>CM046880.1:10000-2906964 GCA_025667525.1 Glebionis coronaria
AAGATTTGATACATTTGGTAACGAAGTTTTTTCGGGAAAGATCGGCATATTCCCGCTTACAAATTTAGAACCGGCAAAGCGTTCGAGTAAAGGTCGGTTGGAACGACAAGGAATATTACCGTTAACAATTGATTGATATCATAAAAACCAGGAGGGTGGGTAGGGTCACTTTGAAACAAACGTAAAGTCGAAAGAGAATCACTCTCTGTTCAAAGGCAAAAGCCTCATTAAAATCATCATTCTCGTCGAGAGGCGGTCCATCGGTGAACCCCTCGAGAATGGAAACATCACAAGTAAAAAAGAGAAGTCTCAACCGCGACCGACTCTAGGAGGGTGACTAGCAGATCCGGCTCATCGAATTTAGGATCATGAGAATCCTCACTCTCGATGTCCTCGAACATTTCATCAAAAAGAGGATTTACGTCACCGAAAATGAACGCGTCATCAAATTCGAAAGAAGGGTTCGAAAAGATTTTAAAATCGTTAATTTGAACGTCCTCGTCGAGTAGTGACTCGTCATCACTAGTGGAAAAATATGTTGGGAATAAAAAAAATCCACTATCAAGACTCGATAGCTGTTAAATGGCATAAAGCCATTGACAAGTGCAATCAAGCCGCTGACAGACTAGAAACAGACACAATGAATCAAGCCACTATCAAGACTCGATAGCTGTTAAAGTCAACACGTTTGTTTAAGTTAGGAAGATGTACACGAATATTGTATTTTGTTATGTTTATCTTTTGATATCTTCCTAATATAGTTGGTATTTAGCTCAATGTCAAAGGCTCCTTATGTGTATAAAAGGAGGCATAAGGGGTTATGTTTATATAACACTTTCAATAGTATTTTGTACGTCGTTTGTTATTAATCAAAAGTTGAAAGTTTGATATATTGTTTGTTCTTTGATCTAAGTATTAATTCCGCATAATAAGATTGTTTTCAACACAAAATTTCTCTAAGTATTACACTTGATTTATTCTCGTTAAGACAAAGCTAAATCGATCTAAGCTTGGGATCAACAAGTGGTATCAGATCCTGTTGAGGAACGTTGATCAAAAGAACACAAACCCCTAATTTGCACAAAACCACTAAAATCATCATAACATCGTGTCTGAAACAAGGTCAATCCTTGGATCAACAGAAACTCCACATTCAAATCACCATCACAAAATTCCCATGCTAGACCCTGTCAACTTTGAACTATGGAAGTTCAACTTTGAACAATATCTCCAAGTTGAACAATATCTCTGGGACGTTATTGAGTTTGGAAATCAATCTGATAAGGAATAGAAGATTGTAGAAGTTATTACAGCATGCAAAACTACTGGAAAGACTGGGAATGATTTGTTACCAAGAACTAAAGACGGTAGAGCCACTTCAGCTGCTGAGATAGCTGATAGAAGGAATGACATGAAGTCATTAAGTTGTCTTAAACTGGCTCTTGATACCAAAGAGCAATTTAAATTTAGAAACTATGAATCGGCTAAAGAGCTTTGGGAAGCCCTTGAAACCACTTATGATGGTAATGAGGACACTCTCAAACAACAAAGAAGCAATTAGTGATGGAATTCACTATCTTTAAATCTCATCTTAATGAAAAACCAAGTGAGGTCAGAAGTCGTCTTCAAGACATCACCAATAAGCTAGCATTCATGGAATTGGACATTGAAGATGAAGATATTAGTGCTACTTTTCTTGGATCTCTTGGTGAAGCTTGGGATATTTAAGTTAAGTCTGTTCTTGCTACTAAGGCTTACAAGAACAACTCCTTTGATGACATTTACAATCAATTGAAGGTTATGGAACCTGAAGCCCTGCTAAAACATGGAAGTAAACCGACTTTAGGGAGCATGGCGTTTGTTTCTCACAATGACTCTTCTTCCGCTGACAACAACCACAAACACATACAATGTTGGGTTATCAAGTCTCAAACCAGCTGGAGTTGACTTAGATATTGTGTATGCATACATTGTTGCTTTGCCTAATGGTTCTTCAGTCATGTTTGAAGATTTAGATTAATCGATTCAATGGGCGAACTGCTTTCCTTTAAAGGTAGCAAAGAAACCCCAAAGATATGTCTGGGATAGGGATGCATGTAAAGGAATTTGCTGCTGTCCCACCTCCCCCAGGCAATTTCTATGGAGTGCAGAACAAGGATTAGTCTTGGACTGGTATTTCTGAATTCCAAGAATAAGAGTTTATTCCTCCACCACGTGTGCTTAGCCTTGTAGAGGAATACGAGAAGAAGTTGACAGACCTAGAACAATGGAAAGCAGCCAACCCTTTTCTTTTTGTAAAGGGTGGACTGTTTAGTGATGATTTAGTCGAACTTAAGCCCATTGTTGTGTCTAACCCAACCACTAGTAAACATGTGAATCTTGGCTCACCAACTTAAAGCAAATCTAGTGTTAAATATGTTGAAATGTATAGAAAACCTAGATCACCTCCAATAGCGGACCCGGAACATTTATTTTGGGAGGGCCAAGTCATTTTTTACATAACAAAATAATAAGGTGGACAATAACTTTGAGACGGAAAGTAAAATTTTTACACTACTTGTCACAAACTTTGGGAGGGCCGGAGCCCTCCCTAGTCCCTTAAGAAATACGCCTCTGATCACCTCAAAGTCAAGCTAGTGTAAATAGGATTGGTTTCTATCAGTCCAAGCCTAAGTTTGTGTCTAAAAAGGCTTGTTACACATGTAGGAGCTTCTCTCATTTGCCCCATAACTGTGTTAGTGGATACACCCAATCCACTGACAATAGGTCAACTATGGTCAACCCTAGACCTTTTGTCCACCTAGAGCTTGGTATGGTACCCTTTCCACATACTTGGTGGAAAATGGCTTTAAGAAGGGAACCATAGACCAGACACTTTTCACCAAGCATAATGGAAAAAACTTTCTTCTTGTGCAGGTATATGTTGATGATATCATCTTTGGTTCCTCCAACCTAAAGATGAGTGATGAGTTCTCCATGTTGATGACTTATAAATTTCAGATGAGTGCCATGGGTGAGATGAACTTCTTCTTAGGTCTATAAGTACAGCAGGAAGAAGATGGCATCTTTAATTCTCAAGAAAATATGTGGCCGAGATATTGAAGAAATTTGGTTTCTCACCTCATGAGAAATGTGCTAGTACACCTATGGACAAAGAACATCCTTGGGGAAAGACTGGAGATGGTAAGGAAGTTGATGTCCGGCATAATATGTCATTGATTGGATCACTGATGTATCTCACAACATCTAGGCCAGACATCATGTTTGTTGTATGTGCATGTGTACGTCACCAAGTGACTCCCAAGGAATGTCATCTTCATGCTCGCAAAAGGATACCTTAGATGCTATCCTAGCTTGGGCTTATGGTACTCTAAATATTCTCCATTGGAGCTTATTAACTATCACTATTCAGATAGTGATTATAGTGGTGACAATAGATATAGAAAATCCACAACTGGTGGATGTCAGTTCTTGGGGAGTAGGTTAATCTCTTAGCAATGCAAGAAACAAAGATTTGTGGCCAATTCAACAACTAAAGTAGAGTATGTAGCTGCTGCTGCATGTTGTGGACAAGTGCTATGGATTCAAAATCAGCTGTTCGATTATGGGTACAATTTTATGCATACCAAGATTTTTGTAGATAATAACAGTACATTATGCATCATTAAAAATCGTGTACATCATTCTAAAACGAAGCACATATAATTTATGCATCATTTTATGAGGGATTATTTAGAAAAAGGTTTAATTCATCAAGATAAAATTGACACAGAACAAAATGTATCAGATCTTTTAACTAAACCTTTTGATGTTAGGTGGTTCTAGTACTTGGTCACAAGCATTGGAATGATCAATCCTTAGTAATGTGGTTTTTGAAACTTATGTAAAGTATGTACAGGATGTGCACTGTTATTATTCTTTGTAAAGTTAGTTTTTTCCACTATATTTTTTCTATCCACTGACAAAGGCATTTTATCCGCCGACAAGTGGAAAGAAGTCGCTGACAGCTTTTGTGGTAGTTTTTCTGGTTTTTCATCTAACAATGCAGGCATGAAGGGCCATTGTAAAAACGAATACAAAGTTGCTTATGGACTAAATGGAGGTGTCAAAAGTTGATTTATGATGGTTGGAATATTTATATTCCTATCTTGAAATAAAATTTTGTCATATATATATGTAAGCATTGTTTAAGGGGAGGTTTTAGGAAAACCACTAGGATTTTGGGTACTCTTAGAGTGATCTTATCACAATTCTAGATTGTGTCCATTGGTGAGTAGGGGTTAGAAATAGTGAAAACATTTTCTTTATGAACTTGTTGGAATTTCTAAACATTAAGTCACTATAGCATGCACATTTTTATTTTTAAGCATACATGTTGCCAAGACATTTTGATCTAGAATTGGGCTGGTTGGTTTGGTGACTATGGTTACATATTTTTGGGTTTACCTGGGAGTTACAAAGATATTATATGAGATAACTTCCTTCTTAAGGACTCTGTGAGCAACGGACACTTGAGGACAATCATATCTATCTTGTGTAAGGAAGTGTGTGTGATTGGATAGTGCTTGCAAAACTCTGTCTTTTTGAAGATAAGATAACTCTGTTAGGATTAATTTTCTTTGTTTGGTCTTATATTTTTATTTATTATTTTTATTTTTGACCTAATAACCAAAAGAAATTTTATCCACTGACAAGAACATTTTAGCCACAGGCGAAGCCGTTGCTGTTGACAAAATATTGACCATTGAAAAACACTAGGTCCTACCTAGTTGTAATTTTTATGATATTTTGAGCCGTAATTTTTGAGGAGTTGTTATTTTTTTTAATTGGTATGAGATAAGTTTGTTTTTTCAAATATTTGCATGATTACTTTTGAGAAATATTCTCACTTACCTCAATTTTCAACCAATCATATCCCATGTTTTACTACTATAAATTCAGCTCACCATATTGTGCACAGGGAAACTTGCGTATTTGTTTCACATAATTCTCCTACATACTCACCTTTACCTTCATTCAAATATTTTTACTTTCATCAATGGCGCCAAAGTTTAAACCTGCTGCTGCTGTCTTGGAGTTCAAGGATCAACATAATATGATTACTTACTTGACTGCTGATGACAGAGAGCATCCCCAATACACATAAATGATAGAGTATTTGTTGGCTTCTCCTCTAAGGTATGCACTTACTCATGCTCCTATCATTTCTGTCACACACATCAAATAGTTTTGGAACACTGCTAGTTCCACACCAGTTGTTGATGTGCCTAGAATAGAACGCATCATCCATGGGAAAGAATGGGTGGTTATTGAGGCTTTGGTACGCTAAGTCTCACATCTTAATGATGCTGATGGTATAGTCACCCTTCCCATTGATTTGCTACATGAAGGACTTCAAGGCTTGGGTTACAGACTCCCCCCAACAGGGAAAATTAATAAATATTCTAAGGGTCAGTTTCCCCCAGCCTGTAAGTTTTTAATACATGTCCTTCTTTAATGTCTTAGTCCCAAATGCTCTTCATTCAATGAAATCAATCGTTCTATCGGGAGTGCTCTTGTTTGTTTGGCAACTGGGCAACTTTATAACTTTTCAAAAATGATTTTTGAAGGCATGTTACATAATAAGGCAAGCAAGATGACTCTTGTGACAGGGATCATGAAACTTTTTATAAGATCCCTGTCCAAAAGAAAAAGCTTTTCCTCACATTAAACACGGTACCCTTCGTTAGCCCTATATTTTATATAGTCAAACAAGAATGTAATAGGTCATCTTAGTCGTTAAAGGTCTTGTATTCTAATAGGTTAGTCGGGATAACCGGGCTTGGACATTAAGCTAATATTGTATAATTTAGGGGCTCTAAGCCCACGACAAGCTAAACTCGGCCCATGGAAACAAACCCACGGCTTATGGAAAGCCCATGGAGGTCGTAGGTATATAAACCCTCTTCAATGTGTGGAAGAGGGTGTTGGTTCACTTTCACTTTCTCTCTCTAGTAAAGTTTAACCTTCCACCATCTCTCTAGTTTCTCTCTCTAACTTTCTTCTCTCTCTCTAAATATTATGTTATGGATTGATTGGGATTAACATTTGGTATCAAGAGCCTATAGTAGATAAGTGATTGATTGGTTTTGTGGTGTTTTGATATATATTTCGTGAGTTTATGATCAACAAACCCAAGATCCAAAAAAATTTCGTGTTTTTTTGTGGTCCAAATTATTATAGGTATCTCCTACATAGTTGTGGTAGGGATTTGGTTACTTTTGATCATGCAAAAACACAAAATTAGAGGCCGATTGGCTCGATTTTGTAAAAAAAACCACTTTTTTACCCTTTTGCGGAATTATTACGGAATCTTCACCTCATAATCTTGCAATAATTGGATTTTCGAGATCTCATTATTCCGGAATCTTTATTCCGAGATCTTTTGAAAATTATTCACGAATCTTCATTTTTTTCGAAAACTTTCAAGATTATTCCGAGAACTTTCAGAATTATTCCGAGATCTTTTAGTTATTGCGAGATCTGAGTTATTGCGAGATTCATTATTCCGAAATCTTATTGCGAGATTCAATATTCCGAGATCTTTCACTACTACGAAATTATAACATCGACAGATCTTTTCAAATATTATGAGATCCTTCATTATTGCGAGATCATGACATTGCGAGACAATGTCCAACACTTGCTCAAATTCAGATACAACGGATATGCAATCAAGTACAAGATGATGCAAGCAAAAGAGCGATGCTTGGAACATTTCAAGCTACTTTAGTCACACCTTCAGACTCTTTCAAATGAACTCATCAAAAGAACTATTATGTAAATCGAATACAACCAGCTATTCATTCTACTACTTGGTCAAGAGGTTGGAACATTAAACAACGCGTTCACACTCAACATGAATCAATTTCACACGGTGCAACCTATCGACACTGCAGATAGTAATGACGCGAATGCTAATAACAACATATTTGATAACATGAACATTAAGTTAGAACAACGTGTCGCAGTTACTTCTACAAAATGAGAAATTAAAAGCTCGGATTCAGGAAAAGATTTTTGCACTGACAGCGGTGAAAATGAATTAAGGAAATAAAAAGGAAATAGTGTGGATACTAAGTTTGCAAAACAGTCAGTCTTGGGGAAACCTCCTTCTCAACCATTCAGAAACCACTCAGTTGCTAGACAACCGGATGCGTTTAAATCTGAACGACCCAAAACGTCGAACCCGAGGTTTGTATCCTAAGGTGACATGAATAGCAACTTGCCAAAACTAGTCACTCAACAATCTAGACCCTCCTTAAGAAAATCCGCTTCTGCAAAACCCGATCACATGAATGTTTCAACCAGTTCTAGAAATAGCTCTAAGAACATGCCTAGGCGTAGTTCAAATGACACAGGTCATAAAAGCTATATAGAGGATGCTAAGAAACGACACAAGCACGAGATAGGACCAAACCAACAACTAGGAGCGTTAATCACACATCTAGGAATTCTAGACCCTTCTGAGTTGTGTAAAAATCCGCCAACCCTAGGAACTCTAGATCCTTCTCTGATGCTAAGCATTTTGTTTGCACGAAATGTAACAAATGCGTGTTTAATTCAATTCATGATGATTGTATCAAAAAAGTCCTGAAAAAGGTGAATTTACATGCTAGAGCACCTCAAAGTCGGAACCCTCAAGAAAATAGGCTTTCTCCAACTAAGTCTTTCACTGTGATGACGTATAGTCCATAGTCGGGCTGGATAGTCCGACCCACATAGCCCAGAAGGCCCGATAAGCCGCTGTCGCACAAGAGGCTGATTACTTAGCCAAGTCCTCGTCGCAGTGCGACAGGATCAGACAGAATGTAACTTATATTATAGTTATATTCGGCTATGGAAAAGGGATATACACTTGCCTTAGTTAGATAATGAAGATCAAGCTATTTCGAGTCATTATCTTTTCCTTAGGCCGCAAGAACAGGGAGCCCAGCCTGGACTCTCTAGAGTATAAAATGAACCCCTTCGGTTCCACAAAGGTACGATACACACAATACCCTAAACACTAATATACTTAAACCAATTACTTACTCTCATGCCGAGTCTAATCGTGGGTCAAAAAACCCACGGTAAGTCTAATGGTGTATGTTTAGTGCGCAGGGTCCCCAAAGCAAGTTTTACTTGGTGCGAGAGCCAGAGTCCACAAGACCCCAAATTAAGCCTAATTTGGGTCAAGCTTGGTCTTACCCAACTTTTGCATCAACAAGTTGGCGCCATCCGTGGGACCCACAATAAGCTCTAACTAATGACGAAAAGCGGTAAGAATGAAGGCCATCAAGGATCCTCAACGGTGGATGGTCGTATCACATCTGCGAATGTTACTCCTGGAACTACCAGTGAGGCAAACACTCGGGATGTAAACAACCCACCAGTCATAAGAACAGGCGGATTGTTCTCAATCCCCCTACCCGCTGTAGGAGAAGGAGGAACGGAGCGAGACGCAACTCAGCCTCCTCCTAATAAACCAAAAAGAAGAATGCTTCAAGAAGATAGCGAGGAAGTCGTTGCTACGGAAGCACGCATGATGGAGGAGTACGTAGCCAATAACCTACAAGCCCTCATCCCTTTGGTTGCTAAACATGAAAAGATGGTAGAGAAAGCAAAGCGCGCGAGGCACGCCGCATCCTCAGAAAGCAATCTGTCAGGATCAAGTGATAATCCGCCAAAAAAACATAGACACGAAAGTTATTCCTCAGATGACCAAAGCTTCCCACAACCTTGGAGAAGAGCCAGGAAAAACGCTTATACAAGGCGCATACAGTATTATGGAGACACTAGAAAGCGCCGTATGCCACCAAACGTGAAAACTTATGATGGCACGTTGGATACAGAAGACCACTTGAAAGTCTCTGAATCCCAGGCAAGTATTGAACAATGGCAAGAACCCGTATGGTGCAATATGTTTAACTCTACACTCGTAGGGAATGCGCGGATGTGGTTCGATAGGCTTCCGCCGCGAACAATCAACGGGTATGAAGTGTTGCGAAAAGCGTTCAAAAGAAATTATGTGCAACAGAAAAGACATGATAGGAGTGCTGCATCGCTCGCCAGGGTAAAGCCGAATTAGGGCGAATACCTGGAAGACTTTCTGGAGCATTTCAAGAGCGAGTGCCTTCAAATAAAAGACTGCCCAGAAATTTTGAAAGTATCCTGCTTCATGGCGGGTATACGAAACAACGATCTAATAAAAAAGCTTAATGAAAGAACGCCCGAAACCTTCGATGAAGTGCTAAGGCGGGTAAGGTCTTTCATACAAGGAGAATTGGCTGCTTCAGAAATAGCACGAAGCACTTATGATCACAGTAAAGAGCCCAACAAGCAAGGCAGATCTCTAGGCCTTGATTATGTAGGAAGGAGAAGAGAGGGGCGAACTTATAACTCTAGGTTTACCCCCCTTAAGTTAACCCTAAGAGAAATCCTCGTATTAGAAGGTGCGAGTTTCCCAAGGCCAACGCCAATGACTACCCCGGTCGAAAAACGTGTCGGTAATAGATACTGTGAATACCACGCTACGAACGAATGTATTCATTTGCAAAATATATTGATAATAGGGTAGAGAAAGGCGAGCTAAAACACCTTGTCAAGGAAACCACGAAGGATGATAGACAAAAGGTCGCTAGCGCGAATATTTACATGGTGGAATCGTGGCAACGAAGGACAAGACAGAAGGTGAGCCAAAAATTCTCGAAGGGAAAAGACATTTCATTCCCCCGACTCAATGCAAGGTACATCGCAGATGACCCGCTAGTTATAGAAATAAGCATTGGTCAGCACAACATACATCGCATGTATGAGGATGGAGGCTCATCAACAGAAATAATGTATGAGCACTGCTTCCTGAAACTTAGCGCAAAAATATAGAGCCAAATGATACCTGCAACCTCCCCGCTTAGTGGTTTCAGTAGAGAAGCGGTATGGCCTTTGGGCCAACTAATACTAGTAGCAAAGGTAGGAGGGGTTGAACACTTTTCATTTCATTAATTCCATCTTTCTTTCTTATTCCTCTCCTTTCTCTCTCTTCTTTCTCTCTCTAAGTTCTTCCCTTACATCCATTCAATAGATTAATCCATACATGCCTAATCCTTAGAAAAACACGATCCTACAATTGGTATCAAGAGCTTGGTTGATTCTTCGGATTAACACGTTTTATCTATTGATTTGGTGGTAAAGTTTTCTTTCTTTTACAATTTTTTTCTCCCTTTCTTTCGTCTATTTTTTTCTTTAAGCTTACTTTTATATAATCTTTGCTAAAAGTCTTATAAAATTTTTTCTACTAAAAGTTTCTTCTATTTTTATCCATTTTCAAAATTTTAATCCATTTTTATTAGTTTTTTATAGTTTTCTGTTTTTGTCTTTTCTGTTGTGTCTTTCTTTTTATCCAAGTTTGTCATAGAAAATTGTCTTTTTTATCAACGTTTATCGAAAAAGGGTTTATAGACTCTGATAGTTATTCCGATTTGTTGCATCGGAAAAGGGTTTTAAATATTCCGATAAGTCATTCCGACAAGGTTCATTCCGACAACATTCCGACAAGGCTTTCCGATTGTATTCCGATTGATGTCATTCCGACAGTTTTGAATCTTTGGTATTCCGACACTGGTTTCCGATCACATTCCGATCGAGCAACACGAAACAAAATAGACCGTTGTGAGTTTATCTGGGATTCACGGTTTGGTTTATGAGTAAAAGATAGGTTAATAGATTGGAGAGTTTAATCAGTGTCGATTGATTGACATTGGTGACTGTGTGTTGCTAAAGATGAGTGTAGAAGAGAGGCGGAGGAAACAAAGTACATATGGCTGTGAGATTTGTTAGCAGGTTTTGAGGTAACTGTTTTCGGGAGAAGATAAATAAAGAGATGGGGGCGGATGTTTTGAGGAGAGAGATTAGGTTAGATTATTTTTATCAGTGGAGATTGGAGAATATAAGTAGGGGTATCGAGTGTTTATATGGGCCACAAGTTTCTCGAGTGTTGACTATTTGGTGATGTCACATTTCTATAAATCAACCTGGCTACACATATCCCACACGTTGCTCTTAGCCAGGCACGTTTTAAACTTGTGTTGACTGAGTCATTCATATCTTGTGTTTCATATCAAACCTATATACCCAACAAGTTTGTCATATTTGCAAATCCAAAACCTTTTTGATTCGCCATTCTGATAAAAGAAAAGATATGACAACTACTAGGAGACGTGTGATAAAAGTTTAATTCTCTTCCACAATAGTCCTTTTTATCTTATTTTATAAACTTTGTGATAAAAGATTAATTTTAAACCTAATTTTTATTATATTAATACCAAATATATTTGGACTCCGAAGTGATAAAGTGACGAGAAAAAGTTACATTTTATTGAACAAGGACTTAAACAGTTTTAGAATTCTTTCATTGGTATCTCTGTCATATCTCGTAAAAT
Source organism: Glebionis coronaria (assembly GCA_025667525.1). Taxonomy (NCBI): domain Eukaryota; kingdom Viridiplantae; phylum Streptophyta; class Magnoliopsida; order Asterales; family Asteraceae; genus Glebionis; species Glebionis coronaria. The sequence goes on from CM046880.1 coordinate 21,460, forward strand.
CGACTTCACGATTTCTTCACAAATTGTAAAATCCCGAAAACAACCACATCCATATCATTTTTCATCAATATTCAATGGATTCGTTTGATTCGACATGTCAAAAGGGAGAAGCGCATAAAATGCAAGACAAAGTTAGTGATAATGGCATCACTTCATTTCAAATGCTTTAGTATCATCTAGTTACTATTTCACGGATTCAAGGAGGGAGCGAATTTGTGACACTCTTGGGTCAAGATCGTCATATATTTATGGAATCGATGTTCACCATCTTGAACCAACTAGCAGAGCAACTCCACAATGAAGACTTTAATCACTCTGCATCAAAAACAACATATCAGGCTCTTGTGACACAACTCACGCCTTTCCTCCAATTCAATATCATCAAGTCTGACAATTCAGGGATATGCCGGTCATTTTTTTCGAGACACACAAACCGAGCTTCAATTTTTCCGTGGTACACTATTGAAACTTTTGTCATCGGTCTCGTCTTCGATTTATGAAAAATCCCGGCCTCAGCAAGCGTCTGATAATGAAGTGAAAGAATCTATGATGCCGATGCAAGAGGAGAATAGTCATATGGTTGACAAATTGGCGCCTAATGATGGCAAGAGCACGGAATCAGAAGGACAACATGATACCAGTGACACGTCAGGGAATGTTCACGAGATCTCTTTTGATGACACCTTACCCGTTTATGACGAAGAGCCTGCGAACATGGTACAATGTAATGTTGGTTATGATGTATATGTTGATGACATGCCGCATATTGAGCATTCTGAACCTAATTATGACAAACATGGGATGGAAAAGAGAGATAGAAATACCATTTTTTATTCATCCGATGTGAGTCATAATGGGAGAGAAATTGTTCAAAATGCTAAACATCATGATAATTGTCTTATAATTGCTTCTTATTCCAAGATTAGAGAGCTCGAAACGATTGTAGCTCAACAATCAAAAGATCTTGAGGATGCCAAATTAGAATTTTCCAAGAAAACGGACAAATTTGGAACATATTTTGAAAAACTTGAAAAGTCAAACGTTGTTCTTGAAAGAAAATTGGATCAAAAAGTTTTAGATTCTAAAGCTGAAAAGGATAATATTTTGAAACAAATTCAACTGGTTGAATCTAAGTTGGCATCCCAAGATAGATTGCTCAAAGAGAATGAGAAAGCTCAAGTTCAGGAAAAGGTCTTTGCAATAGCGGCTCTGAAAAACGAGTTGAGCAAAGCTAAAGGAACTTGTGTGGACACTAAGCTTAAAAAACCATAAATCTTGGGGAAACCGCCTCAAATTCAGTCTGTTAGACAACCGACCGCGTTTAGATCCGAGCGACCAAAATCCTCGAGACCGCGGTTTGCCTCCCAAGTTGATATGGTTCATCTTTCTAGACCAGTCATTCCACTATCTAGGCCCATTGTGACTAAAACAGCTTCTGCAAGACCTAATCACATGATTGCCTCTAGTTTCCCTAGATACTCTAAAGAACACGTCTTAAACTAGTTCAAATGACGTTCGCCATACATTTGGTCTAAGGGAAGCTAAGCTAAAGACCCAAGTAAGAGACAGGAATTTCAAACCTAGTCAGATGCCTTCTAGTTTACCCAACACTACTAACCGTAGCATGTCACTTCCTAGGAGCATTAATCAATCATCTAGGAATTCTAGATCTTACTCGGACATTAAATATGCTACTTGTAAAACATGTAGGAAATGTGTCTTTAAAGCCAATCATGATTCTTGTATCAAGAAATTACTTAATGAGGTGAACTCCCGTGCTAGAGTTAAATCCCAGTGGGTTGCTAAAATCAAACCCATTGGTAAAATGTGGCGCCCCACTGGTAGAACTTTCACTCTTTTAGGAAACGAGTGCCCTTTAACTAGGATAGTCTCCGATTCTACTAAGACTACTAGGGAGGAAATTGAAGAGGATGACACTTTACTTAAGCCTGAACTTAAGGTTTTCTATAAAATGAAACGTTTGCCAACTAAGACAAGTGAATCATCTCCTCAGGTCACCTCAGGCACAAGTAAGGCCGACTGTGAACCTCCATATGGTTCTAAAATAGATATTGCTAATCCACATACAAGTATCCAACTTTCTAATGAGAATGCAGGTACCAAAGTTAACATTCAACAAGCACACAGCGTTCCAATCGTTGTATACCATTCAATTAAGGACACTCTCAGAGTTTGGTTGCTGAAGAAGCTGATATCTAAGAAACAAGTGTCTCAGGGGATTTGCAGTTAAGCTTACAATGTGTAAAGGACTTATAGTTACATCACAGACTATAACTCGATCTTCAAAGAAATGAAAGATTATCGCCGATGATAAATTTATCCTAACAACGAGAAATTAAGTTTTCTCTGGCATGAGCTTATATTAAAAACATTCGAAGTTTTTTAAGCTCATGCACCATGGCTCATAGTCAAATAACAGTCTGTCACCCGAACTTCAAAGAAAGGGAAGTTTATCTCGTCAACGATAACTTACCCTCAAAACGAGAAATGAATTTTTCTCGGACACGAACTAAATTTAAAACTATTCAAAAGTTTTAAGCTCGTGTAAATGGCTCCTCGTTAAATGACAGATGACGACCCGGACTTCAGAGACAGGGAAGTTTATCCACGCAACGATAACTTACCCTCTTAACAAGAAATTAAGTTTTCTTGGACACGAGCTTATCTTAAAACCATTCAAAGGTTTTAAGCTCGTGTATATGGCTCCTCGTTAAATGACAGACGATGACCCGGACTTCAGAGACAGGGAAGTTTATTTACGCAACGATAACTTACCCTCAAAACGAGAAATTAAGTTTTCTCGGACACGAGCTTATCCTAAAACCATTCAAAGGTTTTAAGCTCGTGTATAAGGCTCATCATTAGATATCAGATGATGACCCGATCTTCAAATAAAGGAAAGTTTATCGCCGATGATAAACTTATCCTCATTAACGAGAAATTAAATTTTCTCAAACACGAGCTTACATTAAAACTATTCAAAAGTTTTAAGCTCGTGTAAATGGTGTATAATTATATTTCAGATTATGCCCCGGACTTCATTTAATGGAAAGCTTATCTTTAAAGATAGCTTATCCTCGAAACGGGAAATTAAATTTTCTCGGTCATGAGCTTGTATTAAAACATTCCAAGTTTTAAGCTCATAAAGGAAAGTGTATCTTTTAAATAAGAGAACTTTTCTTCATAACGAGAAATTCACCTTTCTCAGTCATGAGCTTTACGTTAAAATATTCAAAAGTTTTTCAAGCTCATGAAAACGACTTCTAAGTAAATGTAAACTTAGGACTCGTTCTTCAGTTAAAAGGAAAGTTTATCGCCGATGATAAACTTATCCTTAACAACGGGAAGTTTACAACTTATCGGACTTGAGCTCGTTTTGTAAGATATTCAAGATCTTAAGCTCAAGTAATTGGTTTTCAAAACATTGAACACAGTTTTTCGAGAATTTCTCAAAAAGGTTTTCTAAATCTTCCAAAATTGCGTGTTCAAAAAATGTTTTGATAAAAAGAGCATGTCTTCTGGAATCGATAATATTTACGATACTAGAAATGTCATTCAATAATGACAGGGGGTTGTAAATAAAGTTCGATCAGAAGTTCAAGTGTTTTAAAACATGCTCAAAATGGTTTGCTATTATTTCAGATAGTAACTCGCTTTTCATATTCAAGTCAAGCATTTCACCGGAAAGCTTTGACTCAACAACGGGAATTAATTTTCTCGGGCATGGTTTACTTTACAACCATGTAAGGGATTGTGTTTACTTTATAACACAATCTAACACGGATATATGTACGTGTCAGTGCATTTATTTGTTAAAACAAGAGAAATCTTGTTTTTATGAAGTTATCATCTCCACCAACCGTAGCAATTTACAATTGATATCTACATACTCGACAATGCGACTACTCAAACGACGACTACAGCTCTTTCAATAGAACACGGGTCAACAATTGAGGGGGAGCAATTGTCCAGCATTCAGAATCCTTGATGCCGAGAGTGCCAAGTTCACATATTGGTGTCAAGACAACGATATCAATCATACACATGGAGTCAAGAGATAACTTCAGACATGACGAGACGACCAACATTCGTGAACAAGAACCATGTGATTCTTTCATATGATGTTCTCCATCATTCAGGTCCAACCTCATAAATCACTAATCTTGTGATTACATTATCATATATGATCTTTGCACGTGATAAATACCTTACACTTGTGTTTAAAAGGTATTTAATTTACGTTTCAAGTACACCCTCATTAATTTGAGGGAGAGCTTGTGTAATTCATGAAGATAATTGGCTTTGCATTTTTCTTCCCAAATTTTCTTAAAATGCTATTAAATCAATTGATATTAAAAACATCGATTGGGTTAATATTTTTAATATGGGGGAGAAAATGTGATTTAATATGGGAAATGATTAATCACAAATGGTTTGACTTAACGTGATAGCTCATCCCGTCATGTGTGAAATGTTTTCGGATATCGTGGCATATGTTAAGGGGGAGCAAAATGGATTTGCACTTCAAAATGGATTTCATGGTGACATACACTTACCCAAAACATCTCTATTCACGACGGTAAAGATTGTGGTGACATAAGGATGGTAGGATAGGTTAAAGTCCAATGATTCCTCTAGAACCAGAGGAATCTTCCCAAGGACATTCTATAGCTAGAAATAGTAGTCCTTAAGAAAGATGGAGAAAGATTATGAACGTAGCTGAATGTTGACCAAATACTTAAGTTAGCACTGGAACAATCACAACAAGGTGCTAGTTATGACGTATTGGTAAGCATTGAAGGGGTGGAAGAATGAAAAAGAATTGTAATGATAAAGGGTGTAAAGAAAGAAGCCCTCCTTACAACTTAGGCAGAAACCAGGTCAATACATATGCTATTAAGATCATTGTTTAATGATTCTTGATATTGAAGACAGACATCATGGACCCAGTGATGCAAGGCACAACCCATCCCATCTAACTCAGATCTCTCCTAAAAGATATTTGTTTTAATCACACGGATACAACACGTTATCTATTGATTTATTCACTCCGGATAAATTGGTATTGAACTGGTGGCACTCCTCTCCAGCCTCCGATCACTAAAATCCAAAATGCACGATCGAGTCTAGAGCCATTTGAGATCATCAAATATCTCATTAGGACACACTTTCATATTTCCTTGCTTCCTCACACACTGTGAAAAGTAAGAAAGATCTTAAGAGTCCTACGCAAAATCTTCATGATCTTGCCTGAACATCCGAGGATAACTTCAGTTTTAGCAAAGGTGGGCAGTAAGCAGTAGTGCGGTGATCTTTCAGACTTTTTTCCATCCGGTCCAGCAGGCGCGAATCCCTCTCCAACAGTGGCAATGGCAGCACAGAGATAGAAGGAGCAAGATGGGTCGCACCAACGGAAAGTGTCGCTTCTATGTTCAGCAGGGCTTTCTTGGTAGCAGCGCGGCTCTCCTACGCTGCAAGTACCTCGGAAAGTGGAACTTCCTTCTCAACCTTGAAGGGATCAAGAGCATCCATGGGATAGGCAAAAATTGGTATGGTTAGTTGCTCCAACGATGGTTTTAAGTGAAAGTCCGGTAGAGCTTCTGCGCCCTCTGCCTTATGGCACGCTAAGGTGAGACCCTCCATTACAACTTCAAAGGGGACTTCATGATCCTTGTCCTCTAGGACAAAACAGGGAAGCGGACAAATGCTCATTTCTTTCAAGGCGGTGGTAAGCTTGGCATCAGCCTTCGGATCATAAAAAGACACTTCCGATAGTTCTTTGTTTAGTAACTTCCCCTTGTGCACTGTCACCAAACCTCTTGAATTACCCTCATTGATTGCAGCTATGACAGACTTGGAGAATGAGGTTCGAAGGGCGGGGTCTTCCAAAGCGCCCATTGCGGCTAGGCGCAGACCATGGCGCACTAGCCACCGCTTCTCGGTTATCTCTTTCATTAGGCGGGGGTACAGTTCATCATCCAGTTCGATACTCAGTCTCTTCAATTGACAACTGAGATCGTTTACATCTTCCTTTACCCTAGCACCCAGCGCGTCAACATCAGCAACGAACCTATTTTTCCCTCCTCAAAGGCCCCCATAGCAACTAGGTTGGAGGCCTTTATCTGGTGGAGTTGGGCGCGCTCTTCATCGAGAGCGACGGATAGGCTGTTCCTTTCCTCTGTCAAAGAGTGGAAGAGGGCGGCATCTTTTCTTCCTCTCTCGGCCTCTTGGTCTAGTTTTTCTTGCATATCGCTGAGAGCGAAGGATTTCTCTTCAGTGACCTGCCTCAGTTTTTCCTCTGTAGTATGAAGGTTGGCAGATAACCCCATGTATCTCTTCTTGATGTGTGATGTCAATGTAACATCCTGCGCTGCCAGATAACTTTCCTCATCGGCCAGGACGACATCGCTCATCCCTTCTAGCACTTCCTCTCGGACAGGGGGCACGATATTGTCTAAAAATCTTGTGCAGTCAAACGCACTCGTTAGGTCAGAGGATGTAGGAAGCTCCCATTTAGGGGCAAAGGTAGGATCTTGTGCGAACGCGCTTCCTCCCGCTGATGAGGTCCCCTTGTGGGAGGAGGGTGTGGTCTTCGCCTTCGTAGCAGATTTTTCCTGTTCGTCAGTGCTACATAAGAATAATGGTTAGTACATAAAAATAATGACATGGGGGATGTAGCGAAGAATGTATAGTTCACGCCATCGTATATAAGAGGATGGTTACGTTAGGTTGATGTTGGCGGGAGGAGTGCGTAGGGGGGTCTTTGCGAGGTTCTTCTCGAACTCTTCCTCAGTGGGCCCAGGAGGAACCGACCCCGAGGCGTGCGGATTTGCGTGGAGATGATGGGGGCATTCTGTGTCTTTTCCCTAAAGAAGTAATGTCTTCTTCCTCAAAACTAGTCGCGGCTTTTTCGGCGTCCCCGGTAGCATTGTCTAAAGACATCGAGGTGATGAGAAAGGGTGGTGGTTGTTGTTGTATGGGTGGCTGCTGTTCCAACTGTTGAACTGGTGGAGGGGGCGGTGGTTGGTCTGCGCCTATGTCTTCACTCTCTTGGGCGGCAGATGGCTCCCCAATCTCTAGGTCCATGGTATTTTTCTCCGCACGGTCACGGGGTGACTCTTCATTTTCCTGTTGAGGGCGAGAGTACACCAGCAAATCTTCAGGAAAGGCACCACGGACAAGGTCGAGAACGTCTATAACTGCGAAAGAAGGCAAACAGAAAACAGGAAAACATATTTTTGTCTTTTGATATGCGATGGTACTTACAGAATGTTATAATGAAGGCGGGAAGGACCACTAACCCTGGCCACTCCCTCTGCGGAACATTGGTACCCTGTGATCGCCATAGATTACTTCGCGGCTTAGGCCAAGAGTGACTAACACACTCTCCGGATAGGGTTGCACGGGAATGCGGTTGTTGCTCAAGGTTTCCGCATCTGCAGTGTTGTAGGAGTCAGGGCCAAGTAGGGGGTCCTTCCTCACAGTGTCAGGGGTCAAGAAGGGAAAGTGGTCGTCGATCCAGAAGAATCTGTCGGTCCAGTTCCTCAAGGAATCTATCTTTCCATCAAAACATTGCATACCGCCCTTTCGCTTAGCGAAGGATACACAGCCATTGGCTAATTGTCGTTGGTAGAAGACACGAAAGAGATCTACCGTGGGTTCTATGTCTAGGGTGCGGCAGTTTATTTCGAAATTCGAAATTTTTGCTGCCCCTATGCAATGCAGTTGGGAGACGTGGGTCTCATAGTGTAGTAGCACGCTTAGGAGAAAGCGTGACATATGTATACGCTGGTTTGTGTAATCAAAGAAACGGGTGTACAACCCTATCTTCCCTGCGGGGAACTGACTTATATTATCTTGCGGGTTAGGAACTTCTGGGTGTAGGTAGTTGGGTATGTAGAAGTCCGAGGTAAATTCGTCTAGCTGCTCAATGGTCAAGATTGACGTAATGTCAGTTAGCTGTTTCACCATGGCGTTGTGTATACAAAACAGTGGTCGCGCGGATTACCTTAATAAGAGATCTGGTGACAATGGTAAAAGATAGAGGCGTTAATGGTGATTTGAAGGTTTTGTAGATGGTAAGCAGACAAAAGGAGGCGTGATGGGTTCATATAGGCTTCCTAGTTTCACTGTTCACGGTCAGATATGTGCCACGTGTTCCCCACTTGCCGGATCTAACGGTAGAAGATGAAGGGGTAACTATGACGTGGCAAGAGCTTTTCCCAGGTACCAAGGAGGTTAGGTAAAAGATGGGATGTATGTCTTCTTGGCGGGAATATTTAAAATCTATGTTTATGCTTGGACTATACGACTGTTTTGCTTTGATTATAGCCTAGTAGCCGTGGATTGGACCTGCGACCACTAGACTGGGGGGACATGATGACGTATAGTCCCTAGTCGGGCTGGATAGCCCAACCCACGGGTACTACCCGCATCCATCAGGTATGGATTGGATACTTGTGCTATGTGCGCACATAGCCCAGAAGGTCCGGTAAGCCGTTGTCGCACAAGAGGCTGATTACTTAGCCAAGTCCTCGTCGCAGTGCGACAAGATCAGACAGAATATAACTTATATTATAGTTATATTCGCCTAAGGAAAAGGGATATACACTTGCCTTAGTTAGATAATGAAGATCAAACTATTTCGAGTCATTATCTCTTCCTTAGGCTGCAAGAACAGGGAGCCCAGCTGGACTCTCTCGAGTATAAAAGGAACCCCTTCGGTTCCACAAAGGTACGATACACACAATACCCTAACACTAATATACTCGAACCGATTACTTACTGTCACGCCGGAGTCTAATCGTTGGTCAAAAACCCACGGTAAGTCTAATGGTGTCTGTTTAGTGCGCAGGGTCCCCAAAGCAAGTTTCACTTGGTGCGAGAGCCAGAGTCCACAAGACCCTAAATTAAGCCTAATTTGGGTCAAGCTTGGTTTACCCCAACTTTTACATCAACACACTGTGCATGAAATACCTATGTCTCCTAGACCTTGCTTTAGATGGATACCCACAGGTAGAATATTCAAAACAATTGGTCTTAAGTGGGTTCCTACTAGAAAGATATTTCGCTCTAGCACGACAAAGTTTCACTGTGAACCCCCACATGGTCCTCATAAAGATATCACTAACCCAAATGAAAGCATACAAACTGTTGATGAAAGTGCAGGTACTAAAGTCAAGGGTCAACGGGCACACAAAGGTCCAATCTTTGAATACCGTTCAACAAAAGACACACTCAGAGTTTGGTTGCTGAAGAAGCAGATATCTGAGAAACAAGTGTCTCAGGGGTTTCAAAATTAAGCTTCTTCAATAAAGACTTACAGTCACATGTCAGACTGTAATCGTACTTCAAAAAAGGAAAGTTCATCCCGAGTATGACTTATCCTCATAACGAGAAACAAAATTTTCTCGGACACGAGCTTGTATTAGAACTATTCAAGAGTTTTAAGTTCGTGTATATGACTTCTAAGCACATCACAGCTTAGGAAACGAACCTCGAATAAGGTAAGTTTATCACGAACGATAACTTATCCTTCTCAACGAGAATTTAATATTTCTCGGTCATGAGCTTCTCATAAAAACATTCAAAGTTTTTAAGTTCATGAAAAATGACTGCTAAGTAAATGTCAGCTTAGAACTCGGACTTCACCTTAAGGAAAGTTTATCACTGATGATAACTTATCCTTCACAATAGGAAATTAATTTTTCTCGGTCATGAGCTAGTCACAAAACATTCAAAGTTTTGAGCTCAGGTACATCGGATACAATTTTAAAACCGTTGAACATAATTTTTCAAGAATTTCTCGAACGGTTTTCCTAAATCTTTCAAAATTGTCTGTTCAACACTCCCTTCCTCATAATAGATTTTTATATCTCAATAATGTCATATGTTATTTGGATCATTTTTTTAGGGGAGCGTTTTAAAATCAAGCCTTTAATGTTGTTAGGTACATCTCATATATTGTCATATTTTATGTATCCAACACTGTAACACCCCACTTTGATAAGTAGACCGTTACGTGTATTTATGGCGTGTCATCAAAGCATGCAAGGAAATGTATTAAACATTAACTGACCATAACAGAAATACCGGAATCAAACATCGGTAATCCAAACATTAGCTCTAACATGAAAGATTAAGTACCGAAGGAAAAAGGGACGAAACAATGCCCATACCACCAAAGTAATGTATAAGTGCATAAAGTAAAGAAATCTGGATAGCTCCCATCCAACGCACGTACTCTCTCAGAAGTCCTAAGAGCGTCCTTGTGTACCTGTTGTTTGGAACATGAAAGGAAAACTATGGCTGAGCATAACGCCCTGTGAACGGATATAAAGCATGATAAGAATGTACTAGAATGGAACATATAACCAATACTATAGCTATAACTGACATGTAAAATAGTGGAAAACTGTATATAATCTAAGAAATCTGATTTATAAATAATAAAGCTGAATTATTAACTGTTAAATATGAAAACATGCATTAACTGTGTTTTAATTTCCCAGAGCTTATATAGGTCATGCGTTGTAACAACTGTTGCATGAATAACTGGAGGGGTGACCTCGTCATGCTGTAGAGGGGTGACCTCTAAATAATGTGATGGGTGGAGGGATCAAATCCAATGTGAAGGATGTAGAGCACACACCACATTCATTTGATAACTGTAAACTGATAGCCTAGGATGCACCCATACGTCCCGCTGATAATACTGATAAATGGCCAACCTGAAATAATGGGACGCTGCGAGAAATCACTCCCTCGCAGAGGAGTCATGATACCGTTTATTCTAATGTCATGGTTACGGTACCTCCGTAACTAGTACATAAACTGGTCATGCTTGTATATAATGCTAAGGCAATTTATTTAGTTATTAAAATGATTACTGATAAACTTAAACATATATTGGTGATAACATTTGGCTGCAGACGGGGGATCCTAATCATGCATAGAAGAAAGTCCTTAATGAAGGATGGGAAAGCCGTACCTCGTGTCCAGTAACCGACCAAGATCAACTGACAGAAAGTCTACTCTGATGTCACGCGAGCTACATGAATAAAGGACGTGAATAAGTTAACTGATATTTGTTTATTTTATTTATCTTAACTGTACTTAGTTTAATTTATTTATTCTTGTATTACTGTTTGTATATAAACTGATAAGTTTGAGTGTTCTAATATTTCTGGTTAACGTATTCCTGTTCTACTATTAGTTATGGTATAACACGTATTTTGACGTTATAGTATTTCTATTTTTGGTAACCTACTAAGAATAGAAAGTTTCCTAATTTAGAAAGTTTCCAAAATGAATTAAATCAGTTAATAATATTATAACTTTTTAACTTTATAAAACTAGTTTAACATTATAAATTTAATTTACTAATTAAATCATTAAAAACATTTATTTGTAGAAGTGATAAATAAGGTATAATTAAAATCTGCGTTTATCCTATAATTGTAAACCCGAACCTACCAAGATACCCCTTTCTCGGTCGCACTAAAACAAGCCAACAATAATACATAAATTTATAACTGGATTAGCGACAGAATTTTCCGTCGCTAACTGTTACTAACTGTCCCTAAAACTATGACCCAAATCTGCCATGTAAAAATGCGATAGAAATACTGTCGCTAAACTATCGCTAATTTCAGATTTAAATCTTATTAATTTCTGTTTAAACATGTACCCACTGGTCTGAATATTATTGCCACTGTCTTTATGTAGTTCCCACTCACATTCCGATCGAGCTTTCCGACGTCATTCCGATGGTGTTTTTGTTTTGACATTCCGATGCTTTTCAATTTTTGACATTCCGACTCGACTCACCCTCGACACCAGAACCCCTCACTCTCTCGGAAACACAACATCAGGACTCGAACTCGACTTGGACTCTACCTCATTCTAACAACACCTTCCCCCACACCTTCGTCAAAACTCAACACTCCTATCTCACCACCAACCAGACGCGACCCTCACACCCTCTTTCCCTCACCCATACCCTCACAGACTCGAAACACCCTTACTCTAATCCATCAAACTTCAACCTCGACTGAAATCCTCACAGACTCACACACTCCACACCAACACAACAAGACCAACAAGTCCCTCTAACAACAAACTCTCCCTACACCCGCTGCCTTACTTACAAAAACAGACACACGGACTCGATCCAACCACCGACTCGAAAAATCTCATCCAACAGAGACTCAAAAACACCTTAACACAAACTCTCTCGCCCAGACTCGAACCAAAAAGAAAACATAAAACATCAAAAACCTACCTGAGACCTTACTTAAAAGATCTTGAAGATTCAATTCCTGAATAGTGCAGATGGATTGTTTGGATCAGAATGAGTGTTTTGGATCAGATTGAATGTTTGGAGCAGATTGAATAGGCGGAGGTTACAAAGACTGAGACTAATAAAGATTGAAGGTTTTGTTTTTGTTTGAAGGGCGAAATTTACTATGTTGGAGGAGTTTAAAAGTGCAAGCATTGGCTTTTCAGCAACACGAAACAAAATAGACCGTTGTGAGTTTATCTGGGATTCACGGTTTGGTTTATGAGTAAAAGATAGGTTAATAGATTGGAGAGTTTAAACAGTGTCGATTGATTGACATTGGTGACTGTGTGTTGCTAAAGATGAGTGTAGAAGAGAGGCGGAGGAAACAAAGTACATATGGCTGTGAGATTTGTTAGCAGGTTTTGAGGTAACTGTTTTCGGGAGAAGATAAATAAAGAGATGGGGGGCGGATGTTTTGAGGAGAGAGATTAGGTTAGATTATTTTTATCAGTGGAGATTGGAGAATATAAGTAGGGGTATCGAGTGTTTATATGGGCCACAAGTTTCTCGAGTGTTGACTATTTGGTGATGTCACATTTCTATAAATCCACCTGGCTACACATATCCCACGCGTTGCTCTTAGCCAGGCACGTTTTAAACTTGTGTTGACTGAGTCATTCATATCTTGTGTTTCATATCAAACATATATACCCAACAAGTTTGTCATATTTGTAAATCCAAAACCTTTTTGATTCGTCATTCTGATAAAAGAAAAGATATGACAACTACTAGGAGACGTGTGATAAAAGTTTAATTCTCTTCCACAATAGTCCTTTTTATCTTATTTTATAAACTTTGTGATAAAAGATTAATTTTAAACCTAGTTTTTATTATATTAATACCAAATATATTTGGACTCCGAAGTGATAAAGTGACGAGAAAAAGTTACATTTTATTGAACAAGGACTTAAACAGTTTTAGAATTCTTTCATTGGTATCTCTGTCATATCTCGTAAAATCGACTTCACGATTTCTTCACAAATTGTAAAATCCTGAAAACAACCACATCCACATCATTTTACATCGATATTCAATGGATTCGTTTGATTCGACATGATAAAAGGGAGAAGCGCATAAAATGCAAGACAAAGTTAGTGATAATGGCATCACTTCATTTCAAATGCTTCAGTATCATCTAGTTACTATTTCACGGATTCAAGGAGGGAGCGAACTTGTGACACTCTTGGGTCAAGATCGTCATATATTTATGGAATCGATGTTCACCATCTTGAACCAACTAGCAGAGCAACTCCACAATGAAGACTTTAATCACTCTGCATCAAAAACAGCATATCAGGCTCTTGTGACACAACTCACGCCTTTCCTCCAATTCAATATCATCAAGTCTGACAATTCAGGGATATGCCGGTCATTTTTTCGAGACACACAAACCGAGCTTCAAGTTTTCCGTGGTACACTATTGAAACTTTTGTCATCGGTCTCGTCTTCGATTTATGAAAAATCCCGGCCTGAGCAAGCGTCTGATAATGAAGTGAAAGAATCTATGATGCCGATGCAAGAGGAGAATAGTCATATGGTTGACAAATTGGCGCCTAATGATGGCAAGAGCACGGAATCAGAAGGACAACATGATACCAGTGGCTCGTCAGGGAATGTTCACGAGATCTCTTTTGATGACACCTTACCCGTTTATGACGAAGAGCCTGCGAACATGGTACAATGTAATGTTGGTTATGATGTATATGTTGATGACATGCCGCATATTGAGCATTCTGAACCTAATTATGACAAACATGGGATGGAAAAGAGAGATAGAAATACCATTTTTTATTCATCCGATGTGAGTCATAATGGGAGAGAAATTGTTTAAAATGCTAAACATCATGATAATTGTCTTATAATTGCTTTTGTTTCCAAGATTAGAGAGCTCGAAACGATTGTAGCTCAACAATCAAAAGATCTTGAGGATGCCAAATTAGAATTTTCCAAGAAAACGGACAAATTTGAAACATATTTTGAAAAACTTGAAAAGTCAAACGTTGTTCTTGAAAGAAAATTGGATCAAAAGTTTTAGATTCTAAAGCTGAAAAGGATAATCTTTTGAAACAAATTCAACTGCTTGAATCTAAGTTGGCATCCCAAGATAGATTGCTCAAAGAGAATGAGACTTTAAAAGCTCAAGTTCAGGAAAAGGTCTTTGCAATAGCGGCTCTGAAAAACGAGTTGAGCAAAACTAAAGGAACTTGTGTGGACACTAAGCTTGAAAAACCATCAATCTTCGGGAAACCGCCTCAAATTCAGTCTGTTAGACAACCGACTGCATTTAGATCCGAGCGACCAAAATCCTCGAGACCGCGGTTTGCCTCCCAAGTTGATATGGTTCATCTTTCTAGACCAGTCATTCCACTATCTAGGCCCATTGTGACTAAAACAGCTTCTGCAAGACCTAATCACATGATTGCCTCTAGTTTCCCTAGACATACTCCAAAGAACACGTCTCAAACTAGTTCAAATGACGTTCGCCATACATTTGGTCTAAGGGAAGCTAAGCTAAAGACCCAAGTAAGAGACAGGAATTTCAAACCTAGTCAGATGCCTTCTAGTTTACCCAACACTTCTAACCGTAGCATGTCACTTCCTAGGAGCATCAATCAATCATCTAGGAATTCTAGATCTTACTCGGACATTAAATATGCTACTTGTAAAACATGTAGGAAATGTGTCTTTAAAGCCAATCATGATTCTTGTATCAAGAAATTACTTAATGAGGTGAACTCCCGTGCTAGAGTTAAATCCCAGTGGGTTGCTAAAATCAAACCCATTGGTAAAATGTGGCGCCCCACTGGTAGAACTTTGTTGAGTCCAAAGATCTAGACTCATCTGGGATATATAACAATGATTGTAATGCACAGCGAAACATAATAACAAACACAATCAAAGTTATGAACAAGGCTTTCTTATTCATAAAATACTAATAAGCTACTAACTACTAGCTCCTGGTGCCTTATAGGCTTGACACAAGGAGGAACACACACACACCTTTAGTTTACATTGTATATGAATGGATGCTCAACATGTGTGTCTAACCCTCTTTATATAATAGAGGGACTAGGGTTTACAAGCCAAACCCTAGCTTACTAACTAAGCTAACCTAATATTACATATTAGGTCCTTATTGTTTCTTCTGTCTTCATCTCTGCCTATAGGTTTTGTAATCATCAAATATATATGTCCCAACAATCTTCCCCTATTTGATATTACAAAAAAATGTGCATGAAGAAACAATGCTCGAACATGTCATCACGATAATAAGCTGCACATCTAACTATTCTTCCCCTTTTTGTAATCAGCAAATAGGGTCTTGTGCAACTCGTAGACGCTTCCCCTTAGGTGATGCATGTAGATGGTTAAGTATATAAACAATCATACTAACCATCTCTTGAATCTTGAACCCAGTGGCATAGATCATTTCTTCCTTCAGTATGAAAAAGACATGCTTATTACAATATCATGTAATAAAATGTCTTTGAATAATTCTTGTAGTCAATATATGCATGGCGATCACATGCAATGGCCGATAGTCTCAGTGAGCTCTGACGGATCAACCAGAAACCACTCGATGCTTATGATCATGCTGCTAATTTTGTGATGATCATATCATGAACTGTATGGTATCATATGCCCCCCAAATATTTGTAAAAGAGCGTGTAACTGTTCCAGTTAAGAATTATAGCATAAACTGAATCTCCAAAACGATCTATACCCCCCGTCAAGATGAACTCAACTCTCTTCTTTTTTTTTATATAACGAACAGCAGGAACCAGCAAAAACAACCAGAAGAAACCATAACGTACCAGTAGGAACGACCAGTAGGAATGACCAGTAGGAACGACCAGTAGGAACGACCAGTAGAAACGACCAGTAGGAACGACCAGTAGGAACCGACTAGTAGGAATACACCAGGAAGACTAAGCTTCCCCTTGATCCATGTACGCTTCCCCTAAAGAAGTGCATGTCCAATCCGATAGGTTCCTTGGAGTGATCACTGATGAAGAAAATCAAGTATAACGAATTTGATGAAGAAGTGGAACCTCCCAAACTTGTGTCTTATATCATGCATGTTACCCAGTTTTTGGTACACGGGAACTGGTAACCTTCACAACTATGAGCCAGCTGTTAGCTATAACAATATATTTAGTCAAAATGATATATTTTTGATCAAAATGACAAGGTGTATTGCTCACCAACAGTTTGTGGTACATGGGAACTGCTAACCTTCACAACTATGAGCCAGTTGTTAGCTATAACAATATATTTAGTCAAAAGACAAGGTGTATTGCTCACCCAAATGCTAATATATTAAGAAACAAATTTGTGAAAATCAACTACAACATCAAATAAATAATCAAGCATCATCGTCAATGACCAGTAGAAACCATAGCTCACCAGTAGCATCTCGAACCCCGTTCTTTTTTTTATTCTGCCACCAAATGTCGTTGAAACTAGTGCTGTTGCTTTTGCAAATGCCGTCGCTTAGTTGTCTCTGTTACAAACCTCAGCACTCATAACTGCTCAATATATTACGTACGCATCATAATTCTCTTGTCCAAAAATAGCCACGTCCAAAAATATGGAAACAAAATATCCCATGTAGAGCCATAATTCACTCCCATATTTATGTATTACCTCCCATATTAAAAGACCACACATTTTTGCCACCCCAAAAATCAGAAAGTCAAGGAATCTTTAGCACCACAATTCTCCTTCCCAAATTCTGACTATGGAAACCGCATATCATTTAATACCATATGACGCTACACATAAATCGTATCCTCCAAAACTGTCAAGTCATAAAATTAAGGAATAATGTGTGTGCCCCAAAAATATCGCACCATATTTAGTGTACTTTCCATAAATCACATACAATATACATATTGCATGTATATCACACGTTCAACGCCCCTTATATCGTGGAGATAAAATCAACAAAGTATGTGGACATCAAGCATATATCTCATATTATCTTCCCCTTAAACCACGTAGTTACTATCAAAAGATCGTTTCCCACGTTATCAAATAAACTAGGAAGAAAGATAGAACCCCGAAAACTTTGGCAAGTATATATTGGTCACACGGTATATTGGCCATAACTGCTACCAAATATACGGTGCAAATAATTAAAATTTATCCACCTTATTAGCGTAATCAAACGTGTAGACTTTTTCAACCCCTGTATATATCCCTAAGAATCAGCCATCACCCACGGTTTTGATTTTACTAAATCAACAAAATATATTGCACCCACAATTAACGTATCCTCAGTTCCAAAAATCACGCATGCAACATAAATGGCCCATGTAACTTATTCCCATAATAATATCACACGAAAAGATTGATTCTAAATATATCCGTCCCCATCAGGAGCAAAACTTACTCCCGATCAATGTATTTTATGAAAAGTGTACACTCCTTCTTTCTTTCCTCGCGTGGATCCACAGTACCAAATAAATTGTATGAGCAGATCAATTATTTTGAACAAGACATACCTTTTCCAAAGAGAGATACGTGAAGATAGATTCAAACCTTGAGACCCCTTACTGTCGTACTAACTGCACATCCTTGTCTGCTGGGATTCAGAATCATAGCAACCAGTTACTGTATCAAAACATAATGACCTTGCTGCTTCTCTTTTCTGAAACACCAACCCTTCACAATCAGTCAGCCTTACGTCTCAAGATACTTGCTGCTCCAAACCATAGTTTAATACAGATCTGGGTTTTTCACATCAAGATGCATACGATTCATGAACAACCTTCTTCTTTCATGGCAACAACCCGTAACATTGATATAGGGTTTCAAACACATGAAGCCTTAAAAACTGAGAATCACAACAGTCATGTTTTAAGTCCTACTAGGGTTCATCATTGATCCAAAGATCAACTCACCAAAGCTAGTAGAGACGCCATTAAAGTACCAGCAGCAACATGATAGGTCAGTAGCAACAAACAACGAATCACCTAGGGTTTGTTGGGAAAAACCCTAGATCAGTACCTTTATTTAAGAACAGAAAAATAACTAATAGAAAACCTTGTAGATCAACCAGATCGAGAGCCAACAAGCTCTGATACCACTTGTTAAGTCCAAAGATCTAGACTCATCTGGGATATATAAGAATGATTGTAATGCACAGCAGAACATAATAACAAACACAATCAAAGTTATGAACAAGGCTTTCTTATTCATAAAATACTAATAAGCTACTAACTACTAGCTCCTGGTGCCTTATAGGCTTGACACCAGGAGGAACACACACACACCTTTAGTTTACATTGTATATGAATGGATGCTCAACATGTGTGTCTAACCCTCTTTATATAATAGAGGGACTAGGGTTTACAAGCCAAACCCTAGCTTACTAACTAAGCTAACCTAATATTACATATTAGGTCCTTATTGTTTCTTCTGTCTTCATCTCTGCCTATAGGTTTTGTAATCATCAAATCTGTATGTCCCAACAAACTTTCACTCTTTTAGGAAACGAGTGCCCTTTAACTAGGATAGTCTCCGATTCTACTAAGACTACTAGGGAGGAAATTGAAGAGGATCACACTTTACTTAAGCCTGAACTTAAGGTTTTCTATAAAAGGAAACGTTTGCCAACTAAGACAAGTGAATCATCTCCTCAGGTAACCTCAGGCACAAGTAAGGCCGACTGTGAACCTCCACATGGTTCTAAAATAGATATTGCTAATCCACATACAAGTATCCAACTTTCTAATGAGAATGCAGGTACCAAAGTTAACGTTCAACAAGCACACAGCGTTCCAATCGTTGTATACCATTCAATTATGGACACTCTCAGAGTTTGGTTGCTGAAGAAGCTGATATCTAAGAAACAAGTGTCTCAGGGGATTTTCAGTTAAGCTTACAATGTGTAAAGGACTTATAGTCACATCACAGACTATAACTCGATCTTCAAAGAAAGGAAAGATTATCGCCGATGATAAATTTATCCTAACAACGAGAAATTAAGTTTTCTCGGGCATGAGCTTATATTAAAAACATTCGAAGTTTTTTAAGCTCATGCACTATGGCTCATAGTCAAATAACAGTCTGTGACCCGAACTTCAAAGAAAGGGAAGTTTATCTCGTCAACGATAACTTACCCTCAAAACGAGAAATGAATTTTTCTCAGACAAGAGCTAAATTTAAAACTATTCAAAAGTTTTAAGCTCATGTAAATGGCTCCTCGTTAAATGACAGACGACGACCAGGACTTCAGAGACAGGGAAGTTTATCCACGCAACGATAACTTACCCTCTTAACAAGAAATTAAGTTTTCTTGGACACGAGCTTATCTTAAAACCATTCAAAGGTTTTAAGCTCGTGTATATGGCTCCTCGTTAAATGACAGACGATGACCCGGACTTCAGAGACAGGGAAGTTTATCTACGCAACGATAACATACCCTCAAAACGAGAAATTAAGTTTTCTCGGACACGAGCTTATCCTAAAACCATTCAAAGGTTTTAAGCTCGTGTATAAGGCTCATCATTAGATATCAGATGATGACCCGATCTTCAAATAAAGGAAAGTTTATCGCCGATGATAAACTTATCCTCATTAACGAGAAATTAAATTTTCTCAGACACGAGCTTACATTAAAACTATTCAAAAGTTTTAAGCTCGTGTAAATGGTGTATAATTATATTTCAGATTATGCCCCGGACTTCAATTAATGGAAATCTTATCTTTAAAGATAGCTTATCCTCGAAACGGGAAATTAAATTTTCTCGGTCATGAGCTTGTATTAAAACATTCCAAGTTTTAAGCTCATAAAGGAAAGTGTATCTTTTAAATAAGAGAACTTTTCTTCATAACGAGAAATTCACCTTTCTCGGTCATGAGCTTTACGTTAAAATATTGAAAAGTTTTTCAAGCTCATGAAAACGACTTCTAAGTAAATGTAAACTTAGGACTCGTTCTTCAGTTAAAAGGAAAGTTTATCGCCGATGATAAACTTATCCTTAACAACAGGAAGTTTACAACTTATCGGACTTGAGCTCGTTTTGTAAGATATTCAACATCTTAAGCTCAAGTAATTGGTTTTCAAAACATTGAACACAGTTTTTCGAGAATTTCTCAAAAAGGTTTTCTAAATCTTCCAAAATTGCGTGTTCAAAAAATGTTTTGATAAAAAGAGCATGTCTTCTGGAATCGATAATATTTACGATACTAGAAATGTCATTCAATAATGACACGGGGTTGTAACTAAAGTTCGATCAGAAGTTCAAATGTTTTAAAACATGCTCAAATTGGTTTGCTATTATTTCAGATAGTAACCCGCTTTTCATATTCAAGTCAAGCATTTCACCGGAAAGCTTTGACTCAACAACGGGAATTAATTTTCTCGGGCATGGTTTACTTTACAACCATGTAAGGGATTGTGTTTACTTTATAACACAATCTAACACGGATATATGTACGTGTCAGTGCATTTATTTGTTAAAACAAGAGAAATCTTGTTTTTATGAAGTTATCATCTCCACCAACCGTAGCAATTTACAATTGATATCTACATACTCGACGATGCGACTACTCAAACGGCGACTACAGCTCTATCAATAGAACACGGGTCAACAATTGAGGGGGAGCAATTGTCCAGCATTCAGAATCCTTGATGCCGAGAGTGCCAAGTTCACATATTGGTGTCAAGACAACGATATCAATCATACACATGGAGTCAAGAGATAACTTCAGACATGACGAGACGACCAACATTCGTGAACAAGAACCATGTGATTCTTTCATATGATGTTCTCCATCATTCAGGTCCAACCTCATAAATCGCTAATCTTGTGATTACATTATCATATATGATCTTTGCACGTGATAAATACCTTACACTTGTGTTTAAAAGGTATTTAATTTACGTTTCAAGTACACCCTCATTAATTTGAGGGGGATCTTGTGTAATTCATGAAGATAATTGGCTTTGCATTTTTCTTCCCAAATTTCTTAAAATGCTATTAAATCAATTGATATTTAAAACATCGATTGGGTTAATATTTTTAATATGGGGGAGAAAATGTGATTTAATATGGGAAATGATTAATCACAAATGGTTTGACTTAACGTGATAGCTCATCCCATCATGTGTGAAATGTTTTCGGATATCGTGGCATATGTTAAGGGGGAGCAAAATGGATTTGCACTTCAAAATGGATTTCATGGTGACATACACTTACCCAAAACATCTCTATTCACGACGGTAAAGATTGTGGTGACATAAGGATGGTAGGATAGGTTAAAGTCCAATGATTCCTCTAGAACCAGAGGAATCTTCCCAAGGACATTCCATAGCTAGAAATAGTAGTCCTTAAGAAAGATGGAGAAAGATTGTGAACGTAGCTGAATGTCGACCAAATACTTAAGTTAGCACTGGAACAATCACAACAAGGTGCTAGTTATGACGTATTGGTAAGCATTGAAGGGGTTGAAGAATGAAAAAGAATTGTAATGATAAAGGGTGTAAAGAAAGAAGCCCTCCTTACAACTTAGGCAGAAACCAGGTCAATACATATGCTATTAAGATCATTGTTTAATGATTCTTGATATTGAAGACAGACATCATGGACCCAGTGATGCAAGGCACAACCCATCCCATCTAACTCAGATCTCTCCTAAAAGATATTTGTTTTAATCACACGGATACAACACGTTATCTATTGATTTATTCACTCCGGATAAATTGGTATTGAAATGGTGGCACTCCTCTCCAGCCTCCGATCACTAAAATCCAAAATGCACGATCGAGTCTAGAGCCATTTGAGATCATCAAATATCTCATTAGGAAACACTTTCATATTTCCTTGCTTCCTCACACACTGTGAAAAGTAAGAAAGATCTTAAGAGTCCTACGCAAAATCTTCATGATCTTGCCTAAGCATCCGAGTAATACGAAAGTATTTACAATGAAGATGGAAATCCTTCTTGAGCGAATATCAAAAAGCTCATGGTAGGTGACTTGTGCGATTCTTTATGAATCATACTTGTGATAACTGGAAAGCAACAGTGGTTTAATTTCTTAAATGAATTTAAACACGTTCCAGGCCTCTAGGCAATATCTTAGTGATCTTGCCAGAACACTCAGAGTGATACCTTAGTGTTCACAGTGATGAGTGGAAATCCTTCTAGTGTTAACCTCAAACAGCACCTGGTAGGTAACTTGCAATATTCTATACGAATCAAGCTCGTGACAACTGGAAAGCAACGATGGTGCGGTTCTTAATTGAATTTCACTTGTTCCAGGAACATGAATTGACGGCTTCAAATCATGCGGATATTATTATCCAAATGATTCACTCTTTATGTTCGCAGTCAGCTTTGGACGGTCGAATAAAGAGAACGGGTTTACCCACGAAATCTTGTCAAGGAGGTTCTTAATTGAAACTACCTGCCACAAGTACGATATTTTATATCGTCCAACGGTCTTCACCGACCGGAGGTAAAATGCTACCGAATTAGAATGAAATGTTCAAGGCCATTTCATGTGTGTATATGTTTTGTTGCTAACTGTCTTATGCAGCGTAACAAGAAGGTGGCATTGCGGTGTATAATCCAGAAGAAGTCGTCACCACATGCTTATACTACATACACTTAATACTTCAACAAATTCAAGAAAGTCTGAAAGTCAAGTCTTCTGCTCTATCAAACTCTAAAGCTTTCAAGAATTTATAAAGGTATAAGTATGTGGAACATGAAGTCACGAGGAGGCAAATATCACAAGTGATGAACGCACAAGGTCAAAGCAAGGACACATGCTCAAGACCAAAGTCAAAGATCTCATCAGCATATTCACAAGAACAAGATCGAAGACTCAAGCATAGTATGCTAGGTTTAAGATTTTGTAAAATGGTGTGACCTCCCTTTGGGGGAGATTGTTGGAAATACGTTTTTCCAAGGAAAGTCTCGGTCACATCATTGTTAGCATAGATCACGAGCTATAGACTATTTAGGACATTGTAACTTGGAGTGACCTCCCTTTGGGGGAGATTGTTGGAAATACGTTTTTATGTATTTAGAAAGGATCGGTCACTCCAATGATATTGGATCCGATATAGCCCATATAGCCCACATGTAGGGTGGGCTATATAAACCCCCTCCTAGCATGTTAGGAGGGGTTGAACACTTTTCATTTCATTAATTCCATCTTTCTTTCTTATTTCTCTTATTTCTCTCTCTTCTTTCTCTCACTAAGTTCTTCCCTTACATCCATTCAATAGATTAATCCATACATGCCTAATCCTTAGAAAAACACGATCCTACATTGTCTGACAAAGGAAATACAGACTTATGTCGCCTTTTAAAGGACAACTTAGACATCATTGTGTGGGAGCCCAAAGATATGACAGGGGTACCAAGGTCAATAGCCGAACACAAGCTCCAGATCCACGAAGGGTACCCTCCGATTAGGCAAAAGAAAAGAGGACAGGCTCCAGAACGCAATAAGGTAATACTCGAGGAAGTGAAAAAGCTAGTAGACATAGGACTCATGAGGGAAGTTTACTATCATGACTGGCTCGCTAACCCTGTAATGGTGAAAAAACATGATGGTAGCTGGCGCATGTGCGTTGATTTCACAGACCTCAATAAAGCTTGTCCCCAAGATTGCTACCCACTCCCAGAAATAGATTGGAAGGTGGAATCGTTGTGCGAATACCCCTTCAAATGTTTCCTAGATGCATACAAGGGATACCACCAAATACAAATGACAGAAGAGGACGAGGAAAAAACAACATTCCATACCAGCCAGGGAGTATACTGCTACACAAAAATGCCATTTGGACTCAAAAATGTAGGGGCCACGTAACAACGGCTGGTTGATAAAGCGTTTAAAAGCCAAATATAGCGAAATTTGGAGGTATCTGTCGACGAATTGGTAATCAAAAGTCACACAGAGAGCAAGCTTATCAGGGATATAGAGGAAACATTCTCGACACTAAGGAGAATAAACATGAAGTTAAATCCCAAAAAGTGCACTTTTGGGGCAACAGAAGGCATGTTCCTAGGATACATGATTGACCCCAACGACATCAAACCATGTCAGGAAAAACAGATGCGGTCATCCAACTCCAAAGCCCAAAGACAAAAAAGGAAGTACAGTCACTGAATGGTAAACTCGCAGGGCTGAACAGATTCCTGTCTAAATCAGCAGAAAAGTCACTCCCTTTGTTTAAAACACTCAAAGGTGCATTAAGAAAAGGGACTTCAATTAGACTAAGGAAGCATAAAAGACCTTCGAGGAATTGAAAGCACATTTGGCTTCGCTCCCTATGCTAGTCGTGTGACAATTCGTCAATTTAAGGTTGATATTTTATTCTCAAGTATTATTTAAAAACATCATTTTAATGTTATATTATGAACTCACTCATTTTTGGGAAGAAATTTGGGTTTACATCTTGAAGTAGCATCGACTACGTTTAAACCGGAGAATTCCACGTTACGTGCTTACGTTTACATATACCGTTTTGGTGACAGTCCGACACTTCAGGAAATAAATTTATCCGTGAATATTATTTTGGAATTTTAAATTTGTGTTGGTTCATAAACTCACAAATTTATGAGAAGAGATTAGGACTTACGAGCATAATTTAACGTCCTTTACGACTAAACCGGAAACCCTAGGTTTACGTATTTACGTTTTTTAACTCCGTTTTTGATGAGACAATTTTTATTAGATTCGTTTTGTACCGTTGATTCATAATTTATAAAACGTTTTTCGCAAAATGACCCGAGGGCACGTAAATCTAGGAAACTAGAATCGAGGAGTACCCGTAATTAAATGGGGATGAGACAAGATAAACTTGCCCCACCCCCACTCCTTATGAGGTGTCAAGCTTATATACAAAGCTAAGACACATGTCTTAGCTTTGCATCAAACCACTAGCAACACAAAACCACCTACACATAAACCATTTACTCATTCTCAACTCATGCAAAACCACAAAATCCTCTCATCTCTCTCCACCATTGCCGTCCCATCCTACACCATAACACCCCGTTTTGATCTTGATTCAACCATAAATCCTATGTTATTCACACATATGATGAAGTCCTTTTGAAGCTCTATTAATTGGTGGTGATTATAACATCCAAAGAGAAGTTTCCTTGGTGTCTTGGGGATGATTTTCCACAAGGAGTTTATAAATATTGGTGATCTTGAAGTTGGTTTTGGTGTACCACAAGTTTTGTCATCAAAAGTCAAGTTTGATCTTAACTTTCATAATCTTGGTTGGTAACAAGATCATCCTTCCCATTTCCTTGTTATTTTTATAAATGTAAATTGTATTTTCTTTCTTAATGTATATGTATATGATGATATATGATGATAAAAATATTATGTGGGGATCATGTGTTGATAAACTTGGTTAAAAAGATTGAAAACTACATGTAAAAAGGTTAAAATCATGCTTAAATTAGTAGGCTGTATAAAACAGTAAAGAACCTTATGATAAATTGTTAAAATGGCTTGGATAAATTAATATACAGTAAGATATGAGACTTTTACATATGTGAGAGTTGGCCATACAATGGAATCCATAAAATGAGTGAGATATGATCAAAACAATATTGAAGTTCAAATCTGTGTAGTTTATTTTGAACGGACTGTTAGAGACATTTAGAGGTTGATTGAGCAGTAGCTAAATCTGAGTTAATTGTAGCACATATCATGTACTTTGTGCTGTTCAAAAATGAGCTTCTATCTCCTTGTAGAACTCAAGATATGGTAAAAATGTTGAAAGTGAAAATCATAATCAGATTTGTAAAATAAATGTATATATTATAAAATTAGCACTCAATTAAATATAATATAAAATATATACCTAAAACCCACTAACTTATATATTACATATAAATAAGTATGTATTTAATAAATAAAAGGGACATTTTATAAAAATGGCAATTTGATAAGTTTTATAAGTTATAAAACTATAAACATAAGTTTTACGTCTTTTCGGCTAAAACCGAAAGATTAACGTTTTCGTCAAATAAAACTTAGAAGGTCGGACCCGTCTAATGTAAACTTTTTATAACTCATATAACGATGTATAAGTACATGTTAAAAGTAAAAACCGATAAAACCCGAGCTTTATAACATATGGACATTAACGGGCCAAATTAGCCTTATTGGACTATTAACCCAACTAATTTGGCTAAACACTAATGGACTTACTCATTGGGCTTAACCCACTTGGGCCCAACATGTGAGTATAGGGCTGATGTTAAAAGTATAAAATGGGCTAATATAATGTATTGGGCTTATAATGGGCTTATTGGGCCTCAATGTGTAAACAAATTAAAACTAGTGTAACTAGGCAAAAATTTGACTAACACATAACACTATAATGTGTATGAAGATATAAAATCCCACTTGATCATCATCATACTTATAATGTCATCATATATACATAGCCATTGTTTTTATGAAGTCATTGGACAAGAGTCTAAGACGAGTATTATTTGTCTAGGTTTCCGTGATTGAAGCACGTACCGTACATCCAAATCGCCGATAAACCGCCTTTCCCAATCAACGTGAGTTCATAGCCTCGCACTCTTTTAAATGTTTTTATGAAACGTTTTATAAACCCGCGAGGGAGATAACATGTTAGTTTTAATAAAAATAGGACACCAGTTGTCCTGATTGTTTGCTTATTAATTTGGACCCGAATGATTATATGACCCGATGAATGATTTTATGACCCGACGAATGAAATGAAATGGATTATTATTAGTTAGGTTATGTCACTAAAGTCCCATTATCATGAATTGTGAACTACCGGGATTTGGTAGACGCTTATGCATATAATAGTACTATTTGGGGAAGATCACCCCAGTTCGCGCCTTGACGGTTGATCCTCGTCGTACCACATTGATTGGTAAGCAAATTTATGTATGAGAAGATTTCCATAGCGTGATTTTTGTGACGACACGCTAACTTAGATGGGAAAATTGAGTTTCGGGTTAGCTACACGTTGTTTGTTATAGTAAGGTAGCAATGTCATGCGGCTTATAATAATCCAATAATGAAAATACTGCTATACGCATTGAATTACAATATATTGCCTGAATAGCAATACGGGGTCTTATTATTGATATTATGTTCGTGTTTTCGTTTTACATAACCATATTCATATAACGGTTTTTATTTAACTCTATACAACGTTATAAGACGTATTGTATGATGTTTTTACGACATTGGTTCGTATAATGGTTTTGAAGGCAAAAGCCTCTAGTATGATTTACTACAAAGGTTTGTATAAAATGTTTTTGGCTTATTTTATGGCTATGACAAGGAATTGTACAAAATGATTTTTGGTAATAATTTTATACCGATGATATGTTAATGGATTTCATTAAACTCTATGAATTCACTTGGCATTTTTGATGACCTTTTCCTTTAACATGTTTTATCTCAGGTACTTGAAGGTAATCCTCGGGAAGACGACAAGAATTTATGGCCCGCACTTAAATAACAAATTTCCATTCAAATGTTTTGTAAAATTATATGAAATATTATGACATGGGACCTATGTAAATTTGATATTCATTAATGGAAAATGATTTATTATTAAACGACGCGATTTTTAAGCGTGGGCTATGATGTGAGTAATGCGCTATCCCGTAACACCAACGACTCTTCCGCTGTATTGAATTGTGTAAATTTGGGGTGTTACAGTTTGGTACCAGAGCTCTCGTTATAGAGAACGAAAGATTTTTAAAAACCAAGGTTTTGAATAAAACATCTCAGAATCTTTAACTATAAACATTTTTCTCAAAATGCCTAAAAATCTTTTGACTATAACGGTGCCAAAGAATTCCTGAGTTACCGACAAGGCCAGACTGCGAAGTGTTATTTTAATATATATAACTTGGATTATATATATATGTTGTAATTTGATTACATGATTGTTGATGATTATTTTAATACTTATACGAGGTATTTATACGACGTATATTCTCACAAGAAACCCTAACTCCCCTAGCAAATTAGTTAAAGCTATTTCTGTAGGAATTCTAGCTATTCTAGATCTAAACCAAGTTGTGGATATTTATGATCCCAATAAAATGGTTGATATTCGTAGAAATGTTGATATTAGTTGATTGTGATATTGAAGAAGAATTGGCGAGATTAATTCTGATATCGATGTCATGACGATCTTTCCTTATAGAGTGGAGTTTAACAAAACGTTACCACATGGAAAGGTGTCATCTGATTCGGTGTCACCCAATTCTTAAATTTGAAATCGAAAGGGTGAATGTTGCACTTGAGGCTGTTATTGGAGCCTTTACCCAAAAGCCTCATGCCACTAGTACCTTTCCGAGAAGTTTAATTGAATATGTGAGTCATTTCATACTAGTGACTCATTTGATAACTATTGTTGTAAGAGCTACGGGATTAGGAATTTAGTGTTGTTCATATCGAATTTTTATTGCCCTTTCAAGGTCTAAGAATAAGGTTGAAAGTATTGGAGAATGAGGTAGGATGTCGCATTGAGTATAAGTTGGTTGAAACTTGAATAAAGAAAAATTTAACTTGTATGGAATATGAGATGGTTAAGAGGAAGTCGTTAAGTCCTGTGAATGAATTATAAGGTTTTAAATGATTGTTGGTTCGTGTTAAGGGTTGTTCCTAGGCCATTGTCCACTAACGAGGATGCCTAATGTCCAAGAAATAAATTGAAGAAATCTTCTTCTGAATTGGGACCGATGGATCTTCTGGAACAGGTGGAACACCTAATGACTATTGTAGATTAGTATTCATTGTGGTGTCTTTTAAAAATCCCTAACTTGACTGAGACATCAGTTGGTAGGATGAGTTCTTGGAATTGTATGACATAGTGACACGTAATGTGTTACAGTACAATTTTGACTTGTTGCGATTAATGAAAAGACTACCTTTGATTGCTAAATTTTACATGTATCGATGTTATCTATCTTTTATTGCTTCATCCTAATGTTCGCATTAGTGATGCAACCATTGAACAAGTATTCATCTCGATTTGAGTTACGTTGTGAATTATTCTTTTTGAGTGTCATCGAGGTCATGAACCTCATGATTAATTGGCTAAGCTCATTTCCTATCATATTGTAGTAGTTATTGGTGAACAAATTTTCATCACTCTTTTGCAGATCACTCATTGTTTTTATAAGATAAAACAGTATCCTTTGAGAAAAATTGATTTTTCATTACCATATGGATTATTTAAAGTGGGACTTATAAATAATCGTTATCGAAATAAAGTTGTTTATGAAACACTTTGGAAAACTTAATTGTTTCCATAACAAAGAACATCTCTGTAAATTCATTTTGATTCTTATTCCAGAATTAAGCATGAAAACATTTTTATTTTAAACATGATGACAAAGTTTTGACGAACTGAGTATTGCATCGTTAATCCTAAAATTGTATATAGTTGCGCGCCTACGTACAATTTGGAAGGGACCATGCAAGGCTGATTAGTAGTCACCATGAAAATTTTAATAAACATTACATTTTTCTTTGTAATTGTGAAAGATTGAAATTTTATGAGATCTGCAAGAAGTGCAAAATAGGGACATATTCTTAGGGACACCTACATATGTGTCCGTACCATTTATTCTTCTGAGTCGAATTTAATCATCTACGGAAATTGTCTTAATTGACAATTGATATCCCCTCCTTGTCCAATTCTCCCGTGGTGAGATTCTTTGGAAAAGTATCTAATTATCGAGTATTGATAACCGACTGGGTGTAATAAACATTCCTATCATTTCTTTTGATTAGATTTCATTTGAATGACCTGGGTAACGATCCGAGGAGCTTACGAATGCGTACTCAATTCATGAAAACATGGGATATGTTCATATTTGTTAATGTTTTCGTCTGTATCTGATTTGAAATTCTCTCGCGTAGATTATGCGTTGACCTTACTCTTTTAAGGTTAGTTATGTCTCCTGATATCCTTGAATTTGTGAAGGATTAGGAGTTATTATTAGTCTTTTGAGAAGTTCACATCTTATCAACGGTGACGAAACTGGAAAGTTGATAGTGCCAGTAGAATGGATTGATTGAGATTATGACATGACGACATTTTCTTAATTGATGGGAACTCGAGTAGAATTCCCCTAAAAGATAAGATGTTGATTATCAAAAGTGATCTAATTAAATTCTTGATGGATGGCCATATCATGCATTTAGGCTTGAATTTATACCATGAATGGTTGTGAACTAGTCATAGATCTTGTAATCTAGAAGGAACCTAAGGTGGATTTATTAAAAGATGTTTCTGTTATCTAAAACTTTCTGAGGTATTTGCTGGTGAATTACCTAGACTTTAGCCATTAAGGCAAGTTGAATTTGGTATTGATTATATTCCCGGTGCTGCACCTGTGGCATGTGCACTGTACGTCAGCACCATCTGAATTAAAAGAAATATCGTACAACTGGGAGAGTTGTCGGAGAAAGCTTTTATTCTACCGAGCTCGTCATTATGAAGAGCTATGGTGTTATTATTCTTTATATTTGTTGATTACCGTGAACTAGGTAAATTGACAATCAAAATCTATATCCATTACCCAAGATGGAAGATTTGTTCAAACATTTACAAGGTTCTAGCGTATGATCTAAAGATTTGATCCACGGCATGGTTATCATCAACTTCGCGTCCGTGAAAAAAAGATTATCTATTCCAATCACTACATCCGGAACTCGTAATGAATTTGATTCATACATTAGTAAACTTATGAGATTCCAACATGACTAAATCTCAAAATGTTATGAAAAATGGCATGAATAGAATACTTAAACTTATGAGATTCCAACATGACTAAATCTCATAAGTTTAAGGTTCGTTCCCAATGACTTCTGAGCAAATCTCTAGAAATTCGATGCGAAGCGAGGATCTTGATAGAGATGATCGATACAGGCACACTATGTTTACACAACTCCTTTAAATACAAAAGAGTCAATTTCTTCATCAAGAATCTATCATTAAGAGGAATGATATTAGCAAATTTGGTCAGTCTGTCGACGATGACCCAAATCGAATCAAATTCAGATGATGACCTTTGCAATAGTTAAATGTTTACTAATGTATGAGGCGATGTCTGCCTTCATAATTTGACATTAGTATGAATCAAATTCATTACGAGTTCCGGATGTCTGCCTTCATAATTTGCAATAGTTATAGTTTGATTATTGACTGCCGGTAGTGGGCAGGAGGATTATGTGAATATGAAATGTAGATCTTGAAGTGCAGGATGGGTAGCGAAGTTATGCCAAAAGTTTTCACCTTGGAAAAATGAATTGATGATCTGAAAGATCATGGGAAATAAGTCCCCGCTGTATGGGACCATTGAGATAATGTAAAAGTTGGTTTGAAAGGCATATAAGCTGGATCTACCCTAGGACTTCAAGGGCTGCGTGAATTATGTTTCGTATATCGAACTTGATAAAATGTCTATCAAGTGAAAATATGATTACTTCTTGATGAAGTTTGGATCGGCGAAAAGTTGCATTCATCAAAAACCCGTGAACATCATAGATAGAGAAAGTAAGTCAACATTAAGCCTGATCGTATTCCCGTAGTTATGTTTGATGAAACTCGCGTATTGTAATGAATTACACTTGTGAGAAAAGACCGAATGTGGAGGAAATACCCACATGGCTCTGACTCTATAAGAAGCGAGTAGTAAGATAAATTGATATTTGAGGACAAAGATCCTGTTTAGGGGTAAATGCTGTGACAATCCGTCTATTTATGGTTGATATTTTATTCTCAAGTATTATTTAAAAACATTATTTTAATGTTATATCTCATTTTTGGGAAGAAATTTGGTTTACATCTTGAAGTAGCATCGACTACGTTTAAACCGGAGAATTCCACGTTACGTGCTTACGTTTAGATACACCATTTTGGTGACAATCCGACACCTCAGAAAATAAATTTATCCGTGAATATTATTTTGGAATTTTAAATTTGTGTTGGTTCACAAACTCACAAATTTACGAGAAGAGATTAGGACTTCCGAGCATAATTTAACGTCCTTTACAACTAAACCGGAAACCCTAGGTTTACGTATTTACGTTTTTGAACTCCGTTTTTGATGAGACAATTTTTATTAGATTCGTTTTGTGCCATTGATTCATAATTTATAAAAACGTTTTTCGTAAAACGACCCGAGGGCACGCAAATAGAGGAAACTAGAATCGAGGAGTACCCGTAATTAAATGGGGATGAGACAAGATAAACTTTCCCCACCCCCACTCATGGGACGGCAAGCCTTAGCCCACACACCTTATGAGGTGTCAAGCTTATTGATGACGTATAGTCCCCAACCGGGTCATGAGCCCGGCTCACGGGTACTACCCGTATCCGGCCCATCACAGATAGGTGGATAAATGTCATTCAGGCTTATGGGTTTGAGCGAGCAGTACCCGCACATGTGTGCGGCCCACGGCCCAAGGCGGCCGACATAAGATTAGACAGAATAATATTCTGTCTAGGAATATCTTTATCCCAATAGGAGAAGATATTCACTACCAGAATTAGAAGATAACAATCATTCTAATTCTGGTGCTTATCTCTTCCTTGGGGCCGACGCATCAGTAGAGGCCCACTAGGGTTTCACTGCCTATAAAAGGAACCCCCAAGGTTCCACAAAGGTATTACGACTTATACTCTAAACTCACATAAACCTTAAACCGATTACTTACTCTCACGCCGGAGTCTAATCGTGGGAAACATTCCCACGATAAGCCTAACGCGTGTTGTTTAGTGTGCAGGATCCCAACCAGACGATTCACTTGGTGCAGGAGCCGGAGCCCAGCCAACCCGAATTAAGCCTAATTCGGGTCTAGCAAGGATCAACCAACTTTTGCATCAACAAGTTGGCGCCATCCGTGGGACCCATAACACTAAGCTAGAACAAAATCTCATCTCGAATCTCCAATGACGAAGGGGCATCCGCCAACTAACCCCAGGAATGTGAATCCTGTGAACCGGAAGTCCCAAGGGGAAGGGATTCTCATCCCCAACCAATCACCTAGCCGCCTCGCAGGCGGGCTGGGTAACCGTAGCGGCTTTCAGTCCGCGGGGGTGACGAGCACGATCTCGGTGACACCCCCGCCTACTTCAACTCTGGACAACCCTGATCCGGGGAGTGCGCCAGACCCTCCTAACAAGGAACCGCGCAGACCCTCGACGGAGGAAGAAGTGGAAGCCCTACCACTCAGTGAGGAGGATCTTACTCGAGTTCTCACTCAGAACTTCGAAAGGATCGTCCCAGGGATCGCATCAAGATTGAATCTGGGGAGGAACCTCCAAGCCAGACTAAACTTTGGTGACAGTGGACCAGCCACCCCCTCCCAGAACCGGAGGAAAAGGAGAGCTCGGCCTCAGGAGCCGGGGACCTTTGAGGAAAACCCTCAACCCCGGAATGTGTTCGAGCGCATAGGAGACCGCCTTATACAGGAATTAACGCAGTCTCAAGAAGGAGAAAGGTCGGATGGCTCACCCGAGCGACGAGATCGGGAGCTTACCAGAACCACACGCCGCCCGAGTGTGTGGGACAGAATGAACAATGGGAGAAAGGCTTCTGGTTCGTCTCAGAAGAGCGGTCCCTATTCGAAAGATGGGGCACCACCACCGTCCCCAGATCCGTCTGGGGAGGACTCAGATGATCATCCGCCTAAGCGCCGCCGGCCTAGGCGCACCCCTCCACCACCAAACAATGAGGAGTATTATGGTGGCCCTTACTATCGAGATACGGAAGCAGAGGATCTCTCGCGTCCATGGTGTGAACCATGGGATGACCCTAGGCTCACCCGACCATGGGCGGATCCCAGGGAAGACCCGTTCACCCTCCGTATACGGAACTATTCTGAGGACACCAAACGTCGCATGCCGGCGTGTATCAAGACTTATTATGGGTCCGGTGATCCTGTGGATCACCTCAAAATATTTGATACGCAGGCTAAAATTGAGCGATGGCCCATGCCCATATGGTGCCAAATGTTCAATTCGACCTTGATTGGAAACGCCCGTGACTGGTTCGAGGCACTCCCTCCACGGAGCATTGATAGTTTCACGGAACTACGCACTGCGTTT
The DNA here is from genome assembly GCA_025667525.1 of Glebionis coronaria. Classification (NCBI taxonomy): domain Eukaryota; kingdom Viridiplantae; phylum Streptophyta; class Magnoliopsida; order Asterales; family Asteraceae; genus Glebionis; species Glebionis coronaria. The sequence goes on from CM046880.1 coordinate 55,936, forward strand.
GAGATCAATTATACTCAAAGGAAGAAGTATAATAGAGATCCGGTCTCATTGGCAACCGTCAAGCAACGGCCGGGGGAGTCCACAGAAGCCTTCACTGAGCGCTTCAACGATGAGTACACACGCACAAGAACCATGCCAGAGCTCCTGAAAATCTCTGACTACATGCACGCCATAACAGACAGAGAACTGATCAGGCGCCTCAATGACAAGCGCCCAGAGAGATATGATGACCTCATGGAAAGGGTCAGAAATTTCATAGAGGGAGAAACAGTTGTTGCCGCGGCCTACCCATCCCGAGGAAATGGGTACCTGTCAAATGATCAGTCCCGGAGACAGTCGGGCGGTCAAGGCAGCCAGAACAATAACAAGGGCTCAGACTATAAGAGCCAAAGCAAAGGAGGACGGCAGGATGATAAGTTCACCCCCTTAAAGATGTCCTACCGGGAGATCTTGCTGACGGAAGGGGCGAACTTCCCAAGGCCTCCCCCAATGACCACTCCGCCGGAACGTCGGCAAGGAAGTCGCTTCTGCGAGTTCCACATTGACAAAGGTCACGGTACGGAGGAGTGCATCCAGCTCAAGAAGCATATTGAGTCACTGATCAAATCAGGCAAACTCAAGCCCCTAGTTAAGGATTGGAAGGATGGAAAAGACAACAGCAAGAAGTATGATAAGAAGGATTCCCAAAAGGACAAGCCTTCCACCATATACATGATCCAATCCAGACAGCGCCACACGAGACAGAAAATTGGCCAAAAATTTTCATGCGGCAGGGAAATCTCATTCCCTCCCATCACAGCAAGCGATGTGATTGATGCGCCTCTCACTATTGAGATAAGCATTGGAACACACAATGTTCGTCGCATGTATGTGGATGGAGGATCGTCAACAGAGGTACTGTATGAACACTGCTTTGTGCAGTTATGCCCGGAAATAAGAAGCCAATTAGTACCGGCCACGTCGCCGCTTACTGGCTTTAGTGGAGACACTATCTAGCCGATAGGGAAATTGCGTTTGCTTGTCACCATTGGGAATGAGGAACATTCCACTACGACGTGGATGAACTTCATGGTGATACGTTCACACTCTACGTATAATGGAATCATAGGCAGACCAGGCATTTTGGCTATCCGGGCAGTACCCTCTACGGCACACGGAATGATCAAATTCCCCGTTGAGGGGGGAATCGTTACTATTTACAACACAGTCGTACCAACATCCGAGTGTCACACCGTGACAACACCGGCTCCACCTGTCCCACCCAAGGATGGGGCACCACCACCCAATTGGAAGGTGGCCATTCACCCTGACTATCCGGAACAGGAGGTATCCATAGGAGGGGCGCTCTCGGATAGCGGTAAAAGGGCCATGTGCTCTCTTTTAAGTGCAAACCTGGACATATTCGCATGGGAGCCAAAACATATGACGGGTGTGCCACGTGCGATAGCAGAGCATAAGCTCCAGATCCGCCAAGGGTACCAACCCATCAAGCAAAAGAAGCGCGGCCAGGCGCCCGAGCGCAGCCAAGTGATACTGGAGGAAGTGCGGAAGCTGGTGGACGCAGGCATCATGCGCGAGGTATACTACCACGAGTGGTTATCTAATCCGGTCATGGTCAAGAAACATGACGGAAGTTGGCGCATGTGTGTGGATTTCACGGATCTGAACAAGGCCTGCCCACAGGACTGTTACCCGTTACCAGAAATCGACTGGAAGGTGGAGTCCTTGTGTGGATATCCTTTCAAATGCTTCTTGGATGCATATAAAGGGTATCACCAAATCCAGATGGCGGAGGAGGACGCAGAAAAAACGGCGTTCCACACGAGCCAGGGCGTATATTGCTATACGAAAATGCCGTTTGGATTGAAGAACGCCGGCGCTACGTATCAGCGGTTGGTGGATAAAGCTTTCGAATCACAAATAGGACGCAACTTGGAAGTATATGTTGATGACTTGGTGATAAAAAGCCACACGGAGGAGGCACTTCTCCGGGATGTCCAGGAGACATTCGACACGCTGAGAAGAATTAACATGAAGTTAAATCCAAAGAAATGTACGTTTGGTGCAACAGAAGGAATGTTCCTGGGATATTTGATTGACCCAAACGGCATCAAACCTTGTCCAGAGAAGACGGACGCAGTGATACGACTACCGTCCCCGTAGACACGGAAGGAGGTGCAGTCCCTGAATGGGAAGTTAGCCGGGCTGAATATATTCCTATCTAAATCCGCAGAGAAGTCATTACCCCTATTTAAGACACTCAAGAAGTGTATTAGAAAGGGAGACTTCCGTTGGACGAAGGAAGCTGAGGAAGCTTTTGGCCAACTCAAGCAACATCTCGCATCTCTCCCTATGCTAGTAGCTCCCCGGCCGAAGGAGGAACTCGTTATGTATCTCTCAGCTACTCATGGCGCAATAAGCGCAGTACTTATGACGGATAGAGATACAATACAAACTCCGGTCTACTTTATAAGTAAAACACTACAAGGGGCGGAGCTGAATTATTCCTCCATGGAAAAATTGGTGTTAGCACTAGTATTTGCTACAAAGCGGTTGCGTCGGTACTTTCAGGCGCACCCAATTGTGGTAATCACGGATCAGCGAATCAAGCAGGTTATCTCTAGACCAGACGTGGCAGGGAGGCTGGAGAAATGGAGCATCCTATTGGGGGGGCACAATATATCTTACAGACCAAGGACGGTGGTTAAAGGCCAGATCTTGGCAGATTTCCTGATCGAGAAGCCGGATGAGGAAGAACCAGTCATTAAGCAAGACGAGATCCCAACAGAACCTTGGGTGCTATTCACGGACGGATCCTCATGTACAGACGGGTCCGGGGCAGGTCTCATCCTCACGAATCCAGAAGGAATGGAATTCACATACGCCCTCCGTTTTGAGTTCACGGCCACCAATAACGAAGCGGAATATGAAGCATTAATTGCGGGTTTAAAAATCGCCGCTAGAATGGGAGTCCGCAACCTTGAGGCCTACGTGGACTCACGGCTTGTCGCGAACCATATTCTAGGTGGGTATGTGGCTAAGGAGGACAACATGGTCAGGTACTTGGAAAAATTCAAGTCGTTAATCGCGACTTTCAGTAAGTTTTCCATCAAGCAGGTGCCAAGGGGCGAGAAAAAGAAAGCGGACGCTCTTAGCAAGATCGCATCCACGAGCTTCGCCCACTTGTCTAAACAGGTTTTGGTGGAAATACTCAAGGAGAAATCTATCACGGAAGGGGAAGTAGCCGCTATAGTTGAGGAGGAGGGACCTACGTGGATGACCCTAATCATCAACTATTTGACTAATGAAACCCTTCCAGACGAGGAAAAAGCAGCAAGACGCATCAAAAGGAAGTCACAACATTTTGAACTCCGAGAAGGCATCCTTTACAAGCGCTCTTTCTTGCAGCCGTGGCTACAGTGTGTTGGGCCGCGCCAGGCGGCTTACGTCATTAGTGACATACATGAAGGGTTGTGCGGCATGCATGCAGGCCCACGATCCATGGTAGCTAGAGCCTTACGAACAGGTTATTATTGGCCTACCATGCACAGGGACGCGCGCGACATGATTCGCAAGTGCAACGATTGCCAAGTGCATAGGCCAGTTCCGCGACACCCGCAGCAGGAGCTTACACCTATCACGTCCCCATGGCCATTTTACAAGTGGGGAATTGACATTGCAGGACCATTTCCTGTAGCTGCGGGGGGGGGGGGGGGGGTTAAATTCTTGATTGTTGCAATGGACTACTTCACACGATGGATAGAAGCCAAGGCAGTCAAGTCTATCACAGGTAAGCAGGTCAAAAAGTTTGTGTGGGAACACATCGTGTGCCGTTTCGGTCTACCAGGAGAAATTATCTCGGACAACGGCAAGCAGTTTACGGACAACCCATTCAAAGATTGGTGTGCATCATTGAACATCAAACGGCGCTTCGCGTCCGTTAAGCATCCAAAAACGAACGGCCTTGTCGAACGAGCAAATAGGAGCTTGGGGAATGGAATCAAGGCGCGGATGGATGAACGACAGGACAAATGGGTCGACGAGTTGTCACACGTGCTATGGGCACATAGAACCATGATCAAAACAGCCAACGGAGATACTCCATTTGCATTGGCTTACGGCACTGAAGCCGTTATACCAGCAGAAATAGGGATGCCTACCATCCGCACGGCGGAGGTTAACGTTGTCACAAACGATGAACAACTGCGAATCAACCTGGATCTGTTGGAAGAGAAAAGGGAAATAGCAGCCATCAATGAGGCTAAGTCCAAGGCTAAGATGAAGGCTTATTATGACGCCAAGGTCAAGGGTGTTTCTTTTCGACCGGGAGACTACGTCTATCGTGCTAACGAAGCGAGTCGAGTGGAGAATACAGGAAAACTGGGCCCTAAATGGGAAGGACCGTATGAAGTCACTGAAACCTTGGGACGAGGCGCGTACAAGTTACGTGATATGGATGGCCGCGACCTAGAGCGCACATGGAACATCTCCAATCTCAAAAGGTGCTATCTTTGAAAGCTACGGCTTCCGCATGGGTACTTCGCTATAGGCGGTCTTAATAAAGAACCATGCGGGTTATTTGTTTTGTTTGTTTTTCTTATGTTTGTTTAAGTTTCCTTTCTTGTTTTTTAGGACTTGTCGTCATTATTCAAACAAAAGTGTAAACGTTCTAATAAAATTCCGTGGTGCCTAGCTAGCTCCACGGCCTGTTTCGTGCAAATCATTTTCCTTTCTTTGTTAGATTCTTTGTTAGCCGTATGAATTTTACTTGTATTATAATATGCCATGTTTCATTCGTATGCATTCTCTCAAATTACCGTACATGTACTATACGCCCCCAGGTGGGGTAAGAGGATTAAGTGAACCTACTAATTCAACTTGCCGCGTAAGAGGGATGCAACCCCAGCCGCACAGATCATGTATGCTTACTAGACACCTTACTCACAAGACGTTGGGGTAAGTTTTTTGTGTACCGTATCCACACGGTACTCTGCATAGTAAAGACGCACGTCGCATGTCTAGTAAATTATAGACTTGTATGTATTTTTTCTTTATGTGTAAGACGTGATACGTCACGCGGCATTAGAATACAATGAAATACACAAGTTTCAAAATTAACAATAAACAAAATGGCCGTGGTTGTCACGGACTTATAAAATAAAAGGACAAGTTATTACATATATGTCTTAGCCGTGTACATACACGGACGAATGTAATCACAAATGTTTACAACATATCAGTTACAAGGGGGGAAGGAATTCTTCTAGATCCTTCTTCCCTTCCTCAATTAAAGCGCGAAGGGCCTCCCCGCGAGCATCTTTCCCGTCCTGAACTTTGACTGCAAGAGCGTCTAAGGCTTCACCAAGCGGCTTCTCACCTGACATGGCTTTGGATACGAAATCATAGGTAGCCAGCGTCAAGGGAATTGGATCAACACTCAGCCGGGACATTATTGCTTCATTGGGAGCATCTTTCATGGCTTCAAGCTCGTCCAGGAGGGGGTGTTGAAGGTCTGCCAAGGCATCCATGGACGCTGTCATCTTACCCGCTGCGGAGGGGTTGTGATACGGATGTTGTGTGATATCCTCACTTTTTGCGATCATCTCCGCAGCTTGGACCAGGCCTTCATGCCTACCACGGTCGATCTCGTCAGATACAACCCCAGCAAATGCCTGCAATAGATGTGGAGCGTTAAGGGCCCCACTTACGGCAAGCCGCAGTCCTTGCCCGATAGTCCACCTACGACCGGCTGTCGCGGTCAGTAGGGGGGGCATACTCTTTCCGCACAGCTGACAACCACCTTGCTCAACTCTTCATCAGCTAAGGCAACTTGATTTTCAAGACTGGTTTGAGCCTGCGTCAATTCCTCCTTCAGTGAGTCACGCTCTTGGGCAATGCTGAACGATTGAGCGGTCACCGCCTTAGTAGCAGCCTCGGCCGCAGACACCTGCGTATGAAATTTGGAGTTACTACACGAATATATATTTTTGGGCTACATGCATGCAGGGAGTAGGAATATATGAACAACATGTTTGAAAGTTTACCTTCTCGTTTGATGCGGCTACGAGGGCCTCCAACTCAGCGATACGCTTCTCTCTTGTATCGGCATGAAGCGCCTGCTCCTTCACTGTTGCCTCGGCAGTCAATAACGCCGCTTGCAAGGATGTGATGGTCTTCTCGTTCTTTACGACCAATGCCTCACGGCGGGCTATCCTTTTGTCGGCACGACTCACATTGGTGAGGGCCTTGATCAGTCGGCGTCTCAACGCGGCACCCACCGTCACCTGATGTGCGGATGACACATCAAACTGTTCAATCAGGGCCTCATGGTCTAGTTCATCTAAATCCTGTGCGAGGGCAGGCGGGGTGATGTGTTCGATGAATTCCGAACACTCTGATTCGGCCTCCAGCCGTGTCAAGCTTGACAGGTTCCATGCTAAACGCAAGCTCTCTTCTGGCCCCTTGGGGCACGGTTCCTTGGCACGTGCGGTGATGGGTGAAGGGGGATTGTTAGTAGCCGCGGGGGATGGATTTCTCCCCACTTCTTCTCCTTGAGTTGCGACTGCCGGATTCACCCTGTCGTTCAAAAAAAAAAATTTATTAGTCTACATATATCATATGAAGATACAAATCATAATCATGAGGGGTACTTACGAGGTGCCAATAGCAGGGTCTGGGCCGGTAGGAGCTACGGCGCTCACAGGGGCGACTCGCAGAACTGTCCCTTCCATGGTCGGGGTGGGGTCGGCTTGACCAGTCATGGTGCTGCCTCCTTCTTGATACTGAGGATGGTCTTTCCGCAACTTCTTGGGAGGAGCATTTACAACTCCGGCATCTTCCCCAGTCTTCTTCGCCACACGCCTGGTTGTTTTTCTCTTTTTTGAAGTAAGTGTGGTGGATCCGGAAGCTTGCGTAGTGTCTTCATTAGGATCGCGCTCCTCCTCCTGGTTGATGGTGCCTCCCTCCAGCAAGGGGTCGTCGCCATCTTCGTTATGAAAGTCCAATGGGGACTTCTCGATAACAGGCTCTTCTTCATCCGACCTGGGTTCGGTTGTCTCCTCCAGCGGAATCGTACGGTCGGCTAAAGCTTCTAGCAAGGGGAGCTCATTCGGCTTTAACGGCCGGAATCCTTCCGCCACCTTCATGGGGTCGCCTTGACGAAGTAATCCGTGGAGGTTCATCTCTGCAAATGATTGTAGAAGTATATGGGTTAGTAACATTTTACACATATATGATAGATCAAATTTACAAGATATATATGACCTACCCTCGCCCTGTTCCGTTAAGAAGCACGGATATAAGTCATCCCTCCCAAAGTAACGGCGGCTTATCCCTACTAAGCACAGAAAGTGCTCCGGCAACCCTCTATGAAATTCCATGCGATGGGTATCTAGTATTTTCAGGTCCCGGCTACTATAATCTTTGGATTTGGGCGGATAGTCTTTTGGGGCTTTGGTTTTAAGTACGAAGGGGGTGGGGAATACTTTCTCATCCACAAAGAAGTAATGGTCGTACCAATTCTTCAGGGAGTCAAGGGGTTTCCTATATGTCATCGGGGCATTCCCGGGTCGTTTCTTGAACGACAACCACCCGTTCACTAATTGGGGAAAGTAGAAAGCCCTAAAAAGGTTCACGGTGGGGGTTCCCCTGCAGGTATGGCATGTAATCTCAAACTGATTGATTTTACACGCCCCTATACAGTGGAGTTGGGTGATATGAAAGTCATAATACAAAAGAAGGTCTACTAAGAACTTAGATAACGGAATACGGTAGTTGGCTGAGTCAAACAGGCGTGTGTATATACCTATTTTCCCCGCTGGTGCATCCGTAATAGCTTCACCATCACCCGGATAGGTGGGGTGTACGCTTTCGGGCACATAATACTTCGACAGGAAGTCGAGGTATTTCTCCCCCGACATCACATTCAGGACGTCCGTGATGAGGGGGTTATCCTTGACCATATTTTATGAAAAGGTTTTTAAAGGCGTGGTAATCTAACCTGCGATGATGGATATCCGTGGAAAAGAAGGCAAAATTTTTGGAGAGAAAAGCTTGAAGTTAACAATGGCGGAAGAATGAGTGAGTTGTGTGTGTAACATACACGCATACTTACTCTTATATAGGGTGGCCTCGGTTTCCGAGGTGCCGTAGATCTTTGACACGTGTCAGTCACATACCCTATCCAATGGATAGGGTTTCTGACATTTCTGTAACGTCAGTGGGGGACCCACGGGTCACTTCTTAAACAGTTTCGCGTGGCTCAAGGGTGGTCAGTAATCATGCACTTTTTGCAGACATGCGACTGGATTATTGAATATCATTAATGCGACTGGATTCTTGTCAGGTTATGCGGCTCTTACGTAAGACCGTATTTAATGTTGCATTTAATTTGTCTCGGCTATTACATGCGGCTGAGGTAGTATTCACTAAAGTATATTCCTACAACCGGTTGCCACGTGCGGCCGAGAGCAAATTTTCCAATATCATTTCCTAGGTCTTTCTTGGTATGTCCGGAGAGCAGCTTGATAGTCTAGAGGTTACACCTACGGCTGTAACAACTAGACTGGGGGGACATGATGACGTATAGTCCCCAACCGGGTCATGAGCCCGGCTCACGGGTACTACCCGTATCCGGCCCATCACAGATAGGTGGATAAATGTCATTCAGGCTTATGGGTTTGAGCGAGCAGTACCCGCACATGTGTGTGGCCCACGACCCAAGGCGGCCGACATAAGATTAGACAGAATAATATTCTGTCTAGGAATATCTTTATCCCAATAGGAGAAGATATTCACTACCAGAATTAGAAGATAACAATCATTCTAATTCTGGTGCTTATCTCTTCCTTGGGGCCGACGCATCAGTAGAGGCCCACTAGGGTTTCACTGCCTATAAAATGAACCCCCAAGGTTCCACAAAGGTATTACGACTTATACTCTAAACTCACATAAACCTTAAACCAATTACTTACTCTCACGCCGGAGTCTAATCGTGGGAAACATTCCCACGATAAGCCTAACGCGTGTTGTTTAGTGTGCAGGATCCCAACCAGACGATTCACTTGGTGCAGGAGCCGGAGCCCAGCCAACCCGAATTAAGCCTAATTCGGGTCTAGCAAGGATCAACCAACTTTTGCATCAACACTTATATACAAAGCTAAGACACATGTCTTAGCTTTGCGTCAAACCACTAGCAACACAAAACCACCTACACATAAACCATTTACTAATTCTCAACTCATGTAAAACCACAAAATCCTCTCATCTCTCTCCACCATTGACGTCCCATCCTACATCATAACACCTCATTTTGATCGTGATTCAACCATAAATCCTATGTTATTCAAACATATGATGAAGTCCTTTTGAAGCTCTATTGATTGGTGGTGATTATAACATCCAAAGAGAAGTTTCTTTGGTGTCTTGGGGCTGATTTTCCATATGGAGTTTATAAAGATTGGTGATCTTGAAGTTGGTTTTGGTGTACCAGAAGTTTTGTCATCAAAAGTCAAGTTTGATCTTAACTTTCATAATCTTGGTTGGTAACAAGATCATCTTTCCCATTTCCTTGTTATTTTTGTAAATGTAAATTGTATTTTCTTTCTTAATGTATATTTATATGATGATATATGATGATAAAAATATTATGTGGGGATCATGTGTTGATAAACTTGGTTAAAAAGATTGAAAACTACATGTAAAAAGGTTAAAATCATGCTTAAATTGGTAGGCTTTATAAAACAGTAAAGAACCTTATGATAAATTGTTAAAATGGCTTGGATAAATTAATATACAGTAAGATATGAGACTTGTACATATGTGAGAGTCGGCCATACAATGGAATCCATAAAATGAGTGAGATATAATCAAAACAATATTGAAGTTCAAATCTGTGTAGTCTGTTTTGGATGGACTGTTAGAGATATTTAGAGGTTGATTGAGCAGTAGCTAAAACTGACTTAATTGTATCAAATATCATGTAGTTTGTGCTGCTAAAAAATGAGCTTCTATCTCCTTGTAGAACTCAATATATGGTAAAAATGGTGAAAGTGAAAATCATAATCAGATTTGTAAAATAAATGTATATATTATAAAATTAGCACTAAAGTAAATATAATATAAAATGTATACCTAAAACCCACTAACTTATATATTACATATAAATAAGTATGTACTTTAATAAATAAAAGGGACATTTTATAAAAATGGAAATTTGATAAGTTTTATAAGTTATAAAACTATAAACATAAGTTTTACGTCTTTTCGGCTAAAACCGAAAGATTAACATTTTCGTCAAATAAAACTTAGACGGTCGGGCCCGTCTAATGTAAACTTTTTATAACTCATATAGTGATGTATAAGTACATGTTACAAGTAAAAACCGATAAAACCCGAGCTTTATAACATATGGATATTAATGGGCCAAATTAGCCTTATTGGACTATTAACCCAACTAATTTGGCTAAACACTAATGGACTTACTCATTGGGCTTAACCCACTTGGGCCCAACATGTGAGTATAGGGCTGATGTTAAAAGTATAAAATGGGCTAATATAATGTATTGGGCTTATAATGGGCTTATTGGGCCTCAATGTGTAAACAAGTTAAAACTAGTGTAACTAGTAAAAAATTTGACTAACACATAACACTATAATGTGTATGAAGATATAAAATCCCACTTGATCATCATCATACTTATAATGTCATCATATATACATAGCCATTGTTTTTATGAAGTCATTGGACAAGTGTCTAAGACGAGTATTATTTTTCTAGGTTTCCGTGATTGAAGCACGTACCGTACATCCAAATCGCCGATAAACCGCCTTTCCCAATCAACGTGAGTTCATAGCCTCGCGCTATTATAAATGTTTTTATAAAATGTTTTATAAACCCGCGAGGGAGATAACATGTTAGTTTTAATAAAAATAGGACACCAGTTGTCCCGATTGTTTGCTTATTAATTTGGACCTGAATGATTATATGACCCGATGAATGGTTTTATGACCCGACGAATGAAATGAAATGGATTATTATTAGTTAGGTTATGTCATTAAAATTCCCATTAGCATGAATTGTGAACTACCGGGATATGGTAGACTCTTACGCATATAATAGTACTATTTGGGGAAGATCACCCCAGTTCGCGCCTTGACGGTTGATCCCCGTCGTGCCACATTGATTGGTAAGCGAATTTATGTATGAGAAGATTTCCATAGCGTGATTTTTGTGACGACACGCTAACTTAGATGGGCAAATTGAGTTTCGGGTTAGCTACCCGTTGTTTGTTATTGTAAGGTAGCAATGTCACGCATTGAATTACAAAATATTGCCTGACTAGCAATACGGGGTCTTATTATTGATATTATGTTCGTGTTTTGGTTTTACATAACCATATTCATATAACGGTTTTTATTTAACTCTATACAACGTTATAAGACGTATTGTATGATGTTTTTACGACATTGGTTCGTATAATGGTTTTGAAGGCAAAAGCCTATAGTATGATTTACAACAAAGATTTGTATAAAATGTTTTTGGCTTATTTTATGGCCTATGACAAGGAATTGTACAAAATGTTTTTGGCTACGCACGGAGCGATCAGCGCAGTGCTAATGACGGATAGAGATAATGTGCAAACTCCAATATATTTCATAAGTAGAACGTTACAAAGCTCAGAGCTAAATTACACCCCAATGGAAAAATTAGTACTCGCGCTGGTGTTTGCGGCAAAGAGGTTGCGTCGATACTTCCAAGCGCACCCAATAGTGGTGATAACTGACCAGCCCATAAAGTAGGTAATATCAAAACCGGAGGTCGCAGGTAGATTCCAGAAATGGAGCGTTCTATTAGGGGGACACAACATCACTTACAGGCTATGCAATGCCGTGAAGGGGAAGATTTTGGCAGATTTCATCATTGAAAAGCCAGAGGAGAGCGTTCAAGAGTTAGAACAAAAGGAAGAAGACCCAACTCCGTGGGTCTTGTTTACGGATGGGTCCTCTTGCACCGACGGATCAGGCGCAAGCCTCATACTTACCAACCCTGAAGGAATGGAATTCACATACGCATTACGTTTTGAGTTCACAACCATAAATAATGAGGAAGAATATGAGGCACTCATAGCGGGGCTGAGGATCACAGCACGGATGGGTGTACGCAATCTCAAAGCAAACGTAGATTCTCGATTGGTAGCAAACCATATACTTGGCGAGTACGAGGCGAAAGAAGATAACATGGTGCAATACTTACACAAAGGCAAAGCATTAATTGAAGGGTTTAGTTAGTTCCGAATACGCCAAGTACCCAAGGGGGAACAAGAAAGCAGATGCGCTTAGTAAAATAGCATCTACCAGCTTCACACACCTACCAAAACAAGTCCTGGTGGAAATTCTCAAGGACAAGTCAATCAAAGAGCAAGAGGTCACGTCGGTCGTAGAGGAAGAATGCCCTACATGGATGACGCCGATATGGATTATTTGACGAATGATTCACTCCCGCAAGACGAAAATGAGTCACGGCGAGTGCGAAGACGTTCGAGACAATTTGAAGTCAGAGATGGGGTCCTTTACAAGCGATCATTTCTCCAACCATGATTAAGATGCGTAGGGCCACGCCAGGCGCAATACATCATTAGCGAAATCCACGAGGGATCATGTGGAATGCACGCAGGACCAAGGTCTGTGGTGGCAATAGTGTTGTGCAGCGGGTATTACTGGCCAACTATGCATACAGACGCCTGAACACTCATTAATAAATGCAATGACTGCCAGGTGCACAAACAAGTACCTAGGCAGCCTCAGGAGGGGCTCACGCCGATCACCTCCCCTTGGCCATTCTTCAAATGGGGAATCGATATCCCGGGACCCTTTCCCGTAGCCGCGGGGGAAGTTAATTTCCTCATAGTCGCGATGGATTACTTCACAAGATGGATTGAGGCAAAGGCAGTCGCAACGATCACGGGGAATCAGGTGAAAAGGTTCGTATGGGACAACATAGTATGTCGTTTCGGACTGCCCGGTGAAATAGTCTCTGATAATGGAAAGCAGTTCGCAGAGAACCCATTCAAGGACTGGTGCGCGAAGAATAGGATACATCAACGGTTCGCATCGGTCGCCCACCCCCAAACGAATGGACTTGTGGAAAGAGCAAACAGGAGTTTGGGGGATGGCATAAAAGCACGATTGGGGTAGCATAATAAGAAGTGGGTCGATGAGTTGTCACATGTTTTATGGGCACATCGCACAATGATCAAGACAGCCACGGGTGATACCCCTTTCGCCCTAACATATGGTACAGAGGCAGTCATTCCAGCTGAGATCGGATTGCAAACACTCCGCACAGCGGAGGTAGACATGGTTACTGATAGGTGTGTAAACACCCATCCTTTTTACCACTTAATTACAATAATAACCGAGCCAAAACGTGTATTTTATGTCATTTATGTCGGAATTATGCGTGGTTTGTGTTTTTGTTGTGATTTAGGACGAAAAGGTGAAAAGTGGAGAAAACACGGCTTTCACGGGCTTTTATCGAAGAAAAAGACAAAAGACGAAGTCGAAAGATCAAGAGTGCAAAAAGAACGGAAGTCCAAGACCAATTCTGAAGATTTATCGAAGAAAAAGTTAAAAGACGGAAGTTTACTAAAAAGCCGAAGAACTCAAGTCTTATTCATGAAGAAATGTCAAGACGAGTTAAAGAAATCCCGATACAAAGTCATTAAAATCCAAGTATTAAGAATATTAACAAAGGATTAAGAAGATCAAGGACTAAAGCTTGCAATTAGAGAAAGAAGAAAGAGGGAGGAAGCTTCCTAAGCTCCTCCCTAATCTCCCTATATATGTTTTCATTTCATTTCATTTTCAAGTTGTTGGGTGGTTTGACAAACCACCACTTCCACCATTTTCATACCTTGCAATTTAATTTCCTGCACTTTAATTTCTTGTATTGCATTCTTTAATTCAAGTAAGTTTTATTGAATCTTTACTTTATTGTTAATCTCATTCTACCTTTCTTGGTTGATTTGTTCTTCATCTTTATTGTTCATGTTCTTGATTTTTATGGTTTTGATTAAGTGGGTTTTGATTATTTTGGTTATGGTTGTTGGTGTTATTGATTTGGTTTGATTGGTTATTGATAATAGATCATTTGTGGTTGTTTTGGATTAATCTTTTGGTTAATCTTGATTAGTTTTGATTAAATTCGTGCTTGGTTTTCATCTCCTGTTCTTCATTCATACTACTGTTATTATTGCCCAGTAAGTGTTTCGAATCAGTGTATTTAAAAAGTTCCGAACCAGTGTGTTTTTCAAAGTTCCGAATGAAGTGAGTTTTCAATGTTCCGAATCAATATTTTTTAAAGTTCCGAATCAAATTATTTTAAAAGTTCCGAATCAGTGTTTTTCTCATTTTATTCCGGATCAGTCTTTTATTCCGGATAACCAAATGTTCCGAACCAAATGTTCCGAACCAATGAAAAAGTCCCGAACAAAAAGAAAGTTCTGAACCAACAAAAAAGTTCCGAACCAAAAGTAAATAAGATTCACCAGCCTGCTTGCCAGCTTTTCACCGTTTCCCGCCATTTTCACCAGGCTGCCTGGCTGTTTCCAACAGCTAGCCTGCTAGCTTGTTTATTAATTAATATTGTTCCGTAATTATTTAGTTTTATCTGAAAGTTGTTCCGTTTTTAATTTTGAAAGTTACATATTTTTAGTTGAATTTTTCGTCGATTTTTAGTATTAATATTTTTTCCAAAAGTTTAAGTTTTATCTTTTATTTAGTACCCGCTTTAGGTTTTGCCTCGTTTAGCCTTAAAGTACCATTTTAGTTTTATTTTCTCCTTTTTCATTAAGTAAACTTTATTTTCGAGTCGATAGTCAATTTCGTCTTTTAGTTTTATTTTTATTAATTGTTTCGTTCTAAATCTATGTTTTATTATTTATATTGTTTGTTTTTATTAGTTAATTGCTTTTAGCTTATTGTTATTATTTTGTGCATTTACCTTTTAAGTAGAATAGATAACCAAACCATTTTATTTTCCACCAAGAATGACTGAGTCGCACTTTGAACCGTGATCAATTCGAGAAGATACCGAGAAACGAACTTTCAACTAGCAAAATCTATCTATTAAATGGCGCCGCTGCCGGCTCTTTTCGTGAAGATTAACGGTTTTTTGTGAGAGACGCGTTGGCTTTTGGGATCCGTTCACTCGTGAACGTTATTTTTCGTATCAAAAATTTTCAAAAAAATCCAAAAACATTTGAAAAATCATAAAAAGCATTTCTTTTTCAAAGTTTTGCACCAAAAATATTCTTCTTGCTTATCTATTTTTCCTTATGGATTCTTATGTCCATTGCGTCGGGTGTGGGAGACGATTATACGGGAACAACTCTTGTCAATGGTGTACATGTGAGCGGTGCGGAAACGATATCGACAACACACAATTCGGATTTTGTCCCTTGTGCAACTCGACTAATTCGTCCTTTTTGAATCCACCTCCTGTTCCCCCGTACATCTATTGTGGAAGCGATTCTCATTGGCATGTTTCGTGCCCGGTTCGATACCCGTATGGTCACGAGCAAGAACCGGGGTACAATTATGACCATGATAATAGCTATCCACAAGACGCACCCAGTCTTTCTCCTTACCCGTTTTGCAACAACTGTGGGGGTCCTCACGATACTTCTTATTGTCAACCAATGAATTATTATGAGCAAAATCCGTGTCCTCAGTTTTCTTCACCAATGGATTATTATAAACCAAACCCGTGTTCTAATTCTTCTCAATCGATGAACTACTATGAGCCACACCCATGCTATAATTCAGGTTTTCAACATTTTGAACCCCCACATCACACCCTCAATCATCAATCCTCTCAGCAAATTAATCTTGACCCACAACGCACTACTTTGAATGACGAAATACACTCCATCATTATGCAACTTCAAGAAGCCGTTGTTCTAACAAAAGAAGCATGGGCGGAGGAAAAGCGACTGCAACAAGAGCAAGTATCTAATCTTAGTGATTCTACCCCTCCTCTGGTGCGTCCTTCCTACTATTATGATGATGATGACGATGATGTTGTATGCACTTTCAACACATCTTCTGAAGTTACTGCTCCTACTCTCGATGTTCCTACTGCGTCTAAGGATCTAGATTCGTTGAATGAGCTTAGTGATGTTGGTCTCGACAAAGTATTGGATGATGAGGTTTGTGACTTACCTGCTATGGAACTTCAGGACGACGTTGCTTTCACGCAAGCGGTCGATCCAAATGATGACGATTCTTCTCCCAGCTATGAGAATTTCACTTTTGAAACTTCTCAATCTCCACCTGAAGATGCGGGCGATGACGATTTATTCTCTCCGGCTTACTAGAAGTTCACCGATGAACATGATCTTGTGGATGAGGTGGAAGACGTGCTTCTTCGCGATAGATTACGGAAAGTGCACCTTCTTATTGCTCAACTCGAAGAGTTGACTTCTCCTCCTCTTTCCGAGTCTTTGCCTCCATCTATTCCTGCCGTTGAAGATAATGACCCATTGTTGGAAGAAATCGATATTCACTCCATGCCTCCAGGTATTGATGATGATGACATGGAGGGGGATATTATTCTTGATAATTTGCTGCAAGAAGGTATTGACCCAAGTCCCCCTCCCGAGCACCTTTCATCCTCCCCTTTAGCCACTATTACGGAGGATGAGTGCTTTGACCCGGGAGGTGACATTGCTTATGCTATCATTGATAACATCACGGCTTTGCCAAATGCTCAGCCTCCATTGTCTTTGGGGGATGACAATGTGCTTACTTCACCCACCCACCTCCCGTGGATCTTGATTTCACATACTTTACGTATGTTGAAAGGACCTTCCTCCCATTCAAGACTTATCCCCCCCGCCTCTCCTTCTTTGATGTCCACCGGGAACGAGGACAAGGTCTTTGATCCCGGTATTACATTCGAGGCTTCCCCATGGACCATTTAATTCGGGGACGAGTCAGGCTCGTGACTCGGTTAATATAAACAAGCGCTTTTTGGGAGGCAACCCAATTATCTAGCTATCTTTACCATAAGTGTAGGGGGGACCCCCGTTGGTGTTTCTTGTTTTCTTTCTTATCATGTTCAGGGATTAGAGTTTCAAAGACACACTCTTGATGACTTTTGACGAAACATGATTCCGTGTTCCCTTCTTCCCGGTTCTATCCTAAACTCTTTTCGATTCACTATTTTATATTTCCCAATATTAAAATAGGAATCTCTTTAGTTGTCCTTTCCTTAGCAAGATTTAAACAAAGTGCACAATGTCATAAGTGTAGGGGAGTTTACTCCCACAAGCTTAAACATTGAGGACAATGTTTATCTCAAGTGTAGGGGGACTTCTATCGAAGTAAGTGGTCTTTTCCATGAATTTGCCCTCATTTTAACCGGAAAATTTGATTTTTCGACATTTTTCAAATTTTTTAATCTATTTTGGCCTAGTTGTATAGTTGTTTTTACCTTTGTATAGTTATTTTCTTTCCTTATTAGAATAACTTTTTAATAAAGTGGTTTTAAATTTTCAAACGTTGTGAATCTTTTGACTCAACCCGCGTTTACTTGTCTAAGTTTACTCTAGCTAGTATCCATAACGTGTTTAAGTCAAGTTTTGCTAGGCTTTTATATAGGGAGCTATAAAACGCGAAAGTCTTAACTCTCACGGGTTAAGAACAAGAACTTTTCGCAAGTACCTATAATTGATCCTAGAGAGTCGTTTATCAAGGGAACTTTAAAATGCGATTTCTAAACTTGAAAAAGTCTAAGAATTTGCAAGATCCTATAGATGACTCGAAAACCCAAAACTTTGATTTAATAGGCTAAGCATCCACGAGTCACATTCTTTGAGATTTTAAATTGTGGACAACGAGAGATGATAGAGTCAATTATAAGTTTGGTATTCTTTCGTGAATTTATGTGAGTTAATTATAAGCCTATTCTCCCATCGCTTGCTAATAAAATTATCCGCAATAAATAAGGTTGTACGATTTGAAAATTTACTTATTTTCTAGCCCAAGATCGTTTAAAAGTTGCTCGGTATGGATTAGAGTTCATATCCAAGGCATAACTTATTGAAGCGGGATGCGAAGATTGGTGAGTCCAAAAAGGTCCTAACAAGGCATGAGGGCTAAATTTTGTTGCTAAAGATCCCAAGTGATGTGAAGAATCATTTATCAAAGATCAATATGAAGGATCAAGACACACGACGAAAAGCAAAAAATCCCCAAAAGTCATGGAGAAGTCTATCCAAAAAGGCCCTAACAAGGTATGAGGATAAATAGATCCAAGTCCAAAAAGGAGGCGGATCGTTGTATATCAAAGTCCAAAATAAAGATTGGAGAAAAATGAAGAAGTCGTGGTCCATTTATGAAGAATCTCTCAGAACTTCAAGTGAAGAAATTCCTATTATAAAGAGAAGGCCATCATTTCCTGAACGTCTCTCAAGATTTGAAGTATGAAGTCGCTGCCAAATATCGGTCCGAGAAAGGTCTCAAATCGCGAAGCGAGTTATGCCAAGATATGAACTTTATGAGGTCCCGAGAAGCAGTTTTAAAAGATTTTGTCCTTTAGCTAACTATTGATTAAATCGTTCACTTTATTTTCAGACTTAATAACTATCGAAATAAGTCAACAATGTATCCTCGTGATCATTCAAGACAGCAATAAAATATAAGAGATACACCTAGGAATAAGGGAGTCTAAGTGAATAATTGGCCCACATGAGTTCGTGTTGGTTTGCTAACTTATAATAACAATGATCTCGTTTTTAAGCTTGGTTTAGAGAAAGTGAAAACTTGAGGATGATGATCATTCATAACATTTCCAAAACCCTAAGGTATGTTTTTGATTTCTTTACTTGTTTTGTTATTTTCTATCTCTTTAAGAAAGGCCAACATGGATTGATTGTGATGAAAAATGTAAACATGCTTTGTAACTAATGCATTGCATGAGGACATTGCAATGGTTAAGTGTAGGGGATTTGATAGGTGTGTAAACACCCATCCTTTTTACCACTTAATTACAATAATAACCGAGCCAAAACGTGTATTTTATGTCATTTATGTCAGAATTATGCGTGGTTTGTGTTTTTGTTGTGATTTAGGACGAAAAGGTGAAAAGTGGAGAAAACACAGCTTTCACGGGCTTTTATCGAAGAAAAAGACAAAAGACGAAGTCGAAAGATCAAGTGTGCAAAAAGAACGAAAGTCCAAGACCAATTCTGAAGATTTATCGAAGAAAAAGTCAAAAGACGGAAGTTTACTAAAAAGCCGAAGAACTCAAGTCTTATTCATGAAGAAATGTCAAGACGAGTTAAAGAAATCCCGAGCCAAAGTCATTAAAATCCAAGTATTAAGAAGATTAATAAAGGATTAAGAAGATCAAGGACTAAAGCTTGCAATTAGAGAAAGAAGAAAGATGGAGGAAGCTTCCTAAGCTCCTCCCTAATCTCCCTATATATTTTTTCATTTCATTTCATTTTCAAGTTGTTGGGTGGTTTGACAAACCACCACTTCCACCATTTTCATACCTTACAATTTAATTTTCTTCACTTTAATTTCTTGTATTGCACTCTTTAATTCAAGTAAGTTTTATTGAATCTTTACTTTATTGTTAATCTCATTCTACCTTTCTTGGTTGATTTGTTCTTCATCTTTATTGTTCATGTTCTTGATTTTTGTGGTTTTAATTAAGTGGGTTTTGATTATTTTGGTTATGATTGTTGGTGTTATTGATTTGGTTTGATTGGTTATTGATAGTAAATCATTTGTGGTTGTTTTGGATTAATCTTTTGGTTAATCTTGATTAGTTTTGATTAAATT
The DNA here is from genome assembly GCA_025667525.1 of Glebionis coronaria. Taxonomy (NCBI): domain Eukaryota; kingdom Viridiplantae; phylum Streptophyta; class Magnoliopsida; order Asterales; family Asteraceae; genus Glebionis; species Glebionis coronaria. Next base: position 75,787 of record CM046880.1, read on the forward strand.
CGTGCTTGGTTTTCATCTCCTGTTCTTCATTCATACTACTGTTAATATTGCCCAGTAAGTGTTCCGAATCAGTGTATTTAAAAAGTTCCGAACCAGTGTGTTTTTCAAAGTTCCGAATGAAGTGAGTTTTAAATGTTCCGAATCAATATTTTTTAAAGTTCCGAATCAAATTATTTTAAAAGTTCCGAATCAGCGTTTTTCTCATTTTATTCCGGATCAGTCTTTTATTCCGGATAACCAAATGTTCCGAACCAAATGTTCCGAACCAAATGTTCCGAACCAATGAAAGAAGTCCCGAACGAAAAGAAAGTTCCGAACCAACAAAAAAGTTCCGAACCAAAAGTAAATAAGATTCACCAGCCTGCTTGCCAGCTTTTCACCGTTTCCCGCCATTTTCACCAGGCTGCCTGGCTGCTTCCAGCAGCTAGCTTGCTAGCTTGTTTATTAATTAATATTGTTCCGTAATTATTTAGTTTTATCTGAAAGTTGGAAAGTTACATATTTTTAGTTGAATTTGTCGTCGATTTTTAGTATTAATATTTTTTCCAAAAGTTTAAGTTTTATCTTTTATTTAGTACCCGCTTTAGGTTTTGCCTCGTTTAGCCTTAAATTACCATTTTAGTTTTATTTTCTCCTTTTTCATTAAGAAACTTTATTTTCGAGTCGATAGTCAATTTCGTCTTTTAGTTTTATTTTTATTAATTGTTTCGTTCTAAATCTATGTTTTATTATTTATATTGTTTTGTTTTTATTAGTTAATTGCTTTTAGCTTATTGTTATTATTTTGTGCATTTACCTTTTAAGTAGAATAGATAACCAAACTATTTTATTTTCCACCAAGAACGACTGAGTCGCACTTTGAACCGTGACCAATTCGAGAAGATACCGAGAAACGAACTTTCAACTAGCAAAATCTATCTATTAGTTACTAACGACGATGAGCTGCGATTGAACCTAGACATAATCGAGGAGCAACAAGTTAGCAGCAATCCGCGAAGCTAAGTCAAAAGCAAAGATGAAAGGCTACTATGATGCTAGGGTGCGCAAGACCTCCTTCAGACCAAGTGACTTTGTGTATCGCTCAAACGCGGCCAGTCGCGCTGAGAATACAGGAAAACTTGGACCAAAATGGGAGGGACCCTACATAGTGACAGATGTACTTGGAAATGGCGCGTACCGGCTACGCGATATGGATGGTCGCGACCTACAAAGTCCTTGGAACATATGCCATCTAAAGAAGTGCTACCTTTAAGGGCGAACTTCCTAAGTGAATGTATTGTTTTTCCTTTTATTTTATGTATTTAAAATCTTGCAAGTATTAATAAAACAGTCGTGGTCCCTGACTAATTCCACGACGCATTCTGAAAAAAATTCTTTTTTGACATACACATTATTTTTTATTTATGTCTTACATCTTGCCTCTTGGCGCACGCATGCACAACTTTTCCAGGCGAAATAAGAGTAACGAGCCTACCCTACTAATTAGACTCGTCGAGTAAGTGGGATGCAACCGCATCGACCATGGATCTTGTATCCTTGTTAGGCCCCTTGCTATTGATGACGTCGTAGCAAGTTATGCAGCCAGTAAACTCTAAGACTGTTAAGACACACTTGTGCGCACCTAACAATTAGTCAGCCTCACCTGACCGTCCTTATGGTAGTAGCCGAACACCGCACGTATGAGCTTCTCAAACCCATATGGACCATTTATAAGTTCACATTAACTTATTATGCGAAATTGCGCTATAATCATTAAGTATACTTTTCATACCAAAAAGGGATATTGTTTATTACATGGGCAAACATTTGTGGATAACAAATACAAAATATTTACAAATCCCTAAGGAATTGGAGAGAAAATGGGTCTCGGAGGAGGATATCTTCAGTTTTAGCAAAGGTGGGCAGTAAGCAGTAGTGCGGTGATCTTTCAGACTTTGTTCCATCCGGTCCAGCAGGCGCGAATCCCTCTCCAACAGTGGCAATGGCAGCACAGGGATAGAAGGAGCAAGATGGGTCGCACCAACGGAAGGTGCCACTTCTATGTTCAGCAGGGCTTTCTTGGCAGCAGCACGGCTCTCGTACGCTGCAAGTACCTCGGAAAGTGGAACTTCCTTCTCAACCTTGAAGGGATCAAGAGCGTCCATGGGATAGGCAAAAATTGGTATGGTCAGTTGCTCCAACAATGGTTTTAAGTGAAAGTCCGGTAGAGCTTCTGCGCCCTCTGCCTTATGGCACGCTAAGGTGAGACCCTCCATTACAACTTCAAAGGGGACTTCATGATCCTTGTCCTCCAGGACAAAACAGGGAAGCGGACATATGCTCATTTCTTTCAAGGCGGTGGTAAGCTTGGCATCAGCCTTCGGATCATAAAAAGACACTTCCGATAGTTCTTTGTTCAGTAACTTCCCCTTTTGCACTGTCACCAAACCTCTTTAAGTACCCTCATTGGTTGCTGCTATGACAGACTTGGAGAATGAGTTTCGAAGGGCGGGGTCTTCCAAAGCGCCCATTGCGGCTAGGCGCAGACCATGGCGCACTAGCCACCGCTTCTCGGTTATCTCTTTCATTAGGCGGGGGTACAGTTCATCATCCAGTTCGATACTCAGTCTCTTCAATTGACAACTGAGATCGTTTACATCTTCCTTTACCCTAGCACCCAGCGTGTCAACATCAGCAACGAATCTATTTTTCCCTCCTCAAAGGCCCCCATAGCAACTAGGTTGGAGGCCTTTATCTGGTGGAGTTGGGCGCGCTCTTCATCGAGAGCGACGGATAGGCTGTTCCTTTCCTCTGTCAAAGAGTGGAAGAGGGCGGCATCTTTTCTTCCTCTCTCTCGGCCTCTTGGTCTAGTTTTTCTTGCATATCGCCGAGAGCGAAGGATTTCTCTTCAGTGACCTGCCTTAGTTTTTCCTCTGTAGTGTGAAGGTTGGCAGATAACCCTAGGTATCTCTTCTTGATGTGTGATGTCAATGTAACATCCTACGCTGCCAGATAACTTGCCTCATCGGCCAGGACGACATCGCTCATCCCTTCTAGCACTTCCTCTCGGACAGGGGGCACGATGTTGTCTAAAAATCTTGTGCAGTCAAACACACTCGTTAGGTTAGAGGATGCAGGAAGCTCCTAGTTAGGGGCAAAGGTAGGATCTTGTGCGAACGCGCTTCCTCCCGGTGATGAGGTCCCCTTGTGGGAGGAGGGTGTGGTCTTCGCCTTTGTAGCAGATTTTTCCTGTTCGTCAGTGCTACATAAGAATAATGGTTAGTACATAAAAATAATGACATGGGGGATGTAGCGAAGAATGTATAGTTCACGCCATCGTATATAAGAGGATGGTTACGTTAGGTTGATGTTGGCGGGAGGAGTGCGTAGGGTGGTCTTTGCGAGGTTCTTCTCGAACTCTTCCTCAGTTGTGCGCACCCCTGTCCAGGAGGGACCGACCCCGAGGCGTGCGGATTTGCGTAGAGATGATGGGGGCATTCTGTGTCTTTTCCCTAAAGAAGTAATGTCCTCTTCCTCAAAACTAGTCGCGGCTTTTTCGGCGTCCCTGGTAGCATTGTCTAAAGACATCGAGGTGATGAGAAAGGGTGGTGGTTGTTGTTGTATGGGTGGCTGCTGTTCCAACTGTTGAACTGGTGGAGGGGGCGGTGGTTGGTCTGCGCCTGTGTCTTCACTCTCTTGGGCGGCAGATGGCTCCCCAATCTCTAGGTCCATGGTATTTTTCTGCGCACGGTCACGGAGTGACTCTTCTATTTCCTGTTGAGGGCGAGAGTACACCAGCAAATCTTCGGGAAAGGCACCACGGACAAGGTCGAGAATGTCTATAACTACGAAAGAAGGCAAACAGAAAACAGGAAAACATATTTTTGTCTTTTGATATGCGATGGTACTTACAGAATGTTATAATGAAGGCGGGAAGGACCACTAAATCTGGCCACTCCCTCTGCGGAACATTGGTACCCTGTGCTCGCCATAGATTACTGCGCGACTTAGGCCAAGAGTGACTAACACACTCTCCGGATAGGGTTGCACGGGAATGCGGTTGTTGCTCAAGGTTTCCGCATCTGCAGTGTTGTAGGAGTCAGGGCCAAGTAGGGGGTCCTTCCTCACAGTGTCAGGGGTCAAGAAGGGAAAGTGGAAAGGGAAGGCAGCGTCGTCGATCCAGAAGAATCTGTCGGTCCAGTTCCTCAAGGAATCTATCTTTCCATCAAAACATTGCATACCGCCCTTTCGCTTAGCGAAGGATACACAACCATTGGCTAATTGCCATTGGTAGAAGACACGGAAGAGATCTACCGTGGGTTCTATGTCTAGGGTGTGGCAGTTTATTTCGAAATTCGAAATTTTTGCTGCCCCTATGCAATGCAGTTGGGAGACGTGGGTCTCATAGTGTAGTAGCACGCTCAGGAGAAAGCGTGACATAGGTATACGCTGGTTTGCGTAATCAAAGAAACGGGTGTACAACCCTATCTTCCCTGCGGGGAACTGACTTATATTATCTTGCGGGTTAGGAACTTCTGGGTGTAGGTAGTTGGGTATGTAGAAGTCCGAGGTAAATTCGTCTAGCTGCTCAATGGTCAAGATTGACGTAATGTCAGTTAGCTGTTTCACCATGGCGTTGTGTATACAAAACAGTGGTCGCGCGGATTACCTTAATAAGAGATCTGGTGACAATGGTAAAAGATAGAGGCGTTAATGGTGATTTGAAGGTTTTGTAGATGGTAAGCAGACAAAAGGAGGCGTGATGGGTTCATATAGGCTTCCTAGTTTCACTGTTCACGGTCAAATATGTGCCACGTGTTCCCCACTTGCCAGATCTAACGGTAGAAGATGAAGGGGTAACTATGACGTGGCAAGAGCTTTTCCCAAGTACCAAGGAGGTTAGGTAAAAGATGGGATGTATGTCTTCTTGGCGGGAATATTTAAAATCTGTGTTTATGCTTGGACTATGCGACTGTTTTGCTTTGATTATAGCCTAGTAGCCGTGGATTAGACCTGCGACCACTAGACTGGGGGGACATGATGACGTATAGTCCCTAGTCGGGCTGGATAGTCCAACCCACGGGTACTACCCGCATCCATCAGGAATGGATTGGATACTTATGCTATGTGCGCACATAGCCCAGAAGGCCCGGTAAGCCGTTGTCGCACAAGAGGCTGATTACTTAGCCAAGCCCTCGTCGCAGTGCGACAAGATCAGACAAAATATAACTTATATTATAGTTATATTCGCCTAAGGAAAAGAGATATACACTTGCCTTAGTTAGATAATGAAGATCAAGCTATTTCGAGTCATTATCTCTTCCTTAGGCTGCAAGAACAGGGAGCCCAGCTGGACTCTCTCGAGTATAAAAGGAACCCCTTCGGTTCCACAAAGGTACGATACACACAATACCCTAACACTAATATACTCGAAACGATTACTTACTGTCACGCCGGAGTCTAATCGTGGGTCAAAAACCCACGGTAAGTCTAATGGTGTCTGTTTAGTGCGCAGGGTCCCCAAAGCAAGTTTCACTTGGTGCGAGAGCCAGAGTCCACAAGACCCTAAATTAAGCCTAATTTGGGTCAAGCTTGGTTTACCCCAACTTTTGCATCAACACACTGTGCATGAAATACCTATGTCTCCTAGACCTTGCTTTAGGTGGATACCCACAGGTAGAATATTCAAAACAATTCGTCTTAAGTGGGTTCCTACTAGAAAGATATTTCGCTCTAGCACGACAAAGGTTCACTATGAACCCCCACATGGTCCTCATAAAGATATCACTAACCCAAATGAAAGCATACAAACTGTTGATGAAAGTGCAGGTACTAAAGTCAAGGCTCAACGGGCATACAAAGGTCCAATCTTTGAATACCGTTCAACAAAAGACACACTCAGAGTTTGGTTGCTGAAGAAGCAGATATCTGAGAAACAAGTGTCTTAGGGGTTTCAAAATTAAGCTTCTTCAATAAAGACTTACAGTCACATGTCAGACTGTAACTCGTACTTCAAAAAAGGAAAGTTCATCCTGAGTATGACTTATCCTCATAACGAGAAACTAAATTTTCTCGGACACGAGCTTGTATTAGAACTATTCAAGAGTTTTAAGTTCGTGTATATGACTTCTAAGCACATCACAGCTTAGGAAACGAACCTCGAATAAGGTAAGTTTATCACGAACGATAACTTATCCTTCTCAAAGAGAATTTAATATTTCTCGGTCATGAGCTTCTCATAAAAACATTCAAAGTTTTTAAGTTCATGAAAAATGACTGCTAAGTAAATGTCAGCTTAGAACTCGGACTTCACCTTAAGGAAAGTTTATCACGGATGATAACTTATCCTTCACAATGGGAAATTAATTTTTCTCGGTCATGAGCTAGTCACAAAACATTCAAAGTTTTGAGCTCAGGTACATCGGATACAATTTTAAAACCGTTGATCATAATTTTTCAAGAATTTCTCAAACGGTTTTCCGAAATCTTTCAAAATTATCTGTTCAACACTCCCTTCCTCATAATAGATTTTTATATCTCAATAATGTCATATGTTATTTGGATCATTTTTTTAGGGGAGCGTTTTAAAATCAAGCCTTTAATGTTGTTAGGTACATCTCATATATTGTCATATTTTATGTATCCAACACTGTAACACCCCACTTTGATAAGTAGACCGTTACGTGTATTTATGGCGTGTCATCAAAGCATGCAAGGAAATGTATTAAACATTAACTGACCATAACAGAAATACCAGAATCAAACATCGGTAATCCAAACATAAGCTCTAACATGAAAGATTAAGTACCGAAGGAAAAAAGGGACAAAACAATACCCATACAACCAAAGTAATGTATAAGTGCATAAAGTAAAGGAATCTGGATAGCTCCCATCCAACACACGTACTCTCTTAGAAGTCCTAAGAGCGTCCTTGTGTACCTGTTGTTTGGAACATGAAAGGAAAACTATGGCTGAGCATAACGCCCTGTGAACGGATATAAAGCATGATAAGAATGTACTAGAATGGAACATATAACCAATACTACAGCTATAACTGACATATAAAATAGTGGAAAACTGTATATAATCTAAGAAATCTGATTTATAAATAATAAAGCTGAATTATTAACTGTTAAATCTGAAAACATGCATTTACTGTATTTTAATTGCCCAGAGCTTATATAGGTCATGTGTTGTAACAACTGTTGCATGAATAACTGGAGGGGTGACCTCGTCATGCTGTAGAGGGGTGACCTCTAAATAATGTGATGGGTGGAGGGATCAAATCCAATGTGAAGGATGTAGAGCACACACCACATTCACTTGATAACTGTAAACTGATAGCCTAGGATGCACCCATACGTCCCGCTGATAATACTGATAAATGGCCAACATGAAATAATGGGACGCTGCGAGAAATCACTCCCTCGCAGAGAAGTCATGACACCGGTTCCTCTAATGTCATGGTTACGGTACCTCCGTAACTAGTACATAAACTGGTCATGCTTGTATATAATGCTAAGGCAATTTATTTAGTTATTAAAATGATTACTGATAAACTTAAACATATATTGGGGAAAACATTTGGCTACAGACGGGGGATCCTAATCATGCATAGAAGAAAGTCCTTACTGAAGGATGGGAAAGCCTTACCTCGTGTCCAGTAACCGACCGAGATCAACTGACAGAAAGTCTACTCTGATGTCACGCGAGCTACATAAATAAAGGACGTGAATAAGTTAACTGATATTTGTTTATTTTATTTATCTTAACTGTACTTAGTTTAATTTATTTATTCTTGTATTACTGTTTGTATATAAACTAATAAGTCTGAGTGTTCTAATATTTCTGGTTAACGTATTCCTATTCTACTATTAGTTATGGTATAACACGTATTTTGACGTTATAGTATTTCTATTTTTGGTAACCTGCTAAGAATAGAAAGTTTCCTAATTTAGAAAGTTTCCAAAATGAATTAAATCATTTAATAATATTATACCTTTTTAACTTTATAAAACTAGTTTAACATTATAAATTTAATTTACTAATTAAATCATTAAAAACATTTATTTGTAGAAGTGATAAATAAGGTATAATTAAAATCTGCGGTTTTATCCTATAATTGTAAACCCGAGCCTACCGAGATACCCCTTTCTCGGTCGCACTAAAACAAGCCAACAATAATACCTAAATTTATAACTGGATTAGCGACAGAATTTTCCGTCGCTAACTGTCACTAACTGTCCCTAAAACTATGACCCAAATCTGCCATGTAAAACTGCGATAGAAATACTGTCGCTAAACTATCGCTAATTTCAGATTTAAATCTTATTAATTTCTGTTTAAACATGTACCCACTGGTCTGAATATTATTGCCACTATCTTTATGTAGTTCCCACTGTTTTTAAATAAAACAAACACCCCCTTAAATAATTTTAACCCCGATGGGGTTTCTTTTTGCTGCGGTCGTTGGACCAGCCCAAAGCCGCCCCTGTGTGGGTCACGGCTGGGCAAAGAAAGGAACCACCGAGACCTTATGGTCTCGGTTTTATGCATCAACACCAAAACCCCGACCCCTTAATCATATAACCCCCTGTTTGGGTGGGTTTTGTTCGCGACTGGCCAAAGAAAAGGACACCACGACCCCTGATGGGTCACGGTTGGTTATGAACATCACACCGAGACCTTATGGTCTCAGTTTTCTCGAGGAACAGCCAAAACCGCGACACCCTTGATTTTCAATTCGCGATTGTTCATTTTTTAGGTCATACATATGTTGATTTCGTGATTTAAAACAGAAATAAAAAGGGAAAAAAGATGATACCGTTTCAGATTGATAACTAAATAACAATGCACACGAATCAAGACTGCAAAATAGACCCCGAAACCCCTTTTCATTGTGTTGAATCCGACGGCTACAATGGTGATGAAACCCTAATTTCCTTTTTTTGTTATGTATGAATGAATGAGGGGGGATGTGTTTTGTTTTCCTGTAGTATAGTTGTAGGAAGGGCTAGGCCAAAAAGCCCATTTGCTTTCTTTGTTTACACATAAAACCGCCCCCCTTTATGTACATAAGTTTTCGAATTGTTTTTCGTATTTAAAATTATTCACGTATCTCCTATTTGTTTCTCGTGTTTTAATCCCCGAAGAAATAATCTTTTCTGTACTATAATTTATATATACGTAATACATACGTAATGTTTTTCTGAAACTTAATTTCTGAAACATAATAATTATTTTCTGAATAATGATTATTTATTTATGTTTAATTAACATTAAAGCTGAGGCTATGCGTATTTAATATTCTAGGATTTTAAATACGTGTTTTACAATTCTTCCCCTCTAAAAAAATTATTCGTCCTCGAATTAAGGATGCGATTATGCTGGTGTTTTACAATTCTCCCTCTCTAAAAAGAAAATTCGTCCTCGAATTAAAGGTAATTTAAGCTGGTGTGGTTTATATAAACTGAAAGACACATAGACTGAAAGGACATGAAAGCTGAAGACATATAAGATGAAAGACGTGTAACTGAAAGACATACCCGAATCATAACTGGAAGTGAGGATAAGAAGTCCGCATAGACTCCTATGTTTCCCAAGTGGCCTCCCGCTCGGTATGGTTCCTCCACTGGATCTTGACGAAAGGAATGTTCTTCCTTCGCATAACTCGATCTTGGCGATCTAAGACTACTTCGGGTTCTTCAATATAAGATAAGTCCTCCCGAATCTGATCGAGTGGATAATTAACTTTGTGAAGCTCATGATAGTTGTACCCTCAGAGTAATGACACATGGAACACGTTATGAATGTGTGAAAGCTGGGGCGGTAACGCCAACCAATAGGACACTTCGCCGACACGTTCGAGAATTGATGAGATGGCATTTATACATGATCTCATCGTTCTTTTCAGGCTTTAAATGCATAAAATGTCATAAATATACCATATATTATGCTTGTGTTTGTTACTTGTGTATTTTAGGTATGTATATCGTGAAAAAGACAAAATATCACAAGAAACAAGGAAAAACGAACACGAGAAACGAAGCCGCATAATGAACCAGACGCTAGTTATGAATTTTTCAAAGGAAAGACCTTGAAGTATTGAAGATGTTCAAGAATGATCCCTCATTAATGAAGAAATGACACTTAATACCCTTTTATATTCGAAATTACAAGCTTAGTCCCTTAAGTTTGTCAAAATTACAAAAAGGTCCCTCAACTTTGAAGAATTGGCAAGTTTAGTCCCTCAAGATTAAATATTTGTCAACAATGGTCCTCCTCAATGTCAAACATACAAAGAAGACCTTCAAGGTTCAAGAATGTACAAGATCAGCTCTTGAAAAATAAGAAAATTTCAAAACAAGTCCTTATAATCCTTGTTATAAAGTTTTTTGGCCAAAATGTGAAAAACCAAACTTAAATAACAAGGGGATACGTTTTTATGGGCTGAAAATCATATTATACATACTTTGCCAAAGACTAGGGACCAAAGCTACCACATTCAAACATTCAAACACAAAAATTGCGCCAAACACATCCCTTACACTTTATACGGATCAAAGGGACCACTATTCATGTTCATCCCACCCAGATTTTACTTTTACCATTCAAGGGGTTATTCCAAATTACCTTAACCTAAATACAATTAACCTTCAAACGAACATGTTAATGCAATAATGACTAAAAACGTTACTTGCATTTTTCGGTCTCGCTTAGTTTTGATTACGACAATATGTAAAAACAAGCATTTACGAAAACAACAAAAAACGAATTCTTGAGTTCAAGTATTTTTCATTTTACCCATTTTCACTTAAGGTATGGATAAACAAGTACTAACCTTAATCAAGTGATCAAGTGATTTAATCTTTTCTTAAAACTCACTTTTTATTAAATGTGACAAGTTTTTATTAAACTTTATTTTTAAGAAAATGTTTTATTAAATTAATTATTTGAAATTTGAAAATGGCATATTCTTATTCTGTTAAGAATATCCTTTCAAGATATTTTTTATACCTAGATAAGACCTCCACCACTAAAGGACAAAAAGGAGCGGAGTCTAGTCCGGCGGTACCTTAGCGCCTAGGCGGTACCTTATCGATAAAGTACCACGGGCTGTGATAAGGTACCGCGGGCAGATATAGCCGTTGGCTCCTTTATCCTTTAAATAGTGGAACATTCTCAGCTTTTCACCTCACCTCTTTTGCACATTCATTTCCAGATTCAAACTCCTTCTTTAATCACTCAAATCTTTGATCATTTGTTTGATTATTACTTGTTTAAGAAGTGAATCTTGTTCTTCCATCCCTTCCTCTCCAAGTGCAAAGAGAAGAACACTATCCTAGTGAAGTGTTGAGTCCACCACCAAAGATCCATTAAAGATCAATTTTTATATACTTGTAGTTGTGTCATAGTTGTGAAGATCCAAGTAGTTGTGTCTATTTGGAAGTTGTGTATGTACTAAGTATAGTTGTGTAGATTGGTCCTAGCTACGATTAGGGCTCGACTTTTAGCTTAGAGTCGGAAATTGGTTAAGTGACGTGTACGGTTTTCTCCACCATAAGGAGCTTGTTGTGTAGTGAACTCTTGAGTAAGGAGTACTCGAGGAGTGGAGTAGGAACGAGGAGTGAGCTTCGTTGCCGAACCACTATAAATCCTTGGTGTTCGGTTTGATCTTTCTTTGCCCTTAACTCTTTACATTCTTTATTCTTTTTGCATATACATGTGTTAATATTAGATTAGCTACACTATCATTCTTTATTCTTTGTGGATATATTTTTGTTAGTATTAGTTTAGCTACACTATCATTGTTCATATTGTGCATAAGAAGATTTCACATATTTCCTCAAGCCTAAGTTTTTGAAAAAGGATTTTTGGAAACCATATTTTAACAAGTAAATATAAGAAACTATTCAACCCCCCCCCCTCTAGTTTCTACAATTGGTATCAGAGCGGGTTGCTCAAGAATTTTTAAAGTATATTGTATTTTAAAACTTGAATCGATCTATGGATTCCAACAAGTACCTAGAAGGGCAATCTATGCAAAGACCACCACTTTTTGAAACCAATAGTTTTATTTATTGGAAAAATAGATTTGAAACTTATGTGAAATCAAAAGATTTAGATCTTTGGCATGTTATTACCAATGGTGATTTTTTACCCTTTCAATTTAATGAAGTTTCTAAAACAAAAGAATTAGTCACTTTTGACAAAGCTAATGATGACACTAAAAAGAAACTTTCAAAAAATAATGAGGCTAAAATGGTGATTTATAATGCTTTGCCTAAGAAAGAGTATGAAAGAATTTTTATGTGTGAAACCGCTAAAGATATTTGGAACACTATTTTAGTAACCCACCAAGGTAATAGCCAATTCAAAGAAAGTAAAATCGATCTTCTTGTCTAACAATATGAACAATTTGTCATCTTAGAAGATGAAACTATTGATAGTGCATTTGCTAGGTTTAACACCATTATTACTAGTCTAAAAGCACTTGATGAAGGTTTTTCTAGCAAGAACAATGTTAGGAAGTTTCTAAGGGCCTTACATCCAAAGTGGAGAGCAAAAGTCACGACTATTGAAGAGTCGAAAGATCTCTCAACTTTATCACTTGATGAACTCATAGGAAACTTGAAGGTTCATGAGATGATAATTTTGAAGGACTCGGAACTAGTAAAAACCAAGAGTGAGAGGAAATCTCTTGCACTTAAAGCCAAGAAGGCACAAAGTGACCATGATAGTTCCTCGGAAAGTGATGACGAGGAGTATGCATTGGCGGTGAGAGATTTCAAGAAGTTCTTCAAGAGACGAGGTCAACACGTTAGGCAACCAAACTATGACAAGAAACCATTGTCAAAGAATCGGTTTGTGAAGAACGAAAAAGGTGATAGGAGTTGCTTTAGATGTGGTAATCCAAATCACTTCATTGGTGATTGTCCAAAGCCCGCTCGTGATAAGAACCACACGGCATTCGTTAGTGGCGCTTGGAGCGATAGCGGTGAAGATGATGATGACAACCCCAAAGAGGAGAAATGTCTTATGGCTCACACTTCTAAAGAGGTACATTCCGAAACCGAATATTATAGCAATGATAGTTCCACTTTAGATGATATTGAATTTGAAGGCAAATATGATAGTTTACACAAACTTAGTCTTAAATTCATAGAAAAGAATAAAACCTTAAAATCAACCAAAACTAAGCTTGAAAATGAGATCAATGAACTTAGGGAGAAATTGGCTAAACTTGAGAAAAACAAAGAGGTTGATTTAGGGTGCTTAAGTTGTGAGAAACTTAGATTAGAGAATGATGATCTAAAGAGCACCTCCATTAAATTGGAAAAGTTCATGAAAGGTACTAGTGCTCTTGATGATATGTTAAACAAACAAGTTCATTCTAAAGAAAAACTTGGTCTAGGTTTTAACTCAAATGAAGCTTCAACTAGTGAACCAAAACAAGTCAGGTTTTCACAGAAAACACCCTCTGGACACGGTTCCACATCGTATGGTGCGGTTCCTTATCACTATGGAACCGCGGCCATAAATAAGGTACCGCGGCCAGAAGTTGATTTTTGTGAAAATTCTGAACTTTTTGAAAAATCTAAGTTAAATGAAAAACCAAAGCATCTTACTGTTACTAAGGTTCAATTACCCATACTTGATGACAATGCTATTGGTAAGTTCTATAAGCCGTTAAGTAAACCTTTCATGGGAAATAGAAGTTTATCTAGACTATCTTATACTCCACCTAGAGTACGGAATGAGTCTAAGCCTAGAAGTAGAACGACAACGCCTACAAGAGATAATCAAAACAACTCACGACCTAGAAGTAAAACTCCAACACCTAGAAGGAATAATAATAACTCTAAACCTAGATCAAACACACCTAGGAGAAGTAATGAACAACAAAATGGTTACATGAATTACTACCCTCCTCCATTTTATTCTCCATGGGGAATCCCCACCTCATTCATGCATCCCAACCAAATGCAAGGGATGTTTGGAACTAACAATTTTGGACCCATGAGATATTGGGGACCAAATGTTTGATCTTGTGTTGTTACCTAGATATGCTTGGGAATTGATTTGGAGCCCAATGAGTGGATTAAGGATATTGGATGTTCTAAACACATGACGGGTAATCGAAGTTTGTTCTCGCATTACAAAGCATATGATGGAGGTAACGTCACATTCGCTAGTAGTCTACGTGGTAATATCATTGGCAAAGGTACGGTTTCTCTTGACTCCATGACCATTGAAAATGTTGAGCACGTAGATAACTTGTTTTAACCTTTTAAGTATAGGTCAAATTTGTGATAATAAGTGTAAGGTCATCTTTTCGGAACATGACAGTGAAATCGTAAAAGATGGAAAAGTCATTGGAAAAGGTGTTAGAAAGCATGGGTTTATGTCATAAAGGTTAATAAGAAGTCAAAAGACAACATATGTCTTGCGACTATAGATGATAGTTCTACTCTTTGGCATAGGAGATTAGGTCACGCTAGTATGCGTTTAATTCAATCTTTAGTCTCTAAGGAGTTGGTAAGACACCTCCCCAAGATTAAGTTTGATAGTCACTTTTGTGATGCTTGCAAAGTTGGAAAGCAAGTTCACTCAAGTCACAAAGCCAAGAATTTGGTTTCGACCTCTCGGTGCTTAGAGCTCCTACATATGGATCTCTTTGGACCTTCCGCCATACGGAGTTATGGAGGTAACCTTTATACCCTAGTTATAGTTGATGACTATTCTAGATTCACTTGGACTAGATTTTTGGCATCTAAGAATGAAGCTTTCGATCACTTCGAAATCTTTAGTCGAAGAATTCAAAATCAACTAGGATGTTCAATTGTTTCTATTAGGACGGATCATGGTAGGGAATTTGATAATGAAGTGCAATTTGGTGCCTTTTGTGAAGCTCATGGTATTACCCATAACTTCTCGGCTCCTCGCACTCCACAATCAAATGGGGTAGTTGAAAGGAAGAATAGGACTCTCCAAGAGATGAGTAGGACGATGTTAAACGAGCAATCTTTGCCTCAAAAGTTTTGGTGCAATGCCGTGGATACATCGACTTATATTCTCAACCGAATTCTTATTCAACCTTTCCTAGGAAAGACCCCCTATGAAATTCTTAAAGGTAAGAAACCCTCATTAGAATACTTTAGGGTGTTTGGAAGCAAGTGATTTATCCTCAACACCAAAGACTACCTTACCAAGTTTGACCCAAAGTCTTACGAAGGTATCCTTTTAGGTTATTCCCAAACTAGTAAGGCCTACATAGTCCTAAATAGAACCTCAGGGGTTATTGAAGAATCACTCAACGTAACCTTTGATGAAACCCCTCCTTTACCCAAGAAACCACCATTGGTTGATGATGACTTGGATGAATTAGAAGTAGTTAAATCCAAAGAGGTTAGAAAAATAGGAGTTGAAGACCTTAGTGTTGAAAAGGAAGTAAACATTAAGGAGTCTAGGGATCATACTCTCAATAATGTCATTGGTAACTTAAATCAAAGGACCCTAAGATCTTAAGTCCAAAACCAAAGCAACTTCTTTTTTTTTTGTCTCCTTGATTGAACCAAAGAATGTTAAAGAAGCTTTGACGTATGAGAGTTGGGTCATTGCGATGCAAGAAGAATTGAATCAATTCGTTGCCAATGATGTTTGGGAACTTGTTCCTCCACCTAGAAGTTCTACCATTATAGGAACCAAATGGGTATTTAGGAATAAGCTAGATGAGAATGGTGTTGTGTCTCGTAACAAGGCTAGACTTGTAGCTCAAGGCTATAATCAACAAGAAGGGATTGATTATGACGAGACATATGCACCGGTAGCTAGATTAGAATCAGTTAGAATCCTTTTAGCCTACACTTGTGCCTTAGATATTAAGCTTCAACAAATGGATGTAAAGAGTGCATTTCTTAACGGTTTGATCAATGAGGAGGTATATGTGGCTCAACCTCCCGGCTTCATTGATTTTGAGAAACCGGACCATGTTTACAAGCTTAAGAAAGCACTTTATGGACTCAAACAAGCACCCAAAGCTTGGTATGATAGACTTAAAGCGTTTCTTGTTAAACATGAGTATACCATGGGTATGGTAGACAATACACTCTTTACAAAGAAGAAAGGTCCTCACCTCATAATCGTACAAATATATGTTGATGACATTATATTTGGCTCAACTTGACAAGAATTGTGTGATGACTTTGCCAAAATCATGCATGATGAGTTTGAAATGAGTATGATGGGAGAACTTAACTTCTTTTTAGGACTCCAAATTAAACAAATGGACGATGGTATTTTCTTTAGTCAATCTAAGTACGCTAAAGAAATGCTAAAGAAATTTGGATTAGAAGAATCTAGACCAATGAAGACCCCTATGGCCTCGGATACTAAACTCACCGTAGATGATGATTGTGAGTCGGTAGACAACACCAAATATAGAGGTATGATTGGTAGTTTGTTGTACCTAACGGCAAGTCGACCGGATATCATGTTTAGTGTTTGCCTTTGTGCTCGCTTCCAAGAGGCTCCCAAAACCTCTCACCTTGAAGCGATTAAGCGTATCTTCCGATACATTAAAGGCACTATACATTTAGGATTATGGTATCCTAAAGGGACCGGCGTAGAAACCATTGTCTACGCGGACTCGGATCATGCGGGAGACTATGTGGACCGGAAAAGCACTAGTGGAGTTTGTACCTTCATGGGTTGTTGTTTAACTTCTTGGTTCTCCAAGAAACAAACCGCTCTTGCGATATCCACCACGGAAGCCGAGTATGTGAGTGCCGATAAAGCATGCCAACAAGCTCTATGGATGAAGCAAGCGCTTGTTGATTACGAGATTTCTCTTGATGATGTTCCCATCACGTGCGATAATAAAGGCGCTATAGACCTAAGCAAGAATCCCGTGCAACATTCGTGAACCAAACACATAGAAATTATACACCATTTCCTTAGGGATAATGTTCAAAAGGGGAACATTACTATTGAAAAGGTGCCCTCCGAGGACAACTTAGCCGATATCTTCACTAAGCCACTTAAGAGGGAACCTTTTAATTACTTGCGTCTAGGTCTAGGATTAATGGAACAACTTCCTTAAATTCTTTTCTTCTTATGTGTTTTATATTACCACTTTGAGTCCTTGAGTCTTTTAAAATTCTCTTGAAATATCTTCTCATCTCCTTTTCAAAACTCTCAAAGTCTCTTTCGAAAATGGTTGAGAAATTCGTTTGACATTGTTAATTCAATCTAAAAACGATTTTTCATTGATTCTCGCTATTAATATAGAGCTTACATAATTCATATGTATGATTGTCTCAAACATAGCAAGAACAAGATTGAATCATGGAGGATCATTGTGTCATGACTTAAGGTCTTGTCTTACACACCTCCTACATTGATTTTTTAATCCATGTATTTTGGTCAAATCTCTATTTGGTAAGTTTGCATATGTTTTCTTTGTATATCTTTACTTATAAGCACATCCCTATGATAAGTTAGACTAGAAAAATAAGATTTGCTGAAAAATCTTTCTCCAAACACCAAACCCTGCTTCTGCAGGCGGTTCCATAAGTGAGCCGCGGTACCTTATTGATAAGGTACCGCCACCATAGATAAGGAACCGCCTACAGTGGCCTTCCTTTTCGGGTTTTTGTCTGAAACTCCAGATTTGCTCCAACCTTTTTGAGAATCTTTGTTTCAAACCCTTTGACCACCCCAAAAATACCCTAAGCCTTCCCTATTTAAACCATAAGCATTTTGCATTACTTCACATCTAAAATGTCTTATTCTCCAAATGAAAGCCTTGAATCTCCTCCATTTTCTCCAATTGCTTTCAATCCAAACCCACCCAAGAACACTCTTAATCACATTTCTCCTACCAAGAATGTTGATTGTGGAACTTCCTTTCTTCCACCACCACCCTTTGGTGTTCTTCCTCCTTCTCATGATAATGTCATGCACCATGGAACATATTGTCATTGTTGTCAATATCAACATCTTGCTATGGCACACATCTATGAGGAGTTGAGATACATCAAGAGTCTCTTAATCAAGCCTCCTCTTCACTTTGATTATGAGATCTCCAACAAGCCACCACCACCACCCTCCGCTATTACCTTGTCTTTCATATAAGCATTGATTGCTTATCCTCAAGACACCAAATTCAAGCAAATATTAGAATTCTAGAATAACTAGGATTAGATTTATGCTTTTGGCTTGTTTCTTTTTCCATACTTCTTTGTATGATGTTTCTTTAGTAACCTATCTTGGATCTTTGTCTTTATGTTTTCTTCTCTTTTTATTATTTTATTTTTTTATTTTTATTTTTCTTTATGTGACCTATTGCTATATATTGTTGGTTGCTTCTTTTGTTCAACTAACCCTTCTATGTAGCTTGTCACCATATCTCGATTCCCCGGTGCCCCAAGCTAGGGGGAGTAAGCACCAATGAGGAGTCTTTGCAAAGTCCGTTTCTTCAACACCGGCTTACACAACCTTTTTGCTTCGACAAAGGGGGAGAAATGAATAAACTCGTCTTCGAAAATCTTGTTTTTGTGTGATTGAGTTTATGTATTGTCGGAATCAAAAAGGGGGAGATTGTTAATGCAATAATGACTAAAAACGTTACTTGCATTTTTCGGTCTCGCTTAGTTTTGATTACGATAATATGTAAAAACAAGCATTTACGAAAACAACGAAAAACGAATTCTTGAGTTCAAGTATTTTTCATTTTACCCATTTTCACTTAAGGTATGGATAAACAAGTACTAACCTTAATCAAGTGATCAAGTGATTTAATCTTTTCTTAAAACTCACTTTTTATTAAATGTGACAAGTTTTTATTAAACTTTATTTTTAAGAAAATGTTTTATTAAATTAATTATTTGAAATTTGAAAATGGCATATTCTTATTCTGTTAAGAATATCCTTTCAGGATATTTTTATACCCAGATAAGACCTCCACCACTAAAGGACAAAAAGGAGCGGAGTCTAGTCCGGCGGTACCTTAGCGCCTAGGCTGTACCTTATCGATAAAGTACCGCGGGCTGTGATAAGGTACCGCGGGCAGATATAGCCGTTGGCTCCTTTATCCTTTAAATAGTGGACCATTCTCAGCTTTTCACCTCACCTCTTTTGCACAATCATTTCCAGATTCAAACTCCTTCTTTAATCACTCAAATCTTTGATCATTTGTTTGATTATTACTTGTTTAAGAAGTGAATCTTGTTCTTCCATCCCTTCCTCTCCAAGTGCAAAGAGAAGAACACTATCCTAGTGAAGTGTTGAGTCCACCACCAAAGATCCATTAAAGATCAATTTTTATATACTTGTAGTTGTGTCATAGTTGTGAAGATCCAAGTAGTTGTGTCTATTTGGAAGTTGTGTATGTACTAAGTATAGTTGTGTAGATTGGTCCTAGCTACGATTAGGGCTCGACTTTTAGCTTAGAGTCAGAAATTGGTTAAGCGACGTGTACGGTTTTCTCCACCATAAGGAGCTTGTTGTGTAGTGAACTCTTGAGTAAGGAGTACTCGAGGAGTGGAGTAGGAACGAGGAGTGAACTCCGTTGCCGAACCACTATAAATCCTTGGTGTTCGGTTTGATCTTTCTTTACCCTTAACTCTTTACATTCTTTATTCTTTTTGCATATACATGTGTTAATATTAGATTAGCTACACTATCATTCTTTATTCTTTGTGGATATATTTTGTTAGTATTAGTTTAACTACACTATCATTGTTCATATTGTGCATAAGAAGATTTCACATATTTCCTCAAGCCTAAGTTTTTGAAAAAGGATTTTTGGAAGCCATATTTTAACAAGTAAATATAAGAAACTATTCAACCCCCTCTTCTAGTTTCTACAGAGCACATCCCACACTTAAACTCACCCATCCCATCACCATGGACCCCACCCCCAATTCCCTTTCAGCCAATCACACCATGACTTCCTCTCCAAGAAATCCTATGTGGCAAAATCAACAACCCTCAGCTCATACTTGGTCCCAAAGGCATAAAAGAACGACCAAGATCATTTTGGACAACTCATCAACACAAAACGACTCAAGGGCATTATTGAGAATTTCTAGCTAGGGTTTACATGTATTTCTAGTTCTAGAATCATCCTATGAGTACTATATAAGGAGACCTCAGCCTATGAGAGTCCCTTGTTCCAGTTTTTGCTTCTCTCTTGTAATTTTCTTTAAATTTAATGAAAGTTGGTATTTTCTAAAATTTGAAAGTGTAATTCCTTTTTATTGTTTGAAGCTGTTAAGGAGAGGCAAATTCTAAGTTCCATTTAGTGTTTTGAAAGTGTTTTGATCATTATATTGAAGCACATTTGGATTTGAAAAGGTTTTCAAGTTTGAAAGTTTTCAAAATCTTGGGTTTCTGATTTGCTATTTTACCTGTTCTAACCCTAACCAAAAGCTATAAGCTCTTGCAAGCTTGTTGAAACCAAGCTTGTGAGGGTTTATCAACTTTTGGTTGGATTATTTGTTGCTTGTGTCGATGATCACAGCCTTGTGGTTCATCTGTTGAACCATCAGCCAAGGCTGCATATCCATTTCTTGTTCAAGTACCCTAGGTGTGATCTAACTGTTGATCTACACTCTAGGGAGCATTGCTGACCTTCCTAGGAAGTAAAGGGAAAGAGGTTCATTCTCTTTCACTTTTCTCTCTTTTTATATTTTGTTAAAAATCTGCTAAGTTATTTGCTATGTGACTTTTGAGATCTTGTGTTTGTGTTATGAGTTTTATTGTTTAAACATGTTAGTTGTCACCTAGTTGAGTTATTTGAAGCATAAAATCAGAAGGTTATTTGGAAAAATAAGAAGTTTGTTTGAAAAAGTACTAAAACAAGGTTGTTTGGGATTTTGGGATCAAAAGGCCTTGTAGCCTTGTGCCCCTGGTTCTTTGGGTTGGTATTCTCTAAACAAGTCATTTGGAAGCTGTTTTGGTATTTGGTTAAGTCTCACAAAGTTTGGAAAAGGTTTTGCAAGTTTTTACATAAACTCAGTCTAAGTGGTTTGAAATTGGTCAAACATATCAGCAAGCATAAAATCTTTTTTTGTTGGATTTAGAGTCTGATTTTTGGTTTGAAAAGAGTTTTTGTGGTTTGCTATCTGTGCTATATCTGTGTGTTAACTTTTGTGGCTTAATGAAAAACTTATAGCTTATAAAAGTTGGTTGAAGTGGTCATTTGCATCAGCAAAGTGACCACTCGTATTTTGCTTTGCATTTGATTATCTTGTGATTTCCCTGCTATTCTATTGCTTGTTTACTTATTATTTGGTTGCTTGTGTACTTTGTTTGATACTTGGATTGCTTATTTGAGTGCTTATAAGCCAACTGGCTTATTGGCCATATTTGTACAAAATTGAAATCAAGTTGGCTAACTGGCCTCCTTGATTCAAAGGATTAAGCCTTGAATCCTTCACAAAAGTTGCTCAAAACAAGCTAATAAACAAGTCCTGGTAATTTGGTAACATTTGGTACACTTTGACTTTTGGTCAAATAAGCTCAATTTGGCTTATTTTTAGTTCTGATTATTGCTACATGCAACAACTTAGTTTATGTAATAGGTGTCATTTTTCTCAGCTTAATATCAGATCTGGAAGGTTTTAGCTTATTTGGTTAAGGTTTTGCTAGAAAACTAACTTATTTGGCTTTTTCAGCCAGCTTATTGGCTTATACAGCTTATTCTACTTGGCTTTTTGGGATTTTCTTTGTTGAATCTTCTTAGTTTGCTTATTTGTCACCTTTTTAAAAAAGAATCAACTCTTGAAACAACTTAATTCTCTAACCCGACTATTTTGTCGTTTAGTAAAATTGTACTTTGCTTATTTTTGACTTATTTGTTGAGCTTTTTCAAAATTTCTTTTACAAACTGATTTATAATCACAAGAGAAGAATGTGTGTTGAATTAGAGCTTATGGCATCAGCTTATAGCTTATTGGGCTTATTGGCCCATTAAGAATAAGCTATGTGACATTTAAGCTGTGATAAGCTCATTTTCAGCTTTTGGGCCTTTACAGTTTTTTTGTTTAAAATTGAATTTTAAGCTAGACTGGTGATTTTGGGCTTATTTTAGTTTTTAATTATTTTTAATAAATTTAATAGTTTTAAAAATTTGGAAAAACACTTTTTAGTTTTATTAAGTTATTTTTGAGGTTTAGAAATTGAGAAATCTTTATTTGGGCTTTTTATTAATTTATTCGATTTTTATGGCTTTAATTAGCATTAAAAATTTAAATATTAGTTAAATAAAAGGTTTGGAAAAGTTTTGATCATTTGTAAACCCTAACTGGATTTTTAGGAATTTTTTGTAATTTTTTAGGAATTTTTAGTGCAAGTCTTAATTTTGTCTATTGTTACGGTTTTACGTTTTGTACGTCGTAGTGTAATTTTCTCGTATCCGTCATTCTCTTTTCTCATCTTTTCTTTCTAAAAATATTAATCCAAAATCAAACAAGTTTTTCACACACAATCAACCTCCTTGGGAAACGAACTTTCACCTTTGGGTCATTAGCATTTGATTTTCCTAAATCATATCGCTTAATACTTACCGCATTTACGCCTTTTTCCTAAAAGGTATAATATACCTACAACCATTTTGGCGCCGTTGCCGGGGAGGTGTGTTGTGATTAATTTGGACCATTTTGTTTTTAATATATTAACCATAAATAGTATTTGTGTTAATTAGAACTCAATTAACACGTATTATTGGTTTTTCGTTTTCTTTGTGAATTATTATTACTATATTGTATATGTATCACAATTAAATCACAATATCTCCAAAAGTGTGAAAGCGCAACCTTAATTCGGATTTGATCTCCTAATTATTGTATTCGAATCTCAAATAAAAAGAAAAAGGCAAAAATAGATAAATACTTTCTTTTAGCTCGATTTTGAAAAATACGAATTTTAAGGTGAATAGATAGGCAACGTGCTATAAGGCCTTTAAAGGGAAGTTAGGTACTTAAGTGCTTCGCGCCACCTTATTCCCCCCGTTCACTTGTGAGTATTTGATTTTGAAAACTAATCGAGGGTTTTGCCGCCCATAGTATTATTACGTATCATATATATTTGCTTGGTTTCTTGTGATTCGAACCTCTTGAACGTTTTGGTGTTCCACCAACGTTCTAAAGTCATCGAAGGCGTTCACTCCACGTGATCGTTTTCATTCTTTGAGGCTCCTTTAATCAAGATTTTGGTTCAAGGAGAGATTGGTAGATTTTTGTCTACATAATACACACAAAATCCAAAAAAATTTAAAACAATAAAAAACACAAAAAAATTGAAAATTCACAAAAACCCCAAAAGAATCTTCTTTGCTCACCTCCACATTCTACGTCACGTTTATGCAAACTCGTAATCAAGCAAAACAAGCTCGTAAACGTCGTCAAAAGGAAGGAAACCAAGATCCTTCAATTGAAGAAGAAACTCCATTTGTCGAACCCGTTGTAGAACCAATAGTCACCATGGCTAATCGTACTGTTAGAAGTAGTTAAAGTGATGGTCATATAATATATCGTTGCGAAGCTCGTGAAAAATGTTATTTAATGATGTCGAGAGCTTTTAGTTATTATTGTTCATGTAACGGGATTTAGTACCGGACACACAAATGAGGAAGGCCTCCTAAACATTTCTTACTTAGTATAAAAGGCCTTCACTACCTTATTTGTGTGTGTGCTTTTCCATTTTTTAGTTTTAGAGAGAGAGTGTGTTTCTTTCTCTCACTAGGAAAACACCAACACTTTGTATTTCTTTTCTTGATCTTAATCTAATCTTTCTTTTTTGGTTTAATCTTCATCATGTTATTCGTGTTTGGTTAGTCGTGTGATTAAATTCTACAAGTGGTATCATTCGCCAAGGGATTCGTAATTAGCTTTGGTGTTGCTTTTGGTTTTAGATCTTGTGAGTTTTTGGTTTAGGTTGTTGGATTCGATTGGAATTTGTGGTCTATAGATTCGAGGTGTTGATTTTTGTTTGATCGAAGTGGTTGTTGGGGATTCGTTTCATCAGACGGTTCACAAAGTTGCTTGCCTTTATTTTCGGAAAACTTCTTCGGAAAAGGGTTTTGGATTCCGAATTTTTTTAACTTATCCGCAATCTTCATTTACCCGAATTCACCTAGTTTATCCGAAAAGTCACCTTTATTCAGAAAAACCAACTTATCCGAAGATTTCCTTGTTATCCAAAAACCCCAATTTATCCGAAGATAGCCAACTTATCCGAATATCTCACTTTATCCGAAGATCCCAACTCATCCGAAAATCCTTAATTATTCCGAAACACATTATTTTTTCCGAAAACACCAATATTCCGAAAAAACCCCTTTTTCCCGAAAACTGCACTTTATCCAAAAAAGGTTATTTATTCCGAAAAAGGCCATTTTTCCGAAAATATCATTTTTTCCGAAAATACACAGTTTTTCCGAAAAACCTCCTTTATCCGAAAACACCCCTTTTATCCGAAATTTTCATTTTTTTTCCGAAGATACCTGTTATTCCGAGAATAGTCACTTTTTCCGAACTCAAATTATTCCGAAGATCTATAAATATTCCGAAAATATTTTCAAAAATTGTGTTTTTGAACGTGTGTTTTTTGGCCTTGGAATTTTTGGTTTCTGGAGAGCATAATTTTTAGGGGATTTAATCAAATTTAAGGGTCTTTAACTTCAACACTCTGCTTTCTAAGAATTGTGATCCTATTTTTCACACGACTTCTATGATGACGTCTCAACAAGATATTTATGCTGCGGGTACTAAGAATCGTCCTCCCATGCTTACCAAGGAGAATTACACTACATGGGCTAGTCGTCTCCTTCGCTATGAAAAATGTAAACCTTTGGGAAAATTGATTGTCAACTCGATTTAAAAAGGTCCGTATGTTAGAAGAACAATTCTTGTGCCTGGGGACCCTACGAATGCTAACCCAATGGCTGACTCTAGTCATGAGCAAACGGATGAAGAATTAACTTAAGCTAAATCCAAACAACTCGATGCCGATGATCAAGCAATTCAAGTCCTTCTCATGGGACTTCCTAAAGATGTTTATGCTGATGTCGATAGTTGTGAAACCGTACGAGAGATGTAGCTTAGGATTCCGAAAATGATGAAGGGGAGTGAAATCGGTTTACAAGAAAAGGGGAACAAATTGAACCTTACTATCATCGGTTTTCAACCCTCATGAATCATCTTAGTAGAAACAAACATGAACATGCACAAATTGCTGCCAACATCAAATATCTTGATAATCTTCCTTCTGAATGGTCACGATATGTCACTCTTGTCAATCAAACCAAGGATCTCCATGTCGTGGACTACACTCAAGTATATGATTATTTGAAGATGAATCAAGATGAAGCTAACGAAGTTAGGGCTGAAAGACGTGCCAAGACACAAGATCCATTGGCTTTTATGGCAAACTCTCTATCAGCTATGTCATATCCCATGGTACCTTACCATCAACCCTCATCAAGTAACTTCATGCCACAACAACAACAACAACTCACCTCTTATGGATATCAACTTCCTGCTGCTGTGAACTACTTACAACAACCCATTGCCTGTTTTGATGACATCACCGATCCTACTCATGTGATTAATACTGGTCTTGCACTTCTCGCAAAGGCATTCAAATTTACCATTAACCCCACCAACAACAATCAGAGAATCTCCTCGAACACTAGAAATATGTAGATTGCTCAACCTTTCATGAATATGAATCAAGATCGCCAATTGGTAGTTGCTGGGAACACGGGGACACAATATGGTCAAAATGTTGGGCAGACTGTTGGGAATGCAGGAAATCAGTATGGACAAATCTGTGGTCAGAATCCGAATGTTCCAAATGCGGGTAATTAGAATGGGTTATAGTTGTGCCAGCGATTGGTAATCAGATGGGAAACATTGTGGCTGCAAGGGCTGAGAATACTGGTATGGGAAATGGAAACAACAATCGTCAGGTTCAGTGCTACAACTGCAGGGGATTTGGTCATTATGCTCGAGATTGCACAGCCAAAAAGAAGAGGGATGCTGCTTATCTTCAGACTCAGTTTCTTATAGCACAAAAAGAAGAGGCAGGGATTCCACTTCAAGCTAAGGAATTTGATCTTATGGCTTCTGCTGCAGAATATGATGAGGAAGAAGAGGTGAATGCCAACTACATCTTGATGGCAAACTTACAACAAGCATCTACCTCAGGAATGCATGTTGACAGAGCTCCCGTTTATTATTCAGACGGTCCCTCTGAGCTACATCAACGTTTCGATGATAATGATATATATAGTACGTCTAATCAGGAGGAGGAGTATACTGAGATGCTTGAGCCTTACATTGAGACACACGGGATCACACAAATAATAGAAATATTATTTCAAATGAGCCCAATGTGGACCTTAGTGTGGATCAAGTTACCCAGCCTACAACCCTTCCTGATGCGACACATGCGTATTATAAATCTTTATTTGATAAGCTTGCTAAGGATGTTGACCATGCTACGTGGTTAATAATAAGTTTAGAGAAACTAATGCCAAATTGACCACTGAGCTTGCGGGATATAAGGAACGGGAGAAAAGTTTTGAAATTCATTAGACTAAAATTAGAGAACTTGAACAAGCTCATGCTAAATCCATTTAGCAAGAAAAATGCACAACTAAGAAATTAAATGCCTTACATTTAAGTAGTGCTAAAAAGATAAGCGAATTGAATGATGAAATAACCTCTCTTAATAAACAGCTTTCAACTGAAAAATCTACTATTTTGGATTTAAAAGAAGAACGAAAAAGCTGAAACATGATTTCAAAATTCGAGAAGATGGGCTTCTTGAGGATTTTTTCAAAGCTCAGGATAGGATTAGAGAATTAGACAACCTTTTGGTAAAACGTGGCCAAACTATGCAGACGATAAATATGCTCGCACCAAAAGTGAATGAGATAAATTACACTCGATACAAATTGGCTTTAGGTTGTCCCCTTCCTCCTAATCCCGGATACCTTAAGCAAGTTCAGGCCACAAATCAAACTCTATATAATGGTAGTGTGCTCTTGTCTGATGAGCATGATCCTCCTAGTGTGCATGATTCTGAGGAAACTACTGAACTTGCAGTAGAGACTCGTTTAAGAATGAAAAAGCTTGATAAAGAAGTGACACCCGTTTATTATCCGAAAGTTAATCCTCCAACTGTTTTTGTTCGGTCTAAAACGAGTTCTGAAATGATTTTGCTACCAAGTGAGGAATTGTCTGATGACCCTCCTAAACCAAGTATCACACGCCGATTTCTAAACGAGCTAAAAGATAACTTTGTCATACTTAAACGTGTTGTTAATTCCAAAATCACAGGAGGAAATTTTACATCACCTGTTCAGATTGAGGTCCAGAAAATTCTTCAAAACGATATTAACCCGATTATTAATCAAGTTGATGCTCAGATAAGCAATTTGGAAAACGCTTTTCTAAAAGAATTAGCCAACTTTGTTGAAGACTTTAAATCTTTGGCGAAGGAGGCTGATGAATCTCTTGATAAAATCAAAGGTTTGGAAAACGATCTTGAACGCCTCTCTAAAGCACCTGATAGTGTTGATAGTAGCCCCGTTGCGTTAGATACCTCTGTGTCGAATCACGTAACCCTCCAAACTGAGCTTGAACGTACGAAAGAAAAAATGGAGTATGTTGTCATTAAAAAGGATAAAGAATTTATCGATCTTTGGAATAAATTTGTCAAAAAATGTGATGAATGCAAATATGAAAAAATTTCGTATGATAAAGCCTACAATGAAATGCAACAAACTATCGCACAGTTGCAGGCTCAGTTAGGAGGGGTTAAGGAAAAGAATTTGGCCTCTTCAGGGTTAGAGAATTTGGCCTCAGTTAAGAGGGGCTAAGATTGCAGATTTAGAATCTGTTGTTGTTTCATATAAGCGGGCTGTTGAACAAAGTAAGTCTGTCTATCAGAAAATTATTGGTAAAATCTATGAGAACTGTAAGTTAAAGGCCTAGTTAAAAAGATAAGACTTTTGAGCCTAGCTCGATTGTGGACACGATGATCCAAAAACCAGCAACCTCGGGACCCACTCATATTGCTGTAACACCGTTTCCCAAGGCTGCTGGAATGAAAGCTACTGTTATTGCCCCAGGAATGTTTCGCGTTAGACCTTCCTCTCACACTAGGGTGGATATCTCTATACCTAGCAACCAACGTAAAGCAAGCGTTAGGAAAATACCGACCACTATCGCTCAACCACAAGTCATTGATTTTAAAAAATGCTAATTCTAACAAGCGTGTGTCTTTTTCTACAGGAATGAACAACTACACTAAGAGCAGAAGGCCACAACCTACGAGCAATACAAGGAATGATAGGGTCCCTTTTGCCTCTTGAAGTAGTCGTCCCAAGGCTAATAATGTGGAAGTAGAAGAACACCGTTGGAATTTACCGTTTTTTATTCATAATCAGAAACTTAATTCTTCTGAATGTAATGACTTTGAACTTGCTATTCGGAATGAAAAATCTGAAGTTATTTGTTCTAAATGTAATAAATGTTTCTTTACTTTTAGTATGATGTTTATGGTTTGATTATGAATGGTTTGAATTATGGTGGTTACACTTGAATTCACAAGCTCTCAATCAGTGAAAAACATAGCACTCCTAAGGCTAAAGTGTATGTTCAGAAAAGTACACAGGTAGGGTCCACTGAAAGTCTTGCTCGCCTAGAAGTCCTAGTTTTACCTCTAAGTGGCTGCCTACTGGAAGATATTTTGCCTCTAATGGTCATGTTATTGATACTAATAGATCTCATACTGACAGTGAAATGTCGGTATGTGATATGGCTTGATTATTATCTAACCATACAGGAACCTATTTCTTCGGTTGCCAAAATTTTTCCTTCTCTTATTATTGGCAGGCTGTTGAAATTTGTCTCTGGTGCGTGGACTCGGGTTGTTTAAAGCACATGACTGGGAATCAAAATCTTCTCAAGAACTTTGTTTGGAAATTCATGGGTACTGTTCGATTTGGAAATGATCATGTAGCAGCTATTTTAGGCTATGGTGATCTTTATTGGGGAAATATCATAATCACTAGAGTATCTTTTGTTGATGGCTTGGGACACAATTTGTTCTCGGTTGGGCAATTCTGTGATTCAGATTTGGAGGTTGCCTTCAGAATTCATACATGCTTTGTTAGGGATCTTGTAGGAATTGATCTGCTGAAAGGAAATCGTACCACCAACCTTTAAACCATTGATCTTTTTTAAATGTCTGTTGCATCTCTAATTTGTCTCATGGCCCGGGCCACTTCAACAAACTCATGGTTATGGCATCAAAGGTTATCTCATCTCAATTTCGATGCTATCACCCAATTAGCAAAAGATGATCTCATTACCGGTCTTCCAAAGTTCAAATATACTAAAGACCATCTTTGTCCATCATGTGAGCAAGGTAAAAGCAAGAAGAAGCCTCACAAACCCAAACCTGTTCGAAATTCGACGAATAGGTTGCATCTCCTTCATATGGATTTGTGTGGCCCAATGAGAATCAAAAGAATTAATGGAAAGAGGTATGTCCTAGTGATTGTGGATGATTATTCTCGTTACACATGGATTCATTTTCTTGCATCAAAAGATGAAGCCCCTGGTGTAATTATTAACTTCTTGAAGAAAACATCAGTACTACTGCAAGCCCCTGTCATTATTGTGAGAACGGATAACGGCACAGAATTCACCAATCAGCAACTGAAAGCTTACTTTGAAGAAGTTGGGATTTCTCATAAAACTTCGGCTGTAAGAACTCCAGAGCAGAATGGAGTTGTGGAACGGAGGAATCGTACGTTAGTTGAATCTGCTCGAACGATGCTTCTCTACTCCAGTGCACCGTTATTCCTTTGGGCCGATGCTATAGCAACTGCATGTTATACTCAAAACCGCTCCATTATTCACACCCGATTCAACAAAACACCTTATGAGATCATTAATGGAAGAAAACCTGATATTTCATTTCTACATGTCTTCGGTGCATTATCTTATCCGAAGAATGATCGTGAAGATATCGGTAAACTGGAACCTAAAGGTGATATTGGCTTTTTCATTGGTTATTCTTCAACTGCTTGTGCTTACAGGGTTTATAATCGAAGGAAAAGAAAGGTAATGGAGACTATGAATGTTACCTTTGATGAACTCTCAGGTATGTCCTCTCAACATAGAAGTTCTCATCCCGAGCTTCAAGGTCAGACTTCTGGACACGTAAGTTTAGGACTTGCACTTCAATTTGCACCGTAAGTAATCTCCTCGTTACAACCTTCGGAACGTGACTTGGAAGTTTTATTTGGGCCAATTTATGATGAACATATGGAGTGTCCTTCCTCATTTGGTGTTCCTCAAAATGCCCCGGCTGCACCTGCTACGGTAGTTCCAAAACCACCAATTGCATCTACACCAACGGCATCCGTTTTTGCACCATCTACATTAACCTCGACCGTATTGACTCCAAACATTCCAACCACCTCTCCGACTGCTGACGCAACTCAACAATATTCTCAGCAAATTCCTAATCATGTTCATCTTCAAAATGAAATAGTTGCTGAAAATGCAAACAATGCGATGCTCAACGAACATGAGTTTGTTAATCCATTTGCGGCTTCCACAAGTACTACTCAGCCTTCCACACCATATGTGGATCCGTCGAGCTCGCATCAAGTTTCTCATACACTTCCACATGAACACAAATGGAATAAGAATCATCCTTTGGTTCAAGTGATTGGATATTTCTCACGACCAGTCTCGACATGAAATCAGCTACGTACTGATGATGATATGTGTATCTATGCACTATCAGTCAGCATAATGGAACCAGCAAGTGTTAAAGAAGCAATGACCGATGCATCATGGATTGAGTCTATGCAAGAAGAGCTCAATCAATTCATCCGGCTTGATGTATGGGAGTTAGTACTACGCCCGGACAATATCGATCCCCTCACCCTGAAATGGTTATTTAAAAACATGATGGATGAAGAGTAAACGGTCATTAGGAACAAGACTCGGTTAGTTGTGAGAGGTTATAAACAAAAGGATGGAATTAATTTCGCAGAATCCTTCGCCCCGGTTGCTCGGATGGAAGCTATTAGGATTTTTTTGGCATACGCTTCACACAAATCGTTCACTATGTATCAAATGGACGTGAAGACGGCTTTCTTGCATGGGCCGTTAAAAGAAGATGTGTACGTATGTCAACCTGAAGGTTTCATCAACACCGAACATCCAAGCCATGTCTACAAGTTGAAAAAGGAAATTTATGGTTTGAAACAAGCACCGAGGGCATGGTACGACGGATTATCATCATTTCTTTTCACAAATCACTTCAGCAAAGGAACAATTGATCCAACTTTGTTCATCAATCACTACGGAAACGACATCTTGGTGGCTCATGTCTATGTAGATGATATAATATTTGGCTTTACAAACCTAAAATATTCTATATTATTTGCCGACCTTATGAAAAGCCGATTTGAAATGTCCATGATGGGGGAATGACGTTTTTTCTTGGTCTCTAAGTTCACCAATCCCCCGGTGGTATTTTCATAACTCAAGCCAAATATGTGCTTGAGATTCTAAAGAAATTTGGAATGGAAAACTGTGATCCTCTTGGTACTCCAATGGACACTAAACACAAGCTTGATTTGGATAAGAAAGGGACATTTGTAGATGCTACAAAATACCAAAGTATGATCGGGTCCCTTATGTACTTAACGTCAAGCTGACCAGACATTGAGCATGCTACTTGTTTATGTGCTCGATACCAGGCTAAGCCAACCGAAAAGCACCTTAAGGAGGTAAAAAGGATCTTTCGTTATCTCCGGGGAACCATTCATATGGGTCTCTGGTATACGAAGGATTATGGTTTTAATCTAACTGGTTTTTCAGATGCCGATCATGCGGGGTGTCATGATACATTCAAGAGCACTTCCGGTGGATCACAATTCTTAGGCGAGAAGCTAGTGAGCTGGTCCTCAAGAAAATAATATTGCACGGCGTTGTCCACTGCGGAAGCAGAATATGTGTCTCTATCCGTATGTAGTTCTCAAGTCCTTTGGATGAGAACACAACTCACAGATTATGGCTTTCACTTCAACAAAGTTCCTATTTATTGTGATTCACAATCAGCCATAGCCATATCCTGCAACCAGGGCCAACACTCCAAGACCAAGCACATAGCTATCCGATTCCATTTCATAAAGGAGCATGTGGAAAGAGGAACAATCGAATTGTATTTTGTCAAGACGGACTACCAACTAGCCGACATCTTCATCAAAGCTCTTTCTAAAGACATATTTGAATTCTTGGTTCGTCGACTTGGTATGTGTAGTTTCACTCCAGATGAACTTGAACGTCGTGCACATTCGAAGTAACCTTGTATATATTTATCTGAAAATCAAAATACAAAATATAAAATCTATAAAAACAAAATAAAAAATGAGAAAATCTTTCAAAAATATCAAAAATATTCTTCTCCGACATGTCTCTCAGCATCGATAATATGGACACACTTAGAAATGTCGCTCAATAACGACACGAGTATGTACATAAAGTTCGAATGAGAGTTCAAATGTTTTCAAAACATGTCTTTTCTATTTTCTTCTCATAATGGCTTACAGTCACATGTCAGACTATAACCCGATCCCTAAAGAAAGGAAAGTCTTTGACTTATCCTCAACAACGAGAAATTCGTTTTTCTCGGTCATGAGCTTATATCAGAACATTCAAAGTTTTAAGCTCATGAACACAACTTTTCTCGGACCATACTCCCCTATGTTAATTAGACTCTCTTTTCGAGGGGGGGTATAATGATTTCATAAACCTTGTTCCAAACTTTCATGCAACATTATTCTCTTCATGTTTCATCACTAGTTTAACAAAAATTTCAATCACATGCAATTTTTGAGGGGGAGAATAGTGATAAAATGTGTTCAAAATGTCTCATCTTGGATAAGATCTTTGATGTAAGTGCTTTCTCTTCCTAATATGTGCAAATATCTTTCCTTTATGTTGCACATATGTAGAGGGAGCGTTTTGGTGATATAGAAAACTTTCAAGGTGTAAACATTGATTTCATCAACACCTTAACTGTCTTTTCAATAAGTTTTTCTGGTTACGATATCAATACACTTCAACACATTAATTCACGACGGTATTGGTGTCGAAAGGTGGTTAGGTATTCGTTCTACGATCTAAACAAAACCAGCGGGATCTTCCCAGGGACAATCCATTAGAATTTAGAAGTCCTTAGGAAAGATGGAGTAGTTGAGTGTACGGGAAAAATGTCGATTAATGACTTAAGCTAGCACTGGAACAATCACAACAAAGTGCTAGTTATGACGTCTTGGTAAGCATTGAAGGGGTTGAAGAATGAAAAAGAAATGTAAGGATAAAGGGTGTAAAGAAAGAAGCCCTCCATACAACTTAGGCAGAAACCGGGTCAATACATCTACTATCAGAATCACGTTGATGATTTCTGGTATTGGAGACAAAGCACCATGGACCCAGTGATGCAAAGCACAACCCTTCCCAGCCTACTCAAGCCTCTCTCAAAAGAAGTTTGTTTTATTGTCACGGAGTTCAACTCATTTCTATAAACTTTCTCACACCAAGATAGTAGATATTGAAAAGGTGGCAGTCTGCTCCAGCCTCCGATCACCAAATAAATGTGCACTTATAGAGTCTAGAGCCAACGAGATTCATCAAAAAATATCATTAGGACACTTATTCCATATATAAATTGTTGTTCATCATTAGAACACAAGCGATGATTCACAGAGTCCTACGCTCTATCCTTGCGGTATTGCTAGAACATTCAGAGTGATACTCTCTAGTATTCATAGTGAAGAATGGAAATCCTTCCGGTGTTAACATCAAACAGCACTGCGATAGGTCATATGTAAGATTCACTTGAATTACACATATGCTAACTGGAAAGCAACAGCGGTTTGATTCTGTTTTGATTCAAACTCGTTACAGGTCTCTACGCAATATCTTTATGATCTTGCCAGAACATTCAGAGTAATACTTATTAGTATTTAAAGTAACAAATGGAAATCCTTCCAGTGTCATCATCAAACAGCACTGCGGTAGGTAACTTGTGAGATTCTATATGAATCAAACTTGTGTCAACTGGAAAGAAACAATGGTTTGACTCTTAATTGATTCAAACTTGGTCCAGGAAATTGAATTGATGACTTAATCAGCAGAATGGAACTGCATGATTCACTCCTTACTTTGAATTATCTTTGATATATTCAAGTATTAAGAACGGCTACCACAGCCGAAAACCCTGTCAAGGAAGTCATTTGAAGTTACCTAATCACAAGTACAGTATTCTTAATGTATAACAGGAAACCGGAGGAATGCAAACGGTGGCGTAACCTCAAGAGTCGTAATTCAAGACCACATGCTCATGTAAATGAAGAAAGCTCAAGAACCTCTAAAGACAAAGACTTCCGCTACTCTGATGATCAAGGGAGATTGTTAACAAGCCTTCAAGTCAACACAAAACATGATTATGTGGGGAAAGACACAAGAACACAAGCTGGCAAAGTTTCAAGATCAAGTCAAGGCAAAGATCAAAGATCCAAGATCACAAGTCATGAAAGGAACTATGAAGAAACTCTCAAGACATCAAGCTTCAAAGTCTGC
The DNA here is from genome assembly GCA_025667525.1 of Glebionis coronaria. Taxonomy (NCBI): domain Eukaryota; kingdom Viridiplantae; phylum Streptophyta; class Magnoliopsida; order Asterales; family Asteraceae; genus Glebionis; species Glebionis coronaria. The sequence goes on from CM046880.1 coordinate 110,454, forward strand.
AACAACAAAGAAGTGAAGTCACATATTACATGACCACCCCTTAGGGGGAGATTGTTAGAAGTAGTTAAAGTGATGGTCATATAATATATCGTTGCGAAGCTCGTAGTGTTATTTAATGATGTCGAGAGTTTTTAGTTATTATTGTTTATGTAACGGGATTTAGTCCCGAATACACAAATGAGGAAGGCCTCCTAAACATTTCTTACTTAGTATAAAAGGCCTTCACTACCTCATTTGTGTGTGTGCTTTTCCATTTTATAGTTTTAGATAGAGAAAGTGTGTTTGTTTCTCTCACTAGGAAAACACCAACATTTTTCTTCATCTTAATCTAATCTTTCTTTTTTGGTTTAATCTTCATAATGTTATTCGTGTTTGGTTAGTCGTGTGATTAAGTTCTACACGTACTATGATGGAGTTGCTTCAAGCACCCACCGAGGGTTTTAGAGAAGCTATTGTTATTCCCGCCATCCTTGCGGAGAAATTTGAGATCAAGAAGGTTTTAATGTCGATGCTACAAGCAAACAAGTTTCACGGACATGAAAAAGACAACCCACATTATCACATACGGAATTTCAATTGTCTCACCACAACAAGCAAGTTTAAGGATGTTCCACATGACGCCATTAAGATGATGTTGTTTCCATACTCGTTAGATGGACCCGCTAAAATTTGACTCGAGAAAGAACCGCTAAATTTGATTTTGACATGGGGTGATCTCGTCTCTAAGTTTGTGAACCAATTTTTCCCGCCATCTAAGACGACACATTTGAAAAATGAGATTTCAAGGTTTATGCAAAGATCTAAAGAAAGTTTTTCAATGGCATAGAAACGATTTAAGGAAATGTTACATGATGAGGATTTTTACGAATTGCATCAAATTGATACTTTTTATAATTGGCTTAACGATCATGAACGAGATTATTTGAATGCCGTCGCGGGTGGTAATTTTTTTGTGTAAAACGACAAATGAAGCTTTAACGATCATCAAGAATAGATCTAAGGTTTATAACCCTCGTAACACACCGAGTGTTGCCACTATGGGTTCGTCGTCATCGTCACGTAACATGAATGCCTTACATGATGAAGCAAATGAGGAAAATCGGTTTTTCGATAGATTTTCGACACTTATGACTCATTGGAAAGCACAAGATGCTTTAAATTCCGCATTGGTTAAAGCGGTTGAGAAGAGTTGTATATCTTATGGTGGAGCTCATGATTTTTCCGAGTGCATTACCATCGGTGGTAACACTTCGAGTGCTTACGTAGCAAAGGGAACTTACAACCAAAACGGCCAAGGTTCCCGCCCAAATCAAGCTCCACAAAATCAAAATGCTAATAACAATCGAAACAACAATCAAATTGGTGGTTATCAAGGAAATCAACGTAACTATAACAAGGGTAATTACCAAAGTGGGAACAATGGGCAAGTGCAAAATCAAAACCAAAACCGTGATTTTCAAAATACTACACAAGGTTTTCAAAATGCTCACTCTAAAAATCTTCAAGGAGAAGTTTTGGATTATGCTAAGGCAAATGATGCTAAGTTTGATAACATGCAACGAGAAATGATTAGCTTAAGATCCGAGTTGAAAAACGAGCTTAAAACGAACTTGCTAATGAATTGAAAACTCATGCTAATAAAATGGAAGGAAACGTTCAACGTCTTCAACAAAATCAACAAAAGTTGGAACAAGGTCAACATGAGATTAAGAAAGAGTTGTTAAAAGCGGATAAAAGGCAATAAAAATTTGAAGATAGAATGGCTAGTATGTTTGAAGCTATCATGTGTAAACCCTCTTCCTCGGGTGGTCTTCCTAGTGATACCATTGCAAACCCGAAGGGAGAAATGAAGGTTATTACTACTCATAGCGGTAAAACTTTCAAAGAACCAATATCTCGTCCTAGTACTTCTAAGGAGAAGGAAATCGAGAAAGAACCGAGGTGATGGTAGAAAAGGATCATATTACAAGCCCACAAAGTACCGCTCAAACCACACCTACAGTTGAACCAATACCAATTATGGAACCCGAGATTCCAAGGCCGTTACATATTCCCCAACCCACACCACCCTTACCTTACCCATCGAGACGAAACAAGGAAAAGTTACATGAACGTAATAAACAACAAATTGAGCTTTTTATTAAAATGCTTCAATAAGTGCACTTTAATGTGAGTTTAGCCGACGCGTTGTTATACATGCCTCGTTTTACTTCCACTTTCAAAGGTATGATGAACGATAAGGAAAAGCTTTATAAGCTATCTAATTGTTCTTTGGTTTATCTTAACCGAATACCAGAAATAGTTGGTTACCCCGGGAAGTTTCTCATTCCTTGTGATACTCAAGAAATGGAAGGATGCCTCGCCTTGGCCGATCTTGGTGCGAGCATTAATTTGATGCCTTTTTCCATGTGGAAATCGCTATCACTTCTGGCTCTTACTCCATCAAAAATGTCTATCGAGATGGCCGATCATTCTATGATTCTTGCATGTGGCCGAAGACGTTTTTGTGAAAGTGGGGAGGTTCTACTATCCCGTTGATTTTATCGTAGTAGACATTCCCATGGATCCTCAAGTTCCTTTAATTTTAGGTCGTCCATTTTAGGATACCTCGAAATCGATCATTGATGTGCATGCTAGAAAAATCACTTTACGATTCAACGAGGAGGAACTTGTTATAAACGCTACTCAAAACTCTACACCTTCTCAGGTTTATGCAATCGCTACTATCAACCATATTGACTTAGTCGATGTAGTTTGCGATGAGTTTTCACAAGAAGTGTTAGGTTTTTCTGATAGTTCGTCAAGTGGCAATCCCACTATTATGGATCCAATTCTTGCTAATTCTACACCAAATCTGACTCCATTCCAAGGAGGCTATTTTATTTTGAATGAAATCGACAATGAAGATGAGGTGATTATTGGTAATGATACTCTCATCACACCATTTCTTTCGCCGATGGAAGTTATGAGTGTTGAACAAAAATCATCAATCGAGGATCCGCCAATCCTTGAGTTGAAAGATCTTCCACCTCACCTTGAATACGCATTCTTGGAAGGTGATGACAAGTTGTCGGTTATTATTGCGAAAGATCTTTACAATGATGAAAAAACCGCACTTTTGACAATTCTTAAAGCTTACAAAGGGGCAATTGCGTGGAAAATTTCCGACATTAAGGGTATTGACCCAAATTTTTGTACTCACAAGATTTTAATGGAGGAGGACTACAAACCTGCAATTCAATGTCAAAGAAGGGTAAACCCCAAAAATCATGATGTCATTAAAAAAGAGGTCTTAAAACTTCTTGACGTGGGAATGATTTATCCTATCTCCGATAGCCCATGGGTGAGCCCAATCCATTGTGTCCCTAAGAAGGGAGGAATGACCGTTGTGCCTAATGAAAACAACGAGTTAATTCCCACTCGTGTTGTGACCGGTTGGAGGGTGTGTATTGACTACCGAAAGATAAATGACGCCACTCGTAAAGACCACTTTCCATTGCCCTTCATGGATCAAATGTAGGAGCGACTCGCGGGAAATGACTTCTATTGCTTTTTAGATGGGTTTTTCGGTTACTTTCAAATCTCTATCGACCCTCGTGATCAAGAGAAAACTACGTTTACGTGACCATATGGAACGTTTTCTTATCGTAGAATGCCATTCGGACTTTGTAATGCACCAGGAATGTTTCAACGGTGTATGATGGCTATTTTTCATGATATGATCGAGAAGTCGATGGAAGTATTCATGGATGACTTTTCGGTGTTTGGTGATTCGTTCACGTTGTGTTTATCCAATCTTGAGAAAATGTTAAAACGTTGTGAAGAAACCAATCTTGTGCTTAATTGGGAAAATGTCATTTTATGTGTGAACAAGGAATTGTCTTAGGGCACAAGGTCTCGAAAGCAGGGATTGAGGTAGATAAAGCTAAGATAGACGTCATCGCCAAATTACCTCGTCCCAAAACCGTTAAGGGAGTTAGGAGTTCCTAGGCTACGTGGGCTTTTATCGTCGTTTCATCAAAGACTTTTCGAAAATTACTAGACCTATGACACACCTTCTTGATAAAGATGCTCCTTTTAACTTCAATGAGGATTGTGTTCGAGCTTTCGAAACTCTTAAGAGGAAACTTACCGAAGATCCCATTCTTGTTGCTCCTAATTGGGAATTACCCTTTGAAATCATGTGCGATGCAAGTGATTATGCAATTGGGGCCGTTTTAGGGAAAAGTCATGAAAATCACTTTCGACCTATCCATTATGCTAGTAAGACGATGACCGAGGCTTAAATGAAATACACTACAACGGAAACAGAACTACTTGCCGTGGTGTATGCTTCTGAGAAATTCTGACCTTATCTCGTCTTGACAAAAAGCATCGTGTATACGGATCATTCGGCTATCAAGTACCTCTTCTCTAAGCTTGATGCTAAGCCAAGATTGCTCCATTGGATTCTCCTCCTACAAGAAATTTGATGTCACAATACTTGACAAAATAGGAGCCAAGAATATAGCGTCCGATCATCTCTCTCGTTTAGAAGATCCTCACAAGAATGAGTTCAAGAACAAGGAAATCACCGAAACATTTCCTCTCGAGACTCTCGGTGTAGTGAATTCTAAGGACGATACCCCATGGTTTGCCGACATTGCAAATTACCATGAGGGAAACTTCATAATCAAGAGTATGACGACACAACACAAAGCGAAAATTCTTTCGTGACGTCAAGTTCTATTTTTGGGACGACTCTTATCTCTTTCGGGTTTGTGCGAATCAACTCGTTCGACGTTGTGTCTTTGGTACCGGAGCATCTAACATCCATAGAGCTTGTCACGAGGGACCCACGGGTGGTCACCACGGTGCTAACTTCACGGCTAAGAAAGTGTTCGATGCTGGTTTATTTTGGCCTACGATCTATCGTGATGCACACACACTTGTGAAGTCGTGTGATTCTTGCCAACGTCAAGGAAAATCATCTCAAAAGGATGAAATGCCGCAAAATATAATTCAAGTGTGTGAGATTTTTGATGTTTGGGGCATTGACTTTATGGGACCATTCCCATCGTCTCATGGTAACAAGTATATCCTCGTCGTCGTCGACTACCTATCTAAGTGGGTGGAAGCTAAGGCTTTGCCTACGAATGATGCTCGTGTGTTAGTGATGTTTTTGAAGCAACTATTCTCTCAGTTTGGAACTCCTCGTGCTATTATAAGCGATCATGGAACCCATTTTTGTAATGACCAATTCGAAAAGGTTCTAAAGAAATATGGAATTACACATCGTCTTTCTACGACTTATCACCCACAAACGAGTGGGCAAGCCGAGGTTTCAAACCGAGCTTTGAAGAGGATTTTGGAAAGGTCGATTGGAGAAAACCGTGCTTCTTGGTCCGACAAACTCGATGACGCTTTATGGGCCTTTCGCACCGCTTATAAGACACCAATCGGTTGTTCTCCTTATAAGTTGGATTATGGAAAGAATTGCCACTTGCCTATTGAATTGGAACATAAGGCATATTGGGCCCAAAAGCATGCCAATTATGACTTGAAGACCGCGGGAGATCACCGGAAAATACAACTTAATGAATTGGATGATTTACGTGATAATGCTTATGAAAATTCATTAACTTTTAAGGAAAAGACTAAAAAGTTTCATTATTCGAAGATTAAAAACCGGGTTTTTAATGTTGGTAATCAAGTGTTACTTTTTAACTCTCGTTTGAAGATATTTTCCGGGAAATTGAAATCTCGTTGGTCGGGTCCGTTCACCATAACACAAGTGTTTCCTTATGGGACCATTGAGCTAGCTCAAAATGATGGTCCTAATTTCAAGGTGAATGGACATAGGCTTAAGCACTACTTCGGTGGGGAAGTCCCTTCTTTGGATGACCTCGACCAAGTCACCTTCCACAATGATAATTAGCATTGAGGGGATCGAGTCGAGCTCATGACTCGGTAATAAAAAACGAGGTGCCTCGTGGGGGAGATCCCATGCTTATCCATGTACATATTATCGCTTTCTAATGTAGTTAATGTGAGGGGATTTGTGACCTTCCAACTCGTTGTCTCGTGGTTGTTTGTGAATGTGTTATCTAGATCATCATCGCCACGATTGAAGACTTTCGTATTCGTTTACGTGAGCCTCGATCGTTTGCTTGAAGAGTTTTTCACGAACCCATGACATATCCTTTATTGTTCTAACAATTATCTTTTAGCATAATTCATAAACGGTTTTAGATATATTGTTGATCACCATTTCCATGCTAGATCCTAAGCATTCGACTCTTCGTATCTAGTATGGGGGTGCTCCACCTTTAGACTCGAAACATTGAGGACAATGTTTAACTTTGGTATGGGGGGTGAATATATACTTGCCTTGCTACGCCCTCACGTTTTCCAATTTTCATCATTTTGTTTTGTTGCAAATAAGGCTAAAAAATGGCCAAATTTTAAATTTTTTTCTTAGTTTTAATAAGTGTTTTTAAAACACGAATGTATTTTTTTCCGATGGGTAGAATAAGAGTTAATTTTTGACTTGATGGGCATTTGGAGCCCTTTACATTCCTTAACCCGCTTGAATCAAGTTTTGCTAGACTTTTATATTAGGAAATTTAAAACGCGAAAGTCTTATCTCATACGGGTTAAGAACAAGAACTTTTCGTAAGTTCCTATAAAATGATCCTAGAAAGTCACTTATCAACGGAACTTTAAAATGCATTCTCTAAACTTGAAAAGGTCTAAGAAAGTACAAGATCCTATAGGTGACTTGAAAACCCAAAACTTCGATTTAATATAGTCTTAATGAACCTAATCCAAATTTGGCTTAATTTTGATTTGCATGGCTAAGTATTCATGAGTCTCTTTAATTAGAGGTCTTTAAATAGTGAAGAAAGAGAAGTGATAGAGTTAGACAAGTGATCATGCTAAACGTTGTTCTTTCAAAAACTCATATGTTTTTAATTGTGGCTTTTTCTCCCATAAGATCAATGCATTAGGAATAAATAAATTGCAATAAGTAAGGTCGTACGATTTGAAAGGTTACTTAGCTTCTAACCCAAGATCATTTAAAAGTTGCTCGTGGTTGAATAGAGTTCATAGCCAAGACATAACTTATTAAAGCGGGACGCGAAGATTGGCGAAGTTCCAAAAAGGCCATAACAAGGCATGAGGACTCTATTTTGTTGCTAAAGATCCAAGATGATGTGAAGAATCATTATTCTAAAATCAATATGAAGGATCGAGACACACGACGAAAATAAAATTACTCCCCTAAAGATCATGGAGAATTCTATCCAAAAAGACCCTAACAAGGTATGAGGATAATTATATCCAAGTCCGAAAAGGAGGTGGATCGTTGTATATCAAAATCCAAAATAAGGATTGAAGAAAAATGATGAAGTCGTGGTCCAAGTATGAAGAATCTCTCAAAAACGTCAAGTGAAGAAATTCCAAATATGAAGAGAAGACCATTATTTCAAGAACGTCTTCCAAGATTCGAAGTATGAAGTACATGCCAAATATCTATCCGAGAAAGGTCTCAAATCGTAAAACGAGTTATGCCAAGATATGAACTTAAGGAGATTACGAGAAGCCGTTTTAAAAGATTTTGTCCTTTAGCTAACCATCGATTAAATAGTGCTACTTTATTTTATGACTAATAAATATCTTAATAAGTCAATATGAATCACTTGTGATCCATGACAAATAGTTAAAAAAAATTCTAGATACCTTTTCTTTTCATAATAACTAGGATTGCGGGGAGAAAAAGTATTACACAATTTGGACGTATGAGTAGTGTTAGCATTGTGACTTGTACCAACAATGATCTTGTTTTTGCACTTAGCATGGAATGTATGACAATCAAGGATGACGAACTTTACTCTATGAGACATTCACTTGTTTTTATTCTTAGACCCTAAAAGTCACATTCGTGATGAAAATCATACATAATGTCTTTAACACATCATAGTAGTAGTATAGCAAGTTTACTTTTCAATAAAAGGTTCATAAAATTGAATTTTGGAGTTGCTTAGACACTTTATTCTAGCATTGCGAGAGGGCACGATAATGGTTTAGTATGGGGGAGTGATGAGATGGCATTTATACATGATCTCATCGTTCTTTTCAGGATTTAAATGCATAAAAAGTCATCAATATACCATATATTATGCTTGTGTTTGTTACTTGTGTATTTTAGGTATGGATATCGTGAAAAAGACAAAAGATCACAAGAAACAAGGAAAAACGAACACGAGAAACGAAGCCGCACAATGAACCGGACCCTAGTTATGAATTTTCCAAAGAAAAGACCTTGAAGTATTGAAGATGTTCAAGAATGATCCCTCATCAATGAACAAATGACACTTAATACCCTTGTATATTCATAATTACAAGTTTGGTCCCTTAAGTTTGTCAAAATTACAAAAAGGTCCCTCAACTTTGAAGAATTGGCAAGTTTAGTCCCTCAAGATTAAAGATTTGTCAACAATGGTCCTCCTCAATCTTAAACATACAAAGAAGACCTTCAAAGTTCAAGAATGTACAAGATTAGGCCTTGAAAAATCAAGAAAATTTCAAAACAAGTCCTTATAATCCTTGTTATAAAGTTTTGTGGCCAAAATGTGAAAAACCAAACTTAAATAACAAGTGGATACATTTTTATTGGCTGAAAATCTTATTATAAATACTTTGCTAAAATACTAGGGACCAAAGCTGCCACATTCAAACATTCAAACATTCAAACACAAAAATTGTGCCAAACACATCCCTTCCACTTTATACGCATCAAAGGGACCACTATTCATGTTCATCCCACCCAGATTTTACTTTTACCATTCAAGGTGTTATTCCAAATTACCTTAACCTAAATACAATAACCTTCATACGAACACATCCCACACTTAAACTCACCCATCCCATCACCATGGACCCCACCCCCAATTCCCTTTCAGCCAATCACACCACGACTTCCTCTCTAATAAATCCTATGTGGCAAAATCAACAACCCTCAGCTAATACTTGTACCCAAAGGCATAAAGGAACGACCAAGATCATTTTGGATAGCTCATCAACACAAAATGACTCAAGGGAATTTTTGAGAATTTCTAGCTAGGGTTTACATGTATTTCTAGTTCTAGAATCATCCAATGAGTACTATATAAGGAGACCTCAGCCTGTGAGAGTCCCTTGTTCCAGTTTTTGCTTCTCTCTTGTAAATTTATTTAAAATTAATGCAAGTTGGTATTTTCTAAAATTTGAAAGTGTAATTCCTTTTTATTGTTTGAAGTTGTTAAGGAGAGGCAAATTTTGAGTTCCATTTAGTGTTTTGAAAGTGTTTTGATCATTGGATTGAAGCACGTTTGGTGTTGAAAAGGTTTTCAAGTTTGAAAGTTTTCAAAATCTTGGGTTTCTGATTTGCTATTTTACCTGTTCTAACCCCAACAAAAAGCTATAAGCTCTTGCAAGCTTGTTGACACCAAGCTTGTGAAGGTTTATCAACCTTTGGTTGGATTGTTTGTTGCTTGTGTTGAAGATCACAGCCTTGTGGTTCAACTTTCGAACCATCAGCCAAGGCTGCATATCCATTTCTTGTTCAAGTACCCTAGGTGTGATCTAGTTGTTGTTCTACACTCTAGGGAGCATTGCTGACCTTCCCTAAGAAGTAAAGGGAAGGAGGTTCATTCTCTTTCACTTTTCTCTCTTTTATATTTTGTTAAAAATCTGCTAAGTTATTTGCTATGTGATTTTTGAGATCTTGTGTTTGTGTTATGAGTTTTATTGTTTAAACCTGTTACTTGTCACCTAGTTTAGTTATTTGAAGCATAAAATCAGTAGGTTATTTGGAAAAATAAGAAGTTTGTTTGAAAAAGTACTAAAATAAGGTTGTTTGGGATTCTGGGATCAAAAGGCCTTGTGGCCTTGTGCCCTTGGTTCTTTGGGTTGGTATTCTCTAAACAAGTCATTTGGAAGCTGTTTTGGTATTTGGTTAAGTCTCATAAAGTTTGGAAATGGTTTTGCAAGTTTTTCAAAAAATCAGTCTAAGTGGTTTGAAATTGGTCAAACATATCAGCAAACATAAAATCTTTATTTGTTGGATTCAGAGTCTGATTTTTGGTTTGGGAAGAGTTTTTTTGGTGTGCTATTTGTGCTATATTTGTTTGTTAACTTTTGTGGTTTATTGAAATAGTTATAGCTTATAGAAGTTGGCTGAAGTGGTCATTTGCATCAGCAAAGTGACCACTCGTATTTTTCTTTGCATTTGATTATCTTGTGATTGCCCTGCTATTCTATTGCTTGTTACTTATTATTTGGTTGCTTGTATACTTTGTTTGATACTTGGAGTGCTTATTTGAGTGCTTGTAAGCCAACTGGCTTATTTGCCATATTTGTACGAAACTGAAATCAAGTTGGCTAACTGGCCTACTTGATTAAAAAGGATTCAACCTTGAATCCTTCACAAAAGTTGCTCAAAACAAGCTAATAAACAAGTCCTGGTAATTTGGTAGCATTTGGTACACTTTGACTTTTGGTTAAATAAGCTCAATTTGGCTTATTTTTAAGTTTTTCTTATTTTTGCATGCAACAACTTAGTTTATGTAATAGGTGTCATTTTTCTCAGCTTAATATCAGATCTGGAAGGTTTTAGCTTATTTGGTTAAGGTTTTGCTAGAAAACCAACTTATTTGGCTTTTTCAGCCAGCTTATTGGCTTATACAGCTTATTCTACTCGGCTTTTTGGGATTTTCTTTGTTGAATATTCTTAGTTTGCTTATTTGTCACCTTTTGCAAAAAGAATCAGCTCTTGAAACAGCTTAATTCTCTAACCCCGACTATTTTGTCGTTTAGTGAAATTGTACTTTGCTTATTTCTGGCTTATTTGTTGAGCTTTTTCAAAATTTCTTTTTACAAACTGCTTTATAATCATAAGATAAGGAATTATGTTGAATTAGAGCTTATGGCATCAGCTTATAGCTTATTGGGCTTATTGGCCCATTAGGAATAAGCTATGTGACATTTAAGCTATGATAAGCTCATTTTCAACTTTTGGGCCTTTAGAGTTTTTTGTTTAAAATTAAATTTTAAGCTAGACTAGTGATTTTAGGCTTATTTGGTTGAGTTTGATTTGTATTGGGCTTAAAAGCCCATTAAGTGGATTGTTTTTGTTTTTAGCCCATTTGGGGGCCCAATAAGGGTATTTTGGTAATTTCAACTTCATTTTCTGTTTATTTAGGTTATAATAAACTAGTTTGCAAGTTTTTAGAATTTTTTATAAATTTTGGATTTATAATATTATTATAATATTTAATTTTAGTTTTATTTTAATAGATTTAATAGTTTTAAAAATTTGGAAAAATACTTTTTAGTTTTATTAAGTTATTTTTGAAGTTTACAAATTGAGAAATATTTATTTGGGTTTTTTATTAATTTATTTGATTTTTAGGGCTTTAATTAGCATTAAAAAATTAAATATTAATTAAATAAAAGGTTTGAAAAAGTTTTGATCATTTGTGAACCCTAATTGGATTTTTAGGAATTTTTTGTAAATTTTTAGTGCAAGTCTTAATTTTGTCTATTTTTACGGTTTTACGTTTTGTACGTCGTAGTGTAATTTTCTCGTATCCGTCGTTCTCTTTTCTCATCTTTTCTTTCTAAAAGTATTAATCCAAAATCATGCAAGTTTTTCACACACAATCAACCTCCTTGGGAAACGAACTTTCACCTTTAGGTCATTAGCATTTGATTTTACTAAATCATATCGCTTAATACTTACCGCATTTACGCCTATTTCCTAAGGTGTAATATACTTACAACCAAGAATTTCGAACGGTCTGATGTAGCGAGGGCTGAGCTTGCCCTTGAGGCTAAAACGTCTGACCCCGCGTGCTGGTGATACTTTAAGGAATACTCGATCCCCAGTCTGAAATGATAGATCTCTGCGATGCTTGTCGGCGTAACTGTTCTGGCGAGTACGCGCTTCTTGCAGCTTTGCCCTGGCAATGGCGACCTTTTCATTGGTCAGCTCTATTATTTATGGTCCCTCAATTAAAGTTCTCCAACCTGATCCCAATAAATGGGAGCATGACATTTTCTGTCGTATAACATCTCGAAGGGAGCACGCTTGACACTGGCATGCCAACTGTTGTTGTAGGCAAACTCGACCAAGCAGATATAGTCACCCCAATGTCCTTTCCATTCTAATGTACAGGCGCGTAACATGTCCTCCAAAGTCTGGATGGTACGCTCTGACTGACCATCCGTCTGCGGATGAAAAGCTGTGTTGAGCTTGAGCCTGGTTCCCAAGCATTATGTGGACCTCCCAAGAAGTGAGAAGTGAATCGTGGATCCCAGTTTGATATAATTTCTGAAGGTGTACCATGTGATCACACGATCTCCCTCGCAAATAGGTCTGCTAGTTTACTGACTGCGAAATCTTGACGGATAGGAATGAAATGTGCTGATTTGGTCAAGAGATCGACAATAACCCATATTACATCATGTCTCCTCTGAGTCTGTGGTAACCCGGTGACAAAATCCATAGAGATCTTGTCCCATTTCCACATTGGAATATCTAATGGCTAAAGTAGGCCACTAGTACGCTAATGCTCTATCTTAACCTGCTGGCAGGTTAGACATTTAGAAACAAAAGTGGCGACATCCTGCTTCATGCCGCTCCACCAGGAATGCTGCTTAAGATCGTGGTACATCTTAGTGGAACCTGGATGGATAGAAAACAGAGAGCTGTGAGCCTCAGTCATTAAGGCTTATCTGAGAGTAGGGTCTTCTGGAACGCAGAGTTTGGTACCCTGCCATACAATACCCTCATCATCGATACGAAATTCAGTCCGCTGATCAATATTCTGGACAATCGCCCAGATTTCACAATCATCCTTTTCTGCAGCTTTAATCTGAGAGAGTAAATTTGGTTCCACTCTCAGACTAGCCCAGTAGCCTCTCTGTCCGCGTACTAAGAGCTCAATATCATACCGCTCAAAGTCCCGAATAATCTCCTCTTGAACCTTTATGCCATTTATCATTCCCGACTTTCTGCTAAGGGCATCTGCTACTACATTCGCTTTACCTGGGTGGTACTGAATATTAGTGTCTTATTCTTTCAGCAGTTCCAACCATCGCCTCTGTCTCATGTTCAGCTCCCTCTGTATAAAACTATACTTGAGACTTTTGTGATCGGTGAAGATATCACACGACTCACCATACAAATAATGTCTCCAAATTTTGAGAGCGAAAACGACTGCTGCGAGCTCCAGATCATGTGTGGGATAATTCTTCTCATACGGCTCTAGCTGTCGTGAAGCATAGGCAATGAGTTTCCCATGCTGCATAAGTACACAACCCAAATCTTTCCCTGAAGCGTCACTGTAAATCTGATAACCACCTGTACCAGATGGGAGAGTAAGGATCAGCGCTGAAATTAAACGATGTTTGAGTTCCTCGAAACTCCTTTCTCACTCCCCTGTCCATATATTCTTTTCCCTTTTACGCTTAAGTTTGGTCAACGGTAATGCCAAACGTGAGAAATTCTCTACAAATCTGCGGTAATATCCCGCAAACCCAAGAAAAATGCGGACTTCTGTGGCAGATGTCGGTCTCATCCATTTAGTGATAGCCTCCACCTTTGCAGGGTCCATGATGATCCCCTCTGCAGAAACGATATGGCCTAGAAACGCCACCTTAATCAGCTAGAACTCACACTTAGTAAATTTAGCATAAAGCTTCTCTCGTCAGAGAATCTACAAAACTGTGTGGAGATGATCCTCATGCTCTTCTTTGGACTTAGAGAAAATAAGGATATCGTCAATGAATACAATCAAAAACTTGTTTAGGAACTCGTGGAAGACTCGATTCATCAAGTCCATAAATACTGCTAGAGCATTCGTGAGACCGAATGGCATGACAAAAAACTCGTAATGACCATACCTCGTACGAAAAGCAGTCTTGGATATATCCTGCTCTTTTACACGCAACTGGTGGAAACCTGATCGTAAATCAATTTTGGAGAAGTGCTTGGCACCCTGAAGCTAATCAAATAAATCATCAATACGAGGAAGTGGATAACGGTTACGAATAGTGAGCTTATTCAGCTTGCGGTAGTCAATACACAGTCACATACTACAATCCTTCTTTTTGACAAACCAAACTGGCGTGCCCCAAGGTGACACGCTTGGACGAATGAAACCTCTTTCAAGAAGTTCCTGAAGTTGATCTTTCAGTTCCTTAAGCTCAACAGGAGCCATACGGTAAGGAGCCTTAGATACTGGTTATGCACCTGGGATGATATCGATACCAAAATCTACCTCTCGCATGGGAGGTATGCCTAGAAGTTCTTCTAGAAATACATCCTGTCTCAGAAGCAGTGTCATGAACCGTAGCTAGAAAACCCTCACAGCCATGATATAATAGAGTACGGGCCTACAAAGCTGAAATAATCTGAACATGTTTTCTTGGTAGAAAACCACGGTGAACAAACTCTGGTGTCTGGACATCACCGAAGATACCTCGGTGAGCATGACAATCTATAACGGCACGATGAGCTGACAAACAATCCATACCCAGAATAATATCGAACTCGCACATATCTAGACAGAGAGCACTCACTGGACGGATTTTATCGTCAAACTCAAGAGGGAGATCCCTGTACACCTGAGTAATGCGTACAGAGTCTCGCATGGGTGTAGATATACTTAGGACATTGTCTAGTGGTGTAGGGGTCATGTTTATTCTAACAGCAAATGAGGTAGATATAACTGAATGTGTGGCGCCTGTATCGAAAAGAACGCATGCAACCTGTCCTTGTATAAACAAAATGCCAGTAATGGTACCTGTGGTCTTATTTGCCTGCTCTCGAGTAGTAGTGTAAACACGACTAGTGGTTGGTGGTTGATATGAGCTTAAATACTCATATCATTTGTATCAAATAACAATGAAATTATGCATGATATGTATCAAATATGCCTTGGAAATGCTTGTTTCTTGTTTGAATGTGTGTAGGTACCAAGTTCACGAAAACCGACGAAAACCGACACGAGAATGAAGAAAAAGATCATAGAAGCCAAAATCGAGCTCGACTTGAGTGGATTTAATAAATTTTGCAAGTTAAATGGCCAAGTGGGTCCCACATTGGAGCAATTGGGCTTACAAGCCCAATATTGGATAGATATGCTAATACTTTTGACAAATGGATCCAAATTAGCCCAAGTGATAATTTACATGTAACGGATGGATGGTGAATTTTGAGCTAAAGGCCCATAAGGAAGAAATAAACGAATGTTTGTTGGGCTTTAGGGTTTTCAAACATTTACGCCTCTTCTCAAATTCTCACAATTAAATAAACAAACGATTATTTTATCCACCCCACTCGTTTTCTCCGCACATCACCAAATAAATCCAACCATTTACTGCCATTATCACTCACACGTTTTTTATTCACCCACTTTTACACATATTAAATATACCTTCGATAGTAACTATGCTTTCATCTTCTTCTTCACTTCATCTCACCCCATAAACCTGTAAAAATACCACTATTCACAAAAAACCCTTGCCAAATAATTAATAAGTTTTACATGGGGCTTTCTTATTAAATGATTAATTCATTCCAAAAGAAATAAAACCCCCAAATTTAAAGGAAGAGAGTGTGAGGAAGAGTTTGATACGTGGCTACATTTCAGTGGAGGATACACCTCACTCATCCCATATCCACCAATCACAGGCTTCAAAAGAAGCACAACTAGCACATGGATGCCACGTTGGCGATCCGTGTGCTATTGTGAACCATCTCAGCCATCAGATTAAAGAGAGAGAAGAAAATCGAAGATCAAAGGCCAAGAAATCAAGTGGAATATTCTTCAAATATTTGGATATTCGTCATCAACAGCCCTTGGGGAGGCTATAAAAACCCCCATTATTTTCCTTGTAATCATCTTTTTTTTTACTTTAAAATTATGCTGTAGAAATAGTTGTAGGACTTAATTTTGTATTTCCTTTATGAAGCTTTGTAATTTAACTGAAAATTAATGAAAGTTTAGTTTATTCTCATTCGTGTCATTTTAATTCTTTTTACTGCTTTAAATTGATAATTAAATTAAACCTAATTACTATTTCACAAGTATAATTGTTGTGATGTTAATTATAAACTAATTAATAGTTTATAATTAATATTGAAAGTTTAAGATTGGATAAAATCTTTCCCTACTGGAAAGGTTTAAAAGAATCTGCTCGATTCAATTATAATTGAGGGAGATGTTACGGATGATGTAACATGACGGTTCGTTTGGTTTGATGGTTATGGTGGTTTTGTTCGGGTTAAGGTTAATAGGATGCTCAGCGCACTCCTACGTCTCAAAGGTTTCGACAAAAGGTGCTCATTCTCTTTTATTTAAATGTTCATAGATTAGATGTTGTTTGGATGATTATTTGTTTTGGATAATTGATTCGAGTATGATTGTTTTTGCTGTTTTGATGAGATAGTATTGATTTTACATAGCTGAATAATCCTTTTGATAGTTTAGCTTTGTTGATTAGTTTATTCTGGGTTGAGATTCAATTCTTTCTGAGTTATTTGTATCACTGGTTTATGAATTATTTTAATAACTGATTGGAATGATGATTCATGTTACTGAACTAGTTTCTGTTTGGAAAAATAATACTTCGCTTTTGGCTAGGTATGAAAATATTATCGTTAGTTCCGAATCTTTTCGAATTGAAAACCGGTCTTAAGTGCGACTCAATTGTCTTTTGGTAAATCAAGAGAATGATTTGGTTTGTTTGTTTTAAACTACTAGCAAGTAATTAAAGTGTCGTTGAGTAAAATGGAAGTTAAAAGATTAATTTGAATGACGAGCAAAAATAAATGCATATAACTTAAGGGTGACAATGGAAACGTACTAACACACTAGATAAAACTAACACTTGGAAAATATTCTGAAAATAAAAAGTACTAAAAGAAAGTAACATCGAAAGAAACCAAAACAAGCCAAAAGAGGACCAGATCGGAATGTATTCCGATCTGGTGGTCGGAATACGGCTAAAACTCCCAATCGGAATGTAGGACACAAGGGTCAATCGGAATAGCCCACCAATCGGAATAAAGGGACGAACACCTGTCGGAATAATAAAAAAAAAGGACAAATCGGAATACTTAGGTAAACTCCCAATCGGAATGTTCATCAAGGGCACAGATTGGAATGAGCAAAGATTACCAATCTGAATATCAAAACCCTAATCCGATTGGATCAATCGGAATGCTGAAGTGATACCGTCGGAATACAGGCCAATCGGAAAGGGGTGTTAGCAACCTTTCCTAAAATTAAGGAAATTTGTTATGATGGTGTACCGGTCGGAAAACCCGATCGGAAAGGGGATTTAAACTCCCTTTTCCGAAAATAAAGGAATTTGTTTAGGCTAGATAATAAGCTAAGTTCAATAAGCTAATATCCAAAACTTATCAATCCAAATACTTAACCGAATCAAATAAGCACTTTAATCAACTTATCTAACTCGAAATCAAGCAACTTTTTAGATCAAACAATAAAAACTTAAACTTTTTAATAAAACTTTTTAATAAGAAAAATAAGCTAATCATAAAAATAAGCCAATAAGCACAAAAGTCTTAAAGCTTAATCAAATGAAAACTTATAAAATGATCAAAAGATTAACTTTTAAGCACGAAATCAATAAGAACAACACGGATCACATGATAATCGCACCAAAATCAATCTTAAATCAAAGAAAAGTAGAATGAGATTAAGAAATAAAAGCTTAAAATAGAACTTGATTAATAAAAATAAGTAATACAAAGTGTTTAATCTTGAAAGATTAAAAGAAAAAGATGAACTAGTGAGAGAAAGTTTAAGACTTTCTCTCTCTAAAACTAGAGAAAACTAAAAAGTGAAAATTAACTAAAAACTCTAACTACTCTCCTAATGACTATTAGGAGGGTATTTATAGGGAAGGAGTGCATGTGTTGCATCTTTTCTCTTGCTTTCTTCACGTTTTCTCGACTCGACTTTAATTCTTCGTCTTTGTCGTCTCGGGATTTGAACTTGTCTTTTTAATTTTCTTCTATTAGACTTAAGTTCTTCGACTTCGTTAAAACTTCCGTCTTTAGACTTTTTCTTCGATAAATCTTCAGAATAGGCCTTGGACTTCCGTTCTTTTTGCACTCTTGATCTTTTGACTTCGTCTTTTCCCGTTTTCTTCAATAAAAGCCCGTGAAAGCCCGTGTTTTCTTCCTTTTTCATATTTTAGTCCTAAAACACAATAAAAACACAAACCACGCATAATTCTGACTTTTACGACATAAATCACACGTTTTGGTCTTGTTATTATTGGAAATAAGTGGTAAAAGGATAAGTGTTTTCACACTTATTAAATCCCCTACACTTGACCATTGCAATGCCCTCATGCAATGCATTAATTTTTAAAGCACGGTTTACATTTTCCATAATAAATAAACCACCTTGGCCTTTATTAAATACTAAACATAAAGATAGAAATAAGTAAAGAAATTAAAAACTTACATTGGGTTTTGGCGGCCATGAACGTTTATCATCCTCAAGTTTCACGTTCCCCATACCAAGCTTAAAAACGAGATCATTGTTATTATAAGTTAGCAAACTATCACGAACTCATGTGGGCCAATTATTCACTTAGACTCCCTTATTCCTAGGTGTATCTCTTATATTTTATTTTTGTCTTGAATGATCACGAGGATGCATTGTTTGACTTATTTCGATATTATTTAGTCCGAAAATAAGGTGAACGATTTAATCGATAGTTAGCTAAAGGACCAAATCTTTTAAAACTGCTTCTCGGGATATCAAAAAGTTCATATCTTGGCATAACTTGGTTCGCGATTTGAGACCTTTCTCGGGCCGATATTTGGCAGCGACTTCATACTTCGAATCTTCGAGAGATGTTCTTGAAATTATGGTCTTCTCTTCATAGTAGGAATTTCTTCACTTGAAGTTTTGAGAGATTCTTCATCTTTGGACCACGACTTCTTCATTTTTCTCCAATCTTTATTTTGGACTTTGATATACAATGATCCGCCTCCTTTTAGGACTTGGATCTATTTATCCTCATACCTTGTTAGGGTCTTTTCGGATAGACTTCTCCATGACTTTTGGGGAGTTCTTGCTTTTCGTCGTGTGTCTCGATCCTTCATATTGATTTTTGATAAATGATTCTTCACATCACTTTTGGATCTTTAGCAACAAAATGTAGCCCTCATGCCTTGTTAGGGCCTTTTTGGACTCGCCAATCTTCGCGCCCCGCTTCATAAGTTATGCCTTGGCTATGAACTCTCGTCATTACCGAGCAACTTTTAAACGATCTGGGGCTAGAAGCTAAGTAACCTTTTAAATCGTACAACCTTATTTATTAGCAGATTAATTTATTAACAAGCGGAGGGAGAATAGGCTCATAATTAACTCACATAAATTCACGAAAGAATACCAAACTTATAATTGACTCTATCATCTCTCGTTCTCCACAATTTAAAATCTCAAGGAATGAGACTCGTGGATGCTTAGCCTATTAAATCAAAGTTTTGGGTTTTCGAGTCGCCTATAGGATCTTGCAAATTCTTAGACCTTTTCAAGTTTAGAAATCGCATTTTAAAGTTCCCTTGATAAACGACTCTCTAGGATCAATTATAGGAACTTGCGACAAGTTCTTGTTCTTAACCCGTGAGAGTTAAGACTTTCGCGTTTTATAGCTCCCTATATAAAAGCCTAGCAAAACTTGACTTAAACATGTTAAGGATACTAGCTAGAGTAAACTTAGGTAAGTAAACTCGGGTTGAGTCAAAATGTTCACGACTAAGAAAAATCTAAAACCACTTTATTAAAAATTTATTCTAGCAAAGGAAACATAACAAGGGCAGATACAACTATACAACTAGGCCAAAATAGATTAAAAATTTTGAACAATGTCGAAAAATCAAATTTTCTGGTTAAAATGAGGGCAAATTCATGGAAAAGACCACTTACTTCGATAGAAGTCCCCCTACACTTGAGATAAACATTGTCCTCAATGTTTAAGCATGTGGGAGTAAACTCCCCTACACTTAGGACATTGTGCACTTTGTTTAAATCTTACTAAGGAAAGGACAACTAAAGTGAATTCAATGTGAACATATAAAATATGAAATATTGAATCACAAGAGTTTAGGATAGAACCAGGAAGATGGGAACACGGTATCACGGTTCGTCAAAAGTCATCAAGATGCTTTCTGAAGCTTGAATCCCTGCACAGCACAAGAAACAAGACAACAGACATATGCGGGGCTCCCCCTACACTTATTATGAAAGCAGTAAAGGATAGAACACGGGTTGCCTCCCGAGAAGCGCTTGTTTTTGTTCACCGAGTCATGAGCCTGACTCGACCAAATTTTAGTTCATGGGGAACATGGTGAGGGATGGAATCATCTCCTGAGAGATGTCCTCACCAAAGTACAGCTTCAAACGCTGGCCATTCACCTTGAAATTGGGCCCATTCGGCTGAGAAAGCTCAATGGTCCCATACGGAAAGACTTTGGCGACGGTGAATGGACCAGACCAGCGGCTCTTCAACTTTCCAGAGAAGATCTTCAACCGAGAGTTAAAGAGTAAAACTTGATCACCAACGTGGAACTCTCGGTTCTTGATTTTAGCATCGTGGATAATCTTCGTCTTCTCCTTATAGATCAGCGAGTTCTCATAAGCTTCATTCCTCAGTTCATTTAGCTCGTTGAGTTGAACCTTGCGATGATCACCGGCTTTGTTGATGTCGAAGTTAGCCCACTTCAAGGCCCAGTGCGCCATATGTTCCAGCTCGATGGGTAGGTGGCAGGCTTTCCCGTACACAAGACGATAAGGTGTACAACCGATCGGGGTCTTGTAAGCAGTACGAAAAGCCCACAGAGCATCATCTAACTTATCGGCCCACGCGACACGATGCTCTCCCACAGTACGCTCCAAAATTCTCTTCAAGCCACGGTTGGAAATTTCGGCTTGCCCATTGGTTTGGGGATGATAGGCGGTGGAAAGACGGTGAGTGACACCATACTTTGCCATGACTCTTGCAAATTGATCGTTGCAAAAATGAGTCCCGCGGTCACTGATGATAGCACGAGGAACGCCAAATCGAGCGAAAAGCTGCTTCAGAAAGTTCACAACCACCCTCGCATCATTCGTAGGAAGAGCCTTAGCTTCAACCCATTTAGAGACGTAGTCGACGGCGACGAGGATGTACTTGTTCCCTTTGGATGATGGAAATGGCCCCATAAAGTCGATGCCCCATACGTCAAAGATTTCACATTCCTGTATGAAATTTTGAGGCATCTCATCCTTATGTGTGATCTTGCCTTGACGTTGGCAAGCATCACAATGCTTAACCATTTCGTGAGCATCACGATAAATGGTGGGCCAGTAGAATCCAGAATCAAACACTTTCTTAGCAGTGTAGTTGGGACCAAAGTGACCACCGGTGGGTCCTTTGTGGCAAGCTTGGAGGATGTCAAAAGATGCCGGTCCGTCAACACATCGACGAATAATCAGATCAGCACACCGTTTGAATAGATAAGGGTCATCCCAAAAGTAAGTCTTAACATCATTCAAGAACTTCTTCTTTTGTTGGGATGTTAACCCTTGGATGAGAATACCACCCGCTAAGTAGTTTGCAATGTCCGCAAACCACGGGGTGCCATCAAGGTTGAGATTTATAGACATTAGAGTCTCCAGGGGGAAAGAGTCATTGATCTCTTTGTTCGGATGATCCCCTTGATATGGATCCTCAAGTCTGCTCAAATGATCCGCGGCTAGGTTTTCGGCACCCTTCTTGTCACGAATTTCAATGTTGAATTCTTGAAGGAGTAAAACCCAGCGAAGAAGTCTTGGCTTAGAATCGTTCTTTGTCATCAAGTACTTCAACGCGGAATGGTCCGTGTATACGATGGTGGTGGATAAAACAAGATAGGGGCGAAATTTCTCAAAAGCATAGACAACAGCTAAAAGCTCTTTTTCGATTGTCGTATAATGCAATTGAGCCCCCGTCATTGTTTTGATAGCATAGTGGATTGGTTGGAAGTGTTTATTCACTCTTTGGCCCAAAACCGCACCAATAGCAAAGTCGCTAGCATCGCACAACAACTCAAAAGGCAGCTCTTAATTTGGGGTAACCAAGACCGGTGCCTTAGTTAGCTTATCCTTAAGAAGATTGAAGGCTTCGAGACACTCTTTAGAAAAGATAAAGGTAGTATCTTTTTCCAAGAGGTGGGTCATCGGGCGAGCGATTTTAGAGAAATCCTGAATGAATCTACGATAGAAGCCCGCATGACCCAGAAAACTTCTCACACCCTTCACAGTTGAAGGTGGAGGTAATTTGGCTATGACATCAACTTTAGCACGGTCGACTTCAAGACCGGCTTTAGAGATTTTGTGTCCTAGCACAATGCCTTCTTTTACCATAAAATGGCATTTTTCCCAATTTAGAACAAGGCGAGTGTCTTCGCACCGCTTAAGCATTCGTTCCAAATTAGCAAGGCAAGAAGAGAAGGAATCCCCAAAGACCGAGAAATCATCCATGAAGACTTCCATGGTTTGCTCAACCATGTCATGGAAGATAGCCAACATGCACCTTTGGAAAGTCCCGGGGGCATTGCATAAGCCAAAAGGCATTCGTTTGTAAGCAAAGGTGCCATAGGGACAAGTGAATGTTGTCTTCTCTTGATCTTGGGGATCGATGGGTATTTGAAAATAACCCGAGAAACCATCAAGAAAGCAGTAATATTCATTACCAGCTAAACGTTCAAGCATTTGGTCCATAAAAGGTAGGGGAAATGATCCTTTCTCGTTGCATCATTGAGTTTGCGGTAGTCTATACAAACTCTCCACCCAGTAACGAGACGGGTAGGAATTAACTCGTTGTTTGCATTGGGCACAACGGTGATTCCGCCTTTCTTAGGCACACAATGGACTGGACTAACCCATGGTGAATCCGAAATAGGGTAAATCATACCCGCATCAAGAAGTTTGATAACCTCTTTTTTGATGACGTCATGAATTTTAGGATTCACCCTTCTTTGGCTTTGAATAGTGGGCTTAAAGTCGTCCTCCATGAGAATTTTATGTGTGCAAAAGTGAGGATCAATTCCGCGAATGTCGGAGATTTTCCAAGCGATAGCTCTTTTATGCTTCTTCAACACAGCGACAAGTCGGGCTTTTTCGTCTTCTTGCAGATCCTTAGCGATGATGACCGGTAGCTTCTCGTCGTCTTCTAGGAAAACGTACTCAAGATGAGGCGGTAGGTCCTTAAGCTCGAGAGTAGGAGGATCCTCAGTAGATGGTGAAACTAACGATGGATCATCATTAGTCACCTCTTTAGGAGCAGGAGGAGACAACGGGTCCTCATTGAGAAGTCTCTCAATAGTACTAATATCTTCATCCCAATTGGTGGACAAATTATCATACTTAATATCGAGAGGACCCAAGCTAGCTTCGAAATCATCCAAGTCACTTTCTCCAAAAGGAGTCAATGCTGGAGCAATTGAGGCAACGGTCTCAACATTGGGTAGAGAAGAAAGAGTACTTTTGCAAGCATCATGAAAATGTTCTTCACAAGCTTCATCGAGAACATCAATAGCATTAACACTCTCATATGAATAAGGCTGCTTAGAAATCTTACCCATGTTGAAGACAATTTTATCGTCACCAACTCTCATGATTATTTCGCCCGCGGCTACATCAATAAGAGTGCGACCGGTCCTCAGAAATGGACGTCCAACGATTAATGGAACACGGGGATCCATCTCGTAGTCAACGACAACAAAATCCGCCGGGAAGGTGAATTTATCGACGCCAACAAAGACATCTTCGGCTATCCCCACTGGATAAGCAACCGTACGGTTGGCTAATTCCAAAGTCATTTTAGTGGGGACTAGCTCGGGGAGAGATAATTGCTTCCAAACACTTAAAGGCATTAAGTTTATACTAGCACCTAGATCGGCTAGGGCCATGCAATTCTCTACTCCCGGGAAGTTGCAAGGAATCAAGAAGCGACCCGGATCACCAAGTTTGGTGGGCAATTGCCTTAAGAGCACTGCGGAGCAATTCTCATTAAGGTGGGTCTGAGCAATGTCCAGAAGCTTTTCCTTATCACTTAAAAGATCTTTAAACATCTTAGCGTATTTGGGCATGTGAGCGAGAGCCTCGGCAAAGGAGATGTTAAAATTCAGTTGTTTAAACATTTTAAGAAAGTTTGAAACTTGAATATCATCCTTGCTCTTTTGCTTCTCTTTCCTCAACCTTGAAGGATAAGGTATATTGGATGAAGAAGAAGGCTTTAAGGGAATAGGATCACTCACAACCACGGGTGGTGGGGAAATGGGGATAGAAGGTGAAGGAGGTGGGGAAAGTTGTTCTTTTTCCTTGTTCACAATCACGGGTGGAGGTGTAGGAAGCTCGGGTTCCATATAACCTTTTCCACTACGAGTGGTGATTGCTTTCATCTCCCCTCTTGGATTCGCAACGGTATTACTCGGAAGAGTACCCGAAGCAGAGGGTTGATTACTTTGGATGAGCGAACCAATCATATCACGAAGGTGAAGAGCTTGATTGTTAAAAGAGTTTTGCATGTTGGCATTAATATCATTGCTGTGTTTGGCCATGTCATTCCTTAGCTCGGCTCGAATATCGCTCCCTTGTTTCACCATGTCATTCTTCAAGTTGACAAATTGACTCTGAAGATTCGTCACCATCTCACGATTAGTCTTCATGAACGTCTCGACGTCTTGGTTTACAGCCATCGGTTGATTGAGAGGTGGAGCTTGAGAATTTCCTTGAGTTGGGTATGGGTTTCTTTGGGATTGATATTGATTTTGAGCACGAGGTTGGGATTGGTTGTTTCGGTTGTAGCTTTGTTGTTGGTTTTGGTTTGCAGGAGGGAAACCGGGAGGAGCAAGATAATTGTTGGAACGATAACTTAGCAAGCCACGGTCGCCTTGAGGGCGAGCTTGATAGCCTCCCATGGGATAAGTGCCGTAAGCTGCGTTAACGTTTTCAGAATAATTGCTTTGGGTAGAAGGACAATCATTGTAAGAGTGAGGGCCACCACATGTGTCACAAGAAATAGCAACACCTTTAGCTTGTTGAAAGTGGTTTGTGGCCATGGCCATGAAATTCTTGTTCATTTCAGCGAGTTGTCGAGAAATTTCAGACATTTCAGGATTGGAGGTAGTAGAGGAAACATTGACTCTCGAGTTAGATCTTGAGGATGCGGATGAATCCCAATTCTTGTGGTGAGTAGTCATGTTTTCAATCAACTCTCGGCACTCCTCCGGTCTCCTTTTCATAAAAGTACCACCGGCGGCGGCATTGATCGTGTCACGATCACGAAAAGTGAGACCATTGTAGAAGGTGTCAATGAGAGTGACGGGGAGCATATTGTGATTAGGACAGCGGTCGATCAAATCATTGTAGCGTTCCCAAGCATCGAAAAGCGATTCATCATTCTCTTGCATAAATCCACTGATTTGGTTACGAAGGCTAGTGACCATGGATGGGGGAAAGTAGCGCGATAAAAAGCGTTGAGTCATGTCATTCCACGTATGAATAGAATTCTTAGGAAGACGGTCAAACCATTTCTCGGCATGGTGAGAAAGTGAGTGTGGAAAAAGTTGAAGGCGAAGGTCATCCATAGAAACACCGGGGCACTTCATGCTTTGGGTAATGGTAATGAATTTGTCGAGGTGTTTGTTGGCATCATCATCCGGAATTCCACGAAATGGGTTCGTTTGCACTTGTTGTATCATGTGATGCTTCAACGAAAACTCCTGAGCCGTGACGTGCATTGGCGCAATCGGGCCTCCGCGTCCGTTCATGGTGGGTTGGCACAATTCCTCCATGGTTCGTAAATCAGGTAGAAGGACATTGTTGTTGTTGTTGTTATTCAAATTGTTTTGAGGTGGGTGATTATTGTTGTTATTAACACCAGCCATATCTAAATCTTCAAGAGTCTCGGGCTCAGAATAGTTGGAAGATCTAGTACGCATACACCTGCAGAAGAAAAATATACACAAAGAATATCTATATAATCTTTTTGGTACAAAACCTTTTGAAAAGAATTGCTTTTTATGATTTTTTTAAATGTTTTTGTATTTTTGAAGAGTTTTATATTTTTTATGGATTTTTGGAAATTTTTATAGCAATAAAAATAACGTTCAAAGAACGGATCCCAAAATTCAATGCGTCTCTCACTAGAAACCGTTTATCTTAACGAAAAGAGCCGGCAGCGGCGCCATTTAATACTTGGTTTTTAGGCCTAGTATGAAAGTTCGTTAGTTCCGAATCTTTTCGAATTGAAAACCGGTCTTAAGTGCGACTCAATTGTCTTTTGGTAAATCAAGAGAATGATTTGGTTTGTTTGTTTTAAACTACTAGCAAGTAATTAAAGTGTCGTTGAGTAAAATGGAAGTTAAAAGATTAATTTGAATGACGAGCAAAAATAAATGCATATAACTTAAGGGTGACAATGGAAACGTACTAACACACTAGATAAAACTAACACTTGGAAAATATTCTGAAAATAAAAAGTACTAAAAGAAAGTAACATCGAAAAAAACCAAAACAAGCCAAAAGAGGACCAGATCGGAATGTATTCCGATCTGGTGGTCGGAATACGGCTAAAACTCCCAATCGGAATGTAGGACACAAGGGTCAATCGGAATAGCCCACCAATCGGAATAAAGGGACGAACGCCTGTCGGAATAATAAAAAAAAAGGACAAATCGGAATACTTAGGTAAACTCCCAATCGGAATGTTCATCAAGGGCACAGATCGGAATGAGCAAAGATTACCAATCTGAATATCAAAACCCTAATCCGATTGGATCAATCGGAATGCTGAAGTGATACCGTCGGAATACAGGCCAATCGGAAAGGGGTGTTAGCAACCTTTCCTAAAATTAAGGAAATTTGTTATGATGGTGTACCGGTCGGAAAACCCGATCGGAAAGGGGATTTAAACTCCCTT
Source organism: Glebionis coronaria (assembly GCA_025667525.1). NCBI lineage: Eukaryota > Viridiplantae > Streptophyta > Magnoliopsida > Asterales > Asteraceae > Glebionis > Glebionis coronaria. The sequence continues at coordinate 137,475 of CM046880.1, forward strand.
TTCCGAAAATAAAGGAATTTGTTTAGGCTAGATAATAAGCTAAGTTCAATAAGCTAATATCCAAAACTTATCAATCCAAATACTTAACCGAATCAAATAAGCACTTTAATCAACTTATCTAACTCGAAATCAAGCAACTTTTTAGATCAAACAATAAAAACTTAAACTTTTTAATAAAACTTTTTAATAAGAAAAATAAGCTAATCATAAAAATAAGCCAATAAGCACAAAAGTCTTAAAGCTTAATCAAATGAAAACTTATAAAATGATCAAAAGATTAACTTTTTAAGCACGAAATCAATAAGAACAACACGGATCACATGATAATCGCACCAAAATCAATCTTAAATCAAAGAAAAGTAGAATGGGATTAGGAAATAAAAGCTTAAAATAGAACTTGATTAATAAAAATAAGCAATACAAAGTGTTTAATCTTGAAATATTAAAAGAAAAAGATGAACTAGTGAGAGAAAGTTTAAGACTTTCTCTCTCTAAAACTAGAGAAAACTAAAAAGTGAAAATTAACTAAAAACTCTAACTACTCTCCTAATGACTATTAGGAGGGTATTTATAGGTAAGGAGTGCATGTGTTGCATCTTTTCTCTTGCTTTCTTCACGTTTTCTCGACTCGACTTTAATTCTTCGTCTTTGTCGTCTCGGGATTTGAACTTGTCTTTTTAATTTTCTTCTATTAGACTTAAGTTCTTCGACTTCGTTAAAACTTCCGTCTTTAGACTTTTTCTTCGATAAATCTTCAGAATAGGCCTTGGACTTCCGTTCTTTTTGCACTCTTGATCTTTTGACTTCGTCTTTTCCCGTTTTCTTCAATAAAAGCCCGTGAAAGCCCGTGTTTTCTTCCTTTTTCATATTTTAGTCCTAAAACACAATAAAAACACAAACCACGCATAATTCCGACTTTTACGACATAAATCACACGTTTTGGTCTTGTTATTATTGGAAATAAGTGGTAAAAGGATAAGTGTTTTCACATTTATTAGAAAACTTGTCATAATTATGTTAGAAGTTGGTAGATAGATTTCTTTTTTATGTCTGCTAATTTAGATCTGAATGAACTGAGAATCTGTGAGTTGTGAGATTCATTAGGGAATGTATGTTTGCAAATTTAGCGTTGGTATGTATTTGAATCTAGATTTTATATCAGTTTTGGTTTAAATATGTTAAACTTTGTTATGAAACTTATCAGGACATAAGTTTGATTTGGTATTGTTTTGCTGTGCATCTCGTTCATTAGGACCTTGTTTTGGTCTGCTGATTTCCTGCTTAACTGGGAATTTTTTATATAGTTTACTGAATGATTTAGAGGTGTGATTATCTGCTCAATTTGGTATTCTGTTTACTGTATTGAGTTTGTCACTGATTTATTAGCTTGGTATCAACTTGGTGGATGTAATCTTAGTTGTTATTACTGATTATATTGTTTGCAATTTCAGCTTATCAGTGTAATATATCTGATAAGCTCACAAGCATTGTCCTCACAGCTTTTTGCAAATAAGCTTTCACAAGTCTTCCCTAAGACTCTTTTGATTTCACTGTCAAAAAGATTAATTCCAAAAAATTATGTTGCTTATGGGGCTCGAACTCGAGACCCATTGGTTGATTGTTAAAGGTGATAACCATCTGGGCTGCACCCCCTTTTGATTTTACTCTCTTTTATTTCATTAATATAGAGTGTTTAATTTTGGCAGTATTGGTTTGTAGCTATTTTTCCTTGTCACGTTTTATTTTTATTTATTACTTTTAAATTTTAATTAAAGTTAAGTTTTATTAAATAGTAGTTTAAGATAATAAATAAAATAAATATAAAAAAAGAATAATAATAAAAATAAAAAAAATAAAAATAAAAAAAATGTTTTTATTTTAATAGTTTAATTAGTTAATTAATTAGATTTTTATAATAATTAGATAAAATAGTTTTTAAAATTAAATTTGTTTTTAAGTATTTGTGATAAAGTAAATTAGTTCTAAAAGTTTTTAAATAAATTTATCTTATATATTTTTAGAAAGTTTAATTTTTCATAGATAATTAAATTAGTTTATTTTTTTAAAATAGTGTTAATTTTTAAATAATTAAGTGTTTGTAGATTTTTAAAATAGGCGGGGTTTACGATTCATGCACTTTAGGTTAATTTTAAATAGCTTAAAATTTGTAGATTTAATTTGTAGTTTAAAAACCGAAAATCAATTCAAATCAATTGTCTAAATCAAAACAAAACGTCTCAAATTCATAAGATCTTCGTGTACAACGAACTCGACTCACTTAGTGTTTAATTGAATTCGTCATTGGTATTATTAGACTATTACTTTTTCCTAATTTACCCTATAACGTATCTAATTATCACTATACTATCCACGACACATCAAAAATTTTGGCGCCGCTGCCGGGGATCTTGTGTACGATTCGCTTTTGTGGAGATTTGTTGATCTTGGATTTGAAGACCCTTTCCGTCCTCGGAAAGTTTGTTATTTTTCTATTATATAGTATGTATCGATTTTCTCGTTTTTTGTGAATAATATATTGTATTACGCAGAACAATAAATTTACATACTTATCAAATAAGCCTTAGTTGGTATTTCATCACCTAGCTATTGTAGTCGAATCCAAAACAAAAATAAAGGCAAAATAGATAAATACTAATAAGAAGTTTGAACTCGATTTATACAAACTATAAGGTGGGTATAAGGCGACGTGCTATAAAAGGCCGTCTAAGGAAAAAGGTTTTTAAGTGCTTAGTGCCACCTCGTTTCCCCGCTTGCTTGTGCGTATATTGAGAGGGACAACCTATTATTGGTTTGCCAACTCAAGTAGTAATAAATCTTTTTTTTTTTGTAGTTTACTTATTGAACCTCGAGACGTTTAGGTTTTCACCTATCGTTTCAAAGTCGACCGAGGGTAATTTACTTCCATAGTAGTTATCCTTATTCCTTGTTTTTTTTATCGATCATTATTGATTGAGCAATACCAAATAAAATACCAAAAATAATCTTCTTCTTGTCTAATTTCTTTTCTTCAATCCTCTAAATTCTCGTCTTTGTAGTGTATGCAATTACGTTCTTCTCGTCTTGTGATTGATTTTAATAGGCTTGAAAATATTCCTCGTAGAAATAGAAATCGTCAACAACGAATAGTGGAACCCGAGCTTCCACCTATTGTTGTAGAGATGGCCGATAACTGAACAATGGAGGAATTGCTCCGTGCACCCACCGAAGGGTATGGGGAAGCAATCGTCGTGCCGGCTATTTTGGCGGATCATTTTGAGATTAAGACGGGTCTTTTATCGCTCATTCGTTCCGACCAATTTCGTGGCAATGAGACCGATAGCCCGCATTCTCACATTCGGAATTTTAATCGAATTACCTCGACTCTCAAGTTTAGAGATGTGCCGAATGACGTGATTAAGCTCATGCTTTTTTCGTACTCGCTCGAGGGTAATGCTAAGCTTTGGTATGAGAAAGAACCACCGGGTTCAATTTTTACTTGGGATGATTTAGTGTCAAAGTTTATGAATTATTTCTTTCCACCTTCTAAGACAACACACTTTAAGAATGAGATCACTAGATTTGAACAAAAAGTGCATGAATCGTTTGGGGTTGCTTGGGAAAGATTTAAAGATTTGTTGAGACAATGTCCACACCACGGTTTCTCGGAATTGCATCAAATAAATACTTTCTATAATGGGCTTAATATGATTGAACAAGATTCTTTAAATGCCGCCGCGGGTGGTAATCTTTTAAGAAAAACACCGAGAGACGCGTGGAGAATAATTGAGGATAAGTCTAGAGCACAATATTCATGAAACACACCGGTTGTTTCCAATGTGAATTCATATAATCACGAGATTGCTAGATTGGACTCTAAGATTGACACGATTTTGAGTGAGATTAGGAAGAATCCTCATGGATCGATTAATATGGTTGGGAATGTTTGTGTATAATGTGGTGGAGCACATCCTAATTATGCTTGTTTAAACACGGGTTTTGATCAAGCTAGTGCTTTTTCCGCGACGGGAACTTATGGCTCCAACGGTCAAGTTCCTCGTCAAAGTCATGTTGCTCCACCGGGTTTTCCACCGGTTCAAAATAGGTACAACAATGGGAATAATGGGAATAATTTTAACCGTGGTAACCAAGGGAATTTCAATCAAGGAAATGGGTTTAATGCTAATCAAAACAATCAAGGTTTTCAAGGGAATAACCAAAATGATTTGTCAAGCTACATGAAATCAAATGAGGCAAATATGAAAGCTTTGCAAAATAACATTCAAGGACAAATGGCAAGTTTGAAAAATGAGTTTCAAAATACGCTAAAGGGGCAAAATAATAAGATTGAGCTTAATCAACAAAGAATGGAACAAAAATTTGAGCAAATGTTCGAGCAAGGTCAAAATCGTTTGCAACAAAATTTAGAGCAAAGTCAAAATCGTATGCAACAAAGTGTGGAACAAGGTCACAATAAATTGCTTTCGATGTTTGAGGGATTTATGTCTAAACCGTTCTAACACCCCACCAAATGCTATGCGCAGCGGAACTACAACATTTGGGTGCTAGGCAGTTATCATCGCACACAAGATATATCGAACGACTCCAAAGAGACGTCAAATTTAAACTTAAATTAAAAATTGTTGAAAAGTTACATGTCTACAATTTTCCAACCCCAAATTATACAACATAGTTTTGCGTTACGGTCCCCATGAATCTCAACCCCAAAAGTTACAGTTTTCACAACAACATGACATCAAAGTTTAAAAATGTTTAAGTAATACTGGGCGGAAAAACAAGTAGACTCCAAGCTCCACACACAACATCCATCCAATGCACGCTCCATGCTACACTTCAGCGGTTACCTGAAACACATGCTAAATTTGGTCAACGAAAACGTTGAGTGGAATTCATAGGTTTTACAATTCATTTTGAACATATGTGAAATAAAACCATTCACGATCATTCATAGACTTGTCGATCAAACAATCTATATTCAAGGTACTGACAATTGTGTTTAAGCTCATGACACTAAACCGTTAACTCAATCACCCGCGTAATAATTACCGGCGTGATTCAGATGAAACCAGTGCCCCTATTAAGGCATCAGTTGCAATTATACCTTATTTTTTATCACAAATTATCCGTCCGCAGGGGGTATCAACGTACTAGCCCTCGTCTCGGATAGGGTAGTCAACCCCATAGTACTATCACTTTGTATAAGCGGCTATTTCTAATCCACGCTAGGACTAAACAATAGTTAATAGTTCATGAAATTAGGGCCTTTTGCAACTAGGTACTCAACACAATTTCAAGGCAACATTCGGGTCCAACAATCATTCATGACATATGTTCATTTTGAAAACTAGCATGCATTTCCCTCGCGGGTAAAACAGTTTGAAATAATAATAAGCGAGGCTATAAATTCACACCTTATATAACAAGTAGTCGATAGTTCGAGTGACGGTCACTGACGACGATAAGGATGCCCGGGTAAATCAACACCTATCAAACCAAATAACGCGTAATGAGTAATCTCATTTATAAACCTTATAGTACTGTATAAAATACATACATATTAGTCACTTGTGATAATTACAACTCACGCCAAAACAAAACAAACAAGTGTTACTCGTTTTATACCATTTGTCCTTATTATTAACGTTATTCATTTTTACACATTTTCGCCGATACTTACCAAAAGTACGGACTGTTTTACTATACTTAACCCTTTTTATAAAAATTAAGAAAATTCTCAAAAATACTTTAAGACCTGTAGAAAACACATATTTAATACCAATAAAAGTTTTCGCTTTTACGACTCGTTATTCAACACTTTTCCAAAACTACGTTTTTCGGACTGAAATTATACTTTGACCAAGTCGGACTCATTTGACCCGTTTAAAATACTCCATTGACCCATTTGACACCTAAGTCTTATAATAGACTCAAATGTGCAGGTTTGAGACCAAAATTCAACCTTTGACCATTTACCAAACTAAACCTATAGTCCCCGGGATTTGACCTAAAACCAAGCATAATTTCGGATTATGACGGTTTTCATCTCCCGGTACACGAATTTCAAAACGTCGTAACTTTTGACTCGTTAGGAGTCGTAAGCTCTATCTTATACCAAATCGAAGCTAAGAAGATGCTCTAAAACTCTATCCTAATCACAAGACCCTTTTTCAAAATAATTTTTACGAAAACACCTCAAACTTTCTGCCTAAAATTACCTATACCAAAATCATACCAACGCTCGTTTTCAAACCCATTTACCAACACTAGACATCATCCTAAGTACTCCTAATCATATCCAAACATCATTTTCAGTCCTAAACCCCTATTGATCAATATCCTCATAAAACCCAAATCATAAAAACAAACATGCAATTGGATATACCCATCTAAAAACATGTAAACATATGATTAAACACAAAATCAAACATCAAAACATTAACCACCATGATCCCCAAACACCCCCCTTTGAGCCGTGGGGTTTGGGTGATCAAAACCCATCAACCAAATTGATTTTGGTTGATTTGTTTGGTGTTCTAGCATCATTCTAACATGAATTAAACATGCAAATGCCCAATTAACATCCAAATGAACTTTTGAAAAATCTTTAATTTTTGGAAGAATTTTTGTTAATGCATGTTGGAATTAACCATGGATTAACACTTACTAAAGGGTTTTAGGAAGTGGTCTTTGATTGGAATTAATCAAAACCCAAGAAAAATTGAAGTGGTGGTGGTGTTGGTGATGTTGGCCGTCGGCCGAGAGAGAGCAAAAGGGTGGGATTGATTTTTTTTTCTTTGAAATGTTATGTGTGTGTATGTTTGTTTCCTTTTTGTGAAATGGGAGGGACCAAAGGTGCAATTTAAGCTTTCTTTTGTCCTCAAACAAAAACGACTCTAAAACTTTACGGGATTGACTCACTAGTCATTTTAGAAAATTTTACGGGAGTCGGGAATCATCCCAAACACTCCAAAATACTTTTAGGACACTTTAAATGTACCCGGAAAGCAATAAAACTCACCCGACTCGACTTAACACGAACCGTAAGTAAAATTCTCGAAAAATTACAATATCGATAAAACGACAATAATTGTAGAAATTTGGGCATCCATCGGGATCGTATTCGTCATTGTCCTTCTTAAATCGTCAATCATCAAAATTATAACCTCGAACATCGGTTTCAACCAAAATACTAAAATATATAGCAATTAAAATTTATTAAAAATTTCAAAAATAAGCGTAATTTAGTGTAATGTTAGTGACCTCGGTTCTAGGGTATCACATCCACCCCTCCTTAAAGAGAGCGACGTCCCGGCGCTCGCCTCTTCTTATACTCACATTTCGTGCCGCTGGAACAGATGAGGATATCTTTCGTTGAAAAAGTCCTCACGTTCCCAAGTGTATTCCGGTCCACGCCTAGAATTCCATCGAACCTTCACAATGGGAATTCTACTACGCTTCAGCCTCTTGACCTCTCGGTCCATAATTTCCACGGGTTCTTCCACAAAATGCATTTTGTCGTCCAGTTGAATCTCGTCCAAAGGAATCACCAATTCCTTATCCGCCAAACTCTTCTTCAAGTTTGATACGTGGAACGTGTCGTGAACAGCACTAAGCTCGCTCGGGAACTCTAACTTATACGCTACTGGTCCAATTCCTTTAACGATCTTAAATGGTCCAATGTACCTCGGACTCAACTTTCCTTTCTTCCCAAAACGAATTACACCCTTCCACGGCGAAACCTTAAGCATAACCATATCTCCGACTTCAAATTCCAACGGTTTTCTTCTGTTATCGGCATAACTCTTCTGTCGGCTTCTCGCAGCAAGTAGTCGGTTCTTGATTTGCACAATCTTCTCGGTCGTCTCTAAAACCATTTCGGGTCTAGTCAATTGACTTTCTCCTACTTCACTCCAACACACAGGCGATCTACACTTCCTTCCATACAACGCTTCGAACGGTGCAGCCTTGATGCTCGCATGATAACTATTATTATACGAAAACTCCACTAAAGGCAAGTGGCGTTCCCAACTTCCTCCAAAATCAAGCACGCATGCTCGGAGCATGTCCTCCATCGTCTGAATAGTGCGTTCACTCTGGCCGTCAGTCTCCGGGTGATAAGCCGTACTTAAATTCAATTCAGTGCCCATCGCACGTTGAAGCGATTTCCAAAATTCTGAAGTAAACCTACTATCGCGATCCGAAATGATCGATAACGGTACTCCATGTCTGCAAACGATCTCCTTCACGTACACACTGGCCAGCTTTTCCATACTGTCCGTCTTCTTCATAGGTAAGAAATGAGCAGATTTCGTCAATCTATCCACTATTACCCAGATCATATCACATCCACTAGGAGTTCTTGGTAAACCCGTCACGAAATCCATAGTGATTTTCTCCCATTTCCATTCTGGGATTTCTGGTTGTACCAACAACCCAGACGGCTTCTTATGTTCTACTTTAACCTTCGCACAAGTCAAACACTTACTAACGTAATGAGCAATATCCGCCTTCATATTCGGCCACCAATAGACTTTCTTCAGGTCATGATACATTTTATCCGATCCAGGATGTATCGAGTACTTCGACTTATGAGACTCGTTCATAACCAAATCTCGTACTCCAGGCTTTCCTTCCTCGGATGGACACAACGGTAACCAAATCCGATTCTCGAAATATCTCAGTCCGTCTGACCTAACCACAAAAAGAGGTTTCAACATTCTTCCTAAGTTCTCAGCATCAACATTCTTCCCTTCAGTATAGTTTCGGTTAAATCAACACTCTCAGTCATCACCAAAGCTCTGACTCTCAAAGGTTTCTCTCGATCCTTCCTACTAAGTGCATCCGCTACAACATTCGCCTTGCCAGGATGGTAGCGAATTTCACAGTCATAGTCACTCAGTAATTCTACCCATCGTCTCTGTCGCATATTCAACTCCTTTTGATCTAAAATGTGCTGCAAACTCTTGTGGTCAGTGAATACAACACACTTCGTCCCATACAAATAATGTCTCCACAATTTCAACGCAAAGACTACAGCTCCTAATTCCAAATCGTGAGTCGTGTAGTTCTCCTCATTCTTCCTCAGTTGTCTCGACGCGTAAGCAATCACCTTCTCGCACTGCATCAACACAGCTCCATAACCCTTACGAGATGCGTCACAATACACTACAAAGTCTTCGGTTCCTTCAGGTAATGACAATATCGGCGCGGAACATAACTTGTCCTTGAGCGTTTTGAAAGCGAATTCTTCCTCATCTCCCCATTCATACACCCTATTCTTTTCGGTAAGCTTTGTCAATGGCTTCGCAATCAACGAAAATCCTTCAATGAATCTCCGATAATACCCAGCTAAACCAAGGAATTGTCGAACCTCAGTCGGCGTTGTCGGTGCCGACCATTCCCTGATCGCTTCGACCTTGGCAGGATCCACGCGAACTCCTTTGCTATCAATTACGTGACCAAGGAATTGCAAAGACTCTAACCAAAACTCACACTTCGAGAACTTCGCATACAACTTCTCTCTCTTCAGCAGATCCAATATCTTTCTCAGGTGCTTCTCGTGCTCTTCCTTACTCTTAGAGTAAATAAGAATATCATCAATAAAAACAATGACAAACTTATCTAGATACGGTTTGCATACGCGATTCATAAGGTCCATGAATACAGCAGGCGCGTTTGTCAACCCAAACGGCATCACTCCAATTCGAAGTGTCCATACCGCGTACGAAAGGCAGTTACAGGAATATCCTCCTCTCTCACACGCAGTTGATGATACCCTGATCTCAAGTCGATCTTTGAGTATACACAGGAACCTTGCAGTTGATCAAACAAATCGTCAATCCTCGGCAATGGATACCGATTCTTAACCGTCAGCTTGTTGAGTTCTCTATAGTCAATACACATCCGAAATGAACCATCCTTCTTCTTCACAAACAACACTGGCGCTCCCCATGGTGATGAGCTCGGCCTAATAAATCCTTTATCCATCAACTCCTTCAGTTGATCCGATAACTCCTTTAACTCGGATGGTGCTAATCGATAGGGTGCACGCGCAACCGGCGCAGCTCCCGGCACCAAATCGATTCGAAACTCGACCTCACGGGTGGGTGGTAAACCCGGCAACTCGTCTAGAAAAACTTCCGGATAGTCGCAGATTACAGGTACCTCTTCAATCCTCGCCTCTAAATCACCATCACTCGAAACTTGTGCCAAAAACACATCGCATCCATTTTCTACATAATTCATCATTTTCAAACAAGAAATCACTTTCAAACGAGAAGTGCATTCGTCTCCCTTCACAGCCAAGACTTTATTCCTCAACGGGATCCGAACTAACCTCTCTCCACAGACGATCACAACACTGTGCGCAATCAGCCAATCCATTCCCACGATCACATCAAACGATCCTAGCTCTATAGGCATTAAGTCGATTTCAAAAGCGTAATTTCCTAACTTCAAGGTACACCCTTTCAGTATAGAATTTGTACTAACGATTTTCCCATCGGCTAACTCCATGTTATAACTAGTCGCTAACAATACCGGTTTTCTATCGATATGACGACTAAATTTAACATCTACGAAACTCTTGTCGGAACCAGAATCAAACAAAATACTAGCATAACAAGCGTCTAGCAAAAACGTACCGGTAACCACGTTAGGACCCTGTGGTTTATCAACCGTCCCTACTTGATACACGGCAGCAGCATTGTTACCTCCTTGCTTGTTTCCTGCCTTCGGGTAATTTCCTTGCTTATGGCCTATTTATCCACATCCAAAACAACCCATGACTCTCGTAGCATTCGCCCCAGTGGCTACCCCCTTTGTTCGGCAATCAGACATCCTGTGACCCGCTTTTCCACATTTGCCGCACGCAGGCGGGCAACTCCCTACATGGTACAAGTTGCATCGACCACAGTGGGGATTTACCTTCGCTCCTCTGGGGTTTGTCACAGCTCTCATCCCTTCATTCCTTCGCTGGTTGAACTGCTGATTGCGGTTCTGATCATTGTTGTTTCGGTTTCCACCTCGGCTTTGACCCTGGGATTGATTGCTCTGTGCCGCCTCCCACTTCCTCTTATTTCCTTCAGCAATGAAGTTCTTCTTGTCTTGGAGTTTGACATCCATCAACGTGTGAGCCATCTGGACCGCTTCATCAAACGACCCAGGTTTAGACGAAGTCGTCTCACCCTTGATATTACTGGACAGACCTTTGATGTACTGTTTCATCTTCTTGTTATCATCGGCAAAGGTGTCTGGACACAAAAGGCTTAGTTCATTAAACCTCCTGGTGTAAGCAGTAATATCATTGTTTTTCAAAGTCAGGTGCCTCAATTCATCTTCCAATTGTCCTAGCTCCTCTTCAGGACAAAACTTCTTGGTCAAAAGAGCTTTAGTTGCAGTCCATGTTCTTGCATTCGCTACTACTAACCCAACAGTGGCTACTTGGGTGTTCCACCAACTCAATGCGTCGTCAAGAAAAGTAGCAGCCGCAAACTTGACCTTGTTCGCTTCTGAACAACCACTAATCTCGAAAGTACTCTCGACCTTTTCTAACCATCTCCTGAGTTCTAGAGCTCCTCCAGTTCCACAAAATTGCGTGGGACCACATTTTATGAAACTAGAGTAAGTACATTCTCTTGGGGCTTGCTGTCTCCCCACATTTCTGCCCTGGTCTGGGTTCCTCCCTGCTCGATCTGCTTCTAGCTCATTCGCAATGGCTTCCTGAATCATCGTGTTCACACGGTCGGCTGTTAGTTTTGGAGGCATGGTGAGTTATCAAATACACCTCTCTGCAAAGACAGGGAAAATAGAAAAACAATGTAAGTATACACATCAAGATTAAGATGGCTTTCTCTTTCAAGACATAATATAAATACAACGACACATCACTACAGAGTTACTAATATTCATCAATTCACATCACAAAAGATCAAATTAAAGACATATCACAGATCATGAAAGGTAAACATGGATTGTATTGATAATCAACCAAAATTGTGACAAGTGTTGCCACTACAACCATTCACCATAAAACTTAAGTCCTCAAGTTTTTGGTCACAATGCCATCATACAAAAGTCTAAAACAGTTCTATTACAACGATCAAAGATAAAATACAAGACAAGCAACTAGGCATGTGGTGATCCACACGGCCTCTTGGATGGCGGTTCATCATCATCTTCCTCGGGTTCCTCGTCGCTATCTTCCTCGTCCACTTCATCCATCTTCCTCTTTCCTTTGTCGTTCGGCCCACATTCAGTCGCCTTCCTCGTCCCTGACGTAGACCCACACTCAACCGCTACATGATTTCCCACAGTGATACAAACACCTCTGGCAGGTGGCTGGATCATGAAGTCATTAGCTTCCATTTCCAAGTCGTCCACAAATCTCCAATCTGGGGGCAAGGATGCTCTCACTCGATGCTCCCAACTCTGCATCCTAGACAATCTCGCTTGATCTTCCCTAACTCGATCAAGACTGGCGCTCAAGTTCGCGATCATCGATCTTAGACTGTTGATATCACACTTGTTTGCATTTCCATCATACTAAATTCTTGAAGTTCTTGCCAATAATCTTTGGTGTTCCCTCTCATTCTTATCAAACCTCTTAATTACCCTGGTCTCCACCACAAACCGCTCATACATCAACCTATCTATCCTCCTCAAACGACCTTCGGGATCCCAGTAGTGTCTTGGTCTCGGAAAGTAGACCCTCACGAGATTCTCATGGATAGATTGTGATTTAGATGAATTGCTGGATTCTGCACCACTCCTATTACTTACTCGAACAAACCCTGGCACTGTCCTCAAGTAGTCCTTACAATTGTCCATCGGGCGACGAAAGGGTTGCTGCTCATATCGGTCGGTCAGAGGCACTTCATAACCCTTTGGCGAATTTGGAGATTGAAATAAATCAGGTTCGGTCTGACCGACAGCATTCTCGGGAATTCCATCATCCACCGGTTCCTCGGGCTCTTCCTTAGAATCCTCACTACCATCGCTACTGATACTGAAGTTGTCCACGTCACTTTTATCACTGTCATTTCCCGGCTCTACCGCTTCTTCTGGAGCGATCCATCCATTGTCATTATCCGGCGGGTTCGGAGGAAATGGTCCCCCTTCGTGACCTACGACATAATCGTCTCCATTACCATTAGGCGGTACCTCGGCCATTCCTGCAATAACAGAGAATTTTGGAGGGTACGTAAGATAACTATGCAATATTTATAAATACATGCATGCAAATGCAATGCAAAGGTGGTACACATGCCCAAAATGCGATAATATGATGCTCATGCATAAGTAATACAAGAATTACGGTGTCGGGTACTCCACGTATAATTTCAACGTTTACATATAGTAATTTCCATATCTACGTAATAAATACCCACATATATACTTCAACTCAAAAGTATACATCAAATGCCATGAATGCAAAAATAAACCATACCGGAGCCATGTAGGATAGTTGTGTGCGCTTGGACAATTTCTTACGACACCAAAAGTTATAGTTTAGGAATTTTCAAAACGACCTAGTTCTCTATAACTCATGGCTCTGATACCAATCTCTAACACCCCACCAAATGCTATGCGCAGCGGAACTACAACATTTGGGTGCTAGGCAGTTATCATCGCACACAAGATATATCGAACGACTCCAAAGAGACGTCAAATTTAAACTTAAATTAAAAATTGTTGAAAAGTTACATGTCTACGGTTTTCCAACCCCAAATGATACAACAGAGTTTTGCGTTACGGTCCCCATGAATCTCAACCCCAAAAGTTACAGTTTTCACAACAACATGACGTCAAAGTTTAAAAATGTTTAAGTAATACTGGGCGGAAAAACAAGTAGACTCCAAGCTCCACACACAACATCCATCCAATGCACGCTCCATGCTACACTTCAGCGGTTACCTGAAACACGTGCTAAATTTGGTCAACGAAAACGTTGAGTGGAATTCATAGGTTTTACAATTCATTTTGAACATATGTGAAATAAAACCATTCACGATCATTCATAGACTTGTCGATCAAACAATCTATATTCAAGGTACTGACAATTGTGTTTAAGCTCATGACACTAAACCGTTAACTCAATCACCCGCGTAATAATTACCGGCGTGATTCAGATGAAACCAGTGCCCCTACTAAGGCATCAGTTGCAATTATACCTTATTTCTTATCACAAATTATCCGTCCGCAGGGGGTATCAACGTACTAGCCCTCGTCTCGGATAGGGTAGTCAACCCCATAGTACTATCACTTTGTATAAGCGGCTATTTCTAATCCACGCTAGGACTAAACAATAGTTAATAGTTCATGAAATTAGGGCCTTTTGCAACTAGGTACTCAACACAATTTCAAGGCAACATTCGGGTCCAACAATCATTCATGACATATGTTCATTTTGAAAACTAGCATGCATTTCCCTCGCGGGTAAAACAGTTTGAAATAATAATAAGCGAGGCTATAAATTCACACCTTATATAACAAGTAGTCGATAGTTCGAGTGACGGTCACTGACGACGATAAGGATGCCCGGGTAAATCAACACCTATCAAACCAAATAACGCGTAATGAGTAATCTCATTTATAAACCTTATAGTACTGTATAAAATACATACATATTAGTCACTTGTGATAATTACAACTCACGCCAAAACAAAACAAACAAGTGTTACTCGTTTTATACCATTTGTCCTTATTATTAACGTTATTCATTTTTACACATTTTCGCCGATACTTACCAAAAGTACGGACTGTTTTACTATACTTAACCCTTTTTATAAAAATTAAGAAAATTCTCAAAAATACTTTAAGACCTGTAGAAAACACATATTTAATACCAATAAAAGTTTTCGCTTTTCGACTCGTTATTCAACACTTTTCCAAAACTACGTTTTTCGGACTGAAATTATACTTTGACCAAGTCGGACTCATTTGACCCGTTTAAAATACTCCATTGACCCATTTGACACCTAAGTCTTATAATAGACTCAAATGTGCAGGTTTGAGACCAAAATTCAACCTTTGAACATTTACCAAACTAAACCTATAGTCCCCGGGATTTGACCTAAAACCAAGCATAATTTCGGATTATGACGGTTTTCATCTCCCGGTACACGAATTTCAAAACGTCGTAACTTTTGACTCGTTAGGAGTCGTAAGCTCTATCTTATACCAAATCGAAGCTAAGAAGATGCTCTACAACTCTATCCTAATCACAAGACCCTTTTTCAAAATAATTTTTACGAAAACACCTCAAACTTTCTGCCTAAAATTACCTATACCAAAATCATACCAACGCTCGTTTTCAAACCCATTTACCAACACTAGACATCATCCTAAGTACTCCTAATCATATCCAAACATCATTTTCAGTCCTAAACCCCTATTGATCAATATCCTCATAAAACCCAAATCATAAAAACAAACATGCAATTGGATATACCCATCTAAAAACATGTAAACATATGATTAAACACAAAATCAAACATCAAAACATTAACCACCATGATCCCCAAACACCCCCCTTTGAGCCGTGGGGTTTGGGTGATCAAAACCCATCAACCAAATTGATTTTGGTTGATTTGTTTGGTGTTCTAGCATCATTCTAACATGAATTAAACATGCAAATGCCCAATTAACATCCAAAAGAACTTTTGAAAAATCTTTAATTTTTGGAAGAATTTTTGTTAATGCATGTTGGAATTAACCATGGATTAACACTTACTAACGGGTTTTAGGAAGTGGTCTTTGATTGGAATTAATCAAAACCCAAGAAAAATTGAAGTGGTGGTGGTGTTGGTGATGTTGGCCGTCGGCCTAGAGAGAGCAAAAGGGTGGGATTGATTTTTTTTTTCTTTGAAATGTTATGTGTGTGTATGTTTGTTTCCTTTTTGTGAAATGGGAGGGACCAAAGGTGCAATTTAAGCTTTCTTTTGTCCTCAAACAAAAACGACTCTAAAACTTTACGGGATTGACTCACTAGTCATTTTAGAAAATTTTACGGGAGTCGGGAATCATCCCAAACACTCCAAAATACTTTTAGGACACTTTAAATGTACCCGGAAAGTAATAAAACTCACCCGACTCGACTTAACACGAACCGTAAGTAAAATTCTCGAAAAATTACAATATCGATAAAACGACAATAATTGTAGAAATTTGGGCATCCATCGGGATCGTATTCGTCATCGTCCTTCTTAAATCGTCAATCGTCAAAATTATAATCTCGAACATCGGTTTCAACCAAAATACTAAAATATATAGCAATTAAAATTTATTAAAAATTTCAAAAATAAGCGTAATTTAGGGTAATGTTAGTGACCTCGGTTCTAGGGTATCACAACCGTCATCTTCTTCGGGTTGCTTACCTAGTAATACCATTCCTAACCCGAGGGGAGAGCTTAAGGCTATCACCGCCTATGATAATTTAGAAAGAAAGCTTGAGCTTTATGTGCCACCTAAAGAAACCTTTTGGAATGTCACCAAGGCTACTTTAAATGTGATTAGTACCTCGGATTTCATTGATCTCTTTCCTAAGAAATATAATGATCTGGGTCAGTTCTTGATACCTTGTGTTTTCGATGAGCTTGGGGAATACAAAGCTCTAGCTGATCTAGGAGCTAGTATTAACGTTATGCCCCTAGCCATTTGGAAAACTCTTGACTATTTGCGACTATTGCCCACTCGAATGATCATTGATCTTGCTAATGGTACCACCACTCGACCGGTTGGTATAGCGGAAAATGTCATTGTTAAAGTGGGGGAGTTCGTTTACCTAGCTGATTTTGCTATCATTGATTATGAGCCGAATCCTCGTGCGCCTATAATTTTAGGACGACCATTTTTGTGTACGGCCGGTGTTTTAGTTGATATGAAAGAAGGGGAGCTTAAATTGTTTCATGGGGATAAACATATGATTTTCAAACCGGAAAAAATTCCAAGATTGGTTCCTAAGAAATTTAAAAGTGATAAACCTAATTTTGTTGAATCATGTTGTAATGTTACCTCTTCTATACTCACTCCACACGAGGATGATAAGATTGAAAAACAAATAGATGATTACTTGAGTGAGCCATTCGATGCTAGTGAGTTTGATAATGAGAATTTTGATCCCAAGAGTGACATTGCTTTACTTAAACAATCTTTGAAAATGGACTCATTTTCACTCTCTTCTAAGGATCATGTTGATGTTCCTAAGGCACAATATTCAATTGAAGAGCCTTTGATTCCTAGCTTCACACCGAGTGAGGTTAGTGACTATTCGTTGGATAAGTTCGTCGATGAACTTTTTGCTATCATTGATCCACTTCCACGGGGAAGTGAAGACGTTTCCGATCTCGAGATCGAACGTGATTCTCGTGTTTTACCTACCATTCTCGAGGAATTCGCCGATGAATTGCCTTCTAATGAGAATGATGATCTTGTATCCGAGTGTGACACACTCGATACTTTGTCGGAAATTTCTTGTGATGACGAGAATGACGACACTTTTGTGACTTACTCAAATCCTCTATTTGAAGCTTCATTGAACAATAATCCATTATTTCAAGAGGATTTTGAGAACATCATACCTCCTCCATCTCACACCTTTTGTGATGATGAGTATGTCGACTCGGATGGAGAAACTTAATTTATTCCTAATCTCCCCCCCACTCGCGTTGATCTTAATGTGCGGGTTTTTCATGTGACTCATATTGAGTACCATGACCCCTTTGTTCACATTCCTAAGAGTGAAAAGGTCGACAAAGTCATGCAAGTTGAAACCACTATGGTTGAGACTTTTGTACCACCATTATTATGTGCTTCATATGATTTAGGATTAGCATGGGGGGACGACACCTTGTTGTCTATTCCTTTCTCCACCGAGGACGAGGTATTCGATCCCGGAATCATTTATTTAGGGAAATCTCGGCCTTTCACCGATGCAATAATTGAAAGACTTTTTAATCATCTTGGTGCGAGTTTATCTCGTGGAGCATGCTACATCCATACTATTGTTTGTGACTACCATCTCTTGTTAGAGATTTGTGTTGGAGTTTTATCCTTTCGTTTGTCATCCGACAACGAGGATGTAATCTTTGACCCCGGCATCGCGCTTCATGATGGATTTTATCCTATTATGCCGGTTTTCACCACCTTCCCTAAGGACCAATGAATGTGGGGATCGAGTCGAGCTCATGACTCGGTGAACAAAAACGAGTATTTTCTATCTTCTTTCTATTTTCTAACACCTAATAAGGCTTGATCTTTCAAGCTCGGGCTCGTGTTTTGTTGTGTTGTGATCTTAGGTATGACCCTAATTTTTGAAGACTCTCGTGTTCGGTTTTTGCCGGTCCACTTGATCTTCCATTCTTTGAATGCCAAAAAGGGGCACACTTTTTACCCTTGATTTTTTTATCGACTAACGTTTTATCTTGAGGCATAATTAATAAACGGCTTATAGATGTGCGTGCTCTTTCCATGCTAGGAGTTTGCATTAGACTCTTCGTGTCTTAGCAAGGGGGTGTTACTCTTGAGCTAAGAAACATTGAGGACAATGTTTGGTTTTAGCATGGGGGAGTCAATCGATATAATCCCTTGCAATTGCTTTTGTCGTGTCTAAACGTATTGTTTTTCTCATTTTTCAATAAAATTTTAAATTTTTTTTGTGTTATTTTAAGTTTTAATAAAGAAAATAAGTGTTTTTGACACGAATGTAGGCTTTTAATAAGAATAGTTTTTGACTCGACTCAGTTTTTAACCTTAGCTTTTCCTTAACGTATTTGAATTAAGTTTTGCTAGGCTATTATATAGGGAGCTTTAAAACGCGAAAGTCTTAATTCATACGAGTTAAGAACAAGAACTTTTCGCAAGCTCCTATAATTGATCCTAGAATGTCGTCTATCAAGGGAACTTTAAAACGCAAATTCTAAAACTTGCAAAAGTATAAGAAGATGCAAGATCCTATAGATGACTTGAAAACCCCAAACTTTGATTTAATAGGCTAAGTATCCATTGATTTCATTCTTGGAATTTTACAATATGGAGAACAAGAGATGATAGAGCCAATTATAAGTTTGGGATTCTTTCGGGAAATTATGTGAGTTAATTATAAGCCTGCTCTCCCATCGCTTGTTAAAAAATTTAATTGCAATAAATAAGGTTGAACGATTTGAAAAGTTACTTAGCTTCTAGCCCAAGATCGTTTAAAAGTTGCTCGGTATGGATTAGAGTTCATAGCCAAGGCATAACTTATTGAAGCGGGATGCGAAGATTGGCGAGTCCAAAAAGGTCCTAACAAGACATGAGGGCTATGTTTTATTGCTAAAGATCTCAAGTGATGTGAAGAATCATTTATCGAAAATCAATATGAAGGATCAAGACACACGACGAAAAGAAAATACTCCCAAAAAGTCATGGAGAAGTATATCCAAAAAGACCATAATAAGGTATGAGGATAAATGAAGCCAAGTCCAAAAAGGAGGCGGATCGTTGTTAATCAAAATCCCAAATAAAGATTGGAGAAAAATGAAGAAGTCGGGTCCAAGTATGAATCTCTCAAAAATTCAAGTGAAGAAATTCCTATATGAAGAGAAGACCATTATTTCGTGAACGTCTCTCAAGGTTGTAAGTATTAAGTCACTGCCAAATATCGGTCCGAGAAAGGTCTCAAATCGCGAAACAAGTTATGCCAAGATATGAACTTTATAAAGTCCCGAGAAGCAGTTTTAAAAGATTTTGTCCTTTAGCTAACTATTGATTAAATCATTCACTTTGTTTTCGGCCTAATAAATTATCGAAATAAGTCAACAATGCATCCTCGTGATCATTCAAGACAACAATAAAATATAAGAGATACACTTAGGAATAAGGGAGTCTAAGTGAATAATTGGCCCACATGAGTTCGTGTTAGTCTACCAACTTATAATAACAATGATCTTGTTTTTGCACTTGGCATGGAAAAGTGAAAAGTCGAGGACGATGAATCTATTTGAGTTTTATGATCCTTAAAGTTATATTATGTCTTTACAAAATAAGATGTCAAAAGTTGAATAATGGTGTAGATATAGTTTTATTTTATCATTGCGTGAGGACACGGCAATTGCTTAGCATGAGGGAATTTGATATGAGCTTAAATACTCATATCATTTGTATCAAATAACAATGAAATTATGCATGATATGTATCAAATATGCCTTGGAAATGCTTGTTTCTTGTTTGAATGTGTGTAGGTACCAAGTTCACGAAAACCGACACGAGAATGAAGAAAAAGATCATAGAAGCCAAAATCGAGCTCGACTTGAGTGGATTTAATAAATTTTGCAAGTTAAATGGCCAAGTGGGTCCCACATTGGAGCAATTGGGCTTACAAGCCCAATATTGGATAGATATGCTAATACTTTTGACAAATGGATCCAAATTAGCCCAAGTGATAATTTACATGTAACGGATGGATGGTGAATTTTGGGCTAAAGGCCCATAAGGAAGAAATAAACGAATGTTTGTTGGGCTTTAGGGTTTTCAAACGTTTACGCCTCTTCTCAAATTCTCACAATTAAATAAACAAACAATTATTTTATCCACCCCACTCGTTTTCTCCACACATCACCAAATAAATCCAACCATTTACTGCCATTATCACTCACACATTTTTTATTCACCCATTTCACACATATTAAATATACCTTCGATAGTAACTATGCTTTCATCTTCTTCTTCACTTCATCTCACCCCATAAACCTGTAAAAATACCACTATTCACAAAAAACCCTAGCCAAATAATTAATAAGTTTTACATGGGGCTTTCTTATTAAATGATTAATTCATTCCAAAAGAAATAAAACCCCCAAATTTAAAGGAAGAGAGTGTGAGGAAGAGTTTGATACGTGGCTACATTTCAGTGGAGGATACACCTCACTCATCCCATATCCACCAATCACAGGCTTCAAAAGAAGCACAACTAGCACACGGATGCCACGTTGGCGATCCGTGTGCTATTGTAAACCATCTCAGCCATCAGATTAAAGAGAGAGAAGAAAATCCAAGATCAAAGGCTAAGAAATCAAGTGGAATATTCTTCAAATATTCGGATATTCGTCATCAACAGCCCTTAGGGAGGCTATAAAAACCCCCATTATTTTCCTTGTAATCATCTTTTTTTTTACTTTAAAATTATGCTGTAGAAATAGTTGTAGGACTTAATTTTGTATTTCCTTTATGAAGCTTTGTAATTTAACTGAAAATTAATGAAAGTTTAGTTTATTCTCATTCGTGTCATTTTAATTCTTTTTACTGATTTAAATTGATAATTAAATTAAACCTAATTACTATTTCACAAGTATAATTGTTGTGATGTTAATTATAAACTAATTAATAGTTTATAATTAATATTGAAAGTTTAAGATTGGATAAAATCTTTCCCTACTGGAAAGGTTTAAAAGAATCTGCTCGATTCAATTATAATTGAGGGAGATGTTACGGATGATGTAACATGACGGTTCGTTTGGTTTGATGGTTATGGTGGTTTTGTTCGGGTTAAGGTTAATAGGATGCTCACCGCACTCCTACGTCTTAAAGGTTTCGACAAAAGGTGCTCATTCTCTTTTATTTAAATGTTCATAGATTAGATGTTGTTTGGATGATTATTTGTTTTGGATAATTGATTCGAGTATGATTGTTTTTGCTGTTTTGATGAGATAGTATTGATTTTACATAGCTGAATAATCCTTTTGATAGTTTAACTTTGTTGATTAGTTTATTCTGGGTTGAGATTCAATTCTTTCTGAGTTATTTGTATCACTGGGTTTATGAATTATTTTAATAACTGATTGGAATGATGATTCATGTTACTGAACTAGTTTTTGTTTGGAAAACTTGTCATAATTCTGTTAGAAGTTGGTAGATAGATTTCTTTTTTATGTCTGCTAATTTAGATCTGAATGAACTGAGAATCTGTGAGTTGTGAGATTCATTAGGGAATGTATGTTTGCAGATTTAGCGTTGGTATGTATTTGAATCTAGATTTTATATCAGTTTTGGTTTAAATATGTTAAACTTTGTTATGAAACTTATCAGGACATAAGTTTGATTTGGTATTGTTTTGCTGTGCATCTCGTTCATTAGGACCTTGTTTTGGTCTGCTGATTTCCTGCTTAACTGGGAATTTTTTATATAGTTTACTGAATGATTTAGAGGTGTGATTATCTGCTCAATTTGGTATTCTGTTTACTGTATTGAGTTTGTCACTGATTTATTAGCTTGGTATCAACTTGGTGGATGTAATCTTAGTTGTTATTACTGATTATATTGTTTGCAATTTCAGCTTATCAGTGTAATATATCTGATAAGCTCACAAGCTTTGTCCTCACAGCTTTTTGCAAATAAGCTTTCACAAGTCTTCCCTAAGACTCTTTTGATTTCACTGTCAAAAAGATTAATTCCAAAAAATTATGTTGCTTATGGGGCTCGAACTCGAGACCCATTGGTTGATTGTTAAACGTGATAACCATCTGGGCTGCACCCCCTTTTGATTTTACTCTCTTTTATTTCATTAATATAGAGTGTTTAATTTTGGCAGTATTGGTTTGTAGCTATTTTTCCTTGTCACGTTTTATTTTTATTTATTACTTTTAAATTTTAATTAAAGTTAAGTTTTATTAAATAGTAGTTTAAGATAATAAATAAAATAAATATAAAAAAAGAATAATAATAAAAATAAAAAAAATAATAATAATAAAAAAAGGTTTTTATTTTAAAAGTTTAATTAGTTAATTAATTAGATTTTTATAATAATTAGATAAAATAGTTTTTATAATTAGATTTGTTTTTAAGTATTTGTGATAAAGTAAATTAGTTCTAAAAGTTTTTAAATAAATTTATCTTATAGATTTTTAGAAAGTTTAATTTTTCATAGATAATTAAATTAGTTTATTTTTTTAAAATAGTGTTAATTTTTAAATAATTTAGTGTTTGTAGATTTTTAAAATAGGCGGGGTTTACGATTCATGCACTTTAGGTTAATTTTAAATAGCTTAAAATTTGTAGATTTAATTTGTAGTTTAAAAACCGAAATCCAATTCAAATCAATTGTCCAAATCAAAACAAAACGTCTCAAATTCATAAGATCTTCGTGTACAACAAACTCGACTCACTCACGTGTTTAATTGAATTCGTCATTGGTATTATTAGACTATTACTTTTTCCTAAAGGTAATTTTCTAATTTACCCTATAACGTATCTAATTATCACTATACTATCCACGACACATCAGTGGTAGTGGTGGTGGTGGTGGTGGTAAAATCTGAGGAGTATTGCATGAGGTACCAGCATAATCTCCTTTCTTGTAATCCCTCATCATATGGCCCTGCTGACGACACTTGTAACAACCACTCGAACTACGGCGGCACGGTCCCGGATGTTTCTTCCCACATTTAATGCAAGTGGGATTAGAATACCCCGAAGAAGCATCTCCGGTTTGATGTGAACCTGATTTAAGAAGATGTAAAAGTTTCACGATCCTGATAACATAGATGAAATAAGGCTCCTTAGCTGAAATTTAAAGTTACCAGAATTTAGTGTTCGGGCTAACTACTGACCTCTGTAGTTTTGGTCACGCCCCTGTCCAGCATCTCTGTTGACATACGGAATGTTAGAATTTGTTTTACACGATGGTTTAGCATTGCGTAGCTTAATGAGTCACCAGAGGTTGCCAGATGAGTTTGAGCTGCCACTGTAGTTATCACTACCGCCTCTCTTATCTGATCGATTACGGTCATAAGACTGACCGTGGTTTCTGTAGTTCTGTTGTGGAGTAGTCGATTGGGATCGGTCGTTAAATTGTTTAAGTTTGCTGAATGAGATGTACCTCTTCTCAGGACGATCTACGTTCTCGAGCTCATCCCTCTCGAAAGCATCTCTACATCACGAGCTGCATTAGCTACCTGCGACACGTTAGTGAACGTAGCACTCATTAGCCTATCCGCAGTCCTAGAGTGAAGAGCCCAGCAAAATTGTTTCGCTTGTTCCTCCGCGGTACCTGCAGCCTCTCCCAAGAACCCTGCCACCTGACATATTGCTGAATGAATTCTATACTGTTCTCTCCATGATTCTGACGAATGGTGTGAAAGTCCCTCTTTAGTTTGCCTGCTCAACATGAGGGAAAAACTGGTCATAAAACATTGCCTTGAATTGTGTCCAAGTCAATGTGAGCACCCACTCATCTCCCCCATTCGTCAACTTATAAGCCCTCCACCAATGTAGGGCGTTACCCTCCAACTTGTAAATAGCTAGCCTAACCTTGAAGGCATCCGCACAACCAATGGCCTAATTTTTTTTTTCTCTATATGATAAATCCAGTTTTCTACATCCGTTGGAGCTATAGTCAGATCAAAAGATCGAGGTTTCTATTTATTAAACCTCTCTAACTAGATAGCTAAAGTGGCAGGTAGTGGAGGAGGAGGGTTATTATACTGAGGTCCGTTTTGGTACTCAGCTCGGATCTCATAACGAATCTGGGGTAGCATGGCTTTGTATAGCCGCCTGAACAGCAGCAGCAATAGCAGCAGTTGTAGCCTCATTCTCATTATCGCGTCTGGGTGGCATCTAAAATTTAAAGATGATAAACTGATTAACTTGTTAGAAACCTGGAATCAGAATCTGAAATATGCATGAGGTAATTCATGAAGGCATAGCCAACAAAATATGACATGAATACTGGTGAACGCCTATGGTCCGTTCATAAAATGACATTTTACTGAAAACATGAATCTGATATAAGTAAGGATGAACGCCTAAAGGTCAGTTCATCAATACAAAATCTGAACGGCCAAGGGTGAACGCCTATGGGTCGGTTTACCAAAACGAAATTTCGCTTAAAAGCACATGCGACTAAGTATGGCCAGTCCTGTACCAACCTTTTACTTAGTCAAAAATTTAGAAAAAAACTGACTGCTGAAATGCATGAGCAACATGAAAGATAACAACGCCAAAATACAGGAAGTTCTTGGTGACTACCCACTAGTCACAGGTCAAGTTTTAGAGACTACAGGTCGAACCTTGGTCTCTGATACCATGATTGTAACACCCCACTTTGATAAGTGGACCGTTACGTGTATTTACGGCGTGTAATCAAAGCATGCAAGGCAATGTATTGCACATTAACTGAGCATAACGGAAATACCAGAATTAAACATCGGTAATCCAAACATAAACTCTAACATGAAATATTAAGTACCGAAGGAAAAAGGGACGAAACAATGTCCAAACAACCAAAGTAATGTATAAGTGCATAAAGTAAAGTAGTTTGGATAGCTCCCATCCAATGCACGTACTCTCTCAGAAGTCCTAAGAGCGTCCTTGTGTACCTGCCGTTTGGAACATGAAAGTAAAACTACGGCTGAGCATAACGCCCAGTGAATGGATATAAAGCATGATAAGAATGTACTTGAATGGAACAAATAAGAAATACTACATCTATAACTGACATGTAAAATAGTGGAAAACTGTGTATAATCTGAGAAATCTGATTTATAAATAATAAAGCTGAATTATTAACTGTTAAATCTAAAAACATGCATTTACTGTATTTTATTTGCCTAGAGCTTATATAGGTCATGTGATGTAACAACTGTTGCATGAATAACTGGAGGGGTGACCTCGTCATGCTGTAGAGGGGTGACCTCTAAATAATTTGCTGGGTGGAGGGATCCACTCTAATATGAAGGATGTAGAGCACACACCATATTCACCTGATAACTGTAAACTAATAGCCTAGGATGCACCCATACGTCCCGCTGATAATACTGATAAATGGCCAAGCTAAAATAATGGGACGCTGCAAGAAATCACTCCCTCGTAGAGGATTCATGACACCGGTGCCTCTAATGTCTTGGTTATAGTACCTCTGTAACTAGTACATAAACTGGTCATGCTGGTATATAATGCTAGGGAAATTTATTTAGTTATTAAAATGATTACTGATAAACTTAAACATATACTAGGGATGGGAAATCCGTACTTCGTGTCCAGTAACCGACCGAGATCAACTGACAGAAAGTCTACTCTGATTTCACGCGAGCTACATGAATAAAGGACGTGAATAAGTTAACTGATATTTGTTTATTTTATATATCTTAACTGTACTTAGTTCAATTTATTTATTCTAGTATTACTGTTTGTATATAAACTAATAAGTCTGAGTGTTCAAATATTTCTGGTTAACGTATTCCTGTTCTACTATTAGTTACGGTATAACACGTATTCTGACGTTATAATATTTCTATATTTGGTAACCTGCTAAGAATATAAAGTTTCCTAATTTAGAATGTTTCCAAAATGAATTAAATCATTTAATAATATAATATCTTTTTAATTTTATAAAACTAGTTTAACGTCATAAATTTAATTTACTAATTAAATCATTAAAAACATTTATTTGTAAAAGTGATAAATAAGGTATAATTAAAATCTGCGTTTTTATCCTATAATTATAAACCCGAGCCTACCGAGATACCCCTTTCTCGGTCGCACTAAAACAAGCCAACAATACTACATAAATTTATAACTGGATTAGCGACAGAATTTTCTGTCGCTAACTATCACTAACTGTCCCTAAAACCGTGACCCAAATCTGTCCCATATCTACCATGTAAAACTACGACAGAAATACTGTCGCTAAACTGTCGCTAATTTCAGATTTAAATCTTATTAATTTCTGTTTAAACATGTATCCACTGGTCTGAATATTATTGCCACTGTCTTTATGTAGTTCCCACTGTTTTTAAATAAAACAAACACCCCCTTAAATAATTTTACCCCGATGTGGTTTCTTTTGGCTGCGGTCGCTGGACCAGCCTAAGCCGCCCCTGTGTGGGTCACGACTGGGCAGAGAAAGGAACTACCGAGACCTTATCGTCTCGGTTTTATGCATCAACACCAAAACCCTGACCCCTTAATCATATAACCCCTTGTTTGGGGTGGGTTTTGTTCGCGGCTGGCCAAAGAAAACTACACCACGACCCCTGATGGGTCACGGTTGGTTATGAACAACACACCGAGACCTTATGGTCCTGGTTTTCTCGAGGAACAGCCAAAACCATGACACCTTTGATTTTCAATTCGTGATTATTCATTGTTTAGGTCATATACATGTTGATTTAGTGATTTAAAACATAAATACAAAGGGAAAAAAGATGATACCTTTTTAGATTCATAACTAAATGACAATGCACACAAATCAAGGCTATAAGATAGATCCCGAAACCCCCCTTTCTTTGTGTTTAATCCGACAGCCACAGTGGTGATGAAACCCTAATTTCCTTTTTTTGTTACGTATGAATGAATGAGGTGGGCTGTGTTTTGTTTTCCTGTAGTATAGTTGTGGGACGGGTTGGGCCAAAAAGCCCATATGCTTTCTTTGTTTACACATAAAACCGGCCCCCTTTATGTACATAAGTTTTTGAATTGTTTTTCGTATTTAAAATTATTCACTTATCTCGTATTTGTTTCTCGTGTTTTAATCCCCGACGAAATAATCTTTTCTGTACTATTATTTATATATACGTAATACATACGTAATGTTTTTCTAAAACTTAATTTCTGAAACTTAATAATTATTTTCTGAATAATTATTATTTATTTACGTTTAATTAACGTTAAAGCTGAGGCTATGCGTAGTTATTATTCTAGGATTTTAAATACGGGTTTTACAAACACATTCCAAAAATGCTATAAAACTGTCATATGTAATATATTATATCGGAAAAGGCATCTCAACTCCGTACCTCAACATATTTTGTGGTGTCGTTTTTCCAAAATATTGTCAAATTTTGTTTCATGACACACACATATTGTTGAGGGGGAGCTACCCGACAAATGTTCAATGATTCATGGGTGCACACATCTTTCTCTCCCATTGGTTTTAGAAAATTGTCATATTTTAATCAATTGGTATCTCTAATACTAAGTTTTGTATTAGAGATAGGGAGAAAATGTGATTAAAATGTAATTTATCGCAAAATGTGATCTTAAATACTAAAGTGCAACCCTTTCCTTCACATGCTAAACTATTTCGTATATCGATGCATGTGTCTAGGGGGGAGCTTTTCAGAAATATAAAATTTCAAAGTGTTAAAAGTTTTGATTTTTATCAAGCACTTTGAATGGTTTTTAATGGTTTTATGGTTACGATCTATACCCAAAACAACCTACTATCCACAACAGAACGATGGAGTCAAAAGGTGGTTTAGGATAGGAAACCAAAGGGATCTACCCAATGACATTCCATAGCTAGAAATAGTTGTCCATAGGAAAGATTGAGTGGAAGCTGAATGCGGACCAATTACTTAAGCACTTGAAAAATCACAACAAGGTGCTATTGATGACGTATTGGTAAGCATTGAAGGAGTTGAATATTCTATGCAACTGAGGCAGAAACCGGGTCAATACATCTATTGAAGACAAACATCATGGACCCAGTGATGCAATGCACAACCCTTCCCCGGCCATTCGAGTTTCTCTAAAAAAACTTGCCTCATTATCACGGAGATCAACACGTACCTATTGACTTTCTCACTCTAAGTTAGTTAATATTGAAAAGGTGGCAGTCAACTCCAGCCTCCGACCACTAAAATGCACTTATCGAGTTTAGAGCCAAAAAGGGATCAATCTATCATCTCATTAGGACACGATCGAGTCCTACGTATTATCCTTGTGATATTGCCAGAACATCTAAGTTATACGATTCACGATGAAGTTGGAAATCCTTCTTGAGTCAACATCAAACAAGCTCATGGTAGGTAACTTGTGCGATTATACACAAATCAAACATGTGATAACTGGAATGCAACTAAGTTTAGATTCTTAATTGATTTGAACTTAACTCCAGGTCTCTTCGCAAAATCCGTGTGATCTTGCCAGGACATTCAGAGTGACACTCTTTAGTGTTCACAGTGACGAATGGAAATCCTTTCAGTGTCAACATCAAACAGCACTACGGTAGGTGACTCGCAAGATTCTCTATGAATCAAGATCGTGACAAACTGAAAGCAACAATGGTGCGATTCTTATTTGAATCAAGTTTGTTCCAGGAATTCTGAATTGACGACTCTAATCAGACGGATAACTTATCCTTATGATTCACTCTTTACGTTCGCAGTCTGCTTTGAGACGGTCGGGTAAAGAGAATTGGCTACTACCGCTGGGAAACCCTTTCAAGGAGGTTCTTAATCGAATCTACCCTATCACATGTATGGTATCTAATACCGTCTAACGGTCTTCACCGACCGGAGGTAAAACGCTACCGAATTAGGATGAAAGTTCAAAGCCATTTTATCTGTGTCTATATATGTCAAGAAGGTGGCATAGCTGTGTACTAACCAAAGTCGTCTTCCCATGTTCATACTAAAAGTTAAAGACTTCTGCAACACTGATAATAAATTGATACCTCAAGGTCTAACTTCAACTATATTTATATGGGAGATTGTTAACCTTTCGAAATCAACAAAGTATGAACATGTCGATTCAGAAGTCACAAAAGCACAAGATGGCGATAATCAAGATACTTAAGAATGTAATAGATCATCTTAGTCACAAGGAACACAAGATAAAGACTATCAAGGATAGATTGAAGATCTCAAGCACTCAAAATCAAATGACAAAGGCTCAAGATAAAGATCACAAAACCATGAAGGAACAAATTAGTTACAAACAAGATCAAGACCAAGATACAAGACCCAAGAAGGAAGATCTCCTCCACAAGAATGTATTTACTCAATCATCTTATGAATTTTGAAGATGACTGATATATTGGAGGAGATTGTTAGCCCTGTATTTTATATATTCGAACAAGAATGTAATAGGTCATCTTAGTCGTTAAAGATGTTGTATTGTAATAGGTTAGTCGGGATAACCACGCTTGGACTTTAAGCTAATATTGTATAAGTTAGGGGTTCTAAGCCCAAGACAAGCCAAGCCCGGCCCATGGAAACAAACCCACGACCCATGGAAAGCCCATGGAGGACGTAGGTATATAAACCCTCTTCCACACATGGAAGAGGTTATTGGTTCACTTTCACTTTCTCTCTCTAGTAAAGTTTAACCTTCCACCATCTCTCTAGTTTATCTCTTTAACTTTCTTCTCTTTCTTTCTCTAAATATTGTGTTATGGATTGATTGGGATTAACACCCTTTGAACCCTTGCCCTTAACTCCACCAATTCTTGTTGTTATTGAAGCAACTTTGCACCCACAACCCCAACCAGAACAACAATAAGACTTACCACCACCTTCTCTACAACCTCATATTGAACATATTTCTACGGCCGGTGACATTCATATGTCAGCCACTGATACTACCATTTTAGCCCCTGACACCACTCATGCAGACCCAAACACCTACTCAGACTCCCCACCACAACATTTTCATTTTGACAAACGCCAAAGGACTGCTGAGGTGTTCTCCCTGGTGTTCCTAGCCATGTAGCAGAGAGAACCACTACCAAAAGTATGGTTGGTGCTATGGATGTGGTTGGACCTATTGGCCTTGATGCAGATCAAGCTAGGTCCATTGTAGATAAGCCCACATCCATGCCCCATGATTCTTCCTTTAGGATTGAGTTCCCTCATGTGGATGAGGGCAGTATGCAACCAATTACTAATCTTGTTGGAAATACGTTTTTACGTATTTAGAAAGGATCGGTCACTCCAATGATATTGGGCTCGTGATCCAATATAGTCCATATAGCCCACATGTAGGGTGGGCTATATAAACCCCCTCCTAGCATGTTAGGAGGGGTTGGTCATTCACTTTACATACATATAATCTAATCTTTCATGTTTCTCTCCAACCTTTCTCTAGTTTCTCTCTCTAGTTCTTCATCTATCTTTCTATCTCTTTAGATAATCACAACACAAGGATATTCCAAGATTAAGAGGACCTACAAATGGTATCAGAGCCTTGGTTTGATTGGTTTTGTTCTTGTGTTCTTAATTTTGTGTTTTGATAATCCATACCCACGTCCAAATTTTTTTATGTTTTTATGCTTTGATCTTGATACACGTTATCTAGTTACTTGTTGTAGTGATTTTGGTATCTTGGTTTTGGTTAAAAACACAAACTTTCTTGGATCAATCGTTCAAAATTTCTTAGTTTTTCTTCTTTCCGAAATTCAAGCAAAAACCACCATCGGAAAGTACAACTGAGAGGAACTTGATCGCAATAACCAGCTGGTTCCACATTGCGATCAGTGTATTACGACACCTTATTCCGATCTGAGCATTCCGATCGAGCATTGCGATCTGGGATTCCGACGGGTTTAAGGGATCCTTGTGTCGTCACTCTGCCCATTTTATTTTAGCTACATTCCGATCTGGACTTTCCGATCTGGACATTCCGATAGTGATATTCCGATCTGGACATTCCGATCTGGACATTCAGATAGTGTGACATTCCGATCTGGACTTTCCGATCTGGACATTAAGATAGTGTGACATTCCGATCAAACATTCCGATGGGTAATATTGCGATGGGTATTGCGATGGATATTCTGATGGGTATTCCGACGGATTAATTTTGAGGATTCCGATACAGTGACAAGTATTTCAAGATTTTTCAAAAACGTGTTTTTGAAAATTTTTAACCGTGTGTAATTTTGTCCTGGAATTTTTGGTTTATCGAGAACAATTATTAGGGGATTTTAACATTATTTCTTGACTTCTACTCACAACAACAAACACAATTACTTTCTTTCATTGATCGATCGAAAAGTAATCCTTACATTCATTTATCATTAATATTCAATGGATTCGTTGAACTCGACATCTCGAGAGGGAGACTTGCTTCTCATGCAAAACACAACTAGAGAAAGTGGTATAACGTTCTTTCGACTACTCTAGTCTCATCTATTGACCATTTCTTGGTTTCAAGGAGAAAGCGAATTTCGGACACTCTTCGGTCAAGATCGTGATATATTCATCGATTCCATATTCCTCAACTTGAACCAACTAGCTGAGCAACTTCACAAAGAAGACTTTGATCACTCTGCATCAGCATCTGCATATCAAGCTCTAGTGACACAACTTACGCACTTCTTCAAATTCAACATTTTTAAGTCTGACAATTCAGGGATATGTCAATCATTTCTTCAGTACACACAAACGGAAATTAAAGAGTTTCGTGGTACATTGTTGAAATTAATGATATCAGTCTCGTCTTCGATTTATGAAAGATCTCGACTTCAGCAAGAGTATGATAATGGAGTGCAAGAATCTACGATGCAGATGCAAGAGGAGAATGATCATACGGTTGAAAACTTGGAGCCTAAAGATTGCAAGAGCAAGGATTCGGGAGGAAAGCATGATACAAGCAGCATGTCAGGGATTGATGACACCATACCCGTATCTGACGAAGAGTCTACAAACACGGTACAAAGGAATGTGGTATATGATGTCTATGCCGATGAACCACCGCATGTTGCGCATTCCGAAACTAATTATGACAAACATGGGATGGAAAAGGGTGATAGTTTTACCACTTCAGATTCATCCGATGTGAGTCAAAATAGGGGAGAAATTGTTCAGAATGCTATAGTTCATCATGATAAATGCTTTATGACTCTAACCGATTCTGATTCCAAGATTAAAGAGCTTGAAACGATTTTAGCTCAGCAATCTAAAGCTCTTGAGGATGCCAAAATTGAATTTTCGAAGAAAACGGATAAATTTGAAAAGTATTTTGAAAAACTTGAAAATTCAAACGTTATTCTAGAAAGAAAATTAAATCAAAAAATTCAAGATTCTAAAGCTGAAAAAGATAATTTTGTGAGACAAATTAAGTCGCTTGAATCCAAGTTGGCATCCCAAGATGAATTGCTCAAAGAGAATGAGACTTTAAAGGCTCAAGTACAGGAAAAGGTCTTTGCTATAGCGGCTCTGAAAAACGAGTTGCGGAAAACTAAAGGAACTAGTGTGGACACTAAGCTTGAAAAACCATCAATCTTGGGGAAACCGCCTACAAATCAGTTCGTTAGACAACCGACTGCATTTAGATCCGAGCGACCTCAATCCTCGAGACCGCGGTTTGCCTCCTAAGTTGATATGGTTCATCTTTCTAGACCAGTCACTCCACCATCTAGGCCCAATGTGACTAAAACAGCTTTTGCAAGACCTAATCACATGATTGCATCTAGTCTCCCTAGACATAATCCAAAGAACACGTCTAGAACTAGTTCAACTGACGTTCACCATAAACTTGGTCTAAGGGATGCTATTAAAAAGACACAAGTAAGAAATAAGAATTTTAAACCTAGTGAAATGTCTTCTAGATTACCCAACACTGCTAACTGTAGCATGTCATACCCTAGGAACATCAATCAATCATCTAGGATCTCTAGATCTTACTCGGACATTAAATATGCTACTTGTAAAACATGTAGGAAATGTGTCTTTAAAGCCAATCATGATTCTTGTGTCAAGAAATTACTTAATGAGGTGAACTCCCATGCTAGACTTAAAACCCAGTGGATAGCTAAAATCAAACCCATTGGTAAAATGTGGCGCCCCACTGGTAGAACTTTCACTCTTGTAGGAAACGAGTGCCCTTTAACTAGGATAGTCTCTGATTCTACTAAGAATGCTAGGGAGGAAATTGAAAAGGATGATACATCACTTAAGCATGAACTTAAGGTTTTCTATAAAAGGAAACGTTTGCCATCTAAGATAAGTGAATCATCTACTCAGGTCGCCTCTGGCACAAGAAAAGACAACTGTGAACCCCCACTTGCTTCTAAGATAGATATCGCTAACCCATATCAAAGCATGCAAATTCCAAATGAGAATGCAGGTACCAAAGATGATGTTCCAAAAGAACGAAGCGGTCCAATCATTGTATACCATTCAATTAAGGACACTCTCAGAGTTTGGTTGCTGAAGAAGCTGATATCTAAGAAACAAGTGTCTCAGTGGATTTGCAGTTAAGCTTACAATGCACGATGAATTACAATCACATAACAGACTGTAACTCGCTCTCAAAAGACAGGAAAGTTCATCCCGATGATGACTTATCCTCAAAACGAGAAATTAAATTTTCTCGGACACGAGCTTCCGTTAAACTATTCAAAGGTTTTAAGCTCGTGTAAAAGGACTTATAGTCACATCACAGACTATAACTCGATCTTCAAAGAAAGGAAAGTTTATCGCCGATGGTAAACTTATCCTAACAACGGGAAATTAATTTTTCTCGGGCATGAGCTTATATAAAAAACATTCCAAGTTTTTAAGCTCATGCACTATGGCTCCTCGTTAAATGATAGACGATGACCCGGACTTCAGAGACAGGGAAGTTTATCCATGCAATGATAACTTACCCTCAAAACGAGAAATTAAGTTTTCTCGGACACGAGCTTATCCTAAAACCATTCAAAGGTTTTAAGCTCGTGTATAAGGCTCATCATTAAATGTCAGATGATGACCTGATCTTCAAATTAAGGAAAGTTTATCGCCGATGATAAACCTATCCTCACAACGAGAAATTAATTTTTCTCGGGAATGAGCTTATTTTAAAAAGCATTCGAAGTTTTTAAGCTCATGCATAATGACTTACAGTTAAATATCAGACTGTAACTCGGACTTCAATTTTAGGAAAGCTTATCTTTAAAGATAGCTTATCCTCGTAACGAGATATTAAATTTTCTCGGTCATGAGCTTGTATTAAAACATTCCAGGTTTTAAGCTCAGAAAGGAAAGTGAATCTTTTAAATAAGAGAACTTTTCCTCATAACAAGAAATTCACCTTTCTCGGTCATGAGCTTCACGTTAAAACATTCAAAGTTTTTCAAGCTCAAGAAAACGACTTCTAAGTAAATGTCAGCTTAGAACTCGTTCTTCAATTAAAAGGAAAGTTTATCGCCGATGGTAACTTATCCTTAACAACGGGAAGTACAACTTCTCGGACTTGAGCTCGTTTTGTAAGATATTCAACATCTTAAGCTCAAGTAATTAGTTTTCAAAACGTTAAACACAATTTTTCGAGAATTTCTCACAAAGGTTTTCTAAATCTTTCAAAATTGTGTGTTCAAAAAAAAAATGTTTTGATAAAAAGAGCATGTCTTCTGGAATCGATAATATTTACGACACTAGAAATGTCATTCAATAATGACACGGAGTTGTAAATAAAGTTCGAGCAGAAGTTCAACTGATTTAAAACATGCTCAAAATGGTTTGCTATTATTTCAGATAGTAACCCGATTTTCTTATTCAAGTCAAGCATTTCATCGGAAAGCTTTGACTCAACAACGGGAATTAATTTTCTCGGGCATGGTTTACTTTACAACTATGTAAGGGATTGTGTTTACTTTATAACACAATCTAACACGAATTTATGTACGTGTCAGTGCATTTATTTGTTAAAACAAGAGAAATCTTGTTTTTATGAAGTTATCATCTCCACCAACCGTAGCAATTTACAAGTGATATCTACATACTCGATGATGCGACTACTCAAACGGTGACTACAGCTCTTTCAATAGAACACGGGTCAACAATTGAGGGGGAGCAATTGTCCAGCATTCAGAATCTTTGACGCCGAAGGTGCCAAGTTCACATATTGGTGTCAAGACAACGATATCAATCGTACATATGGAGTCAAGAGATACCTTCAGACGTGATGAGGCGACCAACATTCGTGAACAAGAACCATGTGCTTCTTTCATATGATGTTCTCCATCATTCAGGTCCAACCTCATAAATCGCTAATCTTGTGAATCTATTATCATATATGATCTTTGCACGTGATAAATACCTTACACTTGTGTTTAAAAGGTATTTAATTTACGTTTCAGCACACCCTCATTAATTTGAGGGGGAGCTTGTGTACTTCATGAAGATAATTGGATTTGCATTTTTCTTCCCAAATTTTCTTAAAATGCTATTAAATCAATTGATATTAAAAACATCGATTGGGTTAATATTTTTAATATGGGGGAGAAAATGTGATTTAATATGGGATATGATCAATCATAAATGGTTTGACTTAACGTGATAGCTCATCCCGACATGTGCAAAATGTTTTCGGATATCGTGGCATATGTTAAGGGGGAGAAAAATGGATTTGCACTTCAAAATGGATTTCATGGTGACATACACTTACCCAAAACATCTCTATTCACGACGGTGAAGATTGTGGTGACATAAGGATGGTAGGATAGGTTAAACTCCAATGATTTCTCTAGAACCAGAGGAATCTTCCCAAGGACATTCCATAGCTAGAAATAGTAGTCCTTAGGAAAGATGGAGAAAGATTGTGAACGTAGCTGAATGCCGACCAAGTACTTAAG
Organism: Glebionis coronaria; assembly: GCA_025667525.1. NCBI lineage: Eukaryota > Viridiplantae > Streptophyta > Magnoliopsida > Asterales > Asteraceae > Glebionis > Glebionis coronaria. Next base: position 173,806 of record CM046880.1, read on the forward strand.
TTAGCACTGGAACAATCACAACAAGGTGCTAGTGATGACGTATTGGTAAGCATTGAAGGGGTTGAAGAATTAAAAAGAATTGTAAAGATAAAGGGTGTAAAGAAAGAAGCCCTCCTTACAACTTAGGCAGAAGCCGGGTCAATACATATGCTATTAAGATCATTGTTTAATGATTCTTGATATTGAAGACAGACATCATGGACCCAGTGATGCAAAGCACAACCCATCCCAGCTAACTCAGATATCTCTTAAAAGATATTTGTTTTAATCACACGGAGACAACATGTTATCTATTGATTTATTCACTCCGAATAAATTGGTATTAAAAAGGTGGCACTCCTCTCCTGCCTCCGATCACTAAAATCCAAAATGCACGATCGAGTCTAGAGCCATTTGAGATCATCAAATATCTCATTAGGACACACTTTCATATTTCCTTGCTTCTTTACACACTGTGAAAAGTAAGAAAGATCCTAAGAGTCCTGCGCAAAATCTTCATGATCTTGCCTGAACATCCGAGTAATACGAAAGTATTTACAATGAAGATGGAAATCCTTCTTGACCGAATATCAAAAAGCTCATGGTAGGTGACTTGTGCGATTTTTTATGAATCAAACTTGTGATAACTGGAAAGCAACAGCTGTTTAATTCTTAACTGAATTTAAACACGTTCCAGGCCTCTACACAATATCTTAGTGATCTTGCCAGAACACTCAGAGTGATACCTTAGTGTTCACAGTGATGAGTGGAAATCCTTCTAGTGTTAACCTCAAACAGCACTTGGTAGGTAACTTGCAAGATTCTATACGAATCAAGCTCGTGACAACTGGAAAGCAACGATGGTGCGGTTCTTAATTGAATTTCACTTGTTCCAGGAACATGAATTGACGGCTTCAAATCATGCGGATATTATTATCCAAATGATTCACTCTTTATGTTCGCAGTCAGCTTTGGACGGTCGAATAAAGAGAACGGGTTTACCCGCGAAATCCTGTCAGGAAGTTACTTAATTGAAACTATCCGTCACGGGTACGATATCTAATATCGTCCAACGGTATTCACCGACCGGAGGTAAAATTCTACCGATTTAGAATGAAATGTTCAAAGCCATTTCGTTCGTGTCTACTTACGTTGCGGCATTTGAAGACGGTGGCGTTGCGAAATCCAATAAGAAGTCGTCCTCGCATGCTTATACGTTATGCACTTAATACCTCATCTAAATTCAAGAAAGCCTAAAAGTTAAGTCTTCCGCTGTATCGAACTCTGAAGCTTTCAAGAATTACGAAGGTATAAGTATGTGGAACATGAAGTCACAAAGAGGCGAATATCACAAGTGATGAATGCACAAGGTCAAGGCAAGAGAACATGCTCAAGACTAAAGTCAAAGATCTCATCAGCATATTCACAAGAACAAGATCGAAGACTCAAGCATAGTATGCTAGGTTTAAGATTTTGTAAAATGGTGTGACCTCCCTTTGGGGGAGATTGTTGGAAATACGTTTTTCCAAGGAAAGTCTCGGTCACATCATTATTAGCATAGATCACGAGCTATAGACTATTTAGGACATTGTAACTTGGAGTGACCTCCCTTAGGGGGAGATTGTTAGAAATACATTTTTACGTATTTAGAAAGGATCGGTCACTCCAATGATATTGGGCTCGTGATCCAATATAGTCCATATAGCCCACATGTAGGGTGGGCTATATAAACCCCCTCCTAGCATGTTAGGAGGGGTTGGTCATTCACTTTACATACATATAATCTAATCTTTCATGTTTCTCTCCAACCTCTCTCTACTTTCTCTCTCTAGTTCTTCATCTATCTTTCTATCTCTTTAGATAATCACAACACAAGGATAATCCAAGATTAAGAGGACCTACAAATCTTGAATTGATGGTACTCTGCATTAGCTTGCAAAACCAAAATGGAGTGTAAAACCCGCGCATAAAGGCCATGAACAGTACACTACATAAACATACGAACCAATTAAAACTTTCCATTTATGTCATGTACACATGTCACGAATATTAAATTCAGAAACTATGTACGTGTTAGTGCACGATAGTTATTAAGTACGTGATAATACACGATAGTTATTAAGTATAATAATTATAATCACAAACATATGATCACGAACATTTACAAACATGATAATTATTACGTATAATAATTATAACACGACTATTAGAACACGATATATGTACGTAGTATATATAACACGAACATTTAAGACGAGCTAGAACGATTAATGAACACGAACGAACACGTAAAATAATTAAACACGAACAAAGCCCGGGAGACCCTTTGAGCCTTATGTAACTGCGGACAAGGACAAGGAGGGGCACAGACTTCTCATAATACGGAATTTTAACAAGAAAATAAAAACCCTAGTCATCTTTCTCTCTTTCTTGCCGTCGGCTACACAAGAACACAAGGGGTGTTCGGTTGATTTTGATCTTTGATTTCGGGTTGATCGTGTTCGTGTTCTTAGTTCTTTTCAAATCACGCATTCGGTATCACCATAACCTTCATCTTTTTATTTTTCTTTTAATTATGTTCATTGTTGGAAATACGTTTTTCCAAGGAAAGTCTCGGTCACATCATTATTAGCATAGATCACGAGCTTTAGACTATTTAGGACATTGTAACTTGGAGTGACCTCCCTTTGGGGGAGATTGTTGGAAATACGTTTTTACGTATTTAGAAAGGATCGGTCACTCCAATGATATTGGGCTCGTGATCCAATATGGCCCATATAGCCCACATGTAGGGTGGGCTATATAAACCCCCCTCCTAGCATGTTAGGAGGGGTTGTTAGTTCACTTACACTTTGAGAATCACATTTCCATTTTCCTTTCAACTCTCTCCTTTCTCTCTCTTCTTTCTCTCTTTAAGTTTCTTCTATTTATCATCCATATCAATAGATTAATCCATACTTGCTAATCTTTAGAAATACACGATCCTACAATTGGTATCAAGAGCATGGGATGAGATAAAGGTTTGTTTTGTGTTGAGTAGTGTATTCTTAACATTCGTAGAGTACAAGTTAGTTTTTGGCCGAAATCTTCAAAATTTTTTGGTTTGATCGTAGCATTAGGTAGTGTAACATAGGAATTTGTGCTTAAACGTGTTCTTGGTATCTTGTTTTTTCATAAAAACATCAGTTTTCTTGGATCAAAAGTGCAAAAAAGGCTGTGTTCTTCATTCCGAAATTCTAGCAGTATCATCCATCGGAAAGTACAAACTATACTTGGGATTCCATCGCAATAACTTAACCATCGGAAAGGGTTAGGTTTCCACATTGCGATCGTTGGATTTCTATCACTTATTCCGATCTGAATCATTCCGATAGCTATTGCGATCTGAGATTCCGACGGGTATAAGGAAGGTGTGTTAAGTCGTTACTCTGCTTAAATTTTGTCAGCCACTTTGCGATCTGAATCATTCCGATAGCTATTGCGATATGAAGCATTCCGATAGACATTGCATTGCGATCTAGGCATTCCGATACCATCATCATTGCTACAAGGTTACATTGCGATCTAAAGCATTACGATCTGAGTTAATTCCGATAGCACTTTGCGATCTGAATCATTTCGATAGCTTTGCATTACGATCTAGGCATTCCGATAGTAAGACCTTCCGATCTAGGTATTCCGACAGAACGAACATTGCGACAGAACTTGTTTTAGATACTTAGTGGATTTTCTTTTATTTGGCATTTAATTTGGTAATTTGGAAACGTTCAAAAGCTAACACTACAACAAGATAACAATATCTTTTAGTTAACAACACAAAAAACTCATAACTTTATTTCATTGTTCGATCATCTTTGATAATCTTATTCAAGGGATCACAAAATGAATTCACATTCATTTATGCCAACTATGACTTCACTCACCGATATATCGATCATTTCGGGTACCGATACTCGCCCGCCTTTGCTCATCAAAGATTTATTTGAATCATGGCAAAGTCGAATGAGAACGTACATCATGGGCAAACAAAGTGGTCAACTTATGCTAGAATCAATTGACAAAGGTCCATTAGATTGGGGAGAGGTTACCATCAACAATGTGACAAGGCCAAGGCAGTATCATGAGTTAACCGATGCCAACAAACTCATTGCAGATGCCGATGAAAAGGCTGTTCAGACAATTCTTCAAGCCCTTCCACCCGATATCTTCAGAATGGTGAGTGAACATAAAGTGGCCAAGGATCTTTGGGATCGACTTGCGGTTTTGCTACAAGGGACATCTCTCACTAAGCAAGAACGAGAATGTCAATTATATGACTTGTTTGATAGATTCCAATACATTCCAGGGGAGACTCTTCATGATTTCTACTGGCATTTTACCACTCTGATGAATGACATGAATGTCTATAATCTAAGGATTGAACAATTTCAGTTAAACACCAAGTTTTTGAACACACTACCCCCTGAATGGAGTCAATATGTGATGGATGTCAAAATGATTCGTGATCTACACAAGTCCAATTTAGATCAACTCTATGCTTTCTTACAACAACATGAGAAGCATGTGATCCAAAACCGAATTTCTCAAGGACCTTATCATGAACCAATGGCATTATTGGCAAATCATCCTACACTGTCATATCACAACTCTCAGCTTGCTTTAGGACACAAATCTTCATATCAACCTGTGTATCAAACACCAAGCTTTCCACAGTACTCGATTCTGCCACCGCCACCAACATCTTATCACCAACCAGCAACATCATCATCACAAGGAGATTCACACCCATCACCTTATGCTTCACACCAGTATTCACTGTATCAACCTCCCACCAACCCTGTTAGTACCTATCCACAACTCGAGGCTCCTCAACATCATTACTCACATCAAGAAAGTGTTCCAACCAATAAGTTTGTTGCTCAACCAGCATCAGCATTATACTGTGAAGATGACATCCCTGTCCCTGAATTTAAACAAGGAGATAGCCCTACTGAAATCCTAGCTCTGTTGTCTGCATTTTTAAGTCAAACTTTGAACAAAAGAGGTTACCGAGGTTCAGCACCAACTAACAATCAGTTAAGGAACTCGTCTAACTCTCGACAACAGGCAACAATTCAGGACGGCAGGGTCATGGTGCAACCACTTCAAGGGAGATCAAATTCGTCTACTGCTGGTGCACGTTCATCCAATACTACTGCTACAAGGGCTAACAACACTGGTAAAATGAAGGTGGTTATTTGCTACAACTGCAAAGGGGAAGGGCACATGGCCCGAGAATGCAAGCAGCCTAAGAGGAGAAGGGACGACACATGGTTTAAGGAGAAGATTTACCTGGTGAATGCTCAAGCCCAAGGTCGTGAGCTTGATGAAGAAGAATTGGCATTCCTTGCAGATCCAGGAGTAGCGGAAACTGATCGTCTCACAACAGTCATCACCAACAATGCTGCTTATCAATGTGATGATTTGGATGCATATGACTCGGATTGTGATGATTTTAACACCGCCAAAGCAGCTCTTATGGAAAATCTTTCACTCTATGGGACTGATACCATTGCTGAGGTACCAAATACTGCTACAGATACTAGCATTGTACCTCATCAAGTTGAGCAAATGTCTGAGTATTCGGAAGAGCCTCCGGTGGTTAGTAATTCAATCGATGAGACAAACAATGATAGCAATAACATTGCAAGTCCTCAGAGTTTCAGTGAACCACAACCGGGAGCTCCTATGACTATTAATTCGTCTGCTCAATCTGATTTGGTTATGGTCCCTGCATCTTTGCTTAGCCAAATGAATAATGCAGTCCTTGAAACCCTTAATGCTAATCAGACTTTATCTGCCGAACTTGCTTTGCATAAGGACAAGGTTAACACCTTAGAAATGACTCCTGTGTCCACTACCTTAACCAATCCTGAATTTGATAGGTTTAGGAAAGTTCAAATGGACAATCTGCTAGAGATTGAAAGTTTAAGAGCAAATCTTTCGAATGAGCTTAAAGAAAAAGAGTCAGTCGTCACTAATTTTCAACAACTTCAAACAGATTTTGAAATTCTGGAATCCAAACAGCTTGAAATGGAAATTAAGACGTCTAACAGAATAAAAGAAACGGAACTTAAGCTTTTAAAACAATATGCTACTTCACATCTAGTACACTTGTTTCATGCTTCATTTAAAGAGTTCAACTTATCGCGTCTCATAGACTTACCACCTAACCCGGGTTATGCAAAGCAAGCACTTAACCACAACCCCCGACTGTATGATGCAACAAAGTTAGGATTGGCATTAGATCCGATAGTGTTCTCAAGTGATTCTATGACACCATACGATGAAAAGCAGTTAAAATTACTTTTGACATATCCTGAATATGATTATGCTTCAATGAATGCAAAAAATGCCACAATAGATCTTAGAACTCGTTTTAATATGAAAAAGAAAACTCTCCAAACATCCACTTTCATGCCGACTAGAGAATGCCTTAGTATAATTCCTACACTTGTCAACTCGGACAAACCAAAGGAAATTCCTAAGAATCTTCCCCCGGTTAGTACGGTAAAGCTCAGCATTGAAGAGATTGGGCAATACCTTACCGATTTTGACAAGGTCATCTTGGAATGTACGACTTCAACGGCTCAAACCGCTGGAGAATGGGCATTCGAACACATGAAATCGGTGTTTGAAGAAGCGATCATTCTGTTTGTGAACCATATTAAACAAGGAGTCTATGATCTAGCGTGTAATTTAAGTTTTGAAATTGGTGAAGTTCAAAAATTTTTCAATAACATGGATGATGCTTTTGAACAACACTTAATTGAAAAGGAAAAGATCTTATCAGAATATGACCGCTTTTTAGAACATATGGTGTCTCTTGAAGTAATGCAAGTTGTTACTATTCAATATACTCATGAAATTTCATCTACTGTGAATATTTGTGATGATGTGCATAAATCTGTGAATACTAATGAACATGTGAATACTGTAGAAAATCATTCTTGTCATGAATCCAACGCTGAATTTTTAAAGCTTCAAGATTCATATAATACACTTTCAAAAAGTTTTAACGAGCTTCAACAACATTCTATATCTCTTGAAATTGAGAATCAATCTAAAAATGAAACTCTTTCAAAACTAAATGATGGTGGAAACTCCGTTGAGACAAGTGACAAGATGATTCAGGTGGTTCAAAATTTAGAAGAAGAGATGATGAGACTTAAGAGAGAATTAGTAGAAACAAAAACGGAACTAGAGGCTGCAGAGGCTAACAATCATGTCCTAGAAACTAGAATTAATTCTATACTAGGAGAGCGTGAACAAGTAAGGCAGGGAGACTCACAAATTTCTGGTTCAATAGAAGAATACCTCGCGTTTAATGCGACAGAGCGAAAGTCTTTAATTGACAAACTGAACAAGAAATGTGAGGAAACCTCTGACCTAAAAATTCAGCTCATAGACAAAAACATGGTTTTGGCCGAGTTAAAGGAGACACTTCTTCTCACCCGACAAGAAATTATTAATAACTTAGCTAGCAATTCTGCACCGTCCTCTAGTGCTCCAACAACCAAGTCAGTAGTGCTTTATAAGAACCCGCTCCATAAGAAAAACCCGGTTACCTACGATGACTATATGAGGAATGCAACTAAGCACGTAGATCTGGTTAGGGATATTTTAGATGATTTGTATGCGCTAGATCCCTCAAGCAGTTACTACTACACAGCTCATGAATATATTAAGCGTGTTCAATATTGCTTAGCATATTTGCAATATATAGGCAAACCGGGTTCTGCACTACTCACTACTCGACCCATTGCTGTAACATAATTAAAAACATGTTAGATCGATCCAAGAAACATGAAAAGGGGGTTTTGGTGGGGGTTTTTTCGGCTGACACACGAACCGAGAGCCAAGAGGCTCTCGGTAGTCTCTTGATCACCAACAGCCGAGACCTAATGGTCTCGGTGTGGGTTGTGTGGCTCGATCGCAGGGAACAAGGGACCCCGACGCGAGTCGAGGTGGCGTTTGGTTTGTGTATGGGTCTCGGTGCAGCAGCAGCAGCACCACCGGCTTAAGCTGGTGGTTGTTTTGGTTGAGCAGGGGGAAACGCAGCCGAGCAGGGGGAACCACCAGCAAACAGCCGATGGGAATTTTGCTCGGACAATGGCAACCGCCTAGGCCGTGTAGCCACTATCAAGGGTTGTTTGGTTCGGCTTATATGTAAAACACGGGTTCGGGATTATTTTTACAAGTTATATTTTTACAAGGGAAATTAAATTAATTAAACATGATTACTAATTAATTTAATTTAATCATGAACTTAGGTTATATTAATTTTAATAAATAATACATGTTTTAACCTAAGTATTTTACCATTTAATTTAGACTATAGTTATTAATTAAATATTAAAACATGGACTATAATTAATAAATAAAACATGACTTAGGTTATATTTATTAAATATAATAATACATGATTAACCTAAGTATTTTATTTAGACTAATTTAACTAAATCATGCTTTATTTAATTAAATAATATAACCTATAGTTTATTAAATCCCCATGACTTTTATTTAATAAACTATGTTATTTATTACATGACTTATGACTTTTAACTAATAAGCTTAAACTTATATTATTAGCTTATTAATCCAGCTTATTTCTAAATATGGAAACTTTCTATTTCAGGAAACTTACTATTTTTGTAAACTTTCTTTTTTAAAAAACTGATCTATTTTTAGAAACTGATCTATTTTTGGAAACTTTCTATTTTTGGAAACTTTTTATTTTTGGAAACTTTCTATTTTTGGAAATGTGCTATTTTTAGAAAGTTACTTATTGCACAACAAGTATAATAGTACAAGAGTACTAGATAATACTTAATCAGAATACATGAAACACATGATTAATACAACATATCATTAAAAACAGTAAAACAAGACAAGAACATATAAAACAAGCTAAGAACATGTTATAACCAGTAACGTACTCAGTAATCAGACAACTTATACATGTCCATTATTTATGTAGCATTAGTGAGGCTGGAATAGGACTATTCATCCGTTCATCTTTCCTCGTTCACTACACACAAGGTACGTCTTCCGTCCTTTAGTATGGATATTCTTTCCTTATTAGGATTCCCCGTTTGCAGCTAACTGTTTTCCCAAGTATATGTTTTATATGTTTTGATTACTTGTTTTAAATGCGTAAGCTATATACATGCATGACTAGTGTCACCTAGTTATGGAGGTACCATAACCATAACACTGGAGGCACTAGTGTTATGACTTCCCCACGGTGGAGTGATTGCTCGTGGCGTCCCTATTTAGTTTTGGCCTTATATTTATATTATCATGTGGGGCGTATGGGTGCATCCTAGTTACATGTTTTACAGGATTTTCATGGTGAATGCGATGTGTGCCTTGCATCCTTCACAAGGAGTTGATCCCTCCTACACAAACTAATTAATTAAAGGCAACCCCTCTAATTGCATGATGAGGTATCCCCTCCAAGTATTCATGCAAGGTGGAACCTCATGAACTATATGGGATATTGGCTAATAATACTGATTTCATATAAAAACAGTTTTCGAACTATAAAACCAGATTTATGAACATGTTCCAGGTTATCTAGGACTTATACATTTCCGCTGCTATTAGTCCTTTATGCTTATGTCATTTCATGCTATGCTTGTATATCCGTTCATCGGTTGTTATGCTTAGCCGTTTTCCTCTCATGTTCCCAAACGGCAGGTACTCAAGGACGCTCGTAGACTTAACGAGTATGTTCATACAGATCGGAAGCTATCTAGCTTTCATTACTTTATGCATTTCCATACATTGCATTACTTTATCTTTTTGGACATTGTTTAGTCCTTTTCCATTCCAGTACTTATATTCATGTGTGTGAGCTTATTCTTGGAATACCAATGTTTGTTTCTGGTATTTCCATTCATGTTCATTTAATGCCTTTGGACATTTACCTTGCATGCTTTGGTGACACGCCATATTACCTATGATATTCCATTTACCAAAATGAGGTCTTACTATTATGGTATCAGAGCCAAGGCATCGACCTGTAGGCTCTTAAAATATGACATGTGATTAGTGGGTAATCACCATGGTCTTCCTATAACTGACAGTTCTTTTCATGCATTTATTCATGTATCATTGTTGAAGGAATTTTGACTAAGTAATGGTCGGTACAGGACTGGCCATATTTAGTCGCATGTGCTTTAAATCGAATCATTTTGTTTTGATAAACCGACCCATAGGCGTTCATCCTCGTGATGTCATTTTGTTTAGGTGAACCGAAGGTTTTTTTAATCATCTTTTTATTCACGTGTATATATGTTTTGGTAGGGTCTTAAAACGACATTACATATTAATAAAACGACATTTCAAACTTCTATACGACGCTGTATACTGCGACGTATAATATATACTTATTACAATTATAATTACATCTTTCGTTTCTACTACACAAACACACATACAAAAGAGAATATATCAAGTGATGATGTATAGTCCCCAGCCAGGTCATGAACCCGGCCTACGGGTACTACCCGTATCCGGTATATCACGAATGGGTTGGATTAATGTCATTAGGATTGTGATTTACCCAAAAGGGGAGGATATACACTAACCATAATTAGAAGATAACAATCAAGCTAATTATGGTACTTATCCTTTACTTGGGTCCAAAGCTTCATTAAAAACCCACTAGGGTTTTACCGCCTATATAAGGAACCCCCAATGGTTCCACAAAGTTATCATATTCTTCACACTTTCATACCTCATCCGATTACTAGCCTTAAATCGATTACTTACTCTCACGCTGGATTCTAATAGTGGGATACGTTCCTACGATAAGCCTAACAACGGGCTACTTTTAGTGTGTAGGATCCTAAATTGAAGTTCACTTGGTGCAGGAGACAGAGCCCGAGCACCCAAATTAAGCCTAATTTGGGTCAAGCTAGGATCATCCAACTTTTGTATCAACAAGTTGGAGCCATCCGTGGGACCCTACACTAAGCTTGAATTTTACCAATGACGAAGGGAAATCCCTATCAGGGAAACCCAAAGAAAGCCCATCCAGGGAACTAGAAGTCAGGGGGAGATATCCCCATTACCCCTACTCCACCTCTCACAGGGCATGCAGGTGGACTTAACCTATAAAACATGGGGCTACAATCCCCTGGGGGTGCGGGCACGTCCCTACACCTACCCTCACTCTGAACAGTCCCGAGACAGGGTCACCACCACCTGCTCCTAATAAGGAAAACAAAGGCCACCGGCCGGAGAGGTGGAGCACGAGCTCGCTTCGCTCGATGATGAGGATATTGAGGGAGTACTCACAAAAACCTCGACAGAATCATCCCTGCCATCACAACAAGATTTAATTTGGGGAGGAACCTCCAGTTCAGGCTCATATTTGGGAGTGTGGCACGGGATACCCCTCTCTAAACCCAAAAAAGGAAAAGAAGGCACCGAGGCGATGAACAACCCCCACTGGAGGCATAACCACAACCACGGAATGTATTCGAACGCATAGGGGATCGGATTATGCAGGAATTGCAAGGGACGCATGAGGAATCGGATCATTCTGATGGATCCATGGGGCGCGCAGCATTGGAGACTCCACAAAGGGAAAATCTCCGGACAAGCATGTGGAGGAGAATAGATTCGGGAGCAAATAAAACCACATCCTCTTCTCATAAGAGTGGCTATTATATCCAATCAAGGAGGGGAGGGGGACCGCCCTACAATGATCCAACAGGTTCTAACTCGGATGACCATCATCCAAGGCGTCGTCGCACACGGCATTCCTCCTCTAAACCATCAGACAAGGAGGGAGGACGCTACGGATGCTCCCGTTATCATACAGATGATGAAGAGGATCTCTCCCTACCATGGTGTAATGAAAGAGAAGATGCCTTTACAACCCGCATACATAACTACTCCAAGGACAAAAAGCGTCACATGTCGGTGTGTGTCAACACCTAAGATGGATCTAATGATCCGGATGATCATCTCAAAGTTTTCACCGTCCAAGCAAAAATTGAACGATGGCCGATGCCTATATGGTGCCAAATGTTCAATTCAACCTTGATAGGCAACGCCCGCGACTGGTTTGAAAAACTTCCCTACCTGAGCATTAACAACTTCGATGAGCTACACTTAGCGTTTAGAAGAAACTATACTCAACGGAAAAAGTATAATTGAGACCCGGACTCATTGGCAACGGTAAAACAAATGCCTGGTGTGACAATTTGACATTTTCAGGTAGTAAATTTATTCTCGTATATTATTTTTATATTTTATTTTTGTGTTGGTTCATACTCACATATTTACGGGATAAAATTAGGGCTTACGTGCATAATTTAACGTCTTTTACGTTTAAACCAGAAACCCTAGGTTTACGTATTTATGCTTTTGGGCTCCGTTTTTTATGATACAATTTTTATTAGAATCGTTTTGTGTCGTAGTTTCATAATTTGCAAAAACGTTTTTCGTAAATCGACACGAGTGCACGTAAATCGAGGAAACTAGAATCGAGGAGTACGCGTAAAATATTAGGGATGAGACAAGTATAACACTTGTCCCACCCCCAATATGGGTGGATTCATCAAGGGTGAAACACCCTTGGTGTCAATTTTCTAGCTAAGGCTTGAGACACTTGTCTCACACCTTGGCTTGATACCTAAGCCTCAAAACTTCACACACACACTCATAACTTGCATGTTGACTAGAAAATTTTATCAAATCTCTCCCTATCTCCTTCTTGTAGCTGTCCACCATCACCATCATAACACAATTTTCATCAAATTTCAACTTACAACTTAAACTATATTCAATCTATGATGAAAACCACCTAAAAGGAGGATGATTTGAGGTGATTTCCACTTGTGAAAGGATATTTCTATGGAGTTATTGGGCTGATTTCTAAAGAGAAGTATATATATTTGAAGATCACAAAAAGTTGTTTTTAAAAGTTAAAGATTTTGGTACATAGATCAAGCTTGTTCCTCCAAAATTTCATCATTTCCATCATTTGGTTGGTATAAAGATTGTTTCTTTCTATCATCTTATTATTTTTGTAAATGTACTTGTCTATTTACTTCCAAATGTATATGTATGATAGTGATGAATGATTATCAGAGTGTTGCATGGGGATTTTGTGTCATTAGAATAAGTTAATAAGGCTAAATCTACAAGTAAAAGATGATAAAATCTTAACTAGATTATTAGGCTGTGAAAAACAGTAAGTTTCAACTTTTTTAGTTTGTTAAATGGATTAGATTATTTGATATAATGATAGATAAATGATTTTTACACAAGTGGTTAATTGGCGACACAATGGAATGTTAAAAATGAGCAAGATATGACCAAAATACTTTGATGTACTAATCTGACTGATCTGTTTTGGACGAATTAAAACTTATATTTAGAGGTTGTTTGAGAAGGAGCCATAAAAGAGTAAATTGTATAGTATATCATGTAGTTTCTAAAGCAAAAATTTTGGATTCTAACTCATTATAGAACTCAAGATATGATAAAAATGGTGAACATGACTTTTTACATCACATTCCATAATAAGATATATAATATTAAAAGACAACTTGAGATAAAATTTTATATAAATAAATATATGTAAGTGAATAATTGATAATAACTATTATAAAAATATGTTTATACACTATAATAAATAAATATCACATTTTATAAAAATAAAACTCAACTAGTTTTCTAACTACAAACTATATATATGACTTTTACGTCTTTTCGGCTAAAACCGAAAGGATGGCGTTTTCGCCAAATAAAACTTAGATGGTCGGACCCATCTAATGTAATGTTTTATAAGAACATCTAATGATATATAAACACATTTATCAAGCAAAAACCGACAAACCCGAGCTTTGTAACATATGGACCCGTAATGGACCAAATTAGCCTTGTTGGACCACTAGGCCCAACTAGTTTGGTTTAGCACTATTGGACTTGCTCATGGGCTCAACCCACTTGGGCCAAACATATGAGTAGAGGCCAGGTCCTAAATAGATAAATGGACTAATAAAACTTATTGGACTCTTAATGGGCCTATTGTTGTGGTTTACTTCGTTCCAACAGGGTGAAGATAATCAATAGCCTAACTACATACCAATGAATGGTTACCGGATATCTCTTGAAGTCGTGTAATCACTTTCCAAAGAAGATTATTCGACCCTATGCATGGGTTAACACGAATACCTCCTTGGGATAAAACCAAGAGTTAGTTCTTGTTTTAGGCACAAATCAAGAACTCTGTGCGTGTAAGTGTTTCTTGTTTCTGTCTCTTTCATCATGCAAATATGATCACTATTTATAGTGATCCTAGTCCTAGAAGGATGTAACTCATAGTCAATGGTAATTAAGAGCATTAATCGGCCAATTAAGCTCATAATTACCTACATGAAACCATAGTGGTTACATGACCATAAACCTGGTCATCAAGTCAATATTCAACCCACATTGATTGGTAAAAGAGGTTACAAAGACTTTGTGCATCACCAGGAGCAACGTCCTAACCAGAAGCAACTTCCTGACCAGGAGCAACTTGCTCACCAGGAGCAACTTGCTCACCAGGAGCAACTTCCTAACCAGGAGCAGCTTCCTACTGATGAACTTTCAACCACTATATTGAGTCCAGGGAGGTCAGGGACTTAATGGGTGTACACTCCGTACCTCCAAACCCATTTACAAGTGTGACTCGATCCCACAATTGCACTAAATTTCCAACAATCCTCCCCAATTTAGTACAATTCCTTTTGCATGAAAATCAACTTTAACAAAACCAGTGCATAAATGAAAATGTCCTGAGGATTGAATTTCCATATTAGTACATCACTTCAAATATTCGAGAATCAGGGTGTTATAAGTATTGAACCCTTCAACTACTTTGAATACCTGAAGATAAAATACACACAAGTTTTCAAACACTTAAAACGCTCCTGACACCATACAAGCCATGTGTCCATATCCAATTCATAAATGTTGTAAGAGCCAAAGTCCATGCTCCTTGAGGCGGCGAAACCTCAACATTTACATAGGTGGTTCCTCTTTAGTTCATGCTCCTGCTTAAGCACTTTTTCAAAGAAATTAACCATTAAGAAGTTTATAACTTCATCCTCCTTTCAGCAGGTACAAGCACATCCTTGGGATGATATACATGTGCTTCAGTCCCCTGAATGTTCAACTTTCCACATTGAACTCAGCTCCCAAGTTTCCTCAGGAGGGAGTTGGGTGTCCTAGCATTCAGTGACTAGTTTGGACTTTAAACCCATCCCTTTAGCAGACTTGATAACCAAGTCTCTAGCCAATCCCTTCGTCAAGTGACCAGCTAAGTTTTGTTTAGACCTCACAAACTATATTGATATCACCCCATTCATGATTAGCTCACGAATCATGCTATGTCTAACACCTAAGTGTCTAAACTTACCATTGTACATTTGGCTATAAGCCTTAGCCAATGTAGCTGCACTATCACAACGGATAGATATTGGTGCCATAGGTTTGACCCACAATGGAATCTCAAGAAGCAAGTTTCTCAACCATTCAGCCTCTTTACCAGCAGCTGCTAGAGCCACAAATTCAGATTCCATTGTTGAACCAGTAATGCAAGTTTGCTTCTTGGATGCCCAAGAAATTGCACCACCACCAAGAAGGAATACCCAACCACTTGTGGATGAATTATCCTTAGTATTGCTGATCCAACTTGCATCAGTGTAACCTTGCAACACTGAAGGATATCCAGTATATGACAAACAATAATCTATTGTTCCTTTCAAATACTTTAGTACCCTCTGAATTGCTTGCCAATGCTGAGTACTAGGATTACTAGTGTACCTACTCAGTTTACCCACTGCAAAAGCAATATCAGGCCTAGTACTAGTCATGGCATACATCAAGCAACCAATCACCCTAGAATACTCAAGCTGGGAGACAGCCTGACCATTGTTAGGCATTAGTTTCTCACTTGTATCCATAGGTGTACTCACTGGAGTACAATCAAAGTGATTGAATTTCTTCAGGACCTTCTCAATATAATGAGACTGAGAAATTACAATACCATCACTTTCATGTTTAATCCTTATGCCAAGGATAACATTAGCCTTCCCCATGTCTTTCATAGAGAACCTTGATGACAAAAAATCTTTGGTTAAATCAACCTGAACTTGGTCAGTACCAAAGATTAACATGTCATCAACATATAGGCAAATGATGACTCTTTTACCAGATTCATCAAATTTACTATATACACATTTGTCAGCTTGGTTAAGTAAATAACCATTAGACAAAACCACTTCATCAAACTTTTGATGCCATTGCTTAGGTGCTTGTTTGAGTCCATATAAGGACTTAATCAGTTTACACACCTTACCTTCATGACCAGACATGATGAAACCTTGAGGTTGGTTCATATAAACCTCCTCATCTAAATCACCATTCAAGAATGCTGTCTTCACATCCATCTGATGAATAATCAGATTGTGAATGCTTGCCAAGGCAATCAACATTCTTATGGTACTTATGCGTGCTACAGGAGCATAAGTATCAAAGTAATCTATTCCTGACTTTTGTCTAAAGCCTTGAATGACTAACCTTGCCTTGAACTTTTCAATAGTTCCATCTACCTTCATCTTTCTTTTAAAGATCCATTTGCATCCAAGTGGATTGCAACCTGGAGGTAGATCAACCAACACCCAAGTGTTGTTGCCCATGATGGGATCTATCTCATCATTGATTGCTTCTTTCCAGAAAGCAACATCATGGGACTTCATTGCTTCATCAAATGTTTTGGGATCATCCTCAACATTAAAGCAATAGTAGTACTGGTCAGAGACTTCATCTTTCGTTCCTTCAACTAGGTATAGTTGAAATTCAGGCCCAAACTTCTTTGGAGTCCTTTGCCTTGTGCTTCTTCTAAGCTCAGGCTCAGGTTGCTGAACCACAACCTCATTAGTGACCCTTTCAGGTTCCATTGAAGCACCAATGTCCTCAGCTCTAGTAGGAGTCCTAAGGCTTGGTCTAGGGACTGATGAGAACCTAGTCTCATCAAAGTTAGCATCCCTTGATTCAATGATTGAGTTTATTGAAACTGGATCATTAGGTTCAATAACATAGAACCTATAAGCCTTGGAATGCTCAGCATATCCAACAAAGATGCATTCAATGCCTCTTTCACCCAAGGTTTTCACCTTTGGATCAGGGAGTCTTACAACAGCCCTACAACCCCAAACTTTGAGGTAGTTCAAGTTTGGTTTCCTTTTAGTCCAGAGTTCATAAGGGGTAATCATGTTCCTTTTATTAGGAACCCTATTTAATAAATAGCAAGCTGTTAACATAGCTTCTCCCCAAAACCCTTGACTCAGTCCTAAGTAGGACAACATGGAGTTAACCATCTCTTTTAGTACTCTATTTTTCCTTTCACATATACCATTTTGTTGTGGAGTATAGGGAGCAGTTGTCTCATGGATGATTCTAACAGACTCAAAGTACAAAGTATCCATGTACTCACCCCCTATCAGTCCTAAATCTTTTGATTTAGACTCCTTGTTGTAATTCAACTTCAGTTTTAAATACTTTAAATTTATCTAATGCTTCACCCTTAGTATGTAACAAATAAACATAGCAAAACCTAGAAGCATCATCAATAAATGTTACCAAGTATTTATTATTCCCTAATGAGGGAGTAGCATGCAAATCACATAGGTCACTATGGATTAGCTCCAAAACTGTAGTTTCACGTTTTACATCCTTCAATGGTTTCTTAGTAATTTTGTTCAGCATACAAGTCTGACACTTATCAGTGTCCATGTCAAAAGCTGGAATTAACCCATCCTTAGACATATCTTGCATCCTCTTATAGTGTACATGGCCTAGTCTAGCATGCCATAGTGATGAATCATTCAGTTTAGTGGTAGTCATCAGGACAGAATCAACATTTATACTAGAATCAATATTAAGCCTGAACATTTGATTACTCAAATAGCCAAAACCAATAAACACACCATGTTTTGATAGAACAAATTTATTAGATTCAATCACTTGTTTATAACCACAATTATTCAAAACACTACTAGAAACCAAGTTCTTCCTAATATTAGGAACATGCAAAACATTAAACAAAGAAACAATCTTTCCAGAACTAAATTTAAGATCTACACAACCACGTCCATGCACTAGGGCTGTTGACTCATTTCCCATGTGAAGAATAGATCCATCATTCATTGACTCATAAGGCTTGAACCAGCATCTATCTTTACACACATGTATTGTTGCTCTAGAGTCAACCCACCACGCAACATCATCATCCTGCACAAAATAAGCTTCAGATACATATGTAACATAATAAATCTGGAGAGATTCATTAAACATATTCTGACCTTTTGTGCCTGATCCATTAGCTTGGTTGCCAATGCTAACACCTTTGCAATCCCGTTTGAAGTGTCCAAGTTTCCCACACTTCCAACAAGCCACTGATGACTTCTTGTTAGGATTAGCTTTGGTGTTATCCTGATGCTTACGTTTGCCCTTGTTGTCATTGTACCTGGTGGAGTTGTTATGCTCCACCATATTGACAACAGATGAACCAGCAACATTGTTTCTCTTTGGCTTATCACTTTCATGCACCCTGAGGGATTCCTCAATGCGTAAATGACTGCCCAACTCAACAAGAGTTAACTCCTCCTTCTTATGTTTCAAGGTGTGCTTGAAATCTTTCCAAGAAGGAGGTAGTTTGTCAATGACACCAATGACACACGAGAACTGAATGGTCTCATCCATGTTCATTTTATGTTGTGTAAATCTGCCAAATATTCCAAGAAGTTCATTGTATTGCTCCATGACTGGTCTCGAATCAGTCATTTTGTAATTTTTGAAATCACTCACAAGGAACTTCTTACTTGATGCATCCTCAGCCATATATTTGGCTTCCAAGGAATCCCATAGTTCTTTAGCAGATTCAACATTTTGGTAAATATCAAATAAAGAATCAGACATACCATTGAGAATTATGCCGCGACACACATAATCATCATTCTCCCATTTGCTCCTTTTCCTCAGTTCCTCCAAAGTAGCATCATCACCACCATCAGGAATGGGAGTGGTCAGCACGTACACCACGTTCATGGTAGAAAGAAGAAAGTGCATCTTCTTCTGCCATCTCCTAAAATCAACCCCTTTAAACTTGTCCAGTTTGGAGAAGTTAGCCACCATATGCTTCATTGCCGCCGCCATTGATTATCACAAAATAATCTTCTTTGATTGTTGGGGTTTACTTCGTTCCAACAGGGTGAAGATAATCAATAGCCTAACTATGTACCAATGAATGGTTACCGGATATCTCTTGAAGTCGTGTAATCACTTTCCAAAGAAGATTATTCGAACCTATGCCTGGGTTAACACGAATACCTCCTTGGGATAAAACTAAGAGTTAGTTCTTGTTTTAGGCATAAATCAAGAACTCTGTGCGTGTAAGTGTTTCTTGTTTCTGTCTCTTTCATCATACAAATATGATCACTATTTATAGTGATCCTAGTCCTATAAGGATGTAACTCATAGTCAATGGTAATTAAGAGCATTAATCGGCCAATTAAGCTCATAATTACCTACATGAAACCATAGTGGTTACATGACCATAAACTTGGTCATCAAGTCAATATTCAACCCACATTGATTGGTCAAAGAGGTTACAAAGACTTTGTGCATCACCAGGAGCAACGTCCTAACCAGGAGCAACTTCCTGACCAGGAGCAACTTGCTCACCAGGAGCAACTTCCTAACCAGGAGCAGCTTCCTACTGATGAACTTTCAACCACTATATTGAGTCCAGGGAGGTCAGGGACTTAATGGGTGTACACTCCGTACCTCCAAACCCATTTACAAGTGTGACTCGATCCCACAATTGCACTAAATTTCCAACACCTATTGGGTCTTAACATATACATGGGCTAAAATTAGTATAATTGGACTAAGTTAACTAAATACTTAACAACTAATAATGTTGTATAAAGTGATAAAATTCCACTTGATCATCATGTTTATGACATCATTACATATACATAACAAATTTTTATAAATATATTCGACATAGTCTAAGATCGAGTATTATTTGTTTAGGTTTCCCGTGATCGAGTCACGCCGTAGGCTCTAGTTGCAGATAACCCGCCTTTCTAAACCAACGTGAGTTCATAGCCTCGTACTCTTTTAAATGTTTTATGAAATGTTTTGTAAACCCGCGAGGGAGATAACATGCGAGTTTTAATAAAAATAGAACACAAGTGGTCCCGATTGTATGCTTATTGATATGGACCCGATTGATTGTATGACCCAATGAATGATTGAAATGGGATATTATTAGTTAGGTTATGTCACTATAAGTCCCATTAGCATGAATTATGAACTACCAGGAGTTGGTAGACTCTTATGCATATAATAGTACTATTTGGGGAAGATCCCCCAGTTCGCGCCTTGACGGTTGATCCCTGTCGTGCCACATTGATTGGAAAGCGAATTTATGTATGAGAGGATTTATATAGCGTGATTTTAGTGATGACACACTGATTAAATGGGCACATATTTGTCGGGCTCGTGACCCGTTGTATATTATAGAAAGGAAACAATGTCATGCCGCTTATAATAATCCGATAATAATATCGAAAATGGTAATACTGAGGTTGCGGTCTCAGGAATAGTGTATGATATATGATTTGAATTATAATATATTGTCTGACTAGTAATATGGGGTCTTATTACTGATATTATGCTTGTGTTCTACTTTACATAACTGTTTTATATAAAGGTTTTTACTAAACTTTATGAATTCGCTCGGCATTCGCTGATTTATTTTTCGCATGTTTTATCTCAGGTGCTTGAAGGTAACTTGGAAGAAGATCGACTCTGATGGCCCACTTAATAATAATATTCATTCGAAATATGTTTTGTAACTTTATGACTGTAAAAACTGGGGGACCTTGTGTAAACTTTAAACTTTTATTCGGAT
This sequence comes from Glebionis coronaria, assembly GCA_025667525.1. Classification (NCBI taxonomy): domain Eukaryota; kingdom Viridiplantae; phylum Streptophyta; class Magnoliopsida; order Asterales; family Asteraceae; genus Glebionis; species Glebionis coronaria. The sequence continues at coordinate 194,816 of CM046880.1, forward strand.
GAATGTATGTATGGCTTTGTATAACCCTTTTTATGCGTTGTCTATGATTTGAGTTATTGTACTATCCCGTAACACTCTATTGACCTTTTCGCTGTACCGATACGAAAATTGAGAGTGTTATAGTTTGGTACCAGAGCTCTCGTTATAGAGAACGAAAGATTTTTAAAACCAGGGTTTTGAATAAAACATTTCAAAAATCTTTTAACCATAAATATTTTTAAATAAATATTTTGAGTAAAATGTTTAAAAATCTTTTGACTATAACAATGCTGAAGATCTCCGATGTTACCAACAAGCCTTATTGAGAAGATATATATTTTGATATATAATCTAATTTATATATATCATGATTTCAGTATGTAACTGTATAATAATTATTTTTATGCTAATACGAGATATATTATATAATGCAGATTTGTCATGGCAGACCCTAACATTCCCGTAGAGAACAACGCTATTCCCGAACCTAACCTAGATGATAACCCTTACCTATACTTAGTGGATTATAATGTAGAAGTATATATGGAGGAAGAAGAGGAGGAACCATTCAAGGATCCTGAGCCCCAAATAGGACTAGGAGATCAGATTGCCCCACAGGTTGATATAGTAGAGGATGGTAATGTTGGTGTCGAGGAAGATGATGGGGTTGATATAGATGTTGTAGGTATTGAGGATGACGATGAGGATTTCGAGGAGGAAGTAGATATAGGTGATGAGATTGATGATAATGAGGTGAAGCTTATTTTTCCTTCTGATGTAGAGGATGGTGAGCTTTTACCCCCTCCAGTTGAGTGGTCTAATTCTAATTCTGAGTTACCTAGTGATGAATCGTATGAATTTGAGTCAGAGGATGATGAGGATGATGATGAACCTAATGGAACTAATGGGACTACTACCTGAAGGCCGATTGATAGGGATGACTTTCAGAGGAGTGTACATGTGATAGGAGAGTCGTCGAGGGTTCGAGAGGCGACTCATATTGATGGACTTGCACCTTGGGCCTTAAGACGTGATTTAGATGCTTCCCGAGTCCAAAGTAGTATGACAGATATTGGTTTAGGTATTGTTCAGACTCATGTTGCTTTATTGGAGTCGAAAACAAAGATTGGTAAGAAAGAGCGAGAGTTGCTTGATTTGGGTTTGAAATGATGTGGAGCATAGTTTGAATGAAGTGTTTAGGAGATTGTCTGTGTTGGAAAGTGGTGAGTATGCGGAGATGAAGAAAAAGGTGAACTCGATGGAGATTCAGTTGGATGTGGCTCGCGTAATGCGCGAGAAGGCAGAAGGAGAGTTACAGGTGTCTGTTAGTTGGAACAGTAGGTTTTATGCTGAGATGGTTGAGAGAGGAGTGATTCCTAGGCGCCCAACTGATGATGATGATGAGTCTTGTGATCGTCTGAGGAAGATACCAAAGAAGAAGAATGATGATGGACCCTCTAGCAGTTCTCAGTAGACTAGTTTGTCCTTAGTAGTATCTTTGTATCTTTTGTAAAACCTTAACTAAACCGGTATGTCGGTTAGTAGATCTAGCATAATTTTTGGGCTTTTATAGTGCTAAGATTATGATGTGGAAAGTTAACTAAGACGATGAAGTTGTTTATGATCTAATGAAATATGTATCTTTTGTCTTAAATTCTATGTCGGTGCCTTATTTATAGTTTGCTTCCTTGATTATTAATTCGACCCTTTTATTTAAATCCATCATTGAGTGAATGCTTATCATACTTTGAATTGTGCGATAATAGAATCATGCCACCCAAGAAAACCGTGACTGAGGAAGAAGTGCGCAGGATCATTGCGGAGCAAGTTGCCCATCTATGGTTGAGTTTATGGCAAATGCTAGAAATGGAGCTGGCGGTAGTGGATCTGGCGGTAATGGAGCTGGCGGTAGTGGAGCTGGCGGTAATGGAACTGGCAATGGGGTCGGTAATAATGTGAATGCTAATAATGTGAATGTTAATGGTGGAGGAAATGTTGGAGGACCTGGACTTAATGCACCCGAAGTCGGTGGTTGTACTTATGTGACATTCATGAAATGTGACCCACTCCCTTTTAATGGAACTGAAGGTTCGGTAGGATTAAGTCAGTGGATCGAAAAGATTGAGTCAGTGTTTCGCATCAGTAAGTGTAAAGAGGAAGATAAGGTGATTTTTGCTATGGCTACTCTTAGAGGCCGTGCATTGACTTGGTGGAATGGGAGGATTGCTTTTATGGGCATTGATGTTGCTAATGCTACTCCATGGGCTGAAACTAAAAAGTGGATGACTCAGGAGTTTTGTCCTTGTAGTGTGATTATAAGGTTGGAACAAGAGTTGACTCATTTGAAAATGAAAGGTGTGGACATTGATGGATACACAAATCTATTCCGTGAGTTGGCTTTGTTGTGTCCCCGGTTGGTTGAACCTGAGGAGATAAGAATTGAACAACACGTTAAGGGGTTGACCAAAAATATCCGAGGGGATGTGAAATCCTCAAAGCCATCGACCATTGATGATGCGGTGCGAATGGCTTACCAGCTCATTAGACAAATCATTCAGGATAAGGAGGATGAAGCACACGTTGGTGAGAAGAGAAATGGTGAAGGCGGTCGTGGAGGTCGAGGTGACAATAGGCAAAGTTTCAATCGCAGTCAAAATCAAAGAAGGGGAAATGCAAACGCTCTGACCAACGACGCACCGCGTAATGATGAAAAGTGTCCAAAGTGTGGTAATAAAAGGCATGCTGGTGATTGCTGGAAGTGCAGAAACTGTGGAAAGCTAGGTCACAAAGTGGAAAAGTGTAACAGGGGATTCGTTTGTTACATCTGTGGAGAAGAGGGACATAAGAAGCCACATTGCCCAAAGTTGAAGAAGAATGGTCAAGGAAGAAACAACCAGGGTGGTGCTTATGAACTTGGGACGGTTGATGTTAAGAAGGAGGATCCGAATGTCGTCACTGGTACGTTTTTACTCAACAATCATTATGTTGTTGCTCTATTTGATTCGGGTGTTGATAGGATCTTTGTATCTACCAAATTTAGTGCCCTTATTGACATTGAACCTATTGAGATAGAAACCAGTTACGAAGTAGAGTTGGCTGATGGTAAATAGGTAAGAACTATAAGTTATTACAAGGGTGCTCTTTAAATCTCTTGAACCATTCCTTCCCGATTGATTCGATGTTAATCAAACTAGGTAGTTCTGACATTATTATTGGAATGGATTGGTTATCCTTGAATGATGCTGCAATTTTATATGGAGAAAAGAAGGTTAAAATTCCCCTCAAGAATAGGACGTTAGTAATTGATGATAATCGAGGTGAATCCCGTCTGAAAATCGTTTCATGTATTAAAGTCCAAAAGTACATCAGGAAGGGTTGCGAGCTATTCTTAGCTCAAGTGACCGGGAACGAGTTTAAGGAGAAACGATTGGAAGACGTTCCTATTATCTTTGATTTTACTGAGGTATTTCCCAATGATATACCCGGACTTCCGCCGATTTGGAAAGTTGAGTTTTGAATCGATCTTGTTCCTGGTGTTGCACCGGTGGCACGCGCGCCTTACCGATTAGCACCATCTGAATTGAAAGAATTATCTGAACAACTCAAGGAGTTGTCTGATAAGGGTTTTATTCGACCGAGCTCGTCACCTGGGGAGCCCCGGTCTTGTTCGTTAAAAAGAAAGATGGATCTTTCCGTATGTGCATCAATTACCGTGAGCTAAACAAGTTGACAATTAAAAATCGATATCCTTTACCAAGGATTGATGATTTATTTGATCAACTACAAGGCTCTAGTGTATATTCTAAGATTGATCTGCGGTCTGGATATCATCAACTTCGCGTCCGCGAAGAAGATATTCCTATCACTGCATTTAGAACTCGTTATGGACACTACGAATTTTAAGTAATGCCATTTAGGTTAACTAATGCACCGACGGTACTCATGGATCTAATGAATCGAGTGTGCAAACCCTATTTGGATAAATTTGTGATCGCGTTCATTGACGACATTCTAATCTATTCCAAGAATAAAGAAGAGCATGGAGAACACTTAAGGACTATCTTGAATTTGTTAAAGGATGAAAAGTTGTACGTAAAGTTTTTGAAATGTGATTTTTTGTTGGACTCCGTTCAATTTCTTGGTCATGTGATTGACGAAGATGGAATTCATGTTGATCCGGCGAAGGTTGAAGCTATTAAGAGTTGGTCTGCACCGACAACGCCAACGGAGGTGCGACAATTCTTAGGATTGGCTGGCTATTATAGACGATTCACTAAAGAATTTTCTTTAATAGCTAAATCCCTGACCAAGCTTACTCAGAAAAATAAACCTTTTGTATGGGGAAGTGAAGAAGATGGAGCATTTCAGATATTGAAGCAAAAATTATGTAGTGCACCTATTTTATCATTACCCGAAGGTAGTGAAGATTTTGTGGTATTTTGTGATGCGTCTCTTAGAGGTTTTAGAGCTGTCTTAATGCAGCGAGAAAAGGTGATAGCTTATGCTTCTAGACAATTAAGTAAAAATGAGGAAAATTATATTACTCATGATCTAGAGTTAGAAGCTGTAGTCTTTGCTCTTAGGTTGTGGAGACATTACTTGTATGGCACCAAATGTACGGTATTCACCGATCATAAAAGCCTACAGTATATCCTCGATCAAAAAGAACTAAACATGAGGCAACGTAGGTGGATAGAACTGTTAAGTGATTATGATTGTGAGATAAAATATCACCCAGGTAAAGCAAATGTTGTTGCCGATGCATTAAGTAGAAAGGATAGAGAGCCGATCAGGGTACGTTCTCTAGTCATGACTGTGCACAATAATTTTCCTGATCAAGTTAGAAATGCACAAATAGAAGCTTCTAAGAAAGAAAATTTTGATAATGAAGGGTTTCAAGGTGAAGGAGATCCTTTAGAGGTTAGAGCAGGCGGAGTGAAATGCTTAAGAGGTCGTATGTGGTCACCGAAGTATGGAGGCTTAAGAGACTTAATCATGTTCGAATCCCACAAATCTAAATATTCCATTCATCCTAGTTCTGACAAGATGTATCTTCACCTGAAGAAGTTATACTGGTGGCAGATGATGAGACTGCTTTTATACATAGTCTCATCGTCCAAATCGGGCTTAAAATGCATAAAATATCATGAAAATGCCAAATATATGCTCGTGTTTGTTACTTGTGTATTTTAGGTACGAATATTGAGGAAATGACAAAAAGATCACAAGAATCATTCAAAAACGAACACGGGAAACGAAGCCGCACAATGAACCGGACCCAAATCTGGAATTTCCAAAATGGACCTTGAAGAATTGAAGATTGGAAACTTTAGTCCCTCATTTTTTAAGACTTGGCAATTTATACCCTTGCATAACTCATAAAATGCATTGAGGTCCCTAAATTATCAAGTATTTACAAGAACAGCCCTTGAAGAATGAAGAAATTTGCATTTGAAGTCCTTGTTTCAAGTTTGAAAAGTATTTGTGCCATTTTTGACAAGTGAGCCAAAGTTGTTACAAGTAATTTGGGCGTTGATAGCTGTTTAATACAAAAGGAAAGGAGTATGAAACCTTGGGGGCCTAAACTGTCAAAAAGCCAAACCCACACATCTAATACAGAGCTGACACCTCAGCTTAACCCGACCCTACCCACTAAACCAACCCAAACCCGTAACCCTACCCACACCCAACCAATTTATTTAATAAACTGGTCAACCCAGTCAAATCCTCCCAACTTTCCCACCAAACACATATTTTAAAAACATTAATCCCCTTTTCAGATTAAACACACCCTTAATCCCAGATAAACCCTAATATTCCCCAGCCTTAATCACCCTTAATTCAAAGGGGTTTTTCCCCAAACCTTCCAGATCCTTAATTTACCCCAACCTCACCCCATCCCACACCAAAACCGTGACCAAGACACACCCATGTGTCTTGTAGGCCCCTCCCCTGCCCCGTCCCTTTCCCTCAAAACCCTAAAATGGACAAGACCAATGGTTGGATGTTACTCCTTGCCCCCCAAGGACATTTTAAACGTCCAAGATCATAACAAGACCAGCTGGCATCAAGGACAATCACAAGACTCGTCTTTTGACCAAGATTCCAAGACTTTTCTCAAGGGCAGATTAGGAAATTTGTAGCTAGGGTTTTATTGATTCTAGATAGTTCTTTTGAGTAATATATAATGAGATGCATGTATCTCATTTAGCTTGTTCCAGTTTTTAGCTCTCAACACTTGTAATTCCTTTTTTACAAATTTATAAAGTTGGTATTTTTCTTAAAATTGTAATTCCTATTATTGTTTTTAAAAAGTTGGTGTGTGATTGAAGGCTAGACTGAGTTCCATTTAACATATTATTCAAACATTTTGTGTTTGAATTTTCAGAAACAAGGTTTCTGAAAAAGGTGATTTTTGGTAAATCCTTGTTTCAAGATTTGGTTTGCAGGTTTGTAAGCCAGTTTGGTGTAAGTGTTTTTCAAAGGAAAAAGTTTAAGAAAAGTTTTTGAAAGGGTTTAAAAAGGTTTAAAAAAAAATCAGATTATTGGATATTTGTGTGTTCTATTTTTCTTAGCAGGTTTGATTGGGAGCTTGATCTGCCCAAGGTCCTGCACAGGCCCGGGCCTGTTTGAAGGTGGTTAAGCAACCACTGAGGGACCTGGATGTAGGTCCCCCTAGGTAACAATCTTGTTTCCATTTTCAGTTTGCAAAATTTGGTGTTTATGTGATTTATGCATGAAACTGGTTAAATGTTTGTTTGAGTGTTTAAAATTGATTATTTAGATATTTTATGCATGCTAGATTGGTTCTAGATTAGTTTGGGTGTCATTTGATTTGATTTAGTTTGAAAAAATCATTTTCAGAAATATAAAGGGGTGTTTGGATTAGGTTTTAAGTAGGATTTAATGATATGAATTTGGGATAAAACCTGTTTAAACACATTTCTTTGGTGGTTGTTAGGTAATACATGTACTTAGGTTTAAGTTTGGAAAGGTTTAAAAGCAATTTGCATGTCAAAAATTGGATAATATAGCCAAAATCAGAAAAGTGTCCTGAGTGACTGAATTTGTTGGAATTTGTTCATCAAATCTTGCTAGTTGTTAGATTATAGGTTATTTGAGGATTGTGTGTTGGTTGTATGCTATGTTGTGAGCTTATGTGCAAGTTATGAGCATCTAAAATCCATTTGTGTGCAAGTAAACTAGGCCTATATTCATCAGTCAACATTCAGCTTAATCAGAAACTTATTTGGCTTATTTGGTGCTTATTTTGTGAAGTGCTTGCCTGTTTTTTGTGTTTAATTTGACTCCCTATACTCAACTGAGTATAGGGGTGCCTTTTGTCCAAAGAACAAGCTCCAAATAAGCTCTCCTGAGCTTATTGGTCAACTGACCAACATTTTTACACTAGTAGTGGGAACTCCTTTCCCACTGGTAGCACAATAGTTAGTCCTGCTTCACAACAAGACAAAACCCCAAACATGTCACTTTCAGTAATCTTGTATTTTTGTCTTTAGTGGGCAATTTTTAGAATTAGACTTTAAAACTTGTTTCAATATTTTTCTTATTTAATTTAGGATTTTTCTGTTTAATTAAAATTTTTATTACTGTTCATTTAGTATTTTTTAGGTTTTATTGTATTTTTAATTAACTTTTTATTTTCTGTTTTTGGCGTTTAGTGCCAAAAATACATATTTTTCAGTTTAAACATTTTTCCTAGACTTAGAATAATATTTTAAGAGTTCTAGTATAAAAAGTTTTTACTGTTCACCTTTTATTTAATTTTTAGAATTAATTTAAGATAATTAGGGTTTTATTTATAACTAGTTTTGTCTTTTAGTGGAAAAATTAATATTTTTCAAACTTTTTAAATTTTCTATTGTTCATTAGAGTATTTTAGGATTTTTAAAATTGGTAAATTATTTTTAGCATTATTTTATTATTTTTTATAATTATTTTGGTTTAAAAATAGTTTTTAGTATTTTAAAAATAGAAAAATAGTTTTTAAAAATTAGGAAAAATACTTTTTAGTCTTTAGATAATATAAGTAAGTTATTTGTTCAATAAAATCATATTTTGGACATTTTGATTAATTATATTTAATTTTAGGGCTTTAATTAGCATTTAAAATTGAATATTTAATTAATAAAAGGTTTTAAAATATTTTTATTGGATTTTGTTATACATTTGAAAACATGGGAAATTAAGTCCCCGTTATGTTGGGCCACTCAAGATAATATCAAGAGTGGGCTCGGTGGCAACATAATTATCGGTGTTATTAACCATGGAAGGTTATTCAGAATACTTGTGTTCTCTTTATTTAATTTAAACTCTATGGATTCACTCAACAATTTTTGTTGATTTTATAGCATGTTTTATCTCAGGTCCATAAAGAAGGTACTCAAGGAAGGTGGTTTCATGAAGCTTGCTTAAATTTTGGTGACTATGGCCCGCTTTTATAAAATATATCCATTTAAAACAACTTCTATCTTTTGATGTGGACTGTAAATATTTTAAAATTATCTGGGACCGTGTATAAATTATTATCTTTTGAAAACATGAATGGATGTTATTATAAAAATGACTCGTTTTGAGCCGTTTTCTATAACTGTGTGATTGTATCATGTAAGTAACACTCAAGAACCCTTCCGCTAATGTGACCCGATTTTGAAAGTGTTACAGACAATCCGTCAATTTTAGGTCGTTATTCTAATATCAGCTTTTACGTATTATTTATTTACTCTATTAAGAAATTTAATTTATCGGCTAACCGGGAAGGTTAAGGCTTAAAATTTAGCGTAAGAATGTCGTTTAGATTATAACCGGCAAGGAGTAAGTTTGGTATCGATATTTATATTCTCCTTATGATATAGAAATATTTTTCTTATCATTATTTTAATTGTTCGTTTTACTGACATTCGTCGTAAATTTATGATCAAATTTTAAGTGTCATTTATTTATATGACGCATTAACGTTTATTAAATAATAAGCCCTCATTTATATATCAAAATAAAAATTTCCTCCGATTGTCATCGTTTTTATTTTATATTAAGCGTTTATTTTTCGTGTTTTATGCATAACTTTTAAATCGTGTTACTTCTAAAAATATCGGGTTTTGATAATACCCGCGTTGAAAATTATGTGACAAAATTATTAATACATCACCCCACAACTATGCTTACACGACACATTTAACTTGAATGTGCATGTTTTCTATCCTTGTAAATGTTCTACACGTGTCTTTTTTTTTCCATGTACATACATGTATAAATCTAATTCTTGCACATATTATATCATTCTTTTCTTTTCTTGTGGATCTCTTGCTGCCGAACCAACTCACACCTTTAATACATACTCGTATTTTTTTTATAGTCCTTGATTAGTTTTGGTGGAGGCTAAGTCATTCAAGCTTATTATTGGTTTATTTTAATCATCATCTTTATCGCAAGTTGGGGCTGAAGTTATGTCATTTTTAGGTTATCAAAAAGTTTGGATAACTAAATCATCAAGAGTGTTTTGATTGAAAGGGATTGTATAAAGTTCTTGATTAAAAATCATCCATCATCATCTCATGTAAGTATATTTAATTTCTGATTTTAATAACATTAAAAATACTAAATCATATATATATAAGATTTATTTTCAGTACATCGTTAAATATAATGAACTAATAACAAAGATGTTACTAAAATTATGACTTTTACAAGAAAATTTGTTTTATTGATAACAGGACTTTTTGACAGCTTTTTGTCATTGCTAATCTACAACTAAGTGAGTAACAATGAGATATGTGATAGATTTAGTGACAGATTTGAGTCACTAATTGATCTTATTTTTGGCAGCCTATGTGACACATTATGTCTGTGACAAATATTAATTGTCACTAATTACACAAAATCTAACGTGTCTTTGTATATAAAGATGAATCGAGATGATTGACCATTATATCTAATTTAAGCATAGTTTTGTATATATTAAAAATATAAATTGAATTTCTAATAGCAATTTTTAAGTGCATTCATTTCCGTTATTCGATAAATTTAAGGCACGTCATTTTATTTTAGGTTACCGTTAGGAGTACGCGGCTTTCCACTTTATTGTATTTCGTCATTTTACTCTCGTCAACATCATGTCTATTGCTATCATCGTCCGTTACTTCTTGTGCAAGGTGAGTTCATAGCCTCGCTTTTATTTATTTACTTATTTTATAAAACCCGCGAGGGGATAACATGCTTGTTTTACTAAAAATAAAAGAGTACAACTATAAGTTGCGGTAAGCCAATTGAATGGTGCAACTAGAAGTTGTGAAAGCTCTATTTACTTGAAAATAAATAATTGAAAATGAAGGGTACAACAAGAGTTGCTGTAAACCCATGAATGGGTGCAACCAAAAGTTGTGGTAAACCCTTATTATTTTAAAATAGAACACAAGGGACCCGATTGTATGCTTAGATGAAAGTTATTACATAAGTTAGCTTTAGCCTTAAAAGACCCATTGAATCGTGAATTGTTAATCGAAAGAACGCTAATACTATGGATAGATCTATCGGGGTGACGCCCAGTCCGATGCGATTAGCTATCGCAATGTGTAGTGAAGCACATGTGTATTGGAGCACATCGGATGCATATGTATAAGAGAAATATACGCACTTGGCTAGGTGTGTTAGGCTGAAATAATATATGTTAACGTTCAATGTCATGAGGCTTATGTAATAACACCGATAATTATGTCCGTACAACATAATTGTCTTTCGATGGATTATTAACCATGGAAGGTTATTCAGAATACTTGTGTTCTCTTTATTTAATTTAAACTCTATGGATTCACTCAACAATTTTTGTTGATTTTATCGCATGTTTTATCTCAGGTCCATAAAGTAGGTACTCAAGGAAGGTGGTTTCATGAAGCTTGCTAAATTTTGGTGACTCTAGCCCGCTTTTATTAAATATATCCATTCAAAACAACGTTTATCTTCTAATGTGTATTGTAAATATTTTAAAATTATCTGGGACCGTGTATGGATTATTATCTTTTGAATGAATGGATGGATGTTTTATTAAAATGACTCGTTTTGAGCCGTTTTCTATAATTGTGTGATTGTATCATGTAAGTAACACTCAAGTACCCTTCCGCTAATATGAACCGATTTTGAGAGTGTTACAGATTTTTATTCTTATTTATATTATTTTAGACTACTTTTAGCTTTTAATTAATTTTTAGGTTTTAAAATTTTTGATTTTGTAGTTTTTACGGTTTTACGTGAACGCTCCTTTCGTCTTAGCTCGATCCGTCTTCGTAACCGTCTTTTCTTTCTCATTTCTATTTTCTTTTCTTCTCAATTTAATCAAAAAAACATAAATCAATTCATTACACAACACACGTGCCTCCTCGAGAGAACGATCCCCACTTTGGGTCATAAGTGTTTACGTTTTCCTAAACGTACGCTTAATACTTACCGCTTTTACCTTCCTTTTCCTAAAGGGGTAAAAATACAACTATCAGCAGAATATGAAAGCCGATATTGCAATGTATGTTCGTCAATGTTTGACTTGTGCAAAAGTCAAAGCTGAACATAAAAAGCCATCAGGACTACTTCAACAGCCCGAAATTCCTGAATGGAAGTGGGAACGAATCACGATGGATTTCATCACTAAGCTTCCTAGAAAATCTTCTGGAAATAACTCGATTTGGGTCATTGTCGACAGACTGACCAAATCAGCTCATTTCATTCCTATTAAAGAGTAGTTCTCACTGGAGAGGCTGACTTGTCTTTATCTTGAGGAGGTTGTATGTAAACACGGAGTGCCTATATCGATTATTTCTGATCGAGACTCTCGATTCGCATCGAATTTTTGGAGATCCCTCCAAATATCTTTGGGAACGAATCTTCATATGAGCACCGCTTATCACCCCCAAACTGATGGGCAGAGTGAAAGGACGATACAGACACTGGAGGATATGTTGAGAGCATGTGTGATTGATTTTGGTAAGGATTGGGATAAACATTTGCCATTGGTAGAATTTTCATATAATAACAGTTATCATGCTAGTATTAAGGTTGCACCGTTCGAAGCTCTATATGGTAGAAAGTGTAGATCTCCTGTGTGTTGGAGTGAAGTTGGAAATACCCAGCTCACCGGACCGGAATTGATTCGGGAGACTACAGAGATGATAGTTCAGATTAAGAAGTGGTTGTTGACAGCCCGAAGTAGACAAAAAAGTTACGCGGATGTGCGGCGGAAATCGATGGAGTTCGAAGTGGGGGACCGTGTGATGTTCAAAGTGTCGCCATGGAAAGGCGTCATAAGATTTGGAAAGCGTGGGAAATTGAATCCCCGCTATATCGGACCATTCAAGATTTTATCTAGAGTTGGTCCAGTGGCTTATAAATTAGAGTTACCCCAAGAACTTCATAGTGTCCACAATACATTCCATGTATCTAATCTGAAGAAATGTTTAGCTAAGTGTGATGAGAAAATTTCGTTGGATGAGGTCAGGATTGATGAGAAGTTGCATTTTATCGAAGAACCCGTAGAGGTTATGGATCGTGAAGTAAAGCAACTTAAGCAAAGTCGAATACCTATCGTTAAGGTTCGTGGAATTCAAAGCATGGGTCAGAATTTACTTGGGAGCGAGAGGATAAAATGTGGAAGAAATACCCACACCTCTTTGACTTCAATAAGAAACGAGAATTGAAATGAAACCGATATACGAGAACGTAGATCCCTTTTTAGGAGGAAATGCTGTGACAATCTGACATTTTCAGGTAGTAAATTTATTCTCGTATATTATTTTTATATTTTATTTTTGTGTTGGTTCATGAACTCACATATTTACGGGATGAAATTAGGGCTTACGTGCATAATTTAACGTCTTTTACGTTTAAACCGGAAACCCTAGGTTTACGTATTTACGCTTTTGTGCTCTGTTTTTTATGAGACAATTTTTATTAGAATCGTCTTGTGTCGTAGTTTCATAATTTGCAAAAACGTTTTTCGTAAATCGAACCGAGGGCACGTAAATCAAGGAAACTAGAATCGAGGAGTACCCGTAAAGTATTAGGGATGAGACAAGTATAACACTTGTCTCACCCCTAATAGGGGCGGATTCATCAAGGGTGCAACACCCTTTGGTGTCAATTTTCTAGCTAAGGCTTGAGACACTTGTCTCACACCTTGGCTTGATACTTAAGCCTCAAAACTTCAAACACACACTCATAACTTGCATGTTGACTAGAAAAATTTTTCAAATCTCTCCCTCTCTCCCTCTTGTAGCCGTCCACCATCACTACCATAACACCATTTTCATCAAATTTCAACTTACAACTTAAACTATATTCAATCTATGATGAAAACCACATAAAAGGATGATGATTTGAGGTGATTTCCACTTGTGAAAGGAGATTTCTATGGATTTCTTGGGCTGATTTCTCAAGAGAATTATATATATTTGAAGATCACAAAAATTTGTTTTGAAAAGTTAAAAATTTGGGTACATAGATCAAGCTTGTTCATCCAAAATTTCATCATTTCCATCATTTGGTTGGTATAAAGATTGTTTCTTTCTATCATCCTATTATTTTTGTAAATATACTTGTCTATTTACTTCCAAATGTATATGTATGATAGTGATGAATGATGATCAAGTTGTTGCATGGGGATTTTGTGTCATTAGAATAAGTTAATAAGGCTAAATCTACAAGTAAAAGATGATAAAATATTAACTAGATTAATAGGCTGTGAAAAACAGTAAGTTTCAACATTTTTAGTTAATTAAATGGATTAGATTATTTGATATAATGATAGATAAATGATTTTTACACAAGTGGTTAACTGGCCACACAATGGAATGTTAAAAATGAGCAAGATATATTCAAAATACTTTTGATGTACTAACCTGACTGATCTGTTTTGGACGAATTAAAACTTATATTTAGAAGCTGTTTGAGAAGGAGCCATAGAAGAGTAAATTGTAGAGCATATCATGTAGTTTCTACAGCAAACATTTGGGGTTCTAACTCATTATAGAACTCAAGATATGATAAAAATAATGAACATGAAGTTTTACATCAGATTTCACAATAAGATATATAATATTAAAAGACAACTTTAGATAAAAGTTTATATAAATAAATATATATATAAGTGAATAATTGATAATAACTATTATAAAAATATGTTTATATACTATAATAAATAAATATCACATTTTATAAAAATAAAACTCAACTGGTTTTCTAACTACAAACTATATATATATGACTTTTACGTCTTTTTGGCTAAAACCGAAAAGATGGCGTTTTCGCCAAATAAAACTTAGATGGTCGGACCCATCTAATGTAATGTTTTATAAGAACATCTACTGATATATAAACACATTTAACAAGCAAAAACCGACAAACCCGAGCTTTGTAACATATGGACCCGTAATGGACCAAATTAGCCTTGTTAGACCACTAGGCCCAACTAGTTTGGTTTAGCACTATTGGACTTGCTCATGGGCTCAACCCACTTGGGCCCAACATATGAGTAGAGGCCTGGTCCTAAATAGATAAATGGACTAATAAAACTTATTGGACTCTTAATGGGCCTATTGGGCCTTAACATATACATGGGCTAAAATTAGTATAACTGGACTAAGTTAACTAAATACTTAAAAACTAATAATGTTGTATAAAGTGATAAAATCCCACTTGATTATCATGTTTATGACATCATTACATATACATAACAACTTTTTATAAATATTTTTCGACATAGTCTAAGATCGAGTATTATTTCTTTAGGTTTCACGTGATCGAGTCACGCGACGTACGCTCTAGTTGCCGATAACCCGCCTTTCAAAACGAACGTGAGTTCATAGCCTCGCACTCTTTTAAATGTTTTATGAAATGTTTTGTAAACCCGCGAGGGAGATAACATGCGAGTTTTAATAAAAATAGAACACAAGTGGTACCGATTGTATGCTTATTGATATGGACCCGATTGATTGTATGAACCAATGAATGATTGAAATGGATTATTATTAGTTATGTTATGTCACTATAAGTCCCATTAGCATGAATGGTGAACTAACGGGAGTTGGTAGACGCTTATGTATATAATAGTACTATTTGGGGAAGATCACCCTAGTTCGCGCCTTGACGGTTGATCCTCGTCGTGCCACATTGATTGGCAAGCGAATTTATGTATGAGAGGATTTATATAGCGTGATTTTAGTGACGACACGCTGATTTAAATGGGCACATATTTGTCGGGCTCGCGACCCGTTGTATATTATAGAAATGCAACAATGTCATGCGGCTTATAATAATCAGATAATAATTCCGATAATGGTAGTACTGAGGCTGCGGTCTCAGGAATAGTGTATGATATATGATTTGAATTATAATATATTGCCTGACTAGCAATATGGGGTCTTATTACTGATATTATGCTTGTGTTCTGCTTTACATAACTGTTTTATATAACGGTTTTTACTAAACTCTATGAATTCACTCGGCATTCGCTGATTTATTGTTCGCATGTTTTATCTCAGGTGCTTGAAGTTAACTTGGACGGAGATCGACTCTGATGGCCCACTTAATAATAATATTCATTTTAAATATGTTTTGTAACTTTATTACTGTAAAAACTTGGGGACCTTGTGTAAACTTTAAACTTTTATTTGGATGAATGTATGTATGGCTTTGTGCAACCCTTTTTATGCGTTGTCTATGATTTGAGTTATTGTACTATCCCGTAACACTTTATTGACCCTTCCGTTGTACCGATACGAAAAATGAGAGTGTTACACATGGGGAGTCCACAGAAGACTTCACAGAACGCTTCAAAGACGAATGCACTCGGATAAGGGCGTGCCCAGAAGTCCTCAAGATCTCCAACTATATGCATGGCATAACATACAAAGAACTAATTCAGCGCCTCAATGATAGACGGCCCTAAAAGTTTGAGGACCTCATGAAAAGGGTTAGAAATTTTTTGGAAGGGGAGACGACCGTGTCTGCGGCTTACCCATCAAGAGGAAACCAAAGTTATTGGTTGAATGACAAGTCAAAGAGGCAGTCCAACAATCAAGGTAATAACAGGAGTTCGGATTATAAAAATCAAACAAAAGGGGGACAGTCGAACGACAAGTTCACGCCTCTAAAAATGACGTACCGAGACATCCTACTGACAGAAGGGGTAAAATTTCCAAGGTCGCCCCCAATGACAACTCTGGTTGATCGTCGTTAGGGAAATCGCTTTTGCAAATTTCACAATGACAAGGGTCACGGTACGGATGAGTGCATTCAGCTCAAGAAGAACGTTAAGTCGCTGATTAAGTCAGGAAAACTCAAGCATCTGGTCAAGGACTGGACGGATGGGAAGGATAACAAAAAGAATGAAAAAAAAGATTTCCAGAAAGACAAGCCTACAACCATATTCATGGTTCATTCATGCCAGTGCAGGACGAAGCAGAAAGTTAGTCAGAAATTTTCTCGCGCCAAGGAAATCTCGTTCCCCTATCATGACGACCAACATGGCGGACACGCCTCTCACGATTGAGGTGAACATTGGAAGCCACAACGTTTGTCACATGTATGTTGATGGAGGATCATCCGCACAGATACTATATGAACACTATTTCATACAGTTGAAACCAGAAATCAAAAGCCAATTAATGTTGGTCAGGTCGCCACTTATTGCTTTTAGCGGAGATACTATTTGGCCACTAGGGCAGTTACGGTTGTTAGTAACTATCGGGGATCAATAACATTCAACTACAGCATGGATGAACTTTATGGTTATACGCTCTCATTCCCCGTACAATGGTATCATCGGAAGGCCAGGAATACTCGCCATACGGGCAGTCCCGTCTACGACACACGGCATGCTGAAATTCCCAGTCGAGGGTGGAATGTTACTATCTTTAATTCGATAGTACCACCATCGGAATGTAATGCCGTCACAACATCAATACAACCAACACCAAAGAAGGAGGGGTTACCTCCTATGAATTGAAAGGTGGCTATCCACCCTCCGATAAGGGAAGGAATGCTATGTGTTCCCTCCTTAAGGCAAACCTCGATGCGTTCGCTGGGAACCAAAGCACATGACAGGCGTACCACGCTCGGTCGCGGAGCACAAACTTCATATCTGCCCGGGGTATCCTCCGGTGAGACAAAAGAAGCGCGATCAGGCTCCCGATCGCAGCCAGGTTATGCTAGATGAAGTAAAAAAGCTGGTTGAGGCAGGAATCATGCGGGAGGTTTATTACCACGAGTGGCTTTCCAATCCGGTTATGGTAAAGAAACATGATGGCAGCTGGCGCATGTGTGTGGACTTCACTGACTTAAACAAAGCTTATCTGCAAGACTGTTACCCGTTGCCAGAAATCGATTGGAAGGTCGAATCCCTATGCGGGGTACCCATTTAAGTGTTTCTTAGATGCGTATAAAGGGTATCACTAGATCTAGATGTCCGAAGAGGACGAGGAGAAGACGGCGTTCCATACCAGTCAGGGTGTGTATTGTTATACAAAAATGTCGTTCGGACTCAAGAATGCAGGGGCGACATATCAACGACTTATGGACAAGGCGTTCGACTCACAGATTGGTCGTAATCTTGAAGTCTATGTTGATGACTTAGTTATAAAGAGCCACACGGAGGACGAGCTCCTCTATGATGTCCAGGAGACGTTCGACACCCTGAGGAAGATCAACATGAAGTTGAATCCCAAAAAATGCACATTTGGAGCAACCAAAGGAATGTTTTTGGTATACATGATAGACCCAAACGGCATTAAGCCATGTCCTGAGAAAACTGAGGCCGTGATACAGTTACCATCTCCTCGGACACTGAAAGAGGTACAATCACTTAACGGAAAGTTGGTTGGGCTTAACAGGTTCCTCTCGAAATCCACAGAGAAGTCACTTCCTCTATTCAAAACACTTAAGAAGTGCTTGAAGAAAGGGGATTTCGCTGGATAAGGGAGGCAGAGGAGGCATTTGGGCAACTTAAGCAGCGCCTGGCTGCCCTTCCAATGCTTGTTACCCCAAGACCTAAGGAGGAGCTAATCATGTACCTGTCCGCTACGCATGGAGCAATAAGCGCCGTCCTAATGACTGGTCGAGACGTAGTTCAGACTCCAGTCTACTTCATAAGCAGAACATATTGCAGGGACCGGAATTGAATTATTGCTCGATGGAGAAGCTGGTCCTATCATTGGTCTTCACCGCAAAAAGGTTGCACCAATACTTTCAGGCGCACCCAATTGTGGTCATCAGGACCAACCAATAAAACAAATCATCTCTAGACCAGACGTAGCAAGAAGACTGTAGAAGTGGAGCATCCTTCTTGGGGAATATAATATCTCTTATAGACCAAGAACAGTCGTAAAAGGCCAAATCTTGGCAGATTTCATTGTAGAGAAACCCGATGAGGACACGCCAATGGCCCAAACGGAAGAAATACCAAAGGAACCATGGGTTCTATTCACCGATGGATCACGGATGGGTCAGGAGCAGGCCTCATACTCACAAATCCGGAGGGTATGTAATTTACTTACGCCTTACATTTTGAATTCACGGCCACAAACGATTAGGCGGAGTATGAAGCATTGATAGCAGGCATGAAAATCGCGACTAGAATGAAAGTATCCAACCTTGAGGCCTACGTGGACTCGCGGCTTGTCGCGAATCATATCCTTGGATAATATGTAGCCAAGGAAGACAACATGATCCAGTATTTGAAAAAGGTCAGGTCACTCATCGTTGACTTTGAGAATTATCCATAAAGCAAGTACCAAGGGGCGAGAATAAAAAGGTAGACACGCTTAGCACTTCGGCCATCTATCCAAGCAGGTGTTGGTAAAGATACTCAAGGATAAATCCATTGTCGGGGACGAATTCGCAGCAATAGTCGATGAGGAGGGACCTACCTGGATGACCCCAATCATTGACTACTTAACGAAAGAGACTCTTCCTGATGATGAGACGGAAGCGCGCCGCATCCGCAGGAAATCACACCAGTTTGAATTGCGTGATGGTATCCTATATAAGCGCTCATTCTTACAGCCTTGGTTACGATGCGTCGGACCAAGACAAGCTAGCTATGTCATCAGTGAGATCCACGAGGGGTGGTGTGGCATGCACGCTGACCCTAGATTACTGGTGGTAAGAGCTTTACGAACAGGATATTATTGGCCAACTATGCATCAAGACGCACGAAACTTGATCCTCAAGTGCAGCGATTGTCAAGTACACAGGCCAGTCCCGCGTCACCCACAACAGGAGTTAATGCCTATTATGGGCCCATGGCCCTTCTATAAATGGTGGATTGACATAGCAGGACCTTCCCATGTTGCTGCCGGAGGCGTTAAGTTCTTAATCGTAGCCATGGATTACTTCACTCGATGGATTGAGGCTAAGGCGGTCGCGACAATCACGGGAAAACAGGTAAAAAAGTTTGTCTGGGAAAACATTGTATTTCGTTTTAGCTTATCATGTGAGATTATATCCGATAACGGGAAGCAGTTTGCGGACAATTCATTCAAGGATTGGTGTGCGGCGCTGAATATCAAACGGTGCTTTGCATCCGTCAAGCATCCACAAACCAATGGTCTGGTGGAACGAGCCAATAAGAGTTTAGGCGAAGGAATCAAAGCACGCTTGGATGACAGTTGCGCCAAGTTGGTAGATGAGCTACCACATGTTTTGTGGGCGCATAGGACAATGATAAAGACTGCTAATGGAGATACTCTGTTCGCGTTAGCGTATGGTAGGGAGGTAGTCATACCAACCAAGATTGGAATGTTAACAATCCGTACAACGGAGGTTAACATCGTCATAAACGATGAGGAACTCAGGGTCAATCTAGACTTGTTAGAAAAAAAAGGGAGATAGCAGCCATCAATGAAGCTAAGGCTAAGGCGCCAATGAAATCCTATTATGACTCCAAAGTTAAGGGTGTTTCTTTCTGACCGGGGGATTTTGTCTATCGTGCAAATAAGGCAAGCCACACAGAGAACACTGGGAAATTAGGCCCAAAGTGGGAAGGCCCGTATGAGGTCACAGAAGATTTGGGGATAGGTGTGTACAAGTTACGTGACATGAAGGGTCGTGATTTGGACCGTACCTGGAATATCTGCAATCTAAAAAAACTATCTCTAAAAGGCTACGGCCTCTGCATGGACATCTCGTTGTAGACAGCTCCAATAAAGATCCATGTATTTTTGTGTTTTTTTATTTTCTAGGTCTCATTTGTCTTAGGATTTATACATTCTGTCAAAAAAACGTAACCGTGATAATGAAACGCCGTGGTACCTAGCTAGCTCCACAGCTTGTTCTTATGCAACATATGTTTCTTTTATACTTAGGATTATTTTTTGCTTGTATACTTAGTATTGTTTCTCATTAATATGCATTCATCAGTCGTACATGTACTATATGCTCCCATGCGGAGCAAGAGGATTAAGTGAACCTAATAATTCAACTTAGTCGCATAAGAGGGATGAAACCCAAGCGATGCGGACCAAGAGTCCATACTAGACACCTTATTCACAAGACGTTGTAATAAGTTTCCACATACCATCCTCACCTAAGGCCGAGCATGATAAAGTCACACCGTGCACGTCTAGTAAGTTATAGGCTTTGACTTTGTAAGTCGTGATTCGTCATGCAGAGATATACATATATCTAATAAAAAGTTAGGTTTCAAATACATACAAGGCGCCGTGAATGATCACGACCAAAAGGTTGACAAAATGTTATACAAAATATGACGAGTGTTTAAATGCCGTGGACATCCACGGAAGAATATTACAAAATATAAGTTCATGTTTGGTAAACACAAGATACATCAATGTGGAAGCATGGATTCTCCTAGTTCCTTCCGTTGTTCCGCCAACGATGCTAATGTTGATCCTTCAGGGACGTCATCGTTTGCTGGCAGCAGGATGGGACCAGGTCTGGTTGAGGCAGTAACGGGAACTCCATTTGTCCTAGGCAAGCGGGCGGACCCTACGGTAGGGGTGCGACACATGAGGTGATTTCCTTTCCTCCCTAGGGCGTGGTCCACATTGGCTTTGATGGACTCCCCCAAACTTTTCTCTCCCTTAAGGGCCCATGGGTTCTCGGAGGGAGGGTTATCCGCGTAGACTGGGATCGTGAGCTGTGAGTTGAAGTCTGCCTCCATGCATAATTGCTCCATGACCATGTCAATAGGAGCGTCCTTCAGAGCCTTGATCTTGTCTAGCAAGGGATACTCGATTTGGTCTAAAGTTGTCATGGACATTTTTTTTCTTGGCTTTCCCATTCTTCCCCAGATAAGAGACCCTCATGCCTGCCGCGATCAATCCCATCGGACACTACATTGGCGAACGGCTGGGCCATTTCAGGGGAATCCGCGATCTTGTTCACGACCAATCTAAGACCGGATCCTATCATCCACCTACGACCTACGATAGTTGTGAGCATATGGGGATATAACTCTTCATAAAAATCCACAGCCATGGTGTCCAGTCGCGTGTCTATCTCCTCTAGCCGACCCTCCACGACCTTCTCGTGCATAACCCTATAATCCACAAAGGCTGAGTGATGAGACTGCTTTTATACATAGTCTCATCGTCCAAAATGGCCTTAAAATGCTTAAAATATAATAAAATGTGCCAAATATATGCTTGTGTTTGTTCCATGTGTATTTTAGGTACGGATATTGAGAAAATCACAAAAGATCACAAGAATCAAAGAAAAACGAACACGGGAAAAGAAGCCGCACAATGAACCGGACCCAAGAGTTGATTTTCCAAGAATAACCCTTGAAGAATTGAAGATTGTACAAGAAGGGTCCTCTAATATTTAAGAATTGACACTTTAAAACCTTGTATATTCATAATTATAAGTTTAGTCCTTAAAGTTTGTCAAAACTACAAAAAAGACCCTCCACTTTGAAGAATTGGCAAGAATGGTCCCTCATATTTGAAGACTTGTCACTTTTAGTCCTCTACAAAGTCAACAAACAAGTCAAGACCTTGAAGAATGAAGAAAATGCCAAAATCAGTCCTTTAAATATCATGAATTGACAAAACAAGTCCTTTGATAAACTTTTGCAAAAATTTTGTGGCCAAAATCAAAGAAATGAATCTTGTTTATAAAGGGAATTTGGATTATGCAAGTTTCAAACACAAATGAAAGGAGAATGAAAGAAGGGGGTTTATTTCTGCCAAGACATAAAAGAAACCTAGACCAGTGACAACCCACCACGTGTCCCACTCACCTTTTCCACCAATCACCACTCCCCCTTTTGCCAACTCACCAACCCACTCAGCCGAAGTTTTAACTAATATTAATTAGTTAATAATCTCACGCCTAAACACCTTTTTAAAAACCAAAATGGATCAAAAGCCTGTTCTTCATGTTCTTAACACAAATTGGGTTTTTTCTAATCATGTTTAATTAAGCCTTAATACTATCCAGAAACATGATTTGGGTTATACTAATCCTAACCCAACCCTTAAACCTCCATCACCATCACTTCACATGATTCCACCACCCTCCCCTGCCCCACTTTTCACCTTCAAACAAAAACCTTGCAGAGAATCAACGCCCCAAACCTTTGCTTACGTCCTAAGCTTGCATAAGACCCCTTGGAACAACTTTTTACCACTAGCATCACATGTATCCCCTCCCAAGTCAAATTCAGTCAACAAATATTCAAAAACCTCAAGGGAAATTTTAGGACTTCACCAACTAGGGCTTATGTTTTTTATCAGCTTTTTTAGTCTCTTTGTAGCCTATATAAGGCATTAGGATTGCTACATTAGCTTTTGTTCTTGGTTTTCTTTGGTCAAAAATCTATAAATCCTTGTTTTCAAGTGAATGAAAAAAGTGTTTGATTTTGTGACGAATTCCAAGTTCCAACCTTTATATTATCTTGTCATTGTTATTTGTTTGTGAGTTTGAAGTTTGAAATATTGGTTTTAAGGATTGTGTAAGATTTTGCAAAAGTTTTCAAAATCTGATTATTTTTCTAAGTCTTAGTTCAAACACTTGAACTTTTGGATTATAAGTAATCATAACACCCTGATAATGAGATTATCAAGATGTAGTGAGCTTGTGGTTTGGAAGGATTCAAGGAGTGGGGAACAATCTTGAATCAAATCAGTTTCAGTTTTCATTTTTTCTCATATAATATGTCTTGTTCTAATCTTGTTGTTCTTAGCAGCTTGTTGGAAGCTTGTGGTTGTTAAGCTACCACATAAGCTCTAACATATGTGAGTGTGGATGTACATTCATGAGGTTTGAGTTCTATTTCCTAAAAATCTGTTGAAAAAGGTGTTTTACGTGATTTTGTGATTCTGTTGGTGTATGTGTGTTTTTATGCATGCAACTTGGTTCTTAGTTCATAAATTGGATGTTATGATGCTTATTTGGGCTTAATTCAGTCTTGAGAATACTTTTACTTGTTTAAAATTGGATTTAAAAAGTTAAAAGGGTGTTTGGGATTGTCTGTTGGTTCAAGTTTGCATGAGTTTGAGTAGGGGTTGGTGTATTGTTTGAGTTTATATCTATTATTAAGGTGTTTGTGGTCTGATATTTGCAAGTTTTGTGCCTTCAATCCATAAATATGAATCTTTTGTCTATCTACTTTGTTTTAGGCTGTTTTGACTTGAAATCTTGTGCACACCTAGTTTGCATGTTAATCTAGGGCTAACAAGTATTAAATCAAAGTTATTGCAACTTGAGTAATAGATATGAGGCTTTGAATTTGGATTTGGTGTCAATTAGTCCAACAAGTAGGATCTTGTGTTCATCAGTAACCTGTTTATGCTTGAATCTTGTTCAAAACTTGGAATCAGTGAATGAAATGAGTTAACTTGTGTGTCATTAAGTTGTATTGAGCTTGTGAATTCATTTGGTGGACTGTGGTCAGCTTATACTAGCTTAATCATTAGCTTATATTACCATATCTGCTTATAACATGTATGTGCCATGTTTGTGGACTAACTGATAAACTATATCATTTGGTTGTGTGATTTTGTGTTTTTCTGCTTGATTGTGACTCCCTACAACTCACTGGTTGTAGGGGTGCCCTTATTGTCCAAAATCATCAAGTGAATCTCTCTAAAAAGCAAAGTCAAAAAGTCAAAGCAGTGAAAACTCCTTTCCCCTGCTGTTAGCCACTGCTAGTACAAATTGGTCATCAGCTTATTTTTAAGTCATTCTAGCTTATTCTGATGCGCAACAACTTATTTTTTGTGATAGATCTTAATATTTTGAGCTTATTAATCAGTTTTGAAGTTTACAACTTTTGGTTCTAGCTTTTGACTAGAAAACGACTATTTTGTCTTTTTCAAAAACAACTTATTGATTATTTCAGCTTATTGAGTGTGCTTATTGGAAAAATTTTTGTTGATTAAGCTTAGTTTTGTCATTTAAAACCTTTTGCAAGTTGAATCAGCTTTTGAAGTGGCCTAGAACTCAAAAACGACTATTTTGTCATTTTCTGTAGAGAGCTTTTGCTTATTTAGGGCTTATTTCTTTGGCTTATACAAAAATTCTTTTTACAAACAGCTTCATTAGGTCAAGAGAAGGTTGTGTGTCAAATTTCAGCTTATGGCATCAATTTATAGCTTAATGGGACAAAAAGCCCATTAAGAATAAGCTGTTTTGAAATATTTTGTGATAAGCTCACTTTTAGCTTTTGGGCCTTTGAAATTTTGTGTTTAAAATTGAATTTTAAGCTTAACTGGAAGTTTTGGGCCATTTTGGTGAACTTTTTCTTATTGGGCCAAAACTAAGCCCATTAAGGGATTGTTTTACTGTTTGGTCCATTTGGAGGCCCAATAGGGGTATTTTGTAATTTCAGGTTCATTTCTGTTTAAATTAGGTCAAAATAAACTAGTTTGCAACTTTTTATAATTTTTATAAATTTTGAATAATTATTAATATTTTATTATTATTTTATTATTAAAAATTAAATTTAATATTTTTGCAACTTTTTCATTTTTCCTAGGTTAAATACATTAAGTTAGGAATTTTAAAATTTTTAGATTAATTTTCTTGTCATTTAATTAATTGTTAGAATTATTTTAATATTTTTATAGTTTTTAATCATTTTTAAATAGTTTTAATTAACTTTAAATTTTTTAAAAGTAGTTTTTAATTTAGTTAAGTTATTTTAGAGGTTTACAAAGTAAAAAATCTCTTTTTTGGCTTTTTGTTAATTAAATTGATTTTTTGGGTTTTAATTAGCATTAAAAAATTATTATTTAATTAAATAAAAGGTTTGAGTGATTTTTTATTTTTTGTAAACTCTTATTACATTTTTTAGGATCTATTGTAATTTTCTACGAATTTTTAGGTTAATTTTTAAATCTCGTCATATTTTACGGTTTTACGTGCACGACTTTCGTCTTAGTATAATTTTAATCGTAACCGTCATCCTTTTCTCTTTTCTTTTCTCATAATCATAATAACAAACATTTAATTACTTCTTCACACAACACACTAGCCTCCTTGAGAACAAACTCAGTCATTGGGTCATTTGTGCACGATTTTCCTAAACCGTCGTACTTACCCTAATTACGTTCTTTTTCCTAAAAGACGTATAATTACGTTATTTTGATTTGAACAATTGTTTTTTTAATATTATCCATAAATATAATTGTGTCAGTAGAACTCTACTAATACGTATTATCGGTTTTTAGTTTTTGTGTGAATATTATTACTATATTGTATACGTAAAACAATAAATTCACAAGTACTCCAAAAGTGTGAAAACACAACCTTGATTCGGGATTTCATCACTCGATCATTGTATTCGAATCTCAAACAAAGAAAAAAAGGCAAAATAGATAATTACTTTCGTGAAGCGTAATTTTGAAAAACACAAATTATAAGGTGGGTATAAGGCGGGTATTATAAAATATACCCTAAAGAAAAAGGCTCTTAAGTGCTTCGCGCCGCCTCGTTTCTCCGCTTGCTTGTGCGTGTTTAGATAAAAAGGGCTAATCGAGGGTTTGCCAACCAAAGTATTATCTACATATCATATATATTTTCTTGGTTTCAATTGATTAAACCCTCTTGAACGTTTTGTTGTTCCACCAACGTTCTAAAGTCATCGAAGGCGTTCACTTCAGGTGATCGTTTTCATTCCTTGAGGCTCCTTTAATCGAGAGATTTGATTTGAGGAGAGATTTGTAGATTTTTGTCTACGTAATACATCACAAAATCCAAAAAAAAGTAAAAACAATCAAAAACCACAAAAAATTGAAAAAGTTAAAAACACAAAAAAAAATATTCTTTTCTCATACCCACGTTGTACGTGACGTTTATGCAAACTCGTAATCAAGCAAAGACGTGCACGTAAACGTCGTAATCGAAAGGAAAACACACCAACACCTTCTAGTGAAGAGACTCCAAGTGAGGAAGCTATTATAGAACAAGAAGCCAGCATGGCTAATCTTACTATGATGGAGTTGCTTCAAGCACCCACCGAGGGTTTTGGAGAGGCCATTGTGATTCCCGCCATTCTTGTGGAGAATTTCGAGATCAAGACGGGTTTAATGTCTATGCTTCAAGCTAACAAGTTACACGGACACGAAAAAGACAACCCACATTATCATATTAGGCAATTCAATCGTCTCACCGCGACTAGCAAGTTTAAGGATGTACCCCATGATGCCATTAAGATGATGTTGTTTCCATACTCGTTAGATGGACCCGCCAAGATATGGCTCGAGAAAGAACCCCCAAATTTGATTTTGACGTGGGGTGATCTCGTTTCTAAGTTTGTAAATCAATTTTTTCCACAATCTAAAACAACACATTTGAAAAACGAGATTTCACGATTTACTCAAAGGTCTAATGAGAGTTTTTCTATGGCTTGGGAAAGATTTAAAGAAATGTTACATGAATGTCCACACCATGATTTTTTCGAATTGCATCCAATTGACACTTTTTATAATGGGCTTAATGATCATGAACGAGATTATTTGAATGCCGCCGCGGATGGTAATTTCTTGTGCAAAACGACCGATGAGGCTTTAAAAATAATTGAGAATAGGTCAAAGGTTTACAACCCTCGTAACACACCGAGTGTTGCCACTATGCGTTCGTCATCGTCGTCTCGTATCATGAGTGGCTTGCAAGATGAAGCAAATGAGGAAAATCGGGTTTTCGATAGGTTTTCGACGCTTATGACTCATTGGAAAGCACAAGATGCTTTGAATTCCGCATCGGTTAAAGCGGTTCGAAAGAGTTGTATTTCGTATGGTGGAGCTCATGATTTTTCCGAGTGCATTACCGCGGATGGTAACACTTAGAGTGCTTTTGTAGCAATGGGAACTTATAACCAAAACGGTCAAGGTTCCCGCCCAAATCAAGCTCCACAAAATCAAAATGTAAATAACTATCGAAAGAACAATCAAAATGGTAGTTATCAAGGGAATCAACGTAACTTTAACAAGGGTAATTACCAAAGTGGGAACAATGGGCAACTTCAAAATCAAAACCAAAACCGTGATTTTCAAACTACTACACAAGGTTTTCAAAATGCTCACACTAAAAATCTTAATGGAGAAGTTTTGGATTATGCAAAAGCAAACGATGCTAAGTTTGATAACATGCAACGTGAGATGATTAGCTTAAGATCTGAGTTGAAAAACGAGCTTAAAAACGAACTTGCTAATGAATTGAAAACTCATGCTAATAAAATGGAAGGAAATGTTCAACGTCTCCAACAAAATCAACAAAAAATGGAGCAAGGTCAACATGAGATTAATCAAGATTTGTTAAAAGCGGATGCTAGGCAATCAAAATTTGAAGATCGAATGGGAAAAATGTTTGAAGCTATCATGTGTAAACCATATTCTTCGGGTGGTCTTCCTAGTGATGCCATTGTAAACCCGAAAGGAGAATTGAAGGTTATTACTACTCGTAGTGGTAAAACTTTCAAAGAACCCATTTCTCGTCCAAGTACTTCTACAGAGAAAGAAATAGAGAAAGAGCCCGAGGTGGTGGTAGAAAAGGAGCATATCCCAATCCCACAAAGTACCGCTCAAACCACACCTACGGTTGAACCAATACCAACAGTGGAACCCGAGATTCCAAGGCTGTTGCCTATGCCCCAACCCACACCACCCTTACCTTATCCATCAAGACGAAACAAGGAAAGGCACAAGAACATAACAATTATCAATTTAAACTTTTTATGAAAATGTTTCGTGACTTGCATTTTAACATAAGTTTTGCCGATGCTTTGATCATGATGCCTCGGTTTGCCGCAAACTTCAAAAGTATGTTGAATAACAAAGAGAAATTGCAAAATTCGTCTAGTTGTTCATCGGTTTTTCTTAGCCGCATACCTCAAAAATTCGGTGATCCCGGTAAATTTTTAATCCCATGTGCTATCCAAGATATGGAAGAATGCTACGCCTTGGCCGATCTTGGTGCTAGTATAAATTTGATGCCTCTTGATATTTTTAATTCACTCAATCTTCCTAATCTCACTCCTTCAAGAATGTCAATCGAGATGGCCGATCATTCTACGATAATTGCTTGTGGAGTAGCCGAAGACGTTTTCGTGAAAGTTGTAAAGTTTTACAATCCCGTGGACTTTATCGTTGTAGACATTCCCATCGTTCCTAAAGTTCCTCTAATTTTAGGTCGTTCATTTTTGGATACATCGAGAGCGCTTATTGATGTCCATGCTAGGAAAATCACTCTACGTTTCGATGAGGAGGAACTCATCATAAATGCAATTCAAAACTCTACGCTTTCTCATGTTTATTCTATCACGTCTTTGAACAAAGTTGATTCAATAAAAAACATTTTCAAAGGATTTTCAAAAAGAGTTTTAGGAGTTGTTGATAAAAACGATTTTCCATCCCCTCCGCCGGTGGAGGTTAAGAGTGTTGAACCTACGTCTTCAATCACGGAAAATTTTTCGGATGATGAATGGGGCGGTGTTCTTTATTGATAAACATTTTGAGAACCTACCACCACCTAAACGTGACTTCAATGTGAGAATTTTTAGTGTGCCTAACATGGTTTTAGAAACACCAAATATTTTTGACATAATCAAATCGGGTTTTCATAAGGAGTTTTCAAAAGATGAAAAAGGAAAAAAATTTGAATTAGATTTAAAAGATTTTTCTACAATTCTAAATCCGTCATCACCTCGTGTTTTGAGTACTACAAGCTCGTCTACTCCTTTTGACGATGCTTTGTGTGGGTTAAGTGTGGGGGAATCCCCTTATGTTCCCTTCCCTTTCTCCACCGAGGACGAGATATTTGATCCTGGAATTGCTTATAAAGGGAAATCTCGGTCTTCCACCGATGCAATAAATGGAAAATACTTTCATTTGATTGGTGTGAGTCTACCTCGAGTAGCTCGAAAGTTTGTCTTACCATTTGTCCCACCCTTCTACTTCTCATCTCTTTTCTTTAAACTCTTTGAGTTTTTGGCACGTGTTGAAGTGGCGTTGGTTTGTATATCCAACGAAAACAAGGACGCCATCTTCGATCCCGGTATTTTGCATCATCAAAGGACTTAGTCCTTAATACCGGTTGCTTTTGGGCCTTGTTTATCATGCAATCCCCACCAAAAATTGACCATACCATGATTATCCCGAAATGATCACATTTATGGGGGATTCAAGTCGAGCTTTTGACTCGGTTATAAAAAACAAGGTGCCTCGTGGGGGAGTCCCAGGCTTATCCATGTACATATTATCTCTTTCTAATGTAGTAACGTGAGGGGATTTTTTTCCCTTCCAATCTTTGTTCCATGGTTGTTTGTGATATGTGGTTTTTAGATGATCATGATCTTTACGATTGGAGCCTCTCGTGTTCGTTTTATGGGAGCACTCGATCGTTTGCTTTGAAGAATTTCTCGATATCCATGATATATCCTTATATGTTCTAACCTTAGGTTTTTAGCACACTTCATAAACGACTTTAAATTTAAGGGTTACATCCTTTCCATGCTAGATTAAGCATTCGACTTCATCTCTAGTATGGGGATATCTTACCCTTAGACTCGAAACATTAAGGACAATGTTTAACTTTAGTATGGGGGGTGAATAGATACTTGCCTTGCCAAACCTTCACGCTTTCCAAAGTTTATCTTTTTGTTTATCGTTTTGTTGAAAAATAAGGCCAAAATTGGCCAAAATTTAAAAAAGTTTCTCATGTTTCATAAGTGTTTAAAGACACGAATGTAGATTTTCCGATGGCGAGAATAAGAGTAATTTTTGACTCGACCGTGCGTGTTGAGCACTTAGCTTTGATTCCTTAACTTTACATTAGGCTAAGTCTCTTAAATGAGGACGAGAAATGATAGAGTTAATTATAAGTTACTATTCTAAACGTAGAGTACTCGTATTCTTTCAAAAACTCATGTGTTCTCATTGTTTTCTTATTCTCCCTTCGCTTGTATATATATTTTGCTTAATAAGTATTGGCTTAGCGGTTTAGTCTTGATTGTTGGTTTCTAGTCTTTTCTAGTAGCTTCCATGTAATTAAATTGGGAAGACATTAAGGTATCGCCAGCGTCACGGTTTTGAAGTATTGGCAACCCGAATAATCGAAAGCTTCACCTAATAATAAGATTTCAAGTGCTCACCTAAATCAAGCAAACAATTTGAAGCTCACAAGGCCGAAAAATCTATGCGAAATTGAAAGTGAATTATGCCTTAATCTTTGAAGCTTTAAAGATCCAAAATTCACCTTAGCGTGAGGATATACGTCTTTGACCATAATAAACACCTCATGGCGAGGTTAGATAAATGGCAAGGCAAGACCGAAGTCGTAATAAAAGCTTCATGGAGAAGTTGAATAAAAGATGGAGGTAAACCTATGATAATAAGGCCCATCCGTTAGGGGTGTATAAAAGTTGGTAATACGTCTCATGCTCAAAAACGTTATAAAACCGTGTTTATCGATCCTTATTGTTGACTTAATTTTTGACATCGTTGTCTATTAGGAGGGGTTATTAATTCGATGGTCTTGGTTACACCGTTATGACTCTATTTTTAGACCTAAATCTCTATCATCGCATAAGTAAAAAATGTATCCTCGTGAACATACAAGACAAAAATAAAATATAAGAGATACAAATTAGGATTATGGGAGTCTAAGTACGTGATTAGGGTATAAGAGTAGTGTTAGCATTACTAACTTATAATGACAATGATCTCGTTACACGCTTGGCATGGAATTGGGGTGAAAATCGAGGAAGACGAAATTATTTCTAACGAAGCATTCACTTGTCCTTGTTCTATGAACCAAAACGTCCCATTTTGTGATGAAAATCAAACATTGTCTAAAACGCAAGTAGTAGAAGTAGTAGTAGTGTATTAAGTTTATCATTCAATAAAAGTGCATAAAATGAATTTTGGAGATGCTACGATACTTTATTCTAGCATTGCGTGAGGGAACGACAATGGTTTAGTATGGGGGAGTGATGAGACTGTTTTTATACATAGTCTCATCGTCCAAAATGGGCTTAAAATGCTTAAAATATCATAAATGTGCCAAATATATGCTTGTGTTTATTCCATGTGTATTTTAGGTACCGATATTGAGAAAATGGCAAAAGATCACAAGAAACAAGCAAAAACGAACACGGGAAATGAAGCCGCACAATGAACCAAGCCCTAGAGTTGATTTTCTAAGAATAACCCTTAAAGAATTGAAGATTGTACAAGAAGGGTCCTCAAATATTAAAGAATTGACACTTTAAACCGTTGTATATTCATAATTACAAGTTTGGTCCTTAAAGTTTGTCAAAATTACAAAAAGGACCCTCCACTTTGAAGAATTGGCAAGAATGGTCCCTCATATTTTAAGACTTGTCACTTTTAGTCCTCTACAAAGTCAACAAACAAGTCAAGACCTTGAATAATGAAGAAAATGCCAATATCAGTCCTTCAAATATCATGAATTGACAAAACAAGTCCTTTGATAAACTTTTGCAAAAGTTTTGTGGCCAAAATCAAAGAAATGAAACTTGTTTATAAAAGGAATTCAGATTATGCAAGTTTCATACATAAATGAAAGGAGAATGAAAGAACGAGGGTTATTTCTGCCAAGACATAAAAGAACCTAGACCAGTGACAACCCACCACGTGTCCCACTCACCTTTTCCACCAATCACCACTCCCTTTTTTTCCAACTTACCATCCCACTCAGCCGAAGTTTTAACTAATATTAATTAGTTAATAATCTCGCACATAAACACCTTTTTAAAAACCAAAATGGATCAAAAGCTTGTTCTTCATGTTCTTAACACAAATTGGGTTTTTTCTAATCATGTTGAATTAAGCCTTAATACTATCCAGAAACATGATTAGGGTTATACTAATCCTAACCCAACCCTTAAACCCCCATCACCATCACTTCACATGATTCCACCACCCTCCCCTGACCCACTTTTCACCTTCAAACAAAAACCTTGCAGAGAATCAATGCCCCAAACCTTTGCTTACATCCTAAGCTTGCATAAGACCCCTTGGATCAACTTTTTACCATTGGCATCACATGTATCCCCTCCCAAGTCAAATTCAGTCAACAAATATTCAAAAACCTCAAGGGAAATTTTGGGACTTCACCAACTAGGGCTTATATTTTTATCAGCTTTCTTAGTATCTTTGTAGCCTATATAAGGCATTAGGACTGCTACATTAGCTTTTGTTCTTGGTTTTCTTTGGTCAAAAATCTATAAATCCTTGTTTTCAAGTGAATGAAAAAAGTGTTTGATTTTGTGACGAATTCCAAGTTCCAACCTTTATATTATCTTGTTATTGTTATATGTTTGTGAGTTTGAAGTTTGAAAGATTGGTTTTAAGTATTGTGCAAGATTTTGCAAAAGTTTTCAAAATCTGATTATTTTTCTAAGTCTTAGTTCAAACACTTGAAATTTTGGATTATAAGTGATCATAACACCCTGATACGGAGATTATCAAGGTGTAGTGAGCTTGTGGTTTGGAAGGATTCAAGTAGTGGGGAACATGCTTGAATCAAATCAGTTTTGGTTTTCATTTTTTTCATATAATCTGTCTCGTTCTAATCTTGTTGTTCTTAGCAGCTTGTTGGAAGATTGTGGTTGTTAAGCTACCACATAAGCTCTAACATACGTGAGTGTGGATGTACATTCATCAGGTTTGAGTTCTATTTCCCAAAAATCTGTTGAAAAAGGTGTTTTATGTGATTTTGTGATTCTGCTGGTGTATGTGTGTTTTTATGCATGCAACTTGGTTCTTAGTTCATAAATTGGATGTTATGATGCTTATTTAGGCTTAATTCAGTCTTGAGAATACTTTTACTTGTTTAAAATTGGATTTAAAAAGTTAAAACGGTGTTTGGGATTGTCTGTTGGTTCAAGTTTGCATAAGTTTGAGTAGGGGTTGGTGTATTGTTTGAGTTTATATCTGTTATTAAGGTGTTTGTGGTCTGATATTTGCAAGTTTTATTCCTTCAATCCATAAATCTGAATCTTTGGTCTATCTACTTTGTTTTAGGTTGTTTTGACTTGAAATCTTGTGCACACCTAGTTTGCATGTTAATCTAGGGCTAACAAGTTTTAAATCATAGTTATTGCAACCTGAGTAATAGATCTGAGGCTTTTAATTTGGATTTGGTGTCATATAGTTCAGCAAGTAGGATCTTGTGTTCATCAGTAACCCGTTTATGCTTGAATCTTGTTCAAAACTTGGAATCAGTTAATGAAATGAGTTACTTTGTGTGTCATTAAGTTGTATTGAGCTTGTGAATTCATTTGGTGGACTGTGGTTAGATTATACTAGCTTAAACATTAGCGTATATCACCAGATCTGCTTATAACATGTCTGTGCCATGTCTGTGGACTAATTGATTAAACTGTATCATTTGGCTGTGTGATTTTGTGTTATTCTGCTTGATTGTGACTCCCTACAACTCACTGGTTGTAGGGGTGCCCTTATTGTCCAAAATCATCAAGTGAATCTCTCTAAAAAGCAAAGTCAAAAAGTCAAAGCAGTGGGAACTCCTTTCCCTTGCTGCTAGCCACTGCTAGTACAAATTGGTCATCAGCTTATTTTTAAGTCATTCTAGCTTATTCTAATGTGCAACAACTTATTTTTCGTGATAGATCTTAATATTTTGAGCTTATTAATCAGTTTTGAAGTTTACAGCTTTTGGTTTTCGCTTTTGACTAGAAAACGACTATTTTATCTTTTTCAAAAACAGCTTATTGCTTATTTTACCTTATTGAGTGTGCTTATTGGAAAACTTTTTGTTTATTAAGCTTAGTTTTGTAATTTAAAACCTTTT
This sequence comes from Glebionis coronaria, assembly GCA_025667525.1. Taxonomy (NCBI): domain Eukaryota; kingdom Viridiplantae; phylum Streptophyta; class Magnoliopsida; order Asterales; family Asteraceae; genus Glebionis; species Glebionis coronaria. The sequence goes on from CM046880.1 coordinate 229,091, forward strand.
GCAAGTTGAATCAGATTTTGAAGTGGCATAGAACTCAAAAACGACTATTTTACCGTTTTTTGTAGAGAGCTTTTGCTTATTTCAGGCTTATTTCTTGGGCTTATTCAAAAATTCTTTTTACAAACAGCTTCATTAGGTCAAGAGAAGGTTATGTGTCAAATTTCAGCTTATACATAGTCTCATCATCCAAAACGGGCTTAAAATGCATAAAATATCATGAAATATGCCAAATATAAGCTTGTTGTTTGTTACATGTGTATTTTAGGAACGGATATTGAGAAAATGGCAAAAGATCACAAGAAACAAGCAAAAACGAACATGGGAAACGTAGCCGCACAATGAACCAAGCACTAGAGTTGATTTTCCAATAATAACCCTTGAAGAATTGAAGATTGTACAAGAAGGGTCCTCCAATATTGAAGAATTGACACTTTAACCCCTTGTATATTCATAACTACCAGTTTGGTCCTTTAAGTTTGTCAAATTGAAAAAAGGACCCTCCACATTGAAGAATTGGCAAGATTGGTCCCTCACAAATGAAGACTTTTCATTTTTAGTCCTCTACAAAGTCAACCATACAAGTCAAGACCATGAAGAATGAAGAAATGCCAAAAACAACCCTTCTAGAATCATCAAATTACAAGAAATAACCTTGAAATATTTTTGCAAAACTTTTTGGGGCAAAAGTATGAAAAAACAAACTTTATTAACAAAGGGATTCGGGTTATTCATGTTTAACTTGAAATAAAAGAAGAATGGAAGAAGAGGGGTTAAAACTGCCAAAACATAAACCTTACCTAGACCAACAGGCTTGTGACACGTGCCCCATTAACTCTCCACAACCAATCGTACTCCACCATTTCGCCATGTCACCTCTCTACTCACCGATATAACTAATTTATGTTAAATAATTATAATTAATGCGGTTAACATGTTTTCAAACCTAAACAAAGATCTAAACCATGTTCTTAGTGTTCTTAAACCAAGTTGGGTGTTTCTTAATCCCTATGAATTAACCCCTAATTCCCTCCAGAATTATGATTAGGGTCACATTAATCATAACCCCACCCTCAAAACAGATGCCACCTCACTTACAAGTTCACATGGGACATGCCCTGCTCACGTTTTTGGGGAAGAAGCCAACAGTTCCAGAGAAATCAAACATCCACAAACAAGCTTACATTTTAAGCTTCATGTGAGCCCTTTGATCAAATTCCACCAACTTTACATCAACAAAACGCCAAGAAAAGTTCACATGATACCAAGAAAATTAAAATTATGTAGGGGCATTTCAGGGACTTCACCAACTAGGGTTTATAGTTTTTCAGCTTTTCTAGTATTCATGTAGCCTATATAAGGCATTAGCATCACTACATTTTAGTTTGCTCTTGGTTTTTCTTTGGTCAACATTATGTAAAGCCTTGTTCTAAGTTAATGAAAAGTGTTTGAAATGTTTGACGAATTTCAAGTGCCAACCTTATTATACTCTTGTTATTGTTACATGTTTATGAATTTGAAGTTTCAAAACCTGTTTTTAAACCTTGTGCAAGAAATTGCCAAGTTTTCTCAAAACTGATATTTTTCTAAGTCCTTTGTTCAAACCCTTGAAATTTTTGGGTCAAAGATTGATCACATCACCCTGATAAGGAGCTTATCAAGGTGAGGTGAGATCTAGGCTTGGGGATAATCAAGGAGTGGGGTAACAAAGCTTGAATCAATCAACATTTTCCATTTTTAGTTTTTTTATATTGCTTGTTCTAACCCTGTGACTCTTAGCAGCTATTTTGAAGCTTGTGCCTTGTTAAGCTAGGCACATAAGCTCAAAAATTCATGAGTGTGGATGTACATTCATGAGGTTTGAGCCTTCTTACCAAAAATCTGTTTGAAAAGTGATATTTTGTGATTTTATGATTTGTTGTTATTTGAGGTGTTCTTGTGGCTTGAATTTGCTTAATACTGCATGATATTGTTGGTATGATGCTAGATTAGGCTTGGGTAAACCTGTTACACACATTTACTTGTTTAAATCTTGGATTAAAAAGTGAAAAGGTGTTTGGGTCTACTGATTTAAGGTGCTTGTTGGATTTTGAGTTAAGGTATAAGGTTTGTTTAGTGTTGTTATATGTTTGTTAAGTGATTGTATGCTTTTGTATGCAAGTTTCATTCTTTGAACATCAAATCTGAACATTGTGCTATAACTTGTTTGATTTTGCCTGTTTTGACCTAAGATTTTGGAAACGCCTAGAGTGTATGCATGTTTAGGGTTAACAAGAGTTTAAACAAAGTTTATATAACCTGTTTGAAAGATTTGAGGGTTTGAATTTGGGCTTGTGGTCAAGTACATCAGCAAAGTGAATTTTCTGTTTGTTCATTGTTCATCAGTAACTTTTATTAGCTTGAATCTTTGTCTAATCTGTGAATCAGTGCATGAAACTAGTTGATTTATGTTCATTTGAATTTATTTAAGCTGTTGTGTGCATTTGGTTCAATTTGGTTGGCTTAATTTTGCTAAATCTGCTTATTTTGTTGAAAACTACTTATGTTCATGTCTGTATCATATCTGGGCATGTTTTGATTAAACTGTATCATTTGGCTGGTTGTTATTGTGATTTTGTGATTGTTATTGACTCCTTATAACCCATTGGTTATAAGGGTGCCTTGGTGTTCTTTGATTCTAACAAAAATCCACAAATGACAAAAAGTCAAGATAGTCAAGCAGTGGCAACTTTTCCCACTGCTGGACACCCAAAACTAGCCCCTGCTAGTGTTAATTTTCAAACAGCTTATTCATAAGCTATAATAGCTTATTTGGACTTGCAACAACTTTTTTTTGTAATCAATCTTCCTTATTTGACCCATTTGACTTTTCTAGAGCTTTTTAGGGTTTGACTTTTAGGTTTGACTAGAAAACCAACTAAGTTGACTTTTACATAAAGTGCTTATTGCTTATTCCAGCTTATTGAGTGGTTCTTTTTGAAATCTTTTTTATTATTAAGCTTAGTTTTGTCATTTGAAACATTTTTCAACTTGAATCAGCCCTTGAAGTGGTCTAGAACTCAAAAACGACTATTGTCGTTTTTCTGTAGAGAGCTTTTGCTTATTTAAGGCTTATTTCATGGGCCTTTTCAAAATTTCTTTATACAAATCTCTTTAGTATCCCAAAAGAAGCTTGTGTGTCAAATTAGAGCTTATGGCATTATCTTATGGCTTAATGGGCGAAAAAGCCCATTAAGAATAAGCTGTTGACTATTAACCTGTGGTAAGCTCACTTTCAGCTTTTGGGCCTTTAGACTTTTGTTCTTAAAATCAAATTTTGAGTCAGATAGCTGAAAGTGAGCTTACCACGGATTAAAGTGAGCTTACCACAACTTAATGACAAAAGGCTAAAGGCCCAAAATCAAATTAAGCTATGGTAAGCTCAGTTTAAGTTGTGGTAATCACTTTCACTTTCACTTTCAGCTTTTGCAACTTTTTAGAATTTTTTATAAATTTTAGGTTTTTATTATTATTTTATTATTAAAATTTAAATTTAAGATTTTTGCAACTTTTTAATTTTTCATAGGTTTAATACATTAAGTTAGGAATTTTAAAATTTTTAGATTAATTTTGTTGTCATTTAATTAATTTTTAGAATTATTTTAATATTTTTATAGTTTTTAAGCATTTTTAAATAGTTTTAATTAATTTTAAAATTTTCAAAAATAGTTTTTAATTTAGTTAAGTTATTTTAGAGGTTTACAAAGTGAAAAATCTCATTTTGGGCTTTTTCTTAATTAAATTGATTTTTTGGGCTTTAATTAGCATTAAAAAATTAATATTTAATTAAATAAAAGGTTTGAGTGATTTTTGATTTTTTATAAACTCTAATTACATATTTTAGGATTTATTGCAAGTTTCTAGGAATTTTTAGGGTAATTTTAAATTTCATCATATTTTACAGTTTTACGTGTACGACTTTCGTCTTAGTTTAACTTTAATCGTAACCGTCATCCTTTTCTCTTTTCTTTTCTCATAATTATAATCACAAATATTTAATCACATCTTTAACACAACACACTAGCCTCCTTGGGAAACGAACTTTCACCTTTAAGGGTCATTAATGCTTGATTTTCCTAAATCAACACTTAATACTTGCCGCCTTTACGCCTTTTTCCTAAAGGGTAGTAAAACACTACAATTATTTTGGCGCTGCTGCCAGGGAGGCGTGTTGTGTTTTGATTTGAACAATTGTTGTTTTTACATTATCCATAAATATAATTGTGTTAGTAGAACTCTACTAATACGTTTATTGGTTTTTCGTTTTTTGTGTGAATATTATTACTATATTGTATACGTAAAACAATAAATTCACAAGTACTCCAAATGTGTGAAAACACAACCTTGATTCGGGATATCATCACTCGATCATTGTATTCGAATCTCAAACAAAGAAAAAAGGCAAAAAAATAATTACTTTCGTGAAGCTTAATTTTGACAAAAACAAACCATAAAGTAGGTATAAGGCGGGTGTTATAAAATACACCCTAAAGAAAAAAAGGCTCTTAAGTGCTTTGCGCCGCCTCGTTTCTCCGCTTGCTTGTGCGTGTTTAGATAAAAAGTGCTAATCGAGGGTTTGCCAACCAAAGTATTATCTACGTAGTATCTATATTTTCTTGGTTTCAATTGATTAAACCCTCTTGAACGTTTTGGTGTTCCATCAACGTTCTATAGTCATCGAAGGCGTTCACTTCACATGATCGTTTTCATTCCTTGAGGCTCCTTTAATCGATAGATTTGGTTTGAGGAGAGATTTGTAGATTTTTGTCTACGTAATACATCACAAAATCCAAAAAAAGTAAAAACAATCAAAAACCACAAAAAAACTTAAAAACTTAAAAACACCAAAAAGAATCTTCTTTGCTCATCCCCACGTTGTACGTGACGTTTATGCAAACTTGCAACCAAGCTAGACGTGCATGTAAACGTAGAAACCGAAAGGAGACCACACCTAACCTTTATAGTGAAGAATCTCCTAATGAAGAACCTATCGTAGGACAAGAAGCAACCATGGCTAATCGTACTGTGATGGAGTTACTTCAAGAACCCACCGAGGGTTATGGAGAAGCTATCGTGATTCCCGCCATCCTTGCGTAGAATTTGGAAGTTAAGACGGGTTTGTTGTCGATGATCCAAAACAACAAATTCCGTGGTGATGAAAAGGACAACCCTCACAACCATATTCGCCAATTCAATCGTCTTACCGCCACTTGCAAGTTTAAGGACGTTGCTAACGACTCAATTAAGATGATGCTTTTTCGGTTAGAGAAAGAGCTACCCAATTCTATATTGACGTGGAAGGATCTCGTTTCGAAGTTCGTGAACCAATTTTTCCCGCCCTCTAAGACTACGCATTTGAAAAACAAGATTTCAAAATTTGCACAAGAATTTAATGAGAGTTTTTCTACGGCTTGGAATCGGTTTAAGGAAATGTTACACGAGTGTCCTCATCATGGTTTTTCGGACTTGCATCAAATTGACACGTTTTACAATGGATTGAACGATCATGAGAAAGATTATCTTAATGCCGCAGCGGGTGGTAATTTTTTGTGTAAAACGGTCGAGGAAGCGTTGTTGATCATTAAGAATAGGTCTAAGGTCTATAGTCCTCAAAGCACATCAAGTGTTCGTAAGGCTTCTTCTTCGGCTTCACCTTCATTGTCTCATACCATCGATGCTTGCCAAATCGAGGCGAATTTGGAGAATAAATTTTTTGATAAGCTTAAGGGATTGCTAATTGAGTTTAAAGTTGGTGAACAATCTACTCCCGCTACGGCTAAAGCGGTTGAGGTTTCTTGCATGTATTGTGGTGGAGGTCATGATTTCTTTGAGTGCATTACCAACGGTGGTAATACTTCGAGTGCCTACGCGGCCACGGGAACTTATAACCAAAACGGTCAAGTTACCCGCTCTAATCGAATGACTCCACCGGGTTTTGCTCCCAATCAAAATGCTAACAATTATCGAAACAATCAAGTTTGTTACAAAAACAATTACAAGGGTAACAACTATGGGAATCAAGGGGCTAATAATCAAGTTTCAAACAAAAATCAAAACAATGATTTTCAAAACAACAACAAAAGTTTTCAAAACTTGAAAGATCTTCCAAATGAATTTGTTGAATACGCAAATGGAAATGATGCTAGGTTTGATAATATACAAAGCGAGATCATTAGCCTAAGATCCGAGTTTAAGAATGACTTGAAAAAGGAGTTGAAAAACGAGTTAGCAAATGAGCTTAAGATCCATACCAACAAAATGGAGGGTAATGTGACTAGGTTACAACAAAACCAACAAAAGATGGAACAAGGGCAACATGAGATAAAACAAGAGATGCTTAAGGATGATAAGAGGCAATATATGTTTGAGTATAAAATTGCATCCATGTTTGAGGCTATAATGTGTAAACCGTCTTCGAGTAGTCTTCCTAGTAACACCATATCGAACCCTAAGGGAGAGATGAAAGTGATTACCACACGAAGTGGTAAGACACTTAAGGAATCGACACCTCAACCAATTACTCCAACGGTGGAGGAAATTGAGGAAGAACCTGAGGTGGTGGTCGAAAAGGAGCATATCCCAATCCCACGAAGTACTGCTCATGACACACCTACGGTTGACCTATTACCACAATTGGAACCCGAGATTCCAAAGGCTATGCCTATGCCTATGCCTCAACCCACACCACCTTTGCCTTACCCATCTAGACTTCGTAAGGAGAAACGACAAGAACGTGATAATTACCAATTCGAGCTTTTTATGAAAATGTTTTGTGATGTGCATTTCAATTTGATTTTTGCCGATGCTTTGGTCATGATGCCTTCATTTGCCGCTAACTTTAAGAGTATGTTAAACAACAAGGATAAATTGCAACAATTGTCTAGTTGTTCATCGGTTTATCTTAACCGCATACCTCAAAAAGTCGGTGATCCCGGTAAATTCTTGATTCCATGTGAAATTCAAGATATGGAAGAATGCTATGCCTTGGCTGATCTTGGTGCTAGTATTAACTTGATGCCTCTTGCAATCTTCAAGTCGCTCAATCTTCCTAATCTTACTCCTTCACTAATGTCTATCAAATTGGTCAATCATTCTACTATTCCCGCATGTGGACTGGCCGAAGAGTTTTTGTGAAAGTGGGAAAGTTCTATTATCCGGTAGACTTTATCGTTGTCAATATTCCCACGGATCCTCAAGTTCCTCTTATTTTAGGTCGTTCGTTTTTTGATACGTCAATGGCGTTGATTGATGTGCATGCTAGAAAAATCACCTTACGTTTCAACGACGAGGAACTTTTTATAAACGCAACACAAAACTCTCAACTTTCTCATGTTTATTCCGTCGCGACCATAAACCTCGTTGATATGATCGACGTCGTTTGCGAGGAATTTTCACTAGAGTTTTTAGGTTTTGGTCACGATAAAAATAGTGGCAATCCCACTATGCTCGATCTTATTCTTGATAATTCGACACCATCCTTCACTCCATTTGAAGGTGGTGGTTTTACGTTGGAAGAATTTGATGTTCCTCGTACTTGTAACGAAGACCTCGACAATGATGAGGACTTCTCGATTATCAAGGATTTTCTTAACGATTTCCCATTTCCTCCACCCGAGGAGGTTATGAGTATCGAGCCCAAAAATGGGAGGTCCTTAAACTCCTTGACGCGGGAATGATTTACCCTATTTCCGATAGCCCTTGGGTGAGTCCTATTCATTGTGTCCCTAAGAAGGGAGAAATGACCGTTGTGCCAAACGATGCCAACGAGTTAATTCCCACTCGACTCGTGACCGGTTGGAGGGTGTGCATGGACTATCGTAAGTTGAATGACGCCACTCGTAAAGACCATTTTCCCTTGTCCTTCATGAACCAAATGTTGGAGCGTCTTGTGGGAAACGTTTCTATTGCTTTTTAGATGGTTTTTCCGGTTGCTTCTAAATCCCCATCAATCCTCGTGATCAAGAAAAAACTACGTTTACGTGTCCATATTGATCGTTTACCTATCGTAGAATGCCATTCGGACTTTGAAATGCACCGGGAACTTTTCAACGATGTATGATGGCTTTTTTCATGACATGATCGAGAAGACGATGGAAGTCTTTATGGATGATTTTTCCGTGTTTGGTTGTTCGTTCACTTCGTGTTTGTCGAATCTTGAGAGAATGTTGAAACGTTGTGAGGAAACTAACCTTGTGTTCAATTGGGAAAAATGTCATTTTATGGTTAAGGAAGGAATCGTCTTAGGGCACAAGGTTTTGAAAGCGGGGATTAAGGTAGATAAAGCTAAGGTAGACGTCATCGCCAAATTACCTCATCCCAAAACCGTTAAGGGAGTTAGGAGTTTCCTAGGCCACGCGGGCTTTTATCGTCGATTCATCAAGGATTTTTCAAAGATTTCTTGACCTATTACACATCTCCTCGAAAAAGATGCTCCTTTTGTCTTTAACGAAGATTGTGTACGAGCCTTTGAAATCCTTAAGAGGAAACTTACCGAAGCTCCCATTCTTGTTGCTCCCAATTGGAACCTACCCTTTGAGCTCATGTGTGATGCTAGTGATTACGCCATAGGGGCCGTTTTGGGGAAACGTCATGATAAGCACTTCTTGCCTATTCACTATGCTAGCAAGACGATGACCGAGGCTCAACTTTAATACACTACAACGGAAAAGGAATTCCTTGCCGTGGTGTATGCATTTGAGAAATTCCGACCTTATCTCGTCTTGACCTAATGCATAGTGTATAAGGATCACTTGGCAATCAAGTATCTCATGGCTAAAAAAGACGCAAAGCCGAGATTACTTCATTGCTTTCTCCTCCTACAAGAATTTGATGTCGAAATCCTTGACAAAAAAGAAGCCGAGAATCTAGCGGCCGATCATCTTTCTCATTTGGAAGATCCTCACCAAAGTCTGCACGAGAAAAAGGAAATCACCGAAACATTTCCTCTCGAGACACTTGGTGTAGTGAATTCTAAGCTTGACTCATCCACCCTATGGTTTGCGGACATCGAAATTACCATGCGGGCAACTTCATCATTAAGGGTATGACGACTCAAAAAAACGAAAATTCTTACATGACATCAAGTTCTACTTTTAGAACGACCCTTACCTATTTCGGACTTGTGCTTATCAAATCATTCGACGTTGTGTATTTGGCACCGAAGCTTCTAATATCCTTAGAGCTTGTCAACGAGGGACCCACGGGTGGTCACCATGGTGCTAATCTCACGGCGAAGAAGGTCTTTGATGCCGGATTCTTTTGGCCTACTATTTACCGAGATGCACATGCACTTGTGAAGTCATGTGACTCATGCCAACGACAAGGAAAAGCCTCACAAAACAATGAAATGCCACAAAAGATCATCCAAGTGTGTGAGATCTTTGACTTTTGGGGAATTGATTTTATGAGGCCGTTCCCATCATCTCGTGGTAATAAGTACATCCTTGTCGCCTTTGACTACCTATCTAAGTGGGTGGAAGTTAAGGCTTTGCCCACGAACGATGCTCGTGTGGTAGTCAAGTTTTTGAAGAGTTTGTTTTCTCGGTTTGGAACCCCTCGTGCGATTATAAGCGACCGTGGAACCCATTTTTGTAATGACCAATTCGAAAGGGTCCTAAGGAAATATGGGGTTACACATTGGCTTTCTACGGCTTATCAACCGCAAACGAGTGGGCAAGTCGAGGTTTCAAACCGAGCGTTGAAGAGGATCTTGGAAAGATCGGTAGGAGAGAACCGACAATCGTGGTTAGATAAGTTAGATGATGCTTTATGGGCCTTTCGTACCGCTCATAAGATGCCCATCGGGTGCACTCCTTACAAGCTTGTGTATAGGAAGAATTGTTACATTCCAATTGAACTCGAACACAAAGCTTATTGGGCCCTAAAGCATTGTAATGATGACATTGAGACCGCGAGAAAACACCGGAAAATGCAATTAAATGAATTAGATGAATTGAGAGACATTGCTTATGAAAATTCATTGATTTATAAAGAGAAAACTAAAAAGTTTCATAATTCTAAAATTAAAAACCGGGTTTTTAACATTGGAGATCAAGTGTTGCTCTTTAACTCACGTTTGAAAATCTTTTCCGGCAAGTTGAAATCCCGTTGGTCCGGTCCATTCACTGTTACCCAAGTTTTTCCATATGGGACCATCGAGCTAGCTCAAAATGATGGCCCTAATTTCAAGGTGAATGGACATAGGTTGAAGCACTACTTTGGTGGGGAAGTTCCCTCTTTGAACTACCTCGACCAAGTCACCTTCCCCAATGATAATTAGTATTGAGGGGATCGAGTCGAGCTCATGACATGGTAATAAAAAATGAGGTGCCTCGTGGGGGAGTCCCATGCTTATCCATGTACATATTATCGCTTTCTAATGTAGTAACGTGAGGGGATTTGTGCCCTTCCAACCTTTGTTCCGTGTTTGTTTGTGATATGTGGTTTTTAGATGATCATGATCTTCACGATGGGAGCCTCTCGTGTTCGTTTTATGGGAGCACTCGATCGTTTGCTTTAAAGAATTTCTAGATATCCACATGATATATCCTTATATGTTCTAACCTTAGGTTTTTAGCACACTTCATAAACGGCTATTAATTTAACGGTTACACCCTTTCCATGCTAGATTAAGCATTCGACTTCGTCTCTAGTATAGGGGTGTTTGCACCCCTAGACTTGAAACATTGAGGACAATGTTTAACTTTAGTATGGGGGGTGAATAGATACTTGCCTTGTCAAACTTTCACGCTTTCCAAAGTTTATCTTTTTGTTTATCGTTTTGTTGCAAAATAAGGCTAAAAATGGCCAAATTTAAATTTTTTCTCATGTTTTATAAGTGTTTGAAGACACGAATGTATATTTATCCGATGGCGAGAATAAGAGTAATTTTTGACTCGACCGTGCGTGTTGAGCACTTAGCTTCGATTCCTTAACTTATATTAGGCTAAATCTCTTAAATGAGAACGAGAAATGATAGAATTAATTATAAGTTACTATGCTAAATGTAGAGTACTCGTATTTTTTCAAAAACTCATGTGTTCTCGTTGTTTGATTATTCTCCCTTCGCTTGTATGTATATTTTGCTTAATAAGTATTGGCTTAGCGGTTTAGTCTTGATTGTTGGTTTCTAGTCTTTTCTAGTAGCTTCCATGTAATTAAATTGGGAAAACATTAAGGTATCGCCAGCGTCACGGTTTTGAAGTATTGGCAACCCGAATAATCGAAAGCTTCACCCAATAATAAGATTTCAAGTGCTCACCTAAATCAAGCAAACAATTTGAAGCTCACAAGGCCGAAAAATCTATGCGAAATTGAAAGTGAATTATGCCTTAATCTTTGAAGCTTTAAAGATCCAAAAATCGCTATAGCGTGAGGATATACGTCTTTGGCCATAATAAACACCTCATGGCGAGGTTAAATAATAGGCAAGGCAAGACCGAAGTCATAATAAAAGCTTCATGGCGAAGTTGAATAAAAGATGGAGGTAAATCTATGATAATAAGGACAATCCGTTAGGGGGCGTATAAAAGTCTTGGTAATAAGTCTCATGTTCAAAACCGTTCTAAAACCATGTTTATCGATCCTTCTTGTTGACTTAATTTTTTGACATCGTTGTCTATTAGGGGGGGTTATTAATTCGATGGTCTTGGTTACACCGTTATGACTCTATTTTTAGACCTAAATCTCTATCATCGCATAAGTAAAAAATGTATCCTCGTGAAACATTCAAGACAAAAATAAAATATAAGAGATACCACTTAGGAAAATGGGAGTATAAGTACGTGATTAGGGCATATGAGTAGTGTTAGCATTACTAACTTATAATGACAATGATCTCGTTGCACGCTTGGCATGGAATTAGGGTGAAAATCAAGGACGCCGAAATTATTTCTAACGAAGCATTCACGTGTTCTTGTTCTATGAACCTAAACGTCCCATTTTGTGATGAAAATCATACATTATGTCTAAAACGCGAGTAGTAGTAATAGTAGTAGTGTAGCAAGTTTATCATTCAATAAAAGTGCATAAAAATGAATTTTGTAGGTGCTAAGATACTTTATTCTAGCATTGCGTGAGGGCACGACAATTGTTTAGTATGGGGGAGTGATGAGACTGGTTTTATACATAGTCTCATCGTCCAAAACGAACTTAATATGCATAAAATATCATGAAATATGCCAAATATATGCTTGTGTTTGTTCCATGTGTATTTTAGGTACGGATATTGTGAAAATGGCAAAAGATCACAAGAAACAACCAAAAACGAACATGGGAAAGGAAGCCGCAAAATGAACCAAGCCCTAAGAGTTGATTTTCTAAGAATAACCCTTGAAGAATTGAAGATTGTACAAGAAGGGTCCTCCAATATTGAATAATTGACAATTTAACCCCTTGTATATTCATAATTACAAGTTTGGTCTTTAAACTTTGTCAAATTGCAAAAAGGACCCTCCACTTTGAAGAATTGGCAAGAATGGTCCCTCACAAATGAAGACTTGTCATTTTTAGTCCTCCACAAAGTCAACCATACAAGTCAAGACCATGAAGAATGAAGAAATGCAAAAAACAACCCTTCAAGAATCATCAAATTACAAGAAATGCCCTTGAAATACTTTTGCAAAACTTTTTGGGGCAAAAGTATAAAAAAACCAAACTTTATTAACAAAGGGATTTGGGTTATTCATGTTTAACTTGAAATAAAACAAGAATGGAAGAAGTGGGGCTAAAACTGCCAAAACATAAACCTTACCTAGACCAACAGGCTTGTGACACGTGCCTCATGAACTCTCCACAACCAATCGTACTCCACCATTTCGCCATGTCACCTCTCCACTCACCGTTATAACTAATTTATATTAATTAGTTATAATTAACGCGGTTAACATGTTTTCAAACCCAAACAAAGATCTAACCCATGTTCTTAGTGTTCTTAAACCAAATTGGGTGTTTCTTAATCCCTATGAATTAACCCCTAATTCCCTCCAGAATTATGATTAGGGTCACATTAATCATAACCCCACCCTCAAAACACATGCCACCTCACTTACAAGTTCACATGGGACATGCCCTGCTCACGTTTTTGGGGAAGAAGCCAAAAGTGCCAGAGAAATCAACCATCCACAAACAAGCTTACATTTAAGCTTCATGTGAGCCCTTTGATCAAATTCCACCAACTTTACATCAACAAAAAGCCAAGAAAAGTTCACATGATACCAAGAAAATTAAAATTCTGCAAGGGCATTTCAGGGACTTCACCAACTAGGGTTTATAGTTTTTTCAGCTTTTCTAGTATTCATGTAGCCTATATAAGGCATTAGCATCACTACATTTTAGTTTGCTCTTGGTTTTTCTTTGGTCAACATTCTGTAAAGCCTTGTTCTAAGTTAATGAAAAGTGTTTGAATTGTTTGATGAAATCCAAGTGCTAACCTTATTATACTCTTGTTATTGTTACATGTTTATGAATTTGAAGTTTCAAAACCTGTTTTTAAATCTTGTGCAAGAAATTGTCAAGTTTTCTCAAAACTGATATTTTTCTAAGTCCTTTGTTCAAACCCTTGGAATTTTTTGGTCAAAGATTGATCACATCACCCTGATAAGGAGCTTATCAAGTTGAGGGGAGATCTTGGCTTGGGGATAATCAAGGAGTGGGGTAACAAAGCTTGAATCAATCAGCTTTTTCCATTTTCAGTTTTTTTTTATATTTCTTGTTCTAACCCTGTTACTCTTAGCAGCTATTTGGAAGCTTGTGCCTTGTTAAGATAGGTACATAAGATCAAAAATTCGTGAGTGCGGATGTACATTCATGAGGTTTGAGCCTTTTTACCAAAAATCTGTTTGAAAAGTGATATTTTGTGATTCTGTGATCAGCTGTTATTTGAGGTGTTCTTGTGGCTTGAATTTGCTTAATACTGCATGATATTGTTGGTATGATGCTAGATTAGGCTTGGGTAAACCTATTACACACATTTACTTGTTTAAATCTTGGATTAGAAAGTGAAAAGTGTGTTTGGGTCTAATATAGGGATTTTTCAATCCTTTTAATGCAATTAATGTTCGTTTCCTCGACTCGAATCGAATTAATTTTCAATTAACGTAAGAATATATTTGTTTTTGGTAAATAAAACTTGGTATTTTTAAAACTAAAAATTATAAAAACTATTTAATTAAAATCTATTTAAATAAAAACTATTTTAACTCTTAAATAAAATTAAAGCTAATTTATGTGAAATTAAAATAAAAACTTTTAATGAAAACTATTTAAAACAATATTCAAATAAAACTAAATTAATTTTTGAACTAATAAAAGAAACTAAAACAATTTAAATAAAATATTTTTTTTATCTTTTTATATTTTTAAAACTGTGTAAAAGAAAAATAATATAAAACTTTTAATTAAAATTTAACAAAACTTAAAACTTGTATTAAACTATATTTAATTAAAACTGACAGCTCACTAAAACCCTATATTAATTAAACTATGCGAATCAATACACAAAAAGACTACTAGCACAACTGGTTATGGCTTATGGTTGCTAGACAGCTGAACGAGAGGTCCAGGGTTCGAGACCCATAATGGACAACTTTTTTGCTATTAATTATTTTTGTTGGAATTTTGAGAAACAAACAAATCAATAGGATTAGTTGCCTTGCAGAATATCAAAAAAAACAAATAAGCTAATACAGTCTAAACAAATAAGCTGACGAAAGCAAATAAGCATATAAAACAAATCGAAAAAACAGATAAACAAATAATAAGCTGAAACAAAAAGCTGATAAGCATAATATCACTCAAAAAGAAAATAACAAAACCAGATTCAAACTAAATAAAAAAACAGTTTAAAGTAAAACAGACTACTATCAATTTTAAAACTACTCAAATTCAGATAATACTTAAGGCAAATTACTCAGGCTAAGAAAAGAAAATAGCAGACTAAAAAAATCAGATAAGCAAATAAGCTAATAATCCAATTAAGCAAACCCTAAATAAGCTAAGATCAAATAAGCCAGACTACTCAAACAACAAATAAGCATAAAAGCTGATAAGCAGATTCACTAAACTATAAACATAAGCAAAATACGCCTCCATGAAAACTTAAACCTACGCAACAGATAACTTTTAAATAACCAGTATTGAATAAGTATTTTTCTTGGATCAGAAATCAAAATATCCTACGCAAATAAACTACTCAGATAACCTACGCAACAAATCAAACAAACAATAACAAGCAGATTCAAACGAACTAAAACTTAACAATAAAAGTAAAAAGAGAATGAGAACCTCGTGATGTTAACCGTTGGGTCGAAGGTGGGCGCTGAACCCCCTTGTGAACCGAAACAAACAATCAAACACCATCGTTAATCAATCCGAATCATCATCTCGATCAACTCGAACCATCAACAGTAATCAAAACAGCTTCTCCGAACAATTTTATATACTTTCCCAGTGGGGAAAATATTTAATCCACTTTCTTATACTTTTATAATAATTAAAAAAACAGTAATTAACCAAAATACCTTGCGAAAAATTAAAAGCACAATTTTAAACAGAAATATAATTTATTAATAACTTGAAACTTTGATTACAATAATTGGGAAAATTAAAAGTACAATTTAACTAAAATCTAATAAAACAAAATTAAATCTAAATTAATCCTACTCCTAAGAAAAACAATAAAAATAAAGAAAAATGGAATAATATTATAACTTATTATCCTTCACTATGTATAGATGAACAAGGAGCTTGGGGTCTTCTTTCTCTTTCTTAAAGGGTTTAATTGAGGTCTGTTGGATCTAGCTTGTAAATTCAGCAACAATTGTGTCCGTTTGATCTTTTTAGCTTTTCTCTCACTTCCCACAGATCGCCACGCTGGAATAATATGATTGGAGGATTTGTGTGTGATGAGTTGTCACAACCAATCACAAAAAAGGATGAGGCCATGTGAGATGAGGAGATGAGGACCACTTTGTTGGATCTTCCAATTAAGGGGGTTTTAATTAGTGGATGTGAAGAACACGCGCCTTAAACATCAAATGGTGAAAAACCCCCAATTTTTTAGGGTTTGGGTGAAAAAAGGTAATGGTGAAAGTTTCTTGGATGTATCGAAAATCAAGTGAGGGTGGGGGTAAAAACGTTTATTTATTTTGGGTAAACACGTGTGTGAGGTGAATGGGATTTAATGGTGTTACGTGTGTTGAGTTGACCAGAGTTTTGACTGTTTGACCAGGGTCTTGATAAGTGAATAAAACTTCACTTTTAAACGTTCCACTTTTTGTGCAATGGGCTTTGGCCCAAATTAATCCTCAACCATCCCCAGATGTTTAGCAAAAATGGGTTAGGCCCAAGGTAATTTTAATCGTCCAACTAGTTTAAGGTAAATGGGCTTGATGGGCTTTTGTTAATAATCAGGGAAACATTTAGCTTCCAAATGGGCTTTTGAGCCCATTAACCCGAATGTGGGATCCACTTGGCCCAATTATCTTCATAAAATTACATCCACTAAAAATCGAGCTTGAATTTGGCTTTCTTGATCGTTTCTTCAAAACCGAGGCGGTTTAGCCTGTTTTCGTGAACTTGGGCACACTTTTGGTCTTTGACTTTGTCTTCGTCTCTTCTTGGACTTTTCTTCAATATTTGACAGTGAAATCCCGTGTTTTCTTTCCTTTTGATCTTTTGTACCTATTTCACACAAAAACACAAAACCACGCGTAATTCTGACTTTTACGATATTAAACACATGATTAGGTCTTGTTTTTCCTTGATTTTAGTGGCAAAAGGATAAGTGTTTACACACTTATTAAATCCCCTACACTTGACCATTGCAATGACCCCATGCAATGCATTATTTTAAAGCACAAAGTTACTGTGACAATCCGGCAATTTATGGTTGATATTTTATTCTCAATATTTATTTGAAAACATTATTGTAATGTTACAATATGAACTCACTTATTTTTGTGAAGAAATTTGGATTTACGTCTTGGAGTAGCATCGACTACGTCTAAACCGGAGGATTCAACGTTACGTGCTTACGTTTACATACACCGTCTTTGGTGACAGTCTGACATTTCAGAAAATAAATTTATCCGGGAATATTATTTTGGAGTTTTAAATTTGTGTTAGTTCATAAACTCACAAATTTACGAGAAGAGATTAGGACTTACGATTTTATTTTAACGTCCTTTACGACTAAACCGGAAACCTTAGGATTACGTATTTACGTTTTTGAACTCCGTTTTTGATGAGACAATTTTTATTGGATTCGTTTTGTGACGTTGATTCATAATTTATAAAAACGTTTTTCGTAAAACGACCCGAGGGCACGCGAATCGAGGAAACTAGAATCGAGGAGTACCCGTAAATAATTGGGGATGAGACAAAACAAGTTTTGCCCCACCCCCAATATGGGACGGTTTAAACATTGCCACCACAACACTTTATGTGTCAAAATGGTAGCTTAAGGTTTCCACATGTCTTACCAAGCTTCATTTGTAAGCCACTTCCAACACAAAACCATTCACACAAACTAACAACTCATTTGCAACATGCAAACCACCCAAAAATTTCCTCTCTACTCTCTTTGAGCCGTCCCATTTCACACCTCAAACCACCATCACTTGATCTTGATTCTACCATAAAATCTCATGTTATTTACATACATGTTGAAGCCCTTTTGAAACCCTATTGATTGATGCAAGTTATAACATCCAAGGAGGAGTTTCCATGGATTATTAGGGCTGATTTTCCACAAGGTTATCATGAAGATTGGTGGTCTTGAAGATGGTCTTGGCTATGCACAAGTTTCTCCATCAAAATCCATGTTTTGATCAACCTACATCATCATGGTGGTATAAAGATTGTCCTCCTCATCTTCTTGTTATTTTGATTATGAAAACATGTATTTTATTTCCTATTGTATATGTATATGATGATTATATGATGATAAAAATATTATGTGGGGATTTGGTGTTGATAAACATGATTAAAAAGGTGAAAAACTATAAAGAACAAGGCTAAAATCTTGCTTAAAAGTGATGGCTGTATAAAACAGTACAGAAACAGTCATGGACTGATAAAATGATGAAGTAGAATCCATTTACAGTAAGCTATATGTCTTGTACACATGTGAGAGTTGGCCATGCAATGGAATCATTGTAATGATTGAGATATGATCAAAACAAGTTTAAGGTACAAATCTGAGTTCACTGTTTTGGACGATTTTTAGAAAATACTTAAAGGATGATTCAACAGTAGCTATAGAAGAGTTAAATGGAGCACATATTATGTAGTTTATGTGATAAAAATTTGAGCTTCTATCTCCATATATAACTTAAGATATGGCAGTTTTGGTAAAAGTGAAGATAAAAATCAGATTTTTGGAATTAATGTTTATTATTATTATATAAGCACTCACATTTTAATGTATAAAATGTAAAAATAAAAACCCACTAACTTATAAAACTTATTTATATAAGTATATAAAAGGTTAGTTAGATGGATAAATTATATAAATGGTAATGAAATAATATTTATAAGTCATAAAACTATAAACTTGATTTTTACGACTTTTTCGGCTATCGCCGTAAAATTAACGTTTTTCGCCAAATAAAACTTAGACGACCAAACCCGTCTAATGTAAAGTTTATAAAAGTCATATACTGATATATAAGTATCTAATACAAGTAAAAACCGATAAAACCCGAACTATAAGAAATACGGACATTTACGAGCTAATTAAGCATATTGGACTAATAGTTGGACTAAATAAGATAAAAACTTGTAAAAAGAACTTATTGGGCTTAACCCATTTAGGCCCAACATGGAAAGTTTAAATACTGATAATATAAGTACAAAATGGATTAAAACAAGTTAAATAACTTATAATAAGTTTATTGGACTTAAAACGTGTAAATAGGTAAAACTAGTAAACTAGTATAAAAGTTATCGACATATAACACTAGAATGAGTAAAACGAGAATATGTAAACCCACATGATCATCATATATAAATAATCATCATATGTATACATAATTGTTATTTTTATAAATTCATTGGACATGAGTCTAAGACGAGTATTATTTGTCTAGGTTTCCGTGATTGAAGCACGTACAGTACGTCCGAATTGCCGATAACCCGCCTTCCCACATCAACGTGAGTTCATAGCCTCGCACTCTTTTAAATGTTTTATAAATATTTTATAAACCCGCGAGGGAGATAACATGTTAGTTTTTATAAAATAGGACACCATTTGTCCCGATTGTTTGTTTATTGATTTGGACCCGAATGATTGTATGACCCGATTGTATGACCTGATAAATGATTAAAGGACCCGGTAGATGGAATCAAATGGATTATTAAAGTTAGGTTATGTCACTAAAAGTCCCATTAGCATGAATTGTGAACTACCGGGATTTGGTAGACGCTTATGCATATAATAGTACTATTTGGGGACGATCACCCCAGTTCGCGCCTTGACGGTTGATCCCCGTCGTGCCACATTGATTGGTAAGCAAATTTATGTATGAGAAGATTTCCATAGCGTGACCTTTGTGACGACACGCTACTTTAGATGGGAAAATTGGTATCGGGTTAGCTACCCGTTGTTGGTTTAGTAAGGTAACAATGTCATGCGGCTTATAATAATCCAAAACTAACGAAATACTACTAGACGCTCCGAATTACGATGTATTGCCTGACTAGCAATACTGGGTCATACTATTGATATTATGTTTGTGTTTTGGTTTTCATAACCATATTCATATAACGGTTTTTATTCGATTTTATACAACGTCATAAGACGTATTGTATGATGTTTTTACGACATTGGCTCGTATAATGATTTTTACGGCAAATGCCTATATTATGATTTTCGATAAGGATTTGTATAAAATGACTTTGGCTATTTTAAGGCCTATTACAAAGATTTGTACAAAACGATTTTTGGTAATAATTTTATACCAAATTTATATTGATGGTTTATTAAACTCTATGAATTCACTCGGCGTTATCGCTGACCTTTTTCTCTTAACATGCTTTATCTCAGGTACTTGAAGGTAATTCTCGGGAAGACGACAAGAATTCATGGCCCACACTTAAACAATATTTTCGATTCAAATACTTTGTAAAACTTTGTATGAAATAATATGACTTGGGACCGATGTAACTTTGATATTTATGAATGGAAATGCTTTATTAATAAACGACGCGATTTTTAAGCGTTGTCTATGATGTGAGTAATGTGTTATCCCGTAACACCAACTAGTCTTCCGCTGTATTGAGTTGTATAAATTTGGGGGTGTTACAGTTTGGTACCAGAGCTCTCGTTATAGAGAACGAAAGATTTTTTAAAACCAAGGTTTTGAATAAAACATTTCAAAATCTTTTAACTATAAACATTTTTCTAAAAATGTCTAAAAATCTTTTGACTATAACGGTGCCGAAGAATTCCCGAGTTACCGACAAGGCCAAACTGAGAAGTGTTATTTTAATATATATATATAACTTGGATTATATATATATATGATGTAATTTTATTACATGATTGTTTGATGATTAATTTGATTTTTATACGAGGTACTTATACGACGTAGATTGTCACAAGTAACCCTAAATCCCCTAGTAAATTAATCGAAGCTATTCTCGTAGGAATTCTAGCTATCCTAGATCTAAACCAAGTTGTGGATATTTATGATCCCAACAAATGGTTGATATTCGTAGAAATGTAGATAGTAGTTGATTGTGATATTGAAAAAGAATTGGCGAGATTAAATCTGATATCGATGTCATGACGATCTTTCCTTATAGAATGGAGTTTGACAAAACGTTACCACCTGGAAAGATGTCATCTGATTCGTTGTCATCCAATTCTTAAATTGAAATCGAAAGGGTGAATGTTGCACTTGAGGCTGTCATTGGAACCATTACCCAAAAGCCTCATGCCACTAATACCTTTCCGAGAAGTCTAATTGAATGTGTGAGTCATTTCATACTAGTGACTCATTTGATAATTATTGATAAAGGAGTTATAGGATTGGAAATTAAGTGTTGTTCATATCGAGCTTTTATTGCCTATTAAGGCCCAAGAATAAGATTGAAAGTATTGGAATATGAGTTAGGATATCGAAATGAGTATAAATTGGTTAAAACTTGAATAAAGTAAAATTTAACCCGTATGGAATATGATATTGATAAGAGGAAGTCGTTAAGTTCTTTGATTGAATTATAAGGTTTTAATTGATTGTTGATTCGTGTTAAGGGTTGTTCCTAGGCCATTGTCCACTAATGAGGATGCCCAGTGTCCAGGAAATAAATTGAAGAAATCTTCTTCTGAATTGGGACTGATGGATCTTTCGGGACATGTGGAACACCTAATGACTCTTGTAGATTAGTATTCATTGTGGTATCTTTTAAAAATCCCTAACTTAACTGAGATATCAGTTGGTAGAATGAGTTCTGAGAATTGTATGACATAGTGACACGTAATGTGTTACGGTACAATTCTGACTTGTTTGTGATAAATGTAAAGACTACCTATGATTACTAAACTCTACATGTATCGATGTTATCTATCTTTTATTGCTCCTTCCTAATGCTCGCATTAGTGATGCAATCATTGAACAAGTACTCATCTCGAACTGAGTTACGTTATGGATTATTCTCTTTGTATTCCTGAGTGACATCGAGGTCATGAACCTCATGATTATTTGGCTAAGCTCATTTCCTATCATATCGTAGTTAACTCTTGGTGAACAACTTTTCGTCACTCTTTTACAGATCACACATTGTTTTTATAAAGTTAAAACGGTATCCTTTGATAAAATTTAATTCTCATCACTATAAGGATTATTCAAAGTGAGATTTATATGTGATTGTTATCAAAATAAAGTTGTTTATAAAACACCCTGGAAAACTTAGTTGTTTTCATAACAAGGAAAAATCTTTGTAAATTTATTTTTTCTTATTTAAGAATTAAGCATGAAGATGTTTTTTAATTATAAACATGATGATAAAATTTTTGACGAACTGAGTATTGCATCGTTAATCTTGAAATTGTATATAGTTGCGCGCCTACATATAATTTGGAATGGACTATGCAAGACTGATTAGTAGTCACCATAAAACTGATTAATAAGCACTACAATTTCTTTGAAGATTGTGAAAGATTTAATTTTATGAGATCTGCAAGAAGTGAAAAATAAGGACATAATGTTAGGGACACCTACATATGTGCCTGTAGCATCTATTCTTCTAAGTCGAATTTACTCATCTGTGGAAATTGTCTTATTTGACAATTGACAATTCTTTCTTGTCCAATTCTCCCGTAGTGAGATTCTTAGGAAAAGTATCTGATTACCGAGTGTTGATACCCGACTGGATGTATTGACGTTCTAATCATTTCTTTTTATTTGATTTCATTTTAATGACCTGGGTAACGATCCGAGGAGCTTTCGAATGCGTACTCAAATTATGAAAACATGGAATACATTCATATTCGTTAAGTGTTTTCGTCTGCATCTGATTTGAAATTATCTCGCGTAGATTATGCGTTGACCTTACTCTTTTAATAGTAGTTGTGTCTCCATATATCCTTGAACTTGTGAAGGATTATGAATTATTATTAGTCTTTTGAGAAGTTCACATCTTATCGACGGCAATGCAACTAGAAAGTTGATAGTGCCCGTAGAATGGATTGATTGATTATGACATGACGACATTGTCTTAATTGATGGGAACTCGAGTAGAATTCCCCTAAATGATAAGATGCTGATTATCAGAAGTGATCTAAATAATTCTTGATGGATGACCATATCCTGCATTTAGACTTGAAATTTTACCATGAATGGTTGTGAATTAGTTATAGATATTGTAATCTAGAAGAACCTAATATGAATTTATTAAAAGATGTTTCCGTTATCTGAAACTTTAGGAGGTATTTAATTGATAGATTACCTAGACTTTCTCCATTAAGGCAAGGTATTATTATATTCTCGGTGTTGCACTTGTGGCTTGTGCACTGTACGTCAGCACCATCTGAATTTAAGGAATTACCGTACAACTGAGAGAGTTATCGGAGAAAGATTTTATTATACCAAGCCTGTCATCCTGAAGAGCTATGGTGTTATCATTCCTTATATTTATAGATTACTGTGAATTGAGTAAATTGACAATCGAAAACGATGTCCATAACTCGAAATGGAAGATTTGTTCGATCATTTACAAGGTTCTTGCGTATGTTCTAAAGATTTGATCCACGGCATGGTTATCATCAAACTTCGCATCTGCGAAAGAGATTATCTATTCCAATCACTACATCCAGAACTTGTAATGAACATTATGAGTTTCACGTAATGTCGTTTGGATTGACCAATGCACATGTGGCATTCATAAATTTGTTGAATCACGTGTGTAGGCTGCAATTTGATAAAGTCATGCTTGTGATCATTAAGGACTATTTGTTTGTTTATAAGTATAAGAAGGAGTTAGTAATTATTTATAGATTGCCATAAATTGGCCGAACAATGAAAATCTGTACCTTGAATAATTAACATGTGATTTAAGACTTAAGACTTAATCCTTTGCATAAAGTGACCGTTTGATTAATGATGGTAAGATATATATATATATATATATATATATATATATATATTGACTCTTCAAAAAAAAATTAAGAGCCCTTTTAAGACTTTTGGCTTTACTAAAAAGAAAGTGCAAATATATTTTGACAAATGTTTTAAACAAAGGATTTTAAGGGATTATTCCCTTATACACAAACCATTTAACTAAACCTTTGTTTAGGGGTAAATGTTTGTGTATACCTCAAGATAACTTAAGAAGGACTGAGTAAAACCATTTATACCATAACCTGAAAACTTAAAACGACAATTTTTGCTTTTCAAACTAAGAAAACTTTGACCAAGGTATAAACAAAGGTTTTTCGAATATTTACGAATCTTATTAAATATTTTCGATAAATCAACAAATATCTTGTTAATTAAATCCAAATTTATGTTGAACATTTTATATAATTGGTCGAACTAAGAAATTTAAACTTTTAACGTTTACGTTTCATAAAAATTAAAGTTAATTTACATATAATAATTATCGACGCTTTAGACGCCGGATTGAGAAAAACTGATAAAAATGATAGTTGAGACGAAACTGAAACATAAAAGATATGAAGAAAGAATTTTGAATAAATACAGTTATGATATTTATTTCATCAGGAGAAAGTGAACGTAATTACTGACGCATAATATAGAAAGAATATCTAAGTGAATTGTGGACATGATAATTATAACATCATGAGAAGTGAATATAGATATCGACGCATTATGTAGAAAAGATAAAGAACCAGTTAGGACATGTTCCTTAATAATGAAGGTGCAAAATAAATTGCCGAACGATATAAAAATAAACAATGTTTGTAAAAAGGGATAATATAGATTATAAAAGAGGTTCGCGGCTAATGTGAACCATTAAAATAGAGAAGCCGATAGCATTAAATTATTAAAAGGCCACTTGTGGTTGCCTAAATATGGAGATTTTGAGATATAGTTATGTTGGAATTTGTAAGTATAAGTATTCTATTCCTGTCATTTCTAATTTAATGTATCATTACCAGAAGAAGTTGTACTAATGACAAATTATGAAGGCAGACATCGCCTCATACATTAGTAAACGTTTAGCTATTGCAAAAGTCATCATCTGAATTTGATTCGATTTGGGTCATCGTCGACAGACTGACCAAATCTGCTAATATCATTCCCGTTAAAGATAAATGCAAAAGAGTTATGTAAACATAGTGTGCCTGTATCGAACATCTTTATCAAGATCCTCGCTTCGCATCGAATTTCTAGAGATTTGCTCAGAAATCATTGAGAACGAACCTTGATAAGAGTGCTATGTACCACCCCAATCGAAGGGACGAGGTAAAGTAACGATACAAGTAATGTAAGTGCTATTTTATGTTTGAATGATTGACCTTTGGTAATAAACCGTATAATCGTTTTCCTTTGGAGGGCTTATCGTTGATAATCATCGTATTAGGATTGAGATCGAATCTTGTTAGGATCTAAATCTTAGAGCATCTGTAAGCAAGAGTTGAGATGAAGACATCCGACATACACCCATTGTGAGTTGGACATGTCTTTTAGGTTTAAGGTTTCCTATGATTACGAACCTAACCTTACAAAATACCCGACCCGCGAGACTTGAAATGATTGTTGAAATTAGGATCTGATTATTGACTGCCGGTAGTAGGCAAGAGGTTATGTGAATATGAAATGTAGATCTTGAAGTGCCAAATGGGTAGCGAAGTTATGCCACAATTTTTAAACTTGGAAAAATGAATTCATGATCTGACAAATCATGGGATATAAGTCCCCGTTGTATGGGACCATTGAGATGATGTAAAAGTTGGGATTGAAAGGCATATAAGTTGGATCTACCCTAGGACTTCAAGAACTGCGTGAATTATGTTTCGTAAATCGAACTTGATGGAATATCTATCAAGTGAAAATCTGATTGTTCTTAGTAAAGCTTAGATCGGCGAAAAGTTGCATTCATCAGAAACCCGTGAACATCATGGATAGAGAAAGTAAGTCAACATTAAGCCTGATCTTATTCCCGTAGTTATGTTTGATGAACTCGCGTATTGTAATGAATTGCACTTGTGAGAAAAGACCGAGTGTGGAGGAAATACCCACATGGCTTTAACTCTATAAGAAGCGAGTAGTAAGATGATCTTTGAGGACAAAGATCCAGTTTAGGGGTAAATGCTGTGACAACCCGTCAATTTATGGTTGATATTTTATTCTCAATATTTATTTGAAAACATTATTTAATGTTACAATATGAACTCACTTATTTTTGTGAAGAAATTTGGATTTACGTCTTGGAGTAGCATCGACTACGTCTAAACCGGAGGATTCAACGTTACGTGCTTACGTTTACATACACCGTCTTTGGTGACAGTCTGACATTTCAGAAAATAAATTTATCCGTGAATATTATTTTGGAGTTTTAAATTTGTGTTAGTTCATAAACTCACAAATTTACGAGAAGAGATTAGGACTTACGATTTTATTTTAACGTCCTTTACGACTAAACCGGAAACCTTAGGATTACGTATTTACGTTTTCGAACTCCGTTTTTGATGAGACAATTTTTATTGGATTCGTTTTGTGACGTTGATTCATAATTTATAAAAACGTTTTTCGTAAAACGACCCGAGGGCACGCGAATCGAGGAAACTAGAATCGAGGAGTACCCGTAAATAATTGGGGATGAGACAAAACAAGTTTTTCCCCACCCCCAATATGGGACGGTCTAAACATTGCCACCACAACACTTTTTGTGTCAAAATGGTAGCTTAAGGTTTACACATGTCTTGCCAAGCTTCATTTGTAAGCCACTTCCAACACAAAACCATTCACACAAACTAACAACTCATTTGCAACATGCAAACCACCCAAAAATTTCCTCTCTACTCTCTTTGAGCCGTCCCATTTCACACCTCAAACCACCATCACTTGATCTTGATTCTACCATAAAATCTCATGTTATTTACATACATGTTGAAGCCCTTTTGAAACCCTATTGATTGATGCAAGTTATAACATCCAAGGAGGAGTTTCCATGGAGTATTAGGGCTGATTTTCCACAAGGTTATCATGAAGATTGGTGGTCTTGAAGATGGTCTTGGCTATGCACAAGTTTCTCCATCAAAATCCATGTTTTGATCAACCTACATCATCATGGTGGTATAAAGATTGTCCTCCTCATCTTCTTGTTATTTTGATTATGAAAACATGTATTTTATTTCCTATTGTATATGTATATGATGATTATATGATGATAAAAATGTTATGTGGGGATTTGGTGTTGATAAACATGATTAAAAAGGTGAAAAACTATAAAGAACAAGGCTAAAATCTTGCTTAAAAGTGATGGCTGTATTAAACAGTAAAGAAACAGGTCATGCACTGATAAAATGATAAAGTAGAATCCATTTACAGTAAGCTATATGTCTTGTACACATGTGAGAGTTGGCCATGCAATGGAATCATTGTAATGAGTGAGATATGATCAAAACAAGTTTAAGGTACAAATCTGAGTTCACTGTATTGGACGATTTTTAGAAAATACTTAAAGGATGATTCAACAGTAGCTATAGAAGAGTTAAATGGAGCACATATTATGTAGTTTATGTGATAAAAATTTGAGCTTCTATCTCCATATAGAACTCAAGATATGGCAGTTTTGGTGAAAGTGAAGATAAAAATCAGATTTTTAGAATTAATGTTTATTATTAGTATATAAGCACTCACATTTTAATGTATAAAATGTAAAAATAAAAACCCACTAACTTATAAAAGTTATTTATATAAGTATATAAAAGGTTAATTAGATGGATAAATTATATAAATGGTAATGAAATAATATTTATAAGTCATAAAACTATAAACTTGATTTTTACGACTTTTTCGGCAATCGCCGTAAAATTAACGTTTTTCGCCAAATAAAACTTAGACGACCAAACCCGTCTAATGTAAAGTTTATAAAAGTCATATACTGATATATAAGTATCTAATACAAGTAAAAACCGATAAAACCCGAACTATAAGAAATACGGACATTTACGAGCTAATTAAGCATATTGGACTAATAGTTGGACTAAATAAGATAAAAACTTGTAAAAAGAACTTATTGGGCTTAATCCATTTGGGCCCAACATGGAAAGTTTAAATACTGATAATATAAGTACAAAATGGATTAAAACAAGTTAAATAACTTATAATAAGTTTATTGGACTTAAAACGTGTAAATAGGTAAAACTAGTAAACTAGTATAAAAGTTATCGACATATAACACTAGAATGAGTAAAACGAGAATATGTAAACCCACATGATCATCATATATAAATAATCATCATATGTATACATAATTGTTATTTTTATAAATTCATTGGACATGAGTCTAAGACGAGTATTATTTGTCTAGGTTTCCGTGATTGAAGCACGTACAGTACGTCCGAATTGCCGATAACCCGCCTTCCCACATCAACGTGAGTTCATAGCCTCGCACTCTTTTAAATGTTTTATAAATATTTTATAAACCCGCGAGGGAGATAACATGTTATTTTTTATAAAATAGGACACCATTTGTCCCGATTGTTTGTTTATTGATTTGGACCCGAATGATTGTATGACCCGATTGTATGACCCGATAAATGATTAAAGGACCCGGTAGATGGAATCAAATGGATTATTAAAGTTAGTTATGTCACTAAAAGTACCATTAGCATGAATTGTGAACTACCGGGAGTTGGTAGACGCTTATGCATATAATAGTACTATTTGGGGACGATCACCCCAGTTCGCGCCTTGACGGTTGATCCCCGTCGTGCCACATTGATTGGTAAGCGAATTTATGTATGAGAAGATTTCCATAGCGTGACCTTTGTGACGACACGCTACTTTAGATGGGCAAATTGGTATCGGGTTAGCTACCCGTTGTTGGTTTAGTAAGGTAACAATGTCATGCGGCTTATAATAATCCAAAACTAACGAAATACTACTAGACGCTCCGAATTACGATGTATTGCCTGACTAGCAATACTGGGTCATACTATTGATATTATGTTTGTGTTTTGGTTTTCATAACCATATTCATATAACGGTTTTTATTCGATTTTATACAACGTCATAAGACATATTGTATGATGTTTTTACGACATTGGCTCGTATAATGATTTTTACGGCAAATGCCTATATTATGATTTTCGATAAGGATTTGTATAAAATGACTTTGGCTATTTTAAGGCCTATTACAAAGATTTGTACAAAACGATTTTTGGTAATAATTTTATACCAAAATTATATTGATGGTTTATTAAACTCTATGAATTCACTCGGCGTTATCGCTGACCTTTTTCTCTTAACATGTTTTATCTCAGGTACTTGAAGGTAATTCTCGGGAAGACGACAAGAATCCATGGCCCGCACTTAAACAATATTTTCCATTCAAATACTTTGTAAAACTTTGTATGAAATAATATTACTTGGGACCGATGTAACTTTGATATTTATGAATGGAAATGCTTTATTAATAAACGACGCGATTTTTAAGCGTTGTCTATGATGTGAGTAATGTGCTATCCCGTAACACCAACTAGTCTTCCGCTGTATTGAGTTGTATAAATTTGGGGGTGTTACAGTTACATTTTTCTCATAATTAAACCATCATGGCCTTTATTAAGAGATACTATTACTACTACGAAGGAAAGATAAAAATTTAAAAAGAGACAAAAGTTATAACAATTTATTTAACTTGGAAATTATTTGATGGAAGAAACTCGTAAAGAAATCTAAGTCTTAGATTAGGGCTTTGATGTCATGAATATTAATCATCCTCAAGTTTCACGTTCCCCATACCAAGCTTAAAAACGAGATCATTGTTTACCATCAGTTCTTAGGTTAAAACCACTTATATAAGACAATTGTGTAGTACTCTTTCTCAAATTCCTACGTTGTATCTCTAGATTTTATTGATTGTCATTCACCCGTAGGCTCATTTGACTTATTTGATAATTATTAGTCCAAAAATGAAGGCAAAACGGTGCAAACCCGACACTCAAAACCTAACTGTAACACCCCACCATGGCGGAATATGGGGCGCAACGTATGGATATCATCACAACATGGCGTGTCTATAGAGATAACTAAATGACATAAGAAATGTCATAAAATGGTGACACAAATGTCATGACAATATCTCAACAATGCACGAGTCTAGATAAGTAGGTAACAGTCCTACCACTTACCCAAGACAAACAATAAACATAATCAAATCAAACATATAGGTGCCAACAGTATCGCTTATTCAAAACACATAAAAATAAGCTAAGAAGGAACGGGGATCTCCTTCTAAATGCAATCCTAATGCATCCAAATCTAGCCACTTCTATCCTCAAGCTTAACCACATACTCACCTGAAAGAGACACTAAAACACGTCAACATAAAGTTGGTGAGAGTCATAGGTTTAGACTCAAACGCCAAAAACATACCATAAGCTGTGAGTAACAACCAAAAGTTAAAAACATATGGACAATGTGATACTAACATGCATTAACAACTAATATCCAAGATTTAACCAAACAACCCAAATCCAAGGCTCCCAGCCTTACCAAACACCATACTCCCATAGGAGTCCAAACACCTATGAACCAATCCCAAGGCCCCGCCTTGCCAATATCCCCTTGGTACCAAGTCAAAACATAAACAATCAAGAATCAACTAGCAGTTAATCACATAAGTATGCACACACAAGTTCATTACCAATGCAAAACATTCACAGCATAATTTATAAATAACAAAACAGTGTCTCTTCCATCCCATCTGGAAGTCATAAACATTAGTAAACATGGGACTATGAAACTCACCTGATTGAGCTTCTCCAAAAGTCCTCGCACTAGCAAAAAGCTAACAAACCAAAAACACATAATCAAAACATGAACCAACCACTAAAAATGGCTCATCAACCTATGATGGACATCTAGCGTCCTCCTATATAAATACCTCATTTATATGCTCTAAGCATCTCATTACACCCCTCTATAAAGCCCTTAACTCATTTTACTTCATAACCCGTCCCGTTGACATTTTACCCAAAACAGTCCCGGTTTTAGGTCTCTAAAATATAAGCCAAACGTCCACTTAAACATACCCATGATCTCTGTAAAGGGAATACTTATGCCCTTACATATGTTAGCTAACACCTCCCATTTTCTCCAACCTTAAAGCTACTATTAAGGCCCCGATATATATATATATATATATATATATATATATATATATATATATATATATATATATATATATATATATATATATATATATATATATATATATATATATATATATATATATATACTTTTGTCTATCCAGATTTTACTGATTTTAAACATACAAAAAGTTTGTTATGATTAGGGGGTCTTACCCTAATCCACAATCTTATCCCCAATTCAGATACTTCCTATAATATATAGACCATCTCCCATGTTCGTTTGAAAGTCCCAATGCAACCCTAAGTATCCCAAACAACCCAAAACTTAAAAAGAAAACATGCTGATTTCAAAACTGTTTTGACCTCCGACTGTTGTAACCTGTTTTTGACCCACTTCCCAACCTCCAATTTAGTTCTCGTTTCTTGCATTGGAAAGCCACTTCAATTACCTTTTCAGGGATACTTGGATCGCAAATTAAGAGTCTGTAGAACTCCCGATACAATCAAAACAATTGACTCAAAATACTGCCCAGTTTTTAAAAACGGGTTTAATTAAATTAACCTCATTAATTACCCATAACCCCACCAATTACAAGCCCTAAACCATCCAATCATTATGAAACCATTAAAATACATGTTTTTATTTAAACCCTAACCTAAATCCATCATAAGATGATTATATAAACATTAAAAACAATTAAATTAAAAAGGGATTATTGAAGATTTACCTTTGATTTATGAAAACCCCCAAATTTTATGAAGAACCCTAATTTTTTATGAAACCCACGAATTTTCTCTTTGCTCCAGAGATTATGATGTGTTTTGGTCCAATTAAAAATATTATATGGTTAAACAAAAGAATCCTTACCCAATTATAAAAGCCTTGTTTCCTTTTTTATTTTTTTTCCTTTTTCTTCTCCTTTTCTTGCGTCCAAAACCGACCCAACACCCCCCTAATTTCGTTTTTTTATATTTTATTGTTAATTAATATCTTATTAATATTACCTTAATTTTTCTTAATTTATTTCAGCTCCTAAAACTTCCAAAACCTCGAAACCGTAAAACTAGTCAAATTTACGCGTTTTACCGTAAAAGACGTAAAATATACAGTTTTATAAAAACTCTTGGAATTTGAAATAAACTTTATATTTAAGTCCTAAATGACTTAAAACCATCCCGAAAATACACCCGTGACTAAATACCTCATCCGAGACCTCAAAATGCTAAACCGTAAATCGTAAAAATACGATTTTCTATAATACATATACGTATACGTAAAACCACTAAATAAAACCATCTCATTTCATAGTCACTACCATGTGAGATCATGAACATGAAATCATCACACATCGTTTCACTCACAAGGTACCCTGTACCGGAAACGATATCCAAACCACAATCTATACACACCAATTAGCACATAAACACGCAAAGACACGTAACTAGCACAAAATAAAAACTAAGTGACGAACCTAAAAACCGTGGTTGTCACATCACTCCCTCCTAATAGAAATCTCGTCCCGATATTTACTCCTTAGGATCAAACATACCATTAGCAAACAACTGAGGATACTTGTTCTAAATGAACTCCTCTCATTTCCACGTGAACTTTAGTTCAAGTCTCAAATTACCACATATACTAACCAAGAATATTTAATTCATTGCCAAACTCTTGACCTCACAGTCAATAAACCTCACAAATGACTCTATGATAACACAAACTCTTATTAACACAAATCCCGAATAACCGTACATGCAAATATGCATTCTCCAACAACTTACCAATCTTAATACACGTAATATAACATGTATACCACTCATTTCCCCCAGGTAATTCTATGCTCATAAGCTACTGGTCCGATCTTTCCAAAGATCATAAATGGACCTACAAAACTCTACATCAACTCTTCCATTTTACCAAAACATACCACCCGTTACTATGGGTGAAACTTCCTACATAACTTTGTCACTAACTCTAGTGGTTTCCTCCTTTTCTACATAGCATCCCTTGTTGCTCTCATCCTTTCCACAAACACGATTACCACATTAGTAGCCTCTTTTACAAATTATAGTCCACAATGGGAACAACTCACCCTATCCTTTCATATAGTGCCTCAAATGGCATTTATCGACTTCTAGTATGATAACTATCATTATATGAAAACTCAGCCATCGCTAAAGAGTTTCCTAACTCCCTCTAAATCAATCACTTATGCCCTCAGTATAACACCTAAGGTTGTATAAATATCTCACTTGCCTATCCTTTTCTAGTTAGCTGGATATACTCATATCCAATCATGTTCATCAACTCCCTTTAGTCCGTATCCCAAACTACTTAAAAATTTCCAATTTCCTTACAAAGTGACCTATGACGGTCTTTCACATATCCATTAGTTCTTCCAATCCAAATCAACTTATGATC
Source organism: Glebionis coronaria (assembly GCA_025667525.1). NCBI lineage: Eukaryota > Viridiplantae > Streptophyta > Magnoliopsida > Asterales > Asteraceae > Glebionis > Glebionis coronaria. The sequence continues at coordinate 262,336 of CM046880.1, forward strand.
TATACAAATCATAAAAAGGACGGTTATCTCAATTAATCTATCAACTGCCATCCAAACCCATGCTACAACTACTTCCATTAAATTTGGGTAGCTCATTAGTAGCACCTATACACTTCTCTCTCTCTTTTCTTCATGATTTTTTTTATACTCAACACTTCCTTTATACCTACACAATGTCCTACCTTCAAGGTCATATTGCTCCTCATCTTGTCTCAGTTAGACCAAGCCCTTCGTCCGTATGGCACATAACACCTATAACTCCTCATCCATTCCATTATCGATACTAAGCCTCCTCAACAATCAGTATAGGTCAGTGCCATTTCCTTTTCCACACTACGACGGTATTAGCCTGAGTTGTGCTTTAATCTACTCATTAAGCTCTACCAAAGTTTTTACCTTCGGTTCCTATCTCGACCTATTTTATTCATGCTCCGCTTCTATACACACTTCCTTCTTCTTCCTCAACTCCTACCATACATCACGATGTGATGCTTCCCATCGTTTCTTCCCTTGCCATAATCCTTCATAAGGCATTCCATACATATTAGGCTAACTTTTACACAAAACCCTCTATTCCCTCACATCGTATGCACTCCTTTCAACTTCTCAACTACGTAACTACTCATTCCTCTTGAAATATGAGATGAATTAGTCAGTCTATCAAGTATCACCCAACTCTCGTCACTTTCACCAATTTCGTCCTTACATTGCCCTTTCTAAGCTACTCCTATCTATGTAGGAAGTATAGTCTACGTCCCTTTTCTCCATATGATTGTCCAAGCCACGCAACATACATGTTGACGCGTTCTCTGCTTTAGACAACTCAACTCGTGCAACCTACATCCTTCATCCAAACCACCCTAATACGTCATCCATATAGTTCAAGTTCGTCTCAGCTTCACTTCATTCTTCTTATTCCATGTCTCATCAACTATGCTTGCCTTTCCCAGATGGTACTTGGCCTTTCAATTTTCTTTCATCACTTAACTCCACCCATCACCTTTTCCAAATGTTCAATCAAGATGATTAAATATGTGTTGGAGACGTTCATGATCTGTATAGATCATTCTCTACGTCTCGTACCCCAAATGCCTCTAGCATTCTAGGCATATATAATAATCCAGCTCCACTAACTAAGTCTGTCTAGTCATATATACGCCAAAATTTTCCAAGTAGCTTCACTTGTTTTTCTCACAACCAGTTCTCGTACTCCCCCTAATAGGGACAGACTAGAGTTTCATGTGATTCCATGTGGATCACACTCTCATCTTATACCCACATTAGTCTCCATTTGTCTACTAAGCCATATTTTGAATTCTTATTCAAATCTCATACTTCTACTTTGATCTTGCACCTATCATGAGGTACTTTCAATCATCATCTTCTAGGAATACTTGGTTCTCTCCTTCCATGGTTCTCCCTTATTCCTACACTATCCCGTCCAACAAAAATTCCATACTTCATTCATCAGATCTATGGAAATCACTAGTGCATTGGATAATGCATAGCTGTCTCTTCCAAAGATCTTTCATAACACCTTCACAAAACCGACTCTCTAATCACTTCTCCACGAAACTTATTCAGCTCAGCTTCACTTCTCATCCCTCGATCCCCTTGTTACTTCCACGAGTTCTTAATCTCCCATGTCATGTATTCATTTCATCACGATCCACCGGTTCAACTCTTTGTAGCTCCACTCCGATACTCGATCTGCCCTTCTTCGTCACGAACCATGCGTAAATTTCCCATCATAGTGCTTGTCACCTTTCCAGTCCTTGCAACTTTTGTGACTCCTTCGAAATCTCTTGCATCCTTCTTGCAGCCGACACGTAGTCCTTTCAGCTCCTTGCTTCGCGATGTAGCTCTTTACGCACTCCTTCTCGTCTCCATGATGTTACCTAGGAACTTCACACTACGCAATATCTTCTAACTTCAACTCATCTACCACAATATTTCTAAAGGTACTTTAACCCCTCAATGGCTCACTCTTCCTTACTTGTTGTACTTCACCGTTAATCAGCCTCCTACCAATCTTTCTTTCACATTTCTGTTTTCCTTCACGTGTCACTACTACCTTGCCTCCATAACTATACCAATCCCTTGCGTGTTATTTACCCAACCTTTCCATTAGTATAAACTTTCTACTCTACCCTCACATCTGCTAGTACTTTCATCAATCTCCTAATGGTACTTCAACCAACTTCTCATAATATGACATCTCGTTCCCATGACCACTCAACTAACTTTACTTACTCCTTTATTCCCGTAACTAATCTAAGTTTCAAAACTCCAAAAATCTTAATCATTCCTTCAACACAACCTTTAAACCAAAACACATCTCTCCATTATAGTATCTAACCATAAGTATTACTACCCAACTCTATCCTCTCATCCTAATGTTCCCACAACCACATAAATAAATCAATCACGACGTGTAGCCAAAGAATTCCAAACAATCCGTGTCCCAAAATAAAATATAGGGTAAAACGAACCCTAGCCAAAACAACTGAAAACAAAACAATGTAATCCGAAAGATCAATGGAGTGTGCCAACAACGAAAAATTAGACTCGTCACCATTAGTATTACCAAATTTCGATACGTTAGAAAATTTAAAACTTTCATCCCAATTAGTTACTTCTCATAAAACCCAAACTACTAAAACCAATCATACTCATTATTAACCATAAACTCATCCTTTATCTTCATCATATTATCAAGATATCAACTAATTAGTATACTACAATCATAACCATTATCTTGTTTACCCATATTAAACTTATTTCACTTGTTATTATGAAACCAATACATGTTTATAAAATACAGCGTTTTTATTATTATTATTATTATTTTATAAAATCCATTTAGGCTGGTTATAACTAAATTACTACACGTTTACAAGGTGTGGTGTTATCTATAATAAAATCTCCCTTTTTACTCTTGTCGTCTAGTTAAATACTTCTAAAATTTTAACTACACTTAAAAAAAATTTTGTAAAATTTCTTTACCCCTTTAAAATGTATTATCACATGTTACATAGAAAACTAATCCAATTATTTTCAAGACAAATTTTTTATAACTTACTACCACAAACTTAAAAAAAAAGATATGTAAGTCACGATATCATACCATACACTTACAAATTATTTTCAAAGTCGTTTCCTATAATTAGCCAGACTTATTTGCAAGAAAATTTAGTAGTCCTCATTAATTAAAATACATACCCGAATGTAGACACACATCAAAATACTCAAAACGTCATTGGAACTCCATTAAACTCAAGCACCGTAAAACACGAGCAAACACAAGGTATGTTCAAGTTATAATAACTAGTGAACGACCATATACCATAACTTAACACATAGTAGTATATATACATCCGCATATATATACCTATTAAATCTCCCAAAACATACTCGTTATCATACATATCAAGTCAATCGATCGCGTCATACACTCGTTTTTCGATACGAGTAATCACCTTCTCTCCATCTCACCATGCCACAACAAGGCACAAAACCCATTACCAAAACCAACCCATATTGTGTGACCTCATAATCACACAACACGACTATAACTCGAAACATATAACACACTAAAAAAATAGCCATATCGTAGGCAGCCGTTACATAAACCCATATATTATAAATATACCCAAAATCCACATCTCATCATATACAAGCATGTACTAACCCTCTTTCATGCAATCATACTTAGGAACCCATTGAAGTTGTGGTACTTGTATAACTATGTTGGCCACAATACTTATACAATTACCCTTTCCCCAATGCACTCCCTCCTATGATGACACTTATAAGAATTAATACAACATATAACGCATAAATCCATCAAATCACCTAAGCACATAACCACATAAACAATAAGGTCTAAAACTCCAACTAATTAAATAACATAGTCAAACTCTTGAAATACATAAATCCATAGTCTAGCTAAAACAGCATAGACTAATCCAAAACAAAAACGTAATCAGTTATAAGTCATATCGCCCATAAGAGTGGAAATAGCTAAAAATCCTTCATACCCACCTACTCCTAATAACTCGAACCACCATAGGATTTAATAAGTGTGAAAACACTTATCCTTTTACCACTTATTTCCAATAATAACAAGACCAAAACGTGTGATTTATGTCGTAAAAGTCGGAATTATGCGTGGTTTGTGTTTTTATTGTGTTTTAGGACCTAAATATGAAAAAGGAAGAAAACACGGGCTTTCACGGGCTTTTACTGAAGAAAACAGGAAAAAGACGAAGTCAAAAGATCAAGAGTGCAAAAAGAACGGAAGTCCAAGACCTACTCTGAAGATTTATCGAAGAAAAAGTCAAAAGACGGAAGTTTAACGAAGTCGAAGAACTTAAGTCTAATAGAAGAAGAAAATTAAAAGACAAGTTCAAATCCCGAGACGACAAAGACGAAGAATTAAAGTCGAGTCGAGAAAACGTGAAGAAAGCAAGAAAGAAGATGCAACACATGCACTCCTTCCTCCTTCCCTATAAATACCCTCCTAATAGTCATTAGGAGGGGAGTTAGTGTTTTTAATTAATTTTTCACTTTTAGTTTTTAGAGAGAGAAAGTCTTAAACTTTCTCTCACTAGTTCATCTTTTTTCTTTTAATCTTTTAAGATTAACTATTTTGTATTGCTTATTTCATTAATCAAAGTTCTATTTTAAGCTTTTATCTCTTAATCTCATTCTACTTTTCTTTGATTTAAGATTGATTTTGGTGTGATTATCATGTGATCCGTGTTGTTCTAATTTATTTCATGCTAAAAAGTTAATCTTTTGATCATTTTATAAGTTTTCATTTGATTAAGCTATAAGACTTTTGTGCTTATTGGCTTATTTTTATGACTAGCTTATTTTTCTTATTAAAAAGTTTTATTAAAAAGTTTAAGTTTTTATTATTTGATCTAAAAAGTTGCTTGATTTCGAGTTAGATAAGTTGATTAAAGTGCTTATTTGATTCGGTTAAGTATTTTGGATTTATAAGTTTTGGAATTGGCTTGTAAAAGTTAGCTTAATTCCTAGCTTATTCTTTTTCCATAGATTTCGGAAAGGGATTTATATCCCCTTTCCGATTGGCCCCTATATTCCGACCGGTGCATCATCTTAACTGAATTCCATTATTTTCGGAAGGGTTGTTAGCCCCTTTCCGATTGGTGCATATTCCGACAGGGCACCATCTTCAGTATTCCGACGGTAGGGCTTGTCCCTTATTCCGATCGGTGCATTTGCACGTATTCCGATTATAGCCTTAACTCCCCTTTCCGATTGGTGTCTTTCCGATTGGCCATATTCCGACGGCTAGGTACTTGCCCCGTTTTCCGATTGGGATTATTCCCATATTCCGATCAAGGCCTCATAGTGTTATTCCGATTGGTAGTTTTGCCCGTATTCCGATTGGGTTATTTGGCAAGCATTCCGACGGCACAATTTTTACACATTCCGATTGTCCTTCAACAAGTATTCCGATTGAGATTGTTGGTTGTTTTCCGATTGACCCCTTTTTTGTCTAAATATTCCGATTACCACACCTTTGCAATATTCCGATCTACCGATCGGAACACATTCCGATCGGGTGCCCTTTTTGGCTTGCTTTGGTTTCTTTCGATATAACTTTCTTATAGTACTTGTTATTTTTCTGAAAATTTTCCTAGTGTTAGCTTTATTTAGTGAGTTAGTATTTTTCCATTGTCACCTTTAAGGTTTATGCATTTATTTTTACTCGTCATTCAAATTAATCTTTTAACTTCCATTTTACTCAACGACACTTTAATTACTTGCTATTAGATTAAAACAAATCAACCAAACCTTTGATTTACCAAAAGACGATTGAGTCGCACTTTAGACCGGTTTTCAATTCGAAAAGATTCGGAACTATAACGAAATTTTATATTTGGTTGCAAAACCCGAGTATTAAATGGCGCCGCTGCCGGCTCTTTTCGTTAAGATAAACGGTTTCTAGTGAGAGACGCATTGAATTTTGGGATCCGTTCTTTGAACGTTATTTTCATTTGCTATAAAAATTTACAAAAATCCTAAAAAAATATAAAACTTTTCAAAAATACAAAAACATTAAAAAACCTATAAAAACCAAAAAGATTATATAGATATTCCTTGTGTATATTTTTCTTCTGCAGGTGCATGCGTACTAGATCTACGAACTATTCTGAGCCCGAGAATCGTGAAGATTTAGATATGGCTGGTGTTAACAACAACAATAATCACCCACCTCAAAATAATTTGAATAACAATAACAATAACAACAACAACAACAACAATGTCCTTCTACCAGATTTACGAACCATGGAGGAATTGTGCCAACCCACCATGAATGGACGCGGAGGCCCGATTGCGCCAATGCACGTCACGGCTCAGGAGTTTTTGTTGAAGCATCATATGATACAACAAGTGCAAACGAACCCGTTTCGTGGAATTCCGGATGATGATGCCAACAAACACCTCGACAAATTCATTACCATTACCCAAAGCATGAAGTGCCCCGGTGTTTCTATGGATGACCTTCGCCTTCAACTTTTTCCACACTCGCTTTCTCACCACGCCGAAAAATGGTTTGACCGTCTTCCTAAGAATTCTATTCATACGTGGAACGACATGACTCAACGCTTTTTATCGCGCTACTTTCCCCCATCCATGGTCACTAGCCTTCGTAACCAAATCAGTGGATTTATGCAAGAGAATGATGAATCGCTTTTCGATGCTTGGGAACGTTACAATGATTTGATCGACCGCTGTCCTAATCACAATATGCTCCCCGTCACTCTCATTGACACCTTCTACAATGGTCTCACTTTTCGTGATCGTGACACGATCAATGCCGCCGCCGGTGGTATTTTTATGAAACGGAGACCGGAGGAGTGTCGAGAGTTGATTGAAAACATGACTACTCACCACAAGAATTGGGATTCTTCCGCATCCTCAAGATCTAATCAGAGACTCAATGTTTCGTCTACTTCTACCACCACCAACCCGTCTATTTTGGAACGTGCTATTCTTGATATTAACAAAAGTCTCCAAATTTTGACTTCCAACCAAACTCAACAAGCTAAAGCCGTTGTTATCTCTTGTGACACATGTGGTGGTCCTCATTCCTACAATGAGTGTCCTTCTACTCACGGAAATTATTCTGAAGACGTTAACGCAGCTTACGGCACTTATCCCACGGGAGGCTATCAAGCTCGCCCTCAAGGAGATCGTGGCTTGCTAAGTTATCGTTCCAACAATTATCTTGCTCCTCCCGGTTTCCCTCCTGCAAACCAAAACCAACAACAAAGCTACAACCGCAACAACCAATCCCAACCTCGTGCTCAAAATCAATATCAATCCCAAAGAAACCCATACCCAACTCAAGGAAATTCTCAAGCTTACCAAGCTCCACCTCTCAATCAACCGATGGCCGTTAACCAAGACGTCGAGACGTTCATGAAGACTAATCGTGAGATGGTGACGAATCTTCAGAGTCAATTTGTCAACTTGAAGAATGACATGGTGAAACAAGGGAGCGATATTCGAGCCGAGCTAAGGAATGACATGGCCAAACATAGCAATGATATTAATGCCAACATGCAAAACTCTTTTAACAATCAAGCTCTTCATCTTCGTGACATGATTGGTTCGCTCATCCAAAGTAATCAACCCTCTGCTTCGGGTACTCTTCCGAGTAATACCGTTGCGAATCCAAGGGGGGAGATGAAAGCAATCACCACTCGTAGTGGAAAAGGTTATATGGAACCCGAGCTTCCTACACCTCCACCCGTGATTGTGAACAAGGAAAAAGAGCAAATTTCCCCACCTCCTTCACCTTCTATCCCCATTTCCCCACCACCCGTGGTTGTGAGTGATCCTATTCCCCTAAAGCCTTCTTCTTCATCCAATATACCTTATCCTTCAAGGTTGAGGAAAGAGAAGCAAAAGAGCAAGGATGATATTCAGGTTTCGAACTTCCTTAAAATGTTCAAACAATTGAATTTTAACATCTCCTTTGCCGAGGCTCTCGCTCACATGCCGAAATATGCTAAGATGTTTAAAGATCTTTTAAGTGATAAGGAAAAGCTTCTTGACATTGCTCAGACCCATCTTAATGAGAATTGCTCCGCAGTGCTCTTAAGGCAATTGCCCACCAAACTTGGTGATCCGGGTCGCTTCTTGATTCCTTGCAACTTCCCGAGAGTAGAGAATTGCATGGCCCTAGCCGATCTAGGTGCCAGTATAAACTTAATGCCTTTAAGTGTTTGGAAGCAATTATCTCTCCCCGAGCTAGTCCCCACCAAAATGACTTTGGAATTAGCCAACCGTACGGTTGCTTATCCAGTGGGGATAGCCGAAGATGTCTTTGTTGGCGTCGACAAATTCACCTTCCCGGCGGATTTTGTTGTCGTTGACTACGAGATGGATCCCCGTGTTCCATTAATCGTTGGACGTCCATTTCTGAGGACCGGTCGCACTCTCATTGATGTTGCCGCAGGCGAAATCATCATGAGAGTTGGTGACGATCAAATTGTCTTCAACATGGGTAAGATTTCTCAGCAACCTTATTCTTATGAGAATGTTAATGCTATTGATGTTCTCGATGAGGCTTGTGAAGAACATTTTCATGATGCTTGCAAAAGTACTCTTTCTTCTCTACACAATGTTGAGACCGTTGCCTCTATTGCTCCAGCATTGACTCCTTTTGAAGAAAGTGACTTGGATGATTTTGAAGCTAGCTTGGGTCCTCTCGATATTAAGTATGATAATTTGTCCACAAATTGGGATGAAGACATTAGTACTATTGAGAGACTTCTCAATGAGGACCCATTCTCTCCTCCTGCTCCTAAAGAGGTGACTACTGATGATCCATTGTTAGTTTCACCATCTATTGAGGATCCGCCTACTCTCGAGCTTAAGGACTTACCGCCTCATCTTGAGTACGTTTTTCTGGAAGACGACAAGAAGCTACCGGTCATCATCGCAAAGGATCTGAAGGAAGACGAAAAAGAACGCCTCGTCGATGTGTTGAAGAAGCATAAAAGAGCTATCGCTTGGAAAATCTCGGACATCCGTGGAATTGATCCTCATTTCTGCACACATAAAATTCTCATGGAGGACGACTTTAAGCCCACAATTCAAAGTCAACGAAGGGTGAATCCTAAAATCCATGAAGTCATCAAAAAAGAGGTTATCAAACTTCTAGATGCGGGTATGATTTACCCTATTTCGGATTCACCATGGGTTAGTCCAGTCCATTGTGTGCCTAAGAAAGGCGGAATCACCGTTGTGCCAAATGCAAACAACGAGTTAATTCCTACCCGTCTCGTTACTGGGTGGAGAGTTTGTATAGACTACCGCAAACTCAATGATGCCACGAGAAAGGATCATTTCCCTCTACCTTTTATGGACCAAATGCTTGAACGTCTAGCTGGTAATGAATATTACTGCTTTCTGGATGGTTTCTCGGGTTATTTTCAAATACCCATCGATCCCCACGATCAAGAGAAGACAACATTCACTTGTCCCTATGGCACCTTTGCTTACAAACGAATGCCTTTTGGCTTATGCAATGCCCCCGGGACTTTCCAAAGGTGCATGTTGGCTATCTTCCATGACATGGTTGAGCAAGCCATGGAAGTCTTCATGGATGATTTCTCGGTCTTCGGGGATTCCTTCTCTACTTGCCTTGCCAATTTGGAACGTATGCTTAAGCGGTGCGAAGACACTCGCCTTGTTCTGAATTGGGAAAAATGCCATTTTATGGTAAAAGAAGGCATTGTGTTAGGACACAAAATCTCTAAAGCCGGTCTTGAAGTCGACCGTGCTAAAGTCGATGTCATAGCCAAATTACCTCCACCTTCAACCGTGAAGGGTGTGAGAAGCTTTCTGGGTCATGCGGGCTTCTATCGTAGATTCATTCAAGATTTCTCTAAAATCGCTCGCCCGATGACCCACCTCTTGGAAAAAGATACTCCTTTTATCTTTTCTAAAGAGTGTCTCGAAGCCTTCAATCTTCTTAAGGACAAGCTAACTAAGGCACCGGTCTTGGTTACCCCTAATTGGGAGCTGCCTTTCGAATTGATGTGCGATGCTAGCGACTTTGCTATTGGTGCGGTTTTGGGCCAACGTGTGAATAAACACTTCCAACCAATCCACTACGCTAGCAAAACAATGACGGGGGCTCAATTGCATTATACGACAACCGAAAAAGAGCTTTTAGCTGTTGTCTATGCTTTTGAGAAATTTCGCCCCTATCTTGTTTTATCCACCACCATCGTATACACGGACCATTCCGCGTTGAAGTACTTGATGACTAAGAACGATTCTAAGCCAAGACTTCTCCGCTGGGTTTTACTCCTTCAAGAATTCAACATTGAAATTCGTGACAAGAAGGGAGCCGAAAACCTGGCCGCGGATCATTTGAGTCGACTTGAGGATCCATATCAGGGGGATCATCTGAACAAAGAGATCAATGACTCTTTCCCCCTGGAGACTCTAATGTCTATAAATCTCAACCTTGATGGCACCCCGTGGTTTGCGGACATTGCAAACTACTTAGCGGGTGGTATTCTCATCCAAGGGTTAACATCCCAACAAAAGAAGAAGTTCTTGAATGATGTTAAGACTTACTTTTGGGATGACCCTTATCTATTCAAACAGTGTGCTGATCTGATTATTCGTCAATGTGTTGACGGACCGGCAGCTTTTGACATCCTCCAAGCTTGCCACAAAGGACCCACCGGTGGTCACTTTGGTCCCAACTACACCGCTAAGAAAGTGTTTGATTCTGGATTCTACTGGCCCACCATTTATCGTGACGCTCACGAAATGGTTAAGCATTGTGATGCTTGCCAACGTCAAGGCAAGATCACACATAAGGATGAGATGCCTCAAAATTTCATACAGGAATGTGAAATCTTTGATGTATGGGGCATCGACTTTATGGGGCCATTTCCATCATCCAAAGGGAACAAGTACATCCTCGTCGCCGTCGACTACGTCTCTAAATGGGTTGAAGCTAAGGCTCTTCCTACGAATGATGCGAGGGTGGTTGTGAACTTTTTGAAGCAGCTTTTCGCTCGATTTGGCGTTCCTCGTGCTATCATCAGTGACCGCGGGACTCATTTTTGCAACGATCAATTTGCAAGAGTCATGGCAAAGTATGGTGTCACTCACCGTCTTTCCACCGCCTATCATCCCCAAACCAATGGGCAAGCCGAAATTTCCAATCGTGGCTTGAAGAGAATTTTGGAGCGTACTGTGGGAGAGCATCGTGCCGCGTGGGCCGATAAGTTAGATGAGGCTCTGTGGTCTTTCCGTACTGCTTACAAGACCCCGATCGGTTGTACACCTTATCGTCTTGTGTACGGGAAAGCCTGCCACCTACCCATCGAGCTGGAACATAAGGCGCACTGGGCCTTGAAGTGGGCTAACTTCGACATCATCAAAGCCGGTGATCATCGCAAAGTTCAACTCAACGAGCTAAATGAACTGAGGAATGAAGCTTATGAGAACTCGTTGATCTACAAAGAGAAGACGAAGATTATCCACGATGCTAAAATCAAGAACCGAGAGTTCCACGTTGGTGATCAAGTCTTACTCTTTAACTCTCGGTTGAAGATCTTCTCTGGCAAGTTGAAGAGCCGTTGGACTGGTCCATTCACCGTCGCCAAAGTCTTTCCTTATGGGACCATTGAGCTTTCTCAGCCGAATGGGCCCAATTTCAAGGTGAATGGCCAGCGTTTGAAGCTGTACTTTGGTGAGGACATCTCTCAGGAGATGATTCCATCCCTCACCACGTTCCCCATGAACTAAAATTGGGTCGAGTCAGGCTCATGACTCGGTGAACAAAAACAAGCGCTTCTCGGGAGGCAACCCGTGTTCTATCCTTTACTGCTTTCATAATAAGTGTAGGGGGAGCCCCGCATATGTTTGTTGTCTTGTTTCTTGTGATGTACAGGGATTTAAGCTTCAGAGAGCATCTTGATGACTTTTGACGAACCGTAATACCGTGTTTCCATCTTCCCGGTTCTATCCTAAACTCTTGTGATTCAATATTTCATATTCTATATGTTCACATTGAATTCACTTTAGTTGTCCTTTCCTTAGCAAGCTTTAAACAAAGTGCACAATGTCCTAAGTGTGGGGGAGTTTACTCCCACATGCTTAAACATTGAGGACACTGTTTATCTCAAGTGTAGGGGGGACTTCTATCGAAGTAAGTGGTCTTTTCCATGAATTTGCCCTCATTTTAACCGGAAAATTTGATTTTTCGACATTTTTCAAAATTTTAATCTATTTTGGCCTAGTTGTATAGTTGTATTTACTTTTGTTATGTTTCCTTTGCTAGAATAAATTTTTAATAAAGTGGTTTTAGATTTTTCTTAGTCATGAACATTTTGACTCAACCCGAGATTACTTGCCTAAGTTTACTCTAGCTAGTATCCTTAACATGTTTAAGTCAAGTTTTGCTAGGCTTTTATTTAGGGAGCTATAAAACGCGAAAGTCTTAACCCTCACGGGTTAAGAACAAGAACTTTTCGCAAGTTCCTATAATTGATCCTAGAGAGTCGTTTATCAAGGGAACTTTAAAACGCGATTTCTAAACTTGAAAAAGTCTAAGAATTTGCAAGATCCTATAGGCGACTCGAAAACCCAAAACTTTTATTTAATAGGCTAAGCATCCACGAATCTCATTCCTTGAGAATTTTAAACTGTGGAGAACGAGAGATGATAGAGTCAATTATAAGTTCGGTATTCTTTCGTGAATTTATGTGAGTTAATTATAAGCCTATTCTCCCTCCGCTTGCTAATAAATTATCTGCTAATAAATAAGGTTGTACGATTTAAAAGGTTACTTAGCTTCTAGCACCAGATAGTTTAAAAGTTGCTCGGTAATGACGAGAGTTCATAGCCAAGGCATAACTTATGAAGCGGGGCGCGAAGATTGGCGAGTCCGAAAAGGCCCTAACAAGGCATGAGGGCCACATTTTGTTGCTAAAAGATCCAAAAGTGATGTGAAGAATCATTTATCGAAAATCAATATGAAGGATCGAGACACACGACGAAAAGCAAGAACTCCCCAAAAGTCATGGAGAAGTCTATCCGAAAAGACCCTAACAAGGTATGAGGATAAATAGATCCAAGTCCGAAAAGGAGGCGGATCGTTGTATATCAAAGTCCAAAATAAAGATTGGAGAAAAATGAAGAAGTCGTGGTCCAAAGATGAAGAATCTCTCAAAAACTTCAAGTGAAGAAATTCCTATTATGAAGAGAAGACCATAATTTCAGGAACGTCTCTCGAAGATTCGAAGTATGAAGTCGCTGCCAAATATCGGCCCGAGAAAGGTCTCAAATCGCGAACCAAGTTATGCCAAGATATGAACTTTCTGATATCCCGAGAAGCAGTTTTAAAAGATTTGGTCCTTTAGCTAACTATTGATTAAATCGTTCACCTTATTTTCGGACTAAATAACTATCGAAATAAGTCAAACAATGCATCCTCGTGATCATTCAAGACAAAAATAAAATATAAGAGATACACCTAGGAATAAGGGAGTCTAAGTGAATAATTGGCCCACATGAGTTTGTGATAGTTTGCTAACTTATAATAACAATGATCTCGTTTTTAAGCTTGGTATGGGGAACGTGAAACTTGAGGATGATAAATGTTCATGACCGCCAAAACCCAATGTAAGTTTTTAATTTCTTTACTTATTTCTATCTTTTATGTTTAGTATTTAATAAAGGCCAAGGTGGGTTATTTATGATGGAGAATGTAAACCGTGCTTTAAAATTAATGCATTGCATGAGGGCATTGCAATGGTCAAGTGTAGGGGATTTAATAAGTGTGAAAACACTTATCCTTTTACCACTTATTTCCAATAATAACAAGACCAAAACGTGTGATTTATGTCGTAAAAGTCGGAATTATGCGTGGTTTGTGTTTTTATTGTGTTTTAGGACCTAAATATGAAAAAGGAAGAAAACACGGGCTTTCACGGGCTTTTACTGAAGAAAACAGGAAAAAGACGAAGTCAAAAGATCAAGAGTGCAAAAAGAACGGAAGTCCAAGACCTACTCTGAAGATTTATCGAAGAAAAAGTCAAAAGACGGAAGTTTAACGAAGTCGAAGAACTTAAGTCTAATAGAAGAAGAAAATTAAAAGACAAGTTCAAATCCCGAGACGACAAAGACGAAGAATTAAAGTCGAGTCGAGAAAACGTGAAGAAAGCAAGAAAGAAGATGCAACACATGCACTCCTTCCTCCTTCCCTATAAATACCCTCCTAATAGTCATTAGGAGGGGAGTTAGTGTTTTTAATTAATTTTTCACTTTTAGTTTTTAGAGAGAGAAAGTCTTAAACTTTCTCTCACTAGTTCATCTTTTTTCTTTTAATCTTTTAAGATTAACTCTTTTGTATTGCTTATTTCATTAATCAAAGTTCTATTTTAAGCTTTTATCTCTAAATCTCATTCTACTTTTCTTTGATTTAAGATTGATTTTGGTGTGATTATCATGTGATCCGTGTTGTTCTAATTGATTTCATGCTAAAAAGTTAATCTTTTGATCATTTTATAAGTTTTCATTTGATTAAGCTATAAGACTTTTGTGCTTATTGGCTTATTTTTATGACTAGCTTATTTTTCTTATTAAAAAGTTTTATTAAAAAGTTTACGTTTTTATTATTTGATCTAAAGAGTTGCTTGATTTCGAGTTAGATAAGTTGATTAAAGTGCTTATTTGATTCGGTTAAGTATTTTGGATTTATAAGTTTTGGAATTGGCTTGTAAAAGTTAGCTTAATTCCTAGCTTATTCTTTTTCCATAGATTTCGGAAAGGGATTTATATCCCCTTTCCGATTGGCCCCTATATTCCGACCGGTGCATCATCTTAACTGAATTCCATTATTTTCGGAAGGGTTGTTAGCCCCTTTCCGATTGGTGCATATTCCGACAGGGCACCATCTTCAGTATTCCGACGGTAGGGCTTGTCCCTTATTCCGATCGGTGCATTTGCACGTATTCCGATTATAGCCTTAACTCCCCTTTACGATTGGTGTCTTTCCGATTGGCCATATTCCGACGGCTAGGTACTTGCCCCGTTTTCCGATTGGGATTATTCCCATATTCCGATCAAGGCCTCATAGTGTCATTCCGATTGGTAGTTTTGCCCGTATTCCGATTGGGTTATTTGGCAAGCATTCCGACGGCACAATTTTTACACATTCCGATTGTCCTTCAACAAGTATTCCGATTGAGATTGTTGGCTGTTTTCCGATTGACCCCTTTTTTGTCTAAATATTCCGATTACCACACCTTTGCAATATTCCGATCTACCGATCGGAACACATTCCGATCGGGTGCCCTTTTTGGCTTGCTTTGGTTTCTTTCGATATAACTTTCTTATAGTACTTGTTATTTTTCTGAAAATTTTCCTAGTGTTAGCTTTATTTAGTGAGTTAGTATTTTTCCATTGTCACCTTTAAGGTTTATGCATTTATTTTTACTCGTCATTCAAATTAATCTTTTAACTTCCATTTTACTCAACGACACTTTAATTACTTGCTATTAGATTAAAACAAATCAACCAAACCTTTGATTTACCAAAAGACGATTGAGTCGCACTTTAGACCGGTTTTCAATTCGAAAAGATTCGGAACTATAACGAAATTTTATATTTGGTTGCAAAACCCGAGTATTAGGATTCGTATGGAACATCACTTAAACATCAAAAGAAAAAAAATACTATAACTCAGGTACATAAAATAACCCAACAAAAGATAGAAACTACCATGTACCAAATTATGTACTATAACGTACAATTTAAGCAAAATACGACAATGACTAGCGTGGATGATTATGGTTCAACCGTGACATCCTGAAAAGAAAAATAACATGTGGCTAAGTATGAACTTACTATGGTTCAATTCATACTATTCAAAACATCACAATAAATAACATCCAAACACATCAATTATTATAAAATGCACACATACTCCTATGACGCCTATATGCAGGGACCCTTAAGCTATAGACTAGGCTAAGCGACTAGGCAACCTAATTCTCTATAACCATTGGCTCTGATACCATTCTGTAACACCCCACCATGGCGGAATATGGGGCACAACGTATGCATATCATCACAACATGGCGTGTCTATAGAGATAACTAAATGAAATAAGAAATGTCATAAAATGGTGACACAAATGTCATGACATTATCTCAACAATGCAGGAGTCTAGATAAGTAGGTAACAGTCCTACCACTTACCCAAGACAAACAATAAACATAATCAAATCAAACATATAGGTACCAACAGTATCACTTATTAAAAACACATAAAAATAAGCTAAGAAGGAACGAGGATCTCCTTCTAAATGCAATCCTAATGCATCCAAATCTAGCCACTTCTATCCTCAAGCTTAACTACATACTCACCTGAAAGAGACACTAAAACACGTCAACATAAAGTTGGTGAGAGTCATAGGTTTAGACTCAAACGCCAAAAACATACCATAAGCTGTGAGTAACAACCAAAAGTTAAAAACATATGGACAATGTGATACTAACATGCATTAACAAATAATATCCAAGATTTAACCAAACAACCCAAATCCAAGGCTCCCAGCCTTACCAAACACCATACTCCCAAAGGCGTCCAAACACCTATGAACCAATCCCAAGGCCCCGCCTTGCCAATATCCCCTTGGTACCAAGTTAAAACATAAACAATCAAGAATCAACTAGCAGATAATCGCATAAGTATGCACACACAAGTCCATTACTTTAACACCCCCAAATTTACACGCAGCGGAATATATCTTTGGGTGATAAACAATGGTATAATAACACATAAATTATAAAGAACGACTCGAAAAGAGACGTTTTAAATTTATTGTTCCAAAAACATTTGTCAGAGTAGCGTAGTCCCAAGACATCGAAACCAAAGTATAAGTTAAAACAAAATATTTATTTGTTTTAGAAATGGAATGATAAACATTCAAAGAGTTTAAATTACAAAAGCAGTGCACAACTTCATTCCCGTGACTCCCAAGCTTCACACTCCTTGATTACCTGAAATACATGTGAGTAAAATCATCAACAAAAATGCTGAGTGAAATCTATAGGTTTATGTAATCATTTTGAACACAAGCAAAAGTTATAATTTGGTGGCATACTTGAAGGCAACAAGCATTGAATAATAATTTGCATCAACAATAATAATTGTATATAGCATAAATTGTATCAAGCTCATGGAACCGAGCCCTTAGACACTCCCATATCAGTCTAATAAGACGAGAGATTTATTAATTGCCGGTTACCTCCAGATTATCGGTACATTACCGTATACCTGACTTCTCAATACAATATGTTTAAACAGTGTGAAGGTCGGTATCACACTCCCAAAATATCAGAGTATAATGGCGACAAGGGAGTGGTGACGTCATGATTATCATACACACACAGTTACAAAGAACGACCTCTAAATGAGACGTTCGGAAAAATAGATCACTTGTAATTGATAAAATAAATAGTTTTAACAAAGTGCGGAAGCATAAAACTGGATACAGTTACAAAACATAGTTTTCCCAAATAGTACAAATGATCTTTGTTTCAAAGAAATGACGGCAATGCATGAGACCTCACTTAGCATCTTCCTTCTTAATACCTGAGAAAAACATTGCTAAAGTGTCAACATAAAGTTGGTGAGTTCATAGGTTTAGTTAATTTGAAATGTTTAATGAACCACAAGATTTTCCCAAAAGTGATGACAATATAACAAATACAAAGTCATCCCAAAAGTATTTATTACAGTCTAAGCTCGTGACACCGAAGCATTAACAACACCGGTAGTATAATCATATAAATGTAGCCCAACTAGATGCCTAAACCCACGACATCCTATCTCAGACTCAAATGAAACTGTGCCCGCTTGTCCCCTTGTTGGACAAGACAGACAGGGACGTCAATCCCGATAGATCTATCCATAACATTCGCGCTTACACGAAGTAACTAACGGTTCACGATTCACGGGCCAAAGCAACTGGGTTTTTAGTGGGACTTAGACTAATATATAAATCAGTAAATGCACTTGTGTTCATACGTTAAAATCAAGCAATGTCTCACCCCAAAAAGCAGTAAAAATAGTTAAGCACGGGGCTATAAACTCACCTCGTAATTCAGCAAAAAGGACGAAGGTAAAGATAGCTTGAGAGTACGGTTACGCTAGCCGCGACCTATTTAATTATAAGGATCGTGTTACGATATGAAAATTTATACTAGTAAAAAAAGACACGACACCCTAGTTGTGCTTGACAATACCTTTCGTTTACGGAAAGACACGATACATAAAAGTCGGTTATTAAACGATCGAGGTTTACAGGTTAAATTATACGTTTAAGTTACAAGTTTTCGTTTTGGGCTTTAAATAAACCCATACACCACCACTGGCCCAATATAAGCCCATTATCCCCACCCCATGGCCCGGCCCAAGGGTTTATTAAACCCGGCCCATGCCCAGGCGATACAAACAAGGAACAAAAGGAAGTAAATACGTGTGTTTGTCACACACACAAATCAAAAACACAGAGTTATCTCTCTCTCTCTCTTCTCTTGAAACACACCCACCGCCCCACTCTCTCTCTCTCTCTAAAAATTGGATCGGATCATCACTCTCCCATGGCTAATCATGTTTTCAGTTTAATACATCAATCATTTGGGATGGTTTGTGGTGAATAAATCACGTGGGATGTGGGGTTTCATCCCCACATCAAACCGATTCGGTTTTGATGGTGTTCTTCCCCAGGGTTAAAGTTATTCATCTCCAATCAAAGATAAGTTGTTTATCCCTCTTTTCTTTTAATAAAATGGTTAAATGATTTTCGTTTATAAAAGATCTGTGGGTTTAAATCACTTGTATAAATTTGCTGTGAACATAATGGCTCTCGAATTTAATGATGAACAAATTAGGGTTTCGAAAATATTTGGGGGTTTTTCTAAATCTCATGTTTAAATACAATTAATTAACGTTTTCTTTTATAAAAACATGTTAATTTCACATATAAACGATTTTATAAAAATTAGGGTTTCGGTCAAAATTGGGGGTTTTTGCATACCTTGTTTCCAGTCAAATTAATTAATAGATTCGGGTTTGGATTGGGTTTAATTAGAGTTTTAATTAATAAAATCAAATTAGGGTTTATATAAATTGGGGGTTTTTGCATTCGGTTGATTAATCAAAATTAAATGGTGTTTTTGGAATATATATAAAGTATTAATTTCATAATTAAAAAGGTTTTCAGTTTTTAGGGTTTCGAATTGAAAAGGGGTTTTATACCCGCGGCATATTTGGGGGTTTTATGATGTTTCTGTAAAATGAAATGGTTAAGATTTTGGATTATGGTGACTTTGAATGATAAGGGTTTCGGCAGAAAACAAAGACATTGATTGTCTTGGTTTGGTTCTCGGTTTGGTCTCGGTTTGGGTCTCGGTTTGGGTCTCGGTTTGAGTCTCGGTTTGGTCTTGGTTTGAGTCTCGGTTTGGGTTGGTTTGGGTCTCGGTTTGGTTTGGTTTGGGTCTCGGTTTGGTTGACAGAAATGATGGGGTCATGGTCATGTTCAAGTAACAATTGCTATGGTTTATCTTTTCAGTTCTTGATTAAAATAGGACCGTGACAAAGACTAACATATTCATTTTATTTTCGCAGGTTTGGTCAATGACGAGCACAACTAAGATTTATTCAGAAAATGAAGAGATGATTTAAAAAGACTCACAATTGGATGCTTAGGTTTCGGTTTGCAGGTGTGGACGAGAAGGATGGATCGGCTTGACACTACACTTCACTTCACCCAGGAACTTTGTTTGAAAACTTGTCCAGGAACTATTATTGTAATATTTGGACTGTGAATACTTTGTGTTATGTTTGGACATTTGATAAACTTTGGATTGTATTTAATCTTGTATTATTAGTTTAGGGTTAGGCTCAAGCTGAATTTGGTAAGCTTGTGATATACCCATTTTGGGTAAACTTGGCATGTGTGCTGGATTGTAGTGCTTAGTGGATGAATAAACTATGGAATTAAGTTGTGACTGAAAATGGACACTTGCTAAGCAAGCTTTTGAAATAAAAGTGAATAAGGGTTTATAACTTAAATGTTTGTACATGATGCACCAATATACTACTTGGCTCAGGTTTGTCGGGTGTTTAAGTTTAGACTCGAAAACTGAATATACACGACTCGATAACAACTCGATACACGATCCAAATCAAAGACAATTATGCGTGACCTCAAGGGATTTAGTAAGTACTTCAAATAGACATACGGCAAAACATAATACGTTTAACAACTTCGTGTATTGCATTCATAATTTAATAGACGCGAAAACACGAGATGTTACATACGCTCTCCCTAAAAAGGGCTTTGTCCGCAAAGCAAAGTAAATAACACATTCATGTCGATAACTCATCGGTAAATAATTAAAGTACTCCTACTATATGAAGAATTTAAGATGGAAATTTGACGGATGTCACAGTATTCCCATGTTTTAGAGATTTCGTCACGAAATCAAGACGTTGTTGTAGTAGGATGATTAGCGAAAAGATGAGGATACTTGCTCTTGAATTGATCTTCACGTTCCCACGTGTATTCTGGACCTCTACGCGCATTCCAACGGATTTTTACAATAGGTATACGGCTTTGCTTGAGTTGTTTGACTTGACGGTCCATAACTTCTACTGGTTCTTCTACAAAGTTGAGTTTGTCGTCGAGTTGAATCTCTTCCAAAGGAATAACGAGTGTCTCGTCGGCTAAACATTTCTTCAAATTGCAAATGTGGAACACATTATGCACTCGGCTAAGTTCTTGGGGTAATTCCAAACGATAGGCTACGGGACCAATCCTCTCTATAATCTTGAAAGGTCCAATCTAACGAGGGTTCAACTTTCCACGCTTTCCAAAGCGAATCACACCCTTCCAAGGTGAGACCTTCAACATGACTCTATCACCAACCTCAAACTCAAGGGGTTTGCGTCTCATGTCAGCATAACTCTTTTGTCGATCTCTTGCGGCTGGCATACGGCTCTTGATCTTAAAGATCTTCTCAGTAGTCTCGTGTATGATCTCGGGTCCAGTGAGTTGTGCTTCACCAACCTCTGCCCAACACACGGGTGAACGACACTTCCTACCATACAGTGCTTCGAACGGCGCTGCCTTAATGCTAGTGTGATAACTATTGTTGTATGAGAACTCCACCAGAGGTAGGTGTCTATCCCATCTATTTCCGAAGTCAATCACACAAGCTCTCAGCATATCTTCTAAGGTTTGAATGGTCCTTTCACTTTGACCGTCAGTTTGGGGATGGTACGCAGTGCTCATATCCAACTGCGTTCCCAATGCCTTCTTCAGTGACTTCCAGAACTGCGAAGTAAATCGGCTGTCTCGGTCGGAGATTATAGACACAGGCACACCATGCTTCGTGACTACTTCCTCCAAGTATGTCCTTGCTAACTTATCCATTCCATCGATCTCCTTGATGGGTATGAAATGAGCCGATTTGGTGAGTCGGTCGACGATTACCCAAATGGTGTCAAATCCGGCTGAGGTTTTTGGTAACTTGGTAATGAAATCCATAGTGATCCTTTCCCACTTCCATTCTGGAAGTTCGGGTTGGACCAAAAATCCTGATGGTTTCATATGTTCGGCCTTGACCTTGGCACAAGTCAAGCACTTGCCAACGTATGTAGCAATATCCGCCTTCATGTTCGGCCACCAATACAACATCTTCAGATCATGATACATTTTGTCAGATCCCGGATGTATGGAGTATTTTGACTTATGCGACTCATGCATAATTAAAGATCGTAGGTCACCATGGCACGGTAACCAACTCCTATTATCAAGGCATAACGTTCCATCCGAGCGAGCTTCTAACTTCTTTATCATTCCTTCAACATCTTCAGTCTTGAGAATTTCTTCCTCGACTGCCTCTTTCTGAGCCTTGAGAATTAAGGATGGAAGGTCTAAGTCAATGGTCATCACCAAGGCCTTCACCCTAAGAACTCTCTCCTTTCGACTCAAAGCGTCAGCCACGACGTTTGCCTTGCCCGGGTGATAACGGATCTCGCAATCGTAATCACTGAGCAACTCTAGCCAACGTCGTTGTCTCATGTTGAGTTCCTTTTGATTCAAAATGTGTTGTAGACTCTTATGATCAGTGAATACAACACACTTAGTACCATAAAGGTAGTGTCTCCAAATCTTCAGGGCAAACACCACTGCTCCTAACTCTAGGTCATGAGTTGTGTAGTTCTTCTCGTGCACTTTTAGTTGTCTTGATGCGTAAGCTATGACCTTAGTCCTTTGCATCAGTACCGCACCTAACCCTTTTATGGATGCATCACAATACACCACAAAGTCTTCATTACCCTTGGGTAGGGCTAGTATAGGTGCTTCACACAACATCTGCTTCAATGTCTGAAATGCCAAATCTTGATCCTCTTTCCACTCAAATTTCTTGTCCTTTTGAGTCAACTCCGTCATTGGTTTAGCTATCTTGGAGAAACCTTCAATGAATCTCCTATAGTAACCAGCAAGACCTAAAAATTGGCGGATCTCCGTGGGTGTCGTTGGAGTCGCCCAATCCTTCACGGCCTCGATCTTAGCAGGATCAACGTGAATACCACTGCTGTCGATTACATGCCCGAGGAATTGCACCGTGTTTATCCAAAACTCACATTTGGAAAACTTTGCATATAACTTCTCCTTCCTTAGCAGCTCTAGTATGGTCCTCAAATGTTCCTTGTGTTCTTCTTCATTACGAGAATAGATGAGAATATCATCGATAAATACAATCACAAACTTGTCCAAGTATGGTTTGCAAACTCGGTTCATGAGATCCATGAATACCGCAGGCGCGTTTGTCAAACCGAAAGGCATAACTTGGAACTCGTAGTGTCCGTACCGGGTTCTAAAAGCCGTCTTATGAACGTCTTCCTCTCTAACCCTTAGTTGATGATATCCTGACCTTAAATCGATCTTCGAGTATATGCTAGATCCTTGCAATTGGTCGAAAAGATCGTCAATTCTTGGCAATGGGTAACGGTTCTTTATCGCCAGCTTATTCAATTCTCGGTAATCGATACACATTCTAAAGGATCCATCTTTCTTTTTGACAAATAAGACCGGCGCTCCCCAAGGTGAGGAACTTGGTCTAATGAAACCTTTGTCAGAAAGTTCCTTTATTTGTTCAGCTAACTCTGTCATCTCGGCCGGTGCTAGGCGGTATGGGGCTCTAGCAACAGGCGCGACTCCTGGTGTAAGCTCGATGTGAAACTCCACTTGCCGTGCTGGTGGTAATCCTGGTAAGTCCTCTGGGAATACGTCCAGAAAGTCTCTAACGATCGGTACATCTTCCACCTTCTTCTCGTGATCTTCTTTTCCTTCCTTTTGTGTTATTTGAACCAAGAATACTGGACATCCCTTCTCAATGTATCTTTGGGTCCTAATACATGAGATGACTTCCAGTCTTGATCCATTCTTCACTCCACTTCTTTCGCCTTGTATGATTAGTACATCGTTTCCATAAGGAACACGGACGCACTTCTCATGACATACAATTTTCGCGTGATGCTTCGACATCCAATCCATTCCAATGATGACGTCAAAACTTCCCAATTCTATGGGGAGTAAGTCGATACTGAACGAACGACCTTGTAACCTTACACTACATCCTTTCAGAATAACGTCGGTGGTTACTGACTTCCCATCGGCTAATTCTACATTGTA
Source organism: Glebionis coronaria (assembly GCA_025667525.1). Lineage (NCBI taxonomy): Eukaryota > Viridiplantae > Streptophyta > Magnoliopsida > Asterales > Asteraceae > Glebionis > Glebionis coronaria. Next base: position 286,130 of record CM046880.1, read on the forward strand.
CTTAACGTCTAACGCAGTAGGGGTAACATTTAGGCGTTCACTAAATACAGATGACACAAAACTCCTATCCGCACCAGAATCAAATAGTACTGAAGCATAGTTGTTATTGACTAGAAACGTACCAGTCACAACGTTGTTGTCTTGCACTACAGCTTCAGCACGGAGATGATACACTTTGCTAGGTGCCGTGAATCCTCCAGGAGTACTAGTTGTGGCTCGGTTATTCCCTCCCCGGTTCCCTTGATTCTGCCTCTGGTTTCCTTGGTTGTGATTGCCTCGAATCTGGTTACCACGACCTTGGTTCCCACTGCTTGGACACTTGTTCTTGTAGTGACCTTTCTCTCCACATCCAAAGCAAGTGACATTTTCTCCTTGGCCACCTTGTGTTCCAGGTCCTCTTTGGTTAGTAGGACGAGGTGGTGCTCGACATTCCTTTGCCTTATGTCTGGCCTTCCCACAATTGTAGCACGTAGGGGGACATGCTCCTTCGTGGTGTCGGCCACATTTTCCGCAGAAAGGAAGTCTTCCAGCGTAGTTTCCAGTATTACCTTGTCCAGCAGTAAACACCCTAGCTACTTCTTGTCGCTTGTTCTGGTTGTAGTTGTTTGTGTTGTTGCTGTTGTTGGTATTGTTGGTATTGTTGTTGTAGTGGTTGCCAGACCACTTCCTCTTATCCCCAGTATTTTCTCCCAACTCTTGTACCACTTGGTACATCAGACTCTGAGCCATGTCGATTGCCTCGTGCAAATCAGTTGGCTTGGATGAAGTCACATTCCCTTTGATGCTCAAAGGTAGTCCTTCAATGTATCGCTCCAACAATCGGTCGTCGTTGGGCACCATTTCAGGACATAGCAAGATCAGCTCTTGAAAGCGCTGATTGTAAGCAGTAAGAGCAGTACCCTTGGCCTTCAGGTTCCACAACTCAACCTCCATCTGCTTGACTTCATTTCGTGGGCAGTATTTCCTCACAAACATAGCTTTAAATTCACTCCAGGGCGTCGCTTGGGCAACGTCAATGGTCACTGCACGAGCATAGACGTTCCACCAAGTCAAAGCACCATCCACTAACGTGCTTGACGCAAACTTCACCTTATCAGCTTCAACAACATTGCTAATCCCGAATTGGGATTCTAGCTTCTCAAACCATCTGGTTAATCCTACTGCTCCTTCTGTACCGCGGAAACTTACTTGCGTAACTGCACGAAATTCCTTGTAGGTACAAGTCCGTGCAATAGCATTAGTAGCTCCTTGGTTGGTCTCCTCCTGTGTGCTAGCTGTACGATTTGCTTCGGCTGTTGCGAGTGCCTCGACCACTCGTTCGGCTATCATTTGACTTAGCATGACGGTGTCAATTCCACCGGTAGCAGCTGGTGGATTCTGCGTTTCGGATCTTCTAACTGGCGCCATAATCTAAAAAGGTAATAGGACAATGAGTTTTGCCAGGCATAACATGCATGGCACGCACAATACAATTATGAAATGCTCCAGGGTATAATACACAATATATAATGATCTCACAATTTTTGTAACCCATAATATCATTCATAGAATTGTTTGGTAGTACATCATAGTTTGTTATACATAATATAATAAAAGGAAATAAAATGCCAACTAGCTAAGATAAACTTCAAAGCTTAGTGGTCATACAATGATAAGTCGATGGTACAAGATAAATCTAACTAGTGCCCTCACGGCGCTGATGAAGCTCTCTCTCTCCAACTCTGCTAACCTTCTCTCAACCACGATCTCACGAGCCTGGGAATCTCTAAGTCTAACATCGGTATCATAACAAGCGGCTCTAAACCTCTTATCCAAGTCTGCAACAGGGTCCTCCACCGGTGCCTCTAGTTCGCTTGTCTCAACCAATGGCTCTACTCCCCAACGGGTCATCAGGCTCTCGATCTCCTCAATACGAGCATTCGGCATGGTATCCATCTGATCAAGAACAGTATGAAGCTGTCCTCGTAGACGGGTCACACAAACCGTCAACACTGTCTCATCCCTAACTGGACTCTTCTTTGCCAGTGCCCCCAGCTTATCCTGCACCTCATTATACTCTTCACCTAAAGCCTCTACAGCATCCTCCAACCTGTTTAATCGTGTCGTCACACATCCATCTGCTGCCCCAAGCATCACCACCGTCGATGTAGCTCTCCTAGGAAGAGGAGTCGTAGCTCTCGGCCCAGTAGAGATGCCAGCATCAGCAAGCATCTCCTGGTACATAGTAGGTACAGTCTCTGGTGGTGGTAGTGGTAATGGTACTTCTGGGACAGGACTGGCAGGTGTGCGGGCTGCATGCCTGTCAGTGGCAGTGAAAGGTATGAGGGGTCGGTAAGGTGAAAGTGGTGGTCGAGCAGCTCTCCCCCGAAGACGTCGTCTCACATAGTAGAAAGGTAGAGTACCAGGTGCTGGAGCAGGAATATCAGTCCTCTCCCCTTCGTCTTCAGATGAAGATGAGGAGATGTGTGCTAGGGAAACCTCAGGAGTAGCAGCATATGCAGTAGGAGGGTCTTCAGTGTCTGTGACCTCCATAGGCTCTCCTTCCCCATCTGTGAACTCCATATCATCATCCTCTGTCTCCTCTACCGTCTCATCCCTAGTAACTGATGTCTGACCTGGTGACTGCACCACATCAGCGTCTAGGTCATCCTCTCCTCCGCCTTCTAGGCTAAGTACGTCGTCAGCTGATGCATCAGGAATACGGATCGGTGAACGACGAACCTCCTCAGTCTCTCTCTGTATCATCATCTGAAATCATCCGGTACCACGGATATCCTGATGGTGATCCTCTAGGTAGTCCTACTGATGAACTGATAGTCGACTGTGAACTACGGTTGTAGTACGCTCCTGTAGACGTGGAATCATCAGAAGAAGACATCGCTGTAATCATAAACAAAATAAATGTGTGTAAATATCTTATAAAATTAGTCCGTAAAAAGGGACATTAACATAACATAGCAATCATTGTTGAATCCACATGTATCCCATATAACATAATTCAGATTTTGTTGTTGCACATGTAACCCATGTAAATATACCTCGTATTTGTTAAACCACATGTATCCCATTTATTACTTATCTATGTTCATGTATCTACATATACTTAATACTTACAATCCGTATGATAATCGATTAAACACATAGCAGTTATAGTCTAGAGTTACTAAATGCAACCTAGTTCTCTATAACCATGGCTCTGATACCAATCTGTCACACTCCCAAAATATCAGAGTATAATGGCGACAAGGGAGTGGTGACGTCATGATTATCATACACACACAGTTACAAAGAACGACCTCTAAATGAGACGTTCGGAAAAATAGATCACTTGTAATTGATAAAATAAATAGTTTTAACAAAGTGCGGAAGCATAAAACTGGATACAGTTACAAAACATAGTTTTCCCAAATAGTACAAATGATCTTTGTTTCAAAGAAATGACGGCAATGCATGAGACCTCACTTAGCATCTTCCTTCTTAATACCTGAGAAAAACATTGCTAAAGTGTCAACATAAAGTTGGTGAGTTCATAGGTTTAGTTAATTTGAAATGTTTAATGAACCACAAGATTTTCCCAAAAGTGATGACAATATAACAAATACAAAGTCATCCCAAAAGTATTTATTACAGTCTAAGCTCGTGACACCGAAGCATTAACAACACCGGTAGTATAATCATATAAATGTAGCCCAACTAGATGCCTAAACCCACGACATCCTATCTCAGACTCAAATGAAACTGTGCCCGCTTGTCCCCTTGTTGGACAAGACAGACAGGGACGTCAATCCCGATAGATCTATCCATAACATTCGCGCTTACACGAAGTAATTAACGGTTCACGATTCACGGGCCAAAGCAACTGGGTTTTTAGTGGGACTTAGACTAATATATAAATCAGTAAATGCACTTGTGTTCATACGTTAAAATCAAGCAATGTCTCACCCCAAAAAGCAGTAAAAATAGTTAAGCATGGGGCTATAAACTCACCTCGTAATTCAACAAAAAGGACGAAGGTAAAGGTAGCTCGAGAGTACGGTTACGCTAGTCGCGACCTATTTAATTATAAGGATCGTGTTACGATATGAAAATTTATACTAGTAAAAAAAGACACGACACCCTAGTTGTGCTTGACAATACCTTTCGTTTACGGAAAGACACGATACATAAAAGTCGGTTATTAAACGATCGAGGTTTACGGGTTAAATTATACGTTTAAGTTACAAGTTTTCGTTTTGGGCTTTAAATAAACCCATACACCACCACTGGCCCAATATAAGCCCATTATCCCCACCCCATGGCCCGGCCCAAGGGTTTATTAAACCCGGCCCATGCCCAGGCGATACAAACAAGGAACAAAAGGAAGTAAATACGTGTGTTTGTCACACACACAAATAAAAAACACAGAGTTATCTCTCTCTCTCTTCTCTCGAAACACACCCACCGCCCCACTCTCTCTCTCTCTCTAAAAATTGGATCGGATCATCACTCTCCCATGGCTAATCATGTTTTCAGTTTAATACATCAATCATTTGGGATGGTTTGTGGTGAATAAATCGCGTGGGATGTGGGGTTTCATCCCCACATCAAACCGATTCGGTTTTGATGGTGTTCTTCCCCAGGGTTAAAGTTATTCATCTCCAATCAAAGATAAGTTGTTTATCCCTCTTTTCTTTTAATAAAATGGTTAAATGATTTTCGTTTATAAAAGATCTGTGGGTTTAAATCACTTGTATAAATTTGCTGTGAACATAATGGCTCTCGAATTTAATGATGAACAAATTAGGGTTTCGAAAATATTTGGGGGTTTTTCTAAATCTCATGTTTAAATACAATTAATTAACGTTTTATTTTATAAAAACATGTTAATTTCACATATAAACGATTTTATAAAAATTAGGGTTTCGGTCAAAATTGGGGGTTTTTGCATACCTTGTTTCCAGTCAAATTAATTAATAGATTCGGGTTTGGATTGGGTTTAATTAGAGTTTTAATTAATAAAATCAAATTAGGTTTTATATAAATTGGGGGTTTTTGCATTCGGTTGATTAATCAAAATTAAATGGTGTTTTTGGAATATATATAAAGTATTAATTTCATAATTAAAAAGGTTTTCAGTTTTTAGGGTTTCGAATTGAAAAGGGGTTTTATACCCGCGGCATATTTGGGGGTTTTATGATGTTTCTGTAAATTGAAATAGTTAAGATTTTGGATTATGGTGACTTTGAATGATAAGGGTTTCGGCAGAAAACAAAGACATTGATTGTCTTGGTTTGGTTCTCGGTTTGGTCTCGGTTTAGGTCTCGGTTTGGGTCTCGGTTTGAGTCTCGGTTTGGTCTTGGTTTGAGTCTCGGTTTGGGTTGGTTTGGGTCTCGGTTTGGTTGGTTTGGGTCTCGGTTTGGTTGACAGAAATGATGGGGTCATGGTCATGTTCAAGTAACAATTGCTATGGTTTATCTTTTCAGTTCTTGATTAAAATAGGACCGTGACAAGACTAACATATTCATTTTATTTTCGCAGGTTTGGTCAATGACGAGCACAACTAAGATTTATTCAGAAAATGAAGAGATGATTTAAAAAGACTCACAATTGGATGCTTAGGTTTCGGTTTGCAGGTGTGGACGAGAAGGATGGATCGGCTTGACACTACACTTCACTTCACCCAGGAACTTTGTTTGAAAACTTGTCCAGGAACTATTATTGTAATATTTGGACTGTGAATACTTTGTGTTATGTTTGGACATTTGATAAACTTTGGATTGTATTTAATCTTGTATTATTAGTTTAGGGTTAGGCTCAAGCTGAATTTGGTAAGCTTGTGATATACCCATTTTGGGTAAACTTGGCATGTGTGCTGGATTGTAGTGCTTAGTGGATGAATAAACTATGGAATTAAGTTGTGACTGAAAATGGACACTTACTAAGCAAGCTTTTGAAATAAAAGTGAATAAGGGTTTATAACTTAAATGTTTGTACATGATGCACCAATATACTACTCGGCTCAGGTTTGTCGGGTGTTTAAGTTTAGACTCGAAAACTGAATATACACGACTCGATAACAACTCGATACACGATCCAAATCAAAGACAATTATGCGTGACCTCAAGGGATTTAGTAAGTACTTCAAATAGACATACGGCAAAACATAATACGTTTAACAACTTCGTGTATTGCATTCATAATTTAATAGACGCGAAAACTCGAGATGTTACATACGCTCTCCCTAAAAAGGGCTTTGTCCGCAAAGCAAAGTAAATAACACATTCATGTCGATAACTCATCGGTAAATAATTAAATTACTCCTACTATATGAAGAATTTAAGATGGAAATTTGACGGATGTCACAGTCGGGCCTAAGCTTCTATGACAAGTCCACACAAACTGAACCGGGGCGGCTTCTCCCATAGATCTATTAATTGTACTAGCGGTTAACCCATCATAGGTTAATTAACGGTCCACAATTGAGGATTTAACAAAGGCAATCACTTAATGCAATTTAAGGCAACCACGGGTCCATTCATAGAGGGACAAGGATACCATAAAAATCTTGTGTTCTAAGTTTATAAAAAACATGTATTCCCCCATCGCGGGTTTTAAAATCATATAATTGCGCAAACGAGGCTATAGACTCACCTTAGCGATATCGATATCAAACGAGGATAGCGATCAAAATAATAACGAGAGTGAAACAAAGAGCTTTTAACGACGACAAATAAATGAAGAAAACGCCACAACAACAATTCATGCAACTTCATATCTTGATTAACCAACCATAACTCTGTGTAATACATTTAGAATTGCAGCCCCAAGATTCTCCAAAGTTAATGACATTTTTGGTGGTATTAGCTTAAGAATTAAGCTAAGTTTAATGGTTTATAATCTTATCATGTAAGAAGTAATAAAGTTTCAACTTTGTGTGATTTTGGTAATAAGTTTCAGCAAACAATGGACCAAAACAAAGTATACGAGACTTTGCTTAAGAAAATTGCTTCTTGATTTACATATTAAATATTAGTGTTCCACCGATAGATGACGACATTCAAATGTGTGTACACGTTTTTGCTATAGAAAAATACGTGTCTTCCAATATAGCTACACATGCATGTCAAGTAATTCTAACGTCAAGTACTTTATTTCATTTCTTTATTTTATTAAACTATTAAAAATACACACTTTATGTTTCAAATTGTAAAGAGAAGAAATAAACGTTTTGTTGCATGTTGGCGTGAGTAGATAAAAAGAAAGTGAGATCATGTTAAAGTTTGTTTTATAATTTGTAAAAGCGGGTATTATCAATGCCCGGTATTTTAAAAGTAACGCGGTTTAAAAATTACCGGTAGAACACGAAAAATAAACGCTCAATACAAAATGAAAACGTCGACATTCGGAGGAATTTATATTTCGATATATAAATGACTTAAAATAGTTAATGTGTCGAATGAACGAATTACACATAAAAGTTTAACGTAAATTAAAAAAAAAAATTTAAAGAAAATAAAATAAAAATTAAACAACAACAATAGAAAATATTAAATATCGAAACTATCGATAATAAAATGTAAACTTTTGGGCATCCGTCGGTATCGCGATCACTAATAGTCCTCGTTACTTGTCAAAGCATAAAAATAAAATATTAAATATCGGTTTCAACTTAAACCGTTAAACATAATGGTATTTAACGCCATTAAATATTTCAAAAATACTTGAAAGATAGAATTAAGTAATGACCTTATCTTTGAGGGTTTTACATCCTCACCACCTTAGGAGAGCACCGTCCCGGGGCTTACTTCTCCTTAGGTCTATCTTTCATAGATCAAAAATGAATGATCTTAAAGATAAATAAAGTACAATAATGCAAAATAATATACACTAGTCATGTAGGGATCCACATGGCTTAGTTAACTGTGACTCACTTACAGCAGTGTAATCTGCTTCCTCCTCCTCGAAGACGTAATTTGACGGTGGTAAATTTGTTAAATAGGTATAAGGTCATAATAAAATGAAATGGAATAATTTTAAAATTTTAAATAAATATAGAAAATCCTTCAAAATAAGTACAAGAAAATTTCATAAATTTATTTAAATAAATCATTAGTAAATGATATACTTTTATCGATAAGTTTAACGATATTAATATATATCGATCAGGGATTATAGTATTTATTTATAAATACTAGGCAATAAGGGATACATAATAATGTATACTAAATCTATAATCCCAGGAGTAGCTTGAACCTGAAGTCATGCGAAGTCATGTGCACGACTCTTTGAAAAATAAAAACTGACAGTTATAGTTTAGGTTTTCAGAAAATGACCTAGTTCTCTATAACTCATGGCTCTGGTACCAATCTTTAACACCCCCAAATTTACAAGCAGCGGAATATATCTTTGGGTGCTAAACAATGGTATAATAACACATAATTTACAAAGAACGACTCGAAAAGAGACGTTTTAAATTTATCGTTCCTAAAACATTTGTCAGAGTAGCGTAGTCCCAAGACATCGAAACCAAATTATAAGTTAAAACAAAATATTTATTTGTTTTAGAAATGGAATGATAAACATTCAAAGAGTTTAAATTACAAAAGCAGTGCACAACTTCATTCCCGTGACTCCCAAGCTTCACACTCCTTGATTACCTGAAATACATGTGAGTAAAATCATCAACAAAAATGTTGAGTGAAATCTATAGGTTTATGTAATCATTTTGAACACAAGCAAAAGTTATAATTTGGTGGCATACTTGAAGGCAACAAGCATTGAATAATAATTTGCATCAACAATAATAATTGTATATAGCATAAATTGCGTCAAGCTCATGGAACCGAGCCCTTAGACACTCCCATATCAGTCTAATAAGACGAGAGATTTATTAATTGTCGGTTACCTCCATATTATCGGTACATTACCGTATACCTGACTTCTCAATACAATATGTTCAAACAGTGTGGAGGTCAGGCCTAAGCTTCCGTGACAAGTCCACACAAACTGAACCGGGGCGGCTTCTCCCATAGATCTATTAATTGTACTAGCGGTTAACCCATCATAGGTTAATTAACGGTCCACAATTAAGGATTTAACAAAGGCAATCACTTAATGCAATTTAAGGCAAACACGGGTCCATTCATAGAGGGACAAGCATACCATAAAAATCTTGTGTTCTAAGTTTATAAAAAACATGTATTCCCCCTCGCGGGTTTTAAAATCATATAATTGCGCAAACGAGGCTATAGACTCACCTTAGCGATATCGATATCAAACGAGGATAGCGATCAAGATAATAACGAGATTGAAACCAATAGCTTTTAACGACGACAAATAAATGAAGAAAACGCCACAACAACAATTCATGCAACTTCATATCTTGATTAACCAACCATAACTCTGTGTAATACATTTAGAATTGCAGCCCCAAGATTCTCCAAAGTTAATGACATTTTTGGTGATATTAGCTCAAGAATTAAGCTAAGTTTAATGGTTTATAATCTTATCATGTAAGAATTAATAAAGTTTCAACTTTGTGTGATGATTTTGGTAATAAGTTTCGGCAAACAATGGACCAAAACAAAGTATATGAGACTTTGCTTAAGAAAATTGCTTCTTGATTTACATATTAAATATTGATGTTCCACCGATAGATGACGACATTCAAATATGTGTACACGTTTTTGCTATAGAAAAATACGTGTCTTCCAATATAGCTACACACGCATGTCAAGTAATTCTAACGTCAAGTACTCTATTTCATTTCTTTATTTTATTAAACTATTAAAAATACACACTTTAGTTTTCAAATTGTAAAGAGAAGAAATAAACGTTTTGTTACATGTTGGCGTGAGTAGATAAAAAGAAAGTGAGATTATGTTAAAGTTTGTAATAATTTGTAAAAGCGGGTATTATCAATGCCCAATATTTTAAAAGTAACGCGATTTAAAAATTACCGGTAGAACACGAAAAATAAACGCTCAATACAAAATGAAAACGTCGACATTCGGAGGAATTTATATTTTGATATATAAATGACTTAAAATAGTTAATGTGTCGAATGAACGATTTACACATAAAAGTTTAACGTAAATTAAAAAAAAAACTTTTAAAAGAAAATAAAATAAAAATTAAACAACAACAATAGAAAATATTAAATATCGAAACTATCGATAATAAAATGTAAACTTTTGGGCATCCGTCGGTATCGCGATCACTAATAGTCCTTGTTACTTGTCAAAACATAAAAATAAAATATAAAATATCGGTTTCAACTTAAACCGTTAAATATAATGGTATTTAACGCCATTAAATGTTTCAAAAATACTTGAAAGATAGAATTAAGTAATGACACCTTATCTTTGAGGGTTTTACAATTACCAACGCAAAATATTCACAGCATAATTTATAAATAACAAAACAGTGTCTCTTCCATCCCATCTGGAAGTCATAAACATTAGTAAACATGGAACTATGAAACTCACTTGATTGAGCTTCTCCAAAAGTCCTCGCACTTACAAAAAGCTAGCAAACCAAAAACACATAATCAAAACATGAACCAACCACTAAAAATGGCTCATCAACCTATGATGGACATCTAGCCTACTCCTATATAAATACCTCATTTATATGCTCTAAGCATCTCATTACACCCCTCTATAAAGCCCTTAACTCATTTTACTTCATAACCCGTCCCGTTAACATTTTACCCAAAACAGTCCCGGTTTTAGGTCTCCAAACTATAAGCCAAACGCCCACTTAAACATACCCATTATCTCTGTAAAGGGAATACTTATGCCCTTACATATGTTAGCTAACAGCTCCCATTTGCCCCAACCTTAAACCTACTGCTAAGGCCCCGATATATATATATATATATACTTTTGTCTATCCAGATTTTACTGATTTTAAACATATAAAAAGTTTGTTATGATTAGGGGGTCTTACCCTAATCCACAATCTTATCCCCAATGCAGATACTTCCTATAATATATAAAACATCTCCCATGTTCGTTTGAAAGTCCCAATGCAACCCTAAATACCCCAAACAACCCAAAACTTAAAAAGAAAACAGGCTGATTTCAAAACTGTTTTGACCTCCGACTGTTGTAACCTGTTTTGGACCCACTTCCCGACCTCCAATTTAGTTATCGTTTCTTGCATTGGAAAGCCACTTCAATTACCTTTTCAGGGATACTTGGATTGCAAATTAAGAGTCTGTAGAACTCCTGATACAATCAAAACAATTGACTCAAAATTTTGCCCAGTTTTTAAAAACGGGTTTAATTAAATTAACCTCATTAATTACCCATAACCCCACCAATTACAAGCCTAAACCATCCAATCATTATGAAACCATTAAAATACAGGTTTTTATTTAAACCCTAACCTAAATCCATCATAAGATGATTATATAAACATCAAAAACAATTAAATTAAAAAGGGATCATTGAAGATTTACCTTTGATTTATGGAAACCCCCAAATTTTATGAAGAACCCTAATTTTTTATGAAACCAACGAATTTTCTATTTGCTCCAGGGATTATGATGTGTTTTGGTCCAATTAAAAACATTATATGGTTAAACAAAAGAATCCTTACCCAATTATAAAAGCCTTGTTTCCTTTTTTATTTTTTTTCCTTTTTCTTCTCCTTTTCTTGCGTCCAAAACTGACCCAACACCCCCCCTAATTTCGTTTTTTTATATTTTATTGTTAATTAATATCTTATTAATATTACCTTAATTTTCCTTAATTTATTTCAGCTCCTAAAAGTTCCAAAACCTCAAAACCGTAAAACTAGTCAAATTTACGCGTTTTACCGTAAAAGACGTAAAATATAAAGTTTTATAAAAACTCTTGGAATTTGAAATAAACTTTATAATTAAGTCCTAAATGACTTAAAACCATCTTGAAAAATACACCCGTGACTAAATACCTCATCCGAGACCTCAAAATGCTAAACCGTAAATCGTAAAAATACGATTTTCTATAATACATATACGTATACGTAAAACCACTAAATAACACCATCTCATTTCATAGTCACTACCATGTGAGCTCATGAACATGAAATCATCACACATCGTTTCACTCATAAGGTACCCCATACCGGAAACAATATCCAAACCACAATCTATACACACCAATTATCACATAAACACGCAAAGACACGTAACTAGCACAAAATAAAAACTAAGTGACGAACCTCAAAACCGTGGTTGTCACACTAACCTCGTCCTCAAAAACGTTGTCACTAAATTAAGCCCACATCAAGGATGATTTAACACGATTTGGGGAATAAATTCCCGGACCCAAAATTTGGCCAATAGTACTACTTATTAATTGTTCCTCCAAAGTCATGTAGACTTTATGTGGAGTTTAGCAAGTTCACATCATATACCCTTAGACTCTTTAAGATGTAAAAATGCTCCCCGTCTATTGTCCACACCCTAAGGCTCCTTGAACGATAAACGAGGGAATTGATTTTTGATCAATTTTATTCAACACTTACCATGCCATACACCCTAAGGCTCTAATGACAAGGTTCGTGCTACATGCCCCACACCGTAAGGCTCCTTGAGGTCATGTTTTAATCTTATTCTTTCTTTATTTATGATATATATAGTAGGCCAAATTCCGTGGTCCCATGGTCTGAATACCTCCTACTTAGTGGTTATGGGCCACCTTAGTCGGAAGTCCACAACGCTGGCACCCTCAATGTGTTCATGCTTTAATTACAAGGAGAATAAAGATTTAGCTAAGAGTTAAGATATCGAATCTACACCACAAAAATCCTCATTTATTAAGCAATTAAATATACAAGCGGGAAGAAAGAGCCACAAAAACCATATAAGGAAAAATTAACCCTTAAACTTATTATCAACTCTATCATCTCTCGTTCTCCACAATTTAAAATCTCAAGGAATGAGATTCGTGGATGCTTAGCCTAATAAACCAATTAAGGTCCATATGGTTAAGGATACTAGCTAGAGTAAACTTGGATAAGTAAACTCGGGTCAGTCAAAATATTCACGACGGGCCTAATATATCAAAGATATCTAAACTTGTTAAAACCATTTTATTCATTTATTTTTATTTTATTCTTAAAATGGAAAATATAAATACGATGCGATGACAAAATGGAAACAAAATAAAACAAAATACTACTAGGCCAAAATAGATCAAAAATTTGAAAAACGTTGAAAAAATTTTAAATTTCCGGTTAAATGGGGTCAAATTCATGGAAAAGTACACTAAAATTTCGATAGAAATCCCCCTACACTTAATATAAACATTGTCCTCAATGTTTAAGCATGTGGGAGAGTAAACGCCCCTACACTTAGGACATTGAGTACGTTGTTTAAATCGAGCTAAGGAAGAGACAACTAAAGTGATTACATTTATTCGTTTTATTTATATACAAGATTAAATCACAATAGCAAACACTTATCGAAGGAACCGGGTACACGGGAAACACGGAACACGGGTCGTGTCAAAAGCACCAAAAGTGGATCATTAAGCACATGTCCCTGCACAATCACAACACAAACAACCTATTTGGCTCCCCCTACACTTATTGTAGAAAATAGATAAAAAAATAATAGATCATCGGGTTGCCTCCTGAGAAGCGCTTGTTTTTGTTAACCGAGTCACGAGCCTGACTCGACCCCGAATTAAATGGTCCATGGGGAAGCGTCTAATGTAATACCGGGATCAAAAATCTTATCCTCGGTCCTGGAGGAACATAATAAATGAGAGGCAGGATGATAAGTCTTGATGGGTAGAAAAGTCCTCTCGACATAAGAAAAGTAAGTGAAGTCTTGATCCACGGGCGGTGTGGTGGGTAAAGGAGACAAATTGTCATCCCCCAAAGACAATGGATGGTCACAATTCGGTAAAGCCGTAAAGGTGTCAATCATATAACGGTCAATGTCACCTCCCGGGTCAAAGCACTCATCCTCATTTTCCGGTATGAAATGAGGAGAGTAAATGCGATACATCACCCGCTTGGGTGTGCACGCGGTAGGACGGGGTGGCAACATAATATGAGAAATATCAGAAGACATATCTACCACCCGCGTCACCTCTCCAGACTGAATCAAACGGAAGGTAGGGTCAAATCTCTCCACCTCATCTACGATGGGAGGTGACATGGGTAACAAAGAATGCTCATCAATAGCAAGAGAGTCGGAGTTATCAATGTCCTCAATCCCCTCTTCAAAGAGAGGATTCACCTCACTAGAGATGTAGGCGTCATCAAAATCAAATAAAGGGTTCGAATAAATCTTGAAATTTTCCTTCTGAACGTCTTCATCGGATAGTGACTCGTCATCACTAGAAGTAAAATCATCATCGAGATCAAAAAGGGGATTAGAGAAAGCCAAAGAATCGTCTCCCAAGATGTCGGTGGGAGGTAATGAATCATCACTAGAAAGAGATTCACACTCATCGTCACTATCGGAAGCAACCGTAGGCTCACTTTGGATTGGAATAAGAATCTCATCACAAGGAATAGTGATAAGACCCTCATCCCCCATGATGAGAGAGGCATCGGTATCCGTAGTGGAAGAATCGAGAATAGGAGTGGTAGTGTAACACCCCATTTTGGAAATGGAATATTACGCATAATCATGGCGTGTCATCAAAGCATACAAGGATAAATGTCTAAGCATTATTCGACCATAAAAGGGAAATACCGGAATCAAACATCGGTAACCCCAAAGTAAAGCTCATCACACACAAACATAAATACTGTAAAGGAAAGGACGAAACAATGTCCATAGCAAACTGTATTAATGTAAAGGAAATGCATAAAGTAAAGAAAGACAGTAAAGCTTCCAGTCCATATGCACGTACGTTTGAGATCTACGAGCGTCCCTGAGTACCTGCCGTTTTGGGAACATGAAAAGGAAAACGGCTGAGCAAGACGCTCAGTGCACGGATGTACAATATAGCATGAAATAGGATAAGCATGTAACATATAACAGTGGAAGACTAAGTTCTGAGTAAACTGGTTAAGTATTAAGAAAACTGGTTTTATAGTTTGAAAAGCCTTATGTTTATCTTATGAAAACTGTTTTAACATAAATCTACCATAGCCCATATAGGTCATGAAAAGGTCACGTGCATGAATACTTGGAGGGGTGACCTCATCATGCTGATTAGAGGGGATGGCTCTAATTAATATACTGGTTTGGGTAGGAGGGATCAACTCCTTGTGAAGGATGCAAGGCACACACCACATTCACCATGATATACTGAATAAAACATGTAACTAGGATGCACCCATACGCCCCACCTGATATAATAATATGGCCAAAACTAAAAAGGGACGCCACGAGCAATCACTCCGCCGTGGGGAAGTCATAACATTGGTGCCTCCAATGTTATGGTTATGGTACCTCCATAACTAGGTGAAACTGGTCATGCTTGTATATGGCTATAGATTATGCTAATTAAACATAAGCAGTTCAAAACAATAAAACAAAATACTGGGAAAACAGTTGGCTGTATACGGGGAAATCCTAATAAGGAAAGAATGTCCATAATGAAAGGATGGGAATCCGTACCTCAAGTCCAGTGAATGAACGGAAGAAAGACTCCTACTTCTGGATCACTAAAGCTACATGAATACACACGTGTATAAGTATCGATTCACTGATTACGTACTGGGTTTTATGTCTCATTTTAGCTGACTTGGTATGTTTTAGGTCATGGTTCACTGTTTAAAGCCTTAAACTGTGTTTATCTTGTATTCTGATTAATCTGTTTAAGTATTACTGGTATTTCATGTATTATTATACTTACTGTGTAATAATAAGTAACTTTCCAAAAATAGCAGGTTTCCAAAAATAGAAAGTTTCCAAAAATAGAAAGTTTCCAAAAATAGAAAGTTACCAAAAATAGAAAGTTTCCAAAAATAGAAAGTTTCCAAAAATAGAAAGTTTCCAAAAATAGAAAGTTTCCTAAAATAGAATTTACTGCTTAAAATAGATTAGTTTCTAAAAATAGAAAGTTTCCAAAAATAGATCAGCTGCCTTAAATAAATAAGTTTCCATATATAGAAGGTTTCCATGATTAGATTAGCTGCCTGAATTAGATAGATTTCCATATATAGAAGGTTTCCATTAATAGATTAGTTGCCTTATTTAATTAAGTTTCTATAAATAGAAGTTTCTATATTTAGAATTAAGCTGGTTACATAAGCTAACATGTAAGTCTAAGTGTTTATAAGCTTGTTTCTTAAGTCATATGATATAGTATATAGTTTAATTATTATTTCATGTATTTTAATTAAACTATAAGTTAAGCATTTTAATTAAAGTATAACATGTTTTAATTAAATGAAATAAGATACTTAGGTTAAAATGTGTATTATTATAATTAATAATATAACCTAAGTCATGTCTAAATTAATTAATTATAGGCATGTTTTAAATAATTAATTAATTATAACTTATAACATAAAATACTTAGGTTAAATTAATATCATGCTAAATTAATAATTAAAATAACCTAAGTCATGATTTAATTAATATCTCATGTTATTAATTAATTTATATCCTAAGTTCATAATTCATAAAAATTAACATGAAGCATAAGTCATGATTTAACCAACGAACCATGAATCGGGCATGAATTCGACACCGTACCCCGAGCCAAACTCGGGGCACGTGTGCCTCCTTGCTGCCGTGGGTCCCACAAGCACCAACCAAGACCAAAAATGGTCTTGGTGGTGGCGGCAATAAGCAAACCAAACCCCCCCTCGGGTTTGTTTTGCTAGGCGGCTAAACAAACACCCTTTTTATATCATTCTTTGATTTTAATTAACCCCAAAACATGTTAGATCAATGTTTAATTATCATGTTTTAATAAGAAAAATAATAACATGTTCATGAAAATAATCAAAGATTAAAAAGAATTAAAAAGAAAGGTTTAGAATGATATACCAATACGTAGCTTGAAAGGGGATGAACAAACACGGTTTCTAGCACTTGTATTTAATGTCAAAAATCAACAACACCCTCCTATGGTGGTGTTCTAGGTGGCGGCACAAGAGAGAGCAAAGAGGAGGAGGAGAAAATCTTTTAGGGTTTATGTTTTCTTTCTTGAAAAGTGAAAATGAAAAATAGTTTTTACCATAACCCCCCCTTTACTTGTAAAAGTCCATGGGCTTAGCCCATTCTTGGTTGTTGTGCCGTGGGTATGGGGGCCCCACATGGGGTACCCGTACCTTTCTCGTGTCCCGATGTTTCGTGTTCGTTCGTGGTTAAACGTGTTCGTGTTTAAAGTGTTTCTGTTTATTTTATCATGTCGTTTATCGTAATCTTAACGCTCGTAATTATATTATATGTATTTACGTAATTATTCTAGTTCGTATTTTAAATGGTGATCATGATTTAATTATGTTCACGTGACATATTTATTAACTGTTCATCATGAGTTCGTACGTAATCGATACTTATCATGTCATACACGTATGCACTTGCTTGCTTACTAGCACATGAATGTGATCAATACTAAATAAGGTAAGTTTTAATCTAGGACGTACGATCTTAAGGGCACTATTCATGGTAAAAGCATGCGGGTTTTACAATTCTTCCCCCCTAAAAAGAATAATTCGTCCCCGAATTATAGATAAAGCAAACTGGAAAGAAGTAACATACCCGAACTCAAAATATGAAGTGAGGGTAAGAAGCCCGGATAGACTCCTCTGTTTCCCAAGTGGCTTCCCGCTCGGTATGGTCCCACCAAAGAATTTTGACGAATGGAATCGTCTTCCTTCTCATGACTCGTTCTTGCCTGTCGAGCACTCGTTCGGGTTCTTCTATAAAAGTGAGATCTTCACGTATCTGTTCCAGTGGATACTGAACCATGTGAAGGGGATGATAATTGTACCCTCTGAGTAAGGACACATGGAACACGTTATGCACGTGCGAAAGCTGAGGAGGTAACGCCAATCGGTAAGATACTTCACCGATTCGTTCAATGATATCAAAAGGTCCGATGAAACGAGGACTGAGTTTCCCTTTGATCCCGAAGCGTTTAACACCACGTGCCGGCGAAACCTTGAGGAAGACGTGATCTCCCACATTAAAATGTATGTCCCTACGATGCTTATCGGCGTAACTCTTCTGACGTGAACGTGCTTCCTGCAGCTTCTGTTTAGCTACCTCGATCTTCTCATTGGTCATTTCTATAATCTCTGGTCCTTCGAGTGTTCGCTCTCCCACTTGATCCCAGCAAGTTGGAGCGCGACACTTTCTGCCATACAACATTTTGAAAGGAGCACATTTGATACTTGCGTGCCAGCTGTTGTTGTATGCAAACTCGACCAAACAGATGTAATCGTCCCAATCACCTGTCCATTCCAACGCACACGACCTTAACATATCTTCCAATGTCTGGATTGTTCGCTCCGACTGTCCGTCCGTTTGAGGATGAAAGGCCGTACTCAGCTTAAGTTGTGTACCTCAAGCTTTTTGCAGACCTTTCCAGAATCGCGACGTGAAACGAGGATCTCTGTCTGAGACGATGCTGGAGGGAGTACCGTGGAGTCTCATGATCTCCCTTCTGTAAGTATCTGCGAGTTTACTTACCGGATCTTCCTTGCGTATCGGTAAGAAATGAGCTGATTTGGTGAGTCGATCAACAATGACCCAAATAGCATCGTGCTTTTTCTTGGTAGGCGGAAGAACGGTAACAAAATCCATGGTGATTTTGTCCCACTTCCACTCTGGAATATCCAACTGTTGAAGGAGACCGCCCGATCGCTGATGCTCAATCTTAACCTGCTGGCAGGTAAGACATTTGGAGACATAAGTGGCTACATCCTGTTTCATACCACTCCACCAAAAGTGCTGTCTGATGTCATGGTACATTTTTGTCGACCCAGGATGTATAGAAAATGGGGAGCTGTGAGCTTCAGCTAACAATGCTTCCCGGAGTTCTTGATTGTCAGGAACACAAAGTCTCGTGCCCTGCCAAACGATACCGTCTGCGTCCATTCTGAATTCTGTCTGCTTCTCCAAATTCTGAATTATCGCCCAAATCTCTCCATCATCCTTCTGCGCTTCCTTGATCCTAGTCAGTAACTCAGGTTCTACTCTAAGATTCGCCCAGTATCCGTGCTGCCCACGTACCATGATTTCGATGTCTAGCCGCTCCAAGTCTCTTATGTTTTGTTCCTTGATCTCAATGCCGTTGATCATTCCGGACTTTCTGCTGAGTGCATCTGCTACTACATTAGCCTTCCCGGGATGATACTGTAGGTTAATATCATAATCCTTCAACAGTTCCAACCATCTCCTTTGTCTCATGTTCAATTCTCGTTGGGTGAAGATGTACTTCAAGCTCTTGTGATCCGTGAAAATGTCGCATGATTCTCCGTATAAGTAATGCCTCCATATTTTCAATGCGAACACCACTGCAGCAAGTTCCAGGTCGTGCGTAGGATAGTTTTCTTCATAGGGCTTAAGCTGCCGTGAAGCATACGCGATCACTTTCCCATGTTGCATGAGAACACAACCCAGTCCCTTCCCCGATGCATCGCTATAGATCTGAAATCCACCTGTACCAGATGGGAGAGTAAGAATAGGTGCAGATACTAACTTCTGCTTTAGGTCTTCGAAGCTCTTCTCTCGTTCTTCCGTAAAGACGAATTTCTCTCCTTTTCGCATCAGTTTGGTGAGAGGCAATGCCAAACGGGAAAAGTTCTCCACGAATCTGCGATAATATCCAGTTAAGCCTAAGAAACTGCGGACTTCTGTCGCTGACGTTGGTCTTGGCCATTTAGTGATAGCCTCAACCTTCGCTGGGTCCATAGTGATCCCTTCTGCTGATACAATGTGACCTAAGAATGCCACCTTGTTTAACCAGAACTCACACTTGGAGAATTTCGCATACAGCTGCTTCTGACGAAGAATCTGTAGTACCGTACGGAGATGGTCTTCGTGTTCCTCCGTGGATTTAGAGAAAATCAGGATGTCATCGATGAATACAATGACAAACTTATCAAGGAATTCATGGAAGATTCTGTTCATCAGATCAATGAATACTGCTGGAGCGTTAGTCAGGCCGAATGGCATGACCACAAACTCATAATGGCCATAGCGGGTACGAAAAGCAGTCTTGGCAATATCCTGCTCTTTAACCCTTAGCTGATGGTAGCCTGACCTTAGATCGATCTTTGAGAAGTGTTTGGCTCCTTGAAGTTGGTCAAACAGATCATCTATACGTGGCAGTGGATATCTATTGCGGATGGTAATCTTATTAAGTTCACGGTAGTCAATGCAAAGTCGCATGCTGCCGTCCTTCTTCTTAACGAACAAGACCGGTGCGCCCCATGGAGATGCGCTTGGTCTAATGAACCCTCGTTCAAGAAGTTCCTGCAGTTGGTCCTTCAGTTCTTTTAGCTCTATGGGAGCCATACGATACGGAGCCTTAGAGATTGGCTCAGCTCCCGGAACAAGGTCGATATAGAACTCCACTTCTCGTGCAGGTGGTATGCCTGGAAGTTCATCTGGGAAGACGTCTTGAAATTCCGAAACTACTGGTTGATCCTGAATCGATGGGGATTCAGCATCCATGTCGTGAACCGTAGCTAGATAACCTTCGCGGCCATGTGACAGTAATGCACGTGCTTGCAAGGTAGATATCACTTGTACAGACCGTCCGGGTATGAACCCGTTATGAATGTACTCTGGTGCATTAATGTCGCCGAAGATCACTCGATATGAGTGGCAGTCTATGGTAGCATGGTGCTTGGATAGCCAGTCCATGCCGAGAATCATATCGAACTCAATCATGTCTAGGGGAAGTGCATCTACTGCACGAACTTTATCGTCAAACTCTAGAGGAAGACTCTTGTATACATGAGTTATTAATACAGAGTCCCTCAAAGGCGTGGAAATGGTAAGCCTATTTTCTAATGGCAAAGGAAGTGTCCTGATGTTCTTGGCATAAGTAGTGGAAATAACTGAGTGAGTGGCACCCGTGTCGAAAAGAACACATGTAGCTTGGCCGTACATATACAAAATTCCAGTAATAGTACCTGTAGATTTGTTTGCCTGATCGCGCGATGTCGTGTAGACACGCCCAGTGGTAGGAGGCGGTTTAGTATCAGCATGACCCGAAGTACCCTCCATTTCACCCTTACGGCAATCTCTCATACGATGGCCAGGGAGGCCGCACTTGTAGCACGCGTCGGAATCACGACGACATGGGCCAGGGTGTCTGCGATGGCAAGTACTGCAAAGAGGATGAGTGAATCCTCCAGCAGGAGTCCTTGCTTGCTGAGGGCCTGCTGATGACAAAATGTGTTAATATAAGGTATATGCACGAGTATAAGACATATGCGCCATAAGATGTTTACCAGTGTTAGCTGAACGGTTAGGCTGCGAACCCCTGTGGTTCTGGTCCTTCCCGTTACCGTGGTTCCTGGTAGAGATTAATATAGTGTCAGCATGAGAGATATAACATGAAATCATAAGAAGATGCGTAAATAGTAGGACCTGCTGTTGTTGGAGTGTCCCGCATTGTTACGGTAATTATCATTACCGCTGCGCCTTTCCACAACAGAACGGTCGTTAGTGTGACCGTTTCCTTTGGGCTGATTAGGCTGCTGCTGAGTAGCCGGCTGAGACCGGTCCCCAGTTTTCTGCCTGGAAGATACAGTTTAGAGATGATTATAGAACATGTAATGATAGGATGCGGTCTGGTTATCGATAGATCACGAAATGTTTACCTTTTGTCGGGTCTTTCAGCTTCCCCGAACTCATCTCGTTCCTGCAACATCTCAAGCTTCCTTGCTTCGTCGGCCACTTGTGCTACTGTATTGACCGTAGCACATACCAGATTGTTCGCGACCGAGGTGCGAAGTGCCCACCTAAAGTGGTGTGCCTGCTCCTCAGGAGTACCAGCTGCTGCTCCCAGAAAACCAGCTAAGCGAAGAAAGCGTTGCATGAATTCGTTGCTATTCTCGCCCGCTCTCTGACGTATCCCATGGTATTCTCGCTTGAGTTTGTCCTGCTCTGCCTTAGGAAAGAACTGCTCCATCACTCTCTCCTTGAATTGGGCCCATGTCAAACCAGCGACCCATTCATCACCTCCTTCTGACTGCGTCAAGGCTAGCCACCAGTTGAGTACATCGCCTTCAAACCGGTAGCATGCCAATCTTGCCTTGAATGCGGGGTCACATCCCATAGCATTGAAAATCTTCTCAATGTGAGTCAACCAGCTTTCAGCATCGCTGGGGCTATCAGTCTTTTCAAAAGCTCTAGGACGGAGCTTGTTGAACCTTTCCAACCACACCGCTAGTGTCACTGGGGGAGGAGGAGGAGGTGGCTGATTGTGCTGCTGATTGTTGGCAGCCTGAACTTCAGCATGAATGTCATTCCTCAGTTGAGGAAGCAAGGCTTGCATGGCAGCCTGAATTGCAGCATTGAGCTGCTCTTGCTCGCGTGTGAGAACCATCTGACAGTATAACATGAAGCATATGATTAATAGTTCAAAACATAAAATATATATTATATATATACATGAAAAAAAAATTTATACCAAAAATTTCACGAGAAAAATTTTATGCAAGAAAATCTTTGTATGAATGCATGATGCAGTTTTATGAAAACTTTTGATGCTCGAGAGTGAACGCCTCTGGTCAGTTCACTCAAAATAAAAGACATATCGAGGGGACGCCTATGGGTCGGTCCCAAATCTAAAAGTTTCGATAAAACACATGCGACTAAATAGGGCCAGTCCTGTACCAACCATTACTTAGTCAAAAACCCTGTAACAATGAAATGTATATGTATGCTTAAAAATGATGAATGCATGAAAACAACTGTCAGTTCTAGGAAGACCGTAGTGACTACCCACTAATCACAGGTCATATTTGAGAGCCTACAGGTCGAAACCTTGGCTCTGATACCATAATTGTAACACCCCATTTTGGAAATGGAATATTACGCATAATCATGGCGTGTCATCAAAGCATACAAGGATAAATGTCTAAGCATTATTCGACCATAAAAGGGAAATACCGGAATCAAACATCGGTAACCCAAAAGTAAAGCTCATCACACACAAACATAAATACTGTAAAGGAAAGGACGAAACAATGTCCATAGCAAACTGTATTAAAGTAAAGGAAATGCATAAAGTAAAGAAAGACAGTAAAGCTTCCAGTCCATATGCACGTACGTTTGAGATCTACGAGCGTCCCTGAGTACCTGCCGTTTTGGGAACATGAAAAGGAAAATGGCTGAGCAAGACGCTCAGTGCACGGATGTACAATATAGCATGAAATAGGATAAGCATGTAACATATAACAGCGGAAGACTAAGTTCTGAGTAAACTGGTTAAGTATTAAGAAAACTGGTTTTATAGTTTGAAAAGCCTTATGTTTATCTTATGAAAACTGTTTTAACATAAATATACCATAGCCCATATAGGTCATGAAAAGGTCACGTGCATGAATACTTGGAGGGGTGACCTCATCATGCTGATTAGAGGGGATGCCTCTAATTAATATACTGGTTTGGGTAGGAGGGATCAACTCCTTGTGAAGGATGCAAGGCACACACCACATTCACCATGATATACTGAATAAAACATGTAACTAGGATGCACCCATACGCCCCACCTGATATAATAATATGGCCAAAACTGAAAAGGGACGCCACGAGCAATCACTCCGCCGTGGGGAAGTCATAACATTGGTGCCTCCAATGTTATGGTTATGGTACCTCCATAACTAGGTGAAACTGGTCATGCTTGTATATGGCTATATATTATGCTAATTAAACATAAGCAGTTCAAAACAATAAAACAAAATACTGGGAAAACAGTTGGCTGCATACGGGGAAATCCTAATAAGGAAAGAATGTCCATACTGAAAGGACGGGAATCCGTACCTCAAGTCCAGTGAATGAACGGAAGAAAGACTCCTACTTCTGGATCACTAAAGCTACATGAATACACACGTGTATAAGTATCGATTCACTGATTACGTACTGGGTTTTATGTCTCATTTTAGCTGACTTGGTATGTTTTAGGTCATGGTTCACTGTTTAAAGCCTTAAACTGTGTTTATCTTGTATTCTGATTAATCTGTTTAAGTATTACTGGTATTTCATGTATTATTATACTTACTGTGTAATAATAAGTAACTTTCCAAAAATAGCAGGTTTCCAAAAATAGAAAGTTTCCAAAAATAGAAAGTTTCCAAAAATAGAAAGTTACCAAAAATAGAAAGTTTCCAAAAATAGAAAGTTTCCAAAAATAGAAAGTTTCCAAAAATAGAAAGTTTCCAAAAATAGAAAGTTTCCTAAAATAGAATTTACTGCTTAAAATAGATTAGTTTCTAAAAATAGAAAGTTTCCAAAAATAGATCAGCTGCCTTAATTAAATAAGTTTCCATATATAGAAGGTTTCCATGATTAGATTAGCTGCCTGAATTAGATAGATTTCCATATATAGAAGGTTTCCATTAATAGATTAGTTGCCTTATTTAATTAAGTTTCTATAAATAGAAGTTTCCATATTTAGAATTAAGCTGGTTACATAAGCTAACATGTAAGTCTAAGTGTTTATAAGCTTGTTTCTTAAGTCATATGATATAGTATATAGTTTAATTATTATTTCATGTATTTTAATTAAACTATAAGTTAAGCATTTTAATTAAAGTATAACATGTTTTAATTAAAATGAAATAAGATACTTAGGTTAAAATGTGTATTATTATAATTAATAATATAACCTAAGTCATGTCTAAATTAATTAATTATAGGCATGTTTTAAATAATTAATTAATTATAACTTATAACATAAAATACTTAGGTTAAATTAATATCATGCTAAATTAATAATTAAAATAACCTAAGTCATGATTTAATTAATATCTCATGTTATTAATTAATTTATATCCTAAGTTCATAATTCATAAAAATTAACATGAAGCATAAGTCATGATTTAACCAACGAACCATGAATCGGGCATGAATTCGACACCGTACCCCGAGCCAAACTCGGGGCACGTGTGCCTCCTTGCTGCCGTGGGTCCCACAAGCACCAACCAAGACCAAAAATGGTCTTGGTGGTGGCGGCAATAAGCAAACCAAACCCCCCCTCGGGTTTGTTTTGCTAGGCGGCTAAACAAACACCCTTTTTATATCATTCTTTGATTTTAATTAACCCCAAAACATGTTAGATCAATGTTTAATTATCATGTTTTAATAAGAAAAATAATAACATGTTCATGAAAATAATCAAAGATTAAAAAGAATTAAAAAGAAAGGTTTAGAATGATATACCAATACGTAGCTTGAAAGGGGATGAACAAACACGGTTTCTAGCACTTGTATTTAATGTCAAAAATCAACAACACCCTCCTATGGTGGTGTTCTAGGTGGCGGCACAAGAGAGAGCAAAGAGGAGGAGGAGAAAATCTTTTAGGGTTTATGTTTTCTTTCTTGAAAAGTGAAAATGAAAAATAGTTTTTACCATAACCCCCCTTTACTTGTAAAAGTCCATGGGCTTAGCCCATTCTTGGTTGTTGTGCCGTGGGTATGGGGCCCCACATGGGGTACCCGTACCTTTCTCGTGTCCCGTTGTTTCGTGTTCGTTCGTGGTTAAACGTGTTCGTGTTTAAAGTGTTTCTGTTTATTTTATCATGTCGTTTATCGTAATCTTAACGCTCGTAATTATATTATATGTATTTACGTAATTATTCTAGTTCGTATTCTAAATGGTGATCATGATTTAATTATGTTCACGTGACATATTTATTAACTGTTTATCATGAGTTCGTACGTAATCGATACTTATCATGTCATACACGTATGCACTTGCTTGCTTACTAGCACATGAATGTGATCAATACTAAATAAGGTAAGTTTTAATCTAGGACGTACGATCTTAAGGGCACTATTCATGATAAAAGCATGCGGGTTTTACAGGTAGTCTCACATGATGGATTGAGATTGTAAATATTATCCTCGTCATCATCATAATAAAAAGAACATACAAAAGGCGGAGTATAATCACTAAGATTAGATACTTGCTCTTGTCGTTGTCGTTGTCGCTCCTTCAATGCCTCGGTCAGTTGAATTAAGCCGTCATGAAGTTGCAAAAGAAGGGCTTGTCTTTCGTCATTCAGATTCAAAGAAGGTTGATGATCGAGGATGTATTGTGGGAGCTCAAAATTAGGAAAACCGGAATTATAGCACGGATTTGGAGCATAATAATTCATCGGCTAACAATAAGAAGTATCGTGAGGGCCCCACAATGATTGCAACACGGGTATTGAGAAAAACCCGGTGCATGTTGCGGATACGGATCGTCATATATGGGAGAGTGTGAGATAGTGTCATTAGAGGTGAAGTATGAATTGGTCCAATTGCAAAATGAACAATGTCCAAATTCGTGATTAGGTATAGCCATACCGCACCGCTCACATGAACACCAATGACATGATTGACAATCAGACGACCCACACCCTATACAATATGAATCCATGAAGAATTAAAAATAAGAGGGGTTGAGAAAAAGAATTAAACACAATAGAGGATAAAGAGGAATATTTTTGGTGTAATACTTTTGGAAAAGTATTACTTTTGGAAAAGTATTACTTTTGGATTTTTTTAATTTTTTTGGTGCAAATCTTTGGAAAGAGTTTGCGTTTTATGATTTTTTAATTTTTTAATTTTTTTATTTTTGATTTTTTATGTTTTAGATTTTTTAACAAGAAAAATAACGTTCAAAATCGAACGGATCCCAAAATCCAAATCGTCAATCGTAACGAGCGAAGCGGCAGCGCGCCATTTTAATATAGGGATTTTTCAATCCTTTTAAAGGAATTAATGTTCGTTTCCTCGACTCGACTCGAATTGATTTTCAATTAACGTAAGAATATATTTGTTTTTGGTAAATAAAACTTGGTATTTTTAAAACTAAAAATTATAAAAACTATTTAATTAAAATCTATTTAAATAAAACTATTTTAACTCTTAAACAAAATTAAAGCTAATTTATGTGAAATTAAAATAAAAACTTTTAATGAAAAATATTTAAAACAATATTCAAATAAAACTAAATTAATTTTTGAACTAATAAAAGAAACTAAAACAATTTAAATAAAATATTTTTTTATCTTTTTATATTTTTAAAAATGTGTAAAAGAAAAATAATATAAAACTTTTAATTAAAATTTAACAAAACTTAAAACTTGTATTAAACTATATTTAATTAAAGCTGATAGCTCACTAAAACCCTATATTAATTAAACTATGCGAATCAATACACAAAAAGACTACTAGCACAACTGGTTATGGCTTATGGTTGCTGGACAGCTGAACGAGAGGTCCAGGGTTCGAGACCCATAATGGACAACTTTTTGGCTATTAATTATTTTTGTTGGAATTTTGAGAAACAAACAAATCAATAGGATTAGTTGCCTTGCAGAATATCAAAAAAAAAACAAATAAGCTAATGCAGTCTAAACAAATAAGCTGACGAAAGCAAATAAGCATATAAAACAAATCGAAAAAACAGATAAACAAATAATAAGCTGAAACAAAAAGCTGATAAGCAAAATATCACTCAAAAAGAAAATAACAAAACTAGATTCAAACTAAATAAAAAAAAAGTTTAAAGTAAAACAGACTACTATCAATTTTAAAACTACTCAAATTCAGATAATACTTAAGGCAAATTACTCAGGCTAAGAAAAGAAAATAGCAGACTAAAAAATCAGATAAGCAAATAAGCTAATAATCCAATTAAGCAAACCCTAAATAAGCTAAGATCAAATAAGCCAGACTACTCAAATAACAAATAAGCATAAAAGCTGATAAGCAGATTCACTAAACTATAAACATAAGCAAAATACGCCCCCATGAAAACTTAAACCTACGCAACAAATAACTTTTAAATAACCAGTATTAAATAAGTATTTATCTTGGATCAGAAATCAAAATATCCTACACAAATAAACTACTCAAATAACCTACGCAACAAATCAAACAAACAATAACAAGCAGATTCAAACTAACTAAAACTTAACAATAAAAGTAAAAAGAGAATGAGAACCTCGTGATGTTAACCGTTGGGTCGAAGGTGGGCGCTGAACCCCCTTGTGAAACGAAACAAACAATAAAACACCACCGTTAATCAATCCGAATCATCATCTCGATCAACTCGAACCATCAACAGTAATCAAAACAGCTTCTCCAAACAATTTTATATACTTTCCCAGTGGGGAAAATATTTAATCCACTTTCTTATACTTTTATAGTAATAATTAAAAAAACAGTAATTAACCAAAATACCTTGCGAAAAATTAAAAGCACAATTTTAAACAGAAAATTAATTTTATTAATAACTTGAAACTTTGATTACAATACTTGGGAAAATTAAAAGTACAATTTAACTAAAATCTAATAAAACAAAATTAAATCTAAATTAATCCTACTCCTAAAAAAAACAGTAAAAATAAAGAAAAATGGAATAATATTATAACTGATTATCCTTCACTATTTATAGATGAACAAGGAGCTTGGGGTCTTCTTTCTCTTTCTTAAAGGGTTTAATTGAGGTCCGTTGGATCTAGCTTGTAAATTCAGCAACAATTGTGGCCGTTTGATCTTTTTAGCTTTTCTCTCACTTCCCACAGATCGCCACGCTGGAATAATATGATTGGAGGATTTGTGTGTGATGAGTTGTCACAACCAATCACAAAAAAGGATGAGGCCACGTAAGATGAGGAGATGAGGACCGCTTTGTTGGATCTTCCGATTAAGGGGGGTTTTAATTGGTGGATGTGAAGAACACGCGCCTTAAGCATCAAATGGTGAAAAACCCCCATTTTTTTAGGGTTTGGGTGAAAAAAGGTAATGGGGAGGCTGCGTTTGGGGGAGAGAATGAAGGGATGGGTGAAAGTTTCTTGGATGTTTCGAAAATCAAGTGAGGTGGGGGTAAAAACGTTTATTTATTTTGGGTAAACACGTGTGTGAGGTGAGTGGGATTTAATGGTGTTACGTGTGTTGAGTTGACCAAAGTTTTGACTGTTTGACCAGGGTCTTGATAAGTGAATAAAACTTTACTTTTAAACATTCCACTTTTTGTGCAATGGGCTTTGGCCCAAATTAATCCTCAACCGTCCCAAGATGTTTAGCAAAAATGGGTTAGGCCCAAGGTAATTTTAATCATCCAACTAGTTTAAGGTAAATGGGCTTGATGGGCTTTTGTTAATAATCAGGGAAACATTTAGCTTCCAAATGGGCTTTTGAGCTCCGAATGTGGGACCCACTTGGCCCAATTATCTTCATAAAATTACATCCACTAAAAATCGAGCTCGAATTTGGCTTTCTTGATCGTTTCTTCAAAACCGTGTCGGTTTAGCCGGTTTTCGTGAACTTGGGCACACTTTTGGTCTTTGACTTTGTCTTCATCTCTTCTTGGACTTTTCTTCAATATTTGACCGTGAAAAAAACATAAAACCACGCGTAATTCCGACTTTTACGATATTAAACACATGATTAGGTCTTGTTTTTCCTTGATTTTAGTGGCAAAAGGATAAGTGTTTACACACTTATTAGGGTCTACTGATTTAAGGTGCTTGTTTGATTTTGAGTTAAGGTATAAGGTTTGTTTAGTGTTGTTATCTGTTTGTTAAGTGATTGTATGCTTTTGTATGCAAGTTTCATGCTTTGAACATCAAATCTGAACATTGTGCTATAACATGTTTGGTTTTGCCTGTTTTGAAATAAGATTTTGGAAACACCTAGAGTGTATGCATGTTTAGGGTTAACAAGTGTTTAAACAAAGTTTATATAACCTGTTTGATAGATTTGAGGGTTTGAATTTGGGCTTGTGGTCAAGTACATCAGCAAAGTGAATTTTTTGTTTGTTCATTGTTCATCAGTAACTTTTATTAGCTTGAACTTTGTCAAATCTGTGAATCAGTGCATGAAACTAGTTGATTTATGTTCATTTGAATTTATTTAAGTTGTTGTGTGCATTTGGTTCAATTTGGTTGGCTTAATCTTGCTAAATCTGCTTATTTTGTTGAAAACTGCTTATGTTCATGTCTGTATCATATCTGGGCGTGTTTTGATTAAACTGTATCATTTGGCTGATTGTTTTTGTGATTTTGTGATTGTTATTGACTCCTTATAACCCACTGGTTATAAGGGTGCGTTGGTGTTCTTTGATTCCAACAAAAATCCACAAAAGACAAAAAGTCAAGATAGTCAAGCAGTGGCAACTTTTCCCACTGCTGGACACCCAAAACTAGCCCCTGCTAGTGTTAATTTTCAAACAGATTATTCATAAGCTATAATAGATTATTTGGATTTTCAACAACTTTGTTTTTGTAATCAATCTTCCTTATTTGACCCATTTGACTATTCTGGAGCTTTAGGGTTTGACTTTTAGGTTTGACTAGAAAACCAACTAAGTTGACTTTTACATAAAGTGCTTATTGCTTATTCCAGCTTATTGAGTGGTTCTTTTTGAAATCTTTTTGATTATTAAGCTTAGTTTTGTCATTTGAAACATCTGGCAACTTGAATCAGCCCTTGAAGTGGTCTAGAACTCAAAAACGACTATTTTGTCATTTTCTATAGAGAGCTTTTGCTTATTTCAGGCTTATTTCCTGGGCCTTTTCAAAATTTCTTTTTACAGATCTCTTTAGTATTCCAAAAGAAGCTTTTGTGTCAAATTAGAGCTTATGGCTTACTAGGCCAAAAAGCCCATTAAGAATAAGTTGTTGACTATTAAGCTGTTATAAGCTCACTTTCAGCTTTTGGGCCTTTAGAATTTTATTCTTAAAAACATTTTTTGAGTCAGATAGGTGATTTTGGGCTTATTTGGACAACTTTTTGCTTATTGGGCCAAAAAGCCCAATTAAGTGGACTGTTTTTCATTTTGGCCCATTTGGAGGCCCATTAGGGGTATTTTTGGTATTTCAAATTCATTTCTATTTTAATTAGGTTAAAATAAACTAGTTTGCAACTTTTTAGAATTTTTTATAAATTTTGAATTTTTATTAATATTTTATTATTATTTTATTATTAAAAATTAAATTTAAGATTTTTGCAACTTTCTCATTTTTACTAGGTTTAATACATTAAGTTAGGGATTTTAAAATTTTTAGATTAATTTTGTTGTCATTTAATTAGTTTTTAGAATTTTTTTAATATTTTTATAGTTTTTAATCATTTTTAGATACTTTTAATTAACTTAAAATTTTTCAAAAATAGTTTTTAATTTAGCTAAGTTATTTTAGAGGTTTATAAAGTGAAAAATCTCATTTTGGGATTTTTGTTAACTAAATTGATTTTTTGGGCTTTAATCAGCATTAAAAAGATTAATATTTAATTAAATAAAAGGTTTGAGTGATTTTTTATTTTTTGTAAACTCTAATTACAGTTTTTAGGATTTATTGCAATTTTCTAGGAATTTTTAGAGTAATTTTTAAATTTCGTCATATTTTACGGTTTTACGTGTACGACTTTCGTCTTAGCTTAACTTTAATCGTAACCGTCATCCTTTTCTCTTTTCTTTTCTCATAATTATAATCACAAACATTTAATCACTTCTTTAACACAACACATTAGCCTCCTTGGGAAACGAACTTTCACCTTTAAGGGTCATTAGTGATTGATTTTCCTAAATCAACACTTAATACTTGCCGCCTTTACGCCTTTTTCCTAAAGGGTAGTAAAACACTACAATCAGGCATCAGCTTATAGCTTAATGGGCCAAAAAGCCCATTAAGAATAGGTTTTTTGAAATAAGCTGTGATAAGCTGACTTTCAGCTTTTGGGTCTTTGAAATTTTGTGTTTAAAATTGAATTTTAAGCTTAACTAGAAGTTTTGGGCCATTTTGGTGAACTTTTTTTTATTGGGCCAAAACTAAGCCCATTAAGGGATTGTTTTACTGTTTGGCCCATTTGGAGGCCCAATAGGGGTATTTTGTAATTTCAAGTTCATTTCTGTTTAAATTAGGTTAAAATAAACTAGTTTGCAACTTTTTAGAATTTTTTAAAATTTTGAATTTTTATTAACATTTTATTATTAGTTTATTATTAAAAATTAAATTTAAGATTTTTGCAACTTTTTCATTTTTCCTAGGTTAAATACATTAAGTCAGGAATTTTAAATTTTTAGATTAATTTTCTTGTCATTTAATTAATTGTTAGAATTATTTTAATATTTTTATAGTTTTTAATCATTTTTAAATAGTTTTGATTAAATTTAAATTTTTCAAAAATATTTTTTAATTTAGTTAAGTTATTTTAGAGGTTTACAAAGTGAAAAATCTCATTTTGGGCTTTTTGTATTAATTTTTTGGGTTTTAATTAGCATTAAAAATTTATTATTTAATTAAATAAAAGGTTTGAGTGATTTTTGATTTTTTGTAAACTCTTATTACATTTTTTAGGATTTATTCCAATTTTCTAGGAATTTTTAGGTTAATTCTTAAATCTCGTCATATTTTACGATTTTACGTGCACGACTTTCGTCTTAGTTTAATTTTAATCGTAACCGTCATCCTTTTCTCTTTTCTTTTCTCATAATCATAATAACAAACATTTAATCACTTCTTAACACAACACACTAGCCTCCTTGAGAACGAACTCACTCATTGGGTCATTTGTGCACAATTTTCCTAAATCGTCGTACTTACCCTAATTACGTTCTTTTTCCTAAAAGACGTATAAATACTCAATATCACTGTGGCCAGCTGTCCCTCACCTTTCACAGCTGCGCGCAGGTCGTCACGTTCCTTGGAGATGGTAGCCACATCCTTGGTCAAGGACTGGGTATTTGTCTCTACGGCTGGTACCTATTGGTATAATGATTATTATTAAGCAATAATGGAATATATACATAGACAAAGAGATATAAGACCAAGATGGCGTAAGGTTGGGCGTACCTTCTCTCGCAGTGATTTGGCCTCGGCCTCTAGCTCAACAATTTGTCTTCACGAGCGGCGGCATGATTCGCCTGCTCCTTTATGGTCGCCTTGGGCACGGATGAATCGGCTCGTAGGGTGGATATTGTTTGCTCATGATCTTCAACCATTTTTTCCCTACGAGCAATCTTCCTATCTGAGCTCCTTATGTGACTCAAGGCACCCTCGAAGCGGTGTCGCATGGTTGCGCCTACTGTCGATTGGGGCGCGGTCGCTACATTGAATTGCTCAAGGAGGGTAGCATGAGTGATCTCGTTCAAGTCTTGAGCCAGGGTCGGTGGAGTAAAGTGATCCATGAATTCTTTGCATTCTTCCTCTGACTCTAGCCTCGTAAAATCAGATAAGTTCCATTGGGGGGGGGTGGGGGGGCGAGGCGTGGGGCTGGTCCCCCAGACTGAGGCTCCTGTGGCGCTGTAGGTGGAGTTTGATGGCTGGCATCTTCCTTCTACGGTACGGCTGTCGGCTCTACCCTGTTATATTACACAAGGTGTTACAATTTTGTTACATTTTATTTCTAAGTGAAAAGAGATTATGGTGGTATGCTACTTACGTTGATGCTATCGTCGACTCAGTGATGATAGGGCCACGATTTTGACTGAGGTGGCTTCCCACACAATCTTGTCAGCTTGGCCGCTTGCCATGTTGGGGGGGAGGCATCGTGGTACTTCTACCCTCTTGGTATTGAGGGTGGTCCTTCCGCAGCCTCTTGATAGGAGCGTTGGACGCATCCGCCTCTTCTTCCATCCCCTTTGCAACCTTTCTCTTCGTCTTGCGCCTTTTTGGGGCGGGTTTTGGTTGTGCTGAGGAGTCGAGCTGGTTGACTGCTTTTTCTTCTTCCTCGGACTCAAACATCCGGTCGATCTCCTATGTTAGATTTTCTTGGTTATCCCCTTGGTTCTCTTGGTGGGGAGTTGTGGTGATTTTGTCGTGTCCTTATCCCCTTCCAGCAAAAGGTGATCACCATCTTCGTTGAGAAAGTCCAACCGTGACTTTACTATTCCTTCCTCACCCATGTCGGAATCGGGATCTTGTACTACTTCAAGAGGGACGGTTAGGTTTTGGGTGGCGTCCAGCAGGGGTGGCTCGTCTGGGCGTAAGGGTCTTGTGCCTTCTGCGACCTTCGATGGATCTCCCTGGCGTAACAAGCCAAACAACCTCATATCTGCGGATAGTACAAATGGGTTAGTGACATACAACAAATGTTCTCTATATGATTCGAAAACACTAAATTATAATAAAATGTACCCATCCTCTCCGTGGTTATTCAAGAAGACGGGATATCTGTCCGCCTGGCCGTCGTAATTACGGCTAATGCCTACCAAGCACAAAAACTTTTCTGGCAGGTCCTTATGGAATTATGTACGGTGGGTGTCTAAGATTTTCACGTCCCTACTACTATATGTGTTTTTGGGGGTGGATAATCTACTCGGATAGCAGTTTTGAGAACGAAGGGGGTGGGGAAGACTCTGGCATCTATAAAAAAGTATCGGTCGTACCAATTCTTAAGGGAGTCTAATGCCTTGTTATAACACATAGGAGCGGTTGCGGACCATTTTTTGAACGACAGCCAGCCGTTTACCATTTGAGGGGCGTAAAAGACTCTAAATAAAGTTACAGTTGGGGCAACCTCACATGTGTGGCATGTTATCTCGAAATGGTTTATTTTACATGCGCCTATACAATGTAACTGGGTTATATGGAAGTCATAATATGTCAGGATATCTACAAGGAACCTAGATAAGGGAATACGGTAGTTGGCCGAGTCAAACAGGTGTGTGTATACACCTATTTTCCCTGCCGGAGCATCCGTGATAGCTTCATCATCACCTGGATAGGTGGGATGTACGCTTTCAGGGATGTAGTAATCAGAACAGAACGCGATGATTTTCTCCGGAGACAATACATTGAGTACGGTCGTGATGGTGGGGTTATCTTTCACCATGATTTATACAAATGTGGAGAAAGGCGCGATGATCTAACCTGATATTACGGCTATCCGTGCAATGAAGGTAGAAAGAGAAAATGAATTGCAACAATGGTGGAACAGTATATAAATTGTGTGTGTGCACAGTTACACACACATGTCTTTTATAGGGTTGCCTCAGTTTACGAGGTGGGTTGGATGACTGCCACGTGTAACTCCACTATGCCCATCTAAGGGATGGGATTGGCACAATTGAAACTGTAGATTTGCTATTATAGATCCGGTGGTCTAGGTGGGTGGTGGAAGATGGTGGAAGCCATTGTTGAGTTGAGAGAGAAAGGTTGTGTGTGAAAGAAAGAAAGGATGTATTAAAACACAAATGGAAACACAAGCAACACCCCTCCTCGGAAGCCTAGGAGGGGTATATATAGTCACACACGACCCTTAAACTATACATTGTACCTAGTCTAGTTTAAGCGTGTGTGACTATGATAACTAATAGGAATTCTTAAATGTCGTCACATAAAGTGAATTTCCAACAATCTTCCTCCATGGGACGACGTGTAGAATTCCTTACAATATTTTTCCTAACAAGTACATAATGATAAGAACAAGAGCTTTCATGAAGCGTCCAATGCTGATGATGTCTTCTGATGCCTTCGTCTTCAAAACGACTCATCTTTAAAGTAACTTGTAGAAGAGATACTGTAACGGCACGAGCTAAGTAACCCATACACTTCGGGTTAAGGAGAAGCTTCTGAATTAACTTCCCCCTAATTCATGCCACATAGACTTGATGTAGAATCTTTTAAATAGCTCCCCCCTAAACCGACAATCCTCGTAAGCAACTTCAAAGCTTTCAATAAAGCTTAGAATGATTAAGCGCACAGCGGAATCTAACAAGAAAATCCCATCATATAACATGATAACGTTGCTAAGAGGGATTGAAAGTAAGGGGTAGACCAAGTAGATCAACAACTTTTCTTCTCACGCTTGAATAATTCTTCAGAATTTTTCTTCCCCCTAAGAGTTCAAGTTATGCATACCAGAAAGAATCAAGACATTTCTTCCCCCACATAGTTGAAGAAAGTAAATCAATCCTAATTATGAAGCTCAAATACTGAAGTGGA
Organism: Glebionis coronaria; assembly: GCA_025667525.1. Classification (NCBI taxonomy): domain Eukaryota; kingdom Viridiplantae; phylum Streptophyta; class Magnoliopsida; order Asterales; family Asteraceae; genus Glebionis; species Glebionis coronaria. The sequence goes on from CM046880.1 coordinate 322,145, forward strand.
CACTTTATCCCATTCATGAAGTTGACATCGTAACACCAGAGTCAATTAAGTCCCGGAAATGCACATATCTTCTTTCGGAGATGCACCAGAGTCAATTAAGTCCCGGGAATGCATATAGGATAATGATGATGAATAATTGCAACAACCAAACAATTAAACATCGAATCAGTAGTGTACCGTTTAGAGATTGATAACGCCACGAGTTAAAACACTGATTTTCTCTGCGGCTATGACAAATGTCATCCCGGAATGTCTTCAAATCAAAAGAAGGTATGAAGTTCATCACGTGTACTCGTTGTGCGTTCAATGTGTCTTCTTCTTCCCCCTTGATGGTTTCTAGACTCGGAACCATCAATAAATCGTACGCACATGTACCTGAAATCTCGTGAGAATAATAAATAAGCTGAATTATATATTTTGTGAGAATCAGCTATTGATCGAAAATCTCTTCTCATAAACTCTCCATGGCCGTCTTTACCAACCCACGTGAAAGCAATTTGAAGTGACCACTGATAGAATGAACCAGATACATCAAACATGAAGCTGAATAAAAATCCTTCGATCTTGTGACTTAAGCTTGCACTATTGTTGAATGAAGAACGGTGGAGAAATCTCTAAGTACTCAATGCATCACTGAAGAAGTCTATAAGCACAACACCTCTTGAAATTATCCACGTCGACTAAGCGCGTGACACTGATTACAACAATGTAACCCCTTTAAGTGATAGTTATCCGAGTCATCAACCAACCACCCCGAACCCGGAAACTAGATAAACAAGTCTTCATTCTAAGATTAAGCATGAGCAAGTTATCTTTGAAAGATAAAATAAATACACGCCTTCGAAGAATCCGTCTTCATCTTCAAATAATTAATACCCGATCCAAAAAATTATAGTCACTAAAAAATCGCCCATTTTTTCTTGGTCTCGTCAAATAAATTTTGTCACTTTATCTCGTCACTTTTATCACGTCACTTTGTCACGTCCCTTAATAACAAACCAAAATTTAGTCCAAAATACACATTTTGAAATAAAGTTTGAAAATAATATTATTGTTAAACCATTTATATAATTTAACCACTTTTGGACACTTTGATTTCCTTCCCATGTTTGAAAAATAAATGGCTGGCCCATTATGCACCTTTGCTAATTACTAGTATTAATAGCATAAACACCGGCCCATCTCAGTGATAAATACCCGATCCAAGATTTGGGTTATATAAACACCAACCCTAATCTCACTCACAACTTTCTAACCTAATCACTTTCTTAGTTTCTCCGCCCCCATCACCACTTTAACTCCTCAGCCACAAAAACTTCCTAATCTTAAAACATAGAAACCTCCGTCCCCTATCATTCTTTTATCCCCGAACAAAACAAAACGCGTCACCAGATCTTCCACATTCATTCTTCGAATGAAACCCATGACTCACAAATTAAGCACCTTAATCTAATCAATATCAATCATTTCTATAATGACAAAGTGATAGCAGGAGAATATGTAATCTCTGAGAGTTTCTTTCTATCTCAGCAACAGATTCTACTCTGTGGTTTGTATGAACTCTCTCCATTTCACGTTATATATGCAGATGAGAAAGGTGTATCTGATTTTCTCAAAAATAGGGAGTGCGATCTCTTCAGTATTACTAAGAATCCCTTTAGTTTTTCAATGGAATCAAAGAAATACAATTACATGATCTCTGTTATAGATGTAAAAGACGAGCTCGTTTTACGTGGGTTAGCTCACACGATTTACTCATTTACTCATTATTACTCTGATGAGTACGATGGTTGGGTAGACTGTTTGAAAACTCATTATTTCGAGGCTGCCAGAGCGATTAGTCAATCAAATAGATTGTATCGAATAAGGATTATTAATCCGAATCAATCCATACGCTCCCATTTTTAATAAAATTCCGGCTAGAAGCATACAAGTACTGTAATGCGCCTCTCCGTGGGTATCTGGTAACCATGTATGTAGGGGTAAAATCGGTAATTTGATAGCAAAAGCGATAAAAAATCCAATATAGAATATTATTTCCAAAGCCACAGGGTTGGACGACATACATCTTGGTTGGTCCCACCACCACTGGGGATTGGACATATATATAATCTTTCTTCTAAAAAAGTCTTATATTATATATATATAATTTGATATTCTTATTTATTTAAATAGCTGCAAGACCACAAAACGGGGTGAAAAAAACCGAAAGCCCTTCTTTTAAGTTCCTCCCAGATACATGGCTTACATACCCGGCTCAACATTCTTGGAAAACAATCGAATCGAGGGTCCGGAGGAGAATTGGCCATTCAATCTTGTGAACTAATCGAGACCGAAATTGGAGAAAGAGATACGAACGGAAAGGAATAACCAATCGATGAAAGAACATGAAACCATTTTGTTTCAATAGAGGTACGAGAAAGGGTTAGGGGCAATGAAGTAGGTGAAGTGGTTGGATTTTGCGCCGCAGAAATTCCACGAATCCCTTGGTGGATAAGTCCGACGACTCAGCAGCAGTGCGGAATTTTCTTTCTCGTCTGCTGGATCTGATCTATAGTTAGGGGGCAATACATACCAAAAGGTTCGAAGAAGGATAATGAGTGAAGATCTGCCCCAGCCAAGTCGTCGACCGCTGCGGTACCTGAACTGAATGCTCATCATTCGATTCATCTAGTCATCCCAAAAATGAGCACCCCATATTAATTAGAACCACAATCAAAAGAAACCATCTTTTGATAGAACTCACCCATTGCCAATCGAACCCTACACGTCTTCATGATGAAACACAGTATCAAGGCTTCAAGATCTTAGTTATAAAGATCTCAGGTAGGTGTGGTTGTGAAATCGAAATAAAAGACAGATTATAACAAACTAGTTATAAATCTTCTTTATTTTCGTAAATCAACTGGGTTAAAAACCCACAAAGATCAATGATGATATAAATTTTTTCGTGTATAGATCTTAAAAGATCTTTGGTTGCATGTGCAAAACATGAAAAAATGAATCTGAGATCATAAGTTGTATTTTACTATTTTGATGCTTTATGATGTTTAGAGGGAATTAGGTGACGATGGGATATATGATTAGATGGTGTTGAGGAGTAATAAGGTGGGAAGTTGAATTGGTTCAGTGCATGAGTCACCTGAGTCAACGCGGTAATGACCGAGTTGACTCAGCTGAGTTGGTGAAATGTTTTAGTTGAGGTCAAACAAAGTCTGATAGAGTCCAAACATGTTCATTGATTTCATTTGCATCGGAATGTTGTTTTTGAGTCAAAGCAAAGCAATGTTTTCAGAAAAAATAATGCACCATTGGAATGTTTAAGTATCCCTCAGAATCTTTTTAAGTCTCTATCGAAATCAATCAAACACCCCATCGGAATGGCTATCCGAGTAGCCATCGGAATAAGCACATTTGGAATCTCCATCAGAATCCCCATCGGAATAACTATCCGAATAGCCATCGGAATAACCATCCGAATAGCCATCGGAATAACCATCTAAATAGCCATTGGAATAAGCATAATCGGAAAACCCATCGGAATGACTATTTGAAAACCCATCGGAATAAGCTGTCGAAAAACCAATCGGAAAAGGGTTTTAAAAACCGAAAATGGTGGATCTGCCCATGTATTTTGTATTCTGTCCTTTTCCCAATAAAAATTGGATCTGTTAGATCTAAAGAACAAAAAGACGTGTAAAAAATGGACAAATATTTGATGAAACCAAGAATAAACACAGATTAATAAATGGATGACCACAAACATTGAGACAAAAGATCGACAAATCGGACCAATGACTATTTACTGAAAACATGAATCTTGTGTCAAAGAAGTAAATAAGAACAGTGAGTAAAAAAAATTTGACCATCGTGACAAAAAGAAATCCATAGATCGATACTTAAAAAATTAGACCACCAAATCATAAAAAAAACACGATCCAAGGATTGAACCGAGGCTCTGATGCCAATTGTAGATTTGCTATTATAGATCCGGTGGTCTAGGTGGGTGGTGGAAGATGGTGGAAGCCATTGTTGAGTTGAGAGAGAAAGGTTGTGTGTGAAAGAAAGAAAAGATGTATTAAAACACAAATGGAAACACAAGCAACACCCCTCCTTGGAAGCCTAGGAGGGGTATATATAGTCACACACGACCCTTAAACTATACATTGTACCTAGTCTAGTCTAAGCGTGTGTGACTATGATAACTAATGGGAATTCTTAAATGTCGTCACATAAAGTGAATTTCCAACAGAAACGTCAGAGGGACCCACGGGTCACCTCGTGACATTTTTTTACGTGGCTCAAGAGTGGGCCCGCCTAGTGCACTTTTTCAGATAAACCATCCGAACAGACATCCTACTCTTGACTACCATTAATGCTTCATTAATATTGTCCCGGTCGATAGTTTTTGTTGTGCGACTGTTTTTTAGCAAAGACAGTGTATAACCCGCATTAAAATACCATGAACAGTACACATGAACAGTGAAAATCCAAAAATACGGTAAAATTAAGACTTTCCATTTATAATATAATTCATGTAACACGATATTTAATAACATGTAATTACGTATATATTATAAATGTGTTAAGTACACAACATAAAAGAATCACGATAATTAAACATGAACGATCACGTAAATAATTTAACTCGGGAGAACTACGGGTTTCCCCGTGGGCTCCCTATGTACTGCGGCTAAACAAGAGAGAAAGGAGAAGTGGGCTTGGCCCATGACCCAACTTAAAACATGTTAAGTAAAAACACAGGAAAACATAAACATATTTGTAGGTTTACATAAAAAGTTCTCCCTTGTCTCCTCTTGCCGTCGGCCACCTCAAAACACAAGGACAAACCGAACGATTATGGTGGTTGATTAATTAAGTGTACGTGATCGTGATCTAATCATTTCTTCCACGAGTTCGGTATAACCAAACACCTTTTCTTTTCTTTTTAATTCTTATTGAATTCATGTTTTTATATAATTAATCTTAAAAACAAGTAAATAAAACATGTGGGATTAATTAAATCATGGTTTAAGGGGTGTTTGGTGTTGCTTTGGTTCGGCCGATACCCAAGCCGTGAGCCTCAAGGCTCTTGGTGGTCTTTGTTTTGCCCAACCGAGACCTCATGGTCTCGGTGTTGGGGTTCGTGTGGTTCGAATGCAACAAGGGGGACCCCGACCGCGTGTCGAGGTGGGGTTTTATCTTAGACCGAGTGCCAACTGAGACCTATAGGGTCTCGGTGGGGTTTTTTTGGCTAACATTGGGAACCGAACAACAACAGGGGGAACTGGTCACGAACCAGTGGTAACCGGCGTGAACCGGTGTGAATCGTGCGCCACCAGTGGCAACCGGCTAGCCGATCAGGCCACTGGTAGGGTTGTTTGTTTCGGCTATATGTTTCGGCTTATATGCGACCCCGGGTTTCGGGCTCGGATTAATTTTTAAAACACGGGTTCGGGATTCGGGAAAAATATTAAAATCAGAAAATATGTTTAATTAAATTAATTACTAGACTTTTAATTTAATTAAATTCATGACTTATGTTAAATATTAAAAATTAATATTTCATGTATAACCTAAAGTATTTTACTTAGCTTAATTTAATTAAAACATGTATTTTTAATTAAATTCTTATAATGTATAGTTTAATTAAATTAACCAAGTTATTTAATTAATAAGCTATAACCATGACTGGTATTATACTAAATAAATTTTACTTATTATTAATAATCCAGCTTATTTCTAATTATGGAAACTTACTATTTTTGGAAACTTTCTATTTTTAGAAACCTACTATTTATGGAAACCTGCTCTTTTTAGAAAGTTACTTAGTATTACAATACAAGTATTATAATACACTATTACATGAATAACACAGAACAGAACATCAGTATAACTACAGATAACACAGTAACACACTAAAACATCACAAAATAACTGTAACAAGCTAATAACAGATAGAACCAGTAAAACACATGTAATTAAGATAACTCATACACGTTCCCATTCTTATGTAGTATTATCCGTCAAGGCGGAGTAGTTTCTTCAGCGTTTCCGTTAGCTTCTACTGGACATAAGGTACGGATTTCTCGTCCTTCAGTAAGGACAACCTCTTCCTTTATTAGGATTTCCCGTATGCAGCCAACTATTTTTGTTGGAAATTCACTTTATGTGACGACATTTAAGAATTCCCATTAGTTATCATAGTCACTCACGCAACGACTAGACTAGGAAACTATGTATAGTGTAGGCGCGTGAGTGACTATATATACCCCTCCAAGGCTTCCAAGGAGGGGTTGTTGTTTGTGTTTTTACCATTTTCATTTGAATACATTTTTCCTTTCTCTTTACACACACAACCTCTCTCTCTAAACTCATCAATGACTGCCACCATTGACCATCACCCACCAAGACCACCGGATCATAGTAAATGGCAAACCCATAATTGGTATTAGAGCTATGGTTTAATCCTTGGATTGATGGGTTTTTATTTATTGATTTGGTGGTCTAAATCATTTTTTGGCCCGAATCTATCATAATTTTTTGTCACTGTGGTTGTGTTTATTATCAATATTCATAACTTTTTGTCACTATATTTCTGTCTTGTCATATTTGGTTATCATTTCTGCTGGTCAAAAGCTACTCATTTTTGTCTCACGGTTTCATATTTTGTCTCAAACAGTCCATGGATTCACTAATATGGTCAACAGTCAAACTAGGCATAGCAATATTTTAATCTGTGTCAAATATTTTTTTTAATGGTTAAATATTGATTTTTAGCTTTGAAGATGAAGATGATACCCAGAAACCAAGATCCAGAAATTCTGGGAAGTACAACTGTGGATAAGATTTCAGATTCAACATTCTGATGGTTATGATTATGCACATTCCAATGCATCATTACGATGTGTCATTGTGATGACACATTCCGATGCATCATTGCGATGACACATTTTGATGCATCATTGCGATGACACATTCCGAAGCATCATTGCGATGACACATTGCGATGACTCTTTTTAAAAAGAAAACATTGCGACATGTTAACTAAAAAACAATCCGAAATGTGTCAAATAAATTAAACCGAGACTCGTCAACACCTTATTACTCCATCAAATCCATCTGCTTATCTAACATAACCCATCGTCACATAATCCCCATCTAGACTCGAATCTAAAACATTACTCAAATCAGGATCTCATATTCCTTTTTTTCGATACAGTCTATCATAAACATGACTAGATCTTTTAACATATCTATATACACGAAAATCAGACATCATCATAGATCAATACCAAATATTCGAATGAAAAGAAGATCAATAACAATTATGTTATGATGTTTCTTTGATTCGTTGAGACCAAAACAGCACATGCAAATCAATTACCTACCCGAGACCATTATACAATGATCTTGAAGCCTTTTTCAACAAGAATATTCACGTGAATTAAATCAGAAGGATTAGCTGATGGGTTTAAGATTCGAGTTGTGTATGTCAAGGATTCAAGTTTGTATTGATTGTATTGTGATATATGGAGTAAAGGATGATTCTGATTTGTTTTGTGGATGCATTCGATAGATGAGATCTGGTTTGATTAGAGATGGGTTGTATGATTTTTAGTGGCTGATTTTTTTGTTAGACGATGGGACAAAGAAAAAAAGGGGAGGAGATATATATGTGAGATTAGAGTTAATGATGTTTGTTGTGTGTATTGTGATGTGTGTTTTAGGTTTATGCACATGAGTAAAATTAGGTAAAGTTATTTATCCAAAAAGTTAGTTACGGGTCTTCATTCTTTACATGGGCCGAATTTTACTTACAATTGGCAAATGATGAGATGGAGTACACTAACTATTGTACTTGGGCTTTCTTACACCATTGTTATTCATTTGTTGGTATAACAATTTGTGTAATGATACTTTATGGTAAGTTTACTAATGAGTTGGTGATATATGAGTGGTATGTTCAATATTTTACCAAAATTAGGCTAAAATGGTATCAATTAAAAATTGGCTTAAATTTTTTTAATTTTATATCATTTTAGTTTAAATGGGTAATGGTTTTAAATGCGGGCTTCGTAGAGACAAAGTGATAAAATTTATTTGACGAGACAAATGACGCGATAAGTGACGAGACAAATGCCGTGACAAAAGTGACGAGATGAAGTGACAAAAATTATTTTGACGAGACCAAGAAAAATGGCTATATTTTTAGTGGCTACGAATTTTTTGATCGGGTATTATTATTTGAAATTAAAGACGAATTTTTTGAAGGCGTGTTCTTATTTTATCTCTGAAATCGGGGTTGGTTGGATGAATGATTTCAATGATAACTTGCTCGTGCTTAATCTTAGGACGAATACTTGTTTATCTAGTAATCGGGTTTGGGGTGGTTGGTTGATGACTTGGATAACTATCACTTAAAGGAGCTACATTGTTGTACTCAGTGTCACACGTATAGTCGATGTGGATAATTTCAAGAGGTGTTGTGCTTATATACTTCTTCAGTAATGTATTGAGTACTTAGAAATTTCTCAAGGATATTTCTACACCGTTCCTCATTCAAAAATAGTGCAAGCTTAAGTCACAAGATCGAAGGATTTTAATTCAGTTTCACGTTTGGTATATCTGGTTCATTCCATTAGTGGTCGCTTCAAATTTCCTATCAAGGGGGCTGGTAAAGATAGCCATGGAGAGTTTATGAGTAGAGAATTTCGATCAGCAACTGATTCTCGCCAAATATATAATTCAACTTATTTATTATTCTCACGAGATTTCAGATACATGTGCGTACGATTTATTGTTGGTTCCGAGGTTTCAAAACCATCAAGGGGAAGAAGAAGACATATTGAACGCACAACGAGTACACGTGATGAACTTCATACCTTCTTTTGATTTGAAGATATTCCCGGAGGAAATTTGTCATAACCGTAGAGAGAATCAGTGTTGTAACTCGTGGCGTGATCAGTCTCTAAACGGTACACTATTGTTTGATGTTTAATTGTTATGATGTTGCAATTATTCATCATCATTATCCTATATGGAGAGATATGCACTTCTAGGACTTAATTGACTCTGGTGCATCTCCGGAAGAAGATATGTGCATTTCCGGGACTTAATTGACTCTGGTGTTACGATGTCAACTTCGTGAATGGGATAAAGTGTCTACTTCAGTATTTGAGCTTCATACATGGGATTAGTTTACTTTCTTCAACTACGTGGGGGAAGAAATGTCTTGATTCTTTCTAGTATGCATAACTTGAACTCTCAGGGGGAAGAAAAATTCAGAAGAATTATTCAAGCGTGAGAAGAGACGTTGTTGATCTACTTGGTGTGCCCCAAACTTTCAATCACTCATAGCAACATTATCATTTCATATGATAGGGTTTGCTTGTTAAATTCCGTTGTGCGCTTAATCTTTCTAAGCTTTATTCAAAGCTTTGAAACTGCTCATGAGGATTGTCGGTTTAGGGGGAAGCTATTAAAAGTTTCTATATCAAGATTATGTAGCATGAATTAGGGGGAAGTTAATTAAGAAGCTTCTCCTTTACCAGAGTTATATGAGTTACTTAGCTCGTGCCGTTACAGTATTTCTACTACAAGTTACTACAAAGATGAGTTTCTCTAGAGTGAAGACTTGAAGTCAAAGGCCTTAGAAGACATCATCAGAATTGGACGCTTCATGAAAACTTTTGTTCTTAATCATTATGTACTTGTTAGGAAAAATATTGTAAGGAATTCTACACGTCGTCCCATTGGGAAAGATTGTTGGAAATTCACTTTATGTGACGACATTTAAGAATTCTCATTAGTTATCATAGTCACTCACGCAACGACTAGACTAGGAAACTATGTATAGTGTAGGCACGTGAGTGACTATATATACCCCTTCAAGGCTTCCAAGGAGGGGTTGTTGTTTTTGTTTTTCCCATTTTCATTTGAATACATTTTTCCTTTCTCTTTACACATACAACCTCACTCTTTAAACTCATCAATGGCTGCCACCATTTACCACCACCCACCACGACCGCTGAATCATAGTAAATGGAAAACCTACAGTTTTCCCCAGTAGTTACAGATTAAATGCTTATGTTTTATTAGTTACCTTAGCCATATACATGCATGACCAGTTTCACCTAGTTATGGAGGTACCATAACCATAACACTAGAGGCACTAGTGTTATGACTTCACCATGGTGCTTTCAGTTATTTGGCCATTTTATATTATTATTATCATGTGGGGCGTATGGGTGCATCCTAGGTTCAGTTTTAGTCAGGATTTTATAGTAAATTTGGTGTGTGCCTTGCATCCTTCACAAGGAGTTGATCCCTCCTACCCATTACCAATTAATTAGAGGCATCCCCTCTAATTTGCATGACGAGGTCACTCCTCCAACTATTCATGCACGTTGTTAACCTCATGACCTATATTGGATTTTGGTATAATAAACTAATACAGATTTTCATAAGTAACATAAGCTATGTTTTCATAACTAAAACCAGTAAACATGACATACATCTAGGTTTTCCCAGGACTTATTCATTTCCGCTACAATTCATGCTTTATATGCTTTCACTCATTTATGTCTTTATGTTATGCTATATATTCGTGCACTAAGCGTTATGCTCAACCATTTTCCATTTCCATGTTCCCAAACGGCAGGTACCCAAGGTCACAACTAGGAACTCTAGATTATGTGCATTCGGATTGGAAGCTATCCGGCCTCTTTTACCTTATGCATTTATTCCTACTTTCTCATACTTTACTTCATTTGGACATTGTTTAGTCCTTTTATTTACAGTACTTAATATTGCTTGTGTGTGAGTTACTTAGACTATCGATGTTTGATTCCGGTATTTCTATTTATGGTCATGAATGTTTAGACATTTACCTTGCATGCTTTGATGCCACACCATAATTTACTGTAGCATTCCATCTTAACAAATGGGGTGTTACAATTATGGTAGAGCCTGGTTTCGACCTGTAGCTCTGTAAAACCTGACCTGTGACTATGGGTAGTCATCAGCGTCTTCCTAAAACTGACAGTTGGTTTTCATGCATTCATCCATTTTCATTTCATTTCATGCATTCATATCATTGTCATAGGTTTATGACTAAGTAATGGTTGGTACATGACTGGCCCTATTTAGTCACATGTGCTTTTATTGAAACTTTTAACTTTGGGACCGACCCATAGGCGTCCCCTCGCTATGTCTTTTGTTTTGGGCGAACTGACCATAGGCGTTTACCCTCGCACATATAAAAGGTTTTATAAACTACATCATGCAGTTTATACTGTTTCATGCATTATAAACTGCTTCATTGATTTATACATTGTTCATGCATTTTTATGTCATCTCATTTCAGATTTATTTATGTTGCATTTTGTTTTAAATTGTCAGATGGTGAACACACGCAATGCTCAGGAGTTGGTTGCAGCTGTTAATGCAGCTCTACAAGCCATCCTTCCCCAACTTCACAATGAAATCAAGGACGAAGTTCATGCTGAAATTCAAGCTCAGGGCGTTCAGTATGGCCCTCATCTTGAAAACTACTACAACAACAACAATCTCCACCACCACCTGTTAATCTCATGACTTGGTTGGGGCGATTCAACAAACAGTGACCCCGTTCGTTCGAGTAGACTGACAGCCCCAATGAGGCTAAAGCTTGGATTTCTCACATCGAGAAGATATTCGATGCGATGGGTTGTGACGGCGTTTGATGTGCTACAGTGGTGGAAGTCTGTCAAGTAGGCCAATGCTGGTGATAATTGGGTTGTACTCTTGACTTGGGACCAGTTTAAGGAGCTCTTCCTTAACCAGTACTTTCCACATGCTGAACAGGAGAAGCTTAAGCGGGATTATCATAATATCCGACAGGTTTCTGGGGAGAATAGAAACGAGTTCATGCAGAGGTTTCTCCGTTTGGCTGGTTTTTTGGGAGCAGCAGTTGGTACTGCTGAGGAGCAAGCTGAGAAGTTTCGCTGGGCTCTTCACACTTCGGTTGCCAACAGTTTGGTTTGTGCTACGTTCACAACAGTAGCACAGGTGGCCGATGCAGCCCGTAAGCTTGAAATGCTTTAGGAACGAGAGGAGTTTGGTGATGACAGTGCAGTGAAGAGGTATCTTCAATCACCAATTGTAAACCATTCATTTCCCATCAGTATTTTCATTTTCATATCATCCTCTATTCAACTTTATATTCCAGGCAGAAGACTGACGATCGTAAGCCTGCGGCCGCTCAGCAGCAAGCATTTAAGGGAAAAAGTCAGACCAACGACAGTTCTGGTTCTGGAGTCGTGGCGGTAACGATAATTACCGTAACAACGTTAATAACTCGAACAACAACATGTTCCTACATTAACCTTATTTCATGTTAAACTATCTTATGTTATGGTATTCTAACACTCAAACGACTTTTAATTTAGGAACAACAACAACGGTAGGGATCAGGACCGTAGAGTTTCATAGCCTAACCATTCTACCTCATCTGGTAATTATCAAACCTTCTATGTAATCATGTTTATGTTCCATGACCATGTCTCGTGCATGTAATCTTGAAACAGGCTCTCAGATAACTAGGACGCCTGCTGGAGGATTCACGCATCCTATCTGTCCTACTTGTTCGCGCAGACATTCTGGTATTTGTTTCCGAGGTACTGGTGGTTGTTTCAAGTGTGGCCAACAAGGCCATCAGCAGAAGGACTATCGGAGGGTGAGATAGAAGGCGCCTCTGGACATGCCGAATCCAAGCAACCTCCTACTTCTGGTCGCGTGTTCACTACTACTAGAGACCAGGCGAACAAGACTTGAGGTACCATCACCGGAAATCTCTTTATGAATGGTTTGGCAGCATGTGTTCTATTTGATACTAGAGCGAGTCATTCAGTCATATCCACTACTTTTGCTGTACGTGTTAGGATTTCCCCTATGCCCTTAGATAATGCCTTATGCATTACCACGCCACGTAGGGACTCTGTAGGAATCACTCCGGTGTACAAAGACGATAAGATCCGTAGAGTTGACGCACTTCCTTTGGACATGTGCAATTTTGACTTGATTTTGGGCATGGACTGGTTATCCAAACACCAGGCTACGATTGACTGCCACACTTATCGGGTTATCTTCGGTGATGTTAAATCTCTAGAGTACATACACCGTGGTTTTCTGCCAGGGAGGTCAGTACAAATTATTTCATCTATGGAGGTGCGTGCTTTATTATCACACGGCTGTCAGGGCTACATCGCCAATATTCATGACATTACTGCCGAGTCTCCATCGATCCAAGATCAGCCTATTGTGTCAGAATTTCCTGACGTCTTTCCAGATGAACTTCTGGGCATACCACCTGTTCGTGAAGTCGAGTTTGAAATTGATCTCATCCCAGGTGCAGAGCCAATTTCCAATGCTCCTTATCGCATGGCTCCTATAGAGCTTAAAGAACTAAAAGATCAGCTGTAGGAACTTCTGGAGCGAGGTTTCATCTGTCCCAGTGCATCGCCATGGGGTGCACCGGTACTGTTCGTGAAGAAGAAAGACGGCAACATGCGTTTGTGTATAGACTATCGTGAGTTGAACAAGATCACAATCAGGAATCGTGATCCTTTGATGCGAATTGATGACCTTTTCGATCAACTTCAGGGCGCCAAGTATTTCTCCAAAATCGATCTGAGGTCTGGCTACCATCAGTTACGGGTCAAGGAGCAGGATATCTCTAAGACTGCCTTTCGTACACGTTATGGGCACTACGAGTTTGTAGTCATGCCATTCGCACTCACTAATGCTCTAGCTGTCTTCATGGATTTGATGAACCGTGTCTTCCATGAGTTTCTGGACAAGTTCGTTATCGTGTTCATTGATGACATCCTGATTTTCTCCAAATCTAAGGAGGAACATGAGGAACACCTTCGTATAGTCTTGCAGATTCTTTGTCAGAAGCAGTTGTATGCCATGTTCTCCAAATGTGAGTTCTGGTTAAGCAAGGTGGCATTTTTGGGCCATATTGTATCTGTAGAGGGGATCACCATGGATCCTTCAAAGGTTGAAGCTATCACCAAATGTCCTAGACCTACTTCTGCAACTGAGGTCAGAAGTTTTTTGGGTTTAGTTGGCTACTACCGCGGGTTTGTAGAGAACTTTTAACGGTTAGCCTTACCTTTGACTAAGCTGATGAAGAAAGGAGAGAAATTTTTCTAAACGGAAGAACGAGAGAAGAGCTTTGAAGATCTTAAGCAGAAGTTAGTGACTGCACCTATTCTTACTCTCCCATCTAGCTCAGGAGGATTTCAGATTTATAGTGATGCTTCAGGAAAGGGTCTAGGTTGTTTTCTCATGCAACATGGGAAGGTTATTGCATACGCATCACGACAGCTGAAACCTTATGAAGAAAACTATCCTACTCATGATTTGGAGCTTGCAGCAGTTATTTTCACGTTGAAGATCTGGAGACATTATTTGTATGGTGAATCATGTGACATATTCACCGATCACAAGAGTCTCAAGTACATCTTAACCCAGAAGGAACTGAACATGAGGCAGAGGAGATGGTTGGAGCTATTAAAAGACTACGACACCAACATTCAGTACCATCCTGGTAAGGTGAATGTGGTGGCAGATGCTCTAAGCAGATTGTCGAGTATGATTTCTGGCATCTGGATTGCAAAGGAGATCATCCGTGACCTAGAGATGACTGATATTGAATTTTGTGTACGAGGACAGCATAGTTACTGGGTTAATCTTAGAGTGGAACCAGACTTACATTCTAGGATCAAGGAAGCTCAGAAGGACGATGGTGATATTTGGGCGATCATTCAGAACCTTGATCAGCAGACGGAGTTTTGTGTTGACGATGACGGTATCTTATGGCAGGGCACTGGACTAGTGGTTCCTGATGACTCTACACTTAGGGAAGTTGTGCTGACTGAAGCTCACAACTCTCCATTTTCCATACATCCTGGTTCTACCAAGATGTACTATGGCATCAAGCAACATTTTTGGTGGAGTGGTATGAAGCAGGATGTTGCCACCTTCGTTTCTAAATGTATGATCTGCCAGCAGGTTAAGATCGAACACCAGAGACCTAGTGGGTTACTACAACCACTAGATATTCCAGCATGGAAAAGGGACAAAACCGCCATGGATTTTGTTACTGGTCTTCCTGTAACTCACAGGAAGAACGACGCTATCTGGGTTATTGTTGATAGGTTGACTAAATCTGCTCATTTTCTGCTGATCCGCAAGGAGCATCCGGTCAACAAATTAGCAGACACTTTTCAGAAGCAGATCATGAGATTGGATAGTACTTCATCAGAAATGATCCCTGACAGAGATCCCCGTTTCACATCACGTTTCTGGCAGAGTCTTCAGAAAGCTTGGGGCACCAGACCTAAGCTCATCACTGCCTTTCATCCTCAGACCGACGGACAGTCGGAACGTACCATTCAGATATTGGAGGACATGCTGCGGGCGTGTGCTCTAGAGTGGTCAGGAAGCTGGGATGATGATATTTGTAAAACCCGCATGCTTTTACCATGAATAGTACCCTTACGATAGTACATACATGATTAGAACTTTCCTTTTATAACATGTTTACGTTTCACGTACAAGAATTACAAGTATTACGTACATGTTATAACACGATAAGTATTTATTACGTATTAACACACGATAATTATTCCAATAATAATTATAATCACGAACATACGAACATGAAATCATGAACGTAAATTAATCACGAGCTAATATTACGTATGTATATATATTTATTACGAACACGAATAAATATATTAAGTCACGATCGATAACTAATTAGATCACGTAATTACGAACACTAGAACACCCTATTATTTTAGAAACGAGAAAGGTTCGGGTTACCCTTTATGGGCCCCATACCCACGGCTACACAAGACCAAAAGGGCCTAGCCCATTATTTTTTACTAAACATGGAAAAGAGGAAAAACATGTTCATTATTTACAAAATTTAGAAAATAAGAAAAAACCCTAGTTTTTCTTTTCTTTGTTTCTTTTGGCCACCGGGTTTACATCACCACAAGGGGTGATTCGGGTTGATTTTGATCTTTGATTTCTTGCAAGGATCATTAGTGTGTTCATCTTCTTGATTCCACGTAATTGGTATAACCTTT
The DNA here is from genome assembly GCA_025667525.1 of Glebionis coronaria. Taxonomy (NCBI): domain Eukaryota; kingdom Viridiplantae; phylum Streptophyta; class Magnoliopsida; order Asterales; family Asteraceae; genus Glebionis; species Glebionis coronaria. Next base: position 338,290 of record CM046880.1, read on the forward strand.
AACCTTTTTCTTTTTATGTTTTGATTTATTTAATCACATAAAATCATGCATGTTTTTAATAAACTAATTAAAAACAAGATTTAAACATGTTATTAATTATGGGGTTTAATCAATCATGGGTTTAGGGGTGTTTTGTTGTGGCCGACGCCTAACCGAACCCCAAAGGGGGTCTCGGCTTGCCTTATATTCACTCCACCGAGACCTTAAGGTCTCGGTTTGGTGGTGATGGTGTCACGGCAGCAGCAAGGCAAAGGAAAACCCCGACTTAGGTCGGGGTATGGTGATGTTTATGGGTCAGGTTCATGGGTTTTAATCACGGGTCCGGTTCACACATGTTTAGAATAAAAACACGGTCCGGTTCATGAGTTATTTTTCAAGGTTTATTATTTTTACAAGTTATATTATTTTGACAAGACTTAAAATTAAATAATTAAAGCATGAACATGATTAATTTAATTTACATGATTTAGGTTATTAATTTATTTATTAACACATGAATTTTAACCTAAGTATTTTATCTTTTAATTAGAGTATATAATTAGTTTATTATTAAACCATGACTTATAATTAATTAATTTACATGACTTAGGTTATATTATTAATATATAATAATACATGTTTTAACCTAAGTATTTATTTAACCTTTTATTTAATTAAATCATGTTATATGTAATTAAATACTTAAAACCTATAGTTTATTTAATTTACATGAAATAATTAATAAACTATACTATATAATCACATGACTTAGAATATTAATCAGACTACACTTGAGCTTATATAATTAGCTTAATTATCCAACTTATATCTTATTATGGAAACTTTCTATTTTTAGAAACTTATTTATTTAAGGCAGCTAATCTATTTATGGAAACTTTCTATTTTTAGAAACTTATCGATTTTAAGCAGTAATTATATTTTTGGAAACTTTTTATTTTTGGAAACTTTCTATTTTTGGAAACTTTCTATTTTTGGTAACTTTCTATTTTTGGAAACTTTCTATTTTTGGAAACCTGCTATTTTTAGAAAGTTACTTATTATTACACAACAAGTATAATAATACATGAAATACAAGTAATATTTAATCAGAATAGACAGAATACATGATAAACACAGTATAAAGCTTAAATCAGTAAAACATGACATGAACTGATGAACATATAAAACAAGCTAAGACATGATATAAAACCAGTTACGTACTCAGTAACCAGATACTTATACACGTATGTATTTATGTAGCATTAGTGGTACCGAAGTAGGACTCTCTTTCGTTCGTCTTCTTCGTTCACTGGACATAAGGTATGGATTCTCCGTCCTTTCAGTATGGACATTCTTTCCTTATTAGGATTTCCCGTATGCAGCCAACTGTTTTCCCCAATATGTGTTCTATATGTTTTGATTGCTTATGTTTAATTAGAATACATAAATCCATATACATGCATGACCAGTTTCACCTAGTTATGGAGGTACCATAACCATAACACTAGAGGCACTGGTGTTATGACTTCACCACGGCGGAGTGATAGCTCGTTGCGTCTAATAAGTGTGAAAACACTTATCCTTTTACCACTTATTTCCAATAATAACAAGACCAAAACGTGTATTTTATGTCGTAAAAGTCGGAATTATGCGTGGTTTGTGTTTTTATTGTGTTTCAGGATAAAAATATGAAAAAGGAAGAAAACACGGGCTATCACGGGCTTTTATCGAAGAAAACGAGAAAAGACGAAGTCAAAGGATCAAGAGTGTAAAAAGAACGGAAGTCCAAGGCCTATTCTGAAGATTTATCGAAGGAAAAGTCTAAAGACGGAAGTTTAATGAAGTCGAAGAACTCAAGTCTAATAGAAGAAGAAAATTATAAGACAAGTTCAATTTATATCGACAAATCCCGAGACGACGTCGAGAAAGACATAGAATTTAAATCGAGTCGAGACGAAAAGAAGAAAAAAGGAAGCAACACATGCACCTCCCCACCTCCTATATATACTCTCCTAATGACACATTAGGAGGGTGTTAGCTAGTTCATTTTTTTCTTTTTGTAATTTTCATATTTAGAGAGAGAAAGTGTTTAACTTTCTCTCACTAGAATTTCATCTTTTCTTTCTTTCATGTTTAAGCTTTAATTCACTCTTGTATTTTGGAATCATTAATCTACAAGTTCAAGTTAAGTTTTTCATCTTAAATCTCTTTCTACCTTTCTTGATTTTTACTTATATTTGATCCGAAATCATCTTTGATTTTGTTTAATCTTAATGATTGATTGATTAAAAAGTTTATCTTTTGGATTCTATCTAAGTTTTATACGGATTAATCTTTGAGCTTACCATGCTTATTGGCTTACTTTGTATTTAGCTTATTAACGTTTAAGTTTTATAAAAAGTTTTGTCTTTTTAAAGTTCATCTTATAAAGTTTGCTTATTTGGTGTTTTGATAAGTTTTCATTCGTAGCTTATTTTTGGTTTTCCTTAATATTGATTTTGTTAAGTTTTTTATAAGTGCTTATTGGAAGTGCTTATTGGATGTTAGCTTATTGTATTCCATCCGAATACCTTTTATTTTTCCATCACAAAAGCTTAGGGTTTACATATTGCGATAGTCATTCCGATTCAGCTTTGCGATCGCAATAACCCTTGGGGTTTTACTTTGCGATCGTTTATTCAGATAGTATTCCGATCACTTATTCCGACCGTAGGGTGCGATTGCTCCTGGCATCGTACATTGCGATCGGGTATAAGGCTTATTGTGACAAAACGCTGCCAAAATTTCAACAGCCATATTCCGACAGACATTACATTCCGACAGAATTACATCTGATAGCTTTAATCTTCATTATTCCGATACTTTGGTTGTTATTCCGATAGATAGTCATTCCGATACCGTGCATTATTCCGATGCTTTTCTTCATTATTCCGACAGAATTCATTTGTTACATTCCGATAGAATTCCGACCAAGGACATTCCGATGGGGTTAAGTTTTTAGTTTTACAAAGTCTTAAGTTTTAAATTCACCATTAAGTTTTTAAGTTTTTAATCATTTATTTTTAATTCGTAATTTTAGTTTAATTTTTAAAGTTTTTATTTTACACAACGACATTTTCATAGATAATCAAACCAATTTATTTTTCCACCAAGAACGACTGAGTCGCACTTTATACTAGTAATCAATTCGAAAAGACTGGTTCAACGAATCTTTTTATTACGAGAAAATTCCTTGTATTAGCGTCCCTTTCAGCTTTTGGCCATTTATTATATTATCAGGTGGGGTGTATGGGTGCATCCTAGTTTACATGTTTTCAGCAGATTACTCAGTGTGAATGTGGTGTGTGCCTTGCATCCTTCACAAGGAGTTGATCCCTCTTACCCAAAACCAGTATATTAAATTAGAGGCAGCCTCTCTATTTTGCATGACGAGGTCACTCCTCCAAATATTCATGCACGTTGATATTTCATGACCTATATTGGCTAATGGTAGAATATGTTAAACAGTTTTTACAAGATAAACATAATGTTTTTGAAACTATAAAACCAGTTTTACTAAGATATACGAAGTTATCCAGGACTTAGTTTTCTTCCGCTGTTTCATGTTTATATGCTTATACTATTCATGCTATTCTTGTATATCCGTGCACTGGGCGTATTGCTCAGCCGTTTTCCTTTTCATGTACCAAAACGGCAGGTACTCAGGGACGCTCGTAGACTTTAAGCGTACGTGCATATGGACTGGAAGCTTTCTAGCCTTCTTTACTTTATGCATTTATCTATACTTTGATACTCATTTCCATGGACATGGTTTAGTCCTTTCATTTATAGTACTTATGTTTGTGTGTGAAGAGTTCTACTTTTGAACTACCGATGTTTGATTTCGGTATTTCCTTTATGGTCATGTAATGTTTAGACATTTATCCTTGTATGCTTTGATGACACGCCATAATCACGCGTGACATTCCATTTATCAAAATGGGGTGTTAAAATTATGGTATCAGAGACAAGGCTTCGACCTGTAGGCTCTCAAAACATGACATGTGATTAGTGGGTAGTCACTATGTCTTCCTAGAACTGATAGTCGGTTTTCATGCATTCATCATTTTCATGCATACATATATATGTCATTGTCGCAGGTTTATGACTAAGTAATGGTTGGTACAGGACTGGCCCTATTTAGTCGCATGTGTTTTATCGAAACTTTTAAATTTGGGACCGACCCATAGGCGTCCCCTCGCCATGTCTTTTATTTTAGGTGAACTGACCATAGGCGTTCACTCTCGTGCATACAAATGTTTTCATAAAACTACATCATGCATTCATGTACAAATTTTTCCTACATAAAATTTTTCTCATGATTTATTGGTATAATTTTTTTTCATGTATATAGTTTATGTTTGATCAGTTTAATCATGTATTTTATGTTATAATGTCAGATGGTTCTCATACGCGAGCAGGAACAACTCAATGCAGCAATCCAAGCTGCAATGCAAGCTTTGCTTCCTCAGTTGAGGAACGAAATCAGGGCTGAGGTTCAGGCTGCCAACAATCAGCAGCATCACCCAGTACCTCCTCCTCCTCCTCTAGTGACATTGGCCACATGGCTGGAGAGATTCAACAAGCTCCGTCCTCGAGCTTTCGAGAGAACAGATAGCCCCAGTGAAGCTGAAAGCTGGTTGGCTCACATTGAGAAGATCTTCGATGCTATGGGTTGTGACCCCGTTTTCAAGTCGAGGTTGGCATGCTACCGGTTCAAAGGTGACGTGTTAAATTGGTGGTTAGCACTGAAGCAATCTGAGGGAGGTGATAATTGGGTGGCTGGTTTGACATGGGCTCAGTTCAGGGATAGGGTGATGGAGCAGTTCTTTCCCAAGGCTGAGAAGGACAAGCTGAAGAGAGAGTACCATGGGATCCGACAGAGAGCTGGGAGAATAGCAACGAGTTCATACAACACTTTTTTCGCTTAGCTGGTTTCCTTGGTGCAGCAGCAGGTACTCCTGAAGAGCAGGCGCACCACTTCAGGTGGGCTCTTCGCACATCGGTCGCAAACAACTTGGTGTGTTCTACATTCAACACGGTAGCACAAGTGGCCGATGCAGCAAGTAAGCTGGAGATGCTGCAGGAGAGAGATGAGTTCAGGGAAGCAGAGAGACCCGATAAGAGGTAAACATTTGTATTCAAGCGGTGACCAATCCGTATTCTTTCAGTATATGTCAATATTTCATCTCTTTAAATTGTATCTTCTAGGCAGAAGACTGGGGACCGGTCTCAGCCGGCTACTCAGCAGCAGCCTAATCAGCCCAGGGGAAACGGTCAGACTAACGACCGTTCTGCTACGGATAGGCGTGGCGGTAATGATAATTACCGTAACAACGCTGGACACTCCAACAGCAGCAGGTCCTTATACTTACGCATTTTCTTATGATTACATGTTATAATGCTTAATTTTGACACATTTTCAAATCTTCTACCAGGAACCATGGTAACGGTAGGGACCAGAACCAGAGAGGTTCGCAGCCTAACCGTCTAGCTATCACTGGTATTCAATCTTACGATTATCCGCATTGTCCTTTGTACCATATTATCATGTCTCATGTATAATGTTTTATCAGGTTCTCATCCAGTTAGGACACCTGCTGGAGGATATAATCATCCTCTTTGCTCTACTTGCCACCGTAGGCACCCAGGGCCATGTCACCGCGACAGTGACGCATGCTTCAAGTGTGGTCTTCCTGGCCATCGCATGAAGGACTGCCGCAAGGGCGAGATGAAGGGCACATCGGGACATGCTGATACCAAGCCGCCTCCTACTACTGGACGCGTTTATAGACATCTCGCGACCAGGCCAACAAGTCTACATGTACCATCACTGGAATCTTGTATATGTATGGTCAAGCTGCATGTGTTCTGTTTGATACGGGTGCTACTCACTCGGTCATTTCTACTGCTTGTGCCAAGAATGTTAGGATACTCCCCATGCCACTAGAGAATAGACTCAGTATTTCCACGCCTTTGAGAGACTCGATACTTATAACCCATGTGTACAAGAGCCTTCCCCTAGAGTTTGATGACAAGGTTCGTCCTGTTAACGCACTTCCGCTGGACATGAACGATTTTGACATGATTTTGGGCATGGATTGGCTATCCAAGCATCATGCTACCATAGACTGCGATTCTTATCGAGTGATCATTCGGTGATGTTAATGCACCAGAGTACATTCATAACGGGTTCGTACCCGACAGATCTGTACAAATCATATCAACCCTACAAGCACGTGCACTACTGTCACATGGGTGCGAGGGTTCTCTAGCTACTGTTCATGACATGGATGCTGAATCCCAATCAATTCAGGATCAGCCGATAGTGTCAGAATTTCCAGAAGAACTTCCGGGCATACCACCTGCACGTGAAGTGGAATTTAATATCGAGCTCATCCTAGGAGCTGAGCCGATTTCCAAGGCTCCTTATCGCATGGCTCCCATAGAGTTAAAGGAGCTGAAGGATCAACTGCAAGAACTTCTAGAACGAGGTTTCATTCGACCAAGCGCATCTCCATGGGGCGCACTGGTCTTATTTTTCAAGAAGAAGGACGGCAGTATGCGTCTTTGCATAGATTATCGTGAGCTCAACAAGATTACCATCAGGAATAGGTATCCACTCCCACGTATAGACGATCTGTTTGACCAACTCCAAGGGGCCAAACATTTATCCAAGATTGATCTTAGGTCAGACTACCATCAGCTACGGGTTAAGGAGCAGGACATCGCCAAGACTGCTTTCCGTATACGCTATGGCCACTACGAATTTGTAGTCATGCCATTCGGCCTGACCAATGCTCCAGCAGTGTTCATGGATTTGATGAACAGAATCTTCCATGAATTTCTGGACAAGTTCGTCATTGTTTTCATCGATGACATCCTTATTTTCTCAAAGTCCGAGGAGGAACACGAAGACCATCTTCGTACAGTACTACAGATTCTTCGACAGAAGCAGTTGTATGCTAAATTCTCCAAGTGTGAGTTCTAGTTAGACAATGTGGCATTCTTAGGTCACATTGTATCAGCAGAAGGAATCACTATGGATCCAGCAAAGGTTGAGGCTATTACTAAGTGGCCGAGGCCGACATCAACGCCTGAAGTCCGCAGTTTCTTAGGCTTAGCTGGCTATTACCGTAGGTTCGTGGAGAACTTTTCCCGTCTAGCACTACCATTGACCAAACTGATGCGGAAAGGGGAGAAATTCGTCTGGACTGAAGAACGAGAGAAGATCTTTGAAGACCTGTAGCAGAAGTTAGTATCTGCACCTATTCTTACTCTCCCATCTGGTACGGGTGGATTTCAAATCTACAGTGATGCATCGGGGAAGGGACTTGGCTGTGTTCTCATGCAACATGGGAAAGTGGTCGCGTACGCTTCACGGCAGCTTAAGCCTTATGAGGAAAATTACCCTACGCATGACTTGGAACTTGCAGCATTCGTGTTTGCATTGAAGATATGGAGGCACTACTTATATGGAGAATCATGTGACATTTTCACGGACCACAAGAGCTTGAAGTATATCTTTACTCAGTGTGAATTGAACATGAGACAGAGGAGATGGTTAGAGCTGTTGAAGGATTATGACATTAATCTTCAGTATCATCTCGGCAAGGCGAATGTAGTAGCAGATGCACTTAGCAGAAAGTCCGGAATGATCAACGGCATTGAGATTGAGGAGGAAATCATAAGAGACTTAGAGCGACTGGACATAGAAATCATGGTACGTGGACAGCATGGTTACTGGGCTAATCTTAGAGTAGAACCCGAGTTACTCTCTAAGATCAAGGAAGCTCAGAAAGATGATGGAGAAATCTGAGCGATAATTCAGAATTTTGAGAAGCAGACAGAATTTCGAGTAGATGCAGATGGTATCTTATGGCAGGGCACGAGACTTTGTGTTCCTGATTATCAAGAACTCCAGGAAGCCTTGTTAGCTGAGGCTCATAGCTCCCTATTCTCTATACATCCTGGTTCGACCAAGATGTACCATGACATCAAGCAGTACTTTTGGTGGAGTGGTATGAAACAGGATGTTGCCACTTACGTCTCCAAATGTCTTACCTGCCAGCAGGTTAAGATCGAGCATCAGCGATCTGGCGGTCTTCTTCAACCGTTAGATATTACAGAGTGGAAGTGGGACAAAATCACCATGGATTTTGTTACTGGTCTTCCGCCAACCAAGAGGAAGCACGATGCAATTTGGGTTATCGTTGATCGACTTACCAAATCAGCTCATTTCTTACCGATCCACAAGGAAGATTCGGTCAGTAAACTTGTCGATACGTATAGAAGGGAGATCATGAGACTTCACGGTGCTCCATCCAGCATCGTCTCAGACAGAGATCCTCGTTTCACTTCGCGATTCTGGAGAAGTCTACAGAAAGCTTGGGGTACACAACTTAAGCTTAGCACGGCTTTTCATCCTTAAACAGACGGACAGTCAGAGCGAACAATTCAAACATTGGAAGACATGTTGAGGTCATGTGGTTTGGAATGGACGGGTGATTGGGACGATTATATCTGTTTGGTGGAGTTTGCGTACAACAAAAGTTGGCACGCAAGTATCAAGTGTGCTCCTTTCGAGATGTTGTATGGCAGAAAGTGTCGCGCCCCAATCTGATGGGATCAGGTTGGTGAGCGAACACTTGAAGGACCAGAAATCATAGAGTTGACTAATGAGAGGGTCGCAGTAGCTAAGCAGAAACTTCAAGAAGCACGGTCACGTCAGAAGAGCTACGCAGACAAGCATCGTAGGGACATACATTTTAACGTAGGAGATCACGTTTTCCTTAAGGTTTCACCGGCACGTGGTGTTAGACGTTTTGGAATTAAAGGGAAGCTCATTCCTCGTTTCATCGGATCGTTTGATATCATTGAACGAGTCGGTGAAGTATCTTACCGTTTAGCGTTACCTCCGCAGCTTTCTCATGTGCACAATGTGTTTCATGTGTCCTTACTCAGAGGGTACCAGTATCATCCTCTTCACATGGTTCAGTATCCACTGGAACAGATTCGTGAAGATCTCACTTTCATAGAAGAACCCGAACGAGTTCTTGACAGACAAGAACGAGTCATGAGAAGGAAGACGATTCCATTCGTCAAAATCCTTTGGAGGGATCATACCGAGCGGGAAGCCACTTGGGAAACAAAGGAGTCTATCCGGGCTTCTTACCCTCATTTCATATTTTGAATTCGGATATGTTCTTCTTTTCCAGTTTACTTTATCTATAATTCGTGGAAGAATTATTCTTTTTAGGGGGGAAGAGTTGTAAAACCCGCATGCTTTTACCATGAATAGTACCCTTACGATAGTACGTACATGATTAGAACTTTCCTTTTATAACATGTTTACGTTTCATGTACAAGAATTACAAGTATTACGTACATGTTATAACACGATAAGTATTTATTACGTATTAACACACGATAATTATTCCAATAATAATTATAATCACGAACATACGAACATGAAATCATGAACGTAAATTAATCACGAGCTAATATTACGTATGTATATATATTTATTACGAACGCGAATAAATATATTAAGTCAGGATCGATAACTAATTAGATCACGTAATTACGAACACGAGAACACACTATTATTTTAGACACGAGAAAGGTTCGGGTTACCCTTTATGGGCCCCATACCCGCGGCTACATAAGACCAAAAGGGCCTAGCCCATTATTTTTTACTAAACATGGAAAAGAGGAAAAACATGTTCACTTATTTACAAAATTTAGAAAATAAGAAAAACCCTAGTTTTTCTTTTCTTTGTTTCTTTTGGCCGCCGGGTTTACATCACCACAAGGGGTGATTCGGGTTGATTTTGATCTTTGATTTCTTGCAAGGATCGTTAGTGTGTTCATCTTCTTGATTCCACGTAATTGGTATAACCTTTAACCTTTTTCTTTTTATGTTGTGATTTATTTAATCACATAAAATCATGCATGTTTTTAATAATCTAATTAAAAACGAGATTTAAACATGTTATTAATTATAGGGTTTAATCAATCATGGGTTTAGGGGTGTTTTGTTGTGGCCGACGCCTAACCGAACCCCAAAGGGGGTCTCGGCTTGGCTTATATTCACACCACCGAGACCTTAAGGTCTCGGTTTGGTGGTGATGGTGTCACGATAGCAGCAAGGCAAAGGGAAACCCCGACTTATGTCGGGGTATGGTGATGTTTACGGGTCCGGTTCATGGGTTTTAATCACGGGTCCGGTTCACACATGTTTAGAATGAAAACACGGTCCGGTTCATGAGTTATTTTTCAAGGTTTATGTTGGAGCATAGTTTGGCTGGGTCGGCTCGACGACACTCCCGGGCCGTTTGTCGTCTTCCCGAATCCTGAGTAATGCTGCAAACAAAGGTAAACCGGTTAGACGTGAACCCGAGGCCGGAGCCCCGGGGTCCACCTCCGACGGTCAAGTTAGTATCGGATTAATACGTGGTATAAGAGGTGTAGTTGTGAGAGAAAACCTGATGTAGAATGAGACCCCTAGCCTTGTTTATATAGTGCTAGGGTTTCTTGAAGGATAAATTAGGTGTGTGTGGGCCGCGGGCCTGTTGGGTCGGGCCGAATAACGACTGTACGTCGACATGTCCCCCAGTCTAGCATGATATGGTCCATGATCATGTTATGCTAGAATCATTCGTGTATCATGCTCACTAAACAACCGCGTGCGGCTTGCTGCTAGGACATCCTCGTGGGTTGTCCGTAACATATGGCTCCACTCGTAATGTGCTACTTTTAGCGAAAAGATGATGGTCTGGGGTTACGAATAGTGAACATAGCCACTATACGTCATCATGTTTCCCCAGTCTAGTATGTGAGGTTGTCACCGAGGTTACTAGACTTTACACCATATCCGCTACCTGTAAGCATATCCACGTAGAAAGAAATGGGAAAACACGTATACGTAAGACGGGCGGTTGTGCTCGAATGCTTGGTTTCCCGTGATTAGACGGTAAGGACCCTGTAAGAAGAAAGCGTGTTCTATAGCCGGGGTAACACTGGCATTGGCAAGGTATCATTCTTATTTATCCCTAACGTGAGGATGATAAGAAGGTTTTGTGAAGGTGGAAGTGGAACCCGTATGTTGCATTGTGAATATTTGAAGGCGTACTTCTTATACTCACTAATGATGCAACATAATGCGAATATTGCATTCGTCTTAAGGCCAACAGAATTCAACTTCTGTGGCAAATGATGCGGATATTACATCCGTCTTATGGCCACGACATTTGATAACCACATCCAAAATTTGTCACAGTTTTTCCTGGATTAAACATAGTTGATCAGGCTCCATCTAATTAAGTATAAACGATGTAAATTTTGGAAATTCACTCTTAGCCGGGCCAAGTAATTCATCACGGAAAACGTACTTCCGTAACAAAGATATGAACCAACAGAAGACGTACTTCTGTGGAAGAATGAGCCAGTGGAAAGCGTACTTCCACGACAAAAGATAACGATGCGCCGTGGAAGAATACTTCCATGGCGAAAATAACGATGCACCGTGGAAGAATACTTCCACGGTGAAAAAATGAGCACGTGGAAGAGATACTTCCACGGCGAAGATAAGTAGCACATGGAAGAATAATTCCACGGCGAAGATAATAAGCAAGCGGAAGAAATACTTCCACGGCAAAGATAATAAGCACGTGGAAGAGATACTTCCACGGCGAAGATAATAAGCACGTGGAAGAGGCACTTCCATGGCGAAGATAACGAGCACGTGGAAGAATACTTCCACGGCGAAGATAACGAGCACGTGGAAGAGATACTTCCACGGCGAAGATAATAAGCACGTGGAAGAGATACTTCCACGGCGAAGATAAGAAGCACGTGGAAGAGATACTTCCACGGCGAAGATAATAAGCACGTGTAAGAGGCACTTCCACGGCGAAGATAAGAAGCACGTGGAAGAGATACTTCCACGACGAAGATAACGAGCCCGTGGAAGAATACTTCCACGACAAAGATAATAAGAACGTGAAGAGATACTTCCACGGCGAAGATAAGAAGCACGTGGAAGAGATCCTTCCACGGCGCATGAATAACGAGCACGTGGAAGAATACTTCCACGACGAAGATAATAAGCACGTGGAAGCATACTTCCACGGCGAAGATAATAAGCACGTGGAAGAGATACTTCGACGGCGAAGATAAGAAGCACGTGGAAGAATACTTCCACGGTGAAGATAACGAGCACGTAGAAGAATACTTCATCGGAGAAGATAATGAGCACGTGGAAGGAATACTTCCACGGCGAAAATAATGAGCACGTGGAAGAGATACTTCCACGACGAAGAAGATAAGCACGTGGAAGAGATACTTCCACGATGAAAATAATAAGCACGTGGAAGAGATACTTCCACGGTGAAGATAATAAGCACGTGTAAGAATACTTCCACGGCGAAGATAACGAGCACGTGGAAGAATACTTCCACGGCGAAGATAATGAGCACGTGGAAGGAATACTTCCACGGCAAAAATAATGAGCACGTGGAAGATATACTTCCACGGCGAAGAAGATAAGCACATGGAAGAGATACTTTCACGGCGAAAATAATAAGCACGTGGAAGAGATACTTCCACGGTGAAGATAAAAAGCACGTGGAAGAAATACTTCCACGGCAAAGATAATAAGCACGTGGAAGAGATACTTCCACGGCGAAGATAATAAGCACGTGGAAGAGGCATTTCCACTGCGAAGATAACGAGCACGTGGAAGAATACTTCCACGGAGAAGATAACGAGCACGTGGAAGAGATACTTCCACGGCGAAGATAATAAGCACGTGGATGAGATACTTCCACGGCGAAGATAAGAAGCACGTGGAAGAGATACTTCCACGGCGAAGATAATAAGCACGTGGAAGAGGCACTTCTACGGCGAAGATAAGAAGCACGTGGAAGAGATACTTCCACGGCGAAGATAACGAGCCCGTGGAAGATTACTTCCACGGCGAAGATAATAAGCACGTGGAAGAGATACTTCCACGGCGAAGATAAGAAGCACGTGGAAGAGATCCTTCCACGGTGCATGAATAACGAGCATGTGGAAGAATACTTACACGGCGAAGATAATAAGCACGTGGAAGCATACTTCCACGGCGAAGATAATAAGCACGTGGAAGAGATACTTCCACGGCGAAGATAAGAAGCACATGGAAGAATACTTCCACGGCGAAGATAACAAGCATGTGGAAGAATACTTCCGCAGCGAAGATAATGAGCACGTGGAAGGAATACTTCCACGGCGAAAATAATGAGCACGTGAAAGAGATACTTCCACGGCGAAGAAGATAAGCACGTGGAAGAGATACTTCCACGAAGAAAATAATAAGCACGTGGAAGAGATAATTCCACGGTGAAGATAATAAGCACGTGGAAGAGATACTTCCACGGCGAAAATAATAAGCACGTGGAAGAGATACTTCCACGGCGAAAATAATAAGCACGTGGAAGAGATACTTCCACGGGTAAAATAATAAGCACGTGGAAGAGATACTTCCACGGTGAAGATAATAAGCACGTGGAAGAGATACTTCCACGGCGAAGATAAGAAGCACGTGGAAGAGATAATTCCACGGTGAAGATAATAAGCACATGGAAGAGATACTTCCACGGCGAAAACAATAAGCATGTGGAAGAGATACTTCCACGGCGAAAATAATAAGCACGTGGAAGAGATACTTCCACGGGTAAAATAATAAGCACGTGGAAGAGATACTTCCACGGTGAAGATAATAAGGACGTGGAAGAGATACTTCCACGACGAAGATAAGAAGCACGTGGAAGAATACTTCCACGGTGAAGATAACGAGCACGTAGAAGAATACTTCATCGGCGAAGATAATGAGCACGTGGAAGGAATACTTCCACGGCGAAAATAATGAGCACGTGGAAGAGATACTTCCACGACGAAGAAGATAAGCACATGGAAGAGATACTTCCACGACGAAAATAATAAGCACGTGGAAGAGATACTTCCACGGTGAAGATAATAAGCACGTGGAAGAATACTTCCACGGCAAAGATAACGAGCACGTGGAAGAATACTTCCACGGCGAAGATAATGAGCACGTGGAAGGAATACTTCCACGGCCAAAATAATGAGCACGTGGAAGATATACTTCCACGACGAAGAAGATAAGCACATGGAAGAGATACTTTCACGGCGAAAATAATAAGCACGTGGAAGAGATACTTCCACGGTGAAGATAAAAAGCACGTGGAAGAAATACTTCCACGGCAAAGATAATAAGCACGTGGAAGAGATACTTCCACGGCGAAGATAATAAGCACGTGGAAGAGGCATTTCCACGGCGAAGATAACGAGCACGTGGAAGAATACTTCCACGGCGAAGATAACGAGCACGTGGAAGAGATACTTCCACGGCGAAGATAATAAGCACGTGGATGAGATACTTCAACGGCGAAGATAAGAAGCACGTGGAAGAGATACTTCCACGGCGAAGATAATAAGCACGTGGAAGAGGCACTTCCACGGCGAAGATAATAAGCACGTGGAAGAGATACTTTCACGGCGAAGATAACGAGCCCGTGGAAGAATACTTCCACGGCGAAGATAATAAGCACGTGGAAGAGATACTTCCACGGCGAAGATAAGAAGCACGTGGAAGAGATCCTTCCACGGTGCATGAATAACGAGCATGTGGAAGAATACTTACACGGCGAAGATAATAAGCACGTGGAAGCATACTTCCACGGCGAAGATAATAAGCACGTGGAAGAGATACTTCCACGGCGAAGATAAGAAGCACGTGGAAGAATACTTCCACGGCGAAGATAACGAGCACGTGGAAGAATACTTCCGCGGCGAAGATAATGAGCACGTGGAAGGAATACTTCCACGGCGAAAATAATGAGCACGTGGAAGAGATACTTCCACGGCGAAGAAGATAAGCACGTGGAAGAGATACTTCCACGGAGAAAATAATAAGCACGTGGAAGAGATAATTCCACGGTGAAGATAATAAGCACGTGGAAGAGATACTTCCACGGAGAGAATAATAAGCACGTGGAATAGATACTTCCACGGCGAAAATAATAAGCACGTGGAAGAGATACTTCCACGGGTAAAATAATAAGCACGTGGAAGAGATACTTCCACGGTGAAGATAATAAGCACGTGGAAGAGATACTTCCACGGCGAAGATAAGAAGCACGTGGAAGAGATCCTTCCATGGCGCATGAATGACGAGCACGTGGAAGAATACTTCCACGACGAAGATAATAAGCACGTGGAAGAGAAACTTCCACGTCGAAGATAAGAAGCACGTGGAAGAATACTTCCACGGCGAAGATAACGAGCACGTGGAAGAATATTTGCACGGCAAAGATAAGAAGTACGTGGAAGCATACTTACACGGCGAAGATAATAAGCACGTGGAAGAGATACTTCCACGGCGAAGATAAGAAGCACGTTGAAGAATACTTCCAGGGCGAAGATAACGAGCACGTGGAAGAATACTTCCACGGCGAAGATAATGAGGACGTGGAAGGAATACTTCCACGGCGAAAGTAATGAGCACGTGGAAGAGATACTTTCACGGAGAAGAAGATAAGCACGTGGAAGAGATACTTCCACGGCGAAAATAATAAGCACGTGGAAGAGATACTTCCACAGGGAAGATAATAAGCACGTGGAAGAGATACTTCCACAGCGAAGATAATAAGCTCGTGGAAGAGATACTTCCACGGCGAAAATAATAAGCACGTGGAAGAGATACTTCCACGGCGAAAATAATAAGCACGTGGAAGAGATACTTCCACGGAGAAAATAATAAGCACGTGGAAAAGATACTTCCACGGCGAAAATAATAAGCACGTGGAAGAGATACTTCCACGGCGAAGATAAGAAGCACGTGAAAGAGATCCTTCCACGGCGCATGAATAACGAGCACGTGGAAGAATACTTCCACGGCGAAGATAATAAGCATGTGGAAGAGATACTTCCACGGCGCAGATAATAAGAACGTGGAAGAGATACTTCCACGGCGCTTGAATAACCACCGGAAGAGGTACTTTCGTGGCAAAGGCATAAGCCAATGGAAGAAATACTTCCATGGCGCAAAAACAAGCGCGCGGAAGGAGTCCTTCCGCGGCGAAGGAATAAGCCAAAGGAAGAGATACTTCCATGGCGCAGAAACAAGCGAGCGGAAGGAGTACTTCCGCAGCGAAGGAATAAGCCAATGGAAGAGATACTTCCGTGGCAAAGGAATAAACCAGCAGAAGGCGGACTTCTGCGGCAAAGGAATATATCCAAAGATATTTGCGTGACGTGCACATAAATAGTGGTATTATTATACCCCAGTATCCCCCCAAGTTTAATGGTGCTACACTCGATTAGTAGTATTAAACTTAATCAAGTATTCAAAAAAATACGATCACGTAGACCAGCGCGAATGGACGCACCATAGCCGCGTATGAAAGATAGAAATTGGGTTTGTTGATCCCAAACTTAGATTGATTTAGCTTGTGTAAACGAGATTAGATCAAGTTAAACACGTAGAGAAACTTTGTTGTGTATAAAACAATTCAAGTATTATACGGAATTAATACTTAAATAAGAACACACAAACAGTTGTAAAACAAACTTTCACTTGATTGATTATAACAAGCTTGCATACAATGAAATTGTTAAACGTATGAAAAACTTATTTGAAACAAAACCTAAAGGTCTTCTTTTATAGACATAAGAAGCCTTGTACAAGAGTCTACGTATCAGTTATTCTAGGTAAAGATAATTATAGAAAATACATTGTTGATCCTATCTTTACTAGAAACAAACTAGAAACATAATACGCGTAGACCATATCTTTCTATCAGTGCTTGTCTTCAACCTATCAACGCTTGACTTCTTCCTGTCAATGCTTGATCTGACAATGTTTGTTTTCTTCTTATCAACGCTTGTTTTCTTCTTGTCAGCGTCCAAGTGTACTGGCTACATTTTATTCCCAACAATCCTCCCCTAAACTTGATATCTACTCTAGTAATCAAGTTTCTGAATAAAAAATAAGAACTAGGAGGAATCTTAAAAATCTTATCATATTGGTAATAAACATGCCTAATCAAATATTTGGCCACGTCACTTGAATAGTCAATTTCCAGCTGTGTTGTCTTCATCTTGTCCAAAACTTCTTTGGACATGGGATACTCAGCATCTACAAGAAGATACCCAGCAAACTTTGTAGAGCTCAAATAATACACACCAGCAGCTAAATATAAACGCCATTGAAGTCCACTGATATCATCTTCAAGATCCTTCCAAACATGATCTTCTTCTTCTGGTGCACACATTCTCTTGAATGTTGACCAAAGCTTTATTCCATTGACTGAAGTAGGTGCTTCAGTCTCATACTTGGCCATCAACAACCTCCAAAGGTCTGCCAAGTCTTCTCTATCCATACTTGCAAAGAGAGACATAAGAGTAGTAAATGTGTGTACCTCTTTCCCATATATGCCAATCATCCATAACCCACTTGCATCTTCTTCATAGCTAATGATAGGGTTTCTGGCATCAAGAGGTAACACTTGTACCATATCTGAAGCTTCAATGGGTGAGAGCTTAATGCTTCTTCTAAGAACAGCTTCACTGGGATTCACTTTATTTAAACCTTTAGGGAACTCAAGTGGAACTCCCTTCTTCAAAGGCCTGGGAACAATCATTGCCTTTTGAATCTCCATCTCTTCTGCAAGTTCTTCTTTCCTTTCATCTGATAGAAGTCTAAGAGTATTCATTTCCTGCACTCTTGCCCAAATGGGATAAGCCTTGTACTCCAATTCTTCAAAGGATAATCCCTATAATTTCTTGAAGGTCCATCCAGTTCCATGACATCTAAGTAACATGTAGTAAAGATCCCTTCTATCCCTCTTCAGCAGTGAGAAAACATTGCTAGCCTTATGCTTTAAAATTACCTTGCAATCTCTTTGAACTCTTAGAAGAATCTCCAATCCCCAAATTTGATCTGAAATTGTCAAATCTGGATTCTCCATAATCCTATTCTCCCAAGCATGGTACATCTGAACAACTTCTGGCATATCAAAGTCTACTTGCAAATTTAACTCTCTAAGCTTCTCTCTTGCCAAGTCATCACCATATTCAAGTCTTTCTGGTTGTTCAATTATCATAACACTTGAATCTGAACTTCCTTCATCACTTCCTTCTTGTTCATCAGAAGTGAAAACAAACGATGATTCACCAACCTTCTTCATTTCTTGTTCCACAAGTTGTGGAGCCAACCTTGAATCAAACTCTACTTGTGCTGCATCCTTTGGAACTTCTACTTCTACCATAATTCCTTTACCCTTATCTAATGGATCAAGGATGGGTAAAGATGATGATGGTACCTGTGAAGACACTTCTTTGATGATAGCTGATGACTGGAATACATCAACCATATCTGCAGATCTGTCAACGCCCAAATTCTGTGTGTCAGCGGCCCAACTTACTCTTGTCAGCGCTTGATGTGTCAGCGTTCAAATTTTGCTTGTCAACGCTCACCTTACTTGTCTCATCGCCTCTTGTAAACTACTCCAACATAGCTGTAAAAGACAAGTTCAAATTTGTAGGAGTAACCATAGATGTATCAAAACCTGGTTGCTTCTTTAATGCAGTAAGAGCTTCAGTAACACCCAAATATTCTCCATCATGTGAGCCTTTGTCACTCACATTGATCTGCTCATCCTCCCCTTTGGAAGATTCCTCCATACCACGCCTAGTGTTAGCATCCTCCAAAATAAAAATTCTTTCCCTCAATTGCTTGAGTTCAAGACCTTGTGTACTGACTGTTTATACGAGGTCTGCATTTTGCTTTTGCAAGCTAATGCAGATAGCCGTCAATTCCATCATTGTGTATGGTTCCAATCTGCCCTCCTCTAGAATGGGTATTTGACCTCCCAAAGTTGAGTCATGGGGCATGGATGAGGTCTTAAAGATGTTAGGACTGGCTTGGCCTGCATCTAAGCTAGTACCAATAGTCCCAGCCTCATCCATAGCACCAACCACCCTTGTGGTGGTGGTTCTCTCTTCAACATGGCTAGGACCACTAGAGGAGAACACTCTAGTAGTCCTTGGGCGTTTAATCAACCTATATTCAGGGGGTGTAGAAGATGATGTGGATTGGGTGGTAGTTTGAAGGTTAAGGGGTGTTTGGGTCTGTGAAGGAAAGGTGTCAACGTTTGGATTACTTGTGTCAACGCCAACATTTAACGTGTCAGCGTTGAAGGATTCTTGGTCAATTTCCATGTGTTGAGGGGAAGGCAAAGGTTCTGGTATTGGGTCAAGTTGTGGTTGTGGGTCTGGTTGTGGTTGTGCTGCTGCAATAACAGCAAGCATAGCTTGAGTGAGGGGTAAGTCAAGGTGAGGGGGTGAGTTCATCTTACTAAAAATAGCTTTCTTTTGCACAGGGATCTCATAAAAATCATCATGATCCCTTATGCAGTACCTTTGTTCATCAAAAACCATTTGTAAAAATCTGGGATAAGCTAAAGTCATCTTATTCCCTTTGTTTTTACACATGCCATCAAAAATTAGTTTTGAAAAATTAAACTTTTGCCCATTTGTAATGCACACAATTGCACTAGCAACAGATCTGTTAATTTCATTATGTGCAGTACATTTGGGACTCAAACATTAAAGGATGACATGTATGAGGTACTTCCAGACTAGGGGAAACTCTTGTTTATGATATTTATTTAAAGTACCCTCATCAGGGAAAGGATACCCCAAAGCCCGAAGTCCTTGTTCTATTTCATTGATGGGGAGGGTGGTTATACCATCTGCATCATTAAGATGCAAAGCCTGGCGAACCAAGGCTTCAGTAACCACCCAAGTACGCCCATGAACAATAGCTGATAATGTAGTCACATTATTAAGCGTTGAGGAACTAACAGTGTTCCAAAACTGTTTAATATGAGTGACAGGGATGAGAGGAGCATGAGAAAGTGCATACCTAAGTGGAGATGCATTCAAAGACGCCACCATCTAAGAGTATTGTGGAAACAAAGTGTCATCAGCCTCCAAATAAGCAATCGTTGTGCTGACTTCTGAATCCCAATACCAAGTCACTTGGTTTAAACTTTGGTGCCATTGTTGAAGAAAGCTGTTTGTTAAAGATTGATGAAAGAAGAATAATAGGAGAAAAAGTGTTAGACAAGAATATGATAGTACCCTGTTTAAAAATAGGATCCATATATATAGGAGAGATAGGCACATGTGATTGGTCAAAAATAAGGCAAGTATTTTCAAAATATAATGATGAATATATTGAAAAGAAAATAAGTTATCTTGTGCATTAATTAAAAGTTATCTACTCCCAAAATTACGGCCCCAAAGTTCGTCAAAAATAACAACTGGGTAGGTCCCAATGAGTGTCAACGGTCAAAAATAACCCATCAACGCCCAACGGCTATATTCTTGTCAACGTTTGCCAAAGCCATGTCAGCGTCTAAATTGGTCATAACAACGCTTGGAAAAGTATTTGTCAGCGTCCAAAAATAAAAGTAATAAAAATGAAAAAGGAACTTAACAAAGTAATTTATCCTAGTGAAGATAACCTACAAATTGAAAATTATTATAGGGCGGTAAGCACTGTTCAGTTATGCACACTTGCTTATGCAAGATAGACATAACAGTCCTCTAGTGTCCCTTGCTAACCAAAATTCTTAACAATTAAGTTATCTCATAAAATTCCTTGTAACTCCCAGGTAAACCCAATATAAATCAGTCCCAAGTCTCCCAACAGACCACATCCAATTCTAGGCCAAAAAGGTATTGGCAGCATGCATAGTATGTCAACTTTGCATGCTACAGTGCCTCATGATTTAGTAAACTAACTCATACTCACCAGTTGACATAATATAGAACTGTGATAAGAGTATTATAAGAATACCCAAAAGTCCTAAAGGTTCCTAAAACCTCCCCTTAAACTGTGATACACATGTTGCCAAATAATATGCATGTAAATAAAATTTTATGTCAAGATAGGAATATAAATATTCCAACCATCATCCATAAATTGAAACATGCTTCAATGATTCTCCAAGGATCCATATGCAACTCTGTATCCAATGGTACAATGCTAACAATGCATGCACACTTAGATCAAAAACCACAAAACTAACATGTTGCTGACAACGTCACGATAACACTTATCAGCGTTAAGAGAACCTCTGTCATCATTAGACAAATATAGTGGAAAATCTAACTTCTCAAAAATACCAATAACAATGCATATCCTGTACATACTTTTACACTAAGACCCCAAAACACATATTAAGTGTGATTGATCATTCCAATACTTGTAACCAAGTATTGAAACCTTCCAGTATCAAAAGGTTTAGTTAATAAATCTGACACATTTTCTTCTGTGTCAACCCTATCTGGTTGTATTAAACCCTTTTCAAAACAATCTCTTATAAAATGATGTCTAATTTCTATATGTTTTGATTTAGAGTGATGTACAGGATTTTTAATAATGCATAAAGTACTGTTATTGTCTACAAAAATCTTGGTATGCATGAAATTATACCCATAATCCAACAGCTGGTTCTGAATCCATAAGACTTGTCCACAGCAAGCAGCTGTTGCTACATATTCTGCTTCAGTTGTAGAATTGGTCACCACTGTTTGTTTCTTGCATTGCCAAGATATCAACCTACTCCCAAGAAACTGACATCCACCAGTTGTGGATTTTCTATCAAATTTGTCACCACAATAATCACTTCTAAGCATCTTAACTTCATTACCAGTTTTCTTCTCAGAAACATGTTTTCAAAACGCAAATTGTTGGTGAGAAGAGTTCCTTTGCCTGTGATAGTTCCATATCCGCCTCTAAAGTAAACTTTATCACCATCCATAATGGGAGTGAAGTTTGTGAGATAATCTTCCTTCCCAGTCATGTGCCTAGAGCATCCACTATCCCAATAGCCATAATCATTAACCTATTTTTGAATGCCCTGCACATAAAGAAAACAAATTAGTTTTCTTTGGGAACCCAAGCCTGAGTAGACTTGGATTCATTTGGTTTTTCAACAAGAACAGACTTAGTCCTTATAACAACCCCTTGTTCATCCCTTTTTGGATTGAACACCCAGTTAAACCCAATTGGTTTTGTGATGACCTTTGAAATATAATTAAATCTGTTACAGGTCATAGAAATCCCTTTAGAATTAGGGTTTTGATCTTGCTTAGGTCTCCATGTCAAGCTAGTAGAAGCTTTAGACCCTTTTCCCTGTGGTTGCAAATATTTACCATTATTTGGTTTGGCAACGTTTCTGTCAGCGTTTGATTTGGTCTTGTCAACGCAGAAATTACCCTTATCAGCGTTGAACCTAGGGTTTGCTACAGGAACCCATTGCCTATTAGACCATGTATTGGTCTTTTGAAAAGGTCTTTGTCCATAAGTGTTAGACCCTTTTGAAAAGAATGGGGCTGGTCTAACAACTTGTGGACTTTGTTGAACAAAAGTTTTGGGTTTGACAGTGTTTGACTTCTTGTCAGCGTTGACCTTGGAAGCGTTGACACACTTATAAGCTATATGTGAAAAGCTACCACAGGTATAACAGCCTTTTCTAGACATAACTCTAGGTCTAGAAGAAAAGAAACCTGTTCCATTATCAATAACTTGGCTTTTGGTGACCTAGTATTTCTATACATTTCTGCATATTTAATGCTAGGTTTTCTAACAACGTTTGAGCCAAGGTCAACAGTCTTGCCAGTGATTGGGTTTGTTACTTTGATAGGGGTAGACTCATTGGGCTATCACTAAGCATGCCACCCTTGACAAACAAGGTAGGGTTGGCTTTCTTCCATTGATCCAAATCAGTCAACTTTTGCCTATATTCTTCTACTAGGGTAAGGACTCTTGGTGGAGGAATAAATTCCTCTTCTTGGAGTTCTGGTAAACCAGCCCAAGATAAGTCCTTTCTTTGGACACCATAGAAGTCCCCAGCTGGGGGTGGAACACCAGCATACTCTTTCATCCTAATCCCAGTCATATCCCTAGAATCCCTTTATTTACTAACACATTCTCCTAGGATTTGTGAGGCTTTATCAAATCTCTGAATTTTAAGATCTACATTATCCTTATTCTTGATAGCCTCATCTAACTTAGCCTGTAGTTCAGCATTGACCCTCTCCATTATGTTTCTAATATCAGTACTAGCATTTAAATCATGTTTTAAGATATTAATTTTATCTTTTAGGTCAAGCTCCATTTTCTTATACTCAGCTACAGTCTTTTCAGTTTGAGTAAGAGCAAGTTGATAGTTAGACAACTTGCATCTCTCATTACTCACATCTGTTGACAATCTTAAAACCTCTTTGTTAAGTCTTTCAGTATTTAAACGACAACCCTTACTACAAAAAGCATCATCATATACCTCATTGCCTGATGAAGATGAGGAGTGTGCCATGAGATCATATTGAACATGCTCTTCTTCTTCCATCTCAGCAACCAAAGATTTATTCTCTTCCTCGTCCTTAGCCAAATAGCTCCAATCCCATCCAACACCATCAATTTCTTTCATTGCAACCATGGCCTTGGGATCCTGAGCCTTAACAATTTGGCTTGAGGGTTTTCCAGCATCAGATCTTTTTAGAGATCTGCATTCTCTCATAAAGTATCCTATACGATGACAATTATAACACTCAACCTTGGATTTATCAAATCCAGCAGTGTCCTTGGCATTAAAAGTCATCTTCTTCTTGAATCTTCTATTCCATCTGTTTGCTCTTATACTTGCAAGAGCCATATTCAGCTTTATGTCCATCTCCTCCAAATGCTCATCACTTATTTGCTCAAGGTCCTCATAAGTAATCACTGAACCATTGGGCAATAAAGCAATGTATGCACACACAGTATCTAGATAAATACCAGCAGGCTTAACTCTAGGTGAGTCAATTTTGTATGTGTCAGCGTCAGAATGTGAGGCGTTGACATATGATCCATCGTTGACACAAGTTGATCCAGTAACAGGGTGCATGTATGACTCCTTCTGATCAAATTGACCTTCACTATGTGAGAAGAAGGCCATGTTACCATTGGTAGACTTGCTTCCATAATCCAAAGAGTTTCATTCTCTATCAGCCTCAGTTTATTGTACACATCATTAAAAGTAGAACTTTTGTGAGTGTTATTAGCAATTATAGACCTTGCTTCAATTTTCCATGCGTCACCAAGGCTTTTAAGGAAAGTAGAGATGATATCAACATCACCAAGCACTGTTCCCATGAAGGATAGCTTGCTTGTGATGTCCAAAAGTCTGCTTCTCACACTACTTAGCTTCTCGTTAGGTTGAGCCTTAAAAACAGCATACTCATGCAAGAGTTGCTTCTTTTTCTCTTGTACAGTATCAGCATTACCACCATAGGCAACTTCAAGAGCTGCCCAAAGATCTTTTATAGACTCATAACTTCTGTATTTGTGCTGATTTTCTTGTCCCAAAGAGAGTTTCTGAATGCTTAGGGTTTTCATATCAACTCTTCTCCTTGCTATGTCCTCAACTGAGACAGCTCTACCATCATTAGGTTTTTCTTTTCTATCCTCTTCAGTAGAACCTTGAACAGCTGTTCTTGTAGCAATGGCATCTGCAATCTTTTGACCCTTATTTGTTGGAAACTCACTTTATGTGACGACATTTAAGAATTCCCGTTAGTTATCATAGTCACGCACATTTAGACTAGACTAGGCTCTTTGTAAAGTGCGTGACTATATATACCCCTCCTTAGCTTCCTAGGAGGGGTGTTGATTGTTATTTTATTCATTTGGGAATACACACATTTTACTCTCAACCTCTCTTTCTCTCTCTCTAAGCCAACAATGGCTTCCACCACCACTTACCACCACATTAGACCACCGGATCCGATTTAGCTTTTCTACATTTGGCATCAGAGCCACGGTTCCATCCTTGGATCGTGTTTTTATACTCGATTTTGGTGGTCTAATTTTTTTTTTTGTGTCTCGGTTTATATTAATTCTGTCCATTTTGTCAAAAAAATTTTGTCACGTATCATATGTTCTGTCCAATCGTCCAAGTTGTCACATGTCTTGGATATTATCATCTTGATGAGTCACGGTTTCATTATCTTTTTCACTGTCACATGTTTCTCGGTCCATATTTATATCATTGGTCAAACATGGTCAAACATGGTCAAATTATCATGGTCAAGTTGCTGCTGATGGTGAAAAACCAAGATTTGCCAGAAAATCTGCCTAGAAATCAGTCCCGAATTTTCAGGAAAAAAGGACCACTTTTGGACTCTTCACGGTACAATCGCATGGATTGCGATGGAATGGTGTTTTTCACACATTCCGATGGGCTTGACTTACCCATTGCGATGGACTCATTCCGATGAGTCACATTGCGATGGGTGGTCGGGTCTATCGCAATGGCATTAACAAGTCGTCATGCTGCCCGTTTACTCGCAATATTGCGATGGATGTTTTGTATTGCGATGGGTCACGATTTTTATTGCGATACAAAGACTTGACCACTTGACTTGTTTAACACATGACCCGGGACCAAAAACGCAACCTGACCAAACTGTACCCATCTCAACCGAGTCAACTCGGTCATTACCGAGTTGACTCAGTCAAACTCACTGAGTCGACCTACTCATTCCATCCTTATACCGCCTCAACTCCAAAACTAAACCTATCCCATCGACACTTAATCCCATCATCTAGACTCGACTTAAAAACAGAAAAACTGATCTCAGATTCGTTCAAACTTACAAAGATCTATTTTAGACCGAGTATGTTTGAACCTATGTCATCACCGATCCATGTTTGATATTCGAATATAAAGAATGATTAATAACAAAAATGTTATCATCAATCTTCTTCTCGATTTAACATTTAAACTAAAACCAACATGCACTGATTTTGACCTACCCGAGACCTCTTCGAGATCTTGCAAAGCAAACTGCTACGATGTCTCTGGTTGATTGATAAAAGAATTAGGTTTGATTGGTTTGTGGTTATTTGAGGTCTTTCTAAATGGGATTTAGATTATCAGTTGATGAAGTGATATGATTCATATTTAGATATGATCAAATTAGAAGACGATGGGAGCATCTTTTTGGGTGATTAGGTGAAAGTTATGGGGAGGCGGATGAAACAAAGTAAAGTGTTTAGGGTTAATATGATGTGAGTGAATTTAGGGATTATGGAGGTAATATCCCATTTGGTGGACCGGTTTCATTTTATGGTTGTTACTTTAGACACGTGGTAAGTAAATTAAAGGGGCGGACATAACAATGCGAGAGTTGGGTAACATATTGGATGGACCGGGTATTTCAATCACAGACGGGCCGGGTTATGCCATGAAAATTTGGGCCAGATATGTTTATTTGGTTGTTTTGGGCTGGACAAAAGTTTGAACAAGTTTTTTGGACTTGTTTTGGACCGCATATACTTTGGCTAAGTTAATATGTTTTAAACCGTGTGTTTTTAATAACACATACACACAAATTATTTTTAAAATTTTTTTTAAATAAATTTGTTGTGTATTACGTTTTAATTCATTGTGACCTCGGGTCGAGACAAAAAGTGTCGAGAAATTGTTAAGGAATATGGATGCTCAAACAAACAAATTCCTTTTTTGAATTTGTAGTTTTTTTGTCGCATTTGTGGTTCTTTAGTTCTTTCTTGACACTGTTTGGGTAACGAGAAATATGACGCGACAAATTGAAGTGACAAATGTGACACGAATTTATTTTGACGAGACCAAGAAAGAATGGGCGATTTTTTAGTGGCTTCAGATTTTGTTGGATCGGGTATTAATTACGTGACGTTGAAGACGGATTTTTCGAAGGCGTGTATTTATTTTATCTTTTACTAGATAACTTGCTAGTACTTAATCCTAGAATGAAGACTTGGTTATCTGGTTTCCGGGTTCGGGGTGGATGGTTGATGACTCGGATAACTATCACTTAAAGGGGTTACATTGTTGTACTCAGTGTCACGCGCGTAGTCGACGTGGATAATTTCAAGAGGTGTTGTGCTTATAGACTTCTTCAGTGATGCATTGAGTACTTAGAGATTTCTCCACCGTTCTTCATTCAACAATAGTGCAAGCTTAAGTCACAAGATCGAAGGATTTTTATTCAGCTTCACGTTTGATGTACCTGGTTCATTCTTTCAGTGGTCACTTCAAATTGCTTTCATGTGGTATGGTAAAGGTGGCCATGGAGAGTTTATGAGAAGAGATTTTCGATCAACAGCTGATTCTCACAAAATATATAATTCTGCTTATTTATTATTCTCACGAGATTTCAGGTTCACGTGCGTACAATTTATTGATGGTTCCGACTTTCGAAACCATCAAGGGGGAAGAAGAAGACACATTGAACGCACAACGAGTACACGTGATGAACTTCATACCTTCTTTTGATTTGAAGATATTCCGGGATGACATTTGTCATAGCCGCAGAGAAAATCAGTGTTTTAACTCGTGTCGTTATCAATCTCCAAACGGTACACTACTGATTCGAGGTTTAATTGTTTGAGTGTTGCAATTAAACATCATCATTATCCTATATGCATTCCCGGGACTTAATTGACTCTGGTGCATCTCCGGAAGAAGACGTGTGCATTTCCGGGACTTAATTGACTCTGGTGTTACGATGTCAACTTCATGAATGGGATAAAGTGTCCACTTCAGTATTTGAGCTTCATAATTGGGATTGATTTACCTTCTTCAACTTTGTGGGGGAAGAAGTGTCTTGATTCTTTCTGGTATGCATAACTTGAACTCTCAGGGGGAAGAAAAATTCAGAAGAATTATTCAAGCGTGAGAAGAAAAGTTGTTGATCTACTTGGTGTGCCCCAGACTTTCAATCTCTCTTAGCAACATTCTCATGTTATATGATGGGATTTGCTAGTTAGATTCCGCTGTGCGCTTAATCATTCTAAGCTTTATTGAAAGCTTTGAAGTTGCTTACGAGGATTGTTGCTTTAGGGGGAAGCTATTTAAAATGCTTCTACATCAAGTTTACGTGGCATGAATTAGGGGGAAGCTAATTCAGAAGCTTCTCCTTAACCAGAAGTGTATGGGTTACTTAGCTCGTGCCGTTACAATATTTCTACTACAAGTTAAAGATGAGTCGTTTTGAAGTCAAAGGCCTCAGAAGACATCATCAGCATTGGATGCTTCATGGAAGCTCTTGTTCTTAATTATTTTGTACTTGATAGGTAGAATATTGTAAGGAATTCTACACGTCGTCCCATGGGGGAAGATTGTTGGAAACTCACTTTATGTGACGACATTTAAGAATTCCCGTTAGTTATCATAGTCACGCTTTAGACTAGACTAGGCTCTTTGTAAAGTGCGTGACTATATATAACCCTCCTTAGCTTCCTAGGAGGGGTGTTGATTGTTATTTTATTCATTTGGGAATACACACATTTTACTCTCAACCTCTCTTTCTCTCTCTCTAAGCCAACAATGGCTTCCACCACCACTTACCACCACATTAGACCACCGGATCCGATTTAGCTTTTCTACATTATTGAATGTGTTTCCATATTCAATAATTTCCCAGAGAGTGTAGTCGTGGATTTGCGGATATTGCTCAAAGTTAAACTTCCACAGCTCAAAATTGTCTGGGTCTAACATGGGAATCTTGATGTTGTGGTTTGAGGAGGAGGAGGAGTTTACTTCTGGGGTAGACATGATGTTTTTAGGGTTTCGTGAAAATTAGGGTTTTTGGTGATTTAGGGTTCTTGTGTTCTTTAGATCAAAGTTTCTCAACAAGCTCTGATACCACTTGTTAATCCCAAACTTAAATCGATTTAGCTTGTGTAAACGAGATTAGATCAAGTTAAACACGTAGAGAAACTTTGTTGTGTATAAAACAACTCAAGTATTATGCGGAATTAATACTTAAATAAGAACACACAAACAGTTGTAAAACAAACTTTCACTTGATTGATTATAACAAACTTGCATACAATGAAAGTGTTAAACGTATGAAAAACTTATTTGAAACAAAACCTAAAGGTCTTTTTTTATAGACATGAGAAGCCTTGTACAAGAGTCTACGTATCATCTATTCTAGGTAAAGATAATTATAGAAAATACATTGTTGATCCTATCTTTACTAGAAACAAACTAGAAACATAATACGCGTAGACCATATCTTTCTATCAGTGCTTGTCTTCAACCAATCAACGCTTGACTTCTTCCTGTCAACGCTTGATCTGTCAACGTTTGTTTTCTTCTTATCAACGCTTGTTTTCTTCTTGTCAGCGTCCAAGTGTACTAGCTACATTTTATTCCCAACAGGGTTCGAACGTGCGAACCAACGCGGATGGATATTGCCATAACCGCGAATTGTCATATAGTATAAGACGTATCTTAACTAACTTATGGGATGACCTATGCCACTACGTGCGGCGTACCGCATTTACCATAAGGACGGTCAAATTTTTGACAAAATGTTGTTAGACGTGCACAGTGTGTCTTTTGCAAGTCCATCATGAGTCATGTGGTTTGCGTAACTTACTACAACGTCTTAATAGCAAGGTGTCTAACAAGGATACATGATCCGCGGTCGTTGGGTTTGCAACCCTCTTACACGACAAGTTGAATTATTAGGTTCACTCAATCCTCCTATTCCACCTGGGAACGATGTGTACATGTACGCCCGTAGGCAGAAGATATCCGAGTGTACGGACTAGCATATATATATGTATAACAAGTAATAACTTAATACTAGACGTGAAAATATGTATCTAGATATGTATTGAAAGATGCGAATATTTATCGGAATAAAAGAAATCCACACAGAGCTAAAAGATATATTAGATCTTGTTAACAAGTTAAGAGATATACGGAATATCTTTTATTAATATAGAAAAATTTAGGTAATATCTTGTTACCTTGTTAAAAATAAATATGCGTAATATTTTACAACGTAATAAAATATTGGAATATATCCTTACCAAATTTGAAAAAGAAATAATATCTTTTAGTATTTTAAATGATATGTGTGATATCTTATAATAAAATAAGCAATATTAACCGAACGCACGGATTAATATGAGAGGTGCGGCTCATGACCGGAGTGAAAAATAAAATATGGCTAGGCCGATTCGACGACTCTCCTGGGCCGTTCATCGTCTTCCCCGACCGTGAGTAATGTTGCAAACAAAGGTAACCTGGTTAGACGTGGACCCGTGGCCGGTGCCCCGGGGTCCACCTCTGACGATCAAGTCAGTATTGATCGATATATTGTATAAGAGGTGTGGTTGAGAGAGAGAACCTAATATAGAATGAGACCCCTAGCCTTGTTTATATAGTGCTAGGGTTTCTTGAAGGATAAGTTAGGTGTGTGTGGGCCGCGGGCCTGTTGGGCCGGCCCGAATACCGACTGTACGTCGACATGTCCCCCAGTCTAGTATGATATGGTCCATGATCATGTTATGCTAGACTCATTCGTGTATCATGCTTACTAAACAACCGCGTGCGGCTTGCTGCTAGGACATCCTCATGGGTTGTCCATAACATATGGCTCCACTCGTAATGGGCTAATTTTAGCGAAAAGATGATGGTTTGGGGTTACGAATAGTGAGCGAAGCCACTATACGTCATCATGTCCCCCAGTCTAGTATGCGTGGTTGTCACCAAGGTTACTAGACTTTACTCCATATCCGCTACTTTTAAGCGTATCCACGTCAAATGAAATGGGAAAACACGTATACGTAAGACGGGCGGTTGTGCTCGAATGCTTGGTTTCCCGTGATTAGACGGTAAGGACCCCGTAAGAAGAAAGCGCGTTCTATAGCCGGGGTAACACTAGCATTGGCAAGGTACCATTCTTATTCATCTCTAACGTGAGGATGACAAGAAGGTTTTGTGAAGGTGGAAGTGGAACCCGTATGTTGTATTGTGAATATTTTGAAGGCGTACTTCTTGTACCCACTGATGATGCAACATAATGCGAATATTTCATTCGTCTTAAGACAAACAGAAGACGTACTTCTGTGGCAAAGTGATGCGGATGGTACATCCGTCTTGTGGCCACGACACACGATAATGACTTAAAAATTTTGTCACGGTTTTTTCTGAACTAGGCGTAGTTGATCAGGCTTCGCCTAAAAAGGTCAAACAATGCAAACTTTGAAGAAATCACTTTGTGGCCGGGCAAAGTAATTCTTCGCATAAGACGTACTTCCGTAACAAAGATATGAACCAACAGAAGACGTACTTCTGTGACAGAATGAGCCAGTGGAAGGTGTACTTCCACGACAAAGGCAACAAGAGAGTGGAAGACGTATTTCCACAACGAAGACAACGAGCCCATGGAAGGAATACTTCCACGGCTAAAATAAGGCGCCAGTGGAATATTACTTCCAAGATGAAGGAGAATAAGCCCGTGGAAGAATACTGCCACGGCGAAAGACAATGAGCACATGGAAGAAATGCTTCCACATCTAATATAGTGAGCACGTGGAAGAGATACTTCCACGGAGAAGATAATAAGCACGTGGAAGAGATACTTCCATGACGAAAATAATGAGCACGTGGAAGAGATACTTCCACGGTTGTGACAACCCTGGTTTTGAGGTTCGTCACTTAGTTTTATTTTGTGCTAGTTGCGTGTCTTTACGTGTTTATGTGCTTATTGGTGTGTATAGATTGTTGTTTGGATATCGTTTCGGGTACGGGGAACCTTGTGAATGAAACGATGTGTGATGATTTCATGTTCATGAGTTCACATGGTAGTGACTATGAAGTGAGATGGTGTTATTTGGTGGTTTTAAGTATACGTATATGTATTATAGAAAATCGTATTTTTACGATTTACGGTTTAGCATTTTGAGTTCTTGGATGAGGTAATGAGTCATATGAATATTTTTCGGGATGGTTTTAAGTCATTTAGGACTTAATTATAAAGTTTATTTCAAAATTTGAGATTTTTTTTCAAAAGTGTATATTTTACGTCTTTTTCGGTAAAACGCGTAAATTTGACTAGTTTTACTGTTTTGAGGTTTTAGAGGCTTTAGGAGCTGAAATAAATTAAGGTAAATTAAGGTAATATTATTAATACATATATTAATAATAAAAATAAAAATAAAACGAATTTTAAGGGGGGTAGGGTCGGTTTGGACGCAAGAAAGAAAGAGAAAAAGGAAAAAGGGAAAGAAAAAAAAGGAAAGTGGGCAATTATACTTGGACAGTGATTGTTTTACTATATAAAGAATACCACACTTAATACCAAATGATTTTTTTATCATTCCCTGGAGTTTTAGTCGACCAAAAAGAGGAGAAGAATTGGGGTTCTTCAAAAATTTGGGTTTTACATTTTCCATTGAATTAAAGGTAAAACCTTCTTAACCCTTTTTAATTAAATTGTTTTATTGTTTTCTTTAATCATCTTATGATGGATTAGGGTTAGGGTTTAATATAAAAACAGTAAATTAATGTTATAATAATGATGTTATAATAATTACATAAATTAGGGCTTGTAATTAGTGGGATTAGGGTTAATTAGGTTAATTTGATTAAACCCGTTTTTAAAAACTGGGCAGAATTTTGAGTCAATTGTTTTGGTCATATTGGGAGTTCTACAAACTCTTATTTAACGATCCAAGTACCCCCTGAAAAGTTAATTGAAGTGGCTTTCCAATGCAAGAAACGAGAACTAAATTTGAGGTCGGGAAGTGGGTCAAAAACAGGTTACATCAGTCGGAGGTCAAAACAGTTTTGAAGTCAGCCTGTTTTCTTTTTAAATTTTGGGTTGTTTGGGGTACTTAGGGTTGCATTGGGATCTTCTAACGAACATGAGAGATGGTTTATATATTTTATTAAGTATCTGCACTTGGGATAAGATTGTGGTTTAGGGTGAGACCCTCTAATGGTAACAAACTTTTAGTATGTTTAAAATCAGGAAATCTGGAATGAGAGAAGTATATATATGTATATCGGGGCCGTAACAGTAGCTTTAAGGTTAGGGCAAGTTGGAGGTGTTAGCTAACATATGTAAAGGTATGAATATTCCTTTTACAGAAACCATGTGTATGTTTAAGTGGGCATTTGACTTAAAGTTCTGAGACCTAAAAACTGGGACTGTTTTGTGTAAAATAAGAACGGGATAGTTATTAAACTTAACCAAGTTAAGGACTTGTTAAGGAAGGGTAATGGGGTGATTAGAGCTTATCAATGAGGTATTTATATGGGAATAGGTTAGATGTCCATCATAGGTTGATGAGATATGAAATAAGAAGAATGAAGTGAAGCTGAGACGAAACTTGAACTATAGGGATGACGTATTAGGGCGGTTTGGATAAAGGATATAGGTTGCACGAGTTAAGTTGTCTAAAGCAGAGAACGCGTCAGCGTGTATGTTGCGTGGCTTGGACAATCGTAGGGAGGAAAGGGACGTAGACTATACTTCCTACATAGATAGGAGTAGCTTAGAAAGGGCAATGTAAGGACGAAATTGGTGAAATTGACGAGAGTTGGGTGATAGTCGATAGACTGACTAATTCATCTCATAATTCAAGAGGAATGGGAAGTCACATAGTTGAGAAGTTGGAAGGATTGCGTACAGATGCGGTGGAATAAGAGGTTTTGTGTAAAAGTTAACCTAATATGTATGGAATGCCTTATGAAGGATTATGGCAAGGGAAGAAACGATGGGAAGCATCACATCGTGATGTATGGTAGGAGTCGAGGAAAGACAAGGAAGTGTGTATAGAAGCGAAGCATGAATGAAATAGGTCGAGATAGGAACCGAAGGTAGAACTTTGGTAGAGCCTAATGAGTAGAATAAAGCACAAAGCAGGCTAATACTGTCGTAGTGTGGAAAGGGAAATGGCACTGTCCTATACTGATTGTTTGGAAGAACTAATGGATATGTGAAAGACCGTCATAGGTCCCTTTGTAAGGAAATTGGAAATTTTAAGTAGTTTGGGGTACGGACTAAAGGGAGTTTCACCCATAGTAACGGGTGGTATGTTTTGGTAAAATGGAAGAGCTGATGAAGAGTTTTGTAGGTCCATTTATGATCTTTGGAAAGATCGGACCATTAGCTTATGAGTATAGAATTACCTGGGGAAAATGGGTTGTATACATGATACATTTCATGTATTGAGATTGGTAAAGGTTGTTTGAGAATGCATTTTGCATGTACGGTTATTCGGGACTTGTATTAATAAGAGTTTTTGTTTTATCAAAGAGCCATCTGTGAAATTTATTGACTGTGAGGTCAAGAGTTTGGCAATGAGTTTAATTATTTTTTGTTTGTATATGTGGTATTTTGAAACTTGAACTAAAGTTCACATGGAAATGAGAGGAGTTCGTTTAGAACAAGTATCCTCATGTGATTGTTGTTTGTGTGGTTGATCCTAAGGATTAAATCTCGGGACGAGATTTCTATTAGGAGGGAGTGATGTGACAACCCTGGTTTTGAGGTTCGTCACTTAGTTTTATTCTGTGCTAGTTGCGTGTCTTTACGTGTTTATGTGCTTATTGGTGTGTATAGATTGTGGTTTGGATATCGTTTCCGGTACGGGGTACCTTGTGAAAGAAATTATGTGTGATGATTTCATGTTCATGAGTTCACATGGTAGTGACTATGAAGTGAGATGGTGTTTTTTGGTGGTTTTAAGTATACGTATATGTATTATAGAAAATCGTATTTTTACGATTTACGGTTTAGTATTTTGAGGTCTCGGATGAGGTAATGAGTCATATGAATATTTTTCGGGATGGTTTTAAGTCATTTAGGACTTAATTATAAAGTTTATTTCAAAATTTGAGATTTTTTTTAAAAGTGTATATTTTACGTCTTTTTCGGTAAAACGCGTAAATTTGACTAGTTTTACGGTTTTGAGGTTTTGGAGGCTTTAGGAGATGAAATAAATTAAGGTAAATTAAGGTAATATTATTAATACATATATTAATAATAAAAATAAAAATAAAACGAATTTTAAGGGGGGTAGGGTCGGTTTGGACGCAAGAAAGAAAGAGAAAAAGGAAAAAGGGAAAAAAAAAGGAAAGTTGGCAATTATACTTGGATAGGGATTGTTTTACTATATAAAGAATACCACACTTAATACCAAACGATTTTTTATCATTCCCTGGAGTTTTAGTCGACCAAAAAGAGGAGAAGAATTAGGGTTCTTCAAAAATTTGGGTTTTTACATCTTCCATTGAATTAAAGGTAAAACCTTCTTAACCCTTTTTAATTAAATTGTTTTTATTGTTTTCTTTAATCATCTTATGATGGATTAGGGTTAGGGTTTAATATAAAAACAGTAAATTAATTTTATAATAATGATGTTATAATGATTACATAAATTATGGCTTGTAATTAGTGGGATTAGGGTTAATTAATTAGGTTAATTTGATTAAACCCGTTTTTAAAAACCGGGCAGAATTTTGAGTCAATTGTTTTGGTCATATTAGGAGTTCTACAAACTCTTATTTAACTATCCAAGTACCCCTGAAAAGGTAATTGAAGTGGCTTTCCAATTCAAGAAACGAGAACTAAATTGGAGGTGGGAAGTGGGTCAAAAACAGGTTACAACAGTCGGAGGTCAAAATAGTTTTAAAGTCAGCCTGTTTTCTTTTTAAGTTTTGGGTTGTTTGGGGTACTTAGGGTTGCATTGGGATCTTCTAACGAACATGAGAGATGGTTTATATATTTTAGTAAGTATCTGCACTTGGGATAAGATTGTGGTTTAGGGTAAGACCCTCTAATGGTAACAAACTTTTAGTATGTTTAAAATCAGGAAATCTGGAATGACAGAAGTATATATATGTATATCGGGGTCTTAACAGTAGCTTTAAGGTTAGGGCAAGTGGGAGGTGTTAGCTAACATATTTAAGGGTATGAATATTCCTTTTACAGAAACCATGGGTATGTTTAAGTGGGCGTTTGACTTAAAGTTCTGAGACCTAAAAACTGGGACTATTTTGTGTAAAATATGAACGGGATAGTTATTAAACTTAACCAAGTTAAGGACTTGTTAAGGAAGGGTAATGGGGTGATTAGAGCTTATCAATGAGGTATTTATATGGGAATAGGCTAGATGTCCATCATAGGTTGATGAGCCATCTTAGTGATTGGTTCATGTATTGATTGCGTGTTTTTGGTTTGTTAGCTTGTTGCTAGTGCGAGAACTTGTGAAGAAGCAATCAGGTGAGTTTCATAGTCCCATGTTTATTATTGATTTTGACTTCCAGATGGGATGGAAGAGACACTGTGTTGAGTTATTTACAAATTGATGTTGTGAATGTTTTTAAGGTTTGAGATGGACTTGTGTGTACATTATGTGATTAACTGCTATGTGATTCTTATTTGTGTATGATTTGGATCGGAAAGGTACATAGGTGTATGGGCGCCTATGGTACCATGGTTGTTGGTAAGGCGTGATGCCTTGGAAATTATGGTTGTTGGTAAGGCGTGATGCCTTAGAAATTATGGTTGTTGGTAAGGCGTGATGCCTTGGAAATTATGGTTGTTGGTAAGGCGTGATGCCTTGGAAATTATGGTTGTTGGTAAGGCGTGATGCCTTGGAAATTATGGTTGTTGGTAAGGCGTGATGCCTTGGAAATTATGGTTGTTGGTAAGGCGTGATGCCTTGGGAATTGTGGTTGTTGGTAAGGCGTGATGCCTTGGTATTATGATGATTGATTGAACATGAATGCTAGTTGTTAATACATAATTGTAGCGCATTGTCCATATGTTATTGTGTTGATGGTTGTTATTCACAGCTTGTAACTGATTTGGCGTTGAAGTCTAAACCTATGACTCTCACCAACTTTATGTTGACGTGTTTTAGTGTCTCTTTCAGGTGATGCTATGGGTAGGTATGAGAACTTAAGTGGCTAGGATTTGGAGAGCGTAGGAATGCATATAGAAGGATATCCCCGTTTCCTTCTTAGTCTTTTTCTTTGTTCATTTTAATAAGTGATACTGTGGCACACATATATTTGTTTGGTTTTGTTATTTGTTCGTCTTGGGTAAGAGGTAGGACTGTTACCTACTTACCTAGACTCCTGGGTTTGATGAGATATTGTCATGACTTTGTGTCTCCATTTTATGACATTTCTTATTTCATATAGTTATATCTATAGACACG
This sequence comes from Glebionis coronaria, assembly GCA_025667525.1. Taxonomy (NCBI): domain Eukaryota; kingdom Viridiplantae; phylum Streptophyta; class Magnoliopsida; order Asterales; family Asteraceae; genus Glebionis; species Glebionis coronaria. The sequence goes on from CM046880.1 coordinate 375,446, forward strand.
CCATGTTGTGATGATATCCATACGTCGCGCCCCATATTCCGCCATGGTGGGGTGTGACAACGGCGAAGATAACAAGCGCGTGGAAGAGATACTTCCACGGCGGAAATAATGAGCACGTGGAAGAGATACTTCCACGGCGAAGATAACAAGCGCGTGGAAGAGATACTTCCACGGCGAAAATAATGAGCACGTGGAAGAGATACTTCCCCGGCGAAGATAATAAGCACGTGGAAGAGATACTTCCACGGCGAAAATAATGAGAACGTGGAAGAGATGCTTCCACGGCGAAGAAGATAAGCACGTGGAAGAGATACTTCCACGGCGAAAATAATGAGCACGTGGAAGAGATACTTCCACGGCGAAGAAGATAAGCACGTGGAAGAGATACTTCCACGGCGAAAATAATAAGCACGTGGAAGAGATACTTCCACGGTGAAGATAATAAGCACGTGGAAGAGATACTTCCACGGCGAAAATAATAAGCACGTGGAAGAGATACTTCCACGGCGAAGACAATAAGCACATGGAAGAGATACTTCCACGGCGAAAAATAAGCACGTGGAAGAGATACTTACACGGCGAAGATAATAAGCACGTGGAAGAGATACTTCCACGGCGAAGACAATAAGCACGTGGAAGAATACTTCCACGGCGAAAGATAATGAGTACGTGGAATAATACTTCCACGGTGCATGAATAAGCCAGCGGAAGAGATACTTCCGTGGCAAAGGCATAAGCCAATGGAAGAAATACTTCCATGGCAAAAAAACAAGCGCATGGAAGGAGTCCTTCCGCGGCGAAGGAATGAGCCAATGGAAGAGATACTTCCATGGCGCAGAAACAAGCGCGCAGAAAGAGCACTTCCACGGCGAAGGAATGAGCCAATGGAAGAGATACTTCCATGGCGTAGAAACAAGCGCGCGGAAGGAGCACTTCCGCGGCGAAAGAATGAGCCAATGGAAGAAATACTTCCATGGCGCAGGAATAAACCGGCAGAAGGCGGACTTCTGCGGCAAAGGAATATATACAAAGATATTTGTATGACGTGCACATAAATAGTGGTATTATTATACCCTAGTAGCCCCCCAAGTTTAATGGTGCTACACTCGATTAGTAGTATTAAACTTAATCAAGTATTCCAAAAATTACGATCACGTAGACCAGCGCGAATGGACGTAACATAGCCGCGTATGAAAGATAGAAATTGGGTTCGAACGTGCGAACCAACGCGGATGGGTCTTGCCATAACCGCGAATTGTCACATAGTATAAGACGTATCTTAACTAACTTATGGGATGAGCTATGCCACTACGTCCGGCCTACCGCATTTACCATAAGGACGATCAAATTTTTGACAAAATGTTGTTAGACGTGCACAGTGTGTCTTTTGCAAGTCCATCATGAGTCATATGGTTTGCGTAACTTACTACAACGTCTTGATAGCAAGGTGTCTAACAAGGATACATGATCCGTGTTCGTTGGGTTTGCAACCCTCTTACACGACAAGTTGAATTATTAGGTTCACTCAATCCTCCTATTCCACCTGGGAACGATGTGTACATGTACGCCCGTAGGCAGAAGATATCCGAGTGTACGGACTAGCATATATATATGTATAACAAGTAATAACTTAATACTAGACGTGAAAATATGTATATAGATATGTATTGAAAGATGCGAATATTTATCGGAATAAAAGAAATCCACACAGAGCTAAAAGATATATTAGATCTTGTTAACAAGTTAAGAGATATACGGAATATCTTTTATTAATATAGAAAAATTTAGGTAATATCTTGTTACCTTGTTAAAAATAAATATGTTTAATATTTTATAACGTAATAAAATATTGGAATATATCCTTACCAAATTTGAAAAAGAAATAATATCTTGTAGTATTTTAAATGATATGTGTGATATCTTATAATAAAATAAGCAATATTATCCGAACGCACGGATTAATATGAGAGGTGCGGCTCATGACCGGAGTGAAAAATAAAATATGTTTAAATATGCGGACTACTGCGGTATATATATTATGATCGCGGATAGAAAAATATGGTCGTGACATGATATTAGTAACCTCGCCGCGATCAATGTCAACAACATTAATTTGGCAAGTTTTTGTTTAATATATATGCCACAACATATATATGCCAAAAATTAAAAAAGACAGGGCAATATCACTTTTGTAACTTGAAAAAATATCATTTTTACCATGTGATCTACAAAAGATCTCAACCAAATATTTTATCCCATCACATAGAACAGTGTTTCAATATTCAACCTCAATCGCTAAATGTGAAACGCATTATTGTGAGTAAAGTGACTTTTTAACCAAGTTGGATAAGTATATAAACAAGTGAATTTATTAACTATAGGTCCGACGATCCCAACTGTTTGAATAAGTATATAGATCGTCCGGATCTTTTAATTTTCTTTCGTCAAAACATGTATATCAAATATTATTATGCCACTGATGGAACAGTGTTCACATGCGCATGGTTGACCATATAGAATGAAAAATAGAGATACGAGAATTACCGACTTTTAGCATCGGTTTTTGCTTTCCCGCAGAGTGAGAACACGAGGTCAAGTTTATTCATGGTCCCACGGATGGCGCCAACTTGTTGGAGCATAGTTTGGCTGGGCCGGCTCGACGACACTCCTGGGCCGTTTGTCGTCTTCCCGGATCCTGAGTAATGCTGCAAACAAAGGTAAACCAGTTAGACGTTAACCCGAGGCCGGAGCCCCGGGGTCCACCTCCGATGGTCAAGTTAGTATCGGATTAATACGTGGTATAAGAGGTGTAGTTGTGAGAGAAAACCTGATGTAGAATGAGACCCCTAGCCTTGTTTATATAGTGCTAGGGTTTCTTGAAGGATAAGTTAGGTGTGTGTGGGTAGCGGGCCTGTTGGGCCGGGCCGAATAACGACTGTACGTCGACAGTTTATTATTTTTACAATTTATATTATTTTTACAAGACTTAAAATTAAATTAATTAAAGCATGAACATGATTAATTTAATTTACATGACTTAGGTTATTAATTTATTTATTAACACATGAATTTTAACCTAAGTATTTTATCTTTTAATTAGAGTATATAATTAATTAATTATTAAAACCATGACTTATAATTAATTAATTTACATGACTTAGGTTATATTATTAATATATAATAATACATGTTTTAACCTAAGTATTTATTTTACCTTTTATTTAATTAAATCATGTTATATGTAATTAAATACTTAAAACCTATAGTTTATTTAATTTATATGAAATAATTAATAAACTATACTATATAATCACATGACTTAGAATATTAATCAGAAAACACATGAGCTTATATAATTAGCTTAATTATCCAGCTTATATCTAATTATGGAAACTTTCTATTTTTAGAAACTTATTTATTTAAGGCAGCTAATCTATTTATGGAAACTTTCTATTTTTAGAAACTTGTCTATTATAAGCAGTAATTTTATTTTTGGAAACTTTTTATTTTTGGAAACTTTCTATTTTTGGAAACTTTCTATTTTTGGTAACTTTCTATTTTTGGAAACTTTCTATTTTTGGAAATTTTCTATTTTTGGAAACCTGCTATTTTTAGAAAGTTACTTATTATTACACAACAAGTATAATAATACATGAAATACAAGTAATATTTAATCAGAATAGACAGAATACATGATAAACACAGTATAAAGCTTAAATCAGTAAAATATGACATGAACATATAAAACAAGCTAAGACATGATATAAAACCAGTTACGTATTAGTAATCAGATACTTATACACGTATGTATTTATGTAGCATTAGTGGTACCGAAGTAGGACTCTCTTCCGTTCGTCTTCTTCATTCACTGGACATAAGGTACGGATTCTCCGTCCTTTCATTATGGACATTCTTTCCTTATTAGGATTTCCCGTATGCAGCCAACTGTTTTCCCCAATATGTGTTTTATATGTTTTGATTGCTTATGTTTAATTAGAATACCTAAAGCCATATACATGCATGACCAGTTTCACCTAGTTATGGAGGTACCATAACCATAACACTAGAGGCACTGGTGTTATGACTTCACCACGGCGGAGTGATAGCTCGTGGCGTCCCTTTTAGCTTTTGACCATTTATTATATTATCAGGTGAGGCGTATGGGTGCATCCTAGTTTACATGTTTTCAGCAGATTACTCAGTGTGAATGTGGTGTGTGCCTTGCATCCTTCACAGCAAGCTGATCCCTCTTACCCAAAACCAGTATATTAAATTAGAGGCAGCCCCTCTAATTTGCATGACGAGGTCACCCCTCCAAGTATTCATGCACGTTGATATTTCATGACCTATATTGGCTAATGGTAGAATATGTTAAACAGTTTTTACAAGATAAACATAAGGCTTTTCAAACTATAAAACCAGTTTTACAAAGATATAACCAGGTTATCCAGGACTTAGTTTTCTTCCGCTGTTTCATGTTTATATGTTATACTATTCATGCTATTCTTGTATATCCATGCACTGAGCGTATTGCTCAGCTGTTTTCCTTTTCATGTTCCCAAAACGACAGGTACTCAGGGACGCTCGTAGACTTTAAGCGTACGTGCATATGGACTGGAAGCTTTCTATCCTTCTTTACTTTATGCATTTATCTATACTTTGATACTCATTTCCATGGACATTGTTTAGTCCTTTCACTTACAGTACTTATGTTTGTGTGTGATGAGTTCTACTTTTGGACTACCGATGTTTGATTCCGGTATTTCCTTTATGGTCATGTAATGTTTAGACTTTTATCCTTGTATGCTTTGATGACACGCCATAATCACGCGTGACATTCCATTTATCAAAATGGGGTGTTACAATATTTCTAGTGGAGTTTGCATACAACAACACCTGGCACGCTAGCATCAAGTGCGCTCCTTTTGAGATGTTGTATGGTAGGAAGTGTCGCGCCCAATCTGCTGGGATCAGTTGGGCGAACGACTGCTTGAAGGTCCAAAGATGATTGAGGTGACCAATGAGAAGGTCGTTGTCGCCAAGGCGAAGCTTTAGGAAGCTCGTGCTCGTCAGAAGAGCTATGCTGATAAACATCATAGAGATGTATCTTTCAACGTAGGTGATCACGTTTTCCTCAAGGTATCACCTACACGAGGAGTTAAACGTTTTGGAATCAGAGGGAAGCTCAGTCCTTGATATGAGTGAAATCTCATATCAATTATATCTATAAAACCCCTAAAACACAAGGAAAATACCAAACTTTATTGTGATAAAATGGAATTACGGGGTATTCTTTGTTGTTTGTGAATGCGTAGGTACAAAGATACAATTTGGTGCAAATACGGTTTTCAAGGCTCATTTTTATGAAGAAAAAGACAAGAGAAAGATTAAAATTCACCAATTCAAGAAGTTCAAGGGCCAAGGGTGATCAAGTAATGAAATGAAGGACCAATGTTGCTGATTTACAAGACTCAAGGGCTGGATTTGACAAAAGTGTAAAGATATATTTGAGCTAAACTAATCATTGGAAATAAATGAGAGGCACTCATCATCAGCCATAATACTACAGCAGTTATTCAGCAGCAAACATGGACTTTACAAGTAATATTTGGAACAATATTCAGCAGCCATTAATATTCGAGTCTCATTAAAACATCAACTTGGTTCATTTAATGAGGAATAAGAGGCAGCAATTAATGAAATATTTAGCAGCCAAGTTATGAGAAGTCCCCCAAACCCTACTGGCGCTTGCTTCCAGTTTGGGCCTTTCCCTTCTAGCGCCCCTGTTAGGCCCAGTAAGAAAAGCACCAGGTTTAGCCCACCAAACCGTGATAGACTCACCCCAATTGACTTTTTGGGCCCTTCCCAATCCAAGAAAAGGAGGCGATTTTCACCACCTAGAAATTCCTTTAATCCCAATCTGCCACCCCCAACCTCCCAACCCCCTATTGACCTCAACACTGTCATTGAACCCTCCCAATCCCATAAATCTTGTGACAATTCTGAAGCCTCTCTCCCAGAAATTTCCAAGACAATCAACTTAGGTGTAGAAATCGGATTTCAGGTTGGAGACAATGATCAGATTCTGCAAGAGATCATTCAAGGTGATGGAGCCAACAAGTTACCCCAATGAATCTTTTATCATTAAACATAAATGGAGTGAGTGAATCCCGCAAGACCATGTGGGTGCGAGGTATCAAAGATAAAAATAGGATTGACTTTATCGGGTTACAAGAAACCCATCTCAACAATTTAGATGCTTCTGACGTAAAGAAGATTTGGGGAAACAATGATTTTTCTTTTGAGTCGGTGGAGTCGCAAGGTAGGTCTGGGGGTTTAATTAGCACATGGAACCCATCAGTCTTCTCATCTAACTTTGTCAATAAATCTAGATCCTGGTTAGCCATTGGTGGGACTTGGAAAGGTTTTAATGGCAATGTTTTCCTTGTCAATGTATATGCTCCGCAGTCCAGGTCTGATAAACGAAGGGTGTGGCAAGAATTATATGATCTCTACTGTTCTAAGCAGGGCACTTGGATCTTTTTCGGCGATTTCAACGTGGTTAGAAAAGCAGAGGAAAGGATCAATTCTCATTTTTGCTCGGCGTCGGCTCATGATTTCAACACCTTCATTGAGTCGGTGGGATTAAAAGAATTCAATATGGGAGGCAGGCGATTCACGTACCTTAGTCCTGACTGCAGTAAGTTAAGTAAACTTGACCGTTTCTTGGTTTGCTGTAACTTTATCGCTGCGCAGCCAAGTTCCGTTGTCACAGCTTTACCTCGGGATCATTCTGATCACTCTCCAATAATTTTGTGCCACTCGAAATTGGATTATGGTCCACCACCATTTAGAATGTTTAATTCATGGTTACTTAAAGATGGTTTTGATGATACTGTCAAGAAAGCTTGGGCCTCATTCCACGGATTTGGTTCACCCGATGTATTCCTTGGTGCGAAGCTAAAGTTCCTGAAGATTGCAATCAAAAGATGGAGGTCTCTTGAAGCCGAAAAGGATAATAAGGAGCTCAAATCATTGCACGCCCGCTTAAATGAATTAGACATCACAGCTGAATCAAGAACACTCTCGAATTTGGAGATTAAGGAAATTAAAGATGGCAAATTAAGACTTGCTGAGCTTGAGCATCTTCAGAAACTTGATCTTAAGCAAAGATCTCGCATCAAATGGGCAATCGACGGCGATGAGAATAGTGCTTTCTTCCATGGTACCTTAAAGAACAAATGTAGGAAGAATCGTATTCATGGATTAATGATTAATGGTGAATGGGTTGTGGACCCTGATCGCATCAAAACAGAAGCTCTCAGGTTCTTTTCATCTAAATTTCAGGAACGTTGGCCGATTCGGCCTCCTTTTATTTGTCCTCTTTTCCGCAGATTGGACGTTTCGCAGCAAACTTCCATTGAATCTCCATTCACTATGGATGAAATCCGTCTTGCCATATGGGCATGTGGTGGGGACAAGGCCCCCGGGCCCGATGGTTTTACTTTCAAACTTTTGAAAGCACAGTTTAATTGTATCATTGGGGATATTATGAACTTTGTCAGGCATTTTGAAGTCACTGGTACTATTGGGAGGGGATGTAACTCTTCATTCATATCTTTACTTCCTAAGGTCAATGACCCAATTTCACTTAGTGACTATCGTCCCATCTCCCTGATTGGATGTATGTACAAAATTATTGCCAAAGCCCTCTCTTTTAGACTTAAGAAAGTCATTGGAGCTGTAGTAAGGAACACTCAATCAGCCTACATCAGTGGCCGTAACATCTTGGAAGGTCCTCTCATCATTAATGAACTATGCTCGTGGGCGAAAAAAGCTAAAAAGAAGATGTTCATGTTCAAGGTAGACTTCGAGAAGGCGTTCGACTCACTGAATTGGGGTTACTTGGATTCCATCATGGCACAAATGAATTTCGGTGTTAAATGGCGTGGGTGGATTAGAGGATGTCTATCATCATCAGTAGCATCCGTTCTAATCAACGGTTCTCCAACAAATGAATTCCCAATCACCAAAGGCGTTAGGCAAGGAGATCCACTCTCATCGTTCTTATTCATTATTGCAATGGAAGGTTTAAATGTGGCTATGGAGTCGGCATGCGAAAAAGGGATCTTTAGAGGTCAAAAAGTGGGTAGAAATGGTCCATCAATTTCCCACTTATTTTACGCAGATGATGCAATCTTCGTCGGGGAAGGCTCCAATTCTAATTTGCGCAACCTTGCTAGAATCCTCAGATGCTTTCACGCCTCATCCGGATTGCAAGTCAATTTCCATAAGTCCAAGGTTTTTGGTATTGGTGCTTCGGTTGCTCAAATCGACTCATGGTCATCACTCCTTGGTTGCCTATCCGGCAGCTTTCCTTTTACATACCTTGGAGTTCCAGTTGGCGCAAACATGAACCTTATGAAAAACTGGCAGCCTGTAATCGACCGATTCAATTCTAAGCTTTCATCTTGGAAAGCAAGGAATCTCTCATTTGGTGGCCGCCTGACTCTCATCAAGTCTGTTCTCAGCAGCCTTCCTTTATATTATTTTTCCCTGTTCAAAGCTCCCTGTGGCGTTATCAACAAGCTAGAGCAGATCCGAAGGAAATTTCTTTGGGGTGGTGTCGGTAACACTCACAAAATCAACTGGGTTTCATGGTCCACTGTTACTGCTTCAAAAGAAAAAGGGGGTCTTGGTATCGGCTCGCTCAAAGCTCATAACTGTGCCTTTCTCTTAAAATGGTGGTGGAAACTTCATAACGGTGAGTCCACATGCTTATGGATACACATTATTAAAGAGATTCACAACCTTCGCCATAAGCCCATATCTCAAATCTCCAACCCGAAAATGGCTGGAATTTGGAATAACATCGCCAAAGTGGGTGATGATCTAATTGCTGATGGGCTCAATTTTCATGACATATTTTATCTCGACGTTGGAGATGGGGCTAACTTCCTTTTCTGGAAAGATCGTTGGATTGGAGAATCACCATTGTCCTCGAGGTTCCCCACATTGTACTCCATTGAATCCAATCAGGACTGCCTAATTACAGATAGAATATCTAATTCCGGTTATCATTGGTGTTGGAATTCGGGCTTTAATAACCCAATTGTTATCCACGAATTTCGTGATCTGCTTCATCTCATCGCTGCCTTGAAACTAAAACATGCCCCAGATAAACTGAAGTGCAAGCTGTCAGCAAACGGGATATTCATGGTGCATCAAGTGAGGAACTTTATTGAGGACAGAAACAACAACCCTCTTGGTCTTGTTCATATGCCCTGGATTAGATCTGTTCCTTTAAAGGTCTGTTGCTTCGCATGGAGGGTTGGCCTTGGGCGTATCCCTGTTGCTAAAAGCCTTAGCGACAGGGGAATTCATATGGCTTCTAATAACTGCAAGGTGTGCGATTCATGGGTGGAGGATGCTGATCATGCGATCATATCTTGTCCTAGGGCACTTGACACATGGAAATGGATATTCAGATGGTGTAATATTCCATACCCTTTGTTTTCCACAACAAAGGATATCCTGGAGTTTGGTATAAATTGGGGCAATTGTCCCAAAAAAAGAAAGATACTACTTACCATCCTGCTTGGCACCATATGGAGTATTTGGAAGGCGAGAAACGATTGCATCTTCAATACGATTCATAATCATTTCACGGCGATTGCGGAAGACATTATTTCATCTACATTTCTTTGGATGAAACATAGGGGTACTCTTTCTTGTAATTGGATAGATTGGCAGTGCAATCCTTTTTCAATATCGTTGTAATTTGTTCGCTGTTTCCCCTTGCTCTCTCTTAGCTTCTTGCTAAGTTGAGTTGCTTAATAATATTTGCCGTTTCCAAAAAAAAAATTACTTCAGTAATAAAGGAAGTCAAAGGATGTCGTAACAAATTTTTTTTTTTTTTTTTTTTGAAACGGCAAATATTATTAAGCACCTCAACTAGCAAGAAGCTAAGAGAGGGCAGGAAAATAGCAAACAAATTACACCGAAATAGATAAAGGATTACACTGCCAGTCTATCCAATTACAAGGAATATTACTCCTATGTTTTATCCATAAGAACGTAGATGAAATAACGTCTTCTGCTATCACCGTGAATGGATTATCAATCTTGTTAAAGGTATGTCGTAACAAATGAATCCAAGAGTTAAGGCAAGCATTAAAAGCATCAATTATCCAGTCAACAGCAATCATATTGCACCATTTATGAACCATCAGTCTATAGCAGCATTAAAGTCGAATGATTGGCAATATTAAATGGCTCGATCACCATCAGCAACATTTATACCAATCATTGGCATTAAATGGAAAAAAAGTCACAGCCATTAGTAAACAAAAACCCGAATCCCATAATATCCATCCCAGCCAATCATATATCGTTATTCTCTTGATCCGGATCACATTTTGTGCAGCCCAGTCACCACATGCCACGTGGCAACTTCTGATTCGTCACAATACATCATCACACCTCATCCCCTGCATTCTCTCTCAGCTATATATATACTTCGTTTGTCTTCCATTTTTCATGTAGAATTTTAGTGTGTAGTTTTACACACACATAGTTAGCAAGAGTTAATCTCCTATTTTCATTTTCCTTTCTCCTTCCCATATCTCTAGTGTGTGCAATAACCCACAATAGAGTTAGTTAGATAGTTAGTTAGTGTAACCGATTGTAACAACTTGATCTCCATTAATGCAATAAACATTCTACTACATTCTCCTTCAATCTTGTTCACTTTTCTACTCATTACACAGATAGCTGAGAAACTGGGGGTGATCCTTTGGAGTTCGTTTTGAAGAATTTTTGATGTTGTGTTGTTTTACTGAATGTCTTTAGTTGATATTCCTCCATTATTCTTCATATGATGATTCTTGTGAATCGGTTATGAAACTGCCATTGATGAAGTTGATGCTCCAAGTTTTGGAGTTCGTTTGGATTTGTTACTGAGTTCTAGTTTCGTGTAGCTGGATTGATACGAGTTTCGAATGATACGTTTTTTTTATGACAAGAAGCTGCGATTAGTTCGTGTAGAAAGAAGTTAGTTGTTGGTTAGACGATATAACAATCAAATTTGTGACTGTTTGACGTGAAACGAGACTAGTAGTTGTGTTGGGTTTGCTAGCAGAATTTCGTATCGTTATCAGTTCGAGATTAGTTTGAAAAGACGATGTCGATGTCGGCTTTGTTTGGATCGAATTCGAGTTGCATGGTACTTAGGAAGCTCAGCGCTTCGCTACTTCGTCAACGGATTCTTCAATAACCTATGGTTAAGCTCGTTCTGACTTTCTACAACTATTAGACTTAATAGCCATTATACTTTAGTGTATGCTTTCCTGATTGCTTGCGAGTATATGATACTTGGGATAAGAACTTGTAGCCTATGCTTATTTGATTCGACTGAGTACTAGTAGAATTACTGATATTAGGTTTACACTTGTAGTTTGTTAAAATTGTTTTCAACTAGTTTTTTGCTGTGGAATTTAGAAGTATAAGTATAGTTTGTTTAAGTAATTAGAAGATTAGAAGTAATAATCAAATCCGGTTTCAGCTTATAGAAGTCTGTAAAGATTTGAGATTTAGAGTCTAAAAATTGATTGTAAAGTTTACATGACTGCATGACAGTTTGCTTTAGAAAAAGTTGGTAGTTTAATCCTTGATAGTTTGAGTTGGGCTATTGTGTATCATGTTGGGCCAAACATTCTCACACATAGGACGAATTTAAAAACAGTGAGAAGAACCAAAATTTGATTTTTACTTTGAATTTAGACTTTATAAAAAATTACATTTTTACTTTTTTAAAAATTAGATTTTGTCATTTTTGAAATTATACTTTTATAAAAAAAATAGTTAGTTAAAATTTTGTTAGATTGTGGTTAAAAAATTAGTTGAGATTTTGTTAGAAAGTTAGTTATATTTTTCTTGTTGGATTTTTAGTTAAGTTTGTTAAATTTGATAAGTAGTTTTATTTTTTGTTGTTTTTGTTAAAAAACTTGTTAGTTGGTTACTTGTTTGCTTTAATTTTACATTGTGTTTAATTGCTTGTAAGTTCAATATGTTTTAGTGTAGTACGGTTATGTAGTGACACTATTTTTATATTTTTGATTGCTTTGTTGAATTAGACATAGATACCGAATCCTTTATTAAAACCAAAAACAATTAAAAACTTGATATTAATTGGACTTTCAATTTGTCGTGAGTTGGGAAATACGAACTTGAAAATATCAATTATTAAAATGGTGCCGCTGCCGGTTCATGACATTACGAGAGACTATTGATTGACGGTTTCGATTGGATTTTGGGATCTGTTCACCTCGTGAGTGTTTCTTTTACGTATCATAAATCCAAAAGATAAAAAAATCAAAAATATAAAAACATAAAAAATAAAAAACCACAAAATCAATTCTTTCCTAAGAATTGAACCAAAAAAAAATTCAAAAAGTAATCTTTTTCCTAAAAGATTACAACAAAAAAATATTGTATATATCGGTTTTCATCGTTTTTACGTACATATAATATTTTCTTAAAAAGCCAATAAATAAAAAAATATTTTCTTTATATTATTATATGTAGATACATATACGTATACGAACACTCAATACACATACTTCCATAAGTATTGCTTTTGCAATATACCGTGTTTGGGAGCGTTCCGGTCCTAAGCACGTGTATCGATCAAACTTAATTAAGGCATAATAGATAAATACCATAATCTTCTTGATCTTGAGAAAGAGGCCACTGTGTGTGTGGGGGGGGGGGGGGTATAAGGCGAGTGTATTACACATTCTAAAGAAGCAGGCTCTTAAGTGCTGCGCGCCGCCTCGTTTCTCCGCTTCCTTGTGGGTCTTTTAAGAGTTATAGTGGTGAGTGGTGTGCCATCCAAGTATTACTTAAATATATTATATTTTCTTGTGGATATTACATATTGAACCTCAGAAAGGATAATCCCTTCTTTTCCAAAGTCGATCGAGAGCTCCTCTCTCACTCCTCGAGTTGAGTTGCATGCGCACTCGAGCGCGTGCACATATACCATTTGGTGTACAACCTCTTCCTCCCAAAAGGAAGCAAAAGAACAAGAAAAACACCGTCCATCAAGCCGATCCCGAGCCTCGTTCTTTCGACCCCGTAAAAGAAGCCATGGCCGCCGTTGATATTAGACCATTGATGGAGATCCTTCAATCAAATGTGGAGGGAAATGTCGATGCTATTGTTATACCCCGAGATACCCGCACATACTTTTGAGCTTAATACACATATGATCACTTTGGTTTCTTCTATCCCATTCCTAGGGAGACCCATGGATGACCCCCACGACCATATCAAGAGGTTCTTGTCACTTTGCAATACACTTAAGTATAATGGGGTTCCTCATGATGCCATTAAGTTGATCATAGTTCCATTATCCTTAGAGGGTAATGCTAGGTATTGGCTAAATAGACAACCTCCTAAGAGCATTCACACTTGGGAGGATTTTACCAAGAAATTTTTGAATAAGTTTTTTCCTCCCTCAAGAACCATTGCTTTAAGAAACCTCATCATTGGTTTTCAACAAAGGAATGATCAAACCTTTAGTGAGGCTTGGGAAGAGTTCAAGGAGTTATTGAGAAAATTCCCCAATCATGGATTTAGCCAAGTTCATCAAATCAACACTTTCTACAATGGATTAAGACCACATCATCAAGATTCCCTCAACTCCTCCGTGGGTGGGAACATTCTTTCCAAATCCACACAAGAGGCATGGGACATTATTGAGACTAAATCCATGGTGCAAACAAATAACCAAAGAGATGAGGTAGTCCATGTTGTTTAAGAGGGTGCTTCTAGACCATATGAGAGTCAAATCCTTTTACAACTTGAAGAAATGAACCAAAGTCAAAAGATGCATCAAGCAATGATGCAAGACTTTATGAAGGTTTCCTTGAACAATTCTTCCACCAACAATGTCAATGCCATCACTACATCTTTTGAAACATGTGGAGGTCCTCATTCTTACCTACAATGTGACAAGGTTCAAAATTTTCAAGGTGGATGTTATGCTTATCAAGATGAACAAAGAGAGCACTTTAAACCTAACATCAACCCTAACAATCTCTCTTACAAGTCAAATAACTACCTTGCTCCACCCGGCTTTCCACCTCATCCACCCACCCAAAATCAAACAAACCCTCCTCAATTGCTTCAAAGAAATCAAGGGTCAAGGCCAAATTACCAAGGACACAACAACAATAGAGCACCCAATACTTTTCAAAACCAAGGGAACAATTTTCAAACTCAAGGAAACAATTTTCATGGAAAGTACCAAGGGTTTAACCAACCACCTCCATCTCAATATCGAAACCAAGGTTTTTATCAAGGAAATATGCAACCTTCTCCCATGGATTTGATTCATCAAAAGCTTACTTCTTATGTAAGACAAATGAAGGAGACTCAAGAAGAAAACAAGAAGAAATTTGATCTTTTACAAACACAAATCTTGCACACTCAAAGACCTCAAGGTGATCTACCTTCAAATACACAAACAAATCCAAGGGCTAATGTTAATTCAATCACAACAAGGAGTGGAAAAAAAACTATTGATCCTTTAATGCCTCCTACACCTCCTTTGGTTAAGCCTACTATGGTTCCACCTTGTGATAAGTCTACAACATCAAACTCAACACCTTCAAGCTCTACAACTTCAACACCTACAACTCCTAATCCTACACCTATTACTCCTTCACCTTCCACACCTATCAATGAAGAAACCAACAAAGAGAACCCTTTAACAACAACTACTCAACCTACACCAAAACCAAGCCTTCCATACCCATCAAGATTGAGAAAGGTGAAGCTTAAAAACAAGGATGATAGTCAAGTGTCAAACTTTTTGAGAATGTTCAAACAATTGAACATAAACATATCCTTTGCGGAAGCTCTAGCCTATATGCCAAAGTTTGCTAAAATGTTCAAAGACCTCATCTCCAATAAAGAAAAGTTGGTAGATATGCCTAACACATCCTTAAATGAGAATTGCTCCGCCGTGTTGCTAAAGACGTTACCCACAAAACTTGGAGATCCCGGATGGTTTTTAATCCCTTGTAATTTTCTCGAGGTGGAAAATTTCATGGCACTAGCGGATCTTGAGGCAAAAAATCTTTTTGATGCACCAATTTATGATGAATATAGTGATGATGAGTTCTCCATTTTAGAGCCTCCATTCTTTGATGATCACACTACCTTGAGTTTTGAGGAGATACCTTTTGAAACACCAATCTTTGACATACCAATCTATGATAACTATAGTGATGAGGAGGGGTCTATCATTGATGAGAATGATGAGGTTCTTGATGTAAAACTCGCAAAAATAAGGTCATTATTTAATTCTATCTTTCCAATATTTTTGGAGTATTTTACAAAGTTAAATACTATTATGCTTAACGGTTTAAGTTGAAACCGATATTGAACATTTTATTCTTATATTTTGAAGAGTAACGAGGACTACTAGTGATCGCGATACCGACGGATGCCTAAAATTTTATATTTTATTATCGATCATTTCGATATTTAATACTTTCGATGATATCGTTTTAATTACGTATTAAGTCGTTATATTATCATTTTTCGTGTGCGTTTAAACGTTTGAAAAGTATTTTTATGAAACCCGAGCCCCGTGAATATTTTCAAATTTGACTAATAGTCATTTCCCGCTTTTTAACTAATATTTACATTTTGGTACAAAACTATGCAAAATTGGCAAAACTAACCCTTCCACCTACCATATATAAACTTTTTCTTACCTAACTAAACACATACAAAACAAGATACAAAAATTCTTCTCATTTTTTCTTTCTTTCTTTTCTAGCCGAGCCTCACAACACCATCTTTACCGAATTTTTTCTTGATTAATACTTTGATCCATCCAAATCTAAAACAAGTCCTCAATTTAGAATCAAAAGGTGATTCTAATGATACTAATTTTATCAACATGCATGAGGTTTTATTTTTTTGTTAAGAACTAGGGGGTATGATGGTTAGATAATCTTGTATGTGGTTATTTAGTGATGATCATGTATTCATCATATTGTTTTTGTGAAAAAGATTGATTTTAATTTTTTGGTTTTTATTTTTATAATTATTACCAGTGATAGGATGATCATATGTTGATTATAGGGGTGTAGGATCATGGGAAAAATGGTTAGAATTGATCAAAAACATGATTTTGTGGGAGATTTTAGTAGGTGATTTAGGTTAGTGGGAAAAAGGCTGATTTTGGGTACCTTATAGTTTGATTATTGTTTAACTAATTGTATAGGGTTGTAGAGAATTTAGTTAGCTTCTATTTGATATAAAGTAGAGCTTCTAGCTCCAAACGAACGAAAAGTTATGATAGTTTGATTATTCGTGTACCGGGAGACGAGTATCGGCACAACATGTAGTTGTTATCGATATTTAGATCGAATCTCGGGGACGATAGAAAAAGTTTTAAACGAGTCAAGGACTGATGTTAAAGTATAAACCCTAGATTGTGAGTCTATTTTCAAACCAAGGTGCTGGTTTTGTAAACGGAGTCGTTTATAGAAGTTAAAACGGTTGTATGAGTCGATGACGTAAAACTGCTCGGTTTTTGTAGTTCAAAGATGTGTCGGGCAGGGAACTTTAAAAGAAAAATCTTTTGACCAACTTTTGGGAGGACTTTCTATATATAGTAAGTAATTTCTCTGAGTAGTATCACAAAAATTTGATGTGTTTAAGTGGGGTAAACGAGCTAGTACATTTGGTATGTGTCGGCAGATTTTTATCAAAAGTATAGAATAATAAAGTTAATGTATAGGAGAGTATGATAGTATCACTTGTATCGTTTTATCTCGAGTTGTCATGATTTTATGAGTTTGAGTTTGATATTCTTATGTATGGTTATTTCTTGAGTCTATTAGTAATGAACGCGCCTTGTTTGATAGGTTGCGGTTTGCGTGTTTGAAAGGCATCATCTATCGTCGACAATCGTCTTCAACTACTTCTACCACTTAAGGTGAGTCTATAGCCTCGTTTGTGCAATTATATGATTTTAAAAACCCGCGAGGGGGAATACATGTTTTATAAACTTAGAACACAATATTTTTATCTCGAGTTGTCATGATTTTATGAGTTTGAGTTTGATATTCTTATGTATGGTTATTTCTTGAGTCTATTAGTAATGAACGAGCCTTGTTTGATAGGTTGCGGTTTGCGTGTTTGAAAGGCATCATCTATCGTCAACAATCGTCTTCAACTACTTATACCACTTAAGGTGAGTCTATAGCCTCGTTTGTGCAATTATATGATTTTAAAAACCCGCGAGGGGGAATACATGTTTTATAAACTTAGAACATAAGATTTTTATGGTATGCTTGTCCCTATCTGAATGGACCCGTGGTTGCCTTACATTGCATTGAGTAGTATATTGCCAATTATAAAAGCCTCAATTATGGTCCATTAATTAACCTATGATGGGTTAACCGCTTGTACAAATAATAGATCTATGGGTGAAGCCGCCCGATTCAGTTTGTGGATATGTATTCATAGAAGCTTATGCCTGAACATCCACTGTTTGAATATTTTGTTAAAAGATGTCTAAGCATACGGCAATGTACTTAATACCTGGGGTAATGACAATTAATAAATCTCTCGTCTTATTAGACTGATATGGGAGTGTCTAAGGGTTCGGTTCCATGAGCTTAATGTGATTGTTGCTATATACATTATATTTTTGATGCAAATTACTCGATGCTTGTTGCCTTCAAGTATGCTACTAAATTATAATTTTTGCTTGTGTTCAAAATGATTATATAAACCTATAGATTTCACTCAGCATTTTTGTTGATGATTTTTCTCACATGTATTTCAGGTAATCAAGGAGTGTGAAGCTTGGGAGTCACGGGAATGAAGTTGTGCACTGTTTTTCTAGTTTAAGCTCTTTGAATGTTATCGTTCCTTTGTTTAAAACAATATAAATCTTTTGTTTTAGTTGTATTTTGGTTACGATGTCTTGGGACTATGCTACTCTAACAAATGTTTTAGGAACGATAAATCTAAAACGTCTCTTTTCGAGTCATTCTTTATAAATTATGTGTTATTATACCATTGTTTAGCACCCAAAGATATATTCATATCCATGAGTTATAGAGAACTAGGTCGCTTTTCTGAAAACCTAAACTATAACTGACAGTTTTTATTTTTCAAAGAGTCGGTGCACATGACTTCGCGTGACTTCAGGTTCAAGCTACTTCTGGGATTACAATTTTAGTATACATTATTATGTATCCTTCACTGTTAAGTATTTATAAATAAATACTATAATCCCTGATTGATATATATCTGTATCGTTAAACTTCTCGATAAAGGTTTATCATTTATTAATGTTTTATTTGAATAAATTTCTGAAATTTTCTTGTACTTATTTTGAAGGATCTTCTATATTTATTTAAATTTTTGAAATTATTCTATTTCATTTTATTATGACCTTATATCTATTTTATAAATTTACCACCGATGAATTACGTCTTCGAGGAGGAGGAAGCAGGTTCCACTGTTACAAGTGAGTCACAGTTAACTAAGCCTTGTGGATCCCCACGTGACTAGTGTCCATTATTTTTTGTCATTGTACTCTATTTATCTTTAAGATCATTCATTGTTGATCTATGATGTGACAACCATGGTTTTGAGGTTCGTCAATTAGTTTTATTTTGTCCATATTTCGTAGAATTACGTGTCTTTATGTGTTTATGAGTTATGTGGTGTGAATAGAGTGTGGTTTGGACATCGTTTTCGGGTACGGGGTACCATGTGAGTGAAACAATGTGTGATTGTTTCATGTTCATGATCTCACATAGTAGTGACTATGAAATATGATGGTGTTATTTAGTGGTTTTACGTATACGTATATGTATTATAGAAAATCGTATTTTTACGATTTAGGGTTGTGCATTTAGGGGTCTCAGATGAGCTATTTAGTCACGGGAATAATTTATTGGATGGTTTTAAGTCATTTAGGACTTAATTATATAGTTTATTTCATATTCTAAGAGTTTTTATAAAACTGTATATTTTTACGTCTTTTACGGTATACGCGTAAATTTGACTAGTTTTACGGTTTTGAGGTTTTGGAGGTTTTTGGAGCTGAAATAAATTAAGGTAATATTATTAATATATTAATTAATAATAAAAAGAAAATAAAAATAATAAAATAATAAAGGGGGTCGGTATGGACGACGCAAGAAACAAAGAAGGAAAAGCCCAAAACAGGCCCAATGGACTTGTAATGGGATTAGGGGGCCTTTAGGACTTAACCAAACCTAACCCATAACAAAAATAATCAGATTTTTAACCTCCATAACAGCTCCTAGCCGAAATTCAACAATGGTGGCCAATTAGGGTTTCAAAAATAAAGATCTTCCATTGATTTCTAAGGTAAAACCTTCAAAACCCTTGTTCCATTAATGATTTTAATCAATTTAATCATGTAATTAATCTTATGATGGATTAGGGTTTGTGAGTTTTCTGAGATTAGTGAGATTAGGGTTCATATGAATTGATTACTTTGGTTATTATGAAGATTAGTGATTGTAATTAGGGTTTAATCATGTTTAAATTCGTTTTTAAAAACTGGGCAGAATTTTTGGTCCATTGTTTTGATCATATCTAGAGTTACACAAACTTTTAAATTTTTAATCTTATGTCCCTGGAAAGTTAATTGAATTAGATTTCAAATGAAAGAAAATAGAACTAAACTGGAGGTCAAGAAGTGGGTCAAAAACAGGTTACATCAGTCGGGTGTCAAAACAGTTTTTGGATCAGCCTGTTTTCATTTTATGTTTTGAATTGTTTGGGGTACTTAGGGTTATAATTGGAGCTTCAAATGAACATGAGGTTTAGATTATATATTAAATAAAAGATCTGGAGAAGGGCTAAGCAAATGGGATAGGGTAAGACCCACTGGTCATAACAAACTTTTCATATGTTCTATTTCAATAAATTCTGGATAGGTAAAAGTATATATATATATATATATATGGAGGCCTTAACAGTAGCTTTAAGGTTGAGGCCAAAGGGGAGAGTTATCTAACACATGTAAGGGCATAGGGTTTCTTTCATAGGGCATGTTATTTTTGTTAAGTGGGTGTTAGACCAATAGTTTGAAGTATGAAAAACGGGACTGTTTTTGGTTAAATGCTAACGGGACGAGTTATGAACTAAACTAAGTTAAGGGCTTTATATAGGGGTGAAACGAGATTCATATGGCGTATAAATGGGGTTAAGTTATAGGATAAGGTTAGGTATCCATCATAGATTGATGAGCCATTTTGGTATGTGGTTCATGTCTTGATTGTATATGTTTGTGTGTTTAGATTTGTGCTAGAGCGCGGGTACTTGGAGAAGCTTGTTCAGGTGAGTTTCATAGTCCCATGTCTTTTTTATGATTTTATTTCCAGATGGGATGGAAGAGACACTATATGGTTTTGTAAAGAATGTTGTGAATATTTTTCTGGTTTGTGATGGACTTGTGTGTACACGTATGTGATTAACTGCTATGTGATTCTTGATTGTGTTTATGATTTGGATCGGGGGACACGTACCGTCTCAGTTATTGTGGTTTGACTTGGTACCAAGGGGATGTTGACAAGTCGGGGCCTTGGAATTGTGGTTATTGGTAAGGCTTGGAGCCTTGGATTTGTGGTGATTGGTTAACCTTGAATGCTAGTTGTTAATACATAATTGTAGCACATTGTCCATATGTTCTTTTGTTAATGGTTGTTATTCACAGCTTATAACTGATTTGGCATTGGAGTCTAAACCTATGACTCTCACCAACATTATGTTGACGTGTTTTAGTGTCTCTTTCAGGTGAGAATGTGGTTAAGCGTGAGAATAGGAGTGGCTAGCTAGAAGGCTTAGGATTGCATTTGGAGGAACCCCCTTTCCTCTTAGTCTTTATTTATGTTTGAATAAGTGATACTTTGTGGACACCTATATGTTTGTTATTTGTTAATTGTATGTCTTTGGTAAGAGGTAGACCTGTTACCTACTTACCTAGACGCCTGCATTGTTTGAGATATCTTCATGACATTGTGTCACCATTATGATATTTCCGTTTCATTTAGTTATCTCTATAGACACGCTATTGTTGTGATGATATCCATACGTCACGCCCCATATTCCGCCATGGTGGGGTGTGACATATGATAATAGTTTCCTTTGATCCTTATAATTATTGTGATACATTGTATTGATAATGTGTATGCATTTGATGATTGAATTTTGTACATGATATGACTATACCATGATTACAATTAACTATTCATTTTATCTTCTCTCTTTGTGATGTGCCAGAATCATGCCACCTAGGATAATGACAAATGATGCCATTGCAAGGCTAGTTGCTGAAGAGGTAGCCAAAGCATTAGCTGCGGATAGAGGTGCTCGTGTTAACACTGAAGGAGCAGGTGGCTCTGGAGGTGCAGGTGCTGAAGGTGCAGGTGAACCTGTTGAACCAGAAATTGTTGGAGGAGCAGGTGAAGCTGAGAATCCTGCAGGTGAGGTTGCTCAGGCTGCTGCTACAGTAAAAGAGTGTACTTTTGCTGGATATATGAAATGTGGACCCACTACATTTTAAGGAACTGGTGGAGCACTGGAACTATTCAGGTAGATTGAGAAAACAGAAACAGCATTTGAGATTAGTGATTGCTTAGAAAGGAACAAGGTTAAGTTCGTAGTTGCTAATTTTAAGGATCAAGCTTTAAGATGGTGGAAGACTCAAGTTACTACAATTGGGTTAGAAGCTGCAAACAGGAAACCTTGGGATGAAATTAAAAGGTTGCCTGAAAGAAGAGTTCTGTCCAGAAGAAGAGTTATCTGCTTTGGAGGATGAGTTGAGGCACCTGAAGCTAAAAGATAACAACATTGCTGCCTATACTAGCCGATTCAATGAGTTGGTTTTGTTGTGTCCAGATGCTTTTGCTACTGAGAAAAAAGATGGACCAATACATTATAGGGCTGCCTGGGTACATAAAAGGTGAGACAACTTCATCTCGACCCAAGAACTTTGTTGAAACTGTAAGAATAGCTCATACACTTATGGGGTAGAAAGTTCAAGATAGGGCTGAGAAAGCTGTTGAGGGTAGTAAAAGGAAATGGGAGAATTTGTAGAGTGGTAATCAGAGTAATAACCGCCATAAGCAGTACAATCAGAGAAGAAATGATGGGGCTAGAGCTGCAACTAACAAGAATAATAATGCTGACCATGGGGGACCAGCCCAGAAATGTAAAAGCTGTGGTGTTTGTCACTTTGGTAATTTTCCACCAAGGTGCACTAAATGTGGAAATGTTGGACATGTTGTGGAGAAATGCAAGACAAGGATCCCTGCCACTAGAGTAAATGCTATTCCGATCAAGACTTTCTTTGAATGTGGTGAAGGTGATCATGTTCGTCCTAAATGCCCGAAGCTGAGGAACAAGAAGGCAGGTGAAGTTGTTGGGGCAGTTTATGCTGTTAAGGATGTTGATCAGGCACAAGGTCCAAATAGGGTGACGGGTACGTTCTTACTCAGCCATCGTTATGCTAGTGTGTTGTTTGACTCAGGATCTGATAGGAGCTTTGTAAGCACTTCCTTTAGTCATTTAATTGATACTGAGCCAACAAACCTAAATGCTAGTTATGAGGTCGAGTTAGTTGACGGACAATTAGTTAGTACTACCACTATATTTAAGAAGTGTCCTTTGAAATTAGCAAGTCATTTGTTTGAAATTGATTTATTGCTGATAGATTTGGGTTCGTTTAATGTGATTGTTGGTATGGGTTGGTTGGTTGCACATGATGCAGTGATTGTATGTGGGGAGAAAGTTGTTCACATAACAGTTAAGGACAAAGTGTTAGTAGTTCAAGGTGATGTCGGTAGATCTCGTCTAACAATGATATCTTGTATCAAGGCGAGGAAATATGTAGAAAGAGGTTGTCACCTGTTCTTGGCTCAAGTAATGGAGAAAGAACTACTGGTACGGCGTGTGGAAGATGTTCCGGTTATTTGTGATTTTCCTGAAGTATTTCCCGATGACTTGCCAGGGCTTCCGCCTCAGCGAGAAGTCAAGTTCAAGATTGATCTATTGTCGGGAGCTGCACCGGTGGCGCGTACACCTTATTGTTTGGCACCGTCAGGGATGAAGGAGCTGGCAGATCCGTTAAAGGTGTTAATGGAGAAAGGGTTCATTAGACCAAGTTCGTCACCTTGGGTAGCTCCAGTATTGTTCATGAAGAAGAAGGACGGATCGTTCAGAATGTGCATAGACTACCGAGAGTTGAACAAGTTAACTATTAAGAATCGTTATCCACTTCCTAGGATCGATGATTTGTTTGATCAACTTCAAGGTTTGTGTGTGTACTCGAAGATCAACTTGAGGTCGGGTTATCATCAACTTCGCGTTAGAGAGGAGGACATACCTATTACAGCTTTTCGGACGCGTTATGGACACTTTGAATTCCAAGTGATGTCGTTTGGGTTAACTAATGCACCTGCGGTTTCATGGACTTAATGAATCGTGTGTGTAAACCATACCTTGACAAGTTTATGATTGTATTTATCGATGATATCCTGATTTATTCCAAGAGTCAGGGGGAGCATGAAGGTCATCTGAAGATTATTTTGGAGTTGTTGAAGAAGGAGAAGTTGTATGCAAAATTCTCCAAATGTGATTTTTGGTTGGATATATCCAATTCCTTGGGCACGTGATCGATAGTAGCGGTGTTCATGTTGATCCTTCCAAAATTGAAGCTATTAGAGATTGGGCTACGCCTACAACCCCGACTAAAGTTAGACAATTCTTAGGATTAGCTGGATACTACCGGAAATTCATAGAAGGATTCTCTTTAATTTCTAAACCTCTTACTAAACTCACACAGAAAAACAAGAAGTATGAGTGGGGTTCAGAAGAAGAAGAAGCATTCCAGACCTTGAAGCGGAAGCTGTGTTTTGCACTAATTTTGGCTTTGCCCGATGGAGCTGAAGACTTTGTGGTATATTGTGATGCATCACATAAGGGTTTTGGTGTTGTGTTGATGCAAAGGGAGAAAGGATCGCGTATGCATCTCGTCAATTGAGGAAGCATGAGGAGAATTATACTACACATGACTTGGAACTAGGAGCTATTTCTTTGCCCTTAGACTTTGGAGACACTATCTCTACGGTACAAGAAGTGTGGTATATACCGATCATAAAAGCCTGCAACATATTTTAGATCAGAAGGAGCTAAATATGAGACAGAGAAGATGGGTAGAGTTGTTGAGTGATTATGACATTCAAATTTTCTATCATCCCGGCAAAGCGAATGTAGTTGCCGATGCTCTTAGTAGGAAAGATAGAGAAAAAACCAAAAGGGTTAGAGCTTTAGCCATGACAACGTATTCTGATTTATCTAATCGAATACTTAAAGCTCAAACAAAAGCGATGAAAGAGGAGAATGTGAGAAATGAAGACTTGGGTAGAAGGATTACGCCTATATTTGAAATTCATGATGACAGAATTCGGTATTTCGAGAATCGTGTATGGTTACCGGTGTATGGAGGACTGAGAGATTTAATTATGCATGAATCTCATAAGTCTAAATATTCGATTCTCCTAGGATCGGATAAAATGTACCAAGACCTGAAGAAATGCTACTGGTGGCCGAATATGAAGGCTAACATTGCTACTTATGTTAGTAAATGCTTGACGTGTGCTAAGGTGAAGTTTGAGCACAAAAGACCTTCAGGTTTACTACAACAACCTGAAATTCTAGAATGGAAATGGGAGACGATCACTATGGATTTTGTTTTGGGACTTCCGAGAACTTCTAGTGGTCATGATACGATTTGGGTGATTGTTGATCGGTTGATTAAGTCGGCTCATTTCATGCCGATAAAGAAAACCGATGACTTAGACAAACTTAGTCGGTTGTATTTGAAGGAAGTTGTTTGTAAACATGGAGTTCCTTTGTCAATTATATCTGATCGAGATAGTCGGTTCACATCTTAGTTTTGGAAATCGCTTCAGCGAGCTTTGGGGACTCAGTTGGACATGAGCATTGCGTATCATCTGGAAACGAACGGACAAAGTGAAAGAACTACTCAGACCTTGGAGGATATGTTGCGAGCGTGTGTAACAAAATTTGGAGGTAGTTGGGATCGACACTTACCTTTGGTGGATTTCTCATACAACAATAGTTATCACGCAAGTATCAAGGTTGCGCCTTTTGAAGCACTTTACGGGCGAAAGTGTATATCACCAGTTGGTTGGTGTGAAGTTGGAGAAAGTCAATTGACGGTCCTGAATTGATTAGAGAAACGACCGAGAAAATCGTGCAAATCAAGAATCGTTTATTGACAGCCTGTAGTAGACAGAAGAGCTATGCGGATAAGAGGAGAAAACCATTGAAGTTTGATATTGGCGATATGGTTATGTTGAAAGTATCACCTTGGAAAGGAGTAATTTGATTTGGCAAGCGAGAAAAGCTTATTCCACGCTATATTGGTCCCTTCAAGATTATTGATTGAGTTGGTCCTGTGGCGTATAAGTTAGAATTTCCAGACAAGTTAAGTGCTATTCACAATACTTTTCATGTTTCTAATCTTAAGAGGTGTTTAGCGGACGAGAATTTGATAATTCCACATGAGGAGATTCACTTGGACGAAAAGTTGCATTTCATTGAAGAACCGGTGGAGATTATGGATCGAGAGGTGAAACGGCTTAAGCAAAGTCGGATCCCGATAGTAAAAGTGCGATGGAATTCCCGACGTGGACCCGAATACACTTGGGAGCGAGAGGACTACTTCAAGAGAAATTATCCGCATTTGTTCGTAGACGGACCTAAGGAGAAGTAAGCCCCGGGACGGTGCTCTCCTAAGGTGGTGAGGATGTAAAACCCGCAAAAATAAGGTCATTATTTAATTATAACTTTCCAATATTTTTGGAGTATTTTACAACGTTAAATACTATTATGCTTAACGGTTTAAGTTGAAACCGATATTGAACATTTTATTCTTATATTTTGACGAGTAACGAGGACTACTAGTGATCCCGATACCGACGGATGCCTAAAATTTTATATTTTGTTATCTATCGTTTCGATATTTAATACTTTCGATGATATCGTTTTAATTACGTATTAAGTCGTTATATTATCATTTTTCGTGTGCATTTAAACTTTCGAAAAGAATTTTTAGGAAACCCGAGCCCCGTGAATATTTTCAAAATTGACTAATAGTCATTTCCCGCTTTTTAACTAATATTTACATTTTGGTCCAAAACTATGCAAAATTGGAAAAACTAACCCTTCCACCTACCATATATAAACTTTTTCTTACCTAACTTCAAACATACAAAACAAGATACAAAAATTCTTCTTATCTTTTCTTTTTTTCTTTTCTAGCCGAGCCTCACAACACCATCTTTACCCAATTGTTTCTAGATTAATACTTTGATCCATCCAAATCTAAAACAAGTCCACACTTTAGAATCAAAAGGTGATTCTAATGATACCAATTTTATCAACATGCATGAGGTTTTATTTTTTTGTTAAGAACTAGGGGGTATGATGGTTAGATAATCTTGTATGTGGTTATTTAGTGATGATCATGTATTGATCATATTGTTTTTGTGAAAAAGATTGATTTTAATTTTTGAGTTTTTATTTTTATAATTAATACAAGTGATAGGATGATCATATATTGATAATAGGGGTGTAGGATCATGGGAAAAATGGTTAGAATTGATCAAAAACATGATTTTGTGGGAGATTTTAGTTGGTGATGTAGGTCAGTGGGAAAAAGGCTGATTTTGGGTACCTTATAATTAGATTATTGTTTAACTAATCGGATAGGGTTGTAGAGAATTTCGTTAATTATTCGTGTACCGGGAGACGAGTATCGGCACAACATGTAGTTGTTATCGATATCTGGATCGAACCTCGGGGACTATAGAAAAAATTTTGAAACGATTCAAGGACTGATGTTAATGTATAAACCGTATATTGTGAGTCTATTTTCAAAGCAAGGTGTCGGTTTTGTAAACGGAGTCGTTTATACAAGTTAAAATGGTTGTATCAGTCGATGACGTAATACTGTCCAGTTTTTGTAGTTTAAAGATGTGTCGGGCAGGGAACTTTAAAAGTAAAATCTTTTGACCAAATTTTGGGAGGACTTTCTATATATAGTAAGTAAATTCTCTGAGTAGTATCACAAAAATTTGATGTGTTTAAGTGGGGTAAACGAGCTAGTACATTTTGTATGTGTCTGCAGATTTTTATCAAAAGTATAAAATAATAAAGTGAATGTATAGGAGAGTATGATAGTATCACTTGTATCGTTTTATCTCGAGTTGTCATGATTTTATGAGTTTGAGTTTCAGTTTGATATTCTTATGTATGGTTATTTCTCGAGTCTATTATTAATGAATGTGCATTGTTTGATAGGTTGCGGTTCGCGTGTTTGAAAGGCATCATCTATCGTCGGCAATCGTCTTCAACTACTTCTACCACTTAAGGTGAGTCTATAGCCTCGTTTGCGTAATTATATGATTTTAAATACCCGCGAGGGGGAATACATGTTTTATAAACTTAGAACACCAGATTTTTATGGTATGCTTGTCCCTATCTGAATGGACCCGTGGTTGCCTTACATTGCATTGAGTAGTATATTGCCAATTATAAAAGCCTCAGTTATGGTCCATTAATTAACCTATGATGGGTTAACCGCTTGTACAAATAATAGATCTATGGCTGAAGCCGCCCGATTCAGTTTGTGGATATGTATTCATAGAAGCTTATGCCTGAACATCCACTGTTTGAATATTTTGTTATGAGATGTCTAAGCATACGGCAATGTGCTTAATACTGGGGGTAATGACAATTAATAAATCTCTCGTCTTATTAGACTGATATGGGAGTGTCTAAAGGTTCGGTTCCATGAGCTTAATTCAATTGTTGCTATATACATTATATTGTTGATGCAAATTACTCGATGCTTGTTGCCTTCAAGTATGACACTAAATTATAACTTTTGCTTGTGTTCAAAATGATTATATAAACCTATAGATTTCACTCAGTATTTTTGTTGATGATTTTTCTCACATGTAATAACTTAGATTTTAGTTCTTTGAAATTGTGTCTAATCGAATTGATCGCGGTTAAATGTGCGACTCAGTTGTTCTTGATGTAAAAAGAAAATGTCGTTGATAATCTTTTTAAAATAAAAATGAAAACTTTTAAAATGTAAACTTTAAAAATTAAGACTTTATAAAAGAAGTAAACTTGAAAATTAAACTAAGACAAAATAAATTAAAATGAGACTTGATAAAAATGGCGGAAAAAATAAGAGTTTGAAAATAATTCGGAAAACAATCTAAAAAATAATTCGGGAAAACTTAAAATTAAACTAAGTCGGAATACCAAAATTCTAACGTAATTCGGAATGCCTAACTACAACCTAACCCGGAATGTGTGGTTCATCACACAATTCGGAATCTACAAACATAACACAATCCGGAATACCCAAACACACACAATCCGGAATAATGTTAGCATACAATCCGGAATGCAAAGGAATCCCACCTTATTCGGAATAGTATATCAAATCGTAATCCGGAATGTTTATTTCCTAAGCAATCCGGAATATGGCTCTTGGTACGTAATACGGAATAAAGAATTCGGATCTAATCCGGAATATGTAACTACAATGCTAATTCGGAATATTAAGTAGATTTGGAGGGAAAGAAAATTTGCTAAGTCGGAATAATATGAATTGCTATCTAATTTGGAATAAATTGTTGGATGTAATCCGGGAAAATGGTTTATGAACCCGAATAAGAAAAATAAGCTAAATAACAAATAAGCAATAATTCAAATAAGCACTTACCAAAACTTTAACCAAACTAATTTTAAGAAAAATTAAATAAGCCACAAATCAAAAACTTTAAAAACACTAAATAATCAAAATATTTAAAATCAACTTTTAAAAGATTAATCTATAAAAATCACTTAATTAAAATAAGACAAACACAAATAAGCAAAAAGCACAATAAGCTAAAACATTAAACACAACAAAACCACAAGAGCAATCAAATACGCAAATCAATAATCAAATAAGCATAAAGATTAAACAAACTATATGATTAATCAAACCAAAATAATAGATTTAAATCAAGAAAGGAAGAATGTGAATTATCTAAAAAGTTTGAAATTGAGAAGAAGATTAAAGATCCAAAATTACAAGATTAAAGATGAAAGCTTAAGAACATGAAATAAATCTAGAGAGAGAAAGTAATTAATCTACTCCTACTCCTACTCTAATCTATCTGATTCTAACTAATTTAACTCTAACTAACTAACATCTCCTAATGAAGGATTAGGATGGTATTTATAGGAGGAGGGGAAGGTTGTTGTTGCTTCTTTCTTTCTCTTTGTCTTTTCGTCTTTTAATTTAGTCTTTCTCGACTTTGTCTCGGGATTTGTCGAATGATAAAATGAACTTGTCTTATAATTTTCTTCTTTTATTAGACTTGGTTCTTCGACTTCGTTAAACTTCCGTCTTTAGACTTTTTCTTCGATAAATCTTCCGAATAGGCCTTTGACTTCCGTTCTTTTTGCACTCTTGATCTTTTGACTTTGTCTTTTGTCTTTTTCTTTGATAAAAGCCCGTGGAAGCCCGTGTTTTCTTCCTTCTTCATATTTTGGTCCTAAAACACAACAAAAACACAAACCACGCATAATTCCGCCTTTTACGACATTAAATACACGTTTTGGTCTTGTTTTTATTATAATTAAGTGGTAAAAGGATAAGTGTTTTCACTCTTATTAACATGTATTTCAGGTAATCAAGGAGTATGAAGCTTGGGAGTCACGGGAATGAAGTTGTGCACTGTTTTTCTAGTTTAAGCTCTTTGAATGTTATCGTTCCTTTGTTTAAAACAATATAAATCTTTTGTTTTAGTTGTATTTTCGTTACGATGGCTTGGGACTACGCTACTCTGACAAATGTTTTAGGAACGATAAAACTAAAACGTCTCTTTTCGAGTCGTTCTTTATAAATTATGTGTTATTATACCATTGTTTAGCACACAAAGATATATTCCGCTACCTGTAAATTTGGGGGTGTTAAACTTGATATTGAAAGATTTCTTAGTGAAGATGAATTAATAGAAAGAAATTGAAGATTATCTTAAGAGAGGTGATATTAAGATTGATAACTCTAGTTAAAATTGGGAAGAATATGTTTTAAAGATTGAGAGATTTCTTAGTGAAGATAAGTTGATTAATGAGGAGATTGAAGTTATCTTAAGAGAGATGATATTGTGGTTGATACATCTTCTTCTAATTGGGATGAGGATATTCGTGAAATAGAGAGATTGCTTTATGGAGATTCCATTCCCATTCAATCCTCTCATGAACCTTCACCTATTACTCCTTCTCACACACCTTGTGAAACACCTCATAACCAAAATGCTTCACCTATTTCACCACCTTTCTTACAAACCAATTCACACCATCTCTTTGAACCTTCACTTGATGAACCAATATTTGAGAAGTTTCATAATGATAGTGACTTGTATCATTTGGATGTTGAATTGGAGAGATTCTTTATGCCACCTTATGAGGATGTTTATGATGAGGGGTTTTTTAAGAACAAGAAAGACATGGTGGTTTCCTCTACAAGTGTGCTGACACTTACTACTCCACAACCTTTCTCTAAAGATGTGAAGTATCAACGAGTATCTTCTAAGGCTACCACCACTTGTTATTTTCCCATGAAGGAAAAGGTTTTTGATCCTGGTATAGAGAATGTTGAGCCAACTCAGTATCCGCCTGAGGCATTAGAAGGAACACTTGTGGGAGATTTTAGAGTATCACCTTATCATCTTTTGTGAAACTTAGGGGAAAGAATCATAAACAATGAAACCTCACCCACCTCACCATTGATTAAGATGTCCACTTTTGGGTTGTGCTACTTTTGGGAGGGCAATTATGTATTTGATCTTGGTGGATATTTATGGCGTTTTGTATACTTGAGAACTTGTTTTACCTTATCATGGAGAGTTTTCCTAAGAAGGTAAATCTTTTACTCTCCATGATAGGTTTTCCATAGACACTTTAAGTGTGGGATGAGTCGAGCTAGAGACTCTTTAAATCAAGCTTGTACAACTAGGATTAGATCATTTAGACTAGAGTCTGGTAGGATAGGATTCATAAAAGGGTATATAGTTGAGAAGAAGTGTAGGGGGTGCCTATCTTTTGTCTTCTTCGTGTTTGTAGGGTTTCTCTCTCATTTCATTCTTGGAGGTTATGGAGGAGGCCCTCGTATCGGGTTCACTTTGATACTATTGTGATTTTCAAAACACTTGTGCTTAAAATGAATTCAATATAGTGGACCTTTCCTTAGCTTGGGTTTAAGCAAAGTTATCAATGTCATAAGTGTAGGGGAGTTTACTCCAATACTCTTAACATTAAGGGCAATGTTTATCTTAAGTGTAGGGGGTCTTCTATCGAAATGACCTTACCTAGAACTTTGTCATTGACTTCATGATAACTTGGAAATTAATTTTTCAAAAATTTTTCTAATTTTTTATCTACTTTGGCCACCAAAAATATGCATTCATAATTTTTGCATTAACCATTTTTCATTTGCATAACACATTTGCATTGTATATATTCTTCTTTTTTTTCATCAAAAATATATAAAAAGGAAAAAATATATTAAAGGATTTGGTTTAACAAATTTAGACTTCTTTGACATATTAAGCCTAGCATGGATACTTTGACTCCACCCGAGTTTGCTTATCCAAGCATTCTTTAGCTAGTAGCCTTAACCATGTAGACCTTTATTGGTTTATTAGGCTAAGCATCCACTAGTCTCATTATTTGAGATTTTAAATTGTGGAGAACAAGAGATGATAGAGTTTGAAGTAAGTGTTAAGGGCTAGATAAACCTCATATTAATTAATTGTGGTTTTTATATCCCCTTTTGTGGCCTTTACTTTCTTGTCAATGCATGTATATATGTTAATAAATAATCAAGAACGGTTTTAATTGGTTTGTAGTCTCTTATGCATTTTTGACTAATCATTCGTGGTTGGTATAAGTACATCTTAAGATTCTAAGTTTGAACGCTTTATGTGTACTAGACTTATGTCATGCTTAATACTTAGCGAGTGTTTTTCCTTTTATTCTTTTCATCTTTCTTTGTGAGGAATAAAAAAAATAAGAGCGTCTTACAAAAAATGAGTGACTAGAAAAAAAAAGAAAAAAGAAAAAGAAGAAAAAAATAATTATACAAGACTCCAAGGAGGGGCAGTGAAGTGTTAATTATAGTAGCTATTGAATTCTAATATTCCTCTCACAAGGGTTGCGGGGATTTAATAGTTGCTCCAATCCAATATTACCTTGACGGGTTGCGGGAGTGAAGATCGAAGGTCTCAAAAAGGCGGCGGATATAAATTATTGCGTGAGTTTTATTTTCCTTTTCTTAGCGAGTGAGTAGCTACTTATTAATTCATGACATAAGGATCTTACACATAAGGCGAATGAATTATTATCTTGAGTCAGACTTATATCGATTGTGGGCGGTTTTTGAGTAATGGATAAGATGGTTACTTAGGATTAAAATTGTGCTTCCTTATTTTGAGATTTAACATTTCTTATATTTCACGCTTTAAATAATGACAAATTTGCCCTCAAGCAATTTGCTCAAATAATAACCGGTCTTAGAGGCATAATAAGTGGGGGTATAATGGTAACACAATTAATATATATGAATGAGTTGATGCACTTTCACTTATGGAAAACAATGATCTTGTTTTTAAGCTTAATATAGGGAAAGTGAAACTTGAGGATGATAAGTGTTCATGGTATTAAAGCCCTAATTAAAGTCTTTGATTTCTTTATGAGTTAGTTCCATCAAAACCATTTCAAGAAAAATCCAAAAATATATAAATAGAATTGCTTTCCTTTGCATTGCATTATAAAAAAAATCAAAATCATGCATCATATAGTGTAGTGTAGTGTAAATGCATTCCATATTGGCCAAGGTGGATTAATTATGAGAAAAGTGTAAATTGGTGCTTTAAAATGTGGCATTGCATGAGGTCATGGCAATGATCAAGTGTAGAGGATTTGATATGAGTGAAATCTCATATCAATTATATCTATAAAACTCCTAAAACACAAGGAAAATACCAAACTTTATTGTGCTAAAATG
This sequence comes from Glebionis coronaria, assembly GCA_025667525.1. Classification (NCBI taxonomy): domain Eukaryota; kingdom Viridiplantae; phylum Streptophyta; class Magnoliopsida; order Asterales; family Asteraceae; genus Glebionis; species Glebionis coronaria. The sequence continues at coordinate 408,687 of CM046880.1, forward strand.
GAATTATGGGGTATTATTGTTGTTTGTGAATGTGTAGGTACAAAGATACGATTTGGTGCAAACACGGTTTTCAAGGCTCATTTATGAAGAAAAAGACAAGAAAAATATCAAAATTCACCAAGTCAAGAAGTTCAAAGGCCAAGGGTGATCAAGTAATGAAATGAAGGACCAATGTTGTTGATTTCCAAGACTTAAGGGCTGGATTTGACAAAAGTGTAAAGATATATTTGAGCTAAACTAATCATTGGAAATAAATAAGAGGCACTCATCATCAGCCATAATACTACAGCAAACATGGACTTTACAAGTAATATTTGGAAGAATATTCACAAGCCATTAATATTCGACTCTCATTAAAACATCAACTTTGTTCATTTAATGAGGAATAAGAGGCACAATTAATGAAATATTTAGCAGCCAAATGATGAGAAGTATTACTACAGTAATAAAGGAAGTCCAATGATGTCGTAGAAAATGAATCTAAGAGTTAAGGCAAGCATTAAAAGCATCAATTATCCAGCCAACAGCAATCATATTGCACCATTTATGAACCATGAGCCTACAACAGCATTAAAGCTAAATGATTGGCAATATTAAATGGCTCGATCACCATCTGCAACATTTATACCAATCATAGCCATTAGTAAACAAAAACCCGAATCCCACAATATCCATCCCAGCCAATCATATATCATTATTCTCTTGATCCGGATCACATTTTGTGCAGCCCAGTCACCACATGCCACGTGGCAACTTCTGATTCGTCACAACACATCATCACCCCTCATCCCCTACATTCTCTCTCGGCTATATATATACGTCCTTTGTCTTTCATTTTTCATGTAGAATTTTAGTGTGTAGTTTTACACACACATAGTTAGCAAGAGTTAATCTCCCATTTTCATTTTCCTTTCTCCTTTCCACATCTCTAGTGTGTGAAGTAACACACCCTAGAGTTAGTTAGATAGTTAGTTAGTGTAACCGATTGTAACAACTTGATCTCTATTAATGCAATAAACATTCTACTACATTCTCCTTCAATCTTGTTCACTTTTCTACTCATTACACAGATAGCTGAGAAACTGGTTACGTGATCCTGAGGAGTTCGTTTTGAAGAAGTTTTGATGTTGTGTTGTTTTACCGAATGTCTTTAGTTGACATTCCTCCATTATTCTTTATATGATGATTCTTGTGAAACGTTCATGAAACTGCCATTGATGAAGTTGATGCTCCAAGTTTTGGAGTTCGTTTGGATTTGTTACTGAGTTCTAGTTTCGTGTAGCTGGATTGATACGAGTTTCGAATGATACGTTTTTTTATGACAAGAAGCTGCGATTAGTTCGTGTAGAAAGAAGTTTGTTGTTGGTTAGACGATATAACAGTCAAATTTGTGACTGTTTGATGTGGATGGAGACGAGTTGCTGTGTTGGGTTTGCTAGCAGAATTTCGTATCGTTATCAGTTCGAGATTAGTTTGAAAAGGCGATATCGATGTCGGCTTTGTTTTGGATCAAATTCGAGTTGCATGGTACTTAGCAAGCTTAGCGCTTCGTTACTTCGTCAACGGATTCTTCAATAACCTATGGTTAAGCTCGTTCTAACTTTCTGCAACTATTAGACTTAATAGCCATTATACTTTAGTGTACGCTTTCCTGATTGGTTGCGAGTATATGACACTTGTGATAAGGACTTGTAGCCTATGCCTATTTGATTCGATTGAGTACTTGTAGAATTACTGATATTAGATTTACACTTGTAGTTTGTTAAAATTGTTTTCAACTAGTTTTTTGATGTGGAATTTAGAAGTATAAGTATAGTTTGTTTAACTAACTACAAGATTAGAAGTAATAATCAAATCCGGTTTCAGCTTATAGAAGTCTGTGAAGATTTAAGATTTAGAGTCTAAAAATTGATTGTAAAGTTTACATGACTGCATGACAATTTGCTTTAGAAAAAGTTGGTAGTTTAATCCTTGATAGTTTGAGTTGGGCTATAGTGTATCATGTTGGGCCAAACATTCTCACACATAGGACGAATTTAAAAACAGTGAGAAGAACAAAATTTGATTTTTACTTTGAATTTAGACTTTATAAAAAATTACATTTTTACTTTTATAAAAATTAGATTTTGTCATTTTTGATATTGTACTTTTATAAAAAAAATAGTTATTTAAAAGTTTGTTAAAAGTTTGTTAGATTGTGGTTAAAAAATTAGTTGAGATTTTGTTAGAAAGTTAGTTATATTTTTCTTGTTGTATTTTTAGTTAAGTTTGTTAAATTTGATAAGTAGTTTTATTTTTTGTTGTTTTTGTTAAAAAAAAGTTGCTAGTTGGTTACTTGTTTGCTTTAATTGTACATTGTGTTTAATTGCTTGTAAGTGAAATATGTTTTAGTGTAGTACCGTTACGTAGTGATACTATTTTTACATTTTTGATTGCTTTGTTGAATTAGACATAGATACCAAATCCTTTATTAAAACCAAAAACAATTAAAAACTTGATATTAATTGGACTTTCAATTTGTCGTGAGTTGGAAAATACGAACTTGAAAAGATCAAATATTAGTCCTCGCTTCATCGGACCATTCGACATCATAGAACGCGTTGGTGAAGTGTCATATCGTTTAGCGTTACCGCCTCATCTATCACACGTTCACAATGTGTTCCATGTGTCCTTACTCAGAGGATACAACTATCATCCAGTTCATGTTGTCCAATATCTTCGAGAGGATCTTTCTTATGTCGAAGAACCCGAGAGAGTTCTTGAACGACAAGATCGTGTCATGCGGAGGAAGACGATCCCTTTCGTCAAAATCCTCTGGAGGGATCATCCTGAGCGGGAAGCGACTTGGGAGACGGAGGAGTCTATACGGACTTCTTACCCTCATTTCTAGTTTATTCGGGTATGTTTTTCTTTTAGTTATGTTTTCTCCAATTCGAGGACGAATTGTTCTTTTAGAGGGGAAAAGTTGTAAAACCCGCATTAAAATACCATGAACAGTACATATGAACAGTGAACATCCAAAAATACGGTAAAATTAAAACTTTCCATTTATAATATAATTCTCGTAACAAGATATTTAATAACATGTAATTACGTATATATTATAAATGTGTTAAGTACACGACATATAAAAATCACGATAATTAAACATGAACGATCACGTAAATAATTTAACTCGGGAAAACTACGGGTTTCCCCGTGGGCTCCCTATGTGCCGCGGCTAAAAAAGAGAGAAAGGAGAAGTGGGCTTGGCCCATGACCCAACTTAAAACATGTTAAGTAAAAACACAGGAAAACATAAACATATTTGTAGGTTTACAGAAAAAGTTCTCCCTTGCCTCCCTTGTCTCCTCTTGCCGTCGGCCACCTCAAAACACAAGGACAAACCGGACGATTTTGGTGGTTGATTAATTAAGTGTACGTGATCGTGATATAATGCTTTCTTCCACGAGTTCAGTATAACCAAACACCTTCTCTTTTCTTTTTAATTCTTATTGAATTCATGTTTTTATTTAATTAATCTTAAAAACAAGTAATTAAAACATGTAAGATTAATTAAATCATGGTTTAAGGGGTGGTTGGTGTTGCTTTGGTTCGGTCGAGACCCAAGCCGAGAGCCTCAAGCCTCTCGGTGGTGTTTGTTTTGCCCAACCGAGACCTCATGGTCTCGGTGTTGGGGTTCGTGTGGTTCGAACACAGCAAGGGGGACCCCGACCGCGTGTCGGGGTGTGGTTTTATCTTGGACCGAGTGCCAACCGAGACCTATACGGTCTCGGTGGGGTTTTTGGCTAACAGTGGGAACCGAACAACAACAGGGGGAACCGGTCACGAACCGGTGGGAACCAGCGTGAACCGGTGTGAACCGTGAGCCACCAGTGGCAACAGGCTAGCCGATCTAGCCATTGATAGGGCTGTTTGTTTCGGCTATATGTTTCGGCTTATATGTGACCCCGGGTTTCGGCCTCGGGTTAATTTTTAAAACACGGGTTCGAGATTCGGGAAAAATATTAAAATCAGAAAATATGTTTAATTTAATTAATTACTAGACTTCTAAATTAATTAAATTCATGACTTAGGTTAAATATTAAAAATTAATATTTCATGTATAACTTAAAGTATTTTACTTAGCTTAATTTAATTAAAACATGTATTTTTAATTAAATTCTTATAATGTATAGTTTAATTAAATTAACCAAGTTATTTAATTAATAAGCTATAACCATGACTGGTATTATACTAATTAAACTTTACTTATTATAATAATCCAGCTTATTTCTAATTATGGAAACTTACTATTTTTAGAAACCTACTAATTATGGAAACCTGCTATTTTTAGAAAGTTACTTAGTATTACAATACAAGTATTATAATACACTATTACAAGAATAACATACAACATAACATCAGTATAACTACAGATAACATAGTAACACACTAAAACATGACAAAATAACTGTAACAAGCTAATAACACACAGAACCAGTAAAACACATGTAATTCAGACAACTCATACACGTTCCCATTATTAAGTAGTATTATCCGTCAAGGCGGAGTAGTTTCTTCAGCGTTTCCATTAGCTTCTACTGGACATAAGGTATGGATTTCCCGTCCTTTAGTAAGGACAACCTCTTCCTTTATTAGGATTTCCCGTATGCAGCCAACTGTTTTCCCCAGTAGTTACAGATTAAATGCTTATGTTTTATTAGTTACCTTACCATATACATGCATGACCAGTTTCACCTAGTTATGGAGGTACCATAACCATAACACTAGAGGCACCAGTGTTATGACTTCGCCACGGCGGAGTGATAGCTCGTGGCGTCCCTTTCAGTTATTTGGCCATTATTATATTATTATTATTATCATGTAGGACGTATTGGTGCATCCTAGGTTTAGTTTCATTCAGGATTTCATGGTGAATGTGGTGTGTGCCTTGCATCCTTCATAAGGAGTTGATCCCTCCTACCCATTACCAATTAATTAGAGGCATCCCCTCTAATTTGCATGACGAGGTCACCCTCCAAGTATTCATGCACGTTGTTGAACTCATGACCTATATTAGCTTTTGGTATAATAAACTAATACAGATTTTTGTAAGTAACATAAGCTATGTTTTCAAAACTAAAACCAGTAAACATGACATACATCTAGGTTTTCCCATGACTTATTCATTTCCCATTCATGCTTTATATGCTTTCACTCCTTTATGTATTTACGTTATGCTATATATCCGTGCACTGAGCGTTATGCTCAGCCGTTTTCCATTTCCATGTTCCCAAATGGCAGGTACCCAAGGTCGCAAGTAGGAACTCCAGAGTATGTACATTCAGATTGGAAGCTATCCGGCCTCTTTTACCTTATGCATTTATTCCTACTTTCTCATACTTTACTTCATTTAGACATTGTTTAGTCCTTTCATTTACAGTACTTAATATTGCTTTTGTGTGAGTTACTTAGACTACCAATATTTGATTCTGGTATTTCTATTTATGGTCATGAATGTTTAGACATTTACCTTGCATGCTTTGATGACACACCATAATTTACTATAGCATTCCATCTTAACAAATGGGTTGTTACAGACAGTATAAAGGGCATACGTTACTCTAGAGGTTCCGCCTACGGCTGTAACAACTAGACTGAGGGGACATGATGACGTATAGTCCCCAGCCGGGTCATGAACCCGACCCACGGATACTACCCGTATCTGGCCCATCACGAATGGGTTGGATTAATGTCATTTGGGCTTATGGGCTTCGAATGAATAGTGGCCGCACAAGATATGTATAGCCCACGGCCCGGCACAGCTGGTACAGAGTTAGACAAAATCACAACCTAATTAGGATTGTGATTTACCCTAAAGTGGAGGATATACACTAACCTTAATTAGAATATAACAATCAAGCTAATTATGCTACATATCCTTTATTTGGGGCCAAAGCTTCGATAAAAGCCCACTAGGGTTTTACCGCCTATATAAGGAACCCCCAAGGTGTCACACCCCACCATGGCGGAATATGGGGCACGACGTATGGATATCATCACAACAATAGCGTGTCTATAGAGAGAACTATATGAATTAGAAATGTCATAAAAGGTGACATAAGTGTCATGACAATATCTCAGCAATACAGAAGTCTAGGTAAGTAGGTAACAGTTCTACCTCTTACCCAAGACAAACAATTAACACAAACAAAACAACATATAGGTGTCCACAAAGTATCACTTATTCAAATATATAAAAATAAACTAAGAAGGAACGGGGATCTCATTCTAAATGCATTCCTACGTGACTCCAATCCAAGCCACATATGTTCTCACGCTTAACCACATTATCACCTGAAAGAGACACTAAAACACGTCAACATAATGTTAGTGAGAGTCATAGGTTTAGACTCCAACGCCAAAAATCAGGTCATAAGCTGTGAATAATAACCATTAATTAAAGAACATATGGACAATGTGATACAAACATGCATTAACAACTAACATTCAAGATTTAACCATTCACCACAATTTTCCAAGGCTCACAGTCTTACCAAACACCATGGTCCCATAGGCGCCCATACACCTATGTACCAATCCCAAGGCCCCGCCTTGTCATTATCTATTGGTCCCATAGATGCTCATACATCTATGTACCTCGCCAAGGCCCCGCCTTGTGAACATCCCCTTGGTACCAAGTCAAACCACAATAACTGAGACGGTACGTGTCCCCCGATCCAAATCATAAACACAATCAAGAATCAATTAGCAGTTAACCACATAAGTATACACAAGTCCATCACCAATCATAAAACATTTACAGCATAAGTTATAAAACCATACAATGTCTCTTCCATCCCATCTGGAAGTCAAAATCATTAAAAGATATGGGACTATGAAACTCACCTGATTGAGCTTCTCCAACCATCCGCATACTAGCAAAAAGCTAAAACAAACAAATACACACAATCAATACATGAACCGTATACTAAAATGGTTCATCAACCTATGATGGATATCTAACATTCTCTCATATATTTAACTCGTTTATATGCTCTAAGAATTCCATTTCTCGCCCCAACAAGTCCTTTACTTAGTTAAACTTGATACCTATCCTGTTTACTTTTCACCCAAAACAAACCCGATTTTTAGTCCTCAAACTATGGGTCGAACACATCTTAACCAAAATAAGATTTTTTGTAAAAGAAACCCTATGCCTTTAAATGTGTTAGCTAACTCCTCTCTTTTGCCCCAACATTAAAGCTACTGTTAAGGCCTCGATATATATATATACTTCTGTCTATTAGGATTTTACTGATTTTGAACATACAAAAAGTTTGTTATGATCAGGGGGTCTTACCCTAACCCATTTGCTTAGCCCTACTCCAGGTCTCTTATTTAATATATAAACCAACTCCCATGTTGATTATAGGGTTAAATTGTACTCCTATGTACCCCAATCACCTTAAATCACAAATTGAAACCCCGCTGCCCCAAAAACTGTTTTGACCTCCGGCTGGTATAACCTGTTTTTGACCCATCTACCGACCTACCATTTAGTTCTCGTTTCTTGCATTTGAAAGCCAACTCAATTACCTTTTCAGAGGTACTTGGATCGCAAAATAATAGTTTGTAGAACTCTAGATATGATCAAAACAATTGACCTTAAATTCTGCCCAGTTTTTAAAAACGAATTTAACATAATTAGTCTAATTAATTACCCATAACTTGTTTAATTATAAACCCTAATTAATCTAATCATTATTATATCATTAAAACTCAGATTTTAATTTAGACCTAATCATAGATCCATCATGTATTGATTTACAAATGCATAAAAACAATTTAATTAAAAAGGGATTGAAGATTTTACCTTAAAAATAATGGAAGATCTTTATCTTTGAAACCCTAATTGGCCACCATTGTTAAATTTTGACTATGAGATGTTATGGGAGTGAAAAATATGATTATTTTGGTTATGGGATGGGTTTAATGTAATCCTAAAGGCCTCCTAACCCAATTAGAAGTCCATTGGGCCTGTTTTTGGGCTTTTTGGTTATTTTCTTCATTCCTTTTCTTTTGGCTGCCCAAACCAAGCCCAAAGCACCTAAGGATCTGGTTTTTAACCTTATTTGATAACTTATATCATTATTAAACAAAACCTCACATTCGGGTTACTTCCGGGCCAAAACCTGAAAGCCTTACATTGATTTTTTTGACTTTCTACGCGATTTCCGAACTAACCGTCATTTTCAAAAGTTTCTAATTACAGAAAGTATCTCTAAAACTTATCCTAACCATATAATATATACTTAATACGTACATACAACATACGATACGTACACGAAACCTTGTAAAATCGATATCTGAACTTTCCCGCAGTTCATTTCTGAACTCATTTCATTTCATTTCCAACCCGTACCATGATTTACAAATCATGTACCTCATTTCGTACATTCTCATCCCCAAAAACACACATATAAACACATGAATCACATAAAACACATAGTCACACAAAATACCCCAAAAATAAAACTAAGTGACGAACCTCAAAAACCAGGGTTGTCACATCACTCCCTCCTAATAGAAATCTCGTCCCGAGATTTACTCCTTAGGATCGTCATTATCAAATAGCCGAGGATACTTGCTCCTCATAAATCCTTCCCGTTCCCACGTGAACTCTAGTCCATGTTCCAAATTCCATCTAACCATAACTACGGTATATTACCCTTTTTATCCAACGTCCTAGCTTTACGACCCAAAATCTCTACCGGCTCTTCGATGAAACGAAGACTCGTATCCATACTAATATATCATCTAACGGTACTTACAAGTCGGTTCTTGCTAAGCATTTCCTCAGGTTTGATACATGAAATACATCATGCACACTACTCAATTCCTTCGGTAATCTCAACCTATACGCCACTAGCCCAATCCTTTCAAGGATTTCAAATGGACCCACAAATCTAGGTGCTAACTTCCCTTTTTCCCAAACCACATCACTCCTTTCCATGGTGAAACCTCTAGCATAACCTTACCTCCAATCTTAAATCCCAACGGCTTATGCCTCTCGTCCGCACAGCTCTCTTGTCGGTTCTTTGCCATTTTCAACCTCTACTTAAGCACTGCCACCACCTCCATAGTTTTCCGATCCACCTCCGGTCCAATACGATGTCCGCTTCTAACTTCATCCCTCTGTAACGATGATCCACCTCATCTCCTATGAATTAACTCCAACAGTTTCTACTACAGTTCCTATCACCAGACCTAACGGCTTCTCCTCTACAGATTTTCCGACATTCAGAAGTTCTCCCAACCTTAATCACATCCAATAGTATCTATAGGATTGCATATCCAAAAGCTTCCCATAACATTCACATGAAACATGTCATAACCACCACCTCATCCTTGCTTTCCCATGCCCGGCACCAAGTAACTAACCATCTTTCATACTAATAGGTGCTACACCTTTTCTCTAGGTGAACGTTCCATTGTTCGTGACTACTAACCTCTTGCTCTAACGGTTTTTCCTTCAATATCACCCCACCATCTTGACAACCTCTTGCTCCCTCTAATAATTCTTCCTACATACTAATTTTTACTTGTCTTTCCACAATCTTAATTTCCATACCATCTTATATCCTATCTTCGGCCTATAATTTAGGCATTTCCTCCTTTATTCCCCACATCTTCATCAATGGGGAAATATGCCCCTCTCACCGGTGAATCTCTATTTGTAGGAAAATTCTTCCTATATAATGCGTTCTCCAACTATCTCCAAATCTTACGCCAATGCTCTAGGCGTCTTTCTCAATTACCCCTATAGTATGCTCATACCAACCATTAGTCTATCAACGGTATACTACGCTTGCTTCCCATCGTTTCTTCCCTTGACATAATCCTTCATAAGGCATTCCATACCTATTAGGTTAACTTTTACACAAAACCTCCTATTCCATCGCATTTGTACGCAATCCTTCCAACTTCTCAACTATGTGACTTCTCATTCCTCTTGAAATATGGGATGAATAGTTAGTCTATCGACTATCACCCAACTCTCATAGTACTTATTCCTCCACCCCATTATGTATCCCTTCCACCAAATTCGTCCTTACATCGCCCTTTATAAGCCACTCCTATCTATGTAGGAAGTATAGTCTACGTCCCTTTTCTCTATACGATTGTCCAAGCCACGTAACATAAATGTTGACGTGTTCTATGCTTTAGACAACTCAACTCGTGCAACCTACATCCTTCATCCAAACCACCCTAATACGTCATCTATATAGTTCAAGTTAGTCTCAACTTCACTTCCTTATTCTTATTCCATGTCTCATCAACCATGCTTGCCTTTCCCATATGGTACTTGGCCTGGCAATTTTCTTTCATCACTTAACTCCACCCATCACCTTTGCCAAATGTCCAATCAAGATGATTGAATATGCGTTGGAGACGTTCATGATCCGTATAGATCATTCTCTACGTCTCGTACCCCAAATGCCTCTAGCATTCTAGGCAGATATAATAATCCAGCTCCACTAACTAATTCTATCTAGTTCTTCCAAATCTTTAGTTCCTGCAACGTATAAGCAATCGCCTTTCTTTGTCGTTCTCGTACACATCCAAATCCTTACCCCACGTATAGTCATGCTTCGCGAATTCATCCAGTCCTTCCGATAATGCTGAGATCGGCTCATTATCCAATCCACCTCTTTATCCTCCAAAACGCTTCCTCATCCTTCTTTACTTCGCCCTTGCTGCTTCTATGATATACCATCATCTCTAACTACTCATCCTGGTCAACTTAATCCTAAAACTCACACTTGAAAATCTCACGTATAATTCCCTTTCCTAACAACTCTAAAACCAACTCATAATTCGCCTCACTCTCCTTCTTATACTTTGAGTAGATCAAGATATTGTCGATACTCCCGATGACAACTCGTTTATATACGTTCATGCACACTCGATTCATTGACTCCATGAAAACCGCTAGTGCTTTGGCGAAGCCAAATGCATAACCGTAACCCAAAGCGTTCACACAACATCCTTAGCAGTTTTCAACTACGTCCCATGATGTAGTGTTTTTGTACCCTTTAGGAAAAGGATGACAAATAGTGGTAGTATTAAGTGTCGGTTTAGGAAAACCGAGCACTAATGACCCAAATGAAGTCCAAGTTCGTTTCCCAAGGAGGCAAGTGTGTTGTGTATTGAATTGATATTGATTTGTGATTATATGATTGAGAAAGAAATGGGATTAGAAGAGAAAGACGGTTACAAAGACGAATTAAACTACGACGAAAAAGGCGAACACGTAAAATCGTAAATAGTGCCAAAATTAAAATTTTAACCTAAAAATTCCTAAAAATTACTAAAAATCCCCAATAATATTCTAAGAGTTTACAAAAAATCCAAACTTGCTAAAACCTTTTAATTAATTAGATAATGACTTTTTAATGCTAATTAAAGCCCTAAAAATCACTTTTAATTATTAAAAAGCCTTAAACAAGATCTAATAGTTTGTAAACCTCAAAAATATCCTAATTAAGCTAAAAACTATTTTTAAAAATTTTAAAACCAAATTAAACTATTTTTAAACACTTAAAAACTATTAAAAATAATTAAATCTTAAATTAATTCTAGAAATTAATTGAAAAGTCTAGAAAATATTTGGAAAGTGATAAAACTCCTAATTAAGTGTCCTTAACCTAGGAAAAATGTAAAAACTAAAAAATAAAACTTCAATTTTTAATAATAAAATAATATTAAAATATTCCAAAAAAATTAAAAGTTTATAAATAAATTCTAAAAAATTACCAAAAATCCTAAATAATGTAACTAAAACAAAAATGCAATCCAAATTTTCTGAAACCTATTTAATAATTTTATATTAAATTTTAAATTTCGCTAAAAACCCTAAAATCCTATAAAATCAAAAATAAGCTAAATTGAAAACCTAAATAGCTGTAAACCTCAAAAATATGATTAAAAACCTAAAAACTATTTTTTCAGATTTTTAATATACCTTTTACTATTTTTTTAATTACTTTTTAAAATTAAAACTTAAAATAATCCTAATAAATTAATTAATAATGGGAAAATATACTTTTTGCTCAGAAAAGTCAAACAATCTTATAAAAACCTAGGAAAAATACTAAACAGAAAAAAGCTTAAAGGAATAAGCTTAAAACAGCTTATTTAAAAGCTGTTAACCAAATAAGCTATAAAACAAACACCACTTAAGTATTTAATGAAATGAAACCTAAACATAAAAAACCATCCGGACCACTGGTAAACACGTTACTCCTCCAATAGAGAGGTCGCGTGTTCGAGCCCAGGCCAGGTGAGTTTTTACAATTTTTTTCTTTTTTTTTTACTTTTCCAAACTCAAACAGTGACCTTGCTAAGCTTAAAAACACAACTCAAATCCAAATTAACCAAGATTCAAACACTACAAATCCAAAAACGTGCCCAGGTTTGCACTTTTTCTGATGAACACAAGGAAGGACTTTCTTCACTTGTGAAAATATAATCAAGAGGGCTTGATTATGATTTGTGTTGGTGTAATTGATGGACAAATGGCACCCTTGTACTCTGTTGAGTACAAGGAGTCAAGCAAACACAAGAAACAAGCAAAGATAACACACAAGTCAAGCACAAAAGGTAAAGTAAAGTTGCTGAATGAAACTTGCTAGGTCTGAGGGTGTTTATCTGATTCAATGGGCACAATGGTGAAATTTAAAGTCTCAAATCAAGCACACAAATCAATAAACTAGCAATACAATGATACACAAACCTGGTTTACCCCTAACTGTTAGAAATACGTTTTTACGTATATTAGAAGTATCGGTCACTCCACAATATTATTAATGTTGTAATAGCTCGTAGTTTATAGTTACTTATTTAGTTAAGTAAGAACCGGTCCATGGGCTTGTCATGGGCCGGCCCAAGTCCACATATGACTTGGAAGTATAAATACCCCTTTCCTCCTTGGAAAGGGGTGGTTGTTGTTCATTTCTTGTTTCCATTTGAATAAAATAACACATAGTTTTCTCTCACTTTCTCTCTCTAGTTTCTCTCTCTAGAAATCATCAACCCACTTCATAGATTCATAGGTTATCAAGATTCTATATTTGGTATCAAGAGCTATGGGGTGATTTAAGGTAGTGATTTGTGTGGTTTTTTTTTAGTTTTTGATTGTATTAGTGTTCTTTAAGAAGATCCATCTTGATTCTTGGTGTTTTTGGTGTTTTTGTGATTGGGATTAGTGGATAAGTATTAGTTTTTACTTATTATTGTAGAAATCACAAAACTTTTTGGGTTATTTGGTAAAAATCTGGGTTTAATCTTCATTTTTATTGATCGACTGTTCATCGTACAAGTTTCTGATTACCCAGCAAAAGTTCCGAACCAACAAGTTCCAGATCAACCAAAGTTCCGAACCAACAAGTTCCGGATCAACCAAAGTTCCGAACCAAAAAGTTCCGAACCAAAAAGTTCCGAACCAAAAAGTTCCGGATCAACCAAAGTTCCGGATCAACAAAAGTTCCGAACCAAAAGTTCCGAACGAAAAGTTCCGGATCAACAAAAGTTCCGGATCAAGGAAGTTCCGAACCAAAAGTTCCGGATCAAGGAAAGTTCCGGATCAAGGAAGTTCCGAACCAAAAGTTCCGGATCAAGGAAAGTTCCGGATCAAGGAGAAAGTTCCGGATCAAGGAAAGTTCCGGATCAAGGGAAAAGTTCCGGATCAAGGGAAAGTTCCGGATCAAGACTTCCGAACCAAAAGTTCCGAATCAAGGTATTCCAAGCCAAATCTTCCGAATCAAACTTCCGAATCAACAAAAAGTTACGAATCAAGGGTTATTTTGCTTGTTTTTTCGACGATTTTTTAGAGGATTTAATCTTGGTTTCTTACAACAAAAACTCAACACAATTCACAAGCTTTACTTCACTGCTCGATCAACCGATAATCTTTGTCTCTTTGAAGTTAACAAAATGAATCCGAATTCAGTAATGCCTCAGATGACATCCCTTACGGATATTTCCGTCATTACGGGAACGGATAATCGCCCGCCAATGCTCATCAAAGAAGTTTTTGAAGCATGGCAAGGCCGGATGATGTCTTACCTTAAGGGAAAACCGGTTTATGGGAGGCTTATGGTTAAGTCAATTTTAAATGGTCCACTTGACTATGGTACCATCGTGGCTAACAATGTGACTCGACCAAGAGAATTTGAAGAACTTACACCAGCTCAACAACTTATTGCCGATGCAGACGAAAAAGCTCTTCAAACCATTCTTCAAGCTCTTCCCCATGACATCTATAGGATGGTAAGTCAGTATACGGTGGCAAAGGATTTATGGGAACGTCTAAAGGTGTTGCTACAAGGTACGTCTCTCACCAAACAGGAAAGGGAATGTCAGTTGTATGATCTGTTTGATAGATTCACGTACAACCCAGGGGAAACGCTTCACGATTATTACTTCAGGTTCACCACTCTCATGAATGATCTGAATGTATACAATCTCGCGATTGCTCCATTCCAGGTTAACACCAAATTCTTGAATACTTTACCTCAAGCTGAATGGGGTGAGTATATTACCGATGTTAAGTTAACCAGGGATTTGCATAAGTGCAATTTGGATCAACTCTATGCTTTCCTTCAGCAGCATGAGAAACATGTGATCATGCACCGTTTGCCTCGAGGTATGTACCCTGATTCATTAGCTTTGATGGCGAATCAACCAAGCTTGTCTCACAACAACACTCCTTATATTTTGGGACATCAAGCCTATCATCCATCACCTTACATGACACCAACCTTTCCCCAATACTCGATTCTACCGCAACCACCCACCTCACATTAGCAACAATATCGGTTTAGTGCACCTTCATCACAATATGCTACACAACCTCACCCAGCAAGTATTGCACCTTATGCTCAATCTTCATATTCTTCTTATCAAGAGAATGCAGCATATCCAACAAGCTACCCTGATCAAATGAGTATTCCTTCTAGTGATTATGCAGCTCATCAAGACCAAGCAATGTACTGTGATGATGAGGAAGTCCCCATTCCTGTATTCAAACAAGGTGCTGACCCAGTTGAAGTGTTAACCACTATGTCTGCTTATCTCACAAGGACTTTAAGCAAACGAGGATTTAGGGGATCAGCTCCTACCAACAATCAGTTGAGGAATTCATCCAATTCTCGCCAACAAGCTACTATTGAGAATGGCAGGGTAATGGTTCAGCCTATTCAACCATATCAGGGGAGACCTACCACATCAACTACCAATGCTCGCACGGTCAATCAGGCTCCAATGGTCAATCCTGCTCCACGGGCTAATTCCACAGGCAAGTTGAGAATGATTACATGCTACAACTGCAAGGAAGAAGGACACATGTCCAGGGATTGCAAGAAACCCAAGAGGAGAAGGGATGGTCAATGGTTTGCAGAGAAGATCTATCTGGTGAATGCTCAGGCACAAGGAAGGGAACTTGATGAAGAGGAGCTTGCATTTCTTGCTAATCCAGGGATTGTTGAACAAGACACTGTCACCACACAGAATGCAGCATACCAAGCAGATGATCTCGATGCGTATGACTCAGACTGTGATGAATTTCAATCTGCAAAGGCTGCTCTCATGGCAACTATCTCCAGCTTAGGGCCAGAAAAGAGATCTGAGGTACTTATTAATACCACCGATAATACCACTGATGCTAGTATTCAACCACATCAAGTTGTGCAAGAGAGTGCTGATTCGAATGAGTCTTCGGTGGTGAGTCTTTCAAATGAGGAGACAAACAATGATAGCAATATCAATGTGAGTCCCCAGACTTTGAGTGAATCACAACCGGGAACCATTTCGCATACGCCTACTCCTGCTCAACAAGATTTGGTCATGGTTCCTGCTACATTACTTAGCCAAATGAATGCTGCACTCTTAGAAACCCTAGCTAAGAATAAGAATTTGTCTGATGAGCTTGCCTTAAGCAACGAGAAAGTTCAAACTTTGGAATTAGTGCCTTCGTCTAGTGTTCTAACAAATCCCGAATATGATCACTTTCGAAACAAACAAATGGGTCACTTGCAAGAAATTGAAAACTTAAGAGCAAATCTGTCTAATGAACTTAAAGAAAAGGAGTTAGTGGTCACTAATTTTCAAAAACTTCAAACGGATTTTAAATCACTCGAGTCTAAGAAGAATGAAATGGAGATTAATTCTACTAATAAGATTAGAAGTCTAGATTATTTGCTTTTAAGACAATACGTTGCTTCTCAACTAGTGCACTTATTTGATGCTTCGTTTAGAGAATTTAACTTATCACGTCAAAAAGGCCTTCCCCCTAACCCAAGGTATGCTAAACAAGCTTTAAGACATAGTCCAAGACTTTATAATGCAACTCAATTAGGATTGGCCTTAGACCCGATTGGTTTTTTTGATGATCGAACAAGTAAGGATCTAGTTGATGAGGATCGGTCATACAATTCTGCAAAATATCCCGAGTGTGATTATTTTAAAATGAATAAGGAGCTTGCTAAAACGGATTTTAGAATTCGCTTCCATATGGACAAAGATCTCATAACAGCACCAACCTACATATTAGATGAAGAAAACCCTAGTACATTTCCTACACTTGTCAATATGGAAGGTCCTAAGGAAATTCCAAAGGATCTTCCACCTGTTAGCACTGTATGGTTAAACTTGCAAGAGATTAATCAATACTTTACTAATTTTGACAAGGTCATTTTGGAATGTACGACTTCAAATGGCTTAAACGCCGGAGAATGGGCTTTCGAACATATGAACGAGGTGTTTAAAAATGAGATCAATCCGTTTGTCGAAAGTCTAAAAGGAAGTTTTGCATCTCTTAAGGAAAATCTTGTGTTTGAAATTGGGGAAGTTCAAAAAGTGTTTTATGAAATGGACACCGCTTACGAACTACAACTAATTGAAAAAGAAAAGATTTTAACCGAATATGACCGATTCTTGTCTGCAGTAATCTCGTGTGATGTGCTTACTACTGTAAATGTTAATTATTCGAATGAGCTTACATCCGCTATGATTAATTGTGATGTTGTGAATATATGTGATGATGTTTGTGATCTCTTTGTAAATGTTGCTGATACTGTAAATGAGGTAGATAATCATTCTTGTCATGAATCTAACGCTGAGTTTTTAAAGCTACAAGATTCTTACAATTTACTTTCAAAACGCTTTAATCAACTAGAACAACATTGTATATCTTTAGAATTAAAACAACAAACTCAAATGAAACATTAAAATTGGAACTAGAGGCCGCAGAGTCAAAAAACCAGGACTTAGAAATTAGACTTTCGTCTATTCTAGGGGAGATGGATCGTGCAAGACAGGGAATGTCTCAAATTTATGGTTCACTAGAAGAACGCTTCGCTTTTAATGCGGCACAGCAACAATCTTATGTTGAATAATTGAACCAAAAATGTGAGGAAATCTCTGACTTAAACATCATGCTCATTGACAAAAATATGGTTTTGGCCGAGTTAAAGGAGACACTTCTTCTCACCCGACAAGAAGTTGTTGATAACTCAGCTACCGACTCTGCACCGTCCACTAGTGCTCCAACAACCAAGTCAGTAGTGCTTTATAAGAACCCGCTTCATAAGAGAAACCCGGTTACCTACGATGATTATATGAGGAATGCCATTAAGCATGTAGATCTTGTTAGGGATATCTTAGACGATCTTTATGCCTTAGATCCCTCAAGTAGCTACTATTATTCGGCTCATGAATATATTAAGCGAGTTCAATATTGCTTAGCATATTTGCAATACATAGGTAAACCAGGCTCTGCACTACTTACTAATAGGCCCATTGCTGTAACTCCATTTAATAAGACTCCAGGAGCAAAACCGTCATTGGCACAATCAAGTAAGGCACCTTTAAAATCTGTTGCTAATATTCCCACTTTGCCTTCTACAGGATTAAAAGAGACTACTAAGGCTAAAGGATCGCCACTCAAGAAAGATAATATCAAGCCCTCCACTAGTAGTGCCAAAAAGAAGAACGTAGAAGCTCACCATAGGAATGCTAGTTCAGTTTTAAATAAAAAGAATCATGTTAAGACTAAAATCTCTGCGCCTGTGCAGAAGCCTAAACCATTCGTGAATTCTAATTTGAATTGTTGGAATTGTAATGAATGTATGTTTTCCCAACGTCATGATTTGTGTCTTATTGATCATGTGAATGAAATGAATGCCATTAGGAATGGTCTTGAATGGAAGCCAACGGGTAGAACTCTTGCCCAGGTTGGCTGGCAATGGCGTCCCACTGGTAGGACCTTTACATTAGATGGAAAAATGTGCCCTTTAACTAGGAATGCATCCATTGAGGTTTGGTCTGAGCGTCCTTTAGTTAGGAACACTCGCACTCAAGTATGGAAACAGCGCCCTTTAATTAGGTCAGCCCCCACTATAGTGCCTATCAGTGAAGAAATACCACAGGATTTAAGCCAACTAGAATCTACACCACCAACTAGGAAGAAGAAGGCTACGAAATCTAAGAAACCTAAAGTTAGCAAATCTAAGGTTATTAAATCTGTACCTGCTAATAACAAGGAACATTCAGATTCCGATACCTCTACATTGTCTTCGTGTGGTGATATTTTCAGGTGGTCCAAATCATCCTGTGGTATTTGGACTCCGGTTGTTCAAAGCATATGACCGGAGATCGCTCGATGCTCCGAAATTTCGTCAGCAAGTTTCTTGGTACGGTTAAATTCGGGAATGATCATATTGCAAAGATAATGGGGGTATGGTGAATATCAGATTGGAAACGTTACGATTTCAAGGGTATACTATGTAGAAGGTCTTGGTCATAATTTATTCTCAGTAGGACAGTTTTGTGATTCCAACCTTGAGGTTGCTTTTCGACAACACACTTGTTTCATCCGCAACTTGGAAGGAAAAGACTTGTTGAAGGGATCTCGTGGTGCAAATATTTATACGTTGTCCCTACAAGACATGATGGCCGCCTCTCCAGTATGTCTTCTCTCTAAAGCATCTAAGACCAAGTCTTGGTTATGGCATCGCAGATTATCTCATCTCAACTTTGATGCTATTAATCATCTGGCTAAAAACGAATTAGTTCGTGGTCTTCCAAAGCTTAAATTTCACAAGGACCATTTATGTTCCGCGTGTTCAAGGGGGAAAAGTACCAAGAAATCATACAGGCCCAAAGCTGAAGACACCAATCAAGAAAAACTTCATCTTTTGCATATGGATCTTTGTGGGCCAATGAGAACTGAAAGTGTGAGCGGTAAGAAATTCATTCTGGTTATTGTGGATGATTTCTCCAGGTTTACATGGGTTAGATTTCTACGTACAAAGGATGAAGCACCGAAGGCTATCATCACTTTTCTGAAATTCATTCAGGTACGTTTGAATACTACTGTCCGCCGTATTCGTACAGACAATGGAACAGAGTTCGTCAACCAGACTCTTCGTGATTACTATGAAGGAGTTGGTATCTCACATGAAACATCCGCTGCACGCACTCCACAACAAAACGGTGTCGTTGAAAGACGGAATCGTACACTTATGGAAGCTGCTAGGACTATGCTTATTTATGCGAACGCTCCATTGTTCTTGTGGGCAGAGGCTATATCTACTGCATGTTTCACCCAAAACCGTTCTATCATTCGGAAACGCCATGGAAAAACACCTTATGAGCTTCTACATGACCGTAAACCCGATGTTTCATTTTTTCATGTGTTTGGTGCTCTTTGTTATCCAAACATTAATAGTGAGAACTTGGGTAAGCTTCAACCGAAAGCCGATATAGGTATTTTCATTGGTTACTCACCGTCCAAGAAAGCATACCGAATTTACAACCGTCGTCTTGGCAAGATTGTAGAAACTATGGACGCAGATTTCGATGAGCTGACAGCCATGGCTTCTGAGCAACACAGCTCTGAACCCGCGCTTCATGAGATGGGAACCGGTGCTATTAGTTCTGGATTAGTTCCCAATAATCCTACTTCTACATCATTTTTACCACCATCAAGGCCCGAGTGGGATAAACTGTTTCAACCGTTGTTTGACAAATTCTTTGATCCCCCAAATGATGAAGTTCCAGCACCCGTAGTGATAGCTCCAATTCCTGAAGTTGTTGCTCCAGCCAATGAAGCTTTATCTAATGCATCTTCAATTCACATTGAACCGGATGCACCTTCACCAAGTGATTCTCAAACTACACCTGAATCGTCACCCCTACTTGTGCCTAATGATGTGGAAGAGGATTCTATTGATCACGATTTGGAATATGCTCACCTGCAAGAGCTTCCTTTCTTTGGTGTAGCGATACCTGAAAACCCTTCAGCCGCGTCTACCTCAGAAGAAGCTCCTTCTATTTTTCACTCCAGACCACCTAGGATTGAAAACCATAGCACTAAATGGACAAAAGATCACCCAATTAGGAATGTCATTGGAGATCTAGATCGACCAGTCTCTACACGCCATCAATTACAAGAGAGTGCACTCTATTGCTACTTTGATGCATTTCTCTCTGAAGTTGAACCTAAAAATTGGCAACAGGCTATGACTCAATCATCTTGGATTGAAGCCATGCAGGAGGAACTAAATGAATTCCAAAGACTTGAAGTATGGGAATTAGTTCCTCTCCCTGACAAGGTTAACATCCTTACTTTGTTGTGGGTTTATAAGGTTAAACTTGATGAGATGGGTGCAATATTGAAGAATAAGGCTAGATTGGTTGCTAGAGGATATAAACAAGCCTTGGGTATAGACTTTGAAGAATCTTTTGCTCCTGTGGCACGATTGGAGGCCATTAGACTATTCCTTGCGTATGATGCTCATATGAACATGATCGTCTATCAAATGGATGTGAAGACGGCATTTTTGAACGGTGAACTAAGGGAAGAAGTCTATGTTAGTCAACCGGATGGGTTCGTAAGCACGGAGTTTCCTAATCATGTGTACAAGCTTAAGAAGGCTCTCTATGGGTTGAAACAAGCTCCACGCACGTGGTACGATCTCCTCTCAACATATCTCATTTCGGAAGGCTTATCCAAAGGCAAGGTGGACCCCACTCTATTCACTCTCAAGGAAGGCAACGACATGATTCTGGTACAAATTTATGTTGATGATATAATATTTGCTGCCACTAACATAGAATTGTCAAATCGCTTTGAGAAGATAATGTCCACACGCTTTCAGATGTCGATGATGGGAAAAATTTCATTTTTCTTAGGATTACAAATTTCTCAGAATCCCAGAGGCATCTTTATTAATCAATCCAAATATGCTCTAGAATCTCTTAAGAAATATAACTTTGAAAATTGTGACCCCGTGGACACTCCAATGGTGGAGAAATCCAAGTTAGATGAAGATAGGAATGGGACTATTGTCGATCCAAAACTTTACCGTGGGATGATCGGCACCCTTCTATATCTGACTGCTAGCAGGCCTGATTTGCAATTTGCTGTATGCATGTGTGCCCGGTATCAGGCTCGGCCTACCGAAAAGCACCTACATGTTGTGAAAAGGATCTTTCGGTATCTAAAATGAACACTTCATCATGGTCTATGGTATCCGAAAGATTCCTCTATTGCTTTAATATCATACGCAGATGCCGATCATGCTGGATGTCAAGACACGAGGCGTAGCACTTCTGGATCTGTGCAACTCCTTGGAGATAGATTGATCAGTTGGTCTTCAAAAAGGCAGAAAAGCGCTGCAATTTCTAGCACGGAGGCTGAATACATCGCCATGTCCGGTTGTTGTGCTCAAGTCCTTTGGATGAGATCACAATTAACTGACTACGGTTTGGGATTTAACAAAATCCCGATGTATTGTGACAACAAGAGCGCCATTGCCCTTTGCTGCAACTATGTTCAACACTCCCGGGCCAAGCACATAGACATTCGCTACCATTTCATTAAAGAGCAGGTGGAGAACGGAGTGATCGAGCTGTATTTTGTCACTACTGAGTACCAGCTGGCGGATATGTTCACCAAAGCCTTAGATCGAGGACGAATCGAGTTTTTGATCGACAAGCTTGGCATGAAATCATTCACTCCAGCGACTCTCAAAGAGTTGGCAGAAGAATCAGCTGAATAGTCGTGGTAAACTATTCAGAGTATCCTTTGTTCGTGATCATGTATATTATCGTAAATATATAAACCATAAAAGAAAAATACAAAAATATAAAACCAACAAAAATCATAAAAAATATAAAACCAACAAAAACCATAAAAATTATAAAATCAAGAAAAACCAAAAATATTTTTCGTTTTTAAAACGGGCATGTCTTTTAGTACGGTAATATTTACGGCCTTAGAAATGTCGATTAATATTGACACGGTGCCATAAATAGAGTCCGTATAAAAGTTGTACATTTTTAAAACATGCCCATTATGGCTTGTAGTTATTTCAGACTGCAACCCGGTTTTCATATTAAAGTCACGTATTTCCTTGGAAAACGTTGGCTCAGAACGGGAATTAATTTTCTCGGGCATGATTTACAAGCCAAATCATGCAAAGGGATCAAGTTTACTTTATAACTTGGTCTAACACGAATTAATGTACGTCTCAGTGCATTAATTTGTTAAAATAAGAGAAATCTTATTGACACCACGAATCAAACTTTTTCAAGATACTAAATTGGAAATGCTTTCATCAATATTTGACTCTTTAAACAATGACTACAGCTCTTTAAATAGAAAACGGGTCATCGTTTAAGGGGGAGAAAATATTAAATCATCTTCGTCATTAAATCAATTTTCAAAAGTGTTTGTGGAAAATTAATTGGTTAAATGATTTATGAGTGGTTTTGCTTTAGAATACAACTTGTGCGTGTTCTATGTGATAGGAATTGCTTTAGATTTAAATTTGCAAATAGGTTGCGATTGCTAAGTTGTGTGAACGATAATAGTGGCTAAGTTTAACAATGGTCAAGAAAAGAAATGAAAAGTTTTAAATCTAAAAGGGAAAAGGAGTAAAAAATGTAGGGTTAAAAAGTGGCAATGTATGAAAGGTGCTAAAACTTTGACCTAAGTCAAAACAATACCCCGCCTCCTTTTTCTTTTCATTCACTGTTTATCTTCATTCCCCTTCTTGCCGCCATTAAAACGCACACACTAGCTTTCATATCACTTATTTTCCATCAATCAACCGGTTCATTCGATTCTAAAAGGTAACTACAACATCTTTAATTTATAACTCGTCTAATTCATCAATGAAATCATGATTATTGCTTCGTTTAATTAGATTAAGTCCAAATTAGGGTTTGTGTCTAATTAAGCAGTAATTGATTAGGGTTATAGGTGGGTTATACTCGGAATATCATTAGATGATGTTTAATTGCCTTAGATTGCCTTAGAACTCACAAACGCGCATAGATTAATCATCAACAGGCTTTGTTTGTAAAGTTCCGGATGAATTTGGATAAAAACTTCCGAATGAAGGAATTTTCTGAAAAACTTCCGAATGAAGGAAGTTCCGAATGAAGGACTTCCGAATGAAGGAAGTTCCGAATGAAGGACTTCCGAATGAAGGAAGTTCCGAATGAAGGACTTCCGAATGAAGGAAGTTCCGAATGAAGGACTTCCGAATGAAGGAAGTTCCGAATGAAGGACTTCCGAATGAAGGAAGTTCCGAATGAAGGACTTCCGAATGAAGAAGTTCCGAATGAAGAACTTCCGAATGAAGAACTTCCGAATGAAGAAGTTCCGAATGAAGGACTTCCGAATGAAGGAAGTTCCAAATGAAGAACTTCCGAATGAAGAAGTTCCGAATGAAGGACTTCCGAATGAAGGAAGTTCCGAATGAAGGACTTCCGAATGAAGGAAGTTCCGAATGAAGGACTTCCGAATGAAGGAAGTTCCGAATGAAGGACTTCCGAATGAAGAAGTTCCGAATGAAGAACTTACGAATGAAGAAGTTCCGGATGAAGAACTTCCGAATGAAGAAGTTCCGAATGAAGGAAGTTCCGAATGAAGAAGTTCCGAATGAAGAACTTCCGAATGAAGAAGTTCCGAATGAAGAACTTCCGAATGAAGAAGTTCCGAATGAAGAACTTCCGAATGAAGAGTTCCGAATGAAGGAAAGTTCTGGATGAAGAAGTTCCGAATGAAGAACTTCCGAATGAAGAGTTCCGAATGAAGGAAAGTTCCGGATGAAGAGGTGTTTGATTGATAGTATTTGCATGTTATATGTACTTGTTGAATTATGTTGTTGAAATATGTTATGCTTAGATATAAGAATGATACATATCTATATATGTTTTTGTGCATCAACCTTTCATGTCTTATCTTAAGCAGATACAATGACTAATCCAACAGTACAAGCAATCCAAGACTCTAGAGAAACCGCAATTGCCGAAGCACGAACACTCAAGTTCATACCAAACAACCACCGGCTAAAACCAGTCTCAAAATCCACTCACCATGGTTTCAAAGTCGCCATAGCAATTCTTGATCAATCTCATTTCAAGAATGCCTTAAGGAGTACTGCCTCGGTGCCTTATGATTATATGTATGAGTTTTGGGCTACCAAGGAAATCACTTCAAACAAGATCACCTTCACTCTCGACAACAAGCAGCAGACAATTAAGGTTTCAGACTTCCGTAAGATATTCGACATTAGGGATTCACCCAAAGGTATGGTATTCTCGAGGGATCCTACTAAAGACGAACTCATGGAGTTATTTGATGCTATTGGATGTCCTGAAATACGAGTTGCGTCTGAATTTACCACTGCTAAAGTAGGACAACCTTGGAGAGCATTGTTGGGTATTCTCAATAGATGTCTTACACCAAAAACAAGTGGGTATGATGCTTTGCGCAGTCCAATAATGAACATCTTCCATGGGATGTACAAAGGCGCAAATGCAGATTATGCTTTATTGTTATGGGAAGAATTCACCTTTCAACTCTTTCATAACAAGAAGCTGAAGACTAATTTCTTTGCTTACCCTCGATTTATCAAGCTTATCATTAACTATTGTATGAAGAATGATGTTACAATTGATAGGCGTGCAGCAAGTCGTCATCACACTGAAGAAGCTGATCAGATTGTGGATTTAAGGCATGAAGGACCAGCTGGTGGTGTTATTCCTAGTCCTATTCCCGATTACCTTCTGACGGAAAGAATTAAGGGTTCTGCTGATTACAAGCTACTGCAGCTAGAAATAAAGAAGCTGAAAGCAAACCTTCAGACTGGAGAAGACTCGTCTACTACGGTCAAGAGTAAAGGTAAACGCAAGCAACCAGCTGCGTTACCTGAACCCGAAACCAAGAAGAAGAAGACTGAGGTTAAGAAGGGAAAGGGTAAGGCTGATGAGATGGTTCTACGTGACGAAGAAGATGTTGTTGATCCTACTCTTGACAAGACGGAGAGAAAAATGATGAAGATAGCCATTCAAAGGAGTAGGAAAGATACTGGCGGTAGTGGTTCAGGTGCAAGGGTAAATATTGAAGAAGAGTACGAGGAGCCAGAGGATATTGATGAGTTTGGGTCACCTGAAAGGTATTCTACTTCGAAGGAGACATCCATCCCGGTTTCAGCAAGTGTTGAAAAGGAGTCCGGTGCTCCTACTATCATGGTGTCTACTCAACCGTTAGTAACTCAACCTTTAGCAACTCAACCTCCACCAATACAACCCTTACCAACCAGACCGGTTTCAACACCATTTCTTCCACCACCGATAACTCCCATCCTTAGTACCGTAGTAACAACCGAGCCTCTTCAACCTTCCCAGAGTAGCTCTGGAACATCATCAATGGCTGCATTTGTCATGGCAGAAATGTTGGACAAACACACGGATAATCAAAAAAGAGAGATGGATAATCTTCGCCAAGAGCTACTTCGAAGAGTGCAAAGTGAAGAAGCATCTAAGAAAGCCCAAGAAGAGATGCTTGCTAAGTTCGCTGCAGAGATGGATTTAACACGAAAAGCTCATGCAGAAGAACTAGCTCAAGTTAAGCAGGCTGAAGCTGATAAGCATGTTGCACGTATAACCAGACTTCAAGCGAAGAGGGATAAATACAAGGAGCAGAAAGAAGCACTTGAAGCAACGGTTGAAGAGAGAGTGAAAGAATCTGTTGAATCCATTATGCCAAAACTGCGTGATGAGTTGAAGACACTTGCAGCTGATAATTTGATGATCAAGTCATCCAATCCTTCAGAATCCGCCTACAAAATTGCTTATGAGTTAACGGATTTTGAATTAAAGAAGATCCTCAAAGCTCGTATGGTGGAACTTGGATTGTTTGATAAATCTAGGATTCAACGGGCTCTTTACAAATCCCTGAATGACGCTATCATGGAGGATGATAGGTTATTCAAAACGTTTGGAAGTGTGGTACCATACCACATTCTGCCTGAGGAAGAAAGGGAAGAAAGTGAAGAAGAGGAGGGTTCTGGTCAAGAAGAGGAAGAAGAAGGAGAAGAAGAAGAAAAGGATGATGACGATGACGATGATGGTGATGATGATGATGAGGATGATGATGATGATAATGATGGTGATGATGGTGGTGATGGTAATGAGGAGAGTGCCAGGGGGAGCAATGAGGATAATGATGAGGATGATGATGGGGGTAAACAGCCAAAAGAGGGAGATAAGGTTACCAGCTCCAAGAAACCTGCTAAGTCTGGAACCAAGTCCAAGAAAGATGCAGCGCAGAAGGACAAATCAACATCAACGGAATCAAGACGATCTAAGTGGCGCCACGATGTGAATGCTACTACAACTTCATCGATTCCCGGTACTTCTATTGTTGTATCTATACCTGTTACCACTAACCCTATTAGTCTTGTTGTTGTTGCTCCTGTGATTGCAGAATCAGTAACGGAACCTGAAGCTGCATAACACTCACCCGTTCATGACACCGCCGAGATGCCTGAATCAGAACCAGCAGATGTTCGCGTTTCTACTCCTCTACAACAAGCACAACAATCTACGGTTCCTGAACCAAGCACACGAGACTGGGCAGACACGTTGGAGATTGACGAGACTGCACCGCCACAGGCTTGGATCACGGCAGCGGCGCAATATGATCCAATCACGGACGCTGACAGAGATGTTCTATATCTCCGTATCCGTAGTCCGATTGACTTGTGTGCATTTCTTGCTCATGAGTATAAGACTTCGGTTACTCCGTCTTTGGTGAAGAAAGCACTTAAGGATAAAAGACTTCGCGCCAAAACCAGGTTAACCCGAATGGAGTTCGAGTACTATGCTGATGAGATCCTGAAAGCTCTGAATACCGTTCAACGGCCAGGTCTTCATGATTCAGAAAGAGCTCCACCTCCACTTGATCCTACTCAAGATAATCAGATTGCTCTCGACTTCTTCGTCACCTATGATCTTGAGTATCTTCTGAAGGGTTCATCAAAGTACGCAACCTCCTTGACCTTGCTGAAAGCTGCCAACTGGGGGATAATACCCTGGATCGAGGAAAAGGTAAACCGACTCTGGGTCCCAAGGGTAACTCGTAATTATGATATGTATGTTGTTATAGGTGCATCTCATTGGGACGAACGAGTCCGAAGGGCGTACAAGGGTTGCTGTCTAGTCAATTCAGGAAGTAACGTTAGATCCGATATCCGCATCTCCAGCATCTTAGGGCTGAAAACTGAAGCCAAGAATGGCTATTATCATGTGATGGAGATTCGTTTGAAAAGGGAGGATGACAGAGAATACAAAATCCAGCAGGGAGATTTTTCTATCATTCGTCTTGAGGATATTGAAGATATGTTGCTTTTGATGACTCGTGATCAACTTACACATATTCCTCGTGAAGACCTCATTGCCTTGAATACAGCACTTCGTATGTTCACACGAAGCGTTATTATCAAGAAACGAGTTGAAGATCTTCAGTTGGGAGTCGAAAGCTACCAAAGGAAGCTCAACTTAACCCGTCCAGTGAATCAAGTTCTACCTCAACATGTAGATAGATGTCCCTATACCGGCATTTCTGTCCCGAATTGCGGCATTTTCTACTTGAACAGTCGAGGTTTAATGAAGTTTATGAGGGTGGGTGAGCTTTATAAGTACAGTGATGGGACTCTTCTACAAGTCAGAGGAAAGTTGGAGCATCTTAACTCGGGTGGGACTTTGCCAGAGATGACGGAGGATTGGCATCCGGGTTATCGGCAAATGGTGAAGTACGTGATCAAGAAGATTGATCAAAAGCTCCGTGAACGTAGATTGATGAGGAGCTTGGAAAGATTCGTTGGTGGTAGACCATATTTAGTGCACCACAAGCTACTGCAACGATCCATCTAATGGGTCGTACATTTCAGGTCCACTTTATATTGGTTTTTCAATTGTGAATATGTATATTTGTGAATATTGTGCTTTAATGGCTTGATGTAGTGTTAAGGTATGATAATTTTTCAATAATTTCTCACGAGATTCTAAATCTTTCAAAATATATCATACTAAAGCACTACAACTATCCCTTATTAACTTAAGGGGGAGCATTCACATGTTCTATGGCCAAACATCGATTTCATTTTTTACCCAAAGACCGGTTAATCCATTTAATATCCCAAATATTAATGGTTAACATTTTGGATAAGGGGAGAAAATGGGATTAAGGAGACTTAAGTGATACTTGGCTAAAAGATGAAAAATATTTAACGATAATCCAACTTAATATGTGTAAAGCACGTATTAAGGGGGAGCGTTTTTGATGATCAAAAACACCTAAGGTACGAAACTTTTGATGTCAATATCACAAGTACTTTAGGTGATTTTCAATGATTTTTCATGATGGCAATTCCTTCCCAAAACACGCTTAATTCACGACGAATGTGGTGACAAAAGGGTGGTAGGAATAGGTTTAGTCCAATGATTCATTAGAGCCGATGGAATCTTCCCAAGGACAATTCCCTAGATAGAATTAGAAGTCCTAGGAAAGATGGAGAAAGAATGTGAACGTAGCTGAATGCCGACCAAGTACTTAAGCTAGCACTGGAACAATCATAACAAGGTGCTAGTGATGACATATTGGTAAGCATTGAAGGGGTTGAAGAATGAAAAAGAATTGTAAAGATAAAGGGTGTAAAGAAAGAAGCCCTCCTTACAACTTTAGGCAGAAACCGGGTCAATACATATGCTATTGAGGTCATTTTTGCTAATGATTCTCGGTATTGAAGAAAGACATCATGGACCCAGTGATGCAATGCACAACCCTTCCCAGCTAACTCAAATATCTCTCAAAAGGTATTTGTTTTAATCACACGGAGATCAACACGTTATCTATTGGTTTATTCACTCCGAATAGACTGGTATTGAAAAGGTGGCACTCCTCTCCAGCCACCGCTCACTAAATCAAAACGCACAATCGAGTCTAGAGCCAAGAGATCATCAAAAGTCTCATTAGGACACTTTCCATTTATTCCTTGCTTTCTCACACACTGTGAAAAGTAAGATATTTTCATGAGTCCTACGCAGTATTACTGTAATATTGGCAGAACATCCGAGTAATACGCAAGTATTACAATGAAGATGGAAATCCTGCTTGAGCCAACATCAAACAAGCTCATGGTAGGTTACACGTGCGGTTCTTTTAGAACCAATCTTGTGAAAAACTGGAAGGAAACAGTGGTTTAATTCTTAATTGAACTTAAACTCGTTCCAGGCCTCTACGCATTATCATATGATCTTGCCAGAACACTCAGAGTGACTCTTTATTGATCACAGTGACGAGTGGAAATCCTTCTAGTGTTAACATCAAACAGCACTTGGTAGGTGACGTACAAGATTCTTTATGAATTGAGCTCGTGATAACTGGAAAGCAACGATGGTGAAAATCTTAATTGAAATTCACTTGTTCCAGGTTTCATGAATTGACGGCTTCAAATCACAAGGATAATTTATCCAAGTGATTCACTCTTTATGTTCGCAGTCAGCTTTGGACGGTCGAATAAAGAGAACGGGTTTACCCGCGAAATCCTGTCAGGAAGTTACTTAATTGAAACTATCCGTCACGGGTACGATATCTAATATCGTCCAACGGTTTTCACCGACCGGAGGTAAAATGCTACCGAATTAGAATAAAATGTTCAAAGCCATTTTATTCGTGTCGTTGCTGTGTACCTGTTAAAGACGGTGGCGTTGCTGTGTACCTGTTGAAGACGGTGGCGTTGTTGTGTACCAGTGAAGACGGTGGTGTTGCGGTGTACCTGTAGAAGTCGTTCCCACATGCTTATGTTTTTCTGCATCAAAGTTTAGCAAAAATTCAAGAAAGTACAAGATAAAGTCTTCCGCTGTATCAAACTCTGAAACTTTCGAGAATTCAACAAAAAGACATAAGTGTGTGGAACATGGAGTCACGAGGAGGCAAAATTCATAAGAAGGCAAAGATCGTACGTGAAAGGCCAAAAGAACAATGCTCTCAAGCCAAAGCCTAAAAGATCAAACTAACATATTCACAACAAAAGAAAGAAAAGAAGAAAAGACTACGAGCTAAAGAACGAAGACTTAGTATAGTATGCTAGGTTTAGAACTTTGTAACGTGGAGTGACCTCCCTTAGGGGGAGATTGTTAGAAATACGTTTTTACGTATATTAGAAGTATCGGTCACTCCACAATATTATTAATGTTGTAATAGCTCGTAGTTTATAGTTACTTATTTAGTTAAGTAAGAACCGGTCCATGGGCTTGTCATGGGCCGGCCCAAGTCCACATATGACTTGGAAGTATAAATACCCCTTTCCTCCTTGGAAAGGGGTGGTTGTTGTTCATTTCTTGTTTCCATTTGAATAAAATAACACATAGTTTTCTCTCACTTTCTCTCTCTAGTTTCTCTCTCTAGAAATCATCAACCCACTTCATAGATTCATAGGTTATCAAGATTCTACACTAACTCTAACAGATTATCAGATTTGAAGTACCAATTTCACACAAATAAGCAGAAAGGTAGCAGTGACTGATTATAGCTTATTTTCTCAAACTTTTAACATGCACATGTGTTCAAAACTTACCCAAACAAAAAGTCAAGCTCACAAACAACCTAATAATACCCTAATAAGTGTATAAGACAGATTAAAACACAAGATTAACTTCAACAACCCTATGTTAAACCCTAATCCCAAACACACCTTTAAAATCTGAAATCAAATTTTAACAAAGCAAATGGTATCAAAACACAATCAAACTGATTTAATCAACTTAAATCATGCATAAAACCCAATAATAATCACTATCCAACAGCTTTAACAAACAAACAAACAACTTTCACATGAATCATACAAATCACATAAATTTTCAGAAAACTGAAAATGGAAAAGGAAAAAGGAGCTACCTTAAGGGTCCTACATCCAGGACCCTTAGTGGTTGAAAAACCACCTCCCTATAGGCTGGGGCCTATGCAGAACTTTGTTGAGGGGCTTATGAGGGACTGCTTAACAAAATGGGTAAAACAATGGTTTCTCTTTGAACCTGATAAGAGAGAAAAGGGAAAAAGCTGTGTAAAAAGCTTAAGGCTTGCTCCTAGCTTATAGATTAAGCTAGAAGAGAGCTTCAAGATGGGGTTAGACTATGATAAGATTAAGCAATATGACCAACAAAGGGCTTATTCAAGCTTGGGTACCCACTACACCAGAACAAGCCATGGTGTCTTGGACATACCCAAACTCAAACACCATCTTAGTAACACACTGAATCACCATTGTATCAGGTTTGTAGTGAAATTTAAGATATAAGAAAACCTTGAAAAAGAAACAGAAACTTTGAAAACTTGAAAACTTTTGCTGAAAATTAAACCAAACTCAAACAATGAACTTAAATCAACATGAAATGTAAAGGGAACTCAATTTTTCTCATCACCAAACTCAATACCATTTATATTACTTAATAAACTGGATTTACAAGGATTGTGAAAAAGGAGAAAAAATCAAGAACAGCTCAATGCTAAGTCCTATGTGCCTTTATATAGGCTTACACTTGTTCTAGAAAGCTGAAAGAAACTTAAAACCCTAATATCTTGAATTTCCAACTTTGCCCTTGGAGAATATTTGAAGATGCCATGTTGATGCCTTTTTTTGAATTCGTCAAGAGATCATGTGATGATTCTTGGCTTGTAGCTGAGATGCCAGTGATGTAGAAACGATCTAGGACGTGCATTTTGCCTTTGGGAACACGAAAAATGCTAAGAAGCGTTGGTTGGCTGTCATCTTTGTCTTGGAGCCAAAACGTGGGGCAGGGGAGGGTTGGAGAGGCATGTGAGGGTGAGGGTGACACTTTTTGGGAGGTGGGATGTGGTGACAAAACCATAAATTAGTTATCTGGAAAGATTGGGGTAAAAACCCCCTTGATTTAAGGCCAATTAGGTCTGGGTTGGGATAGGGTTTATAGGTAATTAGGGGGGTTTAATCCAGATTTGGGTGAGGTTAATTTAAAAAATGTGTTTGGGAGGGAATTTTTAAACTGATTAATTAATAAGTTATTGGGTGAGTGGAGAAGTGATGTGAAGAAAAGGGGCGTTTTGATTGGGTAATGGGTGTGAGTGGGTGAGGTGTCAAGCAGGGAGTGGAGGGTGAGAGTTTGTTTGTCTGGCAGGAATGCCCCCTTATGTTTCATTCTTTGTTCAAGTTGTATTAAATGCCTATCAACGCCAATATAACACATAACAACTTTTGGACTTTGGCAGTTTTGGCACACAAAGTTTTGAAACTTGTTTTAAGGACTACAAGTGCAATTTTGGCAATCTTCAAGGGCTGTTTTTGTAATGTCTTCAAACTTTAAGGACTTTGACTTGTTTGTTGACTTCTTGGAGGACTATTATTGACAATTTAGTTTTGTTGAGGGACTAAATTTGCCAATTCTTCAAAGTTAAGGGTCCTTTTTGTAATTTTGACAAACTTTAGGGACCAAACTTGTAATTATGAAGATACAAGGGTATAAAGTGTCAATTCTTCAAATTTGGAGGACCAATCTTCATAATTCTTCAAATCTTCAAGGGTTGACTTTGGAAAATTCTTCATTAAGGCTTGGTTCATCGTGCGGCTTCGTTTCCCGTGTTTGTTTTTGCTTGATTCTTGTGATCTTTTGTCATTTTCTCAATATCCGTACCTAAAATACACAAGCAACAAACACAAGCATATATTTGGGTATTTTGATGATATTTAATGCATTTTAAGCCCAATTTGGACGATGAGACTATGTATAAAAGCAGTCTCATCACTCCCCCATACTAAACCATTGCCGTGCCCTCACGCAATGCTAGAATAAAGTATCATAGCATCTCCAAAATTCATTTTTATTCACTTTGAAATGATAAACTAGCTACACTACTACTATTACTACTACTTGTGTTTTAGACATAATGTATGATTTTCATCGCAAAATGGGACGTTTAGGTTCATAGAATAAGAACACGTGAATGCTTCGTTAGAAATAATTTCATCGTCCTCGATTTTCACTCCAATTCCATGCCAAGCGTGCAACGAGATCATTGTCATTATAAGTTAGTAATGCTAACACTACTCATATGCCCTAATCACGTAATTATCCTCCCATTATTCCTAAGTTGTATCTCTTATATTTTATTTTGTCTTGAATGTTTCACGAGGATACATTGTTTGACTTATGCGATAATAGAGATTTAGGTCTAAAAATAGAGTCCTAACGGTGTAACTAAGACCATCAAATCAATAACCCCTCCTAATAGACAACGATGTTAAAAAATTAAGTTGACAAGAAGAATCGATAAACACGGTTTTATAACGGTTTTGAACATGAGACTTATTACCAAGACTTTTATACGCCCCCTAACGGAAGGGCCTTATTATATTTGGTTTACCTCCATCTTTTATTCAACTTCGCCATGAAGCTTTTATTATGACTTCGGTCTTGCCTTGCCTTTTATTATCCTCCTCATCGGTGGTTTTATTAGCCAAAGACGTATATCCTCAGGCTAAAGCGAATTTTGGATCTTTAAAGCTTCGAAGATTAAGGCTTGATTCACTTTCAATTTTTGCATAGATTTTAGGCCTTGTGGGGCTTCAAATTGTTTGCTAGATTTAGGTGAGCACTTGAAATCTTATTATTGGGTGAAGCTTTCGATTATTCGGGTTGCCAATACTTCAAAACCGTGACGCTGGCGATACCTTAATGTCTTCCCAATTTAATTACACGGAAGCTACTAGAAAAGACTAGAAACCCAACAATCCTAACTAAACCGCTAAGTCAATATTTATTAAGCAAAAAATATTTACATGCGAAGGGAGAATAAGCAAACAACGAGAACACATGAGTTTTTGAAAGAATACGAGTACTCTACGTTTAACATAGTAACTTATAATTAACTCTATCATTTCTCGTCCTCATTTAAGAGACTTAGCCTAATGTGAAGTTAAGGAATCAAAGCTAAGTGCTCAACACGCACGGTCGAGTCAAAAATTACTCTTATTCTCGCCATCGGAAAACCTACATTCGTGTCTTCAAACACTTATAAGACATGAGAAAAAATTTAAAATTTGGCCATTTTTAGCCTTATTTTGCAACAAAAACGATAAACAAAAAGATAAACTTTGGAAAGCGTGAAGGTTTGGCAAGGCAAGTATCTATTCACCCCCCATACTAAAGTTAAACATTGTCCTCAATGTTTCGAGTCTAGGGGTGCAAACACCCCCATACTAGAGACGTAGTCGAATGCCTAATCTAGCATGGAAATGGTGTAACCATTAAATTAATAGCCGTTTATGAAGTGTGCTAAAAACCTAAGGTTAGAACATCAAAAGGATATATCATGGATATTGAGAAATGTCTCCAAAGCAAATGATCGAGTGCTCCCATAAATGAACACGAGAGGCTCCAATCATGAAGATCATGATCTAAAGTTCACAATTCACAAACAACCACGAAACAAAGGTTGGAAGGGCACAAATCCCCACACATAAGCTACATTAGAAAGCGATAATATGTACATAGGATAAGCATGGGACTCCCCCACGAGGCACCTCGTTTTTGATTACCGAGTCATGAGCTCGACTCGATCCCCTCAATACTAATTATCATTGGGGAAGGTGACTTGGTCGAGGTAGTTCAAGGATGGAACTTCCCCGCCAAAGTAGTGCTTCAACCTATGTCTATTCACCTTGAAGTTAGGACCATCATCTTGAGCTAGCTCGATGGTCCCATACGGAAACAATTGAGTCACGGTGAATGGACCGGACCAACGGGATTTCAACTTACCAGAAAAAAATTTCAATCTTGAGTTAAAAAGCAAAACTTGATCCCCAATGTTAAAAACCCGGTTTTTAATTTTAGAATCATGCAACTTTTTAGTTTTCTCTTTATAAATCAATGAATTTTCATAAGCAATATCCCTCAATTCATCCAATTCATTTAATTGCATTTTCCGGTGTTTTCCCGCGTTCTCCATATCATCATTACAATGCTTTAGGGCCCAATAAGCCTTGTGTTCTAACTCGATAGGCAAATGACAATTCTTTCCATACACAAGCTTATAGGGAGTGCACCCAATGGGTGTCTTATGAGCGGTCCTAAAGGCCCATAAAGCATCGTCCAACTTATCCGACCAAGTTTGTCGGTTTTCTCCTACGGATCTCTCCAAGATCCTCTTCAAAGCTCGGTTTGAAACCTCGACTTGCCCACTCGTTTGTGGGTGATAAGCCGTAGAAAGCCGATGTGTAACCCCATATTTCCTTAGAACCCTTTCAAATTGGTCATTACAAAAATGGGTTCCACGATCGCTTATGATAGCACGAGGGGTTCCAAACCGAGAGAATAATTGCTTCCAAAACTTGACTACCACACGAGCATCATTGGTGGGCAAGGCCTTTGCCTCCACCCACTTAGAAAGGTAGTCAACCGCAACGAGAATGTACTTATTACCATGAGATGATGGGAACGGCCCCATAAAGTCTATACCCCAAACGTCAAAGATCTCACATACTTGAATGATATTTTGTGGCATTTCATCTTTTTGTGAGGCTTTTCCTTGTCGTTGGCATGCATCACACGACTTCACAAGATCTTGTGCATCTCGGTAAATAGTAGGCCAAAAGAAGCTGGCATCAAACACCTTTTTAGCCGTGAGATTAGCACCGTGGTGACCACCCGTGGGTCCCTCATGGCAAGCCCTAAGGATGTTAGAAGCTTCGGTGCCAAATACACAACGGCGGATGATTTGATCCGCACAAGTTTGAAACAAGTAAGGGTCGTTCCAAAAGTAGAACTTGACGTCACGAAAGAATTTTCGTTTTTGTTGAGTCGTCATACCCTTAATGATGAAGTTACCCGCATGGTAATTTGCAAAGTCCGCAAACCATAGGGTGGAAGAATCAAGCTTAGAATTCACTACACCAAGTGTCTCGAGCGGAAATGTTTTGGTGATTTCCTTGGGCTCGTAAACACTTTGGTGAGGATCTTCCAAATGAGAGAGATGATCGGCCGCTAGATTCTCGGCTCCTTTCTTGTCAACGATGGTGTGATCAAATTCTTGAAGGAGGAGAATCCAACGAAGTAATCTCGGCTTAGCATCTTGCTTTGCCATAAGATACTTAATAGCCGAGTGGTCCGTATACACTATGCATTTCATCAAGACGAGGTAAGGTCGGAATTTCTCAAATGCATACACCACGGCAAGGAACTCCTTTTCCGTTGTAGTGTATTTAAGTTGAGCCTCGGTCATTGTCTTGCTAGCATAGTGAATAGGCAAGAAGTGCTTATCATGACGTTGCCCCAAAACTGCCCTTATAGCGTAATCACTAGCATCACACATAAGCTCAAAGGGGAGGTTCCAATTGGGAGCAACAAGAATGGGAGCTTCAGTAAGTTTCCTCTTAAGGATTTCAAAGGCTCGTACACAATCTTCGTCAAAGACAAAACGTGCCTCTTTTTCAAGAAGATGTGTAATGGGTCAAGAAATCTTTGAAAAATCCTTGATGAATCGTCGATAAAAGCCCGCGTGGCCTAGGAAACTCCTAACTCCCTTGACGGTTTTGGGATGAGGTAATTTGGCGATGACTTCTACCTTAGCTTGATCTACCTCAATCCCCGCTTTCGAGACCTTGTGCCCTAAGACGATTCCACTCTTAACCATAAAATGACATTTTTCCCAATTGAGCACAAGGTTGGTTTCCTCACAACGTTTCAACATTCTCTCAAGGTTCGACAAACACGAAGTGAAAGAATCACCAAATACGGAAAAGTCATCCATGAAGACTTCCATCGTCTTCTCGATCATATCATGAAAAATAGCCATCATGCATCGTTGAAAAGTTCCCGGTGCATTACAAAGTCCGAATGGCATTCTACGATAGGCAAACGTTCCATATGGACACGTAAACGTAGTTTTTTCTTGATCACGAGGATCGATGGGAATTTGGAAGTAACCAGAAAAACCATCTAAAAAGCAATAGAAATCGTTTCCCGTAAGACGCTCCAACATTTGGTCCATGAAGGGCAAGGGAAAATGGTCTTTTCGAGTGGCTTCATTCAACTTACGATAGTCAATGCACACTCTCCATCCGGTCACGAGTCTAGTGGGAATCAACTAGTTGGCATCGTTTGGGACAACGGTCATCCCTCCCTTTTTAGGGACACAATGAATAGGACTCACCCAAGGGCTATCAGAAATAGGGTAAATCATTCCCGCGTCAAGGAGTTTAAGGACCTCCTTTTTTATGACGTCGTGAATTTTAGGGTTCACCCTCCTTTGACTTTGGATTGTGGGTTTGAAATCCTCCTCCATTAAGATTTTGTGGGTACAAAATTTGGGATCGATTCCCTTAATGTCGGATAACTTCCACGCAATCGCCCCTTTGTGATCCTTTAGAACATCGACAAGTGCGGTTTTTTCATCATTCGAAAGATCCTTCGCAATAATAACCGGCAACTTGTCGTCCTCCTCCAAATAGACATATTCGAGGTGAGGAGGTAAATCTTTCAACTCGAGAATAGGTGGTTCCTCAAGTGAAGATTTGGGTTCGATACTCATAACCTCCTTGGGCGGAGGAAATGGGAAATCGTTGAGAAAATCCTTGATAATCGAGAAGTCCTCATCGTTGTCGAGGTCTTCGTCACATGTACGTGGAGCATTACATTCTTCCAACGTAAAACCACCACCTTCAAAAGGAGTGAAGGTTGGTGTCGAATTATCAAGAATTGGATCTAACATAGTGGGATTGCCACTAGTTTCTTCATCACCAAACCCTAAAACTTCTTGTGAAATTCCTCGCAAACCACGTCGATCATATCAACGAGGTTTATGGTAGCAACGGAATAAACATGAGAAAGTTGAGAATTTTGAGTTGCGTTTATAACAAGTTCCTCGTCGTTGAAACGTAAGGTGATCTTTCTAGCATGAACATCAATTAAAGCCATAGACGTATCTAAAAACGAACGACCTAAAATAAGAGGAACTTGAGGATCCGTGGGGATATCAACAACGATAAAGTCTACGGGATAGTAGAACTTCCCCACTTTCACAAAAACGTCTTCCGCCAAACCACATGCGAGAATCGTGGAATGGTCGGCCAACTCAATAGACATTCGTGAAGGAGTAAGATTAGGAAGATTGAGCGACTTGAAGATTGCAAGTGGCATCAAGTTAATGCTAGCACCAAGATCGGTCAAGGCATAGCATTCTTCCATATCTTGAATTGCACAAGGGATCAAAAATTTACCGGGATCACCGACTTTTTTTAGGTATGCGATTAAGATAAACCGACGAACAACTAGACATTTGGTGCAATTTCTCCTTGTTGTTCAACATACTCTTAAATTTAGCGGCAAATCGAGGCATCATGACCAAAGCATCGGCGAAACTCACATTAAGGTGCAACTCACGAAACATTTTCATAAAAAGCTCAAATTGGTAGTTGTCGCGCTCTTGACGTTTCTCCTTCCTAAGTCTCGATGGGTAAGGCAAGGGTGGTGTGGGTTGGGGCATAGGCATAGCCTTTGGAATCTCGGGTTCCAATGTTGGTAAAGGGTCGACCGTAGGTGTGGCATGAGCGGTACTTTGTGGGATTGAAATATGCTCCTTTTCGACCACCACCTCGGGTTCTTCCTCAATTTCCTCCACCATTGGAGTAATTGGTTGAGGAGTCGGTTCTTTAAGTGTCTTACCACTTCGTGTGGTAATCACTTTCATCTCTCCCTTCGGGTTTGAAACGGTGTTACTAGGTAGATCACTCGAAGTAGAGGCTTTGTTTCCCATGACGGCTTCTAAAATGGCATTAAGCTTAGCATCTTGACTATTAAACTTCAAATCTTGACTAGCGGCTTTTTGGTCAATTCTTTGTTCAAGCCTAGCATGACTTTGCTCTATCTTGTTGTTTTGACCTCTAATTTGATTAGCAAAATCATTTTTCAACTCATTTCTCATGTTAAGATTTTCTTTCACAAAGTTAGCCAATTCCTTGGTGTTTTTAGCCGTGTCCCTAGCTTGACTAGCCAATTGCTCTTGAATGTTTTCCAAAATCTTATCATTTTCCGTGGCGTAATTCAAAAAGTCCATTGGAAGTTCTTTTGTGTAAACATTTTGAAGACCTTGACTTGTGTTTTGAAAATTACGGTTTTGATTTTGATTTTGCAATTGGCTACTAGTTCCTTGATTCCCATAGTTGTTGTTACCCTTAAAATTGTTCCTTTGATTGCTTTGGTAACCAACTTGATTGTTTCGATAATTGTTAGCATTTTGATTTGGTGGAAAACCCGGTGGAGTCAATTGATTAGTGCGAGGAACTTGACCGTTTTGGTTATAAGTTCCCGCGGCCGCGAAGGCACTCGAAGTGTTACCACCGTTGGTAATGCACTCGGAATAATCGTGAGCTCCACCACAATACATACAAGAAACCTCAACCGCTTTAATCGTAGCGGGAGCGGGTTGTTCACCAACTTTAAACTCAATTAACAATCCTTTCAACTTATCAAAAATTTTGTTCTCCAAATTAGCCTCGATTTGACAAGCATCAACGGTGTGTGACAATGAAGGCGAAGACGAAGTCTTACGAACACTCGACGTGCTACGAGGACTATAGACCTTAGACCTATTCTCAATGATTAACAATGCTTCCTCGACCGTCTTACACAAAAAATTATCACCCGCGGCGGCATTAAGATAATCACGCTCATGATCGTTCAAGCCATTGTAAAACGTGTCAATTTGATGCAAGTCAGAAAAACCATGATGAGGACATTCGTGCAACATTTCCTTAAACCTATTCCAAGCCGTTGAAAAACTCTCATTATACTCTTGCGAAAACTTTGAAATCTCGTTTTTCAAGTGCGTAGTCTTAGAGGGCGGAAAAAATTGGTTCACGAATTTTGAAACGAGATCCTTCCACGTCAATATAGAATTGGGTGGCTCTTTCTCTAACCAAATTTTTGCGGGCCCCGCTAAGGAATACGGAAAAAGCATCATCTTAATCGAGTCGTTTGAGACGTCCTTAAACTTGCATGTGGCGGTGAGACGATTAAATTGGCGAATGTGGTTATGAGGGTTGTCCTTTTCGTCACCTTGAAACTTGTTGTTTTGAATCATGGACAACAAACCCGTCTTAACCTCAAAATTCTCCGCAAGGATAGCGGGAATCACAATCGCTTCTCCATAACCCTCGGTGGGTGCTTGAAGCAACTCCATCATAGTTCGATTAGCCATGGGTGCTTCTTTCACTACAATGGGTTCGTCAATAGGAGACTCCTCACTAGTAGGAGTGATGGATTTGTTTCTTCGTTTACGAGCACGTCTTGCTTTAGAGCGAGTTTGCATAAACGTAACGTACAACGAGAAGGCGAGCAAAGAAGATTCTTTTTGGTGTTTTTACTTTTTCAATTTTTTTGTGGTTTTTGATTGTTTTTACTTTTTTGGATTTTTGGAATGTATTAGGTAGACACAAATCTACAAATCTCCTCCTTAATCAAATCTCTCGATTAAAGAAGCCTCAAGGAATGAAAACGATCACGTGAAGTGAACGCCTTCGATGACTTTAGAACGATGGTGGAACACCAAATCGTTCAAGAGGGTTTAATCAAATGAAACCAAGAAAATATATATGATACTTAGTAATACTTTGGGCGGCAAAACCCTCGATTCACTCTCAAAATCAAATACGCACAAGCAAGCGGAGGAAACGAGGTGGCGCGAAGCACTTAAGAGCCTTTTTCCTTTAGGTCGTGAAATACAACCGCCTTATACCCACCTTATAGTTTGTATTTTCAAGATTAAGCTTCACGAAAGTATTTATCTATTTTTGCCTTTTTCTTTGGTTTGAGATTCGAATACAATGATTGGGTAATGACCTCCCAAGTCAAGGTTGTGATTTAGCACGTATTTGGAGTACTTGTAAATTTATTGTTCTACGTATACAATATAGTAATAGTATTCACAAAAAACGAAAAACCGATAATACGTATTAGTAGAGTGCTACTAATACAATTACTTTTATGGCTATATATAAAAACAACAATGGTTCAACCAAAACACAACACGCCTCCCCGGCAGCGGCGCCAAAAATGATGTAGTGTTTTTGTACCCTTTAGGAAAAGGATGACAAATAGTGGTAGTATTAAGTGTCGGTTTAGGAAAACCGAGCACTAATGACCCAAATGAAGTCCAAGTTCGTTTCCCAAGGAGGCAAGTGTGTTGTGTATTGAATTGATATTGATTTGTGATTATATGATTGAGAAAGAAATGGGATTAGAAGAGAAAGACGGTTACAAAGACGAATTAAACTACGACGAAAAAGGCGAACACG
This sequence comes from Glebionis coronaria, assembly GCA_025667525.1. NCBI lineage: Eukaryota > Viridiplantae > Streptophyta > Magnoliopsida > Asterales > Asteraceae > Glebionis > Glebionis coronaria. The sequence goes on from CM046880.1 coordinate 450,416, forward strand.
TAAAATCGTAAATAGTGCCAAAATTAAAATTTTAACCTAAAATTCCTAAAAATTACTAAAAATCCCCAATAATATTCTAAGAGTTTACAAAAAATTCAAACTTGCTAAAACCTTTTAATTACTTAGATAATGACTTTTTAATGCTAATTAAAGCCCTAAAAATCACTTTTAATTATTAAAAAGCCTTAAACAAGATCTAATAGTTTGTAAACCTCAAAAATATCCTAATTAAGCTAAAAACTATTTTTAAAAATTTTAAAACCAAATTAAACTATTTTTAAACACTTAAAAACTATTAAAAACAATTAAATCTTAAATTAATTCTAGAAATTAATTGAAAAGTCTAGAAAATATTTGGAAAGTGAACAAACTCCTAATTAAGTGTCCTTAACCTAGGAAAAATGTAAAAACTAAAAAAAATAAAACTTCAATTTTTAATAATAAAATAATATTAAAATATTCCAAAAAAATTAAAAGTTTATAAATAAATTCTAAAAAATTACCAAAAATCCTAAATAATGTAACTAAAACAAAAATTCAATCCAAATTTTTTGAAACCTATTTAATAATTTTATATTAAATTTTAAAGTTAGCTAAAAACCCTAAAACCCTATAAAATCAAAAATAAGCTAAATTGAAAACCTAAATAGCTGTAAACCTCAAAAATATGATTAAAAACCTAAAAACTATTTTTTCAGATTTTTAATATACCTTTTACTATTTTTTAATGACTTTTTAAAATTAAAACTTAAAATAATCCTAATAAATTAATTAATAATGGGAAAAATATACTTTTTGCTCAGAAAAGTCAAACAATCTTATAAAAACCTAGGAAAAATACTAAACAGAAAAAAGCTTAAAGGAATAAGCTTAAAACAGCTTATTTAAAAGCTGTTAACCAAATAAGCTATAAAACAAACACCACTTAAGTATTTAATGAAATGAAACCTAAACATAAAAAACCATCCGGACCACTGGTAAACACGTTACTCCTCCAATAGAGAGGTCGCATGTTCGAGCCCAGGCCAGGTGAGTTTTTTACAATTTTTTTCTTTTTTTTTTTACTTTTCCAAACTCAAACAGTGACCTTGCTAAGCTTAAAAACACAACTCAAATCCAAATTAACCAAGATTCAAACACTACAAATCCAAAAACGTGCCCAGGTTTGCACTTTTTCTGATGAACACAAGGAAGGACTTTCTTCACTTGTGAAAATATAATCAAGAGGGCTTGATTATGATTTGTGTTGGTGTAATTGATGGACAAATGGCACCCTTGTACTCTGTTGAGTACAAGGAGTCAAGCAAACACAAGAAACAAGCAAAGATAACACACAAGTCAAGCACAAAAGGTAAAGTAAAGTTGCTGAATGAAACTTGCTAGGTCTGAGGGTGTTTATCTGATTCAATGGGCACAATGGTGAAATTTAAAGTCTCAAATCAAGCACACAAATCAATAAACTAGCAATACAATGATACACAAACCTGGTTTACCCCTAACTCTAACAGATTATCAGATTTGAAGTACCAATTTCACACAAATAAGCAGAAAGGTAGCAGTGACTGATTATAGCTTATTTTCTCAAACTTTTAACATGCACATGTGTTCAAAACTTACCCAAACAAAAAGTCAAGCTCACAAACAACCTAATAATACCCTAATAAGTGTATAAGACAGATTAAAACACAAGATTAACTTCAACAACCCTATGTTAAACCCTAATCCCAAACACACCTTTAAAATCTGAAATCAAATTTTAACAAAGCAAATGGTATCAAAACACAATCCAACTGATTTAATCAACTTAAATCATGCATAAAACCCAATAATAATCACTATCCAACAGCTTTAAAAAACAAACAAACAACTTTCACATGAATCATACAAATCACATAAATTTTCAGAAAACTGAAAATGGAAAAGGAAAAAGGAGCTACCTTAAGGGTCCTACATCCAGGACCCTTAGTGGTTGAAAAACCACCTCCCTATAGGCTGGGGCCTATGCAGAACTTTGTTGAGGGGCTTATGAGGGACTGCTTAACAAAATGGGTAAAAAAATGGTTTCTCTTTGAACCTGCTAAGAGAGAAAAGGGAAAAAGCTGTGTAAAAAGCTTAAGGCTTGCTCCTAGCTTATAGATTAAGCTAGAAGAGAGCTTCAAGCTGGGGTTAGACTATGATAAGATTAAGCAATATGACCAACAAAGGGCTTATTCAAGCTTGGGTACCCACTACACCAGAACAAGCCATGGTGTCTTGGACATACCCAAACTCAAACACCATCTTAGTAACACACTGAATCACCATTGTATCAGGTTTGTAGTGAAATTTAAGATATAAGAAAACCTTGAAAAAGAAACAAAAACTTTGAAAACTTGAAAACTTTTGCTGAAAATTAAACCAAACTCAAACAATGAACTTAAATCAACATGAAATGTAAAGGGAACTCAATTTTTCTCATCACCAAACTCAATACCATTTATATTACTTAATAAACTGGATTTACAAGGATTGTGAAAAAGGAGAAAAAATCAAGAACAGCTCAATGCTAAGTCCTATGTGCCTTTATATAGGCTTACACTTGTTCTAGAAAGCTGAAAGAAACTTAAAACCCTAATATCTTGAATTGCCAACTTTGCCCTTGGAGAATATTTGAAGATGCCATGTTGATGCCTTTTTTTGAATTCGTCAAGAGATCATGTGATGATTCTTGGCTTGTAGCTGAGATGCCAGTGATGTAGAAACGATCTAGGACGTCCATTTTGCCTTTGGGAACACGAAAAATGCTAAGAAGCGTTGATTGGCTGTCATCTTTGTCTTGGAGCCAAAACGTGGGGCAGGGGAGGGTTGGAGAGGCATGTGAGGGTGAGGGTGACACTTTTTGGGAGGTGGGATGTGGTGACAAAACCATAAATTAGTTATCTGGAAAGATTGGGGTAAAAACCCCTTGATTTAAGGCCAATTAGGTCTGGGTTGGGTTAGGGTTTATAGGTAATTAGGGGGGTTTAATCCAGATTTGGGTGAGGTTAATTTAAAAAATGTGTTTGGTAGGGAATTTTTAAATTGATTAATTAATCAGTTATTGGGTGAGTGGAGAAGTGTTGTGGAGAAAAGGGGCGTTTTGATTGGGTAATGGGTGTGAATGGGTGAGGTGTCAAGCAGGGAGTGGAGGGTGAGAGTTTGTTTGTCTGGCAGGAATGCCCCCTTATGTTTCATTCTTTGTTCAAGTTGTATTAAATGCCTATCAACGCCAATATAACACATAACAACTTTTGGACTTTGGCAGTTTTGGCACACAAAGTTTTGGAACTTGTTTTAAGGACTACAAGTGCAATTTTGGCAATCTTCAAGGGCTGTTTTTGTAATGTCTTCAAACTTTAAGGACTTTGACTTGTTTGTTGACTTCTTGGAGGACTATTATTGACAATTTAGTTTTGTTGAGGGACTAAATTTGCCAATTCTTCAAAGTTAAGGGTCCTTTTTGTAATTTTGACAAACTTTAGGGACCAAACTTGTAATTATGAAGATACAAGGGTATAAAGTGTCAATTCTTCAAATTTGGAGGACCAATATTCATAATTCTTCAAATCTTCAAGGGTTGACTTTGGAAAATTCTTCATTAGGGCTTGGTTCATCGTGCGGCTTCGTTTCCCGTGTTCGTTTTTGCTTGATTCTTGTGATCTTTTGTCATTTTCTCAATATCCGTACCTAAAATACACAAGCAACAAACACAAGCATATATTTGGGTATTTTGATGATATTTAATGCATTTTAAGCCCAATTTGGACGATGAGACTATGTATAAAAGCAGTCTCATCATCCTACTTGCACCCTCTCTTAGTGGCAATACGAATAAATTCCTACCTCGTTCTACTCGCAAAATTCTACACGCATTCTAAAAGACAAATACTTCCTCTTATCAAACCATTCAACCGCTTTCCACATCCAATCTACTACTAAGCAACTCAACTTTTATCTTGCATTCCTTGCAATTTCTAACAACTCCTGTTTTTAAATCATTCCATCAACAATTGCCTTGGAAAGGCACTAACTACAACTCCTCTCACTTCTCATACTTGCTCTATTCATGGTTCTACCTCAAAGTAATAGGCAAACGTACTAAATCTCAGGAAATTTTCGGAAAACTTACATGCCTTACGAACAATCGTAAATACCTTTGAGGTATTATATACCCTTCCAACACTCTCTATGGCGCGTTACTTGTGCCAATATCCATACATTATACAAATCTCTATTCATATCCCTTGGCACTCCTAAGAGACCTCATGACCACATTAGTTCGTCTACGAACTTCTAACTCTTTCCTCCCCACTAAGGGCATTCTGAACATTCTCTCATGGCCACCTACTTAATCGTGTAGGCGCGACCAAGTCTTTCATATGACTACCTCAATGCTCCCAATCAATACGAAACCAAAACTACATCTTGAATCCACTAGATACGATCAACGAATCAAACCCACGGATAACTAACGACATTTCACGTGCACGAGTTAAAACAGACCAAAACCACGAAAACTCAAAAAGAAAACTTAAACCCAAAACATGTATCAATTCAAAGTGACTCGTGACAACGAAAAAAAATGATCCAAGAAACACTTAATGGCAACCAGAACATCCTACGCCCCGTGACATATTATTTAAACCGTGCACAACATCGACTTTTCCAAAAGAATATTTTTTTTTCTTTACCTCCCCACATCTATGTGACTCAAACAATCTACAAACAACCCTCTAGATGATCTAAAAACTCAACTCAAAGACTAGGTATCCCGAGCATCCTAAATCATTAAAAAAACTACCATTCAAACCTCAACCTTGAACCCGACACTTGTACAAAAATTTCGACCAGGCTACTGACCTCCCATGACTATACATTCTGAATATTTCAAAAGTACGTTCCGAGTACATAATTTTAGGCTTTTGAATCACCCAAAAAGCTCTAAAAACAAACAAGTTATGACCAAAACAATTTTATACTAGTTGTTTTAAAAACTAAAGAATCATCTTAGTAATTAACGTAATCCTTTATAAATGAAAAGAAATAAATGTATGTGAAATTTTCATGAACTTTGTTTAGTCTTGTATAAATAATTATAAATGACGTATATTGATTAAACTCACTTATATGAAATATTTAAGTAGGATAATTTTTTTTGCTTTATTTTAAGGAAGGTCTTTTAAAATTTGAAATAAATAAGTGTTGATTACATAAAAAAAATTATGTTATATCTTGTTGAAAACATGACTCCTACATCTTACCCTTATTTTACCGAATACAACCAACTATCTAACTCTATAGTAGATTTCCAAGTCTTTTTTTCAATATATACCGACAAAAAGAAATGTAAGACCCAACACAAAAGATTTTATTATCCCAAAATAAATCCCAAGTTATTTCAATAGACTTAAAACCAAGAACACCATTCTAAAACGTACACGTGAAATACGAAACTCAAAAAATACGCTACAACGGAGGTTGAATATCTAAACAGAAGCGAGCTAGCCACCCTCCTAAGGATACAATCAATAATTGCAAGGGATCATACATATGTAGGCATATCGGGATACATATACTTAAATCCGTCCAACATCTACTATACAAGCATGTATTAACCTTCTTTCATGCAATCATACTTAGGAATCAATTGAAGTTGTAGTACTTGTATAACTATGTTGGCCACCATACTTATACAATTACCCTTTCCCCAATGCACTCCCTCCTATGATGACACTTATAAGAATTAATACAACACATAACACATATATCCATCTACTTACATAAGCTCATAACCACATAACCAATAAAGTCCAAAACTCCATCCATTAAAATAATATAGTCAAACTATTGGAATACATAAATCTATAGTCTAGCTAAAACAGCATAAACTAAATCCAAAACGAAAACATAATCAGTTATAAGTCATGTCGCTCATAAGAGTGGAAACAGCTTAAAATCCTTCATATCCACCTACTCCTAATAACTCGAACCACCACATGATTCTTAGGGAACATGACTTAAACATCAAAAGAAAAATACTATACCTTAGGTATATAAAATAACTTAACAAAAGACAGAAACTACCATGTACCAAATTATGTACTATAATGTACAATTTAAGCAAAAAACAACAATGACTAGCGTGGATGATTATGGTTCAACCTACACTAGTCACAACCGAAATAAAATAACATGTGGCTAAGTATGAACTACTATGGTTCAACCCATACTAGTCAAAACTTAACAAACATCGCAAGTAAAAACCAATAACATCCAGAACCCTTTAATTAATATAAAATGCACACATACTCCTATGACGCCTATATGCAGGGACCCTTAAGCTATAGACTAGGCTACTAGACTAGGCAACCTAATTCTCTATAACCATTGTCTCTTGATACCATTCTGTCACACCCCACTATGGCAGAATATGGGGCGCGACGTATGGATATCATCACAACAATAGCGTGTCTATAGAGAGAACTATATGAATTAGAAATGTCATAAAAGGTGACATAAATGTCATGAAAATATCTCAACAATGCAGGAGTCTAGCTAAGTAGGTAACAGTCCTACCTCTTACCCAAGACAAACAATTAACACAAACAAAACAACATATAGGTGTCCACAAAGTATCACTTATTCAAATATATAAAAATAAACTAAGAAGGAACGGGGATCTCCTTCTAAATGCATTCTTACGCGACTCCAATCCTAGCCACATATGTTCTCACGCTTAACCACATTATCACCTGAAAGAGACACTAAAACACGTCAACATAATGTTAGTGAGAGTCATAGGTTTAGACTCCAACGCCAAAAATCAAGTCATAAGCTGTGAATAATAACCATTAATTAAAGAACATATGGACAATGTGATACAAACATGCATTAACAGCTAACATTCAAGATTTAACCATTCACCATAATTTTCCAAGGCTCCCAGCCTTACCAAACACCATGGTCCCATAGGCGCCCATACACCTATGTACCAATCCCAAGGCCCTGCCTTGTCATTATCTATTGGTCCCATAGATGCTCATACATCTATGTACCTCCCCAAGGCCCCGCCTTGTCAACATCCCCTTGGTACCAAGTCAAACCACAATAACTGAGACGGTACGTGTCCCCCGATCCAAATCATAAACACAATCAATAATCAATTAGCAGTTAATCACATAAGTATACACAAGTCCATCACCAATCATAAAACATTTATAGCATAAGTTATAAAACCATACAATGTCTCTTCTATCCCATCTGGAAGTCAAAATCATTAAAAGATATGGGACTATGAAACTCACCTGATTGAGCTTCTCCAACCATCCGCATACTAGCAAAAAGCTAAAACAAACAAATACACACAATCAATACATGAACCATATACTAAAATGGTTCATCAACCTATGATGGATATCTAACATTCTCTCATATATTTAACCTGTTTATATGCTCTAAGAATTCCATTTCTCGCCCCTAACAAGTCCTTTACTTAGTTAAACTTGATACCTATCCTGTTTACTTTTCACCCAAAACAAACCCGGCTTTTAGTCCTCAAACTATGGGCCGAACACCATCTTAACCAAAATAAGATTTTTTGTAAAAGAAACCCTATGCCTTTAAATGTGTTAGCTAACTCCTCTCTGTTGCCCAAACATTAAAGCTACTGTTAGGGCCTCGATATATATATATATATATATATATATATATATATATATATATATATATATATATATATATATATATATATATATATATATATATATATATATATATATATATATATATATATATATATATATATATATATATATATATATATATATATATATATATATATATATATATATATATATATATATATATATATATACTTCTGTCTATTAGGATTTTACTGATTTTGAACATACAAAAAGTTTGTTATGATCAGGGGGTCTTACCCTAACCCATTTGCTTAGCCCTCCACCAGGTTTCTTATTTAATATATAAACCAACTCCCATGTTGATTAGAGGGTTAAATTGTACTCCTAAGTACCCCAATCACCTTAAATCACAAATTGAAACCCCGCTGCCCCAAAAACTGTTTTGACCTCCGACTGGTGTAACCTATTTTTGTCCCATCTACCGACCTACAATTTAGTTCTCGTTTCTTGAATTTGAAAGCCAACTCAATTACCTTTTCAGAGGTACTTGGATCCCAAAATAAGAGTTTGTAGAACTCTAGATATGATCAAAACAATTGACCTAAAATTCTGCCCAGTTTTTAAAAACGAATTTAACATAATTAGTCTAATTAATTACCCATAACTTGTTTAACTATAAATTCTAATTAATCTAATCATTATTATATCATTAAAACTCAGATTTTAATTTAGACCTAATCATAGATCCATCATGTATCGATTTACAAATGCATAAAAACAATTTAATTAAAAAGGGATTGAAGATTTTACCTTAAAAATAATGGAAGATCTTTATCTTTGAAACCCTAATTGGCCACCATTGTTAAATTTCGACTATGAGATGTTATGGGAGTGAAAAATATGATTATTTTGGTTATGGGATGGGTTTAATGTAATCCTAAAGGCCTCCTAACCCAATTAGAAGTCCATTGGGCCTGTTTTTGGGCTTTTTGGTTATTTTCTTCCTTCCTTTTCTTTTGGCTGCCCAAACCAAGCCCAAAGCACCTAAGGATATGGTTTTTAACCTTATTTGATAAATTATATCATTCTTAAACAAAACCTCACATTCGGGTTACTTCCGAGCCAAAACCCGAAAGCCTTACATTGATTTTTTCGACTTTCTACGCGATTTCCGAACTAACCGTCATTTCCAAAAGTTTCTAATTACGGAAAGTATCTCTAAAACTTATCCTAACCATATAATATATACTTAATACGTACATACAACATACGATACGTACACGAAACCTTGTAAAATCGATATCTGAACTTTCCCGCAGTTCATTTCTGAACTCATTTCATTTCATTTCATTTCCAACCCGTATCATGATTTACAAATCATGTACCTCATTTCGTACATTCTCATCCCCAAAAACAAACATATAAACACATGAATCACATAAAACACATAGTCACACAAAATACCCCAAAAATAAAACTAACTGACGAACCTCAAAAACCAGGGTTGTTACACAAGGGTTCCACAAAGGTATCATATTCTTCACAATTTCATACCTCGTCCGATTACTAGCCCTAAATAGATTACTTACTCTCACGCTGGAGTCTAATCATGGGATATATTCCCACGATAAGCCTAACAACGTGCTACTTTTAGTGTGCAGGATCCGAAATTGAAGTTTACTTGGTGCAGGAGATGGAGCCCGAGCACCCGAATTAAGCCTAATTTGGATCAAGCTAGGATCATCCAACTTTTGTATCAACAAGTTGACGCCATCCGTGGGACCCTACACTAAACTCGAATACTAACGATGACGAAGGCATGCAAGAGGACTTAACCTCCAAAACACGGGGCTACAATCCCCTGGGGGTGCGGGCAAGTCCCTACACCTACCCTCACTCTGAACAGTCCCGAGACAGGGTCAGCACCACCTGCTCCTAATAAGGAAAAACAAAGGCCACCGGTCGGAGAGGTGGACCACGAGTTTGCTTCGCTCGATGATGAGGATATTGAGGGAGTACTCACACAAAAACTCGACAGAATCATCCCTGCCATCACGGCAAGATTGAATTTGGGGAGGAACCCCCAATCAAGTCTATTTTGGGAGTGTGGAACGGGATACCCCTCTCCAAACCCGAAAAAGGCGAAAAAGGCACCGCGGCGAGGAACAACCCCCACTGGAGGAACAACCCCAACCACGGAATGTCTTCGAACGCATAGGGGATCGGATTATGCAAGAATTGCAAGGTACACAAGAGGAATCGGATCATTCTGATGGATCCATGGGGCGCGCAGCATTGGAGACTCCACAAAAGGACAATTGCCGCACTAGCGTGTGGAGGAGAATAGATTCGGGAGCATAGAAAACCACCGCCTCTTCTCATAAGAGTGGCTATTATATCCAATCAAGGAGGGGAGGGGGACCGCCCTACAATGATCCCTCGGGTTCCGACTCAGATGACCATCATCCAAGGTGCCGTCTCATACGCCATTCCTCCTTTGAACCATTAGAAGAGGATGCAGGAAGCTACAGACGCTCCCGTTATCATACGGATGGTGAAGAGGATCTCTCCCTACCATGGTGTAGTGAAACAGAAGATGTCTTTACAACCCGCATACGGAAATACTCCAAGGACAAAAAGCGTCGCATGCTGGCGTGTGTTAATGTCTATGATGGATCTGGTGATCCAGATGATCATCTCAAAGTTTTCACCGTCCAAGCAAAAATTGAACGATGGTCGATGCCTATATGGTGACAAATGTGCAATTCAACCTTAATAGGAAACGCCCACGACTGGTTTGAAAAACTTCCCTACCGGAGCATTAACAGCTTCGATAAGCTATGCTCGGCGTTTAGAAGAAACTATACTCAGCGGAAAAAGTATAATAGAGACGCAGTCTCATTGGCAACGGTCAAACAAATGCCTGGGGAGTCGAAGGAAGAATTTACAGAACGCTTCAAAGACGAATGCACTCGGATAAGGGCGTGCCCAGAAGTCCTCAAGATCTCCAACTATATGCATGGCATAACAGACAAAGAACTAATCTGGCGCCTCAACGATAGACGGCCCGAAAAGTTTGACGACCTCATGAAAAGGGTTAGAAATTTTTTGGAAGGGGAGACGGCTGTGACTGCGGCTTACCCATCAAGGGGAAACCAAAGTTATCGGTCGAATGACCAGTCAAAGAGGCAGTCCAACAATCAAGGCAATAACGGGAGCTTGGATTATAAAAAACAAGCAAAAGGGGGACGGTCGAACGACAAGTTCACGCCTCTAAAAATGACGTACCGAGACATCTTGCTGGCAGAAGGGGCAAACTTTCCAAGGCCGCCCCCAATGACAACTCCGGTTGACCGTCGTCAGGGAAATCGTTTTTGCGAATTTCACAATGACAAGGGTCACGGCACGGATGAGTGCATTCAGCTCAAGAAGCACGTTAAGTCGTTGATTAAGTCAGGCAAACTCAAGCATCTGATCAAGGACTGGAAGGATGGGAAGGATAACAAAAAGAACGACAAAACAGATTTCCAGAAAGACAAGCCTACAACCATATTCATGGTTCATTCATGGCGGCGCAGGACGAAACAGAAAGTTAGTCAGAAATTTTATCACGCCAAGGAAATCTCGTTCCCCCTATCACGGCGACCAACGTGGCGGACTCGCTTCTTACGATTGAGGTGAACATTGGAAGCCACAACGTCCATCGCATGTATGTTGATGGAGGATCATCCGCGGAGATACTTTATGAACACTGTTTCATACAGTTGAAACCAGAAATCAAAAGCCAATTAATTTCGGTCACGTCGCCGCTTATTGGTTTTAGCGGAGATACTATTTGGCCAATAGGGCAGTTACCGTTGTTAGTAACTATCGGGGATCAGTAACTAATACAAGGATTTTACTATGAAATTGTTCTTCGTTTCTAATCGAATTGACTATTGGTTTAACGTGCGACTAAGTCGTCTTTTGGTGAAAAGAAATATATTGGTCGTTGTAGTAAAATTAAATTGCAAAACATTAAAAGTAAATGGCATGGCAAATAAAGCTAAAAGTAATTAAAAAATGAACGATGAAAAATTAAGACTTTAAAAGTAAAATAATTAAATGACGAGAAATTAAAACTTGACAAAACGTAAATTTAAAAAAAATCTTTAAAATAAAATACTTTAAAATTAAACTAAGACAAGACAAGTAAAAATAAAGCTAAGTAAAAATAAGACAAAACAATTAAAATAAAGCTAAGTAAAAATGGCGGGAAAATAAATTTAAAAATTAAATTTAAAATAAAAACAAATAATTTCGTAATTATATTAAAAATCTGAATTAATTTCGCAATAATAACAAAGATTTCGCAATTAAACTTTAAATAATTTCGCAATAAAAGCAACAATTCCGCAATTCACAAAACCTAAGATTTCGCAATGTTGAAAATACCAAGATTTCGCAATGCTGAAAAGTGCACAATTCCGCAATATAGAAAAGAATGATTTCGCAATGAAAGAATGGATATAATTTCGCAACTTTTGAAATCAAAGATTTCGCAATATTGAAAATACCAAGATTTCGCAATGCTGAAAAAAGAATGATTTCGCAATTAAATAGAAGTTCAATTTCGCAATTATTGCAAAATTAAGGCACAATGTCGCAATATTAAAAAAGTTGCAAATTTGAATAAGCTATTCCTAAAAACTAGGATCTCGTAAAAGGACGAAAATAAGCACTTAAAACTCAACTTTTTAAGGACAATAAGCAAAATAAAACACCAATAAGCTAACTAAAAAGCCTAGATTAATGCTAACACTTATAAAAACTTCAAAAACAAGCCACGAAATTTAAAAAGATGCAAAATTTATGTAAAAAGATGATGAAAAAGATTAATAAAGAACACAAAATCAACACAAACAAAGATTATAAAAAAGATTAAGATTAAGCAAAGAAGAAAGGTAGAATGAGATGATTAAAAAGCTTGAAGATAAAAGATTAAACAACACAAAATTAAAACTTACTTGAAATTAAAGGCAAGAATTTAAATGACAATTAAGTAAAAGACAATATGAAAGTGCATGTAATTAAAGATGGAAGAACTATGTGTCAAATAGCCAACACCTCCTAATGTGACATTAGGAGGGTATTTATAGGGAGGTTAGCATGTGTTGTTCCTTTCTTCTTTTTCACGTCTTTTCGTCTTCTAAATTCTTCGACTTTTTCGACTTTGTCTCGGGACTTGTCGATGGATAAATTGAACTTGTCTTATAATTTCTTCAATAAATAGACTTGAGTTCTTCGACTTCATTAAACTTCCGTCTTTAGACTTTTTCTTCGATTAATCTTCAGAATAGGCCTTGGACTTCCGTTCTTTTTGCACTCTTGATCTTTTGACTTTGTCTTTTGTCCTTTTCTTCGATAAAAGCCCGTGAAAGCCCGTGTTTTCTTCCCTTTTCACATTTTGGTCCTAAATCACAACAAAAACACAAACCACGCATAATTCCGACATTTACGACATAAAATACACGTTTTGGCTTGGTTATTATTATAATTAAGTGGTAAAAGGATAAGTGTTTTCACACTTATTAGTAACATTCAACTACAGCATGGATGAACTTTATGGTTATACGCTCTCGTTCCTCGTACAATGGAATCATCGGAAGGCCAGGAATACTCGTCATACGGGCAGTCCCGTCTACGGCACACGGCATGCTGAAATTCCCAGTGGAGGGTGGAATTGTTACTATCTTTAATTCGATAGTACCACCATCGGAATGTAATGTCGTCACAACATCAATACAACCAACCCCAAAGAAGGAGGGGTTACCTCTAGTGAATTGGAAGGTGGCTATCCACCCTGATTATCCAGAACAGGAAGTGGCTATCGGAGGAAGTGCTACAAAAAGATGATATGTTTAAGAAGCTGTCATTGTAATTTTTTCAAAAAAAACGGTAGTCAAATCCCATTACCGGCACCACTAACAATTGATTTGGGAACTAGTTTTGTTGAAGCTACACTGACAATTTGGTCCTAACACAAACACACATACACATTAACCTCAGAAACACTATTGTCTTATGCACTCTCATAAAACCGACCTGAACCGGACCGTACAATTTTGGTTCGGGGTTTTGGACCATTTCGATCCTCGGTCTGGTTCGATCTTACCAAAAAATCTCGTCGATTTTGTCTAATAGGACCGAACCAGACCGAAACGACCCGAACCAGACCGGACTATTTTGGTCCGGGGTTTCAGACCATTTCGGTTCCCCGTTCGGTGACCGATGCTCAGCCCTACTCTGGGGGACCCATACACAATGCAGTCTTTCAAAACAAAAACACTAAATCCAGTAATAACATTTACAATTCTTCAAAATTGATAGTAATATAATATAAAATTGATAACATCGTTAGATGAGCTTCAGTTGCGCCCCTTTGTGAACGAGGGGATCAAAAGGCTAGCCAAAGGACTGCTAACAACAATCTCTTTGGCACTAAATAATAAGTTTGACAAAATCTGATTACTTAAGTTGTTTTGTTGCAGACTTGCAACTATTGACTATTTGGCCCGTCAATCAATTTAAATTTAGCCCACCCATGACTAAAAAATACACCTATCATCATCAACTTGCGCCAACTATAGAGTTGCCGCCTTCGTCGTCCACACGTTGATTTGCCCCGTGACATCTGTTTGAATTGTTCTGTGCAAAAAGTTAAGACTAGAGTTAAGACTATCTCTCATTGTATCCATTAACTGTAAGTTTTGAGTCAACACTTCAATCATGGTCTTGGAGTGATTCTGCTACAATTCCTTGATTTTAGGAATGAGGATCAAATTTTTTTTTCGAGTTCACTCTTATCCCCCTCAAGTTGTTTAATCTTCTCCCGTCAGGAAGGTTTTGTTGTTTAAAAACTCAACATTGAAATATATAAATAAAAACAACACAAACATTAAAATGAATTTATGCGTGAACTAAACACACAAAATCGACCTCCTTTTAAATAAATATATTTTGGTTAACAAAGATTCGTTCTTTTTGATGATCATTAGATACCCATATGAGATAGAGACTTTTATATAAAATGGACAAATGAATGTTTGATATTAGATCTATTTTTGTGTAACGAATATAAGCATTTGATGGATTATCGTTGATGCTATTTACGGATTGAAGAAATGAGATAAGGTGATAAGAGAGAGTACATATCAATGATGGTGAAGAACACTTTGAATAAAAAAAGAAAAAGAACAAGTGAGACTGAAAACAGACAACTCCTATAACCTCAGTGACGAAGCCAGGATTGTGTGTATGGGTGGGCCATATATTAGCGTAAAAACAAACAAATAGAAAATAACATAAATTCTAGTTTTCTATTTTGAATGCATGAATACTACACAACATAACTTGCACAATAAAACTATAACCTGTTGTGATAAAATTATGATTCAAAATTGACCTAAAATGTAACAATATATATGTTCAATCATTCTGAAGCAACAAGTAACAATTGATAATGCCTCATGTTAAAAACAAAATAAAGATTAGCAATATCAATTTTGGATTAATGTAAAGTTATATGCAAGGACGAAAGTTTTTTGTGAAGCATCGAACTTAAAAATCTATTTATTTTAAGGGTCGGTATACATTATAAATAAATTTTTGTATAAAAAATGACTAAAATCATATATAAAAGATTATAAAATACACACATGTGATCGAAAATTTTAGAAATGCCAATATGCCATAATCTCATGTATCTCTTTTTAAGTTGCATCCCTTGTAATATGTTACAATGAAAGTAATGTTGAGATTTTGCTAGTTGAAAAAAGTTCGTTTTCTCGGTGTCTAATCGAATTGATCTCGGGTTAATTGTGCGACTCAGTTGTTCTTGGTGAAATTAATATTTTTGGTTTTGGTTATCTATTACTAAGTAAAATGAAAATGTAAATTATGATAAGTAAAAGGAATGCAAAAGGAATGCGAAAGGAATGTAAAAGGAATGCTAAAAGGAATGCTGATAGGAATGCTGATAGGAATGTAAAAGGAATGCTAAAAGGAATGCTGATAGGAATGCTGATAGTAATGCTGATAGGAATGCTGATAGGAATGCTGATAGGAATGCTAATAGGAATGCTAATAGGAATGCTGATAGGAATGCTAATAGGAATGCTGATAGGAATACTGATAGGAATGCTGATAGGAATGTAAAAGGAATGCTAAAAGGAATGCTGATAGGAATGCTGATAGGAATGCTGATAGGAATGCTGATAGGAATGCTGATAGGAATGTAAAAGGAATGCTGATAGGAATGCTGATAGGAATGCTGATAGGAATGCTGATAGGAATGCTGATAGGAATGCTAATAGGAATGCTGATAGGAATGCTGATAGGAATGTTGACAGGAATGTAATAGGAATGCTGATAGGAATGCTAATAGGAATGCTGATAGGAATGCTGATAGGAATGCTGATATAAATGTAAAAGGAATGCTAAAAGGAATGCTGATAGGAATGCTGATAGGAATGCTGATAGGAATGTAAAAGGAATGCTGATAGGAATGCTGATAGGAATGCTGATAGGAATGCTGATAGGAATGCTGATAGGAATGCTGATAGGAATGTAAAACCCTTTTCCAATCAAGATGATCGGAATGTAAAAGGAATGTAAAACCCTTTTCCAATCAAGATGACCGGGATGAGGTGGCTGGTCGGAAAGTGATGATCGGAAAGGGGTTTTCCCTTTCCGATTTGCGTGTGATTCGAAATAAGCAAAGAAAATAAGCTATAAGAATAAGCTAATCTCTAAAACTAGAACGAATCAATAATAAAACGAACCTAAAGCACAAATAACAACTTTTCCAAACTTAAAATAAACATTTTAAATCAAACCATAAAAAGATGAACTTTTTAAGCACGAAACATTAATGAACAACACGGATCATAAGTAATTCGCACCAAAAGTAAACTAGAATCAAAGAAAGGTAGAAAGATATGAAAGATTAAAAGCTTGATCAAAGGTAAAGAAGATTTAAGATAACAAAATTAAAAACACTTACTTGAATTAAAGGAAAGAAACTAAAGGTGCAAATACAATAAAAATAACAAGGAATGAAAAATGGTGGAAGGGGTGGTTTGTCAAGCCACCCAACAACATGAAAATGAAATGGGATCAAACTATATATAGGGGTGATTAGGGAGGAGCTTAGGAAGCTTCCTCTCTCTTTCCTCTTTTCCTTAATTGCACACTTAAGTCCTTTTCTTCTCAATCTTTTGTTAATCTTGGACTTAATGACTTTGTCTCGGGATTTCTCTGAACTCGTCTCGACATTTCTTCATAAATAAGACTTGAGTTCTTCGGCTTTTAGTAAACTTCCGTCTTTTGACTTATTCATCGATAAATCTTCAGAATTGGTCTTGGACTTCCGTTCTTTTTCCACTCTTGATCTTTAGACTTCATCTTTCGTCTTTTTTCTTCGATAAAAGCCCTTGAATGTCGTGTTTTCTCCACTTTTCACTTTTTCGTCCTAAATCACAACAAAAACACAAACCACGCATAATTCCGACATAAATGACATAAAATACACGTTTTGGCTCGGTTATTATTGTAATTAAGTGGTAAAAAGGATGGGTGTTTTCACACCTATCAAATCCCCTACACTTAACCATTGCAATGTCCTCATGCAATGAATTAGTTACCAAGCACGTTTTACATTTTCCATCATAATCAACCTACCTTGGCCTTTGTTAAACAACTAAGGAAAATCAAAAAGATAGAAAATAACAAGATGCAACAAGGAAGAAACTTGTAAAGAAATCTAAGACTTACATTAGGGCTTGTGTGTCATGAATGTTCATCACCCTCAAGTTTCACGTTCCCCATGCCAAGCTTAAAAACAAGATCATTGTTAATACAAGTTAGCATAACAAACATTTACTCATGTGGTTCAATTAATCACTTAAACTCCCTTATTCCTACGAGTATCTCTTATATTTTATTGATGTCTTGAATGATCACGAGGATGCATTGTTGACTTATTTCGATAATTTATTTAGGCTGAAAGCAAAGTAGGACGATTTGATCAATAGTTAGCTAAAGGACAAAATCTCTTAAAACTGCTTCTCGGGATATCAAAAAGTTCATATCTTGGCATAACTTGGTTCACGATTTGAGACCTTTCTCGGGCCGATATTTGGCATGTACTTCATACTTCATATCTTCGAGAGACGTTTTTGAGATAATGGTCTTCTCTTGGAGACTTTTGAGGGGTACTCCAGCTTTGTTGACCACGACTTCATGATTATTTCTTCAATCTCTAATTGGGATTTTGAGATACAACGATCCGCCTCCTTTTCGGACTTGGATCGATTTATCCTCATACCTTGTTAGGGTCTTTTCGGGTAGACTTCTCCATGATCTTTATGGGAGTTGATTGCTTTTCGTCGTGAGTCTTGATCCTTCATATTGATTTTGGGAATAATGCTTTTCACATCACTTTGGATCTTCAGCAATAAAATTGAATCCTCATGCCTTGTTAGGGCCTTTTCGGACTCGCCAATCTTCGCGCCCCGCTTCATAAGTTATGCCTTGGCTATGAACTCTTATCATTACCGAGCAACTTTTAAACGATCTTGGGCTAGAAGCTAAGTAACTTTTCAAATCGTACGACCTTACTTATTGCATTTATTTATTTACAAGCGAGGGGAGAAAATGATCATAATTAACTCACATAAGTTAATGAAAGAATACCAAACTTGTAACCAACTCCATCATTTCTCGTTCTCCACAATTTAAAATCTCAAGGAAAGAGACTCGTGGATGCTTAGCCCAATAAACCAATTAAGGTCTACACGGTTAAGGATACTAGCTAGAGTGAACTTGGATAAGTAAACTCGGGTTGAGTCAAAAAATTCACAACGGGCCTAATATATCTAAGATAACTAAACTTGTAAAAACCATTTTATTAAAATAAGAGAAAAATAGCAAAAATAAAGGGAACTACAACTAGGCCAAAATAGATTAAAAATTTTGAAAAATGTCGAAAAATCGATTTTCCGGTTAAAATGAGGACAAATACAAGGAAAAGGCCACTTAACTTCGATAGAAGTCCCCCTACACTTAATATAAACATTGTCCTCAATGTTTAAGCATGTGGGAGTAAACTCCCCTACACTTAGGACATTGTGCACTTTGTTTAAATCTTGCTAAGGAAGAGACAACTAAAGAGATTCCTATTTTAATATTGAGAAATATAAAATAGTGAATCGAAAAGAGTTTAGGATAGAACCGGGAAGAAGGGAACACGGAATCACGGTTCGTCAAAAGTCATCAAGAGTGTGTTTTTGAAGCTCTAATCCCTGCACATGATAAGAAAGAAAGCAAGAAATACCACGGGGCTCCCCCTACACTTATGGTGAAAATAGATAGATAATTGGGTTGCCTCCCAAAAAGCGCTTGTTTTTGTTAACCGAGTCACGAGCCTGACTCGTCCCCGAATTAAATGGTCCATGGGGAAGCCTCGAATGTGATACCGGGATCAAAGACCTTGTCCTCGTTCCCGGAGGACATCAACAAAGGAGAGGCGGGGGGATAAGTCTTGAATGGGAGAAAAACCCTTTCGACATACGAGAAGTATGTGAATTCAAGATCCACGGGAGGCGGGGTGGGTAAAGTAAGCACATTGTCATCCCCCAAAGACAATGGATGTTGAGCACTCGGCAAAGCCGTGAGGGTATCAATTATAGAATTGTCATTGTCACCTCCCGGGTCAAAGCACTCATCCTCATTTCCCGGTATGAAACGAGGAGAGTAAAAGTGATACATCACCCGCTTGGGTGTGCACGTGGTAGGATGAGGTGGCAATATAATATGAGAAGTATGAGAACAATTACCTTCCACCTGCGTCCCTTTTTCAGTAGATTCACGTCTTTCCACCTCTGGGATAGAAGGAGGTATGGCTAACAAAGTTTTCTCATTAATAGCAAGAGAAGCAGCGCTATCAATGTCCTCAATCCCTTCGTCAAAGAGCGGATTCACCTCACTAGATATGTAGGCGTCATCAAAATCAAATAAAGGGTTCGAATAAATCTTGAAAGTTTCATGCAGAACGTCTTCATCGGATAGTGACTCGTCATCACTAGAAGTAAAATCATCATCTTGATCGAAAAGAGGATTAGAGAAAGCCAAAGAATCATCTCCCAAAGTGTTGGTGGAAGGAACATCATCATTAAGAGCGACCTCATCCGTAAGCTCCTCAAAAGTTAGCACATCACAAACCTCATCAAAGAATTTATCAAGACCGAAATCACTAATCTCACTCGAAGTATCACAATCCTTAGAGGCGTTGGGGAAATTAAGAGAGGGAAGTAGAATTGCACTAGGACATTGAGCAACTAGATCATACCAAGAAATAGTATTCTCATTGTCATCATCATCATAATGGTATTGACGCACAAGAGGAGGGGTAGAATCACTAAGATTAGAAACTTGCTCTTGTTGCTGTCGCTTCTCCTTGTCCCTAATTTCTTTAAGCAGAACAACGGCTTCTTGAAGTTGCAAAACAATGGAGTGTGTTTCTTCATTCAAAGTAGTGAGTTGTTGAATTCTCTGAGAGGATTGATGATTGAGGTTGTGATGTGGGGGCTCAAAGTGTTGAAAACCTGAATTATAGCAAGGTTGTGGCTCATAGTTGTTCATCGGTTGAGAAGAATTAGAAACCGGGTTTGGTTCATAATAATCCATAGGTGAAGAAAACTGAGGACCCGGATTTTGCTCATAATAATTCATTGGTTGACAATAATAGGTATCGTGAGGGCCCCCACAGTTGTTGCAAAACGGGTATGGAGAAAAATCAGGTGCGTCTTGTGGATAGCTATTATCATTGTCATAATTGTACCCCGGTTCTTGCCCGTGTCCATACGGGTATTGAACCGGGCACGAAACATGCCAATGAGAATCGCTTCCACAATAGATGCACGGGGGAACAGGAGGAGGTGGGTTCAAAAAGGACGAATTAATCGAGTTGCACAAAGGACAAAATCCGAATAGGAATTGCGTATTGTCGATATCGTTGTCGCACCGCTCACATGTACACCTTTGACAAAAGTTGTTCCCAGATAATTGTTTCCCACACCGGACGCAATGGACATAAAAATCCATAAAGAAAGATAGATAAGCAAGAAGAATATTTTTGGTGCAAAACTTTGAAAAAGAAATGTTTTTTTATGATTTTTCAAATGTTTTTGGGATTTTTTGAAAATTTTTGACACGAAAAATAACGTTCACAAGTGAACGGATCCCAAAAGCCAACGCGTCTCTCACAAAAAACCGTTAATCTTCACGAAAAGAGCCGGCAGCGGCGCCATTTTAATGTTGAGATTTTGCTAGTTGAAAAAAGTTCGTTTTCTCGGTGTCTAATCGAATTGATCTCGGGTTAATTGTGCGACTCAATTGTTCTTGGTGAAATTAATATTTTTGGTTTTGGTTATCTATTACTAAGTAAAATGAAAATGTAAATTGCGATAAGTAAAAGGAATGCAAAAGGAATGCGAAAGGAATGTAAAAGATTATAAAAATCTATTTATTTTAAGGGTCGGTATACATTATAAATAAATTTTTGTATAAAAAATGACTAAAATCATATATAAAAGATTATAAAATACACACATGTGATCGAAAATTTTAGAAATGCCAATATGCCATAATCTCATGTGTCTCTTTTTAAGTTGCATCCCTTGTAATATGTTACAATGAAAGTCATCTCAATTTGCATATAAGCTCTGATCGTTTTTTTCATTTTGGGTGGGTCGGGTTGTTAATTATTGGATCGATTTTAAATTACTACTACAACTTAACAAGATATAAAGTAACTACTTGAATTTCGGGGTGGGCCTTGGCCAACCCGAGTCTTAACGTACCTCCGTCCCTGTATAACCTCATATTCAAGTAAATAATACTTGGGCCCCGTTTGGTTCGCCGTAATTCCATGTAATTGGACGTAATTGTAATTCAATTACATTACATATCCCGTTTGATTCACAGAATGAAAGGAATTGTAATTCACTTTACATTACGTTAGGTGTTTGGTTCGCATTGTAATTGTAATTGATACATTACAAATACATCAAACGATGTAATTAAGATTATATAAAAAGTTGGATGAAATGTTTAAATTACGTCGTAATTCATATTTTTTATTTTAAATTATTATTATTATTATTATTATTATTATTATTATTATTATTATTTATTTTATTTTTTTATTTTTTTATTTTTTACACAAATTTGGATGGGAGTCTAGACACAATTTGCGCTCCCACTCCTTTCTGGATACAAAAACTCAACCTTTGAAAAATAAATGGGACACTATTAGCACTATTAGTGTGACTAATAGAAAGTGACTTAATGCATGAAAGTGTGTCCAAAGCATCTTTGTCGAATTCCCCAAATGTAGTAAAAGCAAATGGAATGAACTTGTATCCGTTGTCCGCACATATAGTGTCATACTTCCGCTTTTTCTTTTCCGCAGCATTATGTAAGGCTACCCCAGGGGCCCATGAATTCACCCCGGTACCAGCAAAGGGAGAAATGCAAGTGACATCTAAACATGCATCTTTACCTTGAATCCAATTAAATAGTAAAAGGTCTGCCGGTCGTAGATCTTTCCCATCTACTGAAAGGAAACCCATTGGAGCCTCCTTACGTACCACAATCCCAACTTTAGAACATATATCAACAAGAATATCACTCACCAGATCATGTCCGAACTTCACCCCCACCTCACTAGAACAGTGGACCGCGTGGTCTCCCCATTGGTCCATTTGATGCGCATTACAACTCAGGTAAATGCTACCTTCAGAGAACAATGGTATGGCAAGCCTATAGCATAACACAGAGCGGAATTGATGGTGGTTCATCCTCTGTCCCAAATCGTCAATAGGAATGGTGAAAAGGAAATCATGAGCGTGTGGAGCGCGTATGCAACTCAGAATAGCCACATGCCTTGGACTTAGCGAGTACTTTGAAATAAGGTCTTTCTCTATGGCACCAAAATAACACTTTGCCAAGGTTTTCATCATTTGAGGGGCAGAAGTGGTATTAGAGAGACATAGGATGTCGACGTTGCATATATCATTGAAAGCATCAAGAGCATCTTGAAATGAAGAACCATGTGAGACAATACCAGTCTTCGATAATATATGGGCCTGTAGATTGCTTGTATGCAAACGAGAGGCAAGAAAAGCATACCGGCTAATGTCTCCTGCTGAAAGTATGCCAAGACCACCCAAGTGAATTGGGAGAGTGGCAAGTCGCCACTGCCAATCCCCGAATCCTGGCCCAGAAGCGGTAACAATCTTCTCTAACGCGACACGCAACGCCTTGTCAAACTGAACTTAAGCCTCCATTAAAGACAAAGGAGAGCAAGTCCTAAAAGCATAAGAAAGTTTGGCAACCCCGGCACAATTGCGAAGAAGAAGCAGCTCACATTGAGGATCATGGAGTTTGTGGATTGCATCCATTAAAGAGATTCTTTTGGAAACCCTTTTCAAAGCTAAATCATGACAGAAACCTTCACCCAAACTTACCGGACCCCCAAAAGTTTGACACCATTAATCGGGCGTGAAATATTTATAGGGAAAACACCCTCCACCATACCTCTAGGGTCTTCAACGGGCCAAAAAAGTTTCGTCTTGTCAACATTCAGAAATAAACCACGACTTGGACCCTCCGACCTGATCATGTCAAGCGCCTTGGCAACCATAAGTGTGTCTCCAACAATAGTACCATCATCAAGATACCACGCTTGAAGGGTAAGCTCACAAGACTGATTAATCTTTTAGACCAAAGGATGTAGATCTAGTGAAAACAACAAAGGACCCAACGGATGCCCTTGTTGAACCCCTTGGCAAGACCATAAGATAGAGTCCTCATTATAACGCCTAGCTGGTCTAGAGTAACAGAACTCAACCCACGGGGCAATAGATGGGCATCGTGCCCTAGTTTCCTGAAGTAAGACACTCCAATCGACAAGATTGAAAGCGTTCTTAAAGTCCACTAGAAGCATAGAGAGCCCAACCTCGTTACCTTTAGCCTCAATAAGTCTATTTACAGAATGCAAAACCGCCTCACAACCACCAGGAACGCCAAATCCAAATTGAGAGAAAGTAGAGAGAGAGATGAGAGAAAATGTAAATGTATTATGTGTGAGATAAAAACAACCAACACCCCTTTCCATGGTGGAAAGGGGTTTATATACCCAAATCCCTTAGTGGACTTGGGCCTCCGGCCCATGAACATGCTCATGGGTCGGGCTAATATAAACTTTAATTAAATTATATTGCGAGCCCTTAACTATATTGTTGGAGTGACCGAGACTTTCTAAATACGAAAAACATATTTCCAACAGCAAACAACCTTGAAGTGGTCATGTCAACTTTTTGAAAAGAGAGGGCTTTACCTCACGGCTAAAAAAATAAAAATAAAAAGTCTTAAGGCTTGTTTGATTGTTTGGGCTTTGAGAACATAACACACAATGAGAAAAAAATTAATTTAATACAAACAATGAGAAAAAAATTAATTTAATACACACAATTATAAAAAATAATAAGTTTACTCCATTTTTAAAGTGTATCATAAAAAGCAGATAAAATCATTAAACTAATTTGACCTATATTAAAAGGCGCGTTGTTAAAATACTTAGGCTTGTTAATTGGTGGTCTAGTGGCAAAAGGGTTTGTGGCTATCATTTTAAAGTGTGTGAGATCTCAAGTTTAATTCCTGCGGGTGCAAACAACCTTGAAATGACCACGCTAACCTCCTGATAAGGAGGGTTTTACCTGATTTGAGTCTGTGTGGTGACCTCAAACCCCGTGAATTAGTCGACCAATGTGTCGAAAATCACGGTTAACCAAAAAGAAAACTTAGGCCCCGTTTGGTTCGTCGTAATTGGATGTAACTTTAATTCAGTTACATTACATAGGATGTTTGGTTCACATAAGTAATGGAATTGTAATTCACTTTACATTACGTAAGTTGTTTGGTTTGTGTTGTAATTTTAATTCAGACATTACAATTACATCCATTGAGGGAATTCTCATTACATTGGAAATGGATGGAATGTTTTGAATTACATTGTAATTCAGTATTTTTATTCTTTAAAACACAGAATTACGTTGCGACAGAGGGCTTGATGTGTGTGTTGATTTGACAGGGTCCTCTCCTCTTACACAAACTGGGATGGTTAACTTTGTACCAGGTCGTGCGGTGACTGATGCAACACATCGTAAACGAGTCAAGTATGAGACTAAGTGTTCAAATATTGGATATGGTTTTCTTCCCTTTTCATTTTCCTCACTCGGGGAATTAGAGAAGGACGCGGTTGCCTTACTGAAACGGATCTGAAAGATCTCTATGACTCAAGACATTGGAGCACGTGCTGCTACTTTTATTTTTAATAGGATTAGCTTTTCTATAGCTAAAAGAGTGAGGGCTGAGATTGTATCTCGGCTTCCCACTAACTTTTTGTAAATTCTATTATTCTAATAAAGTGGTAATTATAATAAATATATATAATAATAATAATAGTAATTATTATTATTATTATTATTATTATTATTATTATTATTTTTTAATTATTATTAAACCAGCACTTTATTATAAACAAAAAGGGATTCACAACAAATTGGATGGGAGTCGAGATACTATATGCGCTCCCACCCCTTTAGCAATAGCAAACCCTATTCTATGGAAAATATGAACAGCAACACGCGCTCCAATGTCTTGAGCCTTAGAAAATCTCTGGATCTGCTTCAGCAGCGCAACTGCATCTTCCTGTAACTCACCTAGAGATGAAAAAGAGAAAGGAAGAAACCCATATCCGAGAGCTGCACACTTAGCCAAATACTTGCATCGTTTACGTTGTGCATCATCAATCACAGCTCGGCCAGGAACAAAGTCATTCATCCCCGTACGAGTCAAAGGAGAAGAACCAGTCAGATCAACGCACGCATCTTTACCTCCCTCCCAAGAATAAAACAAAATATCTGTCGGACGTAAGGCACTATCAGGTCCACCATCTAATCCAATATTAACTTCTTTTCCGACAGATATCCCTGAACGGTAACATATATCAGCAAGAGTATCACGTACCAAATTGTGACGATGCTTAATCCCAACGATGCCAGCACACGATACGGCATGATCCCCAAATATATCCCCATCAAAAACCCTCGAACAAGCTGAACAGGGCTTCGAAACATAGAACAAGGGAATACCTAAGCGATAGCACAAAACACATCGATAAGACCTCACATTCATAGTCTGACCTAATCCGGGGATAGGAACCGTCCTATGCCAGTCAGACGTATGATCCTCCCTCTGAGATGCCCATAAAGCCAACTGACGAGTAGATAAAGCGAAAGTGGATTCTACATTCTTAATAACCCGAGCAAAATATATATCTGCCATTTTCTTCATGAGTTTGGGGGCAGCGACCTCACTCGGATTACTTAGAAAATCAATCTCTATAACCGAGTTAAACACACGTAAGGCATCATCAAACTGGAGTCCATAAGATCTAATATCAGTGTGTTGAAGTAACTTAGACTGTAAATCAACTGACTGTAACCGAGAAGCAAGAAAAGCATAATGCAATACGTCACCCGCAGAATAAACACCCAACCCTCCAAAGGAAAAGGGCAACGTAGCAAGTCTCCACTGCCAATCACCAAATCCCGGTCTAGAAGCAAAAACGATACGCTCCAAAGAAGAACGGAGTGCCAAATCAAAAGAACTTTGGGCAGACTTAAAAGCACAGGGTGAACAAGTACGCATAGCAAAATATAACTTGGAAATACCGGCACATGAACGAAGAAGCAGCAGCTCACATTGAGGGTCATTAATTTTGGCCACAAAATCCATAAGCTAAATAGTCTTAACCACACGCTTCAACACAAGCTGACTACAAAAATCAAGATCTACACTCGCAGGCCCCCCAAGTAACTTAACACCGCGCGTAGGTCGAGCAATATTATTTGGGAACACACTAATAAACTTGCTGCGAGGATCCTCGGTCGGCCAAAAAACTTCAGTCTTATCAATATTCAGATGCAATCCATACACGGGGCCATCCTTCATGATGCACTCCAAAACTTTCCCCACAACCTAAGTATCCCCAATAATAGTACCATCATCCAAATACCAGGCCTGTAAAGAAAGAGAGAAGGAGTCCTGAATCTTACAAATCAATGGTTGAAGTACCAGAGCAAAGAGTAACGGACCAAGAGGGTCACCCTGCTGTACCCCCTGACATGACCTTAATACATGTTCCCCGTAATACAACCTAGCCGGACTAGAATAACAAAACTCCACCCAAGACGAGATTGAGGGACAACGAAGACGAACCTCTCGCAACATAACCTCTCGATCAACCAAATTGAAAGCATTTTTAAAATCCACAAGTAACATCGACAAACCGACATCATCACCATATCTCTCAAGTAAACGATTCACAGCATGAAGAAGAGCCTCACTCCCTCCCGACACCCCCACCCCAAACTGCAAATCACCAAAGTACCCATACAAAGAATGACCAACCTCATAAGCACATACCTTGGAGACAAGCCGTCTCCAAACAGTACCAACAACAATGGGACGAATCCCACCACCAGGCTTAACCAACGGAGTGAGAGGAGCACTGGCGATAAACTCACCCAACACCTTGGGACATCGCCCATCAAGAAAAAGGTTCACTACTTGGGTGATAGAAGAAACTAAATCATCAGAAATAGCAACCGCAGAACCACTCAAAGAATCTAAAAGGTGTTGGGCCCGCAACCCATCCCGCCCACAAGACGTGCCTCGGGGAAAACTCTTGATCATGTCAAGAACCCTAGATCGAGAAACAATAAGGAGATGATGGTCAAGAGAAATATCAGGCAAAGAAGGGGCATGAACAAAAGGGTGCTTATTTTTAAGGTCTTCAAGAGTAATATCATTATAAGGAGCTACGCCAGATGAGGAAAGAACTCTAACAGGCGCAGAATAATGCCCATCAGAAATCTTCCGTCTACACTGCTTAATATTTTGCTCAACCAACCCACTATCCTCACAAAGAACAACAGACAAAGCGGGAGAAGGTTCAGCCAAACACTCTCTAAGAAGCTGTAAACTACCATCCAACGTCTCCCAAGAACGAATAGCATTAATAATATACTCATCTTGCTTTTGTCTCTTGATAACGGACCTACACTCCAGATTACTTCTCGGACGAAAGGTTTTAAGCAGACAAAGAGGCAAAACAAGCAAACGAACCCAAGAAGATATGTCATCAGGCTTGTTAACCACCCTGTCAATGGCCCCTTTCAAGGCGCGAGAAAAACCCAAATGACACTTAGGAGGGATAGATTTAACAGTACGCAACCCTTTTGAAAATAAGCAATCAAGAGTCCCCAAATCAAAACCACAATGCGAGTCACGAACTTCATCACCACCACTAACAAGATGTAAAGTACAAGATGGAACGGGAGGCTTAGGGAGGTCATAAAGAACAAAGTGAACAATACCATCACCACAATCAGGAGGTGGTACAAAATCCGAACCCTTGTCATGCCGACACTTAGACCGAAACGTGTGCGTAGTGAAACAACCCCCACATAACCAAATCCTCATACTCTTAAAGGTTAACTCGGCCCTCTCATAAACAACCAAGTCGGATAGAATGGAATGTTTGGTACAAGCTAGCGCATCGCCTCTAAAATGTTTATCACGAAGATGAATAATCAAAGACGACTTAGTAAGCCCATTCTCACTACCATCCCGACATCCGCTAAGACCAACAAACGGGCAATGGAACCGAACAACCGGCATGACCTAATCTATAACGAACACCACCAGTCGTCACTCGCCAACCGAAGCCCTAAAAAAAACTACAAGAAGCCCACAAAACCAAAACAAACAACACGCTACAAAACCAAACCTACAACAAACCTACACCACCTCAATCCGCAGCAAACCAACCACACGCATCAACCAAAACCAAACATACAACGGACATACAACACCACAACCCGCAGCAAACCTACTACAAACCTACAACACCTCAACCCGCTGCACACCAACCACACGCAGCGACCAAAACCAAAAATACAACAGACCTGCTAAACCAAACAAACAACACGCTGCAACCAACCACACCCGCTGCAAACAAACCACATGCAGCAACCGAAGTTGTTATGAACCCTCAACACTGAAAAAGAAGTAAGGACAATAAACCAACGAACCCTACAACCAAAACTGAAATGAACCAACCACACCAGATAGGAACCCGCAACCTAAATAGAAACAAAACATAAACGAAACCCGCTGCAACACACAAACAGGAGATGTGGATACGAACCCTACAACCAAAAAGATAAAGAACCCGCAACCACAACAGATATGAACCAACCTAAACAGTAACGACACTGAAATGAAACCCGAAACTGTAACGAAACCCGAAACCTACCCAGAACCGACAACCGAAATTGTAACGAAACCCACAACCTACCCAGAACCCACAACCGAAACTGAAACGAAACCCGAAACAGATTTAAAAAGAAAGGATGGATATGAGATAGAAACGTGATAAAAGAATGGACATGGGATTGATACAGATGGTGATGATGGAGCATGAAAGGACCGGGATGATGGACACGAGATGATGGATATGGGACAAGGTGCGAATCACCCACACTAACAGGGAAGGGTTGCGTGAAAGGACAGGAGAGGATGGACAGGGAAGAGTTGCGTGGTAAAGCGTAATAATGATGGACAGGAGATGATGGACAGGGAAGGGTTGCGTTAGTGTGGGAGATGAAGGACAGGGATGAAAGGACAGGGATGATCGCCCACACAAAAGGTGTAAACGTAGGTGGTTATTATTATTATTATTATTATTATTATTTAATTATAAACTATCACTTTATTAAAATAATAGGATTTACAAGAAATTAGTGGGCAGCCGAAATACTATCTGAGCCCCCACTCCTTTAGCTATAGTAAAACCAATCCTAATAAAGATATGAGCAGCAGCACGTGCACCGATGTATTGAGCCGTAGAGAACTTTCGGATTCGTTTAAGCAATGTAACCGCATCTGCCTCTAATTCCCCCAAGGAAGAGAAGGAAAATGGGAGAAATCCGTATCCAATAGCTGCACACTTGGTCATATACTTACCACGTTTACGTTTTGCAGCATCAATCACCACTCGACCGGGTACAAAATCAGTCATCCTAGTTTGTGTCATAGGTGAAGATCCAGTCAGATATACACACACATCAAGTCCTTCATCCCACGAGTAAAGTAACATATCTGCTGGACGTAATGTGTTGCCAAGCCCCTCATCCAACCCGATATCAACTTCCTTGCCAGCTGAAATCCCAGAACGATAACATATGTCGACAAGGGTGTCGCGTACAACATTATGACGATGTTTAAAAGTTATTATTATTAAAATTATCATTATTTATTAATAAAATAGTTATTATTATATTAATAAACTATTTATATTATAGCTTTAGTAAAATAACTATTATTATATTAATAAAATATTAATATAAATGAAATAATATAAAAATATTAATAAAATAATTATTTGAATATTTATACTATTAAATAAATAAATAAATATTTATTAATATAATAATTACAATTCTTTTTTATTAATTACAAATTCTTTTATTATGAACCAAACTGCAGTGTTTGAGTTGTTTGGGCTTTGAGAGAACATACGGGCTATGTGACCTATTTGTTAATGTTTGACTAGGGGTGTAATCAAGTCAAGCTTTTATCAAGCAACTCGAACTCGAGCTCGAGCTCGAGCTTGGCTCGATCAAGCCAAGCTTTTATCAAGCTCAAGCCCAAAAAATAGCTCGAAACTATATCAAGCTCAAGCTCAAGCTTTTGATAGCTCGGCTCGAGTTCTTATCAAGCTTTTTCAAGTTCTATCAAAAATATGTTTTTATAATGAATTTATATAAGCAACTAATTGTTAATTTGAGTATTAACCTAATTTTAAGGGCTAATTTCATAAATAAATAATATATTTTAGAAGGATTTTTAACTATGATTACATTTATATTTTAGTTCTTTGTATTTTAAATGATTCTTTATTTTTGTAAATTTACTTATTGCATTTACTCGGTACTTGGTGAAATACAATATGTGTATAAATATTTTTTGTACTCTTTTTAATATTAAACGCAACGTGTCTAAATTGCGCTCGGATTCACATCATGCAATGGCCTTGGGACCTTAATCGTATTGGAGTGCAAAACACATTATGAAACCAAGATTGTACGATGATTTTGTTATTGATTAATGTTAAATAAATCAAATTTGTTTTAAGTGATGATTTTTGTTTTTTTATTTTATACATATGTTTATTGATGAGTTTTATTATAAAAAAAATAAATTTATACACATTCAAGCTTTTCAAGCCAAGCTCAAGCTTTTATCAAGCCTTATTAAGCCAAGCTCAAGCCTGGATTAGTAAAGCTTGACAGCTATCAAGCCTACAATTTTAGTATCAAGCCAAACTCAAGCCCTATTAAACTTGAGCTCGACTCGACTCGATTACACCCCTATGTTTGACCATCCATTCCTTTCATCTTCTTCGATTCTTGGTGGGTTGTACAGTCAAAACTGGTAGAAGGATACTTTTGTTTTTTCTCTTTGGTTTCCACTATGGTAAATCATGTATCCATTTATTTATGTTTATTATTATTATTATCTTAATTAGACGACAGGTTGGTTTTGATTGATTGCAAGATGAATGCATTTGCATAACTTTAAAACACAAAATAATAAACTATTTTTTTATAATGTAAACATGCATAATCTATTGAAAAAACATATTCTATGGAAAGAAATACACAAAATGCAAATTTAAAATACTTATGGACTGTTTATTTGTGGAAAACTTTTCATAATTTTCTGTTTCTAATTTTGAAAAGACTTTTTTTTTCTAGAAAAGAGGAGAATTTTGAAAACTTGTTTAGATGATATTTTTCATTTTCTGAAAAAATAAACAATGTTTAAACAAAACTATTTTCAACCATTTTTTTCATGATCAACTCTTTGTTCACGTTTTTGCTAGTTTTTTTTTACGTTTTCGTCTGTATTTTCCCGTCTTCTTTTTTTATATTTTTGTAATTATTTTACGTTATTTTACGTTTTCATCGGTATTATTACGTTTTAGTCTATAAATTTACGTTTTCGTCAGTATATTTACGTTTTCGTCATTAAATTTACGTTTTCGTCAGTAATTTTACGTTTTTTCTATAAATTTACGTTTTCGCCAGTAAATTTACGTTGTCGTTAGTAAATTTACGTTTTCGTCAGAAAATTTACGTTTTCGTCAGTAAATTTACGTTTTTGTCTGTAAATTTACGTTTTCGTCAGTATATTTACGTTTTCGTCAAAAAATTTACGTTTTCGTCAAAAATTTACGTTTCCGTCAGTAAATTTACGTTTTCGTCAGTAATTTTACGTTCTCGTATGTAAATTTAGGTTTTCGTCAGTAAATTTACGTTTTCGTCAAAAAATTACTTTTTTGTCAGTAAATTTATGTTTTCGTCAGAAAATTTACGTTTTCGTCTGTAACTTTAAGTTTTTGTCACTAAATTTACGTTTTCGTACTAAATTACGGTTTCGTCAGAAAATTTACGTTTTCGTCAAAAATTTACGTTTCCGTCAGTAAATTTACGTTTTCGTCAGTAAATTTACGTTTTCGTCAGTAATTTTACGTTCTCGTCTGTAAATTTACGTTTTCGTAAGTAAATTTACGTTTTCGTCAAAAATTTACTTTTTCGTCAGTAAATTTACGTTTTCGTCAGAAAATTTATGTTTTCGTTAGTAATTTTAAGTTTTCGTCTGTAAATTTACGTTTTCGTCAAAAATTTACTTTTTCGTCTGTAAATTTACTTTTTTCGTTAGTAAATTTACGTTTTCGTCAGTAATTTTACGTTTCCTTCAGTAATTTTACGTTTTCGTCGGTAAATTTACGTTTTCGACAAAAAATTTACGTTTTCGACAGAAAATTTACGTTTTCGTCAGTAAATTTACGTTTTCGTCAGAAAATTTACGTTTTTGTCAGTAATTTTACGTTTTCGTCAGTAATTTTACGTTTTCGTCAGTAAATTTACGTTTTCGTTAAAAAATTACGTTTTCGTCAGTACATTTACGTTTTCGTCAGTAAATTTACGTTTTCATCAGTAAGTATACGTTTTCGTCTGTAAATTTACGTTTTCATCTGTAAATTTACGTTTTCGTCAGTAAATTTACTTTTTTGTCAGTAAGTATACATTTTCTTCTGTAAATTTACGTTTTCGTCATAACATTTTAAACTTAAATTTACTGACGAAAACCTAAATTTATAGACGAAAACATAAATTTACTGGCGAAAACGTAAATTTACAGACGAAAAGGTAAATGTACTGACGGAAACGTAAATTTTTTACGAAAACGTAAATTTATAGACGAAAACGTAAATTTACTGACGAAAAACGTAAATTTACAGACGAAAACGTATACTTACTGACGAAAACGTAAACTTACTGACGAAAACGTAAATGTATTGACGGAAGCGTAAATTTTTGACGAAAACGTAAATTTTCTGACGAAAACGTAAATTTACTGACGAAAACGTAAAATTACTGACAAAAACGTAAAATTAATGACGAAAACGTAAATTTTCTGACGAATACGTAAATTTACAAACGAAAACGTAATTTTTTTACGAAAACGTAAATTTTCTGACGAAAACGTAAATTTACAGACGAAAACGTAAATTTTCTGACGAAAACCTAAATTTCTGACGAAAACGTAAATTTTCTGACGAAAACGTAAATTTACTGACGAAAACGTAAACTTACAGACGAAAACTTAAATTTACTGACGAAAACGTTAAAATAACGATGAACGGTGAATACTGAATAGAGTAACGTGTTATTGAATTGGGTTAAATAAAACAATGGTGGGTATGAGGTGAAAATTTAGAAAATGGTAAAATGGAGTTTTCTAATTTTCTATATAAATTTAGAAAATGAAAATTTTGTAATTTCTGAAAAATATTGAAAAATGATGTTGCTAAACAGGTTTTCTATTTTTCACTTTTCAAATGAATTTTTTTTTAGAAAAGTGGGAGAATTTTCTCAACTAAACAGCCCCTTAAAATTATCATTATTTATTAATAAAATTGTTATTATTATATTAATAAAATATTTATATCATAGCCTTAATAAAATAATAATTATTATATTAATAAAATATTAATATAAATGAAATAATATAAAAATATTAATAAAATAATTATTTGAATATTTATAATATTAAATAAATAAATATTTATTTATTAATATAATAATTACATTTCTTTTTATTAATTACAATTTTTTTTCAAAACATATTGTGAACCAAACTGCAGTGTTTGAGTTGTACATGCACAATCTATTGTAATGCATTTGAATAACTTTAAAACACAAAATTAATAAACTATTTTATTATAATGTACATGCACAATCTATTGAAAAAACATATTCTATGCAAAGAAATACATAAAATGTAAATTTAAAATACTTAGGCTTGTTAAGTGGTCTAGCGGTAAAAGGATTTGTGTCTATCATCTTAAAATGTGTTATCTAAGTTTAATTCCTGGGGGTGCAAACAACCTTGAAATGGCCTCCTAAAAAGAGAGGGTCTTACTTGATTTGAGTATATGTAGCGACCTCAAACTCCGTAAATTAGTCGATCAATGTGTCAAAAATCACGATTAAAAAAAAAAAAAACTTAGGCTTGTTTGAGTTGTTTGGTCTTTGAGACATACGGGCTATGTTGACCTACTTGTTAATGTTTGACCATCCATTCCGTTCATCTTCTTCAGTTCTTGGTGGGTTGTACAGTCAAACTGGTAGAAGCATACTTTTGTTTTTTCTCTTTGGTTTCCACTATGGTAAATCATGCATTCATACTTTTATGTTTATTCAAAATAATCCTGTGTTTTTTTTAGACTAGTATCCATTTATTTATGTTTATTGTTATTATTATCTTAAGTAGACGACGGTTGGTTTTGATTGATTGATTGCAGAGATGAGATGACTGAAAATATCCATTTGGTATGCGAAACATGCGGCCCTTCCGAGGCCGAGTGCGACCAGGTCGGCGTTTATTACTTCCTTTGTTGTGGC
This sequence comes from Glebionis coronaria, assembly GCA_025667525.1. Classification (NCBI taxonomy): domain Eukaryota; kingdom Viridiplantae; phylum Streptophyta; class Magnoliopsida; order Asterales; family Asteraceae; genus Glebionis; species Glebionis coronaria. The sequence continues at coordinate 485,283 of CM046880.1, forward strand.
AATCAAGCTTACGGAATCGTGCATACCGTTGTTGAAGATGATGACCTCATTTTCACCCAAGACAACCTAGGCGCCATGGTTAAAAGGCGCGTTGTTAAAACCGAACACCTCTCCCAGTCCCAACCCCTTTCCCAGTTTTGGCAGACTCTAGAGGAGAATAATAATACTAATGATGATGATGATGATGCTGCTGATGGTCGTGGTCCGTTGAAACCCGCTGATTTTCCCACCGAATGTACTACATTGTCTGAGGACGATTATTACTCGGAAATTAGGATGAGATATGTGATGGGAGTACAGATAATGCTTCAACTGCAGATCAAGGCGTTGGTTGACCACTTCAATGTGTCCCCTGTCATTGTTGACCTGGTGGACCCCATTTGGTTTAGGTTTTTGGCTTCAACAAAGGTTTTTGCTGATGACCGGCCCAACCAGGTTATTAAGGAATCAGAATCTCAAGGTATTTCTGTACTTTACTCGTATCTCATAAATATGATAAACCCTGTATATATTTTGTTAATGTTTTTGGATAAGGAATTTACTCTAAGGGGGTGTTTGTTTAAGCTTATGAAACATAAGCCCATTTTGGCTTATACTTCATAAGCCTCAAATTTGTGGCTTATTTGGAGACTTTATGGGCTTGTATAAGTATACTAGGATATAATAAACTTGTATAAGCCCATAAGTCTAAAACAAAAGCCATAAATTTGGAGTTCATGAAATATAAGGTGAAATTTGGCTTAGATTTTATAAGCTCTAGTTTTGTCGCTTCTTTTGACACTATGGGCTTATATAAGTTTGTTATATAATACTAAACTTATATAAGCCCACAACTCTCCAAATATTTCATAAGCTCCAAATTTATGGCTTTTTTTGAGACTTATATAAGTTTATTATATCCTAGTATACTTATATAAGCCCACAACTCTCCAAATAAGCCACAAATTTGGGGCTTATAAAATATAAGCCGAAATGGGCTTACGTTTCATAAGCCTAAACAAACACCCCCTAAATTTTTATAATTACATATTCTCTATGTGTTGTTTTCTCTAGTTTTAAGGGGAAAAAAGGCTTGTTGCAAAAACAAACGCATGCAATCGGAACCTGCGTATTGTTGTTGTTGCTGGTGTATAGACTTTTCAGATTATTTTGACACTCGTGTTAATTTGCATATTTACCATATTTCAGGGGAAATGAAAGGTGTTGGACCTACTGCTAAACATAAAGCTGAACCTCATAACTCACTAGGTAAACGATCTGTAATGATATGGTACCACTCTGTTAGGAAGACAATACCTTTATGGTACTCATTAGTAATTTCTTTCTTGGCGTGTCATTTGGCACGCGAGCCAATCTTGTCAACGGATATAATCAAGTGGACAATTGAGGGAAAGCTTCCCTATTTTGCTGCTTTTGTTGAAATCAATAAACAAATTGGACCCCCTACTAAGGCCTGTCCAATAAGTTCAAGCCGTATGTTCAGACCCATACATGCTATCCATGTCCAAAAGATAGAATCATTAGCAGCTTCTCTTGCTAATACTATACGACTGGAATTACCTCCGGTCAACTTCTATGCAATTGCATCCCGTTATCTAAGACAGTTATCTCTTCCAGTTGAGACTATTCTCCCCCATGCTTGCCGTATATACGAGTGGTCTATGCCATCTGAGCTGTGGCTGTCAGCTAATGAGTTTAGGCTTCCTACACGTTCGTTTGTATTGTCAATACTTATAGTTTCAATTAGGATTCTGTACAACATACATGGTTTCGGGAAGTGGGAAATGTCTCTGTCTAGTGACACTAAGAGAAGAGATGAAAAAAAGTCGAAGAAGTTGGATGTATTTGCTGGTAAAAACGAACATTCGGAATCTGAGTGCAATGTGGATGTAAAGAGTGGTGCTGACTGCAGCCAGTCCGATGTTCCGTATACAGAGCCTTATGATAACCTACCAAAACAATCCAACTTGGATGCTACTGATATTTTGCATGTGCTTCATTCGAAATACAATAAGCTCACTGATGATACAAGCGGTAAGCTGTTACTAATTCCATATACAATCTCTGCAATGCTATTAAAATGAATGTGACTATTAATACATCGAGAGTTGTTTTATATGATCAATCTTGTCTTAACATATGAGGTGTTTGTGTTTGGTAGATCATGGTAACGATTTGGAGAAGTATCTTAAATACTGTAACGATGTGGTTTTTGCTGAAGTGGAACGGTCATTCGAGGATCATGAAGAAGACGAGCTAATGGAGGGCCTTTGGGATTTTTACCAGAAGAAACAAGAGGTATGTTTTGTTATTTCTTCTTTAACTTGTCTTAATTGTTCCTTACGGCATGATGCATACACATATCAGGGTTTAGACTATGGGTCAGTTATGTGCTGATTCGACTGAACCCAAAAACCACCATTTTCTTAAAGTAGCACACACTCTATTAATCGGTCTCGAGGTTAACAACGAACATTTGTATCATGGCGTGTTTGACAATACGGTGTATTCTCAATAGAAGGCCCATTTATCTTAAATAACAACATTTAAAGGAATTAGGATGGTTGTTTCATGCAAGTTTGATTGTAGTTTGGGATGTGTATAGATGGCACATGGTATTTTAATTTCCACCCTTATGAAGTCCAAGGGCCCTGAGCTGCGGGAGGCAGCCAAGGGGATGTTGCTCCCTTCCATGGTACCGTACGGGCACCTTTGGATAGAAATAACAGTTACGGGGCCGTCCCATATAGGAATCAATTCAGCCCTTATAGATACATAACTCCTACGTAATTGTCATCACACTAATCCGCTATGTGAGAGTTCATATATCAACGTAATCATATTCTTGTTCGGTCCATACTCTATACTATCTGCTCTCGAGTCAAGTTTGTGTGTGTTTGTGTTTGATCATAGTGAGCATATGCGATCTACCCAAGATGCTCTGCTATGAAGCCTCATATTGACAACATTTGTAGCAAGTTGGGCATCGTCAATATTGAGAGTCTAGCTCATTGTCTAGCTTGAGGAGCATTTAAGGATATTCAAGATTTTGTAGATTATCGGTTAATTAGTAGCATAGTTTAGTCAGACCTTATTTGTAAAGCCTTACAACAACATGCCCAATCCCGGCAAAGCAGAGTATGGGGAGGTATGATGTAGACATTCACACCCTACCCGAGGGTTGAGGGGACTACTTCAAAAAAATAAAAATTGTAAAGCCTTCTAAACATGCTTTTTTTTCCATCAGTAAAGAACTTGCGATCAATATTTGAATATGTACATTGTCTGGTGATTGGTTTTGGCCCAAATACTTGTATTCTTGCTTTTTTATATGTCTGAAGCTCAAATCACCTGACATCATTATTTTGTTCCCCTTTTTTTTTCGATGTGCAACGAAGTTTCAATGCAGTAAACAGTTTTGCCTTTGCTTATATCGTTTTTGGTGATTTGTTTTAGGAACATAAAGCATGTGATACACTCTCCTCGAGTCCTAGCTGCAGTCCCCACAAGAGACCTCGAGATCCATCTAAAATCAAGGCAAACAGGATCAAGATACCTAAAATTGGCAATGTCTGCAAGGGGTCTCACAAAGAAAGAGCAATAAAACAAATGATATCAAACATGGAAGAGAACAGATTTTGCTATATCCCTCCTAGGAGAAGAGTCAAAAGACTCGATTACCTATATTACACAAGGAAAAAGAGTGATGGGACATATGTTTATGCTGCCCATGCGGATTATTACATTTTATTACGTTCTTGTGCAAGATTGGCTCAAATGGATGTTAGGACTATGCATGCTGCAGTGCTGACTTTTGAGAGGCGATTGAATTGGCTAGAGAAGAACATTGATCGCTGCGTAAAAGAAGCGCCTTCATATGAAGCTTGTGAACTTTGTCATGATGATGCTGCAATGAAAGAAGTTTCAGAAGATGATGAGATGATGGAAAATGTCGATGATTTGACAAAATGTTTCAAACAAGCAGGATTGGATAAGTCTCCATTCAATAATGGCCGGAGGTCGTCTCAAAGCGGTCTCTCTACGTCTGGGTAAGGGTAGGACTATCAAGAGTTTTTGTGAGATTTTCGCTATTTTAATTTAATGTTTCTCCGTAGATTTCAGAATATTTGGAAATACGGTTTGTGTTTTTAAACAGTATCAAAAAGAAATTCTTGACAAGAGTTGTGCACCGTCAGTGCGCGTTCAGACCAATTGTTGCCATTTGAATTTGGTTAGGTCATTGCTCATATAATTATAAACCTGTCTAGCATCCAGTAATAAGTTGGTTTTTCTGGTTCTACCTCAAGTTCAGTTGATTGGCATTTACTTGGCTGTCACTAGAGATTTTTTACTCTTCTTCTAAACTCGCAGTTTGCTCAAGTGTTCTTTTTTTGGAATTTATCTCGTTACCAAACGGCCTATCTTCCACAGTAATATTCAGATAGTCTTTGTCATTGACACTAGAAACTACATGCTTCACAGTTTGTACAGTCGTGAGATGTGTCAATGGTGACCCCTGATCAACTGAGTGGTTATCTGTTGCACGAAGCAGGGCTAGGTGATCCCCAGCCTTATAACTATCCACTTGTTGAATACCAACAACTTGCGCTAAGCGAGAAGCATCCACTGAGAGGAACCAATTGTCGTTAACAGTAGCAAAGGCACTCTTAACAAGCATCGAGTCAGGCAAGTGTTAAGAGCGTCCTCTCCGATTTACCTACAATATTTTGAAAAACGTTACCAAATGACAAAAATCAAAATATCAACATTAATTGACAATAACTAAAGAACGGAATACCTTCAGGCTATCGATTTCAATATCCCCAAAGGCAGGAAAGAACTGATGATGTTCAGAAAAATATACTCTCCGAATTTACTTTCTTAATTAAACATGGTAATCATTTTATCCACACGATGAAACGCTATACTGTCATATAACTCATTAAATCATTTTGTAACCATGATCTTAGTATAAAGTTTAATTACATAGCCTTAGAAGGCAAGCGAGCAACAAGCTGCGCCGCAAGCCCTTTTTGAAAAAAAAAACACTCAATGTATAGCATATAAAATACTCCAACTCATGGGCAAGCTAAAAACCAGGGGTCATGATGGGTGGCGGCTGTTTTCAGAACCAATGGTTTTGGGCAAGCTAAAATACGCGCGTTGGTGGGTTTAATGTCACCCAACGCCGTTGTGTCAACACATAAGACAGTACCATAACGCTGGCCAATGGCGGCCAACATCAAGACATGTCGGCAAAACGCCGGGCGTTGTGTTATGGTACCGAGACCTCTTAGCCTAATATGAAAGAGTTGAAATGTAGTAGAAACTAGAAAGAAGCGAGAAATGGAAAAACAAGAGCAGCTTTTGGCTGTGTTGATAAAAAGAACAGTAACAGGGTGAATTTGCACACCAAGACTATATCAAACGAGTAAATTTGTCAAATTAGCTAAGGTTGCTCTATTGATACAAAACAGTTGCTTATTATAGCATGGTACCATTGAAATTGCTAACAGTTCTTTACTTGCCACCTTACTGATCGGATGAAGAAGAAAAGAAAATCGTCTGATCACATTGTTCTCTCACCAGCGTTATTGGCGAAAACGCCCAACGACGTTGCCACATCTAGTCCTTCAACTGACATGAACAATGAGTTTGGATCAAATCTCAAAAATAATAATTTGATCATACGTGTGTTCATATCATCATCCTTGACAGATATATCTCGAGAAAACCATCAACGACTAATATTATACGCAATGTAGAAAAGATTATACAAAAAGAAGCTTCATTCACCCACTTGTAACTAGTAAGCTTGCATTAGTTTACATACAAATTCCAAAATACTAGTTCTTTTTTTCTTAGGCAACTAAAATGTAAAATTCAAACCAGGTGACATGAAATATATACCTTTTCACAGAATGCACTGGTTCTTAAACGATGTTGTGCAATCCGACATTGAGATCAGATGATATGGAAACAAGCAGTGGAAAAGAATGGTGCCATGCAGCTTTGAAGACACGTTTTTTATGAGCCTTGATAGATTGGGAAGGCTGGTGGGAACTGAATCTAATGTCAAATAGATGGATCATCGGATCTGCAGATCCTGATGTTAGATATAAACCATCCGGGGACCATGCTGGATTAATCAAGGCTGATTGAGAGGAACTACTTTCTTGTTTCCAACCGAGTCCACGGATTTCATCTCCCTTTTGCCTCATGTCATACAGTCGTAGTTGCCTCTCTGGAGTCCTGCGAGAAATAAGTAAAAGATCGTGCACTATTAGCAGAAAATATCAAAAGTAAACAATACACCAACAACTGATGTTATACATATGATCACAATTGAAGCATGGGATGAAGAGCATACAAGAAAGATCAGAATATTATCATTTAAATAAGTATGCTTAAGACTACGGATTATGTATTGAAAAAAGACTAGAAAAAGACACTAAATAAATGGCGTGAAGTTTAGGCGAAGGGGTTCATGGTTTAGAGAATAATAATTTACAGCAATTAGCAAGCACGATGAATGGTTATACATATGAAAGAAATTATCCTGACAAATGTATAAATTGAATCAATTGCAACTTACCCGGTCTGAATCATAAAAAGATTGGAGTCACATGGATTGGATAGTACACTCATGCACTTGCCGTCTATCTGTCGTTTGATGTCTGTTCTTTCAGTCTCCAAGTCAAAACAGATAATTCTCCTATCCGCTCCAACAGAAATTACAGCCTTCTTATGTTTAATTCCAGCAACACCCATGACTGCAGAAGTATGAATAGTGTTGTGAAGCACATTAGGTTTCCAGCAGTTCTCACCTTCCTCGCTCCAGTGAACAACAGCATGATCGCTTCCACCAGTCACGAAGGAGTTTCCATCCCATGGCATAAACATTACATTGTTAATAATCCCCTTAACGTGAGGCTTATGTTCCAAAAAAGTGACCTGATTTGTTGTATAGTAAGTTACACGCATCAACAAGTTAAAATAATGAAATTGAATTATGATGGCAAATAGCTTTTAAGGTCTTACCTTTTGTCCTTTATTCACGTCCATAACTGCTATCTGAGAGTCCCCGTCATCTGCACTATATGCGAAGATCATGCTGCTTCCATTTGGATGCCAAGCAACGTCTTCGGGCCATCGCCTTTGTTTTGAAGATGCAGCATTAACTGAACTTTGAAGAATTGCATGTGACCTGACATTAGATTAGCAGCTAACTGTTAATAAAAAACAGACATGTGGGTGATTTATCTGCAAATACACTTATAGCCTATAGATAACATGCAAGTAATTAGCGATATACAAGTTGGATCATCATGACCAATATTGGGTGATAACCGTGATATATAAAAGGTTGGCAATTTACGCCTTAGGTTTATGGGTCAAATGTGGATTTTATTTATTGGTCCCATTTATTTATAGTGAAGAGAAAAGAATGTGACCAACATTGCGAATGTACTGCACAAATTACTTGCTTCTTTTAGTCACAGATACAGAGTAATTAAATGGAAACTGATTTACGCTTTCAACAATGAAAATGCAGTCAACAGGGAACAAATAAGGTAATGTAGCGAGTAACGCAAAACTAATGGTGATACTTAAGTAAAACATAGGACATACCCGTTTCCTTGAATTTTCCAAAGATTTACTATACAATCCAATGCGCTGCACAACATTCCAAAGCATGGTTACAAGTAAAGATCAAACCAACAATGTATGTATCTGAAGTCTATAACAAATACCTTGTCACAAACAGCTCGCCATTTGTCGGACACAAGACAAGAGTTCTCGGCTTTCTCTTATGTTGGCTAGAAATGTAGTTGGATGTTTCACAATTAATTTTACTAGGTGTTGAACGACAGTTTACCAATTTAATCAGATCTTTGTCTTTACTTTTCCCTGTCATAATTAATAATATAAAACTATCAAGCTTACAAGCTTACAAAAGAAGAACGGAAAACAAACAACTTAATCGATAACAATCTCATAGAGCAATTAAAATTTTCATAGAGCAAACCATAAATATGTAACAAGTATTACCAGGTTTCTTTTTGGTCCTTCTAGCGTGACTTTCAGCAGCCTTCTCCTGTTTAATTGTCATGAGAGGTCGACAACGGAATTCACTTGGTTCATCACAAGACTTGTCCATCTCAACACGCGAGACATTCAGCAAATTTGCTTGACTTTCAGCAGCTTTATCCAGTTTAGGTTTTTTCTTAAATATCGGAGCCGACAGAAGAGGTTTAGAAGGAATTTCAATCGAATCTTCACTAGAAGAAGACACATCAAAAATTGAGGACCTTTTTAAGGATACAGAAGGAATAAGAAGCGTTTTTTTGTGTTGGGTGTTAAGAATTTCACAATCTTCCTCTGGCTGACTACATTTGTTAGTAATCTTCAAAGGACTAGGTGTTGTCTCTCTTACTGCATTTTGAATTGAACTTTGAGCAGATCCACGACTTCTAACAAGCGATAACTGGCGCCTTGTTTCGTCCAACTTCTTCTCAGCGTCATTGAGCTGCGTAGATTATTAAAAGCAATATTAGCTATAAATGCACAGCATAAAGTAACTTCTCTATATTAGCTATTATTACTAATATTGCACAGCCATAGTCCAAAACAATCAAAGGTATTTGTTTCTACATATAGTCACGTTTGTTATATAGTAACAATAAGGCATTTTCATGTTTTTTTAAAGTTTAAACAAACCGGTCAGTGCCACCCGTGTGACCCGAGTACATCAACTCAATTATTCCACGTGTCGAGAAACCCAATCATATAGCAACAATCTCAGCAATTACTCCATAAAAAGCAATAGATACAAAACAACAAAAAGCCCCAATTTGTACTAGTAAACAAAAAAAAAACTAAAGTACTCAGCTTGTTCCATTAAGAACTAAAACTAGCGATATATTACACCCGAAACATGTCTACTTTACAGACACGCACAATGTTTACATGTGCTTTCAATTTTATACACTACACATACAGTAAGTACATCATTTCTATTCGGGTGCATTTAGGAAAAAAAGAAGAGCCGACACCGGATGGATTTTTCTCTGCGTAATGTAAAATTTTTTGGTCTAATATGAACCTAATGCCTCTTGGTCCCGAGACCGAAGCAAAATCCAATTTTGTCCAAACCTGGGGACCGAAATGTTGGATTGCATAATAGCAGTAAGACCAGATGAAACACAGCCGAAATACTTTCGGTCCAGTCCAGTTCTGTCAAGTTTCTTTGTTGGGTCGGTCTATAGTTGTCATCATTAAGGGGCTGTTTGTTTGAGCTTATATAACATAAGCTTATTTCGGTTTATTTCTCATAGACCCCAGTTTTTTAAGCTTATTTAAAGACTTTGGGGCTTATACAAGTTTACTCATATAATAAACTTGTATAAGCCCATAAATCTCCAAATAAGCTTAAAAAACAGGGGTTTATGAAATATAAGCCAAAATATGCTTATTTTTCGGCTTATATAACATAAGCCCCAATTATGTGGCTTATGTTGAGACTTAGGGGCTTATATAAGTTTATCATGAAATAATAAACTTATATAAGTCACCAAATAAGCCACAAAATTATGGCTTATCAGAAATAAGCTTAGGTTATATAAGCGAAACCAAACACCCCCTAAGTACAAGAAGATTATCAGAAAAATGAATGAATGTATATTTATGTTTAATATAAATAAAAAAAAAGAGTAATGAAAAATGAGACTTTTCTTGTGTAGTGTAAAACTTTTTGGGTTCAATAATTTCCATAAAATGAACCTAATGTCTATTGGTCCTCAGACCAAAGCGATATCCAATCTGAAACGCGTTCGATCCAGTTGGTCCAGTTGAGTCAAGGATGATGAATAATGTATGTTTATAAAAATTAATTAGTATGAGGTTTGAAAACACTTATAGTAGTAGAATTATTTTATTAATAAAAAAAGAAGAGTAAAATGAAAAATGAGAGACCTGAGACTCGTAGAAATCAAGATAATGGCGAAGATGATTAGCTTCTTTTAATTGATGGTCATACAAAGCCACTAAAGCTGCTTCTTCGTCTCCCGCCGTCATTTCTCCGATCACTTTTTTACCACCCACCATTTTCTTTTCTTTTTTTCCCCTTTTGCCTTTTGGTTTTCCCTCTTCTTCCAATTTATAAATCACTTTTTCTTTTTTCTAGTAAGTAGTAAATGCCTATTTATATTTCACTTTTGACTTTTCGTTTTCCTTTTTCACTTTCCCTCTTCTTTCTTTTTTTTTTTCCCTCTTCAAATATACAAAATCACTTTTCCTGTTTTTTTTAAATCACATTTCTAATGTCCTATTAAAATAAAAAATACGTGATAAATACAAAAGTAAAACTCAGGATAGTTGGTTCCCTCCGAAAAACTTCTGGTTCGGAGTTACCATCCCTCCCGAAAAACTCACCTCACGCGTGAGTTTGTGCTATTGAGTTTGGTTTAATAAAAAATTTGTAGGTTTGAGTTTGTGTTAAAGGTAAAATAAACAAAAATTATAATTCAAAATTAAATTCGATTCATTTAACATCGATAAAACAACAATAACATACTCGTACTAAAACCAAATAAGACATAAGCCAAATAATTTCTAATATTTCAACAAAATATTTATAATTATAAATAATGGGATAATGTATTATATAGTAACAGAATCTTTATATTTACATTCAGATGATGTATGAAACTGTAGAAACTATAAGGGGGAGGTTGAATAGTTTCTCTTCGATTGGTGACCAAATTAAAATTACTTTCAATTTGGTTTGTATCAAAACTATCTTTTACTTGAGGCTAAGTTGCATAATGATTAGGTTCAATTGAAATGCACTAGCTAGGATAATAAGCAAGTATAATGATAATGAAATAAGTAAAGAGCAAGGAAGGAGACAACCTAGTGGGAAGACACCAAGATTTATAGTGGTTCGACAACGAGGCTCTATCCTCGTTTCTACTCCACTCCTCGAGTACACCTACTCGAGATTTCCACTATATCCACAAGCTCCCTTCTCGGCGGAGAAAACCTTACATCGTTGCTTACATTATTTTCCGACACTAAGCTAAATGTCGAGACCTAATCTTTAGCTAGGACCAATCTACACGACGTTGCCTACTTCACAATTTAACGACACAAGGCTAGATGTCGAGTTCTAATCTTAAGGTAGAACCAATCTTCACGACGTTGCCTACTTCACAATTTAACGATGCCAGCACACGATACGGCATGATCCCCAAATATATCCCCATCAAAAACCCTCGAACAAGCTGAACAGGGCTTCGAAACAGAGAACAAGGGAATACCTAAGCGATAGCACAAAACACATCGATAAGACCTCACATTCATAGTCTGACCTAATCCGGGGATAGGAACCGTCCTATGCCAGTCAGACGTATGATCCTCCCTCTGAGATGCCCATAAAGCCAACTGACGAGTAGATAAAGCGAAAGTGGATTCTACATTCTTAATAACCCGAGCAAAATATATATCTGCCATTTTCTTCATGAGTTTGGGGGCAGCGACCTCACTCGGATTACTTAGAAAATCAATCTCTATAACCGAGTTAAACACACGTAAGGCATCATCAAACTGGAGTCCATAAGATCTAATATCAGTGTGTTGAAGTAACTTAGACTGTAAATCAACTGACTGTAACCGAGAAGCAAGAAAAGCATAATGCAATACGTCACCCGCAGAATAAACACCCAACCCTCCAAAGGAAAAGGGCAACGTAGCAAGTCTCCACTGCCAATCACCAAATCCCGGTCTAGAAGCAAAAACGATACGCTCCAAAGAAGAACGGAGTGCCAAATCAAAAGAACTTTGGGCAGACTTAAAAGCACAGGGTGAACAAGTACGCATAGCAAAATATAACTTGGAAATACCGGCACATGAACGAAGAAGCAGCAGCTCACATTGAGGGTCATTAATTTTGGCCACAAAATCCATAAGCTAAATAGTCTTAACCACACGCTTCAACACAAGCTGACTACAAAAATCAAGATCTACACTCGCAGGCCCCCCAAGTAACTTAACACCGCGCGTAGGTCGAGCAATATTATTTGGGAACACACTAATAAACTTGCTGCGAGGATCCTCGGTCGGCCAAAAAACTTCAGTCTTATCAATATTCAGATGCAATCCATACACGGGGCCATCCTTCATGATGCACTCCAAAACTTTCCCCACAACCTAAGTATCCCCAATAATAGTACCATCATCCAAATACCAGGCCTGTAAAGAAAGAGAGAAGGAGTCCTGAATCTTACAAATCAATGGTTGAAGTACCAGAGCAAAGAGTAACGGACCAAGAGGGTCACCCTGCTGTACCCCCTGACATGACCTTAATACATGTTCCCCGTAATACAACCTAGCCGGACTAGAATAACAAAACTCCACCCAAGACGAGATTGAGGGACAACGAAGACGAACCTCTCGCAACATAACCTCTCGATCAACCAAATTGAAAGCATTTTTAAAATCCACAAGTAACATCGACAAACCGACATCATCACCATATCTCTCAAGTAAACGATTCACAGCATGAAGAAGAGCCTCACTCCCTCCCGACACCCCCACCCCAAACTGCAAATCACCAAAGTACCCATACAAAGAATGACCAACCTCATAAGCACATACCTTGGAGACAAGCCGTCTCCAAACAGTACCAACAACAATGGGACGAATCCCACCACCAGGCTTAACCAACGGAGTGAGAGGAGCACTGGCGATAAACTCACCCAACACCTTGGGACATCGCCCATCAAGAAAAAGGTTCACTACTTGGGTGATAGAAGAAACTAAATCATCAGAAATAGCAACCGCAGAACCACTCAAAGAATCTAAAAGGTGTTGGGCCCGCAACCCATCCCGCCCACAAGACGTGCCTCGGGGAAAACTCTTGATCATGTCAAGAACCCTAGATCGAGAAACAATAAGGAGATGATGGTCAAGAGAAATATCAGGCAAAGAAGGGGCATGAACAAAAGGGTGCTTATTTTTAAGGTCTTCAAGAGTAATATCATTATAAGGAGCTACGCCAGATGAGGAAAGAACTCTAACAGGCGCAGAATAATGCCCATCAGAAATCTTCCGTCTACACTGCTTAATATTTTGCTCAACCAACCCACTATCCTCACAAAGAACAACAGACAAAGCGGGAGAAGGTTCAGCCAAACACTCTCTAAGAAGCTGTAAACTACCATCCAACGTCTCCCAAGAACGAATAGCATTAATAATATACTCATCTTGCTTTTGTCTCTTGATAACGGACCTACACTCCAGATTACTTCTCGGACGAAAGGTTTTAAGCAGACAAAGAGGCAAAACAAGCAAACGAACCCAAGAAGATATGTCATCAGGCTTGTTAACCACCCTGTCAATGGCCCCTTTCAAGGCACGAGAAAAACCCAAATGACACTTAGGAGGGATAGATTTAACAGTACGCAACCCTTTTGAAAATAAGCAATCAAGAGTCCCCAAATCAAAACCACAATGCGAGTCACGAACTTCATCACCACCACTAACAAGATGTAAAGTACAAGATGGAACGGGAGGCTTAGGGAGGTCATAAAGAACAAAGTGAACAATACCATCACCACAATCAGGAGGTGGTACAAAATCCGAACCCTTGTCATGCCGACACTTAGACCGAAACGTGTGCGTAGTGAAACAACCCCCACATAACCAAATCCTCATACTCTTAAAGGTTAACTCGGCCCTCTCATAAACAACCAAGTCGGATAGAATGGAATGTTTGGTACAAGCTAGCGCATCGCCTCTAAAATGTTTATCACGAAGATGAATAATCAAAGACGACTTAGTAAGCCCATTCTCACTACCATCCCGACATCCGCTAAGACCAACAAACGGGCAATGGAACCGAACAACCGGCATGACCTAATCTATAACGAACACCACCAGTCGTCACTCGCCAACCGAAGCCCTAAAAAAAACTACAAGAAGCCCACAAAACCAAAACAAACAACACGCTACAAAACCAAACCTACAACAAACCTACACCACCTCAATCCGCAGCAAACCAACCACACGCATCAACCAAAACCAAACATACAACGGACATACAACACCACAACCCGCAGCAAACCTACTACAAACCTACAACACCTCAACCCGCTGCACACCAACCACACGCAGCGACCAAAACCAAAAATACAACAGACCTGCTAAACCAAACAAACAACACGCTGCAACCAACCACACCCGCTGCAAACAAACCACATGCAGCAACCGAAGTTGTTATGAACCCTCAACACTGAAAAAGAAGTAAGGACAATAAACCAACGAACCCTACAACCAAAACTGAAATGAACCAACCACACCAGATAGGAACCCGCAACCTAAATAGAAACAAAACATAAACGAAACCCGCTGCAACACACAAACAGGAGATGTGGATACGAACCCTACAACCAAAAAGATAAAGAACCCGCAACCACAACAGATATGAACCAACCTAAACAGTAACGACACTGAAATGAAACCCGAAACTGTAACGAAACCCGAAACCTACCCATAACCGACAACCGAAATTGTAACGAAACCCACAACCTACCCAGAACCCACAACCGAAACTGAAACGAAACCCGAAACAGATTTAAAAAGAAAGGATGGATATGAGATAGAAACGTGATAAAAGAATGGACATGGGATTGATACAGATGGTGATGATGGAGCGTGAAAGGACCGGGATGATGGACACGAGATGATGGATATGGGACAAGGTGCGAATCACCCACACTAACAGGGAAGGGTTGCGTGAAAGGACAGGAGAGGATGGACAGGGAAGAGTTGCGTGGTAAAGCGTAATAATGATGGACAGGAGATGATGGACAGGGAAGGGTTGCGTTAGTGTGGGAGATGAAGGACAGGGATGAAAGGACAGGGATGATCGCCCACACAAAAGGTGTAAACGTAGGTGGTTATTATTATTATTATTATTATTATTATTTAATTATAAACTATCACTTTATTAAAATAATAGGATTTACAAGAAATTAGTGGGCAGCCGAAATACTATCTGAGCCCCCACTCCTTTAGCTATAGTAAAACCAATCCTAATAAAGATATGAGCAGCAGCACGTGCACCGATGTATTGAGCCGTAGAGAACTTTCGGATTCGTTTAAGCAATGTAACCGCATCTGCCTCTAATTCCCCCAAGGAAGAGAAGGAAAATGGGAGAAATCCGTATCCAATAGCTGCACACTTGGTCATATACTTACCACGTTTACGTTTTGCAGCATCAATCACCACTCGACCGGGTACAAAATCAGTCATCCTAGTTTGTGTCATAGGTGAAGATCCAGTCAGATATACACACACATCAAGTCCTTCATCCCACGAGTAAAGTAACATATCTGCTGGACGTAATGTGTTGCCAAGCCCCTCATCCAACCCGATATCAACTTCCTTGCCAGCTGAAATCCCAGAACGATAACATATGTCGACAAGGGTGTCGCGTACAACATTATGACGATGTTTAAAAGTTATTATTATTAAAATTATCATTATTTATTAATAAAATAGTTATTATTATATTAATAAACTATTTATATTATAGCTTTAGTAAAATAACTATTATTATATTAATAAAATATTAATATAAATGAAATAATATAAAAATATTAATAAAATAATTATTTGAATATTTATACTATTAAATAAATAAATAAATATTTATTAATATAATAATTACAATTCTTTTTTATTAATTACAAATTCTTTTATTATGAACCAAACTGCAGTGTTTGAGTTGTTTGGGCTTTGAGAGAACATACGGGCTATGTGACCTATTTGTTAATGTTTGACTAGGGGTGTAATCAAGTCAAGCTTTTATCAAGCAACTCGAACTCGAGCTCGAGCTCGAGCTTGGCTCGATCAAGCCAAGCTTTTATCAAGCTCAAGCCCAAAAAATAGCTCGAAACTATATCAAGCTCAAGCTCAAGCTTTTGATAGCTCGGCTCGAGTTCTTATCAAGCTTTTTCAAGTTCTATCAAAAATATGTTTTTATAATGAATTTATATAAGCAACTAATTGTTAATTTGAGTATTAACCTAATTTTAAGGGCTAATTTCATAAATAAATAATATATTTTAGAAGGATTTTTAACTATGATTACATTTATATTTTAGTTCTTTGTATTTTAAATGATTCTTTATTTTTGTAAATTTACTTATTGCATTTACTCGGTACTTGGTGAAATACAATATGTGTATAAATATTTTTTGTACTCTTTTTAATATTAAACGCAACGTGTCTAAATTGCGCTCGGATTCACATCATGCAATGGCCTTGGGACCTTAATCGTATTGGAGTGCAAAACACATTATGAAACCAAGATTGTACGATGATTTTGTTATTGATTAATGTTAAATAAATCAAATTTGTTTTAAGTGATGATTTTTGTTTTTTTATTTTATACATATGTTTATTGATGAGTTTTATTATAAAAAAAATAAATTTATACACATTCAAGCTTTTCAAGCCAAGCTCAAGCTTTTATCAAGCCTTATTAAGCCAAGCTCAAGCCTGGATTAGTAAAGCTTGACAGCTATCAAGCCTACAATTTTAGTATCAAGCCAAACTCAAGCCCTATTAAACTTGAGCTCGACTCGACTCGATTACACCCCTATGTTTGACCATCCATTCCTTTCATCTTCTTCGATTCTTGGTGGGTTGTACAGTCAAAACTGGTAGAAGGATACTTTTGTTTTTTCTCTTTGGTTTCCACTATGGTAAATCATGTATCCATTTATTTATGTTTATTATTATTATTATCTTAATTAGACGACAGGTTGGTTTTGATTGATTGCAAGATGAATGCATTTGCATAACTTTAAAACACAAAATAATAAACTATTTTTTTATAATGTAAACATGCATAATCTATTGAAAAAACATATTCTATGGAAAGAAATACACAAAATGCAAATTTAAAATACTTATGGACTGTTTATTTGTGGAAAACTTTTCATAATTTTCTGTTTCTAATTTTGAAAAGACTTTTTTTTTCTAGAAAAGAGGAGAATTTTGAAAACTTGTTTAGATGATATTTTTCATTTTCTGAAAAAATAAACAATGTTTAAACAAAACTATTTTCAACCATTTTTTTCATGATCAACTTTTTGTTCACGTTTTTGCTAGTTTTTTTTTACGTTTTCGTCTGTATTTTCCCGTCTTCTTTTTTTATATTTTTGTAATTATTTTACGTTATTTTACGTTTTCATCGGTATTATTACGTTTTAGTCTATAAATTTACGTTTTCGTCAGTATATTTACGTTTTCGTCATTAAATTTACGTTTTCGTCAGTAATTTTACGTTTTTTCTATAAATTTACGTTTTCGCCAGTAAATTTACGTTGTCGTTAGTAAATTTACGTTTTCGTCAGAAAATTTACGTTTTCGTCAGTAAATTTACGTTTTTGTCTGTAAATTTACGTTTTCGTCAGTATATTTACGTTTTCGTCAAAAAATTTACGTTTTCGTCAAAAATTTACGTTTCCGTCAGTAAATTTACGTTTTCGTCAGTAATTTTACGTTCTCGTATGTAAATTTAGGTTTTCGTCAGTAAATTTACGTTTTCGTCAAAAAATTACTTTTTTGTCAGTAAATTTATGTTTTCGTCAGAAAATTTACGTTTTCGTCTGTAACTTTAAGTTTTTGTCACTAAATTTACGTTTTCGTACTAAATTACGGTTTCGTCAGAAAATTTACGTTTTCGTCAAAAATTTACGTTTCCGTCAGTAAATTTACGTTTTCGTCAGTAAATTTACGTTTTCGTCAGTAATTTTACGTTCTCGTCTGTAAATTTACGTTTTCGTAAGTAAATTTACGTTTTCGTCAAAAATTTACTTTTTCGTCAGTAAATTTACGTTTTCGTCAGAAAATTTATGTTTTCGTTAGTAATTTTAAGTTTTCGTCTGTAAATTTACGTTTTCGTCAAAAATTTACTTTTTCGTCTGTAAATTTACTTTTTTCGTTAGTAAATTTACGTTTTCGTCAGTAATTTTACGTTTCCTTCAGTAATTTTACGTTTTCGTCGGTAAATTTACGTTTTCGACAGAAAATTTACGTTTTCGACAGAAAATTTACGTTTTCGTCAGTAAATTTACGTTTTCGTCAGAAAATTTACGTTTTTGTCAGTAATTTTACGTTTTCGTCAGTAATTTTACGTTTTCGTCAGTAAATTTACGTTTTCGTTAAAAAATTACGTTTTCGTCAGTACATTTACGTTTTCGTCAGTAAATTTACGTTTTCATCAGTAAGTATACGTTTTCGTCTGTAAATTTACGTTTTCATCTGTAAATTTACGTTTTCGTCAGTAAATTTACTTTTTTGTCAGTAAGTATACATTTTCTTCTGTAAATTTACGTTTTCGTCATAACATTTTAAACTTAAATTTACTGACGAAAACCTAAATTTATAGACGAAAACATAAATTTACTGGCGAAAACGTAAATTTACAGACGAAAAGGTAAATGTACTGACGGAAACGTAAATTTTTTACGAAAACGTAAATTTATAGACGAAAACGTAAATTTACTGACGAAAAACGTAAATTTACAGACGAAAACGTATACTTACTGACGAAAACGTAAACTTACTGACGAAAACGTAAATGTATTGACGGAAGCGTAAATTTTTGACGAAAACGTAAATTTTCTGACGAAAACGTAAATTTACTGACGAAAACGTAAAATTACTGACAAAAACGTAAAATTAATGACGAAAACGTAAATTTTCTGACGAATACGTAAATTTACAAACGAAAACGTAATTTTTTTACGAAAACGTAAATTTTCTGACGAAAACGTAAATTTACAGACGAAAACGTAAATTTTCTGACGAAAACCTAAATTTCTGACGAAAACGTAAATTTTCTGACGAAAACGTAAATTTACTGACGAAAACGTAAACTTACAGACGAAAACTTAAATTTACTGACGAAAACGTTAAAATAACGATGAACGGTGAATACTGAATAGAGTAACGTGTTATTGAATTGGGTTAAATAAAACAATGGTGGGTATGAGGTGAAAATTTAGAAAATGGTAAAATGGAGTTTTCTAATTTTCTATATAAATTTAGAAAATGAAAATTTTGTAATTTCTGAAAAATATTGAAAAATGATGTTGCTAAACAGGTTTTCTATTTTTCACTTTTCAAATGAATTTTTTTTTAGAAAAGTGGGAGAATTTTCTCAACTAAACAGCCCCTTAAAATTATCATTATTTATTAATAAAATTGTTATTATTATATTAATAAAATATTTATATCATAGCCTTAATAAAATAATAATTATTATATTAATAAAATATTAATATAAATGAAATAATATAAAAATATTAATAAAATAATTATTTGAATATTTATAATATTAAATAAATAAATATTTATTTATTAATATAATAATTACATTTCTTTTTATTAATTACAATTTTTTTTCAAAACATATTGTGAACCAAACTGCAGTGTTTGAGTTGTACATGCACAATCTATTGTAATGCATTTGAATAACTTTAAAACACAAAATTAATAAACTATTTTATTATAATGTACATGCACAATCTATTGAAAAAACATATTCTATGCAAAGAAATACATAAAATGTAAATTTAAAATACTTAGGCTTGTTAAGTGGTCTAGCGGTAAAAGGATTTGTGTCTATCATCTTAAAATGTGTTATCTAAGTTTAATTCCTGGGGGTGCAAACAACCTTGAAATGGCCTCCTAAAAAGAGAGGGTCTTACTTGATTTGAGTATATGTAGCGACCTCAAACTCCGTAAATTAGTCGATCAATGTGTCAAAAATCACGATTAAAAAAAAAAAAAACTTAGGCTTGTTTGAGTTGTTTGGTCTTTGAGACATACGGGCTATGTTGACCTACTTGTTAATGTTTGACCATCCATTCCGTTCATCTTCTTCAGTTCTTGGTGGGTTGTACAGTCAAACTGGTAGAAGCATACTTTTGTTTTTTCTCTTTGGTTTCCACTATGGTAAATCATGCATTCATACTTTTATGTTTATTCAAAATAATCCTGTGTTTTTTTTAGACTAGTATCCATTTATTTATGTTTATTGTTATTATTATCTTAAGTAGACGACGGTTGGTTTTGATTGATTGATTGCAGAGATGAGATGACTGAAAATATCCATTTGGTATGCGAAACATGCGGCCCTTCCGAGGCCGAGTGCGACCAGGTCGGCGTTTATTACTTCCTTTGTTGTGGCAATCAAGCTTACGGAATCGTGCATACCGTTGTTGAAGATGATGACCTCATTTTCACCCAAGACAACCTAGGCGCCATGGTTAAAAGGCGCGTTGTTAAAACCGAACACCTCTCCCAGTCCCAACCCCTTTCCCAGTTTTGGCAGACTCTAGAGGAGAATAATAATACTAATGATGATGATGATGATGCTGCTGATGGTCGTGGTCCGTTGAAACCCGCTGATTTTCCCACCGAATGTACTACATTGTCTGAGGACGATTATTACTCGGAAATTAGGATGAGATATGTGATGGGAGTACAGATAATGCTTCAACTGCAGATCAAGGCGTTGGTTGACCACTTCAATGTGTCCCCTGTCATTGTTGACCTGGTGGACCCCATTTGGTTTAGGTTTTTGGCTTCAACAAAGGTTTTTGCTGATGACCGGCCCAACCAGGTTATTAAGGAATCAGAATCTCAAGGTATTTCTGTACTTTACTCGTATCTCATAAATATGATAAACCCTGTATATATTTTGTTAATGTTTTTGGATAAGGAATTTACTCTAAGGGGGTGTTTGTTTAAGCTTATGAAACATAAGCCCATTTTGGCTTATACTTCATAAGCCTCAAATTTGTGGCTTATTTGGAGACTTTATGGGCTTGTATAAGTATACTAGGATATAATAAACTTGTATAAGCCCATAAGTCTAAAACAAAAGCCATAAATTTGGAGTTCATGAAATATAAGGTGAAATTTGGCTTAGATTTTATAAGCTCTAGTTTTGTCGCTTCTTTTGACACTATGGGCTTATATAAGTTTGTTATATAATACTAAACTTATATAAGCCCACAACTCTCCAAATATTTCATAAGCTCCAAATTTATGGCTTTTTTTGAGACTTATATAAGTTTATTATATCCTAGTATACTTATATAAGCCCACAACTCTCCAAATAAGCCACAAATTTGGGGCTTATAAAATATAAGCCGAAATGGGCTTACGTTTCATAAGCCTAAACAAACACCCCCTAAATTTTTATAATTACATATTCTCTATGTGTTGTTTTCTCTAGTTTTAAGGGGAAAAAAGGCTTGTTGCAAAAACAAACGCATGCAATCGGAACCTGCGTATTGTTGTTGTTGCTGGTGTATAGACTTTTCAGATTATTTTGACACTCGTGTTAATTTGCATATTTACCATATTTCAGGGGAAATGAAAGGTGTTGGACCTACTGCTAAACATAAAGCTGAACCTCATAACTCACTAGGTAAACGATCTGTAATGATATGGTACCACTCTGTTAGGAAGACAATACCTTTATGGTACTCATTAGTAATTTCTTTCTTGGCGTGTCATTTGGCACGCGAGCCAATCTTGTCAACGGATATAATCAAGTGGACAATTGAGGGAAAGCTTCCCTATTTTGCTGCTTTTGTTGAAATCAATAAACAAATTGGACCCCCTACTAAGGCCTGTCCAATAAGTTCAAGCCGTATGTTCAGACCCATACATGCTATCCATGTCCAAAAGATAGAATCATTAGCAGCTTCTCTTGCTAATACTATACGACTGGAATTACCTCCGGTCAACTTCTATGCAATTGCATCCCGTTATCTAAGACAGTTATCTCTTCCAGTTGAGACTATTCTCCCCCATGCTTGCCGTATATACGAGTGGTCTATGCCATCTGAGCTGTGGCTGTCAGCTAATGAGTTTAGGCTTCCTACACGTTCGTTTGTATTGTCAATACTTATAGTTTCAATTAGGATTCTGTACAACATACATGGTTTCGGGAAGTGGGAAATGTCTCTGTCTAGTGACACTAAGAGAAGAGATGAAAAAAAGTCGAAGAAGTTGGATGTATTTGCTGGTAAAAACGAACATTCGGAATCTGAGTGCAATGTGGATGTAAAGAGTGGTGCTGACTGCAGCCAGTCCGATGTTCCGTATACAGAGCCTTATGATAACCTACCAAAACAATCCAACTTGGATGCTACTGATATTTTGCATGTGCTTCATTCGAAATACAATAAGCTCACTGATGATACAAGCGGTAAGCTGTTACTAATTCCATATACAATCTCTGCAATGCTATTAAAATGAATGTGACTATTAATACATCGAGAGTTGTTTTATATGATCAATCTTGTCTTAACATATGAGGTGTTTGTGTTTGGTAGATCATGGTAACGATTTGGAGAAGTATCTTAAATACTGTAACGATGTGGTTTTTGCTGAAGTGGAACGGTCATTCGAGGATCATGAAGAAGACGAGCTAATGGAGGGCCTTTGGGATTTTTACCAGAAGAAACAAGAGGTATGTTTTGTTATTTCTTCTTTAACTTGTCTTAATTGTTCCTTACGGCATGATGCATACACATATCAGGGTTTAGACTATGGGTCAGTTATGTGCTGATTCGACTGAACCCAAAAACCACCATTTTCTTAAAGTAGCACACACTCTATTAATCGGTCTCGAGGTTAACAACGAACATTTGTATCATGGCGTGTTTGACAATACGGTGTATTCTCAATAGAAGGCCCATTTATCTTAAATAACAACATTTAAAGGAATTAGGATGGTTGTTTCATGCAAGTTTGATTGTAGTTTGGGATGTGTATAGATGGCACATGGTATTTTAATTTCCACCCTTATGAAGTCCAAGGGCCCTGAGCTGCGGGAGGCAGCCAAGGGGATGTTGCTCCCTTCCATGGTACCGTACGGGCACCTTTGGATAGAAATAACAGTTACGGGGCCGTCCCATATAGGAATCAATTCAGCCCTTATAGATACATAACTCCTACGTAATTGTCATCACACTAATCCGCTATGTGAGAGTTCATATATCAACGTAATCATATTCTTGTTCGGTCCATACTCTATACTATCTGCTCTCGAGTCAAGTTTGTGTGTGTTTGTGTTTGATCATAGTGAGCATATGCGATCTACCCAAGATGCTCTGCTATGAAGCCTCATATTGACAACATTTGTAGCAAGTTGGGCATCGTCAATATTGAGAGTCTAGCTCATTGTCTAGCTTGAGGAGCATTTAAGGATATTCAAGATTTTGTAGATTATCGGTTAATTAGTAGCATAGTTTAGTCAGACCTTATTTGTAAAGCCTTACAACAACATGCCCAATCCCGGCAAAGCAGAGTATGGGGAGGTATGATGTAGACATTCACACCCTACCCGAGGGTTGAGGGGACTACTTCAAAAAAATAAAAATTGTAAAGCCTTCTAAACATGCTTTTTTTTCCATCAGTAAAGAACTTGCGATCAATATTTGAATATGTACATTGTCTGGTGATTGGTTTTGGCCCAAATACTTGTATTCTTGCTTTTTTATATGTCTGAAGCTCAAATCACCTGACATCATTATTTTGTTCCCCTTTTTTTTTCGATGTGCAACGAAGTTTCAATGCAGTAAACAGTTTTGCCTTTGCTTATATCGTTTTTGGTGATTTGTTTTAGGAACATAAAGCATGTGATACACTCTCCTCGAGTCCTAGCTGCAGTCCCCACAAGAGACCTCGAGATCCATCTAAAATCAAGGCAAACAGGATCAAGATACCTAAAATTGGCAATGTCTGCAAGGGGTCTCACAAAGAAAGAGCAATAAAACAAATGATATCAAACATGGAAGAGAACAGATTTTGCTATATCCCTCCTAGGAGAAGAGTCAAAAGACTCGATTACCTATATTACACAAGGAAAAAGAGTGATGGGACATATGTTTATGCTGCCCATGCGGATTATTACATTTTATTACGTTCTTGTGCAAGATTGGCTCAAATGGATGTTAGGACTATGCATGCTGCAGTGCTGACTTTTGAGAGGCGATTGAATTGGCTAGAGAAGAACATTGATCGCTGCGTAAAAGAAGCGCCTTCATATGAAGCTTGTGAACTTTGTCATGATGATGCTGCAATGAAAGAAGTTTCAGAAGATGATGAGATGATGGAAAATGTCGATGATTTGACAAAATGTTTCAAACAAGCAGGATTGGATAAGTCTCCATTCAATAATGGCCGGAGGTCGTCTCAAAGCGGTCTCTCTACGTCTGGGTAAGGGTAGGACTATCAAGAGTTTTTGTGAGATTTTCGCTATTTTAATTTAATGTTTCTCCGTAGATTTCAGAATATTTGGAAATACGGTTTGTGTTTTTAAACAGTATCAAAAAGAAATTCTTGACAAGAGTTGTGCACCGTCAGTGCGCGTTCAGACCAATTGTTGCCATTTGAATTTGGTTAGGTCATTGCTCATATAATTATAAACCTGTCTAGCATCCAGTAATAAGTTGGTTTTTCTGGTTCTACCTCAAGTTCAGTTGATTGGCATTTACTTGGCTGTCACTAGAGATTTTTTACTCTTCTTCTAAACTCGCAGTTTGCTCAAGTGTTCTTTTTTTGGAATTTATCTCGTTACCAAACGGCCTATCTTCCACAGTAATATTCAGATAGTCTTTGTCATTGACACTAGAAACTACATGCTTCACAGTTTGTACAGTCGTGAGATGTGTCAATGGTGACCCCTGATCAACTGAGTGGTTATCTGTTGCACGAAGCAGGGCTAGGTGATCCCCAGCCTTATAACTATCCACTTGTTGAATACCAACAACTTGCGCTAAGCGAGAAGCATCCACTGAGAGGAACCAATTGTCGTTAACAGTTGCAAAGGCACTCTTAACAAGCATCGAGTCAGGCAAGTGTTAAGAGCGTCCTCTCCGATTTACCTACAATATTTTGAAAAACGTTACCAAATGACAAAAATCAAAATATCAACATTAATTGACAATAACTAAAGAACGGAATACCTTCAGGCTATCGATTTCAATATCCCCAAAGGCAGGAAAGAACTGATGATGTTCAGAAAAATATACTCTCCGAATTTACTTTCTTAATTAAACATGGTAATCATTTTATCCACACGATGAAACGCTATACTGTCATATAACTCATTAAATCATTTTGTAACCATGATCTTAGTATAAAGTTTAATTACATAGCCTTAGAAGGCAAGCGAGCAACAAGCTGCGCCGCAAGCCCTTTTTGAAAAAAAAAACACTCAATGTATAGCATATAAAATACTCCAACTCATGGGCAAGCTAAAAACCAGGGGTCATGATGGGTGGCGGCTGTTTTCAGAACCAATGGTTTTGGGCAAGCTAAAATACGCGCGTTGGTGGGTTTAATGTCACCCAACGCCGTTGTGTCAACACATAAGACAGTACCATAACGCTGGCCAATGGCGGCCAACATCAAGACATGTCGGCAAAACGCCGGGCGTTGTGTTATGGTACCGAGACCTCTTAGCCTAATATGAAAGAGTTGAAATGTAGTAGAAACTAGAAAGAAGCGAGAAATGGAAAAACAAGAGCAGCTTTTGGCTGTGTTGATAAAAAGAACAGTAACAGGGTGAATTTGCACACCAAGACTATATCAAACGAGTAAATTTGTCAAATTAGCTAAGGTTGCTCTATTGATACAAAACAGTTGCTTATTATAGCATGGTACCATTGAAATTGCTAACAGTTCTTTACTTGCCACCTTACTGATCGGATGAAGAAGAAAAGAAAATCGTCTGATCACATTGTTCTCTCACCAGCGTTATTGGCGAAAACGCCCAACGACGTTGCCACATCTAGTCCTTCAACTGACATGAACAATGAGTTTGGATCAAATCTCAAAAATAATAATTTGATCATACGTGTGTTCATATCATCATCCTTGACAGATATATCTCGAGAAAACCATCAACGACTAATATTATACGCAATGTAGAAAAGATTATACAAAAAGAAGCTTCATTCACCCACTTGTAACTAGTAAGCTTGCATTAGTTTACATACAAATTCCAAAATACTAGTTCTTTTTTTCTTAGGCAACTAAAATGTAAAATTCAAACCAGGTGACATGAAATATATACCTTTTCACAGAATGCACTGGTTCTTAAACGATGTTGTGCAATCCGACATTGAGATCAGATGATATGGAAACAAGCAGTGGAAAAGAATGGTGCCATGCAGCTTTGAAGACACGTTTTTTATGAGCCTTGATAGATTGGGAAGGCTGGTGGGAACTGAATCTAATGTCAAATAGATGGATCATCGGATCTGCAGATCCTGATGTTAGATATAAACCATCCGGGGACCATGCTGGATTAATCAAGGCTGATTGAGAGGAACTACTTTCTTGTTTCCAACCGAGTCCACGGATTTCATCTCCCTTTTGCCTCATGTCATACAGTCGTAGTTGCCTCTCTGGAGTCCTGCGAGAAATAAGTAAAAGATCGTGCACTATTAGCAGAAAATATCAAAAGTAAACAATACACCAACAACTGATGTTATACATATGATCACAATTGAAGCATGGGATGAAGAGCATACAAGAAAGATCAGAATATTATCATTTAAATAAGTATGCTTAAGACTACGGATTATGTATTGAAAAAAGACTAGAAAAAGACACTAAATAAATGGCGTGAAGTTTAGGCGAAGGGGTTCATGGTTTAGAGAATAATAATTTACAGCAATTAGCAAGCACGATGAATGGTTATACATATGAAAGAAATTATCCTGACAAATGTATAAATTGAATCAATTGCAACTTACCCGGTCTGAATCATAAAAAGATTGGAGTCACATGGATTGGATAGTACACTCATGCACTTGCCGTCTATCTGTCGTTTGATGTCTGTTCTTTCAGTCTCCAAGTCAAAACAGATAATTCTCCTATCCGCTCCAACAGAAATTACAGCCTTCTTATGTTTAATTCCAGCAACACCCATGACTGCAGAAGTATGAATAGTGTTGTGAAGCACATTAGGTTTCCAGCAGTTCTCACCTTCCTCGCTCCAGTGAACAACAGCATGATCGCTTCCACCAGTCACGAAGGAGTTTCCATCCCATGGCATAAACATTACATTGTTAATAATCCCCTTAACGTGAGGCTTATGTTCCAAAAAAGTGACCTGATTTGTTGTATAGTAAGTTACACGCATCAACAAGTTAAAATAATGAAATTGAATTATGATGGCAAATAGCTTTTAAGGTCTTACCTTTTGTCCTTTATTCACGTCCATAACTGCTATCTGAGAGTCCCCGTCATCTGCACTATATGCGAAGATCATGCTGCTTCCATTTGGATGCCAAGCAACGTCTTCGGGCCATCGCCTTTGTTTTGAAGATGCAGCATTAACTGAACTTTGAAGAATTGCATGTGACCTGACATTAGATTAGCAGCTAACTGTTAATAAAAAACAGACATGTGGGTGATTTATCTGCAAATACACTTATAGCCTATAGATAACATGCAAGTAATTAGCGATATACAAGTTGGATCATCATGACCAATATTGGGTGATAACCGTGATATATAAAAGGTTGGCAATTTACGCCTTAGGTTTATGGGTCAAATGTGGATTTTATTTATTGGTCCCATTTATTTATAGTGAAGAGAAAAGAATGTGACCAACATTGCGAATGTACTGCACAAATTACTTGCTTCTTTTAGTCACAGATACAGAGTAATTAAATGGAAACTGATTTACGCTTTCAACAATGAAAATGCAGTCAACAGGGAACAAATAAGGTAATGTAGCGAGTAACGCAAAACTAATGGTGATACTTAAGTAAAACATAGGACATACCCGTTTCCTTGAATTTTCCAAAGATTTACTATACAATCCAATGCGCTGCACAACATTCCAAAGCATGGTTACAAGTAAAGATCAAACCAACAATGTATGTATCTGAAGTCTATAACAAATACCTTGTCACAAACAGCTCGCCATTTGTCGGACACAAGACAAGAGTTCTCGGCTTTCTCTTATGTTGGCTAGAAATGTAGTTGGATGTTTCACAATTAATTTTACTAGGTGTTGAACGACAGTTTACCAATTTAATCAGATCTTTGTCTTTACTTTTCCCTGTCATAATTAATAATATAAAACTATCAAGCTTACAAGCTTACAAAAGAAGAACGGAAAACAAACAACTTAATCGATAACAATCTCATAGAGCAATTAAAATTTTCATAGAGCAAACCATAAATATGTAACAAGTATTACCAGGTTTCTTTTTGGTCCTTCTAGCGTGACTTTCAGCAGCCTTCTCCTGTTTAATTGTCATGAGAGGTCGACAACGGAATTCACTTGGTTCATCACAAGACTTGTCCATCTCAACACGCGAGACATTCAGCAAATTTGCTTGACTTTCAGCAGCTTTATCCAGTTTAGGTTTTTTCTTAAATATCGGAGCCGACAGAAGAGGTTTAGAAGGAATTTCAATCGAATCTTCACTAGAAGAAGACACATCAAAAATTGAGGACCTTTTTAAGGATACAGAAGGAATAAGAAGCGTTTTTTTGTGTTGGGTGTTAAGAATTTCACAATCTTCCTCTGGCTGACTACATTTGTTAGTAATCTTCAAAGGACTAGGTGTTGTCTCTCTTACTGCATTTTGAATTGAACTTTGAGCAGATCCACGACTTCTAACAAGCGATAACTGGCGCCTTGTTTCGTCCAACTTCTTCTCAGCGTCATTGAGCTGCGTAGATTATTAAAAGCAATATTAGCTATAAATGCACAGCATAAAGTAACTTCTCTATATTAGCTATTATTACTAATATTGCACAGCCATAGTCCAAAACAATCAAAGGTATTTGTTTCTACATATAGTCACGTTTGTTATATAGTAACAATAAGGCATTTTCATGTTTTTTTAAAGTTTAAACAAACCGGTCAGTGCCACCCGTGTGACCCGAGTACATCAACTCAATTATTCCACGTGTCGAGAAACCCAATCATATAGCAACAATCTCAGCAATTACTCCATAAAAAGCAATAGATACAAAACAACAAAAAGCCCCAATTTGTACTAGTAAACAAAAAAAAAACTAAAGTACTCAGCTTGTTCCATTAAGAACTAAAACTAGCGATATATTACACCCGAAACATGTCTACTTTACAGACACGCACAATGTTTACATGTGCTTTCAATTTTATACACTACACATACAGTAAGTACATCATTTCTATTCGGGTGCATTTAGGAAAAAAAGAAGAGCCGACACCGGATGGATTTTTCTCTGCGTAATGTAAAATTTTTTGGTCTAATATGAACCTAATGCCTCTTGGTCCCGAGACCGAAGCAAAATCCAATTTTGTCCAAACCTGGGGACCGAAATGTTGGATTGCATAATAGCAGTAAGACCAGATGAAACACAGCCGAAATACTTTCGGTCCAGTCCAGTTCTGTCAAGTTTCTTTGTTGGGTCGGTCTATAGTTGTCATCATTAAGGGGCTGTTTGTTTGAGCTTATATAACATAAGCTTATTTCGGTTTATTTCTCATAGACCCCAGTTTTTTAAGCTTATTTAAAGACTTTGGGGCTTATACAAGTTTACTCATATAATAAACTTGTATAAGCCCATAAATCTCCAAATAAGCTTAAAAAACAGGGGTTTATGAAATATAAGCCAAAATATGCTTATTTTTCGGCTTATATAACATAAGCCCCAATTATGTGGCTTATGTTGAGACTTAGGGGCTTATATAAGTTTATCATGAAATAATAAACTTATATAAGTCACCAAATAAGCCACAAAATTATGGCTTATCAGAAATAAGCTTAGGTTATATAAGCGAAACCAAACACCCCCTAAGTACAAGAAGATTATCAGAAAAATGAATGAATGTATATTTATGTTTAATATAAATAAAAAAAAAGAGTAATGAAAAATGAGACTTTTCTTGTGTAGTGTAAAACTTTTTGGGTTCAATAATTTCCATAAAATGAACCTAATGTCTATTGGTCCTCAGACCAAAGCGATATCCAATCTGAAACGCGTTCGATCCAGTTGGTCCAGTTGAGTCAAGGATGATGAATAATGTATGTTTATAAAAATTAATTAGTATGAGGTTTGAAAACACTTATAGTAGTAGAATTATTTTATTAATAAAAAAAGAAGAGTAAAATGAAAAATGAGAGACCTGAGACTCGTAGAAATCAAGATAATGGCGAAGATGATTAGCTTCTTTTAATTGATGGTCATACAAAGCCACTAAAGCTGCTTCTTCGTCTCCCGCCGTCATTTCTCCGATCACTTTTTTACCACCCACCATTTTCTTTTCTTTTTTTCCCCTTTTGCCTTTTGGTTTTCCCTCTTCTTCCAATTTATAAATCACTTTTTCTTTTTTCTAGTAAGTAGTAAATGCCTATTTATATTTCACTTTTGACTTTTCGTTTTCCTTTTTCACTTTCCCTCTTCTTTCTTTTTTTTTTTCCCTCTTCAAATATACAAAATCACTTTTCCTGTTTTTTTTAAATCACATTTCTAATGTCCTATTAAAATAAAAAATACGTGATAAATACAAAAGTAAAACTCAGGATAGTTGGTTCCCTCCGAAAAACTTCTGGTTCGGAGTTACCATCCCTCCCGAAAAACTCACCTCACGCGTGAGTTTGTGCTATTGAGTTTGGTTTAATAAAAAATTTGTAGGTTTGAGTTTGTGTTAAAGGTAAAATAAACAAAAATTATAATTCAAAATTAAATTCGATTCATTTAACATCGATAAAACAACAATAACATACTCGTACTAAAACCAAATAAGACATAAGCCAAATAATTTCTAATATTTCAACAAAATATTTATAATTATAAATAATGGGATAATGTATTATATAGTAACAGAATCTTTATATTTACATTCAGATGATGTATGAAACTGTAGAAACTATAAGGGGGAGGTTGAATAGTTTCTCTTCGATTGGTGACCAAATTAAAATTACTTTCAATTTGGTTTGTATCAAAACTATCTTTTACTTGAGGCTAAGTTGCATAATGATTAGGTTCAATTGAAATGCACTAGCTAGGATAATAAGCAAGTATAATGATAATGAAATAAGTAAAGAGCAAGGAAGGAGACAACCTAGTGGGAAGACACCAAGATTTATAGTGGTTCGACAACGAGGCTCTATCCTCGTTTCTACTCCACTCCTCGAGTACACCTACTCGAGATTTCCACTATATCCACAAGCTCCCTTCTCGGCGGAGAAAACCTTACATCGTTGCTTACATTATTTTCCGACACTAAGCTAAATGTCGAGACCTAATCTTTAGCTAGGACCAATCTACACGACGTTGCCTACTTCACAATTTAACGACACAAGGCTAGATGTCGAGTTCTAATCTTAAGGTAGAACCAATCTTCACGACGTTGCCTACTTCACAATTTAACGATGCCAGCACACGATACGGCATGATCCCCAAATATATCCCCATCAAAAACCCTCGAACAAGCTGAACAGGGCTTCGAAACAGAGAACAAGGGAATACCTAAGCGATAGCACAAAACACATCGATAAGACCTCACATTCATAGTCTGACCTAATCCGGGGATAGGAACCGTCCTATGCCAGTCAGACGTATGATCCTCCCTCTGAGATGCCCATAAAGCCAACTGACGAGTAGATAAAGCGAAAGTGGATTCTACATTCTTAATAACCCGAGCAAAATATATATCTGCCATTTTCTTCATGAGTTTGGGGGCAGCGACCTCACTCGGATTACTTAGAAAATCAATCTCTATAACCGAGTTAAACACACGTAAGGCATCATCAAACTGGAGTCCATAAGATCTAATATCAGTGTGTTGAAGTAACTTAGACTGTAAATCAACTGACTGTAACCGAGAAGCAAGAAAAGCATAATGCAATACGTCACCCGCAGAATAAACACCCAACCCTCCAAAGGAAAAGGGCAACGTAGCAAGTCTCCACTGCCAATCACCAAATCCCGGTCTAGAAGCAAAAACGATACGCTCCAAAGAAGAACGGAGTGCCAAATCAAAAGAACTTTGGGCAGACTTAAAAGCACAGGGTGAACAAGTACGCATAGCAAAATATAACTTGGAAATACCGGCACATGAACGAAGAAGCAGCAGCTCACATTGAGGGTCATTAATTTTGGCCACAAAATCCATAAGCTAAATAGTCTTAACCACACGCTTCAACACAAGCTGACTACAAAAATCAAGATCTACACTCGCAGGCCCCCCAAGTAACTTAACACCGCGCGTAGGTCGAGCAATATTATTTGGGAACACACTAATAAACTTGCTGCGAGGATCCTCGGTCGGCCAAAAAACTTCAGTCTTATCAATATTCAGATGCAATCCATACACGGGGCCATCCTTCATGATGCACTCCAAAACTTTCCCCACAACCTAAGTATCCCCAATAATAGTACCATCATCCAAATACCAGGCCTGTAAAGAAAGAGAGAAGGAGTCCTGAATCTTACAAATCAATGGTTGAAGTACCAGAGCAAAGAGTAACGGACCAAGAGGGTCACCCTGCTGTACCCCCTGACATGACCTTAATACATGTTCCCCGTAATACAACCTAGCCGGACTAGAATAACAAAACTCCACCCAAGACGAGATTGAGGGACAACGAAGACGAACCTCTCGCAACATAACCTCTCGATCAACCAAATTGAAAGCATTTTTAAAATCCACAAGTAACATCGACAAACCGACATCATCACCATATCTCTCAAGTAAACGATTCACAGCATGAAGAAGAGCCTCACTCCCTCCCGACACCCCCACCCCAAACTGCAAATCACCAAAGTACCCATACAAAGAATGACCAACCTCATAAGCACATACCTTGGAGACAAGCCGTCTCCAAACAGTACCAACAACAATGGGACGAATCCCACCACCAGGCTTAACCAACGGAGTGAGAGGAGCACTGGCGATAAACTCACCCAACACCTTGGGACATCGCCCATCAAGAAAAAGGTTCACTACTTGGGTGATAGAAGAAACTAAATCATCAGAAATAGCAACCGCAGAACCACTCAAAGAATCTAAAAGGTGTTGGGCCCGCAACCCATCCCGCCCACAAGACGTGCCTCGGGGAAAACTCTTGATCATGTCAAGAACCCTAGATCGAGAAACAATAAGGAGATGATGGTCAAGAGAAATATCAGGCAAAGAAGGGGCATGAACAAAAGGGTGCTTATTTTTAAGGTCTTCAAGAGTAATATCATTATAAGGAGCTACGCCAGATGAGGAAAGAACTCTAACAGGCGCAGAATAATGCCCATCAGAAATCTTCCGTCTACACTGCTTAATATTTTGCTCAACCAACCCACTATCCTCACAAAGAACAACAGACAAAGCGGGAGAAGGTTCAGCCAAACACTCTCTAAGAAGCTGTAAACTACCATCCAACGTCTCCCAAGAACGAATAGCATTAATAATATACTCATCTTGCTTTTGTCTCTTGATAACGGACCTACACTCCAGATTACTTCTCGGACGAAAGGTTTTAAGCAGACAAAGAGGCAAAACAAGCAAACGAACCCAAGAAGATATGTCATCAGGCTTGTTAACCACCCTGTCAATGGCCCCTTTCAAGGCACGAGAAAAACCCAAATGACACTTAGGAGGGATAGATTTAACAGTACGCAACCCTTTTGAAAATAAGCAATCAAGAGTCCCCAAATCAAAACCACAATGCGAGTCACGAACTTCATCACCACCACTAACAAGATGTAAAGTACAAGATGGAACGGGAGGCTTAGGGAGGTCATAAAGAACAAAGTGAACAATACCATCACCACAATCAGGAGGTGGTACAAAATCCGAACCCTTGTCATGCCGACACTTAGACCGAAACGTGTGCGTAGTGAAACAACCCCCACATAACCAAATCCTCATACTCTTAAAGGTTAACTCGGCCCTCTCATAAACAACCAAGTCGGATAGAATGGAATGTTTGGTACAAGCTAGCGCATCGCCTCTAAAATGTTTATCACGAAGATGAATAATCAAAGACGACTTAGTAAGCCCATTCTCACTACCATCCCGACATCCGCTAAGACCAACAAACGGGCAATGGAACCGAACAACCGGCATGACCTAATCTATAACGAACACCACCAGTCGTCACTCGCCAACCGAAGCCCTAAAAAAAACTACAAGAAGCCCACAAAACCAAAACAAACAACACGCTACAAAACCAAACCTACAACAAACCTACACCACCTCAATCCGCAGCAAACCAACCACACGCATCAACCAAAACCAAACATACAACGGACATACAACACCACAACCCGCAGCAAACCTACTACAAACCTACAACACCTCAACCCGCTGCACACCAACCACACGCAGCGACCAAAACCAAAAATACAACAGACCTGCTAAACCAAACAAACAACACGCTGCAACCAACCACACCCGCTGCAAACAAACCACATGCAGCAACCGAAGTTGTTATGAACCCTCAACACTGAAAAAGAAGTAAGGACAATAAACCAACGAACCCTACAACCAAAACTGAAATGAACCAACCACACCAGATAGGAACCCGCAACCTAAATAGAAACAAAACATAAACGAAACCCGCTGCAACACACAAACAGGAGATGTGGATACGAACCCTACAACCAAAAAGATAAAGAACCCGCAACCACAACAGATATGAACCAACCTAAACAGTAACGACACTGAAATGAAACCCGAAACTGTAACGAAACCCGAAACCTACCCATAACCGACAACCGAAATTGTAACGAAACCCACAACCTACCCAGAACCCACAACCGAAACTGAAACGAAACCCGAAACAGATTTAAAAAGAAAGGATGGATATGAGATAGAAACGTGATAAAAGAATGGACATGGGATTGATACAGATGGTGATGATGGAGCGTGAAAGGACCGGGATGATGGACACGAGATGATGGATATGGGACAAGGTGCGAATCACCCACACTAACAGGGAAGGGTTGCGTGAAAGGACAGGAGAGGATGGACAGGGAAGAGTTGCGTGGTAAAGCGTAATAATGATGGACAGGAGATGATGGACAGGGAAGGGTTGCGTTAGTGTGGGAGATGAAGGACAGGGATGAAAGGACAGGGATGATCGCCCACACAAAAGGTGTAAACGTAGGTGGTTATTATTATTATTATTATTATTATTATTTAATTATAAACTATCACTTTATTAAAATAATAGGATTTACAAGAAATTAGTGGGCAGCCGAAATACTATCTGAGCCCCCACTCCTTTAGCTATAGTAAAACCAATCCTAATAAAGATATGAGCAGCAGCACGTGCACCGATGTATTGAGCCGTAGAGAACTTTCGGATTCGTTTAAGCAATGTAACCGCATCTGCCTCTAATTCCCCCAAGGAAGAGAAGGAAAATGGGAGAAATCCGTATCCAATAGCTGCACACTTGGTCATATACTTACCACGTTTACGTTTTGCAGCATCAATCACCACTCGACCGGGTACAAAATCAGTCATCCTAGTTTGTGTCATAGGTGAAGATCCAGTCAGATATACACACACATCAAGTCCTTCATCCCACGAGTAAAGTAACATATCTGCTGGACGTAATGTGTTGCCAAGCCCCTCATCCAACCCGATATCAACTTCCTTGCCAGCTGAAATCCCAGAACGATAACATATGTCGACAAGGGTGTCGCGTACAACATTATGACGATGTTTAAAAGTTATTATTATTAAAATTATCATTATTTATTAATAAAATAGTTATTATTATATTAATAAACTATTTATATTATAGCTTTAGTAAAATAACTATTATTATATTAATAAAATATTAATATAAATGAAATAATATAAAAATATTAATAAAATAATTATTTGAATATTTATACTATTAAATAAATAAATAAATATTTATTAATATAATAATTACAATTCTTTTTTATTAATTACAAATTCTTTTATTATGAACCAAACTGCAGTGTTTGAGTTGTTTGGGCTTTGAGAGAACATACGGGCTATGTGACCTATTTGTTAATGTTTGACTAGGGGTGTAATCAAGTCAAGCTTTTATCAAGCAACTCGAACTCGAGCTCGAGCTCGAGCTTGGCTCGATCAAGCCAAGCTTTTATCAAGCTCAAGCCCAAAAAATAGCTCGAAACTATATCAAGCTCAAGCTCAAGCTTTTGATAGCTCGGCTCGAGTTCTTATCAAGCTTTTTCAAGTTCTATCAAAAATATGTTTTTATAATGAATTTATATAAGCAACTAATTGTTAATTTGAGTATTAACCTAATTTTAAGGGCTAATTTCATAAATAAATAATATATTTTAGAAGGATTTTTAACTATGATTACATTTATATTTTAGTTCTTTGTATTTTAAATGATTCTTTATTTTTGTAAATTTACTTATTGCATTTACTCGGTACTTGGTGAAATACAATATGTGTATAAATATTTTTTGTACTCTTTTTAATATTAAACGCAACGTGTCTAAATTGCGCTCGGATTCACATCATGCAATGGCCTTGGGACCTTAATCGTATTGGAGTGCAAAACACATTATGAAACCAAGATTGTACGATGATTTTGTTATTGATTAATGTTAAATAAATCAAATTTGTTTTAAGTGATGATTTTTGTTTTTTTATTTTATACATATGTTTATTGATGAGTTTTATTATAAAAAAAATAAATTTATACACATTCAAGCTTTTCAAGCCAAGCTCAAGCTTTTATCAAGCCTTATTAAGCCAAGCTCAAGCCTGGATTAGTAAAGCTTGACAGCTATCAAGCCTACAATTTTAGTATCAAGCCAAACTCAAGCCCTATTAAACTTGAGCTCGACTCGACTCGATTACACCCCTATGTTTGACCATCCATTCCTTTCATCTTCTTCGATTCTTGGTGGGTTGTACAGTCAAAACTGGTAGAAGGATACTTTTGTTTTTTCTCTTTGGTTTCCACTATGGTAAATCATGTATCCATTTATTTATGTTTATTATTATTATTATCTTAATTAGACGACAGGTTGGTTTTGATTGATTGCAAGATGAATGCATTTGCATAACTTTAAAACACAAAATAATAAACTATTTTTTTATAATGTAAACATGCATAATCTATTGAAAAAACATATTCTATGGAAAGAAATACACAAAATGCAAATTTAAAATACTTATGGACTGTTTATTTGTGGAAAACTTTTCATAATTTTCTGTTTCTAATTTTGAAAAGACTTTTTTTTTCTAGAAAAGAGGAGAATTTTGAAAACTTGTTTAGATGATATTTTTCATTTTCTGAAAAAATAAACAATGTTTAAACAAAACTATTTTCAACCATTTTTTTCATGATCAACTTTTTGTTCACGTTTTTGCTAGTTTTTTTTTACGTTTTCGTCTGTATTTTCCCGTCTTCTTTTTTTATATTTTTGTAATTATTTTACGTTATTTTACGTTTTCATCGGTATTATTACGTTTTAGTCTATAAATTTACGTTTTCGTCAGTATATTTACGTTTTCGTCATTAAATTTACGTTTTCGTCAGTAATTTTACGTTTTTTCTATAAATTTACGTTTTCGCCAGTAAATTTACGTTGTCGTTAGTAAATTTACGTTTTCGTCAGAAAATTTACGTTTTCGTCAGTAAATTTACGTTTTTGTCTGTAAATTTACGTTTTCGTCAGTATATTTACGTTTTCGTCAAAAAATTTACGTTTTCGTCAAAAATTTACGTTTCCGTCAGTAAATTTACGTTTTCGTCAGTAATTTTACGTTCTCGTATGTAAATTTAGGTTTTCGTCAGTAAATTTACGTTTTCGTCAAAAAATTACTTTTTTGTCAGTAAATTTATGTTTTCGTCAGAAAATTTACGTTTTCGTCTGTAACTTTAAGTTTTTGTCACTAAATTTACGTTTTCGTACTAAATTACGGTTTCGTCAGAAAATTTACGTTTTCGTCAAAAATTTACGTTTCCGTCAGTAAATTTACGTTTTCGTCAGTAAATTTACGTTTTCGTCAGTAATTTTACGTTCTCGTCTGTAAATTTACGTTTTCGTAAGTAAATTTACGTTTTCGTCAAAAATTTACTTTTTCGTCAGTAAATTTACGTTTTCGTCAGAAAATTTATGTTTTCGTTAGTAATTTTAAGTTTTCGTCTGTAAATTTACGTTTTCGTCAAAAATTTACTTTTTCGTCTGTAAATTTACTTTTTTCGTTAGTAAATTTACGTTTTCGTCAGTAATTTTACGTTTCCTTCAGTAATTTTACGTTTTCGTCGGTAAATTTACGTTTTCGACAGAAAATTTACGTTTTCGACAGAAAATTTACGTTTTCGTCAGTAAATTTACGTTTTCGTCAGAAAATTTACGTTTTTGTCAGTAATTTTACGTTTTCGTCAGTAATTTTACGTTTTCGTCAGTAAATTTACGTTTTCGTTAAAAAATTACGTTTTCGTCAGTACATTTACGTTTTCGTCAGTAAATTTACGTTTTCATCAGTAAGTATACGTTTTCGTCTGTAAATTTACGTTTTCATCTGTAAATTTACGTTTTCGTCAGTAAATTTACTTTTTTGTCAGTAAGTATACATTTTCTTCTGTAAATTTACGTTTTCGTCATAACATTTTAAACTTAAATTTACTGACGAAAACCTAAATTTATAGACGAAAACATAAATTTACTGGCGAAAACGTAAATTTACAGACGAAAAGGTAAATGTACTGACGGAAACGTAAATTTTTTACGAAAACGTAAATTTATAGACGAAAACGTAAATTTACTGACGAAAAACGTAAATTTACAGACGAAAACGTATACTTACTGACGAAAACGTAAACTTACTGACGAAAACGTAAATGTATTGACGGAAGCGTAAATTTTTGACGAAAACGTAAATTTTCTGACGAAAACGTAAATTTACTGACGAAAACGTAAAATTACTGACAAAAACGTAAAATTAATGACGAAAACGTAAATTTTCTGACGAATACGTAAATTTACAAACGAAAACGTAATTTTTTTACGAAAACGTAAATTTTCTGACGAAAACGTAAATTTACAGACGAAAACGTAAATTTTCTGACGAAAACCTAAATTTCTGACGAAAACGTAAATTTTCTGACGAAAACGTAAATTTACTGACGAAAACGTAAACTTACAGACGAAAACTTAAATTTACTGACGAAAACGTTAAAATAACGATGAACGGTGAATACTGAATAGAGTAACGTGTTATTGAATTGGGTTAAATAAAACAATGGTGGGTATGAGGTGAAAATTTAGAAAATGGTAAAATGGAGTTTTCTAATTTTCTATATAAATTTAGAAAATGAAAATTTTGTAATTTCTGAAAAATATTGAAAAATGATGTTGCTAAACAGGTTTTCTATTTTTCACTTTTCAAATGAATTTTTTTTTAGAAAAGTGGGAGAATTTTCTCAACTAAACAGCCCCTTAAAATTATCATTATTTATTAATAAAATTGTTATTATTATATTAATAAAATATTTATATCATAGCCTTAATAAAATAATAATTATTATATTAATAAAATATTAATATAAATGAAATAATATAAAAATATTAATAAAATAATTATTTGAATATTTATAATATTAAATAAATAAATATTTATTTATTAATATAATAATTACATTTCTTTTTATTAATTACAATTTTTTTTCAAAACATATTGTGAACCAAACTGCAGTGTTTGAGTTGTACATGCACAATCTATTGTAATGCATTTGAATAACTTTAAAACACAAAATTAATAAACTATTTTATTATAATGTACATGCACAATCTATTGAAAAAACATATTCTATGCAAAGAAATACATAAAATGTAAATTTAAAATACTTAGGCTTGTTAAGTGGTCTAGCGGTAAAAGGATTTGTGTCTATCATCTTAAAATGTGTTATCTAAGTTTAATTCCTGGGGGTGCAAACAACCTTGAAATGGCCTCCTAAAAAGAGAGGGTCTTACTTGATTTGAGTATATGTAGCGACCTCAAACTCCGTAAATTAGTCGATCAATGTGTCAAAAATCACGATTAAAAAAAAAAAAAACTTAGGCTTGTTTGAGTTGTTTGGTCTTTGAGACATACGGGCTATGTTGACCTACTTGTTAATGTTTGACCATCCATTCCGTTCATCTTCTTCAGTTCTTGGTGGGTTGTACAGTCAAACTGGTAGAAGCATACTTTTGTTTTTTCTCTTTGGTTTCCACTATGGTAAATCATGCATTCATACTTTTATGTTTATTCAAAATAATCCTGTGTTTTTTTTAGACTAGTATCCATTTATTTATGTTTATTGTTATTATTATCTTAAGTAGACGACGGTTGGTTTTGATTGATTGATTGCAGAGATGAGATGACTGAAAATATCCATTTGGTATGCGAAACATGCGGCCCTTCCGAGGCCGAGTGCGACCAGGTCGGCGTTTATTACTTCCTTTGTTGTGGCAATCAAGCTTACGGAATCGTGCATACCGTTGTTGAAGATGATGACCTCATTTTCACCCAAGACAACCTAGGCGCCATGGTTAAAAGGCGCGTTGTTAAAACCGAACACCTCTCCCAGTCCCAACCCCTTTCCCAGTTTTGGCAGACTCTAGAGGAGAATAATAATACTAATGATGATGATGATGATGCTGCTGATGGTCGTGGTCCGTTGAAACCCGCTGATTTTCCCACCGAATGTACTACATTGTCTGAGGACGATTATTACTCGGAAATTAGGATGAGATATGTGATGGGAGTACAGATAATGCTTCAACTGCAGATCAAGGCGTTGGTTGACCACTTCAATGTGTCCCCTGTCATTGTTGACCTGGTGGACCCCATTTGGTTTAGGTTTTTGGCTTCAACAAAGGTTTTTGCTGATGACCGGCCCAACCAGGTTATTAAGGAATCAGAATCTCAAGGTATTTCTGTACTTTACTCGTATCTCATAAATATGATAAACCCTGTATATATTTTGTTAATGTTTTTGGATAAGGAATTTACTCTAAGGGGGTGTTTGTTTAAGCTTATGAAACATAAGCCCATTTTGGCTTATACTTCATAAGCCTCAAATTTGTGGCTTATTTGGAGACTTTATGGGCTTGTATAAGTATACTAGGATATAATAAACTTGTATAAGCCCATAAGTCTAAAACAAAAGCCATAAATTTGGAGTTCATGAAATATAAGGTGAAATTTGGCTTAGATTTTATAAGCTCTAGTTTTGTCGCTTCTTTTGACACTATGGGCTTATATAAGTTTGTTATATAATACTAAACTTATATAAGCCCACAACTCTCCAAATATTTCATAAGCTCCAAATTTATGGCTTTTTTTGAGACTTATATAAGTTTATTATATCCTAGTATACTTATATAAGCCCACAACTCTCCAAATAAGCCACAAATTTGGGGCTTATAAAATATAAGCCGAAATGGGCTTACGTTTCATAAGCCTAAACAAACACCCCCTAAATTTTTATAATTACATATTCTCTATGTGTTGTTTTCTCTAGTTTTAAGGGGAAAAAAGGCTTGTTGCAAAAACAAACGCATGCAATCGGAACCTGCGTATTGTTGTTGTTGCTGGTGTATAGACTTTTCAGATTATTTTGACACTCGTGTTAATTTGCATATTTACCATATTTCAGGGGAAATGAAAGGTGTTGGACCTACTGCTAAACATAAAGCTGAACCTCATAACTCACTAGGTAAACGATCTGTAATGATATGGTACCACTCTGTTAGGAAGACAATACCTTTATGGTACTCATTAGTAATTTCTTTCTTGGCGTGTCATTTGGCACGCGAGCCAATCTTGTCAACGGATATAATCAAGTGGACAATTGAGGGAAAGCTTCCCTATTTTGCTGCTTTTGTTGAAATCAATAAACAAATTGGACCCCCTACTAAGGCCTGTCCAATAAGTTCAAGCCGTATGTTCAGACCCATACATGCTATCCATGTCCAAAAGATAGAATCATTAGCAGCTTCTCTTGCTAATACTATACGACTGGAATTACCTCCGGTCAACTTCTATGCAATTGCATCCCGTTATCTAAGACAGTTATCTCTTCCAGTTGAGACTATTCTCCCCCATGCTTGCCGTATATACGAGTGGTCTATGCCATCTGAGCTGTGGCTGTCAGCTAATGAGTTTAGGCTTCCTACACGTTCGTTTGTATTGTCAATACTTATAGTTTCAATTAGGATTCTGTACAACATACATGGTTTCGGGAAGTGGGAAATGTCTCTGTCTAGTGACACTAAGAGAAGAGATGAAAAAAAGTCGAAGAAGTTGGATGTATTTGCTGGTAAAAACGAACATTCGGAATCTGAGTGCAATGTGGATGTAAAGAGTGGTGCTGACTGCAGCCAGTCCGATGTTCCGTATACAGAGCCTTATGATAACCTACCAAAACAATCCAACTTGGATGCTACTGATATTTTGCATGTGCTTCATTCGAAATACAATAAGCTCACTGATGATACAAGCGGTAAGCTGTTACTAATTCCATATACAATCTCTGCAATGCTATTAAAATGAATGTGACTATTAATACATCGAGAGTTGTTTTATATGATCAATCTTGTCTTAACATATGAGGTGTTTGTGTTTGGTAGATCATGGTAACGATTTGGAGAAGTATCTTAAATACTGTAACGATGTGGTTTTTGCTGAAGTGGAACGGTCATTCGAGGATCATGAAGAAGACGAGCTAATGGAGGGCCTTTGGGATTTTTACCAGAAGAAACAAGAGGTATGTTTTGTTATTTCTTCTTTAACTTGTCTTAATTGTTCCTTACGGCATGATGCATACACATATCAGGGTTTAGACTATGGGTCAGTTATGTGCTGATTCGACTGAACCCAAAAACCACCATTTTCTTAAAGTAGCACACACTCTATTAATCGGTCTCGAGGTTAACAACGAACATTTGTATCATGGCGTGTTTGACAATACGGTGTATTCTCAATAGAAGGCCCATTTATCTTAAATAACAACATTTAAAGGAATTAGGATGGTTGTTTCATGCAAGTTTGATTGTAGTTTGGGATGTGTATAGATGGCACATGGTATTTTAATTTCCACCCTTATGAAGTCCAAGGGCC
Source organism: Glebionis coronaria (assembly GCA_025667525.1). Taxonomy (NCBI): domain Eukaryota; kingdom Viridiplantae; phylum Streptophyta; class Magnoliopsida; order Asterales; family Asteraceae; genus Glebionis; species Glebionis coronaria. The sequence goes on from CM046880.1 coordinate 528,474, forward strand.
CTGAGCTGCGGGAGGCAGCCAAGGGGATGTTGCTCCCTTCCATGGTACCGTACGGGCACCTTTGGATAGAAATAACAGTTACGGGGCCGTCCCATATAGGAATCAATTCAGCCCTTATAGATACATAACTCCTACGTAATTGTCATCACACTAATCCGCTATGTGAGAGTTCATATATCAACGTAATCATATTCTTGTTCGGTCCATACTCTATACTATCTGCTCTCGAGTCAAGTTTGTGTGTGTTTGTGTTTGATCATAGTGAGCATATGCGATCTACCCAAGATGCTCTGCTATGAAGCCTCATATTGACAACATTTGTAGCAAGTTGGGCATCGTCAATATTGAGAGTCTAGCTCATTGTCTAGCTTGAGGAGCATTTAAGGATATTCAAGATTTTGTAGATTATCGGTTAATTAGTAGCATAGTTTAGTCAGACCTTATTTGTAAAGCCTTACAACAACATGCCCAATCCCGGCAAAGCAGAGTATGGGGAGGTATGATGTAGACATTCACACCCTACCCGAGGGTTGAGGGGACTACTTCAAAAAAATAAAAATTGTAAAGCCTTCTAAACATGCTTTTTTTTCCATCAGTAAAGAACTTGCGATCAATATTTGAATATGTACATTGTCTGGTGATTGGTTTTGGCCCAAATACTTGTATTCTTGCTTTTTTATATGTCTGAAGCTCAAATCACCTGACATCATTATTTTGTTCCCCTTTTTTTTTCGATGTGCAACGAAGTTTCAATGCAGTAAACAGTTTTGCCTTTGCTTATATCGTTTTTGGTGATTTGTTTTAGGAACATAAAGCATGTGATACACTCTCCTCGAGTCCTAGCTGCAGTCCCCACAAGAGACCTCGAGATCCATCTAAAATCAAGGCAAACAGGATCAAGATACCTAAAATTGGCAATGTCTGCAAGGGGTCTCACAAAGAAAGAGCAATAAAACAAATGATATCAAACATGGAAGAGAACAGATTTTGCTATATCCCTCCTAGGAGAAGAGTCAAAAGACTCGATTACCTATATTACACAAGGAAAAAGAGTGATGGGACATATGTTTATGCTGCCCATGCGGATTATTACATTTTATTACGTTCTTGTGCAAGATTGGCTCAAATGGATGTTAGGACTATGCATGCTGCAGTGCTGACTTTTGAGAGGCGATTGAATTGGCTAGAGAAGAACATTGATCGCTGCGTAAAAGAAGCGCCTTCATATGAAGCTTGTGAACTTTGTCATGATGATGCTGCAATGAAAGAAGTTTCAGAAGATGATGAGATGATGGAAAATGTCGATGATTTGACAAAATGTTTCAAACAAGCAGGATTGGATAAGTCTCCATTCAATAATGGCCGGAGGTCGTCTCAAAGCGGTCTCTCTACGTCTGGGTAAGGGTAGGACTATCAAGAGTTTTTGTGAGATTTTCGCTATTTTAATTTAATGTTTCTCCGTAGATTTCAGAATATTTGGAAATACGGTTTGTGTTTTTAAACAGTATCAAAAAGAAATTCTTGACAAGAGTTGTGCACCGTCAGTGCGCGTTCAGACCAATTGTTGCCATTTGAATTTGGTTAGGTCATTGCTCATATAATTATAAACCTGTCTAGCATCCAGTAATAAGTTGGTTTTTCTGGTTCTACCTCAAGTTCAGTTGATTGGCATTTACTTGGCTGTCACTAGAGATTTTTTACTCTTCTTCTAAACTCGCAGTTTGCTCAAGTGTTCTTTTTTTGGAATTTATCTCGTTACCAAACGGCCTATCTTCCACAGTAATATTCAGATAGTCTTTGTCATTGACACTAGAAACTACATGCTTCACAGTTTGTACAGTCGTGAGATGTGTCAATGGTGACCCCTGATCAACTGAGTGGTTATCTGTTGCACGAAGCAGGGCTAGGTGATCCCCAGCCTTATAACTATCCACTTGTTGAATACCAACAACTTGCGCTAAGCGAGAAGCATCCACTGAGAGGAACCAATTGTCGTTAACAGTTGCAAAGGCACTCTTAACAAGCATCGAGTCAGGCAAGTGTTAAGAGCGTCCTCTCCGATTTACCTACAATATTTTGAAAAACGTTACCAAATGACAAAAATCAAAATATCAACATTAATTGACAATAACTAAAGAACGGAATACCTTCAGGCTATCGATTTCAATATCCCCAAAGGCAGGAAAGAACTGATGATGTTCAGAAAAATATACTCTCCGAATTTACTTTCTTAATTAAACATGGTAATCATTTTATCCACACGATGAAACGCTATACTGTCATATAACTCATTAAATCATTTTGTAACCATGATCTTAGTATAAAGTTTAATTACATAGCCTTAGAAGGCAAGCGAGCAACAAGCTGCGCCGCAAGCCCTTTTTGAAAAAAAAAACACTCAATGTATAGCATATAAAATACTCCAACTCATGGGCAAGCTAAAAACCAGGGGTCATGATGGGTGGCGGCTGTTTTCAGAACCAATGGTTTTGGGCAAGCTAAAATACGCGCGTTGGTGGGTTTAATGTCACCCAACGCCGTTGTGTCAACACATAAGACAGTACCATAACGCTGGCCAATGGCGGCCAACATCAAGACATGTCGGCAAAACGCCGGGCGTTGTGTTATGGTACCGAGACCTCTTAGCCTAATATGAAAGAGTTGAAATGTAGTAGAAACTAGAAAGAAGCGAGAAATGGAAAAACAAGAGCAGCTTTTGGCTGTGTTGATAAAAAGAACAGTAACAGGGTGAATTTGCACACCAAGACTATATCAAACGAGTAAATTTGTCAAATTAGCTAAGGTTGCTCTATTGATACAAAACAGTTGCTTATTATAGCATGGTACCATTGAAATTGCTAACAGTTCTTTACTTGCCACCTTACTGATCGGATGAAGAAGAAAAGAAAATCGTCTGATCACATTGTTCTCTCACCAGCGTTATTGGCGAAAACGCCCAACGACGTTGCCACATCTAGTCCTTCAACTGACATGAACAATGAGTTTGGATCAAATCTCAAAAATAATAATTTGATCATACGTGTGTTCATATCATCATCCTTGACAGATATATCTCGAGAAAACCATCAACGACTAATATTATACGCAATGTAGAAAAGATTATACAAAAAGAAGCTTCATTCACCCACTTGTAACTAGTAAGCTTGCATTAGTTTACATACAAATTCCAAAATACTAGTTCTTTTTTTCTTAGGCAACTAAAATGTAAAATTCAAACCAGGTGACATGAAATATATACCTTTTCACAGAATGCACTGGTTCTTAAACGATGTTGTGCAATCCGACATTGAGATCAGATGATATGGAAACAAGCAGTGGAAAAGAATGGTGCCATGCAGCTTTGAAGACACGTTTTTTATGAGCCTTGATAGATTGGGAAGGCTGGTGGGAACTGAATCTAATGTCAAATAGATGGATCATCGGATCTGCAGATCCTGATGTTAGATATAAACCATCCGGGGACCATGCTGGATTAATCAAGGCTGATTGAGAGGAACTACTTTCTTGTTTCCAACCGAGTCCACGGATTTCATCTCCCTTTTGCCTCATGTCATACAGTCGTAGTTGCCTCTCTGGAGTCCTGCGAGAAATAAGTAAAAGATCGTGCACTATTAGCAGAAAATATCAAAAGTAAACAATACACCAACAACTGATGTTATACATATGATCACAATTGAAGCATGGGATGAAGAGCATACAAGAAAGATCAGAATATTATCATTTAAATAAGTATGCTTAAGACTACGGATTATGTATTGAAAAAAGACTAGAAAAAGACACTAAATAAATGGCGTGAAGTTTAGGCGAAGGGGTTCATGGTTTAGAGAATAATAATTTACAGCAATTAGCAAGCACGATGAATGGTTATACATATGAAAGAAATTATCCTGACAAATGTATAAATTGAATCAATTGCAACTTACCCGGTCTGAATCATAAAAAGATTGGAGTCACATGGATTGGATAGTACACTCATGCACTTGCCGTCTATCTGTCGTTTGATGTCTGTTCTTTCAGTCTCCAAGTCAAAACAGATAATTCTCCTATCCGCTCCAACAGAAATTACAGCCTTCTTATGTTTAATTCCAGCAACACCCATGACTGCAGAAGTATGAATAGTGTTGTGAAGCACATTAGGTTTCCAGCAGTTCTCACCTTCCTCGCTCCAGTGAACAACAGCATGATCGCTTCCACCAGTCACGAAGGAGTTTCCATCCCATGGCATAAACATTACATTGTTAATAATCCCCTTAACGTGAGGCTTATGTTCCAAAAAAGTGACCTGATTTGTTGTATAGTAAGTTACACGCATCAACAAGTTAAAATAATGAAATTGAATTATGATGGCAAATAGCTTTTAAGGTCTTACCTTTTGTCCTTTATTCACGTCCATAACTGCTATCTGAGAGTCCCCGTCATCTGCACTATATGCGAAGATCATGCTGCTTCCATTTGGATGCCAAGCAACGTCTTCGGGCCATCGCCTTTGTTTTGAAGATGCAGCATTAACTGAACTTTGAAGAATTGCATGTGACCTGACATTAGATTAGCAGCTAACTGTTAATAAAAAACAGACATGTGGGTGATTTATCTGCAAATACACTTATAGCCTATAGATAACATGCAAGTAATTAGCGATATACAAGTTGGATCATCATGACCAATATTGGGTGATAACCGTGATATATAAAAGGTTGGCAATTTACGCCTTAGGTTTATGGGTCAAATGTGGATTTTATTTATTGGTCCCATTTATTTATAGTGAAGAGAAAAGAATGTGACCAACATTGCGAATGTACTGCACAAATTACTTGCTTCTTTTAGTCACAGATACAGAGTAATTAAATGGAAACTGATTTACGCTTTCAACAATGAAAATGCAGTCAACAGGGAACAAATAAGGTAATGTAGCGAGTAACGCAAAACTAATGGTGATACTTAAGTAAAACATAGGACATACCCGTTTCCTTGAATTTTCCAAAGATTTACTATACAATCCAATGCGCTGCACAACATTCCAAAGCATGGTTACAAGTAAAGATCAAACCAACAATGTATGTATCTGAAGTCTATAACAAATACCTTGTCACAAACAGCTCGCCATTTGTCGGACACAAGACAAGAGTTCTCGGCTTTCTCTTATGTTGGCTAGAAATGTAGTTGGATGTTTCACAATTAATTTTACTAGGTGTTGAACGACAGTTTACCAATTTAATCAGATCTTTGTCTTTACTTTTCCCTGTCATAATTAATAATATAAAACTATCAAGCTTACAAGCTTACAAAAGAAGAACGGAAAACAAACAACTTAATCGATAACAATCTCATAGAGCAATTAAAATTTTCATAGAGCAAACCATAAATATGTAACAAGTATTACCAGGTTTCTTTTTGGTCCTTCTAGCGTGACTTTCAGCAGCCTTCTCCTGTTTAATTGTCATGAGAGGTCGACAACGGAATTCACTTGGTTCATCACAAGACTTGTCCATCTCAACACGCGAGACATTCAGCAAATTTGCTTGACTTTCAGCAGCTTTATCCAGTTTAGGTTTTTTCTTAAATATCGGAGCCGACAGAAGAGGTTTAGAAGGAATTTCAATCGAATCTTCACTAGAAGAAGACACATCAAAAATTGAGGACCTTTTTAAGGATACAGAAGGAATAAGAAGCGTTTTTTTGTGTTGGGTGTTAAGAATTTCACAATCTTCCTCTGGCTGACTACATTTGTTAGTAATCTTCAAAGGACTAGGTGTTGTCTCTCTTACTGCATTTTGAATTGAACTTTGAGCAGATCCACGACTTCTAACAAGCGATAACTGGCGCCTTGTTTCGTCCAACTTCTTCTCAGCGTCATTGAGCTGCGTAGATTATTAAAAGCAATATTAGCTATAAATGCACAGCATAAAGTAACTTCTCTATATTAGCTATTATTACTAATATTGCACAGCCATAGTCCAAAACAATCAAAGGTATTTGTTTCTACATATAGTCACGTTTGTTATATAGTAACAATAAGGCATTTTCATGTTTTTTTAAAGTTTAAACAAACCGGTCAGTGCCACCCGTGTGACCCGAGTACATCAACTCAATTATTCCACGTGTCGAGAAACCCAATCATATAGCAACAATCTCAGCAATTACTCCATAAAAAGCAATAGATACAAAACAACAAAAAGCCCCAATTTGTACTAGTAAACAAAAAAAAAACTAAAGTACTCAGCTTGTTCCATTAAGAACTAAAACTAGCGATATATTACACCCGAAACATGTCTACTTTACAGACACGCACAATGTTTACATGTGCTTTCAATTTTATACACTACACATACAGTAAGTACATCATTTCTATTCGGGTGCATTTAGGAAAAAAAGAAGAGCCGACACCGGATGGATTTTTCTCTGCGTAATGTAAAATTTTTTGGTCTAATATGAACCTAATGCCTCTTGGTCCCGAGACCGAAGCAAAATCCAATTTTGTCCAAACCTGGGGACCGAAATGTTGGATTGCATAATAGCAGTAAGACCAGATGAAACACAGCCGAAATACTTTCGGTCCAGTCCAGTTCTGTCAAGTTTCTTTGTTGGGTCGGTCTATAGTTGTCATCATTAAGGGGCTGTTTGTTTGAGCTTATATAACATAAGCTTATTTCGGTTTATTTCTCATAGACCCCAGTTTTTTAAGCTTATTTAAAGACTTTGGGGCTTATACAAGTTTACTCATATAATAAACTTGTATAAGCCCATAAATCTCCAAATAAGCTTAAAAAACAGGGGTTTATGAAATATAAGCCAAAATATGCTTATTTTTCGGCTTATATAACATAAGCCCCAATTATGTGGCTTATGTTGAGACTTAGGGGCTTATATAAGTTTATCATGAAATAATAAACTTATATAAGTCACCAAATAAGCCACAAAATTATGGCTTATCAGAAATAAGCTTAGGTTATATAAGCGAAACCAAACACCCCCTAAGTACAAGAAGATTATCAGAAAAATGAATGAATGTATATTTATGTTTAATATAAATAAAAAAAAAGAGTAATGAAAAATGAGACTTTTCTTGTGTAGTGTAAAACTTTTTGGGTTCAATAATTTCCATAAAATGAACCTAATGTCTATTGGTCCTCAGACCAAAGCGATATCCAATCTGAAACGCGTTCGATCCAGTTGGTCCAGTTGAGTCAAGGATGATGAATAATGTATGTTTATAAAAATTAATTAGTATGAGGTTTGAAAACACTTATAGTAGTAGAATTATTTTATTAATAAAAAAAGAAGAGTAAAATGAAAAATGAGAGACCTGAGACTCGTAGAAATCAAGATAATGGCGAAGATGATTAGCTTCTTTTAATTGATGGTCATACAAAGCCACTAAAGCTGCTTCTTCGTCTCCCGCCGTCATTTCTCCGATCACTTTTTTACCACCCACCATTTTCTTTTCTTTTTTTCCCCTTTTGCCTTTTGGTTTTCCCTCTTCTTCCAATTTATAAATCACTTTTTCTTTTTTCTAGTAAGTAGTAAATGCCTATTTATATTTCACTTTTGACTTTTCGTTTTCCTTTTTCACTTTCCCTCTTCTTTCTTTTTTTTTTTCCCTCTTCAAATATACAAAATCACTTTTCCTGTTTTTTTTAAATCACATTTCTAATGTCCTATTAAAATAAAAAATACGTGATAAATACAAAAGTAAAACTCAGGATAGTTGGTTCCCTCCGAAAAACTTCTGGTTCGGAGTTACCATCCCTCCCGAAAAACTCACCTCACGCGTGAGTTTGTGCTATTGAGTTTGGTTTAATAAAAAATTTGTAGGTTTGAGTTTGTGTTAAAGGTAAAATAAACAAAAATTATAATTCAAAATTAAATTCGATTCATTTAACATCGATAAAACAACAATAACATACTCGTACTAAAACCAAATAAGACATAAGCCAAATAATTTCTAATATTTCAACAAAATATTTATAATTATAAATAATGGGATAATGTATTATATAGTAACAGAATCTTTATATTTACATTCAGATGATGTATGAAACTGTAGAAACTATAAGGGGGAGGTTGAATAGTTTCTCTTCGATTGGTGACCAAATTAAAATTACTTTCAATTTGGTTTGTATCAAAACTATCTTTTACTTGAGGCTAAGTTGCATAATGATTAGGTTCAATTGAAATGCACTAGCTAGGATAATAAGCAAGTATAATGATAATGAAATAAGTAAAGAGCAAGGAAGGAGACAACCTAGTGGGAAGACACCAAGATTTATAGTGGTTCGACAACGAGGCTCTATCCTCGTTTCTACTCCACTCCTCGAGTACACCTACTCGAGATTTCCACTATATCCACAAGCTCCCTTCTCGGCGGAGAAAACCTTACATCGTTGCTTACATTATTTTCCGACACTAAGCTAAATGTCGAGACCTAATCTTTAGCTAGGACCAATCTACACGACGTTGCCTACTTCACAATTTAACGACACAAGGCTAGATGTCGAGTTCTAATCTTAAGGTAGAACCAATCTTCACGACGTTGCCTACTTCACCATTTTACGACACAAGGCTAGATGTCGAGTTCTAATCGAAAGCTAGAACCAATCTTCACGACTCTTCACTTTGAAGCTAAGTGAGAACTTCACACAACACAACTACTAATCACTTTAAAGTTTAGTGAGAACTCACAAGACACAACCACATCACTTTATAGTTTAGTGGAAACTCCTAATCAAATCTATTACAACTCAACTAGACTTATCCAAGTACACACATGTAGCTTGGATTTACACAACACAAATCCAAGCAAACAAATATGCAATGGATGTACACAACAAATCCAAGTATCCACAAATAACTTGGATGAACACAACTAGTCCAAGTATTCATAAATACATTGGATTGACCTAAAACAAAAAAGGTATCATGATGAATATGACTAGCTCATAAATTCATCTTTATCACTACAATAGTGAGTGAGTGATCTTCTTTTATTAGGATTTCCCGTATGCAGCCAACTGTGTTCCGTTAGTCTCTGCTGGACATAAGGTACAGATTTCCCGTCCTTCAGTAAGGACAATCTCTTCCTTTATTAGGATTTCCCGTATGCAGCCAACTGTGTTCCCCAGTAGTTATAGATTAAATGCTTATGTTTTATTAGTTACCTTAGCCATATACATGCATGACCAGTTTCACCGAGTTATGGAGGTACCATAACCATAACACTAGAGGCACTAGTGTTATGACTTCACCACGGCGGAGTGATAGCTCGTGCGTCCCTTTCAGTTATTTGGCCATTATTATATTATTTTTATTATTATGTAGGGCGTATGGGTGCATCCTAGGTTCAGTTTCAGTCAGGATTTCATGGTGAATGTGGTGTGTGCCTTGTCCTTCGCAAGGAGCTGATCCCTCCTACCCATTACCACATTAATTAGACGCATCCCCTCTAATTGCATAATGAGTTCACCCTCCAAGTATTCATGCACGTTGTTGACCTCATGACCTATATTGGCTTTTGGTATATTAAACTAATACTTATTTTCATAAGTAAACATAAGCTATATTTCAAAATATAAAACCAGATTATAAACATGTTCCAGGTTTTCCAGGACTTATTCATTTCCGTTGCTATTCATGCTTTACATTTTCTTTCCCATATTATGTCATTCATGTTATGTCATATATTCGTTCACTGAGAGTATTGCTCAGCCGTTACTTTTCTTTCCATGTCCCAAAACGGCAGGTATCCAAGGTTAGACTGGAGCATTTAGAGGACATGCATAGGATGGGAGGTACTTTATACTTCTGCTTCTTTTGCCTTCATATATTTATGCTTGTTTAGTCTTCCTTTGGTTCATTTATTTTATTTATGTTTTGGGCTTATGTTTGGGGAACCGATGTTTGATTCCGGTTATCCCTTTGGTCATGTATGTTTATGACATATTACCTTACATGCTTTGATGACACGTCATAATTATCCTGTGATATTCCATTTATCAAATTGGGGTGTTACATGGTTGACCATGACTCTACCGTCTTGAATCGTAGCTAGGTGATGAGAGTTGGATAATGTTCTCAACTGATTATTTGTTGGAGATGGTCCTCTGTAACCTCGTTTGTTCAACATTTGAGTGATATAGAAAGACATTTGTGTGAGCACATCAATAGGATTATCCCCTTGTTTAAACTCGGGAATTGGATCCTCATCATCGCAGTACAAAACTGGTGCTGGTGGAGCTGCATAAACACTTGATGGAGTACTGACATATTGAGAATGGTTGGGTTGAAGAACTTCCAGTTGCTCATATATGATAGCAGGATTTGTAGGTGGTTGATAAGGAGAGTATTGTTGATGCGCATATGGTGATAGATGTGAGTCGCGTTGTGATGATGGTGCTGCTAGCTGATATTGTTGTTGATATGAGGTAGGTGGTTGTGGTAATATTGAATACTATGGAAATCTTGGAGTTTGATACACGGGTTGGTGATATGCTTGTTGTCCCATAGCATAAGGAGTGTTGTTGTATGACAAAGTTGGATGATTCGCCATTTACGCCAATGGTTCGAGATAAGATCCTTGAGACATGCGCTTCATGAGCACATGCTTCTCGTGTTGCTAAAAGAAAGCATATAGTTGATCTAAATTTGATTTGTGCAAATCCCGAATCAATTTAACGTCGGTGACGTATTGGCTCCACTCTGGGGGTTACGTGTTCAATAACTTTGTGTTGAGCTGAAATTGAGCAATCGTTAGATTATACACATTCAAATCATTCATCAATGTAGTGAATCACCAATAATAGTCATGAAGAGTTTCCCCTGGAATGTATGAGAACCTATCAAACAAGTCATAAAGTTGACACTCTCGTTCCTACTTAGAAAGTGAAGTCCTTTGTAACAAAACTGTTAAGCGATCCCATAGCTCCTTTGCTATCTTGTGTTACTTACCATACGATAAATATCGGGTGGAATAACTTGAAGAATAGTCTGAACGGACTTCTCATCCGCATCGGAAATTAGTTGGTTGTCAGGCGTTAACTCATGAAATTCCCTTGGTCGAGTCACATTATTTACAGTAATTTCGCCCTAATCAAGTGGACCTTGCTCAATGGATTTAACCATACGCCTCCCACTGGGTCGACCAATAATATAGGACATCATGCGACCCTGCCATGCTTCAAATAGCTCTTTGATAAGCAACAGGGGATGGGTATCGGTACCCAATATGATAGAAAGTTCCGTAAGTGATGTCATCGTTGGCATAAATGAATGAGGATTCATTTTTGATCAGTTGAAGAAAAAAGATTATCTTTTGATCGTCCAATGAAATAAAGTTGTGAAATTTGTTGTGTGTTGATGTAGAATTCTTCCAAAAATTACAAGTCCAAATCTTGAATAAACCAATACAAAATTCGGAATGTGTGTTGATTAAAAGTCGGAATAAAGTTTGGCTAAGAATTTGGAATCAAGTGTTCCTTACTAAATTCGGAATCAAGGTTGCTTGGCAAGATTCGGAATGTAGACTTCTAAACCAAATGTCAGAATTTGTACTTCTAAATCAAATTCAGAATGTAGACTCCTAAACCAAATGTCAGAATTTATACTTCTAAACCAAATGTCGGAATCAAGATCTTCAATAATGTCGGAATAGAAGCTTTCACAAATGTTGAAATTGGAACAGAAGTCGGATTATGGAACTCTTCCAAAATGTCGGATTAGGAATTTTTCCAAAATGTTGGATTATGAACAAAAATAATATCGGAATTATGCTTCTCAAATGTCAGAATACTAAGATTTCAATTCAAATCAGAAAATGAAATGTTGTGAAATGTCAGAATACGCCAAACCTCTTCAAAGTCGGAATATGCCAAAACCCTTATATTCCAAAATTCTAAACCCTTGTATTCTGAATTTTACCAAAAAATATCAACACTTGTAATTCGTGCTTTTACCTAATAATCAAGCCAAAACTACCAATTTTTACATGAAAATCACCAATATGAATATCAAAAATCCCTACCACAACTATGTAGGCAGTCTATAAGAAAGATTTAGGTGAAAAACACGAAAAAAATTTAACCACGGATATATCTTGATTAAAAGAGCATAAAACCAAAATAACACAACAAAAAACCTTATTTCACCCCATGGCTCTTGATACCAATTGTAGAATAGTGATAATCTATGATCCTAACAAGTGGGTTGTTGTTTTTAGAGAGAGAAACTAGAAAGAGAAAGATGAGAGAAACTATGTTTATTAAGTGAATAAAATGAAAACAACCAACCCCTTTCCATGAAGGAAAGGGGGTTTATATACCCTACCCTTAATGGGCTTGGGCCTACAACCCATGGGCAGGCCCATGGGTTGGTTGGTAACTAGTATTTAATACAATGAACTAACTACGAGCTAATCACGTTTAATAATATTGTTGGAGTGACCGATACTTCTAATATACGTTAAAAACGTATTTCCAACACAAAATCTTTGGACAGTACCAAGCAGTCTGAATATGTAAAAAGCACCTTGTTCTTCTTATCACACATATGTGATACAGAGAAGACATTGAACTCATTCAATTCTTTCACAAAGAACACATCTTCAAACTCTAATTTTCTTGTGTTGATTTTCCCTTTGCCAGTAATCATGCCTTTACTTCCACCAAAGGCTACTGGTCCACCTCTGAATTCTTCAAATTCAGCTAGGAAATCTTTGTTCCCTATCATGTGCCTTGAGCATCCAATATCAACTATGCCTTTATCCTTCAATTCATTAGTTAGATGCTCTTGCACATACACAAAACACATTAGTGTTTAACAGGGACCCAAGCCACATTTGGCTCAGATCTTGTGGGACCTACATACTTAAGTGTTTGGTAAGTAGTTTTACTAGTTAAACTACAAACACTCGTATACTTCATTGTTCCAGTTAAGTAATAAAAAACATAAGTTGATTCTTTGTTTTTAGACTTTCTAGGCTTAAGTATTGTTTTGGCAGTACTTGGTGGAACAAGTGACTTTTGTCCTTTAGGAACCCACATTTTCACTGGTTTTACATAAGGCTTTCTTCTAGGTGACTTAGAGACTGCTTTTATACATAGTCTCATCGTCCAAATCGGGCTTAAATTGCATAAAATATCATTAAAACTGCCAAATATATGCTCGTGTTTGTTGCTTGTGTATTTTAGGTACGGATATTGAGGAAATGACAAAAAGATCACAAGAATCAATCAAAAACGAACACGGGAAACGAAGCCGCACAATGAACTGGACCCGAATCCTGAATTTCCAAAATAGACCTTGAAGAATTGAAGAAATACAAGTTTGGTCCCTCATCTTTGAAGACTTGTCACAAATGACCCTCCAATAGTCATTTGTACAAGAAAAGTCCTTAAAGTTTGAAGAAATGTCAAGAATAGCCCTTAGAATTGGATAAAATTGCATTTGTAGTCCTTGCCTAAAGTTTAATTAAACCAAGGGACTGAAAGTGTAAACTGTGCAAAGTTATTAACAAAGGAATGAAGATTGTTGCTGTTTATTACAAAGTGAAAGAATGAAGAAACATTGGGGGCCAAACTGGCCAGACACTCAAACTCATCCCCACCAATCACCACTCCACATCACACCCCACACCCAATCATACTCCTCCACCTCACTCTCCCTCCCACGTCAACATTCCACCCAACTTAAATAATCAGTTAACTGATTATTTAACCTTCCCACCAAAACACCTTATTTAAATAAACCACCCCCAAAACGGATTAAACACACCCTAATTACCCTATAAACCCTAAACACTCCCCAGGTCGGATTAAACCCAAATCAAAGGGGTTTTTGTTTAGCTTCTCCAGAACACTAATTGGCCATATCCTCATCCCATCCCACACAAGAAACGTGAACCCAACACACCCATGTGTTGGGTAGGGCCCTCCCCTGCACCCGTCACTTTCCCCAAACCCCAATACCAGACAAAACCAACGGATGGATTGAACTACTTGGACCCCAAGCTCAAATAAACGTCCTAGATCACTTATTGACAGCTACAACATCACATGAAGCCATTTGACCAAGATTTCAGTCAACAATCAAGGGGCATTTCTGGAATTCCATCTATTAGGGTTTTAGCTTATTAATTTTTTATTCAGCAGTTCTAGATTGTTCTATGAGTAGTATAAAAAGGGTGCTAGCATGTTAGCACACCTTTGTTCCAGAATTTTCAAAGCTTTTGTAATCCCTTTTCAAAGTTGAATGAAAGTTGGTATTTGTTAAAAGTAATTCCTTTTCTTTTTTTAAAAGTTGGTATTAGCTTGTGAAGGTTCTGAGTTCCATTTCTTATTGTGCAAACACTTTGTGTTTGAATTTTCAAAAAAGGTATCAAAAAGGTTTTTTTTGAATTTTCAGAAATCCAAGAATCTTATGAAGTGAAAGTGGAATTGGATTCCTGGATTTCTGAATTTGTACTTGGTTTAAAACGTGTTCAAGGATTTCAAGGTTGTTGTTTTCAAGGGTCTCAAAAGATTTTTGGTAAAATCAGTTTGATATATTTTCTTTGGTTGAAAAATTCAGTTCTTCATATTTTTCCTTTTTAGTTAATCATTACTGTTATACAAGCTCACCATAAGCTGTTGTCAACAGCTTATGGTTAAGCTTATATAGCTTGAAGGGTGTTTCCATTGGTTGTGTTTGTGCAGGTTCAAAACAAGTATAAAATTATCATCATCTTGAATCCTAACACCTAAAAGGCTCAGCACAAGCCCGGGCTTGTTGGAGGTGGCTTTTCAGCCATTGTGGGACCTGGATGTGGGTCCCACAAGGTAACTATCTTGTCCCTTGTTTGAGTTTTCAAATATTTCAGTTTTATGAGATTTGGTCAATTTGTATGCAAAGTGTTTAAGTGTTTGTTATCTGTTAGTTTAGGCTTATTTAGGATTATTGTGAATGTTAGCTTAAGTTCTAATCAATTTGGTTTGGATTTGACTTGATTTTGTTTGAAAAAAGTGAGTTCTGAAAAATTAAGGGGTGTTTGGATCTCGAATTTAATTGAGTTTGGTGAAAGATTTTTGGGTTATAAACTGGTTTAATACACTCATTTGGTTGTTAGTAGGTGATATTAGTACTTGGCTTTCAGTTTGGTAAGGTTTAAAACAAGATTGCATGATAAACTTGGGTAAAAATAGCATAAATTCAGTCAATCCACCTTTCTGCCAGATTTTGAGCATATTTGACTTTGAGATCTTGCAAATTGTTAGGAGATAGGTCATTTTAGGGTTTGCTATCAGTTTTTTGCCATTTTGTTGGATTGTGTGCAAGAATTGAAGCTTTGAAATTTGTGTTTGTGCAAGTAAATAAAGTCAACTGTTCATCAAAAACCCACATCCTTAATCAATAACTATTTGGTGCATTTTGTGCTTGATTTTGTGAAAGAACTTGCTGATTTTCTTGTTTATTTGACTTCCCACAACCCAACTGGTTGTGGGAGTGCCCCCATTGTCCAAAGAAAAGCTCAAATAAGCTTTCCTAAGCTTATAAGGTCAACTGACCAAATTTTTGTACTACCAGTGGGAACCAAGTTCCCACTGCCTATGTTATTGTTTCCACTGCCAAGCTAGCAGACAAAACCAAAGCACATGTCACTATCAGATTTTTTATTTTCTGTCTTTAGTGCCCTTAAATAGGAATTAGGTCTTGAAAGTAGTTTCATTATTTTTCTAATTTAATTTTTGATTTTTGTGTTCAATTAGAATTTTTATTACTGTTCATTTAGTATTTTTTAGGTTTAATAGCTATTTTAATTACTTTTTAATTTCTGATTTTTGTCTTTTAGTGACAAAAATAAGTATTTTTCAGTTTTAACATTTTTCATAGATTAAGAAAAACATTTTAAGATTTTTAGTTCAAAAAGTTTTTACTGTTCACCTTTTAATTATTTTTTAGAATTAATTTAGTTTAATTAGGGTTTTTATTCAAACTGTTTTTGTCTTTTAGTAAAACATTTTATATTTTTCAAACTTTTTTATTTTTCTACTGTTCATTAGAGTAAATTAGGATTTTTAAAATTGTCAAATTATTTTTAGCATTATTTTATTATTTTTTATGATTATTTTAGTTTAAAAATAGTTTTTAGTGATTTAAAAAATAGAAAAATAGTTTTTAAAATTTAGGAAAAATACTTTTTAGTCTTTAGATAATATAAGTAAGTTATTTGTTCAATAAAATAATTTTTTGGACATTTTGTTAATTATATTTAATTTTAGGGCTTTAATTAGCATTTAAAATTGAATATTTAATTAATAAAAGATTTTAAAATATTTTTGTTGGATTTTTATTCTTATTTATATTATTTTTGACTTAGTTTTAGCTTTTAATTAATTTTTAGGTTAAAATTTTTAATTTATAGCTTTTTACGGTTTTACGTGAACGATCTTTTCGTCTTAGCTCGATCCGTCATCGTAACCGTCAATCTCTCCTAATCTCATTTCTATTTTCTTTCTCATAGCAAAATAATCACAAATCAAAATCAATTCATTACACAACGCACTTGCCTCCTTGAGAACGAACTCACTTTTAGGGTCGTTTACACACGGTTTTCCTAAATCGTCGTGCTTACTTCCCTATTTTACGCTCTTTTTCCTAAAAGAGTGTGATTTTACAACTATCATTTTGGCGCCGCTGCCGGGGAGGCGTGGTGTGTTTTGATTGGAATTGTTGTTTTTATATACTAACCATAATTAGTATTTGTATTAGTAGCACTCTACTAATACGTATTATCGGTTTTCGGTTTTTGTGTGAATACTATTACTATATTGTATACGTAGAACAATAAATTCACAAGTACTCCAAATACGTGAGAAATCACAACCTTGACTTGGGAGGTCATTACCCAATCATTGTATTCGAATCTCAAACCAAAGAAAAAGGCAAAAATAGATAAATACTTTCGTGAAGCTCGATTTTGAAAAATACAAACTATAAGGTGGGTATAAGGCGGTTGTATTTCACGACCTAAAGGAAAAAGGCTCTTAAGTGCTTCGCGCCGCCTCGTTTCCTCCGCTTGCTTGTGAGTATTTTGAGATTGAAAGCTAATCTAGGGTTTTGCCGCCCAAAATATTACTAAGTACCATATATATTTTCTTGGTTTCCATTGATTAAACCCTCTTGAATGTTTTGGTGTTCCACCAACGTTCTAAAGTCATCGAAGGCGTTCACTTCACGTGATCGTTTTCATTCCTTGAGGCTTCTTTAATCGAGAGATTTGATTAAGGAGGAGATTTGTAGATTTGTGTCTACTTAATACATTCACCAAATTCCAAAAAGGTTAATACAATAAAAAACCACAAAAAAATTGAAAAATACAAAACACCAAAAAGAATCTTCTTTGCTCGTCCTCTCGTTGTACGTGACGTTTATGCTAACTCGTAATCAAGCAAGACGTGCACGTAAACGCAAGAACAAAACTCCCACTCCAAATCATTCTAGTGAGGAGTCTCCTATTGACGAACCCATTGTAAGAGAAGCACCAACCATGGCGAATCGAACTATGATGGAGTTACTTCAAGCACCCATCGAGGGTTATGGAGAGGCTATTGTGATTCCCGCTATCCTTGCGGAGAATTTTGAGGTGAAAACGGGTTTGTTGTCGATGATCCAAAACAACAAATTCCGTGGTGATGAGAAGGACAATCCACACAACCATATCCGCCAATTCAATCTTCTTACCGCCACTTGCAAATTTAAGGATGTCTCGAATGACTCGATTAAGATGATGCTTTTTCCGTATTCCTTAGCGGGGACTGCTAAAATTTGGTTAGAGAAAGAGCCACCCAATTCTATATTGACGTGGAAGGATCTCGTTTCTAAGTTTGTGAACCAATTTTTTCCGCCCTCTAAGACTACGCACTTGAAAAACGAGATTTCAAAATTTTCACAAGAATCAAATGAAAGTTTTTCAACGGCTTGGAATAGGTTTAAGGAGATGTTACATGAATGTACTCATCATGGTTTTTCCGACTTGCATCAAATTGACACGTTTTACAATGGACTTAATGATCATGAAAGAGATTATTTAAATGCAGCCGCGGGTGGTTATTTTTTGTGTAAAGCGGTTGAAGAATCTTTGGTGATAATTAAGAATAGGTCTAAGGTTTATAGCCCTCGTAACACACTGAGTGTTGCCAAATTGGGCTCGTCATCGTCACCATCGTCTCGTAGCATTAATGCCTTACAAGATGAAGCAAATGAGGAGAATCGGTTTTTCGATAGGTTTTCGACTCTTATGTCCCATTGGAAAGCTCAAGAAGCTTCTAATTCCGCTTCGGTTAAAGCGGTTGCTAAGAGTTGTTTGTCGTGTGGTGGAGCTCATGATCTTTCCGAGTGCATTACCGCGGATGGTAACACTTCGAGTGCTTATGTAGCCACGGGAACTTACAACCAAAACGGTCAAGGTTCCCGCCAAAATCAAGCTCCACCAAATCAAAATGCTAATAACTATCAAAACAACAACCAAGGTGGTAATTATCAAGGCAATCAACGTAACTACAACAAGGGTAATTATCAAAGTGGAAATGGGCAAATTTCAAACCAAAACCAAAACCGTGATTTTCAAACTACCACACAAGGTTTTCAAAATGATCACACCAAAAATCTTCAAGGAGAATTTTTGAATTATGCTAAACCAAACGATGCTAAGTTTGATAATTTGCAACATGAAATGGTTAGCTTAAGATCCGAGTTGAAAAACGAGCTTAAAAACGAACTTGCTAATGAACTTAAGACTCATGCTAATAAAATGGAGGGAAATGTTCAACGACTCCAACAAAATCAACAAAAAATGAAGCAAGGTCAACATGAGATTAAGCAAGAGTTGTTAAAAGCGGATGCTAGGCAATCTAAGTTTGAAGACCGAATGGGAAAAATGTTTGAAGCTATCATGTGTAAACCTTCTTCTTCGGGTGGTCTTCCTAGTGATACCATCGTGAACCCGAAAGGAGAATTGAAGGTTATTACTACTCGTAGTGGTAAAACTTTCAAAGAACCCATTTCTCGTCCTAGTACTTCTATGGAGAAGGAAAAAGAGAAAGAACCCGAGGTGGTGGTAGAAAAGGAGCAAATTCCAAGCCCACGAAGTACCGCTCAAACCACACCTACGGTTGAACCAATACCAATAGTGGAACCCGAGATTCCAAGGCCTTTGCCTATGCCCCAACCCACACCACCCTTACCTTACCCTTCAAGACGAAACAAGGAAAAGGCACAAGAACGAAATAATTATCAATTTGAACTTTTTATGAAAATGTTTCGTGACTTGCATTTTAATATAAGTTTTGCCGACGCTTTGGTCATGATGCCTCGATTTGCCGCGAACTTCAAAAGTATGTTGAATAACAAAGAGAAATTGCAAAAGTCGTCTAGTTGTTCATCGGTTTTTCTTAGCCGCATACCTCAAAAAGTCGGTGATCCCGGCAAGTTTTTAATCCCATGTGCTATACAAGACATGGAGGAATGCTACACCTTGGCCGATCTTGGTGCTAGTATTAATTTGATGCCTCTTGAGATTTTTAAATCGCTCAATCTTCCCAATCTCACTCCTTCAAGAATGTCAATCGAGATGGCCGATCATTCTACGATTCTAGCTTGTGGAGTAGCCGAGGACGTCTTCGTGAAAGTTGGAAAGTTCTACTATCCCGTAGACTTTATTGTTGTTGACATCCCCATCGATCCTAAAGTTCCTCTAATTTTAGGTCGATCATTTTTGGATACCTCGAGAGCACTTATCGATGTGCATGCTAGGAAAATCACTCTTCGTTTCAATGAGGAAGAACTCGTCATTAATGCAACACAAAACTCCACACTTTCTCATGTGTATTCTATCACGTCTTTGTACAATGTCAATCCCATAAAAAACATTTGCAAAAGGATTTCAAAAAGAGTTTTAGAAGTTGTTGAGAAAAATGAAGTTCCGTCCCCTCCGCCGGTGGAGGTTAAGAGTGTTAAGCCTACGTTTCCAATCACGAATGATTCTTCGGATGATGAATATGTTAATCCCGATGGGGGAGTTTTCTTTGTTGACAAACGTTTTGAAAACTTACCACCACCTTTACCAAAACGGTTTTCAAATGTGAGAATTTTTAGTGTGACTAACATTGCTTTAGAAACACCAAATATTTTTGACATAATTAAGTCGGGTTTTCATAAGGAGAGTTTAAAAGATGAAAAAGGAAAATATTTTGAATTGAGTTTAAAAGAATTTTCTACAACTCTAACTCCGTCATCACCACGTGTATTGAGTACTACAAGCTCGTCTTCTCCTTTTGACGATGCTTTGTGTGGACCTAGTGTGGGGGAAGCCCCTTATGTTCCCTCACCTTTCTCCACCGAGGACGAGATATTTGATACCGGAATTGCTTATAAAGGGAAATCTCGGTCTTCCACCGATGCAATAAATGGAAAATCTTTCTATTTGATTGGTGCGAGTCTACCTCGAGTAGCTCAATGTTTTTATGACTTACCCATTGTCCCACCCTTCTATTTCTTCTCATCTATTTTATTGAAACCCTTTGGGTTTGTGTTGACACACGATGAAGTGGCGTTGATTTGTTCTTCTAATGAAAACGAGAACGCCATCTTCGATCCCGGTATTTTGCACCATCAAAGGACTTAGTCCTTAATACCGGTTGTTTTTAGGCCTTGTTTATCATGTAAGCCCCACCAAAAATTGACCATACCATGATTATCCCTAAATGATCACATTTATGGGGATTTGAGTCGAGCTTTTGACTCGGTTATCCAAAATAAGGTGCCTCGTGGGGGAGTCCCATGCTTATCCTATGTACATATTATCGCTTTCTAATGTGGTTAATGAGAGAGGATTTGTGTCCTTCCAACCTTTGTTTCGTGGTTGTTTGTGCATTGTGGTTTTTAGATCATGATCTTCACGATTGGAGCCTCTCGTGTTCGTTTTATGGGAGCACTCGATCGTTTGCTTTAAAGACTTTCTCAATATCCAAATGATATATCCTTTGATGTTCTAACCTTAGGTTTTTAGCACACTTCATAAACGGCTATTAATTTATTGGTTACACCCTTTCCATGGTAGATTAGGCATTCGACTACGTCTCTAGTATGGGGGTGTTTGCACCCCTAGACTCGAAACATTGAGGACAATGTTTAACTTTAGTATGGGGGGGGGGGTGAATAGATACTTGCCTTGTCAAACCTTCACGCTTTCCAAAGTTTATCTTTTTGTTTATCGTTTTTGTTGCAAAATAAGGCTAAAAATGGCCAAATTTTAAAAATTTTCTCATGTTTTATAAGTGTTTGAAGACACGAATGTAGATTTTCCGATGGGGAGAATAAGAGTAATTTTTGACTCGACCGTGCGTGTCGAGCACTTAGCTTTGATTCCTTAACTACACATTAGGCTAAGTCTCTTAAATGAGGACGAGAAATGATAGGGTTAATAATAAGTTACTATGCTAAACGTAGAGTACTTGTATTCTTTCAGAAACTCATGTGTTCTCGTTGTTTGCTTATTCTCCCTTCGCTTGTAAATATTTTTTGCTTAATAAATATTGACTTAGCGGTTTAGTTAGGATTGTTGGGTTTCTAGTCTTTTCTAGTAGCTTCCGTGTAATTAAATTGGGAAGACATTAAGGTATCGCCAGCGTCACGGTTTTGAAGTATTGGCACCCGAATAATTAAAAGCTTCACCCAATAATAAGATTTCAAGTGCGCACCTAAATCTAGCAAACAATTTGAAGCCCCACAAGGCCGAAAAATCTATGCAAAATTGAAAGTGAATCAAGCCTTAATCTTCGAAGCTTTAAAGATCCAAAATTCGCTTTAGTGTGAGGATATACGTCTTTGGCTAATAAAACCACCGATGAGGCGGATAATAAAAGGCAAGGCAAGACCAAAGTCATAATAAAAGCTTCATGGCAAAGTTGAATAAAAGATGGAGGTAAACCAAAGATAATAAGGCCCTTCCGTTAGGGGGCGTATAAAAGTCTTGGTAATAAGTCTCATGTTCAAAACCGTTATAAAACCGTGTTTATCGATTCTTCTTGTAAACTTAATTTTTTGACATCGTTGTCTATTAGGAGGGGTTATTGATTTGATGGTCTTGGTTACACCGTTAGGACTCTATTTTTAGACCTAAATCTCTATTATCGCATAATTCAAACAATGTATCCTCGTGAAACATTCAAGACAAAATAAAATATAAGAGATACAACTTAGGAATAATGGGAGGATAAGTACGTGATTAGGGCCTATGAGTAGTGTTAGCATTACTAACTTATAATGACAATGATCTCATTGCACGCTTGGCATGGAATTAGGGTGAAAATCGAGGACGATGAAATTATTTCTAACGAAGCATTCACGTGTTCTTATTCTATGAACCTAAACGTCCCATTTTGCGATGAAAATCATACATTATGTCTAAAACGCAAGTAGTAATAGTAGTAGTGTAGCTAGTTTATCATTTCAATAAAGTGAATAAAAATGAATTTTGGAGGTGCTACGATACTTTATTCTAGCATTGCGTGAGGGAACGACAATGGTTTAGTATGGAGGAGTGATGAGACTGCTTTTATACATAGTCTCATCGTCCAAATCGGGCTTAAATTGCATAAAATATCATTAAAACTGCCAAATATATGCTCGTGTTTGTTGCTTGTGTATTTTAGGTACGGATATTGAGAAAATGACAAAAAGATCACAAGAATCAATAAAAACGAACACGGGAAACGAAGCCGCACAATGAACAGGACCCGAATCTTGAATTTCCAAAATAGACCTTGAAGAATTGAAGAAATACAAGTTTGGTCCCTCATCTTTGAAGACTTGTCACAAATGACCCTCCAATAGTCATTTGTACAAGAAAAGTCCTTAAATTTTGAAGAAATGTTAAGAATAGCCCTTGGAATTGGATAAAATTGCATTTGTAGTCCTTGCCTAAAGTTTAATTAAACCAAGGGACTGAAAGTGTAAACTGTGCAAAGTTATTAACAAAGGAATGAAGATTGTTGCTCTTTATTACAAAGTGAAAGAATGAAGAAACATTGGGGGCCAAACTGGCCAGACACTCAAACTCAGCCCCACCAATCACCACTCCACATCACACCCCACACCCAATCATACTCCTCCACCTCACTCTCCCTCCCACGTCAACATTCCACCCAACTTAAATAATCAGTTAACTGATTATTTAACCTTCCCACCAAAACACCTTATTTAAATAAACCACCCCCAAAACGGATTAAACACACCCTAATTACCCTATAAACCCTAAACACTCCCCAGGTCGGATTAAACCCAAATCAAAGGGGTTTTTGTTTAGCTTCTCCAGAACACTAATTGGCCATATCCTCATCCCATCCCACACAAGAAACGTGAACCCAACACACCCATGTGTTGGGTAGGGCCCTCCCCTGCACCCGTCACTTTCCCCAAACCCCAATACCAGACAAAACCAACGGATGGATTGAACTACTTGGACCCCAAGCTCAAATAAACGTCCTAGATCACTTATTGACAGCTAGTCATGAAGCCATTTAACCAAGATTTCAGTCAACAATCAAGGGGCATTTCTGGAATTCCATCTATTAGGGTTTTAGCTTATTAATTTTTTATTCAGCAGTTCTAGATTGTTCTATGAGTAGTATAAAAAGGGTGCTAGCATGTTAGCACACCTTTGTTCCAGAATTTTCAAAGCTTTTGTAATCCCTTTTTAAAGTTGAATGAAAGTTGGTATTTGTTAAAAGTAATTCCTTTTCTTTTTTTAAAAGTTGGTATTAGCTTGTGAAGGTTCTGAGTTCCATTTCTTATTGTGTAAACACTTTGTGTTTGAATTTTCAAAAAAGGTATCAAAAAGGTTTTTTTTGAATTTTCAGAAATCCAAGAATCTTATGAAGTGAAAGTGGAATTGGATTCCTGGATTTCTGAATTTGTACTTGGTTTAAAACGTGTTCAAGGATTTCAAGGTTGTTGTTTTCAAGGGTCTCAAAAGATTTTTGGTAAAATCAGTTTGATATATTTTCTTTGGTTGAAAAATTCAGTTCTTCATATTTTTCCTTTTTAGTTAATCATTACTGTTATACAAGCTCACCATAAGCTGTTGTCAACAGCTTATGGTTAAGCTTATATAGCTTGAAGGGTGTTTCCATTGGTTGTGTTTGTGCAGGTTCAAAACAAGTATAAAATTATCATCATCTTGAATCCTAACACCCAAAAGGCTCAGCACAAGCCCGAGCTTGTTGGAGGTGGCTTTTCAGCCATTGTGGGACCTGGATGTGGGTCCCACAAGGTAACTATCTTGTCCCTTGTTTGAGTTTTCAAATATTTCAGTTTTATGAGATTTGGTCAATTGGTATGCAAAGTGTTTAAGTGTTTGTTATCTGTTAGTTTAGGCTTATTTAGGATTATTGTGCATGTTAGCTTAAGTTCTAATCAATTTGGTTTGGATTTGACTTGATTTTGTTTGAAAAAAGTGAGTTCTGAAAAATTAAGGGGTGTTTGGATCTGGAATTTAATTGAGTTTGGTGAAAGATTTTTGGGTTATAATCTGGTTTAATACACTCATTTGGTTGTTAGTAGGTGATATTAGTACTTGGCTTTCAGTTTGGTAAGGTTTAAAACAAGATTGCATGATAAACTTGGGTAAAAATAGCATAAATTCAGTCAATCCACCTTTCTGCCAGATTTTGAGCATATTTGACT
Source organism: Glebionis coronaria (assembly GCA_025667525.1). NCBI lineage: Eukaryota > Viridiplantae > Streptophyta > Magnoliopsida > Asterales > Asteraceae > Glebionis > Glebionis coronaria. The sequence continues at coordinate 553,203 of CM046880.1, forward strand.
TTGAGATCTTGCAAATTGTTAGGAGATAGGTCATTCTAGGGTTTGCTATCAGTTTTTTGCCATTTTGTTGGGTTGTGTGCAAGAATTGAAGCTTTGAAATTCGTGTTTGTGCAAGTAAATGAAGTCAACTGTTCATCAGAAACCCACATCCTTAATCAGTAACTATTTGGTGCATTTTGTGCTTGATTTTGTGAAAGAACTTGTTGATTTTCTTGTTTATTTGACTTCCAACAACCCAACTGGTTGTGGGAGTGCCCCCATTGTCCAAAGAAAATCTCAAATAAGCTTTCCTAAGCTTATAAGGTCAACTGACCAAATTTTTGTACTACCAGTGGGAACCAAGTTCCCACTGCCTGTGTTATTGTTTCCACTGCCAAGCTAGCAGACAAAACCAAAGCACATGTCACTATCAGATTTTTGATTTTTTGTCTTTAGTGCCCTTAAATAGGAATTAGGTCTTGAAAGTAGTTTCATTATTTTTCTAATTTAATTTTTGATTTTTCTGTTCAATTAGAATTTTTATTACTGTTCATTTAGTATTTTTTAGGTTTAATAGCTATTTTAATTACTTTTTAATCTCTGATTTTTGTCTTTTAGTGACAAAAATAAGTATTTTTTAGTTTTAACATTTTTCATTGATTAAGAAAAACATTTTAAGATTTTTAGTTCAAAAAGTTTTTACTGTTCACCTTTTAATTATTTTTAGAATTAATTTAGTTTAATTAGGGTTTTTATTCAAACTGTTTTTGTCTTTTAGTGAAAAATTTTATATTTTTCAAACTTTTTTATTTTTCTACTGTTCATTAGAGTAAATTAGGATTTTTAAAATTGTCAAATTATTTTTAGCATTATTTTATTATTTTTTATGATTATTTTAGTTTAAAAATAGTTTTTAGTGATTTAAAAAATAGAAAAATAGTTGTTAAAATTTAGGAAAAATACTTTTTAGTCTTTAGATAATATAAGTAAGTTATTTGTTCAATAAAATAATATTTTGGACATTTTGTTAATTATATTTAATTTTAGGGCTTTAATTAGCATTTAAAATTGAATATTTAATTAATAAAAGGTTTTAAAATATTTTTGTTGGATTTTTATTCTTATTTATATTATTTTAGACTTAGTTTTAGCTTTTAATTAATTTTTAGGTTAAATTTTTTAATTTATAGCTTTTTACGGTTTTACGTGAACGATCTTTTCGTCTTAGCTTTATCCGTCATCGTAACCGTCAATCTCTCCTAATCTCATTTCTATTTTCTTTCTCATATCAATATAATCACAAATCAAAATCAATTCATTACACAACGCCCTTGCCTCCTCGAGAACGAACTCACTTTTAGGGTCGTTTACACACGGTTTTCCTAAATCGTCGTGCTTACTTCCCTATTTTACGCTCTTTTTCCTAAAAGAGTGTGATTTTACAACTATCATTTTGGCGCCGCTGCCGGGGAGGCGTGTTGTGTTTTGATTGGAATTGTTGTTTTTATATACTAACCATAATTAGTATTTGTATTAGTAGCACTCTACTAATACGTATTATCGGTTTTTGGTTTTTGTGTGAATACTATTACTATATTGTATACGTAGAACAATAAATTCACAAGTACTCCAAATACGTGAGAAATCACAACCTTGACTTGGGAGGTCATTACCCAATCATTGTATTCGAATCTCAAACCAAAGAAAAAGGCAAAAATAGATAAATACTTTCGTGAAGCTCGATTTTGAAAAATACAAACTATAAGGTGGGTATAAGGCGGTTGTATTTCACGACCTAAAGGAAAAAGGCTCTTAAGTGCTTCGCGCCGCCTCGTTTCCTCCGCTTGCTTGTGAGTATTTTGAGATTGAAAGCTAATCGAGGGTTTTGCCGCCCAAAGTATTACTAAGTACCATATATATTTTCTTGGTTTCCATTAATTAAACCCTCTTGAACGTTTTGGTGTTCCACCAACGTTCTAAAGTCATCGAAGGCGTTCACTTCACGTGATCGTTTTCATTCCTTGAGGCTTCTTTAATCGAGAGATTTGATTAAGGAGGAGATTTGTAGATTTGTGTCTACTTAATACATTCACCAAATTCCAAAAAGGTTAATACAATCAAAAACCACAAAAAATTGAAAAATACAAAACACCCAAAAGAATCTTCTTTGCTCGTCCTCTCGTTGTACGTGACGTTTATGCTAACTCGTAATCAAGCAAGACGTGCACGTAAACGCAAGAACAAAACTCCCACTCCAAATCATTCTAGTGAGGAGTCTCCTATTGACGAACCCATTGTAAGAGAAGCACCAACCATGGCGAATCGAACTATGATAGAGTTACTTCAAGCACCCACCGAGGGTTATGGAGAGGCTATTGTGATTCCCGCTATCCTTGCGGAGAATTTTGAGGTGAAAACGGGTTTGTTGTCGATGATCCAAAACAACAAATTCCGTGGTGATGAGAAGGACAATCCACACAACCATATCCGCCAATTCAATCGTCTTACCGCCACCTGCAAATTTAAGGATGTCTCGAATGACTCGATTAAGATGATGCTTTTTCCGTATTCCTTAGTGGGGCCCGCTAAAATTTGGTTAGAGAAAGAGCCACCCAATTCTATATTGACGTGGAAGGATCTCGTTTCTAAGTTTGTGAACCAATTTTTTCCGCCGTCTAAGACTATGCACTTGAAAAACGAGATTTCAAAATTTTCACAAGAATGAAATGAAAGTTTTTCAACGGCTTGGAATAGGTTTAAGGAGATGTTACATGAATGTCCTCATCACGGTTTTTCCGACTTGCATCAAATTGACACGTTTTACAATGGACTTAATGATCATGAAAGAGATTATTTAAATGCCGCCGCGGGTGGTAAATTTTTGTGTAAAACGGTTGAAGAAGCTTTGGTGATAATTGAGAATAGATCTAAGGTTTATAGCCCTCGTAACACACCGAGTGTTGCCAAATTGGGCTAGTCATCGTCACCATCGTCTCGTAGCATTAATGCCTTACAAGATGAAGCAAATGAGGAGAATCGGTTTTTCGATAGGTTTTCGACTCTTATGTCCCATTGGAAAGCTCAAGAAGCTTCTAATTCCGCTTCGGTTAAAGCGGTTGCTAAGAGTTGTTTGTCGTGTGGTGGAGCTCATGATCTTTCCGAGTGCATTACCGCGGATGGTAACACTTCGAGTGCTTATGTAGCCACGGGAACTTACAACCAAAACGGTCAAGGTTCCCGCCAAAATCAAGCTCCACCAAATCAAAATGCTAATAACTATCGAAACAACAACCAAGGTGGTAATTATCAAGGCAATCAACGTAACTACAACAAGGGTAATTATCAAAGTGGAAATGGGCAAATTTCAAACCAAAACCAAAACCGTGATTTTCAAACTACCACACAAGGTTTTCAAAATGATCACACCAAAAATCTTCAAGGAGAATTTTTGAATTATGCTAAAGCAAACGATGCTAAGTTTGATAATTTGCAACGTGAAATGGTTAGCTTAAGATCCGAGTTGAAAAACGAGCTTAAAAGCGAACTTGCTAATGAACTTAAGACTCATGCTAATAAAATGGAGGGAAATGTTCAACGACTCCAACAAAATCAACAAAAATGGAGCAAGGTCAACATGAGATTAAGCAAGAGTTGTTAAAAGCGGATGCTAGGCAATCTAAGTTTGAAGACCGAATGGGAAAAATGTTTGAAGCTATCATGTGTAAACCTTCTTCTTCGGGTGGTCTTCCTAGTGATACCATCGTGAACCCGAAAGGAGAATTGAAGGTTATTACTACTCGTAGTGGTAAAACTTTCAAAGAACCCATTTCTCGTCCTAGTACTTCTATGGAGAAGGAAAAAGAGAAAGAACCCGAGGTGGTGGTAGAAAAGGAGCAAATTCCAAGCCCACGAAGTACCGCTCAAACCACACCTACGGTTGAACCAATACCAATAGTGGAACCCGAGATTCCAAGGCCTTTGCCTATGCCCCAACCCACACCACCCTTACCTTACCCTTCAAGACGAAACAAGGAAAAGGCACAAGAACGAAATAATTATCAATTTGAACTTTTTATTAAAATGTTTCGTGACTTGCATTTTAATATAAGTTTTGCCGACGCTTTGGTCATGATGCCTCGATTTGCCGCGAACTTCAAAAGTATGTTGAATAACAAAGAGAAATTGCAAAAGTCGTCTAGTTGTTCATCGGTTTTTCTTAGCCGCATACCTCAAAAAGTCGGTGATCCCGGCAAGTTTTTAATCCCATGTGCTATACAAGACTTGGAGGAATGCTACGCCTTGGCCGATCTTGGTGCTAGTATTAATTTGATGCCTCTTGAGATTTTTAAATCGCTCAATCTTCCCAATCTCACTCCTTCAAGAATGTCAATCGAGATGGCCGATCATTCTACGATTCTAGCTTGTGGAGTAGCCGAGGACGTCTTCGTGAAAGTTGGAAAGTTCTACTATCCCGTAGACTTTATTGTTGTTGACATCCCCATCGATCCTAAAGTTCCTCTAATTTTAGGTCGATCATTTTTGGATACCTCGAGAGCACTTATCGATGTGCATGCTAGGAAAATCACTCTTCGTTTCAATGAGGAAGAACTCGTCATTAATGCAACACAAAACTCCACACTTTCTCATGTGTATTCTATCACGTCTTTGTACAATGTCAATCCCATAAAAAACATTTGCAAAAGGATTTCAAAAAGAGTTTTAGAAGTTGTTGAGAAAAATGAAGTTCCGTCCCCTCCGCCGGTGGAGGTTAAGAGTGTTAAGCCTACGTTTCCAATCACGAATGATTCTTCGGATGATGAATATGTTAATCCCGATGGGGGAGTTTTCTTTGTTGACAAACGTTTTGAAAACTTACCACCACCTTTACCAAAACGGTTTTCAAATGTGAGAATTTTTAGTGTGACTAACATTGCTTTAGAAACACCAAATATTTTTGACATAATTAAGTCGGGTTTTCATAAGGAGAGTTTAAAAGATGAAAAAGGAAAAGATTTTGAATTGAGTTTAAAAGAATTTTCTACAACTCTAACTCCGTCATCACCACGTGTATTGAGTACTACAAGCTCGTCTTCTCCTTTTGACGATGCTTTGTGTGGACCTAGTGTGGGGGAAGCCCCTTATGTTCCCTCACCTTTCTCCACCGAGGACGAGATATTTGATACCGGAATTGCTTATAAAGGGAAATCTCGGTCTTCCACCGATGCAATAAATGGAAAATCTTTCTATTTGATTGGTGCGAGTCTACCTCGAGTAGCTCAATGTTTTTATGACTTACCCATTGTCCCACCCTTCTATTTATTCTCATCTATTTTCTTGAAACCCTTTGGGTTTGTGCTGACACACGATGAAGTGGCGTTGATTTGTTCTTCCAATGAAAACGAGAACGCCATCTTCGATCCCGGTATTTTGCACCATCAAAGGACTTAGTCCTTAATACCGGTTGTTTTTGGGCCTTGTTTATCATGTAAGCCCCACCAAAAATTGACCATACCATGATTATCCCTAAATGATCACATTTATGGGGATTCGAGTCGAGCTTTTGACTCGGTTATAAAAAACAAGGTGCCTCGTGGGGGAGTCCCATGCTTATCTTATGTACATATTATCGCTTTCTAATGTAGTTAATGTGAGGGGACAAATTACTTAATGGTATGAGGGTGACTTATCTTATTTGATTTATTTTGCTTATTTACCCTCTGAGCATGACCCCACTTAGGTGTGTCATCTCTTGATCTCAATTGCCTTTTTCTGTGTGCAATCTTTTCATGCCCTTTTATTGTGACCCTATTTGCAGCCTTTTGTTTAGAAATTTTATCTTCATGCACAATACAATCTTTGATAAAATGATCTAAACTACCACACACATAACATCCTATTCTTTTCAAAGAAGATCCAAAAGGTGATTCTGACTTACTGGTTTCAAAACCTAGCCCACCCCTTTTGATACTACCATGATGTTTTGCATTGCTATCCATTGCCTTACTAGAAGATTTAACCTGCTTGGGAGCAGAAATAGTTGTAGGCACATGTCATTTAGACAAAAATGTGCTCATTAAAGGTGGATACACAACCTTTTTTGTCACAACTGGTTCATCCCGAGTCAAAGTACTAGAGTCTGATTTTGAATCATCAGAATTTTTGCCATAAACAGCTTTTGATTCATTTAACTCTAAACTTTTATCGTTATTGGGAGGCATAAAAACTCTTGATAAAGGTGGAGGAACTGCTTTCATTCCTTCAGTATACCTATCATTTTTAGGTGTTTCTTCTAAGTTACAAGAACTATCAAAAATCCCCTTGGATAAGTCCTTGTCAGTCAGAGTTATCCCAGGTTGGTCCTCTAAATAACCTAGGCCTGTTTTATCATAATACCCCATTTGTGAATTAACTAGCTTACCCAATTGATTGTGGTAAAATACGACCTTTTAGGAAAAAGGCGTAAAAGCGGTAAGTATTGAACAAATGACTTTAGGAAAAATCAAGTGTTAATGACCCTTATGAATTCAAAGTTCGTTTCCCAATGAGGTATATGTGTGTGACTAAGATGTACACGATTTGAGATTAATATTTGGTTTAGAAAGGGATGAGAAAAGAAAATGACGAAGACGTAAAAATTACTACTAGAAAGTTAAAACGTAAAACCTTAAAAACCACAAAAATAAAAATTAATTCTAAAAATTACCAAAAATTCACCAAAAATTAAAATAAATAAACTAAGAGTTTACCAATGATCAAAACTTTTTCAAACCTTTTAAATAATTAAATATTCAATTTTTAAATGCTAATTAAAGCCCTAAAAATCAAATAAATTATCAAAAAGCCCAAATAAAGATTTTTCAATTGGTAAACCTCAAAAATGACCTAAAAAGATTAAAAACTATTTTTAGAAATTTTTAACTAATAAAAACTATTTAAAATGATTTAAAAACTATTAAAACTTAAAATAGTTATAAAATTAATCTAAAAGAGATAAAATTATTCTAAAAGTTGCTAAATTCCTATTTTAATGTATTAAACCTAAGAAAAATATAAAAAGTTGGAAAATGTGAAATTTGAAAAATAATAATAAAATAATATTAAAATAATATTAAAAATCCAAAATTTATAAAAAATTCTAAAAACTTGCAACCTAATTTATTTTAACCTAAATAATCAGAAAATCAAAGTGAAATTACCAGAATACCCCTATTGGGCCCTCAAATGGGCCAAAACCAAAAACAGTCATACCAAATGGGCTTTTGGGCCCAAAAAGTCAAACTTGGCCCAATTGACTTGGAAAAGCCCTATCTGACTTAAAATTCAATTCTAAGAACAAAACTCTAAAGGCCCAAAAGCTGAATGTGAGCTTATCACAGCTTATTAAACACACAGCTTATTCTTATTGGGCTTTTCAGCCCATTAAGCAATAAGCTAATGCCATAAGCTCTAATTTGACACACAACCTTATTTTGGGATGCTTATGAGATCTGTAAAAAGAAATTTTGAAAAAGCTCACTCAATAAGCCAGAAATAAGCAAAGCAAAAATTCACTAAAAGACAAAATAGTCGGGTTTGAGATTTAGGACACCTCAGAAGCTCTAGTTTGTTGCCAAAGCTCACAAATAGCTTAACTAAGAATAATAAATCAAGAAAATCACAAAAAGCCAAGTAGAATAAGCTGTATGAGCAAATAAGCTGGCTAAAAAGCCAAATAAGCTAGTTTTCTAGCAAAAGCTTAACCAAAAGACTTGTAAACTTCCAGATATGATATTAAGCTAAGAAAAATGATTTCTATTACAAAAGATAAGTTGTTGCATGTGCCAATAAGCAGTTCTCAAAAATAAGCCAATAAGTGCTTATTTGACCAAAAGTCAAAGTGCTCCAAAATGCACCAAATGATCAGGAATGGTACAAGGGCTTGTTATAAGCAAATTTTGTGAAGGACTCAAGGAGGAGGCCTTGTGAATCAAGAGGTCAGTTGACCTTTTGATGACAGATTTTGGCAATAAGAGCCTAATAAGCCAGTTAGCTTATAAGCCTGATACAAAGCAATCCAAATAGCAAAATCCAATCACAAGCAGCACATAAACAAGTTCCAAGCAGCAAAATCACAAGGCATACACTAGGATAACAATTGCAAGCACAAAATGAGGTGGTCACTTTGCTGATGCAAATGACCACTTCAGCAACTTTTGATAAGCTATAGAATCCACAATAAGCCACCAAATTTAACAACCAGACAACCAATAGATAGCTTATCACCTAAACTATTCCCAAACCTGATTTCAGACCTTAGATCCAAGTAACAAAGAAGTTATTGGATCTGATGTGTTTGACCAATTCTAAAACCACTTTTATCAGATTTTTGCAAAACTTCAAATCACTTTTCCAAACTTTTAGAAAGTAAACCAATGACTAAAACTTGTATATTAGGACTTGTTTAGACCTTCCAAACCCTAAGAACCAAGGGCACAAGGCCACAAGGCCTTATGAACCAGTAATCCCAAACAACCCTTAATCAACCACTTTTCAAACAAACTTGTGATTTCTTCTAATAACCTACTGATTTTAATGACCAAAAACACTTACTAGGCACCAACTAACACAATTAGACACAAAAATAACCAGCACAAACACAAGAACTCAAAATCCAAGTACCAAATCCAAAACAGACATAAACATGGAATTTTTAGAGGAATCTTAACAAGAGGTTATACCTGCCTTCCACAACATCCTAGGAAGGCCAGCTATGCTCCTTGGACCTTGTTCAACAACTAGAACAAGACCAAGGTACTTCAAAGGAGATGATCAAATCCTGCTGATGTTCAAAGTAGAACAAGGCTTTGATTATGATATGTCTTCAACACAAACAGCAAACAAACTCAACCAAGGGCTTAGAACTCTTCCCAGGCTTGGTGTCAACAAGCTTGAAGGAGCTCAAGGCTTATGGCTAAGGTTTAGTACACAAATAAAACCAAAATCAGAAACAAGGACTTCAAGGTCTTTGAACCTTAAAAACCTCATGAACCAAGACGTGCCTTAACCACAAGATTAAGGAAGGTCTTAACAATCAAATGGAACTCAGATTTAGGCTATTCTAACACCAACATTTAATCAAATCAAAAAGAGAATTCAAAATTTTCAGAAATTCAAATTTTATTAAACTTAAAAAGGAATTACAAAGATTGATAGCCTAAAACTGGAACAAAGGGACTCTCACATGTTGAGGTCTCCTTTTATAGGCAAATGCCAGGCTACACTATTCACAAACCCTAGCACTGAATTCTCTAAAATGCCCTTGAGGTCTTCTAGGCGTTTCTTGTTGATGAGCTGTCCAAAATGCATCCAAACCGTTTAAAATAGCTTTGTGATGAAGCAATGAGTGTCAGCTGTTGATCTTGACACGTGGCTATGCTTGGAGAACAAGTTGTGTTTTGATTGGTGGACGGGTTTGAATGGTGGGGCCTCTTGGTGAGTGGGAGTGAGGGTTTTAAGGTTGGGATGGGATTCGAGTGTGTGAATCAAACGTGTGTCAAGGTAATTTAGGTTTACCCTTTGTTTTAAGTAAAGGTAAAACTGGGTGGATGAACATGAACAGTGGTAACTTTTGATCCTAAAAAGGTGGGTTGATGTGTTTGGCGCGTGTTTGTGAGATTCAAACTTCTAAACTTGGCAGTTTTGGCCCTTTTTCTTCCTTTCTTTTGTCATTTGTGTTTAAAAGTGTGTCAGCGTCCAAATCCTTTGTAACAACTTTGAGACTTTGGCAAATTTGGCACAAAACTTTTCAAAAAGTGTTTCAAGGGTTGTTTTTGCCACTTTTGCATATTTGAAGGACTGATTTTGGACTTTCTTGATCTTCAAAGGTCTTCAATGTATATTTGGCTTGATGAGGGACCATAATTGACAATTTGGAATTGTTGAGGGACTAATCTTGCCACTTCTTCAAAGTTGAAGGACCTTTTGTGTAATTTTGACAAACTTAAGGGACCAAACTTGTAATTATCAATATACAAGGGTTTTAAGTGTCATTTATTCAATAAATGAGGATTAATCTTGTTTGTCTTCAAGTCTTCAAGGGTATTTGTTGAGTATTCCATGATTAGGGCCCGGTTCTTTGTACGACTTCGTTTCTCGTGTTCGTTTCTCCTTGTATCTTGTGATCTTTTGTCTTTTTCACGATATCCATACCTAAAATACACAAGTAAACAAACACAAGCATATATATGGTATATTATGACATTTTTATGCATTTAAAGCCCGAAAAGAACGATGAGATCATGTATAAATGCCATCTCATCACTCCCCCATACTAAGCCATTGCCGTGCCCTCACGCAATGCTAGAATAAAGTATCTAAGCATCACCAAAGTTCAATTTTATTAACCTTTATTGAAAAGTAAAAGACTTGCAACATACTACGAAGATGTGTAAAGACATAATGTATGATTTTCATCACGAAAGTGACTTTTAGGGTCAAAGAATAGAGACAAGTAAATGTCCCTTAGAGTAAACTTCGTCATCCTTGATTGTCATACATTCCATGCTAAGTGCAAAAACGAGATCATTGTTGGTAAAAGTCACAATGCTAACACTTCTCATACGTCCAAATTATGTAATACTTTTTCTCCCCGCAATCCTAGTTATTATGAAAAGAAAAATGGGTTACTGACATTTTTTATCTATTTGTCATGGATCACAAGTGATTCATATTGACTTATTTGAGTAGTTATTAGTCCGAAAGCAAAGTAGCACGATTTGATCAATAGTTAGCCGAAGGACAAAATCTTTTAAAATGGCTTCTCGTGTATCTCCTTAAGTTCATATCTTGGCATAACTCGTTTCACGATTTGAGACCTTTCTCGGACCGATATTTGGCATGTACTTCATACTTCAAATCTTGGGAAGACGTTCTTGAAATTATGGTCTTCTCTTCATATATTTGGAATTTCTTCACTTGACGTTTTGAGAGATTCTTCATTTTGGACCACGACTTCATCATTTTTCTTCAATCTTTACTTTGGATCTTGATATACAATGATCCGCCTCCTTTTCGGACTTGGATATATTTATCCTCATACCTTGTTAGGGTCTTTTTGGATAGACTTTCTCCATGATCTTTAGGGGAGTAATTGCTTTTCGTCGTGTGTCTCGATCCTTCATATTGATTTAGGAATAATGATTCTTCACATCATCTTTGGATCTTTAGCAAAAATAGAGCTCCTCATGCCTTGTTAGGGCCTTTTTGGATGATCGCCAATCTTCGCGTCCCGCTTCAATAAGTTATGCCTTGGCTATGAACTCTATTCAACCCCGAACAACTTTTAAACGATCTTGCGCTAGAGGCTAAGTAACCTTTCAAATCGTACGACCTTACTTATTGCAATTATGATTTATTCCTAATGCATTGATCTTATGGGAAGAAAAAGCCACAATTAAAAACATATGAGTTTTTGAAAGAACATTTTCATGTTCTACGTTTAGCATGATCACTTGTCTAACTCTATCATCTCTCGTTCTTCACTATATAAAGACCTCTAATTAAAGAGACTCGTGAATACTTAGCCATGCAAGTCAAAATTAAGCCAAATTTAGATTAGCTTTCATTAAGACTATATCAAATCAAAGTTTTGGGTTTTCAAGCCACCTATAGGATCTTGCACTTTCTTGGACTTTTTCAAGTTTAGAGAATGCGTTTTATAGTTCCCTTGATAAGTGACTTTCTAGGATCAATTATAGGAACTTGCGAAAAGTTCTTGTTCTTAACCCGTAAGAGTTAAGACTTTCGCGTTTTAAAGCTCCCTATATAAAAGTCTAGCAAAACTTGAAATGAGCGGGTTAAGGAATGTAAATGGCTCCAAATGCCCATCAAGTCAAAAATTAACTCTTATTCTACCCATCGGAAAATATACATTCGTGTCTTAAAAACACTTATTAAAAACTAAGAAAATTTTTAAAATTTGGCCATTTTTAGCCTTATTAGCAACAAAACATTGAAAATTGGAAAGCGTGAGGGCGTAGCAAAGCAAGTACCTATTCACCCCCCATACTAAAAGTAAACATTATCCTCAATGTTTCGAGTCTAAAGGTGGAGCACCCCCATACTAGAGACGAAGAGTCGAATGCTTAGGATCTAGCATGGAAAGGGTGATCAACAATGTATCTAAAGCCGTTTATTAAGTATTCTAAAAGATAATTGTTAGAACAATAAAGGATATGTCATGGATTCGTGAAAAACTTCTTCAAGCAAACGATGGAGGCTCACATAAACGAACACGAGAGTCTTCAATCGTAGATGATGATGATGATCTAGACAACACAATCACAAACAACCACGAAACAACGAGTTGAAAGGGTACAAGTCCCCTTATTAGTGAATAGTAAGCATAAAGGATAAGCATGGTATCTCCCCCACGAGGCACCTCATTTTTGATTACCGAGTCATGAGCTCGACTCGATCCCCTCAATGCTAATTATCATTGGGGAAGGTGACTTGGTCGAGGGCAACCATTGAAGGAATTTCCCCACCAAAGTAGTGCTTAAGCCTATGTCCATTCACCTTGAAATTAGGACCATCATCTTGAGCTAGCTCGATGGCCCCATACGGAAACACTTGTGTAACGGTGAACGGACCCGAACAACGAGATTTCAATTTCCCGGAAAATATCTTAAGACGAGAGTTAAAAAGCAACACTTGATCACCAACGTTAAAAACCCGGTTTTTAATCTTTGAATCATGAAACTTTTTGGTCTTTTCTTTAAAAATTAATGAATTTTCATAAGCATTATCTCTTAATGTATTTTCCGGTGATCTCCCGCGGTCTTCAAGTCAAAGTTTGCATGCTTAAGGGCCCAATATGCCTTGTGCTCCAATTCAATGGGCAAATGACAATTCTTCCAATAGACTAACTTATAAGGAGTGCAACCGATAGGTGTCTTATAAGCGGTACTAAAGGCCCATAAAGCGTCATCAAGTTTGTCGGACCATGAAGCACGGTTTTCTCCAATTGACCTCTCTAAAATCCTCTTCAAAGCTCGGTTCGAAACCTCGACTTGCCCACTCGTTTGCGGGTGATAAGCCGTAGAAAGACGATGAGTAACTCCATATTTCTTTAGAACCTTTTCGAATTGGTCATTACAAAAATGGGTTCCACGATCGCTTATAATAGCACGAGGGGTTCCGAACCGAGAGAATAGTTGCTTCAAAAACTTCACTACCACACGAGCATCATTAGTAGGCAAAGCCTTAGCTTCCACCCACTTAGAAAGGTAGTCCACCGCGACGAGGATATATTTGTTGCCATGAGACGATGGGAACGGCCCCATAAAGTCTATTCCCCATATGTCGAAAATCTCACACACTTGAATTATGTTTTGCGGCATTTCATCACGTTGAGACGATTTTCCTTGACGTTGGCACGAATCACATTACTTCACAAGTGCGTGTGCATCACGATAGATAGAAGGCCAAAAGAAACCGGCATCGAACACTTTCTTAGCCGCGAGATTAGCACCGTGGTGACCACCCGTGGGTCCCTCGTGACAAGCTCTAAGGATATTAGAAGCTTCGGCACCAAAAACACAACGTCGAACGAGTTGATCCGCACAAACCCGAAAGAGATAAGGGTCGTCCCAAAAATAGAACTTGACGTCACGAAAGAATTTTCGTTTTTGTTGTGTCGTCATACCCTTGATTATGAAATTGCCCGCATGGTAATTTGCAATGTCGGCAAACCATGGGGTGGTGTCTTTAGAATTCACTACACCGAGAGTCTCAAGAGGAAATGTTTTGGTGATTTCCTTGTTCTCGAAAACATCTTTGTGAGGATCTTCTAGACGAGAGAGATGATCGGCCGCTAGATTCTCGGCTCCTTTTTTGTCAAGCACGGTGACATCAAATTCTTGGAGGAGGAGCATCCAACGAAGCAATCTCGGCTTAGCATCTTGCTTAGCTAAGAGATACTTGATAGCCGAATGGTCGGTATACACAATGCTTTTAGTCAAGACGAGATAAGGTCGGAATTTCTCAAAAGCATAGACCACGGCAAGGAAATCCTTTTCCGTTGTGGTGTATTTTAATTGAGCCTCGGTCATCGTCTTACTAGCATAGTGGATAGGACGGAAATGTTTGTCATGATGTTGCCCTAAGACGACCCCTATAGCATAATCACTTGCATCGCACATGATTTCAAAGGGTAATTCCCAATCAGGAGCAACAAGAATGGGAGCTTCGGTAAGTTTCCTTTTGAGAGTTTCGAAAGATCTAACACAATCCTCATTGAAGTTAAAAGGAGCATCCTTCTCGAGAAGGTGTGTCATAGGTCGAGAGATTTTCGAAAAGTCCTTGATGAAACGACGATAAAAGCCCGCGTGGCCTAGGAAACTCCTAACTCCCTTAACGGTTTTGGGATGAGGTAACTTGGCGATGACGTCTACCTTAGCTTTATCGACCTCAATCCCCGCCTTCGACACCTTATGTCCTATGACGATTCCTTGTTTACACATAAAATGACATTTTTCCCAATTAAGCACAAGATTGGTTTCTTCACAACGTTTTAACATTTGCTCGAGATTAGATAAACACGACGTGAACGAATTGCCAAACACCGAGAAGTCATCCATAAACACTTCCATCGACTTCTCGATCATATCGTGAAAAATCGCCATCATACACCGTTGAAACGTACCCGGTGCATTACAAAGTCCGAAAGGCATCCTACGATAAGCGAACGTTCCATAAGGACACGTAAACGTAGTCTTCTCTTGATCACGAGGGTCGATAGGGATTTGAAAGTAACCGGAAAAACCATCTAAAAAGCAATAGAGTTCATTTCCCGCAAGTCGCTCCAACATTTGATCCATGAAGGGCAACGGAAAGTGGTCTTTACGAGTGGCGTCATTTAACTTTCGGTAGTCAATACACACCCTCCAACCGGTCACAACACGAGTGGTAATTAACTCGTTGTTTTCATTAGGCACAACGGTCATTCCTCCCTTTTTAGGGACACAATGGATTGGGCTCACCCATGGGCTATCGGATATAGGATAAATCATTCCCGCGTCAAGGAGTTTAAGGACCTCCTTTTTAATGACATTGTGAATTTTGGGATTCACCCTTCTTTGACTTTGAATTGCGGGTTTGTAGTCCTCCTCCATTAAAATCTTGTGAGTACAAAATTTTGGGTCAATACCCTTAATGTCGGATATTTTCCACGCAATTGCCCCTTTATGAGCCTTAAGAACTTTCAAGAGCTCGGTTTTTTCATCATTAGCAAGACCTTTTGCAATAATAACCGGCAACTTGTCATCACCTTCCAAGAATGCGTATTCAAGGTGAGAAGGAAGATCTTTCAATTCAAGGATAGGTGGTTCCTCGATTGAAGATTTTGGTTCAACACTCATAACTTCCATCGGCGAAAGAAATGGTGGAATAGAAGTATCATCACTAATTAACACCTCATCTTCATTGTCGACTTCATTTGAAGTGAGATCGCCTCCTTGGAATGGAGTGAGATTTGGTGTGGAATTAGCAAGAATCGGATCCAAAATAGTGGGATTGCCACTTGACGAGCTATCGGAAAAACCTAACACTTCTTGTGAAAACTCATCGCAAACCACATCAACGATGTCAATGTGATTGATGGTAGCGATTGCATAAACATGAGAAGGTTTCGAGTTTTGAGTAGCGTTTATAACAAGTTCCTCTTCGTTGAATCTCAAAGTGATAGTTCTCGCATGAACATCGATAAGCGATCTCGAAGTGTCTAAAAATGAACGACCTAAAATTAGAGGAACTTGAGGATCCGCGGGGATGTCAACTACTATAAAATCAACGGGATAGTAGAACTTCCCCACTTTCACGAAAACATCTTCGGCTACTCCACATGCCATAATCGTAGAATGATCGGCCATCTCGATAGACATGTTCGAAGGAATGAGAGCCGGAAGCGAAAGCGATTTCCAAATGGAAAATGGCATCAAATTAATGCTCGCACCAAGATCGGCCAAGGCGAGGCATTCTTTCATATCTTGTATGTCACAAGGAATGAGAAACTTTCCGGGGTCACCAACTTTTTCCGGTATGCGGTTAAGATAAACCGAAGAACAATTAGCAAGCTTTGAAAGCTTTTCCTTATCGCTCATCATACTTTTAAAAGTGGAAGCGAAACGAGGCATATACAACAACGCGTCGGCTAAACTCACATCAAAATGCTCTTGTTGAAACATCTTTATAAAAGCTCGATTTGTTGTTTGTTACGTTCTTGGAATTTCTCTTTGTTTCGTCTCGAAGGGTAGGGTAAAAGTGGTGTGGGTTGGTCATTAGGCAACGGCCTTGGAAACTCGGGTTCCACAATTGGTATTGGTTCAACCGTAGGTGTGGTTTGAGCGGTACTTCGTGGGATTGTAATGTGCTTCTTTTCGACCATCACCTCGGGTTCTTTCTCGATTTCCTTCTCCGTAGAAGTACTTGGACGAGAGATTGGTTCCTTGAAAGTTTTACCACTTCGTGTAGTAATAACCTTCATTTCTCCCTTTGGGTTTGCAATGGTATCACTAGGAAGACCACCCGAGGAAGAGGGTTTACACATGATTGCTTCAAACATCTTAGCCATTCGGTCCTCAAATTTTCATTGCCTAGCATCCGCTTTTAATAACTCTTGCTTAATCTCATGTTGTCCTAATTCCATCTTTTGTTGATTTTGTTGAAGACGTTGGACATTTCCTTCCATTTTGTTTGCATGAGTTTTAAGTTCATTAGCAAGTTCATTTTTTAGCTCGTTTTTCAACTCGGACCTTAAGCTAATCATCTCACGTTGCATGTTATCAAATTTAGCATCATTTGCTTTAGCATAATCCAAAAATTCTCCTTGAAGATTTTTAGTGTGAGCATTTTGAAAACCTTGTGTAGTGTTTTGAAAATCACGGTTTTGATTTTGATTAGTGACTTGTCCATTCCCATTTTGATAATTCCCCTTGTTGTAATTGCGTGAATTGCCTTGGTAATTACCACCTTGGTTGTTGTTTCGATAATTATTAGCATTTTGATTTGGTGGAGCTTGATTTGGGCGGGAACCTTGACCGTTTTGGTTGTAAGTTCCCGTTGCTACATAAGCACTCGAAGTGTTACCATCCGCGGTAATGCACTCGGAAAGATCATGAGCTCGACCACAAGACAAACAATTCTTTGCAACCGCTTTAACCGAAGCGGAATTAGAAGCTTCTTGAGCTTTCCAATGGGACATAAGATTAGCAAATCTATCAAAAAACCGATTTTCCTCATTAGCTTCATCATGTAAGGCATTAATGCTACGAGACGATTGTGACGATGATGACGAACCCAAATTGGCAACACTCGGTGTGTTACGAGGGCTATAAACCTTAGATCTATTCTCGATGATTTGTAAAGCCTCATTTGTCGTCTTGCACAAAAAATTACCACCCGCGGCGGCATTCAAATAATCTTGTTCATGATCATTAAGCCTATTATAAAAAGTATCAATTTGATGCAATTCCGTAAAATCATGGTGTGGACATTCATGTAACATTTCTTTAAATCGTTCCCATGCCATTGAAAAACTTTCATTATTTCTTTGCACAAATAATGAAATCTCATTTTTCAAATGTGTTGTTTTAGATGGTGGAAAAAACTTGTTCACAAACTTAGAAACGAGATCGGCCCATGTCAAAATCGAATTTGGTGGTTCTTTCTCAAGCCAAATTTTTGCGGGTCCATCTAAAGAGTATGGAAACAACATCATCTTAATGGCGTCATGTGGAACATCCTTAAACTTGCTAGTAGCGGTGAGACGGTTAAAATTCCTAATGTGGTAATGCGGGTTGTCTTTCTCGTGACCTCTAAACTTATTTGCTTGCAACATCGACATTAAACCCGTCTTAATCTCGAAATTCTCCGCAAGGATGGCGGGAATCACAATAGCCTCTCCAAAACCCTCGGTGGGTGCTTGTAGCAACTCCATCATAGTACGATTAGCCATGACGACTTCTTGTTCTACAATAGGTTCAACAATTGGAGGTTGTTCTTCAATCAACGTCTCTTGATTGGCTTGCTTTTGAAGACGTTTACGAGCTCGTTTTGCTTGATTACGAGTGATCATAAAGTTCACGAAGAATGGGAGGTGAGCAAAGAAGATTCTTTTTGGGTGTTTTGTAAATTTTCAATTTTTTTGTGTTTTTGATGATATTTAATTTTTTTTTTGGATTTTGGTGTATCTTCGTAGACAACAATCTACAAAATCTCTCCTCGAATCAAACTCTTGATTAAAGAAGCCTCAAAGGAATGAAAACGATCACGTGGAGTGAACGCCTTCGAATGACTTTAGAACTTTGGTGAAAACCAAATTGTTCAAGAGGTTTTAATCACAAAGAAACCAAGCAAATATATTATACGTAATAATACTTTGGGCAACAAAACCCTCGATTAGCCTTCAATCTCAAAATACTCACAAGCAAGCGGGGAAACGAGGCGGCGCGAAGCACTTAAGAGCCTTTTTCCTTAGGGTATATTTTATAATACCCGCCTTATACCCACCTTATAGTTTGTATTTTTCAAAATCGAGCTTCACGAAAGTATTTATCTATTTTTGCCTTTTTCTTTTTGTTTGAGATTCGAATACAATAATTGAGTGATGAAATCCCAATTAAGGTTGTGTTTTCACACTTTTGGAGATATTGTTTATTTGTTGTGATACTTAATACAATATAGTAATAATATTTTCACAAGAAAAACCAAGAAAACCGATAATACGTATTAGTAGAGTTCTACTAATACAAATACTATTTATGGTTAATATTAAAAATACAAATTAATCACGACACACCTCCCCGGCAGCGGCGCCAAAATGATTGTGGTAAAATACGACCTTTTAGGAAAAAGGCGTAAAAGCGGTAAGTATTAAACAAATGACTTTAGGAAAAATCAAGTGTTAATGACCCTTATGAATTCAAAGTTCGTTTCCCAAGGAGGTATATGTGTGTGACTAAGATGTACAAGATTTGAGATTAATATTTTGTTTAGAAAGGGATGAGAAAAGAAAATGACGAAGACGTAAAAATTACTACTAGAAAGTTAAAACGTAAAACCTTAAAAACCACAAAAATAAAAATTAATTCTAAAAATTACCAAAAATTCACCAAAAATTAAAATAAATAAACTAAGAGTTTACCAATGATCAAAACTTTTTCAAACCTTTTAAATAATTAAATATTCAATTTTTAAATGCTAATTAAAGCCCTAAAAATCAAATAAATTATCAAAAAGCCCAAATAAAGATTTTTCAATTGGTAAACCTCAAAAATGACCTAAAAAGATTAAAAACTATTTTTAGAAAATTTTAAACTAATAAAAACTATTTAAAATGATTTAAAAACTATTAAAACTTAAAATAATTATAAAAATTAATCTAAAAGAGATAAAATTATTCTAAAAGTTGCTAAATTCCTATTTTAATGTATTAAACCTAAGAAAAATATAAAAAGTTGGAAAATGTGAAATTTGAAAAATAATAATAAAATAATATTAAAATAATATTAAAAATCCAAAATTTATAAAAAATTCTAAAAACTTGCAAACTAGTTTATTTTGACCTAAATAATCAGAAAATCAAAGTGAAATTACCAGAATACCCCTATTGGGCCCTCAAATGGGCCAAAACCAAAAACAGTCAAACCAAATGGGCTTTTGGGCCCAAAAAGTCAAACTTGGCCCAATTGACTTGGAAAAGCCCTATCTGACTTAAAATTCAATTCTAAGAACAAAACTCTAAAGGCCCAAAAGCTGAATGTGAGCTTATCACAGCTTATTAAACACACAACTTATTCTTATTGGGCTTTTCAGCCCATTAAGCAATAAGCTAATGCCATAAGCTCTAATTTGACACACAACCTTCTTTTGGGATGCTTATGAGATCTGTAAAAATAAATTTTGAAAAAGCTCACTCAATAAGCCAGAAATAAGCAAAGCAAAAATTCACTAAAAGACAAAATAGTCGGGTTTGAGATTTAGGACACCTCAGAAGCTCTAGTTTGTTGCAAAAGCTCACAAATAGCTTAACTAAGAATAATCAATCAAGAAAATCACAAAAAGCCAAGTAGAATAAGCTGTATGAGCAAATAAGCTGGCTGAAAAAGCCAAATAAGCTAGTTTTCTAGCAAAAGCTTAACCAAAAGACTTGTAAACTTCCAGATATGATATTAAGCTAAGAAAAATGATTTATATTACAAAAGATAAGTTGTTGCATGTGCCAATAAGCAGTTCTCAAAAATAAGCCAATAAGTGTTTATTTGACCAAAAGTCAAAGTGCTCCAAAATGCACCAAATGATCAGGAATGGTACAAGGGCTTGTTATAAGCAAATTTTGTGAAGGACTCAAGGAGGAGGCATTGTGAATCAAGAGGTCAGTTGAACTTTTGATGACAGATTTTGGAATAAGAGCCTAATAAGCCAGTTAGCTTATAAGCCTGATACAAAGCAATCCAAATAGCAAAATCCAATCACAAGCAACACATAAACAAGTTCCAAGCAACAAAATCACAAGGCATACACTAGGATAACAATTGCAAGCACAAAATGAGGTGGTCACTTTGCTGATGCAAATGACCACTTCAGCAACTTTTGATAAGCTATAGAATCCACAATAAGCCAACAAATTCAACAACCAGACAACCAATAGATAGCTTATCACCTAAACTATTCCCAAACCTGATTTCAGACCTTAGATCCAAGTAACAAAGAAGTTATTGGATCTGATTTGTTTGACCAATTCCAAAACCACTTTTATCAGATTTTTGCAAAAATTCAAATCACTTTTCCAGACTTTCAGAAAGTAAACCAATGACTAAAACTTGTATATTAGGACTTGTTTAGACCTTCCAAACCCTAAGAACCAAGGGCACAAGGCCACAAGGCCTTATGAACCAGTAATCCCAAACAACCCTTAATCAACCACTTTTCAAACAAACTTGTGATTTCTTCTAATAACCTACTGATTTTAATGACCAAAAACACTTACTAGGCACCAACTAACACAATCAAACACAAAAATAACCAGCACAAACACAAGAACTCAAAATCCAAGTACCAAATCCAAAACAGACATAAACATGGAATTTTTAGAGGAATCTTAACAAGAGGTTATATCTGCCTTCCACAACATCCTAGGAAGGCCAGCTATGCTCCTTGGACCTTGTTCAACAACTAGAACAAGACCAAGGTACTTCAAAGGAGATGATCAAATCCTGCTGATGTTCAAAGTAGAACAAGGCTTTGATTATGATATGTCTTCAACACAAACAGCAAACAAACTCAACCAAGGGCTTAGAACTCTTCCCAGGCTTGGTGTCAACGAGCTTGAAGGAGCTCAAGGCTTATGGCTAAGGGTTAGTACACAAATAAAACCAAAATCAGAAACAAGGACTTCAAGGTCTTTGAACCTTAAAAACCTCATGAACCAAGACGTGCCTTAACCACAAGATTAAGGAAGGTCTTAACAATCAAATGGAACTCAGATTTAGGCTATTCTAACACCAACATTTAATCAAATCAAAAAGAGAATTCAAAATTTTCAGAAATTCAATTTTTATTAAACTTAAAAAGGAATTACAAAGATTGATAGCCTAAAACTGGAACAAAGGGACTCTCACATGTTGAGGTCTCCTTTTATAGGCAAATGCCAGGCTACACTATTCACAAACCCTAGCACTGAATTCTCTAAAATGCCCTTGAGGTCTTCTAGGCGTTTCTTGTTGATGAGCTGTCCAAAATGCATCCAAACCGTTTAAAATAGCTTTGTGATGAAGCAATGAATGTCAGCTGTTGATCTTGACACGTGGCTATGCTTGGAGAACAAGTTGTGTTTTGATTGGTGGACGGGTTTGAATGGTGGGGCCTCTTGGTGAGTGGGAGTGAGGGTTTTAAGGTTGGGATG
Organism: Glebionis coronaria; assembly: GCA_025667525.1. NCBI lineage: Eukaryota > Viridiplantae > Streptophyta > Magnoliopsida > Asterales > Asteraceae > Glebionis > Glebionis coronaria. The sequence goes on from CM046880.1 coordinate 575,122, forward strand.
GGATTTCGAGTGTGTGAATCAAACGTGTGTCAAGGTAATTTAGGTTTACCCTTTGTTTTAAGTAAAGGTAAAACTGGGTGGATGAACATGAACAGTGGTAAGTTTTGATCCTAAAAAGGTGGGTTGATGTGTTTGGCGCGTGTTTATGAGATTCAAACTTCTAAACTTGGCAGTTTTGGCCCTTTTTCTTCCTTTCTTTTGTCATTTGTGTTTAAAAGTGTGTCAGCGTCCAAATCCTTTGTAACAACTTTCAGACTTTGGCAAATTTGGCACAAAACTTTTCAAAAAGTGTTTCAAGGGTTGTTTTTGCCACTTTTGCATATTTGAAGGACTGATTTTGGACTTTCTTGATCTTCAAAGGTCTTCAATGTATATTTGGCTTGATGAGGGACCATAATTGACAATTTGGAATTGTTGAGGGACTAATCTTTCCACTTCTTCAAAGTTGAAGGACCTTTTGTGTAATTTTGACAAACTTAAGGGACCAAACTTGTAATTATCAATATACAAGGGTTTTAAGTGTCATTTCTTCAATAAATGAGGATTAATCTTGTTTGTCTTCAAGTCTTCAAGGGTATTTGTTGAGTATTCCATGATTAGGGCCCGGTTCTTTGTACGGCTTCGTTTCTCGTGTCCGTTTTTCCTTGTATCTTGTGATCTTTTGTCTTTTTCACGATATCCATACCTAAAATACACAAGTAAACAAACACAAGCATATATATGGTATATTATGACATTTTTATGCATTTAAAGCCCGAAAAGAACGATGAGATCGTGTATAAATGCCATCTCATCACTAATCCTTTAGAGGATTTCTGCCATTGATTAATCACTTATCTTTCATTAAAAAGACTAGCTTTTAAAACTTCATTTTCTGTTGTGACTTTCATAAGTTGTTTTTCAAAAGCTTTAATAGACACATCTTTTTTTCTCATTTGAAGAGTTAAAATCCTAATTTTGTCTTCATAGTTTTGCTGACCCTTTTGATACAAAACTATATTATCTTCTAACTTAGCAACACCTTGTTTAAAAGGATTAACTTCTACAGTACATGTGTTTACTTTTTGATATTGTTCCTCAAGTTCTAATTTAAGACTTTTAAACTTAAGAACATAATCTTTAGAACATGGATGTACCTCAGTGTCTTCATGAGAAAGAGTCATTAAACCATGCTCTTCTTCTTCATCATGAGTGTCAATCCAATCAACCCCTCCATCTACAGTCACTAATGCCTTAGTTGTCTTAGGACTCTATGGATTTCTGCTATCACCTTTTGGAAGAATTTCAGAGATTATTAGGTTGGTTCTATTTCTGCTCTTGAACTTCTGGTTGATACCTTCAGCTTTTTCTCTTTTGCATTCCCTTGAAAAATGTCAAAGCTTTCCATAGTTGTAGCATTCAACCTTAGATTTTTCATATCCTAATGGTTCATTAGAATCAACATTTATCTTCCTTCTAGTCTTTTTGTAGAATCTGTTGGATCTAACTGAGACCATTGCAGCTTGCCATTTGAGAGACATCTCTTCAATATCAGCATCATCCATTTAGAACAGATCATTAAGAGTCAATCTTGGTCTGTTATCTTGTCCAGCAAAGAATGAAAAGGCATCACTTTCATTGAATAATGGTTAGTTCTGGGTCATTGATGGATTGTTTCCAGTACTATGAGGACAAGTACTGCTTATTGGTCCACCAGTAGTACCTTGGAAGTAAGTATCGCTAGTTGATCCACCAGCGGTACCTTGAGAGTATGTACCCCTGCTTCCTTCTGACACAAAAGCTAAGTTATACTTTGATATAGATGCTTTTGGTGGCACAATTCTCTTGACATCCATATCATATACTCTGAGATTGTTGTAGAGATGATCAAAAGGAGTAACATCCAAGTCATCTCTTGTGATGTAGTGCATAGCCATCACCTTCCACTCTTATGGAACTCCTCTCAAGAACTTTAGATTAGATTCTTCATGAGAGATCACCTGTCCATGAACTGCTAATTGAACAAGCAATTTACTAAACCTTCCATAACTACTATGGATTCCTTCTGCACTGGAGATAGAGAAGTTATCAAACTCTTGTTTTAAGACTAACTTCTTCATCTTTTTAGATTTGTCATTGCCTCCAAATCTAAGTTTGATAGCCTCCCACATAGCTTTTACATCTTTGTAATGATGAAAGCTAGGTAGTATGTCTTCTGAAAGTGCCATAGCTAAAGCAGTTTTGGCCTTTCTTTCTCTGATTAATGCTTATATCTCTTCAGAAGTGACAACATGCAAAGAAGAGCATGTACCATCAGGCAACCAATATAACTTCTTAGGAGTATTCCCATTCTTGATGACCTGCCACAAAGTATGATCTGTGTGGTTCATGTAGTGTTCCATCTACATAGCCTAGTCTTATAGTTATCACTTTTGAGAACAGGAAGCTTCACAACAGATAGTGTATGGGGAGAAGATGTAGTTTGTGTGGCTACAACTTATGCAGTTTATGAAACTGATGGTTGTGGAACCACTGGAGCAAGTTGCATAACCTGAGGTTGTCCTTGTGGTACTGGATAAGGGATTGGAATCTCTTCCAAGTGAGGGTGTTCACCGGATTGAGACATAGTGTGAGGCTTTTTGTGATTGAGGATTTTTAGGGTATTGTTCTTCTTATTCAGAGTTTCTCAACAAGCTCTGATACCACTTGTTGATCCCTTTGAATGGATCTATATTTTGTTAAGAATTTGTACAATAGATTGTAATCAAACTAAAGCACTTGAGAACTCTTACTCAACTAAACAAGTTATGCGGAATCTAACTTATAAAGCAAAGAAGAACAAAATTTAACTAACTATTTGATTTTCTATTAATCTAATTTTCAATGAGGTACATGAAACTCATTGTACCTATGTTCCTTTTTATAGTGTAAGGAACCCTAGAATATTTATTATGATAAGTATATCACACACGATATATTATCAATATTCTAAACTATTAAGTATATCATTTAAGATATACTCTAACTATAACTATGACATAAGACATTTTGATATGAGAAAGGATGCAAAATGCTTAGGGTTAAATAGAGAAAGCACAAGACACTTTTGGGATAGTCAAAGGTTTGAACCAAAGATTCCAAAAAGTGTTGGAGCAAATTTGGAGTTATAGAAAACTCAAAATTTGAGGGTTCTGACTGCGGTTCCTTATCCCCACCTGCGGTTCCATATATATATATATGGATCCGTGGGATATTTAGGGAACGCCCACAAAGGTCTATTTTTAGAGGATGGGGAGAATTTTCCAATTCAACAAATCTTGATTTTCTAGTCCAACTAATCATAGAGATATGCTAAAAAGCAATAATAGACATAGAAGACACACAAGAACTCATCAAACAAGTATTTGACCAAAATACATGGATTTAAAATAAAATCGATGTTGGAGGTGTGTTAATCTAGACTCATAGTCATGACACAATGATCCTCCATATTTCATTATCGTTCTTGCTATATTTGAGAAACCTATACAAATGAATTATGTATGCTCATTGTCAATAACAAGAAGCTATGAAAAATGCTTTTAGATTGAATTAACAATGCAAAAACATTTCTAGACCATTTTTGAAAGAACTTTGAGAATTTTGAAAAAGAGAAGAGGAATTTTTCAAAAATAGTTTAAGAGACTCAATGACTCAAAAAATGAAAAGACTTACAAGAGAAAAAGACTCGATTAATGAAAAGCGCAATTAAGGAATAGGTTCCATTAAACCTAGACCCAGACGCAAGTAATTAAAAGGTTCCCTCTTAAGTGGCTTAGTGAAGATGTCGGCTAAGTTTTCTACCGAGGGCACCTTCTCAATCGAAATTTTCCCCTTTTGAACATTATCCCTAAGGAAATGGTGGCGAATCTCTATGTGCTTAGTTTGCGAATGTTGCACGAGATTCTTGCTAAGGTCTATTTCACCCTTATTATCACACATGATGGGAACATCATTAAGTTAAATCCCGTAATCAACAAGCGCTTGCTTCATCCATAGAGCTTGTTGACAAGATTTTTTTGACACTCACATACTCGGCTTCCGTAGTGGATATAGCAAGAGCGGTTTGTTTCTTGGAGAACCAAGAAGTTAAGCAACAACACATGAAGGTACAAACTCCACTAGTGCTTTTCCGGTCCACATAGTCTCCCGCATGATCTGATTCCGTGTATAATATAGTTTCTACGCCGGTCCCTTTAGGATACCATAATCCTAAATGTATAGTGCCTTTAATGTATCAGAAGATACGCTTAACCGCTTCAAGGTGAGAGGTTCTGGGAGCCTCTTGGAAGCGAGCACAAAGGCAAACACTAAACATGATATCCTGTTGACTTGCCGTTAGGTACAACAAACTACCAATCATACCTCTATATTTGGTGTTGTCTACCGACTCACAATCATCATCTACGGTGAGTTTAGTATTCGAGGCCATAGGGGTCTTCATTGGTCTAGAGTCCTCTAATCCAAATTTTTTTAGAATTTATTTAACATACTTAGATTGATTAAAGAAAATACCATTGTCCATTTGTTTAATTTAGAGTCATAAAAAGAAGTTAAGTTCTCCCATCATGCTCATTTCAAACTCGTCATGCATGATTTTGGCAAAGTCATCACACAAGCTTTGAGAAGTTGAACCAAATATAACGTCATCAACATATATTTGTAAGATTATAAGGTGAGAACCTTTCTTCTTTGTAAAGAGTGTATTGTCTACCATCCCCATGGTATACTTATGTTTTACAAGAAATGCTTTAAGTCTATCATACCAAGCTTTGGGTGCTTGTTTAAGACCATAAATAGCTTTCTTAAGCCTGTAAACATGATCCGGTTTCTCAAAATCAATGAAGCCGGGAGGTTGAGCCACATATATGTAACACCCCCATAATGGTCAAATGCAGTGAAATAATACATGGGGTGTTACTTTGGTGGATCGATAGCCCACAATATATAGAACAATGATCATAATAGTCATTTAAAAACATATTACATGAATTAAATTGTACACATTTAGTATCTTGTCTGAAAACAACATTTATTATAATTTTGAAGAATATCCCAGCCCGTAGGGGTGTGCAAGAAACCGAAAATCCGAACCTAAACCAAAAAAACCGAAGAACCGAAACCTAAAAAACTGAAACCGATTGAAAACCCGATGGTTCGGTTTTTGAATTTTGAAAAAACCGAAGCTTTTGGTCCGGTTTGGTTTTAGCATTAAAGAAAACCGATATAAACCGAACCGATCTTTATAAACATGAGAATATATATATAAGTTCACGTCGAAGCTAATGGACGATGAATATGCTACGCTAGATTAATTCTGTCATGTTTAATAACTAATCATTGTTTCATATGCTTATTGAACATGACTAAATAATAAGGCTTTTTTCTCGATTGTTTTTTTAATTAGGTTTTTATCGTTGCTATTGTGTTTATTTATACACATAAATGATTTTTTTAGGATTTTATATGATATTTTTTCTTTATTGTTAATGTTGTGTTTCTTGTTGTTATTGTTTATTTAAAGCTTTTAACGTGTCGGTTTATGGTATATTCAAAATCGACTTGTAAAAGCGAAGCTCGATAAATCATATAGAAACCAAAGAAACCGAAAAACCAAAACGAAAGTAAATCGAAAACCAAAAAACCAAACCGACACAAAACCGAAACCGAATGGTTCCTAAAAATCAGAAACCGATGTTTGTTGGTTCGGTTTCGGTTTTATAAAAAAACCAAACCAAACCGAACCATGCTCACCCCGGTAATATGATGCTTCCTATGATGCTGGAATCCAATGCATGAACCTGTTTATTTTCCTGAGAAAACATATAAAGTAAAATGTGGGGGTCAACACGAGATTGGTGAATTCACAGGTTTAATTTAATAAATAAATGTACTGATATGCCAAACACCACGATCATAGTATGACAATCACAACCAATACTATAGAAGTTCCTATTGCCCTATAATAGAAGCTAGACATGATGCTCAGGCGCCATTATGGTTAAACCCGATGTTGTTTCCCTCAGTCCGACAATGAAATAAACCTGTTTCTTGGCCTAAGCGTTTCGTGATAGCAAGTCATGCAGGCCGGGTGTTGTCAATACCCGAATAGATCTATTCATAACATTTCGCGCTACACTACTAACTATTACAGTCCACGGGAATGGGGTCAAACAATAGGCAATAAGTTCTTGTTTGTTGATGTTGTTTGTGCATGTTTGCATATATAATGTTTTAGTATGTTTTCTCCCCCAGTTATAAAAACAGTAAAGATGGGGCTATGAACTCACCTCAACGATAAAGCAGTAGTAAAAAGTCACTGGATATGTTGGCTCAGTATGATCACGAAGTGGTGGAAATACCTAAGTAATTTATGTATGACTCAGTAAATGCACAAATAAAATGCACAGATAAATGTAGTTGATGAAATGCATGATCACGATTTAATAAGTTGATACTATTGTTTAAGCGTTAACTTATAGTGAGTTGTCGATAATAATATATGTTTAGTTTCTAAAAATATATTTAAATTGTTCAACAAAAGTGTAAAATGTAATTTATTTAATTAATTAATTATAAGAAAATAATATTTTCCATTAAATTTTCTTAAGGATCCAAATATATTTAATATGATTGTTTGTTTATAAAGTTTCGTAAATAAATCTTAATAATTTATTTAATAATCAAAATACTTAATTTAATTTATTAAGAAAATATTTTATTAATATTTTAATTAAATTAAAATTATACGCAAGTCCTTGTAGTATAATAACTTCCAAAAATACCTCTAGGGTATCGTTCGTTGTTGATACAAAAGTTGGGGTAGACCGAGCTTGACCCAAATTAGGCTTAATTTGGGGTCTCGTGGACTCCGGCTCTTGCACCAAGTGAAACTTGCTTTGGGGACCCTGCGCACTAAACAGACACCGTTAGGCTTACCGTGGGTTTGTGACCCACGATTAGACTCCAGCGTGAGAGTTAGTAATCGATTTGAGTATGTAGTGTTTAGGGTATTATGTGTATCGTACCTTTCTGGAACCTATGGGGTTCCTTTTATACCCGAGAGAGTCCTGGCTGGGCTCTCCTACTCTTGCAGACAAAGAAAGAGATAATGACCTAAATTAGCTTGATCTTTATCGTATAACCAAGGCAAGTGTATATCTCTTTACTCTAGGCGAATATATCTATATGATAGATTATAATCCTGTCAGATCCTATCATGCTGCGTCAAGGACCTGGTTAAGTAATTAACCTTATGTGCGACTGCGGCTTACCGGGCCCACTGGGCTTACGCGCGCATATCGCACAAGCCTTTAATCCATCCATGATGGATGCGGGTAGTACCCGTGGGTCGTGCTATCTAGTCCAACTAGGGACTATACATCATCATGTCCCCCCCAGTCTAGTGGTCGTAGGTTCCAACCGCGGCTACTAGACTATAAATCAACAAGACCCTTCGCATAGTCCAGATATGAGAAAAGATTTCAAACATTCCCGCCAAGAAGACATTCATCCCCCCTTTTACCTAACCTCATCGGTAACCGGAAAAAGCGCCTGCCACGTCATAGTTACCCCTTCAACTACTACCCTTGGATCAAACAAGTGGGAAACACGTGGCACACATCTAACGATGAACAGTAATTTAGTCAATATATATATATATATATATATATATATATATATATATATATATATATATATATATATATATATATATATATATATATATATATATATATATATATATATATATATATATATATATATATATATATATATATATATATACCCTTGACGCCTACTTTTGACTATTTACCATTCAAAAATCTCTCAATCCTCCATTAACGTCTTCAACACACGCCATCACCACCAGACTTTCAGCGAAGGTAATCTGCACGACCATCATTTGACACATATAGCATCATGGTGAAACAATTATCCTCTATTACGTCAACCTTGACCATAGAGCAACTAGACCAATTCACCACAGAGTTTTATATACCAAATTATCTGCACCCAGAAGTTCCTAACCCTCGACATAATATAAGTCAGGCACCAGCGGGAAAGATAGGGGTGTACACCCGGTTCTTTGACTATGCAAACCAGCGCATACCCATGTCTCTCAATTGCATTGCATAGGGGCAGCCAAAATTTCAAATTTCGAAATAAACTGCCGCACCTTAGACATAGAGCCCACCGTAGACCTCTTCCGTGTATTCTACCAGCGGCAATTAGCCAATGGTTGGGTGTCTTTCGCTAAACGGAAAGGTAGAATGCAATGTTATAACAAAAAAGTAGACTCCCTAAGAGACTGGAACAACATATTCTTCTGGCTTGACGACGCAGTCTTCCCTTTCCACTTTCCTTTTCTGACCCCCGAGATGGTGAGGAAGGACCCCTTACCTGGCCGCCACTCCTATGATCCTGAAGACGCGGAGACTTTAAACAACAATTGTATCCCTGTACAACCGTATCTAAAGAGTGTGATAGTCACCTTGGACTAAGCCGCGCACCAATTTGTGGCGCGGACAAGATACCCGTCTTCTGCACCCAGGAAGGCCAGGGTTAGTGGTTCTTCCTCCCATCCACCGTAGCATTCTGTAAGTTCCTTCATGTGCCAAGAAACTAAGTTTTATCTTTCTGTTTGTTTCTTTTCGTGTTGCGCAGTTATGGATCTTTTAGAGCTCGTTCGTGGTGCATTCCCGGAAGACTTGATGGTGTACTCTCGTCCTGTGAGAGAAAATGAGGAATCCCTCCCAGACCGTGCCCACAAGAACACAATGGACTTGGAAGTTGGAGAGGCATCCGCTACCCAAGAAGATGATGACACAGGCGCGGATCAGCCACCCCCTTCACCACCAGGACAACAACCACAACAACCACTAGTAGCACAACAACCACTAGTAGCACAAAAACCACCAGTAGTGCAACAGCCACCACCGCCCTTCCTCAGCTCATCGCTGTCTTCGAATGCCGAGGAAGGCAAAGAAGAATTTGATAAAGAAGACACGTCTACCTTGGGGAAGAGACAAAGGAGCCCCCCAACGGCTTCTCGCAAAGCTGCGCGCACTAGGGTCGGTCTCTCCTGGACGGGGGCGCGCACAACCGAAGAAGAGTTCGAGGAGAACCTCGTGAAGACTCCCCTTCGCACTCCTCCAGTCACCATCAACCTAAGGTAACACTCTTCCCATACCTTCGTAGTGTACGTTCCATGTCACTTTCATCTTACCACCATTCCTATGTATCAGTGACGACCCAGAGAAGTCTTCTACGAAAGCTGATTCCACGCCTTCCCCCCACAAGGAAACTTCATCACCAGGGGAAAGTGCATTCCTTCAAGACCATGTCTTTGCTCCCAACTGGGAATTGCCTGCATCTTCTGACCTGACAAGCACCTTTGACTGCGCAAGCTTCTTGGATAACATCGTGCCCCATGGCCGCGCGAAAAAATTAGAAGGAATGAGCGATGCTATCCTGGCCGATGAAGCCAGCTACCTAGCAGCGCAACATGTGACACTAACGTCACATCTTAAAAAGAGATTCCTAGACCTCTCTGCCCAAGTCCGCACCACGGAGGAAAGACTGAGGCAAATCACTGAAGAAAAGTCCATTGCGTTGGGGGATATGCAAGAAAAGATTAACCAGGAGATCGAGAGAGGTAGAAAGGATGCAACCCTACTTCATTCTTTGACAGAGGAAAGAGTCAGGCTATCTAGCGCTCTAGATGAAGAGCGCGCCCAGCTCAACCAGCTAAAGGCCTCCAACCATGTTGCTATGGGGGCCTTCGAAGAAGGAAAAAATAAATTTGTAGCTGATGTTGACGCATTGGGCGCCAAGGTGAAGGAAGAGGTGAGCGACCTCAGCGGTTAGTTAAAGAGGCCGAGCTTAGAGCTTGATGAAGACCTGTATCCCCGCTTGATGAAGGAAACAGCTGAGAAACGATGGTTAATGCGCCATGGATTGCGCTTAGCTGCGATGGGTGCCCTGGAAGACCCCTCCTTGCGAACTTATTTTTCCAAGTCTATGATAGCTGCGATTAACGAGAGTACTTCCAGGGGTTTAGTGAAAGCACACGAGGCCAAATTGCTGAAGAAAGACCTAGCAGAGGTATCCTTTTATGACCCAAAGGCTAACTCCAATATGACAACAGCTTTGCATGATATGAAAGCCTTTCCACTGCCATCCTTTGGCTTAGAGGATAAGGACCATGAGGTGCCCTTAGAAGTGGTGATGGAGAGCCTTACACTGGTGCGCCACAAAGCGGAGGGCACATAAACATTGTCGGACTTCCACCTTAAACCGTCCATGGAGTAGCTGACAATACCTATATTGCACATCCTAAAGACGTGCTTGATCCATTCAGGATTGAGAAGGAAGTTCCACTATCCGAGGTGCTCGCAGCCTATGAGAGCCGTACTACTGCGAAGAGGGGCCTTTCGAACATAGAGGTTGCACCATCTGTTGGCGCGGTCCATCATGCGCCCTTCATTCCTATGCTGCCACTGCCACTGCTAGAAAGGGACTCTCGCACACTGGACCGAATGAAGAAGAGCTTAAGGGACCATCGCGCTACCGCTTACTGCCCATCGCTGCTGAAATTGAAGAGGTCGTCATCCGAGACCCATTTGCTTACCAACCACTATCCTGATTTGTAAACGTGTTGCTTATTTTGTTAAGTGCAAATGTTCACTCTTGCTTGTAACAAACAATATTTTTTGATGTATGATAAGTGTGCTTAATGTTTGTAACACGACTTTGATGAATGATTTAATGTAAACTCATAAATGGTCCATATGGGTTTGAGAAGCTCATTACGTGCGCTATACCGCTACTACCATAAGGACGGCCACGTGAGACTGACCAATTGTTAGGTGCGCAAGTTTGTGTCTTAACAGTCTAAGAGTTTACTGGCTGCATAACTTGCTACGACGTCATAAATAGCAAGGGGCCTAACAAGGATACAAGATCCATGGTCGATGGGGTTGCATCCCACTTACTCGACGAGTCTAATTAGTAGGGTAGGCTCATTCCTCTTATTTCTCCTGGAAACGTTGTGCACGCGTGCGCCAAGAGGCAAGATATAAGACATAAATAAAAAAGAATATGTATGACAAAAAAGAAATGTTTTCAGAATGCGTCGTGGAACTAGCTAGGTACCACGACAGTTTTATTAATGCTTAATTTGTAATACACGAAATAAAAGAAAAAGCAATACATTTATTCAAGAAATCTGCCGCTAAAGGTAGCACTTCTTTAGATGGCATATGTTCCAAGGCCTTTGCAGTTCGCGGTCATCCATGTCACGCAACCGATACGCGCCATTCCCTAATGCGTCTGTCACTATGTAAGGTCCCTCTCACTTAGGTCCAAGTTTTCCTGTATTCTCAGCGCGACTGGCCGCGTTTGAGCGATACAAAAAGTCACCTGGTCTGAAGGAGGTCTTGCGCACCCTAGCATCATAATAGCCTTTCATCTTTGCTTTTGACTTAGCTTCGTAGATTGCTGCTAACTCTCGTCGCTCCTCGATTATGTCTAAGTTCAATCGCAGTTGATCGTCATTAGTAACCATGTCTACCTCCGCTGTGCAGAGTGTTTGTAATCCGATCTCAGCCAGAATGACTGCCTCTGTACCATATGTTAGGGCGAAAGGGGTATCACCCGTGGCTGTCTTGATCATCGTGCCATGTGCCCACAAAACATGCGACAACTCATCGACCCACTTCCTATTGTGTTCCCCCGACCGTGCTTTTATGCCATCCCCCAAACTCCTGTTTGCTCTTTCCACAAGTCCATTCGTTTGTAGATGGGCGAACGATGCGAACCGTTGATGTATTCCATTCTTCGCGCACCAATCCTTCAATGGGTTCTCTACGAACTGCTTTCCATTATCAGAGACTATTTCACCGGGCAGTCCGAAACGACATACTATGTTGTCCCATACGAACCTTTTCACCTGGTTCCCCATGATCGTTGCGACTGCCTTCGCCTCAATCCATCTTGTGAAGTAATCCATCGCGACTATGAGGAACTTAACTCCCCCCGGCTACGGGAAAAGGTTCCGCAATATCTATTCCCCATTTGAAGAATAGCCAAGGGGAGGTGACTGGCGTGTGCTCCTCCTGGGGCTGCCGAGGTGTTGGTCTGTGCACCTGGCAGTCATTGCATTTATCAATGAGTGTTCGCGCGTCTGCATGCATAGTTGGCCAATAGTACACGCTGCGCAACGTTGTTGCTACCATGGACCTTGGTCTTGTGTGCATGCCGCATGACCCCTCGTGGATTTCGCTAATGATGTACTGCGCCTGGCGTGGCCCTACGTATCTTAAGCATGGCTGGAGGAATGATCGCTTGTAAAGGACCTCACCTCTGACTTCAAATTGCCTCGAACGTCTTCGTACTCGTCGTGACTCGTTTTCGTCATTAGCGATTGAATAATTCGTAAAATAATCCACAATCGGCGTCATCCATGTAGGGCCTTCTTCCTCTACGACCGACGTGACCTCTTGCTCTTTAATTGACTTGTCCTTGAGAATTTCTACCAGGACTTGTTTTGATAGGTGTGCGAAGCTGGTAGATGCTATTTTACTAAGCGCATCTGCTTTCTTGTTCTCCCCCTAGGTACTTGGCGTATTCGGAACTTATTGAACCCTTCAATTAATGCTTTGGATTTTTGTAAGTATTGCACCATGTTATCTTCTTTCGCCTCGTATTCGCCAAGTATATGGTTTGCTACCAATCGAGAATCTACGTTTGCTTCGAGATTGCGCACACCCATCCGTGCTGCGATCCTCAGCCCTGCTATGAAGGCCTCATATTCTGCCTCATTATTTGTGGTTGTGAACTCAAAACGCAATGCGTATGTGAATTCCATTCATTCAGGGTTGGTAAGTATGAGACCTAAGCCTGATCCGTCGGTGCAAGAGGACCCATCAGTGGACAAGACCCACGGGGTTAGGTCTTCTTCCTTTTGATCTAACTCTTGAACGCCCTCTTCTGGCTTTTCAATGATGAAATCTGCCAAAATTTACCCCTTTACGGCATTGCGCGGCCTGTAAGTGATGTTGTGTTCCCCTAATAGAACACTCCATTTCTGGAATCTACCTGCGTCCTCCGGTTTTGATATTACCTGCTTTATGGGCTGATCAGTTATCACCACTATTAGGTGCGCTTGGAAGTATCGACGCAACCTCTTTGCCGCAAACACCAGCGCGAGTACTAATTTTTCCATTAGGGTGTAATTTAGCTCCGAGCTTTGCAACGCTCTAGTTATGAAGTATACTAGAGTTTGCACATTTTCTCTATCCGTCATTAGCACTGCGCTGATCGCTCCGTGTGTAGCAAACAAATACATTATCAGCTCCTCGTTAGGTCGTGGTGCGACTAGCATAGGGAGCGAAGCCAAATGTGTTTTCAATTCCTTGAAGGCCTTTTCTGCTTCCTTAGTCAAATTGAAGTCCCCTTTCTTAATGCACCTTTTGAGTGTTTTAAATAAAGGGAGTGACTTTTCCACTGACTTAGACAGGAATCTATTCAGTCCTGCGAGCTTACCATTCAGTGATTGTACTTCCTTTTTGTCTTTGGGCTTTGGAGTTGGATGACCGCATCTGTTTTTTCCTGACATGGTTTGATGTCGTTGGGGTCAATCATGTATCCTAGGAACATGCCTTCCATTGCCTCAAAAGTGCACTTTTTGGGATTTAACTTCATGTTTATTCTCCTTAGTGTCGAGAATGTTTCCTCTCTATCCCGGATAAGCTCGCTCTCTGTATGACTTTTGATTACCAAGTCGTAGACATATACCTCCAAATTTCGCCCTATTTGGCTTTCAAACGCTTTATCAACCAGCCGTTGATACGTGGCCCCTGCATTCTTGAGTCCAAATGGCATTTTTATGTAGCAATACACTCCCTGGCTGGTATGGAATGTTGTTTTTTCCTCGTCCTCTTCTGCCATTTGTATTTGGTGGTATCCCTTGTATGCGTCCAGGAAACATTTGAAGGGGTATCCGCACAATGATTCCACCTTCCAATCTATCTCCGGGAGTGGATAGCAATCTTGGGGACAAGCTTTATTAAGGTCTGTGAAATCAATGCACATGCGCCAGCTACCATCATGTTTCTTCACCATTACAGGGTTAGCGAGCCAGTCATGATAGTAAACTGTTAGCCTCAAAATATTGAGCCAAACAAGAATGCTCGGTCATATGTTTATTATGTATCGTATTTTAGAACGTTGTAATAGGTAGTATATTAGTCGTGTTATATGGGCTTAACTTTAGGCTAAAGTTCATTGATAAGTAACTAAAGCCCAAAAGGAAAGCCCGGCCCAAACCATATAGTCCATAAAGAAGCCCGCATGTGGGTGGACTATATATACCCTTCCTAGCATGTTAGGAAGGGTGTTGGTCATTTCATTTTCTTCTAATCTAACATTCCACAAGTTTCACCAACCATTTTCTCTCTACTTTCTCTCACTACTTTCCCTCTCTAGAATTCTTCTCATATCTACCTTTCTTTCTTTAATTCGTGTGCTAGAATCATCATATATTAGGGACAACAATTGGTATCAATCGCCATGGGGTAGTTTTGTGATTGGTTGTAGTTATTATATTTGATTCGTATGATTTCATCCATAAATCATCTCGAATTCAATTTTTTTTGTGTTTTTCGTGTTCTATATCTTGCTACAAATCTTCTATATACTTGTTGTAGAGATTTGGTTGTTTTGGTTTGGTTAAAACATGATCTTGTTGCCTAAAAGTTGCTAACTTTGTTGCCTAAAAGTTGCTAAAATCGTTGCCTAAAAAGTTGGAAATAAGGTCCCTTATTGCGACAGCTTAAATTTCGGAAAAGGTAAGTACGGTTTCGATCGCAATAACCCTAGGGTTTTACTTTGCGATCTAAGGATTCCGATACCTTATTCCGATCTGGACATTCCGATTTTACATTGCGATCTGGGATTCTGACGGTTTCAAGGGATTTTTGAGTCGTTACTTTGCCAAATTTGTTTTAGACACATTTCGATCTGAACATTCCGATCTGAACATATTCCGATCTGAACATTGCGATCTGGGATTACGACAGTACATTGCGATCTGGGATTCCGACAGTGCATTGCGATTTAAGCCACATTCCGATGAACATTCCGATGGTCATTCCGATGGCACATTACGATGGACATTCCGATGGCACATTCCGATGGACATTCCGATGACTTGTTTAGCTAAATGTTGTCCGAGTATTTTTTCGACTTAGCCACCATCTAGACTAATTTCGTAATATCGTTTACACGAAGATTAAAAAAAAAAAAGAGTTTTTTGGCGGGAAACCATTTTAAAATTTATTTTTTCCTAGACCATTTTTAGGCCATTTAAGCTTCGATTTCAAATTTTGGCGATGCGAAAAATTTTTCGACCAAAAATTCAAATTTTCGGACCAAAATTCAAATTTTTAGGCCATTTTTAGGTTTTATTTTTGTCAAAATTTTTCTCTTTTCAAAATTTTTCCCTATTAGTTTTTGGCTATTTCGGACTTGATTTCAAAATTTGGTAAGACAAAATTTTCAGTTTACCGTTTTGTCGGACTGAGGAATTTACTGTCGGACTGGGAAAAAATTGGAATTTTCAAAATTCAAACCACAAACCAATCACACCATAACTACTTATGATCTAAAGTCAACTCATCAACTGTGTCACCCATTATGGATTCCGTAACACAAGATGTGCATGCACTCAAATCTAGGATGTCGGTTGCAAAAGAACGATGCATGACACACTTTAGATCACTCCAGTCACACCTTCAAGTTATTTCAAATGACGATTTAAAAGGCACTCGCGTCGAACTTGGATTCAAACGGGTATTCATGTCACTAACTGGTCAAGATGTTGAGACATTCACAAGAACAATGTTACTCAATGCAGCTCACCTTGAACAACAACTTGCCAACGATGAATTTCAAGAGGTTGAATCCATAGATGCCGTTTTGGTTCTCGAAAATCAGTTTAAGCAATTCATTGGTACACAGGTGTCTGTACACTATGATCGAGAATTCATAAACAATTACTTCTTTAAATATACTCGGTTAGAATTTCAAGAATTCAAGGAGACGTTTCTTCAGCACATGAGAGATATAAGGAAGTTAATTGCCGAAAGAACACGTCATAAACTACCAGTTGAAAGACGGGTGAATGAAAGACTGATGCAGACGAATGAGATCAATGTCGATGATGGTCAAACATTGGACGATTGTTCGATTATCACAGAAATCAGCGGGATAGAATCAGAACAACAACAAACCATCCACAGCTCAGGGAATGATCCAGCAGCCGATGATGCAGATATCAGACCCATTTATGACGAAGAGCCAATGGCTGAGGTACAATTAAATGCTGTGTATGATGATCATCAATATATTGATTCTAAGATTCATGAGCTTGAAACTATGTTAGCTCAAAAGACAAAAGATTTTGAGGTTGCCAAACTCGAGTTTTTAAAGAAAAATGACAAATTTGAATCTTATTTTGAAAAACTTGAAAAAGCAAACGTTGTTCTTGAACAAAAACTGGATCGTAAGATTCAAGACTCTAATGCGGAAAAAGAACATTTTGTGAAACAAATAAATTTGTTAGAATCAAAGTTGGCTTCTCAAAATCCAAGTCCTCCGCCTGCTTCAGTAAGTGAAATATCTGTGCAACCTATCGACACTGTAGATAGTAATGACGCGAATGCTGATAACGACATATTTGATAATATAAACATTAAGTTAGAACAACGTGTCGCTCAATTACTTCTACAAAATGAGCAATTGAAAGCTCAGATTCAGGAAAAGGTTTTTGCATTAACAGCAGTGAAAAATGAATTAAGGAAGCTAAAAGGAAATAGTGTGGATACTAAGTTAGCAAATCAGTCTATCTTGGGGAAACCTCCTACTCAACCATTCAGAAACCGCTCAGTTGCTAGACAACCGAATGCGTTTAAATCTGAACGACCCAAAACATCGAACTCGAGGTTTGCATCCCAAGTTGACATGCGTAGCAATTTGCCAAACACTGTCACTCCACAATCTAGATACTCCTTAAGATATTCTGCCTATCTAAAACCCAATCACATGAATGATTCAAGCAACTCTAGCAATAGCCACAAGAACATGCCTAGGCGAAGTTCAAATGTCACAGGTTATAAAAGCTATCTAGAGGATGCTAAGAAAAAGACACAAGCAAGAGATAGGACCCAACCGAAACCTAGGAGCGCTAATCACACATCTAGGAATTCTAGACCCTTCTATGATGTGCCCAAATCAGCCTATCCTAGGAACACTAGATCCTTCTGAGATGCTAAGCACTTTGTTTGCACGAAATGTAACAAATGTGTGTTTAATGCCATTCATGATGATTGCATCACTAAAGTCCTGAACAAGGTAAACCAAACAGCTAGAGCATCTCAAAGATGGAACCCTATAGGAAATAGTTTTTCTCCAACTAAGTCTTCCGCGGTGCATGAGAAAGCTAAGTTTCCTAGACCCTGTCTTAAGTGGAGACAAACAGGTAGAATCTTCAAAACAACTGGTCTTAAATGGGTTCCTACTGGAAAAATATTTCCCTCTAGCACGACAAAGGTTCACTGTGAACCCCCACATGGTTCTCACAAAGATATCACTAACAAATATGCAAGCATACAAACTACTGATGAAAGTGCAGGTAATCAAGTAAAGGTTCAACAAGAACATAAAGGTTTTCCTTATTTATACCGTTCAACAAAAGACACTCTCAGAGTTTGGTTGCTGAAGAAACAAATATCAGAGAAATATGTGTCTCAGGGGTTTCACAAGTAAGCAACACTATGGCACTTGAACAAAGCAGTTTAAGTCCCGATCCACATCGACAAACGACTTCCGTTCACAACCGCACGGAACTCGGAACTCAAGACCACATCAATGAACCGTCAAGTTCAAAGCTGGTTCCTGAACATGTTCCTAGAGCAGATATGACAGTGGACACGACACTTGAAGAGTTGGAAATGTTATATGGACCAATGTATGATGAATATTTCACGGGGGACAAACAAGTTACATCGAAGTCTTCCGCTGTCACTCATGACACGAATGATGATACCGATCATCATCAACAAATGGATACAACTTCATCTACTTCAACACGGGTTGTTGCAGATTTACCTCCTCAGAATATCAATTCAACAATCGATCCTACAACACCCACAACTACTGTCATTGCTCCAGAGAACACAAATCAAGCAGACGATGCATTATCTGACGATGACAATTTTCACAACCCATTCGGTACACCGGTACACGAAACTGGAGAGTCTTCTACTTGCCATGTTGATTCGTCAAATATGCATACGTTTTATCAATGACATCCTTCAACACATCATTGGACCCGAGATCATCCTTTGGTTCACGTAATTGGAAACCCTTCACAGCCTGTTCGTACAAGACGACAACTAGCAACCGATGGCGATGTTTGTATGTTCGCACTCGCCGTGAGTACAGCTGAACCGAAAAACATCAAAGAAGCCATGGCTGATCATGCTTGGATTGAATCGATGACGGATGAACTTCAACAATTTGAAAGACTTAAAGTCTGGGAACTTGTTGACAGACCATACGATGTAACACCATTAAATCTTCGATGGATCTGGAAAAACAAGATGGATGAAGAGAACACGATCATCAAGAATAAATCTAGGCTAGTGGCTAAAGGGTATGGACAGAAAGAGGGTATTGATTTTGAAGAATCATTTGCACCAGTAGCTCGAATGGAAGCGGTCAGGATTTTCCTTGCCTATGCTGCACATAAGGGATTCATTGTATATCAAATGGACGTAAAGACAGCGTTTCTTAACGGTCCTTTGAAGGAAGAAGTCTATGTCACGCAGCCGGAAGGATTCGTCGATCCTCATTCTCCTGACAAGGTGTATCGTCTCCACAAAACACTTTACGGACTCAAGCAAGCTCCAAGGGCGTGGTACGACGAGCTCTCGAAATTTCTGGTCTCCAAAGGTTTCTCAAAAGGTTCCATTGATTTAACTTTGTTCACTTATAAATATGGGGATGACATTCTGCTTGTGCAAATTTATGTTGATGACATTATTTTCGGGTCTACAAACCCAAAACTTTCAAAATGGTTTGAAAAAGTAATGCACAACAGATTTGAAATGTTTATGATGGGCGAACTAAAATTCTTTCTAGGAATTCAAGTTCACCAATCCCCAAGTGGTATCTTTATAAACCAAGCTAAGTATTGTCAAGAGATAATCAAAAAGCATGGTATGACTTCATGTGACCCCGTTGGGACACCATTATCAACCACATCCCTAGATGCTGACTTGGAGGGATTACCCATAGATCAAACGAGATATCGTTCCATGATCGGGTCCCTCATGTACTTGACAACAAGCATACCAGATATTCATCATGCTACATGTTATTGTGCACGATATCAAGCACGACCCACTGAAAAGCACCTCAAGGAGGTTAAGCGGATCTTTCGGTACCTCAAGAATACCATTCATTTGGGACTCTGGTATCCGAGGGAAACCGGTTTCTTTCTAACGGCCTATTCAGATTCTGATCATGCAGGGTGTCTTGATATACGAAAAAGTACTTCTGGTGGTGCACAATTTCTAGGTCAAGATAAGCTTGTGGGATGGTCTTCCAAGAAGCAGGATTGCACGTCACTTTCATCCGCCGAAGCGGAGTATGTGTCTCTATCTGCGTGTTGTGCTCAAGTTCTTTGGATGAGAACACAACTCACGGATTATGGCTTCCACTTTGATAAAGTACCTATGTACTGTGACTCAAAGTCGGCCATAGCCATCTCCTGCAATCCAGTACAGCATTCCCGCACGAAGCACATCGATGTCAGATACCACTTCATAAAGGAACAAGTTGAAAGAGGTATCATTGAATTATACTTTGTTGGAACGGATTACCAATTAGCCGACTTGTTTACGAAAGCTCTGTCGAAAGATAGGTTTGAGTACCTCGTTAGGCAAATTGGTATGAGATGTTTGACTCCAGCAGACCTGGAGATTCTGGCAAAGGTGCCTGCTTGATTTATCTTTCAAACATCAACCTGTAAATATCTTTGAAAAAGCAAAATACAAAAATATAAAACACATAAAAGCAAAACACAAAACTAAAAATCTTTCGAAATCCAAAAATATTCTTCTCGACATGTCTTTCAGTATCGATAATATGGACGTACCTAGAAATGTCGCTCAATAACGACACGGGTGTGTACATAAAGCTCGAATGAAAGTTGTAAATATTTTTCAAAACATGTCATTTCTTCTTTTAATAAAGGAAATTGTCTATTTTGGACAAATATTTCCAAACAACGGGTAGAGCAATCTATCACGGGTTGAGCTTGTCACAAAACATTCAACGTTTTGAGCTCAACACATTGGCTTGTAATCACTTTCAGATTGCAACCCGGATCGATATTCACAGGAGAGTGTACGATTTAGTACTCTTACCCTCAGCAAAAGAAGAGAAATCTTCTTACACTTGAGTGGATTCGTCAAGACATTCAAAGTCTATGAACTCAAGTTTATGCTTTAGAAAAACCTTTCGACAAAAAGAATTGATTTTTCAAAAAGCGTTGAACACATTTTTTTCAAGAACTTTTCAATGATATTCAAAATCTTTCAAAAATTGTGTGTTCAACAACTCCCTTCCTCAAAAAGCGAAATGTGGATCATATCCTCACAATGACAATTCAATTGGATCAATTTTTGAGGGGGAGCATTTTAACTTCATGCAAAAGATTAACACATCTTTCTCCCAGAGATTTCAAGACTATTTTTTTTTCAAAATATATTTTAATCAAATTTGGTATCTCTAATATCAAAAGATTTTATATATTAGAGATAGGGGAGAAAATGTGATTAAAATGTGATCTAATATAAGACTCAAGCACTTTCACTCCTACCTACATGTGCGAAACACTTTCGATTATCGATGCACATGTGAAGGGGGAGCTTTTCTAAAACGACAAAACTAGCAAGGTGTTAAATGTTTTTCAAACACTTTGTTAGAATTTAAAGTGGTTTTCATGGTTACGATCAAATACCCACAACATCTTTAATTCACGACGTTATTGGTGTCAAAAGGGTGGTTAGGTTTAAGTCCTATGATCCAACCAGAACCGGAGGGATCTTCCCAGGGACAATCCAATAGATTATTAGAAGTCCTTAGGAAAGATGGAGTAGAATGTGAACGTAGTTGAATGCCGACTAAGTACTGATGATAGCACTAGAACAATCACAACAAGGTGCTATTAATGATGTCTTGGTAAGCATTGAAGGGGTTGAAGAATGAAAAAGAAATGTAAGGATAAAGGGTCTAAAGAAAGAAGCCCTCCATACAACTTAGGCAGAAACCGGGTCAACTCATCATGAAGACAAACTCATCATGGACCCAGTGATGTGAAGCACAACCCTTTCCTAGCTACTCAGGCTTCTCTCAAAAGAAGTTTGTTTTATTGTCACGGAGATCAACACGACTTCTATTGACTTTCTCACTCCGAGATAGTTGATATTGAATAGGTGGCATCTGCTCCAGCCTCCGACCACTAAAAGTGCACAAACCGAGTCTAGAGCCAAGAGATCAATCAAATCTCGTGAGGACACACGGATGAAGATCAAGAGAGTCCTACGCTATATCCTTGCGATATTGCTAGAACACTCAGAGTGATACTACTTAGTATTCACAATGATGAGTGGAAATCCTTCCAGTGTTAACATCAAACAACACTGCGGTAGGTCATATGCAAGATTCTTTATGAATTGAACATATGTAAAACTGAAAAGCAACAGTGGTTTGATTCTGAATTGATTCAAACTCGTTTCAGGTTTCTACGCAATATCTTTATGGTCTTGCCAGAACATTCAGAGTGATATTCATTAATATTCACAGTGACGAATGGAAATCCTTCTAGCGTCAACCTCAAACAGCGCTACGGTAGGTGACTTGTGAGATTCTTATGAATCAAACTTGTGTCAACTGGAAAGCAACAATGGTAAGATTCGTTAAGAATCAAACTTGTTCCAGGAATTTGAATTGACGACTTTAATCAAACGGATATCTATCCAATTGATTCACTCTTTATGTTCGCAGTCTTGCTTTGAGACGGTCGAGTAAAGAGAACGGCTAGTACAGCCGCGAAACCCTGTCAAGGAGATTCTTAATTGAATCTACCTGATCACAGGTACGGTATTTAATATCGTATAACGGTCTTCACCGACCGGAGGTAAAACGCTACCGATTTAGGACGAATGTCAAATCCATTCAGTCCGTGTCTATGTTTTGTCTCGAGAAGGTGGCGTCACGGTGTACACAGCAAAGTCAATGATTCAGAAACCACATACTCATGCCTAAAGACATATTCAACTATTAATAGTGTGAGCATGTGGATGAAGACACAAGATCACAAGATGGCAAAGATAAGTCAAGGATGATTTGAAGATCTCAAGCTTAAAAACAAAGTCGAAAGACAACGACAAAGGCTCAAAGATCACAACATGAAGGAACAAGACTACGATTAGACGTTCAAGACTCATTTATGGCGAGATTAGTAATCTCTACAAATTTCCTAAATGACCAAGGTTTATGACCTCTCATTGGGGGAGATTGTTAGCCTCAAAATATTGAGCCAAACAAGAATGCTCGGTCATATGTTTATTATGTATCGTATTTTAGAACGTTGTAATAGGTAGTATATTAGTCGTGTTATACAGGCTTAACTTTAGGCTAAAGTTTATTGATAAGTAACTAAAGCCCAAAAGGAAAGCCCGGCCCAAACCATATAGTCCATAAAGAAGCCTGCATGTGGGTGGACTATATATACCCTTCCTAGCATGTTAGGAAGGGTGTTGGTCATTTTATTTTCTTCTAATCTAACATTCCACAAGTTTCACCAACCATTTTCTCTCTACTTTATCTCACTACTTTCTCTCTCTAGAATTCTTCTCATATCTACCTTTCTTTCTTTAATTCGTGTGCTAGAATCATCATATATTAGGGACAACATAAACTTCCCTCATAATTCCTGCGTCTACTAGTTTTTTCACTTCCTCGAGTATCGCCTTATTGCGTTATGGAGCCTGTCCTCTTTTCTTTCGCCTAATCGGAGGGTACCCTTCGCGGATCTGGAGCTTGTGCTCGGCTATTGACCTTGGTACCCCTGTCATATCTTTGGGTTTCCACGCAAAGATGTCTAAGTTGTCCTTTAAAAGGCGACAAAGTCTGTCTTTCCTTTGTCAGACAATGTTCCTCCGATTGTGATCTCTTAATCCGGATACTACGGATGTACTGCTATTTTTAGATTTGGCGGTGAGTTTACCTTAGGTTCCATTGTGACCCGTAGAGGTTCTGTGACCGCGTTACACTCCGGGGGAGTTATCGCTGTATTGAAGATCGTTACGATTCCTCCATCCACTGGGAACTTGATCATGCCATGAGCTGTGGAAGGTACCGCTCTCATTTCTAGTATAGCTGGTCGCCCTATAATTCCGTTATATTACGATGGCGACCGTATGATCAGGAAACTCATGGAGACGTTTGTTGAGTGCTCATTGTTTCCTACCTTCACTACTAGCTCTAGTTGGCCAAAGGCCACACCGCTTCTCCACTAAAACCGATGAGCGGGGAGGTTGCAGGTATCATTTGGCTCTGTACTTCTGCACTAAGTTTCAGGAAGCAGTGCTCATACATTATTTCTGCTGATGAACCTCCATCCACATACATGTGATGTATGATGTGCTGACCAATGCTTATTTCTATAACTAGCAGGCCATCTGTGATGTTCCTCGCATTGAGTGGGGGGAAGGAAATGTCTTTTCCCTTCGAGAATTTTTGGCTCACTTTCTGTTTGGTCCTTCGTTGCCACGATTCCACCATGTAAATATTCATGCTAGCGACCTTTTGTCTATCGTCCTTCGTGGTTTCTTTGACAAGGTGTTTTAGCTCGCCTTTCTGTTGGGAATAAATTTAGGCCAGAACACTTGAACGCTGACAAGAACAACTTAAGCGTTGACAAGAGCAAAGTGAGCGCTGACAGCATAAGCGTTGACAAGATAAAGTCAAGCGTTGACAGATTGAAGACAAGCACTGATGGAAGATATGAGCTACACGTTTATTATATTCTAGATTACTTCTAGTAAGGATAGAAACGACAATGTATTTTCTATGTTTATCTTTACCTAGAATAGTTGATTCGTAGCTTATTGTACAAGACTTCTTGTTCTATAAAAGAAGGTCTTTTAGGTTAAAGTAAAATATCAGTTTTCATAGTATTCGCAAGTTAAACCTTTCATTGTAATCAACACGATTATTCTAATACAAGTGAAAGTTTGTTTAACATCATTGTGTTTTAGATCAAGTGTTAATTCCGCATAACACTTTGTTACTTTATTCATAAGCAAAGGTTTCTCTACGTGTAGTACTTGATCTAATCTCGTATACACAAAGCTTAATCGATCTAAGTTTGGGATCAACAAGTGGTATCAGAGCTTGTTGAGAAACTTTTGATCTTTAAGTAACGCAAGAACCCTAAAACACCAAAAACCCTAAAAACCCTAAAATTCTCAAAACCCTAAAAACATCATGTCTGGCACAAATCAACCTCCTGCTTTGCTACAAAACAACTTCTCAAACCCTAGCATCAAAATTCCCATGTTTGATGCCAGGAACTTTGAGCTTTGGAAGTCCAATTTTGAGCAATATATAGCTATTCATGACTACACTCTTTGGGAGATTATCGAATATGGGAACACATTCGATAAAGCAGCAAAGATTACTGCTGCAATTGCCACAAGGACAGCTGTTCCTAATTGTCCTGAATCTGATAAGGTGGAAAAGCCTGAAGATGGGAGAGCTGTAGCTGTTGAAGATATAGCCAAGAAGAGGGTGGACATGAAAATCTTGAATATCTTGAAACATGCCCTAGGTCATGAGAATCAGCACAAGTACAAACGATTTGAGTCTGCAAAAGAGCTTTGGGAAGCTCTTGAAGTAGCACATGGTGGCAATGCTGACACAAAAGAAGAAAAGAAGAAGCAACTATTGCATGAGTATGCTGTCTTTAAAGCTCAACCTAATGAGAATCTCAGCAGTGTGAGAAGTAGACTTCTTGACATCACAAGTCAACTTTCCTTCATGGGAAAACAGATTGATGACCCTGAATTGAATGCTACTTTTCTCAAAAGCCTTGGTGATGTATGGAAGATTGAGACAAGATCCATTCTTGTCAATAATACCCACAAGACTTCCAGGTTTGATGACATCTTCAACAAGTTAAGACTATTGGAGAATGAATGGCAATTGGAAAGTGATAACAAATCTTCCAGCAGCAACATGGCCTTCTTTTCACAAAGTGAAGGCCAATTTGATTCCATGAACTTCTATGGACATTCAGCAACTGGATCTCAAGGTGTCAGCGCTGGATGTCAATCTGTCAGCGCTGGATCATATCCTGTCAACGCTTTGTACTCAAGCGCTGACACACACAATCATAGCGCTGATAGAATTAAACCTGCTGGTTTTGATCTTGATACTGTGTGTGCATTCATTGCTTCTTTGCCCAGTGATTCAAGGATTACATATGAAGATCTTGAGCAGATAAGTGATGAACAATTGGAAGAGATGGACATCAAGTGGACTATGGCTCTTGTAAGTTTAAGAGCAAACAGGTTCAATAAAAGGTTCAAGAAGAAGATGACCTTTAATGCTAAGGATGTTGCTGGATTTGATAAATCCAAGGTGGAGTGCTACAACTGTCATAGGATGGGGCACTTTATGAGGGAATGTAGATCTCCAAGGAGATCTGATGCTGGGAAGCCTTCAAGCCAAATGATTAAGAGCCCAGATCCCAAGGCCATGGTTGCTGTTCAACAAATTGATGGTGTTGGAGAATGGGATTGGAGCTGGATGGCTAAGAATGAAGAAGAGGACAGAGCTTTGGTTGCTGAAGTTAAAGAAGAGCATGTTGAATATGCTCTCATGGCACACTCCTCCTCTTCATCAGATAATGAGGTATATGATGATGCTTTCTGTTCTAAGGGTTGTCGTTTAAATACTGAAAAATTAAAACAAGAGATAGTTAAATTATTAGATGAGGCAAGTACTGAAAGATGCAAAGTATCTAACTATCAAGTTGCTCTTACCCAAACAGAAAAGACAGTATCTGAGTATAAGAAAATGGAGTTTGATTTAAAGGATCAAATAAATATCTTAAAACATGAGTTACATCAGAGTAAGGATGTTCAAGATATAGTAAATAGGGTTAATCTTGATTTGATAGCTCAGTTAGAGGAGGCTAACAAAAATAAAGATAATGTGAGTCTTAAAATCCAGAGATTTGATAAGGCCACACAATCCCTAGGAGAGTGTGTTAGTAAACAAAGAGACTCTAAGGATATGAGTGGGATTGGGATGAATAATTATACTGTTGTTCCACCACCAGCTGGGGATTTCTATGGTGTCCAATCAAAGGACTTATCTTGGACTGGCTTGCCAGAATGCCAAGAGGAGGAGTTTATTCCTCCACCTAGAGTGACTTCCCCAGTTGAAGAATATCAGCAAAAGCTGACTGACCTAGAAGAGTGGAAGAAAGCTAACCACACTTTGTTTGTTAAGGGAGGGTTGTTGTGTGAAAGTCCAAATGAGCCCACACCAAACATGATACCAATTGATGAGTCCATTGATCGTAAACCTATTAAGATCACACACCCTACCACTGGCAAAGCTGTTGACCTTGGCCCACAAACTGTTAGAAAACCTAGTGTTAAATATGCAGAGATGTATAGGAATACTAGGTCACCAAAAAGCCAAGTTAGTAACCATGGAACAGGCTTCTTTGCTTCTAGACCTAAGACTATGTCTAGAAAAGCTTGTTACACATGTGGTAGCTTCTCACATTTGGCCTACAAATGTGTCAACGCTTCCAATGTCAACGCTGATAGGAACCATTTCAGCGCTGACAAAAGTCAACATAGGTCAAACACTGTCAGACCCAATACCTTTGTGAACAAAAGTTCACAAGTTGTTAGACCAGCCCCATTCTTTTCTAGAGGGTCCAACACACAAGGCCTAAGACCTTTTCAAAAGTCAAATACTTGGTCAAATAGGCAATGGGTTCCTGTAGCAAACCCTAGGTTCAACGCTGATAAGAGCAATCGGGGCGCTGACAAGAGAAATTTCAGTGCTGACAGACACACTGCTAAACCTAGGTATTTGCAACCACAGGGAAATAGGTCTAAAGCTTCTACTAGCTTAACATGGAGACCAAAACAAGACCAAAACCCTAATTCTACTGGTATTTCTATGACATGCAACAAGTTTCATTATATTTCTAAGGCATTGTCAACACCAATTGGGGTTAACTGGGAATTTCATTCAAACAGGGATGAAAATGGGGTTGTTATGAGAACCAAGTCTGTTCTTGTTGAACAACCAAATGAATCCAAGTCTTCTAAGGCTTGGGTTCCCAAAGAAAACTAATGTGTTTTCTTTATGTGCAGGGCATTCAGAAGAAGATCAATGATTATGGATACTGGGATAGTGGATGCTCAAGGCACATGACAGGAAAGGAAGACTATCTGACCAATTTCTCTCCTATTCAAGATGGTGATAAGGTATATTTTGGAGGGGGCTACGACACCATTACTGGAAAAGGAACCCTTGTCACCAACAATCTACGGTTTGAGAATGTCTTCTTGGTGAAAGATCTGGATTATAATTTGTTTAGTGTATCACAAGTGTGTGATAACAAAAATAAGGTTCTTTTCACAGATACTGAGTGCTTGGTGTTAAGCAAAGATTATAAGCTCCCTGAAGAGAAATACATAGATTTTAGAACACCAAGACATAAAGACATATATAATGTGAATCTTAATGGAATTAAGGTAAATAATAAAATGTCATGTCTGTATGCTAAAGCCTCAGTAGATGAAAGTAATCTTTGGCACAGGAGACTAGGGCACATAAACTTTAAGAATATCAATAGACTTGTGAGGCTTGGTTTAGTTGATGGTTTGCCTGAAAAGGCTTTCCACAATGACCACTCTTGTGTTGCATGTCTTAAGGGCAAGCAGCACAAGGTCTCATTCAGGTCTAAACAGGTGCACTCTAGTTCTAAACCACTTCACTTATTGCATATGGACCTCTTTGGTCCAACTAATATAGAAAGTTTGAAGGGTAAGTCATATTGTTTTGTTATTACTGATGATTACTCCAGGTTTACATGGACTTTCTTTTTAGCCAAGAAAAGTGAAACTGCCCTAAGTCTGATTAATTTCATTACCCAAATTGAAAAGAAGAATGGTAATGAGGTCAAAATTATTAGAAGTGACAATGGGGGTGAGTTTAGAAATCAGTTGTTAGATGATTTTTGTGCCAAGAAAGGGATTACTAGGCAGTTTAGCATAGCTAGAACCCCACAGCAAAATGGGGTTGCTGAAAGGAAGAATAGGACCCTTATTGAAGCAGCCAGAACCATGTTGGCTGATGCCCACTTTCCTATAGCCTTTTGGGCTGAAGCTGTTAACACAGCTTGTTATGTTCAGAATAGGGCATTGGTCAACAAGATACATAATAAGACACCTTATGAATTACTTTGGGGAAGGAAGCCCAATATTGGCTTTCTCAAGCCATTTGGTTGTCATGTAGTTGTTCTAGAAACTAGTGAGGCCCTAGGTAAATTTGATTCAAAAGGTGATGAAGGCTACTTCATGGGTTATTCAGTGCAGAGTAAAGGATATAGGGTTTACATTAAAAAGGAAAAACGTATACTTGAAAAGGTACATGTTAGGTTTTTAGAAAGTAAACCTAGTGATCCTGAGAGTGGTCCAAATTGGTTGTTTGACTTAGAACCTTTATCTAGAGCTTTAAATTATATGCCTGTTACTGATCCAGACATTGTGAAGGTAACTTCAAGTGTTTTGGAAAAGAGAATTGGTAATGTTTCAGGTATACAGGTTGCTAAGGAGGATGGACCACCAGCAGCTAAATCATCTCCCACACAAGAATTTGTTACACTTCCTATATGGACAGATGAGTATTATGCTGCTGCTACTGCTGCAAGGAAAGATAATGGTGGTGTTCAAATACCACCAAATACAAACATGCATGATTCTTCAGGCGCTGACAAAGGGAAATCAAGCGCTGATACGACCAATTCAGACGCTGATGGCTCCAACGCTGACAACACCAGTTCAAGCGTTGTTAGCCCAAACGCTGATAAACAAGGATCAGACTTTGGAGACACCTTTACACAGCTTTTCTCTTCTCATTTTGAACAAGGTGGACCTTCCAATGTCCATGAAGGGATTTCTGTTGATCAAGAAGAATCTGAGGAAGAAGATATTGGCAACATGGAGCGTGAAGTTGAGGACACCAGACTTGTTGAAGGAGGAGTTCTCACTTCCACAGCTAAAGATCACCCCACATCTCAAATCATTGGTGATGTTATGGCTCCAGTTCAGACAAGAAGATCCCATCAAGGTCTTGGTGGATTTATTGCCAATATACATAAGAAGGTTGATACCCCTCTTGTACAAGCATGTTTGTTTGCCTGTTTTCTGTCACAGGAAGAACCCAAGAAAATTTTTGATGCTCTCAAGGAACCAAGTTGGGTGGAAGCAATGCAGGATGAGCTTCACCAATTTGCTATACAGGATGTTTGGGAGCTGGTTGATTGTCCTAGATATGTGAGACCAATTGGGACAAGATGGGTTCTAAGGAACAAGAAAGATGAAAGAGGCATTGTGGTCAGAAACAAGGCACGTTTGGTAGCCCAGGGATATACACAAGAGGAAGGAATTGATTATGAAGAAGTTTTTGCACCAGTTGCAAGAATTGAAGCTATAAGAATTTTTCTAGCTTATGCCTCTTGTATGAATTTTACTGTTTACCAAATGGATGTGAAGAGTGCTTTCCTCTATGGGACAATTGTTGAGGAGGTTTATGTAATGCAACCTCCTGGTTTTGAAGATCCTGAGAATCCAGACAAGGTTTATAGAGTAAAGAAGGCAATGTATGGACTTCATCAAGCCCCAAGAGCATGGTATGGTACATTGTCCACCTACTTGGTGGAAAATGGTTTCAAAAGGGGCACCATAGATCAGACACTATTTACAAAGAAGAAAGGAAAACATGTGTTGCTGGTGCAGGTCTATGTTGATGATATCATTTTTGGGTCTACTGATCCAAAAATGAGTGAGGATTTTTCCAAGCTCATGACAGATAAATTCAAGATGAGTGCAATGGGTGAGATGAACTTCTTTCTAGGTTTACAAGTTCAGCAGAAAGAAGATGGTATCTTCATCTCCCAAGACAAGTATGTAGCTGAAATCTTGAAGAAATATGGTTTTTCTCCACATGAGAAGGAGGCTTCCACTCCTATGGATAGACAACACCCTTGGGGAAAAATTGGAGCTGGAAAGGATGTGGATGTTAGGCACTATAGATCAATGATTGGCTCATTGATGTATCTTACAGCCTCAAGACCTGACATCATGTTTGCTGTGTGTGCATGTGCACGCCATCAAGTGACTCCCAAAGAATGTCACCTTTTTGCTGTGAAGAGAATTTTTAGGTACCTAAGATGTTACCCAGATCTTGGATTGTGGTACCCAAAAGATTCTCCCTTGGACCTTATTGCATATTCAGACAGTGACTATGGTGGTGACAAGTTTGATAGGAAATCCACAACTGGTGGATGCCAATTTCTTGGGAGCAGATTAATATCTTGGCAATGCAAGAAACAAACAGTGGTGGCAAACTCTACAACTGAAGCAGAATATGTTGCTGCAGCTGCTTGTTGTGGACAAGTCTTATGGATTCAGAACCAGCTGTTGGATTATGGGTATAATTTTATGCATACCAAGATTTTTGTAGACAATAACAGTACTTTATGCATTATTAAAAATCCTGTACATCATTCTAAAACCAAACACATAGAAATTAGACATCATTTTATAAGAGATTGCTTTGAGAAAGGTTTAATACAACCAGATAGGGTAGACACAGAAGATAATGTGGCTGATTTATTAACTAAACCTTTTGATGCTGGAAGATTTCAATATTTGGTAACAAATATTGGAATGGTTAATCTCACTTAATATGTGTTTTGGAACCTTTTTGTAAAAGTATGTATAGGATAATGCATTGTTATTGGTCTTTGGGATGATTTAGATGTTCCACATTATTTTTCTAACACTGACAAGGGTAAATGTAACGCTGTCAAGTGTTATTTTGCCGTTGTTGGAGATATTATTGTCTAACGCTGACAAGAGTTCCTTCAACGCTGATAAGTGTTGTCGGGACGCTGTCAGCAACAAATGTTAGTTTTGTGGTTTTCATCTAAATGTGCAGGTAATGGTAGCTTTATGCCATTGGATACAGAGTTGCTTATGGATCTTTGAAGAGCTATTTGGACATGTTTTGTTTATGGATGATGGTTGAAATATTTATATTCCTATCTTGACATAAATTTTTAATGTTCATATATATTTTGAGAACTCATGTATCATAGTTTAAGGGGAGGTTTAAGGAACCTTTAGGACTCTTGGGTATTCTTAGAATACTCTCATCACAATTCTAGATTGTGTCCACTGGTGAGTATGGGTTAGTTTTACTAAACCATGAGGCACTGTAGCATGCATAGTATATCAACTTTGCATGCTGCCAAGACATTTTTGGCCTAGAATTGGTTGTGGTCTGTTGGGAGGCTTGGGAATCCTTTTGATATGGGTTTTACCTGGGGGTAACAAGGATTTTATGAGGTAACTTGGTTGTTAAGAATTTTGGTTAGCAAGGGACACTAGAGGACTGTTATGTCTATCTTGCTTATGCAAGTGTGCATAACTGGACAGTGCTTGCCGCCCTATGATAATTATCAGCTTTTGGTTATCTTCTCTAGGATAAATTACTTGTTAAGGTCATTTTTCACTTTTTAAAACAATTTTATTTTTGGACGCTGACAAGATTTTTCCAAGCGTTGTTGTGACCAAAATGGACGCTGACATGGCTTTAGGCGAACGTTGACAAGATTATAGCCGTTGGGCGTTGATGGGTTATATTTGACCGTTGACAAACAATGGGACCTACCCAGTTGTAACTTTTTGACATATTTTCAAGCCGTAATTTTAGGAGTTGTTACTTTCATTAAATGCATGAGATAACTTATAAACTTTTTCAATATTTTCATGATTGATTTTTGAAAATCTTTGCCTATTTTTGGGCCAATCACGTGCATTCATCCACTCCTATAAATTTGGCTCCTATTTTAAACAGGGTATCTATAATTCTTGTCTAACACTTTTCTCTTATCAACCTTCATCTTTTATACATCAAATTAACAGCTTTCATCAATGGCACCAAGATTTAACTCAGCAGAATTGGATTTGGGGTTCAAGTCTCAACACAACATGATTGCTTATCTTGTTGCTGATAATACTTTGTTCCCTCAATACACTCAGATGGTGGAGTATTTGAATGCATCCCCATTAAGGTATGCTCTTTCTCATGCCCCACTCATTCCAGTCACACACATTAAACAGTTTTGGAACACTGTCAGTTCCTCAACAGTTAATGGAGTGACAACATTGAATTCTATTGTACATGGGAGACCTTGGGTGGTTACTGAGGCCTTGGTACGCCAGGCCTTGCATCTTAATGATGCTGATGGTATAACCATGCTTCCCATATCTGAAATAGAACAAGGGCTTAGGGCTTTGGGATACCCTATTCCTGATGAAGGTACTCTTAATAAGTACCATAAGCAGGAATTTCCCTCAGCCTGGAAGTACCTAATTCACATTCTCCTTCAATGTTTGAGTCCCAAATGTACTGCACACAATGAGATCAATAGATCCATTGCAACTGCTATTGTGTGTATTGCAACAGGGCAAAATTATAACTGGTCTAAAATGATTTTTGAAGGAATGTGTAAAAACAAGGGGACAAAAATGACTTTAGCTTATCCCCGTTTTCTGCAAATGGTTTTTGATGCTCAAAGATATTGTTCAAGGGATCACAATGACTTTTATAAGATCCCTGAACAAAAGAAGGCTATTTTTACCAAGATGAATTCACCACCTCATAGAGACCTACCATTAACCCCAGCCATGCTTGCTGTTATTGCAGCAGCACAACCCCAACCAGATCCTCAATCTCATATTGACCCTCAACCACAACTTGAACCTATCCCTGAACCTTTACCCTCACCTGACCAAATGCAAATAGACCAAAATCCTTTTGACGCTGACACATCTAATGTGGGCGTTGATATGCCTATTTCCACCGCTGACACCCAACCATCACAATCCCAAACACCCCTTAACCAACCTACATCTACACCATCTTCTACACCATCTTCCACACCACCAGAATATAGGTTGATTAAACGCCAAAGGACTGCTGGAGTGTTCTCCTCTGGTGGTCCTAGCCATGTAGTAGAGAGAACCACCACCACAAGTGTGGCTGGTGACCTGGATGAGGCTGAGACTATTGGTTCTGGCTTAGAAGCTGGCCAAGACAGTCCCACCATAATTAAGTCCTCATCCATGCCCAATGAACCTAACTTGGGAGGTCAAATTCCCATTTTGGAAGAGGGCAGACTGGAACCAATGACGCTTTTAGAATTGACGGCTGTCTGCATTAGCTTGCAAAAGCAAAATGCAGACTTGGTACAAATTGTCAGTAACCAAGGCCTTGAACTCAAAGAATTGAGGGAGAGGATTGTTGTTTTGGAGAGTGCTCATTCAAGGGGAGGTATGGAGGAGTCTTCCAAAGGGGAGGAAGCAAGAAATCTGAGTGATAAGAGCAGTCAAGATGGTCAATCATTGGATATTGCTGAAGCTCTTACTACATTGAAGGAACAAAAAGGTTTTGATACGTCCTTAATCTCTCCAACCAATTTAAATTTGTCATTTACAGATATGTTGAGGGAGGTTACACAAGGCGCTGAGGGAAAATATTTGAGCGTTGATAAGACAAGTTTGGACGCTGACAGAAGTATTTTGGGCGCTGATAGAGGAGATTTGGGCGTTGACAGATCTGCATATGGGGGTGATGTATTCCAGTCATCATCTATCATCAAAGACGTTCCTACTCAGGTATTATCATCTACCCTACCAACAATTTAACCAACAGATAAGGGTAAGGGTAAGTTGGTAGAAGAAATTGTTCCAAAGAATGCAGCTCAGGTTGAATTTGATAGAAGATTGGCTGAGCAAATGATGGAACAAGGTGAAAAGGAAAAGTCACCATTTGTTGTGACTTCTGAGGAAGAAAGTGATGGAGCTAGCTCAGATTCAAGTGTGATGATTGTTGAACCAGAAAGACTTGAGTATGGTGATGAGCTTGCTAGGGAAAGGCTGAGAGATTTGAAGTTGCAAATTGATTTTGATATGCCAGAGGTAGTTCAGATGTACAATTCTTGGGAAGAAAGCTGTATGGATAATCCAGACTTGACCATTTCAGATCAAATATGGGGTTTGGAAATTCTTCTTAGAGTTCAGCAGGATTGTAAGGTGATGCTGAAGTACAAGGCAAGCAACATTCTCTCTGAATTGAAAAGGGATAGAAGGAAGCTCTACTTTATGTTGCTCAAATGTCATGGAGTTGGATGGACACATCAGAAGCTGAAGGCTTTGACATTTGATGAATTGGAACATAGGGCTTATCCTATTTGGGTGAAAGTGCAAGAAGAAAACACTTTCAGACTTCTTTCAGATGAAAGAAAGGAGCAACTTGCAGAAGAGATGGCAATCAAGAAAGCTATGATAGTTCCTAGACCAGTAAAGAAGGGATTTATTCTTGAGTTTCCAAAAGATATGTCTCAACTATATCCAAGTGAAGCAATCATTAGAAAGAGCCTAAAGCTCTCCCCATTAGAAGCTTCAGATATGGTGCATGTGTTACCACTAGATTCCAGGAATCCAATTGTAAGTTATGAGGAAGATGAATGTGGATTCTGGAAAATTGGAAGATTTGGCATGGAGGTACACACTTTTACCACTCTCATATCTTTATTTGCAAGTTGTGACAGAGAAGACTTGGTGGACCTTTGGAGGTTACTAGAGACCAAGTATGAGGCTGAAGCACCAACTTCAGCCAATGGAATAAAACTTTGGACCACATTCAAAAGAATGTGTGGGACAAAAGAAGAAGATCCTGAAATATGGAAGGATCTTGAAGATGACCTCAGTGGTCTTCAATGGAGGTTATATTCAGCTGCTGGTGTATACCATTTGAGTTCTACAAAGTTTGCTGAGTATTTACTTGTAGATGCTCAGTATTTCATATCCAAGGCTGTTTTGGAGAAGATGAAGGACACCCAGTTGGAGATAGACTATACAAGTGACGTGGCAAAGAATTTGATCAGATTTATTTATCATCAATATGACAAGGTTTGTCAGACTCCTCCAAGTTCTTAATGTTTATTCAGAAACTTGATCATAAGAGTGGATATCAAGTTTAGGGGAGGATTGTTGGGAATAAATTTAGGCCAGAACACTTGAACGCTGACAAGAACAACTTAAGCGTTGACAAGAGCAAAGTGAGCGCTGACAGCATAAGCGTTGACAAGATAAAGTCAAGCGTTGACAGATTGAAGACAAGCACTGATGGAAGATATGAGCTACACGTTTATTATATTCTAGATTACTTCTAGTAAGGATAGAAACGACAATGTATTTTCTATGTTTATCTTTACCTAGAATAGTTGATTCGTAGCTTATTGTACAAGACTTCTTGTTCTATAAAAGAAGGTCTTTTAGGTTAAAGTAAAATATCAGTTTTCATAGTATTCGCAAGTTAAACCTTTCATTGTAATCAACACGATTATTCTAATACAAGTGAAAGTTTGTTTAACATCATTGTGTTTTAGATCAAGTGTTAATTCCGCATAACACTTTGTTACTTTATTCATAAGCAAAGGTTTCTCTACGTGTAGTACTTGATCTAATCTCGTATACACAAAGCTTAATCGATCTAAGTTTGGGATCAACACTTTCTTTACCCTATTCTCGATATATTTTTGCAGCTAAATACATTCATTCGTAGCATGCACCCTCTCATCGTGGTATTCACA
Source organism: Glebionis coronaria (assembly GCA_025667525.1). Lineage (NCBI taxonomy): Eukaryota > Viridiplantae > Streptophyta > Magnoliopsida > Asterales > Asteraceae > Glebionis > Glebionis coronaria. The sequence continues at coordinate 611,255 of CM046880.1, forward strand.
GTATCTATTACCGACGCGTTTTTCGACCGGGGTGGTCATTGGCGTTGGCCTTGGGAAACTCGCACCTTTTGATACGAGGATTTCTCTTGGGGTTAACTTAAGGGGGTAAACCTAGAGTTATAAGTTTTCCCCTCTCTTCTCCTTCCTAAGTAATCAAGGCCTAGAGGTTTGCCTTGCTTGTTGGGCCCTTCACTGGGCGCGCGGATAGATATGTGATCATAAGCGTTTCGTGCTACTTCTGAAGCAGCTGATTCTCCTTGTATGAAAGACCTTACTCGCCTTAGCACTCCATCGAAGGTTTCAGGCGTTCTTTCATTCAGCTTTTTTATTACATCGCTGTTTCGTATATCCGCCATGAAGCAAGATACTTTCAAAATTTCTGGGCAGTCTTTTATTTGAAGACACTTGTTGATGCAAAAGTTGGGGTAGACCGAGCTTGACCCAAATTAGGTTTAATTTGGGGTCTTGTGTACTCTGGCTCTCGCACCAAGTGAAACTTGTTTTGGGGACCCGGCACACTAAACAAACACCGTTAGGCTTACCGTGGGTTTGTGACCCACGATTAGACTCCGGCGTGAGAGTAAGTAATCGATTTGAGTATATTAGTGTTTAGGGTATTGTGTGTATCGTACCTTTGTGAAACCAAAGGGGTTCCTTTTATACTCGAGAGAGTCCAGGCTGGGCTCCCTGTTCTTGCGGCCTAATGAAGAGATAATGACTCGAAATAGCTTGATCTTCATTATCTAACTAAGGCAAGTGTATATCCCTTTTCCTTAGGCGAATATAACTATAATATAAGTTATATTCTGTCTGATCATGTCGCACTACGACGAGGACTTGGCTAAGTAATCAGCCTCTTGTGCGACAGCGGCTTACCGGGCCTTCTGGGCCGTGTGCGCACATCGCACAAGTATCCAATCCATTCCTGATGGATGCGGGTAGTACCCGTGAGTCGGACTATCCAGCCCGACTAGGGACTATACGTCATCATGTCCCCCCAATCTAGTGGCCGCAGGTCTAATCCGAGGCTACTAGACTATAATCAAACCAATCCGCGGCTACTAGACGATAATCAAACCAAAACAGTCGCATAGTCCAAGCATAAACACAAATTTTAAATATTCCCGCCAAGAAGACATACATCCCCCCTTTTACCTAACCTCCTTGGTACCCAGGAAAAGCGCTTGCCACGTCATAGTTACCCTTTCATCTTCTACCGTTAGATCTGGCAAGTGGGGGACATGTGGCACACATCTGACCATGAACAGTAAAACTAGGAAGCCTATATAAACCCATCACGCCTCCTTTTGACCGTTTACCATTTACAAAACCTTCAAATCACCATTAACGCCTCTATCATATACCATCATCACCGGATCTCTTATCAAGGTAATCCGCGCGACCACTGTTTTGTATACACAACGCCATGGTGAAACAGCTAACCGACTTTACGTCAATCTTGACCATTGAGCAGCTAGACGAATTTACCTCTGACTTCTACATACCCAACTACCTGCACCCAGAAGTTCCAAACCCGCAACATAATATAAGTCAGTTCCCCGCAGGGAAGATAGGATTGTACACCCATTTCTTCGATTACACAAACCAGCGTATACCTATGTCACGCTTTCTCCAGAGCGTGCTATTACACTATGAGACCCACGTCTCCCAACTGCATTGCATAGGGGTAGCAAAAATTTCAAATTTCGAAATAAACTGTCGCACCCTAGACATAGAACCACGGTATACCTCTTCCTCGTCTTCTACCAACGGAAATTAGCCAATGACTGGGTATCCTTCGCTAAGCGAAAGGGCGGTATGCAATTTTTCGATGGAAAGATAGATTCCTTAAGGAAATGGACCGACAGATTCTTCTGGATCGACGAAGCTGCCTTCCTTTTCCACTTTCCCTTCTTGACCCCTGACACTGACGCGAAAACCTTGAGCAACAACCGCAGAGATCTGTGGCGAGTGTGTTAGTCACTCTTAGCTTAAGTCGCGCAGTCATCTGTGGCGAGCACAGGGTACCAATGTTCCGCAGAGAGAGTGGTTAGGGTTAGTGGTCCTTCCCGCCTTCATCATAACATTCTGTAAGTACCATCGCATATCAAAAGACTAAAATATGTTTTCCTGTTTTCTGTTTGCCTTCTTTCGCAGTTATGGACGTTCTTGACCTTGTCTGTGGTGCCTTTCCCGAAGATTTGCTGGTGTACTCTCGCCCTTAGCAGGAAAATGAAGAGTCACTCCGTGACCGTGTGTAGAAAATTACCATGGACCTAGAGATTGGGGAGCCATCTGCCGCCCAAGAGAGTGAAGACACAGGCGCAGACCAACCACCTCCCCCTCCACCAGTTCAACAGTTGGAACAGCAGCCACCCATACAACAACAACCACCACCCTTTCTCAGTTCCTCGCTGTCTTCAAACAATTACACTGGGGACGCCAAAAAAGCCGTGGCTGGTTTTGAGGAAGAGGATATTACTTCCTTAGGAAAAAGACACAGAATCCCCCCATCATCTCCACACAAGTCCGCACGCATCAGGGCCGGCCCCTCCTGGACAAGGGCACGCACAACCGAGGAAGAGTTTGAGAATAACCTTGCAAAGACCCCCCCCCACACACTCCTCCCGCCACCATCAATCTAAGGTAACCATATTCTTCTATACGGTAGTGGTTAGTCATACGTTCTTCCTCATATGTCACTATTTTCTATGCGTCCACCTAACCATTACCCTTATGCAGTAGCGACGAACAGGAAAAGTCTGCTAAGAAAGCAAAGACCACGCCCTCCCATCATAAGGAGACTTCATCAGCGGGGGGAAGCGGGTTCGCACAAGATCCTACCTTTGCTCCTGACTAGGAGCTGCCTGCGTCCTCCGACCTAACAAGTGTTTTTTACTGCGCAAGCTTCTTAGACAACATCGTGCTGCCTGGCCGAGAGGTAGTGCTAGAAGGGATGAGCGATGCTGTCCTGGCCGACGAGGCAAGTTATCTGGCAGCGCAACATGTTACATTGACTTCGCACCTCAAGAAGAGATACCTGGGGTTATCTGCCAAACTTCACACCACGGAGGAAAAACTGAGGCAGATCACTGAATAGAAACCCTTCGCTCTCGGCGTTATGCAAGAAAAAATAGACCAAGAGGCCGAGAGAGGAAGAAAAGATGCCACCCTCCTCCATTCCTTAACAGAAGAAAGGAACAGGCTATCTGCCGCTCTTGATGAAGAGCGAACCCAACTCCACCAGATAAAGGCCTCCAACCTAGTTGCTATGGGGGCCTTTGAGGAGGGAAATAATAGGTTCGTTGCTGATGTTGATGCTCTGGGTGATAAGGTAAAGGAAGATGTAAACGATCTCAGTTGTCAACTGAAGAGGCTGAGTATCGAACTGGATGAGGAACTGTAACCCCGCCTAATGAAAGAGATAGCTGAGAAGCGGGGCTAGCGTGCCATGGTTTGCGACTGGCCGTAATGGGCGCTTTGGAAGACCCCACCCTACGAACTTCATTCTCCAAGTCTGTCATAGCTGCAATCAATGAGGGCACTTCAAGAGGTTTGGTGACAGCGCATAAGGGTAAGTTACTGAACAAAGAACTATCAGAGGTGTCTTTTTATGATCCAAAGGCTGATGCCAAGCTTACCACCGCCTTGAAAGAAATGAACGTATGTCCGTTGCCCTCTTTTGGCCTGTAGGACAAGGATCGTGAAGTCCCCTTTGAAGCTGTAATGGAGGGTCTCACCTTAGCGCACCACAAGGTAGAGGGCGCAGAAGCTCTATCGGACTTTCACTTAAAACCATCGTTGGAGCAACTGACTATACCAATTTTTGCTTATCCCAGGGATGCTCTTGTTCCCTTCAAGATTGAGAAGGAAGTGCCACTATCTGAGGTCCTTGTAGCGCACGAGAGCCACGCTGCTGCCAAGAAAGCCCTGTTGAACATAGAAGCGGCACCTTCCATTGGTGCGGCCCATCTTGCTCCTTCTATTCCTGTGTTGCCATTGCCATTGTTGGAGAGGGATTCACGCCTGCTGGACCGGATGGAAAAAAGTCTGAAGGATCACCGCACTACTACTTACTGCCCTCCTTTGCTAAAACTGAAGAGATCCTCCTCCGAGACCCACTTGCTCTCCAATCGCCTTAGGTATTCGTAAACATTTTGTATTTGTTATCCACGAACGTTTGCCTTTGTAATAAACAATATCCATTTTTTGTTATGAAAAGTATATTTAATGTTTATAGCGTAATTTTGCATAATAAATTAATGTAAACTTATAAATGGTCCATATGGGTTTGAGAAGCTCATTACGTGCGGTGTACCGCTACTACCATAAGGACAGTCAGGTGAGGGTGACCAATTGTTAGGTGTGCACAAGTGTGTCTTAACATTCTCAGAGTTTACTGGCTGCATATCTTGCTACGACGTCATTAATAGCAAGGGGCCTAACAAGGATACATGATCCATGGTCAAAGGGGTTGCATCCCACTTACTCGACGAGTCTAATTAGTAGGGTAGGCTCATTCCTCTTATTTCTCCTGGAAACGTTGTGCACGCGTGCGCCAATAGGCAATATATATAATAAAAGAAAGTATGTATGACATAAAGAATTTTTTTAGAATGTGCTGTGGAACTAGCTAGGGACTACGACTGTTTTATTAATACTTGCAAGATTTTAAATACATAAAATAAAAGAAAAAATAATACATTCATTTGGGAGGTTCGCCCTCAAAGGTAGCATTTCTTCAGATGGCATATGTTCCAAGGCCTTTGTAGGTCACGACCATCCATGTCGCGTAACCGGTACGCACCATTTCCTAGTGCGTCTGTCACTATGTAAGGTCCCTCCCATTTAGGCCCAAGCTTTCTTGTGTTCTCAGCGCGGTTGGCCGCGTTTGAGCGATACACGAAGTCACATGGTCTAAAGGAGGTCTTGCGTACCCTAACATCGAAGTAGCCTTTCATTTTCGCTTTTGACTTAGCTTCGCGGATTGCTGCTAGCTCTCGTCGCTCCTCGATTATGTCTAAGTTCAATCACAGCTCATCGTCGTTAGTAACCATGTCTACCTCCGCTGTGCGGAGTGTTTGCAATCCGATCTCAGCTGGAATGACTGCCTCTGTACCATATGTTAGGGCGAAACGTGTATCACCTGTGGCTGTCTTGATCATCGTGCGATGTGCCTATAAAACATGTGACAACTCACCGACCCACTTCTTATTATGCTCCCCCAATCTTGCTTTTATGCCATCTCCCAAACTCTTGTTTGCTCTTTCCACAAGTCCATTCGTTTGTGGGTGGGCGACAGATGCGAACCGTTGATGTATTCCATTCTTCGCGCACCAATCCTTGAATGGGTTCTCTACGAACTGCTTTCCATTATAAGAGACTATTTCACCGGGCAGTCCGAAACGACATACTATGTTGTCCCGTACAAACCTTTTCACCTGATTCCCCATGATCGTTGCGACTGCCTTTGCCTCAATCCATCTTGTGAAGTAATCCATCGCAACTATGAGGAACTTAACTCCCCCTGCGACTACGGGAAAGGGTCCCGCGATATCGATTCCCCATTTGAAGAATGGCCAAGGGGAGGTGATCGACATGAGCTCCTCCTGAGGCTGCCTAGGTACTGGTCTGTGCACCTGGCAGTCATTACATTTATTAATGAGTGTTCGTGCGTCTGTATGTATAGCTGGCCATTAGTATCTGATGCGCAACGCTGTTGCTACCATGGACCTTGGTCCTACGTGCATGCTGCACGACCCCTCGTGGATTTAGCTTATGAGGTACTACGCTTGGCGTGGCCCTACACATCTTAGCCATGGCTGAAGAAATGATCGTTTGTAAAGAATTTCGTCTCTAACTTCAAATTGCCTTGATCGCCTCTGTATTCGCCGTGCCTCGACTTCGTCATCTGGGAGGGAATCATTGGCTAAATAGTCCACAATTGGGTTATCCATGTAGGACCTTCTTCTTCCACTATCGCGGTTACCTCTTGCTCTTTTATTGATTTATCCTTGAGGATCTCCACTAGGACCTGCTTTGACAAGTGCGCAAAACTGGTAGACGCTATCTTGCTAAGTGCGTCTATTTTCTTGTTCTCCCCCTGGGTACTTGGCGTATCTGAAACCTATTGAACCCCTCAATCAGTGCTTTGGATTTTTGTAAGTACTGCACCATATTATCTTCTTTTGCTTCATAATCGCCAAGTATATGTTTGCTACCAGTCGGGAATCTACGTTCGCTTCGAGATTACGCACGCCCATTCTTGCTGCAATTCTTAGCCCTGCTATCAGCGCCTCATACTCTGCCTCATTATTTGTGGCTGTGAATTCAAAACGTAATGCGTATGTAAACTTCATTCCTTCTGCATTGGTGAGTATGAGTCCCGCGCCCAATCCATAAGTGAAAGATGACCCATCTGTGAACAACATCCACGGGGCTTGGTCTTCTTCCTTTTGACCTAGCCCCTAAGCGCCTTCTTCTGGATTTTCAATGATAAAATCCACCAGAATTTGTCCCTTCACGGCATTGCGCGGTCTGTAGTGTTGATCCCAAACTTAGATCGATTAAGCTTGTGTAAACGAGATTAGATCAAGTTATACACGTAGAGAAACTTTGTTTATGTATAAAGTGTTATGCGGAATTAACACTTAAACAAGAACACACAAAGATGTAAAACAAACTTTCACTTGATTGATAATAACGAACTTGCTTACAATGAAAGTGTTTAACGTATGAAAACTTATATATCAAACATAACCTAAAGGTCTTCTTTTATAGACATAAGAAGCCTTGTACAAGAGTCTACGTATCAACTATTCTAGGTAAAGATAATTATAGAAAATACAATGTTGAACTTATCTTTACTAGAAACAAACTAGAAACATAATACGCGTAGACTATATCTTTCTATCAGTGCTTGTCTTCAACCTATCAACGCTTGACTTCTTCTTGTCAACGCTTGATCTGTCAGCGTTTGTTTTCTTCCTATCAATGCTTGTTTTCCTCTTGTCAGTGCTCAAGTGGACTGGTTACATTTTATTCCCAACAATCCTCCCCTAAACTTGATATCTACTCTAGTGATCAAGTTTCTAAATAAAAATTAAGAACTAGGAGGAATCTTACAAATCTTATCATATTGGTAATAAACATGTCTGATCAAATCTTTGGCCACGTCACTTGAATAGTCAATCTCCAGCTGTGTTGTCTTCATCTTCTCCAAAACTTCTTTGGACATGGAATACTGACCATCTACAAGAAGATACTCATCAAACTTTGTAGAGCTCAAATAATATACACCAGCAGCTGAATACAAACGCCATTGAAGACCACTGAGATCATCCTCAAGATCCTTCCAAACAGCATGATCTTTTTCTTTTGGTCCACACATTCTCTTGAATGTTGACCAAAGTTTTATTCCATTGACTGAAGTAGGAGCTTCAGTCTCATACTTGGCTTCCAACAACCTCCAAAGGTCTACCAAGTCTTCTCTATCCACACTTGCAAAGAGAGACACAAGAGTAGTAAAAGTGTGTACCTCTTTCCCATACCTGCCAATCTTCCAAAACCCACTTGCATCTTCTTCATAGCTTATAATAGGGTTTCTGGCATCAAGAGGTAACACTTGTACCATATCTGAAGCTTCCAATAGTGAGAGCTTGATGCTCCTTCTTATAACAGCTTCACTAGGCTTCAATCTATCCATATCTTTAGGAAACTCAAGAGGAACTCCCTTCTTCAAAGGTCTTGGAAAAATCATTGCCTTCTTAAGCTCCATCTCTTCTGCAAGTTCTTCTTTCCTTTCATCTGAAAGAAGTCTGATAGTATTCATTTCCTGCACTTTTGCCCAAATGGGATAAGCCTTGTACTCCAACTCTTCAAAGGATAATCCCAACAATTTCTTATAGGTCCATCCTGTTCCATGACATCTGAATAGCATGTAGTAAAGCTCCCTTCTATCCCTTTTCAGCATTGAGAGAACATTGCTAGCTTTGTGTTTCAGAATTACCTTGCAGTCTTTTTGGACTCTTAGAAGAATCTCCAAACCCCAAATTTGGTCTGAAATAGTCAAATATGTATTCTCCATACACCTATCCTCCCAAGCATGGTACATCTGAACAACTTCTGGCATAAATATACTTGCAATTTCAACTCTCTAAGCTTCTCTCTTGCCAAATCATCACCATATTCAAGTCTCTCAGGTTGCTCAATGATCATCACACTTGAATCTGAACTAGCTTCATCACTTTGTTTTTGTTCCTCTGAAGTGACAACAAATGGTGATTCACCAACCTTCTTTATTTCTTGTTCCACAATTTGTGCAACCAACCTTCTATCAAACTCTACATGTGCTGCATCCTTTGGAACTTCTACTTCTACCATGATTCCTTTACCCTTATCTAATGGATCAATGATGGGTAAGGATGATGGTAATACCTGTAAAGATACATCTTTGATGATAGCTGATGACTGGAATACATCAACCTCATCTGCAGGTCTGTCAACGCTCAATTTGCTTGTGTCAGCGCCCAATTTGCTCATGTCAGCACTTGGTGTGTCAGCGTTCAAACTTTGCTTGTCAACGCCCAAATTACTTGTCTCAGCGCCTCTTGTAAATTGCTCCAACATAGCTGTAAAAGACAAGTTTAAATTGGTAGGAGTTACCAGAGATCTATAAAAACTTGGTTGCTTCTTCAATTCAGTTAGGGCCTCAGCAATACCCAAAGATTCTCCATTATGTGAGCCTTTATCACTCACATTAATCTGCTCATCCTCCCCTTTAGAAGATTCCTCCATCCCACTCCTTGTGCTAGCATTCTCCAAAATAACAATCCTCTCCCTCAATTGCTTGAGTTCAAGGCCTTGTGTACTGACAATTTGTACCAAGTCTGCATTTTGCTTTTGCAAGCTAATGCAGACAGCCGTCAATTCCATTAATGTGTATGGTTCCAATCTGCCCTCCTCTAAAATGGGTATTTGACCTCCCAAATTAGATTCATGGGGCATGGATGAGGTCTTAAAGATGTTAGGACTGTCTTGGCCTGCATCTAAGCCAGAACCAATAGTCCCAGCCGCATCCATCGCACCAACCACACTTGTGGTAGTGGTTCTCTCTGCTACATGGCTAGGACCACTAGAGGAGAACACTCTAGTAGTCCTTTGGTGTTTTTGCAACCTATATTGTGGTGGGGTAGAAGATGATGTGGATTGGGTGGATGTGGGAAGGGTAAGGGGTGTTTGGGTCTGTGAAGGAAGAGTGTCAACGTTTGGATTACTTGTGTCAACGCCAACATTTAATGTGTCAGCGTTGAAGGGTTCTTGGTCAATTTCCATGTGTTGAGGTGAAGATATAGGTTCTGGTATTGGGTCAAGTTGTGGTTGTGGGTCTGGTTGGGGTTGTGCTGCTGCAATAACAACAAGCATAGCTGGGGTGAGGGGTAAGTCACGGTGAGGGGGTGAGTTCATCTTGGTAAAAATAGCTTTCTTTTGCACAGGGATCTTATAAAAGTCATCATGATCCCTTGTGCAGTAATTTTGCACATCAAAACCATTTGTAAAAAAGCCAAAGTCATCTTATTCCCTTTGTTTTTACACATGCCATCAAAAATCATTTTTGAATAATTAAACTTTTGCCCAGTAGCAATGCACACAATAGCACTAGAAATGGATCTATAATCTCATTGTGTGCAGTACACTTGGGACTCAAACATTGCAAGATGACATGTATGAGGTACTTCCAGGCTGGGGGAAACTCCTGTTTATGATATTTGTTTAAAGTTCCCTCATCGAGAAAAGGATAACCCAAAGCCCTTAGTCCTTGTTCTATTTCATTAATGGGAAGGGTGGTTATACCATCTGCAAAGCCTGGTGAACCAAGACTTCAGTAACCACCCAAGTACGCCCATGAACAATAGATGATAATGTAGTCACATTATTAACTGTTGAGGAACTAACAGTGTTCCAAAACTGCTTAATATGTGTGACATAGATGAGAGGAGCATGAGAAAGGGCATACCTAATAGGAGATGCATTCAAATACGCCACCATCTGGGTGTATTGGGGAAACAGAGCATCATCAGCGTCCAAATATGCAATCATGTTGTGTTGACTCCTGAATCCCAATACCAAATCACTTGGTTTAAATTTTGGTGCCATTGATGAAGAAAGATGTTTGTGAATGATTGATAAAGATGAGTTATAGGAGAAAAATGTTAGACAAGAATATGAGGTACCCTGTTTAAAAATAGGAGCCAAATATATAGGAGAGATAGATGCATGTGATTGGTCAAAAATGAGGCAACTATTTTCAAAATATAATGATGAAAATATTGAAAAGAAAATAAGTTATCTCATGCATTAATTAAAAGTTATCTGCTCCCAAAATTACGCCCCCAAAATTCGTCAAAAATAACAACTGGGTAGGTCCCAATGAGTGTCAACGGTCAAAAATAAGCCATCAACGCCCAACGGCTATATTCTTGTCAACGTTTGCCAAAGCCATGTCAGCGTCTAAATTGGTCATAACAACGCTTGGAAAAATACTTGTCAGCGTCCAAAAATAAAAGTAATAAAAAAGAAAAAGGACCTTAACAAAGTAATTTATCCTAGTGAAGACAACTTATAAGTTGATAATTATTATAGGGCGGCAAGCACTGTCCAGTTATGCACACTTGCTTATGCAAGATAGACATAACAGTCCTCTAGTGTCCCTTGCTAACCAAAACTCTTAACAACTAAGTTATCTCATAAAATTCCTTGTAACTCCCAGGTAAACCAATGATAAAAGCATTCCCAAGTCTCCCAACAGACCACAACCAATTCTAGGCCAAAAATGTCTTGGCAGCATGCATAGTATATCAACTTTGCATGCTACAGTGCCTCATGATTTATTAAAACTAACTCATACTCACCTGTGGACACAATCTAGAATTGTGATAAGAGTATTATAAGAATATCCAAAAGTCCTAAAGGTTCCTAAAACCTCCCCTTAAATTGTGATACATATGTTGCCCAAAAATATGCATGAACATAAAAATTTATGTCAAGATAGGAATATAAATATTCCAACCATCATCCATAAATAAAAACATGCTCAAATGATTCTCCAAGGATCCATAAGCAACTCTGTATCCAATGGTACAATGCTAACACCACCTGCACACTTAGATTAAAAACCACAAAACTAACATTGTTGCTGACAACGCCACGATAACACTTGTCAGCGTTAAGGTAACCTTTGTCAGTGTTAGAAAAATATAGTGGAAAATCTAACTTCAAAAAGACCAATAACAATGCATTATCCTATACATACTTTTACAATAAGACCCCAAAACACATATTATGTGAGATTGATCATTCCAATACTTCTTACCAAGTATTGAAACCTTCCAGCATCAAAAGGTTTAGTTAATAAATCAAACACATTTTCTTCTGTGTCAACCCTATCTGGTTGTATTAAACCATTTTCAAAACAATCCCTTATAAAATGATGTCTAATTTCTATGTGTTTTGTTTTAGAATGATGTACAAGATTTTTAATAATGCATAAAGTGCTGTTATTGTCAACAAAAATCTCGGTATGCATGAAATTATACCCATAGTCCAACAGCTGGTTCTGAATCCATAAAACTTGTCCACAACAAGCAGCTGCAGCAACATACTCTGCTTCAGTTGTAGAATTGGCCACCACTGTTTGTTTCTTGCATTGCCAAGATATCAACCTACTCCCAAGAAACTGACATCCACTAGTTGTGGATTTTCTATCAAATTTATCACCACCATAGTCACTGTCTGAATATGCAATAAGCTCCAATGGTGAATCTTTTGGATACCACAAGCCAAGATCTGGATAGCATCTAAGGTACCTAAAGATTCTCTTGACAGCATAAAGGTGACATTCTTTGGGAGTCACTTGATGGCGTGCACATGCACACACAGCAAACATGATGTCAGGTCTTGAGGCTGTGAGGTACATCAATGAACCAATCATTGATCTATAGTGCCTGACATCCACATCTTTTCCATCTCCAACTTTTCCCCAAGGGTGTTCTCTATCCATAGGAGTAGTAGCCCTCTTTTCATGTAGAGAAAAGCCAAACTTCTTCAAGATCTCTGCTACATACTTATCCTGAGAGATGAAGATACCATCTTCTTTCTGCTGAACTTGAAACCCTAGAAAGAAGTTCATCTCCCCCATTGCACTCATCTTGAATTTGTCTATCATAAGCTTGGAAAAGTCTTCACTTATCTTTGGATTGGTGGAACCAAAGATGATATCATCAACATAAACCTGAACAAGTAAGACATCCTTACCAGCCTTCTTTGTAAATAATGTCTGGTCTATGGTGCCCCTTTTGAATCCATTTTCCACCAAATAAGTAGATAATATGCCATACCATGCTCTTGGGGCTTGATGAAGTCCATACATAGCTTTCTTGACTCTATACACCTTGTCTGGATTCTCTGGATCTTCAAAACCAGGAGGCTGCATAACATATACCTCCTCAACAATTGTGCCATATAAGAAAGCACTCTTTACATCCATTTGATAGACAGTGAAGCCCAAGCAGGAAGCATAGGCTAGAAATATCCTTATAGCTTCAATCCTTGCAACTGGTGCAAAGACCTCCTCATAGTCTATCCCTTCCTCTTATGTATATCCCTGAGCCACTAAACGTGCCTTGTTTCTGACCACAATGCCTCTTTCATCTTTCTTGTTTCTTAGAACCCATCTTGTCCCAATAGGTCTGACATATCTGGGACAATGAACCAGCTCCCAAACATCCTGAATAGCAAATTGGTGAAGCTCATCCTGCATCACTTCCACCTAACTTGGTTCTTTGAGAGCATCAAAAATCTTCTTGGGTTCCTGTTGTGACAGAAAACAGGCAAACAAACATGCTTGAACAAGAGGGGTATCAACCTTCTTGTGTATATTGGCAATAAATCCACCAAGACTCTGATGAGATCTTCTAGTCTGAACAGGAGACATGACATCCCCAATAATTTGAGGATAAATAGATCCAAGTCCTAACAGGAGGTGGATCGTTGTATATCAAAGTCCAAAATAAAGATTGGAGAAAAATGAAGAAGTCGTGGTCCAAGTATGAAGAATCTCTCAAAACTTCAAGTGAAGAAATTCTTATTATGAAGAGAAGACCATAATTTTAAGATCGTCTCTCAAGATTTGAAGTATGAAGTCGCTGCCAAATATCGGTCCGAGAAAGGTCTCAAATCGTGAAGCGAGTTATGCCAAGATATGAACTTTATGAGGTCCCGAGAAGCAGATTTAAAAGATTTTGTCCTTTAGCTAACTATTGATTAAATCGACCCACTTTGTTTTCAGCTTAAATAACTATCAAAATAAGTCAAACAATGCATCCTCGTGATCATTCAAGACAACAATAAAATATAAGAGATACACCTAGGAATAAGGGAGTCTAAGTGAATAATTGGGCCACATGAGTTCTGTTAGTTTGCTAACTTATAATAACAATGATCTCGTTTTTAAGCTTGGTATGGGGAACGTGAAACTTGAGAATGATGAACATTCATGACAGCCTAAAACCCCAATGTAAGTCTTTGAATTCTTTACCTGTTTTGTCCTTTTGGTTTCCTTAGTGTTTAGAATTTAATAAAGGCCAATGTGGGTTATTTATGATGAGAAATGTAAACCGTGCTTTAAAATTAATGCATTGCATGAGGACATTGCAATGGTTAAGTGTAGGGGATTTGATAGGTGTGAAAACACCCATCCTTTTACCACTTATTTCTTGCTAAAACAAGACCAAAACGCGTATTTAATATCATTTGTTTGGAATTATGCGTGGTTTGTGTGTTTGTTGTGTTTTCAGAGCCAACCGGATAAATATTGAAGAAAACATGGGATTGTACGGGTTTTATCAAAGAAAAAGACGAAAAGACGAAGTCTATAGTCCAAGAGATGCAAAAGATTTGAAGTCAATGAGCTTATTTAAAGATTTATCGAAGAAAAGGACCAAAGATGGAAGATTTATATATGTCGAAGAACTCAAGTCTATTAAACGAAGAAATTAAAAGACGAGTCGAATTTATTCATCGACAAATCCCAAATCAGAATCGAAAACGGAAACTTTACTGAAAAGACGAGAAGACAAAAAGAAAGGAGAAAAGCCCACTCACCAACCAAGTTCAAGGCCTATAAATAGGAGTCCCCTTCACAAATTAGAACTAGATTTTCATTTTCTGTTATTTTCTCTTCCTGTTTCGTAGGAAAACCAACTCCATTAAGGAGTTTGGTGATTTTTATTTTTCTTTAATTCCTCCATGATCTTGTAAGTTTTAATCTTTCCTTTTGTTTGTTTGAATCTTAATCCCTAATACAAGTTTCCATTTAATCTTGTTCTTCCTTTTCTTATTGATTCTTAAGTTTTAAAGTTTTTATTTGGTTGATTTTGATCTCTAAAAACATGTGGGTTTTGTGTTTTTGTTGATTTGGTTTAAAGTTTATCATTAGTAAATGATTGGTGGTTAGTTTGGTTTAAGTTTTGGTTAAAAACTTGGTGGATTTTGGTTTAAATTCGTGTCTAGGCTATTTCCCTGTTCTTCGCATATGTTCTGTTTCCCAGATTCCGGATGAACAAAACATTCCGGATGAGTCTTCTGAGTTAATTATTCCGGATCAGCAGTTATTCCGAACGAACGACTTTATTCCTAATAAAAAATATTCCGAATGAAGGGTTTTTCTAATTATTCCAAATGAGCTTTATGTTTTAGTTATTCTGAACCAACAAAACTTTCCGAATCAAGGTTTTTAACTTATTTATTCCGAGTCAAAGTTTATTCCGAACCAACAGTTATTCCGGATGAATTATTCCGAGTGAACAAAATAGTCCGGATCAAGCATTATTCCGCATAAGCAGAACATTCCGAACGAGTTGATTATTCCGGATGAGCAGTTATTCCGAACCAGCATCATATATTCCAAACGAAGCTTTTTGTGTTGATTATTCTGGATAAACCATTTATTCCGGATGAAGTTACATTCCGGATGAAGCCATTTTTCCGAACCAAGCAACATTCCGAATCAACCCTGTTATTCTGCATGAACCTCTTTTCCGAAGGAAGCTATTATTCCGGGTGAAGCATTTTTTCCGCATGAGCAGTTTATTCCGGACCAAGGTATATTCCGAATGAGCATCAATTCCGAATGAAGGGATTTTTACGGATGACCAATTTATTCCGCATGAAGCAAAATATTCCGAGTCAGCTATATTATTCCGAATAAGCATTACATTCCGAATGAGCAGTTTTCAGTAAGTTAAATTTCAGTTTTATTATTTTTAAATTGTTTCATCTTTAACATTAATTGCTTTTAGTTTATTTTTATTACTTCTCGCATTTACCTTTTAAGTAGATATAGACACAAAGCTCCCCCTTTTAGTCACCAATTACAACAATTCCACTTTGAACCGTGATCAATTCGAGAAGATACCGAGAACGAAACAACGACAAATATAATTGGGTACGAGCAACACGAAGAAAGATCTTGCATCAAACCTGTTTTATTAACTAACCAAAAATCAGTTATTAAAATGGCGCCGCTGCCGGCTCTTTTCGTAAGGATCAACGGTTTTTTGTGAGAAAAATTGGATTTTGGGATCCGTTCTTTCGGGAACGTTATTTTCAAGTACAAAAATTTTCAGAAACAAAAAAAAATTAAAAAAGCTATAAAAACCAAAAATATTTTCTCTTGCATTTTCTTTTTAGTGTATGCGTACTCGATCAACGTCTTATCCCGAGCCCGAGACTCTCAATAATTTAGACATGGCCGGTGTACACAACAACAGTAATAATCCACCCCACCCCAACATGAATAATCTACCCCAACCCGACCTACGAACCATGGAGGAGCTATGCCAACCTACGATGAACGGACGTGGAGGCCCGATTGCGCCGATGCAAATCACGGCTCAAGAGTTTTCGTTGAAGCATCACATGATCCAACAAATGAAAACTAATCCATTTCGTGGATTGCCGGATGATGATGCCAACAAGCACCTCGACAATTCATTACTATTACTCAAAGCATGAAGATGCCCGGCGTTTCTATGGATGTACTTCGCCTTCAACTATTTCCCCACACGCTTTCTCACCATGCCGAAAAATGGTTTGACCGTCTCCCAAAGAACTCTATTCATACTTGGGACGACATGACTCAACGATTTTTGTCGCGCTACTTTCCACCATCCATGGTCACGAGCCTTCGTAACCAAATTAGTGGATTCATGCAAGACAATGATGAATCGCTCTTTGATGCTTGGGAACGTTACAATGATTTGATCGACCGTTGTCCAAATCATAACATGCTCCCCGTCACTCTCATTGATACTTTCTACAATGGTCTCACTTTTCGTGATCGTGACACGATCAACGTCGCCACCGGTGGCACTTTTATGAAAAGCAGACCAGAGGAGTGTAGAGAGTTGATTGAAAACATGACTACTCACCACAAGAATTGGGATTCATCCGCATCCTCAAGATCTAATCCGAGAGTCAATGTTCATCTACTTCTTCCACCACCGACATGTCCGCCATGGAACGTGCTATTCTTGAAATTAGAAAAAGTATGCAAATTTTGGCTACTAACCAAACTCAACAAGCTAAAGCCGTTGCTATTTCTTGTGAAACATGTGGTGGTCCTCATTCTTACATTGATTGTCCTTCTACTCAAGGCAATTTTTGTGAAAACGTTAACGCGGCATACGGTACCTATCCATCGGGAGGCTATCAAGCTCGTCCTCAAGGAGACCGTAACTTGCTAAGTTATCGTTCAAACAACTATCTTGCACCACCCGGTTTTACTCCTCAAAACCAAAACCAACAATAAAGCTATAACCGAAATAACCAAACTCAACCTCGTGCTACCAATCAATATCAATCCCAAAGAAACCCATACCCACCTCAAGGAAATTCTCAAGCTTACCAAGCTCCACCTCTCAATCAACCAATGGCGTTGAATCAAGACATCGAGACGTTCATGAGGACTAATAGAGAGATGGTGACGAATCTTCAGAGTCAATTCATCAACTTGAAGGGAGACATGGTGAAACAAGGGAGTGATATTCGAGCCGAGCTAAGGAATGACATGGCGAAACAAAGCAATGATATTCGCGCAGACATGAGAGACTCTTTCAGCACTCAAGCGGATAACATACGTGATATGATCGGGTCTCTCTTCCAAGGTAATCAACCCTCTTCTTCGGGTACTCTTCTGAGTAACACCGTTGCTAATCCACGAGGGGAGATGAAAGCAATCACCACTCGTAGTGTAAAAGGTTATACGGAACCCGAGCTTCCTACACCTCCACCCGTGATTGTGAACAAGGAAAAAGAGCAACTTTCCTCAACCCCTTTGCCTTCTACCCCCATTTCCCCACCACCCGCGGTTATGAGTGATCCTACTCCCCTAAAGCCTCCCTCTTCATCCGATATAACTTATCCTTCAAGGTTGAGGAAAGAGAAGCAAAAGAGAAAGGATGATATTCAAGTTTCAAACTTTCTCAAAATGTTTAAACAATTGAATTTTGACATCTCCTTTGCCGAGGCTCTCGCTCACATGCCTAAATATGCGAAGATGTTTAAAGATCTTCTTAGTGACAAGGAAAAGCTTCTTGATATTGCTAATACCCAACTTAATGAGAATTGCTCCGCGGTTCTCTTAAGGAAATTGCCCACCAAACTTGGTGATCCGGGCCGCTTCTTAATTCCTTGCAACTTCCCGGGAGTAGAGAATTGCATGGCCCTAGCCGATCTAGGTGCTAGTATAAACTTAATGCCTTTAAGTGTTTGGAAGCAATTATCTCTCCCCGAGCTAGTCCCCACCAAAATGACTTTGGAATTAGCTAACCGTACGGTTGCTTATCCAGTGGGGATAGCCGAAGACGTCTTCGTTGGCGTTGACAAATTCACCTTCCCGGCGGATTTTGTTGTCGTTGACTACGAGATGGATCCCCGTGTTCCATTAATCGTTTGACGTCCCTTCTTGAGGACCGGTCGCACCCTCATTGATGTAGCCGCGGGCGAAATAATCATCAGAGTTGGTGACGATAAAATTGTCTTCAACATGGGTAAGATTTCTAAGCAACCTTATCCATATGAGAGTGTTAATGCTATTGATGTTCTCGATGAGGCTTGTGAAGAACACTTTAATGATGCTTGCAAAAGTAATATTTCTTCTCTACCCAATGTTGAGACCGTTGCCTCAATTGCTCCGTCATTGACTCCTTTTGGAGAAAGTGACTTTCTTTTGGATGATTTTGAAGCTAGCTTGGGTCCACTTGATCTTAAATATGATGATTCTCCTACCGATTGGGAAGAAGATATTCGTACAATTGAGAAACTCCTCAATGAAGACCCTTTCTCTCCTCCTTCTCCTAAAGAGGTGACTAATGATGATCCATCGTTAGTTACACCATCTATTGAGGATCCTCCTACTCTTGAGCTTAAGGACTTACCTCCTCATCTCGAGTATGTTTTCTTAGAAGGCATTGATCAACTTCCCGTTATCATTGCTAAGGACTTAACAGCCGATGAGAAAAATCGTCTCATTGAAGTTCTCAAGAAACATAAAAGAGCTATCACTTGGAAAATCTCCGATATCTACGGAATTGATCCTCACTTTTGCACACATAAAATTCTCATGGAGGACGACTTTAAGCCCACCATTCAAAGCCAACGAAGGGTGAATCCTAAAATCCATGACGTTATCAAAAAAGAGGTTATCAAACTTCTTGATGCGGGCATGATTTACCCTATCTCGGATTCACCATGGGTTAGTCCAGTCCATTGTGTGCCTAAGAAAGGCGGAATCACCGTTGTGCCCAATCAAAACAACGAGTTGATTCCTACACGTCTCGTTACTGGGTGGAGAGTTTGTATAGACTATCACAAACTCAATGATGCCACGAGAAAGGATCATTTCCCCCTTCCTTTTATGGACCAAATGCTTGAACGTTTAGCGGGTAATGAATATTACTGCTTTCTAGATGGTTTCTCGGGTTATTTCCAAATACCCATCAATCCCCAAGATCAAGAGAAGACAACATTCACTTGTCCCTATGGCACATTTGCTTATAAAAGAATGCCTTTCGGCTTATGCAATGCCCCCGGGACTTTCCAAAGGTGCATGTTGGCTATTTTCCATGACATGGTTGAGCAAACTATGGAAGTCTTCATGGATGATTTCTCGGTCTTTGGGGATTCATTCTCTTTTTGCCTTGCCAACTTAGAACGTATGCTTAAGCGGTGCGAAGACACTCACCTTGTTCTCAATTGGGAAAAATGCCATTTTATGGTAAAAGAAGGCATTGTGCTAGGACACAAAATCTCAAAAGCCGGTCTTGAAGTGGACCGTGCTAAAGTGGATGCCATAGCCAAATTACCTCCACCTTCAACCGTGAAGGGTGTGAGAAGTTTTCTTGGTCATGCGGGCTTCTATCGTCGCTTTATCAAAGATTTTTCTAAAGTCGCTCGCCCGATGAACCACCTCTTGGAAAAAGATACTCCTTTTATCTTTTCCAAAGAGTGTATTGAAGCCTTCAATCATCTTAAGGATAAGCTAACTAAGGCGCCGGTCTTGGTCACCCCTAATTGGGAGCTACCTTTTGAATTGATGTGCGATGCTAGCGACTTTGCTATTGGAGCGGTTTTGGGCCAAAGAGTGAATAAACACTTCCAACCAATCCATTATGCTAGCAAGACAATGACGGGGGCTCAATTGCATTATACGACAACCGAAAAAGAGCTTTTAGCTGTTGTCTATGCTTTTGAAAAATTTCGCCCCTATCTTGTTTTATCCACCACCATTGTATACACGGACCATTCCGCGTTGAAGTACTTGATGACTAAGCACGATTCTAAGCCAAGACTTCTTCGCTGGGTTTTACTCCTTCAAGAATTTAACATTGAAATTCGTGACAAGAAGGGAGCTGAAAACCAAGCCGCGGATCATCTAAGTAGACTTGAGGATCCATATCAAGGGGATCATCCAAACAAAGAGATCAATGACTCTTTTCCCCTTGAGACCTTAATGTCTATAAATTCCAATCTTGATGACACCCCGTGGTTTGCCGACATTGCAAACTACTTAGCAGGTGGTGTTCTCATCAAAGGGTTAACATCCCAACAAAAGAAAAAGTCCTCAAACGATGTTAAGACTTACTTTTGGGATGACCCTTTTCTCTTCAAACAATGCGCTGATTTGATTATTCGCCGATGTGTTGACGGACCGGTAGCTTTAGACATTCTCGAGGCTTGCCACAAAGGACCCACCGGTGGTCACTTTGGTCCCAACTTCACCGCCAAAAAAGTGTTTGATTCAGGATTTTATTGGCCCACCATTTATCGTGATGCTCACGAGATGGTTAAACATTGTGATGCTTGCCAAAAACAAGGCAAGATCACACATAAAGATGAGATGCCTCAAAATTTCATAAAAGAATGTGAAATCTTTGATGTATGGGGCATCGACTTTATGGGGCCATTCCCTTCTTCTAAAGGAAACAAGTACATCCTCGTAGCCATTGACTACGTTTCTTAATGGGTTGAAGCTAAGGCTCTCCCTACGAACGATGCGAGGGTGGTTGTGAACTTTTTGAAGCAATTATTTGCTCGATTCGGTGTTCCTCGTTCTATCATCAGTGACCGCGGGACTCATTTTTGCAATGATCAATTCGCAAGAGTCATGGCTAAGTATGGTGTCAATCACCGTCTTTCCACCGCTTATCATCCCCAAACTAATGGGCAAGCTGAGATATCCAACCGTGGATTGAAGCAAATTTTGGAACGTACTGTGGGAGAGCATCGTGCCTCATGGGCCGATAAACTTGATGATGCTCTGTGGGCTTTCCGTACCGCCTATAAGACACCGATTGGTTGTACACCTTATCATCTTGTGTACGGGAAAGCATGCCACCTCTCTATCGAGCTGGAACATAAGGCACACTGGGCCTTGAAGTGGGCTAACTTCGACATCAACAAAGCCGGTGATTTTCGCAAGATTCAACTCAACGAGCTAAATGAACTGAGGAATGAAGCTTACGAGAACTCATTGATCTACAAGGAGAAGACCAAGATCATCCACGATGCTAGATTTAAGAACCGAGAGTTCCATGTTGGTGATCAGGTCTTACTTTTTAACTCTCGGTTGAAGATCTTCTCGGGAAAGTTGAAGAGCCACTGGTTTGGTCCATTCACCGTCGCCAAAGTCTTTCCATATGGCACCATTGAGCTTTCTCAGCCAAATGGGCCCGATTTTAAGGTGAATGGCCAGCGTTTGAAGTTGTACTTTGGTGAGGACATCTCTCATGAGATGATGCCATCCCTCACCATGTTTCCCATGCACTAGTTTCGGGACCGAGTCAGGCTCGTGACTCGGTTAACAAAAACAAGCGCTCATCGGGAGGCAACCCGAGTATCTATCCCCTCTTTTCCGTTTTTCACCCTAAGTGTAGGGGGAGCTATATAGGTTGCTTGTGTTTGTATGGTGATGTGATTACAGGGATAAGTGCACTTTTGGAATCTTTTAAGAACCGTGCTCCCATGTTATCCGCAATTCCGGTTCTATCTCTCAACTATCGTGATTCAATTTTCTTCATACTCACATTTGAAATTGATCACTTTAGTTGTCTCCTCCTTAACTTGATTTAACCAACGTGCACAATGTCATAAGTGTAGGGGAGACTTTTCCCACATGCTTAAACATTGAGGACAATGTTTATATTAAGTGTAGGGAGACTTCTATCGAAGTTTTAAGTGGAATTTTCCATTAAAGTGCCTTCATTTAACCGGAAAATCATCTTTTTCGACGTTTTTCAAAATTTTTAATCTATTTTGGCCTAGTTGTATAGTTGTATTTTGCTTTGCTATGGTTATTTTCTTTCCTTGCTAAAATAAAGTTTAATAAAGTGGTTTTAAAATTTTTCAAAGTCGTGAATATTTTGACTCAACCCGAGTTTACTTATCTAAGTTTACTCTAGCTAGTATCCTTAACGTGTTTAAGTCAAGTTTTGCTAGGCTTTTATATAGGAAACTTTAAAGCGAGAAAGTCTTAACTCTCACGGGTTAAGAACAAGAACTTTTCGCAAGTTCCTATAATTGATCCTAGAGAGTCGTTTATCAAGGGAACTTTAAAATGCGATTTCTAAACTTGAAAAAGTCTAAGAATTTGCAAGATCCTATAGATGACTCGAAAACCCAAAACTTTGATTTAATTGGCTAAGCATCCACGAGTCTCATTCCTTGAGATTTTAAACTGTGGAGGACGAGAGATGATAGAGTCAACTATAAGTTTGGTGTTCTTTCGTGAATTTATGTGAGTTGATTATAAGCCTATTCTCCCATCGCTTGCTAATAAATTTATTTGCAATAAATAAGGTTGTACGATTTGAAAAGTTACTTAGCTTCTAGCACAAGATCGTTTAAAAGTTGCTTGGTATTAATTAGAGTTCATAGCCAAGGCATAACTTATTGAAGCGGGATGCGAAGATTGGCGAGTCCGAAAAAGCCCTAACAAGGCATGAGGGCTACATTTTGTTGCTAAAGATCCAAAAGTGATGTGAAGAATCATTTATCAAAAATCAATATGAAGGATCGAGACACACGACGAAAAGCAAATACTCCCCTAAAGATCATGGAGATGTCTATCCGAAAAGACCCTAGAAAGGTATGAGGATAAATAGATCCAAGTCCTAACAGGAGGCGGATCGTTGTATATCAAAGTCCAAAATAAAGATTGGAGAAAAATGAAGAAGTCGTGGTCCAAGTATGAAGAATCTCTCAAAACTTCAAGTGAAGAAATTCCTATTATGAAGAGAAGACCATAATTTCAAGATCGTCTCTCAAGATTTGAAGTATGAAGTCGCTGCCAAATATCGGTCCGAGAAAGGTCTGAAATCGTGAAGCGAGTTATGCCAAGATATGAACTTTATGAGGTCCCGAGAAGCAGTTTTAAAAGATTTTGTCCTTTAGCTAACTATTGATTAAATTGACCCACTTTGTTTTCAGCTTAAATAACTATCGAAATAAGTCAAACAATGCATCCTCGTGATCATTCAAGACAACAATAAAATATAAGAGATACACCTAGGAATAAGGGAGTCTAAGTGAATAATTGGGCCACATGAGTTCGTGTTAGTTTGCTAACTTATAATAACAATGATCTCGTTTTTAAGCTTGGTATGGGGAACGTGAAACTTGAGAATGATGAACATTCATGACAGCCTAAAACCCCAATGTAAGTCTTTGAATTATTTACCTGTTTTGTCCTTTTGGTTTCCTTAGTGTTTAGAATTTAATAAAGGCCAATATGGGTTATTTATGATGAGAAATGTAAACCGTGCTTTAAAATTAATGCATTGCATGAGGGCATTGCAATGGTTAAGTGTAGGGGATTTGATAGGTGTGAAAACACCCATCCTTTTACCACTTATTTCTTGCTAAAACAAGACCAAAACGCGTATTTAATATCATTTGTTTGGAATTATGCGTGGTTTGTGTGTTTGTTGTGTTTTCAAAGCCAACCGGATAAATATTGAAGAAAACATGGGATTGCACGGGTTTTATCGAAGAAAAAGACGAAAACACGAAGTCTATAGTCCAAGAGATGCAAAAGATTTGAAGTCAATGGGCCTATTTGAAGATTTATCAAAGAAAAGGACCAAAGATGGAAGATTTATATATGTCGAAGAACTCAAGTCTATTAAACGAAGAAATTAAAAGACGAGTCGAATTTATTCATCGACAAATCCCGAATCAGAATCGAAAATGTCAACTTTACTGAAAAGACGAGAAGACAAAAAGAAAGGAGAAAAGCCCACTCACCAACCAAGTTAAAGGCCTATAAATACGAGTCCCCTTCACAAATTAGAACTAGCTTTTCATTTTTTGTTATTTTCTCTTCCTGTTTCGTAGGAAAACCAACTCCATTAAGGAGTTTGGTGATTTTTATTTTTCTTTAATTCCTCCATGATCTTGTAAGTTTTAATCTTTCCTTTTGTTTGTTTGAATCTTAATCCCTAATACAAGTTTCCATTTAATCTTGTTCTTCCTTTTCTTATTGATTCTTAAGTTTTAAAGTTTTTATTTGGTTGATTTTGATCTCTAAAAACATGTGGGTTTTGTGTTTTTGTTTATTTGGTTGTTTATCATTAGTAAATGATTGGTGGTTAGTTTGGTTCAAGTTTTGGTTAAAAACTTGGTGGATTTTGGTTTAAATTCGTGTCTAGGCTATTTCCCTGTTCTTTGCATATGTTATGTTTCCCAGATTCCGGATGAACAAAACATTCCGCATGAGTCTTCTGAGTTAATTATTCCGGATCAGCAGTTATTCCGAACGAACGACTTTATTCCGAAAAAAATATTACGAACGAAGGGTTTTTCTAATTATTCCGAATGAGCTTTATGTTTTAGTTATTCCGAACCAACAAAACTTTCCGAATCAAGGTTTTTAACTTATTTATTCCGAGTCAAAGTTTATTCCGAACCAACAGTTATTCCGGATGAGATATTCCGAGTGAACAAAATATTCCGGATCAAGCATTATTCCGCATAAGCAGAACATTCCGAACGAGTTGATTATTCCGGATGAGCAGTTATTCTGAACCAACATCATATATTCCGAACGAAGCTTTTTGTGTTGATTATTCCGGATAAACCATTTATTCCGGATGAAGTTACATTCCGGATGAAGCCATTTTTCCGAACCAAGCAACATTCCGAATCAACCCTGTTATTCCGCATGAACCACTTTTCCGAATGAAGCTATTATTCCGGGTGAAGCATTTTTTCCGCATGAGCAGTTTATTCCAGACCAAGGTATATTCCGAATGAGCATCTATTCCGAATGAAGGGATTTTTCCGGATGACCAAATCATTCCGCATGAAGCAAAATATTCCGAGTCAGCTATATTATTCAGAATAAGCATTACATTCTGAATGAGCAGTTTTCAGTAAGTTAAATTTCAGTTTTATTATTTTTAAATTGTTTCATCTTTAACATTAATTGCTTTTAGTTTATTTTTATTACTTTTCGCATTTACCTTTTAATTAGATATAGACACAAAGCTCCCCCTTTTAGTCACCAATTACAACAATTCCACTTTGAACCATGATCAATTCGAGAAGATACCGAGAACGAAACAACGACAAATATAATTGAGTACGAGCAACAAGAAGAAAGATCTTGCATCAAACCTGTTTTATTAACTAACCAAAAATCAGTTATTATCTAAACTCACCACCATTATCACTTCTAAGCATCTTAACTTCATTACCAGTTTTCTTTTCAATCTGAGTAATAAAGCTAATTAAAGTATCAGCAGTGTCACTTTTCATAGCTAAAAAGAAAGTCCAAGTAAACCTAGAAAAGTCATATGTGATGACAAAGCAGTATGATTTACCATTCAAACTCTCTATATTAGTTGGACCAAACAGGTCCATATGCAGCAAGTGAAGTGGTTTTGAACTAGAGTGCACCTGTTTAGACTTAAATGAGACCTTGTGCTGTTTGCCTTTAAGGCATGCAACACAAGAGCGGTCATTGTGGAAAGCCTTTTCAGGCAAACCATCTACCAAGCCAAGTCTCACAAGCCTGTTTATATTCTTAAAGTTTATGTGCCCTAGTCTCCTTTGCCATAGATTACTCTCATCAACTAAAGCTTTAGCATAAAAACATGACATGTTATTATTCATCCTAATCCCATTAAGATTCACATTATAAATGTCTTTATGCCTAGGTGTTCTATAGTCAATATATTTCTCATCTGGTATTTGAAAATCCTTGCTCAACACCAAGCATTTAGTATCAGTTAAAAGAACCTTATTTTTGTTATCACAAACTTGTGATACACTAAAAAGATTATAATCAAGTTCTTTTACCAGAAACACATTTTCAAAAAGCAAGTTCTTGGTGACAATAGTTCCTTTGCCTGTGATAGTTCCATATCTGCCTCCAAAGTAAACTTTATCACCATCCTTAATGGGAGTGAAGTTAGTAAGATAATCTTCCTTCCCAGTCACGTGCCTAGAGCATCCACTATCCCAATAGCCATAATCATTTACCTGTTTTTGAATGCCCTGCACATAAATAAAACAAATTAGTTTTCTTTGGGAACCCAAGCCTGAGCAGACTTGGATTCATCTGGTTGTTCAACAAGAACAGACTTAGTTCTCATAACAACCCCTTGTTCATCCCTTTTTGGATGAAATACCCAGTTAACCCTAATTGGTTTTGTGATGACCTTTGAAATATAATTAAATCTGTTGCAGGTCATAGAAATCCCATTAGAATTAGAGTTTTGATCTTGCTTAGGTCTCCATGTCAAGCTAGAAGAAGCTTTAGACCCCTTTCCCTGTGGTTGCAAATATTTAGGTCCGGCAACGTTTCTGTCAGCGTTTGATTTGGTCTTGTCAACGCTGAAATTACCCTTATCAGCGTTGAACCTAGGGTTTGCTACAGAAACCCATTGCCTATTAGACCATGTATTGGTCTTCTGAAAAGGTCTTTGTCCATGAGTGTTAGACCCTTTGGTGAAGAATGGGGCTGGTCTAACAACTTGTGGACTTTGCTCCACAAAAGTTTTGGGTCTGACAATGTTTGACCTTTTAACAGCGTTGACCTTGGAAGCGTTGACACACTTATATGCTAAATGTGAGAAGCTAACACAAGTGTAACAGGCTTTTCTAGACACAACCCTAGGTCTAGAAGAGAAGAAGCCTGTTCCATTATCACTAACTTGGCTTTTAGGTGACCTAGTATTCCTATACATTTCTACATACTTAATGCTAGGTTTTCTAAAAGTGTTTGAGCCAAGGTCAACAGTCTTACCAGTGATTGGGTTTGTTACTTTGATAGGGGTCGACTCATTTGGACTATCACAAAGCATGCCACCCTTGACAAATAAGGTAGGGTTGGCTTTCTTCCATTCATTCAAGTCAGTCAACTTTTTCCTATATTCCTCAACTGGGGTAAGGACTCTTGGTGGAGGAATAAATTCCTCTTCTTGGAGTTCTGGTAAACCAGTCCAAGATAAGTCCTTTCTTTAGACACCATAGAAGTCCCCAGCTGGTGGTGGAACACCAGTATAGTCTTTCATCCCAATCCCAGTCATGTCCTTAGGATCCCTTTGTTTATTAACACATTCTCCTAGGGTTTGTGAGGCCTTATCAAATCTCTGAATTTTAAGGTCGACATTATCCTTATTCTTGATAGCCTCATCTAACTTAGCCTATAATTCAGCATTGACCCTTTCCATGATGTTTCTAACATCATTACTAGCATTTAAATCATGTTTTAAGATATTTATTTTATCTTTTAGGTCAAGCTCCATTTTCTTATACTCAGAAACTGTCTTTTCAGTTTGAGTGAGAGCAATTTGATAATTAGAGAGCTTGCACCTCTCAGTACTCACATCTCCTAACAATCTTAAAACCTCTTTGTTAAGTTTTTCAATATTTAAACGACAACCCTTACTACAAAAAGCATCATCGTATACCTCACTGTCTGATGAAGAGGAGGAGTGTGCCATGAGAGCATATTGAACATGCTCTTCTTCTTCTATCTCAGCAACCAAAGCTTTATCCTCTTCCTTATCCTTAGCCAAATAGCTCCAGTCCCATCCAATACCATCAATTTCTTGCACTGCCACCGTGGCCTTAGGATCCTGAGCCTTAACAATTTGGCTTGAGGGTTTTCCAGCATCAGATCTTCTTGGAGACCTGCATTCCCTCATAAAGTGCCCCATAAGATGACAATTGTAGCACTCAACCTTGGACTTATCAAATCCATCAGTGTCCTTTGCATTAAAGGTCATTTTCTTCTTAAACCTTCTATTCCATCTGTTTGCTCTTATACTTGCAAGAGCCATGTTCTACTTTATATCCATCTCCTCCAAGTGCTCATCACTTATTTGCTCAAGGTCCTCATATGTAATCACTGAACCATTGGGTAATGAAGCAATGTATGCACACACAGTATCCAGATCCAAACCAGCAGGCTTAACTCTTGGAGAGTCAATTTTGTAGGTGTCAGCGTCTGAATGTGAGGCGTTGACAGGGTATGATCTAGCGTTGACACATGTTGATCCAGTAACTGGGTGCATGTATGAGTCCTTTTGATCAAATTGACCTTCACTATGTGAGAAGAAGGCCATGTTACTATTGGTAGACTTACTTCCATGCTCCAAAAGAGTTTCATTCTCCAACAACCTCAGTGTTTTGTAGATATCATCAAAAGTAGAACTTTTGTGAGTGTTATTGGCAATTATAGATCTTGCCTCAATCTTCCACGCATCACCAAGGCTTTTAAGAAAAGTGGCAATAATGTCAATATCACCAACTTGTGTCCCCATGAAGGACAGCTTGCTTGTAATGTCAAGCAGTCTGCTTCTCACACTGCTAAGCTTCTCATTAGGTTGAGCCTTAAAAATAGCATACTCATGCAAGAGTTTCTTCTTCTTCTCTTCCTTAGTATCAGTATTTCCACCATATGCAACTTCAAGGGCTGCCCAAAGGTCTTTTGCAGACTCATAATCTCTGTATTTGTGCTGATTTTCTTGTCCCAAGGAGAGTTTCAGAATGTTTAGGGTTTTCATATCAACCCTTTTCTTTGCTATGTCATCAGCAGACACAACTCTACCATCATCAGGTTTTTCTTTCTTATCTTCTTCTGAACATCCTTGAACAGCTAATCTTGTAGCAATGGCATTGGCAATCTTTGCAGCCTTATCGAATGTGTTTCCATATTCAATAATCTCCTAGAGAGTGTAGTCATAGATCCCCAGATATTGCTCAAAGTTGAATTTCCACAGCTCAAAGTTGTTTGCATCTAGCATGGGAATCTTGATGTTGTGGTTTGAGGAGGAGGTTGCTTCTGGAGTGGACATGATGTTTTTAGGGTTTTGTGAAAATTAGGGTTCTGGTTATTTTAGGGTTCTTGTGTTCTTTAAGATCAAAAGTTTCTCAACAAGCTTTGATACCACTTGTTGATCCCAAACTTAGATCGATTAAGCTTGTGTAAACGAGATTAGATCAAGTTATACACGTAGAGAAACTTTGTTTATGTATATAGTTATCTAAGTGTTATGCGGAATTAACACTTAAACAAGAACACACAAAGATGTAAAACAAACTTTCACTTGATTGATAATAACGAACTTGCTTACAATGAAAGTGTTTAACGTATGAAAATTTATATATCAAACAAAACCTAAAGGTCTTCTTTTATAGAGATAAGAAGCCTTGTACAAGAGTCTACGTATCAACTATTCTAGGTAAAGATAATTATAGAAAAAACAATGTTGAACTTATCTTTACTAGAAACAAACTAGAAACATAATACGCGTAGACTATATCTTTCTATCAGTGCTCGTCTTCAACCTATCAACGCTTGACTCTTCTTGTCAACGCTTGATCTGTCAACGTTTGTTTTCTTCCTATCAACGCTTGTTTTCCTCTTGTCAGCGCTCAAGTGGACTGGCTACATTTTATTCCCAACATGTAGGTAATATTGTGTTCCCCTAGTAGAACACTCCACTTTTGGAACCTGCCTGCAACATCTGGTTTTGAGATCACCTGCTTTATGGGTTGATCCGTTATCACCACTATTGGGTGCGCTTGGAAATTTCTGCGCAACCTCTTTGCTGCAAACACTAGCGCGAGCACTAATTTCTCCATTGGGCTATAATTTAACTCCAATCTCTGTAACGCTCTACTTATGAAGTACGCTGGTGTTTGCACATTTTCCCTGTTTGTCATTAGCACCGTGCTGATCGCTCCATGCGTTGCGGACAAATATATTATCAGCTCTTCTTTAGGTCGTGGCGCGACTAACATAGGGAGCGAGGCTAAATGCGCTTTTAATTCCTCGAAGGCCTTTTCTGCTTCCTTCGTCCAACTGAAGTCCCCTTTCTTAATGCACTTTTTAAGCGTTTTAAATAAGGGGAGCGACTTCTCTACTGATTTGGACAGGAACTTGTTCAGTCCTGCAAGCTTCCCATTTAGCGACTGCACTTCCTTTTTTGTTTTTGGGCTCTAGAGTTGAATGACCGCGTCTGTTTTTTCCGGACAGGGTTTGATTCCATTGGGTTCAATCATGTATCCTAGGAACATGCCTTCTGTCGCCCCAAAAGTGCACTTCTTTGGATTTAACTTCATGTTTATTCTTCTGAGTGTAGAGAATGTTTCCTCTATATCCCAAATAAGCTCGCTCTCCGTATGATTTTTTATTACCAAATCATCGACATACACCTCCAAATTTCACCCTATTTGGCCTTCAAATGCCTTATCAACCAGTCGTTGATACGTGGCCCCTGCGTTCTTTAGTCCAAATGGCATTTTTGTGTAACAGTACACGCCTTGGCTGGTATGGAATGATGTATTTTCTTCATCTTCTTCTGTCATTTGTATCTGATGGTATCCCTTGTATGCGTCTAGGAAACATTTGAAGGGGTATCCGCACAACGATTCCACCTTCCAATCTATTTCCGGGAGTGGGTAGAAATCTTGGGGACAAGCTTTATTGAGGTTTGTGAAATCAACGCACCTGCGCCAGCTGCCATCATGTTTCTTTACCATTACCGGGTTAGCGAGCCAGTCGTGATAGTAAACTTCCCTCATGATTCCTGCGTCTACCAGCTTTTTCACCTCGTCCAGTATTACTTTGTTGCGCTCTGGGTCCTGTCCTCTTTTCTTTTGCCTAACCGGTGGGTATCCTTCGGGGATTTGAAGCTTGTGTTCGGCTATCAACCTTGGTACCCCTGTCATATCTTTGGGTTCCCATGCGAAGACGTCTAGGTTATCCTTTAAAAGGCGACACATGTTTGTCTTCCCTTTGTCAGATAATGTCCCTCGATCGTTATCTCCTGATCCGGATACTGCGGATGCACTACTACCTTTAAGTTTGGTGGTGAGTTCACCCTTGGTTCCATCGTGATCCTAGGCGGTTCTGCGATCGCGTTGAATTCTGGGGGTGTTACTGCCGTGTTGAATATCCTTACGACCCCTCCATCAATTAGGAATTTCATCATACCGTGAGCCGTAGAAGGTACCACTCGCATTGCTAGTATAGCTGGTCTCCCTATGATCCCGTTATATTGTGATGGCGACCGTATGATCAAAAAATTCATTGGGACTTCCATCGAGTGCTCAACATTTCCCACTCTTACTGCTAACTTCAGTTGGCCCAAGGTCCATACCGCTTCTCCGCTGAATCCAATGAGCGGGGAAGTCGCAGGCATCATTCGGCTCTTTATTTCTGCGCTAAGCTTTAGAAAGCAGTGCTCGTACATTATTTCTACTGATGAACCTCCATCTACATACATGCGATGTATGTTGTGCTGACCAATGCTTATTTCTATAACTAGTGGGCCGTCTGCGACGTTCCTTGCATTGAGTGGGGGGAAGGAAATGTCTTTTCCCTTCGAGAAAATTTGGCTCACCTTCTGTCTTGTCCTTCGTTGCCACGATTCCACCATGTAAATATTCGCGCTAGCGACCTTTTGTCTATCATCCTTCGTGGTTTCCTTGACAAGGTGTTTTAGCTCGTCTTTCTTTACCCTATTCTCGATATATTTTTTCAGTTGAATACATTCGTTCGTAGCGTGCCCCCTCTCATTGTGGTATTCACAGTATCTATTACTGGCACGTTTTTGACCGGGGTGGTCATTGGCGTTGGCCTTGGGAAACTCGCGCCTTCTGATACGAGGATTTCTCTTGGGGTTAACTTAAGGGGGGTAAACCTAGAGTTATAAGTTCGCCCCTATCTTCTCCTTCCTACGTAATCAAGGCCTAGAGATCTGCCTTACTTTTTGGGTCCTTCAATGGGAATGCGGATAGATCTGTGATCATAAGTGCTTCGTGCTATTTCTGAAGCAGCCGATTCTCCTTGTATGAAAGACCTTACCCGCCTTAGCACTCCATCGAAGGTTTTGGGCATTCTTTCATTAAGCTTTTTTATTAGATCGTTGTTTCGTATTCCCGCCATGAAGCAGGATACATTCAAAATTTCTGGGCAATCTTTTATTTGAAGACACTCACTCTTGAAACGCTCCAGAAAGTCTTCCAGGTATTCGCCATGGTTATGCTTTACCCTGGCAAGCGATACAGCACTCCTATCATGTCTTTTTTGTTGCACGTAAATTCTTTTGAACGCTTTTCGCAATACTTCATACCCGTTGACTGTTCGCGGCGGAAGCCTATCGAACCATGTCCACGTGTTCCCTACGAGTGTAGAGTTAAGCATATTACACCATACGGGTTCTGGCCATTGTTCGATACCTGCCTGGGATTCAAAGACTTTCAAGTGGTCTTCTGGATCCGTCGTGCCATCATAAGTTTTCACGTTTGATGGCATGCAGCGCTTTCTGGTGTCTCCATAATGCTGTATGCGCCTTGTAAAAGCGTTTTTCCTAGCTCTTCTCCAAGGTTGTGAGAATATTTGGTCATCCGAGGAATAACTTGCGCGTATATCTTTTTCTGGCAGATTATCACTTGATCCTGATAGATTGCCTTCTGAGGATGAGGCATGCTTCGCACGCTTTGCTTCCTCTACCATCTTTTCATGTTTAGCAACCAAAGGGATGAGTGCTTGTAGGTTATTAACTACGTACTCCTCCATCATGCGTGCCTTTGTAGCAACGACTTCCCCTCTCTCCTCTTGGGGCGTGTTTCTTTTTTGCTTATTGGGAGGAGGCTGAGTTGACTCTCGTTCGATGCCTTTTCCCCCGCGACGAGTAGGGGAGTTGAGAACACTCCTCATGTTCTTATAATTGGGGGATTGCTCACGTCCCGAGTGTTTGCCTCACTGGTAGATCCAGGGGTAGCATTTACTGATGT
The DNA here is from genome assembly GCA_025667525.1 of Glebionis coronaria. NCBI lineage: Eukaryota > Viridiplantae > Streptophyta > Magnoliopsida > Asterales > Asteraceae > Glebionis > Glebionis coronaria. The sequence continues at coordinate 644,123 of CM046880.1, forward strand.
GATACGACCATCTACCATCGAGGATCCTTGACGGCCTTCATTCTTACTGCTTTTCGTCATTAGTTAGAGCTTAGTGTGGGTCCTACGGATGGCGCCAACTTGTTGATGCAAAAGTTGGGGTAGACCGAGCTTGACCCAAATTAGGTTTAATTTGGGGTCTTGTGGACTCCGGCTCTCGCACCAAGTGAAACTTGTTTTGGGGACCCTGCGAACTAAACAAACACCGTTAGGCTTACCGTGGGTTTGTGACCCACGATTAGATTCCAGCGTGAGAGTAAGTAATCCATTTGAGTATATTAGTGTTTAGGATATTGTGTGTATTGTACATTTGTGGAACCGAAGGGGTTCCTTTTATATTCGAGAGAGTCCAGGCTGGGCTCCCTGTTCTTGCGGCCTAAGGAAGAGATAATGACTCAAAATAGCTTGATCTTCATTATGTAACTAAGGCAAGTGTATATCCCTTTTCCTTAGGCGAATATAACTATAATATAAGTTATATTCTTTCTGATCCTGTCGCACTGCGACGAGGACTTGGCTAAGTAATCAGCCTCTTGTGCGACAACGGCTTACCGGGCCTTCTGGGCCGTGTGCGCACATCGCACAAGTATCCAATCCATTCCTGATGGATGCGGGTAGTACCCGTGAGTCGGACTATCCAGCCTGACTATGGACTATACGTCATCAACACTCGTTCTTGAAATGCTCCAGAAAGTCTTCCAGGTATTCGCCCTGGTTCTGCTTTACCCTGGCAAGTGATACAACACTCCTATCATGTCTTTTCTGTTGTACATAGTTTCTTTTGAACGCTTTCCGCAATAGTTCATACCCGTTGATTGTTCGATGCGGAAGCCTATCGAACCACATCCGCGTGTTACCTACGAGTGTAGAGTTAAACATATTGCACCATACGGGTTCTGGCCATTGTTCGATACCTGCCTGGGATTCAAAGACTTTCAAGTGGTCTTCTGGATCTAACGTGCCATCATAAGTTTTTACGTTTGATGTCATGCGGCACTTTCTTGTGTCTCCATAATACTGTATGCGCCTCGTAAAAGCGTTTTTTCTGGCTCTTCTCGAAGGTTGCGAGAAGATTTGGTCATCCGAGGAATAACTTGCGCGTATAGCGTATATGTTTTTCTGACGGGCTATCACTTGATCCTGACAGATTGCTTTTTGAGGATGCGACATGCTTCACGCGCTTTGCTTCTTTTACCATCTTCTCATGTTTAGCAACAAAAGGGATGAGGGCTTGTAGGTTATTAGCTACGTACTCCTCCACCACGCGTGTCTCCGTAGCAACGACTTCCCCTCCCTCCTCTTGGAGCGTCTTTCTTTTTTGTTTATTGGGAGGAGGCTGAGTTGACTCTCGTTCGATGCCTTTTCCCCCGCTGCGGGTAGGGGCGTTGAGAACAGTCCTCAGGTTCTTATGATTGGGGGATTGTTTACATTATGAGTGTTTGCTTCACTGGTAGATCCAGGGGTAGCATTCACGGATGTGATACCGCCATCTACCATCAAGGATCCTTGACGGCCTTCATTCTTACCGCTTTTCGTCATTAGCTAGAGATTAGTGTGGGTCCTACGGATGGCGCCAATTTGTTGATACAAAAGTTGGGGTAGACCAAGCTTGACCCAAATTAGGCTTAATTTGGGGTCTCGTGGACTCCGGCTCTTGCACCAAGTAAAACTTGCTTTTAGGGACCCTGCACACTAAACAGACACTGCTAGGCTTACCGTGGGTTTGTGACCCACGATTAGACTCGGGCGTGATTGTAAGTAATCGATTTGAGTATGTAGTGTTTAGGGTATTATGTGTATCGTACCTTTGTGGAACCTATGGGGTTCCTTTTATACCCGAGAGAGTCCTGGCTGGGCTCTCCTACTCTTGTGGCCAAAGGCAGACATAATGACCTAAATTAGCTTGATCTTTATCGTATAACCAAGACAAAAGTATATCTCTTCACTCTAGCGAATATATCTATATGATAGATTATACTCTTGTCTGATCCTATCGCGCTGCGTCAAGGACCTGGTAAAGTAATTAACCTTATGTGCGACAACAGCTTACTGGGCCCACTGGGCTTACGCGCATATCACACAAGCCTTTAATCCATCCCTGATGGATGCGGGTAGTACCCGTGGGTTAGGCTATCCAGCCCAACTATGGACTATACGTCATCATTCGTTAAGTGTATCACATCGTTAGTCCTCGTTCGTTATGTTTATTTTCCAAAAACGCCCCTAGGGCTTACAATACTTTCATAAAAGTGTCAAACAAGGTCCCTAGGGTTTCATTACTTTCGAAATATTACAAATCGAGTCCCTAGGGCTCGGTTATCTTTAGTGAAAGGACAAAACACCCCCCAAGTCTCAAAAATAATAAACAAGCAACTAGGGCTTGCTTTAAGTTTCCAAAATGACCCTTTTAGTCCTTGTGGTTTGTTGTTGGTTCTCGGTTTAAAAATGAACACACCCTATACTTTTAAAAGTGGCAAGTTTGGTCCTTTTACTTCTTAAAAGTCACGAAACAAGTATATATGTTTTATAAATTTATGTTTTCGACTAATACTTTCACCAATTGGCATAAATGGAACAAAAAGTTTCTAAGTATAATTTTTAGTGTTTATTGGGCTTGGTTGGCCCATTAAGGGTCCGGCTTGGTTTTATAGGCCTAACGGGCTTGTGACATGGGCTAGTTAATGTCACTAGTAAATTTACTAAGTAACCTAATAAATCCAAACTTATTTCTTGGGGCTTATGGGCTTATGTACTTTCGGCTTATTTATTTGTGTCTCGGTTTATTTCAATAAGCCGTATAATGGCTTATTTGATTCATGGCTTATCCAAGGCTTATGAGATTATACAAGTGGGCTTATTTAGTTCCTCTAATCCTAAATGATTATATTAACTACATGGGCTTATCAAACAAGTGGTTTCTACTCGGCTTAAAAATAAGCCGAGAATCGTGGGCTTATATTTTTGGGTTTCGCGTTTACTTTACTAGTTCTAGCTTCTAGGGCTCATAAGCACAACTTTTCCACTAGTTCACCATAGTTCTAGGGTTTCCAAGGGTAGGCTTACCCACGAAACATAATAAGCCTTGGCTTATATGGTGTTTGTGGGTTATGTCATGGTGGTTTTTATGTATGCATGCAAACTTAGCCTCGTTTTCTAGTATTTCTTATGCATGGTATGTAATGAGAAGTAATGAAATGAAGATGTGGAGGTTTATACTTACTTGTTTGTAGATAAGATGATGAATGATCAAGAACTAGGGCTCCTATGCGTCGGGTTCTCCTTAGACGTGACCTAGGATGGTCTTGGCTTGTCTTAAATGCTAAGGTTCTCGTGTAGACTAGCTATAAATGCTTAGGAACCAAGATTTTTGGGTAGTAAATGTTTTGTGTAAGTGTTTGTTGCGTCTAGGTGTTATATGGAGTTGTGAGATCCAAAAATGAGTGTGAGGGGTGAGGAGTGAGAGTTTAAGCTAACTAAATATATTGGTGAAGGTGATGTGTGTGGTTTGGGTAATATACACGACAAGAGAGAGTATTAAGTTAGATTTGAGGTGATTTCCAAGTACAAGGTAGTGCTAGGTTATAAATGTAAGTGATGTACACTTCCCCTTCCCAATCACTTCTAGCCGTCGCATAGAAGGTATTTAAGGGACAAGTTTATAAGTAAATAGTATTAATCTTAATTGTCAAGGTTGTACAAGTTTATTTTATGTTTAGGTGAGTTTGTGAAGTCAAATGGGTTTGAAAAGGTTTAAAGGTAAGTATAGATGTGTAGTTATGGTATTCGGCTAATATGTTGTGTCTAGGATAGTTCTTAGTTTGATTATAGGGTTTTGGTATGGTTATTAGGAGTCTAGGTATAATATTGTATGAGTAGGTTCAAGTCCAAGTTGATTTGGTTAAGTTTTGGGGTTTATGGTGAAAGTATAGCCATAATTAAAAAAATGTATAGTTTACTTTATTTAAAATATAAGACACTAGAGAAAAATGAGTTATAGTTGATAATTGTAATGTCTAATAATGAAAAGTAGTTTATGTCGAATCGTAGTATTGTTTATGAGGTGAGGAAAATATATAAGTATATATTTTGAAGCATAAAGTAGTTCCTTGGTAACCGTTATTAAATTGTGATCACGGTTTTAGATTTTTATAAATCAAATTGATGTATGCATATGACTCTAATAAGTGTGAAAACACTTATCCTTTTACCACTTAATTATAATAATAACCAAGCCAAAACGTGTATTTAGTGTCGTAAATGTCGGAATTATGCGTGGTTTGTGTTTTTATTGTGTTTTAGGACAAAAATGTGAAAAGGGAAGAAAACACGGGCTTTTATCGAAGAAAAGGACAAAAGACGAAGTCAAAAGATCAAGAGTGCAAAAAGAACGGAAGTCAAAGGCCTATTCTGAAGATTTATCGAAGAAAAAAAGTCTAAAGACGGAAGTTTAATGAAGTCGAAGAACTCAAGTCTAATAAAGGAAGAAATTATAAGACGAGTTAAATTTATCTATCGACATATCCCGAGACAAAGTCAAGAAGACGAAGAATTTATAAGACGAAAAGACGAGAAGAAGAAGAAAGCATCAACACATGTTAATCCTCCTATAAATAGTGAACTTAACCTCATTTGTGAGGTGTTAGCTAATTTGACACATTAGTATTTCCAATTTATTTTCTTGCACTTTCATATTGTTGATAAAGTATAGTCCCCAGCCGGGTCATGAACCCGACCCACAGGTACTACACGTATCCAGCCCACCATGGATGGGTGGGATTAATGTCATTTAAGCCTATGGGCTTAGATGAACAGTAACCGCACACACGTGTGCGGCCCACGGCCCGGCATGGCCGGTACAGGGTTAGACAGAATCATACTCTTATTATGATTAGGATTTATCCCAAAAGAGAGGATATTCACTCACCATAATTAGAAGATAACAATCAATCTAATTCTGGTACTTATCCTTTCCTTGGGGCCGAAGCAAGCCCATTAGTGTTTCACTGCCTATATAAGGAACCCCCAAGGGTTCCACAAAGGTATTACATTCTACACACTCACATCTCATCTGATTCTCATAACCCTAACCGATTACTTACTCTCACACCGGAGTCTAATCGTGGGATACATTCCCACGGTAATCCTAACGCGTGTTGTTTTAATGTGCAGGATCCCAACCAGATAATTCACTTGGTGCAGGAGCCGGAGTCCAGCCAACCCGAATTAAGCCTAATTCGGGTCTAGCAAGGATCACCCAACTTTTGTATCAACAAGTTGGCGCCATCCGTGGGACCATTACACTAAGCTAGAGCAAATCTCATCTCGATCTCTCAATGACGAAAGGACATCCGCAAGGAAACTCCAGGAACACAAACCCTGGGAACCGGAAGTCCCCAGGGGACGGGATACTCATTCCCAACCGATCCCCTAGTAACCAAATAGGCGGACCGAATAATCGAAGTGGTCTTCAATCCATGGGTGTGACAAGCACGTTCGCTGTCATACCACCACCTACTTCGACCTTGGATAACCCTGATCCAGGGAGTGCGCCCAACCCCCCTAACAAGGAGCCGCGCAGACCATCGACTGAGGAAGAAGTGGAGGTCGAACCACTTAGTGAGGAAGATCTCACTCGAGTTCTCACGCAGAACTTCGAGAGGATCGTCCCAGGAATCGCATCCAGGTTGAACCTAGGGAGGGACCTCCAATCTAGGCTCAACTTTGGCAGTGCCGGACCAGGCACCTCTCCTCAAACTCAAAGGAAGCGAAGGACACGACCCTAGGAGCGAAACCTCTTTGAGGAAACTCCCCAACCTAGGAATGTGTTCGAACGCATAGGGGGTCGTATTATGCAGGAACTACTACAATCCCGTGAGGAGGGAGAGAGGTCTGACGGTTCACTCGAACGACCAGATCTGGAGCTAACCAGAACTAATCGCCGCACAAGCGTGTGGGACATAATGAATACCGGGAAGAAGGCTCCTAGCTCTTCTCACAAGAGCGATCCTCAACCAAAGAATAGGGCACCGCCCCCTTCTCCCGACCCATCAGGAGAGGATTCGGATGACCATCCACCCAAGCGTCACCGGCCCAGGCGTACTCCTCCCCCACCACCAAACAATGAAGAGTACTACGACATCCCCTACTATCGCGAGGCGGAAGCAGAAGATATCTCCCGCCCACGGTGTGATCCTAATCTCACCCGTCCATGGGCTGATCCCAGGGAAGATCCTTTTACCCTCCGCATACGGAATTACTTCGAGGACACAAAGCGTCGCATGCCGGTGTGCGTCAAGACTTATGATGGGACTGGTGATCCGGATGATCACCTAAAGTAATTTGACACGCAGGCGAAAATAGAATGATGGCCCATGCCTATATGGTGCCAAATGTTCAATTCAACCTTGATCGGCAATGCTCGTGATTGGTTTGAGGGACTTCCTCCTCGAAGCATTGATAGCTTAACGGAACTGCGTACTGCGTTCAAGAACAACTATACTTAGTGAAAGAAGTATAATAGGGACCCGGTCTCATTGGCAACTGTCACGCAACGGCCTGGGGAATCTACGGAGGCCTTCACCGAACGCTTCAATGACGAGTGCACGCGCACAAAGACTTTAAAACCCAAAACTTTGATTTAATAGGCTAAGCATTCACGAGTCTCATTCTTTGAGATTTTAAATTGTGGAGAACAAGAGATGATAGAGTCAATTATAAGTTTGGTATTCTTTCATGAATTTATGTGAGTTAATTATAAGGTTTTTCTCCCATCGCGTGTTAATAAATTAATTGTTATAAGTAAGGTTGTACGATTTGAAAAGTTACTTAGCTTCTAGCACAAGATCGTTTAAAAGTTGCTCGGTATTAATTAGAGTTCATAGCCAAGGCATAACTTATTGAAGCGGTATGTGAGGGTTGGCGAGTCCGAAAAGGCCATATCAAGGCATGAGGGCTACATTTTGTTGCTAAAGATCCAAAGTGATGTGAAGAATCATTTATTAAAAATCAATATGAAGGATCGAGACACACGGCGGAAAGCAAATACTCCCCTAAAGATCATGGAGAAGTCTATCCGAAAAGGCCCTAACAAGGTATGAGGATAAATATATCCAAGTCCTAAAAGGAGGCGGATCGTTGTATATCAAAATCCCAAATAAAGATTGGAGAAAAATGAAGAAGTCGTGGTCCAAGTATGAAGAATCTCTCAAAAACTTCAAGTGAAGAAATTCCTATTATGAAGAGAAGACCATTATTTCAAGATCATCTCTTAAGATTCGAAGTATGAAGTCAGTGCCAAATATCGATCCGAGAAAGGTCTCAAATCGTGAAGCAAGTTATGCCAAGATATGAACTTTATGAGGTTTCGAGAAGCAGTTTTAAAAGATCTTGTCCTTTAGCTAACTATTGATTAAATCGTCCTACTTTAACTATCGAAGTAAGTCAACAAGGCACCCTCGTGATCATTCAAGACAACAATAAAATATAAGAGATACACCTAGGAATAAGGGAGTCTAAGTGAATAATTAGGCCACATGAGTGCGTGTTAGCTTTACTAACTTATAATAATAATGATCTCGTTTTTAGCTTGGTATGGGGAACGTGAAACTTGAGGGTGATAAACATTCATGACACCAAAAGCCCTAATGTAAGTCTTGGATTTCTTTACTTGTTTTTGTCCTTTAAATATTTTGTAATTTTCTATCTTTTTAAGTTTCCTTAATGTCTTGTGTTTAATAAAGGCCAAGGTGGGTTAATTATGATGGAAAATATAAATCTTGCTTTGTAATTAATGCATTACATGAGGGCATTGCAATGATCAAGTGTAGGGGATTTGATAGGTGTGAAAACACCCATCCTTTTACCACTTAATTATAATAATAATCAAGCCAAAACGTGTATTTAATGTCGTAAAAGTAGGAATTATGCGTAGTTTATGTTTTTGTTGTGATTTTGGACCAAAATGTGAAAAGGGAAGAAAACACGGGCTTTCATGGACTTTTATCAAAGAAAAAGACAAAAGACGAAGTCAAAAGATCAAGAGTGCAAAAAGAACGGAAGTCAAAGGCCTATTCGGAAGATTTATCGAAGAAAAAGTCTAAAGACGGAATTTTAACGAAGTCGAAGGATCAAGTGTAATAAAAGAAGAAAATATTAAGACAAGTTCATTTTATCATTCGACAAATCCCGAGACAACGTCGAGAAAGACGAAGAAATTAAAAGACGAAAAGACAAAGAAAGAAAGAGAGAAGCAACAACAAGTCCTCCCCTCTTCCTATAAATATCCTCCTAATATGTCATTAGGAGGGTGTTAGTTAGTTAGTTTTTAGATAGATTTATTTTATGCTTTAGGAGTAGGTAATTACTTTCTCTCTCTAGAATTACTTTAATGTTTTCAAGCTTTTTACATTAATCTTGTATTTGAATCATTAATCTTCATCTTAATTCAAGCTTTTATTTAATCATTCTCATTCTACCTTTCTTAATTTTAATCTTGTTGTCTTGATTTGGTTAATCTTGTAGTTTTATCTTTATGCTTATTTGCTTATTGATGTGTTTATTTGAGTGTGCTTATTGGTTTTGATGTGTTTAATCTTAATAGCTTATCGTGTTTAGAGCTTATTTTTTTATGTTTTTAGCTTATCTATAATTAGTGGATTTGGTAGATTAATATTATAAAAAGTTGATTTTTAATTTTTAGATTATTCAATGTTTTTAAAGTTTTTGATTTGTGGTTTAATTAGTTTTTTCTTAAAATTTGTTTACATTAAGTTTTGGTTAATTGCTTATTTGGATTTTGCTTATCTTTAGCTTATTTTGGAGAAAGTTTTCTCTGTTAATGTACTTTTCATTTTAACATCTTCGGAAAAGGGTTTTAAATTCCGAAGATAACACCATTTATCCGAAAATCTGTTTTTCCGAACTTAGCATTTATCCGAAAATTAGTCTTTATCCGAAAATCTAGTAAATTCCGAAAATAATCCTTTTTTCCGAAGGTACCTGTTATTCCGAATACACTAGTTTTTCCGAAATCGCTTTATTCCGAAGATTGCAGTTATTCCGAAATAGATGGTTTATCCGAAGATGTAGTTTATTCCGAAAATCTTTTTTATCCGAATATAGTTCCTTTTTCCGAAATTTCTTATTATTCCGAAGATTTAGGGTTTTCCGAAAATAGAGTATTTATCCGAAATAGTTTATTTTTCCGAATAAGTAGGTTATTCCGAAATAGGGCAATTTATCCGAAATTCATTGTTTTATCCGAATTTCTTGTTTTTATCCGAATATTTCTGTTTTTTCCGAAATAGTTAATTTTATCTGTTTTACTTTATTTTATTTTTAATTTCAATTTTAATTTTATGCAAGTTTTAAATTTGTTTAATTTCTTTTATTTTGTCAGTAAGTTTAAATCTTTTGTCTTTTAATTTTTTTTATATAGTCTTAATTTTTAGTTTTATATTTTCAAGCTTTCATTTTTATTTTAAATTAGCTCAATGACATTTATTTTCATTTTTACCAAGAACGACCGAGTCACACTTAAAACCAAGATCAATTCGAATCTCGAATCGAGACGATTTCAACTTTAATAAAATCTAGTTATTACCTACCTAGGAGAAGGCCCCAAAAGGGAGGAGTTCCTTGACATCTTGGAGTACATCGAGGCATCTTATCTAAGGTATGCATTAACTATTTGCCCAACTGTGTATGACTTTGTCATTCGTTAGTTCTGGGCTAATGCTGTCACGCAAGAGGTTTTGGGTCACCCATTGGAGCTCCATGCTACTATTGATGGCCGCTCCTATGTGGTGACTAAAGCCTCCATCAGGTCTGCCCTTCATCTCCAATATGAAGGTGGGATTATTTCTCTCCCAAATGCGGAGGTTTTAGATGGGATGGTTGCCATTGGGTACAATCATGAGGGGAAGTTTAATTTCCAGAAAAATCGTTTTTCCCCTCAATGGAAGCTTCTTGTCCACTTCTTGATTCACTACTTGAGTCCAAAAGCTGGGAGTTGGGATGCATTTCCCATCTCCCTTGCTATTGGTTTGGTGTGTATTGCCCACGATCGTAGGTTTAACTTCTCCCGTTATATGCTTGATGTTTTGGTTAGCAATCTTAGTGTTACTGGTTCGAAAAAGAAGTTTCTCATGTCTCCTAGGTTCTTACAACAGATACTTATGTGTTTGCCTAGAAATAGGAAAGAATATGTGCCTTATAAGCTCACTCTTAAAGTGTATGCGAATGTGACGATTAGATATCTTGGTCCCCAAAGGCCCCTCACTGCTGCTATATTGGGCCTTGCCCAAGGGGTCCCAATGTGGTTCCTCCGACTGATCAAGCTAAGGAGGAACCTCAGTTGGTTGATGATCCCATGAAGGAGGAGGTTCTTGCTGCTGGGGTACCTCATGTGGAGGTTGAGGAATCGGCTAGAGAGGTGGTGGTAGAAATGCCATTTACCTCAAAGGCTACCTCTTCTTCTCGCCCACATGTGTCCCCATTTGTTGATTATCCCCCTCCTAGTCCAGTTCACCCCTCAGCTGAGGAGCCTTCTAGCTCTCATGATCATATGGCTGACCAATCATTTGCTTCTGGTCCCAATGAAGCATCCCCCAAACTAAGTCCTCTTGGTGGGGAAGCTGAGGAACCTGTTGCTCTCACTTCATTGCTTGCTTTAGTGCACAGGTACTATGAGAAGATACTCTCGTTGGAGGATGAGCTCAACGAGCATCGCAAGCTCACTAGGGTATTTGTGCTCCCTTTGGCAAACAGGGTAAATTCGTTGGAAAAGTTGTTGAAGCGTCATAAGAAGAAGGTGGTTTTATCTGATATTGATGACGAAGAGGAGGAAGATGGTTTGATCGTTTTGGCCAGGGCTGCATTTGCCGCAAAGCCGAGTGAAGACTTACCTGCTCCTCCTAGTGCTTCAAGCATTCCACCCACTGCTGTTGGCCCCGTGCCAAGGACTGATACTTCTGGTCCTTCAACCTCAACTCGTGGTCCCTCTCATGACAACAAGGGTAAAGCCCCAATGCCTGATGCACCCTCCCCTCCTAGGAAGAGAACCCGCAGACAATTGGAGGAAGAAAGGTTGGGAGAGGAGGATGCTCAGAAACTCCAAGAGGAAATTGACCAAGAGGCTGCGGCTGCCTCAACGGCTACGGCTAAGGATGAAGCTTTGAAGAAACAAAGGTATGAACAGGTTAAGCACAACGCAATGTTTTGGGACAACAAGGACTGAATAGATGTGGTTACCATCCTTACCTCAGATGTTTCTCAGTTCTCTGATATCTTGGGTTCGGATGTGAACCAAGGAAATGGGGTGAAGCGTGCTATGTCTTTGGTTCAAAGACAAAGGGAAGACTTGGCTGCTCAGCTTAGACAGCTTCGCCGCAACACACCTCTCTCTTATGCTGAACAAAAGAAGCTCATGCAGCAATATGTGAAAAATCAATCTGGATCCTACTTCACCTATGGCTGGATTTGGAAGAGGGTCAAGAAGTTGTCTGATGATGAGCTTAAGGATTTGTATAACAAGATGATCAAGCAGAAGGATGCGCCCAAGCCTGCTAATGCCATCTTTCGCCCACCTCCTCCTGTTGTTCAAACCCCCAATCCTAATGCTGCTCCCACTCCATCCTCCGGTGTTCAAGAAGAAGGTACATCTGGTCTCTCAACTTCTTCTGAAGGTACTTCTTCAAAGATTGATCCCACCACTTCTCATGTTAAAGATACCACCACACCTGCTGTTGATCCTACTCCTCCACCGGTTTCTGAACCAACCCCTACACCACTTGAAGATGAAGCTGCTACTGATCCAAAGCTTGTTGACCTGACTCGTTAGGATGATGCTCATCCTTCTACTGCTGCTGCTACTACTGTCAAGGTTAGGAGGAACCCTCTACTACTGTCCCCACCCCTGGCCGGTCTATTCGCAAGAACAATGCTCGCCGGAGTAAGGTTGTTCCATGGGAGAAGAGGGATCCTGCCCACTTAATTGATACCGCTTCTGATAGCGATGATGAAATGCCCCTTGACCGTGGTTGGATTGTACATTGGGAAATTCAGCCTTCCCCTATTGTTGTTGGTACATATACACATCTGGTCAAGACTAGTGATGGCTACCACAAATATTTCTCTGGGTTGGTTGATCCATGGGTAGAACGTTGTGATCTTATGCTTCTGTATGGATTGGTTGATGCTGTTATCCCAAGGTCTCCTAGTGATCTTCCTAAATGGCCTAGGTTGGTCCTTTGGGGTGATTTGAAGATGATGTTGGATTGTCCCCCTGATACTCCTAGTGCTGGGATATGGAAGGAGCAGCCCGCTGGGTCATTTCTAGGTGGAAGTTGTATGCGGGTTGTGGTGTGCATGTGTTAGAGTTGGAATCTGGTGCTTGTGTGTTTATGCTTGTGGATTTAGAGTATCCTCTTACCATTGCTAGCATGGAAACTATGTTGGAGTATCACCTAGTGGTGTCCAATGCTCCTTCTGGTAACGAGTCTGCTATGGCCACCACTTTGGTTGAAAATATTCAAGCTCGGCTTCTTGTAGACAAGGTTGCTGCTTCTGGTTAGTGATTGGTTTGTTTCTTCTATACTTTTGATTTCTTATACATCCTTTTCACCAATATGTATAGTGATTGGTGACTAATACTTTCATTGTTTAAAAAAACATATACTTTTATATAATATCTGCTTATGCTTCTAACATGTGATGGAAATTTCAAAGCTTGTAAATAATATAATATCTGCTTATACTTTTCCTTTAAGAAATTCTTATATCTTGGACTTTTCACACTTGGGCTGTTATGTGATGTACTACTGGTGTTGGATTTCTTCCACACAACAAATGGTGTTCAACTCACCATATCTTGTAGACAAGAAAGAGTTGGTTCACCATGAGGGTACGACTCTGTCCGTTGATGGTTTCCAGTTTACCCAAAATTGGAAGGTTTTCACTTGCCTTGGTCCTAGACTGAAAAGTGGCTAGTCCAAGGGGGTTCGGCTCTTCGTAAAGACTTTTCTCAAATCCGTTGATAGCTGTAATAGCTTGCTCAAAGCTATAGGGTTTTCAGCTCACCGATGCTTTATTGTTAAGAGTTGGCTAGTCCGGAAGGGTACGACTTCTGGTAAAGACTACAATCAAATCCGTTGACGGCTGTGATGATTTATCCAAAATCATTAGGGTACTCCCACTCACCATTGATTTACGTTCTATAAGTTGGGCGGGGTTCTGGTCTCCCAGGGTGATGCTTATTCCACCACAAAGACTAGCTAGCCCAAGAGCGAGCAGCTACTTGGTAAAGGCTTATCAAATATGCTCATGTTGCTGTGAAGATTCAACACGTGCAAGTATTTTCCAAGCTTTCAAGAAGCTTCTCAGAGTTCTTAGTTGTAGCATTCTTTGTGCTTTCACTTCTGATGGTAACTTTGCTGCTTTGGTTTTGCTGTTTCAATCCTCGAGCTGCTTTTGCAAGATCTACCAAGAAACTTGAACTCAACCAGTCAAATTCAAGTTTAGGGGAGGATTGTTAGGACCTATGTAATAGGATATTTGTAATAGATGAACTAGGAGGTATGTAGTTCCTCTTGATCCTAGTAGTAGTAGGAGCAATACGTGCTCTTGGTCTAGTTGAAAGTCAAACAATATTATTCTTAGTAGTTTGTTAGGATATGCATGAGATATCTTAGGAAAGGATATGCATATCAAGAGTTACATGTTTTATGTTTAATGTAGTTTAGGGTTTCCTTGTAGTATAAAAGGAACCCATTGGCAGAAGGGTTACAGACACCTTTCACCAGTATTCATTTCATATCAATAGTAGAAATCCTTAGTAAGGATCAAGTTATTTAGTTATTCTGTTTCTTCTTGATCTTAGTATTTGTATTCTGCACTTATACTTTGTGTTTCATTAAGAGTCTCTCTGTGAATAGACTTGTGATTACAGAAGTCGTTCACCATCCTTAATAGGCTGCAAGATCTACAACTAGTGGACCCAACACTTCTTGTCGTTGCTTGGTTGTCTAACATGTTGACCTCGTCTTTTGAAGAACTTCTTGAAGTCTCTAACCGCCATAGCATATTCCTCATCATCACTTTTTGAGGAAGAGCTATCATGGTCACTTTGTACCTTCTTGGCTTTGAGTGCTAAAGACTTTCTTTCACTCTTGGTTTTCAATATTTTTGTGTCCTTCAAAATTATCATTTCATGAAGTTTTAAGTTGCCAATAAGTTCATCAAGTGATAATGTAGTAAGATCCTTTGATTCTTCAATTGCCGTTACTTTAGCTCTCCACTTTGGATGCAACGCCCTAAGAAACTTCCTAACATTGTTTTTGCTAGAAAAACCTTCATCAAGAGCTCTTAGACTAGTAATAATAATATTAAACCTAGGAAATGCACTATCAATAGTTTCAACTTCTAAGATGACAAATTGTTCATATTGTTGAACAAGAAGATCGATTTTACTTTCTTTGACTTGGCTATTACCTTGGTGGGTTACTAAAAGAGTATTCCAAATATCTTATACGGTTTTACAAATGAAAATCCTTTCATACTCTTTCTTAGGTAAAGCATTATAAATCACCATTTTAGCCTCATTATTTTTAGCAAGTTTCTTTTTAGTGTCATCGTTAGAATTTTCAAAAGTTACTAACTCTTTCTTTTTAGAAACTTTGTTGTGCTAAAATACGTCTCTTGTTTAGGAAAACAAAAGAGCGTATATGAGCGGTAAGTATTAAGTGGTGATTTAGGAAAATCAAGCACTAATAACCCAAAGGTGAAAGTTCGTTTCCCAATGAGGTATATGTGTGTCAAAAACTTGTTAATGATTTGAGATTAATATAGAAAGAAAGAAGGAATGAGAAAATAGAATGACGGATACGTTAAAATTACACTACGACGACAAAATTAAAAACCGTAAAAAGTGATAAAATAAAAACTAATTCTAAAAATTCCCAAAAAATTACCAAAAATCAATTAAAATAAACTAAGAGTTTACAAATGATCAAAACTTTTTCAAACCTTTTAATAATTAAATATTAATTTTTAAATGCTAATTAACGCCCTAAAAATCCAAATAATTATTAAAAAGTCCAAATAAAGATTTTTCACTTTGTAAAACTCTAAAATGACTAAATTAGACTAAAAACTATTTTTATGAATTTTAAAACTAAGGAAAACTATTTCTAAATGATTAAAAACTAGTAAAATATTAAATAAATTGTAAAAATAAAATAAATGATGAGAAAATTAATCTAAGAGTTTTAAAAATCCTAACTTAAGGTATTTGACCTAAGAAAAACGTAAAAGTTGCAAAAATGTGAAAAATGAAATTTAATAATAAAATAATATTAAAATATTATTAAAAATCCAAAAATTATAAAAGTTTCTAAGAACTTGCAAACTAGTTTATTATAACCTAAATAAACAGAAAATGAAAGTGAAATTACCAAAACACCCCTATTGGGCCCCCAAATGGGCTAAAAACTAAAACAGACCAAGTGAAATGGGCTTTTTGGCCCAGTAAGATGAAACTTAACCAAATAAGCTGAAAATCACTAGTCTAGCTTAAAATCCAATTCTAAACACAAAAGCCTGAAGGCCCAAAAGCTGAATGTGAGCTTATCACAGCTTAATTGAACAACAACTTATTCTTAATAGGCTTTTTGGCCCATTAAGCTATAAGCCAATGCCATAAGCTCTAATTTGACACACAACCTTCTTTTGAGATGCCTAAGAGATCTGTGGAAAGAAATTTTCAAAAAGCTAAACCAATAAGCTAGAAATAAGCAAAGTAAAATTTCACTAAAAGACAAAATAGTCGACTTGGAGTTCTAGACCACCTCAGACCTTGATTCGAGTTGCAAAAGACTCTAAATGACTTAAATAAGACAAATCAATCAAGAAAAGTTCAATAAGCCAAGCCAAATAAGCTAAATAAGCTGATAAGCACTTATGTAAAAGTCAAAGTAGTTGGTTTTCTAGTCAAAGCTCAAGTCAACCCCTCAAATGCTCCAGAATGAACAAATGGGTCAAATAAGGAACACCTATTAAAAAATTAAAGTTGTTGCTGGTTGAAATAAGCTAGAACAGCTTATTGATAAGCAAAATGTAAAATAACACTAGTAGTGGCTAGCAGCAAGGGAAAGGAGTTCCCACTGCTTTTACTATTTGACTATTGATTTTTGAGAGATCCAGTTGGATTCAATGGAAAACAAAGTCACCCTTACAACCAGTGAGTTGTAAGGACTCAATATCAAGCAAGAAATCACAAAATCACCAAGCCAATAAGCATAGAATAAGCAAACAGTCACAAGATATGACACAGACCTAGAAATAAGCAGATTATGAACTAATAAGCATTTTAAGCATGAATAAGCCAACCAAAATAAACCATATGCATACACAAGCTATAATAAAGTCCAATAAGCACAAATAAACTTGTTTCAAATAATTATTCAAAGATTAAAGGCAGATTCAAGCACAAGTAGTTGACTGATGAACAAGGTGATATCCAAAATCCCTTTTGCTGATCTAAATGACCACAAATCCAATTTCAAACCTTCAAATCCCTTTCCCTGGTTATGTTAACTAATATTTAGCACTTGTTAACCCTAGTCTACCCTTAGATCTAGGTGTCCCCAAAATTTAGCCAAAATAACCAAGTAAAACAGATTTTATGACCCTTTGATGGATTTTGGTTATTCAAACCACAAAACTTACAGATAAATGCCTAAAAACACTTGTGAAACAATAACCAACACCAAGTACCAAAATACAACCACTCAAGTTAACTCAAATCTTGATATATCAGTTAACCCAAACACCCCTTTGTAAACTGATTTCTCAAATTTTCAAAGGATATGTGTGATTTAACCCACAAACCAAGATCTAATAAACCTAGTATCAACAAACAATCCTCAAATAACCAGATTCAACAACAATAACACCCAATCACAGACAAATACTCAAATTCACCAAAATTTAAGCAATATTCAGAAAAATGAAAAAGGTTTAGAGATTCAAACCTCCAAGATGTACATCCACACCTTGGATTGTTTGAGCTTAGGTGCTAGCTAAACAAGCACCAGCTTCCTTGTACCTTCTAAGAAAAACAAACACCAAAGATGAACAAATAACAATGAAAATTGATTTTTTTTAAAACAAGAGTTTTAATCCATAAAACCTTTCCTAAAAAACAATCAAACAGATTAATTGAACTCAAACTTTAGCTAAACAAACACCAAACTTTCATAAAACACAAAAGGGAAATCACAATTTTCAGAAAACCAAACTTTTATTTCATAAAAAGGAATTACAAGGATTTAGCTAAAATCTGGAACAAAGGGACTCTCACATGTTGAGGTCTCCTTTTATAGACGACTAAGGATGATTCTTGAATGGAAAATACATCAAAACCCTAGCTATGAAGTCTCAAAAATACCCTTGGCCTTCTAGACGTGTTTGATGTGTATGAGTTGTCCAATTTGATCTTGGCTGTTCATTTTGTGCTTGGGGACCAAGTAGTAGCCATAAAGTGTTGATCTTGCCACCTAGGATTGCTTGGAGAGGAGGGTGTCATGTGATTGGTTAACGGGTTGAATGGTGGGGTCCTTTGAGGTAATGGGATTGTGAGTTCAAGCGTGGGATAGGTTTATGAGTGTGTGAATTAAGTGTGGGTGTGGGTAATTTGATTTTACCCTTTGTTTTAAGTGAGGGGTAAAACTGGGTTCATTATGTGAAACAGTAACAAGTTTGATCCGGTTTTGGTTGATTGTTTAGTTGTTTGGTGCAATAAACATTTGAAAGTTTCATTTGTACAACATTAGTCCTCAGTCTTTAGCCAACAATGTATAACAAGTTTATTTTCCTTGTAAACTCGTTTTCCTTTGTTAATCAAGTTTCAGACTTTAGAGTTTGGCCACAAAAAGTTTCTAAACAAGGATTTAGGGCTTTTTCAACTTTGGTATAATTACAACTTCGATCCTTTTGATGTTTAATCCATTTTTAAAGGACTATAAGTGTAATATTCTTGAACTTCAAGGGCTTATTTGGATCTTGGACTTCATGGAGGACCATTATTGACAATTTAGATTTGAGGAGGGACTAAATTTGCCAATTCTTCAAACTTGGAGGACCTTTTTGTCATTTTGATAAACTTAATGGACCAAACTTGTAATTATGAATATACAAGGGTATTAAGTGTCAATTCTTCATAAATGAGGGATCACTCTTGTACATCTTTAAGTCTTCAATGGTTTTTCTTTGATAATTCACAAACTAGGGCCCAGTTCATACCTAAAATACACAAGTAAACAAACACAAGCATATATATATATATATATATATATATATATATGATATTTTATGACATTTTTATGCATTTAAAGCCCGAAAACAATGATGATATCATGTATAAATGCCATCTCATCAAAACTTCATTATATTGATAAGGCAAAAAGTTACCATTGGTAATAACATGTCAAAGATCTAAATCTTTTGATTTCACATAAGTCTCAAATCTATTTTTCCAATAAATAAAACTATCGGTTTAAAAAATAATTGGTCTTTGCATAGATTGCCCTTCTAGGTACTTGTTGGAATCCGTAGATCAATTCAATATTAAAATACAATATATTTTAAAGATGCTTGAGCAACCAAGCTCTGATACCACTTGTAGAAACTAGAGGGGGTTGAATAGTTTCTTAAATTTACTTGTTAAAAGTGGGTTTTCAAAAATCCTTTTCAAAAACTTAGGCTTGAGCAAATATGTGAAATCTTCTTATACAAAATATGGACAAGGGATAGTGCAACTAAACTAGTAATCACAAGTATGTGCAAGTAAAGAATAATGAATGTAAAGAGATAAGGAAAAGAAAGATCAAACCAAACAACAAGGATTTATAGTGATTCGACAACGAAGCTCACTCCTCGTCCCTACTTCACTCCTCGAATACTCCTTACTCTAGATTTCACTAATCAACAAACTCCTTAAGGTGGAGAAACCGTACACAACGTCGCTTAACTAATTTCCGACTCTAAGCTAAAAGTCGAGCCCTAATCTTAGCTAGGACCAATCTACACCAATATACTTTGAGTACTAAGTATTAACCTTACTACATACACAACTTCTAAATAGACACAACTACTTGATCTTCATAACACAACTTCCAAATAACACAACTACTTGGATCTTCACAACACAACTAAAATGAAAGAATAAAACTTGATATTTAATAGATCTTGAGGTAGACTCAACACTTCAAGGATGAAAGTGTTCTTCTCTTTGCACTTGGAGAGGATGATATGGGAGGAGAAAGATTCACTTCTAAACAAGTAGTAATCAACCAAATAACCAAGGATTTGAATGATTTAAGAAGTATGTTTTAATTTGGAAATTTATGTGCAAAAGAGGTGAAGAGAAAATCTAAGAGTGGTCCACTATTTATAAGACAAGAGCCCAACGACTATTTTTGCGCGAGATTCCTTATTGGTGCTCGCGATTCCTTATCGATAAGGAACTGCATAGGCATTTAAGGAACCGTGTTCGTAGACTTCGTGCCATTTTGTCCTTTAGTGGGGTAGTCAAATCTGGTGGAATAGTTATTCTTAAAGGATATTCTTAACCAAATGGAATATGCCATTTTCAAATTTTCAAATATTTAATTTAATAAAACATTTTCTTAAAAATAAAGTTTAATAAAAAACTTTTTCACATTTAATAAAAAGTGAGTTTTAAGAAAACTTAAATCCTTGATCACTTAATTAAGATGAAAACTTGTTTGTTCATACCTTAAGTGATAATGGTTGAAATAAAAAAATACTTGAACTCAAGAATTCGTTTTTCGTTGTTTTTGTAAATGCTTGTTTTTATATATTGTCGTAATCAAAAGAAAGCGAGACCTATAAATGCAAGTAACATTTTTAGGCATCATTGCATTAAAAGTTTTACTAAGTTATTCTAAGTAAACATGTCCAAAGGGTGAAAATACCTATTTTGACCTAATTTATAATCCATGCATTGAAATGTTGTAGCTTGTGCTTTAGGGAAATTGTACATTGTCTTAATATAATTTTATAACCTAAATGTAACGCTATGAGTGTTGTAGACTTGTCCTAAAAGACTAGGTGTTGATTCTAAGTGAAATGCTTAATATAAGGGTTTTTAGGTCACTAATTCTAATGACTTTATACTTTGGGTAATTAGTGTTTATATCATCATGTATACGTATTCTAGGATTTATATATTATGTTTATGATTTATAGGGATTCTACATTCTTAGTTTAAGGGTTTACAAAAGTTGATCATATCCTAGGGATAATTAAGTGAGCTTAAGATCCTATGCTTTGATAACTTGTACATTGTACTTAAGTAACTTGTAACTTAATTTGAGAAAAATGTATAATCTTAATATGATACTTAGTTGAGTTTTATAATTAGTTACAAAAGATTAGACTCTAATTAAATATGAGCTAATCTTGATTACTAGGTCTTAACTTGTAATTAGCTTTCGATTGGTGAATATTAGTATTTTATGATCAATTACCTTTCCTTTATATGATAGATTATAATTGTATATTATATTTGATATTCATATATAGATATTGTGTAATTATATTGCTTGAAACATTGTTTATCAAGGATTTCTAGGTGATGATCTAGACTATTATGTATATTACTTGTACTTAGCTTTATATGATTTGTACTTAGTATTCTTGAATAATATTATGCCTTCAAATGATAGTTTACAACTTGTTTGTAATCTTTGATTACTTATTCATAGATGTTGTATATTCATACTTCACCATTCTTGAGTTTACAACTCATTAATAGGGATTCTAGGGTTTCTAAGAGAATTTAGAGCATCATAGTTATATTTGAGATGTTCTTATTAATATTGAACTCATTAGATTGCTTTTAGAACTTAGACTGAGTTAAAAATCAATTTTAATTTAAAAAAAAAAATACTTTTTAGCAATAGAAAAATGTAATCTAGGTTTACAAATAATAAAATTTTGATTGCGCTTTTCTTGATTATTTTGAATTTTAGGTCTTTTATAGATTTTAAAATTTAATAAATAATTATTTAATATTTTTCAAGAAGTTTTATTTATTTTTCCACCTTAGTTATATTATTTAGGATTTATCTGCAATTTTTATAAAACTTTTTTAGTTGAATTTTATATTTACGTCCCGTTTTGCGTATTTATGTTTTTCGTCTTAGCTTAATTTTAGCATAATCCGTCTTTTCTTTCTCTCTCTTTTTACCACCAAAAACGAACTAATCCAAATTACGTTTTTAATACTTGGAACACATCATACACCTCCTCGAGAATGAACTCACTTTCGGATTTTACTTTTTCCTAAACGTTTAATCTAATACTTTGCCGTTGTTTTTACTTGCTTTTCATAAAGGTAAGTAAAGTACAAACATACTACAATTAATTGTCTACGAAAAGTGGGGAGGACAACGAGGGGTTTCTGACGCGTGTCGAAATCGCGTCTAGAATCAAAACGGGTACGGAGTTTAGGCACAAGAGTGCTTGGATTTAAAAAAAAATAAATACAAGTGGAAAAATACTGAGTCGACACAAGCAAGCAGAAATCGTCTACGTCCCACTCCCGAAGACGAACCCGAACTTTTCAGACCGGATGCGATGCCGCGTCCGGATGGCCTATATCGGGTTTCAAAGAATCAACATTCAACCAACTCGTCCGCTAGTTCCGGCTCAAACCCATTAAATGTTTGAAACAATGATGGAACAACAATACGAGTTTGATCGCAAGGCTAAGATGGATATCACGAAAATTCGTATCGAAAATTCGAGTCGGATATTAGGGTGCGACAGATCGACACGACCAAAATGACACCAATCGACGCGGGTATTGTCGAGGCGAAGAAATAAATTATTTGGGCTCGTTATGCCTAGTTTTTTTATGTTATTTTAGTTCATGTGTTATTTTATGTTTTTTAATTTCATGTTTTTTAAATTTCGTGTATTTTTTATGTAATATTTTTTTAATGTGTTTCTATTTAGTATATACTTTATTATTTAAGTTTTTTAACAAAAAAAAACCGCTATGTAATGTTTACTATTTACTCAAGTTCGTTTTTCCAAGCTCAAGAAAAATTGAAAGTCCAACCAATGTCAAGTTTATAATTGTTTTTGGTGTTACAAAATTATTTGGTATCTATGTCTATTTCAAACAAACACGTAAAAAATGAAAAATATTATAGCTATATAACCGTAAAACAAGTTGCAAATACCACAATATAAGCACAAAGTACAAGTATCTAATGCACAAGTGTAAAATATGCTCAAAATGTAAAGAAAATGAAAGTACAAGGACTAAATGTGAATATTCAGAAATTATAGGGACTAGAAATGAAAAATGTAACAAACTATGTTAACCAACTAACAAAATCCAAAACTGGCTAACCAAAAATGTAACATACTAAAAATTAGGTACTTAATAGTGCAAACCCTAAAAACTTGTGATTAAAAAGCTGTTTAACCAATTAATGAAAGGCTAGGGACTAGTTTGCAATTAAAACAAAATATAAACCAAAAACGGGAACCAAGTGATCAATAAGCTCGTTTGGGCTTATTACTCAACTAAAATCGTTCTAGTTTTTTGCAAAATGTTTAGAATCCAAAATAAGCTAGGTTTGTAAAAGGATTTTAGCTAAAAGCCAGTAAATCAAAAACTAGCTTATTTCAATAAGCTCAAAATAAGCTAAAAAGTTTTCCAGACATCCACAAAGTGATTTTATTGATGAAACTGATTAAGCTAGTGACACAAAGGTTGGAATGTCAAATAGATTTAAAAATGACCAAGAAAATAAGCTGAAATTTGAAATAAGCCAAAACAGCTTATCGTTGACCAGGTTTGACCAGATTTTTCAAAAAGCTGATTTCTTCAAAACCTATTTAGGACATGTTTGTAAAGATAATTGTGAAAGAAAAATGGATGTTTTATGAAGTAGAAATGCTAGAATGAAATAAGCAGCCTACTAAGTTCACAGAAACTTGCAAATGCTCTAGTGCTTATTAATAAGTTGGTATCCAACTCAAAACTTGACACTATATTATTTCCTCACTAATACTGAAAGTTCATATGATAAGCTAAGACTGAGAACAAAAAGTAACTGATTTCATTCACAAACAAAGAAATGCCAATGGATCAAAGTATGCTTGTTTAGACTGTTAAAAACATGTAAAGACTGACCCAATCTTTTTGAGTGTCAATTGCCTGTTTGACTTAAGTTTTGACCATAAAACTTTGCAAGTAAACTCACACTCACCTATTGAGTGTAAATGAACTCAAAGAAACAGGTTTTAACAACTTTCTCACTAAATTCAATAATAACCAAACACTAGTTAAAAATCTGATATGGAACTTTTTCAAGGGCTTTTTGAGTAAAACCTTATGACAACAAAAGACTTTTATCAAGATTTGTTATTAGACTCAAATGAACCTCAATGCAGCAAAGTTCAAACAAGTAAACACTAGAGAGCAAATTTTAGCTAAATGATGAATATTGAAATTGAATAAGGCCAAGTATAAAGCTAAAACTGAATCAAAGCTGATCAAACTAGTTGAAAACTATCAGATTATCAAAATCACACCACAAGAACACGAACATAATCACAATTCAGTAGTTAAGACTTATTTCTAGGAATATAGCATGGCAGAACAGTTTAGAGGAATTTTAACAAGAAAAGTGTTCCTTTTAGCTTTGATGCCACCTCTGATAGTGTAGTAAGCGCTGAGCTTACTATGATCAACAAGAACATCTATAATCTACCACCATAAACCACTATATCAACATTATCATCTGAAATTCAACACCCCTGCTACAATCTTCTTATTTGGCTATGAAATGAACTAAAATTCTTCTGAACCAGCTACAGGCTTCCAAAAGGTATCAAACACATTCCATTGATAAAGAATGATCAAAAGAATCACACATAGTAACAGAATAGTAGGATTATGAAGTATTGAGAAGTAGAATTTGAGTGAAATGAAATTTGAATGTTTATTAATGAAGGAAAGGTGGTTACAGTTTGTTATAGCTATCTAAATAACTATTATGTGGTTGTCAATCACTTGAGAGTAGTGTATAACTAACTAGCTAACTGAAAATTGAGAGAATTTTAAGAAGTGTGTGAAAAATACACACACTAAGTACATACAAGAAATGAAGGACTAATGGGGTATTTATAGAAGTTGAGATGAAGTTTGTTGGAGGTAGGTGACGTGTTCCAGCCAATAATGAGCTTCCACGTGGCCTTGTTCTGCTAATTGAAAGTAGCCGTTGAAGAACTTGATTTGGGGCTTTTTGATATAGTCAATTTTAGGTTAATTGAGTGGCTGGGTTGTGATCCTCTCTTGATTTTGAGTAGAATTGATGTAGAACACTTCTCTTGATATGCACTCTAGCTCAATGTCGTTCCTGGGCTTGTTTGTGTTTAAATTTGACACGTGGTGTTATATTATTGGTGGAGAAAATAAGTTGTGGTTCGTTATTTGTTTCTTGATTTTCTATTGGTTGATAAATTGTGAGTGGGAAGTACTGTTTGGATTCAGTTATATAAATGGGTGGCGGCTGAGTGGGGTGACATGGCACCCATTTGGAAACCCATGTGAAAATTTTAGTGACCTCTCATTGGTTCAAATATAATACACACGGATCACTCCCAAACTTGGCTCAACTTTGGCACTTTTGACCCCTCTAGTTTAGGCAGAATATGATTTGAGCTCCAAACTTCATTTCTTTGTCATGTTTAGTCCTTCTAACTTTAAACTTGCACAATATTGATCCTTTGACTTGTTTGACTTGAGAGTTAACCAAATTTGACTTTATTCTTGACTTTCTCATAATTACAACTTTAGTCCCTCATCTTTGAAAGTCGTCAAGAAAGGTCCTTTATCTTTGCAAGGCTTGTCACTTTTCACCCTCCTTTTGTCTTTTCTTAATCAATAAGGCTTGATTTCACTTGTTTGCTCCAAAATTGTATCTTGTTACCTACACAAGCACAAACAACAAAACATACCCATAATACTGCTTTTATGAATAAAAATTAGGTATTTTGCTTTGTGTTTTAGGGTGATTTGTGATATTATTGATATGAGATTTCACTCATATCAAATCCCCTACACTTGATCATTGCCATGACCTCATGCAATGCCATATTTTAAAACACCAATTTACACTTTTCTCATAATTAATCCACTTTGGCCAATATGGAATGCATTTACACTACTCTACACTATATGATGCATGATTTTGATTTAATACAATGCAATGCAAAGTAAAACAATTCTATTTATATATTTTTGGATTTTCTTGAAATGCTTTTGATGGAAATAACTCATAAAGAAATCAAGAACTTAGATTAGGGCTTTTGGTACCATGAACACTTATCACCCTCAAGTTTCACTTTCCCCATACCAAGCTTAAAAACAAAATCATTGTTCTCCACAAGTGAAAGTGTGTCAAATCATTCATATAGATTAATTGTGTTACCATTATACCCTCACTTATTATGCCTCTAAGACCGGTTATTATTTAAGAAAATTTATTGAGGGCAAATTTGTCATTATTTAAAGCTTGAAATATAAGAAATGTAAAATCTCAAAATAAGGAAGCACAGTTTTAATCCTAAGTAATCATCTTATCCATTACTCGAAAAACCGCCCACAATTAATATAAGTCCGACTGAAGAGTAATAAGTCATCCACCTTATGTGTAAGATCCTTATGTCATGCATTGATAAGTAGCTACACACTCGCTAAGGAAAGAAAAATAAAACTCACGCAATAACTTATATCCTCCGCCTTTTTGAGATCTTGGATCTTCAATCCCGCAACCCGTCAAGGTAATATTGGATTGGAGCAACTATCAAACCCCCGCAACCCTTGTGAGAGTAATATTGGAATTCAATAGCTACTATAATTAAAACTTCACTGCCCCTCTGGGGAGTCTTGTACAATTATTTCTTTTTTTTTCTAGCCACTCATTTTTTTCATAAGTCGCTCTTATTTTTCTTTATTCCTCACAAAGAAAGTTGAAAAGAATAAAAGGAAAAACACCCGCTAAGTATTAAGCATGACATAAATCTAGTACACATAAAACATTCTAACTTAGAATCTTAATACGTACTTATACCAACCACGAATGATTAGTCAAAAATGCATAAGAGACTACAAACCAATTAAAACCGTTCTTGATTATTTATTAACATATATACATGTGTTGACAAGAAAGTAAAGGTTACGAAAGGGGATATAAAGCCACAATTAATTAATATGAGGTTTATCTAGCCCTTAACACTTATTTCAAACTCTATCATCTCTTGTTCTCCACAGTTTAAAATCTCAAATAATGAGACTAGTGGATGCTTAGCCTAATAAACCAATAAAGGTTTACATGGTTAAGGCTACTAGCTAGAGAATGCTTAGAAAGCGAACTCGGGTTGAGTCAAAGTATCCATGGCGGGCTTAATATGTCAAAGATATCTAAACTTGTTAAACTATATCCTTTATTATATTTTTTCCTTTTTATATATTTGAAAAATAAAAGAAGAAATATATACAATGCAAATGTGTTATGCAAATGAAAAAAGATTAATGCAAAAATTATGAATGCATATTTTTGGTGGCCAAAGTAGATCAAAAATTTGAAAAATGTTTGAAAAATTAATTTCCAAATTATCATGAAGGTCAATGACAAAGTTCTAGGTAAGGTCACTTCGATAGAAGACCCCCTACACTTAAGATAAACATTGTCCTCAATGTTTAAGAGTATTGGAGTAAACTCCCCTACACATATGACATTGCGTACATTGTTTAACTCGAGCTAAGGAAAGATCTACTATAGTGAAATCATTTTACGCACAATGTGGTTTGAAAATCACAATAGTAACAAAGTGAACCCGATACAAGGGCCTCCTCCATAAGCTCCAATGCATGTGATGAGAGAGCAACCCTACAAACATCATGAAGACAAAAGAGAGGCATCCCCCTACACTTCTTCTCAACTCTATACCCTTATTTCTATCCTACCACACTCTAGTCTAAAAACTCTAATCCTAGTTATTCAAGCTTGATTTATGGAGTCTCTAGCTCGACTCTTCCCACAATGAACTAATTCATGGGTAAAATGGGGATCTCTTGGACCATTTCCACAAAAATGTCCTCCCTAGAGTATTGTTTAACACGGTGACCATTCACTTTAAAATTTAGGCCATTTGGTTGTGACAACTCAATAGTCCCATATGGAAATACTTGAGCAATGGTGAATGGACCAGACCATCTTGACTTAATCTTGCCCGCAAAGAGTTTCAACCTTGAGTTAAAGAGGAGAACCGACTCTCCAACTTTGAACTCACGGTTCTTGATCTTAGCATCATGCAATTGCTTAGTCTTTTCCTTGTAAAGCAACGAGTTTTCATAGGCATTGGCTCTCAATTCATCCATCTCATTGAGTTGGTCTTTTCTATGTGAACCGACTTGGTTTAAATCAAAGTTTGCCCATTTGAGAGCCCATGAAGCCTTATGCTCTAACTCGAATAGGAGGTGGCATGCTTTTCCATAGACAAGCCTATATGGAGTACAACTAATTGGTGTCTTAAAAGCCGTCCTAAAATCCCACAAAGCATCATCAAGCTTGTCCGACTAAGAAGCTCGATGCTCTCCCACCGTTCTCTCTAGAATCCTCTTTAAACCACGATTTCTGATCTCGGTTTGCCCATTGGTTTGAGGGTGATACGCGGTAGAAAGTCTATGGTTAACACCATTCATGACTCTTGTAAATTGATCATTACAAAAATGAGTCCCACGATCACTTATGATAGCCCGAGGTACACCAAATCTAGCAAATAATTGCTTCAAGAATTTCACTACAACTCTAGCATCATTAGTAGGCAAGGATTTATCCTCAACCCACTTTGAAACATAATCTACGGCTACGAGTATGTACTTATTGCCCTTTGATGATGGAAAAGGTCCCATGAAGTCTATACCCCATACATCAAAAATCTCACACTCTTGTATGAAATTTTGTGGCATCTCATCTCTTAGATTAATCTTTCTTTGTCTTTGACAAACATCACAAAATTTCACCATCTCCTAGTCATCTTTGTATATGGAAGGCCAATAGAAACCCGAATCAAAGACTTTCTTAGCCGTGTAGTTGGGCCCAAAATGGCCTCCCGTAGGTCCTTTATGACAAGCTTCTAAGATCTTAAATGCTTCGGGGCCATCTACACACCGTCTTATGATTTGGTCCGCACATTTCCTAAAGAGGTAAGGGTCATCCCAAAAGTAGTATTTTGCTTCTTTATGAAACTTCTTCTTTTGTTGGGAAGTAAGACCCTCTATAAGCACATC
Source organism: Glebionis coronaria (assembly GCA_025667525.1). Lineage (NCBI taxonomy): Eukaryota > Viridiplantae > Streptophyta > Magnoliopsida > Asterales > Asteraceae > Glebionis > Glebionis coronaria. Next base: position 672,537 of record CM046880.1, read on the forward strand.
CCCCACAAGATAGTTTGCAATATCCACAAACCAAGGGGTGACATCCTCTTGTGAAGAGATAGACATGAGCTCCTCTAATGGAAAGGATTCATTAATTTCCTTATGAGGTAATTCGCCTTAAAAAGGATGCTCAAGTCTACTCAAGTGATCCACCGCTAAATTCTCGGCTCCTTTCTTATCACGTATCTCTATGGAAAACTCTTGTAGCAATAAAACCCATCTCAAAAGTCTAGGCTTAGCATCTTGCTTTGTCATGAGGTACTTGAGAGTGGAATGATCCGTATACACTATGGTCTTAGAAAGCACAAGATAGGGTCTAAATTTCTCAAAGTCGTAAACAATAGCAAGCAAATCCTTTTCCGTGGTGGTATAATGAAGTTGAGCACCCGTCATATTGTCTTGCTCGCATAGTGTATAGGTTGGAAATGCTTATTAACTCTTTGTCCTAACACGGCCCCCACAGCATAATCACTAGCATCACACATGAGTTCAAAAGGCAAATCCTAATTTGGAGAAACCAAAATGGGAGCCTTTGTCAACTTTTCCTTAAGAATCTCAAAAGAGTCTAAACACTCTTGTGTGAATGTGAAAGGAGCCTCTTTTTCCAAGAGGTGGGTCATGGGTCTTGCTATCTTAGAAAAGTCTTGTATAAAACGTCTATAGAAACCCGCATGACCCAAAAAGCTCCTAACTCCTTTCACCGTGTTAGGTGGGGGAAGTTTGGCAATAACATCAAATTTAGCTCAATCCACTTCTATACCCTTAATTAATATCTTATGTCCCAAAACTATCCCCTCTTTGACCATGAAATGGCATTTCTCCCAATTAAGAACAAGACGTGTTTCTTCACACCTCTTAAGCATACGTTCTAAATGGGAGAGACATGAAGTGAATGAATCTCCAAAAACCGAGAAATCATCCATGAAAACTTCCATAGTGTGCTCAATCATGTCATGAAAGATTGCCATCACACACCTTTGAAATGTCCCCGGTGCATTGCACAAGCCAAAAGGCATTCTCCTATAGGTAAATGTACCATAGGGACAAGTGAATGTGGTATTTTCTTGATCCTTTGGATCAATGGTATAAGGAAATAACCCAAGAATCCATCTAGAAAGCGATAGTACTCATTTCCCGCCAAGCGTTCAAGCATTTGGTCCATGAAAGGTAATGGGAAATGATCTTTCCTAATAGCATCATTGAGCTTCCTATAGTCAATACAAACTCTCCACCCGTGACAAGTCTAGTAGGAATAAGGTCATTGTTCTCATTAGGCACAATAGTGATTCCACCCTTCTTAGGAACACAATACACCGGGCAAACCCATGGAGAGTCGGAAATGGGATAAATCATACTCGCATCAAGGAGTTTGATAACTTCCTTTTTGATGACCTCATGGATTTTTGGGTTAACCCTTCTTTGGTTTTGAATGGCGGGTTTGTAATCATCCTCCATAAGGATTTTATGTGTACAAAAATTTGGATCAATTCCCCTTATGTCGGATATTTTCCATGCTATAGCTTTCTTATGTTTCTTAAGCACCTCTATGAGTTTTTCCTTCTCATCATCTTTCAAGTCTTTTGCTATGATCACGGGTAATTGGTCCTTTCCCTCTAAGAAGGCATATTCAAGGTGGGATAAAAGATCCTTAAGCTCTAGGGAAGGTGGACTCTCAATGGAAGGTTTCACTATAGATGGATCATCAATGGTAACTTTTTGTGGAGTAGGTGAAAGAATGGGATCCTCATTGAGCAACTTTTGGTTAGTTAGAATGTCTTCTTCCCAATTAATGGGAGAATCATCATTACCAAGGAAGTTGGACTCAAATTCCTCTAAGAGGAAATCACTTTCTCCAAATGGTGTTAAGGAGGGAGCAATTGAGGCAACGGTCTCCACATGTGGCATGTTATCACTATCATTCTTACAAGCTTCATGAAAATGTTCATCACACACCTCATCAAGAACATCCACTATGTTAATTGTTTCACAACTTTGAGATTTCTTGGTAACTTTCCCTAGCTTAAACACCACTTTTACATCCTCAACTCTCATAATTAGTTCTCCCTCCGCCACATCAATAGGAGTACGACCCGTCCTCAAGAAAGGTCTACAAAAAATAAGAGGAACTCTCGGGTCCATATCGTAATCCACAACCACAAAATCCGCGGGAAACGTGAACTTATCCATCCCTACAAAAACATCCTCCGTAATGCCTATCGGATAAGCTATGGTACGGTTTGCTAACTCAAGGGTCATCCTAGTAGGAGTGAGCTCGGGAAGAGATAATTTTTGCCAAACCGATAAAGGCATGAGATTTATGATTTCCCCAAGATCCGCTAGTGCCATGCAATTTTCCACCCCAGGAAAATTACAAGGGATCAAAAATCGCCCCGGGTCTCCAAGTTTTGTAGGTAGGGTTTTAAGCAACACGGCGGAGTAATTCGCATTAAGTGGTGTGTTAGGCAAATCCACCAACTTTTCCTTGTTTGAGAGGATATCTTTGAACATTTTAGCAAACTTTGGCATATAGGCAAGAGCTTCCGCAAAGGATATGTTTATGTTCAATTGTTTGAACATTCTCGAAAAATTTGACACTTGAATATCATCCTTATTTTTAAGTTTCTCCTTTCTCAATCTTGATGGATATGGAAGGCTTGGTTTTAGTGTAGGTTGAGTAGTTGTTGTTGAAGGGTTCTCTTTGTTGGTTTCTTCATTGTTAGGTGTGTAAAGTGAAGGAGTAGTAGGTGTAGGATGAGGAGGTGTAGGTGTTGAAGTTGTAGAGCTTGAAGGTGTTGAGTTTGATGTTGTAGGCTTGTCACAATGTGGAACCATAGTAGGCTTAAACAAAGGAGGTGTAGGTGGTGAAGGATCATTAGTTGTATTTCCACTCCTTGTTGTGATTGCATTGACATTTGCCCTTGGATTTGTTTGTGTGTTTGAAGGTAGATCACCTTGTGGTCTTTGATTAAGAATCATCATAATCCTCTTGTTAGTCTCCTCATTCATAGATCTTATTTGATCTTGTGTTCTCTTTTCACTTTCATGAACTCTTCTTTCGGTTTCTTGGTTCATCTTTTGAAGTAGCTCAAAGGTATCATTTTTCCCATATCCTTGATTGTAACCTTGATTATGTCCTTGATTTTGAAAAGGAGGGGGAGGTGGGTGAAATCCTTTATTGTTTGCATGAAAGTTATTTCCTTGATGTTGAAAGTTATTGGGTGCTCTATAGTTATTTCTTTGGTAGTTTGGCCTAGGCCCTTGATTTCGTTGAAGCAATTGAGGAGGATTGGTTTGATTTCGGGTGGGTGGTTGGGGTGGAAAGCCGGGTGGAGCAAGGTAGTTATTTGACTAGTAAGAAAGATTGTTAGGGTTGATCTTAGGTTTGAAGTGCTCTCTATGTTCATCTTGATAAGCATAACATTTACCTTGATGCTTTTGAACCTTGTCGCATTGTAGGTAAGAATGAGGACCTCCACAAGTTTCACATGGTGTAGTAATGACATTCACATTATTGTTGGACGAATTGTTCAAGGTGGTTTCACAAAGTTTTAAGAGCGTATCATTCATAGTATCAAACTTTTGATATAAAACTTTGTCAATTTATGGAGTAGCACCCTCTTGCACCACATGGACCCTCTCATCTCTTCGGTTATTTGTTTGCACCATCGATTTAGTCTCAATAATTTCCCATGCCTCTTGTGTAGATTTGGCAAGAATGTTCCCACCCGCGGAGGAGTTGAGGGAATCTTGATGATGTGGTCTTAATCCATTATAAAAGGTGTTGATTTGGTGAACTTCATTGAATCCATGATTGGGGCATTTTATTAGTAAGTCCTTGAAATCTTCCCAAGCATCACTAAAGGTTTGCTCATGTTTTTGTTGAAATCCAATAGTTAGGTTTCTCAAAGCCGTGGTTTTAGATGGAGGGAAGAACTTGTTCAAAAACTTCTTGGTAAAGTCATCCCATGTGTGACTGCTCTTAGGTAGTTGTCTATCTAGCCAATACCTAGCATTTCCCTCTAGGGAGAATGGAACTAAGATAAAGTTAATGGCATCATGAGGGACCCCATTGTACTTATTGTATTGCAAATGGATAGAAACTTCTTGATATGATCATGTGGATCACATTAGGTCTCCCGAAAAAGGGTGTAGAAGAAAATAAAGTAATCATAGGTGTCTTAAGCTCAAAGGTGTTTGCGGGTATCTCGGGTATAACAATGGCATCGACATTTCCCTCCACATTTGATTGGAGGATCTCCATCAATGGTCTATTATCAACGGCGGCCATGAATTCTTGTGTGTTGTTCAAAGCACGATGCTCGGGATGGCTTGATGGAAGGTGTTGTTTTTGTTCTTTCTCTTGTTCTTCCTTTTGGGAGGAAGGGGTTGTACACCAAAAGGTATTTGTGCACTCCCTTGGGTGAGCATTCAACTCAAATCAAGGAGTGAGAGAGGAGCTCTCGTTTGACTTTGGAAAAGAAGTGATTAACCTTTCCGAGGTTCAATAAGTAATATCCACAAGAAAATAAAGTATATGTAAGTAATACTTTGGGTGGCAAAACCCCCAATCAAGCTTTACTTCTTAGAATACTCACTAGTGAACGGGGGGGGGGGGGGGGGGGGGGGGTTAGGTGGCACGAAGTACTTAAGTACCTATTAACCCTTAGACGGCATTTTATAGCACATCGCCTATCTATTCACTTTGATAGTTTGTATTCTTCGAATTCTTGCCTATTGGAAGTATTTATCTATATTTTTCTTAATTAAATTTGATCGATACACGTGTCAAGGACCGGAACGCTCCCGAACACGGTGTATTGCAAAAGCAATACTTATGGAAGTATGTGTATTGAGTGTTCGTATACGTATATGTATCTACATATAATAATATAGAGAAAATATTTTTGTAATTATTGAGTTTTTTTTAAGAAAATACTATATGTACGTAAAAACGATGAAAACCGATATATACAATATATTTTTGGGTGTAATATTTTAGGAAAAAGATTACTTTTTGGATTTTTTTTTGGTTCAATTCTTTAGGAAAATAATTGATTTTGTGGTTTTTTAGTTTTTATATTTTTATATTTTTGATTTTTTTATCTTTTGGATTTATGATACGTGAAAGGAACGCTCACGAGGTGAACGGATCCCAAAATCCAATCGAAACCGTCAATCAATAGTCTCTCGTAATGTCATGAACCGGCAACAGCGCCATTTAATGTTTACTATTTACTCAAATTCGTTTTTCCAAGCTCAAGGCAAATTGAAAGTCCAACCAATATCAACTTTATAATTGTTTTTGGTGTTACAAAATTATTCGGTATCTATGTCTATTTCAAACAAACACGTAAAAATGAAAAATATTATAGCTATATAACCGTAAAACAAATTGCAAATACCACAATATAAGCACAAAGCACAAGTATCTAATGCACAAGTGTAAAATTTGCTCAAAATGTAAAGAAAATGAAAGTACAAGGACTAAATGTGAAAATCCAGACAGTATAGGGACTAGAAATGAAAAATGTAACAAACTATGTTAACCAACTAAAAAAATCCAAAACTGACTAACAAAAAATGTTAAAAACTGATAATTAGGGACTTAATAGTGCAAACCCTAAAAACTTGTGATTAAAAAGCTATTTAACCAATTAATGAAAGGCTAGGGACTAGTTTGCAATTAAAACAAAATATAAACCAAAAACGGGCACCAAGTGATCAATAAGCTCGTTTGGGCTTATTACTCAACTAAAATCGTTCTAGTTTTTTGCAAAATGTTTAGAATCCAAAATAAGCTAGGTCTTTAAAAGGATTTAACTAAAAGCTAGTAAATCAAAAACTAGCTTATTTCAATAAGTTCAAAATAAGCTAAAAACTTTTCCAAACATCCACAAAGTGATTTTCTTGATGAAACTGATTAAGCTAGTGACACAAAGGTTGGAATGTCAAATAGATTTGAAAATGACCAAGAAAATAAGCTGAAATTTGAAATAAGCCTAAACAACTTATCGTTGACTAAGTTTGACCAGATTTTTCAAAAAGCTGATTTCTTTAAAACCTATTCAGGACATGTTTGTAAAGATATTTGTGAAAGAAAAATGGATGTTTTATGAAGTAGAAATGCTAGAATGAAATAAGCAGCCTACTAAGTTCACAGAAACTTGCAAATGCTCCAGTGCTTATTAATAAGCTGGTATCCAACTCAAAACTTGATACTGTATTATTTCCTCACTAATACTGAAAGTTCATATGATAAGCTAAGACTGAGAACAAAAAGTAACTGATTTCATTCACAAACAAAGAAATGCCAATGGATCAAAGTATGCTTGTTTAGACTGTTAAAAACATGTAAAGACTGACCCAATCTTTTTGAGTGTCAATTGCCTGTTTGACTTAAGTTTTGACGAAAAAACTTTGCAAGTAAACTCACACTCACCTATTGAGTGTAAATGAACTAAAAGAAACAGGTTTTAACAACTTTCTCACTAAATTCAATATTAACCAAACACTAGTTAAAAATCTGACATGGAACTTTTTAAGGCTTTTTGAGTAAAACCATATGACAGCAAAAGACTTTTATCAAGATTTGTTATTAGACTCAAATGAACCTCAATGCAGCAAAATTCCAACAAGTAAACACTAGAGAGAAAATTTTAGCTAAATGATGAATATTGAAACTGAATAAGGCCAAGTATAAAGATAAAACTGAATCAAAGCTGATCAAACTACTTGAAAACTATCAGATTATCAAAATCACACCACAAGAACACTAACACAATCACAATTCAGTAGTTAAGACTTATTTCTAGTAATATAGCATGGCAGAACAGTTTAGAGAAATTTTAACAAGAAAAGTGGTCCTTTTAGCTTTGATGCCACCTCTGATGGAGTAGTAAGTGTTGAGCTTACTATGATCAACAAGAACATCTACAATCTACCACCATAAACCACTATATCAACATCATCATCTGAAATTCAACACCCCTGCTACAATCTTCTTATTTGGCTATGAAATGAACTGAAATTCGTCTGAACCAGCTACAGGCTTCCAAAAGGTATCAAACACATTCCATTGATCAAGAATGATCAAAAGAATCACAATAGTAAAAGAATAGTAGGATTATGAAGAATTGAGAAGTAGAATTTGAGTGAAATGAACTTTGAATGTTTATTAATGGAGGAAAGGTGGTTATAGTTTGTTACAGCTATCTAACTTTGGTGGTTATAGTTTGTTACAGCTATCTAACTAACTCTCAAGTGGTTGTGAATCACATGAGAGTAGTGTTTAACTAACTAGCTAACTGAAAATTGAGAGAATTTTAAGAAGTGTGTTAAAAATACACACATTAAGTACATACAAGAAATGAAGGACTAATGGGGTATTTATAGAAGCTAGGATGAAGTTTGTTGGAGGTAGGTGACGTGTTTCAGCCAATAATAAGCTTTCACGTGGCCTTGTTATGCTAATTGAAAGTAGCCGTTGAAGAACTTGATTTGGGGCTTTTTGATGTAGTCAATTTCAGGTTAATTTAGTGGTTGGGTTGTGATCCTCTCTTGATATTGAGTAGAATTGATGTAGAACACTTCTCTTGATATGCACTCTAGCTCAATGTCGTTCCTGGGATCGTTTGTGTTTAAATGTGACACGCGGTGTTATATTATTGGTGGAGAAAATAAGTTATGGATCGTTATCCGTTTCTTAATTTTCTATTGGTTGATAAATTGTGAGTAGGAAGTACTGTTTGGATTCGGTTATATAAATGGGTGGCGGCTGAGTGGGGTGACATGGCCCCCATTTGGCAATCCATTTGAAAAGTTTAGTGATCTCTCAATGGTTCAAATATAATACACACGGATCACTCCCAAACTTGGCTCAACTTTGGCACTTTTGACCCCTCTAGTTTAGGCAGAATATGATTTGAGCTCCAAACTTCATTTCTTTGTCATGTTTAGTCCTTCTAACTTCAAACTTGCACAACATTGATCCTTTGACTTGTTTGACTTGAGAGTTGACCAAATTTGACTTTGTTCTTGACTTTCTCATAATTACAACTTTAGTCCCTCATCTTTGAAAGTTGTCAAGAAAGGTCCTTTGTCTTTGCAAGGCTTGTCACTTTTCATCCTCCATTTGTCTTTTCTTTATCAATAAGGCTTGATTTCACTTTTTTGCTCCAAAATTGTATCTTTTTACCTACACAAGCACAAACAACAAAACATACCCATAATACTACTTTTATGAATAAAAATTAGGTATTTTGCTTTGTGTTTTAGGGTGATTTGTGATATTATTGATATGAGATTTCACTCATATCACTATGGTATCACTTTTCCATGGCTCACTGCTACCTAATAAAATATGGTGCTATAACATTTTGGTGTCATAGCCTACATGACAACATTTTTTGGCTATGAAACCATTTTTCGTTATGGCGCCACACCACTATATCATGTGCTCTTATTTATATTTATATCTATATTACACTTATATATTTAGAAAATCTAGAAATTCAACCCAACCTAAAGAACACGACCGAACACCTATTTATACGCAACTCAAACCTGTTTGTTTTTGTGTTGGAGATGAAAAATCCATATGGTACCATGGAATTATGAATTTGGCACATGCTTATATATATCTATATCTGTATTACACTTTTATATTTAGAAAGTCTAGAAATTCATACTTTTAAATGACCTTTTATGGAATTATCCATTTGTAACATCTAGACGATTACCCGCGCATAGCGGCGGAAATTCCTAACGACAAATAATTAATGATAAGCCATTCTAAAAAAACGTGTACAGATCAAGTTATTCACCTTATGTTAAAGTAGAACAACATAAGAAATTTAAATTACCATTTATAACGCGGTGTAGAAGTAACATGTTTTGACCCACTAACCCAAATACTTTGAAAACCCAGTTTGACCCGACTGGTTCAACTAGTTGGAAAACGGTTAAAAGTAAACCTGATCTTATATTTTCGGAACCCTGTTAGACCCGGTGGACGAACCGGTAACCGGGTGACTCGATTGGATTGACCTAGTGGTCGAACCGTTGACCCGTTGGTCGAACCGATGACCCGGTAGTCGAACCGGTGACCCGGTGGTCGAAATTAGGAATAGTAAAATTATGGAAGAAGTTTGACTAATTAATGATTAAATCTATTTATGGAATTTAAGTTTTCACATTTAACTATTTATGGAATTTAAGTTTCACATTTCACATTTCACTTTTCAAGAAATGAATGTTTTTCTTTTATAGGTAGTATAGAGTATAGATATGTGCAATAATGTCATCTTCTTTTGTAACAACTTTTTGTAACCTTTTATAACAACATATTAAAAACTTAACTTTATTTTTAAATTGAAAGATTTTTATTTATTTTTTCATAACTTAATTTGACTATATTTTTTAAAATTTCGTGCTCTTTCATTCAACATGCATTTTGACATATTTTTAGTTTTTTAATTTTATTTTTAATGGGTTTATTTTATATTGATTCAATTTAATTTTTATTACTTCTTTAATCTGAATACATATTTAATGGATAAGAGTGTAAAATTTAATCGCCACCAAGTACTTGCCGCCACATTGTGTGGTTACCGCCACATTGTGTGGTTACATGATATGTTACATAAGCTTTCATTGAATAAATGTATGAGATTTCGAAAGTACCTTACTGTACGAGATGTATGAGATGTTTCGCTACGTCCAAATTGTTTCGATCGTAGCAAGAGCCTTTCGGTCTGGGTACTATTGGCCGACTATGCATCGCGACGCGCGAGAACTCATTCAAAAGTGCAACGATTTCCAGGTACATCGTCCAGTACCAAGAAGCCCGCAACAACCATTGAGCCCCATCACATCGCCATACCCGTTCTATAATTGAGGTATTAACATAGTCGTTCCTTTCCCTAGTGGAACGAGCTAATCGAAGCCTTAGAGAATAGATTAAAGCGCACATGGACAAAAAAGCAAAAATGGGCCGAAGAACTTTCTCATGTTCCGTGGGCGCATCGTACAGTGACCAAAACCATTAATGGGGACACCTCATTCTCTCTAACCTACAAAATAGATGCGGTTATCCCAACTGAGATTGGTATGCCAACTTTCCCTAGTGCAAAAGTGGATGTGGTGACAAACGATGAAGAGTTACGGGTCAACCTGGACCTACTCGAAGAAAAACGAGAAAGGGCAGCAGTTCGCAAGGCCACGACCAAATCCAAGATGAAGGGTTACTATAACGCTAAGGTTCGGGGAGTTTCTTTCAAGCCGGGTGACTTTCGTTTATCGTGCCAATGAAGCAAGTCGCACGGAAGACGAAGGCAAGCTCGGACCAAAGTGGGAAGGACCATACGAAGTCACGAAATCTTTAGGTCAAGGTGCGTACAAGTCATGTGGCATGGACGGGCGCGATATGCCCCAGAAATGAAACATATGCAACCTCAAGAGGTGTTATCTTTAGGGCCACAACCCACGCATGGACGCTCTTACGTCGTAGTCAGCACCCGAATAAATGTCCATGTATTCAATTTTTTATTTTCTTTTACGTTCTTGCAAGTATTAATAAAACGCCGCAGTTCCTAGCTAGCTCCACGACCTTTTCGCTATTGAGTTATTGATTCAATTCCTTAGTTAATTGTCAATATTCTTTGGCTACGAGCATACACGTACTTATGATTTCTACACGCAACAAAAAGGGATTGAGTAACCGACAAATTAACTCGTCTTATAAGAGGGATGCAACCCCAACGACCATGGATTACGAATCCCTGTTAAACACCTTACTTTCAAGACTTTGAATGCAAACTTTGAATACCCCATACGACGGCCTTTCCTTTTGTCTTCTTCTTGAGAGCAGCCCAATTTGCATGTATAATCAAACACCTCCTGCAGAGGCACTTCTTTTTCCACGGGCAAATACTCAGACCTTCGGCTGTGATATTTTAAGGTACAAATCCGGCTGAGTCTTAGAGTTCTTACCTATGTGACTGCACAAGGTTAACCCAGTTATGATGACGCTGATCGGATAGTCTTGATCGCGCTCAACCATGTCAATCTCAGGGAGCTCGACTTCCTTCAACTTCCCCAAGGCGGCCTCAAACTTCTCTATGGCCTACGGATCGTAGTTCTTGATATCAGACAGTTGCCCCTTTACTAGTCCATCATCCGCAACATCTTCCAGAGCCTCCGTCTTGCACGAGCAATTTCCGCATTCACGACCTCTGTGAAGATGGCACACACATTAGTTGATTCCAGTGCGCCCATTGCTGCTAATCGCAGGACGTGATTGATCAACCAGCGACACTCGGCTATTGTGGACATCAAGTAAGGGAACAGCTCTTCGGTATATTCCACATTCAGCTGCAGTAGCTTATCCTCTTGATCATGAAGTTTGGAATCCACCTTTGAGGCCAGTGCATCCAGGTTATCAAACATTTCCATTGCACCTGTTTCAAGATGACCCATGGCTACTTGTTTCAGGCCTTGAGGTCGCTGTGTTCACCGCGCACCTGAGCCAATTCTGCAGTTAGCTTGGCTTTTTCCCACTCAGAGTCTCGGAAGTGGAAGCTTCTACTTATGCATGTGCCTTTGCTGCAGCCAACTGCATCTTTAAAGTCGCGATCTGAGCATTTTTCTCAGCAAGTTCTTTGGCGCTCTCGGCTTGGATACTTGTTGCACGCTGCACTTGGTCTATGAACACTTGTTGCTCGCTACACGGAAAAGACTAACTGAGGGTTCTATCGCTAGTAATCTACAGTTTATCTCAAAATTTGATATCTTCGCCGCACCTACACAGTGCAACTGCGATAATTGGATTTGGTAGTATAATAGGACATTCGCCAAAAAGGACGATAGCGGCACGCGATTATTTGCAAACTCAAAAAATCGAGTGTACTCCTACTTTCCCATCGGGAAAGTTCACGATGAGGAGGTGTCTCCCCAGTACTTCCGGATGGAGCGCTTATGGAATATTGGATTCCGACGTGAACTCGCGGAGTTCTTCGTCGGAAAACACGGAGGTGATTTCTGATAACAGCTTTATCATTGCGAAGTAGATTCGGTTGAATATGCAATTGTTTTATACAGCTGAAAATGGGTCCCATAGTCAAACAGCTGAAACAACATGAGACATAAAACTTGCCAAAAATCCATAACATAAGATTTTAAATATGCACAACTTTAAAACCATATAGAACAGAAGTTGTGGCACAAGTGCATAAAAACAGTAGGTAATCCGATACGACAAATGAGAAAGTGGAATAGAGAATCGTAGCCTGGTGATCGAATCGTAGCCTGGTGATCGGTACACATCTCAGTCATCAAAATGCAAGTCGCCATATCACGGCCTAACAATAGCAAATGAGCATTAAAACACGAAAAAAACAGATTGTAATAAAAAAAAAAGTACATACTAGAATAAAAGATTACTTACTTATGTATATTGGACTTGGCCTTAAAGTCTTCGTAGGTACTAAAACCTTGTTTAAAGTTTGAAAATTGCCTCTTTAATAAGTTTATTGCCTTCAATTCGTTTTGCCCAATTTCTCTATTTTTGACATCTGCCTTAAACTTCAAACCTCCATTCTCACCAGGTCTGAAAATTATATTTGTATGTTTCGCATCCTCGGAAACAGAATCTTTCGTCACTGGTTCCTTAACTAACAATTTACGAGAGAACGCAACAGGCTTATACGAAGCAAACTGTTGTAGATTTTGAGAACCATGAATTGCGTCTTCATTCTCATCGGCAAGAGAAACGATATGATCCATACAACTTTGAGACGCAACTTGATTAGCCATCTTCATTACTTTATCACACTCGAGATCAATTTCAGAGTCAGCAGCCATGTTATCTTCTTCCAACTTGCGGGTTTCATGCAATGTCATAACAAATGAGATAGGAATAACAGGCCCAACTAAAGAACTAGTCGGCTTTTGTTTATCTGACCATTTACTACTACGGGATGACGGAGACCGAAAGAAAAAAGGGGGCAAGTGAGATTGTTCACATGGAACTTCCAAGAACTCACACGGTACATACCCGAGTGTTTCAGTGTCATTTAGGAGATCTGAATATGTACAAAAACCAAATCGTAACATCTTTTTAGGCATGTTTGCCCACAAACTTCTTAAAGCAATTTCATGTATGCTGGTTGGCAAGCTTATGTCTTTGAAAACATCATGAATAGTCATAGATCCTTGCGATGCAAATGTAACCAACTTTTGGCATATCTTTTCATGAAATTCCTGCCCAAATGAGGCTTCTTCATGACTTCCATTCTCAATGTTATTAACGAATTCTTTACTCAAGGTTTGGGCAAGATCCGATTTTAAATATGCATTGAGCCACTTATATATAAAGTAATGGTAAACCTTCTTAAACTTATAGTCTTCTTCAACCCTATCATACAAGGTAGAATCTTTGAAATTCAAATCTCGCCCTGTGTGACTTTTTTCTGAAGTTTGTGAAGAATCCCACGAGGCACAATACTTGTGTGATTCAAGATTCCCTAAGGATGTTAATGTAACAAGTGAAAATCCACCAAGACCATCTGGTTCAATCAATTTAGAGGAGATTTCTTTGTCAAGAATGCCGAAACCCAAAAGAAATTCTTTATTTTGTTGCCAATTTGGAAACTCAGCCTTAAAAAAATCCTGTTTTAGAAGGCAACTACCACAAAGACATTCACCTGTAACCATAGAAAGATTGGAAGGGAGTCCCCAGGCATAATTTTTTTTGCCAAATTCCGTTACATGGGAAGAACTCGCCTCTATAACTTCTGGGCCATAGCAAAAAAGACTACATTCCCCATTCCAACATGACCCCAACAGAATTCCATAACCTGCTTCTGAAGCCCAACTATATGTAACGTCATTAGATTGTGACCTCAAATCAGACAGACGAGAAACCATAAGATTGATCGGGTTAGCCACATTATGGGCCCAAAGTAGAATTGGAGTAATTGGTTTTCTTATATCACAAAGGTAAAGCATGTGATCGGAGGCTAAACTAAAATAAAATCGATCATGAGCAACAACAGAGAATGCGAGAAATCTGTTGTTCCCTCCGTGTTCAGTTCCAAGTTCTAACAAAAGAGTGACTTTTGACTTGTTATCTTCAACAAGAAAAACAGCACTTGTGTGAACCACAATCAGAATTCTTGGATGCCAACTAAAATCAGAACTCAACCAACCTCCTTTCTCAGAAATAACAGATTCATCCCATAAAACCTTTAATTTTTTCCAGCTTAAGGCTGGAGATGATGATACGGAGTCGCGGCAAGATTCCAAATCAAATAAATACAAAACACCCGTATCTAATAAGACCACACTCTCCTCAGGTAAATGTGTGCTCCAACAAGCGTTCACGATTGCAGAACTTTTAAATAATTTATTGCCAATCAACTCCAATCTCGGTTTAATTTTACTAGATTGCTTCACTCTGATTCTAATGCTGTAGTAATGTATGGAATAGGTGGTGGTCACCAACATGTACCCAATCGTAGATTCAACTGAAAAAAATTAAACCATGTTTCCATATTTAAAAAGCGAGACCCATAAATTACTACACTATGAATGAGGAAGTACTAAATGATATACCGAAGTGAAGTAGTTTACTTAAATAATGAGAACATACTACGCCAATAAACCGACTTTTGCAAAATATCCAACTAAATATAGCAACAGTATTTCCTTGGATGAATGCCTCAACGAAGAAAAGAGCCTAATATGTTAATAAATAGATATAAACAATAGATACCTGAAGTGCATTCACAATCATGCAGTTGGCTAACAGAGATATTCACAATCCGATGACTCAATGCATCAGTTATACCATAATCTCCTCTCACTTTTAATTGGGAATTTCTAACAGACAACACAATGAACCCAACTTGATCTGCGTTGGAACCAGTAGGAAAGAATGCCAGTGTCGAGTCTGTACCAGGGCATCTCATCAACTGAAGGGAATTGTGTGCAACAAGTGTATCCGGATTTGACGAAGAGGATGAGAGCTGTGACATAATAGAATTGATCGTGGAAGGAAGGATGGAGGAGGATGTATCTAGAAATCTCGAAAATCTGTTGTTAATGGAAGTAGGAGGGATTTGAGGAGCGACAAAAGGTATATTGAAGAGATGATCATGGTTTTGTCGTTTAAAGATCAAAGGTCCAACCTTTTTAGCAGCATCGTTTTGGAGGAGCAATGGTGGAGAGTGGGTCGATGAAATCGGCCATAAAGATTTCCATTCCTCGGAGGCGTTCATCATCTTGTATTAGATAGCTTAAGACTATACACAGAATAAGCTGCAAACACACAAATATAATATATCATCATTGAGCAATTCTGAAAAGAAAAAAAAATATCATTATACTTGTAACACAAACATCAACCACTATTTACTGTTCAATAAAGATTATAATCCCGTTAGTCTTATCCGTTATTCTTTAATGACTATCCTTCTCTACAGTCGGCAACCATATAAATTGCGGACTACTTTATGAAATTAACATACTAGGAAACTACTAGCATTACAGTATGATCAATCCTTGTCAGCATAATGACATTACGATCTCAATACTATCTATCTACAGCAGAAAATAATTAAGCTTTTGAATAAGAGGAGTGGATTCACAAAGTGGGAATCCAGGAACCTAAAATACAACCCAACAATATAAGACCATGCAATTCCTAGTAAAATTAGTTTGAGAAAAAAAATATACAACACGAAATATTGAATGAACCCTTCAAAATAGGTCACCGGATAAATTCACAAATTCACGAACGCTCAAGTAATCAAACATGGTAAAATTCATATGTAATCTAATTATTCTATTTCTTCTGTATAATTTTTAATGAAAACAAGAAACAACAAAAAATACAGAAGACTAATCAGATTTTAGTTACATCGATCAAGCTTTAGCAATGTTGGTTCTAGAAATTATCGAATCGAAGTAGCAATGATATTCCATTAAAACATATAGGTATCCAAAATGAAGTCAAGCACTGGTATTATATAGTAAGAAAAGGTAATTAACCTGTGTGCAAAAATTGAACACTTTAGCAGTAGTTTTTAGGGTTTTCTCATCTCTAACCTTCCAAGTCACATATATGTAAATGACAATCTTGTGAAAAACAAATGAAGAAATTAACAATCACTCCCAAAATAAACTGATTCTTGTTAATTTGCATTTATTCTTATTCATTCTCAATCCACTTTTTTAATGGCTTTGATCATGCTACCATTTTTGAACTTCAATGACTCCAACAAAATAGTTTCAGTTTTGAAATATTCCAAGAGCATAGTATTCTTTTTTATTAAATGGACTTATATCCAATGTTTTAAAACCTGGATTTTAAATTGACCCGGCTAAGTTACCGGTTCAACCACCGGCTCAAACCGGTCTCATGAAGAAAGTGCAAATAACTCTCAAACACCAAGATAGCACCCCAAACAATTTTTAAGTCGATCTAAACAATAATAAATTCAATCAAAAGATTTCATAGCTACAATTTAGAAAAGAAGAAGCAAAAACAATCAAAGTATAACTCTTAACTTGATATGCTACAAAATCAGTTTATCTATACTACATTATAAAGGGTGTATCCTTTTTGGTTGAAAGTTGAAAATGTTGAATGGTTGAAAAATATGGGTCCCACTAATCTATATCTATACTACATTATAAAGGGTGTATCCCTTTGGTTGAAAGTTGAAAATGTTGAATGGTTGAAAAATATGGGTCCCACTAATCTATATCTGTACTACATTATAAAGGGTGTATCTTTTTGGTTGAAAGTTGAAAATGTTGAATGGTTGAAAAATGTGGGTCCCACTAATATATATCTATACTACATTATAAAGGGTGTATCCCTTTGGTTGAAAGTTAAAAATGTTGAATGGTTGAAAAATGTGGGTCCCACTAATGTATATCTATACTACATTATAAAGGGTGTATCCCTTTGGTTGAAAGTTGAAAATGTTGAATGGTTGAAAAATGTGGGTCCCAGTAATCTATATCTATACTACATTATAAAGGGTGTATCCTTTTGGTTGAAAGTTGAAAATGTTGAATGGTTAAAAAATGTGGGTCCCACTAATCTATATCTATATTACATTATAAAGGGTGTATCCTTTAGTTGAAAGTTGAAAATATTGAATAGTTGAAAAATATAGGTCCCACTAATCTATATCTATACTACATTATAAAGGGTGTATCCCTTTGGTTGAAAGTTGAAAATGTTGAATGGTTGAAAAATGTGGGTCCCACTAATCTATATCTATACTACTTTATAAATGGTGTATCCCTTTGGTTGAAAGTTAAAAATGTTGAATGGTTGAAAAATGTGGGTCCCACTAATGTATATCTATACTACATTACAAAGGGTGTATCCCTTTGGTTGAAAGTTGAAAATGTTGAATGGTTGAAAAATGTGGGTCCCGCTAATATATATCTATACTACAATATAAAGGGTGTATCCCTTTGGTTGAAAGTTGAAAATATTGAATGGTTGAAAAATATGGGTCCCACTAATCTATATCTATACTGCATTATAAAGGGTGTATCCCTTTGGTTGAAAGTTGAAAATGTTGAATGGTTGAAAAATATGGGTCCCACTAATCTCTATATCATACTACATTATAAAGGGTGTATCCCTTTGGTTGAAAGTTGAAAATATTGAATGGTTGAAAAATATGGTCCCACTAATCTATATCTATAATACATTATAAAGGGTGTATCCTTTGGTTAAAAGTTGAAAATGTTGAATGCTAGAAAAATGTGGGTCCCACTAATGTATATTTATATTACATTATAAATGGTGTATCCCTTTGGTTGAAAGATGAAAATGTTGAATGCTTGAAAAATGTGGGTCCCATTAGAAACTACTACATGCAAATCTTATTCATTAAAAAAGATATAAACTTTCGTTAATTAAACAAATGGCACCCTTTCATCCAATTGAAATATACTTATAAGATATTTTGAATTATAACATGTTACAACGCTTTGAAATAAATGTTTAATCTTTTGACGTTATATTTTGAACTTCACCGAAACACTTACCACAATATCGCATCGTCTTAATTATCTGTTGCTAGACAATTTCCGCCGCTATACGCGGGTACTCGTCTAGTATATTATAAAACTCTAATGAATTTTTTTACCAAAATTCAATTAACATCAAACATCATCATTATCATTTCACAAATTAACATAAAACTATGTTTGTACATAAAACAAAGTTGAAACATCTCAAACTATGATTTCCTAAATAATTAATAACATTTAAAGTAAAGTAAATCGGAAAACGTGAAGGTTATATATTGTGGGTAGAGGTTCCAAATCTTGCCCATTTTGATACATATTGGCATTTTTTCCTATCTTCAAAAAAGGATGGGGCACTTTTTGGTTATTCTTTACAATGAATGGGCTAAACGGGCTCGTATGTAAGAAACTAAATGGGCTCAACGGGCGCACTTGTAAAATACAAATTAGGATACTCGACGAATATTTTTATCCCCGACTTTCAAACAAATATTTTTATTTTTTAATTCTAAGTTTTTATATGGTTTTCCTTTTTTTTAGCTTGCGCCTGTTTAGCCCGTCCGTTTCGCCCGCCCGTTTCGTCCGCCCGTTTCGCCCGTGCCCATTTAGCCCGCGTCCGTTTAGCCCGCCGCCTGTTTAGCCCGTTGCCCGTTTAGCCCGCCGCCCTTGCCCGCCTGCCCGTTTTGCCACCTCTAATTGTGGGGTTTTTGACAAATTTGTGCGTGAGAAATGAAAGAATCATGACGTGGTGTTAGTTATTGGGGAAACAACAACAAATTATTATTTAAAAAAATGAAAATGAAACAAAAGCGTTGTGACACAGCCGGGTTTCTTAACCGGGGCGATCCGGGTCATAAAAAACGCGACGGTTTAATCCGATTCCAAATACGCCAAAAACCCGTTGATATCTAGACCGGTCCTTAGACCGGTCCTTCAACCGGTTCCTTATTCAACCTGATTTTTAAAACATTGTTTATATCTTAATAAATCAACTTGCATTGTTAACAAAAATTTTATGTACCAATTATTAGTTCACAATAAATAATAGAAAAAATTTCATGTTTGGTCCCTATCGTTTACACCAAACATCAAGTCTGTTCCCTATCTCAAATTAAGTCCACCGATAGTCCCTATCGTTTACATTTTGGATCAAAATTCCTCCCTATCTTGGATGGGTGTTAATTTTGTCCGTTAAGTATAATTATTAGAAGGGTATTTGTGTCTTTTCTATTTTATCCATAAAATCATTACTTTTCTCTCTCTCTCTCTCTCTCTCTCTCTCTCTCTCTCTCTCTCTCTCTCTCTCTCTCTCTCTCTCTCTCTCTCTCTCTCTCTCTCTCTCTCTCTCTCTCTCTCTCTCTCTCTCTCTCTCTCTCTCTCTCTCTCTCTCTCTCTCTCTCTCTCTCTCTCTCTATATATATATATATATATCTATCTATCTCCCGCTGTAATCACGACGCCACCACCCTCAATCCACCAACCACCATCATCATCCCGCCACCCATCACAACATCACAGCCGTCGTCATCACCTGATCCACCACCAAACTTTTGTCGTAAACCATGCTGCCATCACCAGCCACTCAACCTCCACACCACGAGACAACACCATATCTAAATATCTAACACCAACCACTCGACCTCCACACCACGAGACATCAAGCAAAATCATACTTAATAACCTAGGTAACGAGGTTTCTTGCTACTTTGTCGGTGCTCGGTGTCAAGAAAAATCATACTTATTCGTCCCTGTGTCGGTGCTCGACCATCACCATATATGATTTTGCTTGGATCTGTCACTCACTAAATATTGCGAACGAGTCACAAAGATTTCTGCCAATCCCATATTGCTAGGTCTCAGTGTCGGTGCTCGACCACCACCATATATAGAAGCATTTGATACCTTATCAATATGCACGAATGGTAGAGAAATAAAAGCCAAGAAAGCATTGCTGCCCGAGATTTGGATGCCATAAGTGGAAACAAGAGTTTACCTGCACTAAATGTAAAGAGTTTTGCTTATCATTCATGTACTGTAG
The DNA here is from genome assembly GCA_025667525.1 of Glebionis coronaria. NCBI lineage: Eukaryota > Viridiplantae > Streptophyta > Magnoliopsida > Asterales > Asteraceae > Glebionis > Glebionis coronaria. The sequence goes on from CM046880.1 coordinate 692,629, forward strand.
TTTTATGGAGTTCTAAATACAGGGTCACCAATGCATTATATGACCATTTATATATGAAGCGGCCCCTTTGTGTAAATTGTAGATCTTCTCAACGTCGTTTTGTTGGTTTTTTATAGTATTATAGTCAAACCTTTCTCCCTGTAGGACCATTATCTGAGAATATGATATGTTGGTGTAAAAATGGTACACGGAGGTGTGTGTGTGGGATGCGGATAAGGTTTGTGCTGTGTGGTGGGTGGTGGTGGATGTGTGTGTGTGTGAGATAAGAATAAGTAAAAGACCAAATTACCCTTCCCTTCATATCACTTAACGTACAAAATTAACATCCATCCAAGATAGGGACGAATTTTGATCCAAAATGTAAACGATAGGGACTATCGCTGGACTTAATTTGAGATAGGGACCAGACTTGATGTTTGGTGTAAACGATAGGGACCAAACATGAAATATTTTCATAAATAAATAATACGATAATAAGTTCACATACTTACTAAAGGAACTTTTCATTTTTGACATTATAAACAACGAATGTGTACACTATTATAACATTACCTAAACTTCAAATTCATCTTTTGTTAGCCGAATGGAGCGCTGCAAGTCCCTTCCTCTGCATTCTCCAAGACTGAAACACCCCCAAATTTCACAAGGCAGCGGAATATCAACATTGGGTGTTACTTTATAGCACATCGCACACAGTCATAGAATACGACCTCAAAAAAGACGTTTTATAAACTAAACCATTCGACAATTTTATAAATATCAGAGTTCAATAAAAAGAGGTCCCAACAATTCATACAAACTTTTAATAAAAATATAAATGTTTGCCAAAGTTATCGAATGGTAATTGTTTGTTTTGCCTTTACTTTACCTCGCGTGACTCCATGCTCCAGCTGCTCTTAAACCTGATATAAAACATGCTAAAAAGTCAACAAAAAGGTTGAGTGAATCCATAGAGTTAAATGAATAATACGTTAACACAAGAATTTTTAATCATCTCAAACTTGCCGATCAGACAAATTGTATATACATAAATGCATTAAGCTCACACCACTGAATGTTAACCACAATCAAACCAGAACCTCTGGCGCCCCTACAAACAGGTAATATTGTCATATACTAACAACGACCCTCTTATACATAATATCCTTTCATGTGGTACCACTTATGGGTACAGACCCTCAGATAGGGGTGTCAAGCCTAATATATCTATCAAATGTATTAGCGTTTACCATTTCGAGGTAATTAACCATGCATGAAATTCGAGGACTTCATATGGCAATAGGTACTTATGCATTTATCATCACATTCGGGTCCATCATACCGAAAACAACTTTTGTTCAATTTATAAAACTAGCATGTATCCCCTCGTGGGTTTATAAAATATATTCAAATATATTTAAATGTGAGGCTATGAACTCACTTGAGAATGAAGATAAAGTTGACTACAAAGTCGGGCACTCTCGTCACGCAGGAGTAGTCGGCGAACCGCAACCTCAAAAATAATCAACCTTATTAACCTTTTCAATTTGTATATCAAGATTAATAAAAAAATAAATTGGCGATGGTGATATTGGTGCTGAATTGAGACGTAAAAACAAAGAAGTGAAATATGAGGATAGTGTTGCAGTTGTGGAGGGTTCCCCGTAGTGATAGCGTTTTGATCAGTTCAGAGTTCATTTGGTGGGTGTTGGTCTCGGTGGTCGGGTGGTGGTGCGGGTTTAAGCGGTATGTTTAGTTCGGCAGTTGTGATTTCGGGTGATGGTCGCGTAACAATGGGGTTTTAAAAGCTCGATGACATGATTACGAGAATGAAGAGAATCATATATCATGGGTATATATATGATTTGTGATGAATGTTACAACTTTATATTTAATTTTCATTGAATCGGTTGTTAGTTGTTACAACTCTGATGAATGTTACAACAGTTATTCTTTTATCCATTTATTACATCTTTATTACATCTTTATTGAGTTGTTACAGTTTTTTTCATTTGTTACAATTTATTGAGATGTGACTATATAACTTTGCATTGTATTATTTCCTAATTAAGAAATATTTTATGCTTAATTTTTTAAGACTACTAAATATAGAAAGGAGTTAAATCCTTTATAAAGTAGTAAGATAATTCATTTAATTATCAAAATATAAATGTCCTCCGAATGTCGATGTTTTTATTTTATATAAAGCGTTTATTTTTCTTGTTTTACGTGTATCTTTTAAATCGTGTAACTTTTAAAATATCAGGCTTCGATAATACCCGCTTTTACAAATTATGAGACAAGATTTATAATAAATCTCATCCCATTCAAAATTATGACACGTCTCTGTTTTAACTTCAATACTCAAATCAAGTCTTGCACCTAGCAAGACACGTGTGATATTAAGTTGCATGTTTAGCACCGCTTTTTTTTCCTTTCATTCGCAAAAAGAAGTAACATTCAATTCACACCACCATCGTATCCTCTTTGGCCGCAACTAACTCATCATCTACACCCACAGTATGCCAAAACCACTATTTTTATCAATGTTTTAAAACCTGGTTGAACCGGGAACCATAAAGTCAACCGATCCGTTGTAAGCCGGGTTTATGTAGTAAATTAGACCGGATTGAACTCTGGATTTTGATTGACCCTGGTTGAACCGCTGGACCAGAAACCGGCCGGTTCAACTACTAGAAAGGAAAAGAGTTTGAAGGATCTGATCTGACAGTAGATGAGGCATATGCACCGATTTTGGTTCTGGTGCCTTGGCGTACAATAGTTATATATGTTTGAGTGGTGAGGTTCAAAATAGGATCTATATTCTCGTGTGAGACTTTCGGTTAGTTTTGTGAGCTTTTGTCTCATTAGTAATGGAAGTGAAGATGATGAGATAAAAAGAATAGGTTGCTATGGAGTGATGATGAAAGTGAATGATATAATACGGTGATATAATCGATTATCTTTGTACCGTATTTTCTTTGCTAACGTGTAATTTATTTAAACCATCAAAACTTTGTGGCATATGTGAGAAAGTAGTACATTATAATAAGTTGGATATTATTATATTAAGTATAAATTAATTAAAAATACATTAATAAAAAACATTTTATCCCCAAAAATTTAGTCATCGGGTACCCGCCGCCGCATTGCGCGGGTACCCGACTAGTAATAGTTAATGCGTCAAATGAACGAACAACACATTTAAAGACGTTCAACAAATAATTTTATTGATAAATCGAAATATAATTTTTTTCATAAATTATCTTTTATAAATAAAAGTCGGCGAATAAAATAATGGTGCGAAAAGTATGGTTTGTTATAGTCTATCCACCATAAGGGAGCGACGTCCCGACGCTCAATTCGTCTTTATTATTATCGGTTAAATGGTGCAGAGTTGAGGATTAATAAGTGTGAAAACACTTATCCTTTTACCACTTATTTCCAATAATAACAAGACCAAAACGTGTGATTTATGTCGTAAAAGTCGGAATTATGCGTGGTTTGTGTTTTTATTGTGTTTTAGGGCCAAAATAGGAAAAAGGAAGAAAACATGGGTTTTCACGGGCTTTTATCGAAGAAAACGGGAAAAGACGAAGTCAAAAGATCAAGAGTGCAAAAAGAACGGAAGTCCAAGGCCTATTCTGAAGATTTATCGAAGAAAAAGTCTAAAGACGGAAGTTTAACGAAGTCGAAGAACTTAAGTCTAATAGAAGAAGAAAATTAAAAAGACAAGTTCAAATCCCGAGACGACAAAGACAAAGAATTAAAGTCGAGTCGAGAAAACGTGAAGAAAGCTAGAAAGAAGATGCAACACATGCACTCCTTCCACCTTCCCTATAAATACCCTCCTAATAGTCATTAGGAGGGTGGTTAGATAGTTTTTAGCTAGTTTTCACTTTTTCTTAGTTTTCTCTAGTTTTAGAGAGAGAAAGTCTTAAACTTTCTCTCACTAAACTTCATCTTCTTTCTTAATCTTTCAAGATTAAACACTTTGTATTGCTTATTTTTATTAATCAAGTTCATTTTAAGCTTTTTATCCTTAATCTCATTCTACTTTTCTTTGATTTAAGATTAATTTTGGTGCGATTATCAATAGATCCGTGTTGTTCTTAATGATTTCGTGCTTAAAAAGTTAATCTTTTGATCATTTCATAAGTTTTCATTTGATTAAGCTTTAAGACTTTTGTGCTTATTGGCTTATTGTTATGATTAGCTTATTTGTTTATAAAAGTTTTCCTTAAAAAGTTCATGTTTTAATTGTTTGATCCAAAAAGTTAGTTTATTTTCGGGTTAGATAAGTTGATTAGTGCTTATTTAATCCGGAAATTCATTAATTCGGCTTAGTTTGGTGAAAAGCTTATTATATAGCTTATTTCATAGCTTATAACCGAATTCCACAATTTTCGGAAAGGGTACAACTCCCTTTTCCGATCTACATTCCGAGCAGCCACCCCTTTTCCGATTTGCCAATCGAAAAAGGGTTTCTCCTTATTCCGATTTGCCCACTTGTTATTCCGATCTGGTCATCTTTGTGATATTCCGATTGTGTCAAAGTTTCAGTTATTCCGACGGGAAGTCTTTCGCATATTCCGATTGAGGGTGTTATTAAACATTCCGATTGTGAGTTTCTGTTTAGTATTCCGATTGGCACCCATTAGTAATATTCCGATTGACCCCCTTTGTGGACATTCAGATTGCACTTCCACCCAATATTCCGATCAACCGATCGGAATACATTCCGATCGGGACTTCTTTTGGCTTGTTTTGGTGTAGTCCGATCTTACTTTCTTTTAGTACTTTTCAACCAAGTTCTTATTTTTAGTAAATTTTCTAGGTGTTAGTTTTATTTTGTGAACTCATTTTGCCTTAGTGTTTACATACCTTTATGCTCGCTCGTCATTCTAGCATTAATCTTTATTCTTCCATTTTACTCAACGACACTTTAATTACTTGCTAATAGTTTAAAACAAATCAACCAAACCATTCTCTTGATTCACCAAAAGACGATTGAGTCGCACTTAAGACCGGTTTTCAATTCGAAAAGGTCGGAACAACGAACTTTCATACTTGGCCTAAAAACCAAGTATTAAATGGCGCCGCTGCCGGCTCTTTTCGTTACGATAAACGGTTTTTAGTGAGAGACGCATTGAATTTTGGGATCCGTTCTTTGAACGTTACTTTCATTGCTCCAAGAATTTAAAAAAAAACCCAAAAAAATATAAAACTCTTCAAAAATACAAAAACATTAAAAAATCATATAAAAGCAATTCTTTTCCAAAGGTTTTGCACCAAAAAGATTATATAGATATTCTCTCTGTGTATATTTTTCTTCTGCAGGTGTATGCGTACTAGATCTTCGAACTATTCTGAGCCCGAGACTCGTGAAGATTTAGATATGGCTGGTGTTAATAACAATAATAATCACCCACCTCAACCCAATTTGAACAACAACAACAACAATGTCCTCCTACCTGATTTACGAACCATGGAGGAATTGTGCCAACCCACCATGAACGGACGCGGAGGCCCGATTGCGCCAATGCACGTCACGGCTCAGGAGTTTTCGTTGAAGCATCACATGATCCAGCAAGTGCAAACGAACCCATTTCGTGGAATTCCGGATGATGATGCCAACAAACACCTCGACAAATTCATTACCATGACCCAAAGCATGAAGTGCTCAGGTGTTTCTATGGATGACCTTCACCTTCAACTCTTTCCCCACTCGCTTTCTCACCATGCCGAAAAATGGTTTGACCGTCTTCCTAAGAATTCTATTCATACGTGGAACGACATGACTCAACGCTTTTTATCGCGCTACTTTCCCCCATCCATGGTCACTAGCCTTCGTAACCAAATCAGTGGATTTATGCAAGAGAATGATGAATCGCTTTTCGATGCTTAGGAACGATACAATGATTTGATCGACCGCTGTCCTAATCACAATATGCTCCCTGTCACTCTCATTGACACCTTCTACAATGGTCTCACTTTTCGTGATCGTGACACGATCAATGCCGCCGCCGGTGGTACTTTTATGAAAAGGAGACCGGAGGAGTGTCGAGATTTGATCGAAAACATGACTACTCACCACAAGAATTGGGATTCATCCGCATCCTCAAGATCTAACTCGAGAGTCAATGTTTCTTCTACTACCTCCAATCCTGAAATGTCTGAAATTTCTCGACAACTCGCTGAAATGAACAAGAATTTCATGGCCATGGCCACAAACCACTTTCAACAAGCTAAAGTCGTTGCTATTTCTTGTGACACATGTGGTGGTCCTCATTCTTTCAATGATTGTCCTTCAACCCAAGCCAATTTTTCTGAAAACGTTAACGCAGCTTACGACACTTATCCCACAGGAGGCTATCAAGCTCGCCCGCAAGGAGACCGTGGCCTGCTAAGTTATCGTTCCAACAATTATCTTGCTCCTCCCGGATTCCCTCCTGCAAACCAAAACCAACAACAAAGCTATAACCAAAACAACCAATCCCAACCTCGTGCTTAAAATCAATATCAATCCCAAAGAAACCCATACCCAACTCAAGGAAATTCTCAAGCTTACCAAGCTCCACCTCTCAATCAACCGATGGCAGTAAACCAAGACGTCGAGACGTTCATGAAGACTAATCGTGAGATGGTGACGAATCTTCAGAGTCAATTTGTCAACTTGAAGAATGACATGGTGAAACAAGGGAGCGATATTCGAGCCGAGCTAAGGAATGATATGGCCAAACACAGCAATGAAATTAATGCGAACATGCAAAACTCTTTTAACAATCAAGCTGTTCACCTTCGTGATATGATTGGTTCGCTCATCCAAAGTAATCAACCCTCTTCTTCGGGTACTCTTCCGAGTAATACCGTTGCGAATCCAAGAGGGGAGATGAAAGCAATCACCACTCGTAGTGGAAAAGGTTATATGGAACCCGAGCTTCCTACACCTCCACCTGTGATTGTGAACAAGGAAAAAGAGCAAATTTCCCCACCTCCTTCACCTTCTATCCCCATTTCCCCACCACCCGTGGTTGTGAGTGATCCTATTCCCTTAAAGACTTCTTCTTCATCCAATATACCTTATCCTTCAAGGTTAAGGAAAGAGAAGCAAAAGAGCAAGGATGATATTCAGGTTTCAAACTTTCTAAAAATGTTTAAACAATTGAATTTTAACATCTCCTTTGCCGAGGCTCTCGCTCACATGCCCAAATACGCTAAGATGTTTAAAGATCTTCTAAGTGATAAGGAAAAGCTTCTTGACATCGCTCAGACCCAACTTAATGAGAACTGCTCCGCAGTGTGATGAGACTGTATTTATACATAGTCTCATCGTCCAAATCGGGCTTAAAACGCTTAAAATGTCATCAAAATACCCCAATATATGCCTGTGTTTGTTCATTGTGTATTTTAGGTATAGATATCATGAATTCACCAAAATATCAAAGGAATCAAGCAAAAACGAACACGGGAAACGAAGCCGCACAAAGAACCGGACCCGAATCCTGAATTTCCAAAATAGTCCTTGAAGTTTTGAAGATTTGGCAACTTTGGTCCCTCTACTTTGGAAGACTTTTCATATTATACCCTTGTGAATACTCAAATTACACATTGGGTCCCTAATATTTCAAGAATATACACATTTGGTCCTTGAAGAATGCTTCTATTGCATAAAAAGCCCTTTAAACAAAGTTTGGATATGCATGTGCCTAAAGTGACAAGTTGCTAAAAGATTTTACAAAGGAAAAGAGTTTATTAAGCTGTTTTATACAAAGTGATGAAACCTTGGAAAAGCAGGGGGTCTTTTGCCATAAACAAAACCCAAACCCACCAAATACCCAACCATACCCGTTTTTACCCACCCATTTTACCCATTTAACCCAACCAAGCCCACCTATATATCCTTAACCCGACCTATACCGGCCCAAGTCAACACAACAGTCAACCTAACTTAATATTTTAATTCGTTTTCAAAACGAATTATTAATATTAATTTGGGCGCTAAACACTCACTATTACCCCATCACCCCCAAAATCCCAGCTAAGAACCCTAATTGGGATATCATTATTCACTTAATCCCCAAACCCGATTCGCTCCAGAATATTAATTAAACCCACCATGACCAAAACCCACAACTCAGAAACATTGCCATGTGATCACAATGGCCCCACCAACACTCCCCTGCTCCCCTGTTTGGACGAAAATAGCAAAGAAGGAATCAGCAGACCATCCAATGGCTCACAGCCATTCCTTCGCCCCAAAGGAGTTTATTAAACGACCAAGATTGGTCTTCTCAAGCTGGCAACTCACATGGCTGCTTTTGACCAAGAATTCAAAGGGCAAAAATGGATTTTCAGTAGTTAGGGTTTTCCTTCTTGTAATTTTTTATTCAGCTTCTAGATAATTCTTTAATATAGTATCAATATGATGGCGGGTTGTGCCTCATATTTTTGTTCCAGATTTTTGTGTAATTTCTACTTATTAATGACAATGAACGGTTTGAGTTATACAAGTTCTGAGTTCCTCTTTAAAAAGCTTTCTTAGTATAATATTTATCTTATTTTGCAACTAGTTTAAAAGTTTCCAAAAGGTTTGATTGAGTAAAGTATTTTCAGAAAAACTAGTGTAAAAAAGGGTTTTTGGAAAAGTGTTTGAATGCTGCAATCCTTCTTTCACATGAAGTAAAAGTGGACTGTGAGGTTGGATTCAACTTGTATTCAAGCTTTTATCAAAGGTTTCAACAAGATTTGTGGTTTCAAAGATTTCCAAAAAGAAATCAGTTTTGCATTCATTTTTTCTTTAAGCTTTAAGCTATAAACTAGCTTAACTAATAAGCTAGCTTGATAGCTTAAAGGCCTTGTGAACAGTTAACTTTGGTGTTCTCTTCTCTTGGCAGGTTCAAAGATCCTTCAAGCTTTAGAAGACATATTGGGGTTTTTGGGATTGCAGTAGTCCCCACCCATCATTCCCTCTACTTGGCAACCTCTCACAAGCCTATAGCTCAAGTTCTTACTTGATTGGAAGATGGCATCAGCCATCCCCTTGGCGTGGATGTAGGTCAAGGAAGGTAAAAGGCTTGAACCCTTCCATGTTTTGTAAAATTTGAATAATTAGTGATCTTGTGTGATTGTTGCCATTTGTGTGTTTTTATGATTGGTTACTGCTCACTTGTTAGTCTTATGCATGTTATGATTGATTTGGACCAGTTTAGTTTAGGTTTGTGAGTTGTTGCTTAGTTAAAATTTCATTTTCAGATATAAGGGTGTGTTTGGGATTAGGGTGTAGTTGGTTTTGAGTGACACAAAACTGGGTGCAAACAGCTTGGACACACTCCATTAGGGTAGTTTAAGTTTATTTAGTATTTGGTTTAAGTTCAGTATGATTTACAAGTAGTTTTGCATGTTAAAATTGACACAAAACTTGAAAATCAGTAAAGATCATCAAATCTGCTTGCTTTTAGCTTAATTTTTCTCACCCAATTTGTAATCTGCTAGATATTAGGAGCACTTAGGGTTGGTTATTAGTTGTATGTGATTTGGTTGAGCTTTGAACAAGATTTTGGCCTTTAAAATCCACTTTCTTGCCAATTGCACCAGCAACCATAACCCTCAGACCCTTTCTTATTCACAGTAACTGTTTGTAGCCATTTGTGTGGTTTAATTGTATTGGACTTTGGTGTTTTTGTGTTTAAACTGACTCCCCACACTTCCATGAGTGTGGGGGTGCCCTTGTATCCAAGAAAAAGTCACCACAAAGAGCTTTCCTAAGCTCCAATACCACCAGACCTCAATTTTTGTATTGTCAGTGGGAACCAAGTTCCCACTGCTTGGTTCTTTTTTCCCACTGCCTAGCTAAAAGACAGAAAACAAAGAAGTGTCACTATCAGCTTTGATCTTTTTTGTCTCTAGTGGTCTTTTTTAGGTTTTAGACTTTCATTCTTTTTGCATTATTTTTCTTATTTTATTTCTGATTTTTCAGTTTAATTAATTTTTGTTTTACTGTTCATTAAGTATTTTTTTAGGGTTTATTGCTATTTTTAATTACTTTTTAAATATCTGTTTTTGTCTTTTAGTGTAGAAAACTAATATTTTTCAGTTTTAAAATTTTTCTTATATTTAGAAAATTAGTTTAAGATTTTTGGTTTTAAAATTAGTCACTGTTCACTTTTTAATTATTTTTTTATAATTAAATTAGTTTAATTAGGGTTTAATTAATAAACTGTTTTGTCTTTTAGTGCAAATTTTTACTTTTTTCAAACTTTTTCAATTTTCTACTGTTCATTAGGATAATTTAGGATTTTTAAAATTGTTAAATTAATTTTGGCATTATTTTATTATTTTTTAGGATTATTTTAATTTAAAAATAATTTTTAGTGATTAAAAAATAGAAAAATAGTTTTTAAAATTTAAGAAAATAGTTTTTAGTCTTTAAATAATATAAGTGACTTATTAGTTCAATAAAATAATATTTTGGGCATTTTGTTAATTATATTTAATTTTTGGGCTTTAATTAGCATTAAAAATTGAATATTTAATTAATAAAAGGTTTAAAAATATATTTGTTGGATTTTTATTCTTATTTATATTATTTAAGACTTAGTTTAATATTTTAATTAATTTTTAAGTTTCATTTTTATTTTCGTCACGTTTTACGTATTTACGTTCGCGTTTTACATCATTACGTCGTAGTTTAAATCGTAGTGTAACTCGTCTTTACTTTTTCTCTTCTAAACCAAAAACGTCACTAATCCAAACTTGATTTTATATATTTTGGCACACTAATACACACACCTCCTTCGAGAATGAACTTGGAATTTATTCGTCTTCACGGTTTTCCTAAATCGTGTCGATTAATACTTACCGCATTTATACGTTGTTTTCCTAAACACGTATTTACTACACCTATCATTTGGCGCCGCTGCCGGGGAGGTGTTTAGTGTGCCATTACTATTAGTATCGTGTTTGTGTGAGTAGTGCGTTTTTGCTTTTCATTTTTTTGAAAAGCGTGAATATCGTACATACTCATTTTTGTTATTTTTCCTTACTATATTATAGTATCCAAATAAATCGTGTTTAATTTTCCTAAGTTAAACACACAACAATCTTTACTATATTGTAGATATATTGGTTTTCGTTTTTCTTGTGAATATATTATTACTATATTGTATTTACGTAAGAACAAATAAATATACAAGTACTCCAAATACGTGAGAAATCACAACCTTGATTCGGGATTTCATCACTCGATCATTGTATTCGAATCCAAAGCAAAAGTTTAAAGGCAAAATAGATAAATACTTTCGTGAGGCTTAATTTCAATTAACACAAACTATAAGGTGGGTATAAGGCGGTTGTATTTCACGACCTAAAGGAAAAAGGCTCTTAAGTGCTTCGCGCCGCCTCGTTTCCTCCGCTTGCTTGTGCGTGTTTTGAGAAAGAGGGCTAATCGAGGGTTTGCCGCCCAAGTATTATCTACGTATATTATATTTGCTTGTGTTTTCAAGATTAAACCCTCTTGAACGTTTTGGTGTTCCACCAACGTTCTAAAGTCATCGAGAACGTTCACTCCACGTGATCGTTTTCATTCTTTGAGGCTCCTTTAATCGAGAAAGTCGATTCGAGAGGAGATTTGTAGATTTGTGTCTACGTAATACATTCAAAAATCCAAAAAAATTAAAAAAACAATCAAAAACCAAAAAAAATTGAAAAATCAAAAAGCCGCAAAAAGAATCTTCTTTGCTACCACCCATTCTACGCTTAGTGCATGCGCACTCGATCGAAGGATTATTCCAATTCTAGCGAAGCTTCGAATCGACGCAATCGTAATCGAAGGAATCGACGACGTAGACGAGAATTAGAAACCGACGTTCCTAATATCGTTGTTGAAGAGACCGTAGAGGAGATGGCCGACAATCGTTCTATGATGGAATTGCTCCAAGCGCCCACCGAGGGTTATGGAGACGCGATCGTAATTCCCGCTATCGAGGCGGAGAATTTTGAGATCAAGAGCGGAATGCTTTCGTTGATCCAAGCTACAAAGTTTCGAGGTCGTGAAGCCGATAATCCTCACGACCATATTCGGAATTTTGATCGTCTTTTAGCCACGAGCAAGTTTAAGAACGTCGACACCGATGTCGTCAAGCTTATGCTTTTTTCGTACTCGCTCGATGGTGCCGCCAAGGATTGGTACGAGAAAGAGCCACCTAATTCGATAGTTACGTGGAAGGATGTCGTTTCCAAGTTCGTTAATTATTTTTTCCCACCGTCTAAGACAACGTTTTTCAAAAACGAGATTACAAAATTTGAGCAAAAACCGAATGAATCTTTTAGAGACGCGTGGGATCGTTTTAAGGAATTGCTTAGGCAATGTCCTCACCATGGTTTTTCCGAGTTGCACCAAATCGATACGTTTTACAACGGTCTTAATTTTCACGAATAAGACTCGTTGAATTCCGCCGCCGGTGGCAACTTTTTGTGTAAGACTCCGAGAGAAGCTTTGATAATTATCGAAAACCGATCCAAGGTTTACCAACTCCGCAATGCACCGAGTGTTGCCAATGTCGCCAATGTTAGTAGTTCTAATCGCGACATTGAGAGAGTTGATGCAAAAGTCGATAAGTTGACGAATGTGTTCACGTCTTATCTCATTGAGATGCAAAAGAAAGACGCTCCCGCTACGGTGAAAGCGGTTGAGGTTTCGTGTACGTTTTGTGGTGGACCTCATAATTATTACGAGTGTGCGGCTACGGATGGCCAAACGTCGAATGTGAGTGCGTTAAACAACAATTTTTCTAATCAAAATCAAAATAACGCCGGTCCATCACAACAAGGCAATTATAACCAAGGCAACAATTTTCAAAATCGAAACAATTTTCAAGGAAATAATCAACAAGGAAATTTTTCGAATCAAAATCAAGGAGGTTATAATCAAGGTCGTAATATAACTTGGCAAAATCGAGACAATAACCAAAACTCGAATTTTTCAAACAACAACAATCAAGGCAACAATTTTTCAAGTGGTAATCAAGGAAATTTTCAAAGAAGTAATCAAAACCAAGGGAACTTTAATTCTAATCAAAATAGTTCGTCAAACGATTTTCAAAATTACATGAAAACGAATGAGGCTAATATGAGACGATTAGAGGGAGAAATTGGTACTTTGAAAAACGACTTTACAAATACTTTGAAATTGCAAAACACGAAGATTGAGCAAGGGCAAATTGATATTAAAAAGATGTTTTCGGCCATAATGAACAAAGCCTCGGGTTCGTCATCGAGTTCGTTACCTAGTGACACCGTTGCTAATCCGAAAGAACAATGTAAAGCCGCCTCGTCTCGTGAGAAAGGTCGTGTGATTACCCCTAACCTTGAAGGATTCCGTGTTGTTTATCCCTCTCAACCCTCGACTTCTAAGACGTCTTCTTGTTCTAAAATCAATGGGGTGAACGTGGCGACCAAGGAAAAGAGTGCACACCCTCGTGTACCTCAAATTCCATCCACGGTTCAAAAAGAGAGCTTTGTCGACCTTACCAAAGTAACCCTTGAAGAAACTTGTGCTTCGATCCTTCTTAAAAAACCCAAAAGGCGTATGCCGAGAAAGGAAAAGGATCCGGGCCAATTTCTACTACCTTGTGATTTTTCCGAGATTGAGGGATGTTTAGCCCTTGCCGATTTAGGTGCTAGCATCAATCTCATGTCTCATTCTCTTTGGAAATTGATGAGATTGCCTTCACTTACCCCCACGAACATGACAATCGAGCTTGCAAATTGTACTCCACTGGTACCAATTGGAATAGCCGAGGATGTCTATGTTAGGATTGGAAAGTTTGTTTTTCCCGCGGATTTCGTTATATCCGATTACGAGTGTGACCCTAAATGTCCCATTATTTTAGGCCGACCATTCTTATCGACGGCTAGAACCGTAATTGACGTTCACGAGGGGAGACTTACTATGAGATATGGGGATGAGAAAATAGACTTTTTCGCTAGAAAATCCCAAGGGTTTAATGAGAATGAAAAAACCGAGGTTTCCAAACCTAATGATTCAAATTCTAATGATTTCAAAATGTTTACTTTAGCGGAAAGAATGAAGCTTGATGCATGTTTTGAAAGAATTAAGAAAAACGGTTTTAAGGATGATAATTTTAATGATAAAGAATACGTATACCTAATTCAAAAGGGTATGTGTAAATACATGGATGAAAACTCACTTTGGGATGTTTTTAGCGAAACAAGTGAAACACCAATTCCGAAGGGCGACGTTAATGCCATCACGACAATGACCAAAATGGATTCGTCTTCACCACCTTCGAAGGACCATGACTTTGAGGCTTCAACTTTTAACTCCATCGAAGTGCCTCCTTTGCCTAGCCCAACACCCGTTGAGGCTAAAGGGTTTATCGACATCGATCCTCTCGTCTTAGAAAAGTCACCTAAGCATAGTCATTTGACTTGTAAGTCCATGGTTGTGAGTGCTCACATCGACTCTTTCTTTGACGATGACGATGGCGATTTTGCCGAGCTTGATCACGTACTTCGACATCCACATGCTATTTTTGATTCTCCTAAGAAGAAACATGTGAAGTACGATGATTATGAGTTTGATCCCGAGATTGAGGAAATCATTGAACGAGAGCTAGCTCTTATGCCTTCACTTCCACCTACGAGTGAGGTCGATCTTTCCAAAATTGAGGATGAACTCGATGAGTTGGAACGTCTTATTTTCGATGACGAACCAACTCATGTGACCACAAATCCTATTCTCGAGGAGTTACCTTATCAACACTCCTCATTTGAGAATGACGTTTACCACATTAGTGAGGATCTAACTTATCAACGATCCCCACAAAAGAATGATGGTTTCGTGCTTGATCGTGATCTTTTCGAGAGAGTTTCTAAGATACTCAAGGAGGGGAATGACAAACCATGGTTTGACAAGCCTATCTTTGATGAAGAAATCGATGAGATCGACGTTCATGAGGATGACGAGTATGTAGACCCCGAGGGGCGGTGTTCTTTATTGACAAACATTTTGAGAACTTATATAATCCGCCACCCCCTCCCGCCAAAGACTTAAATGTGAGAATTTTTAGCGCGACTAATTTTGAATTTGACACACCAAATATTTTCGACATCATTAAATCGGGTTTTCATAGAGAGTTTTTAAACGATGAAAAAGGAAAGGATTTTAAAAATGTTTTAAATGATTTTTCTACATGTTTAACTCCGTCATCACCGCGTTATATGAGTACTACCACCTCGTCTACTCCTTTTGACGATGGTTGGTGTGGATTTAGTGTGGGGGAAGCCCCAAATGTTCCCTCCCATTTCTCCACCGAGGACGAGATTTACGATCCCGGAATTGCTTGTAAAGGGAAATCTCGGTCTTCCACCGATGCAATAAATGGAAAATCTTTTCGTTTGCTTGGTGTGAGTCTACCTCGAGTAGCTCATTTTAGTGACTTACCCATTGCCCCACCTTTCTACTTCTTATCTCTTTTCTTCTACCTCTTTGAGGTTCTAGTTTGTGTTGGAGTAGCATTGTTTCGTCTTTCATCCGAAAACGAGGACGCTATCTTTGACCCCGGTATTCGTATATCGGGTTTTTAAAGTACTCCATGTACTTTTGGGCCTTGTTTATCATGTAAGCCCCACTAAAAATGACCATACCAATATTATCCCTAAATGATCACATTTATGGGGATTCGAGTCGAGCTTTTGACTCGGTTATCAAAAACAAGGTGCCTCGTGGGGGATTCTCATGCTTATCCTTGTAAATATTATCGCTTTCTTAGTTTAACGTAACGAGGGGACTTGTGCTCTTCCAACCTTTGTTTCGTGGTTGTTTGTGATTGTGATTCATTAGGTTCATCGTCATCATTGAAGCCTCTCGTGTTCGTTTCACGGATCACTCGAGCTTCGATCGTTGCCTTTGGAGATTCCGATATCCGATGATATCCTTTTATGTTCTAACGTTTATCTTATTAGCATAATTCATAAACGGCTATAGGTTATTCGTTTTACCCTTTCCATGCTCGAGATTAAGCATTCGACTTCGTCTCTAGTATGGGGGTGTTTACACCCCTAGACTCGAAACATTGAGGACAATGTTTAGTTTTAGTATGGGGGGTGAGTAGATACTTCACCTTGCTTACGTCAACACGCAATCCAATATTCATCTTTTTGTTATCGTTTTGTTGCAAATAAGGCTAAAAATGGCCAAATTTTAAAAATTTTCTTGTTTTTCATAAGTGTTTAAGACACGAATGTAGGTTTTCCGATGGTGAGAATAAGAGTAATTTTTGACTCGACCGTGCGTGTTGAGCACTTAGCTTCGATTCCTTAACTTTTTAGGCTAAGTCTCTTAAATGAGGACGAGAAATGATAGAGTTATTTATAAGTCTCGTAATCGTCACGATCTCATGTGTAGTAATTATTAGCTTATTCTCCCAACGCTTTTGCATAATAAATTGTTAATAAATATTGATTTGGCGGTTTAGTCACTATTGTTGGGTTTCTAATTTGTTTTGGTAGTTTCCATGTAATTAAATTGGGAAAACATTAAGGTATCGCCAGCGTCACGGTTTTGAAGTATTGGCACCCGAATAATCGAAAGCTTCACCTAATAATAAGATTTCAAGTGCTCACCTAAATTAAGCAAAAATTTGAAGCTCACAAGGCCGAAAAATCTATGCCCAAATTGAAAGTGAATCAAGCCTTAATCTTCGAAGCTTTAAAGATCCAAAATTCGCTTTAGCGTGAGGATATACGTCTTTGGCTAATAAAACCACCGATGAGGCGGATAATAAAAGGCAAGGCAAGACCGAAGTCATAATAAAAGCTTCATGGCGAAGTTGAATAAAAGATGGAGGTAAACCAAAGATAATAAGGCCCTTCCGTTAGGGGGCGTATAAAAGTCTTGGTAATAAGTCTCATGTTCAAAACCGTTATAAAATCGTGTTTATGGATCCTTCTTGTTGACTTAATTTTTTGACATCGTTGTCTATTGGGGTGAATTATTGATTTGATGATTTTGGTTACACCGTTAAATTTCTATTTTTAGACTTAATCTCTATTCACGCATAAGTCAATGATGTATCCTCGTGATCATTAAGACAAAATAAAATATAAGAGATACCAATTAGGAATAAGGGAGTTTAGGTTCGTAATTAACACTCATGAGACATGATCGTGTTGCTAACTTATATTAACAATGATCTCGTTACACGCTTAGCATGGAATTGGGTGAAAATCGAGGACGACGAAATTATTTCTAACGAAGCATTCACGTGTTCTTGTTCTATGATCCCAAAAGTCACATTCTCGTGATGAAAACATTACATTATGTCTAAAACGCGTGTAGTAGTTTATTTAAATTTATGTCTTGAATAAAAGTCATTATAAAATGAATTTTGGAAGTGCTATGATACTTAATTCTAGCATTGCGTGGGGACACGGCAATGGTTTAGTATGGGGGAGTGATGAGACTGTATTTATACATAGTCTCATCGTCCAAATCGGGCTTAAAACGCTTAAAATGTCATCAAAATACCCCAATATATGCCTGTGTTTGTTCATTGTGTATTTTAGGTATAGATATCGTGAATTCACCAAAAGATCAAAGGAATCAAGCAAAAACGAACACGGGAAACGAAGCCGCACAAAGAACCGGACCCGAATCCTGAATTTCCAAAATAGTCCTTGAAGTTTTGAAGATTTGGCAACTTTGGTCCCTCTACTTTGGAAGACTTGTCATATTATACCCTTGTGAATACTCAAATTACACATTGGGTCCCTAATATTTCAAGAATATACACATTTGGTCCTTGAAGAATGCTTCTATTGCATAAAAAGCCCATTAAACAAAGTTTGGATATGCATGTGCCTAAAGTGACAAGTTGCTAAAAGATTTTACAAAGGAAAAGAGTTTATTAAGCTGTTTTAAACAAAGTGATGAAACCTTGGAAAAGCAGGGGGGTCTTTTGCCATAAACAAAACCCAAACCCACCAAATACCCAACCATACCCGTTTTTACCCACCCTTTTTACCCATTTAACCCAACCAAGCCCACCTATATATCCTTAACCCGACCTATACCGGCCCAAGTCAACACAACAGTCAACCTAACTTAATATTTTAATTCGTTTTCAAAACGAATTATTAATATTAATTTGGGCGCTAAACACTCACTATTACCCCATCACCCCCAAAATCCCAGCTAAGAACCCTAATTGGGATATCATTATTCACTTAATCCCCAAACCCGATTCGCTCCAGAATATTAATTAAACCCACCATGACCAAAACCCACAACTCAGAAACATTTCCATGTGATCACAATGGCCCCACCAACACTCCCCTGCTCCCCTGTTTGGACGAAAATAGAAAAGAAGGAATCAGCAGACCATCCAATGGCTCACAGCCATTCCTTGGCCCCAAAGGAGTTTATTAAACGACCAAGATTGGTCTTCTCAAGCTGGCAACTCACATGGCTGCTTTTGACCAAGAATTCAAAGGGCAAAAATGGATTTTCAGTAGTTAGGGTTTTCCTTCTTGTAATTTTTTATTCAGCTTCTAGATAATTCTTTAATATAGTATAAATATGATGGCGGGTTGTGCCTCATATTTTTGTTCCAGATTTTTGTGTAATTTCTACTTATTAATGACAATGAACGGTTTGAGTTATACAAGTTCTGAGTTCCTCTTTAAAAAGCTTTCTTAGTATAATATTTATCTTATTTTGCAACTAGTTTAAAAGTTTCCAAAAGGTTTGATTGAGTAAAGTATTTTCAGAAAAATTAGTGTAAAAAAGGGTTTTTGGAAAAGTGTTTGAATGCTGGAATCCTTCTTTCACATGAAGTGAAAGTGGACTGTGAGGTTGGATTCAACTTGTATTCAAGCTTTTATCAAAGGTTTCAACAAGATTTGTGGTTTCAAAGATTTCCAAAAAGAAATCAGTTTTCCATTCATTTTTTCTTTAAGCTTTAAGCTATAAACTAGCTTAACTAATAAGCTAGCTTGATAGCTTAAAGGCCTTGTGAACAGTTAACTTTGGTGTTATCTTCTCTTGGCAGGTTCAAAGATCCTTCAAGCTTTAGAAGACATATTGGGGTGTTTGGGATTGCAGTAGTCCCCACCCATCATTCCCTCTACTTGGCAACCTCTCACAAGCCTATAGCTCAAGTTCTTACTTGATTGGAAGATGGCATCAACCATCCCCTTGGCCTGGATGTAGGTCAAGGAAGGTAAAAGGCTTGAACCCTTCCATGTTTTGTAAAATTTGAATAATTAGTGATCTTGTGTGATTGTTGCCATTTGTGTGTTTTTATGATTGGTTACTGCTCACTTGTTAGTCTTATGCATGTTATGATTGATTTGGACCAGTTTAGTTTAGGTTTGTGAGTTGTTGCTTAGTTAAAATTTCATTTTCAGATATAAGGGTGTGTTTGGGATTAGGGTGTAGTTGGTTTTGAGTGACACAAAACTGGGTGCAAACAGCTTGGACATACTCCATTAGGGTAGTTTAAGTTTATTTAGTATTTGGTTTAAGTTCAGTATGATTTACAAGTAGTTTTGCATGTTAAAATTGACACAAAACTTGAAAATCAGTAAAGATCATCAAATCTGCTTGCTTTTAGCTTAATTTTGCTCACCCAATTTGTAATCTGCTAGATATTAGGAGCACTTAGGGTTGGTTATTAGTTGTATGTGATTTGGTTGAGCTTTGAACAAGATTTTGGCCTTTAAAATCCACTTTCTTGCCAATTGCACCAGCAACCATAACCCTCAGACCCTTTCTTGTTCACAGTAACTGTTTGTAGCCATTTGTGTGGTTTAATTGTATTGGACTTTGGTGTTTTTGTGTTTAAACTGACTCCCCACACTTCCATGAGTGTGGGGGTGCCCTTGTATCCAAGAAAAAGTCACCACAAAGAGCTTTCCTAAGCTCCAATACCACCAGACCTCAATTTTTGTATTGTCAATGGGAACCAAGTTCCCACTGCTTGGTTCTTTTTTCCCACTGCCTAGCTAAAAGACAGAAAACAAAGAAGTGTCACTATCAGCTTTGATCTTTTTTGTCTCTAGTGGTCTTTTTTAGGTTTTAGACTTTCATTCTTTTTGCATTATTTTTCTTATTTTATTTCTGATTTTTCAGTTTAATTAATTTTTGTTTTACTGTTCATTAAGTATTTTTTTAGGGTTTATTGCTATTTTTAATTACTTTTTAAATATCTGTTTTTGTCTTTTAGTGTAGAAAACTAATATTTTTCAGTTTTAAAATTTTTCTTATATTTAGAAAATTAGTTTAAGATTTTTGGTTTTAAAATTAGTCACTGTTCACTTTTTAATTATTTTTTTATAATTAAATTAGTTTAATTAGGGTTTAATTAATAAACTGTTTTGTCTTTTAGTGCAAATTTTTACTTTTTTCAAACTTTTTCAATTTTATACTGTTCATTAGGATAATTTAGGATTTTTAAAATTGTTAAATTAATTTTGGCATTATTTTATTATTTTTTAGGATTATTTTAATTTAAAAATAGTTTTTAGTGATTAAAAAATAGAAAAATAGTTTTTAAAATTTAAGAAAATAGTTTTTAGTCTTTAAATAATATAAGTGACTTATTAGTTCAATAAAATAATATTTTGGGCATTTTGTTAATTATATTTAATTTTTGGGCTTTAATTAGCATTAAAAATTGAATATTTAATTAATAAAAGGTTTAAAAATATATTTGTTGGATTTTTATTCTTATTTATATTATTTAAGACTTAGTTTAATATTTTAATTAATTTTTAAGTTTCATTTTTATTTTCGTCACGTTTTACGTATTTACGTTCGCGTTTTACGTCATTACGTCGTAGTTTAAATCGTAGTGTAACTCGTCTTTACTTTTTCTCTTCTAAACCAAAAACGTCACTAATCCAAACTTGATTTTATATATTTTGGCACACTAATACACACACCTCCTTCGAGAACGAACTTAGAATTTATTCGTCTTCACGGTTTTCCTAAATCGTGTCGATTAATACTTACCGCATTTATACGTTGTTTTCCTAAACGCGTATTTACTACACCTATCACAGTGCTCTTAAGGAAATTTCCCACCAAACTTGGTGATCCGGGTCGCTTCTTGATTCCTTGCAACTTCCCGGGAGTAGAGAATTTCATGGCCCTAGCCGATCTAGGTGCCAGTATAAACTTAATGCCATTAAGTGTTTGGAAGCAATTATCTCTCCCCGAGCTAGTCCCCACCAAAATGACTTTGGAATTGGCCAACCGTACGGTTGCTTATCCAGTGGGGATAGCCGAAGATGTCTTTGTTGGCGTTGATAAATTCACCTTCCCGGTGGATTTTGTTGTCGTTGACTACGAGATGGATCCTCGTGTTCCATTAATCGTTGGACGTCCATTCCTGAGGACCGGTCGCACTCTCATTGATGTAGCCGCGGGCGAAATAATCATGAGAGTTGGTGACGATAAAATTGTCTTCAACATGGGTAAGATTTCTAAGCAACCTTATTCGTATGAGAGTGTTAATGCTATTGATGTTCTCGATGAGGCTTGTGAAGAACATTTTCATGATGCTTGCAAAAGTACTCTTTCTTCTCTACCCAATGTTGAGACCGTTGCCTCAATTGCTCCAGCATTGACTCCTTTTGGAGAAAGTGACTTGGATGATTTCGAAGCTAGCTTGGGTCCTCTTGATATTAAATATGATAATTTGTCCACCAATTGGGATGAAGATATTCGTACTATTGAGAGACTTCTTAATGAGGACCCATTGTCTCCTCCTGCTCCTAAAGAAGTGACTAATGATGATCCATCGTTAGTTTCACCATCCATTGAGGATCCTCCCACTCTTGAGCTTAAGGACCTACCTCCTCATCTTGAGTACGTTTTCCTGGAAGACAACAAGAAGTTACCGGTCATCATCGCAAAGGATCTGAAAGAAGACGAAAAAGCCCGACTTGTCGCTGTGTTGAAGAAGCATAAAAGAGCTATCGCTTGGAAAATCTCCGACATCCGTGGAATTGATCCTCACTTTTGCACACATAAAATTCTCATGGAGGACGACTTTAAGCCCACAATTCAAAGCCAACGAAGGGTGAATCCTAAAATCCATGAAGTCATCAAAAAAGAGGTTATCAAACTTCTTGATGAGGGTATGATTTACCCTATTTCGGATTCACCATGGGTTAGTCCAGTCCATTGTGTGCCTAAGAAAGGCGGTATCACCGTTGTGCCCAATGCGAACAACGAGTTGATTCCTACCCGTCTCGTTACTGGGTGGAGAGTTTGTATAGACTACCGCAAACTCAATGATGCCACGAGAAAGGATCATTTCCCTCTACCTTTTATGGACCAAATGCTTGAACGTTTAGCGGGTAATGAATATTACTGCTTTCTTGATGGTTTCTCGGGTTATTTTCAAATACCCATCGATCCCCAAGATCAAGAGAAGACAACATTCACTTGTCCCTATGGCACATTTGCTTATAAAAGAATGCCTTTTGGCTTATGCAATGCCCCTGGGACATTCCAAAGGTGCATGTTGGCTATCTTCCACGACATGGTTGAGCAAACCATGGAAGTCTTCATGGATGATTTCTCGGTCTTTGGGGATTCCTTCTCTTCTTGCCTTGCCAATTTGGAACGTATGCTTAAGCGGTGCGAAGACACTCGCCTTGTTCTGAATTGGGAAAAATGCCATTTTATGGTAAAAGAAGGCATTATGCTAGGACACAAAATCTTTAAAGCCGGTCTTGAAGTCGACCGTGCTAAAGTAGATGTCATAGCCAAATTGCCTCCACCTTCAACCGTGAAGGGTGTGAGAAGTTTTCTGGGTCATGCGGGCTTCTATCGTCGATTCATTCAGAATTTCTCTAAAATCGCTCGCCCGAGGACCCACCTCTTGGAAAAGGATACTCCTTTTATCTTTTCTAAAGAGTGTCTCGAAGCCTTCAACCTTCTTAAGGATAAGCTAACTAAGGCACGGGTCTTGGTTACCCCTAATTGGGAGCTGCCGTTTGAATTGATGTGCGATGCTAGCGACTTTGCTATTGGTGCGGTTTTGGGCCAACGAGTGAATAAACACTTCCAACCAATCCATTATGCTAGCAAAACAATGACGGGGGCTCAATTTCATTATACGACAACCGAAAAAGAGCTTTTAGATGTTGTCTATGCTTTTGAGAAATTTCGCCCCTATCTTGTTTTATCCCCTACCATCGTATACACGGACCATTCCGCGTTGAAGTACTTGATGACAAAGCATGATGCTAAGCCAAGACTTCTTCGCTGGGTTTTACTCCTTCAAGAATTCAACATTGAAATTCGTGACAAGAAGGGATCCGAAAACCTGGCCGCGGATCATCTGAGCAGACTTGAGGATCCATATCAAGGGGATCATCCGAACAAAGAGATCAATGACTCTTTCCCCCTTGAGACCTTGATGTCTATCAATCTCCATCTTGATGACACCCCGTGGTTTGCGAACATTGCAAACTACTTAGCGGGTGGTACTCTCATCAAAGGGTTAACATCCCAGAAAAGAAGAAGTTCTTGAACGATGTTAAGACTTACTTTTGGGATGACCCTTATCTATTCAAACAATGTGCTGATCTTATAATTCGTCGATGTGTTGACGGACCGGCAGCTTTTGACATTCTCCAAGCTTGCCACAAAGGACCCACCGGTGGTCACTTTGGTCCCAACTACACCGCTAAGAAAGTGTTTGATTCTGGATTCTACTGGCCCACCATTTATCATGATGCTCACGAAATGGTTAAGCATTGTGATGCTTGCCAACGTCAAGGCAAGATCACACATAAGGATGAGATGCCTCAAAATTTCATACAGGAATGTGAAATCTTTGATGTATGGGGCATCGACTTTATGGGGCCATTTCCATCCTCCAAAGGGAACAAGTACATCCTCGTCGCCGTCGACTACGTTTCTAAATGGGTTGAAGCTAAGGCTCTTCCTACGAATGATGCGAGGGTGGTTGTGAACTTTTTGAAGCAGCTTTTCGCTCGATTTGGCGTTCCTCGTGCTATCATCAGTGATCGCGGGACTCATTTTTGCAACGATCAATTTGCAAGAGTCATGGCTAAGTATGGTGTCAATCACCGTCTTTCCACCGCCTATCATCCCCAAACCAATGGGCAAGCCGAAATTTCCAATCGTGGCTTGAAAAGAATTTTGGAGCGTATTGTGGGAGAGCATCGCGCCGCGTGGGCCGATAAGTTAGATGATGCTCTGTGGGCTTTCCGTACTGCTTACAAGACCCTGATCGGTTGTACACCTTATCGGCTTGTGTACGGGAAAGCCTGCCACCTACCCATCGAGCTGGAACATAAGGCGAACTGGGCCTTGAAGTGGGCTAACTTCGACATCAATAAAGCCGGTGATCATCGCAAGGTTCAACTCAACGAGCTAAATGAACTAAGGAATGAAGCTTATGAGAACTCGCTGATCTACAAGGAGAATACCAAGATCATTCATGATGTTAAAATCAAGAACCGAGAGTTCCACGTTGGTGATCACGTCTTACTCTTTAACTCTCGGTTGAAGATCTTCTCTGGCAAGTTGAAAAGCCGCTGGTCTGGTCCATTCACCGTCGCCAAAGTCTTTCCATATGGGACCATTGAGCTTTCTCAGCCAAATGGACCCAACTTCAAGGTGAATGGCCAGCGTCTGAAGCTGTACTTTGGTAAGGACATCTCTCAAGAGATGATTCCATCCCTCACCACGTTCCCCATGAACTAAAATTGGGTCGAGTCAGGCTCATGACTCGGTGAACAAAAACAAGCGCTTCTCGGGAGGCAACCCGTGTTCTATCCTTTACTGCTTTCATAATAAGTGTAGGGGGAGCCCCGCATCTGTTTGTTGTCTTGTTTCTGGTGCTGTGCAGGGATTAAAGCTTCAGAAAGCATCTTGATGACTTTTGACGAACCGTGATACCGTGTATCCCATCTTCCCGGTTCTATCCTAAACTCTTGTGATTCAATATTTCATATTCTATATGTTCACATTGAATTCACTTTAGTTGTCCTTTCCTTAGCATGATTTAAACAAAGTGCACAATGTCCTAAGTGTATGGGAATTTACTCCCACATGCTTAAACACTGAGGACAATGTTTATCTCAAGTGTAGGGGGGACTTCTATCGAAGTAAGTGGCCTTTTCCATGAATTTGCCCTCATTTTAACCGGAAAATTTGATTTTTCGACATTTTTCAAAATTTTTAATCTATTTTGGCCTAGTTGTATAGTTGCATTTTCCTTTATCATGTTTCTTTTCTTTCCATTGCTAGAATAAATTCTCAATAAAGTGGTTTAGATTTTTCTTAGTCGTGAACATTTTGACTCAACCCGAGTTTACTTACCTAAGTCTACTCTAGCTAGTATCCTTAACATGTTTAAGTCAAGTTTTGCTAGGCTTTTATGTAGGGAGCTATAAAACGCGAAAGTCTTAACTCTCACAGGTTAAGAACAAGAACTTTTCGCAAGTTCCTATAATTGATCCTAGAGAGTCGTTTATCAAGGGAACTTTAAAATGCGATTTCTAAACTTGAAAAAGTCTAAGAATTTGCAAGATCCTATAGACGACTCGAAAACCCAAAACTTTGATTTAATAGGCTAAGCATCCACGAGTCTCATTCCTTGAGATTTTAAATTGTGGAGAACAAGAGATGATAGAGCCAATTATAAGTTCAGTATTCTTTCGTGATTTTATGTGAGTTAATTATGAGCCTATTCTCCCTCCGCTTGTTAAATAATTTATCTGCTAATAAATAAGGTTGTACGATTTAAAAGGTTACTTAGCTTCTAGCCCCAGATCGTTTAAAAGTTGCTCGGTACGGATTAGAGTTCATAGCCAAGGCATAACTTATTGAAGCGGGATGCGAATATTGGCGAGTCCGAAAAGGCCCTAACAAGGCATGAGGACTACATTTTGTTGCTAAAGATCCAAAAGTGATGTGAAGAATCATTTATCGAAAATCAATATGAAGGATCGAGACACACGACGAAAAGCAAGAACTCCCCAAAAGTCATGGAGAAGTCTATCCGAAAAGACCCTAACAAGGTATGAGGATAAATAGATCCAAGTCCTAAAAGGAGGCGGATCGTTGTAAATCAAAGTCCAAAATAAAGATTGGAGAAAAATGAAGAAGTCGTGGTCCAAAGATGAAGAATCTCTCAAAACTTCAAGTGAAGAAATTCCTATTACGAAGAGAAGACCATTATTTCAAGAACGTCTCTCAAAGATTCGAAGTATGAAGTCGCTGTCAAATATCGGTCCGAGAAAGGTCTCAGATCGTGAAGCGAGTTATGCCAAGATATGAACTTTATGAGGTCCCGAGAAGCAGTTTTAAAAGATTTGGTCCTTTAGCTAACTATTGATTAAATCGTTCACTTTATTTTCGGCCTAAATAACTATCGAAATAAGTCAAACAATGCATCCTCGTGATCATTCAAGACAAAAATAAAATATAAGAGATACACCTAGGAATAAGGGAGTCTAAGTGAATAATTGGCCCACATGAGTTCGTGATAGTTTGCTAACTTATAATAACAATGATCTCGTTTTTAAGCTTGGTATGGGGGACGTGAAACTTGAGTATGATAAACGTTCATGGCCGCCAAAACCCAATGTACGTTTTTAATTTCCTTACTTATTCTCATCTTTTATATTTAGTATTTAATAAAGGCCAAAATGGGTTATTTATGATGGAAAATGTAAACCGTGCTTTAAAATTAATGCATTGCATGAGGGCATTGCAATGGTCAAGTGTAGGGGATTTAATAAGTGTGAAAACACTTATCCTTTTACCACTTATTTCCAATAATAACAAGACCAAAACGTGTGATTTATGTCGTAAAAGTCGGAATTATGCGTGGTTTATGTTTTTATTGTGTTTTAGGGCCAAAATATGAAAAAGGAAGAAAACACGGGTTTTCACGGGCTTTTATCGAAGAAAACGGGAAAAGACGAAGTCAAAAGATCAAGAGTGCAAAAAGAACGGAAGTCCAAGGCCTATTCTGAAGATTTATCGAAGAAAAAGTCTAAAGACGGAAGTTTAACGAAGTCGAAGAACTTAAGTCTAATAGAAGAAGAAAATTAAAAAGACAAGTTCAAATCCCGAGACGACAAAGACAAAGAATTAAAGTCGAGTCGAGAAAACGTGAAGAAAGCTAGAAAGAAGATGCAACACATGCACTCCTTCCTCCTTCCCTATAAATACCCTCCTAATAGTCATTAGGAGGGTGGTTAGCTAGTTTTTAGCTAGTTTTCACTTTTTCTTAGTTTTCTCTAGTTTTAGAGAGAGAAAGTCTTAATCTTTCTCTCACTAAACTTCATCTTCTTTCTTAATCTTTCAAGATTAAACACTTTGTATTGCTTATTTTTATTAATCAAGTTCATTTTAAGCTTTTTATCCTTAATCTCATTCTACTTTTCTTTGATTTAAGATTAATTTTGGTGCGATTATCAATAGATCCGTGTTGTTCTTAATGATTTCATGCTTAAAAAGTTAATCTTTTGATCATTTCATAAGTTTTCATTTGATTAAGCTTTAAGACTTTTGTGCTTATTGGCTTATTGTTATGATTAGCTTATTTGTTTATAAAAGTTTTCCATGAAAAGTTCATGTTTTAATTGTTTGATCCAAAAAGTTAGTTTATTTTCGGGTTAGATAAGTTGATTAGTGCTTATTTAATCCGGAAATTCATTAATTCGGCTTAGTTTGGTGAAAAGCTTATTATATAGCTTATTTCATAGCTTATAACCGAATTCCACAATTTTCGGAAAGGGTACAACTCCCTTTTCCGATCTACATTCCGAGCAGCCACCCCTTTTCCGATTTGCCAATCGGAAAAGGGTTTCTCCTTATTCCGATTTGCCCACTTGTTATTCCGATCTGGTCATCTTTGTGATATTCCGATTGTGTCAAAGTTTCAGTTATTCCGACGGGAAGTCTTTCGCATATTCTGATTGAGGGTGTTATTAAACATTCCGATTGTGAGTTTCTGTTTAGTATTCCGATTGGCACCCATTAGTAATATCCCGATTGACCCCCTTTGTGGACATTCCGATTGCACTTCCACCCAATATTCCGATCAACCGATCGGAATACATTCCGATAGGGACTTCTTTTGGCTTGTTTTGGTGTAGTCCGATCTTACTTTCTTTTAGTACTTTTCAACCAAGTTCTTATTTTTAGTAAATTTTCTAGGTGTTAGTTTTATTTTGTGAACTCATTTTGCCTTAGTGTTTACATACCTTTATGCTCGCTCGTCATTCTAGCATTAATCTTTATTCTTCCATTTTACTCAACGACACTTTAATTACTTGCTAATAGTTTAAAACAAATCAACCAAACCATTCTCTTGATTCACCAAAAGACGATTGAGTCGCACTTAAGACCGGTTTTCAATTCGAAAAGGTCGGAACAACGAACTTTCATACTAGGCCTAAAAACCAAGTATTAAGGATATAGACAAGTCACTGTCGAAGTTTTAAACGAAAGTTGAGTGAATAAATATCAAAGCATCAAATATATGAAACAGACATAAAAGGGACGAGTTGAATGTTACGAAAGGATCCATAAAAAAGGATAAGTATATGATTCAAACAAGAAGCCGATGGAAGCGAAAAATGTAACAAGCCATCATTTTTTTAAAAGGATTCATGGTGCATCACTAATAGCTCATCAAGCTCGCGACGATCGATATAGATTCGAAAAACATTGTCCATAGAACAAATCTTGAATTAAGGGAAGTTTTTAATTAGTCACTTGCACAAAACCACAAAGATAGTGATTAAAAGAGCGAAGTCAATGCATGGGTTGAGTGAATGAATTTCGAGTAAAAAAAACATACACGTACGCGGTGTCAGATTACATATCAACCCATTCATTCCTAATTGGAACAAGCTGAGTACACTAGTTGCTTTTTTGTTTAAACCGAGTCAATTTCGAGTAGTTTACGAGTCGATCTCGAGTAACTCGCGTGCTGTCTCGTCTTATTTACACCCCTATATGGAACAAGGAGTACATTAGTTGCTTTTTTGTTTACTAGTACAAATTAAGGCTTTTATTGTTTTGTATCCATAGATTTTTATGGACTAATTGCTTAGATTGTTGCTATATGATTGGGTTGTCTCGACACATGGAATTATTGAGTTGATGTACTCAGGTCACACGGGTGGCATTGACCGGCATGTTTAAACTTAAAAAAAAAAATTAAAACACGCCTCAAATTGTTTCTATATAAAAAACATGACTATATGTAAAACCAAGTATCTTTGATTGTTTTGGACTATGAGTGTGCGATAATAGTTATACCAGTAAAATGTGGGCATGCCCACGTATTATAAAGTTGACAACATTCTCATCGCGCACGTATTCTGGATCTAATCTCGACACATCATGATACATAGAAGGATTCTTCTTATAATAGTCCGCTAATATGTGAAGTTCGTGCGTTTAGTTTTAACAATGACGGTGTCTAATACACTTACCATTGCTAAGGTCCTCAAATCTCATTTTGGACCGCGCCAATGCTAGTTATACTAATATTTTCGTTAAATATTCGCACATTATTTTATCATAGAACGGTTCTCCATCTGAATTTAATAAGTAATATAAAACTTTTTTGTTTGTGACTTAACAAAGAAAAA
Organism: Glebionis coronaria; assembly: GCA_025667525.1. Classification (NCBI taxonomy): domain Eukaryota; kingdom Viridiplantae; phylum Streptophyta; class Magnoliopsida; order Asterales; family Asteraceae; genus Glebionis; species Glebionis coronaria. Next base: position 722,293 of record CM046880.1, read on the forward strand.
TGACTTAAAATATTAAAAAATAAAACTCAGGGTTTGTTTGTTGATTTTTTCTATTAAGGTGATGTTTGATAAAGACTTAAATGACTTATTATAAAAAAAGTTGAATTAATTAAGTTATAAAAAATTTGTTTGTTTGTGACTTAATAAAGTAAGATGTCTTAATTATTAACTTTGTTTAATTTTTTTATTTAGTTCTGTTAAATTAAAGTGTCTGTTAAAATAAATGTTGTCTGTTTCTAGACGGATATATAACTGTTTATTTTGTGTGCTGAATATAATGTCTTAATTAGATAAATTACTATTGTGTCCTTTTAAATTAAATAAATGAAGAAGTTAGAGGGTAAATATGTAAAATAAGGCTAATAAGTCATGACTTAATATAGAAAGTCTCCTCATCCTGGCTTTTTCTAGAAAGTCGTTGATTAATTTTAAGCACAAAACAAACAAGTTACTGATGACATAATTTATATAGCTATTTTTCGATTAAGACTCTATAAGTCGTTATCAACACTACCTGAGCCTGTCTGCAATAAGTCGTCTGTTTAATTAGCATGACTTAATAAAAAAATCAACCAAACAAGGAGATGACTTAATCCAGAAAACCTTATTTTTATTACTTAATATTTTAAGTCGTCTTTATCTCTACTACATATAAAGAGAATACCCCCAAAACTTGAATGTTGAAAATTCTCTAAATAAGGAATTGTTGAAAAAATGAACAATAAAGGAAATGTTGAACAACTGAATACTACGCCAGCTCTAATGGCTGTACATCACAATTCAAGTTAATGGTATACGTTTCAACTCTCCTTAAATTTGGAATGTACACAAGTCAGACATCAAATATACAATCAGTACTGATCTACATACAATCAGTAGTTTAATACAAAATACATCCCAAAATTAACATATTAACCTACAATTCATTCATTCATTCATTCTACAGCCTATATAAACAACCTACATCTTTGGTTAATTCATTCATTCATCATTCATCTCTACTACACTAAGTATGGAAATGTTGAAAAAATTAATGCATAAAAACTTCTTCTACACAACTTGGTCAATCCTATTAAACCTCATTATACGCACACATATGCAAATTCCCTCTCTAAACCCTAATCATACAAAATAATACTGCCGCCGTCATAATTCTATCGCCACCACCACCACATCTATCAAATCAACACACAGAAACTCACCCACACAAATCTCTTTACTGTCGCCAGCATAACCTAATCACTATCGCCCTTTCCTTACCACCATATCCTGGTGTTTGGTTTGTTTATGCGTTATTGGTTTTGTTGCCTGTTTAATATTAAATTCTATATAATTTAATTTAGTTTGATTTCTATATAACTTAATTTTGTTAGATCCAAATTTACGTGATGTTGAGGTTTGTGTTACAGCCTACTACACGTTCCCTGGGTTAAAAAACCAAGTCAGGTTTCGAATATCTAAGAACTTTATTTTTTTCATTATAAATATATATTGTTCAATCAAGTGTTTTCAGTAAGAACTAACATGATATTGTGTTTGTTGCAGTGACAGATCAGGGATCTATGTGGTCGAGAATATGACTTTGTGTTTGCTGTAATAGTGTGTCATTCGATAAAGCACACCTTCGTGATCTCTATTTAACCTCTCTTTCAAAGCAAGCTTATGGTATGTGCATAAATAAAGGAAAAATACTACGTATTGTTTTATCTCCTTTCCTACTACTGTCACAGAGGCCATGATTCTGTTTTTATATCTGAATATTTGACCTCTCATTCAAAGCAAGCTTATGGTGTATAAATTCTGTTTTTATATCTGAATTTTTATGTCTTTTCCGTTGTGAGCCTGGATATGGAGACGCAGGAGGTATGTATATCAAACGAGTTTACAACATCCTATTATTATATATTTAAACTACTCTGAGCCTTGTTTCTGATGAATATTTTGTAATGTTTGCATGTTCGGCTTGCAGTTGGATATCCACAGGTGGGTACTCTTTGGCCATGCTATCTCGCGTTGCAAGGGAGTAATATATATTTTTTTAACCAGTTGTATCTTTCTAATATTTAGATCTCCTTGTAGTATAAAGCTAGAAACGTGTCATACCAAGCACCCCTTAAATGTTCAATTTTGACTTTCTCAATTTGGTGTATAGATGGTTACGAAATAGGTAAATTTTGGGTTATTATGTCGCCAATATGATTTTGGTTGGTTGCCGATATGATTTTGATAGCAGGAACAATATGAAGCTGAAAAATAAGAGACCCACCACTATTACACTCGGGCTCATTTTGCATTGAAGATTCAGATTTCAAGAGATGGTGTAGCTAATCGATAATATGCGAGGTGAATCCATTGTTTCTTACCCGAGATTCCGATTGACAAAAAGTAGTGGTGCGGTGTGTTCATAGTAAAATTGAGTTGCTTTACTGATTTTCCTTAAGTTATTAAAATGGAAAAAAAATTACATGCTTTTGCTTATCAAATTTCTGGGTGGTTCATGTTTCTGTATGCAGCTATATATGTGGCTCGATCATTCCTTTAGCTCATAGCAATAATTTCAGAGCTCTTGTTGCATCTGTCATATTTATATTTACTAGGTGTTAGTAGCCGGTTAATTTATTTTAGCCAAGACTTTGTCACTCTTTGTTATCATTGTGGTTAAAAAACAGGCAAATATTGAGAAATTATGGTTTTCAATTTTCTGAAAGCATTACATTCTTTGCAGCCAAGTTTGATATTATACTTGGGTTGGATATCAAGAGATCTTTCTTAGGTTGTTCCTGGTAGTATATTCATCTTCTGCTAATGAAATACATGGTATTTGATTTCATACTACGTACCAAACACCCCTCATGCAACATTAAACGCGGTACCAAACACAATTTCGAGGATTAGTTCAGGGGGAAATGCAGCATCTTAAAGAGAAACTGTTTGGAGAACGCCCTTCAAAAGCAAAAGCACAATTATAGGTAGGTATATATAGTTTACGTCAAAATTGGTGAGACGGGATAAAATTTGTGTGGGTCACATCATTGATGTATTACATGTTAGTATACGATCTGTATTATCACCAAGTGGTTTTACATTGTATTTTTTTTTGTCTCAATATGATGTAATGTTTCATTGTCACTTTCATTAGACTTTTTTTATATTGTTAGGAGCGTTTGCAATTTCGTTTCGATTTTTTCATGTTTTATTCGAGCTTTAAAAGAAACACTTAACATAATATGGGATCGTAAATTATCTATCGTTAGGAATTTCCGCAGCTATGCGCGGGTATGTCTAGTGTTATTAAGTAATAAACAAACATTTTCTAGATGACTTAATAAATTTAATTTTTCTCTCGTATAGTCAATTATATAATTGTCAATGTGTGTATGAACTCATCTGTTAATTATTCTACACTAGGCGAATACCCGCGCATAGCTGCGGATTTGCTTAGCAATTAAAAATTTACGAAACATCATACTGTGGTAAGATCAAATTGTAATGTAAAGTGTCAGTAACTCAAGTAAGCATCTAAGCAATCCACTCAGTCGATTATGGTAAAGTATAAGTTTTAAGAGGATCAAGAGGTGGCAAAACGAGCAGGCGGGCAGGCACGGGCAGCGGGCAGGCACGGGCAGCGGGCTAAACGGGCGGCGGGCCAAACGGGCGCAGGCTAAATGGGCACGGCGAAACGGGCGGGCTAAAGGAGCGCAAGCTAAAAAGGAAAAAAAACATATAAAACGTAGAATTAGAAAATAAAAATAGTTTTTTGAAAGCCCGGGATAAAAAAATTAAATATAAAATACGCGTCGAATAGTCTAATTAGTATTACATGTGCGTCCATTGAGCCCATTTAATTTCATACATGTGCGCTCGTTTAGCCCATTCATAATTGAAAATGGTCAAAAACTGCCCCATCTTTTTTTAAAATGGACAAAAAATGCCCATATGTATCAAAATGGGCAAGATTTACCACCTCTAGATGATCTTATCTAAGTACAAACTATTTGTATATATAACGTTATTTGTTATATCTCTTGGTCTAGATGACTCATTTATTTCCTAGTTTTTGTTTACATGCTTGTATAAAACAGCGAACTATTAGTATAAGCGAGTTGTCTCGGGTTACGTTAAAAAGAAGTTGAAACTGATATAAGAAGTATCATACTACATTAAGTTAGATGCCTAACATCCAAATTCACTTACCAAACCGAACACTTGTGAAACAAATATTAAGAGATACCATAATACATTCCTATGGTTTCTCCGGGTATAGGTATAACATTAAAATTTAGAGGGATGGTCTTTGCACATGTTTTCACAGATATCAACATCAATTCCACTGATTCAACCACAAGTGTTATTATTAATTTCTTGTTGATGTTGAACTCAAAAATAGTACCGCTGTCATGCAGAACAATTCCATTAATTCTCTGGATCTTAGCTTTCACATTGCTTATGGTGTAAGCGTTTGACTTTCAAAGGTTCTTTATAGAAAAAATCTTCGTAATATTTCCTTCATTATGTGAAACTTGGAATGTGTGTCCATGCCCTCGAGAACCAGAACTTGATATCACACAGAATGTTCCTCATATATTTACATATTTGGATTACAGCTATTGCAGTTTGGGTCCAGGTCTGGTGTTGGAGGGAAGAAGAGATATAATACGAAAGTAAAGAAAAACCTCACCGTTGCTAGATCCTGCACGCAGTTGCACCATCATGGAAATTTGTCTCGATTATGTTTTTTCATAAAAAAAAAAGATAAAAAAGATTTTAGTATACAATATATTAGTATCATTAGTATTACAGAAGTGCATACATGTCTATTTTTCCACATTATTATAGAGTGCCTATTTAACATGCTTAGAATATGTATGGTTAAGACGAAGCATCACCCATGGAACCATTTTGACTTTGCTTGTTATACCGTAAAAATTAAGCATAGATGAAATGTAAGGCAAACTTTTAGGTCCATTACAGTTAGATAAAAAAACTGAGGTATTACATTTATGAAGTGTTCAAACATTTACAAAAGTAAGTTCAAAGTTTTATGTTAAAACATTTATGAAGTGTTCAAACCGAGATGCAAGAAACCAAGGGAAGTGAGCTCTAGTTAGATAACTGTTGGCATCCTTAAACTTAATCAAATGTAGAGTAAGTGTGACTTCAAAAAGTGTTCATCCACTGATATTGAGATTGTTTATCTATGCTCAAAAAGTGTTCATCCATACACACAATTCATTAATAGTGGTTTCAAGGTAAAAAGACTCACCAACTATTGCATTTGTGTGTGTATACACCAAAACATCAACATCATGGCAACATAACAACTTTATCCTCATTCCAACTATCGACTTTGACCTAACACGAATGCTACAAAAACCAAATTATCATTATAAAGATCCATTGGACTTGCTAATCAATATATAATATCCAGATTTACCTTGATGTTCGTTTGCAGCGTAAATTTTATGTCTCTCTCTCATCTCCAACCGAGCATTCAAACATTAAGTATCTAAGAAATTCATTGACTTTTATCTTGTTCAGGTAAACCACAAAAGCCCTAATGTTTATCTAGTTCCATACATGCCAAATTATTGTAGAAACTTAATAGTTAAGTCAAAGGGTACCCTTTACTTAATGTACTCTGGAAATAACATAATCACTAACCTCTTTGCGCTAACAATCTCTCACCCTGAGATAATCTCATCATCTCCTTTTGGAATTTATGCTCCAGCGGTTCAAAAGTTAAGTCAAAGGGTACCTTTCCAAATGTCCAATTTCCATGTTTTGTTTAAAGGACTGCAATCTGAGGTCTAGGTTCTCTTGACTCTCAGGACTACACTTTTGGTTCACTATCCGGTCTTGTGAACGCGATTGATTCAGATAACCTTTATATCCTGCTCCACACACCAACAAATTAAAAGAACCATATAATTATTCAGGTGTTATTCATAAAAAATGTACCTGGTTCTTTAACCAAGATTGTTTCATTTTATTTCTTTTTTATGAAGAAAACATTCTAAAAACAAAGTTTATTTTCTATACCCTTTTCTAGCACATGTATACAAATAACAAAATCATAGTCTCAATCATGCAGTATCTTTCGTAGCTTTTGGTGTGTGCATTAACACCATCCCTCAGATTAACAAGTTTGTATCCCATATACGTATACTTCCTTTCCCGCAAAAAATTTTGATTCTTGAAAAAATTAAAACGCTAGTCCAATTTTTAATCAATCATGCATATGAGTGAGGATTGATATATATAATTTCAACCTATGTTAACCAAATTGGGTTAATTTGGGCTTGGTCAAGTAGGTGTATTGAAAAGAAAAAAAAAGCTAAAACACAAACATATTGAAAGAAGCCGTTACATAATCCATTAAGCTTCTATTTTTTTTCAAAATATTTAGAATTTAGTAGATATTTATGAAGAATGGGGAACTTGAAGCTGCTAACGGCTTTGGAAACATGATCGATATTATTATGAAGCTTCAATGATCAAATGGTTTCTTCCACGTCGTATGTTGGGTCATGACTACCACGTTGTTGTTCACGCCTTATTTCCACCATGACAACGTGCCCCCTACAGTCATTCTCACATTTAAGCATATGTATTATCTCTTGGTCGACCCTAAATACGGCTGCAATAAATTAGACATCGAATCCTTGGACCAAAATTGTCGGAACCCTTCTGTTATTATTCACCTTGTTGACCCCTTCCTAGTGTCCTAATTGGTTGTCCTTGTTGTTGTTGTTCATTTTACGAGTTACCAACAACAAAGAATCTCTGAAATAACAAATATTTCCTATGGTCAACAAATAGGTATTTTTGTGTCCCACGATACTATGTTTCAGGTAATAATGTAATACTAACCAAAAGATCGAGTATTTGAGCGCTACATGGGACAATTATATAGGCTATATATAGATTGTCCAATCTAGAATAGATTTAAGTTAGTAGTGGTACCTGATTTTGCGTACATGTGCTGCACTATTTGCCCATGGATCATCCCTAAGCTTATGTACTACTATAATTCCAACTCAATGGTTTCATGCCCGTGTCACGAGAAATGGTCAAAGTAAATTAATTTTAATTCAAAGTAAGTAAAATAAGTGGTTTGTTATAGTGTACGAATAAGGTGGAAATGCTTCTAAGACGAGCTAAACCATTAAAAATAAATACCATATTGATTAAGCATGTGATCCATTACGATTAAAACACATCAATAAAAGGAGGCTAAAATATTTTTATACATAGTAGCTTATTTCAGCCGCAATGGATCACATCTCAGCTTAAACCACTTATAGATTTAACTTTAAACAGATGAGTAGCTGGAAGTGCTTTGATCATCCAGATAACTTTTGCATATTGACTTATAATATGGAATAATATTGATATGGTCCTACTCAAACAAAGGTAGTTTTAGGCGAACCTGAATGCACATTCGTGGATCACATTGTCGCTTCAAACGTCCCTTTGAATTATCATCTTCTGTCGAGTCACTGTTTTCACCAGGACACACCATGTTCTATGATACAACGACAATGATTGGGTTGCTTGTACCTCTTTTAGCTTTTGATGATACTTCTCTTTCTCATCACCATCAAAACATAAAGCATGTTAAATAGGCAACAACATTCAAAATCCATACATTTATAAAAGAACCGTGAATATTATCTAGGTTTCTGAGTTCTGGGCACCTCAAAGAAGCGTATGAATAGAACATTAGATTGGAAGGTAAATGATATGGATTATGCAAAGAGAAATACACCTTTGGTAAATATTCAGTCACGATCATCACTGGATTACTTTGAGTTACAGCGCCGAGAAACTGAACCACATTTGGATGCTGTATCTTATGAAGTAATTCAAGTCCATCCCTAAAAGCTCTTTTGTTTAAAGCCCGTGAATTCAAGTCCATCCCTATGGTAAAGGTACCCTGCAAAGTTTACATAAACATTAGTCAAAAAAAGTTGTTCACTATGGCGGATTCTAATATCAACCAAGAAAAGTTAATTATGGATGACTTACCTTAGTAATGTCAACGCTCCCTGTAAAATCAAGTTCTGTGGCAGCAACACTATTGCTTACCTTGAATACACGTGAACAACGTTACACACCATAAACCACCCATACAAGAATACAGATGAAACCTCTTTGCTCTCAAACAAAAACAACCGCACGCCAAACCTCCTAAATATCTCAAACCATGGACCAGAAACATCAATCAACGATGAAGATGGTGGCAATGGTGGATCTCGTGGCTGTGGCGGCTGTAATTTCTAGAGAAATAGAACCATCAAACAACACCCTCAATCAGAACTACCTGAAACCACCTAAGCCATCGAAAGATGGTGGTGGATTCGGAAGATCAAAAGGTAATAAGATTGTGGCGGCTGTGTATTTGATTTTAGGGTTTAGAGTAATGGTGGTGGAACCGTGAGATGAGAGTGTGTGGTGTTTTATGTTTTAGTTATAAAGTAATAAAGTTTAGAAAAAAAGTCAGAAGATAAATAACACTACTACAAAAATGGGCTTTTAGACCGGTTCTGTTGGTCATTTGAACCGGTTACTCAACCGGTCTGTATTAAGGGAGGTCCAAAAAGTAAATAACATTTGAACCGGTCCAGGAACCGGTCTAAAAGAATATTATCAAGACCGGTCATATACATGTAACCGGTCTAAATGTGAATAATTTTTATAAAAAAATTCAATCCTAAACAGCACAATTTGTAGGCAGTTTATAAGCAATCCCATATAGCCTTCTATAAGCATTTTCCTAACAGAAAATACTTATAAAGAGGACAATTTATGATTGCTTATTTTAACTACTTACAAAAAGACTGTTTCAGATTGCGCATTACGCTTAACAATAGGCAAAATAATAAGAAACATACATTAGTGCTAAAAGAACTTCGGAACAGGAAGATTAAGTACTCTCTGTTTGGTGAGAGATGAGTTAGATACTCGTCTAAATTACAAACATACAATGCTAATAAGAAGCTAAATAACACCAACATTTTCAATCAGCTATGTCCTCTTTAATAACATCGTACTGCCAAAATATGCCTTTACAATGAAATCTACAATTACAAACGCTGGAACGTCAAACAAACATGAAATAAAATGTTACCAATAACCAATTATACGTTAAAACAAAAACGCTATATTACCCGGATTGACAGCAACAGAGACAATTCTTGCAAAGGCTGAGCAAAATCATCACGTATTCTTCAATCATTGCAGTTTATCAAATAGACCAAGCAACACATCTAATTATAGTGCACCTACAGATAGATAATAATAACATGATCAAAACTTAATGAGTTATATCCCAAGAGAGAAAGGAACTAACGAGTTATCTAATTATCTAGAGTGTGAGACGTACGTAGTTTATGAGCTGAGATATAAAACCCAACAAAATAAATAAACCGACAACTAAAATATCACAGACAGATCATCACTTTATCATTTGGGGGTTTTATGTATAACCAATCACAGATATAGAGGCGGGAACAACATCGAAATATATAGACTCAAGCGGACCCATTGGTAATCACTAGTTCTAATGTTATGATGTCATAACATATCTTGTTTCGTGTGCATTTATATAAACATATAACTTGTTTGTACACGTGAATATCTATTTTGAGAATAAACAAAAACAGTTATCTTGTTTGTACCTGTGAATATTCGTGATGGTTCTTTCTCGACTGTTTCTTGGTGATTTATTTCCGCTCTAAATTAGGCTATGTATTACTGGAGTATCTCTAATTGTAAGACCATGATCGTATCTCTTCCATGTGAAATCCAAAAGACCTATGGATCACGGAACAACATATATTAATCAAACTGCAATTTACAATATCCACAATGGCTGGCTAAACCTGAAATGTGCTAACCATTGTCAAAACTCGACCATAAAAACATATATGCAAAACAGAGACATGTCAGCAAGTTTAAGAAGATATTCGTTTTCATCTTCTCATAGAGTGAGACCAATTAAATCATGTAGAATAATAAATGTAAGTGAATGATGTCTTCCATGTAAGAGCATAACAAGTCTCCTTCCATACTAGCATTAGACAAACAGACTTCTGATATCATGACATACAACATGAAACTTATTAGCAATGCTTTGTATATACAGATTATCACAACAAGTAGCGGCTGATTTTCAAGAAAAGATTATAAGTTAGAAACCAAAATTGAATTAAATATCGTGAAGCAAGTATGAATTTATTTCGATCAAAGTGGTGTGGCTAAAATACTTTCTACTAAGACCATATCCGCTTGGGAACACTTCTCTAGTTCTCAAAGGACTTTTATCAAGCACATGGTGGGCAAATGGTCGGAGTAACTTGAGTAAAAAGGTAAACTGCAAATATATTTGTTAACTTATATCATTACCAAAAGCTATATAAACATCTCAAAAAAGCTAAATAAACATGTATCTAAATTAACATATCAAAAAAGCTAAACCAAACAGCCCTAATTCTCAAGAAAGACTAAGAACTAATTTTTTCCAACATATATTAATTCATAACATGTACTGTAAAATTAAGTAACCAAAAAGCATAAATAAGCATAAACCAAGAACTAATTTGATAAAACCAAAGTCCAGGATTCGGGTTGGGAAAATCCCCAATTAGGATCTCTTTTGTAATTGGGTTGTATACCTGATTCTTGATGGATTCCAGCTAAACTTTTGGATAGGATGTTATAACATTTGAATGAGAGGATATAAAGAGATCTAATTAGGTTTCATCTGGTGGTGTATGAAAAATGAGGCTTCAAATCCAAGAGCTAATTTTTCATTCGTATGTTTTCATTTTGGCGGGTCATGAAAAAATTAAGTTTCATTTGGCCGCCTAAAACATAAACGTGAAAAAAAGTTATTTGGACCGGGTGTTTTAGATAGCAGGTCTATTAGGCGGGGTCTAAATGATGTTTTCATATATAGACCGATGTTCTTACATTAAACCTGTTTATATTAGTTATGGCGGGCCTAATTGCACAAATAGACCTGTTTGTTTCGAAAAGGGTCTGAATGAGGAGGTCTAAAAGGCCTCTTTTGTAGTAGTGTAAGGCAGTATAATTATGAACTTGTACAGCTATTTTCCACTGTAGGTGGTTTCTTTTTGTGGAAATGTTGAGAATGTATTTAAGTAAGTGTTGAGAAAACTTGCTTTTTTTAGTAATGAAGAGAAAATTATACACCTATTATAAGTAGTAGAGATGTAGGGAATATTTCTTCAATAAGTTTAGGTTGCGGAAATAAAATAGTTTCTAAATTAACAAAATGGTAAGTTTTGACAATGTATCAAATAATCAAATAAATGGTGTAACTTATGAAAATCTAATCAAATAAATGTGATTATGAAAATTTTAAGATTTTTAACTGGGTTTTGGCGCGAGAATAAAAAAGATTGAGAGTCCGTTTCTATGAATCAATTTAGGAGAGAATTATGCGTTTTCCTCATTTACAATTGTGTTTCCTATTTTAGAAAACTCTATAATAACAGGCCTCATTTTTACACAAAATATATACTACTCCTACTACAGTTTATTCTTTGCTTTTTAGGTTGAAGATGGATAATGAGATATTGAGAGCCAGAAATGCTTTTGAAAAAGCAAAATCAAAAGGCAACAAGGAAGAAGAGGCGCGATGGGCGAACGTGATCGGTAATATATTGGTTCGCAGAGGAGAAACCAATATGGCTTTCGAATGGTTTACACATGATCATATTGTTTCTAGAAACTACTTATCAAACAAACACTTGATCCCTTCCTGTCGATCCCTTGCTCAAATACATATTCAGCGCAAAGATTTCAAAAAGGCCTTAGATTTTCAGGTTCTTTTTCTTAATCTTTTTAGTGTATTCTAAGTTTTATTTGATGTTTTACTAAATACTATGTATGTTTCATAGCAAAATTATATTAGTAGGAATTATTAATACATAAATCCTTAGTGTGAAGTGAAGTTATTTTGACTACGAGTTCTTCTTTTTAATTGGGACAGCAAACACATTTGGTGATTGCAGAAGAGAGAAATGATTTGCTTGAACAGCAAGGAGTTTGCAAACAGCTAGGGGAATTATACATTCAAATAGCCTCAAGCCAATCGGGTAAGGAATGTAAAACTTCCCTTAGTATTGCCAGTTCGTATATCACACGTGCAAGAAAGCTGTCCCAACTCATAAAGGGAAACCGACAAGCAGATGATGTGGTATCAATTGTTTGTTCAAATGACTATCAATCGGGGTCAAAACATGTTTATGAGTCACCTGAAGTTTCATCTAGAAGCACCAGCAGTCGAAAGCGAAGTGGCTTAGTCCCTTATGATGGTCAACATGTAGACAAACATGCGCGGGGAAAAGCTCACTCCATAGAAGAATGTGAGTGTGACAATTTGTTTCCTTATTACAGTAATATTTTTACTGTCTATTTCGGCATCTAATCACTTGAAATTGGGTTTCAAAAAACATTGATTGTTTTCAGTAAAGAGAAGTCGTCATGCTGATAAATATCAGGTTAGACATCTTTTACTTCATTATGTGTTGTGATTTCTTTTTAGTTTTGCTTGTAACGTAACTGCTCACTCGTATTGGTTAACATGTGACAGGATACACCACCGGTTACGTCTAAATGCTCAAGGAAGAATGAAGCTGCAAAGGCTACCCATTTTGGCGTGAATGGTCTCAAAAGCGATGCCGGTGGTTGCCAACTTTTTTATTATTGTGATGATGAATTCTGTGTGAGTATAGTATATCTTCTAATGTGCATGTCCATATTATTGCATACCTATTTGTAAAAAATCGAATTTCCTCGTATTCCGATGCTATAATCAGTAAATTATTACTTACACGTTTAAATCATGATTTCTCTAGCTTATATGAAAAGTTACATAATGCCCTAGTTTTAACTGGATGTTAAACTTATTTTCTCGATTTACTGGTTCAATCTAGGCTATGTCTAATCGTAAATTTGCCATACAAAAGTGATCATCGTTAACCATTGCTTAACCATAATCAAATTTGTTTATAGTGTGACTGAATTAGTTACCTGTTTCTTGTAGAAACATATCATATTCAAAGTTGGGGATGACTATGTACACATAGAACCAGACTCATATGAGCTCAGCGATAAGTCAATCATGGAAGATCTGAAGCTTGAAGTAGCATGCTTGTACTTCTTGAAACTAGTCAAGGAGAATAGGTTTCAAGGTATGGTTTAATTAAGTTTTCTTTCATTGTGTATGGCATGATAAACCCTTGCTAATATCACAAAAAATAGTTCCTTTCACAAAAATCAAAACATAAATAGCAGGTAAGCTTGCTTGTATTAATCAGTAAATACGAATTCAGCATTTAGTCCTATCACTACAATCACCCTCACATACACAAACAATCGAATTTTGGTTTGGTAAAGAAATTGAACAACCAATGCGTCATGTTTGCCCCGTTCATGTGTCAACATTGTTACCATTATATTAAGGTTGGCCTATTGAAGTACTTAAAATTAATGTAAAAACATAGTGTTTTTACTTATCATTTAGAAAACGTCACTTTACATGACCAAATAGGTACTAACACTACATAATTCCTCGTTAACCATAACTGGAATTCCTCATTTGATTTTATGAGAGTTGAATTGTCTTTTGGAATCTTTAATATTTACCCATCAAATGATAATAACAGTTTTTTTTGTACAACTGATTGTAGGTTCCTTGCCAATTCTCGGAGATATAAAATGTCGAGATCTAGCTCTAGAATCTTTGGACATCATAAAGGATGATACGCTGGGAAAAAGCTTGGTTCATGTTTCCATTGATGGTAATGTGTTATTCCGTTCTACCATAATACATTCATTTAGACAAAAATGAATCATCTAAATTTTTTTTTTGTAGCTTGGATATGCAGGCGATTGATTAAACGATATGTCGATTGTTGTACCAAACTCATTCAACCCATCAATGCAAAGTTACTTATGAAGCTGTATAATATACAGGTAAACCCGTTGTTTTTGTAACCGTCAACACATTATTTATGATAAAAAACCATAGTTAATTACTGTATGTTTCTACCCACAGTTAATGATTGTATACAACTTTTTTGATTTTTAAAAAATGCACATGTTTATTATTAGGTACCAGAGGATGACATTGTTGCCTCTGAGTGCGATTTGGATGAAATTTCAGCAGAACCATTATATGAGGCCTTAAGTTTGCACACGGGAATCGCTTCACTTGACCTTTCCCACAATCTGTTGGGTAAAAGTAGCTGGATCATGTTATCAAACTCTTATTAATAAAGGACTCGCAATGTTCTATATTTACTAGCTCTCAAATTTATTTTTTTTACCAGGAAATGAAACAATGAGGAAATTGAAAGATTTATTCGGGCCTTCAAGTTCAAATTTTCAAGCTTTAGCTTTGGATTTGCACTGCAATAGCTTTGGTCCAACTTCCCTATACCAGGTTTTTTCATTCTTTTAATTTTCCTGGAATATATGACCAAGTTGCTATATTCCTTTGATTTTAGTTATATCTCTGATGGGTCAAATGATGTATACATATTTTAATCTTAAAAGGGAGTATTCGGATGTTCTCGTAAATTACTTATTCACATGTTAGAAGTCTAAGAAAGGCTCCGTGGGGGTGTAAATATCTCATACTAAAGACCCAGCTGGTCCGTTGTAACATGACACAAAATAATGGTTGTAAGGAACTAAAAAGTGCATGGACCATAGGATGTTCAAAGTATGCTAATGAGAGTGTTCACATCAAAAGCCAAATTTATTGGTCTCACTTATTTCTTTGTATCATTTAGAACAGTTAATTGATTTCTTTATAACATACAGATATGTGAAAGTCCTGGGCTTTTGTCCCGTTTGGAAGCACTTGATATCTCGGGGAATCCTTTAACCGACGAATGTGCTCCATACCTTTCGATAATCTTGCAGAAGTGCAAAGGTAATTCATGAGTTAGAATAGTGCAGTCATTTTAGTAATATAAACAACTTATCTTTATGCAACTAAGAATGATAAATTTGATCATTAGATACGAAATATAGATCTCCCAATCCTTTTTCTTCTTCTTTTATATACCTTTAAAAAAAGAGAGGTCTTATAACATTGTAAAATAGTTTAAAACATGTTATTACCACTAAAACATCAACAAACTAAGGAGATATAAGGGAGCCGATAGGTTTTCGTGTTATATATGGATGTAAGAATAGAATCTAACATCTTTAGACAGCACCTTTGTTTTTTTGTGATGTTTTTTTAATTTTACTCTTTTGACAAAGAGTTTAAATACTATCTATTGCAGCTCTTTACAGGTTAAACATAGAGCGTTGTTCTATCTCGTCTCTAACAATCCAAAAGATTACCGAGTCTTTGCATTCTGAATCGGAACTTTCTGAACTTTTTATAGGTAACTTTATTTGCCTTTAATGTGTGTTTGCTGATTTTGTTTGAGTTTTAACTGATTTAATATCACTATCTAAATTGGAACATATGAAATTCGTCCAATTGCTATTTAAATTTGTCATCCTTGTGTCATGCCTAACATTAATGAACAAAAATAGTAATCAAAAGTGATACTAAAATTGGGCCGTTTATATCTGAGCCTTTAATTTCTACTTGTCGATCTTGCAATCACTCTAGTGCGGATAGTAACTTGTCCCGTGTTGTTGTTTGATTGTCAATTAAGCATGCTGAATTATCAACCATTGAACAGGATACAATAGCTCAATAGAAGGATTGGCCATTGTTCATCTCTTGGACAAACTTCACATGCTGAAGAGGTACCTATCATAAAATCTCCCCTTTCAAAGATTATTTAGTAATTTGTTTTTGTTGGTTGCAGCTTTTCTCATATTCAGTTAAACGGCATAAGGCTACACAAGAACGCTGTTGATAGCCTTTGTAAGCTCGTAAATGTACCATCTTTCTTCCGATTGATGATTGGCGAAACACTTATTGGAACAGTGAGAAAGCAATCCATTTCTTCTTCTATTTTTTGATTATTCTTTATTATTTGCAAAGACTTAATTTAACGTTTTTATGCAGGAGGCAGCTATGCAGCTGGCTGATTCATTGAAACATAAGAGAGGCGGGTTAAATCAGCTTGATATGTCCTCATGTATGCTGACGGCTAACTATGTCTTGAAACTCAGTGGTGATATATCTTTGATCCGTTGTATTCGGGAGTTGAATCTTCGAGATAATCCACTCATGCAAGAGGTTGGACTTCTTTTCTATTGATTGTTTATATTGATCATAACGAATAGCAAATTAAGTGTGTCTATTCAAAGATTCTAAAGATAACGTGATTGCAGGGTGGCATTTTGCTTTGGCATTAATAATAAAACATGAACGTTGTTCCTTAAAAGTTGTTGATTTGAGCAAATGCCGACTAGGGCTAGTTGGTGTGATCAGTATTGTTGAGGCTTTACGAGTCAATGTGTTCACAGCGGAGCTCAACTTGTCAGAAAACGTTCCTGAGAGCGAGTACAATGCTTCATTGGACAATGTTACTGAGATTTCATCTGCTATTGCTAACGCAATACACATTCGGCTACTTGATGTGAGCAATAACGGCTTCTCGGAGCAAGTAGGAGGAGAAACGTTGTATAATGCATGGTCCGCGAGATCACGATGTGGTGTGACAAAACGCCATATTGAAGGGAACATTGTTCATCTATATGTTGAGCCAAAACAATGTTGTAAACTTAAACCTTCATGTTGCACAAGACTTACAGTTTCCTAAGCCTTTGAACCTTTCCAGTTGGGCAATTGGTAGTGGTTCCATTTTATCAACATTAAAAGTTTGGCTTTAGTTAATTTATTACTCCTTAACTTTATATATAATTCAAGTTCAGTGTTAATTTTTGCGGGATCTTTATTTTGCAACTTTGCCTTTAAATATATCTGTTTGTATTATAAGATATTTGATGAAAATTATGTCAATAAAAATACATTTATACAACTCGTGCATATATTTTGAATTAAATTTTATATAACAAAATAAAGATATTTAAAGTCAAAATTTTAAATACCGCAAAAGTTGATTATATTTACAAAACGAAGGGAGTATATGTACCTCAAAAGACTAGAGGAAGCAAAAAGTAGAGTTTGGATCATATTACAAGATTAAGTAAAATAAACAAGAAATAAGTGCAACCATGCAACCATACTTTTCCTATGCATTTAGAAATATAGATCATATTCTTTCAATTTTTTTTGTCTCATTTATATTCGTTAAAGCTCATTTTCTTCTCAGAAAAGAATAATAGGAAATCCAAAAATATAATATTGATAAGAATATTTTTTTAGGAAAGATTATATAATTGAATCATCCCGATCCTTTCTCAACGTAGCTTGAATTAAAAATCGCGTTTGACGTTTGTTTATTTGATGTTCAAATATTTGAGTTTTTTTTTTGATTCTAAAGCAAATAACACAAAGTGGAACAAATTAAAGGCAAACTATTTTTCCGAATAAATGCAATGTAACAATTATAAAAACAATTACTTGTTGTGAATAGAGATAAAGAATAAGTGTATTCTTCTATTGAGATATTATGGGATAAATACAAGGAGTATTTATAAGACAAATATTAGGGTAAACCCTAATCACTATATGGGCTTTGGGCCTTATACTAGACATCCATACAAATTATTCATAACACCCCCTCTTGGATGTCTTCATATATAATACGCTTTGATAATGCTGCCTCATTAAAAACCTTGTCAGAAAAACCCAGTGGGACAAAACCATGACTAAGGAAAAGAGTGCAACTCGTATTATCTCCTCTGATGACTACATGAATTGAGATCTTTAAGTTGACGCATTCCAATGTTGTGAGTAACCTTCCTTAATGTTGAAGTAGGAAGTGCTTTGGAAAATAGATCCGCCAAATTGTCCCTTGAACGAACTTGTTAAACTAGAATATGACCGCTCTTTTGTAAGTCACGATTGAAAAGAACTTCGGTAGAATATGTTTTGTCCTATCGTCTTTGATGTAACCTCCTCTAAGTTGAGCAATGCATGTTGCCTTATCTTCATAGAAAACTGTTCGTGTCTCTTTCTCTGAAGAAATACTACATGATCGAACACCATGAAATCGCTACTCCTCCACTTGTAAAAACATATCCAGTTCGCGACCGACCATTTTAAGGGTCAGACATATATCCTACATCTGCAAAATCAACTAAACTTGTATTTGATGGGTTAGAGTATAAACCCATATCTCTTGTTAAAAATCTTACTAGATAAAACACAGTGGGACAAAAATCTAGTGAAGGAAAATAGTACATTAAATCCTTTATACGCTTAGGGATATTAAAAACCTTGCTGGAAAACCCTGCGGGGACAAAACCATGGTCAAGAAAAAAAGAGTACAACACATATATTCTCCCCCTGATGATCACATTACTTAAACTCACCGAGTAACTAAAATACACATTAAGGTGTATTAATAAAATCATATGTATGAACACTGTTTACACATATTCTTTGTATAATAATACGTCATACATCTCGTTCAAGATTATCATCAAACTTTGCAAGTTATTCATTTCCAACAAGTATGACCCTTAGCAAAAAATGAATTGTTCATTTTCAAATGACATATCTCAATCGATATTGTGATCATCAACTCTATAAATCAAGAGAGTCTTTCTAACATCATGTGACTTCATAAATATGAGTGTTGTTAATCCACATAAAGATACAAATTTATCTTTAGTTTTCATGATGCATACATATTTCATCATTAAGATGTTCAATTCTGGAAATATGACAAGCTTTGTCTTTTGTTTCAAATTTAAATTCTATGCACTTAGTCTCCTTTATGACCATAACTCTTTATTTGGCACAATACTACACACTAAGGCGATTATAACATATATGCTCAAATCATGATTAGTTCAATACAATCAATATTGTTCTCGAGAACGTTTCTTATATGCCTTAAGCATTAATTATCTCTAGCATGCTTCATGCATATTATATGCAATAATGAAATATCAATATCACTTGAGCTCTATTCATATATATCTTTTAGACGCATATTACTTATTATCACATTGCCAGACTTAGACAATATTTATTGGATCCACCACATGTGAACATGTATCTACATGCTCATTTTTAAGTCTTTGAGAAAATAGACATTTACAACTTGTGCATAACTTAATTTCGCTTTCTCATAAAGACCAATGTATATCCAATAAGTTTTATATATTTATGTATATGGACTCTTTGTCTCAAACACTCGTCTCATCACAAGAGACTTCAAATATTCATTATTTTCTTATGTCATTATATTCTGGCCATTCATCTATCTATGATCCTCACATTCACTTTAACGCTATATTGTTTATTATCATTATCGTGCACATTATCATATATATCCATCGACGTCGATTCATTTATTATCGATTCCAAACTTTACTAGACATTGCATTCTATCATTTATTGAGATCTCATACTATTTCATGTACCCGGGGTTTTCTCAATTACCTTCATGTCTAGTGTCTCTTTAGGAGACTATCATGGGGTCTTTATTACCTCGATTCAACCATCTTAATTTTCTTGCTCCATATTATCTCTTTAATCGAGGATTTTTATTTGGAATCGAATAGTCTATCACGTTGCATATGTGCCATAGACTTACTACCAATCATTGGTTTTATTTTAATTGGAGCACTAGCAGCGTTTCTAGTCACTTTATTTAGGTCACTAACATTGTCTGGCAATTACTAGATATGGAATATAAATTGTCCCATGAACTTTATGTTCATATTCATTAGTATGAGGATTAGCAATTTCATTATCATAATTCATTCCAAACTTTTCGCTGCTTCTCTCCCTGAATGAATTATCATTCTCAACATCCTATTTTGTGCGTTGTGGTGGATTTACTATTGATATATATCGCACATTTCAATATCTCTCATGGGAACTATATGGTTTGTGACCAAAACCAAGGGGAGGATTTATTATTAATTGTTGGCAAGATGCGAACTCATATACTATAAATTACCCCATAAACCAACACTTTTGTTCTCATAATTATTGGCGTTGCAATCAACTGAATATGTTTTGCAAACGTTTCAACAAAATAATTCGCGTATGAACATGAGCTATATTCCAATAATCGCTCAATACTTGGAAGTATTTATCACTGTTCTCAATAATCATATTTGGAAAATCATGCTCACACCGAGCCACTAATCACGCCAACTTGAACTTGCGTATTGATGATCATTTATCATTGTTCTCAATAATCATATTTGGAATGCGTCCTTATTTATATTTAATAGTGACAAGTAATACTTTCATTGAGAACAATAAAGATAATCAAAATTATCTTTGAAGAAACTCATGATTTTCTATAACTTTCGCATCATCATTGACCCAGTATGATCAAACCGGTCATGCCAATTACTATAATATTCTTGGCTCATAAACTTATAAACTTATAATGTATGGCCACATATGTTTCAATTACACATTATTTTTTAAAAATAAATCACATAATATAAAGAAATGCATTCTATAATAGTGAATTTATACGATATTTACAAGCCATACAATAAATAATGCACTATAAGTTCTTAGGCTTAGATTTCATACGAATAAATTATAGTAAACTCACGATAAAACATGTAATGTGCATATTTATATCAAAATTTTCATTACAACAATAAAACTCTAATTATACAAACTAGACGGCACAATACATTGTAAAATGTTATTCATGACAAAACAACTCCATATACCGACTTATTTCATATTTTAGTTGATTTTCAAAGTTGGTCAACTAATAATAATCAACATAAGTAAATTAAAACAAAAATTCATAAGCATAAACCATAAAGTAATGATCATATACTCATGTTCTAGATCAAGATATAGTGTTTAATAGGTTGACTCATAAGTTATAAATCACCATGTATTATAAAGTACTTATGTCCACTTTTAGAAGTTAAATCACCACCTTAGAGTATACGCAATGAAGGGTTTTTTTGAAAGACTTTTTATAATTGCAAAACAAGACTTTTCAAATAGCTTTTTTCCAAAAGCTTGTAGTTTTACAAACGATTTGAGAATGACTTTGCATTAATGATTTACTATGTTTACTTGAATTTTGATGCAATTTTTCATTCAACAAGTTGTTTCCATTGGAGTGAGAACTTTTTGATTTACAAATAATTAATGAAAAGTACAAGATTTAATTACAAAAAGCTTTTGATGGTACCTAGCATTGCATATGATCTAATATAAAATTCACATGTCGCATATTAAAATAAAATCTAAAATAGTAAAAGCCTTATGGAACACTTCATGTTATATCTTAATCGGGTAGGCATCTTACCGTATAACAAATATTAGTAGCATGTAACTTATAATCAACGCATGTTTTAACCATATGGTAAACTATATTATTATGGTAAATCAAGTTAATATAGTGCCAATGAATATGTAAATCATGTATTATTAAATAAAACTAACTACATATAAGTGGTAACAAATAAGTTATGAAAAAAAGAATATATATCTTATCAGACCTCTTTTAAAAATTGCCAAAACAACAATGTATAATTTAAGTAATGACATATTCTTATTTATTTGTATATATTATATACAAAGTTTAACATGTAAGTATTTTTATGTTCCATCTTCATTGAATTTAATATGCCATACGGCAATACTAAATATGTATTTGCTTAAGCATGACCTTATAACCATTTTTCATAAGCATGCGCGTTAGCATTTCATAATGCATAATCATTCCCAAATATGCTTTAAACAATGCATAATTGTTTCGGTAAGTTTCATATGATGTTGGAAGATTTATAAAATATAATGATATCTCATGTAATTATCGTTCAAAATACATGTATAATAATATAGCTTTGAGAAACTAAAAACACATACTGGATTAGCGCGGATTTAATGTTCACGCCAAAGAATATACCAACCAATACTTTTATAGTAGGTGATCTTTGTAAAGACTAATACGTAATAAATCATACATCGCAAACACCGAATACTAGCTTCATTCCTTGATTAACTATGAATTACCAAGTTAAGATAAACTAAACAAATAGGGCGAAACATGCTTAAATTTATAACAGACCCACATACATTACATGCAGAAAACATCAGTCTTAAAAATATAAACAATCAATAAATGATTATTATGTTCTTGATTTACATTCGTTTCCTATAATCATATGGACAAACAAAAACAAAAGTATCCCGTAAAAAAAAATTGAACTAAGACACATGAGAATAAATTTTAATCATAATTCATGAACAATGGTTCAAAAGACTATTTTACTTCGTCTAAAGTAACTATAGTGTTTAACAAGCAATCAATTTAGATGCCAGATGCATTAGGTTAATGGTTGTTATAAATTTAATATCTTTCATAAATTATAATTGTCAAAATATCTTTTGTTAGCTAAGTATTTGCAAAGAATAAATAAATAAAAAAATAAAAAAAATAGAAAGTAAAAAGAACGAAGTAAATATGTACCAAAACAATTTAATATCTTTAGCAATATGCGCGTGTTAGACTAATCGGCAAGAAAATAAAAGCCATAAAATTTTCTGTTTTATCCGAACTAGGATTAATGCCCGCGCTCCGCCGCGGGGCATTTTGGGATGATGTTTAGAAAAGATTTTACTTGGACACTAAAAGTTCATGGTAAAATAGTAGTGATGTACTTTAAATAGCTGACAGTTACATAGGGTATAGAAAGAAAGATATACACGGACATTAACTCAGAGAAAGCAAACATGTTTTGGTTGCGTTAGTTGTACCGTATGTATGGCACGAATGTGGAACGACAGAAGTTAAGGAAGATACCAATATAGAAGACTTCCATCAAAACCATGTTTGAAAACATATAATCTGTTCTAAAACACAAAACTTTTGCATAACATAAATAAAAAGAGTATAATTTAAACAAAAGTGACCAACAATTGTGCAAATTAAGACCTTACAAGTACAATTCTCTCATCAAAAAACTATCTGATGCATAAAGGCTATTTCCTATGAGCTGTTGGGATTTCATTTTTATGGACATGATTAACATTGAAGTTTCATGATCTTTCTTTGAATTAGTGTTTTTTGGTTGTGCGGCCTGGCCTTCTGCAGGTGAATCATGAAACTTCATCTTTGTTCACATCATCTTTGTTCTGCTTGTGTGCCACCTGACGCACATAAGTCGTGCTCCTACACAGCAAAAACACCCAAAGAAACATCATAAGAGGCAGGACAAAACTTTCAAATGAAAATAGGTTTTAAAATAGTCATGATAAACTTCCTTTTCTGCATACTTTAGTGCTACATTAGTTCCACACACGACTAACTCCTATCGAGAGTCTCGGGTCATTAACTAATGTAGCGAAATCCGTGGTCATCTTGGTTCTACTTGTGCCCCATCTTACACACTAATTTCTTGCAACGGATTTCAAATTAGAGATTATCCGTAGTGAACTACTACGTCATTTTTGTTTATGAGCATAGATGTTGATTAATTTGATGTGTGATTGGAGATACTTAGTGGCCAACATTAAAAATTAAAAAAAAAACGCCATGTTTATTGAATATATTTCTTATTTGGCTCAGTGCCTCTTTATTTTCTCAATTTTTTGACCCACTGTTGCAGCAATTAAACACTAATTGAAAGATTTTTGCAAGTCAGTAACAGAACGAACACACTCACAAATTACCCGTTTATGACTTAAACACAGCGGTTATGCAGATCTTTCTATTTGACCATTTTTTTTTCATTATGAACCACGTAGGTGGTACATGAACATCTACTATTCAAATCCCAAAAGTACAACATTTTAAGAGATACTTTAACAACCCAACTCAATAATATGAAGCTTTGATCAGTTTGCCTTATTGATCAGCTAAATATTCAGGCACGTGATATCAAAAGAAAGTTCATAAGCAGAAAATCATGAAAAAAGCACATGAGCCTTTACAAGACGATCCAAATTCAATAATAACTAAATACTGGCTTAGCTAGAAATATAAGTCAGCTAAATCTGTGGTCACTTTTTCTGTTAAAATATCTAACCCATAATAGCTTATAATACACATTATGAGTCACTTATCCCTATCAAATGGCTCCGTTTATAACCACCAGGACACTTTTTCCATCCATCAAGGAAAAATTCAACTCTTTACTTAATAGGTTACTTACTTTAAACTTTTTCAAAGAGACAACTGGCATCTTTTTAAGATTTAACTATTATTTTCTCTATAAGCAACTTTTCCTAGATATACCTTTTACTAACTATGATTTAAAATTATGAACTACTGCAGTATATGTTTCACAAATAAAGCTAAAGTGAGAGTGATTGCATTCGAATTCAACCACATATTCCTTACCCAATTTGCTACAACGTACAGGATTGTGTTAAAAAGAAGTTGAATACTTTTTTTTATCAGATTTGTCCAGAAAAAAATACTCCAAATGACCCATTTTGACCCACCTCATTTCTTGACATGTTACCCAATCGGCTTATTGGTTTTCGGCTTAAGTTTCATAAGCTTGTTTATAAGCTTTTAGGCTTATATAAGCTAATTTTGTCATAATAGCCTTCCGAAAAGTTTGAAAATAAGCCAAAAAAAAGTGAGCTTACGAAGTAAAAGCCGAAAACCAAATAAGTTGTAAGCCGGTTATATATAAGCCGAAACAAACACCACAGGGGTGTTTGCTTTAGCTTATGGCTTAATTGGTTTTGGGCATTATATTTCGTAAGGTCGCCTTTTTTGGCTTATTTTCAAGCTTTTTGAAAGGTTATTATGACAATATTAGATTATATAAGCCGAGAAGCTATAAGATAATCCACAAAAATTGAGTTTTCTTTTACTTTGAAATAACATTATGCTATACAATTAATGGAATATGAAAAAAGCATCACTTACAGGTCAGTGGAATTTTATATTCTCCTGTTTGCGTCTTGATGGCACAACATCACAACCCCATTGAAATCTCTCATGCGCAACGCCTCTTATCTATTTGATCAGTGGAGGGTAGAAGGAGGTAATAGCGTGTTCTGTGGAAGTAGCTTATATGCGATAAGTGAATTACCAAAACCTAATTAACATTGTAAACAGGTTATGATCAGCAACAATATTTTTGTACATTATGTTTCTGAATTTTTGAATTCTTGCAAGCTAACCTCCCTGCATAAGAAAAAAAAATGTTATTAGACGTAATATGTTTCGAAACAAATTTTATTGCATTACTGGTTACGTTCTCGTTTGATTAACATGCGCATAAAATGCAAGGTTAGTTGTAAAGTAGTCTCATTGAAGTGATAGTTTTTTGAATTTTGTCAACTCAAAACATTTACAATATTAAACTACAGTTATATAGTATTATTTAACTACAATTGCATATCTATCATCTCCTACATCTTGTTTTATCATAAATTGAGCCTGAAAATCATAACAATATAAAAACCTTAACACATAGATACAAACATGAGATATAAGAAAACGTGAAGGGGAGGAGATAATACCTACAGCTGCAGACCTGTGATCAAGAAAGGATTTATTTCTAGCAAGGCAGGCAGTCCCCAAAACCATCAATAAATCCAAGGTTGGTTGTCATTTACAATGGTTCATCAAGACATTTCCGGGAATGACTTTCATAAACAAATAGTCAATGCCTATCAATTCATAATAGAGAAAACGTTCAACGTATTTATCCGCGAACTGAATTGCAAGAAAATCAAACGTATAACATGGCCAGCAGGTCAAACTATCCACCAAAAAAAACATATAATATGGTTGATGGAATTCATGTTAACCTCAAGGCTTACATGTTTCACCCCCATTCAATATACAATGAGAAGCCAAGAACCCAATTATATGGCACAATGTATAACAGAGCTGGAGGTTTTAAAAATACGTTAAATGTTTCACATTATCTTTGCCAAAGCTAACATTTTTTCTTAAGAAACTATATATGCCTATGGTCAGTTTTAACAATAATCCAGTAACAAAACACATAAAACAATCAAAGCTAACAAAGCCACACTACCAATATGTCATTAAACCATTCTATCGAACACGTGATATGCAACATGAACGACTTAAAGAATTTGTTCCATTAAAACAATATTAGAAATTAAAAAAGGAGAATAAATAACTGTACTTTTTGGAAGATCAATATCAGCATCATCCTCAGCATGAATCACATCTTAGAGTATCTAAAATCATATTCAAACATTAAAAATTAAATAGGAGAATAAATAACTGTACTTTTTGGAAGATCAATATCAGCATCATCCTCAGCATGAATCACATCTTAGAGTATCTAAAATCAGATTCAAACATAAAAAAATTAAATACAACCAAACCATCACATCATCTGAGCTTTCAGTTTTTTAGAAATCAGCATATTGCACTCACTAAATATGCTGGAAAAAAATTTACATGCCCAAAGCTCATTGCCACCATTACGTCAACCGGAAACATATAGACCATGGTCATCCTTAAAATCTACAATTTAGAGAATATCATAGTCAATATAAACTAAACTCGATACTAACAAAAACTAAGCATATGATAAAAACTTCAGAAGTATGACATGTACCTTGGGTTCTCAATCATAAAGGCCTTCCACTTTCCTTGGTAATTAGGGTGCTTGATTTTCTGTCAATGGAATTACATTTCAAAAATGCATACTACTAATTAATATAAAAGAATATGCACCAAAAGGAAAAGCCTACAAACCTTTGCCTTCCATGGGCCATTGTACTCAGGGTTTGGAATAGTTGGGACATTCCACTCACCATATTTTTCATCATCCCAATCTTCTGGCAGCTTATCAGCTACTCCCGAAGCAGCTTATCAGCTACTCCTGAAGCAGCTTATCAACCAATCGCAAAGCATCTTATCAGCCAATCGTGAAGTAGCTGTAATAATAACTCATAAATTTTAACAAACTCTTAAAACAAAGAACATATTACCTTGTGACTTCCTTGGGTTCAACTTCAGACTTTTTCCATTTAATAACAAATCTGCACAAACAAATTAATATTACTAATAAAAATAAAAACTTTTTGACACCCATCATCCATAATTCAAAAGAAATAATATATATTCCCAAATTAGAAGAATTTTTTTTAATTAACTCAAGAAAGCTGCAATTATTTAAAAAATAAAGCTGCAACAACCGATGAACCAAAAACACAAAAACACAAAATGAACAATAGTCCAATTTAAGAAGATAGGATATAAACCCACAAAATAAACATGCATAAAAAATGTACCTTGTGGTTCGAGGAGGTCGCCGGATCTACGGTCATTGATTCTGAGGAAAGGGGATGCAGAGGGTGGATGTGCATCTTTATAACAAAACCCAACACCATGTTGAATGAGATCTATTTTTAGAGAGAAAGAGATATACGGTCATTGATTTTGAGAGAAAGAAATCAACGGCTAAAAAGGGTTTTGGAAAAAGGCGATAGCAAAGACCCATACCAGTGAATAGCTTTTTAAACCTATACACGGTTGAGATGTGCATTTGGTTGAGGAACCCATACCTGTGAACAGGGAAGGTATCAAATTGAACGGTAGATAAGAGGGTCAAAGTTTCTCCCCTCACAACATTTATAATGTTTTTTATTGAGGTATTTTTACATTCCCCTTATTGTATTAAGGGGGTAATATTGAAGACTTAATAACAAAAACTTTTTTAGTCCATTTGATTTGATTAGTCCTTTTTTTTATTACTACGATTTGAACGAATATAAAAGAAACACATGCAGTAAACATAACATCCAAAACAAAGATTTATAAACAAGAATTTATAGTATAAATTGATCTTGACATAATAGTAAATCAAAACAAATATATGTTGACTAAGCACTAAGCAAATCAATAATAGCATACCCAAAATATAGATTCGATTCTCGCATCTATTACTGAACATATTATAATAACACATGTTAGGGTACAGTGATATTTGTACTTAAAAATAAACTAAGCAATAAAGATATAGGATGAAAACATACGCAAACATTCAAGAACATATCATATTCAATGACTATAGAGGAGACAAACAACATCAGTAATAAAAGTACCAGTGCATATTAAATCATGGCAACTCGTTAAAAAAATCATGGCAACTCTAAATTATTAGAACGATATGCATTAAATGTACTGTGAATACTAAATTATTCGAACTACATGCATTAAAGGTATCGCGTAAATTAATTGCATGGCAGATCATATATGTCAAAGACCAAAGACGTACCGGTGCCGAGAAATAAAAACTTAAGACTCTGAGCGTGCTGATAACGTGTTGTGAATAGAGATAAAGAATAAGTGTATTCTTCTATTGAGATACCATGGGGTAAATACAAGGAGTATTTATAAGACAAATATTAGAGTAAACCCTAATCACTATATGGGCCTTGGGCCTTATACTAGACATCCATACAAATTATTCATAACAAAAATAATTACGCACTTAATACCTATTAATATCTATTTAAGGCAACTAAATTAATTAAAACCTAATTAAGTCCTATTAATAAGAAATTCAAATTTTATGTAAAACTAAAAATTATAATTTCTAAATACTCAAAACTATTTTAGATTTTTCATAAAAGAAATTATTTTAATTTATTAAAACAACTTTTAAAACCTTTTAAACTAACTTAATTAAAATTATATTTGATAAAATATTAAGAATATAAAACTTTTGAAAATTTTAATATACTGAAAACTAAATATTCTTTTTAATATTTAATTTTGAAAAATAAATTATTTTTTGAAATTTTAAACCATTTTTAATCCGTTAATAACTAAACGAAATTTTAAACTAATTTTTAAAAGTACTAAAACTAATTTATAAAATAGGGGAATAGATATACAATATACTTATTCAAATGTATCGACTTTAAACATTTACTAATTTATCGTTATACATTAACAATGAACTTTCAAATTTGTTCCGTCTTTATCAATATAACTGTAAAAATATATGAATCAAAGCTCAATATCACCAAGAACACAATATAACAGTGAACCCAGCCAACCACCCATTGGCTCACTCTATCAATAAAAGAATTATAATATCTGTTTACAAAACAAGATGGAAAAGCACTCATAAACTCACAATGATCAAAACAGTATTGATCAAGAACACACATTTCACATAGTAAACAATAACAGTATGAAAAGATAAGATGCAAGTAGGTGGGTGGGAGTATATATACTCTCACATTAGTCTTTAGCCCTTTAAGTTCCAAGTAATGCAACTTTATTCCCTCCAGCTATGACTTGTACATTCCAGTAGAAATCTTGAACCTTCAACTATCTTCACTTGACAAAAGTAGTCCTCATGGTTATGGACTTATACTCTTAACATCCCCCCTTAAGTCCTTAACCTGCAAAACCATTGAACAAACCAAGCTCTCTACAAAACTTTTTATGATCTGAAATTAACAACACTTTTGTAAATATATCTGTAGTATTATTTTCATATTTAACTTTAAAGGCTTAAAAAAACCTGCAAATATTTTTTTCTCTTAAAAATAAAGATCAATTTCAAAATGTTTACTTCTTTCATGAAGTACAAGATTAAAAGAAACAACACTTTGTTTCTTACTCTTCCACTTTCAGATCACAGAGTATTTTATGAATCCACATAACTACACAACATACATTGCACATAGCCCTGTATTCAGCTTCAGTAGAAGACCTAGAAACAACACTTTGTTTCTTACTCTTCCATGAAACCAAATTATCACCAAGATATACACAATAATCAGTCAAAGACCTTCTGGTTACTTTATATTTAGCCCAATCAGAGTCAACAAATACATTCAATGTGTTACAAACTCCTTTCTTAAAAGTGATACCTAAACCAAGTTCATTTTTCAAGTATCTTAAGATTCTGAAAGCAAGTCTCAGAGGAGACTTCATAGGACTATGCATGACTTGACTAAGACAATGCACAACATATTCAACGTCAGGTCTAGTCATAGTAAGGTGAATCAACTTTTCAACAAGTTCTTGATATGGAGTAATTTCATCAAGTTTTTCATCATCACCAAACTTATCTTTAAAATTTGACTATATTTTTTAAAATTTCGTGCTCTTTCATTCAACATGCATTTTGACATATTTTTAGTTTTTTTATTTTATTTTTAATGGGTTTATTTTATATTGATTCGATTTAATTTTTATTACTTCTTTAATCTGAATACATATTTAATGGATAAGAGTGTAGAATTTAATCGCCACCGAGTACTTGCCGCCGCATTGTGTGGTTACATGATATGTTACATAAGCTTTCATTGAATAAATGTACGAGATTTCGAAAGTACCTTACTGTACGAGATGTATGAGATGTTTCGCTAGCAAGAGCCTTCCGGTCTGGGTACTATTGGCCGACTATGCATCGCGACGCGTGAGAACTCATTCAAAAGTGCAACGATTGTCAGGTACACCATCCAGTACCAAGAAGCCCGCAACAACCATTGAGCCCCATCACATCGCCATAGCCGTTCTATAATTGGGGTATTAACATAGTCGTTCCTTTCCCTGTCACAGCGGGGGGGGGGGGGAATAAATTTCTCATTGTGGTTATGTATTCCTTCACCAAATGGATTGAAGCTAAGGCTGTGGCGACGGTAACCGTGAAACAGATAAAGAAGTTTGTGTGGGACAACATAGTATGTCGCTTTGGACTGTCGGTTATCTGATAACGGAATTCCGCGATAACGCCTTCAAGGATTGGTGAGAAAAGCTAAACATTACACAACGGTTCGCGTATGTGAAACATCCGCAGTCCAATGGACTAGTGGAACGAGCTAATCGAAGCCTTAGAGAATAGATTAAAGCGCACATGCACAAAAAAAGCAAAAATGGGCCGAAGAACTTCCTCATGTCCCGTGGGCGCATCGTACAGTGACCAAAACCATTAATGGGGACACCTCATTCTCTCTAACCTACAGAATAGATGCGGTTATCCCAACTGAGATTGGTATGCCAACTTTTCGTAGTGCAGAAGTGGATGTGGTGACAAACGATGAAGAGTTGCGGGTCAACCTGAACCTACTCGAAGAAAAACGATAAAGGGCAGCAGTTCACAAGGCCACGACCAAATCCAAGATGAAGGCTTACTATAACGCTATGGTTCGGGGAGTTTCTTTCAAGCCGGGTGACTTTTCGTTTATCGTGTCAATGAAGCAAGCCGCACGGAAGACGAAGGCAAGCTCGGACCAATGTGGGAACGAAGTCACGAAATCTTTAGGTCAAGGGGCGTACAAGTCATGTGGCATGGCCGCGCGCGATATGCCCCAGAAATGGAACATATGCAACCTCAATAGGTGTTATCTTTAGGGCCACAACCCACACATGGACGCTCTTACGTTGTAGTCAGCACCCGAATAAATGTCCATGTATTCAATTTTTTATTTTCTTTAAGTTCTTGCAAGTATTAATAAAACGCCGCGGTTCCTAGCTAGCTCCACGACCTTTTCGCTATTAAGTTATTGTTTCAATTCCTTAGTTAATTGTCAATATTCTTTGGCTACGAGCGTACACGTACTTATGATTTCTACACGCAACAAAAAGGGATTGAGTAACCGACAAATTAACTCGTCTTATAAGAGGGATGCAACATCAACGACCATGGATTACGAATCCCTGTTAAACACCTTACTTTCAAGACTTTGAATGCAAACTTTGAATACCCCATGATAAATGATGGGTATTCGCTAAGACACACAGTGCGCGTTTAACAAAACACTTGTCAATAAGATATCTTTTATGGTTATCGCGATAAGCCGCATGTAATTGCACGATCATTCCATAAAAGGTATATATAAAAGATGTGTTTTCTATTTACAACCTGCGTACACACGCAGTCTATAAATTACAAAAGACTTAACTAAATAATGAAGGTGCATCATGCGCACCCAGTAACCCACTATTACATAAAGGCGGAAATCGGCACACAAAAATATTGTTTACTGACACACCGTGTCGCACAAAAACACAACTTACATAGACATTGTTAAATCCCGTGATAAATACCTGGGGTGATATGCGGTGGCTCTCTGCATGTGTAAAACCCGCATTTAAAATCCATGAACATTAATTTCAAGCAATCAGATTCATCTAAAACAGTACGTAAATCATTATTTATTCATAACAATAAATAATAATTTTTATTCAAGTGTTACAGTTATTATTATTATTTCGTAAAATAGTTATTTATTCAAAAACCATTATTTATATATGTCAGAATTTAAGACACGAACACGTATGTCAAATTTTAAACAAGAAACGAAACAGGCTTTTGGGCCACGTCTTCAATAGCAAAAGAAAGGAAAAAACTAGGCTTTTGGGCCCAACCTATTTTAATTACTAGGCAAACATGGAACATTTTTACCCATTTTAAAAAATAAACAAATTAGGGTTGTGGCTGTTCTTGTGGCTGCTGGCAGAAAATCCAAAACAAAAAGGAGGACGGAGATGTGCTATATTCAGAGTCGCTTGATTTTGATTTTGTATTCAAGTATGTATTGTCGTGATTGTCTTTACGGTCATTCACGACTTTGGATTCGATCACGATGAGAACATCTATAGTCGGGCTCATGTTGAACTGGTTATACGTGAATACTTATATGAGTTTTGGTTTTGTTGGCTACAAGCTCTAGTTCTGTTCGAGTTGTCGTAATTCATGCTTCGATTCAGTTTTGTTCATGCATGGATTTCGGTTCTCTGTTGTTGATTCGATGGCGGGTTATAGTTCATGATACGGTACACTCTTGCGTTACATCTAGATGTTGAGTACGTATGAGTTTCGGTTCATGCGTAGGTGTTGGTTTTCATTGTTCGCGATGTGGTGAAATGTCCTCCTTCATCCGCGGGAAGTTAAGATTTATGTTTTGTTATTACTTAGCTAACATTGAATCTTGGCATTTGTGTTCGACTTGGTCTTCGCATCCGTATCTGATTCTTGTCTCGGTGTCGATCGTTTCTCGTCTTGATGTGAGGTAATCTTAAATATTAACACTTACCTTAAGTTTATAAGACTTCGGGACGATATGGTTTAGATGGAGAGAACGTTATACAATAGAAGTATAAAATAAATTCATAGTAGCATGTCTTAAATATGCTTTCTAACATAGGAACGTAAATCATAATGGCAGTACCATTTAATAAAAAAGTTTAATGGTTTTAATATGAGGTGAAACATGGGAAGATAAAAGAAATCATGTTTGCATATTTGTTATGCGAATCGAGATTGAAGACATGGTATCTTCGTGTGATTATTTAAGATTTTATGATTTTACCCCTAAACTATCTTAAACATTGTCAAATAATCCCTCGTGATTTTACAATGACACTTTATCCCTGAAATTGTTAAATGTGTACAACTTATGTCCCAATCACATATATAAAAGGGTACCCACATACTTAGTAACTACCATTATTTCTCATTAGGTATATAAATAATTGTGATGGAAGATAGGAAGGATACTAATATTAGAAAAAAGCTATTAAAGGAAAGACACGATAAATCACGAACAAATAACTCATACCATGAACAAGCAACTCATACATGTCCTTTAACATATAGATCACGTGAAGTTGGAGTAGTTCAGTCCGTTATCCATCCCTCTCGCTTGTTGGATACAAAGGTACGGATTTTCCGTCCTCTCAGTAAGGACTTCCTTTCCTATGCATGATTAGGATTCCTCGTCTGCAGCCAAATGTTGTTGGTCCACGACACTTGTGCATTTATCGAATCAATAAGAAACTATGAAGAACATTTGCACAATTAAACCAATTGACTAACTAATAACACAAGCTTGTACTTTTCATCGTATGTATATCTTATTAATAATGAATCAACAAATATACATGACTTGCCCGGTTGTTTGCGGAACAACAACCGGGCGATGAATGACAAACTAAACTCCCATGTTCATAGCTAGCTAAGCTTATGCAACAATGGGAGGATGAAACCCTAAACCACTAAAGTATTACATGTTTGTTTCTGTGGGTGGGAGTCATTGACTATTCTATTACAAAGACCACATCTATATAGTGGGAGTGTGAAACTTCCTTGAGAAGCTTTACTAAAGTACAAGTAACCACCTTGTACTTTGTTGTCTTCATCTTTTGCACCTTTGACAAAGTAAGCCTTTGATAGGTGTGTAAACACCCATCCTTTTACCACTTAATTCGGGCTAAAACGAGACCAAAACACGTATTTAATATCATTTGTTTGGAATTATGCGTGGTTTTTGTGTTTATTGTGTTTTTTAGAGCCAACCGGATGAATACTGAAGAAAACATGGGATTGCACGGGTTTTACTGAAGAAAAAGACTCAAGATAAAGTCTATTGTCCAAGAGATGCAAAAGATTTGAAGTCACTGGGCCTATTCGAAGATTTATCGAAGAAAAGGACCAAAGATGGAAGATTTATATAAGTCGAAGGAACTCAAGTCTATTAAACAAAAAAATTAAAAGACGAGTTGAATTTAATCGACGACAAATCCCGAATCAGAATCAAAAACGGAAACTTTTCTGAAAAGACGAAAAGACAAGAAGAACGGGAGAGAGCCCACTCACCAACCAAAAGAAACACCTATAAATAGGGAACCCCACACACACATAGTTAGCTAGCCTGGAGTTTTCTCTCCTCCCCTTTTTTCTTTTTTTTGTTCGTTCCATCACAATCACCACTAGGGTGATTGATGATTTTAATCTTTGTTCTTCCAATCTTGTTGTTTTAATCTTTGTTTAATCTTGTTAAAACATTAACCATTCAATACAAAGTCTTGATTTAATCTTTCCATTTAATCTTGTTCATCTTCATCTTTATCTTCAAGTTCTTAAGTTTTTATTTTTCTTGATTTGATCTTCAAAAGTTGATGGGATTTGTGTTTTTGTTGATGGGATTTGTAGCTTATGGTTAATAGATGCTTTTTGATTGAGTTATTTTAGTCTTTGGTGAAAAACTTAGTGATTTTTGGATTAAAAACGGGTTTCCTTGTTCTTCGTTAACTGTTACTGTATCTGGGTTTCCAGAACTTCCGAATCAAGCTAAGTTCCGAATCGAGCTACTTCATTCGGAAGTCTAAAACTTCCGAACCAACCACCTTCATTCGGAAGTCTCAAACTTCCGAACCAAGCAGACACTTCCGAATCAAGCTAAGTTCCGAACCAAACCTCTTCATTCGGAAGTCCATAAGTTCCGAATCAAACACCTTCATTCGGAAACTTCCGAACCAACCCATAAGTTCCGAACCAAGCCTTCATTCGGAAGGTTCCGAACCAAGCCAGAAAGTTCCGAACCAATTGCTTTTCAAAAGTTCCGGATGAATGAACAGTAACTTCCGAATGAGTTGTCTTTGAGTAAGTTCCGAATCAAAGGTTAAAGTTCCGAATCAATTTTCCTTTTAGGTTACTGTTTGTCTGCTTTACTGTTCCTTTATGTTTATTGAACTTTAATTTCAATTTTAATTTTAATCTTAATTTTAATCTTAAGTTTAATACAAGTCTTTGTTAATCATAATTAAAGTAATTGTCTTTGATTTAAATTTTCATTTCCACTTTTTATTAGACTAGAAAACCAAACCCTTTTATTTAGTAACCAAGAACAATCATTCCACTTAAGACCAAGATCAATTCGAGAGGATTCTGAGAGTAAAATTGAACCTAGCAAAAACCCTGTATCAAATGGCGCCGCTGCCGGCTCTTCTCGTTAAGATCAAAAGTTTTTTGTGAGAACTTGGATTTTGGGATCCGTTCTCCGTGAACGTTACTTTTTCATAAAAATTTTCAAAAATCCTAAAAAATATAAAATTTTCAAAAATACAAAAAAATTAAAAAACATAAAAACCAAAAATATTTGTGCTTTGCTTTTCTTTGTTCGTTCTTTTGCAGGTGTATGCGCACTCGATCCACGTCATATCAAGAGCCCGAGCCTCTCGATCACTTAGACATGGCCGGTGTACCACCTCCGAACAATAATAACAACAACAACATGAATAATAACAACAACAATGAGCACCTTCCGGATAATCGCCCGATGATTGAATTGCTGCAAGCTCATGTCAATGGCAACACGGATCCAATTGTTATACCACCAATTGCCGCCAACAATTTCGAGCTAAAATCAGGCTTTATCCAGATGGTCTCCGCTCAACCATTCTTGGGACGTACCATTGATGATCCACACGACCACATCAAGAGATTTCTACAACTCACCAACACGGTCAAGTTCAATGGAGTTCCACAAGAAGTTATAAGGTTACAACTTTTTCCCTTTTCTTTAGAGGGACAAGCCCGGCATTGGCTTGCTAAGGAACCGCCACAGAGTATTCTCTCGTGGACGGATTTGGAAACAAAGTTTATAAACTACTTTTTTCCACCCTCTCGTACTACCGCTTTGCGGAATGAGATCATAAATTTTGAACAAAAGTACGATGAGTCATTCAGTGAATCTTGGGATCGCTTTAAAGATCTTTTAAGAAAATGCCCACAACATGGTTTTACCAAAGTACATCAAATCAATACTTTTTACAATGGTTTAAGCATGAGTGACCAAGATTCACTGAACAGTGCCTCAGGGGGTAATTTATTGGCTAAGACTTCCAATGCTGCTTGGGATATCATTGAGAACAAATCTCGTGTGCAAACCAAGAGTGTTAGGACCAATGTTGCTAGTGCTAGCACTAATGACAGCGACAAGCGACTTGACAAAATCACCACGCTTCTTGAATCGCTTGTCACCCACACCGTCAGCAACAACAACAGCAACAACGCCAAAAACGCTCAAGTGAACGCTGTCAGCCAACCTTGTGAGATATGCGGTGGTCCTCACTGTTACACAACTTGTACCGCCACCCAAGATTACTCTGCTGAGAATGTGAATGCGGCATATGGAACCTATCCTCAACCTGCTTATCAAGCCAGACCTCAAGGTGACCGTAACTTGCTTAGCTAACGATCCAACAACTACCTTTCACCACCTGGTTTTCCTCCAACCAACCCAAACCAACAACAAAACCTTAACCGTCCTCCTCAACAACAACAACAACCTCGACAACCATACATCCCACCTCACAAGCAGCAACAACCACCTCAACATAACAATCAAGTCTACCAACAACCTGCATACAATGCTCCTCCCAACCAAGCCACCACTGCATTACACCAAGAGGTTGCAACCTACATGAGAACCAATGATGTGATAGTGGGAAATCTCCAAGAGGAAGTGCGCAATTTGAAGGCAGACTTGGTCAAGCAAGGAAACGATTTGAGAGCCGATATGAGAAATACGCTGGATAGCCAAACAAATGACCTAAGGAACATGATGGCTAGTTTCTTCCAAAGTAATCAACCCTCTTCTTCGGGTACTCTTCCGAGTAACACCGTTGTGAACCCAAGAGGGGAGATGAAAGCAATCACTACTCGAAGTGGTAAAGGTACCAAGAAACCCGAGCTTCCTATACCTCCACCGGTGGTTGTGACTAAGGAGAACGAGTCGCCTGCTCCTATTCCTCCTCCTTCTCCTTCCCCAATTTCTCCACCTCTTCTTTCTACCCCTCCTCCACCCGTGCTTGTGAGTGATCCTATTCCCCTAAAGTCTTCATCTTCTTCCAATATACCTTATCCATCTAGGTTGAGGAAAGAGAAGCACACGAGCAAGGATGATATTCAAGTTTCAAACTTCCTAAAAATGTTCAAAAAACCGAATTTCAATATCTCCTTCGCTGAGGCTCTCGCTCACATGCCCAAGTATGCCAAAATGTTTAAAGATCTTCTGAGCGACAAGGAAAAGCTCCTCAATCTCGCCAACACCCAACTTAATGAGAACTGCTCTGCAGTGCTCTTAAGGAAATTGCCAATCAAGCTTGGTGATCCGGGTCGTTTTCTTATCCCTTGCAATTTCCCGAGAATAGAGAATTGCATGGCCCTAGCCGATCTAGGTGCCAGTATTAATCTCATGCCTCTAAGTGTTTGGAAGCAATTATCTCTCCCAGAGCTAGTCCCCACCAAAATGACTTTGGAATTAGCTAACCGTACGGTTGCTTATCCAGTGGGGATAGCCGAAGACGTCATTATAGGAGTCGACAAATTCACCTTCCCTGCTGATTTTGTTGTCGTCGACTACGAGATGGACCCCCCGTGTGCCACTCATTGTTGGTCGTCCATTCTTGAGGACCGGTCGCACTCTCATCGATGTTGAAGCCGGTGAGCTTATCATGAGAGTGGGTGACGATAAAGTAGTCTTCAACATGGGAAAGCTTTCTAAACAGCCTTATTCTTACGAGAGTGTTAATTGTATTGACGTTCTTGATGAGGCTTGTGAAGAACACTTCAAGGATGCTTGTAAAAACATTCCTACCTCTCTTCCCAATGTTGAGACCGTTTCCTCTATCGACTCATCACTATCTCTATTTGGAGAAAGTGATTTCCTTTGGAAAGATTTGGAAGCCACCTTGGACGATGTGAAGCAAGACAATGACGATTCTACTGCCAATTGGGATGACGATCTCAGTTTCATTGCAAACCTCCTCAGAGAAGACAATCCTTCCCCTCCATCTCCCACTGTTATTGCTATCGAGACTCCGACTTCGAATACACCTCCCGTCGACAATCCTCCGGATTTGGAACTTAAGGAGTTGCCACCCCATCTTGAGTATGTATTCCTCGAAGAAGAGAAGAAGTCGCCAGTCATCATTGCTAAGGATTTGAAGGATGAAGAGAAAGCCCGACTTGTCGCTGTATTGAAAGATCATAAGAAGGCTATTGCTTGGAAGATTTCCGATATTCGTGGAATTGATCCTCACTTCTGCACACACAAAATTCTCATGGAGGACGACTTCAAGCCCACTATTCAAAGCCAACGAAGGGTGAATCCAAAAATCCATGAAGTCATCAAAACAGAGGTTCTCAAACTTCTTGATGCGGGTATGATTTACCCTATTTCGGATTCCCCATGGGTTAGTCCAATCCATTGTGTGCCCAAGAAGGGCGGAATAACCGTTGTTCCCAATGAACACAGCGAGTTGATTCCCACTCGTCTCGTTACTGGGTGGAGAGTTTGTATAGACTACCGCAAACTCAATGATGCCACGAGAAAGGATCATTTCCCTCTACCTTTTATGGACCAAATGCTTGAACGATTAGCCGGTAATGAATATTACTGCTTTCTTGATGGTTTCTCGGGTTATTTCCAAATACCCATCGATCCCCAAGATCAAGAGAAGACTACATTCACTTGTCCCTATGGCACTTTCGCTTACAAAAGAATGCCTTTTGGCTTATGTAATGCGCCCGAGACTTTCCAAAGGTGCATGTTAGCTATCTTCCATGACATGGTTGAACAAACAATGGAAGTCTTCATGGATGATTTCTCGGTCTTCGGGGATTCCTTCTCTGCTTGCCTTGCCAATTTAGAACGTATGCTAAAGCGGTGCGAAGACACTCGCCTTGTTCTAAATTGGGAAAAATGCCATTTTATGGTAAAAGAAGGCGTCGTGCTTGGACATAAGATCTCGAAAGCCGGTCTTGAAGTAGACCGTGCTAAAGTCGATGTTATCGCAAAGTTGCCTCCACCTTCAACCGTGAAGGGTGTGAGAAGTTTCTTGGGTCATGCGGGCTTCTACCGTCGATTTATCAAAGATTTTTCTCAAATCGCTCGCCCAATAACCCACCTCTTGGAAAAAGATACTCCTTTTATCTTTTCCAAAGAGTGCCTTGAAGCCTTCAACTCGCTTAAGGATAAGCTAACTAAGGCACCCGTCTTGGTTACCCCTAATTGGGAGCTTCCTTTTGAGTTGATGTGCGATGCTAGTGATTTTGCTATTGGAGCGGTTCTTGGACAACGAGTGAACAAACACTTCCAACCGATCCATTACGCTAGCAAGACAATGACAGGGGCACAATTGCATTATACGACAACCGAAAAAGAGCTTTTAGCTGTTGTCTATGCTTTTGAAAAATTCCGCCCCTATCTTGTCCTTTCTACCACCATTGTGTATACCGATCATTCCGCGCTGAAGTACTTGTTGACAAAGCAAGATTCCAAACCAAGACTTCTTCGCTGGGTTTTGTTAGTCCAAGAATTTAAAATCGAAATTCGCGATAAAAAAGGAGCAGAAAACCTAGCCGCGGACCATCTTAGCAGACTTGAGGATCCTTACCAAGGGGATCATCCGACTAAAGAAATCAATGATTCTTTTCCCTTGGAGACCTTAATGTCTATAAACTCGAAGCCGAATGAAACCCCGTGGTTTGCGGACTTTACAAACTACTTGGCGGGTGGAATTCTCAAGGAAGGGTTGACGTCCCAGCAAAAGAAAAAGTTCTTCACTGATGCGTGAAATCTAGTTTTCCCAAAATTAACCTTTACTAGATTATAACACGGGCAGTGTACCCTTGTCAATTGTAAAATAGTATTAGCAAATATCGGGTTCGAACACAGGGACTATTTATAGTTGGAAGTATTAATTTATAAAAATGCGTAACGAGTAACAAATTGGTTTTAGTCTTAGTGAAGACTTGCTTATAAAAACAGTGAAAATATTCAAGATTTCAAATATGGATAAAAGATACGCTTGCTTGGACCGTGAATGACTATGAGTTATTCCTTAGGTATGAAAATATCGATAAACTTCTAATGTAAAATCCTAAGTTCCTTTCGAATACCGGATTTCTCCAATTACCTAACCATGCAACGATTCCTTTCGAATACCGTTAACACCTCAAGTAATAGTGCATAAAGTTTCAAGCTGATAAGTAAGAATTAATTTATAAGCTTCCTTTCGAATAGCTTACTAACTCCTAAACCGATTTCTCTTAATTTAGTAGCTAGCGTTTGTGTGAATATCTACTTATGAAAATTGTTGTTAATGACTCCTTTCGAATATCATTCACTTATAATCAACTAAAGACAGGCCGATTAATTCGTTCCTATTTTAGTAAAAATTACGGATTCCTTTCGAATACCCGTTTTTAGATTACCAAACAAGAGTATAAACAATTTTGACAAGATAATTAAGTTATTAACCCAAACGGATCCCCAATTAATCTCAACAAATCAATCGAATTTCCAACCCAAAATCTAACACATAAACATCACATAA
The DNA here is from genome assembly GCA_025667525.1 of Glebionis coronaria. Classification (NCBI taxonomy): domain Eukaryota; kingdom Viridiplantae; phylum Streptophyta; class Magnoliopsida; order Asterales; family Asteraceae; genus Glebionis; species Glebionis coronaria. The sequence continues at coordinate 763,473 of CM046880.1, forward strand.
TCCAAGTAAACGTATAAAGAAATTAGCTACTCATGATTGTAACAAACACAATTGAATATGTAAAAGACATACTTTAATCTTGCTATTAAAATGATAGAAAATGAATACCAAATTGAGAAAGAGGTTCCAATGATCTTCAAAGTAACAAAGTAAAAACTTGAAGTAACAATTGTTCAATAGAAACTTATGATGATAATGAAAATTATGCTAAAGCTTGATGATGATGATTCTTGAATTATATCTTCAAGAATGGATGTGTGTAATATGGATGTTGAGTGTATGATGATATGAATGGCTCCTTCTCTTGTGTGGATGTTGTGTTCCTTAAATACTCCTCCTGGGACATCAAAAAACGTCTAGCAATAATGTCCCATGATGTCCACTAACTCTTTAGCTTCCCCCTTAATGAGGAATAAAAACAGAGTGTGTAACTGCAAAAAGACCAGTTGCGCCGCAACTGAATGGTCTTGCGCCGCAACTCTTGTTCCGCAAGTGCCAAGTCCTGTAGCTTCTTTAGTTGCGCCGCAACTCTTGAGTCTTGCGCCGCAATTGGTGATCCGAGAAACCATGATCTGTAGCAACTTCTGTTGCGCCGCAACAGGTATGTCCTGCGGCGCAACTCTTGATCCGAGGCTGAACTGATTTGGGTGTAAAACTTTTGCTTTGCCCCTTTTGGTCCCAAATCTTTACAGCAACATGAGCAGATTTGATGAGCCTTTACCAAGTAGCTGCTCGCTCTTGGGCTAGCCAGTCTTTCTGGTGGAATAAGCATCACCCTGGGAGACTAGAACCCAGCCCAACTCTTAGAACGTGAATCAATGGTGAGTGGGGGTACCCTGATGATTTTAGGCAAACCATCACAGCCGTCAACGGATTTGATATGTCTTTACCAGAAGTCGTACCCTTCTGGACTCGCCAATTCTTAGCAATGAAGCATCGGTGAATTGAACACCCTATAGCTTTAAGCAAGCTATTACAGCTATCAACGGATTTGATAAAATCTTTACCAAGAGCCGTACCCCCTTGGATTAGCCACTTTTCAGTCTAGGACCATGGCAAGTGAAAACCATCCAGTTTTGGGTAACCTGGCAACCATCAACGGATTTGATGTGTCACACCAAGAGCCGTACCCTCAAGGTGAATCAACTCTTTCTTGTCGGTAAGACATGGTGAGTTGAGAACCTACAAAACACACTTTACACAAAATATAAGCAATACGGGGTCTATCCATTACGTTTAGGACAAAAACATAACAAATATCGCTATGAAAAACTCGTATAAATGAGCGATATCAAACCCCCCATACTTAAGCATTTGCTTGTCCCTAAGCAAATTCGACTCAAACCGTAATGTTTTTTTTTTTTTTTTTTTTTTTTTTTTTTTTGAAAGACTCTAAATGACTCAAATGGGACTAAAATAAACGTTATAGGGGACAAAACTAACTAATTTCCCGACTCACCCCCCATACTTGACTAACACATTGTCCCTAATGTGTTCTATCAAAAGAAAATCTAATTAAAAGGGAAATTAAAAGAGAAATAATCAAAATAAGAGAAATTAAAAGAGAAATGATACAACAAACCGGGGTTTAATCCGGAAGTGCTCGTTTTTTTTTTTCTCGAGTCATGAGCTTGACTCCTCGTTGTGCCGAGAATCTAGAACGGGTAAAACCCATCCTCCATCGTCATACCGTTCTCCTCATCTTCCTCATGATAAAGTTTGACTCTTTGACCATTAACGATAAATGATCCGCCCTCATCCGTTTCTAGCTCCACATATCCACTCGAAAAGACCCGTCTCACCAAATACGGACCCGTCCACTTTGATCTCAACTTAGGTGCTTTAAATTTGTACTTCGAAAAAAGCACCTTGTCCCCTTCCTTAAACTCTTTCCGCCTAATTTTCAAATCATGGACCATCTTAGTTCTCGCCTTATAAAGAGCGGAATTCTCGTATGCGTTCCATCTTAACTCGTCTAACTCATGGAGTTGTAAAAATCTAGTTTCGCCACTAGCTAGTAAATCCATGCTACATTCTTTAAGCGCCCAATATGCCTTATGCTCTATCTCCATGGGTAAATGACACGTTTTCCCATATAGCATCTTGAACGGGGTGGTCCCAATCGGAGTTTTGTAAGCTGTCCTAAATGCCCATAATGCTTCATCCAATTTCTTTGACCATAAAGACGGATTATTGTTGACCGTCTTTTCCAAAATCCGTTTAATCGCCCGATTGGTGTTTTCGACTTGCCCACTTGTTTGAGGGTGGTAGGAAGTCGAAAACCGGTGTTGTACCCCATATTTCTTCAGAACTTTTTCCATTTGGGTGTTTGCAAAATGGGTTCCCCGATCACTTATCAAAGCTTTTGGCATGCCAAACCTACAAAACAAACTTCGTAAAAAATCAATAACAACGTTAGCATTATTAGTAGGTAGTGCCTTTGCCTCGACCCATTTTGATACATAATCCACCGCCACCAAGATGTAGACATTTTTGTTTGACGGTTTAAACGGCCCCATGAAATCAATTCCCCAAATATCAAACACTTCGCACACTTGTATACTTTGTTGCGGCATCTCGTCTCGTTTTGTAACCGTTCCTTGCCTTTGACACGAATCACATGTCCTCACTAAGGTGCGTGCTTCCTGAAAAATAGTAGGCCAATAGAAACCTGCATCAAACACCTTCTTTCCCGTCACGGTTGGACCATAATGTCCTCCCGTTGGACCATGGTGACATTCATCGAGAATTCGCCTTGTGTCGGCTCCAGAAACACACCTTCTCACCATTCCATCGGCACACATTCTAAATAGAAACGGCTCCTCCCAAAAGTAATACTTGGCATCCGAGTATAGCTTTTTCCGTTGTTGATAAGTAAGCAATCTACTAACGACTCCACCCGCTAAATAATTGGCTATGTCGGCGTACCAAGGACCTCGTTCACCAACTGCTTTTCCAACAAATGCCAACCTTTCATCCGGAAAGGTGTCTCGAATATCCTCTTCATTCAAAGCTCCAAGACTCGGATTCTCCAAACGGCTCAAATGATCCGCAGCCACATTTTCTCTACCCCGCTTATCTTGGATCTCCACATCAAATTCTTGCAAAAGTAAGATCCACCTAATCAATCTCGGCTTCGCATCTAACTTTGAAAATAGAAACTTCAAGGCCGAGTGATCCGTGAACACTACCGTTTTACTCAATACCAAATAAGACCGAAATTTATCGAACGCGAACACAACAGCTAGTAACTCCTTCTCGGTAGTGGTATAATTTTGCTGAGCTTCATTTAATGTCTTGCTTGCAAAATAAATCGGCCTAAAATGTTTCTCAATCCTTTGACCCAATACCGCCCCTACCGCAAAATTGCTCGCGTCACACATCAACTCAAAGGGTAGATCCCAATTTGGCGAGATTAGAATGGGTGTGTTCGTTAATCTTTCCTTCAACAATTCAAATGCCTTCATACAATCCTCCGAAAATTCGAACTTTGTATCCTTCTCTAACAAACGAGTCATCGGCCTAGTTATCTTTGAAAAATCCTTAATAAACCGCCTATAAAACCCCGCGTGTCCTAGAAAGCTTCTAACTGATTTCTCGTTCGTTGGAGGTGGTAACTTTGCTATAACCTCAATCTTTGCTCTATCAACCTCAATTCCCGCCTTAGAAATTTTGTGCCCCAACACTATTCCTTCTTTCACCATGAAATGGCATTTTTCCCAATTAAGCACCAAATTTGTTTCTTCGCACCGTGCCAGCATCTTATCTAAACTCTCTAAACATCCATCGAATGAACTCCCATAAACCGAAAAATCGTCCATAAAAACCTCCATGGAATTCTCAATCATATTCTGAAAAATCGCCATCATACACCTCTGAAATGTTCCCGGTGCATTACATAACCCAAATGGCATCCGTCTATAAGCAAAGGTGCCGAAAGGACAAGTAAATGTTGTTTTCTCTTGGTCCTCGGGGTCAATTGGAATTTGAAAATAACCCGAGAAACCATCAAGGAAACAATAAAACTCGTTTCCCGCCAACCTTTCTATCATTTGATCCATAAATGGCAATGGAAAATGATCCTTTCGAGTCGCCTCATTTAACTTCCTATAATCGATACAAACCCTCCAGCCCGTCACTGTTCTTGTCGGTACCAATTCATTCTTTTCGTTCAACACCACAGTCATTCCACCTTTCTTGGGCACACAATGTACCGGACTAACCCAGGGGCTATCCGCTATCGGGTAAATTATACCTGCATCCAAAAGTTTAACAATTTCCTTCTTGACCACATCCTGCATATTCGGGTTAAGTCTCCGTTGTCTTTGGACAACAGGTTTTACATCATCTAAAAAGTTAATTTTATGTTTACAAAAATCAGAACTTATACCCGGAATATCAGAAATACGCCAAGCGAAAGCCTTTTTATGGCTTTTTAGGACCGTTAGTAATTTAATCTTTTCGTCTTCCAAAAGTGAAGACGAAATAATAATTGGGAGACTAAAATTACCATCTAAGAATGCATACTCGAGATGTGCTGGCAATTGCTTAAGTTCCAAATCCTTCGGAGGATCCTCAATAGAAGTCTTGATCCTCTCCCCGTCGTTAACCACCAACTCCTTCACTTCATCCGAGCTTCCCTCTTCATTCGCCTCTTCTTTAACAATGGAATTCAGCCTTTCCATTTCCGCCTCTGCTTCCAAAATGCCTTCCCAATCAAGGTCATAAGCTGCTTCATCTAGAACATCTATTCTAAAACAAGATTCATCTGTAGAATATGAATGTTTCATTGCTTGCTTCAAAGAAAATGTTGCCCTTTCATTACCCAAACCCAAAGAAATTTCGGTATCCCGAACCCGTATGATAGCATCCGCGGTGTTTAAAAATGGTCTACCCAAAATGAGAGGAACTTTTTCATCCTCCTCCATTTCAAGAATAACAAAATCCACGGGATATAAAAATTCTCCGACCCGTATGAGCATATTTTCGGCAATACCCAATGGATATTGATAAGATCGATCGGCCAATCTTATACTCATACGTGTTGGGGTTAAAACACTTGAAGACAATTTAGTGTAAATAGAGTAGGGCATTAAGTTAATGCTTGCCCCTAAATCCGCTAATGTACTAAAAGTAAGTTTATCATTAAAAGTGCAAGTTAAGAGAAAACTTCCGGGATCTTCAAGTTTCGGTGGAATAGATCTCTTGACAATTGCTGAACATTCGGCATTTAAGAACGCGGTGGTTTTCTCCATGTAATCACCTTTCCCACTCACAAGTTCCTTCATGAACTTTGCATAATTTGGCATACCCGCAATAAGATCAACTAAAGGAACATTAATCTTAACAGTCTTCATTAACTCGATGAATTTCCCGTATTGTTCCTTTTTCTTTTCTTTTCGAAGTCTATGCGGATATGGGATATGTGGCTTATATGGCCCTTTTTGTTCGATTTCCGGCTCTTTTCCTTTATTATCACCCTTTGGTTCCTTCCCAGGTCTCGACTCCATTTCTATCTCTTCCTCGTCGTCCGAATCACTATCTATGGGTTCCTGGCTTATTTTGAAATCTCGGACCACCAGTTGCGGCGCAACTCCATCCTCTTGCGGCGCAAGTGGTTGGTCATTGACAATTGGGTTTCCTTCGGATGACGAGTTGCGGCGCAAGTCCCTACTGTTGCGGCGCAACTTGTCTGTTTCAGCTGTTTTTCCTGTTTTGTCTTTATTTAGCACCAATTCTCGGTTCCCCCCATACTTAGGTCCAGACCTAGTCTCCACAACGTTCACATGCTCATCACGATTATTTGGTGTTACATACTTCGACCCTTGGTTCGATGATCCTCCGGTGTTGTTTTGACTTTGCCTCGGATTTGGTTGGGTTGAACTTGGCATTTGACCCGTTGGTCGGTTCGAGAACTTTTCACTTAATCTTTCAAATTTTCGCTCCAAGTCTTGCATGTTAGCTTGGGTGTTCCGTTGGTTTTGCTCCCATTTTGCGGTGAATCCTTTCATGGAGTTAGCCATCATATCATTAGCTGCCTTTTGGGAGTAGACAAAATCTTTCATCATTTCCTCAAAATTCTGTTCGGTATGCTCCTCCTTTTGTTTCGATTGGTTGGGTTGAAATCTCGCCTCATTTCTGTTTCCCTGATTCTTATTTCCATACCCACTATTTCCCCGGTTTTGATACCCATAGTTGGCATAGTTAGCCTCCTCAGATTTCGGCTCACAATCATCCGTGTAGTGAGGTCCCCCGCATTTCCCGCAACCGTTTTTCACTAAGTGTACATCTTTCTCCAAACGATCCATTCGGCTTTTCATTTCCTTACCCAAGGCTTTAATCTCGTTCACCACTTCTTTGTTGCTACCACTACTACCTCCTTCTTCAACTTGGTTTACCGTTCCTCTGGTTCTCCTATTCCTATTAATCCGATCCCTAGCAATATGAGCTTGAACTTGATCTTCCATCATTCGGTGAGCCTCGTTTGGTGACTTGTATAAGAAACTGCCACCACCTGCCAAATCCAAGTCATGTTGAGAACGACTATCCAAACCGTAGTAGAAGATATCAATAACTTCATCCTTATCTAAATCGTGCCCATGGCAGTTCCTTAACAATTCCTTAAGCCTAATCCAAGCACTTGTTATGGACTCGTTGTCCCATTGTTGAAAAGAACGGATTTGATTCAATAGCTTCCTGCGCAAAATAGGTGGAAAAAATCTTGTTACAAAAAGCTCCCTCATTTCTTCCCAAGTTGCAATCGTACCCGGCTCTAATTCATTAAACCACGTTTTCGCCTCTCCCGTGAGAGACAATGGAAACAAACTTAGCATAACGCTATCCTCTTGACCCTCTCCATATCGAAACATTCTACATGTCTCTATGAAACTCGCCACATGCTTGTGTGGGTCGGACTTGAAATGTCCGTCAAAAGTGCTATCTTGAATCATCTTTAAGTGATGACCTTTAACGGAAAATTCATCCCCCAAAACTGGTGCCACAATAGCCGACCCATTCGTCTGTGGTACTATCCTATTCCTATCGATCATCGGTATGTCAAAAGGATTGGGTTGGTTTTCTAGTCTAATATCATCATCTTCGTTTTCTGCCATTTCTTCTTCAAAAACTGGTTCAACTTCCTCCTCGGAGGATATGCTTTCACTATAAACTACCGAAGCGGCTGCTCCTAAACCCCGATTCCTCAAAAGTTTTTCCGGATCCGACAAAGGACTTTGCAATTGTTTCCCTTGGGATCTCGTGTACATACACAATCAATAATCCTGAAAATCACAACACAAACAAAAATACCCGTGAAAAATATTCAAACAAGTAATCAAACGATAAACTAAAAACTTCAACTAAATCAAGTCCCCGGCAGCGGCGCCAAAAACTTGATGCGTGAAATCTAGTTTTCCCAAAATTAACCTTTACTAGATTATAACACGGGCAGTGTACCCTTGTCAATTGTAAAATAGTATTAGCAAATATCGGGTTCGAACACAGGGACTATTTATAGTTGGAAGTATTAATTTATAAAAATGCGTAACGAGTAACAAATTGGTTTTAGTCTTAGTGAAGACTTGCTTATAAAAACAGTGAAAATATTCAAGATTTCAAATATGGATAAAAGATACGCTTGCTTGGACCGTGAATGACTATGAGTTATTCCTTAGGTATGAAAATATCGATAAACTTCTAATGTAAAATCCTAAGTTCCTTTCGAATACCGGATTTCTCCAATTACCTAACCATGCAACGATTCCTTTCGAATACCGTTAACACCTCAAGTAATAGTGCATAAAGTTTCAAGCTGATAAGTAAGAATTAATTTATAAGCTTCCTTTCGAATAGCTTACTAACTCCTAAACCGATTTCTCTTAATTTAGTAGCTAGCGTTTGTGTGAATATCTACTTATGAAAATTGTTGTTAATGACTCCTTTCGAATATCATTCACTTATAATCAACTAAAGACAGGCCGATTAATTCGTTCCTATTTTAGTAAAAATTACGGATTCCTTTCGAATACCCGTTTTTAGATTACCAAACAAGAGTATAAACAATTTTGACAAGATAATTAAGTTATTAACCCAAACGGATCCCCAATTAATCTCAACAAATCAATCGAATTTCCAACCCAAAATCTAACACATAAACATCACATAATCCAAGTAAACGTATAAAGAAATTAGCTACTCATGATTGTAACAAACACAATTGAATATGTAAAAGACATACTTTAATCTTGCTATTAAAATGATAGAAAATGAATACCAAATTGAGAAAGAGGTTCCAATGATCTTCAAAGTAACAAAGTAAAAACTTGAAGTAACAATTGTTCAATAGAAACTTATGATGATAATGAAAATTATGCTAAAGCTTGATGATGATGATTCTTGAATTATATCTTCAAGAATGGATGTGTGTAATATGGATGTTGAGTGTATGATGATATGAATGGCTCCTTCTCTTGTGTGGATGTTGTGTTCCTTAAATACTCCTCCTGGGACATCAAAAAACGTCTAGCAATAATGTCCCATGATGTCCACTAACTCTTTAGCTTCCCCCTTAATGAGGAATAAAAACAGAGTGTGTAACTGTAAAAAGACCAGTTGCGCCGCAACTGAATGGTCTTGCGCCGCAACTCTTGTTCCGCAAGTGCCAAGTCCTGTAGCTTCTTTAGTTGCGCCGCAACTCTTGAGTCTTGCGCCGCAATTGGTGATCCGAGAAACCATGATCTGTAGCAACTTCTGTTGCGCCGCAACAGGTATGTCCTGCGGCGCAACTCTTGATCCGAGGCTGAACTGATTTGGGTGTAAAACTTTTGCTTTGCCCCTTTTGGTCCCAAATCTTTACAGCAACATGAGCAGATTTGATGAGCCTTTACCAAGTAGCTGCTCGCTCTTGGGCTAGCCAGTCTTTCTGGTGGAATAAGCATCACCCTGGGAGACTAGAACCCAGCCCAACTCTTAGAACGTGAATCAATGGTGAGTGGGGGTACCCTGATGATTTTAGGCAAACCATCACAGCCGTCAACGGATTTGATATGTCTTTACCAGAAGCCGTACCCTTCTGGACTCGCCAATTCTTAGCAATGAAGCATCGGTGAATTGAACACCCTATAGCTTTAAGCAAGCTATTACAGCTATCAACGGATTTGATAAAATCTTTACCAAGAGCCGTACCCCCTTGGATTAGCCACTTTTCAGTCTAGGACCATGGCAAGTGAAAACCATCCTGTTTTGGGTAACCTGGCAACCATCAACGGATTTGATGTGTCACACCAAGAGCCGTACCCTCAAGGTGAATCAACTCTTTCTTGTCGGTAAGACATGGTGAGTTGAGAACCTACAAAACAAACTTTACACAAAATATAAGCAATACGGGGTCTATCCATTACGTTTAGGACAAAAACATAACAAATATCGCTATGAAAAACTCGTATAAATGAGCGATATCATTCACCGACATCAAGACTTACTTTTGGGACGACCCTTACCTATTCAAACAATGTGCCGACCTGATTATTCGCCGATGTATTGATGGACCGGCAGCGTCTGAAATCCTTAATGCTTGCCACAAAGGACCCACCGGTGGTCACTTTGGTCCCAACTACACCGCTAAAAAAGTGTTTGATTCCGGATTTTATTGGCCCTCCATATACCGTGACGCTCACGATATGGTCAAACGATGTGATGTTTGCCAAAAGCAAGGCAAACTCACACATAAAGACGAGATGCCTCAGAATTTCATTCAAGAGTGTGAAATTTTTGATGTTTGGGGTATCAACTTTATGGGGCCATTCCCTTCGTCTAAAGGAAACAAATACATCCTTGTAGCCGTTGACTACGTTTCAAAGTGGGTTGAAGCCAAAGCTTTGCCTACTAATGACGCAAGGGTGGTTTGTAACTTTTTGAAGGCTCTATTCTCTAGATTCGGTGTGCCTCACGCCATTATTAGTGATCGTGGGACTCATTTCTGCAATGACCAATTTGCTCGAGTCATGGCTAAGTACGGTGTAAATCATCGTCTTTCCACAGCCTACCACCCACAAACTAATGGCCAGGCTGAAATATCAAACCGAGGATTGAAGCGAATTCTTGAAAGGACTGTGGGAGAGCATCGTGCCTCATGGGCTGATAAACTTGATGATGCTTTGTGGGCTTTCCGTACGGCTTACAAGACCCCGATCGGCTGTACGCCTTATCGTCTTGTGTACGGGAAAGCGTGCCACCTCCCCATTGAGTTGGAGCACAAGGCTTACTGGGCCTTGAAGTGGGCTAATTTTGATATAAACAAAGCCGGTGACCTACGCAAGATCCAACTCAATGAGCTGAATGAACTCCGTAATGAGGCTTATGAAAATTCTTTGATCTATAAGGAAAGAACTAAGCTCATTCACGACTCCAAGATCAAAAACCGAGAGTTCCATGTTGGAGACAAAGTCTTACTTTTTAACTCTCGGTTGAAAATCTTCTCGGGAAAGCTCAAATCTCGTTGGTCCGGCCCATTCACCATTGCCCAAATTTTTCCATATGGTACTCTCGAGCTCGCTCAACCTGATGGACCAAATTTTAAGGTGAATGGCCAACGAGTGAAGTTTTACTTTGGTGAGGACACCTCTCAGGCGGTGATTCCATCCCTCACCACGTTCCCCATGAACTAATTTTGGGTCAAGTCAGGCTCGTGACTCGGTTATCAAAAACAAGCGCTCCTCGGGAGGCAGCCCGATTATCTATCCTTTTATGTTCCAATCCCCTAAGTGTAGGGGGGGAATTCTATATGTGTTTGTCTTTGTGTGGTGTGATTATAGGGATAAGTGCTCTTGGAAACTTTGAAGAACCGTGCTCCCGTGTTATCCGAAATCCGGTTCTATCTCTCAACTATCGTGATTCAATTTTCTTCATACTCACATTTGAAATTGATCACTTTAGTCGCCTCTTCCTTAACTTGAGTTAACCAACGTGCACAATGTCATAAGTGTAGGGGAAACTTTTCCCACATGCTTAAACATTGAGGACAATGTTTATCTTAAGTGTAGGGGGGACTTCTATCGAAGTTTTAAGTGGACTTTTCCATGAAAATGCCTTCAATTAACCGGAAAATCATATTTTTCAACATTTTTCAAATTTTTTATTAACTTTGGCCATTTAGTTGTAATTTTTAAATTTTATCATTGCTTTCATATGTATATATTCCGCAATAAAGTCAAAAATATTAATAAAGTGGTGTAGCTAGTTTAGAAGTCTTTGACATATTAGGCCCGTTGCGTTTATTTTGACTCAACCCGAATAGACTTATCCAAGTTTATTCTAGCTAGTATCCTTAACCATGTAGACCTTAATTGGTTTATTAGGCTAAGTATCCACGAGTCTCATTACTTGAGATTTTAAATTGTGGAGGATGAGAAATGATAGAGTCAATTATAAGTCGGTATTCTTGCACAAGCTCACTTGGTGTAATTATTTGCCTATTCTCCCATCACTTGCTAATAATTTATCTGCAATAAGTAAGGTCGTACGATTTGAAAAGTTACTTAGCTTCTAGCCCAAGATCGTTTAAAAGTTGCTCGGTAATGATAAGAGTTCATAGCCAAGGCATAACTTATGAAGCGGGGCGCGAAGATTGGCGAGTCCGAAAAGGCCCTAACAAGGCATGAGGATTCAATTTTATTGCTGAAGATCCAAAGTGATGTGAAAAGCATTATTCCTGAAGTCAATATGAAGGATCAAGACTCACGACGAAAAGCAATCAACTCCCATAAAGATCATGGAGAAGTCTATCCGAAAAGACCCTAACAAGGTATGAGGATAAATAGATCCAAGTCCGAAAAGGAGGCGGATCGTTGTATCTCAAAATCCCAATTAGAGATTGAAGAAATAATCATGAAGTCGTGGTCAACAAAGTTGGAGTGCCCCTCAAAAGTCTCCAAGTGAAGAAACTCTATTATGATGAGAAGACCATTATCTCAAGAACGTCTCTCGAAGATATGAAGTATGAAGTACATGCCAAATATCGGCCCGAGAAAGGTCTCAAATCGTGAACCAAGTTATGCCAAGATATGAACTTTTTGATATCCCGAGAAGCAGTTTTAAGAGATTTTGTCCTTTAGCTAACTATTGATCAAATCGTCCTACTTTGCTTTCAGCCCTAATAAACTATCGAAATAAGTCCAAAAATGCATCTTCATGATCATTCTAAGACAAAAATAAAATATAAGAGATACACCTAGGAATAAGGGAGTTTAAGCATTTAATTAAGCCATGTGTGTAAGTGTTTGAATTGCTAACTTATAATAACAATGATCTCGTTTTTAAGCTTAGTTTGGGGAACGTGAAACTTGAGGGTGATAAATCTTCGCAGCACCAAAGCCCTAATGTAAGTCATCGATTTCTTTGCAAGTTATTTCCGTGTAGCTAATTTCAAGTGAAAATGGTTTTCTATCCCTTTGTTATCTTTGAAGTTTTATTTCTTTAATTTTTGTTTAGTAGAATTTAAATAAGGCCAAGGTTGATTAATTATGAGAAAAGTGTAAAATTGCTTAATCACTAAGCATTGCATGAGGGCATGGCAATGGTTAAGTGTAGGGGATTTGATAGGTGTGTAAACACCCATCCTTTTACCACTTAATTCGGGCTAAAACGAGACCAAAACACGTATTTAATATCATTTGTTTGGAATTATGCGTGGTTTTTGTGTTTATTGTGTTTTCAGAGCCAACTGGATGAATACTGAAGAAAACATGGGATTGCACGGGTTTTACTGAAGAAAAAGACTCAAGATAAAGTCTATTGTCCAAGAGATGCAAAAGATTTGAAGTCACTGGGCCTATTCGAAGATTTATCGAAGAAAAGGACCAAAGATGGAAGATTTATATAAGTCGAAGGAACTCAAGTCTATTAAACAAAGAAATTAAAAGACGAGTTGAATTTAATCGACGACAAATCCCGAATCAGAATCGAAAACGGAAACTTTTCTGAAAAGACGAAAAGACAAGAAGAACGGGAGAGAGCCCACTCACCAACCAAAAGAAACACCTATAAATAGGGAACCCCACACACACATAGTTAGCTAGCCTGGAGTTTTCTCTCCTCCCCTTTTTTCTTTTTTTTTGTTCGTTCCATCACAATCACCACTAGGGTGATTGATGATTTTAATCTTTGTTCTTCCAATCTTGTTGTTTTAATCTTTGTTTAATCTTGTTAAAACATTAACCATTCAATACAAAGTCTTGATTTAATCTTTCCATTTAATCTTGTTCATCTTCATCTTTATCTTCAAGTTCTTAACTTTTTATTTTTCTTGATTTGATCTTCAAAAGTTGATGGGATTTGTGTTTTTGTTGATGGGATTTGTAGCTTATGGTTAATAGATGCTTTTTGATTGAGTTATTTTAGTCTTTGGTGAAAAACTTAGTGATTTTTGGATTAAAAACGGGTTTCCTTGTTCTTCGTTAACTGTTACTGTATCTGGGTTTCCAGAACTTCCGAATCAAGCTAAGTTCCGAATCGAGCTACTTCATTCGGAAGTCTAAAACTTCCGAACCAACCACCTTCATTCGGAAGTCTCAAACTTCCGAACCAAGCAGACACTTCCGAATCAAGCTAAGTTCCGAACCAAACCTCTTCATTCGGAAGTCCATAAGTTCCGAATCAAACACCTTCATTCGGAAACTTCCGAACCAACCCATAAGTTCCGAACCAAGCCTTCATTCGGAAGGTTCCGAACCAAGCCAGAAAGTTCCGAACCAATTGCTTTTCAAAAGTTCCGGATGAATGAACAGTAACTTCCGAATGAGTTGTCTTTGAGTAAGTTCCGAATCAAAGGTTAAAGTTCCGAATCAATTTTCCTTTTAGGTTACTGTTTGTCTGCTTTACTGTTCCTTTATGTTTATTGAACTTTAATTTCAATTTTAATTTTAGTCTTAATTTTAATCTTAAGTTTAATACAAGTCTTTGTTAATCATAATTAAAGTAATTGTCTTTGATTTAAATTTTCATTTCCACTTTTTATTAGACTAGAAAACCAAACCCTTTTATTTAGTAACCAAGAACAATCATTCCACTTAAGACCAAGATCAATTCGAGAGGATTCTGAGAGTAAAATTGAACCTAGCAAAAACCCTGTATCAGCCTTCCTCTTGAACCTTTGTCTTAATTGCTAATAAGACTTGTGCCCACTAATACATAAGACACTTCTTCAGGTCTTCTTAACATCTTCAGGTCTTGTAATCAGTAATAGTCTTGAGGAGTTAGTAAGCTATTATGTCATCACTTACTAACTCCATCATCCTTGATTCTTTGCACACTTACTGAGATCCGCCTCAGCTAATGACGAGTCTATCTTGTAGACTCTAAAGAACTCTAAAGAATGACACACTGAACTTATAACATACGTAAGTTCAGTGACTAACACTACTTAGGATACTTTACATCCAAATCCTGTGCAAGGGACAAATCAGGCACTGAATTGACCCAACAATCTCCCCCTATTTGGATAGAAAAGTAGCCTAAGTTAAATAGCAGTAAGTGAGCATAAAGGCTTCTTCTTACCTGCTATATTACAACAATGTACCAAGAATAACTAGCTCTACTAGTTCAAGTCATCCGCTAACTTGTATCGTCTTGTACCTGTTGTAGTTGTTACTGAACAGCAATGTCTGATCTTGTACTTTGAGAAACACTTGAACCAATTCCCTGATGCTTATATAGAACTCATAAAGGTAACTTCACCTTAGGTCATCAGTGAAGTATATTATATGTTTTGCCATAAAGACCATATGCTTCACCCTAGCATATATTAAAGTAGCATATTATATCAATGTAGATCATGAGTTCATTTACCTTCAATCAGAGAAGTGTGGTCAATGGTTGACGCAACAACCATAAAAGATCAGACAATGCAACTTGTTCAGCAACCCATCTTCAGTGACTTTGCTCAATCAGCCAAATGTAAACAGTCTGAGTCCCTGAAGGTTATGTGTTGTGTATGATAGTATGTATGTAGCTTGAGTAAACTTGATGTTTCTTCACATAAACATAAGTTTACCTCTGTCCTCGTTTCTCCCCCCCCCCCTCAAAATTTGCTAGGGAACCAAGCAACTTTTGACCGGCTACATACTAGTACACAAGCATAGCATGATGGTCTTCATCTCGCCTGAAATACAACTCCCCCTGAATTTCATCTCCTATCAACCACCTGATGTTATCAAACCCCTGTATAATAAATGTTTCATCAAACCCCTGTAACACAGCCTGGTCTCTCAAAAACTCTGTGGCTGTGGTTACAGCGGGGTAGGGGAGGGTGACAACTGCTGGGGTGGAGAGGGGGGCTGTGAACATATCTTCTTTCTTTGTCTTGGTGTGAGAAAAAAATCCTGAGTGACCAAGTCCTTCAACAGCTGAAGGCTCTGAAGATAGCATGTTGATCAGCTGGTCATCTTGCCAGCGAATCCCTGTTAAACAGTTTTTTTTTTTTTGGATTTTGGGTTGTGTGTTTTGTGTATGGTTTGGGTGGGTATATCACAGTTGCATGTGGATCACAGCGACATCAATATCACAGCGGTGTGTATGTCCGTGTTTCTCTCCCCCTCAAAATATGCAGCTTTAGCAGCATCTTTTGACTCCAATAAACCTCTCAACAAGCAAAGCCTAGACAGCTCTCATAGGACACTTGTGAACTGTGTCGCTGAACCCACAGACGATCCCTGATCTTTCAGCTGGAGTCATAAATGGCTGGGGGTTTCAGCGAACATATGTTGATATGTTGACAGGGGTTCGTTGTTGATAGGGGGTTCGCTGTTGACAGGGTTTTATATCTCTGATGGCAGGTTCATATAGTGACAGGGTTACAAGTGTTCTTTAAATGCAGCTGAAGGTTCATGATGGCCTGACAATCCAGCTGACCATGGGGGGTTCAGCTACCCTGGGGGTTCAGCTACCCTGGGGTTCAGCTACCCTGGGGGTTCAGCTACTAATAATTGGTTTACAAAGGTCAGCTAATGAAGGGGTCGCTGACAGGCTTGGGAGTTCAAAGACCTCTGTTGATAGATCCAGCAACATAGTTCAAACAGCTTGGCTGTCTATTCAGCGACCTCTGGGTGCTTTGACTGAGGGTCCGCTGACCTTGGGGTCTTTAATCAATGTTCAGAGACTGAAAGGGTTCACATTCGGGCTATTAAACCTCAGAGACCATTTACGTGAACAAAAATTCTAGCTGAACATTTTATCAGCTTCCTTTTAAGCTTTATACAGACACCACTACATCTTGTCAGCTTTTCGAAATATACCCAAGTCCCCATATCAGTCTTTGATTGAAATTTATATCACCACATCCATCTTCTATCAACGTCGAGTCGCCCATTTAAATGCCTATGATCTTTTGATAGAAAATATTATCACAGCCATTTGAGCAATTATCTCGATACCTTGCGACATCTTAAGCGCTTGAGTGATTTGGGTCAGCGGCTGCTGTTGATTTTCACATCCCCATTTCTTTTCATCAGCTTTTTTTTAATAGAAACTCATCTCATCTTTTCATCAGCTTTCTTTGAAGCTTAATACAGCCAGCACCGTTGGTCAGCAATTTTCTTAGCTAACATCCTGTTATACCTACTCCGCCTCTTTGATTTATTATCAGATTCCCAGTAAACCTAACAACAATCTTCATCCGCCGCCACCGTAAGTACTTCTTTAATAACCTTCCTCTACACAACCGTACGTGCATCGACCACAACCCATTCATTAATCTCATCGATAAACCAATATACAACCTATCGTTCCCATCTTTTTTATCATTATCCATATCCACAAATTCCAGCTCAAAATCATCAAAACAATAAACGTAACTCATTCATCTTTTCGATGAACTACCTTAATCAACAACAAAAGCAGCATCATAACTCATCGAATCGATGCATGACCGAAACACCTGACGACCCCATCAAAAAGAAAACAATCTTTAATTATAATTAAATTTCGTCATGTGGCCACTAGAAAGGAATTAACCTGATGGGTTTTGTTATTTTTTGTGGGACGGTGGAAGTTTTGGTAAGGTGAGAGACGGTGGTGTGTGGGGGTAGGGAGTAAGAGATGTTGTTTGTTTGTTTTGGATTTTGGAACTTGTGAAGAACCCACGTGAAGTGTAATTGGTGGGTTATTGATTTGTTGTAACGATGAAAATGGATCTGAGATGTGATGTTTTTGACAAATCTTGTTTTTTTTATTTGAAAGATTTGTATAGATCCGAATGAGTGGGTATGATTTGTTTGGTGAGGACGGTGGGTTTTGTTAGTGGGTATAAAGAGGGGTTTGGGTGGGGATAAGGTGGGAATAAGATAAAGTTTTGTGAAGATATGGTGTAACAGTAGTCAAATATCAGTAGTATCTCTCCCCCTCAAAAACTGCTACTGCATATGCAGTTATTGAACAAACTGATAAATTTGACTATGCTAAAAAAATGTTATTAGTAGCCATTCGAACGGATCTGGATAGTAAATTAATCCAACCCGCTCTGATACCAATTGTTGGTCCACGACACTTGTGCAAACATCGAGTCAATAAGAAACTATGAAGAACATTTGCACAATTAAACCAATTGACTAACTAATTACACAAGCTTGTACTTTTCATCGTATGTATATCTTATTAATAATGAATCAACAAATATACATGACTTGCCCGGTTGTTTGCGGAACAACAACCGGGCGATGAATGACAAACTAAACTCCCATGTTCATAGCTACCTAAGCTTATGCAACAATGGGAGGATGAAACCCTAAAACACTAAAGTATTACATGTTTGTTTCTGTGGGTGGGAGTCATTGACTATTCTATTACAAAGACCACATCTATATAGTGGGAGTGTGAAACTTCCTTGAGAAGCTTTACTAAAGTACAAGTAACCACCTTGTACTTTGTTGTCTTCATCTTTTGCACCTTTGACAAAGTAAGCCTTCCTCTTGAACCTTTGTCTTCATTGCTAATAAGACTTGTGCCCACTAATACATAAGACACTTCTTCAGGTCTTCTTAACATCTTCAAGTCTTGTAATCAGTAATAGTCTTGAGGAGTTAGTAAGCTATTATGTCATCACTTACTAACTCCATCATCCTTGATTCTTTGCACACTTACTGAGATCCGCCTCAGCTAATGACGAGTCTATCTCGTAGACTCTAAAGAACTCTAAAGAATGACACACTGAACTTATAACATACGTAAGTTCAGTGACTAACACTACTTAGGATACTTTACATCCAAATCATGTGCAAGGGACAAATCAGGCACTGAATTGACCCAACAGTTTTCCCCAGTATATGTTTAAGCTTATCAGTAATCATGTTAATAACTAAATAAATTTCCTGAGCATTATATACAAGCATGACCAGTTTATGTACTAGTTATGGAGGTACCGTAACCATGGCACTAGAGGCACCGGTGTCGTGACTCACATGCAGAAGAGTGATATCCTGCATCGTCCCTTCACGTTTTGGCCATTATTATTATCATGTCATGTGTGGCGTATGGATGCATCCTAGGCTTATCAGCTTACAAGTTATCAGGGTGAATGTGGTGTGTGCTCTACATCCTTCACATTGGAGCTGATCCCTCCACCTAGCACAGTATTTAGAGGTCACCCCTCTACAGTTATTTAGAGGTCACCCCTCTACAGCATGACGAGGTGACCCCTCCAGTTTTCATGCACCGTTGTTACATCACATGACCTATATAAGCTCTGGCAATTAAAATACAGTAAATGCATGTTTTCAGATTTAACAGATAACAGTTCAACTTTATTATTTATAAATCAGCCTTTACATATTATACACAGATTTCCGCTGCAACTTTACTTATCAGTCTTACAACTTCAGTATTTCATCATTTGTTTCATTTCAGTAATTCCTTATCATGTTTTATATCCGTTCACTGAGCGTTATGCTCAGCCGTAGTTCCCTTTCATGATCTAACGGTAGGTACATCAGGACGCTCTAAGGATTCTGAGAGCATGTTCATTTGGATGGAAGCTATCCAGACTTCTTACTTTATGTACTTACATTATTCTGCTTATTTGGACATTGTTTAGTCCTTTCTTTCAGTATTTTACTTTTCATGTTTTGGGCTTATGTTTGGATTGCCGATGTTTGATTCTTGTATTTCCTTTATGGTCAGTTAATGTTTTAGGACATTTACCTTATGCTTTGATGACACGCCGTAAATACACGTAACGGTCCACTTATCCAAGTGGGGTGTTACAATTATGGTATCAGAGAGCAAGGTTCGACCTGTAGGCTCTAAAACTTGACCTGTGACTAGTGGGTAGTCACATGGAACTTCCCAGATTTTGGCGTTGTTATCTTTCATGTTTCTCATGCATTTATCAGTCAGTTTTCTTCAGTTATCAATCGGTTTTCTTAAATTTCTTTTGACTAAGTAAAAGGTTGGTATAGGACTGGCCATATTTAGTCGCATGTGCTTTTCTGTGAATTTTGTATTGGTGAACCGACCCATATGCGTTCATCCTTACTAATGACAGATTCATGTTTCTAGTCGAATGTTATTAGGTGAGCTGACCCATATGCGTTCACCATTTCTCAGGACAAATTTCTTGCTTTTTAGTCGAATGTTGTTTTGTGAACCGATCCATAGTTGTTCACATTTGTCATATCATGACATTTCATAAAATCTTGGCAAGTATGAATTGGACTATAGCCATCCATATTTAGTCCCAGATTGTAAATTTCTATACATGACAGTTCTCAGAGAATTTTGACAAGTATGGATCGAACCAGAATCGCCCATACTTAGTCACATGTTTTCTCCTTTAAATTTGGTAGATTGAACCATATCCATCCACACCAGTTGATGTTAAACCTTAGTTGATTATATTTTCATGCTCTTTGTAACAGTCAAAGTTTATAATCTCAAGTTGATGTCATTTTCACGTTGATTCAATTTCATGTCTACTTACGAGGGTTTTATGTTCAGCAGAATGATAATGTTTTCATGCTAAGATACAAAAGGATTACAGTAAGATCCTGTTTCATGATAAATCATGTTTGATCTTCATCAATCATGTCTTTATGCTGGCCATTGTTGAAATTACATTTAATCATATTTTTGAACCTCCATACAACCAGCATTAAATCTACGCAGGAATTACCAGGCTATCATGTTACTCATTTCAGTTCAGTTACTACCGTTTAAATCAATTTATTTCTTTGATCATGTCAGACAATTGACACCAGTATCGATCATCCCATAAAATTTCCACCAGTGCCATGTACAGTATTCCATACGTACCCCATGTACAGTGTCTCAGATATGCTCCATGTGCAGTATTCATTTTGTACTTCATGTACAGTAGTCCATGAGTACTCCAGGTACCCTACTCCGTGGATATTGCTAATCGATTCTCAATCATCTTAGGCGTTTCCACTTGTCGATATTCTACCAGGTGTTGATGCTGCTCGTGAGTTGAAGATTTTATTAGATACTGATGCTGCTTACACATTGAAGACCTCACAATTGCTGATGTTGCTGATACTTTAGATAATTCTCAAGATGCTGATGCTGATGCTGTTTATACTATAAAGACTCCGCAGAGCAAGGACGAAAACTAAAAATTTGTAATTTCTGACAAGAATAAATTTCAACCATCAGACACTACCATTCTATTCCATGCCTTACTTCCTCAGTTAGCTGTCACACGTTACTCAGCTAATCTTCCAGTCGAAATAGTGAGAACCGGTAACCATCCGGCCACTCAGCAGAAATAGTTACTTGAATCATGGTCATGATAATGACAGTCATTAAATTGACAAACAAGGAAGTGGTGACAACCACCGTGCTAACAATTAACTAGTCAGTAACCATCAGAACTCCAGAACGGACGTGACCAGAAATACAGAGGTCAGCAGTCTAACCGGTCCGCCAACCTTAGCAGTTACCAAAATTTTCAGCCTTGTTCAGTTTCACCTACTTAAACACATGTTAAGACATCAGTCAAGACAGTACCCTTTTTGAAGACATTTTTTTCAGGACACCAGTCATGGTACATGTCATAAGAGTGTCGTCTCTAGGTACGAGTCAAGACTCATAACTTTAGTATATCTTCTAAACCAGACCCTCAGAAATGCAGGGTACCCTCTAAGGGAGTATACCCGTTTTGTCATGACACGCATAAATCAGACCATTAAAAATTCAGTTACAACCATTGGAGTATTATTCAGGTTAGACAAACAGTATTCATTCTGTAAGGTTACAGATGAACACATTCAGTGAAAGTCGCAACGTTTACTTCATGTATTCTATGTCATCTTTATCTTAAATCATGTATTACCTACCTCTCAGCCAAAAAAGACTCCACAGTATCACCATATGTATTAAAGTTTTATTTTCAGTTAAAGACGAGATCCGTCTTACTAACTACTAAATATGTTCATTATATAACCTGCTAGAAAAAATCAGTACAAATTGTTTCTGCTTTACAAACACGTGGATTATTATCCTATATCTGCGAAGAATTTCTAGTCACCATTCATGATGTGACCTCTGAAGTTCCTTAAATCCATGGTCAGCAGATTTTTCTAGAGTTTTCAGATGTATTTCCAGAAGGGTTTCCTGAAATCCCTCCTAACAACGAGACAATGTTTAGCCTCGAGCTTGTTTCAAGGACAAAACCTGTTTTCAAAACTCCTTATCGCAGGGCTTCAGCTGAGTTAAAAGAGTTGCAGGATTAGCTGCAAGAGTTGCAGGAACGAGGTTTTATTTGCCCTAGTGCACCACCAGGAAGTACACCGTTTCTGTCTGTCAGGAAGAAGGCCGGTAACATGAGATCATGTATCGACCACAAAAATTTGACAAGATCACCATTCATATAGCGACGTTCATTTCACGTATAGAAGGTTTATCTGATCTGCTACAATGCCTTAAGCATTTTTCCAGAACAACTCACGATCATGCTACCATCAGTGGTGAGAGAAAGAACATGATGTTTCCAACACTACTTTTGCACACGTTATGGTCTCTCTAAAATTTTGATTTATACTTCTGAGCTCTAAATGATCCATCTATTTACGAAATTGATGAATCAAATTTTCCATGAATACTTAGACAAGTTCGCTAGTATATTTACCGATAACATCCTGATCTGCTAAATTCTAGAGAAGAACATGAGAATCATCTTTTCATGATTCTGTAGATTCTTCGATAGGAGAAAATTATATACACAGCTTTCCAGATGTGTATTCTAGTTGAACAAGGTGGAATTTCTGGGCCACGTTATTTCCAACAGAAAATTTCAGAAATCCTGTGAAGGTGAAGGTCATCACCAGATGGTCAAGACCGACGTCTGTGACTAAAGTACAAAACTTTTCTAGAAATCAGTTGACTGCTACCGTAAAAATTGATAACAGTTCGCACGATTAGCTTTCCTTGACTAAGCTTACACATAAAGGAGATGGCATACACTAAAATTTTGTATTCCATAAGATCCTATGCTAGGAGAGATCTAATTTACCGAGACTCATAATTCTTCCATGACTATTCATCTAGATTCCACCAGAATGTACCATAATCCCAAGCAGAATTTTGATAGAAGCAGTATAACACATTGATGCAGATATGTTCATATCCAGATGCCTGACATGCCGCAGGTTCAAGATAGAACGCCGTCATGCTAGTGAGTTATTACAACCATTATAAATTTTGAACAAAAATGAGACAAGATTTCATGAAGGTTGTTATCAGTTACCATAGACTCAGGAGAAGTATGAGACTATCTAAGTCATTGTCGACCATTTAACCCAGCCTACACGATTTCTTTCATCCGAAAGGATTACGCAGTAGCGGATCTGCAGAAAATTCAGCAGTAAATCGTATGATTTCACGGTATTCCATCAACAATCATATCAGATAGAAATTCATTTTCACGTTCACGCTTATGTTCATCTTTACGTTTACGTTTACTTTCACGTCTACGTCTCACGTACACACTTATGATTTTGTTCATATGTTGTCCATCTCATGATTTACGTCTACGTTCGCATTCATGACATCGTTCACGTTCAGGTTCGCGTTCCATCTCAGTATATACGTCCTAGGTCTTGTACCGGATTTGGTTACACAAACTTTGAGAAACCAGACTCAAGTTTAGCATAACTTTTCCATACCCAGGCAGACGTTTCACGTCTCAGGCCGTATCGTTTGGCATTCCTTCCTCAGTCAGCATACGTTCATGATAAGTCCTAGTACCACGTTCACAGTATGTTTCACGTACCCAGTTCACAGTATGTTTCACGTATCACATTCATGATATACTCGATGCACAGCGAGCCTCATATTATCGCGAACCACGTTCACAATTGCTCACGTAGCACGTTCACAATTGTTCACGTAGTTCGTCCCAATATGTTTTCAACAGCTTTGCTCAGAGATATAGAAGTCATCTTTTCATGTTAATTGTACATATCGTTTCATGTATCCTACGTGTTATATTTTATTCATTCGATCAGATTCAGAAAATCCATCTCAAGTATGGAACCAGAAACTATTCAGTATCGTCAGGACAGGGTCATTAGGACCAAGATTTTCATTGTGTTTAGACTTTGAAGGAATCTTTTCGAGCGGGAAGCCACTTGGAACGGAGGAGTTCATCCGGACTTCTCATCCTTTTCCTTCCATAATTTAGTTATGTTCTTACAGTCATTTTACGTTCCATGCCCTCTCGAGCCATGTCACGTTCCATGTTCTCTTCAGTCGTGTCACGTTCAAGTCCTTTCAGCTTACATGTCTTTTCAGTTTACGTCTTCTTTCAGTTCTTATAACCAGCAACATTATTATCTCTAATTCAAGGACGAATTTTCCTTTTAAAGGAGGAGAATTGTAAAACTGCATCATTATCGTGTCTCTAATTCGAGGACGAATTATTTTTTTAGAGGGGAAAAATTGTAAAACCCGCATTTAAAATCCATGAACATTAATTTCAAGCAATCATATTCATCTAAAACAGTACGTAAATTATTATTTATTCATAAAAATAAATAATATTTTTTATTCAAGTGTTACAGTTATTATTATTTCGTAAAATAGTTATTTATTCAAAAACCATTATTTATATATGTCGGAATTTAAGACACGAACACGTATGTCAAATTTTAAACAAGAAACGAAACAGGCTTTTGGGCCGCAGCTTCTATTGCAAAAGAAAGGGAAAAACTAGGCTTTTGGGCCCAGCCTATTTTAATTACTAGGAAAGCAGGGAACATTTTTACCCATTTAAAAAAAAAAACAAATTAGGGTTGTGGCTGTTCTTGTGGCTGCTGGCAGAAAATCCAAAACAAAAAGGAGGACGGAGATGTGTTATATTCAGAGTCGCTTGATTTTGATTTTGTATTCAAGTATGTATTGTTGTGATTGTCTTTACGGTCATTCACGACTTTGGTGTCGATCACGATGAGAACATCTATAGTCGGGCTCATGTTGAACTGGTTATACGTGAATACTTATATGAGTTTTGGTTTTGTTGGCTACAAGCTCTAGTTCTGTTCGAGTTGTCGTAATTCATGCTTCGATTCAGTTTTGTTCATGCATGGATTTCGGTTCTCTGTTTTTGATTCGATGGCGGGTTATAGTTCATGATACGGTACACTCTTGCGTTACATCTAGATGTTGAGTACGTATGAGTTTCGGTTCATGCGTAGGTGTTGGTTTTCATTGTTCGCGATGTGGTGAAATGTCCTCCTTCATCCGCGGGAAGTTAAGATTTATGTTTTGTTATTACTTAGCTAACATTGAATCTTGTCATTTGTGTTCGACTTGGTCTTCGCATCCGTATCTGATTCTTGTCTCGGTGTCGATCGTTTCTCGTCTCGATGTGAGGTAATCTTAAATATTAACACTTTCCTTAAGTTTATAAGACTTCGGGACGATATGGTTTAGATGGAGAGAACGTTATACAATAGAAGTATAAAATAAATTCATAGTAGCATGTCTTAAATATGCTCTCTAACATAGGAACGTAAATCATAATGGCAGTACCATTTAATAACAAACTTTAATGGTTTTAATATGAGGTGAAACATGGGAAGATAAAAGAAATCATGTTTGCATATTTGTTATGCGAATCGAGATTGAAGACATGGTATCTTCGTGTGATTATTTATGATTTTATGATTTTACCCCTAAACTATCTTAAACATTGTCAAATAATCCCTCGTGATTTTACAATGACACTTTATCCCTGAAATTGTTAAATGTGTACAACTTATGTCCCAATCACATATATAAAAGGGTAGTCACATACTTAGTAACTACCATTATTTCTCATTAGTTATATAAATAATTGTGATGGAAGATAGGAAGGATACTAATATTAGAAAAAAACTATTAAAGGAAAGACACGATAAATCACGAACAAATAACTCATATCATGAACAAGCAACTCATACATGTCCTTTAACATATAGATCACGTGAAGTTGGAGTAGTTCAGTCCGTTATCCATCCCTCTCGCTTGTTGGATACAAAGGTACGGATTTTCCGTCCTCTCAGTAAGGACTTTCTTTCCTATGCATGATTAGGATTCCCCGTCTGCAGCCAAATGTTTTCCCCAGTATGTGTTTAAGCTTATTAGTAATCATGTTAATAACTAAATAAATTGCCTGAGCATTATATACAAGCATGACCAGTTTATGTACTAGTTATGTAGGTACCGTAACCATGACACTAGAGGCACCGGTGTCGTGACTCACATGCAGGAGAGTGATATCCTGCATCGTCCCTTCACGTTTTGGCCATTATTATTATCATGTCATGTGGGGCGTATGGATGCATCCTAGGCTTATCAGTTTACAAGTTATCAGGGTGAATGTGGTGTGTGCTCTACATCCTTCACATTGGAGCTGATCCCTCCACCTAGCACAGTATTTAGAGGTCACCCCTCTACAGTTATTTAGAGGTCACCCCTCTACAGCATGACGAGGTCACCCTTCCAGTTATTCATGCACCATTGTTACATCACATGACCTATATAAGCTCTGTCAATTAAAATACAGTAAATGCATGTTTTCAGATTTAACAGATAACAGTTCAGCTTTATTATTTATAAATCAGCCTTTACATATTATACACAGATTTCCGCTGCAACTTTACTTATCAGTCTTACAGCTTCAGTATTTCATCATTTGTTTCATTTCAGTAATTCCTTATCATGCTTTATATCCGTTCACTGAGCGTTATGCTCAGCCGTAGTTCCCTTTCATGATCTAACGGTAGGTACACCAGGACGCTCTTAGGATTCTGAGAGCATGTTCATTTGGATGGAAGCTATCCAGACTTCTTACTTTATGTACTTACATTATTCTGCTTATTTGGACATTGTTTAGTCCTTTCTTTCAGTATTTTACTTTTCATGTTTTGGGCTACTGTTTGGATTGCCGATGTTTGATTCTGGTATTTCCTTTATGGTCAGTTAATGTTTTAGGACATTTACCTTATGTTTTGATGACACGCCATAAATACACATAACGGTCCACTTATCCAAGTGGGGTGTTACAACATGTCTAGATGGATCTTTGCACGTCTGTGTGTGTGTGTGTGTGTGGGGGGGGGGGGGGGGGGGGGGGGGGGGGGGGAGTGACCGTGGCAACACTAACCGATGCACCATCGGATCTAGGTAGATGTGTCGTGCCAACGCCCCATACGACGGCCTTTCCTTTTGTCTTCTTCTTGAGAGCAGTCCCATTTGCATGTAAATCAAACACCTCCTGTAGAGGCACTTCTTTTTTCCAGCTCTAATGGGTTCAAGGCACCACGCCCACGGGCAAATACTAGACCTTGGGCTGTGATATTTTCAGGTACAAATCCGGCTGAGTCTTAGAGTTCTTACCTATGTGACTGCACAAGGTTAACCCAGTTATGATGACGCTGTTCGGATAGTCTTGATCGCGATCATCCATGCCGATATCAGGGAGCTCGACTTCCTTCAACTTCCCCAAGGCGGCCTCAAACTTCTTTGTGGCCTACGGATCATAGTTCTTGATATCAGACAGTTGCCCCTTTACTAGTCCGTCATCCGCAACATCTTCCAGAGCCTCCGTCTTGCACGAGCAATTTCCGCATTCACGACCTCTGTGAAGATGGCACACACATTAGTTGATTCCAGTGCGCCCATTGCTGCTAATCGCAGGACGTGATTGATCAACCAACGACACTCGACTATTGTGGACATCA
The DNA here is from genome assembly GCA_025667525.1 of Glebionis coronaria. Lineage (NCBI taxonomy): Eukaryota > Viridiplantae > Streptophyta > Magnoliopsida > Asterales > Asteraceae > Glebionis > Glebionis coronaria. The sequence goes on from CM046880.1 coordinate 790,697, forward strand.
AGTAAGGGAAAAACTCTTCGGCATATTCCACATTCAGTTGCAGTAGCTTATCCTCTTGATCATGAAGTTTGGAATCCACCTTTGAGGCCAGCGCATCCAGGTTATCAAAAATTTCCTTTGCACCTGTTTCAAGATGACCCATGGTCACTTGTTTCAGGCCTTGAGGTCGCTGTGTTCACTGCGCACCTGAGCCAATTCTGCAGTTAGCTTGGCTTTTTCCCACTCAGAGTCTCGGAAGTGGAAGCTTCTACTTATGCATGTGCCTTTGCTGCAGCCAACTGCATCTTTAAAGTCGCGATCTGAGCATTTTTCTCAGCAAGTTCTTTGGCGCTCTCGGCTTGGATACTTGTTGCTCGCTGCACTTGGTCTATGAACACTTGTTGCTCGCTACACGGAAAAGACTAACTGAGGGTTCTATCGCTAGTAATCTACAGTTTATCTCAAAATTTGATATCTTCGCCGCATCTACACAGTGCAACTGCGATATTTGGATTTGGTAGTATAAAAGGACATTCGCCAAAAAGGACGATAGCGGCACACGATTATTTGCAAACTCAAAAAATCGAGTGTACACTCCTACTTTCCCATCGGGAAAGTTCACGATGAGGAGGTGTCTCCCCAGTACTTCCTGATGGAGCGCTTATGGAATATTGGATTCCGACGTGAACTAGCGGAGTTCTTCGTCGGAAAACACAGAGGTGATTTCTGATAACAGCTTTATCATTGCGAAGTAGATTGGGTTGGAGTCGCGGTGTTTCTTACCTTGGTTGCTTAAAAATCGTGCTTGGATCGTGGTTATAGAGTTAACAATGGAGTTTTGAGCCTTTTCACTGTGTGAAAAACAGTAAAAGCGGCTGGCCTTTTATATCGTATATGCTAGGGTTACACTGTCATGGATTATTGATAAATGTCACCCACTTGCTGATCTAACGACTAGTGAACCACTTGGTTAAAAACTGAGACTCATGTTGTGGCGGCTAAATTTGAAAACCGGTGAGTGCGAAACAACATGAGACATAAAACTTGCCAAAAATCCATAACATAAGATTTTAAATATGCACAACTTTAAAACCATATAGAACAGAAGTTGTGGCACAAGTGCATAAAAACAGTAGGTAATCCGATACGACAAATGAGAAAGTGGAATAGAGAATCGTAGCCTGGTGATCGAATCGTAGCCTGGTGATCGGTACACATCTCAGTCATCAAAATGCAAGTCGCCATATCACGGCCTAACAATAGCAAATGAGCATTAAAACACGAAAAAAACAGATTGTAATAAAAAAAAGTACATACTAGAATAAAAGATTACTTACTTATGTATATTGGACTTGGCCTTAAAGTCTTGGTAGGTACTACTAAGACCTTGTTTAAAGTTTGAAAATTGCCTCTTTAATAAGTTTATTGCCTTCAATTCGTTTTGCCCAATTTCTCTTTTTTTGACATCTGCCTTAAACTTCAAACCTCCATTCTCACCAGGTCTGAAAATTATATTTGTATGTTTCGCATCCTCGGAAACAGAATCTTTCATCACTGGTTCCTTAACTAACAATTTACGAGAGAACGCAACAGGCTTATACGAAGCAAACTGTTGTAGATTTTGAGAACCATGAATTGCGTCTTCATTCTCATCGGCAAGAGAAACGATATGATCCTTACAACTTTGAGACGCAACTTGATTAGCCATCTTCATTACTTTATCACACTCGAGATCAATTTCAGAGTCAGCAGCCATGTTATCTTCTTCCAACTTGCGGGTTTCATGCAATGTCATAACAAATGAGATAGGAATAACAGGCCCAACTAAAGAACTAGTCGGCTTTTGTTTATCTGACCATTTACTACTACGGGATGACGGAGACCGAAAGAAAAAAGGGGGCAAGTGAGATTGTTCACATGGAACTTCCAAGAACTCACACGGTACATACCCGAGTGTTTCAGTGTCATTTAGGAGATCTGAATATGTACAAAAACCAAATCGTAACATCTTTTTAGGCATGTTTGCCCACAAACTTCTTAAAGCAATTTCATGTATGCTGGTTGGCAAGCTTATGTCTTTGAAAACATCATGAATAGTCATAGATCCTTGCGATGCAAATGTAACCAACTTTTGGCATATCTTTTCATGAAATTCCTGCCCAAATGAGGCTTCTTCATGACTTCCATTCTCAATGTTATTAACGAATTCTTTACTCAAGGTTTGGGCAAGATCCGATTTTAAATATGAATTGAGCCACTTAAATGAAAAGTAATGGTAAACCTTCTTAAACTTATAGTCTTCTTCAACCCTATCATACAAGGTAGAATCTTTGAAATTCAAATCTCGCCCTTTGTGACTTTTTTCTGAAGTTTGTGAAGAATCCCACGAGGCACAATACTTGTGTGATTCAAGATTCCCTAAGGATGTTAATGTAACAAGTGAAAATCCACCAAGACCATCTGGTTCAATCAATTTAGAGGAGATTTCTTTGTCAAGAATGCCGAAACCCAAAAGAAATTCTTTATTTTGTTGCCAATTTGGAAACTCAGCCTTAAAAAAATCCTGTTTTAGAAGGCAAGTACCACAAAGACATTCATCTGTAACCATAGAAAGATTGGAAGGGAGTCCCCAGGCATAATTTTTTTTGCCAAATTCCGTTACATGGGAAGAACTCGCCTCTATAACTTCTGGGCCATAGCAAAAAAGACTACATTCCCCATTCCAACATGACCCCAACAGAATTCCATAACCTGCTTCTGAAGCCCAACTATATGTAACGTCATTAGATTGTGACCTCAAATCAGACAGACGAGAAACCATAAGATTGCTCGGGTTAGCCACATTATGGGCCCAAAGTAGAATTGGAGTAATTGGTTTTCTTATATCACAAAGGTAAAGCATGTGATCGGAGGCTAAACTAAAATAAAATCGATCATGAGCAACAACAGAGAATGCGAGAAATCTGTTGTTCCCTCCGTGTTCAGTTCCAAGTTCTAACAAAAGAGTGACTTTTGACTTGTTATCTTCAACAAGAAAAACAGCACTTGTGTGAACCACAATCAGAATTCTTGGATGCCAACTAAAATCAGAACTCAACCACCCTCCTTTCTCAGAAATCACAGATTCATCCCATAAAACCTTTAATTTTTTCCAGCTTAAGGCTGGAGATGATGATACGGAGTCGCGGCAAGATTCCAAATCAAATAAATACAAAACACCCGTATCTAATAAGACCACACTCTCCTCAGGTAAATGTGGGCTCCAACAAGCGTTCACGATTGCAGAACTTTTAAATAATTTATTGCCAATCAACTCCAATCTCGGTTTAATTTTACTAGATTGCTTCACTCGGATTCTAATGCTGTAGTAATGTATGGAATAGGTGGTGGTCACCAACATGTACCCAATCGTAGATTCAACTGAAAAAATTAAACCATGTTTCCATATTTAAAAAGCGAGACCCATAAATTACTACACTATGAATGAGGAAGTACTAAATGATATACCGAAGTGAAGTAGTTTACTTAAATAATGAGAACATACTACGCCAATAAACCGACTTTTGCAAAATATCCAACTAAATATAGCAACAGTATTTCCTTGGATGAATGCCTCAACGAATAAAAGAGCCTAATATGTTAATAAATAGATATACACAATAGATACCTGATGTGCATTCACAATCATGCAGTTGGCTAACAGAGATATTCACAATCCGATGACTCAATGCATCAGTTATACCACAATCTCCTCCACTCACTTTTAATTGGGAATTTCTAACAGACAAAACAATGAACCCAACTTGATCTGCGTTGGAACCAGTAGGAAAGAATGCCAGTGTCGAATCTGTACCAGGGCATCTCATCAACTGAAGGGAATTGTGTGCAACAAGTGTATCCGGATTTGACGAAGTGGATGAGAGCTGTGACATAATAGAATTGATCGTGGAAGGAAGGATGGAGGAGGATGTATCTAGAAATCTCGAAAATCTGTTGTTAAGGGAAGTAGGAGGGATTTGAGGATCGACGAAAGGTATATTGAAGAGATGATCATGGTTTTGTCGTTTAAAGATCAAAGGTCCAACCTTTTTAGCAGCATCGTTTTGGAGGAGCAATGGTGGAGAGTGGGTCGATGAAATCGGCCATAAAGATTTCCATTCCTCTGAGGCGTTCATCATCTTGTATTAGATAGCTTAAGACTATACACAGAATAAACTGCAAACACACAAATATAATATATCATCAGTGAGCAATTCTGAAAAGAAAAAAAAATATCATTATACTTGTAACACAAACATCAACCACTATTTACTGTTCAATAAAGATTATAATCCCGTTAGTTTTATCCGTTGTTCTTTAATGACTATCCTTCTCTACAGTCGGCAACCATATAAATAGTGTACAATGTCTAAAAAATTGGATAGAAGTTGTCTACTGTTTTGTATGTATAACAAACTATTTGCAAACACTAGAAAACTAGGGAAGCTATCTTTCGTCACATGAAGGCAAATTGCGGACTACTTTAAGAAATTAACAAACTAGGAAACTACTAGCATTACAGTATGATCAATCCTTGTCAGCATAATGACATTACGATCTCAATACCATCTATCTACAGCAGAAAATAATTAAGCTTTATGAATAAGAGGAGTGGATTCACAAAGTGGGAATCCAGGAACCTAAAATACAACCCAACAAAATATAACAACACGTAATATTGAATGAACCGTTCAAAATAGGTCACCGGATAAATTCACAAATTCACGAACGCTCAAGTAATCAAACATGGTAAAATTCATAAGTAATCTAATTATTTAGTTTCTTCTGTATAATTTTTAATGAAAACAAGAAACAACAAAAAATACAGAAGACTAATCAGATTTTAGTTACATCTATCAAGCTTTAGCAATGTTGGTTCTAGAAATTATCGAAGCGAAGTAGCAATGATATTCCATTAAAACATATAGGTATCGGAAATGAAGTCAAGCACTGGTATTATATAGTAAGAAAAGGTAAATTAACCTGTGTGCAAAAATTGATTTAGAAGAGCAATGGCTTTGGCGGGAACGGATTTATATGTTCTTCTTAACCAAACACTTTAGCAGTAGTTTTTAGGGTTTTCTCATCTCTAACCTTCCAAGTCACATATATGTAAATGACAATCTTGTGAAAAACAAATGAAGAAATTAACAATCACTCCCAAAATAAACTGATTCTTGTTAATTTGCATTTATTCTTATTCATTCTCAATCCACTTTTTTAATGGCTTTGATCATGCTACCATTTTTGAACTTCAATGACTCCAACAAAATAGTTTCAGTTTTGAAATATTCCAAGAGCATAGTATTCTTTTTTATTAAATGGACTTATATCCAATGTTTTAAAACCTGGATTTTAAATTGACCCGGCTAAGTTACCGGTTCAACCACCGGCTCAAACCGGTCTCATGAAGAAAGTGCAAATAACTCTCAAACACCAAGATAGCACCCCAAACAATTTTTAAGTCGATCTAAACAATAATAAATTCAATCAAAAGATTTCATAGCTACAATTTAGAAAAGAAGAAGCAAAAACAATCAAAGTATAACTCTTAACTTGATATGCTACAAAAATCAGTTTATATATTATAAAACTCTAATGAATTTTTTTACCAAAGTTCAATTAACATCAAACATCATCATTATCATTTCACAAATTAACATAAAACTATGTTTGTACATAAAACAAAGTTGAACCAACTCAAACTATAATTCCCTAAATAATTAATAACATTTAAAGTAAAGTAAATCGGAAAACGTGAAGGTTATGGCTATGTTTGGCAAAAGCTTTTTTAAAACTTTTTCAGAGCTGTTAGCTTTTTTGTTAAAAAAATAATCTAATAGCTCTGTTTGGTATAACAATTTTAAGAGCTGTTAGCTTTTTATTTTCACCAAGTAGCTCTTAAATAAAAAGCTGTCTGATACAGCTTTTTAAATTGTCAAGAGCTGTTAAAGATGTAGATTACTGATATACCCTCCAACTATATTATAATTTATTTAAATATGTCCTTTTAAGTCATTTTACATTATAATTTTTACAGTTAACAGCTAATATACCAAACACTTCTATTAAAAATAGAGCTTTTTAGTAAACAGCTTACAACTAATTTTACCAAAATAGCCTATATGTTGTGGGGATTTTGGCAAATTTGTGCGTGAGAAATGAAAGAATCATGACTGGTGTTAGTTATTGGGGAAACAACAACAAATTATTATTTAAAAAATGAAAATGAAACAAAAGCGTTTTGACACAGCCGGTTTTCTTAATCGGGTCGATCCGGGTCATAAAAACCCGACGGTTTAATCCGATTCCGAATACGCCAAAACCCCGTTGATATCTAGACCGGTCCTTCAACCGGTTCCCGGTTCAACCCGATTTTTAAAACATTGCTTATATCTTAATAAATCAACTTGCATTGTTAACTGAAATTTTATGTACCCATTATTAGTTCACAATAAATAATACGATAATAAGTTCACATGAGTCCGGTTATTTTGAAAACTAGTTTTTTTGTTGGAATCTAAGGGACTAATCCTAGTCATCCATTACCTAAGATTAAAAAAACACTATGGGACTATTTTTGCCAAAATGTCCAAAATTTGCAAAAAAACGGCGGAAGGACTAAATTGTAAATATGACGAAAATTGGTTATCACAAGTGATATTTCGTTACTAATAAAAACAATGAAATATCATTAGAGATAAACCAATGAAATCACTATTGATATTTCATTAACATAGTCACTGCGCAATATCCCAATGATATTTTATTGTTTTATTAACAGTATTGATTTTCGCTAGTCAAATATCACTAGTGATAATTCATTACTCCGTCATATTTATAACTTTGGTACCTCCGCCCATTTTTTCAACTTTTGGACATTTTGGCAAAAATGGTTCCTCCGTGTTTTTTTAAATCTTAGGTTAATCTTTACCATTAGATCAAAAATAGATGAAGGGTGGGGATTTGTCCCTTGGTTTCCACCAAAAAACAAGGATGCAAAATAACTTTTCTCAAGTTCACATACTCACTAAAGGAACTTTTCATTTTTGACATTAAACAACGAATGTGTAAACTATTATAACATTGCCTAAACTTCAAATTCATCTTTTGTTAGCCGAATGGAGCGCTGCAAGTCCCTTCCTCTGCATTCTCCAAGACTGAAACACCCCCAAATTTCACAAGGCAGCGGAATATCAATATTGGGTGTTACTTTATAGCACATCGCACACAGTCATAGAAAACGACCTCAAAAAAGACGTTTTATAAAATAAACCATTCGATAATTTTATAAATATCAGAGTTCAATAAAAAGAGGTCCCAACAATTCATACAAACTTTTAATAAAAATATAAATGTTTGCCAAAGTTATCGAATGGTAATTATTTGTTTTGCCTTTACTTTACCTCGCATGACTCCATGCTCCAGCTGCTCTTAAACCTGAGATAAAACATACTAAGAAGTCAACACAAAGGTTGAGTGAATCCATAGAGTTTAAATGAATAATAGGTGAACACAAGAATTTTTAATTATCTCAAACTTTCGGATCAGACAAGTTGTATATATATAAATGCATTAAGCTCACGCCACTGAACGTTAACCACAATCAAACCGGAACCTCCGGCGCCCCTACAAACAGGTAATATTACCAACAACGACCCTCTTATACATAATATCCCTTTCAGGTGGTACCACTTATGGATACAGACGCTCGGATAGGGGTGTGATAGGTGTGTAAACACCCATCTTTTCTACCACTTAATTACAATAATAACCGGACCAAAACGTGTATTTTATGTCTTTTATGTCGGAATTATGCGTGGTTTGTGTTTTTGTTGTGATTTAGGAAGAAATTGTGAAAAGTGGAGAAAACGCGAGAATTCACGGGCATTCACGGCTTTTATTGAAGAAAAAGATGAAAGACGGAGTCAAGAAGTCAAAAGTGGAAAAAGAACGGAAGTCCAAGACCAATTCTGAAGATTTATCGAAGAAAAAGTCAAAAGACGGAAGTTTATCAAAAGCCAAGAAACTCAAGTCTATTTTATCGAAGAAATTAAAGACGAGTTCAAAAGATATCCCGAGCCACAAGTCCTTAAAGTCCAAATTTAAAAGAAAGATTAGAAGAAAATGACTAATGACGCAATTAATGAAGATTAAATGAAGGAGGGACTTAATACCGCAATTAACAAGAAATGAAGGAGGGGAGGAAGCTTCCTTAATCCTCCCCTATAAATAGTTTAGATTGTTAAGCATTTGTTTTTGTTGGCTAATATTGACAATTAGTCCTTCCACCTTTATTTACCTTGTCAATTTAAATACTTGTCATTTAATTACCTTGTCTTGCACCTTAATTACCATTTAATTCAAGTAAGTTTTTCTTTTTAATTCTTGTCAAGCTTTATCTTTATCTTGTTAATCTCATTCTTCCTTTCTTAGTCTTTGATTGTTATTGTTTATGTTTATGTTCTTGATTTTGATTGATTTATTTAAGTGGGTTTTGATTATCTTGATCTTTATTGTTTGATTTGTTGTTTTGGATTGATTGTTTATGTTTATTAGATGTTTTGTTATTAGTTTGGTTTAATCTTTTTGTTGATTTGGTTGAGTTTTTGTTTGATTCGTGCTATTTTCTTATCCCTTGTTTTTCGGTTTATGGTTACTGTTCTTCCCCTGAGATCAAGCCCAGAAATATTTCGAGTAAGGTCTTGCCTGTTTGTGCTCTATTCGGAACATTAACATTCCGAGTAAAGGTTTAGAAGCTAGGCTTATGCGCAATATTCTATATTCCGAGTAAGGGTGATTTTCCGCATAGACCAGAGATTCCGCGTAGGAGTTTTATTCAGAATAGAGACTTTCCGAATAGGACTTCCGAATAGCAATTTATTCCGAGTAAGGCTCACATTCCGAATAGGGTGACAATATTCCGCACAGGGAGCATTATTCCGAATAGACTTTTATTCCGAATAGGTCTTGATATTCCGAATAGGCTGGATTTTCCGAATAGGCCAAATATTCCGAGTAGAACTTTATTCCGAATAGGGACAGCTATTCCGAATAGAGGATTATTCCGCATAGGAGGTTTATTCCGCATAGGGTCAATTATTCCGAGTAGACAAATATTCCGAATAGGGCTAATCTTTCCGAATAGGTGACAGATATTCCGAATAGCATTTATTCCGAATAGGAGTTTATTCCGGATAGGGAAATCTTAGTTTTTAGTTTTCTGCCCTTTCATTTTAAGCTTTATTTTTCCCGCCTTTTTCTTAATTGCACTTTAAGTTTATTTGCCTAGTTTAAGATTTAGTCTTAGTTGCGTTTTAAGATTTTGCCTTAGTTAGATTTAAGTTTGCGTTATTTACTTTATTGCCCTTTAATTTTAGTCTCGCTTTTAATTACTTGCACCATTTATTTTAATTAGACTTAGATTTACTTTTAAGTCATTTACTTTAATTGTTTCGCACCTTTTATTTTCAAAACTACAACGACACATCTTTGTTCCACCAAAGTTCAACTGAGTCACACATTAAACATAAGTTTTTCAATTCGAAGAGATTGGTATAACGAATCTTTTTAACCTGAGTAAAATCGAGTTATTAAATGGCGCCGCTGCCGGCTCTTTTCGTAAAGATCAACAGTTTTTTGTGAGAGACACGTTGCTTTTTGGGATCCGTTCACTTGTGAACGTTATTTTTCTTGCATAAAAATTTCAAAAAAATCATAAAAATTAGAAAATTGATAAAAAACCATAAAAATTAAAAAGTTCAAAAATCCAAAAAGATTTTATCTTTATTGTGTATATATATTGTTTTTGTGTTTGGTTTTGTTTTCTTTTGCATTTTCAGGTGTATGCGTACTAGATCTTCTAATTATCAAGAGCCCGAGCCTCAAGAAGATTTAGATATGGCAGGTGTCAACAACAACAACATGCCACCGCACCTCAATAATAATAATAATAACAACAATGCTCTTCCACAGCCCGATCTTCGGACCATGGAGGAACTTTGTCAACCAACCATGTTTGGACGAGGAGGACCGATTGCGCCGATGCAAATCAACGCTCCTGAGTTTTCGTTGAAGCACCACATGATTCAGCAAGTACAAACAAACCCATTTAGAGGATTGCCTGATGATGATGCCAACAAACACCTCGACAAGTTCATTACAATCACCCAGAGCATGAAGTTGGCTGGTGCCACTATGGATGAGCTTCGCCTACAACTCTTTCCACACACTCTATTACATCATGCCGAGAAATGGTTTGATCGTCTCCCGAAGAATTCTATTCACACTTGGGATGACATGACTCAACGCTTTTTGTCGCGCTACTTTCCACCATCCATGGTCACAAGCCTTCGCAATCAGATCAGCGGTTTCATGCAAGATCCCGATGAATCTCTTTTTGATGCATGGGAGAGATATAATGTCTTGATCGACCGTTGTCCAAACCACAATATGCTTCCGGTCACCTTGATCGATACTTTCTACAACGGATTGACTTTTCGAGATCGTGATACGATCAATGCAGCCGCCGGTGGCACATTCATGAAAAGGAGACCCGAGGAGTGTAGAGAGTTAATTGAAAACATGACTACTCATCATAAGAACTGGGATTCCTCTGCTTCTTCTAGAAACAACACGAGAGTCAATGTTTCTTCTACCTCAGCAAACCCTGAGATGACCGAACTCACCCGCATGATGGCTGAAATGAGCAAAAGTATTACGCTTCTCGCTTCAAACCAACAACAACAACAAGTTAAAGCGGTTGCTAATCCTTGTGAAACATGTGGCGGTCCTCACTCATACACCGATTGTCCTTCGACACAAGGAAATCCGGAAAATGTGTATGCAGCTTACGGTAATTATTCACCGGAAAATTACCAAGCTAGACAACAAGGGGATAGAAATCTACTGAGCTACCGTTCCAACAACTACCTTTCACCCGGTTTTTCTCCTCAAAACCAAAATCCTGCCAACAACTACAATAGAAGCCACCAAATCCCACCTCGTGCTTCTAACCCTTATCAACCACCCACCCAACAACACCCACCCATTACTCCCGATGTTGACACAATCATGAGAACTCAAGGTGAGCAAATCAAGAATCTACAGAGCCAAATAATCAATTTGAAAGGAGATATCTTGAAGCAAGGTAATGATATCAGAACCGAGCTTCGTGATAATCTTCAATCCTCCTTCATCACTCAAACAACTGAATTGAAGAATCTGTTGGCTAGTTTCTTGCCCGAAACTCAACCTTCTTCTTCTTCTTCGGGTTCTCTACCTTCAAACACCGTCACTAATCCGCGAGCTAATGTGAGTGCTATAACTACGCGTAGTGGAATTACCATTGTCAATCCACCTGGCTCACCACCATCATCTACACCTCCTCCACCACCATATATCCCTACTCCTCTTACACTTAGTGATAGTACACCATTACCGTCTCCGCCTCGTCATGACGATGTATCTCGGAAGGACCCTTCAACATCACAACCTTCACCAACTACACCTTCACCTAACCCTTATCAACCTAGAATCCCATACCCTTCTCGCATAGGCAAGACCAATGATCTAACCAAGAATGATTGTCAAGTATCGAAATATGTGGATATGCTATCTAAAATGACCATCAACATTAGCCTTGTTGAAGCACTTTGCCACATGCCGAAATTTGTCAAAGCATTCAAGGAATTGCTTAGCAAGAAAGAGAAGCTGATTGAACTCGCCAACACACGCTTAAATGAAAACTGCTCTGCAGTTCTTCTTAGAGAACTTCCGGAAAAGCTTGGGGATCCCGGTCGTTTTGTGTTGCCTTGCGTGTTCAACAAAACTGAAGAATTTACTGCCCTTGCTGATCTCGGGGCTAGTATTAATCTGATGCCACTCAGTGTTTGGAAAACACTATCATTGCCCGACCTCATTCCAACAAAGATGACTCTCGAACTTGCAAACCGTACTCTCGCTTACCCCGTTGGTATAGCCGAAGACGTGTTTCTCAAAGTTGGCACATTTACTTTCCTGGTCGATTTTGTCGTAGTTGATTATGAAATGGACCCTCGTATTCCTTTAATACTTGGTCGGCCATTCTTGAGAACCGGACGTGCTTTAATAGATGTGGCCGAAGGTGAGTTAATCCTACGAGTCGGGGATGATTCTAAAGTTTTTAAAATGGGGAAGCTTACAGGCAAATCCTTTGGAAGCCGAGAATCAATGAATATGATTAATGTGCTCGATGACTTTACCGTCTATGACAATCCTCTATTCGATTATTCCACTGATAATCCACTCTTTGAAGATAATGTGGATGATTCTCACTCTACTTTGGACGCTTCTCCCATTTATGATTCTCCACCGGTCTTTGATGCTTATGATGATGATGATTCTAGCTCAGACTCGGATGATTTTGATTGTACTTCTGAGTATCCCGAGCTGCCCACTTTCGATGATTTCGATGAGGCTGATACTCTCTCGAGCGATTCTTCACTTGATGAAGATCCTCCATCACTCGATCCTACTTTGGACGATTACTCATTTGAGGAAGATTTCTCTGAATTTCTTAACACATACTTCCCTCATGAGAGTGATGCTCCTCCTTTAGACTTTGAAGATTATCGTCTTGATCCTACTTTGGATTTGAAGAGCGTTTTGTCAAAGGAGAAGAAACCGGTTGACACCGAAATCCGTTGCACGTATGATTTGACACCTCTTTGTCCCACTTCTGAGGACGAGGTTGTGCTTCTTTGCGGATCTTCTTCACACTCGGCTGAGCCGGAGTGCTATTTTCCCCTGAAGGAAAAGGTGTTCGATCCCGGTATTGAAGTCTTTGAGCCATCTCAGTATCCACCTGATGAAATAAAAGGAAAAATCTTTGGAACCATTGAAGACATGCTTGCACCACTTCATCCTTGCTTCTACTGTGCTCTATCACTGCTTAAGGGAACCTTGCCTACTCTTCTTTGGCTTGCCTTGTTCGCCTTAAGCTCGTGCTTATTGATGGATGAAAACTATGTCTTTGATCCTGGTGGATATGTTTCATGCTACTTCCGTTGATGATCAAGGTCGAGTCAGGCTCACGACTCGGTTAACAAAAACCAAGCGCTTCTTGGGAGGCAACCCATGCATCTATCTTTTTGCTTTCTTTACCATAAGTGTAGGGGGACCCTTTGGTTTGTTTTCCTCTCCTCACTTCTTAATCAGGGATTCGAGCTTCAATGATCCACTCTTGATGATTCTTGACGACCCGTGATTCCGTGTTCTACTTCTTCCCGGTTCTATCCTAAACTCTTTTCGATTCACTATTTTATATTTTCTCAATATTAAAATAGGAATCTCTTTAGTTGTCTTTTCCTTAGCGAGATTTAAACAACGTGCACAATGTCCTAAGTGTAGGGGAGTTTACTCCCACATGCTTAAACATTGAGGACAATGTTTATCTTAAGTGTAGGGGGGACTTCTATCGAAGTTAAGTGGCCTTTTCCTTGTATTTGTCCTCATTTTAACCGGAAAATCAATTTTTCGACATTTTTCAAAATTTTTGATCTATTTTGGCCTATTAGTTTTTTCCCTTTGTATAGTTATTTTCTTTCCTCATTAGAATAAATCTTTAATAAGTGGTTTTAATTTTCAAACGTTGTGAATCTTTTGACTCAATCCGAGTTTACTCTAGCTAGTATCCTTAACATGTTTAATTCAAGTTTTGCTAGGCTTTTATATAGGGAGCTATAAAACGCGAAAGTCTTAACTCTCACGGGTTAAGAACAAGAACTTTTCGCAAGTTCCTATAATTGATCCTAGAGAGTCGTTTATCAAGGGAACTTTAAGATGCGATTTCTAAACTTGAAAGAGTCTAAGAATTTGCAAGATCCTATAGGCGACTCGAAAACCCAAAACTTTGATTTAATAGGCTAAGTATCCACGAGTCTCATTACTTGAGATTTTAAACTGTGGAGAATGAGAGATGATAGAGCCAATTATAAGTTCGGTATTCTTTCGTGAATTTATGTGTGATAATTATAAGCCTATTCTCCCATCGCTTGCTAATAAATTTATCTGCTAATAAATAAGGTTGTACGATTTGAAAAGTTACTTAGCTTCTAGCCCCAGATCGTTTAAAAGTTGCTCGGTAATGACGAGAGTTCATAGCCAAGGCATAACTTATGAAGCAGGGCGCGAAGATTGGCGAGTCCAAAAAGGCCCTAACAAGGCATGAGGGCTATGTTTTGTTGCTAAAGATCCAAAGTGATGTGAAGAATCATTTATCGAAAATCAATATGAAGGATCGAGACACACGACGAAAAGCAAGAACTCCCAAAAAGTCATGGAGAAGTGTATCCGAAAAGACCCTAACAAGGTATGAGGATAAATAGATCCAAGTCAATAAAGGAGGCGGATCGTTGTATATCAAAATCCAAAATAAAGATTGGAGAAAAATGAAGAGTCGTGGTCCATATATGAAGAATCTCTCAAAAATTCCAAGTGAAGAAATTCCAATTATGAAGAGAAGACCATTATTTCATGAACGTCTCTCAAGATTTGAAGTATGAAGTCGCTGCCAAATATCGGCCCGAGAAAGGTCTCAAATCGCGAACCAAGTTATGCCAAGATATGAACTTTTTGATATCCCGAGAAGCAGTTTTAAAAGATTTGGTCCTTTAGCTAACTATTGATTAAATCGTGCACTTTATTTTCAGACTAAATAATTATCGAAATAAGTCAAACAATGCATCTTCGTGATCATTCAAGACAAATAATAAAATATAAGAGATACCCATAGGAATAAGGGAGTCTAAGTGAATAATTGGCCCAAATGAGTTCGTGTTAGTTTACTAACTTATAATAACAATGATCTCGTTTTTAAGCTTGGTTTGGAGAAAGTGAAAAGTTGAGGATGATGATTATTCATGACATTTTCAAAACCCAAGGTATGCTTTTAATTTATTTGCTTTGCATTTTTTATAATTTTCTATCTCTTTAATAAAGGCCAACGTGGATTGATTATGATGAAAAGTGTAAACATGCTTTGTAACTAATGCATTGCATGAGGACATTGCAATGGTCAAGTGTAGGGGATTTGATAGGTGTGTAAACACCCATCTTTTCTACCACTTAATTACAATAATAACCGGACCAAAACGTGTATTTTATGTCTTTTATGTCGGAATTATGCGTGGTTTGTGTTTTTGTTGTGATTTAGGACGAAATTGTGAAAAGTAGAGAAAACACGAGAATTCACGGGCATTCACGGCTTTTATTGAAGAAAAAGATGAAAGACGGAGTCAAGAAGTCAAAAGTGGAAAAAGAACGGAAGTCCAAGACCAATTATGAAGATTTATCGAAGAAAAAGTCAAAAGACGGAAGTTTATCAAAAGCCAAGAAACTCAAGTCTATTTTATTGAAGAAATTAAAGACGAGTTCAAAAGATATCCCGAGCCACAAGTCCTTAAAGTCCAAATTTAAAAGAAAGATTAGAAGAAAAGGACTAATGACGCAATTAATGAAGATTAAATGAAGGAGGGACTTAATCCCGCAATTAACAAGAAATGAAGGAGGGGAGGAAGCTTCCTTAATCCTCCCCTATAAATAGTTTAGATTGTTAAGCATTTGTTTTTGTTGGCTAATAGTGACAATTAGTCCTTCCACCTTTATTTACCTTGTCAATTTAAATACTTGTCATTTAATTACCTTGTCTTGCACCTTAATTACCATTTAATTCAAGTAAGTTTTTCTTTTTAATTCTTGTCAAGCTTTATCTTTATCTTGTTAATCTCATTCTTCCTTTCTTAGTCTTTGATTGTTATTGTTTATGTTTATGTTCTTGATTTTGATTGATTTATTTAAGTGGGTTTTGATTATCTTGATCTTTATTGTTTGATTTGTTGTTTTGGATTGATTGTTTATGTTTATTAGATGTTTTGTTATTAGTTTGGTTTAATCTTTTTGTTGATTTGGTTGAGTTTTTGTTTGATTCGTGCTATTTTCTTATCCCTTGTTTTTCGGTTTATGGTTACTGTTCTTCCCCTGAGATCAAGCCCAGAAATATTCCGAGTAAGGTCTTGCCTGTTTGTGCTCTATTCGGAACATTAACATTCCGAGTAAAGGTTTAGAAGCTAGGCTTATGCGGAATATTCTATATTCCGAGTAAGGGTGATTTTCCGCATAGACCAGAGATTCCGCATAGGAGTTTTATTCAGAATAGAGACTTTCCGAATAGGACTTCCGAATAACAATTTATTCCGAGTAAGGCTCACATTCCGAATAGGGTGACAATATTCCGCATAGGGAGCATTATTCCGAATAGACTTTTATTCCGAATAGGTCTTGAT
Source organism: Glebionis coronaria (assembly GCA_025667525.1). Taxonomy (NCBI): domain Eukaryota; kingdom Viridiplantae; phylum Streptophyta; class Magnoliopsida; order Asterales; family Asteraceae; genus Glebionis; species Glebionis coronaria. Next base: position 807,037 of record CM046880.1, read on the forward strand.
ATTCCGAATAGGCTGGATTTTCCGAATAGGCCAAATATTCCGAGTAGAACTTTATTCCGAATAGGGACAACTATTCCGAATAGAGGATTATTCCGCATAGGAGGTTTATTCCGCATAGGGTCAATCATTCCGAGTAGACAAATATTCCGAATAGGGCTAATCTTTCCGAATAGGTGACAGATATTCCGAATAGCATTTATTCCGAATAGGAGTTTATTCCGGATAGGGAAATCTTAGTTTTTAGTTTTCTGGCTTTTCATTTTAAGCTTTATTTTTCCCGCCTTTTTCTTAATTGCACTTTAAGTTTATTTGCCTAGTTTAAGATTTAGTCTTAGTTGCGTTTTAAGATTTTGCCTTAGTTAGATTTAAGTTTGCGTTATTTACTTTATTGCCCTTTAATTTTAGTCTCGCTTTTAATTACTTGCACCATTTATTTTAATTAGACTTAGATTTACTTTTAAGTCATTTACTTTAATTGTTTCGCACCTTTTATTTTCAAAACTACAACGACACATCTTTGTTCCACCAAAGTTCAACTGAGTCACACATTAAACATAAGTTTTTCAATTCGAAGAGACATACTTAAACGAATCTTTTTAATTAGGCAAAAGCCTAGTTATCAGGGTGTCAAACCCAATAGATCCGTCAAATGTATTAGCGTTTACCCTTTCGAGGTAATTAACAGTGCATGAAATTCGAGGACTTCATAAGGCAATAGGTACTTATGCATTTATCATCACATTCAGGTCCAGTATACCGAAAACAACTTTTGTTCAATTTATAAAACTAGTATGTATCCCCTCGTGGGTTTATAAAATATTTTCAAATATATTTAAATGCGAGGCTATGAACTCACTTGTGAATGAAGATAAAGTTGACTACAAAGTCGGGCAGTCTCGTCACGTGGGAGTAGTCGACGAACCACAACCTCAAAAATAATCAACCTTATTAACCTTTTCAATTTTTATATCAAGATTATTAAAAATTAAATTGGTGATATGGTGATATTGGTGCTGAATTGAGACGTCAAAACAAAGAAGTGAAATATGTGAATTGAATGTTACTTCTTTTTGCGAATGAAAGGAAAAAAAAAAGCGGTGTAAAACATGCAACTTAATATTACACATGTCTTGCTAGGTGCAAGACTTGATTTGAGTATTGAAGTTAAAATAGAGACGTGTCATAATGTTGAATGGGATGAGATTTATTATAAATCTTGTCTCGTAATTTGTATAAGCGGGTATTATCGAAGCCTGATATTTTAAAAGTTACGAGATTTAAAAGATACACGTAAAATGAGAAAAATAAACGCTCAATATAAAATAAAAATATCGACATTCGGAGAATATTTATATTTTGATAATTAAATGACTTATCTTACTACTTTATAAAGGATTTAACTCCTTTCTATATTTAGTAGTCTTAAAAAATTAAGCATAAAACATTTCTTAATTAGGAAATAATACAATGCAAAGATATATAGTCACATCTCAATAAATTGTAACAAATGAAAAAAAAATGTAACAACTCAATAAAGATGTAATAAAGATGTAATAAATGGAAAAAAGAGTAACGGTTGTAACATTCATCAGAGTTGTAACAACCGATTCAATGAAAATTAAATATAAAGTTGTAACATTCATCACAAACCATATAGATACCCATGATATATCATTCTCTTCAGTCTCGTAATTATGTCACCGAGCTTTTAAAACCTCATTGTTACGTGACCGCCACCCGACATCACAATTGCCGAACTAAACATACCGCTTAAACCCAAACCACTACCCGACCACCCGACCAACGAGACCAACACCCACCAAATGAACTCCGAACTGATCAAAACGCTATCACTAAGGGGAACCCTCCACAGCTACAACACTATCCTCACCACCATCGCATCCTCCTTGGCCGCAACTAACTCATCATCTACACCCACAGTATACCAAAACCACTATTTTTTTATCAATGTTTTAAAACCTGGTTGAAACGGGAACCATAAAGTCAACCGGTCCATTGTAAGCCGGGTTATGTAGTAACTTAGACCGGATTGAACTACGGATTTTGATTGACCCTCGTTGAACCGCTGGACTAGAAAACGGTCGGTTCAACTATTAGAAAGGAAAAGAGTTTGAAGGATCTGATGATCTGACAGTAGATGAGGCATATGCACCGATTTTGGTTCCGGTGCCTTGGCGTACAATAGTTATATATGTTTGAGTGGTGAGGTTCAAAATAGGATCTATATTCCCGTGTGAGACTTTCGGTTAGTTTCGTGAGCTTTTATCTCTTAGTAAAGGAATTGAAGATGATGAGATAAAAAGAATAGGTTGCTATGGAGTGATGATGAAAGTGAATGATATAAAATGGTGATATAATTGATGACCTTTGTATCCTATTTTCTTTGCTAACGTGTAATTTATTTAAACCATCAAAACTTTGTGGCATATGTGAGCAAGTAGTACATTATAATAAGTTGGATATTATTATATTAAGTATAAATTAATTAAAAATACATTAATAAAAAACATTTTATCCCCAAATATTTAGTCATCGGGTACCCGTCGCCGCATTACGCGGGTACCCGGCTAGTAATAGTTAATGCGTCAAATGAACGAACAACACATTTAAATACGTTCAACAAATAATTTTAATGATAAATCGAAATATTAATTTTTCTCATAAAATAACTTTTATAAATAAATGTCGGCGAATAAAATAATGGTGCGAAAAATATGGTTTGTTATATTCTATCCACCATAAGGGAGCGACGTCCCGGCGCTCAATTCGTCTTTATTATTATCGGTTAAATGGTGCAAAGTTGAGGATATAGACAAGTCATTGTTGAAGTTTTAAACAAAAGTTGAGTGAATAAATATCAAAGCATCAAATATATGAAACAGACATGAAGGGACGAGTTGAATGTTGCGGAAGGATCCATAAAAAATGATAAGTATATGATTCAAACAAGAAGCCGATGGAAGCGAAAAATTTAACAAGCCATCATTTTTTTAAAAGGAATCATGGTGCATCACTAATAGCTCATCAAGCTCGCGACGATCGATATAGATTCGAAAAACATAGTCCATAGAACAAATCTTGAATTAAGGGAAGTTTTTAATTAGTCACTTGCACAAAACCACAAAGATAGCGATTAAAAGAGCGAAGTCAATGCATGGGTTGAGTGAATGAATTTCGAGTAAAAAAACATACACGTACGCGGTGTCAGATTACATATCAACCCATTCATTCCTAATTGGAACAAGCTGAGTACATTAGTTGCTTTATTGTTTAAACCGAGTCAAGTTCGAGTAGCTTACGAGTCGATCTCGAGTAACTCGCGTGCTGTCTCGTCTCATTTACACCCCTATATGGAACAAGCTGAGTACATTAGTTGTTTTTTTGTTTACTAGTACAAATTGAGGCTTTTATTATTTTGTATCCATAGATTTTTATGGAATAATTGCTCAGATTGTTGCTATATGATTGGGTTGTCTCGACACGTGGAATTATTGAGTTGATGTACTCAGGTCACACGGGTGGCATTGACCGGCATGTTTAAACTTTAAAAAAACATTAAAACACACCTCAAATTGTTTCTATATAAAAAACATGACTATATGTAAAAACAAGTATCTTTGACTGTTTTGGACTATGAGTGTGCGAAAATAGTTATACCAGTAAAACGTGGGCATGCCCACGTATTATAAAGTCGACAACATTCTCATCGCGCACGTATTCTGGATCGACACATCATTATACATAGAAGGATTCTTCTTATAATAGTCCGCTAATATGTGAAGTTCGTGTGTTTAGTTTTAACAATGACGGTGTCTAATACACTTACCATTGCTAAGGTCCTCAAATCTCATTTTGTACCGCGCCAATGCTAGTTATAGTAATATTTTCGTTAAATATTCACACATAATTTTATCATAGAACGGTTCTCCAACTGAATTTAATAAGTAATGATGTAGTGTTTTTGTACCCTTTAGGAAAAGGATGACAAATAGTGGTAGTATTAAGTGTCGGTTTAGGAAAACCGAGCACTAATGACCAAGCAAATTCGTTTCCCAAGGAGGCAAGTGCGTTGTGTTGAGAGTTGATTTTGTTTGTGATTATATTGATTGAGAAAGAAATGGGATTATAAGAGAAAGACGGTTACGAAAACGTATTAAACTACGACGAAAAAGGCGTAAACGTAAAATCGTAAAAACGACAAAAATAAAAATTTCAACATAAAAATTAATTATAAGCTAAAACAAGTCTAAAATAATATAAATAAGGAATAAAATCCAATAAAAATATTTTAAAACCTTTTATTAATTTAATATTCAATTTTAAATGCTAATTAAAGCCCTAAAATTAAATATAATTAATCAAAATGTCCAAAATATGATTTTATTGAACAAATAACTTACTTATATTATTTAAAAACTAAAAAGTATTTTTTATAATTTTTAAACACTATTTTTCTATTTTTAAATTACTAAAAACTATTTTAAAATTAAAATAATTATAAAAAATAATAAAATAATGCTAAAAATAATCTACCAATTTTAAAAATCCTAAATAACTCTAATGAACAGTAGAAAAATGACAAAGCTTGAAAAATATTAAATTTTCCACTAAATGACAAAACTAGTTTAATTAAAACCCTAATTAACTTAAATTAATTCTAAAAATTAATAAAAAGATGAACAGTAAAATCTTTTTTAACCAAAAACCTTAAAATATTATTCTAAGTTCAGGAAAATTGATTAAACTGAAAAATATTACTTTTTGGCACTAAAAGACAAAAACAGAAACTTTAAAGTTAATTAAAATATCAATAAAACCTAAAAATTACTTAATGAACAGTTACTTAAAAATAAATTAAACTGAAAAATCACAATTTAAATAAGAAAAATAATGACACTAGTTTGAAACCCTAATTCCTAAAATAGTCCACAAAAGACAAAATTTTAAGATTCTGAAAGTGACATGTGATGGTTTTCTGTCTTTTAGCTAGGCAGTGGAAACCAGTGAACTACCAGTGGGAAAGGAGTTCCCACTGCTAGTGTATAATTTTGTGCAGTTGAGTATTAAGCTTAGGAAAGCTTAATTGGGGCTTATTTTTGGACAACAAGGCAACCCTATACTCAGTTGAGTATAGGGAGTCAATAATCAACACAAAAATCACCAAGTTCTAACACAAAATCCACACAATAAGGCACAAAAGTTTCTGATCTTACTGGCAATGTTACTGATGAACAGTAGTCCCTAAAATACTTGCACAAACACGAATTTTAAACCTTAAATTCTTGTATACAAGTTAACCAGCTAGCTTATAAGTGATAGCAAACCCCTCTAAGGCCTAAGGTCTAGCAATGAACTCAGTTGATAGAGCAATTTCTCACACAAACAGTCAATCACAAGAGATTTCTGATTTTAGCTACATAATCCAAAGTTTTAGCATGCAAGTGTGTTACAAACCTTACCAAACTAAAAACCAGTTATCATGCAACCTTTTTCTACCCTTGTAACTACTTCTAACAGATTAAAACTCTTAAATTCTAACAATCTTACTCACATAAACCCGTATCCAAACACACCTTAAAAACTTGGAAACCAAAAATTTTCAAAGCAAATCAATTTAACTCATCACCAATCTGATTTTTTTGACTTATATCATGCATATAACATCAAAAGCAGTAGAATCAAATCAATAAGCAAACAATTAAACAACTTTTCACTTGAGTCATACAAATTCACCAAATATAAAAAAAATGAAAAGGAAACAAGGGGGCTACCTTGTTGAGCCTACATCCAGGCTCAACCAAGGCTGCTATGCCTTTTCCTTCAGGCTGGGGCCTGAGCAGATCAATCAGTCAACAACAATCAACTATCCTGCTAAGAGAAAAAAGAAACAAACAATATGATATATTTTTTTTTCTCTTGAAGCTTCTTCAAGATCCTTATAAAACTTTCTCCAAACGTTTTTCTTTAAACAAAATTAATCCAAACTAACTTAGACCCTTGATAAACATCCTTGAAACAGATTTCACCAGGAAATCTCAATTTCTGAAAATCCAATATGTATAAAACTTTTTGGTAATTAAAAGCAACTTCAACAAAACTTAACTGAAATTTAAGGTTTAATCTAAAACGTGAAAGAAATGGGACTCAGTTATATGCAGCTTAAAAACTTTTCATTAATTCATAGAAAAGAAAAATTACATAAAAACTGAGACAAAAAGGGAAATGCACATCTTGCATCCTCCTTTTATAGTGCTTAATGGAAGATTCTAGGCTACTCAAATAAAATAATAAAGCTTGAAACCCTAATACAAGTAATTCCCAGAATTTCCCTTTGAAGTCTTGGTCAAATGCATTCCCATGTGATCTCTGAAAGATTCCAGCTGTTGGGATGATCATGAGCGTTCATTTGGACCCTTTGGGACCAAGTTTTGCTATAGGACGTTGATTCCCTGTCAAGATGCCATAGTTACCATAATAGGAGGAGCAGGGGACACGTGTGGGGGCCACTTGGGTCACGGGGTGAGTGAAATGAGAGTGGGGTTTTGGTTATGGTGGGTTTAATCAACATTCTGGAGCATTAGGGGTAAAAACCCCTTGTTTTTACCTTGATTGGGACTGGGGATAACTTAGGGTTTATGGGTTTATATTTGGGGTTTTAATCTGGTTAGGGGTGGGTTTAATTTAAAATAGGTGTTATGGAGGGAAGTGTTTAATTAACTGATTAATAATCAGCTAAATAGAAGGTGGGGTGTGACGTGGATGGATGGTGATTGGTGATTGGCTGGAGGGTGGTAGTGGATGAGGTGGCGTGTGGGGAGTGGTGGATACTATTTATGATGTCTGGCCAAAATGGCCCCCCAAGGTTCTTACTTTCTCCATATTGTATAAATCAGCCAAAAACTGCCACTCCTTTGTAAATAAGTTTGCCAGTTTGGCACTTTCAGTCCTTCAAGTTGTAGTTTATAGAAACAAGGACTAATCTTGCAATTTCTTCATATTCCAAGGACTGATTTTGACATGTTTTCAAACTTCAGGGCTTTGACTTGTTTGTTGACTTCTTGGAGGACTATTATTGACAATTTAGTTTTGATGAGGGACTAAAATTGCCAATTCTTCAAAGTTAAGGGTCCTTTTTGTAATTTTGACAAACTTTAGGGACCAAACTTGTAATTATGAAGATACAAGGGTATAAAGTGTCAATTCTTCAAACTTGGAGGACCAATCTTCAATATTCTTCAAATCTTCTAGGGTTTTCTTTGGAAAATCCCTCACTAGGGCTTGGTTCATCGTGCGGCTTCGTTTTCCGTGTTCGTTTTTGCATGATTCTTGTGATCTTTTGTCATTTTCTCAATATCCGTACCTAAAATACACAAGCAACAAACACAAGCATATATTTGGGTATTTTGATGATATTTAATGCATTTTAAGTCCAAAAAGAACGATGAGACCATGTATAAAAGCCGTCTCATCACTCCCCCATACTAAACCATTGTCGTGCCCTCACGCAATGCTAGAATAAAGTATCGTACATTTCCAAAATTCATTTTTATTCACTTTATTGAAATGATAAACTAGCTATACTACTACTATTACTACTACTTGTGTTATAGACATAATGTATGATTTTCATCGCAAAATGGGACGTTTAGGTTCATAGAATAAGAACACGTGAATGCTTCGTTAGAAATAATTTCATCGTCCTCGATTTTCACTTCAATTCCATGCTAAGCGTGCAACGAGATCATTGTCATTATAAGTTAGTAATGCTAACACTACTCATATGCCCTAATCACGTACTTATTCTCCCATTATTCCTAAGTTGTATCTGTTATATTTTATTTTGTCTTGAATGTTTCACGAGGATACATTGTTTGACTTATGCGATAATAGAGATTTAGGTCTAAAAATAGAGTCCTAACGGTGTAACTAAGACCATCAAATCAATAACCCCTCCTAATAGACGACGATGTTAAAAAATTAAGTTGACAAGAAGAATCGATAAACACGGTTTTATAACGGTTTTGAACATGAGACTTATTACCAAGACTTTTATACGCCCCCTAACGGAAGGGCCTTATTATCTTTGGTTTACCTCCATCTTTTATTCAACTTCGCCATGAAGCTTTTATTATGACTTCGGTCTTGCCTTGCCTTTTATTATCCGCCTCATCGGTGGTTTTATTAGCCAAAGACGTATATCCTCACGCTAAAGCGAATTTTGGATCTTTAAAGCTTCGAAGATTAAGGCTTGATTCACTTTCAATTTTGCATAGATTTTAGGCCTTGTGGGGCTTCAAATTGTTTGCTTGATTTAGGTGAGCACTTGAAATCTTATTATTAGGTGAAGCTTTCGATTATTCGGGTTGCCAATACTTCAAAACCGTGACGCTGGCGATATCTTAATGTCTTCCCAATTTAATTACACGGAAGCTACTAGAAAAGACTAGAAACCCAACAATCCTAACTAAACCGCTAAGTCAATATTTATTAAGCAAAAAATATTTACATGCGAAGGGAGAATAAGCAAACAACGAGAACACATGAGTTTTTGAAAGAATACGAGTACTCTACGTTTAGCATAGTAACTTATAATTAACTCTATCATTTCTCGTCCTCATTTAAGAGACTTAGCCTAATGTATAGTTAAGGAATCAAAGCTAAGTGCTCAACACGCACGGTCGAGTCAAAAATTACTCTTATTCTCGCCATCGGAAAATCTACATTCGTGTCTTCAAACACTTATAAAACATGAGAAAAATTTAAAATTTGGCCATTTTTAGCCTTATTTTGCAACAAAACGATAAACAAAACGATAAACTTTGGAAAGCGTGAAGGTTTGGCAAGGCAAGTATCTATTCACCCCCCATACTAAAGTTAAACATTGTCCTCAATGTTTCGAGTCTAGGGGTGCAAATACCCCCATACTAGAGACGTAGTCGAATGCTTAATCTAGCATGGAAAGGGTGTAACCAATAAATTAATAGCCGTTTATCTAGTGTGCTAATAACCTATGGTTAGAACATCAAAAGGATATATCATGGATATTGAGAAATGTCTCCAATAGCAAACGATCGAGTGCACCCATAAAACGAACACGAGAGGCTCCAATCGTGAAGATCATGATCTAAAAACCACAATTCACAAACAACCACGGAACAAAGGTTGGAAGGGCACGAATCCCCACACGTAAGCTACATTAGACTAAGAAAGCGATAATATGTACATAGGATAAGCATGGGACTCCCCCACGAGGCACCTCGTTTTTGATTACCGAGTCATGAGCTCGACTCGATCCCCTCAATACTAATTATCATTGGGGAAGGTGACTTGGTCGAGGTAGTTCAAGGATGGAACTTCTCCACCAAAGTAGTGCTTCAACCTATGTCCATTCACCTTGAAGTTAGGACCATCATCTTGAGCTAGCTCGATGGTCCCATACGGAAACACTTGAGTCACGGTGAATGGACAGGACCAACGGGATTTCAATTTACCGGAAAATATTTTCAATCTTGAATTGAAAAGTAAAACTTGATCCCCAATGTTAAAAACCCGGTTTTTAATTTTTGAATCATGCAACTTTTTAGTTTTCTCTTTGTAAATCAATGAATTTTCATAAGCAATGTCTCTCAATTCATCCAATTCATTTAATTGCATTTTCCGGTGTTTTCCCGCGGTCTCCATGTCATCATTACAATGCTTTAGGGCCCAATAAGCCTTGTGTTCTAACTCGATAGGCAAATGACAATTCTTTCCATACACAAGCCTATAGGGAGTGCACCCAATGGGTGTCTTATGAGCGGTCCTAAAGGCCCATAAAGCATCGTCTAACTTATCCGACCAAGATTGTCGGTTTTTCCCCACGGATCTCTCCAAGATCCTCTTCAATGCTCGGTTTGAAACCTCGACTTGCCCACTCGTTTGTGGGTGATAAGCCGTAGAAAGACGATGTGTAACCCCATATTTCCTTAGAACCCTTTCAAATTGGTCATTACAAAAATGGGTTCCACGATCGCTTATGATAGCACGAGGGGTTCCAAACCTAGCAAACAAACTTTTCAAGAACTTAACTACCACACGAGCATCATTAGTGGGCAAGGCCTTCGCCTCCACCTACTTAGAAAGGTAGTCAACCGCAACGAGGATGTACTTATTACCACGAGATGATGGGAACGGCCCCATAAAGTCTATGCCCCAAACGTCAAAGATCTCACATACTTGAATGATATTTTGTGGCATTTCATCTTTTTGTGAGGCTTTTCCTTGTCGTTGGCATGAATCACAAGACTTCACAAGATCTTGTGCATCTCGGTAAATAGTAGGCCAAAAGAAGCCGGCATCAAACACCTTTTTAGCCGTGAGATTAGCACCGTGGTGACCACCCGTGGGTCCCTCGTGGCAAGCTCTAAGGATGTTAGAAGCTTTGGTGCCAAATACACAACGGCGGATGATTTGATCGGCACAAGTTCGAAACAAGTAAGGGTCGTTCCAAAAATAGAACTTGACATCACGAAAGAATTTTCGTTTTTCTTGAGTTGTCATACCCTTAATGATGAAGTTACCCGCATGGTAATTTGCAAAATCCGCAAACCATGGGGTAGAAGAATCAAGTTTGGAATTCACTACACCAAGTGTCTCGAGCGGAAATGTTTCGGTGATTTCCTTGAGCTCGTAAACACTTTGGTGAGGATCTTCCAAACGAGAGAGATGATCGGCCGCTAGATTCTCGGCTCCTTTTTTGTCAACAATTTTGTGATCAAATTCTTGAAGGAGGAGAATCCAACGAAGTAATCTCGGCTTTGCATCTTGTTTAGCCATGAGATACTTGATAGCCGAATGGTCCGTATACACTATGAATTTCGTCAAGACGAGATAAGGTCGGAATTTCTCAAATGCATACACCACGGCAAGGAACTCCTTTTCCGTTGTAGTGTATTTAAGTTGAGCCTCGGTCATCGTCTTGCTAGCATAGTGTATAGGCAAGAAGTGCTTATCATGACGTTGCCCCAAAACGGCCCCAATAGCGTAATCACTTGCATCACACATAAGTTCAAAGGGGAGGTTCCAATTTGGAGCAACAAGAATGGGAGCTTCGGTAAGTTTCCTCTTAAGGATCTCAAAGGCTCGTACACAATCTTCGTCAAAGACAAAACGTGCCTCTTTTTCAAGAAGATGTGTAATGGGTCGAGAAATCTTCGAGAAACCCTTGATGAATCGTCGATAAAAGCCCGCGTGGCCTAGGAAACTCCTAACTCCCTTGACGGTTTTGGGATGAGGTAATTTGGCGATGACGTCTACCTTAGCTTGATCTACCTCAATCCCCGCTTTCGAGACCTTGTGCCCTAAGACGATTCCACTTCTAACCATAAAATGACACTTTTCCCAATTGAGCACAAGGTTGGTTTCCTCACAACGTTTTAACATTCTCTCAAGGTTCGATAAACACGAAGTAAAGAAATCACCAAACACGGAAAAGTCATCCATGAAGACTTCCATCGTCTTCTCGATCATATCATGAAAAATAGCCATCATGCATCGTTGAAAAGTTCCCGGTGCATTACAAAGTCCGAATGGCATTCTATGATAGGCAAACGTTCCATATGGACACGTAAACGTAGTTTTTTCTTGATCACGAGGATCGATGGGAATTTGGAAGTAACCGGAAAAACCATCTAAAAAGCAATAGAAATCGTTTCCCGCAAGACGCTCCAACATTTGGTCCATGAAGGGCAAGGGAAAATGGTCTTTTCGAGTGGCTTCATTTAACTTTCGATAGTCAATGCACACTCTCCATCCGGTCACGAGTCTAGTGGGAATCAACTCGTTGGCATCGTTTGGCACAACGGTCATCCCTCCCTTTTTAGGGACACAATGAATAGGACTCACCCAAGGGCTATCGGAAATAGGGTAAATCATTCCCGCGTCAAGGAGTTTAAGGACCTCCTTTTTGATGACGTCGTGAATTTTGGGGTTCACCCTCCTTTGACTTTGGATTGTTGGCTTGAAATCTTCCTCCATTAATATTTTGTGTGTACAAAATTTGGGATCGATTCCCTTAATGTCGGATAACTTCCACGCAATCGCCCCTTTGTGATCCTTAAGAACATCGACAAGTGCGGTCTTTTCATCATTCGAAAGTTCCTTCGCAATAATAACCGGCAACTTGTCGTCCTCCTCCAAATAGACATATTCGAGGTGAGGAGGTAAATCTTTCAACTCGAGAATAGGTGGTTCCTCAAGTGAAGATTTAGGCTCGATACTCATAACCTCCTCGGGTGGAGGAAATGGGAAATCGTTGAGAAAATCCTTGATAATCGAGAAGTCCTCATAGTTGTCGAGGTCTTCGTCACAAGTACGTGGAACATCGAATTCTTCCAACGTAAAACCACCACCTTCGAAAGGAGTGAAGGTTGGTGTCGAATTATCAAGAATTGGATCTAACATAGTGGGATTGCCACTAGTTTCTTCATCACCAAACCCTAAAACTTCTTGTGAAAATTCCTCGCAAACCACGTCGATCATATCAACGAGGTTTATGGTAGCAACGGAATAAACATGAGAAAGTTGAGAATTTTGAGTTGCGTTTATAACAAGTTCCTCGTCGTTGAAACGTAAGGTGATCTTTCTAGCATGCACATCAATTAAAGCCATAGACGTATCTAAAAACGAACGACCTAAAATAAGAGGAACTTGAGGATCCGTGGGGATGTCAACAACAATAAAGTCTACGGGATAGTAGAACTTCCCCACTTTCACAAAAACGTCTTCCGCCAATCCACATGCAAGAATCGTGGAATGGTCGGCCAACTCAATAGACATTCGTGAAGGAGTAAGATTAGGAAGATTGAGCGACTTGTAGATTGCAAGAGGCATCAAGTTAATGCTAGCACCAACATCGGCCAAGGCATAGCATTCTTCCATATCTTGAATTGCACAAGGGATCAAAAATTTACCGGGATCACCGACTTTTTGAGGTATGCGATTAAGATAAACCGACGAACAACTAGACTTTTGATGTAATTTCTCATTGTTGTTCAACATACTCTTAAAGTTAGCGGCAAATCGAGGCATCATGACCAAAGCATCGGCGAAACTCACATTAAAGTGCAAATCACGAAACATTTTCATAAAAAGCTCAAATTGGTAGTTGTCGCGCTCTTGTCGTTTCTCCTTCCTAAGTCTCGATGGGTAAGGCAAGGGTGGTGTGGGTTGGGGCATAGGCATAGCCTTTGGAATCTCGGGTTCCAAAATGGGTGATGGGTCAACCGTAGGCGTGGCATGAGCGGTACTTTGTGGGCTTGAAATATGCTCCTTTTCGACCACCACCTCGGGTTCTTCCTCAATTTCCTCCACCGTTGGAGTAATTGGTTGAGGAGTCGGTTCTTTAAGTGTCTTACCACTTCGTGTGGTAATCACTTTCATCTCTCCCTTCGGGTTTGAAACGGTGTTACTAGGCAAACTACCCGAAGTAGAGGATTTGTTTCCCATTACGGCTTCTAAAATTGCATTAAGCTTAGCATCTTGACTACTAAACTTCAAATCTTGGCTAGCGGCTTTTTGGTCAATTCTTTGTTCAAGCCTAGCATGACTTTGCTCTATCTTGTTGTTTTGACCTCGAATTTGGTTAGCAAAATCATTTTTCAATTCATTTCTCATGGCTAGATTTTCCTTAATGAAATTAGCTAACTCCTTTGCGTTCTTAGCCGTGTCCTTAGCTTGATTAGCCATTTGCTCTTGAATGTTTTCCAAAATCTTATCATTTGAAGTAGCGTAATTCAAAAAGTCTATTGGAAGTTCTTTATTATTTTAAAGACCTTGACTTGCATTTTGAAAATTACGGTTTTGATTTTGATTTTGCAATTGGCTACTACTACTCCCTTGATTCCCATAGTTGTTATTACCCTTAAAATTGTTCCTTTGATTGCTTTGGTAACCAACTTGATTGTTTCGATAATTGTTAGCATTTTGATTTGGTGAAAAACCCGGTGGAGTCAATTGATTAGTGCGAGGAACTTGACCGTTTTGGTTATAAGTTCCCGCGGCCGCGAAGGCACTCGAAGTGTTACCACCGTTGGTAATGCACTCGGAATAATCGTGAGCTCCACCACAATACATACAAGAAACCTCAACCGCTTTAATCGTAGCGGGAGCGGGTTGTTCACCAACTTTAAACTCAACTAACAAGCCTTTCACTATATCAAAAATTTTATTCTCCAAATTAGCCTTGACTTGGCAAGCATCAACGGTGTGTGACAAACTAGGTGAAGATGAAGACGAAGCCTTACGGACACTCGACGTGCTACGAGGACTATACACCTTAGACCTATTCTCAATAATTACCAATGCTTCCTCGACCGTCTTACACAAGAAATTACCACCCGCGGCGGCATTAAGATAATCACGCTCATGATCGTTCAAGCCATTGTAAAACGTGTCTATTTGATGCAAGTCGGAAAAACCATGATGAGGACATTCGTGCAACATTTCCTTAAATCTATTCCAAGCCGTTGAAAAACTCTCATTATACTCTTGCGAAAACTTTGAAATCTCGTTTTTCAAGTGCGTAGTCTTAGAGGGCGGAAAAAATTGGTTCACGAACTTAGAAACGAGATCCTTCCACGTCAATATAGAATTGGGTGGCTCTTTCTCTAACCAAATTTTTGCGGGCCCCGCTAAGGAATACGGAAAAAGCATCATCTTAATCGAGTCGTTTGAAACATCCTTAAACTTGCACGTGGCGGTGAGACGATTAAATTGGCGAATGTGGTTATGAGGGTTGTCCTTTTCGTCCCCTCGAAACTTGTTGTTTTGAATCATGGATAACAAACCCGTCTTAACCTCAAAATTCTCCGCAAGGATAGCGGGAATCACAATCGCTTCTCCATAACCCTCGGTGGGTGCTTGAAGCAACTCCATCATAGTTCGATTAGTCATGGGTGCTTCTTTCACTACAATGGGTTCGTCAATAGGAGAGTCCTCACTAGTAGGAGTGAGTGATTTGTTTCTTCGTTTACGAGCACGTCTTGCTTTAGAGCGAGTTTGCATAAACGTCACGTACAACGAGAAGGCGAGCAAAGAAGATTCTTTTTGGTGTTTTTACTTTTTCAATTTTTTTGTGGTTTTTGATTGTTTTTAACTTTTTTTTGGATTTTTTGGAATGTATTAGTAGACACAAATCTACAAATCTCCTCCTTAATCAAATCTCTCGATTAAAGAAGCCTCAAGGAATGAAAACGATCACGTGAAGTGAACGCCTTCGATGACTTTAGAACGATGGTGGAACACCAAATCGTTCAAGAGGGTTTAATCAAATGAAACCAAGAAAATATATATGATACTTAATAATACTTTGGGCGGCAAAACCCTCGATTCACTCTCAAAATCAAATACGTACAAGCAAGCGGAGGAAACGAGGCGGCGCGAAGCACTTAAGAGCTTTTTTCCTTTAGGTCGTGAAATACAACCGCCTTATACCCACCTTATAGTTTGTATTATCAAAATCAAGCTTCACGAAAGTATTTATCTATTTTTGCCTTTTTTCTTTGGTTTGAGATTCGAATACAATGATCGAGTGATGAAATCCCGAATCAAGGTTGTGATTGCTCACGTATTTGGAGTACTTGTAAATTTATTGTTCTACGTATACAATATAGTAATAATATTCAGAAAAATCGAAAAACGATAATACGTATTAATAGAGTGCTATTAATACAAATACTTTTATGGCTATATATAAAAACAACAATGGTTCAACCAAAACACAACACGCCTCCCCGGCAGCGGCGCCAAAATTGATGTAGTGTTTTTGTACCCTTTAGGAAAAGGATGACAAATAGTGGTAGTATTAAGTGTCGGTTTAGGAAAACCGAGCACTAATGACCAAGCAAATTCGTTTCCCAAGGAGGCAAGTGCGTTGTGTTGAGAGTTGATTTTGTTTGTGATTATATTGATTGAGAAAGAAATGGGATTATAAGAGAAAGACGGTTACGAAAACGTATTAAACTACGACGAAAAAGGCGTAAACGTAAAATCGTAAAAACGACAAAAATAAAAATTTCAACCTAAAAATTAATTATAAGCTAAAACAAGTCTAAAATAATATAAATAAGGAATAAAATACAATAAAAATATTTTAAAACCTTTTATTAATTTAATATTCAATTTTAAATGCTAATTAAAGCCCTAAAATTAAATATAATTAATCAAAATGTCCAAAATATGATTTTATTGAACAAATAACTTACTTATATTATTTAAAAACTAAAAAGTATTTTTTATAATTTTTAAACACTATTTTTCTATTTTTAAATTACTAAAAACTATTTTAAAATTAAAATAATTATAAAAAATAATAAAATAATGCTAAAAATAATCTACCAATTTTAAAAATCCTAAATAACTCTAATGAACAGTAGAAAAATGACAAAGCTTGAAAAATATTAAATTTTCCACTAAATGACAAAACTAGTTTAATTAAAACCCTAATTAACTTAAATTAATTCTAAAAATTAATAAAAAGATGAACAGTAAAATCTTTTTTAACCAAAAACCTTAAAATATTATTCTAAGTTCAGAAAAATTGATTAAACTGAAAAATATTACTTTTTGGCACTAAAAGACAAAAACAGAAACTTTAAAGTTAATTAAAATATCAATAAAACCTAAAAATTACTTAATGAACAGTAACTTAAAAATAAATTAAACTGAAAAATCACAATTTAAATAAGAAAAATAATGACACTAGTTTGAAACCCTAATTCCTAAAATAGTCCACAAAAGACAAAATTTTAAGATTCTGAAAGTGACATGTGATGGTTTTCTGTCTTTTAGCTAGGCAGTGGAAACCAGTGAACTACCAGTGGGAAAGGAGTTCCCACTGCTAGTGTATAATTTTGTGCAGTTGAGTATTAAGCTTAGGAAAGCTTAATTGGGGCTTATTTTTGGACAACAAGGCAACCCTATACTCAGTTGAGTATAGGGAGTCAATAATCACCACAAAAATCACCAAGTTCTAACACAAAATCCACACAATAAGGCACAAAAGTTTCTGATCTTACTGGCAATGTTACTGATGAACAGTAGTCCCTAAAATACTTGCACAAACACGAATTTTAAACCTTAAATTCTTGTATACAAGTTAACCAGCTAGCTTATAAGTGATAGCAAACCCCTCTAAGGCCTAAGGTCTAGCAATGAACTCAGTTGATAGAGCAATTTCTCACACAAACAGTCAATCACAAGAGATTTCTGATTTTAGCTACATAATCCAAAGTTTTAGCATGCAAGTGTGTTACAAACCTTACCAAACTAAAAACCAGTTATCATGCAACCTTTTTCTACCCTTGTAACTACTTCTAACAGATTAAAACTCTTAAATTCTAACAATCTTACTCACATAAACCCGTATCCAAACACACCTTAAAAACTTGGAAACCAAAAATTTTCAAAGCAAATCAATTTAACTCATCACCAATCTGATTTTTTTGACTTATATCATGCATATAACATCAAAAGCAGTAGAATCAAATCAATAAGCAAACAATTAAACAACTTTTCACTTGAGTCATACAAATTCACCAAATATAAAAAAAAATGAAAAGGAAACAAGGGGGCTACCTTGTTGAGCCTACATCCAGGCTCAACCAAGGCTGCTATGCCTTTTCCTTCAGGCTGGGGCCTGAGCAGATCAATCAGTCAACAACAATCAACTATCCTGCTAAGAGAAAAAAGAAACAAACAATATGATATATTTTTTTTCTCTTGAAGCTTCTTCAAGATCCTTATAAAACTTTCTCCAAACGTTTTTCTTTAAACAAAATTAATCCAAACTAACTTAGACCCTTGATAAACACCCTTGAAACAGATTTCACCAGGAAATCTCAATTTCTGAAAATCCAATATGTATAAAACTTTTTGGTAATTAAAAGCAACTTCAACAAAACTTAACTGAAATTTAAGGTTTAATCTAAAACGTGAAAGAAATGGGACTCAGTTATATGCAGCTTAAAAACTTTTCATTAATTCATAGAAAAGAAAAATTACATAAAAACTGAGACAAAAAGGGAAATGCACATCTTGCATCCTCCTTTTATAGTGCTTAATGGAAGATTCTAGGCTACTCAAATAAAATAATAAAGCTTGAAACCCTAATACAAGTAATTCCCAGAATTGCCCTTTGAAGTCTTGGTCAAATGCATTCCCATGTGATCTCTGAAAGATTCCAGCTGTTGGGATGATCATGAGCGTTCATTTGGACCCTTTGGGACCAAGTTTTGCTATAGGACGTTGATTCCCTGTCAAGATGCCATAGTTACCATAATAGGAGGAGCAGGGGACACGTGTGGGGGCCACTTGGGTCACGGGGTGAGTGAAATGAGAGTGGGGTTTTGGTTATGGTGGGTTTAATCAACATTCTGGAGCATTAGGGGTAAAAACCCCTTGTTTTTACCTTGATTGGGACTGGGGATAACTTAGGGTTTATGGGTTTATATTTGGGGTTTTAATCTGGTTAAGGGTGGGTTTAATTTAAAATAGGTGTTATGGAGGGAAGTGTTTAATTAACTGATTAATAATCAGTTAAATAGAAGGTGGGGTGTGACGTGGATGGAGGGTGATTGGTGATTGGCTGGAGGGTGGTAGTGGATGAGGTGGCGTGTGGGGAGTGGTGGATACTATTTATGATGTCTGGCCAAAATGGCCCCCCAAGGTTCTTACTTTCTCCATATTGTATAAATCAGCCAAAAACTTCCACTCCTTTGTAAATAAGTTTGCCAGTTTGGCACTTTCAGTCCTTCAAGTTGTAGTTTATAGAAACAAGGACTAATCTTGCAATTTCTTCATATTCCAAGGACTGATTTTGACATGTTTTCAAACTTCAGGGCTTTGACTTGTTTGTAGACTTCTTGGAGGACTATTATTGACAATTTAGTTTTGATGAGGGACTAAAATTGCCAATTCTTCAAAGTTAAGGGTCCTTTTTGTAATTTTGACAAACTTTAGGGACCAAACTTGTAATTATGAAGATACAAGGGTATAAAGTGTCAATTCTTCAAACTTGGAGGACCAATCTTCAATATTCTTCAAATCTTCTAGGGTTTTCTTTGGGAAATCCCTCACTAGGGCTTGGTTCATCGTGCGGCTTCGTTTTCCGTGTTCGTTTTTGCATGATTCTTGTGATCTTTTGTCATTTTCTCAATATCCGTACCTAAAATACACAAGCAACAAACACAAGCATATATTTGGGTATTTTGATGATATTTAATGCATTTTAAGTCCAAAAAGAACGATGAGACCATGTATAAAAGCCGTCTCATCACTATAAAACGTTTTTGTTTGTGACTTAATAAAGAAAAATGACTTAAAATATTAAAAAATAAAACTTAGGGTTTGTTTGTTGATTTTTCTATTAAGTCATGTTTAATTAGGAGATGACTTAATCCAGAAAACCTTATTTTTATTACTTAATATTTTAAGTCGTCTTTATGTTATTAAGTCATAAACAAACATTTTCTAGATGACTTAATAAATTTAATTTTTTTTTTCTCATATAGTTAATCATATCTATATCTCTACTACTTATAAAGAGAATTTCCCAATTCCTTGAATGTTGAAAAAGTGCTAATTATGGCATTGTTGAAAAACACACTAAATTAAGAAATGTTACCCATTACAAATTGTGACATTAAATTTCAATTCTGTTTCAAACCAACAACTGTAAACACACAAAACGCAAAATACATATAACACGCTCTCTCTAAACCTAATCTCTCTAAACCTAATACACGCAATAAACACTGCCGCCACCATATTCTGTCGCCACACACAACTTCTTATCCATCTCTCTATCAAACGTATTTCTCCCTTTGTATATATTAGTATATCACCACCAACACATCCCTTTGGCCACCGTCACCGTCGCTGCCGTTTGCCAAATAGCCACTATCTTTGGATGGTTTAGGTTGTTTTGCCGGGCTAGGTGGCTTCAGTTGATGTTTTGGCTGATATTATGGTTGTTGGCCTAGGTGATTAAAAAAACCGTCACATAACTATTTTTGTGTCCTCATTGATTTGTCCTTCAAAGATTGTTAAATATCAGATTTGGTGGTTTTAAGGTTTGTTAATAAAAAAAAACAATTTTTTATGGTTTGGTTTCTTATAATATGTGATTTTCGTTCAGCGAGATTTATAACCAGATCTGTTGAGGTTGAGTATGGTTAATCGAGCAAACACACATAAAGAGAAGAGAAGACATGGATTTGCAAATGAAAGAAACCTACAAGATGATCTTGAGGTTTGTTTTGTACGCACTTTTAATTATCACAAACAGCTTTAACTATTTTTCAGACGGCGCCGTAGATCTTGAGGTTCGTTATTTTATTACAGCTTTATCCTCACGGGTTAGTATAGATTTAACAGCTTTAACTATTATGAATTCAAATCCAATCGGAAACTTAACACATAACAGCTTTAACTTCAATGTGTACACAAACTGTTTGTTAGAAGAGTAAAGGTATGTAATTGTGTGCTTATATTTGTTTGAAAAACCAATTCTATTTTGGAAATATGTTGGACCCGGACATACACTTCTACTATACCATTAAGTTGTGCGTGAAGTTACATCAATAGATTAATGTACTTACACCATTACCTCTTTATGTCATAACATTTCATTCTAGATGTAGATACCACTAGAATATCATAAATAATAAGCACCTCAAATGGTATCATCTACAATCCTTCATCTGCAGTTCATTTGCAAAGAAATCGTCAGCTTTCTGACCAAGTGTTCTCATTATTGTGATTCAGGAAAATATGTTGCCGATTAGCTATTTGGAGGTTTGAAGTTGTGGCGAGAAGTGACCAGTGTGCGATTAGGAGTGCGCCACTTTTAAAATGTATGCCACGAAGGAAATGGTAGTATGACAACTCCACAAACTACAGGAGTTAATTGGTAAGTGACCATATATGCTTATTAGAGGGTATTTATACGTACGTTTTGAACATAGTTATGCGGTACTATGATCAACAAAAATCATCTACTAGAAAAGGGTGTAGAAAATAATGCCTCTTTCAGCTTTAAGTATTGTTTGGAAATTTTTTTGCATAAAAAACAATGAAATGACCAAATATCAGTTAAAGAACTAGCGACATTTTTAACGAATAACACGTGTATAGTTTTATGTTTCGTTTGAATTCGTTGGTGTGTGAAGCAGAAAATAGAGGTGATCTGAATCAATCCCGTTCACAAGACCGGATAGTGAACCAAATGCGTGGTCGTGAGAGTCAAGAGAAGGTGGACTCCAGATTGCATTCCTTTTAATAAGACATGGAAATTAAACATTAGGAAAGCGGACCTTCCGACTTTACTTTTGAACAGCTGGAACATAAATTCCAAGAAGAGTTGACGAGATTATCTCGAGGATGAACAGTTTGTTAGACGGAAAGAGCTTAGTGATTATGTTAATAGCTATGTACTTTAACTATCAATTGTCTACAATGATTCGCTAATCAGACTAACATAAGCAAAGAAAACATAAGCGACTTACGGGAGTCATATTTTTGAAGCTTTTGAACCGATAATAGGGATGCATATTTCAGTTTATATAGAGGGCTTGTGTGGTTTTGTCTTATGTTTCACACACTCACTTTTTGTGGCTTGTTTTTAAACTTTTCAGCTTATATAAGCTTATTATGACATTATACGCTTATATATGCTGAAAAGTAATAAGCCACGAAATTAGTTTATAATAATGTAAGCCACTAATGAAACAAGCAAAAATGAGTCTAGAAAGCAAACTATTGCCCGTGACATACAATTTGACTGCCTGGTGACGAAAAGGAGGCTTTATAGCATCTCCTTCCTCGTATGACAGATTCATGATGCAGTCTTTGGATGAGTTGATTCCCTATTTACTCAGATGATTTTTTAACATTTTCTTAATCTTTGATAATCGATAATTCTTTTTGCCATAATCTTTGGAAGAATAATGTACTTGCATTTCGATCACTCTCCTCGCTGTCATCGGGACCTACGATAACAATCCAAGTACATACAAAATCATGGAATCGCACGACACCATTTTTATTCACTAAGCCACGAGTGATACACTATTTTGTAGTTTTTGGAATTATTTGCTGAGCTTTTCAGGTTGTTTGGTTCAAAGTTGTGATGCTACAGATTTGATGATTGTATGTCGTTTTATTGGAGTGTTTGGTCTATTGATGTTTATTGGAGTGTTTGGTCTACTGATGTTTATTGGAGTGTTTGGTCTATTGATGGTTATTGGAGTGTTTGATAATATAGTCTATAAAGAAGTTAGTATCCTTAGAGCCTAGCAATCCCGTTATTGAAAATAAGCAAAGGGTGTTGTGGTTGCAACAATCCACTAGGTAACTAGCACAAAAAAAATTACATAGTTAATTTTTTACACCGCCGCCAAGATGCCACAATGTTCTTCTAGCAACTACACTCATGACGATTGTAAAATGAGTTTCAGTTTTGTACCGCCGAGGTAATTACGAATTCACATTTTAAAAAGTTATTTGAAGTAAAATTTTAAATATACATAACTCATTATAAATTTGTTATGCAATCATCAACATCAACAGGCTATAGGAAAGGTGCTTCCCCAATTGAACGAGAAATTGAGCGTAATGTATTTCTGCATACCCACTATGGTCGAGTTTGTTGTTAAAATGCGAGGTTGGAAAAACCTGCCACGAATGCTGAAATCTGGTCTACTATAAAGTAAGCCTTATGCACATCGTGTTTATATTTTATTATAAGATTTGTTATTGATTTTTGTCGTACTTTGGTTATCGGGTTACCGGTTCTTGTCGAGTCGGGTTTTGTTTTTAAAAAACCCACCCGCAACCTAATCCGATAAGAAATCAGGTTATCGGGTTTCGGTGGTATTCGGGGTAGGTTATGTCAGGTCGGGTTGTCGGGTCATACTAGATATATGTTGCGTTACATCTGTATGGCAACGTATACTACAATATTTTTTAAGTTATCAATATATGCATGTAAATATGTTTAAACATTATGCCTTTGTGTGCCTTGTGTAACTACTCGATGGTGTGTTCTAATGTCAGTTTGTCTGTCTCATCTCAAAAATACCACATTAGAGATATTAGTAAGGCTACATACTGTAACACAGTTGTAAAGTTATATGTGCTTTAAATATTCCTATAAACTGTTTACATACCTTCAATTTATTTAAAAAGTGATATTTTCTATTTCTTTAACAAGTCTTCCATTTAAAAGAATATCATACTGATAATATATGTACAAAATTTAACATGTTTTAGAAACTAATTTAGATAATAGGCATCCACTAGCAACAAATGAATTGTCTTTTGATTTTTAAGTCATGTAAAATGATATGTAGCTAGCAAAATGATACGCGATCCTTATAAAATTTCTTTATAGTAATTTCGAGGGTCTCATCCGGTTGACCCGATAACACAAATTATTTAATCATAACTTGACTTGCTATTATTACTGGATTTAGTCAAAACAACCCCACAGGATATTTTGACCCGATTTAACGCGACGTGATAAGCCTTATCGGGTTTGGGTATGGTTCAAGTTAACTCGACCCTACTGACGCCCCTATTTACAACAAATAAAATAGGTACGTTTTTAGCGCGTTTAATTTTGAAGTTTATTAGGCCATTTAAATCTTATAGCTGGAAGTAGAGAATGTGAAAAACAACTGATAGCCTTGGTTGGATAAATTAGTAAATACTTCTTATAATAGCTATTCTCACATGCTGGTGGAAATTAATATAACTGCCTGTTTATTGTTGCTCATGTCTTTAGGTTCAAGTTGATGCCTAATACAAGACACACCGGTCATGCTGCAAAGAAACACGATGTGCTACTAATTTTGTAAGCAATGATGATTTTTAGTAAACCGAACGGATCTTACAAAATATTGTTATAAGCTATTATGTTCATCACTAATCATACCTTATGATTCGGGAAGAAATCTTTGAACTACCTTTGTTGTCAATAGAGTGTTTGTTTGAATAAGTGTCTCGAATGCAAATAATGAGCTACAAAATCTGCAATCTTTAGTAGTTATATTTTTCATTCCATTTGTACATTTTTTTCATCAACTCATTAAAGTTTAGGGCATGTGTACTAACAGTCTTCACTTGATAATACAAGGTTTATTGGACTTTCCTTTTTGTCTTGATGATTTAACATCTTGTGTCTTGGATATGTAGCAAATATAAAGGTAAAAAACGCGTCGTAGCAAAGAGCATGTATTCAGGACTTGTTGTTTGATAATTAACATTTATAACTTAAAACACAAGTTAAATTGGTTTTGAAAAATAAACGGGTTAAATGTGTCGATATGAAAAGTTGTATAAGACTGTGTATTGCTTCATTACATTAATCAATCCCCATTGGCCTTACTATGCCTAGGCCAGATTGGGTATAGTTGCTATTGTAATCGCAAATACTTCTTAATGTGGAGCTCCAATCTTCTTAGCCTTTCTTTGTCTTTTATCGCCAATTATCCGTCATACCACGTTATCATGTATCGTAAATTATCCGTCACTAAGCAGTTCCGCTGCTATGCGCGGGTACTCGCCTAGTACCCTATAAAGGGTTTATCCAAAATGTTGAAAGTTGAAAGTTGAAAGTTGAAAATACTACAAATATAGCAAAATGAAGGTATCTTGATCTTTTCTTTTTAAGTTGTCATACATATTGTTTGATTATTTGTTTTTTAAGTTGCTCATGCACTTCTACATTGTAAATATATTAGCATGGTTACGCGGATATGATTGGCCTCGTGAGGAAATATAACGATCAACTAGAGGTCCTTGTTAAGGTTTTTGTTGGATCTATGTGACGATGTTGAAATAGTACAACTAATTATCTAACATGTTTTACAATATTTTTCAATTTAATGGTTCTTATTTAAATTAAAATCTGAGATGTTGCTGGATCAATATGAGATGTTGTCTTGCAATAATATCATTATTGTAAAACTTGGTTGTGCTTATTTCATCTAACAAGAATACTTCTAGGCTTGAGAATTGCTGCTTGTCTTGGCTTATCATTCATTGTCAACGGAAACAAATAGTAGTGATCAGTTTCAAGACTAGGGGAGGTGCTCATTTAAAACTTCTTTTAGTATCACTTTAGTAGAAATCGTAATGTGGTTTATGTTAGTTCTTGCGTTTAATAATTGTCTATTCAACATAGGATAGTGATGGAGTTAAATTATATGTTTCATATGGGGCAACAGAATCTTCATTGTATTTGCTACATAAATACCGTCTTCTTGATATTTTGCTACCATGTCAGGTGAGTCTTGAATCAGATTGTCTGCTATATTGACTTTAGCACACAACTAACTTGAATATTTATTTTTCTTTTCATGTTTGTGCTTGCAGGCGGCATACATTTCCCAACAAGAGACGAAGTCTGGGCGAAGTTCCACAATGCTAATGGTATATTCATCTTGTTATCTTCTTTTGTCTTCTGGTAGTCTCATTTGTTTTGAATTTTACGGTTCGGCTCATTATTAAATACGTAGTAGTTAATGAAGTGGAAAAGATTTCTTTGTACTACCAGATGGTTACAAAGGAGTTGAAGGCTATGGAACAAAGCTTCGAAAAGAAATTCAATGCAAGAAGATGGGTGGATCATTTGTTTCATATAATTAGAAATAAACAATAATTTTAGGACAAACAAAAAAAGAAAGATAGAACAATAAGTTTAGGATGGAGGTAATTATCATTTTTGGCAAAAGAATCCGACTACTTACATGTTATTTTGTTTCCTAACTCTCATCCGTTCTTTATTGTATTTCTCTTTTAGCAAAATTAGGTAAGCATGCATGTTACCGATACTTTTTTTTGCAAGTACTTTTTGAGGATGTATAATTCATGTAAGTTGATTTTGATGATATATCTCAAGTGGCTTCGCATGTAGAGTAGATCCTCGTGTAGCGTAGATGATGATTGCCGGTGGCTTCGCATGTCTACATTGTTGCACCAATATGTCTTATAAGACAACATGAATAGTATGTAATAATTTAGTTATTCGTTAAAAAAAAATTAGTTAGACAACACATAGTTTGAATATACAAATATATGTCAATTACATATACACAAAAATCGTGGTTAAGAAAAATCAAGTGTTGTGTTCATCCGATGTCAGGTCCTTAGTTACTTACTTTTAATATATTACTACGTATTACTTTCAATATATTACCGTAACATATCTTTTACCAAAAATGTTTTCGAACTTGCTTTGTAAGTTTTTGTTTACGAGTCAATCTTTACCATAAAAAATTTCAATTTATTTTCTTTTTTTACATTTTGGTATAACGCCTTTTTATTTCTTAGACCATTTTTATTTACAACTTTTTTAAAATTAATTTTTATTAAAATATTATTTTCTTACTCCACATTTACACAATTTTTGCATTTTCATCATTTATCAACAATCTAATCTAATATATAATAATAATTTTTAATTAAACCTCTAAATGTACAAAATAGATACTTTAAAATAAATTATTACAGTGTAAAAGTTAAACTATAAACAGTCACAAATGATAACTGATGGTTTTCATTACATTCTGAATTAACCTTTATTGGCTTAATTAGGTTCTTATATATCTTATTTGTTAAATTGCATTATAGACATAAGAGTTAAAGCCTGGTCGAAATTCATCTTCCTACTTTATGTCTTCTACAATCACTCATAACCACCCAACAACAACTCTTCTATTAAATATGTGTTTATTAAAACGACACCTAACAACAAAACAAACTCGCCTTATCCACATATACCGAACAACACACCCAACTTATTTCATTATTTTTTTTTCAAAACAACAACACAACTAAATGAATTATAAAGTGACATGTGACAAAGTTGGCTCAAAGGTTTAAAAGTCATCAAACAAATCGATCGTATTCATCTCTTTCTTTTTTCTTTGTACTTAAAATATAATATTAATTTATGTTGTCCTTATACCTTTCTACTGATTGGGTTAAATCGTGAATAAACTTAGTCATATAAGCAAATAACTACACAATATGGTTGCTACTAGCTATCGTGAAGGATTCATAGTACGCACTAAATATGGATGACGCACAACCTGGCATCACTAATTTGGTTGAAGTCTCTGTTAGTTTTACACCTATTAATTATTTCGCATACCATATAACTTTTCTAAACACAAGTTAGTTGTACACTTTTTTATTTTCTCGCGTGTTGTGTATAACAGTTATCGACTTAAACACTTTCTCCCGGATACACACCTTATTCGTTTATGTTTCAGGCCGGTCCTAAACTAGCGCATGCTGATATGACAAGTAGTCATCTCCCCTCTTTAAAAGTACCTAAAAAATCTTCATGGTTCATTTCGGACGCTTGTTTCATTTCCTTTTGCCAAAGTTTGTTCGGAGGTACATTGGAAATTATTGATGTTAAGCTTTGATTTTGTAGGAATATGACACTTATAAAGCTATTGAAACTTTTCATTATTCATTAAACCGCGTTTGTGGCACAAATGTAAAACAATCCGTATAGAATTTGTTTGGATGGACGATAAGGAAACAAACTATGGCTGTTTTATCAAATAAAATGAACAGATTGACAACACTAATGATCTGTTGATTGATAACTTTCCTAACGAAGATAATGTTTACTATAGTTTTGATGAAGTAGAAGACGACACACATAATATGTATCCTCTTGAATTTTTAAACTTTCTTAATGCTAGCGGACTGACACCACATCATATTTGATGCCCCCTTTTTCTTCTAAGGAATATCGATTCGAAAAATAGATTCTGTAATGGCACGAGGTTGATATGCAAACACTTCGATCGTAATATCATCAATGTTGAAATTGTTGTCAGGCAACACGTTGGGGGTAAGAGTGCTCTTGCCAAGAATTTCTCTTCCTTAATCTGAAGAAGACATGTTCCCTTTCAAGCTAAAGAAAACACAATTATCTATCCGTCTTTGCTTTGCCATGACTATCTATAATGCTCAGGGGAAAACAAAATTCAAATGTGGGTGTCTATTTTCCCGCCTCTGTTTTCCCATATGGCCCGCTTTGTATTGTGTTGTCTAGAGGGATATCATGTTCAACTACCACGGTACTGTTGGTGAAACCATTCAAAAAGTTTGGTGAAGATGGAGTCTATACCTCAAATGTAGTGTATCAAGAAGTTTTGCGCGACGAGTAACATCCGTTCTTAGAATTTATCTTATACTTGATGTAATGTTTCCCTTTCAGTTTTACTAAATGTTTTTTATATTTTGTTTGATACATTATTATATGAAATTTTATTTAAAGTTGAGTTATCGCATGTTACGACAATTTGCAACTACAATATCATATTACCACAATAAATCTTATCGTTGCTTATTTTTTGCTATGCAGTTTCGCCGCTATGCGCGGATACTCGCCTAGTAATTATCAATGTGTGTATCAACTATCTGTTAATTATTCTACATGTAGGGAATATTTCTTCAATAAGTTTAGGTTGCGGAAATAAAATAGTTTCTAAATTAACAAAATGGTAAGTTTTGACAATGTATCAGATAAATCTAGGAATTGGTGTAACTTATGAAAATCTAATCAAATAAATGTGATTATGAAAATTTTAAAAATTTTAACTGGGTTTTGGCGCGAGAAAAAAAAAGATTGAGAGTCCGTTTCTATGAATCAATTTAGGAGTGAATTATGCGTTTTCCTCATTTACAATTGTGTTTCCTATTTTAGAAAACTCTATAATAACAGGCCTCATTTTTACACAAAATATATACTACTCCTCCTACAGTTTATTCTTTGCTTTTTAGGTTGAAGATGGATAATGAGATATTGAGAGCCAGAAATGCTTTTGAAAAAGCAAAATCAAAAGGCAATAAGGAAGACGAGGCGCGATGCGCGAACGTGATCGGTAATATATTGGTTCGCAGAGGAGAAACCAATATGGCTTTCGAATGGTTTACACATGATCATATTGTTTCTAGAAACTACTTATCAAACAAACACTTGATCCCTTCCTGTCGATCCCTTGCTCAAATACATATTCAGCGCAAAGATTTCAAAAAGGCCTTAGATTTTCAGGTTCTTTTTCTTAATCTTTTTAGTGTATTCTAAGTTTTATTTGATCATGGTTCTATATAATACAATTAACCTTCGTAGATGTTTTACTAAATACTATGTATTTTTCATAGCAAAATTACATTAGGAGGAATTATTAATACATAAATCCTTAGTGTGAAGTGAAGTTATTTTGACTACGAGTTCTTCTTTTTAATTGGGACAGCAAACACATTTGGTGATTGCAGAAGAGAGAAATGACTTGCTTGAACAGCAAGGAGTTTGCAAACAGCTAGGGGAATTATACATTCAGATCGCCTCATGCCAATCGGGTACGGAATGTAAAACTTCCCTTAGTATTGCCAGTTCGTATATCACACGTGCAAGAAATCTGTCCCAACTCATAAAGGGAAACCGACAAGCAGATGATGTGGTATCAATTGTTTGTTCAAATGACTATCAATTGGGGTCAAAACATGTTTCCGAGTCACCTGAAGTTTCATCTAGAAGCACCAGCAGTCGAAAGCGAAGTGGCTTAGTCCCTTTTGATGGTCAACATGTAGACAAACATGCGCGGGGAAAAGCTCACCATTCCATAGAAGAATGTGAGTGTGACTATTTGTTTCCTTATTACAGTAATATTTTTAGGGTCTATTTCGGTATCTAATCACTTGAAATTGGGTTTCAAAAAACATTGATTGTTTTCAGTAAAGAGAAGTCGTCATGCTGATAAATATCAGGTTAGAGATCTTTTGCTTCATAATGTGTTATGATTTCTTTTTAGTTTTGCTTGTAATGTAACTGCTCACTCGTATTGGTTAACACGTGACAGGATACACCACCAGTTACGTCTAAATGCTCAAGGAAGAATGAAGCTGCAAAGGCTACCCATTTTGGCGTGAATGGTCTCAAAAGCGATGCCGGTGGTTGCCAACTTTTTTATTATTGTGATGATGAATTCTGTGTGAGTATAGTATGTCTTCTAATGTGCATGTCCATATTACTGCATACCTATTTGTAAAAAATCGAATTTCCTCGTATTCCGATGCTATAATCAGTAAATTATTACTTACACGTTTAAATCATGATTTCTCTAGCTTATATGAAAAGTTACATAATGCCCTAGTTTTAACTGGATGTTAAACTTATTTTCTTGATTTACTTGTTCAATCTAGGCTATGTCTAATCGTAAACTTGCCATACAATAGTGATCATCGTTAACCATTGCTTAACCATAATAAAATTTGTTTATAGTGTGACTGAATTAGTTACCTGTTTCTTGTAGAAACATATCATATTCAAAGTTGGGGATGACTATGTACACATAGAACCAGACTCATATGAGCTCAGCGATAAGTCAATCATGGAAGATCTGAAGCTTGAAGTAGCATGCTTGTACTTCTTGAAACTAGTCAAGGAGAATAGGTTTCAAGGTATGGTTTAATTAAGTTTGCTTTCATTGTGTATGGCATGATAAACCCTTGCTAATATCACAAAAAATAGTTCCTTTCACAAAAATCAAAACATAAATACGAATTCAGCATTTAGTCCTATCACTACAATCACTCTCACACACACACACAAACAATTGAATTTTAGTTTGGTAAAGAAACTGAATAACCACCCAATATGCTGCTCTTTCACTCGTGCTCAAGTCCCTTGTAGCAACATAATGCGTCACGTTTGCCCCGTTCATGTGTCAACATTGTTACCATTATATTAAGGGTGGTCTATTGAATTACTTAAAATTAATGTAAAAACATAGTGCATCTCATTGTAGTTTTTATTCTGTTTTTGTTTGCCTTCAGTCTTGGTAAACAAATATTTACAAGCCAAGCCCTGCATTTAGCCTACTTAACAGCGTTGTTATTTATCATTTAGAAAACGTCACTTTACATGACCAAACTGGAATTCCTCATTTGATTTTATGAGAGTTGAATTGTCTTTTGGAATCTTTAATATTTACCCATCAAATGATAATAACAGTTGAATTGTACAACTGATTGTAGGTTCCTTGCCAATTCTCGGAGATCTAAAATATCGAGATCTAGCTCTAGAATCTTTGGACATCATAAAGGGTGATACACTGGGAAAAAGCTTGGTTGATGTTTCCATTGATGGTATGTGTTATTCCGTTCTACCATAATACATTCATTTAGACAAAAATGAATCATCTTAATTTTTTTTTTGTAGCTTGGATATGCAGGCGATTGATTAAACGATATGTCGATTGTTGTACCAAACTCATTCAACCCATCAATGCAAAGTTACTTGTGAAGCTGTATAATATACAGGTAAACCCGTTGTTTTTGTAACCGTCAACACATTATTTATGATAAAAACCATAGTTAATTACTGTATGTTTCTACTCACAGTTAATGATTGTATACAATTTTTTTGATTTTTAAAAAATGCACATGTTTATTATTAGGTACCAGAGGATGACATTGTTGCCTCTGAGTGCAATTTGGATGAAATTTCAGCAGAACCATTATATGAGGCCTTAAGTTTGCACACGGGAATCGCTTCACTTGACCTTTCCCACAATCTGTTGGGTAAAAGTAGCGGGATCATGTTATCAAACTCTTATTAATAAAGGACTCGCAATGTTCTATATTTACTAGCTCTCAAAATTTTTTTTTACCAGGAAATGAAACAATGAGGAAATTGAAAGATTTGTTCGGGCCTTCAAGTTCAAATTATCAAGCTTTAGCTTTGGATTTGCACTGCAATAGCTTTGGTCCAACTTCCCTATACCAGGTTTTTCATTCTTTTATTTTTCCTGGAATATATGACCAAATTGCTTATATTCCTTTGTTAGAAGGGAGTATTCGGATGGTCTCGTAAATTACTTACTCACATGTTAGAAGTCTAAGAAAGGCTCCGTGGGGGTGTAAATATCTCATAATAATGTTGTAAGGAACTAAAAAGTGCATGGACCATAGGAGGTTCAAAGTATGCTAATGAGAGTGTTCACATCAAAAGCCAAATTTATTGGTCTCACTTATTTCTTTGTATCATTTAGAACAGTTAATTGATTTCTTTATAACATACAGATATGTGAAAGTCCTGGGATTTTGTCCCGTTTGGAAGCACTTGATATCTCGGGGAATCCTTTAACCGACGAATGTGCTCCATACCTTTCGATAATCTTGCAGAAGTGCAAAGGTAATTCATGAGTTAGAATAGTGCAGTCATTTTAGTAATATAAACAACTTATCTTTATGCAACTAAGAATGATAAATTTGATCATTAGATACGAAATATAGATCTCCCAATCCTTATTTTCTTCTTTTATATACCTTTAAAAAAAGAGAGGTCTTATAACATTGTAAAATAGTTTAAAACATGTTATTACCACTAAAACATCAACAAACTAAGGAGATATAAGGGAGCCGATAGGTTTTCGTGTTATATATGGATGTAAGAATAGAATCTAACATCTTTAGACAGCACCTTTGTTTTTTTGTGATGTTTTTTTAATTTTACTCTTTTGACAAAGAGTTTAAATACTATCTATTGCAGCTCTTTACAGATTAAACATAGAGCGTTGTTCTATCTCGTCTCTAACAATCCAAAAGATTACCGAGTCTTTGCATTCTGAATCGGAACTTTCTGAACTTTTTATAGGTAACTTTATTTGCCTTTAATGTGTGTTTGATGATTTTGTTTGAGTTAACGGATTTAATATCACTATCTAAATTGGAACATATGAAATTCGTCCAATTGCTATTTAAATTTGTTCAAAGAGCACTGGGTAGAAGGATGCAGCTAAATGCAGAAGGATTGTTTGGCATAAGAAATAATTTGCAGTTGTGAAAGATTAATGGATTGAACTATATACAAGCTTCTTTTGTTGAGTTGCTGACATAGGACCTGGACATTGAAACTCTGGAGGCTGCACATTGGGAGTTGATTCTTATAATTCAAGTCTGATTCTTGAGGTCAAGAATCTTTTTTAAGGGGAATGGTTTGTTACGTGACAAAATAACGCAGGGACTAGTTCTGACTACTATTAGAAGATGGAGGACCCGAAGTATAACTTTTGATAACAAGCCAAGTTGTTACAGGCACTCGGCCTATAAAAGGCATTCCATATCATTTTAGAAGTTAGCTTATGATTTGTTAAATGTTCTCTTCCTAATTCACTTCTTGATTGTAATGGTTACTATCATTCAATTAATCCAATAACAAACAGACTCGAATCTTGTTTCTTCCTATAGATTCCTAGCTGTTTGTTGCCTTTGATCATCAATCCTCGTTTCCAATTTGGTAACCAAGATTGGTATGTTTCAATTGAATCTTCGAGATAATCCACTCATGCAAGAGGTTGGACTTCTTTTCTATTGATTGTTTATATTGATCATAACGAATAGCAAATTAAGTGTGTCTATTCAAAGATTCTAAAGATAACGTGATTGCAGGGTGGCATTTTGCTTTGGCATTAATAATAAAACATGAACGTTGTTCCTTAAAAGTTGTTGATTTGAGCAAATGCCGACTAGGGCTAGTTGGTGTGATCAGTATTGTTGAGGCTTTACGAGTCAATGTGTTCACAGCGGAGCTCAACTTGTCAGAAAACGTTCCTGAGAGCGAGTACAATGCTTCATTGGACAATGTTACTGAGA
Organism: Glebionis coronaria; assembly: GCA_025667525.1. Taxonomy (NCBI): domain Eukaryota; kingdom Viridiplantae; phylum Streptophyta; class Magnoliopsida; order Asterales; family Asteraceae; genus Glebionis; species Glebionis coronaria. The sequence goes on from CM046880.1 coordinate 840,778, forward strand.
TTTCATCTGCTATTGCTAACGCAATACACATTCGGCTACTTGATGTGAGCAATAACGGCTTCTCGGAGCAAGTAGGAGGAGAAACGTTGTATAATGCATGGTCAGCGAGATCACGATGTGGTGTGACAAAACGCCATATTGAAGGGAACATTGTTCATCTATATGTTGAGCCAAAACAATGTTGTAAACTTAAACCTTCATGTTGCACAAGACTTACATTTTCCTAAGCCTTTGAACCTTTCCAGTTGGGCAATTGGTAGTGGTTCCATTTTATCAACATTATAAGTTTGGCTTTAGTAAATTTATTACTCCTTAACTTTATACTTGACGATTACCCGCGCATAGCAGCGGAATTACCTAACGATATATTATTAATGATATGTTAATTGATTCGGTGGTCGAACTCGTGACCCAATAATTGTCTAGCGATAGATAGTGACTCGTCCAGGTTGAACCGGTAGGCGAGCCTGTTCTCAGTGGTCCAACCCGTGACTCGGTGGTTAAACCCGTGACCGGTAACTCGACAGTATTGACCCGATGGTCGAAACCAGTGACCCGGTGGCTCGATAGGATTGACCCGGTTGTCGAACCCGTGACCCGGTGACTCGATCAGGTTAACCCGATGGTCGAACCCGTGACTCAAAAAGATTGACCCGATGGTGGAACCCGTTACCCGATGACTCAATCGGATTGGTCCGATGGTCGATCCATGACCCGATGACTCGACCGGGTTGACCCGTTGGTCGAACCCGTGACCAAGTTACTCGACCAAATTAATCCGTTGGTCGAACCCGTGATCCGGTAACTTATGCAATTGTTTATGGTTTAATTTTTCAACATTTCCTATTATATCTAATTGTATGCATTTAATTTTTCAACAATTCCATAATTAAGTTATTTTTCAACATTCAAGGTTTTGGGGTTTTTCCTTTATATGTAGTATAGATATAGATATAATTCTAAGTTCAGTGTTAATTTTTGCGGGATCTTTATTTTGCAACTTTGCCTTTAAATATATCTATTTGTATTATAAGATATTTGATGAAAATTATTTCAATAAAAATACATTTATACAACTCGTGCATATATTTTGAATCAAATTTTATATAACAAAATAAAGATATTTAAAGTCAAAATTTTAAATACCGCAAAAGTTGATTATATTTACAAAACGAAGGGAGTATATGTACCTCAAAAGACTAGAGGAAGCAAAAAGTAGAGTTTGGATCATATTACAAGATTAAGTAAAATAAACAAGAAATAAGTGCAACCATGCAACCATACTTTTCCTATGCATTTAGAAATATAGATCATATTCTTTCAATTTTTTTTGTCTCATTTATATTCGTTAAAACTCATTTTCTCAGAAAAGAATATTAGGAAATCCAAAAATATAATATTGATTATAATTGAATCATCCCGATCCTTTCTCAACGTAGCTTGAATTAAAAATCCCGTTTGACGTTTGTTTATTTGATGTTCAAATATTTAAGTTTTATTTTTTATTCTAAAGCAAATAACACAAAGTGGAACAAATTAAAGGCAAACTATTTTTCCGAATAAATGCAATGTAACAATTATAAAAACACTTACTAAAATAATTACGCACTTAATACCTATTAATATCTATTTAAGGAAATTAAATTAATTAACAACTAATTAAATCCTATAATAAGAAATTCAAAATTTATTTAAAACTAAAAATTATAATTTCTAAATACCCAAAACTATTTTGTTTTTTCATAAAAGAAACTATTTTAATTTATTAAAACAACTTTTAAAACCTTTTAAAATAACTTAATTAAAATTCTATTTGATAAAATATTAAGAATATAAAACTTTTGAAAATTTTAATATACTTAAAACTTAATATTCTTTTTAATATTTATTTTTGAAAAATAAATTATTTTTTGAAATTTTAAACCATTTTTAATCCGTTAATAACTAAACGAAATTTTAAACTAATTTTTAAAAGTATTAAAACTAATTTATAAAATATGGGATAAAAGCTATACAATACCAACGTACTTATTCAAATGTATCGACTTTAAACATTTACTAATTTATCGTTATACATTAACAATGAACTTTCAAATTTGTTTCGTCTTTATTAATATAACTGTAAAAATATATGAATCAAAGCACAGTATCACCAAGAACACAATATAACAGTGAACCCAACCAACCACCCCTTGACTCACTTTATCAATAAAAGAATTACAATATCTTTTTACAAAACAAGAATAGAAAAGCACTCATAAACTCAAAATGATCAAAACAGTATTGATCAAGAACACACACTCGATTTCACATAGTAAACAATAACAGAATGAAAAGATAAGATGTAAGTAGGTGGGTGGGAGTATATATACTCTCACATTAGTCTTTAGCCCTTCAAGTTCTAAGTAATGCAACTTTATTCCCTCTAGCTATGACTTGTACATTCTAGTAGAAATCTTGAACCTTCAACTATCTTCACTTGACAAAAGTAGTCCTCCTTGTTGATGCAAAAGTTGGTTGATCCTTGCTAGACCCGAATTAGACTTAATTCGGGTTGGCTGGGCTCCGGCTCCTGCACCAAGTGAATCGTCTGGTTGGGATCCTGCACACTAAACAGCACGCGTTAGGCTTACCGTGGGAATGTTTCCCACGATTAGACTCCGGCGTGAGAGTAAGTAATCGATTTAGGGTTTATGTGAGTTGAGAGTATATGTCGTAATACCTTTGTGGAACCCTTGAGGGTTCCTTTTATAGGCAGTGAAACCCTAATGGGCTTTCACTGATGCTTCGGCCCCAAGGAAGAGATAACTACCAGAATTAGAATGATTGTTATCTTCTAATTCTGGTAGTGAATATCCTCCTCCATTGGGATAAAGATATTCCTAGACAGAATATTATTCTGTCTAACCCTATGTCGGCCGCACGGGGCCGTGGGCCGCACACATGTGTGCGGTTACTGTTCATCCAAGCCCATAAGCATGAATGACATTATTCCACCCATCTGTGATGGGCCGGATACGGGTAGTACCCATGGGCCGGGTTCATGACCCGGCTGGGGACTATACGTCATCATGTCCCCCCAGTCTAGTTGTTACAACCATAGGTGTAACCTCTAGACTACAAAGATGCTCCCCGGACGTACCAAGGAAACAACAGGGAATGATAAGTTGTCCAAGAATTTGTATTGGCCGCACGTGGAAACCTGGCTTAGGAAGTTATTTCATCAATATCTCAGCCGCATATAGCGACCGAGACAAATTAAATATAGCATTAAATGTCAAGTCTTACGTAAGAGCCGCATAACCCGACATTAATAACTGTTCATCTGACTTGTTTGACTGACAAAAGTGCAAACAGTCAGAACCTTGAGCAGTGCAAACGTTTGAGTCAGAAGTGACCCGTGGGTCCCGCCTGACGTTTCACTTGCCACTTGCCCCCTAGCCACACGATTAAGAATAGTGGCAGACACGTGTCACACATCCAACAGGTCGTGACCCACGAGGCAACCCTATAAATAAGCCACCCCCACGGCTGTGTGAAACACACAGTTATAACCTCCATTTCTGCCATTAAAGCTTTCCTCTTAGCTTGAACCAAATACGCACGGATCCCTTCACACGCAGGTTAGAATACCACGTCCTTACACTTTTATTTAGTAATGGCTCATAGAAACAACCCTACCATTGGATCCGTGCTGAATGTTATGACCCAAGACCAATTAAACCACTTTTGTACAAACTATTTCATCCCTACCAACCTACACCCCTCACTTCCTGGCGCCGGAGACCTCATAACTGAGGCTCCGGCGGGTAAGATTGGCCTGTACACTCGCCTCTTTGATGCGGCTAATTACCGCATCCCCTTCACCCATTTCCTTGTAGATCTGTTAGGATACTATGATGTACATATCAGTCAGCTCCACTGCATAGGTGCCTGTAAGATTAGTCAATTCGAGATCCTCTGCCGTGCTAGGAGAATCCCCCCAACCGTAGAATTATTCCGGCTCTTTTATGTTCCCAACATAGTAAACGGTTGGGTATCTTTTAAGAAACGATCCTCTAACAGTCCCCAATCGCACAATAAACCAATGGATTCATTGAAAAACTGGTACGACCACTACTTTTTCATTGACGCAGTGGTATGGCCGGGCGATTACACCTTTAGAACTAGGATACCCCACGACCCCAAGCCGCACACAAGTACATACAACCCCCGACATTACCAAGAATTAGATCTGAATAGGACCGGGTTCCATAGAAGCCTTCCCGAGTCATTCCTATGTTTGCTAGGGATTAGCCGCAATTACTTTGGTCCATCCAATAGGTATCCCGTGTTTTGGAGAAGGCAGGGTGAAGGTAGGCTAACATCCGTACCCAAAAATGTATTCAATTATTTGATAAATGGCTAACATATGTTGTTTTGTGCTGGGCAGAAATGAACTTCTTTGGACTTTTGCGTCAGGGCGACCCAAAGCTTGTACCGGAGGGTTCCCGTCCTCTCCGTGAGAATGAACGACCCCTTCTTGAGCATACCCGAAACGTGACAGTTGCTCTCGAAGACGTGCAAGATCCCCACTCAGACGAGGAAGAGCATGGAGATAATGGTGGTGGTGGTAACCGCATGCATGAAGGAGGAGCCGGGCCCTCCTCACCACATAGGGAACAACAAGGAGATAATATTGACTTAACCACCTCCAGCCTTCGCCGGATGATGGGTGATGATGATGAAGAAGTACAACAAGTCAACCTGGAAGAAGAGGAAGAAGAAGTGGAAGAAGTGGTCGAGGAGGAGATCGACGAAGCAACAGCTCTGCCCGTCCCCAGGCGTACCCGAAAAAGAAGCAACCAAGCGAGGAGAACTGCTTCAGTCGAGATTGGCGAACACAACGCTCCTGCCAAGAGACTTCGAGAAGACCACCCCTTGTACCAATCTGTCAGGAGTGCTACCCAGGGTTCCGAGACTTTCCGGGCCGCACATGTCGATCCCGTCACTCAGATTGCCCCAACCGCCTCCGAATTAGCAAGAAACGACATGTAAGACTCCATCCTAATATGTAAGAATGACAAATTTCCTTGTAAGCAATACTTAATATATTTCCCAATACTTGTTGCACATGGACGACCAGACTGGTGCCACGCCTCCTTCTGACACCCAAATTGATAAGGGGAAAGGAAAAGAAGTGGAAAGAAACCCCACGGCCCCCACAAAGTCCGGCCCTGTATTTGAAGAAGGTTCACCCACAGCCTCCCAAGACCTCCCAGCGTCCGGCCCCCTCAACCGTTCAATCCTCTATGGAACATCACAACGGCATCACGAATGAGGGACGCCGATGAGTGCCGGGAGTACCTCAACAATTGCATACCACCAGGCTTGGTGCGAGAGGTAAATGCGCTCAGCCATGCAGACTTGGCGGATGAGTATAATGGTGCCTTGGTACACCAAATGGCGATGGGCACCTCGATGAGGGTAAGGTTTGAAGCCGCACTTGGGCATGTTGAATCTCTCAAGAGGAAAGTTGGACGGAGGGAGAAGATGATCGTGGATAATGAAGCTAAATTGCAGACCTCCAATCCCAACTGGCCAGCGCCGAGGCGACCATAAAAAAGCAGTCGGCCCGCGCGAATGAATACGACCAACAAGTGGCCAATCTTGAGTCACAACTAGATGCTGCAACCACCAAGGTACATATTCGTGCCGCACCACCCATATTCTAAAAGAAATATATTCTAACACTTTATTTCTTATAGGTAGCCACGGCGGAAGCTTCTGCCCAGTCGTACTCCAGCCAGGTAGATGTGCTTAACAAGAAAGTAGAAGACGCGCACCTGGCCGTCCAAAGCATGGAGAAGGTACAAGGGGAACTTGCTGATGAGAGGGCTGTCACCCAAGAGCTGAAAGAGGCATTTGCCCAAAAAGAGTTGATGATTGATGCCCTCACCACTGAGCGTGACAATGTGCTATGCCCCCAACTGCTAACCGCTATTGCCGGCCGTAGGTGGATGGTCGGGCATGGAGTACGCCTGGCCGTCATGAAGGTCTTAGAGGCCCCGGAATTTGTGCAACAATTTGCAAGCCTTGTGTCCGATGGTATTGACCACGGACGTCACGAGGGAATGGTTGAGGCCGTTGAGCTGATCAAGAAAGGGGAAAACTTTACCAATCATGCCTTCTTTAACCCTGAAGCTGCTAACAAGATGACTGCTTCCATGGCCGCGATGCGGGATCTGCACTATCCATTCTTGGATGAGCTGGAGGCCACCAAAGATGCGTCAAATATGGAAATCATGGAAAGGCTAAGTCTTAGTGCGTTCTCCCGTGCTTCCTTCACTCCATCACCCAGCCACCTGACGCTCCCCATATACGAGGACGTAACCAGGATCATGCTTGATGAAGAACCCTTAAGTGTGGTGCTGGAGAGGAATGCGGCTCAAGCCCAGAAGCGGAAAGAAAGTGATGAGTGGTTGTCGTGTCTGGTCGAGGAACAAGTGGAAATGGGTAAGTTTTCCCCCCTATGTAGGATGCTCCTACTTTATGATCCCTTTCAGACACTTTGGTTTGTAACCTCTGAATATTTATTGTTTCTATTCGTCCGTGCATGTACACGGCTAACAACATTTGTATTTTGTATATAAGTCCGTGAGTGACCACGACAATTTTGTTATCTATTTTGGAAACTTGTGTATTTTGACTGTGTTAAATATTGTACCTCAATACTGCATGATATATCACGTCTTACACACAAAGAAAGAAAATACATACAAGTCTATAATTTACTATACATGCGACGTGCGTCTTTACTATGCGGAGCACTGTGCGACTACGGCATATGAAACTTACCCCAACGTCTTGTGAGTAAGGTGTCTAGTAAGGATACATGATCCGTGCGGCTGGGGTTGCATCCCTCTTACGCGGCAAGTTGAATTAGTAGGTTCACTTAATCCTCTTACCCCGCCTGGAGGCGTATAGTACATGTACAGTAATTTGAAAGAATGCATATGAATGAAACATGGCACATTATAATATAAGTAAAATTCATACGACTAACAAAAAATCTAAAAAATTATTTGCACGAAACAGGCCGTGGAGCTAGCTAGGCACCACGGCATTTTATTAGAACGTTTACACTTTTGTTTGAACAATGATGACAAGTCCTAAAAAACGAGAAAGGAAACTAAACAAACATAAGAAAAACAAAACAGATAGACCGCATGGTTCTTTATTAAGATCGCATATAGCAAAGTACCCATGCGGAAGCCGTAGCTTTCAAAGATAGCACCTTTTGAGATTGGAAATGTTCCATGTGCGCTCTAGGTCGCGGCCATCCATGTCACGTAACTTGTACGCGCCTCGTCCCAAGGCTTCAGTGACCTCATACGGTCCTTCCCATTTAGGCCCAGCTTTCCTGTATTCCCCGCTCGACTTGCTTCGTTAGCACGATAGACGTAGTCTCCCGGTCGAAAAGAAACACCCTTGACCTTGGCTTCATAATAAGCCTTCATCTTAGCCTTGGACTTAGCCTAATTGATGGCTGCTATTTCCCTTTTTTCTTCCAACAGATCCAGGTTGATTCGCAGCTGTTCATCGTTTGTGACGACATTAACCTCCGCCGTGCGGATGGTAGGCATCCCTATTTCTGCTGGTATAACGGCTTTAGTGCCGTAAGCCAATGCAAATGGAGTATCTCCGTTGGCTGTTTTGATCATAGTTCTATGCGCCCATAGCACATGTGATAACTCATCGACCCATTTGCCACTTCGTTCGTCCAAGCGCGCCTTGATGCCATTCCCCAAGCTTCTATTTGCCCGTTCAACAAGGCCATTTGTCTGCGGATGCTTAACAGATGCGAAGTGCCGCTTGATGTTCAATGATGCACACCAATCTTTGAATGGGTTGTCCGTGAACTGCTTGCCGTTGTCCAAGATGATTTCTCCTGGTAGACCAAAACGGCACACAATATGTTCCCAAACAAACTTCTTAACTTGTTTGCCTGTGATAGACTTGACTGCCTTGGCCTCTATCCATCGTGTGGAGTAGTCCATCGCAACAATCAAGAATTTAACTCCCCCCGCAGCTACAGGAAATGGTCCTGCAATGTCGATTCCCCACTTATAGAATGGCCATGGGGACGTGATAGGTGTAAGCTCCTGCTGCGGGTGCCGCGGCACTGGCCTATGCACTTGGCAATCACTACACTTGCGGATCATGTCGCGCGCGTCTCTGTGCATTGTAGGCCAATAATACCCTGTCCGTAAGGCTCTAGCTACCACGGATCGTGGACCTGCATGCATGCTGCACAATCCTTCATGTATGTCACTGATTACGTATGCGGCCTGACGTGGTCCAACACATCGCAGCCACGTCTGCAAGAAAGAGCGCTTGTATAGGATGCCTTCTCGAAGTTCGAAATGCTGCGACTTCCTCCTGATGCGCCGTGCTGCTTTTTCCTCGTCTGGAAGGGTCTCACTAGTCAAATAGTTGATAATCGGGGTCATCCAAGTAGGTCCATCCTCTTCAACTATAGCAGTGACCTCCCCTTCCGTTATAGATTTCTCCTTGAGTATTTCCACCAAGACTTGTTTAGACAAGTGAGCGAAGCTTGTGGATGCGATCTTACTAAGAGCGTCCGCCTTCTTGTTCTCTCCCCTTGGCACCTGCTTGATGGAAAACTTACTGAAAAACGCGATTAGCGACTTGACTTTTTCCAAGTACCTGACCATGTTATCCTCCTTAGCCACATATCCACCTAGAATATGGTTCGCGACAAGCCGTGAGTCCACGTAGGCCTCAAGGTTGCGGACTCCCATTCTAGCGGCGATTTTTGAACCCGCAATTAATGCTTCGTATTCCTCTTCGTTGTTGGTGGCCGTGAACTCAAAACGGAGGGCATACGTGAATTCCATTCCTTCTGGATTTGTGAGAATGAGACCAGCTCCGGATCAGTCCATACACGAGGATCCGTCCGTGAAAAACACCCATGGTTCTGTTGGTGTCTCGTCTTGCTTAACGATTGGCCCTTCCTCATCCGGCTTTTCGATTAGGAAATCCGCCAAGATCTGGCCTTTCAAAGCCGTCCTTGGCTTATAAGATATATTGTGCTCCCCCAATAAGATGCTCAATTTCTGTAGCCTCCCTGCCACGTCCGGTCTAGAAATAACCTGCTTGATTGGCTGATCCGTAATGACTACAATTGGGTGCGCCTGAAAGTACCGGCGCAACCGCTTTGTAGCAAACACTAGTGCTAACACCAATTTTTCCATGGAGGAGTAATTCAGCTCCAGCCCTTGTAGTGTTCTACTTATAAAGTAGACCGGAGTTTGCACTGTATCTCTATCCGTCATAAGTACCGCGCTTATTGCGCCATGAGTGGCTGAGAGATACATAATGAGTTCCTCCTTTGGCCTGGGAGCTACTAGCATAGGGAGGGATGCAAGATGCTGCTTGAGTTGGCCGAAAGCTTCCTCGGCTTCCTTCGTCCACCGGAAGTCTCCCTTCCTAATGCACTTCTTGAGTGTCTTAAATAGGGGTAGTGACTTCTCTGCGGATTTGGATAAGAACCTATTCAGCCCGGCTAGTTTCCCATTTAAGGATTGCACCTCCTTCCGTGTCTGGGGGGATGGCAGTTGTATCACTGCGTCCGTCTTCTCTGGGCAGGGTTTGATGCCGTTTGGATCAATTAAATATCCAAGGAACATTCCCTCCGTTGCCCCAAACGTACATTTCTTTGGATTTAACTTCATGTTAATCCTTCTCAGTGTGTCGAATGTCTCTTGGACATCCCAGATAAGTGCCTCCTCCGTGTGACTTTTTATAACCAAGTCATCCAAATAGACTTCCAAGTTGCGACCTATCTGTGATTCAAAAGCTTTGTCCACCAGCCGTTGATATGTGGCCCCGGCGTTCTTCAGTCCGAATGACATTTTCGTATAGCAATATACGCCCTGGCTCGTATGGAACGCCGTTTTTCTGCATCCTCCTCCGCCATCTGGATCTGGTGATACCCTTTATACGCATCTAGGAAGCATTTAAAAGGATACCCACATAGGGATTCCACCTTCCAGTCGATTTCCGGTAACGGGTAACAATCCTGTGGGCAGGCCTTGTTCAGATCCGTAAAATCCACACACATGCACCAACTTCCGCCATGTTTTTTAACCATGACCAGATTGGATAACCACTCGTGGTAGTATACCTCGCGCATGATACCTGCGTCCACTAGTTTCCGTACTTCCTCCAGTATCACTTTGCTGCGCTCAGGCGCCTGGCCGCACTTCTTTTGCTTGACGGGTTGGTACCCTTGGCGGATCTGGAGCTTATGCTCTGCTATCGCACGTGGCACGCCTGTCATATGCTTTGGCTCCCATGCAAATATATCTAGGTTTGCACTTAGAAGAGAGCACATGGCCCTTTTGCCGCTATCCGAGAGCGCCCCTCCTATGGATACCTCCTGTTCCGGATAGTCAGGGTGAATTGCTACCTTCCAATTGGGAGGTGGTGATCCGTCCTTGGGTGGAACAGGTGGAGCCGGTGTTGTCACGGTGTGACACTCGGATGCCGGTACGATTGTGTTGTAAATAGTAACAATTCCCCCCTCCACGGGGAATTTGATCATTCCGTGCGCCGTGGAGGGTACCGCCCGTATAGCCAAGATGCCTGGTCTGCCTATGATCCCATTGTACGGAGAATGTGAGCGTATCACCATGAAGTTCATCCACGCCGTAGTGGAATGTTCCTCATTCCCAATGGTCACAAGCAAACGTAGTTGCCCTATCGGCCAAATAGTGTCTTCACTAAAGCCAGTAAGCGGCGACGTGGCCGGTACTAATTGGCTTCTTATTTCTGGGCATAACTGCACAAAGCAGTGTTCATACAGTACCTCTGCAGACGATCCTCCATCCACATACATGCGACGAACATTGTGTGTTCCAATGCTTATCTCAATAGTGAGAGGCGCATCAGTCACATCGCTTGCTGTGATGGGAGGGAACGAGATTTCCCTGCCGCGTGAAAATTTTTGGCCAACTTTCTGCCTCGTGCGGCGTTGTCTGGATTGGATCATGTATATGGTCGAAGGTTTGTCCTTTTGAGGATCCTTCTTATCGTACTTCTTGTTGTTGTCTTTTCCATCCTTCCAATCCTTAACTAGGTGTTTGAGTTTTCCTGATTTGATCAGCGACTCAATATGCTTCTTGAGCTGGATACACTCCTCCGTACCGTGGCCTTTGTCATTATGGAACTCGCAGAAGCAATTTCCTTGCCGAAGTTCCGGCGGAGTTGTCATCGGGGGAGGTCTTGGAAAGTTTGCCCCTTCCGTCAGTAAGATTTCCCGGTAGGACATCTTAAGTGGGGTAAACTTATCATCCATCCGTCCTCCTTTGTTCTGGCTCTTATAGTCTGAGCCCTTGCTACTGTTCTGATTGCCTTGACCGCCCGACTGTCTCCGAGACTGGTCGTTTGACCGGTACCCATTTCCTCTGGATGGTTAAGCCGCGGCCACCGCCGTTTCTCCTTCTATGAAATTTCTGACCCTTTCCATGAGGTCATCATATTTTTCTGGACGCTTGTCATTGAGGCGCCTGATCAGCTCCCTGTCTGTTATGGCGTGCATGTAGTCAGAGATTTTCAGGAGCTCCGGCATTGTTCTTGTGCGTGTGCACTCATCATAGAAGCGTTCAGTGAAGGCTTTCGTGGATTCCCCCGGCCGTTGTTTGACAGTTGCCAATGAGACCGGATCCCTATTATACTTCTTCCTCTGAGTATAATTGTTCTCGAACGCAGTGCGTAGTTCCGTGAAACTATCAATGCTCCGTGGGGGGAGTGCCTCAAACCAGTCACGGGCATTTCCAATCAAAGTTGAATTGAACATTTGGCACCATATGGGCATGGGCCATCGCTCAATTTTAGCCTGCGTATCAAATATTTTAAGGTGATCAACCGGATCGCCAGACCCATCATAAGTCTTGATACACGCCGGCATACGGCGTTTGGTGTCCTCGGAATAGTTCCGTATGCGGAGGGTGAACGGGTCTTCCCTGGGGTCCGCCCATGGCCGCGTGAGCCTAGGGTCATCCCATGGTTCACACCATGGACGCGAAAGATCCTCTGCTTCTGTGTCTCGATAATAAGGGCCACCATAATACTCATCATTGTTTGGTGGTGGTGGAGGGGTGCGCCAAGGTCGGCGACGCTTAGGCGGATGGTCATCTGAGTCCTCTCCTGACGGGCCTGGAGACGGTGGTGGTGCCCCATCCTTTGGGTAGGGACCACTTTTTTGGGATGAACCGGAAGCTTTCCTCCCAGTGTTCATCCTGTCCCACACGCTCGGGCGGCGAGCGGTTCTGGCCAACTCTCAATCCGGCCGCTCGGGTGAGCCATCAGACTTATCTCCTCCTTCCCGGGACTGCATTAGTTCCTGTATGAGGCGATCTCCTATGCGCTCAAACACATTCCTAGGTTGAGGGGTTTCCTCAAGGATGCTCTGCTCCTGAGGCCGAGCTCTCCTTTTCCTCTGATTTCGGGAAGAGGTGATTGGTCCGGCGTCACCAAAGTTGAGTCTGGATTGGAGGTTCCTTCCAAGATTCAACCTTGACGCGATCCCCGGGACGATCCTATCGAAGTTCTGCGTGAGAACTCGAGTAAGATCCTCCTCGCTGAGTGGTAGGACCTCTACCTCTTCCTCTACCGATGGTCTGCGCGGCTCCTTGTTAGGAGGGTTGGGCGCACTCCCTGGATCCGGATTGTCAAGGGTTGAAGTAGGTGGGGGTGTTGTGGAGATCGTGCTCGTCACCCCCAAGGACTGGAAGCCGCCACGGTTGCCAGGTCCGCCTGCAAGGCGGCTAGGTGATTGATTAGGGATGAGTATCCCTTCCCCTTGGGACTTCCGGTTTCCAGGATTCATATTCCTGGGATTGACTTGCTGATGCCCCTTCGTCATTGGAAATTCGAAATGAGTTTTTGTTCTAGCTTAGTGTAATGGGCCCTACGGATGGCGCCAACTTGTTGATGCAAAAGTTGGTTGATCCTTGCTAGACCCGAATTAGACTTAATTCGGGTTGGCTGGGCTCCGGCTCCTGCACCAAGTGAATCATCTGGTTGGGATCCTGCACACTAAACAGCACGCGTTAGGCTTACCGTGGGAATGTTTCCCATGATTAGACTCCGGCGTGAGAGTAAGTAATCGATTTAGGGTTTATGTGAGTTGAGAGTATATGTCGTAATACCTTTGTGGAACCCTTGAGGGTTCCTTTTATAGGCAGTGAAACCCTAATGGGCTTTCACTGATGCTTCGGCCCCAAGGAAGAGATAACTACCAGAATTAGAATGATTGTTATCTTCTAATTCTGGTAGTGAATATCCTCCTCCATTGGGATAAAGATATTCCTAGACAGAATATTATTCTGTCTAACCCTATGTCGGCCGCACCGGGCCGTGGGCCACACACATGTGTGCGGTTACTGTTCATCCAAGCTCATAAGCCTGAATGACATTATTCCACCCATCTGTGATGGGCCGGATACGGGTAGTACCCATGGGCCGAGTTCATGACCCGGCTGGGGACTATACGTCATCACTCCTGGTTATGGACTTATACTCTTAACATTCCCCCTTAATTCCTTAACCTGCAAAACCATTGAACAAACCAAGCTCTCTACAAAACTTTTTATGATCTGAAATTAACAACTCTTTTGTAAATATATTTGCAGTATTATTTTCAGATTTAACTTTCAAAGGCTTAATAAAACCTGCAAATATTTTTTCTCTTAAAAAATAACGATTAATTTCAAAATGTTTACTTCTTTCATGAAGTACAAGATTCAAAGAAACAACACTTTGTTTCTTACTCTTCCACTTTCAGATCACAAAGTATTTTACGAATCCACATAACTTCACAACATACATTGCACATAGCCCTGTATCCAGCTTCAGTAGAAGACCTAGAAACAACACTTTGTTTCTTACTCTTCCATGAAACCAAATTATCACCAAGATATACACAATAATCAGTCAAAGACCTTCTGGTTACTTTACATTTAGCCCAATCAGAGCCAACAAATACATTCACTATGTTACAAACTCCTTTCTTAAAAGTGATACCTAAACTTGGTTCAGTTTTCAAGTATCTTAAGATTCTGAAAGCAAGTCTCAGAGGAGAATTCATAGGACTATGTATGACTTGACTAAGACAATGCATAACATATGCAATGTCAGGTCTAGTCATAGTAAGGTAAATCAACTTTCAACAAGTTTTTGATATGGAGTAATTTCATCAAGTTTTTCATCATCACCAAACTTATATTTAAGTTTTTTACTATCTGAGTTAAATTCAATAGGTGCACCACAAGGTTTATAACCTAACATCCTAAACTCAAACTCAGACAACAATTCAGTACAATATTTCCTTTGAGTTAAACATATCCCTTGTAAAACCCGTATTTAAAATCCTCGAATATTAAATACGCTTAGTCTCAGCTTTAACTTTAATTAAACATAAACAGTAAATATGCAGTCGCGGTTTATTTAAATACTACAACAAATAATTATTCAGATAATACTTATTAAGTTTCAGAAAAATATTAATTATGTATTATTAATTATACATAAAATATTATTACATTTCAGAAGATTAGAACACGAGCACGAACAACACGAACTAAAATTATGTCACGGGAATTATAAGTCGTAAAATAAAATGAAACCATATGTTTGATGTAGATGGGTTGGCGGCTACAAGAGAACAAGAAACAAAGACATGGGCTTAGGCCCAGCCCGGTTTTAAAAATACTATAGCAAAACAAATGTCTAGGTTACATTTCATTTTAACAAAAAAATATAAAGGAGCTAGGGTTCTTTGAAGTGGCCGACCTCTGGGAACACAGAAGCAAAGAAAAAAAAGAAAAAAGAAAATACAATTTTGGGTTTTCAATTAATTCGAGTCCGTGTTCATAGTAAATTCATAATCCCGAATCAAGGTAATCATCTATTAACTTTCCCTTTAAACTCACGAAATCCTATTTGTATATTAAGAACACGCGGGATTTAGTTTAATCATGTTATAACACAATAACAGTGGGGACTTCGTTGGGTTTTGGGGTGTACAACCGAGACTTAAATGTCTCGGTAGTGCCCTTGTGTGTTCAGCCGCGACCCAAAAACATAATCAAGGGGAGTAAACAAGCAAAGGAATGTCGGGTTTTTGTTGGTTCATGAAAATCGAGACCATAAGGTCTCGGTGGCCCTTTCTCTGCTCAGCCGTGACACACACAGGGGCGGCTTGGGGCTGTTGTCGACCAACCAAAGCTAAGGGAACCCATCAGGGGTGTTTGTTAATGATACAGTGGGTAAATAAACTCAACAGGGGTGTTTGGGATTAATTCGTAGAAAGGGAGTTTTTGGACTATTAAACAGTGGGAACCAACAACTAGCAGTGGGAAACTTAGGACTAGCAGTGGGAAACAAACAACCAACAATGGGAACTTTTAACCCAACAGCAGGAACCACACAGCGGTGGCTACTGCTGGATTGACGGTGGCAACGGGCCACAACCTTAGGTGGTTCTTGTTTTGGGCCGACCCGAGACGTGTATTGAAAGACTTTTTGATCCGGGTTTCGGGTATACTTTTGGAGAGACATAAAAGAGGTTTTATTTAAATTATTTTAGATCATTTTACCAAGTAAATTGTATCATGTTTAACTAAAAAAGAAATGTTTTATTTGATTAATTAGTAAATTAATTTAAAATGATTTAATTAGTTATTAAATTAATATGTTTGGTTTTATTAAATGATTTAAATCTTCATGAAAACTATTTTGGGAAACCTTTCTAATTTTAGTATTTTTCTATTTATGGCTGGTTACTATTTATAGTAATATTTTAATACCAGAATACATTATAATACCATAATCAGAACATCGTATAATATACAGTAATAAAAAATACAGGTTACACGTTATTCAGTAAATATTTAAGAATAGTCGGGTTTATTAGAAATATACCAGACAATCATATTAATCAGATTATACATAAACAGTAATACAAGAATAAAATAAATTAAACTAAGAATAGATAAGAATCAGTAACAGTAAACAGTAGTCAGATAACTTACTTCGCGTCCCTTATTTATGTAGTATCCGTGAAGTCGGAGTAGATCCTCCAGCTATCATTCTTATTTCATTACTGGACGCGAGGTACGGATTTCCCATCCTTCAGTAAGGACTTCCTTCTATGCATGATTAGTATTCCCCGTATACAGGCAAATGTTTTCCCCAGTATATGTTTTAAGCTTATCAGTAATCATTTTAATAACTAAATAAATTACCTGAGTATATACAAGCATGACCAGTTTATGTACTAGTTACGGAGCTACCGTAATGTAAGATATTGTAAATCTATGCTTATATTCTAGAGAGAAAGAGATAGAAAGATGGTGAGAACACACACACTTAGAGGGAGAAAGTATAAAAAACACACTTTAACTATGTGAAATTATGAAGTGAACCACACCCTCTCCAACTAAGGAGAGGGTTTATATACCCAAGCCCATGATATGGGCTTAGGCTTACACTGGGCCACCGGCCTACACATGTTGTAGGTTTGGCTTGGCCTTGTTTGTTTAATATTAAGTTAACTAGACTACGAGCTACTACTTAATCTATTGTTGGAGTGACCGATCCTTTCTAATACGTAAAACGTATTTCCAATAATCTCCCCCTAAGGGAGGTCACTCTAAACAAGGGCGTTACCCGAGTTACAATAATAAAATAAACCTAGCATACTATGCTTGTCTTAAGCTCACAGTCTTCGTCTTTCTTTTCTTTTTCTTTTCTGGTGAACATGTTGATGTGATCTTAGATATCAATCTTAGCATTAATCGCTTGCCTTGATCTTGTGTATCCATCACTTGTGATCTTCGCCTCTTCGAGACTTCACGTCCCACATACTTATACCTTTGTAATTCTTGAGAGCTTTAGAGTTTGATACAGCGGAAGGCTTGACTTTTAGGCTTTCTTGAATTAGATGAAGTATTAAGTGCATAAAGTGTAAGCATGCGGGGACAACTTCTTCTCGTATTCCGCAACGCCACCGTTTTTATATGTAGTAACATAAGTAGATGTTGATCCTAAACTCAGATCAATTAGCTTTGTGTAAACGAGATTAAATCAAGTTAGACACTTAGAGAAACTTTGTGTTATGAAACAATCTAAGTATTATGTGGAATTAATACTTAGAACAAGAACACACAAAACAGAATAAACCAAACTTTCACTTTGATTGATGATCGAACTTGTGTACAATGGAAGTGTTGAAAACGTATATCAAACTAAAACCTAAAGGCCTCCTTTTATAGATTAAGGAGCCTTGCACAAAAGTCTACCTATCAACTAATTTAGGTAAAGATAAATATAGAAAATACAATGTCGAACATATCTTTACTAAAAATACAAAATGTGTAGACTAAGTATTCTATCAGTGCTTGGACTTCTTCTTATCAGCGCTTGATTTATTCTTATCAACGCTTGATCTGTCAACGCTTGATTTCTTCTTATCAACGTCCAATTAACTCTTGTCAGCGTCTAAGTGTCTTGGCTCATTTTATTCCCAACAATCCTCCCCTAAACTTGATATCTACTCTAGTAATCAAGTTTCTGATAAAAAACTAAGTACAAGGAGGATTCTTACAAATACAAATCACTTGTTAATTAGGAAATAAATAAACCTAATTAAATCTTTGCCAACATCACTTGTGTAATCCATCTCCAGCTGTGTTGACACGATTTTCTTCAAAACTTCCTTGGACATGGGATATTCAGCATCTACAAGAAGATATTCTGAAAACTTTGTAGTACTCAAATGATAAACACCAGCTGCTGAATGTAGACGCCATCGAAGTCCACTAATATCATCCAGATTCAACCATATTGGATCTGCATCATTTGGCTCACACATTCTCTTGAATGTGGACCAAATCTTTATTCCATTGACTGAAGTAGGTGCTTCAGCCTCATACTTGGTCTTCACCAATCCCCAAAGATCTACCAAGTCTTCCCTATCCAGGCTTGCAAATAAAGAGATAAGAGTAGTAAAAGTATGTACCTCCTTTCCATATCTGCCAATCATCCAAAACCCACTTACATCTTCTTTATAGTGAACTATATGGTTTCTAGAATCAAAATGTAACACCTCTACAATATGTGAAGCTTCCAAAGGTGAGAGCTTAATACTCTTTCTAATAATTGCTTCACTAGGATTTACTCTATCCAAATTCTTTTGGAACTCAATTGGAATTCCCTTCTTCACAGGCCTTGGTGCAATTAAAGCCTTTTGAATCTACATCTCTTCTTCAAGTTCTTCCTTCCTTTCATCAGAAAGGAGTTTGATAGTATTCTCCTCTTGAATACGTGCCCATATAGGATAGGCATGAAACTCCAATTCATCAAAGGATAAATCCTGTAATTTCTTGAAAGTCCATCCACCTTAATGACATCTAAGAATCATATAATAGAGCTCCCTTCTATCCTTCTTAGTTTATGAAAGAACCCTTCTAGCCCTATACTTCAAAATTACTTTGCCATCTCTTTGAACTCTTAGCAGAATCTCCAAACCCCAAATTTGATCTGAAATGGTCATGTCTGGATTCTTCATAACCTTATTTTCCCATGCAAAGTACATACTGGCTACTTCAGGCATATCATAATCTACCTGCATTTTCAACTCCTCAAGCCTTTCCTTAGCCAACTCATCACCATCTTCAAGCCTTTCTGTATCTTCATTGATCATCACACTTGAATCAGTACTCTCATCATCACTGACTCCCTTATTACATTCAGGAGTAGCCATAATTGGTGACTCAACAGCAGTCTCCTTCATCCTCTCCTTTTCCTCAAGTTGTGTAGCCAAAATGGAATCAAAATGTACTTGATCTGCATCCTTGGGAACTTCTGCTTCTAACATAATTACTTTACATTTATCTAATACATCAATAGTGGGTAAAGAAGTTGATGGTACCTGTGTAGACACATCCTTGATGATAGATGATAACTGGGATACACCAACTACATCTGCAAGTCTCTCAACGTCCAAACTATGAGTGTCAACGCCTAATTTACTCTTGTCAGCGCTTGACTTTGTGAACTGCTCCATCATTTCAACAAAAGACACCTTTGTAGGAGTAACCAATGAAGGATCAAAACCTGGTTGTCTCTTCAAATTTGTAAGAGCCTCAGCTATACCCAAAGATTCACCAGAAGAAGCGCCTTCTTGTGAGCCTTTATCACTCATATGGACCTGTTCATCCTCCCCTTTGGAAGAATCCTCCTCCCTACGCCTAATGTTAGCTCCTTCCAAAATAACTATCCTCTCCCTCAATTGATTGAGTTCAAGGCCTTGTGTGTTGACAATATGTACAAGGTATGTATTTTGCTTCTGCAAGCTAATACATACCGCCTTTAATTCCAAAAGTGTGTAAGGTTCCAATCTGCCCTCCTCTTGAATGGGAATTTGACCTCCCAAAGTAGATTCATGGGGCATGGATGGGGTCTTAAGTATGTTAGGACTGTCTTGGCCTGCTTCTAAGCTAGAACCAATAGTCCCAACCCCACCCATGTCACCAACCACACTTGTGGCAGTGGTTCTCTCTGCAACATGGATAGGACCACCAGAGGAGAACACTCCAATAGTCCTTTGGCGTTTAATCAACCCATATTCTGGTGGTGTAGAAGATGGAGTGGATTGAGTGTCTGTTTGAAGATTAAGGGGTGTTTGGGTTTGTGGGAAAAGGGTGTCAGCGTTTGGATTTGGAGTGTCAACGCCAACATTTAAAGTGTCAGCGTTGAATGGTTCTTGGTCAACTTCTATTTGCTGGGATGATAATGGTTTTTCAGGCAATGGGTCTGGTTGTGGTTGTGGGTCTGGTTGAGGGTTAGCTTCTGCAATAACAGCAAGCATGGATTGGGTAAGGGGTATGTCTCTATAAGGTTTAGAATTCATCTTCCCAAAAATTGCTTTCTTTTGAACAGGGACCGTATAAAAATCATTGTGATCCCTATTGTAGTATGCTTGTAAATCACCATTTGCAAAAACCTAGGGTAAGCAAGAGTCATCTTGTTACCCTTATTATGACACATGCCATCAAAAATCATTTTTGAAAATTTATATTTTTGCCAAGTTGCAATACACACAATGACACTCCCAATATATGAGTTGATTTCATTGTGTACAGTGCATTTGGGACTCAAACATTGAAGAATGACATGTATTAAGTACTTCCAAGCCGGGGGAAATTCTTGTTTTATATATTTGTTTAAATGGCCTTCTTCAGGAAAAGGATAACCCAAGGCTTGGATTCCTTGTTCTAGCTCTGCAATGGGTAGGGTGGTTATACCATCTGCATCATTAAGATGCAAAGCTTGGCGAACCAAAGCTTCAGTAACCACCCATGGAACCCCATGGACAATAGCAGTCAATGTAGTCACTTTATTAACGGTAGAGGAAGTAATAGTATTCCAAAACTGTTTAATGTGTGTGACAGGGTTAAGAGGAGCATGAGAAAGTGCATACCTTAAGGGGGATGCATTCAAATACTCAACCATCTGAGTATATTGGGGAAACAGAGTATTATCAGCTTGTAAATAAGCTACCATGTTATGTTGACTCCTGAACCCCAATTCCAAATCTCTAGGTTTAAACTTAGTCGCCATTGATGATTTAAGAAAGCTTTGATAAAAGTTATGGAAGATGAAGGTTTGAGAAAATTTAGTTAGACAAGAATAAGCAGTTACCCTGTTTAAAAGAAATGAGCCAAATATATAGGAGAGGTAAAAACATGTGATTGGTAAAAACATGAGGCAGTTATATTCAAAATATAATCATGAAAATCTTGAAAATATATAACTCATCTCTAGCATTAATAAAAAGTTACCAACTCCTAAAATTACGGCCCATATTTTTGTCAAAAATAACAACTGGGTAGGACCCAATGTTTATCAACGGTCAAAAATAACTTATCAGTGCCCGAAGGCTATATTCTTGTCAACGTTGGAAATTGCCATGTCAACGTCAAAATTGGTCTTAACAGCGTTTGGAAAGAAAAATGTTAGCGTCCAAAAATAAAAATAATTAAAAAGAAAAAGGACCTTAACAAAGTAATTTATGCTAGTGAAGATAACTTATAAAATGAAAATCACTATAGGGCGGCAAGCACCGTCCAATCATGCACACTTGCTGAAGCAAGATAGACATAATTTCCATCAAGTGTCCATTGCTAACCAAAGTTCTTAACAATGAACGTATCTCATATAAATCCCTTGTAAATTCCCAGGTAAGCCCAATAAAATCATACCCAAGTCTCCTAACCGACCACAACCAATTCTAGGTCAAAAAGTCTTGGCAGCGTGTAAAGTATATCAACTTTGCATGCTATAGTGCCTCACGATTTAGTAAACTAACTCGTACTCACCAGTGGACACAATCTAGAATTATGATAAGAGTATCATAAGAATACCCAAAATTCCTAAAGGTTTCCTAAACCTCCCCTTAAAGTATGATATACAAGTTGCCAAAAAGAAAGTATGCAATAAATATTTATGTCAAGATAGGAATGTAAACATTCCAACCATCATCCATAAACTTGAACACACTCCTAGTAAACTCCAAAGATCCATAAGCAACTCTGTATCCATTTGTACAATGCTCATACTGCCTGCATAATTAGATCAAAAACCACAAAACTAACATATTGCTGTTAACGTACATTTTATCACTTATCAGCGTTAAAATAACCTTTGTCAGCGTTAGAAAAATAAAGTGGAAAACCTAATTTGGTACAAAGACCAATAACAATGCATATCCTGTACATACTTTTACAATAAGTTCCAAAAACACATTTCAGGTAAGATTGATCATTTCAATACTTGTTACCAAGTATTGAAATCTCCCAGCATCAAAAGGTTTAGTTAATAAATCTGCCACATTCTCTTCTGTGTTAACCCTATCTGGTTATATTAAACCCTTTTCAAAACAATCTCTTATAAAATGATGTCTAATTTCTATGTGTTTTGTTTTAGAATGATGTACAGGATTCTTAATAATGCATAAAGTACTGTTATTGTCTACAAAAATCTTGGTATGCATAAAATTATACCCATAATCCAACAGTTGGTTCTGAATCCATAAGAGTTGTCCACAACAAGCAGCTGCAGCAACATATTCTGCTTCAGTTGCAGAGTTGGCCACCACGGTTTGTTTCTTGCATTGCCAAGATATCAACCTACTCCTAAGAAATTGGCATCCACCAGTTGTGGATTTTCTATCAAACTTGTCACCTCCATAATCACTGTCTGAATAACCAATAAGCTCCAATGGAGAATCCTTTGGATACTATAATCCCAAGGTGGGATAGCACCTAAGATATCTAAAGATCCTCTTGACAACATGAAGATGACACTCTTTGGGAGTCACCTAATGGCGTGTATATGCACACACATCAAACATGATGTCAGGTCTAGAAGCTGTAAGATACATCAATGATCAAATCATTGACCTATAATTCCTGAAATCCACCTATTTTCCGTCTCCAATCTTTCCCCAAGGGTGTTCCCTATCCATGAGTGTGCTAGCCCGTTTTTCATGTGGAGAAAATCCAAACTTCTTCAAGATTTCTGCTACATACTTGTCTTGAGATATAAAGATACCATCTTCTGTCTGTTGAACTTGTCAACCTAGAAAGAAGTTCATCTCTCCCATTGCACTCATCTTGAATTTGTCTGTCATGAGTTTGGAAAAGTCTTCACTCATCTTTGGACTGGAAGAGCCAAAGATGATATCATCCACATAGACCTAAACAAGTAGAAAGTCCTTACCAATCTTTTTGGTAAATAAAGTCTGATATATGGTGCCCTTTTTGAATCCATTTTCCACCAGATAGGTGGACAATGTGCCATACCATGCTCTTAGGGCTTGATGTAGTTTATACATTGCTTTCTTCACTTCTGAATCTTCAAAACCAGGAGGCTGCATTACATAAACCTCCTCTACAATTATGCCATAAAGAAAAGCACTCTTCACATCCATTTGATAAACTGTAAAGCCCATGCAAGAAGCATAGGCTAGGAAAATCCTTATTGCTTCAATCCTTGCAACAGGTGCAAAAACCTCTTCATGTCTATCCCTTCCTCTTGTGTATAGCCTTGAGCAACTAAACGTACCTTGTTTCTGATCAGAATCCCTCTTTCATCCTTCTTGTTTCTAAGAACCCATCTTGTCCCTATAGGTCTTACATATCTAGGACAATCCACTAACTCCCAAACATCTTGAATGGCAAATTGGTGAAGCTCATCCTGCATTGCTTCCACCCAACTTGGTTCTTTGAGAGCATCAAAAATCTTCTTGGGTTCCTGTTGTGACAGAAAACAAGCAAACAAACATGCCTGTACAAGAGGGTTATCAACCTTCTTGTGGATATTGGCAATAAAACCTCCTTGATTCTGATGAGATCTTCTTGTTTAAACAGGTGACAACACATCACCAATGATTAGAGAAGGATGATGGTTTCTGATAGTATATGTAAGTGTTCATCCTTCAATAAGTGTGATATCTTCAATCTCAGTCTCCATGTTGCCAATATCATCTTCATATTCTCCTCCATCATCACCAGAATGAACCTCTTCATGAACTGTGGAAGGTTCACCTTGTTCAAAAACATTGGAAGAGAATAAATGGTCAAATGGGTTGTCAACGCCTGAACTAGGCCTGTCAACGTTTGAGCCATCAACGCCTGAATTTGGCTAGTCAGTGCCAGATTTGCCTTTGTCAGCGCTTGAAGATTCATGCATGTTTTCATCAATTGGTTTTTCTTGTGGACCATATTTTTCCTTTCTAGCAGCAGCAGTAGTAGCAAATCCATCTGTCCATATGGGAATGGTGAGGGAAAATTTCATATATATCCCTCTTTTGATACTAAATTTCATATATATCCAACCTTACTTACAAATTTCATATATATCCCTCCCTTTAATGCAAAATTTCATATATATCCAATTTTACTTAAAAATTTCATATATATCCGATTTAAAACTTGAAATTTCATATATGTCCAAATACCTAATTTATATATAATTAAAACCTCAAAATACATATTAATTATCATTTAAACCTAAAATAAACATTATATCTATGTTTTCCTACCTAATAATATGCACATCTAATCACCAAAACAATGACAAATCATTAAAATTCCATAAAAATTAAATCTGACTAACCTTGCAATAAGATAATAAGGCAACAATCAATATTCTTATCAAGTTGTAACACTACTTTGTTTTCTATTCTTAAATACTTTGATAAAATATGTTTTGCATTAATGTGTGTGCATATAATAATTTGAGACATTGTTTATATAAAAATATATGAATACATACATAAGTATAAGAAAAAGAAATAAATGTATAATAGTTATTTTATGTTTCAATAATATTCAATATGAGTTTTATGTTTTTAAGTATATATAAATTAAGTATTTGGACATATATGAAATTTCAAGTAAAAAATTGGACATATATGCAATTCTATGTTTAAAATTGGATATATATGAAATTTTAAAGTGAGATTGGATATATATGAAATTTTGTGTCAAAAGAAGGGATATATATGAAATTTTTAAGTGAGGTTGGATATATATGAAATTTTGTGTCAAAAGAAGGACATATATGAAATTCTCCCGGAATGGTGACATACTCAAGTATGGGAGCTGATTTGAATGTTTGTGATCCTACTTCCTTGTCAACCTGTTTACCTGAAATTTCAACAATAGGTTCTTCCACAATATTTAAATCCACTTTCACAATGTCTGGATTAGTAACAGGCATATAATTCAAGGTTCTAGATAAAGGTTCTAAATCAAAGAACCAATGTTGGGCCACTCTCAGGATCACTGAGTTTACTCTCTAAAAACTTAACATGTACCTTTTCAAGTATACGTTTTTCTTTCTTAATGTAAACCCTATATCCCTTACTCTGCACTGAATAACCCATAAAATAGCCTTCTTCACCTTTAGCACTAAACTTTCCTAAGGCATCACTAGTATATAATATTACTACATGACATCCAAAGGGTTTAAGAAAACCAATATTAGGTTTCCTATTCCAAAATAGCTCATAAGGTGTCTTATTGTGGATTTTGTTGATCAATGCCCTATTCTGAACATAGCAGGCTGTATTCACAACCTCAACCCAAAAAGCAATGGGAAAATGAGAATCAACCAACATTGTTGATGAGATGGCATTTATACATGATCTCATCGTTCTTTTCGGGCTTTAAATGCACTAAAATGTCATAAAATACCATATATATGCTTGTGTTTGTTTACTTGTGTATTTTAGGTATGGATATCGTGAAAAAGACAAAAGATCACAAGATACAAGGAAAAACGAACACGAGAAACGAAGCCGTACAATGAACCAGGCCCTAATCATGGAATTTTCATCAAATACCCTTGAAGACTTGAAGACAAAACAAGATTGATCCTCATTCTATGAAGAAATGACACTTAAAACCCTTGTATATTAATAATTACAAGTTTGGTCCCTTAAGTTTGTCAAAATTGCAAAAAGGTCCTTCAACTTTGAAGAAATGGCAAGATTAGTCCCTCAAGAAAATCAAATTGCCAATTATGGTCCCTCATGAAGATTAAGATGCATTGAAGACCTTTGAAGATCATCATTGTCCAAAAACAGCCCTTGAATTATCACCAAATGGCAAAAATACTCCTTGAAAACTTTTTGGAAAAGTATTATGCCAAAAGTGTAAAAGAGGGAAAGTTAAATACAAAGGAAGTTCAAGTTTAGGGCTGGAAAACCTTTTTTACCAAAAATAACAAAGGAGGAGGACCAAATGTGCCAAGCTGGAAGATTCAAAAGAAAAACGCGCCTAACATGTATCTTTCCCCTAAATTCGGATCAAAAGGGAATTACTGTTCCCTTTTCACTCCCAGAACTTACCTTCACTTAAACATGGGTAAAACCTAATTCACCTCTCCCACGCTTAATTCACACCACCCAAAACCTAACCCACTCCTAAAAACCCCAATCCCACCACTTGAGGACCCCACCCCCAATTCTCTCTCAGCCAATAAGAAACCACCTTGGTCCCCAAGGCAATGACGTGTCCCCAAATCAACGAGAGAGCTTTATTCCTTCCTCCCTACACAAAATTAAACGGCCAAGATCAAGAAAGGACAAAATGCACCAAAAACGTGTCAAGGGCAATTGTGGGATTTTTATGTATTAGGGTTAGCATTTTTAGCTTTCTAGTAGGTTCTATTAGCACTATATAAGGAGACCCAAGCCTGTTGGAGTCCCTTGTTCCAGTTTTCCTCCCAAATATTGTAATTCCTTTTAAGTTGAAATAAAAGTTGGTTTTGTTTAAAAAGCAAGTTAATTCCTTTTTATTTTTGTTAAAGTTGGTGTTATTTGGTGAAGGGATTCTGAGTTCCATTTGTGTTTGGTGAAGTAATTTTTGATTTTCAAAAATATTTCATAAAGGTTTGGAAAATCTGATAATCTTGGAGAAATCTGTCCAAGGTTTTGTGGTGTTAAGAATTTCATGTTATTGGTGTTAGGATATAATAGAAAACGTGTTTTCTAAGTTTTAAAAGTTTTTGTAAAGGTTTTAAGAAGATAGAAAGAAAACAGAAAGATATTTATGCTTGTATTTTTTTGAGTTTTCTTTGATCTTGTCTTAAACAGGAGTGAAGGTGTTGATATTTTGTTCTGCTCCAACCCGAGTTGGATTGGAGGAGGATTATACATCCTCTAGGGCCCTTGGATGTAAGGGTCCTAAGGTATAAACCTTTTTCCTTGTTCAAATTTCAGAAAAATAAGTGTTCATGTGATCTGGTTTGATTTGGTGATTAAGTGTGTTTAAATTGAATGATTAGTGTTCATTTGTGTTGGTATACATATTGGATGCTAGTTGGAACAGTTTGATTAAGTTTTATGGTGTTTTGATTAGATAAAAGTTGCTTAATCAAAATAAAAGGGTGTTTGGCAATAGGTATAAGCAGGGCACTAAGCTTAGATTTTGATTTTAAAAGGTGTTAAAAGGATTGATAAAGATTAAGATAAGTTGCTTGTGAGTTATTAGTAAGTTTGGAACAAGTTTTGAGTTGATTGTGTGCTTGAAAAAGGTATAAGTGTAGCCAAAATCTGCAAGTTCTTAATCTGCTTAAATTTCATAAGTATTTGTGCTTGATCTTTGAAAATCTGTTGAAGTGTTAGGTATACTTGAGTATTGATTTGGTTTGTGAACTAGTTGTGAGTTGGTGTGCCAAATTTGGGCTCTTTAAGTTGAATTTTGAGCAAGCTAGAAGCCACTAATTCCACCAGACCTTAGGAAAGACCTCAGAGACTGCATAGTGATTTTGGGTGCTTGATTTGCTTATCTTGTGGTGTGCTAGTTGCTTATTTGTGCTTTAGCTTGACTTCTTGTGCTCCAAAGAGCACAAGAGTGCCCACTGTCCAACAGCAAACACCAAATAAGCCACACAGCAAGCTCCTCTTGCTTGTTACTCACTTGTGAAAGAAAAGAACACCAAGCATAACCTGCTTGTGTGTTGCTGAAAGAATTGGCTACGTTTTGATCTTATTCTGAGCATAATCAGTATTAAAAAAGTTAAAGTGGATTGGTTTTCAAGTTTACAAGCTGTCTAGTTGGTTGTGAAAAGTAAAAAAAAAAGAGTAAAAAATTTGGGGGTTTCAAGACTCGAACCCACAATCCCCACACTCACAACACTCACACACTACCACTGCGCCCTAGGGTCTTTGACTGCTAGGGTGTGGTTTTGTTTTCTACTTAACCACTTTTTCAAGTCTTGCTTATTTAAAAAGCCGTAGGGTTTTCAAGCTTATTTGAGCTTATTTTTAAGCCATTTTGATTTCTCTTATTTTTATTAGAAAAGTATCAGCATTAGTGATTTTTCAAGACTAGTTTCATATTTTTCCATGTAATAGATTATTTATTAGGATTTAATTAATATACGTTTTTTATTAAATCAATAAAAAATACCAAAAATAGTTTTAATTTTTAGGAAAAATAGTTTTTAGGTTTTAAAATATATTTTTGAGGTTTACATCTTATTTTGGTTTCAAAAACATTTATTTTTAATTTTATAATATTTTAAGGTTTTTTATAAAATTTAAAGATTTTTATAAAATTATTAAAAAAGGTTTAGGAGCTATAGTTTGTGTTTTTCTCTTAATTATATTATTTAGGATTTTTAGAAAATTTTTAGAATTTATTTTAGAAACTTTTTATTTTTAGCAATATTTTATTATTATTTTATTATTTGATTTTCAAAATTTTATTTTTCTTTCTTTTTCATTTTTCTTAAATTCTTTAGCATTAATTAGGATCATTTCCATTTTTAGAATAATTTTTAAGCTTTTAGATTTATTTTTATAATCATTTTAAGTTTAATTAGTTTTTAATTAGTTTTAAATCATTTTTAGAGTTTTAAAAATAGTTTTAATAGGTTTTAATTTTTAGAAAATTACTTTTTAGTCTCATAATAATATAAGTTAAGTGATTTTTCAATAAAATCATATTTTGGAATCTTTTATTAGTGGTATTTAATTTTAGGGCTTTAATTAGCATTTAAAATTAAATATTTAATTAATAAAAGGTTTTAAAATATCTTTGTTGGATTTTTATCTTTATTTATATTATTATTGACTTGTTTTAGTCTTTTTAATATTTTCTTGATATTTTGTTTTTGGTTTTAATAAAATTTTTAATTTTTGTGGTTTTTCTACGGCTTTACGTTTTCGTCGTAATTTAATTTTAACGTAACCGTCTTTCATCTTCTCATCCCCATTCTCTTAATATTAATCTCAAATAACTACAAGTTAATTCACAACACCATACCTCCTTGGGAAACGAACTTTTCTCTCTTTTAAGTGATTGGGTCATTAACACTTGATTTTTCTTAATGTCATTTGTTCGATACTTACCGCTTATATACGTTCTTTTGTTTTCCTAAACAAGAGTCGTATTTTACTACTATCATTTTGGCGCCGCTGCCGGGGAGGTGTGTTGTGCTTTAATTTGGAAAATTTTGTTTTTGATATTATCCATAAATAGTATTTGTGTTAAGTGGAACTCCCTTAACACGTATTATCGGTTTTCTTGGTTTTTCTTTGTGAATATTATTAATATATTGTATTAAGTATCACAATCAAAATACAATATCTCCAAAAGTGTGAAAACACAACCTTAATTGGGATTTGATCTCCTAATTATTGTATTCGAATCTCAAACAAAAAGAAAAGGCAAAAATAGATAAATACTTTCGAGAAGCTCGATTTTGAAAAATACGAACTATAAGGTGGGTATAAGGCGGGTATTATAAAATATACCCTAAGGAAAAAGGCTCTTAAGTGCTTTGCGCCGCCTCGTTTCCCCGCTTGCTTGTGAGTATTTTGAGATTGAAGGCTAATCGAGGGTTTTGCCGCCCAAAGTATTAATACGTATACTATATTTGCTTGGTTTTCTTTGTGATTAAACCCTCGTGAACAATTTGGTTTTCACCAAAGTTCTAAAGTCATTCGAAGGCGTTCACTCCACGTGATCGTTTTCATTCCTTTGAGGCTTCTTTAATCAAGAGTTTGATTCGAGGAGAGATTTTGTAGATTGTTGTCTACGAAGATACACCAAAATCCAAAAAAATTAAATATCATCAAAAACACAAAAAAATTGAAAATCCACAAAACAACCAAAAAGAATCTTCTTTGCTCACCTCCCATTCTTCGTGAAGTTTATGATCACTCGTAATCAAGCAAAACGAGCTCGTAAACGTCTCCAAAAGCAAGCAAATCAAGGATCGTTGATTGTTGAAGAACCTCCAATTGTTGAACCTATTATAGAACAAGAAGTCGTAATGGCTAATCGTACTATGATGGAGTTGCTACAAGCACCCACCGAGGGTTTTGGAGAGGCCATTGTTATTCCCGCCATCCTTGCGGAGAATTTCGAGATTAAGACGGGTTTAATGTCGATGTTGCAAGCAAACAAGTTTCGAGGTCACGAGAAAGACAACCCGCATTACCATATTAGGAATTTCAACCGTCTCACCGCCACTAGCAAATTCAAAGATGTTCCGCATGACGCCATTAAGATGATGTTGTTTCCATACTCGTTGGATGGACCCGCAAAAATTTGGCTCGAGAAAGAACCGCCAAATTCGATTTTGACATGGGCCGATCTCGTTTCTAAGTTTGTGAACAAATTTTTTCCACCATCGAAAACAACACACTTAAAAAATGAGATTTCACGATTTGTGCAACGAAACAATGAAAGTTTTTCAATGGCATGGGAACGATTTAAGGAGATGTTACATGAATGTCCTCACCATGATTTTTCGGAATTGCATCAAATTGATACCTTTTATAATGGGCTTAATGATCATGAACGAGATTATTTGAATGCCGCCGCGGGTGGTAATTTTTTGTGCAAGACGACAAATGAGGCTTTACAAATCATTGAAAATCGATCTAAGGTTTATAGCCCTCATAACACACCGAGTGTTGCCAATATGGGTTCGTCATCGTCATCACAATCGTCTCGTAGCATTAACGCCTTACATGATGAAGCTAATGAGGAAAATCGGTTTTTTGATAGATTTGCTAATCTAATGTCCCATTGGAAGGCTCAAGAAGCTTCCAATTCCGCTTCGGTTAAAGCGCTTGCTAAGAGTTGTTTATCTTGTGGGGGAGCTCATGATCTTTCCGAGTGCATTACCGCGGATGGTAACACTTCGAGTGCTTTTGTAGCAACGGGAACTTATAACCAAAACGGCCAAGGTTCCCGCCAAAATCAAGCTCCACCAAATCAAAATGTTAACAATTATCGAAACAACAACCAAGGTAGTTACCAAGGCAACACACGCAATTACAACAAAGGGAATTATCAAAGTGGGAATGGACAAATCTCTAATCAAAACCAAAACCGTGATTTTCAAAACACTACACAAGGTTTTCAAAATGCTCACACGAAAAATTTGCAAGGAGAATTTTTAGATTATGCTAAAGCAAATGATGCTAAATTTGATAATATGCAACGTGAGATGATTAGCTTAAGGTCCGAGTTGAAAAACGAGCTTAAAAATGAACTTGCTAATGAACTTAAAACTCATGCTAATAAAATGGAAGGAAATGTCCAACGTCTTCAACAAAATCAACAAAAGATGGAATTAGGACAACATGAGATTAAGCAAGAGTTATTGAAAGCGGATGCTAGGCAATCAAAATTTGAGGACCGAATAGGTAAAATGTTTGAAGCTATCATGTGTAAGCCCTCTTCTTCGGGTGGTCTTCCTAGTGATACCATTGCAAACCCGAAGGGAGAAATGAAGGTTATTGCTACACGAAGTGGTAAAACTTTCAAGGAACCAATCTCTCGTCCAAGTACTTCTACGGAGAAGGAAATCGAGAAAGAACCCGAGGTGATGGTCGAAAAGGAGCACATTACAATCCCACGAAGTACCGCTCAAACCACACCTACGGTTACACCAATACCAATTGTGGAACCCGAGTTTCCAAGGCCGTCGCCTAATGACCAACCCACACCACCTTTACCTTACCCTTCGAGACGTAACAAAGAAAAAGCACAAGAAAGGAACAATTATCAATTTGAGCTATTTATGAAAATGTTTCGTGATTTGCATTTCAACATAAGTTTTGCCGATGCTTTAATCATGATGCCTCGATTCGCCGCAAACTTCAAAAGTATGCTAAACAACAAAGAGAAGTTACAACAATCGTCTAGTTGTTCATCGGTTTTTCTAAGCCGCATACCACAAAAAGTCGGTGATCCCGGTAAATTTTTGATTCCATGTGCTATACAAGATATGGAGGAATGCTACGCCTTGGCCGATCTTGGCGCTAGTATTAATTTAATGCCTCTCGAGATTTTCAAATCGCTTTCGCTTCCGGCTCTTACTCCTTCGAACATGTCCATCGAGATGGCCGATCATTCTACGATCATGGCATGTGGAGTAGCCGAGGACGTTTTCGTTAAAGTCGGAAAGTTTTACTATCCCGTTGACTTTATCGTTGTAGACATTCCCATCGATCGAAAAGTTCCTCTCATTTTGGGTCGTTCATTTTTGGATACATCACGAGCACTTATCGATGTTCATGCTCGTAAAATCACCCTTCGTTTCAATGAAGAAGAACTTGTCATCAATGCAACACAAAACTCCAATCTTTCTCATGTATATTCTATTGCAACTTTAAACCATGGTGACTCGACCAATGTCGTTTGCAAAGAATTTTCACCAAGAGTTTTAGGGAATGTCTCCAAAAACAATTTACCATTCCCTCCGCCGGTGGAGGTTATGAGTGCTAAACCTACAAAGAAGAAACCATCAATACTTGAATCGAAAAATCCTTCGCCTCATCTCGAACATTCATTCTTGAAAAGTGTTGATAAGTTGCCGGTTTCTACGGAAGATCTTTCGGATGATGAATATGTAGACCCCAATGGGGAGGTTTTCTTTGTCGATAAACGTTTTGAAAACTTGCCACCACCAAAACCAAAACGGTTTCAAAATGTGAGAATTTTTAGTGTAACTAACATCGTCTTAGAAACACCGAATATTTTCAACATAATCAAAAAGGGTTTTCATAAGGAGAGTTTAAAAGATAAAAAAGGAAATGATCTTAAATGTGATTTAATTGATTTTTCTACAAATCTAACTCCGTCATCACCACGTGCTTTGAGTACTACAAACTCGTCTACTCCTTTTGATGATGTTTTGTGTGGTTCTAGTATGGGGGAAGCCCCTTATGTTCCCTCATCCTTGTCCACCGAGGACGAGATATTCGATCCCGGAATTTCATGTAAAGGGAAATCTCGGTCTTCCACCGATGCAATAAATGGAAACTATATCTATTTGCTTGGTGCGAGTCTACCTCGAGTAGCTCAAACGTTTGTCTTACCAATTGTCTCACCCTTCTATTTCTCATCTATTTTCTTCAAACTCTTTGAGTTTATGGCACATGTTCAAGTGGTGTTGAATTGTTTTTTCCATGAAAACGAGAACGCCATCTTCGACCCCGGTATTTTGCATCATTTGAGGACTTAGTCCTTTATACTGGTTGCTTTTTGGGCCTTGTTTATCATGTAAGCCCCATCAAAAAAATTGACCACACCATGATATCCCTAAATGTTCACATTTTGAGGGGATCGAGTCGAGCTCATGACTCGGTAATCAAAAACAAGGTGCCTCGTGGGGGAGATCCCATGCTTATCTTTATGCTTATTATTCACTAATAAGGGGACTTGTACCCTTCCAACTCGTTGTCTCGTGGTTGTTTGTAATTGTGTTATCTAGATCATCATCATCATCTACGATTGAAGACTCTCGTGTTCGTTTACGTGAGCCTCCATCGTTCATTTGAAGAAGTTTTTCACGATTCCATGACATATCCTTTATTGTTCTAACAATTATCTTTTAGCATAATTAATAAACGGCTTTAGATATATTGTTGATCACCCTTTCCATGCTAGATCCTAAGCATTCGACTCTTCGTCTCTAGTATGGGGGTGCTCCACCTTTAGACTCGAAACATTGAGGACAATGTTTACTTTTAGTATGGGGGGGTGAATAGGTACTTGCTTTGATACGCCCTCACGTTTTCCAACTTTCAATGTTTTGTTTTGCTAATAAGGCTAAAAATGGCCAAATTTTAAAATTTTTCTTAGTTTTCATAAGTGTTTTTAAGACACGAATGTATATTTTCCGATGGGTAGAATAAGAGTTAATTTTTGACTTGATGGGCATTTGGAGCCATTTACATTCCTTAACCCGCTCAATTCAAGTTTTGCTAGACTTTTATATAGGGAGCTTTAAAACGCGAAAGTCTTAATTCATTCGGGTTAAGAACAAGAACTTTTCGCAAGTTCCTATAATTGATTCTAGAAAGTCACTTATCAAGGGAACTTTAAAACGCATTCTCTAAACTTGAAAAAGTCCAAGAAAGTGCAAGATCCTATAGGTGGCTTGAAAACCCAAAACTTTGATTTGATATAGTCTTAATGAAAGCTAATCCAAATTTGGCTTAATTTTGACTTGCATGGCTAAGTATTCACGAGTCTCTTTAATTAGAGGTCTTTAAATAGTGAAGAACGAGAAATGATAGAGTTAGACAAGTGATCATGCTAAACGTAGAACATGAAAATGTTCTTTCAAAAACTCATATGTTTTTAATTGTGGCTTTTTCTTCCCATAAGATCAATGCATTAGGAATAAAACATAATTGCAATAAGTAAGGTCGTACGATTTGAAAGGTTACTTAGCCTCTAGCGCAAGATCGTTTAAAAGTTGCTCGGGGTTGAATAGAGTTCATAGCCAAGGCATAACTTATTGAAGCGGGACGCGAAGATTGGCGATCATCCAAAAAGGCCCTAACAAGGCATGAGGAGCTCTATTTTTGCTAAAGATCCAAAGATGATGTGAAGTATCATTGTTCCAAAATCAATATGAAGGATCGAGACACACGACGAGAAGCAATTACTCCCCTAAAGAATGGAGAAAGTCTATCCAAAAAGACCCTAACAAGGTATGAGGATAAATATATCCAAGTCCGAAAAGGAGGCGGATCGTTGTATATCAAAATCCAAAGTAAAGATTGAAGAAAAATGATGAAGTCGTGGTCCTATATGAAGAATCTCTCAAAAACGTCAAGTGAAGAAATTCCAAATATATGAAGAGAAGACCATAATTTCGAGAACGTCTTCCCAAGATTTGAAGTATGAAGTACATGCCAAATATCGGTCCGAGAAAGGTCTCAAATCGTGAAACGAGTTATGCCAAGATATGAACTTAAGGAGATACACGAGAAGCCGTTTTAAAAGATTTTGTCCTTCGGCTAACTATTGATCAAATCGTGCTACTTTGCTTTCGGACTAATAACTACTTAAATAAGTCAATATGAATCACTTGTGATCCATGACAAATAGATAAAAAATGCTAGTAACCCATTTCCTTTTATAATAACTAGGATTGCGGGGAGAAAAAGTATTACACAATTTGAACGTATGAGTAGTGTTAGCATTGTGACTTGTACCAACAATGATCTTGTTTTTGCACTTGGCATGGAATGTATGACAATCAAGGATGACGAAATTTACTCTAAGGGACATTAACTTGTTTCTATTCTTTGACCCTAAAAGTCACCTTTTGGTGATGAAAATCATACATTATGTCTTTACACATTCTCGTAGTATGTTGCAAGTCTTTTACTTTTCAATAAAGGTTAATAAAATTGAACTTTGGTGATGCTTAGATACTTTATTCTAGCATTGCGTGAGGGCACGGCAATGGCTTAGTATGGGGGAGTGATGAGATGGCATTTATACATGATCTCATCGTTCTTTTCGGGCTTTAAATGCACTAAAATGTCATAAAATACCATATATATGCTTGTGTTTGTTTACTTGTGTATTTTAGGTATGGATATCGTGAAAAAGACAAAAGATCACAAGATACAAGGAAAAACGAACACGAGAAACGAAGCCGTACAATGAACCAGGCCCTAATCATGGAATTTTCATCAAATACCCTTGAAGACTTGAAGACAAAACAAGATTGATCCTCATTCTATGAAGAAATGACACTTAAAACCCTTGTATATTAATAATTACAAGTTTGGTCCCTTAAGTTTGTCAAAATTGCAAAAAGGTCCTTCAACTTTGAAGAAATGGCAAGATTAGTCCCTCAAGAAAATCAAATTGCCAATTATGGTCCCTCATGAAGATTAAGATGCATTGAAGACCTTTGAAGATCATCATTGTCCAAAAACAGCCCTTGAATTATCACCAAATGGCAAAAATACTCCTTGAAAACTTTTTGGAAAAGTATTATGCCAAAAGTGTAAAAGAGGGAAAGTTAAATACAAAGGAAGTTCAAGTTTAGGGCTGGAAAACCTTTTTTACCAAAAATAACAAAGGAGGAGGACCAAATGTGCCAAGCTGAAAGATTCAAAAGAAAAACGCGCCTAACATGTATCTTTCCCCTAAATTCGGATCAAAAGGGAATTACTGTTCCCTTTTCACTCCCAGAACTTACCTTCACTTAAACATGGGTAAAACCTAATTCACCTCTCCCACGCTTAATTCACACCACCCAAAACCTAACCCACTCCTAAAAACCCCAATCCCACCACTTGAGGACCCCACCCCCAATTCTCTCTCAGCCAATAAGAAACCACCTTGGTCCCCAAGGCAATGACGTGTCCCCAAATCAACGAGAGAGCTTTATTCCTTCCTCCCTACACAAAATTAAACGGCCAAGATCAAGAAAGGACAAAATGCACCAAAAACGTGTCAAGGGCAATTGTGGGATTTTTATGTATTAGGGTTAGCATTTTTAGCTTTCTAGTAGGTTCTATTAGCACTATATAAGGAGACCCAAGCCTGTTGGAGTCCCTTGTTCCAGTTTTCCTCCCAAATATTGTAATTCCTTTTAAGTTGAAATAAAAGTTGGTTTTGTTTAAAAAGCAAGTTAATTCCTTTTTATTTTTGTTAAAGTTGGTGTTATTTGGTGAAGGGATTATGAGTTCCATTTGTGTTTGGTGAAGTAATTTTTGAT
Organism: Glebionis coronaria; assembly: GCA_025667525.1. NCBI lineage: Eukaryota > Viridiplantae > Streptophyta > Magnoliopsida > Asterales > Asteraceae > Glebionis > Glebionis coronaria. The sequence continues at coordinate 877,414 of CM046880.1, forward strand.
TTTCAAAAATATTTCATAAAGGTTTGGAAAATCTGATAATCTTGGAGAAATCTGTCCAAGGTTTTGTGGTGTTAAGAATTTCATGTTATTGGTGTTAGGATATAATAGAAAACGTGTTTTCTAAGTTTTAAAAGTTTTTGTAAAGGTTTTAAGAAGATAGAAAGAAAACAGAAAGATATTTATGCTTGTATTTTTTTGAGTTTTCTTTGATCTTGTCTTAAACAGGAGTGAAGGTGTTGATATTTTGTTCTGCTCCAACCCGAGTTGGATTGGAGGAGGATTATACATCCTCTAGGGCCCTTGGATGTAAGGGTCCTAAGGTATAAACCTTTTTCCTTGTTCAAATTTCAGAAAAATAAGTGTTCATGTGATCTGGTTTGATTTGGTGATTAAGTGTGTTTAAATTGAATGATTAGTGTTCATTTGTGTTGGTATACATATTGGATGCTAGTTGGAACAGTTTGATTAAGTTTTATGGTGTTTTGATTAGATAAAAGTTGCTTAATAAAAATAAAAGGGTGTTTGGCAATAGGTATAAGCAGGGCACTAAGCTTAGATTTTGATTTTAAAAGGTGTTAAAAGGATTGATAAAGATTAAGATAAGTTGCTTGTGAGTTATTAGTAAGTTTGGAACAAGTTTTGAGTTGATTGTGTGCTTGAAAAAGGTATAAGTGTAGCCAAAATCTGCAAGTTTTTAATATGCTTAAATTTCATAAGTATTTGTGCTTGATCTTTGAAAATCTGTTGAAGTGTTAGGTATACTTGAGTATTGATTTGGTTTGTGAACTAGTTGTGAGTTGGTGTGCCAAATTTGGGCTCTTTAAGTTGAATTTTGAGCAAGCTAGAAGCCACTAATTCCACCAGACCTTAGGAAAGACCTCAGAGACTGCATAGTGATTTTGGGTGCTTGATTTGCTTATCTTGTGGTGTGCTAGTTGCTTATTTGTGCTTTAGCTTGACTTCTTGTGCTCCAAAGAGCACAAGAGTGCCCACTGTCCAACATCAAACACCAAATAAGCCACACAGCAAGCTCCTCTTGCTTGTTACTCACTTGTGAAAGAAAAGAACACCAAGCATAACCTGCTTGTGTGTTGCTGAAAGAATTGGCTACGTTTTGATCTTATTCTGAGCATAATCAGTATTAAAAAAGTTAAAGTGGATTGGTTTTCAAGTTTACAAGCTGTCTAGTTGGTTGTGAAAAGTAAAAAAAAAAGAGTAAAAAATTTGGGGGTTTCAAGACTCGAACCCACAATCCCCACACTCACAACACTCACACACTACCACTGCGCCCTAGGGTCTTTGACTGCTAGGGTGTGGTTTTGTTTTCTACTTAACCACTTTTTCAAGTCTTGCTTATTTAAAAAGCCGTAGGGTTTTCAAGCTTATTTGAGCTTATTTTTAAGCCATTTTGATTTCTCTTATTTTTATTAGAAAAGTATCAGCATTAGTGATTTTTCAAGACTAGTTTCATATTTTTCCATGTAATAGATTATTTATTAGGATTTAATTAATATACGTTTTTTATTAAATCAATAAAAAATACCAAAAATAGTTTTAATTTTTAGGAAAAATAGTTTTTAGGTTTTAAAATATATTTTTGAGGTTTACATCTTATTTTGGTTTCAAAAACATTTATTTTTAATTTTATAATATTTTAAGGTTTTTTATAAAATTTAAAGATTTTTATAAAATTATTAAAAAAGGTTTAGGAGCTATAATTTGTGTTTTTCTCTTAATTATATTATTTAGGATTTTTAGAAAATTTTTAGAATTTATTTTAGAAACTTTTTATTTTTAGCAATATTTTATTATTATTTTATTATTTGATTTTCAAAATTTTATTTTTCTTTCTTTTTCATTTTTCTTAAATTCTTTAGCATTAATTAGGATCATTTCCATTTTTAGAATAATTTTTAAGCTTTTAGATTTATTTTTATAATCATTTTAAGTTTAATTAGTTTTTAATTAGTTTTAAATCATTTTTAGAGTTTTAAAAATAGTTTTAATAGGTTTTAATTTTTAGAAAATTACTTTTTAGTCTCATAATAATATAAGTTAAGTGATTTTTCAATAAAATCATATTTTGGAATCTTTTATTAGTGGTATTTAATTTTAGGGCTTTAATTAGCATTTAAAATTAAATATTTAATTAATAAAAGGTTTTAAAATATCTTTGTTGGATTTTTATCTTTATTTATATTATTATTGACTTGTTTTAGTCTTTTTAATCTTTTCTTGATATTTTGTTTTTGGTTTTAATAAAATTTTTAATTTTTGTGGTTTTTCTACGGCTTTACGTTTTCGTCGTAATTTAATTTTAACGTAACCGTCTTTCATCTTCTCATCCCCATTCTCTTAATATTAATCTCAAATAACTACAAGTTAATTACAACACCATACCTCCTTGGGAAACGAACTTTTCTCTCTTTTAAGTGATTGGGTCATTAACACTTGATTTTTCTTAAAGTCATTTGTTCGATACTTACCGCTCATATACGTTCTTTTGTTTTCCTAAACAAGAGTCGTATTTTACTACTATCATTTGTCCTAGTAGCTTCTATGAGTGTTCTATTCTTCCTTTCAGCCACCCCATTCTGTTGTGGGGTTCTAGCTACACTAAACTGACTAATAATCCCTTTATTGACACATAAGTCATCTAACAACTTGTTTCTAAACTCACCACCATTATCACTTCTAAGTATTTTAACCTCATTCCTTGTTTTGTTTTCAATTTGGGTAATAAAGTTAATTAAAACAGTAGCAGATTCACTTTTTAAGGCCAAAAAGAAAGTCTATGTAAATCTAGAAAAATCATCAGTTATGACAAAACAAAAAGATTTATCATTTAAACTCTCTATATTAGTTGGACCAAATAAGTCCATATGTAGCAAGTGAAGTGGTTTAGAACTAGAGTGCACAAGTTTAGACTTAAAAGAGACTTTGTGTTGTTTGCCTTTAAGGCATGGAACACAAGAATGATCATTGTGGAAAGCCTTTTCAGGCAAACCATCAACTAAACCATGTCTCACAAGTCTGTTTATGTTCTTAAAGTTTATGTTTCCTAACCTTCTGTGCCATAGATTACTTTCATCAACTGAAGCCTTAGCATATAGACATGAAAAATTATTACTCATCCTAATACCATTAAGATTCACATTATAAATGTCCTCATGCCTAGGTGTTCTATAATCAATAAACTTCTCATCAGGTATTTTAAAGTGTTTATTTAACACCAAGCATTCAGTATCAGTGAAAAAAACCTTATTTTTGTTATCACAAACTTGTGATACACTAAACAAATTGTAATCAAGTTCTTTTACCAGAAATACGTTTTCAAAACGCAAATTATTGGTGATAAGAGTGCCTTTGCCAGTAATTATACCATATCCTCCTCCAAAGTACACTTTGTCACCATCTTTAATGGGGGTAAAGTTGGTCAAATAATCTTCCTTCCCCGTCATGTGCCTAGAGCATCCACTATCCCAATAGCCATAATCATTTACCTGCTTTTGAATGCCCTGCACATAAAGAAAACAAATTAGTTTTCTTTCGAACCCAAGCCTGAGCAGACTTGGATTCATTTGGTTGTTCAACAAGAACAAATTTAGTCCTTATAACAACCCCTTGTTCATCCTTTTGAGGATTGAACACCCATTTAACCCCAATTGGTTTAGTTATGACCTTTGAAATATAATGAAACCTATTACAAGTCATAGAAATACCATCAGAATTAGGGTTTTGGTCTTGTTTGGGTCTCCATGTCAAGCTAGATGAAGCTTTAGACCCCGTTCCCTTTGGCTGCAAGTACTTGTTATTACCTGGTCTAACAGCATTGGAAACATTCCTGTCAGCATTAAAGTTGTTCTTGTCAACGCTGAAATTGCACCTATCAGCGTCAAAACTAGGGTTTGCTACAGGAACCCATTGTCTGTTAGACCATGTATTGGTCTTTTGAAAAGGCCTTTGTCCATAAGCATTAGACCCTTTAGTAAAGAATGGAGCTGGTCTAGTAACTTATGGACTTTGTTAAACAAAAGGTTTGGGTTTGACCATAGTTGACTTTTTGTCAGCGTTGACTTTTGAAGCACTGACACACTTATAAGCCAAATGTGAAAAACTCCCACAACTATAACAAGCTTTTCTAGACATAGTCCTAGGTCTAGATGAAAAGAACCCTGTCCCATTATCACTAACTTGACTTTTTGGTGACCCATGTTTTCTATACATTTCTGCATACTTAATATTAGGTTTTCTATTAACATATGAGCCAAGTTCAATAGGTTTTCCAGTAGAAGGGTTGGTTATGGTTATGGGTGTTGACTCAAGTGGACTTTCACTAAGCATTCCACCTTTAACAAACAGTGTGGGATTGGCTTTCTTCTATTGTTCTAGGTCAGTCACTTTTTGCTTATATTCCTCTACTGGAGTAAGAACTCTTGGTGAAGGAATGAATTCCTTTTCTTGGAGTTCTAGAATACAAGTCCAAGATAAATCCTTTCTAAGGACACCATAAAAGTTTCCAGCAGGTGGTGGAACATCAGCATACTCTTTCATCCCAATCTCGGTCATGTCCCTAAAGTCTCTTTGCTCACTTACACATTTTTCTAGGGTTTGAGAAGCTTTATCAGATCTTTAAATTTTAAGCCCTACATTCTCTTTGTTTTTAATGGCCTCATCTAACTTAGCTTGTATGACTCCTTTGGATCTTTCCAAAATGTCCCTAAGGTCAATACTAACATTTAGGTCATGAGACAAAACGTTAATTTGATCTTTTAGATGAAGCTCCATTTTTCTTATATTCAGCCACAGTCTTTTTAGTTTGAACAAGTGCCAGTTGATAATTAGATAACTTGCATTTTTCATCAAAAACATCTGATTTTAACTTTAAAATTTCTTTGTTAAGTTTTTCAGTGTTTAAACGACAACCTTTACTACAGATCGCATCATCATATACCTCATTATCTGATGAAGATGAAGAATGTTCCATGAGAGCAAAGTGAGCATGCCCTTCTTCTTCCTTCTTTGCAATCAAGGCCTTGTTCTCTTCCACCTCCTTGGCCATAAAGCTCCATTCCCAGCCAACACCATCAATTTCTTGCATGGCAACCATAGCCTTTGTGTCTTCAACCTTAATGATTTAACTTGAAGGCTTTCCAGCATCAATTCTTCTTGGAGATCTGTATTCCCTCATAAAGTGACCCATTCTATGGCAATTGTAACACTCAACCTTGGACTTATCAAATCCAGTAGTGTCTTTAGCATTAAAGGTCATCTTCTTCCTGAATCTCCTATTCCATCTATTGGCCCTTATGCTTGCAAGTGCCATATTCTACTTAATGTCCATTTCCTCCAAATTCTCTGCACTGATTTGCTCAAGGTCCTCATATGTAATCACTAAACCATTGGGCAATGCAGCAATGTATGCACACACTGTATCTAGATAAATGTCAACAGGTTTAATTCTTAGTGAGTCAACATTATATGTGTCAGCATCTGAATGTGAGGCGCTGACAAAGGTTGATCCACCATTGACACAAGGTGATCCAGTAACAGGATGCACGTATGACTCTCTTTGATCAAATTGACTTTCCCTATGTGAGAAGAAAGCCATGTTTCTAGAGGTAGATTTTCTTCCTTGATCCAAGAGGATTTCATTCTCTACAATCTTTAGTTTATTGTAGACGTCATCAAAAGCAGAACTTTTGTGAGCATTGGTAACAATAATTGACCTTGCTTCAATCTTCCATTCATCACCAAGACTTTTGTTAAGTTGGATTCACTAAGAACGCGGGATTATGATCCGGAGGTCGGGAGGATTGAACAAGTGTTTAGCTATTTTAGTGAGAGAAACAAGTAAGAATAAAAGTGTGTGTTTTATTCTAGTGAGAGAAAGGAAAAGAAAGAAATGGTAAGCCTCACCCCTCCATGGAAGTATGGAGGGGTTTATATAGCACGGGACTTGGACTTTACATATGACAATATTAGTCCCTGCAAGTCCCGGCTATGAAACTAATGTAATTCCGCTAGTCGCACACATTTTAAGGCTAACAATCTTCCCCCAATGTGGTGACATACGGAATTACTTACAATGTTCCTTACAAATGCAAATACAACAAAAATATGACAGTATTAAGTTTGCTTCCAATGCTGAGGGTGACACTGTTGTCTTCAAGTCTTCTAAAAAAACTTATACCCCAGTTTGAATCCTCTTTGTCTTTGCTTGTTGAGGAACCATTGTATCATGTATGAACTGGATTAACTTCCCCCCAATTCATACCACGTGTCTTGAAAAGCTTTCTTCATAGACTTCTTTTTGACGAAGCTTCTGAATCAGCTTCCCCCCAAACCAATATCCCTGTCTTGAGCAGAATCTGTAGCTTGAGCAATCTTCTTTCTTTGACATTTAAAGTGCACAGCGGAATTTTGTAGAAGAAGAAGTAAACCTCACCAAGTAACTGCTACCTTGACATTTTTGGTCTTCATGATTATGTGTTTGGGGGAACATGTAAGAAATCTGCAACAAATCTTCTCACGCTTGTAGAATGCTTCCCCCGGAAGTTGAACTAAGTACTCCAGAGTGTCCAAAGTACACGTTCTTCCCCCATGATGGTGACGAACTCTCGGAAGCATCATCTGACGTGTACGGTCAAAATCGCGAGATGTTCTTATAGAATGTATGATGGTGACGAACACTCGGTAGCGTTCTTGTCAAAATAATGGTGGTTAAGAACACTCGGTAGCATTCTTGTCAAAAGTATGGTGGTTAAGAACACTCGGTAGCATTCTTGTCAAAAGTATGGTGGTAAAGAACACTCGGAAGCATCATTTGACGAGTACAATAAGAATCGCGAGATATTCGTGTCTGAAGCAGAAATCTTTGTTGACATTCTGTTGCTCAAGTTGCTCGTGAGAATCGGTTGCTGATCACATCTCTACTCTAGTACTCTCTGGCTAAACTTACCAACCTCGTATTCTTTCGGCTATCTGTAGTGACCACTGGTGAAGTAAACCTGATATTCCAAACTTGAAACTGAAGTAAAATCCCCCAAATTTGTTACTTACGCTTAGCACTTATGTTGATTGAAGAACGGTGCAGAGAAACGTCTCTTAGAATCTTATACATAAAGAGAGAGGTATAGGATGTAGAACACCTCTTGAAGTATCCACAACTCCCGGTGAGTGTGACACTGAGCACTATAACGTAACTCCTTAAGTGATAGTTATCCATTTCGTCGACCATCCACCCCTTGATAGTGGAAACTAGATAAATCAAGTCTCAATCATAAATGCTGAAGCGAATCATCAATCGATAGAGGGGGTGAAAAGGCTCAATGATGAATTGAGTAGACGCCTTCGTGATATTCCACTTCACCTTCAAATAATAAATACCAAATCCACTTCGTAATCACTTGACATTACTTTGCCCGAATACTAGCCTTTTTGACAATTTTAGTGAATCTTAAAGGATCGTTTTGGTGTTTGTTTGTTTTTGTCGTGAGTTTGTCATGTGTGTCTGTGTTGTTTGAGTGCCATTAACTAGACATTGACTAAAAGAGATGAGAAGCTGTCAATGTCATCTAGTTAACTTTACTTGGAAGCCAAATCAATCATATGGCCAACTGATGCGCGGATCGACCTAAAATTTTCTTTGTCGTTTAAGCACTTTCGATCAAAAATATAACGGGTAGCCGACATAAAAGATATGTGTTCAAAAGTTCCTATTTTTCGTCCTTGGCCCACTGTCGTTTAACATTACCCAAAAAAATACATATCTTCTTATGCTTCATATATTGAGTCCAGCCCATTATCAACTTCACATTCCAACCCATCATTTAACCCGATCCATGAATCAGATATATAACACCATGAAGCCCTAGTAATTAGGAAACCTAATTACACATAGCAACATTAGCCGCTATTACTCACTTATGGTAATCTCCGGCCCATCTCTCGTAAACTCAGCCAACAAAAATACCAGATCAAGATCCAGACATTATCAATCAAAAACCAATCATCTACCATGCTCATTAATCCACGAAAATCACAATACATCAACAAAAAACCCATTGACCCTATTGAATTCGATAAGTTAGGTTCAAGATTAACAATGGCTTCAAGATCTTATGATGGGTCTCAGGTAGGTTGTTTGGTGTAATTATTTGTGATTATCAACCTTTTTTTTAATTAAACGAATCAAGGTCAGACTATAACATATTTGTTATGAGTCTACCTTTAATTTCGAAATTTGAATGAAGCATAGCTTGACATTTGATCTATGATGATATAATTTTCGTGCACAAGGTCTCTGTAGATAGAGGCATGCATGAGTAAAGCGAAACAAATCTGAGATCTTTTTCTGTTTAAATGAGTTTAGTTGATGTTGGAGATGGAGTTTATTTAGATGAGACGATGGGATAGGACATAGAGTCGGGGTTTGATTGATGATGATGTTGAGTCGGTTTGAAACAGTTTTAAGGTCTTGGTATATTCTGATTTTTTTTTGTCATGATCACAAAGTTTTTCAATAAATATAACCAGTCATCGCAATGTATCAAAAACCCCATCGCAATATCAAAAATTATAATACCATCACAGTCTAGTCAACAGAACCCATCGCAGTCAAGTGCCACATCCATCGCAACAATATCACTCCATCGCAATGGTCAAACACTCCATCGCAATATATCAAAAACCAACAGTCCCAAACACCCATCGTGGTATCCATCCGAATGAGACCCATCCGAATGAGGCCCATCGGAATGAGACCTATCGGAGTGAGACCCATCGGAATACCATCGTAATGTACCCATCGCAGTCAATGCGATCGAAAGAAGCCATCGGGATCTCCCATCGTAATGAGCCATCAAAGTGGGGTTTTACAACCGAAAATAGTGGAACTGGTCTCCCTTTTTTTTCTTTCAAAAATTGTGGATCTGGGTCTGTTCATCTTCGTCTTAAAATAAAAACCCAAAACCCAGATATTGATGAATAATCTCCATGAAAGAAAAACATAGATAAAAAATTTATGGACAAAGTTGTTGAGGGGACAAGGCATGTGGCAGACAGATTAGACAAAATAGACTGCAATAGCAGCTTTGTTTTCTTGAAACTAATAAAGCAAAAACTAATCTTTAAAAAGAAGTTATATAAAAATAGATACCGACTCATGAACAACATTGGAACTAAAAGGACAGTTGTAAGAACAAATTGACGAATCAGCGAAAAACTGACCATCAGATCCACCACGAACACAAATACGACACAAACATGGATACAAAACACGAAACACCCCCGGTTAGCTCTGATACCAATTGTTAACTTGAATTCATTATAAACACGGGTAAAAGATCTGGAGGTCGGGGAGGATAAAAGGGTTGTTTAGCCATGGTAGAGAGAGAAACAAGTAACTAGAAAAGTGTGTTTATTCTAGTGAGAGAAAGACAAGAAAGAAAATGGTAAGCCTCACCCCTCCATGGAAGTATGGAGGGGTTTATATAGGACAGGACTTGGACTTTACATACGACAATATTAGTCCCTGCAAGTCCCGACTATGAAACTAATGTAATTCCGTTAGTCGTACACATTTTAAGGCTAACAACTTTTAAGGAAAGTGGTAATGATATCAACATCACCATACATTATTCCCATAAAGGACAATTTGCTTGTGATGTCTAGAAGTCTGCTTCTTACCCCACTTAGCTTCTCATTGGGAAGAGCCTTGAACACAACATACTCATGTAAGAGTTGATTCTTCTTCTTTGAGGCAGTATCATCATTACCACCATAATTGACTTGAAGAGTTGCCCAAAGCTCTTTGGCAGACTCAAAACCTCTATACTTGTGCTGATTGGCTGGTCCCAAAGAAAGTTTGAGAATACTCAAAGTTTTCATATCATTCCTTTTCTTTGCAATATCCTCAGTTGTGACAGCTCTCCCATCTGTAGGTCTTTCTTTTCGATCCTCTTCAGTTGAACCCTTAACTGATCTTAAAGTAATAGCAGCAACAATCTTGGCAGCCTTATCGAATATGTTTCAATATTCAAGAATTTCCCATTGAGTATGATCATGAATCTGAAGGTACTGCTCAAAATTGAACTTCCATAGCTCAAAGTTGTCAAGGTCTAGCATGTGGATTTTTAGATTGTGACTAGAGGAGGAGGTCATATCAGAAGTAGACATATTGTCTAGTTTTTAGGGTTTCTTGAGAAATTAGGGTTTTTGGCGATTTAGGGTTTTTAGGGTTTCGTGTTCTTTAGATCAAAGTTCCTCAACAAGATCTGATACCACTTGTTGATCCCAAAGTCATATCGATTAGCTTTGTGTAAATGAGATTAAATAAAGTTAAACACTTAGATAAACTTTGTGTTATGAAACAATCTAAGTATTATGCTGAACTAATACTTAGAACAAGAACACACAAAACAGAATAAACCAAACTTTCACTGTTGATGATCGAACTTGTGTACAATGAAAATGTTGAAGACGTATATCAAACTAAAACCTAAAGGACTCCTTTTATAGATTAAGGAGCCTTGCACAAAAGTATATCTATCAGCTAATTTAGATAAAGATAAATATAGAAATACAGTGTCGAACATATCTTTACTAAAAATACAAAACGTGTAGACTAAGTATTCTATCAGAGCTTGGAATTCTTCTTATCAGCGCTTGATTTCTTCTTATCAACGCTTGATCTGTCAACGCTTGATTTCTTCTTATCAAACTCCAATTAACTCTTGTCAGCGTCTATGTATCTTGGCTCATTTTATTCCCAACAGTAGGCACGAACGAAATGGCATTGAACATTTCATTCTATATAGGTAGCATTTTACCTCCAGTCGGTGAAGACCGTTGGACGATATTAAATATTGTACTTGTGGCAGGTAGATTTAATTAAAAATCTCCTTAACAAGATTTCGTGGGTAAACCCGTTCTCTTTAATCGACCGTCCAAAGCTGACTGCAAACGTAAAGAGTGAATCATTTGGATAAAATTATCCGCATGATTGAAGTCATCAATTCTGATTCCTGGAACAAGTTTGATTCATTAAAGAATCGCACCATCGTTGCTTTCCAGTTGTCACGAGCTTGATTCATATTGAATCTTGCAAGTTACCTACCAAGTGCTGTTTGAGCTTAACACTAGAAGGATTTCCTCTCATCAATGTGAACACTAAGGTATCACTCTGAGTGTTCTGGCAAGATCACTGAGATATTGAGTAGAGGCCTGGAACGTGTTTAAATTCAATTAAGAATTAAACAACTATTTCTTTCCAGTTATCACAAGTTTGATTCATAAAGAATCTTACAAGTCACCTACCATGAGCTTTTAATGTTCACTCAAGAAGGATTTCCATCTTCATTGTAACTACTTGCGTATTACTCGGATGTTCAGGCAAGATCATGAAGATTTTACGTAGGACTCTTAATATCTTTCTTACTTTTCACAGTGTGTGAAGAAGCAAGGAAATATGTAAGTGTGTCCTAATGAGATATTTGATGATCTCAAATGGCTCTAGACTCGATCGTGCATTTTGGGTTTTAGTGATCGGAGGCTGGAGAGGAATGCCACATTTTAATACCTATTTATTCGGAGTGAATAAATCAATAGATAACGTGTTGATATACGTGTGATTAAAACAAATACCTTTTGAGAGATATCTGAGTTAGCTGGGATGGGTTGTGCATTGTATCACTGGGTCTATGATGTCTATCTTCAATATCGAGCATCATTAAAATGATCTTAATAGCATATGTGTTGACCCGGTTTCTGCCTAAGGTTGTAAGGAGGGATACTTTCTTTAGACCCTTTATTTTTACAATTCTTTTTCATTCTTCAACCCCTTCAATGCTTACCAATACGTCATAACTAGCACCTTGTTGTGATTGTTCCAGTGCTAACTTAAGTACTTGGTCGGCATTCAGCTACGTTCACAATCTTTCCATCTTACCTAAGGACTACTATTACTAGCTATGGAATGTCCTTGGAAATATTCCTCCGGTTCTAAAAGAATCTTGGACTTTAGCCTATCCTACCATCCTTATGTTACCACAATCTTCACCATCGTGAAATAAATGGGTTGTGGGTAAGTATAAATCACCATGAAATCCATTTTGAAGTATAAATCAGTTTTGCTCCCCCTTAACATTTGCCAGGATATTCGAAAACATTTCGCACATGTCAGGATGAGCTATCACGTTAAGTCAAACCATTTTTGATTAATCATTTCCCATATTAAATCACATTTTCTCCCCCATATTAAAAATATTAACCCAACCTGTATTTTTGATATCAATTGATTTAATGAAGTTTTAACAAAGTTTTTGGGAAGAAAGTGCAAGTCCATTTTATCTTGATGATACCAATGATATGATAACGATTTGTTAAATAATCACATATTTACCATATAAGAATAAATTGACAAGGTTGGACCTGATTTATGAGAACATCATATGATAAGATCAAATGGTTCTTGTAGGTAAATGTTGTTCGCCTCGTCACGTTTGAAGTCATCTCATGACCCCACATGTACGATTGGTATTGTTGTCTTTACACCAATTTGTGAACTTGGCACGTTCGATATCGAAGATTCTGAATGCTTAACAATTACTCCCCCTCAATTGTTGACCCGTGTTCAATTGAAAGAGATGTAGTCGTCGTTTGAGTAGTTGCATAGTCGAGTATGTACATACCAATTGTAGATTGCTATGGTTGTAGAGATGATAACTTCATAAAAACAAGATTTCTCTTGTTTTAACAAATAAATGCACTGACACGTACATGTATTTGTGTTAGATTGTGTTATAACGTAAACACAATACCTTACATGGTTATAAAGTAAACCATGCCCGAGAAAATTAATTCCCGTTGTGAGCCAAAGCTTCCATAAGAAATACTTGACTTTAATATGAAAAGCGGGTTGCAGTCTGAAATAACTATAAGCCATGTGGGCATGTTTTATGAAATATTTACAACTTTTGTACGAACTCTATATATGGTTCCGTGTCAATATTAATCGATATTTCTAAGGCCGTAAATATTATCGTACCAAAATACATGCCTTCAAAAAATAAAGTAAAAATATTTTTAGATTTTTCTGAATTTTTCAATTTTTATGGTTTTTATATGGTTTTATATTTTTGTATTTTGCTTTTGAGGATAAAAATATAAACAATATATACAGATGATCACCAATGATACGGAGAATAGTTTACCACCACTATTCTTTCGCTTCATCTGCCAATTCCTTTAGTGTCTCGGGCGAGAATGTTCTCAAACCTAGATTGTCGGCCAAAAATTCCATTCGAGCGCGATCTAAAGCCTTCGTGAAAATATCCGCCAATTGAGACTCAGATCGGACAAAGTAAAGCTCTATCACTCCATTTTCCACTTGCTCCTTGATAAAGTGGTAGCGAATGTCAATATGCTTCGACCGTCATAATTGAACGTTGTTGCAGCATAAGGCAATTGCACTTTTGTTGTCACAGTACATATGAATTTTGTTGAAACCTAGACCATAGTCGGTTAATTGCGATTACGTCCAAAGAATTTGAGAACAGCAACCGAACATAGCTATGTATTCTGCTTCTGTACTTGAAATTGCAACGCTTTTCTTCCTTTTAGATGCCCAACTGATTAGTCGATCTCCTAGTAGTTGCAAAGTTCCACTTGTGCTACGCCTTGTATCTTGACCACCGCGTGATCCGCATCTGCATATGCCATGAGTGCAATCGAAGAGTCCTTCAAATACCAAAGTATATACTGAAAGATTCATTTAACAATAGCTAAGTGTAACTCAATAGGCCGAGTTTGATACCGAGCACACATACATATAGCTAACTGAAGATCAGGTCGACTAGCTGTGATATACAGAAGGGTACCGATCATTCCACGATAAAGTGTTGGATCAACGACAATCCCATGTGGATCTGCATCTAGCTTAGTTTGTTATCATCCACGGGGTCGCAAGATTCCATCGTATATTTTTTAAGCGATTCAAGGGCATACTTGGATTGATTGATAAAGATGCCTCTGGGACTATGAGATATCTGAAGTCCTAAGAAAAATGATACCTTGTCCATCATTGACATCTTAAACTTGGAAGACATGAGCGTCCCAAACTCATCCGATAAGGTTTGGGTCGAGGCAACAAATATAATATCATCAACATATATTTGTACCATAATCATATCTGTACCTCGTTTCTGAATGAACAACGTGGGATCCACCTTGCCTTTAGCGAAGCCTTGCGTAATGAGGAATTGTGACAATAGATCATACCACGCGTTTGGAGCTTGCTTCAACCCATAGAGAGCCTTTTTAAGCTTGTACACGTGATTAGGATATTTAGAGTTCACAAAACCATCCAGTTGTTGAACATAGACCTCTTCCTTGATTTCATCATTGAGAAATACCGTCTTCAGATCCATCTGATAGACGATCATATTCATGTGGGCTGCATAAGCGAGAAATTGTCTAATAGCTTCAAAACGAGCAACGGGTGCAAAGGATTCCATAAAGTCGATGCCCAATAATTGTTTGTATCCACGAGCTACTAGTCGAGCATTGTTCTTCAAAATTCCGCCTAACTCATCGAGTTTAACCTTATAAACCCATTTCAAAGTGAGTAACTTCACTTGATCCGGGCATGGGACAAGTTCCCATACATCAAGACGTACAAATTCATTAAGTTCTTCTTGCATAGCTTCTATCCAACAAGATTGGGTAAATGCTTTTTGCCACGTCTTAGGTTCAACTTCACTGAGAAAAGCATCAAAATGACAAAACATTGCACTTTCTTGTAACTGACTTTGTCTGGATACTAGACGATTAGGGTCACCAATAATAGAATCTATAGGATGATCCTTTGTCCACTTGCTGTCATGTTCACGAATCTGTTGATTGGAGTAGATCGTAGTAGAAGATTCCTTTGAGGTGGAAGACCCGGCTTGATTATTGCCGGGAATTAGTACACTAAAGAATGGAAGTTCACGCATTTGAGCGAATTCCATGTCGTTATCATCATCATCCTCTTCATCTTCAATAGGCATGACATGGGTAGTTGATTCGGGTGTTGGTTGAGAATTACTTGTAGAAGGTATATCTTGACCAATTGTAGGTGTAGACGCATCTGATTGTGCTTCGGTTTCTAGAGCGACAACTTCGGTAACCGGAGCTATTACTTCAGGTTCCGGAGCAACAATACTTGGAGGAGTAAAGAATTCATCAAAGAACGGCTGAAACAACGTATCCCATTCATTCCTAGAAGGTGGTGTAAATGATGATGAATTAGGGTTGTTTGGGACAAGAACAGAGCTAATGTTACTGGGTCCCATTTCATGAAGTGCGGGTTCAGAGCTGCTTTGCTCAAAAGCCATTGTTGCCAGCTCATCAAAATCAACATTCATAGTTTCGAGGATCTTGCGAGATTTACAACTGTAGATTCGATATGCTTTCTTTGCGGGTGCATAACCAATGAAAATACCAATATCAGCCTTTGGTTGAAGTTTTCCCAAATTAACCATTTGGAGAACTACAATAACGACACTATGAGGAGCTGGGATGTTGGTCTTTGCGCAGAATCTGCTGAGCAAAGAACATTGTTGATGCGTATGAGGTTCAAGATAGCTAGAATGATTCTTCTTCATAATTTCAACAAGGAAAGAGCCAAAATGTTAAAGCTAGCTGATGTTCGTTTGTAAGTCTTAATTTTTATTCAAGATATTACCACACAAATGACTAGAAACATAAACACGGGCAAGTATACCCTTTCATGCATAGCATAGCTTAACGGTAAAGTCCAGTTCTTTCCACGGGATTGTTTTTATCACAATATTAAAACAATTACCTCTAGAGTGTCACAAGCTCTAAAGATATACTTACCAATTGGTATTAAAGGGTGCGTTTGGCTAAGGTCATAACCATATGATAGATAGGTAGCAAGGATGAAATATAAGCACATAAACAATGTAAGACAACATACCGATTATTAGTCGTGCATGAAACATCTAATTGATATGACAAGAATCCGGTTAAAGACTTTATCATACCAACAGCATTAAGATAAGTTTATGCTTGATTTTGATAACTATGGTAGTACATGAGATTATGCAAGAGTTGGTATATGTTTTAATCCCCTAATCGTTACAAAAATGATTAACAAGATTGATTTATTAGATGACATGAAACTCATCCACTCACATGAGTATTAGGCGATGATCATGGATGAATCCAACATATAACAATGGTCTTACATAGTAACACATAATACATGAGTATCCAAACCACACTTATATTCAAGAACCCGGGGAAAAAGTGTGCCACACAAAACTAATTGTGCGCCACACTTTGCCCCATCAAAGCTAATATTCATATCTAATCATAAGGCTATTAAACCTTAACCAAGTGCACATCACACTACTCTATGATAAGAGTAAATAAGATCATTTCAAACATATGTAAATCAAAGTAAAAGATTGACATAATTGAAATAAGAATTATACCACAAGATTATTCAATAATTGCTTCCAAAGGTTTTATAAGTCTTTGAACTTATTACAAATGGCTAGCAACACTTCTGAGTTTTCCTGTTCCAGCACCAATACCGTAAACCAACTAAGGTTTACTAACTCTAGTGACTATGATCAAGGATTTGGAGAAATCCTTAATTATTGTTTCTCCTAAACAATGGATAAAGTTTGGAATGAGATATATCATTATGCCTGGCCAAGGGCTCTATTTATACTTAAAAATTCGTAGGTTAGAAACCCTGGAAGCATATCAAAGGTTCCCTATTATAGCCATGCATAATTGCACTTAATTGTGTAACTGCAGTGAAATGTGCGCCGCACTTGTTCAATTGTGCGCCGTACTTCATCAGGTATAAATGTGCGCCGCACTGTGAAATTGTGCGCCGCACTTCTTGTTATTCTCCACATTCGGGGTACTTTGAAAGTACGCCGCACAAAACAGAATGTGCGCCACACTTATGCTCCTTTTCAACATAATTTCTTATTTAGCCCCTTTATTCTTTATTTCTTCATTCTTTTCCTTTATGGTTTCTTTCTTGGCTACAATACAAACAATACCTTTTATTAGTATCAATTCAATACACAATTTATTTATTTACATAACAGACAAGGACAAATGCATCATTACAAACATGTATAAATGAGGCGTTATCACATTCCCCCATATTTAACTTCTTCCTCGTCCTCAAGTAAGGAAACAGATATTTTTATTTCACACACTCTCCTTATTATGGGTAGATTATCGCTCAATAGCACGATCATGAAAAGTAAATCACCATAGGCTTGTGCAAGGAACTAAACTAAACCAAATTTTGGCGTAAGCACCAAGTAGAATATCAAAAGAGGTCTTTATAAAAACTTTTATTACCACCGCATGTTTTAAAGAATAATACATCATCTTTTTCATGTTGTTGCTTTTGCGAATAACTTGAAACTTTTTAGGCTTCCTTTTGCCTTTCATTATTATTATTTTTTTTCTTTTTTTTTCTTTTTATTTTTTTTATTTTTTTATTTAGTAGGGCATGCTTTCCCCATACTTATGATATACTATCATTTCGCAACATGATTTCCAACAATATAATTATCTTAAAACATCGATAAAACTTTCAATTTTTTCTCTTTTATTTATTTTGCCTCTTTATCATTTAAAATACCTTTTATCATACAAGTATGATCCTACTATGGTCTCGTAAAAATTACCAAGCACAAGTTCTAGAATTAAACTAATCATCGGCACACAAAATTTTTAAAATGTAAGAATGCTTACGGAAAAGATCCTCACAATTATGAATATAGTTTTGTGTAAATAACGTTATCAATTTCGAGTCAAAATAGCTTTACAATTATAAGAATTATCAATCCTTCGACGAATTTTTTATTTATTTTTTTATTATTAAAACTGTACAAAAATTTAAAAAATTCGCCCAGAAAGTGCGGCGCACAATTTGGAATGTGCAGCGTACTTCTGGGTACAGAAATTTCAGAAAACTAATTTTTCAAAAACAAGCTTTTATTCGATCTTATTTTCACTCAATCACCCCCAATACTTATTATGAGCATTGTACCTAATGCAAAACATAAGGAAAAAGAAAAATTAAAGGGAAAATAAGAATAATACTCCCCTTTTATTCCAAGTCGTGAGCGAAGTCGAGATCTTCAATCTTCTCCTAAGCTCGCCTTGACTCGCTTATTTTCTGTAAATTAACACAAATAATATATAGAAACATATTTCACATACCATAAAAAAAATCCCACACACACAAAGTATTAAGGTGTCCTAAATGCCAACAAAGGCATATTACAAAGCCCAAATAAAATGTTTTCAAATTGTTTCAAATGTGACTAACACAAAAGTCACACACATATAAGGCTTCACATATCCTCTTCAGTTTCATCATTCCTTGGAGCTTGAGATGGGTAAAAGTGGGTTGGATAGGGTGGTGGTTGTTGGGTGTAGTAGAATGGCTCGTGGTGGTCCATAAGGTCCACTCATCGGAACATGATATTGTTCCGCCATCCTCTCAAATACTGGAGGGTATCGATCCATACTATAGCATTGGCACTCCATTATAAACCCAAGTTGGTCTTGCCTAACCTCCATCCTTCCCATTCTATCACAAACATCTTAGATCCATGCACGAGGAGCTCTCGCCATACCTACACGAGGTGCTCTAACAGGCGAGTCTTCTCTCATCAACCTTCCATCCGCTCCAATAAAATCTCTCAAGGTAATTCGGTCAATGGTATGACAAACAATCGGTGGACTAAGACTACTCACAACTTGATCACTTAAAAGCCCCATTCTTTGAGCTAACCTAGTCACAAATTGTCCACACACAATCATACTACCCGCTTGACTACCAGGACCTTTCCTTTTCATCCATTTTGCTATCACCCAAGCCACATTAGCGTATTGATCACGGTTCTTGTTCCTAAACATGCTCAATAACCACAAATTATTCTTTTTTATTTAATCATATCCCGTGGTTCTTTGGCAAATGGCATAAGGAATCATCTTTTGAAGCACTCTCAAAAGTGGACTAGAAATTCTAGTGGCCGAGCTCCTAGATAAGCTCAATGAATCCTCATCCCGGCAAATTGATGCCCAAAATTCATTAGCATTAAGGCCTCCATGATCACGTTCCCCTCCTTGGAAATCTAACACCCCACCAAATGCTATGCGCAACAGAACTACAACATTTGGGTGTTAGGCAGTTATCATCACACAAAAGCTATTTCGAACGACTCAAAGAGACGTAGGAATTTAAACATTAATTAAACATCGTTAAAACAACATTGTCTACCGCTTCCCGAACCCCAAAGATAATACAAAACAGAGTTGCGTTTAGGTCCCCACTGAATCTCAACCCAAAAGTACATTACAAGTTCTTATGACATGACATAAAAAGTTTTAAGTTATTAATACAAAGATTTACTAAGTATCAAAGTTCGTTGTTCTAGTCTTTTCAAATTGATTACCGTTAATTAGTGCGACTCAGTCGTTCTTGGTGGACAAATAGAATGGGTTGATTATCTATTTTAAACTAATAATAAAATGAAAATGTCGTTGAGTAAAAATAAAATCTTTAAAAATTAAACTAAAAATTACTAGGAAAACACTTGGTAAAAATAGGAAAACGCTAAAAATTAAAACGTAATGAATTTAAAACTTAAAAATTTGTAAAAATAGACTAAGACAAAACTCGTTTAAAATAATACTAAGTAAAGATACGGGAAAATTAAATTTGAAACTTAAAATAAAAATAAGAAATAAAATTAAAAATTTGAAATTGGATCGCAGTCAATGTGATCGGGGTGCTTGATCGTGCCTGGAACGCACTTGGATCGTACCCTCGATCGTATCCTTTGATCGCAATAAGTGATCGCACCCTACGATCGTAACAATCGATCGTAGGCTAGTGATCGTAGTCATTAAGATCGCACTCAATGCGATGGACACAAGCGATCGCACCCAATGCGATCGTAGCCAGGGATCACAACCACAGATCGCACTCTTGATCGTACCCACGATCGTAACAAGTGATCGTGGTGAGGATTAAGAAGTGTGATCGTAGTGGACGATCGTGCTATGGATCGCAGTAATGGATTGCAAGTAGAAACCCTAGGGGTTTATGCGATCACACTTACTCGATCGTACTGGGTAACGCATCAAAACAGTTACGCTGGGATTCAAAGGCAAATAAGCAGAACCGAATAAGCACAAATAAGCAAAGAGAAATAAGCACTTATTTAAATCTTAACAAAATGAAAATAAGCACAAATTTAAAAACTTTCAAGATACGAAATAAGCAAGCTTTATGAATCAAACTTTCAAAAGACTAAATTTTTAAGAAAACTTAAAAGACAATAAGCTATATATACGAAATAAGCCAATAAGCACAACAAGCTTAAAGCTTAAACCGTATAAAAACTTAGTAAGGAATAAAAAGATAAACTTTTTAGTCACAAAAACATCAAGTTTACACAAAAAGCATTAAAATTTCGGATCAAAAACAAACTAAAATCAAGAAAGGTAGAAAGAGATTAATGAACAAAAAGCTTAACTTGAACTTTTGATTAATGAATTCCAAATACAAGGATGAAATGAAGCTTAAAGTTGAAAGAAAAGATGAAGAAAAGATAAAAACTTAGTGAGAGAAAGTTAAACACTTTCTCTCTCTAAAATGAAAACTACAAAAAAGAAATAAACTAGCTAACCACCCTCCTAATGTGTTTAGGAGGGTTTTTATAGGAGATGGGAAGGTGCATGTGTTTCCTTCTTTCTTTCTTTCTTTCTTCACGACTCGATTTAAATTCTTTGTCTTTCTCGACGTCGTCTCGGGATTTGTCGATGTAAATTGAACTTGTCTTGTAATTTTCTTCTTCTATTAGACTTGAGTTCTTCGACTTCATTAAACATCCGTCTTTAGACTTTTTCTTTGATAAATCTTCAGAATAGGCCTTGGATTTCGTTCTTTTTGCGTTCTTGATCTTTTGACTTCGTCTTTTGTCGTTTTCTTCGATATAAGCCCGTGATAGCCCGTGTTTTCTTCCTTTTACATATTTTTATCCTGAAACACAATAAAAACACAAACCACGCATAATTCTGACTTTTACGACATAAAATACACGTTTTGGTCTTGTTATTATTGGAAATAAGTGGTAAAAGGATAAGTGTTTTCACACTTATTAAATCCCCTACACTTGACCATTGAAATGCCCTCATGCAATGCATTATTTTCAAAGCACATATTACATTTCTCATCATAGATAACCCACCTTAGCCTTTATTAGAAAGATAGAAATATATACAAAAACAAGTAAAGAAATCAAAGACTTACATTGGGGTTTTGGCCGTCATGAATGTTCATCATCCTCAAGTTTCACGTTCCCAATACCAAGCTTAAAAGCGAGATCATTGTTATTATAAGTTAGGAAACTAACACATGTGGCCCAATTATTCACTTAGACTCCCTTATTCCTCGGTGTATCTCTTATATATTAATATTGTCTTGAATGATCACGAGGATGCATTGTTTGACTTATTTCGATAGTTTATTTAGGCCGAAAATAAAGTAGGATGATTTAATCAATAGTTAGCTAAAGGACAAAATCTTTTAAAACTGCTTCTCGGGACCTCTTAAAGTTCATATCTTGGCATAACTCGCTTCACGATTTGAGACCTTTCTCGGACCGATATTTGGCTACGACTTCATACTTCAAATCTTGAGAGACGTTCTTGAAATTATGGTCTTCTCTTCATAATAGGAATTTCTTCACTTGATGTTTTTTGAGAGATTCTTCATATTTGGACCACAACTTCTTCATTTTTCTCCAATCTTTATTTTGGACTTTGATATACAACGATCCGCCTCCTTTTAGGACTTGGATATATTTATCCTCATATCTTGCTAGGGCCTTTTTGGATAGACTTCTCCATGATCTTTTAGGGAGTATTTGCTTTTCGTCGTGTGTCTCGATCCTTCATATTGATTTTTGATAAATGATTCTTCACATCACTTTTGGATCTTTAGCAACAAAATGTATCCCTCATGCCTTGTTAGGGCCTTTTTGGACTCGCCAATCTTCGCATCCCGCTTCAATAAGTTATGTCTTGGCTATGAACTCTAATTAATACCGAGAAACTTTTAAACGATCTTGTGCTAGAAGCTAAGTAACTTTTCAAATCGTACAACCTTATTTATTGCAATTAAATTTATTAACAAGTGATTAGAGAAAAAGCTTATAATCAACTCACATAAATTCACGAAAGAATACCAAACTTATAATTGACTCTATCATCTCTCGTTCTCCACAATTTAAAATCTCAAGGAATGAGACTCGTGGATGCTTAGCCAATTAAATCAAAGTTTTGGGTTTTCAAGTCATCTATAGGATCTTGCAAATTCTTAGACTCTTTCAAGTTTTGAATTCGCATTTTAAAGTTCCCTTGATAAACGACTTTCTAGGATCAGTTATAGGAACTTGCGAAAAGTTCTTGTTCTTAACCCGTGAGAGTTAAGACTTTTGCGTTTTAAAGTTCACTAAAAGCCTAGCAAAACTTGACTTAAACACGTTAAGGATACTAGCTAGAGTAAACTTAGATAAGTAAACTTGGGTTGAGTCAAAAGATTCACAACGTTAAAAAATTTAAAACCACTTTATTGAAAATTTTATTCTATCAAAGAAAGTACATAACGATAACAAAGGAAAATACTACTAAACTACTAGGCCAAAATTGATTAAAAATTTTGAAAAATGTCGAAAAATCAAATTTTCCGGTTAAAATGAGGTAAATTCATGGAAAAGACCACTTACTTCGATAGAAGTCCCCCTACACTTGATATAAACATTGTCCTCAATGTTTAAGCATGTGGGAGTAAACTCCCCTACACATATGACATTGTGCACTTTGTTTAAATTTTGTTAAGGAAAGGACAACTATAGTGATTTCAATGTGAACATATAAGATATGAAATGATGAATCACGACAGTTTAGGATAGAACCGGGAAGACGGGTACACGGGATCACGGTTCGTCAAAAGTCATCGAGAA
Source organism: Glebionis coronaria (assembly GCA_025667525.1). Lineage (NCBI taxonomy): Eukaryota > Viridiplantae > Streptophyta > Magnoliopsida > Asterales > Asteraceae > Glebionis > Glebionis coronaria. The sequence continues at coordinate 900,498 of CM046880.1, forward strand.
TGGATCTTTGAAGCTTAAATCCCTGCACATTAGAAGAAACAAGACAACAAACACATACGGGGCTCCCCCTACACTTATTATAAAAACGGTAAAGGATAGATCACGGGTTGCCTCCCGAGAAGCGCTTGTTTTTGTTAACCGAGTCACGAGCCTGACTCGACCAGAACTAATTCAAGGGAAACGTGGTGAGGGATGGAATCATCTCATGAGAGATGTCCTCAACAAAGTACAACTTTACACGCTGGCCATTCACTTTGAAATTAGGCACATTTGGCTGAGAAAGCTCAATGGTGCCATAGGGGAAGACTTTAGCGACGGTGAATGGACTAGACCAGCGGCTCTTCAGCTTTCCCGAGAAGATCTTCAACCAAGAGTTAAAGAGTAAAACTTGATCACCAACGTGGAAATCTCGGTTCTTAATCCTTGCATCATGGATGATCTTGGTCTTCTCCTTGTAGATTAATGAGTTCTCATAAGCTTGATTCCTCAGTTTGTTGAGCTCGTTGAGTTGAATCTTCCGAAGATCGCCAGCTTTGTTGATGTCGAAGTTAGCCCACTTCAAGGCCCAGTATGCCTTATGTTCCAGCTTGATAGGGAGGTGGCATGCTTTCTCGTAAACAAGACGATAAGGTGTACAACCAATCAGGGTCTTATATGCGGTACGGAAAGCCCACAAAGCATCATCTAACTTATCGGCCCACGAGGCACGATGCTCTCCCACAGCACGCTCAAGAATTCGCTTCAATCTACGGTTAGATATTTCAGCTTGACCATTTTTTTGAGGATGATAAGCGGTGGAAAGACGGTAATTGACACCGTACTTAGCCATGACTCTAGCAAATTGATCATTGCAAACATGAGTCCAGCGGTCACTGATTATAGCACGAGGAACATCGAATCGAGCAAAAAGCTCTTAAAAAAGTTCACAACCACCCTCGCATCGTTCGTAGGGAGAGCCTTAGCTTCAACCCATTTGGATACGTAGTCAACGGCTACGAGGATGTACTTGTTCCTTTTAGATGATGGAAATGGCCCCATAAAGTCGATGCCCCATACATCAAAGATTTCACATTCTTGTATGAAATTTTGAGGCATCTCATCTTTATGTGTGATCTTGCCTTGGCATTGGTAAGCATCACAATTTTTAACCATCTCGTGAGCGTCACGATAAATGGTGGGCCAATAGAATCCCGAGTCAAACACTTTCTTCGCGGTGTAGTTGGGACCAAAGTGACCACCGGTGGGTCATTTATGGCAAGCTTCAAGGATTAGTAACGTTTCCGGCCCATCAACACATCGACGAATAATCATATCAGCACATTGTTTGAAGAGATAAGGGTCATCCCAAAAGTAAGTCTTAACATCTTTAAAGAACTTCTTCTTTTGTTGGGATGTTAACCCTTCGATTAGAATACCACCCGCTAAGTAGTTTGCAATGTCCGGAAACCACGGGGTGTCATCAAGATTGGAATTGATAGACATTAAGGCCTCAAGGGGAAAAGAGTCATTGATCTCTTGATTCAGATGATCCTCTTGATAAGGATCCTTAAGTCTACTTAGATGATCCGCGGCTAGGTTTTCCGCTCCTTTTTTATCACGAATTTTGATTTTAAATTCTTGAAGGAGCAAAACCCAGCGAAGAAGTCTTGGCTTAGAATCTTGCTTTGTCAACAAGTACTTCAACGCGGAATGATCGGTGTACACAATGGTGGTGGAGAGAACAAGATAGGGGCGGAACTTCTCAAAAGCATACACTACAGTTAAAAGCTCTTTTTCGGTAGTGGTATAATGCAATTGAGCCCCCGTCATTGTCTTGCTAGCATAATGGATTAGTTGGAAGTGTTTGTTCACTCTTTGGCCTAAAACCGCTTCAATAGAAAAGTCGCTAGCATCACACATCAATTCAAAAGGTTGCTCCCAATTAGGGGTAACCAAGACCGGTGCCTTAGTTAGCTTGTCCTTGAGAAGATTGAAGGATTCAAGACACTCTTTAGAAAAGATAAAAGGAGTATCTTTTTCCAAGAGGTGGGTCATCGGGCGAGCGATTTTAGAAAAATCTTGAATGAATCGACGATAGAAGCCCGCATGACCAAGGAAACTTCTCACACCCTTCACGGTTGAAGGTGGAGGTAATTTGGCTATGACATCCAATTTAGCACGGTCCACTTCAAGACGAGCTTTTGAGATTTTATGTCCAAGCACAATGCTCTCTTTTACCATGAAATGGCATTTTTCCCAATTAAGAACGAGACGAGTGTCTTCACATCGTTGGAGCATACGTTCTAAATGGCAAGAAAATGAGAGAAAGAATCACCATAGACCGAGAAATCATCCATGAAGACTTCCATAGTTTGTTCAACCATGTCATGGAAGATAGCCATCATACACCTTTGCAATGTCCCAGGAGCATTGCATAAGCCGAAAGGCATTCTTTTATAAGCAAATGTTCCATAAGGACAAGTGAATGTTGTTTTCTCTTGGTCTTTGGGATCGATGGGAATTTGAAAATACTCGGAGAAACCGTCTAAAAAGCAGTAATAGTCATTACCCGCTAGACGTTCAAACATTTGGTCCATGAAAGGAAGGGGAAAATGATCCTTTCTCGTAGCATCATTGAGTTTGCGATAGTCTATACAAACTCTCCACCCTGTAACGAGACAAGTAGCAATCAACTCGTTGTTTTCATTGGGCACAACGGTTATTCCGCCTTTCTTAGGCACACAATGGACGGGACTAACCCATGGTGAATCCGAGATAGGGTAGATCATTCCCGCATCAAGAAGTTTGATAACCTCTTTTTTGATAACCTCTTTTTTGATAACGTCATGGATCTTGGGATTCACCCTTCTTTGTCTTTGAATAGTGGGTTTAAAGTTGTCCTCCATGAGAATCTTATGTGTGCAAAAGTGAGGATCAATTCCATGAATATCGGAGATTTTCCAAGCAATCGCTTTCTTGTGATTTTTCAGCACGGCGATAAGTCGAGATTTTTCTTCCTCTTTCAAGTCCTTTGCGATGATGACGGGTGACTTCTTGTTATCTTCAAGGAAAACGTACTCGAGATGAGATGGTAGGTCTTTAAGCTCTAAATCTGGAGGATTTTTGATGGAAGGCGTAGTCAAATTCGGTTCATCGATAGAGATATCCTTAGGAGATGGTGGAGAAATATGGTCCTCATTGAGAAGTTTCTCAATGGTACGAGTGTCTTCATCCCAATTGGAGGGAGAATCGTCAAATTGCAAGTCCACATCTCCCAAAGTTGCTTCAAATTCTTTCAAAATGAAATCACTTTCTCCAAATGGAGTTAGTGATGAAGCAATAGAGGAAACGATCTCAAAAATGGGTAGAGAAGGAGAACCATGTTTACAAGCATCTTTGAAATGTTCTTCACAAGCCTCATCAAGAACATCAATGAAATTAACCCTCTCGTTTTTAGAAGGCTGATTAGAAAGTTTACCCATGTTTAAGACGATTTTATCGTCACCAACTCTCATGATTAATTCGCCAGTGGCTAAATCAATGAGAGTGCGACCGGTCCTCAAGAATGGACGTCCAACGATTAATGGAACACGGGGATCCATCTCGTAGTCAACGACAACAAAATCCGCCAGAAAGGTGAATTTGTCGACACCGACGAAGACGTCTTTGGCTATCCCCACCGGATAAGCATCCGTACGGTTGGCTAATTCCAAAGTCATTCGTGTGGGGACTAGCTCGGGTAGAGACAATTGTTTCCAAACGCTTAAAGGCATTAAGTTTATACTAGCACCTAGATCGAATAGGGCCATAGAATTCTCTACCCCGGGGAAGTTGCAAGGAATGAGAAAACGACCCGGATCACCAAGTTTGGTGGGTAATTTCCTTAAGAGCACTGCAGAGCAATTCTCATTAAGTTGGGTCTGAGCGATATCAAGAAGTTTCTCCTTATCACTTAGAAGATCTTTAAACATTTTAGCATATTTGGGCATGTGAACTAGAGCCTCAGTAAAGGAGATATTGAAATTCAGTTGTTTAAACATTTTGAGAAAGTCAGAAACCTAAATATCATCCTTGTTCTTCAATTTCTCTTTCCTCAACCTTGAGGGATAAGGTATATTGGGTTGAGATGAAGGCTTTGGAATGGAATTCTCACTCACATCCTTGGGTGGTGGAGGGGTGGAAGTAGAAGGTGGAGGAATTGGAGAAGTAGAAGTTGGAGGAATTGGAGAAGTAGAAGTTGGAGGAATTGGAGGAATTGGAGAAGTGGACTCGTTTTCCTTAGTCACAATCACTGGTGTAGGTGTAGGAAGCTTGGGTTCCTTTAAACCTTTTCCACTGCGGGTGTTGATTGCTTTCATCTCCCCTCTTGGATTAGCAACGGTGTTACTCGGAAGAGAACCCGAACCAGAGGCTTGGTTACTTGTTCCTTAAGTCATTCGTTTGACTTGCAAGTGTTTGATAGCTTTGGTGTTGTTAGCGGTTTGGAGAGCAAGTGTTTCAACAAGCGAAGTAAGCTTATCAATTCTCTTGTCTCTCTCATTAGTGCTAGCACTAGCCACATTAGTCCGAACACTCTTGGTTTGCACTCTAGACTTATTCTCAATTATATCCCATGCGGCATTAGAAGACTTAACCAAAATGTTACCCCCCGAGGCACTATTTAGTGAATCTTGGTCATTCATGCTTAAACCATTGTAAAAAGTATTAATTTGATGTACTTTTGTGAAACCATGTTGTGGACACTTTCTTAAAAGTTCCTTAAAACGGTCCCAAGATTCCTAAATGTCTCACCGTACTTTTGTTCAAAGGTAATGATTTCATTCAGCAAAGCGGTAGTACGTGAGGGTGGGAAAAAGTAGTTGATAAATTTAGTCTCTAAATCCGTCCACGTAAGAATACTTTGTGGCGGTTCCTTATCAAGCCAATTTCGGGCTTGTCCCTCTAAGGAGAAAGGAAAAAGTTGTAAGCGAATCACTTCTTGTGAAACCCCATTATACTTAACCGTATTGGTGAGTTGAAGAAACCTTTTTGTATGGTCATGAGGATCATCAAGCGAACGCCCCAAGAAAGGTTGAGCAGAGACCATTTGAATGAAGCCGGATTTGAGTTCAAAATTGTTGGCTCCAATCTCGGTTATGAGAATAGCGTCGATGTTGCCCTCTACTTGCGATTGCAAAAGCTCGATAATTGGTTGATTGTCCATGGTGACAATAGGTGGAGTAATGACTTCGGCTTGAGCTACTTTCTTCTTACGAGCACGAGTACACATACACACCTACAAAAGGAAAAGAAAAATAGACAAGAAATATTTTTGGTTATTTTATGTTTTTCTATTTTTTTGGATTTTTGAAATTTTTTTAATTTTTATGGTTTTTGAAAATTTTTAAGCAAGAAAAATAACGTTCAAAAGTGAACGGATCCCAAAATCCAACGCGTCTCTCACTTAAAACCGTTAATCTTAACGAAAAGAGCCGGCAGCGGCGCCATTTAATACAAAGATTTACTAAGTATCAAAGTTCTTTGTTCCAGTCTTTTCGAATTGATTACCGTTAATTAGTGCGACTCAGTCTTTATTGGTGGACAAATAGAATGGGTTGATTATCTATTTTAAACTAATAATAAAATGAAAATTTCGTTGAGTAAAAATAAAAGCTTTAAAAATTAAACTAAAAATTACTAGGAAAACACTTGGTAAAAATAGGAAAACACTAAAAATTAAAAAGTAATGAATTTAAAACTTAAAACTTTGTAAAAATAGACTAAGACAAAACTCGTTTAAAATAATACTAAGTAAAGATACGGGAAAAATTAAATTTGAAACTTAAAATAAAAATAAGAAATAAAATTAAAAATTTGAAATTGGATCGCAGTTAATGCATCGGGGTGCTTGATCGTGCCTGGATCGCACTTGGATCATACCCTCGATCGTATCCTTTGATCGCAATAAGTGATCGTACCCTACGATCGTAACAATCGATCGTAGGCTAGTGATCGTAGTCAGTAAGATCGCACTCAATGCGATGGAAACAAGCGATCGCACCCAATGCGATCGTAGCCAGGGATCGCAACCACAGATCGCACTCTTGATCATACCCACGATCGCAACAAGTGATCGTGGTGAGGATTAAGGAGTGTGATCGTAGTGAACGATCGTGCTATGGATCGCAGTAATGGATCGCAAGTAGAAACCCTAGGGGTTTATGCGATCACACTTACTCGATCGTACTGGGTAACGCATCAAAACAACTACGATGGGATTCAAAAGCAAATAAGCAGAACCGAATAAGCACAAATAAGCAAAGAGAAATAAGAACTTATTTAAATCTTAACAAAATGAAAATAAGCACAAATTTAAAAACTTTCAAGATACGAAATAAGCAAACTTTATGAATCAAACTTTCAAAAGACTAAATTTTTAAGAAAACTTAAAAGACAATAAGCTATATATACGAAATAAGCCAATAATCACAACAAGCTTAAAGCTTAAACCGTGTAAAAACTTAGTAAGGAATAAAAAGATAAACTTTTTAGTCACAAAAACATCAAGTTTACACAAAAAGCATTAAAATTTCGGATCAAAAACAAACTAAAATCAAGAAAGGTAGAAAGAGATTAATGAACAAAAAGCTTAACTTGAACTTTTGATTAATGAATTCCAAATACAAGGATGAAATGAAGCTTAAACTTGAAAGAAAAGATGAAGAAAAGATAAAAACTTAGTGAGAGAAAGTTAAACACTTTCTTTCTCTAAAATGAAAACTACAAAAAAGAAATAAACTAGCTAACCACCCTCCTAATGTGTTTAGGAGGGTATTTATAGGAGATGGGAAGGTGCATGTGTTTCATTCTTTCTTTCTTTCTTCACAACTCGATTTAAATTATTTGTCTTTCTTGACGTCGTCTCAGGATTTGTCGATGTAAATTGAACTTGTCTTGTAATTTTCTTCTTCTATTAGACTTGAGTTCTTCGACTTCATTAAACTTCCGTATTTAGACTTTTTCTTCGATAAATCTTCAGAATAGGCCTTGGATTTCTGTTCTTTTTGCGCTCTTGATCTTTTGACTTCGTCTTTTGTCGTTTTCTTCGATAAAAGCCCGTGATAGCCCGTGTTTTCTTCCTTTTTCATATTTTTATCCTGAAACACAATAAAAACACAACCACGCATAATTTCGACTTTTACGACATAAAATACACGTTTTGGTCTTGTTATTATTGGAAATAAGTGGTAAAAGGATAAGTGTTTTCACACTTATTAGTTATAAAAAGGGAGAAAAGACAAAGTAGACCGCCAAGCCACAACAACATCCATCCTAGCATGCTCCTTGCTACCATATCATCGATTACTTGAAACACATGCTTAAAGGGGTCAACAAATAATGTTGAGCAAAATTTATAGGTTTTACAATCTCATTTTGAACATAAGTATATAAAATCAATCACGATCATTTATAGAATTGTCGATCAAACAATCTATTATTCAAGGTTATTACAATTGTGTTTAAGCTCATGACACTAATCTGTTAAGTCAATCACCCGCGTACATTTACCTGCATGATTAAGATGAAACCAGTTCCCCTTCTAAAGGCCTTAGTCGCAATTATACCTTATTTCTTATCACAAGTTATCCGTCCGTAGAGGATACTCAACGTACTAGCTCTCGTCTCAGATAGGGTCGTCAACCCCATAGTACTATCAATTGTATAAGCGGCTATTTTCAATCCACACGAGGATTAAACAATAGTTAATAGTTCATGAATATTGGGTCTTATGCAACTAGGTACTCAACACAATTTAGGCAACTTTCGGGTCCAACAATCATTCATGACTTATGTTCGTTTCATTTAAAATAGCATGCATCCCCCTCGCGGGTAAAAACATTTAAAAGTGTAAGAAGAGAGGCTATAAACTCACCTTGCGTAGTAGTAGTGGTTCTAGCGAAAACGTAACGAGAATATCACCGACGATTTGGTTGCCCCGGAAAATCTAACACGTGACCTAAAAATCAAAGTACGAAAACCGAGTCAATACTCCGTGTACATTATTGTACTAAGCATACATATATAAAAACACTTAATACTTATTAAAACTCACGCCAAAACTCATGCATGTGATCATTACTAAACTCATGCCATCTATCTATGTTATTAGAAACGTTTTCCATTTTATAACTTTGCCGATACTTACCAAAAGTATGGGCTTTTTTCTATCACTTAAGCATCTATATAAATCACAAGAAATTTTTTAAAAATACCTTATAACCTGTAGAAAACCCATTTTAAATCCCATAAAAATTATTTACTTTTACGACCCATTACACTCTACATTACTAAACATAAACTTTTCAGACTGATTTTTCACTTTTACCATGTAGGACTTGTTTGACTTATTTGAAAGACACCATTAGCTAATTTGACTCTTAAGTATAAAAATAGGCTAAAAGTTCAGGTTTGGAACCAAAGAACAAATTTCAATCATGTATCAAACTCTATCTATGGTCCCCGGGATTTGACCTAAGACCAAACATAATTTCCGATTATGTTGATTTTTCATCTCCCGGTACACGAACTTTCAAAATAGCATAACTTTTGACTCCTTAGGAGTCGTAAGCTCTTTCTTATACCAAATCGAAGCTAAGACAATGCTCTACAACTATATACTAACCTTATGACCTGTTTTCAAACTTAAACCCACGAAAACATGCCTAAACAATCTGCCAAAAATTTCCTTTCTCAAAATCAATCCAACACTTGTTTCCAACCCATTCTAACATCACCTAGACTAATCCTAACCACATATGATCATTCCTAATCATCCTAATCAGTCCTTATCACCAAGAACATCAAATCCTCCTAAAAACCTGAAGCCTAAATCACACATGCATTTGGTTTAACCCTTTTAAAAACATCAAAAACAATGTTCTAAACAGAAACCCACAACATAAATCATCAACCACCATGAACAACCAAACACCCCTATTTGGCCGTGGGGTGTTGGTGTTCAAAACACCCCAACCAAATGGATTTTGGTTGGTTTTGTGGATGATTAAACTGTTGGAAATACGTTTTTCGTATAAAGAAAGTCTTGGTCACTCCAACTATATAGTTATAGGCTCGTAGTATAAGTTTAATTGTTATTTACTTTAGCCCGACCCATGATCATGTTCATGGGCCGGAAGCCCAAACCCATTAAGCTTCTTGGTATATAAACCCCTTTCTACCATGGAAAGGGGTGTTGGTTGTTTATTTCATTTCACACATAATAAAAGTTCTCTTTCTTTCTCTCTCTAGAAAAACAACAACCCTCTAGATTAGTTCTAAGATTATCATTATTCTACAATTGGTATCAAGAGCATGGGATGATATAAGGTGTTGATTCGTGTTGTTTAGTGTTTGATTGGGTTAGTGGGTGTTTTAGGATAATCCATCTCAAATCTTGAATTTTTTTATTGTGATTTTATGGTTTAAAGTTGTAAACAAAACATTCGGTTTGATTATTTTGGTTGAAATCACAAAAAAAATTCGTTTTTTTGTGTAATTTTTGGGTATTCGTTGGTTACTGTATATCAAGAATCGCATCAAAAATTTCGGAAAAGGGTTTATAATTCCGAAATTACTTTTTCAGAAAAGGGTTTATAACTCCGAAATTACTTCTTCGGAAAAGGGTTAAGTATTCCGAAGAAAAGTATCCTAAAGTTATTTATCCGAAAAAAAATCATATTTTTCCGAAGATACAGAAGTTATTCCGAACTATAACAGTTATCCGAAGATTCTTCATATTCTGAAGATTTGTTGTTTCTCTGAAAAACACATTATTCCGAATATCCTAGTATTCCGAAAATCCATCCTTATCCGAAAATCCGAGTATTCGGAAAAACCAGCATTTATCCGAATATCCCAGGATTCTGAAAAACCATAGTTTCTCCGAATATCTAGTTTTTTCGAAGATTCAAGTTATTCTGAAGAAAGGCTTTATTCCGAAGAAAGGATTATTCTGAAGATAAGGTTATTCCGAAGATCCAAGTTATTCCGAAGAAAGACTTTATTCCGAAGAAGGGTTATTCCGAAGATAGGGGATTATTCCGAAGATTAGTGATTGGTTTTATTTAGAATATTTTTCTAGGATTCTTAGTGGATTTTAATATTGCTACATCAACACACGATCTACATCGACAACAAAATTTTTCACATCCTTACTTCATTGGACGATCAAAAGATAATCTTTTTTAATCAAGTGTTCAAAAAGTGAATCCTCATTCATTTATGCCTACAATGACATCGCTTACCGATATTTCAATCATCTCGGGTACCGATACCCGCCCACCGTTGCTCATCAAAGACTTATTTGAAGCATGACAAGGTCGCATGAGAACTTACATTATCGGTAAACCTAATGGGAGATTTATGGTTCAATCCATTGAAAAAGGTCCACTCGATTGGGGATAAGTTACTGTCGACAATGTGACACGGCCAAGGTGGTTTCATGAGTTAACGAACAAACTCATTGCCGATGCGGATGAAAGGGTCGTTCAGACAATACTTCAAGCTCTTCCACCCGATATCTATCGAATGGTAAGTGAACACACAGTGGCAAAGGATCTTCGGGATCGCTTAACTGTTTTGTTACAAGGGACTTCATTAACTAAGCAGGAACGAGAGTGTCAATTGTATGACTTGTTTGATAGGTTCACATACATTCCCGGGGAAACACTTCATGACTACTACTGGCGTTTTACTACTTTGATGAATGATTTGAACGTGTATAATCTAAGGATTGCTCAGTTTCAACTAAACACCAAGTTCTAGAACACGTTACCCCAAGAGTGGAGCCAATATGTCGCCGATGTTAAAATGATTCGGGATTTACACAAGTCAAATTTAGATCAACTCTATGCTTTCTTGCAGCAACACGAGAAGCACGTGATCCAAAAACGCATATGTTAGGGATCTTATCAAGAACCATCAGCGTTAATGGCAAATCATCTAACGTTGTCATATCACAACTCTCTGTTTGCTTTGGGACACCAATATTCCTATCAACCATTGTATCAAACTCCAAGCTTTCTACAGTATTTGATCTTGCCACAACCACCTACATCTTATCAGCAACAATACAAGCAACCAACAATATCATCACAAGGAGACACATAATTTACCTTATGCTTCACAACCATATTCACCTTATCAACCTCCAACAAACCCTGCCATCACCTATCCACAACATGAGACTCCTCAACCCCATTACTCACAACATGTTAGTGCTCCTTCAAATCAGTTTGTAGCTCAACCAGCACCAGTATTCTATTGTGATGATGAAATTCCAGTCCCTGAGTTTAGACAAGGGGATAATCCTACTGATATACTTGCTCAAATATCTGCTTACATCATTCAAGCGTTGAACAAACGAGGTTACAAAGGACCATCTCTAACAAACAATCAGTTGAGGAACTCTTCTAACTCTCGACAACAAGCTACAATTCAAGATGGCAGAGTTACAGTGCAACCACTTCAAGGGAGACCAAGTTCATCTAATACTGGTGCACGTCCATCTAACACTGCTGCTACAAGGGGTAATAACACTGGAAAAATGAAAATGATCATATGTTATAACTAAAAAAGGGAAGGGCGCATGGCTCGAGACTGTAAGCAACCAAAGAGGAAAAGGGATAGCACATGGTTTCAGGAGAAGATCTACTTGGTGAATTCTCAAGACCAAGGACGTGAGCTCGATGAAGAAGAGTTAGCATTTCTCACAGACCCAGGAGTTGCGGACACTAACGGATTCACAACAGCCATCACGAACAATGTCGCATATCAATGTGATGATCTTGATGCATACGACTCTGAATGTGATGATCTCAATACCGCCAAGGCAGCTCTCAAGGAAAATCTTTCACTTTATGGAGCTGACGCAGTTTCTGAGGTACCAAATACTGCCAATGATACTAGTATTGTACCTTATCAAGTTGAGCAAGTGTCTGAGTATCCAGAACAGCCTCCGGTGGTTAGTAACTCAAACGAGGAGACAAACAATGATAGCAATATCAATGCAAGTCCCCAGACTTTGAGTGAACCACAACCGGGAGCTATTACGACTACAAATTTGTTTGCTCAACAAGATTTGGTTATGGTGTCGGCATCTATGCTTGGCCAAATGAATAATGCGGTCCTTGAAACCCTCAGTGTTAATCAGACATTATCTGGCGAGCTTGCTTTGTATAAGGAAAAGGTTAAAACCTTAGAATTAACTCTAGTGACCACTACCTTAACCAATCCTGTATTTGATAGGTTTAGGAAAGTCCAAATGGATAATTTGCTAGAAATTGAGTGTTTAAGAGCAAATCTTCCGAAAGAACTTAAAGAAAAAGAGTCGGTCGTTACTAATTTTCAAAAAATACAAACGGATTTCGAAATTCTCAAGTCTAAAAGGGTTGAAACGGAAATTAAGGCGTCTAAGAAAGTTAAAAAGACTGAAATTTTTCTTTTAAAACAATACTCTGCTTCACATTTAGTACACTTGTTTCATTCTTCTTTTAAAGAATTCACTCTATCGCGTCTAATAGACCTACCACCTAACCCGGGGTATGCAAAGCAAGCATTTAACCACAACCCACGACTTTATGATGCAACAAAGTTAGGATTGGTCTTAGATCTGATTGTGTTTTCAAATGAATCTGAGAGTATGTCACTACATGAAGAGAATCGGTCAAAAGTAATTTTTACATATCCTGAATATACACGGCATAATGCTAAGTATGCAAAAACAGATCTTAGAATTCGCTTTAATATGCAAAAGGAATTTATCCATACACCGGCTTACATGCCTACTAGAGAAAGCCTTAGTATACTTCCTACACTTGTTAATTTGGACGAACCTAGGGAAACTCCTAAGAATCTTCCACCGGTAAGTACGGTATTGCTAAGCTTGGAACAGATTCAGCGATACCTAACCGGATTTGACAAGGTCATCAAGGAATTTACGACTTCAACGACTCAAACCGCTGGAGAATGGGCTTTCGAACACATGAAAACGGTGTTTGAGAAAGAGATCGTTTCGTTTGTTGACAATATTAAAGAGGGATTTTTAGATCTCGGGGATAATCTTAATTTCAAAATGGGTGAAGTTAGAAAAGTTTTCTATGAAATGGATTGTGACAATCCGTCAATTTTAGGTCGTTATTTTAATCTTGACTATTACATATTGTGTATTTACTTATTGAGAGTTTTAAATTTTCGGCTAACCAGGAAGGTTAGAGCTTAAAACTTAGCGTAAGAATGCCGTTTAGATTAAACTGGCAAGGAATACGTAGGTGTCGATATTTATATTCTCGTTATGACATAGAAATATTTTCTATTGTCGTTGTTTAGATTTTTTTTTGTTTTACGATATTCTTGGTAATATACGCTAAGACTTTAGGCGTCATTCGTTTATTCGATGCGTTAACGTTTATTAAATTATAAGCCCTCGTTTATTTATTGAAATATCCACGTTCTTCGAATGTCGACGTTTTTATTTCATATTGAGCGTTTATTTTTCGTGTTTCACACATATTTTTCAAATCGCGTAACTTTTAAAATATCGGGTTTCGATAATACCCGCTGTGATAAATTACTAGACATGTTTAATATATAAGCCCACTACATTTCACTCTTTTAGGTGGTCAATACAAATCCAAACGTGGCATGGTCTCACGAAATTGCAATGTTATGTACACACACGTGTATCAAACATTTCCATGATTATGATACATAACCTTACTAATCCTTATAACAATTATTTTATCATTCCGTTATGTTGGTTATTCTTACTTGCCGAATGAAGCCATCACACAAACAACATCAGAATCTCTTATTTTTATAAATTATATTAGCGAAAAATGAATAAATTATTTTAGCACAAGTTGTTGAAAATTGATTAAGGCTTGGCGCGTTTGTTCTTGTTCATCATCAGCTATTGTCGTTCCTAAGAAACTTTTCAGTTCTCCCGTCAATTTCTATCACATCTTTTGAGCTTGTGGCTTAAGGTGAGTCTATAGCCTCGCTTTTAGAATTCTTTAATTGTTTTAGAAACTTGCGAGGGGATAACATGCTTGTTTTATTAAAAACAAAGGGTACAACAAGAGTTGCTGTAAACCCATGAATGGGTGCAACCAGAAGTTTTGGTAAACCCTATTTATTTTAAATAGAACACAAGGGACCCGATTGTATGCTTAGATGAAAGTTATTACATAAGTTAGCGTACAACCTTAAAAAGACCCACATCCCATCATGAATTGTTAATCGAAAGAACGCTAATACTATGGATAGATCTATCGGGGTGACGCCCAGTCCGATGCGATTAGCTATCGCAATGTGTAGTGAAGCACGTGTGTATTGGAGCACATCGGATGCATTAGTATGAGAGAAATATACGCACTTGGCTGGTGTGTTGGTGGGCTGAAATAGATATATGTTAACGTTCAATGTCATGAGGCTTATGTAATAACACCGATAATTATGTCCGTACAACATAATTGTCTTTCGATGAATTATTAACCATGAAAGGTTATTCAGAATACTTGTGTTCGATTTTTATACTTTAAACTCTATAGATTCACTCAGCAATTTTGTTGACTTTTTAGCATGTTTTATCTCAGGTCCATAAGGAAGGCACTCAAGGAAGGCGGTTTCGTGAAGCTTGCTTATTTAAAATAACTCTGGCCCGCTTTTCTAAAACATATCCATTCAAAGAACTTTTATCATTTATTTTGTTTTAAACTTTAAATTATCTGGGACCATGTGAAAAGTTTTATCGTTTAATGAATGAATGGATGTTTTTATTAAAACGACTCGTTTTGAGCCGTTTTCTAAGATTACGAGCTTGAATGTAAGTAACACCCAATGACCCTTCCGCTAAAGTGACCCGATTTGAGAGTGTTACAGATTGGCATCAGAGCTCAAGTTATAGAGAACGAAAAGATTTTCCAAAAACAAATTTTTGAAATCTTTTAACTATAACAGTTGCAAGCGAAACCTCCGAGTTGCCAATGGACGAGAATGAAAGTATTTATATATGTATATGGGATTACATATATATGTTGCAATCTTTATTGATTATTTGTACTTGTGAATTGCAAGGTATGTTTTCATTTATTTAATTATAAATGATAGTTTTATACTTATACGAGATATTTATACGACGTAGATTGTCACGAAGCCACCCTAGTCATTTTTATGCTAGCGCTGAAGCTATTCCTTAAATGAATCTTGTTATTCTCGAGGCTAACTAAGTTGTGGATATACATGATCCCAACGAAATGGTTAATATTCTTGATGTTATTCTTTTAGTTACAAGGACTTTGATTCCTTGGTTCCTATTATTGATTCCTCAATCCGTTCATTTCGTTTAGCAAATTTAATCTGCATTTTCATTAATCTTCGACATTCTATTATTTTTGCTAGAAACAACTTTGTCTGAAATTGTACTATTGGTTGTTCGGAACTGAGATTGATTGATATGGTATTCACATGCCAACCAGGATTCCATATCATATCACTGATCGTTTTCTGTTAAATTAGTTTCTTGTTTGTTTTGATCCTGATCTTCTACGTTGAGCTGGCGATGCTTAAATAAGATGATTTATAATCGTCTTGTTGAAATGAATTGGCCATTTATTTGAACAAAGAAATTATAAATTGTTGAACTACAAATTTTTAAATCTTATTTGGATGGATTTGATCAATCCATGGAAATAATGATTTATAAACATGTGGGCTTAAGCATATAGTATATGCGCAATTAAACTCTTATTGACCCGTAATTTGTTTGATCGATTCATTCTTTGATTTTGTTCTTCTAATCCTAGATCGTGGGATGGTTGTATTGGGGCTGTTCTTAAAACCCCAATTGAGGAGGATATCAAACGTCTCTAAAAGACACTGTAGAAATCTTCTTCTAGTGAGACCGAGGAGCCTTCTTAGTCACGTGAATTACCTAGTAACTCTTGTGGATTAGTTTGTCAATTGTAGTATCTTTTCATAAATCACTAACTAAACTGTGACATCAGTTAGTAGGACTAGTCTTCTAAGTTGTATAACATTAGACGATGATAATCTATAATGCTTGACAATACAACTTGTACTAGTTTGTGATCAATAGAATGACTATCTTTGGATTCCTAATTCTACATTGTTCTATTATTATCTTTCTTTGCTTTTCTCTTTTAAATCCATGTGGTATAACGCAACCATTGAATGAATACTCATTTTGATTTGATTTGCGTTGCACAAGATCATGCAGTCAATGAAAGCTATAACTGAAGCACGGAAGCGAAAAGTTATTAGTGAATAAGTTGCTGTATCTTTAATTGAATTCATGGCCAACATGAATGATGGATCTGGAATTAGAGTTGAGGCTACAACTGGTGGAACTAGAACCGGTGGAGCTAAAACTGGAGCCAATAATGTTCATGGTACTGATGGAACAAATGTACCCAAAATTAGAGGCTATAACTACACTTCATTCATTAAGTGAAAACCGTAGACTCTTAATGGGACTATAGATGATGGAGGATCTTGTTAGTTGTTGAAAAGCTGGCGTCAGTCTTTCGAGTCAGTGACCCTATAAGGTGCAGTTTGAAATCGCTACTCTCCAAGATCGTGCATTAATTTGGTGGAATGGCAGACTTGCTTCCATAGGTATCGTTACTTATGGGACACCATGAACTAAGGTGAGGAAGCGGTTAACTGAGGAGTTTGTCTTTGAAGTATTTCTAAGGTATGGAGCAAGTGTTGTACAACCTGAAACTGAAGGGAGCTAACATTGGTAGATATACCAAGTGTTTTCACGAGTTGACTCCTTTATGCCAAAGAATGGTGGAACCCGAACTGTCTAGGTCAAGAAGTATATTCATGGTTGACCAAGAATATACACGGCGATGGGACTTCTTCTAAGCCATTTACTATTTGTGAAGCTGTCTGCATGGATTCTTAGCTCATGGGACACAAAATTCAAGACACGGCTGATGAGGTCACTGAAGGGGAAAAATAATTCCAAACTGAAAATCGTTTCGTGCGTTAGAGCTCGTAAGTATATCGAAAAAAAAAGTTGTGAGTTATTCCTAGCTCAAGTAGCAAAGAAGTAATCGTTAGAGAAGTAGGTATAAATACTCTAGTCATTTGTGACTATCCTGAAGTGTTTCTGGAAAATTTGCCAGAGCTTCCGCCTCCAAAGCAAATAGAATCCCTAATTGATCTAACTCCTGGTGTTACAACTGTGGCAAGTGCGCCATATCAATTA
This sequence comes from Glebionis coronaria, assembly GCA_025667525.1. Lineage (NCBI taxonomy): Eukaryota > Viridiplantae > Streptophyta > Magnoliopsida > Asterales > Asteraceae > Glebionis > Glebionis coronaria. The sequence continues at coordinate 917,752 of CM046880.1, forward strand.
GCACCATCCAAACTAAAGTAATTATTTGTGCAATTGCAAGAACTATTTGATAAAGGTTTTATTCAACCGAGCTCATCACTTTGGGGAGCTCCTATTCTATTTGTTAAAAAGAAAGATGGTTCGTTCCGTATGTGCCTCGTTTACCGAGAGCTGAATAAGCTAACGATCAAGAATCGTTATCCGCATCCAAGAATTTATGATCTACCTGATCAACTTCAAGATTCTCGTGATTTCTCCAAGATTGATCTTCGTTTTGATTACCATCAACTTCGCATACGCGAGGAAGATATTCCTATTACGACATTTAGAACTCGTGATGGTCATTATGAGTTTCGTGTTATGCCTTTTGGTTTGACTAATACACCTGCTGTATTCATTGACTTAATGAATCGTATGTGTAAGCCGTATCTTATTAAATTAGTGATTGTTTTCTTTAATGATATTCTAATATGCTCTAAGAGCGAGGAAGAGCATGTCGAACACTTAAAGATTATCTTGAACTTATTAAAGAACGAAAAGTTGTACGCGAAATTCTCAAAGTGTGATCTTTGGCTTAGTTCCGTATGATTTCTCTGACATGTGACTGATAAAAGTGGGGTACATGTCGATCCTACGAAAATCGAAGCCATCGAAAATTTGAATGCTCCAACTACTCCAACTGAAGTACGGCAATTTCTAGGTTTGGCTGGTTACTAACGAAGGTTTATGGAAGGATTCTCTTTGATATCAAAACCATTAACTAAGCTAACTAAAAATAATGAACCGTATGTGTGAGAGGTTGACGAAGAGGAAGCTTTTCAAAACATGAAAAGAAAACCCTGCAGCACGCCGATCTTATCGTTACCCGAAAGAAGTAAAGATTTTGTTGTTGATTGTGATACATCCCTTAAAGGATTTAGAGCTGTTGACTTGTGTATGCTTGTAGGAACCCTAGGAAGAATGAGGAAACTGCACAACCCATGACTTGAAATTGGGTGCGGTGATTTTTACTCTTTGCTTATGGAGACCTATATTGTATGGCACTAAATGTATGGTATCCACCGTAGAAAGAGCCTACAATGTATCATGGAATAAAAAGAGGTAAATAAGCCTTTAAGTGATTACGATTGTGTTATTCGTTATCATTTGGGAAGTAGGAGCAAATTACAATGGACTTCATTGTTGAGCTCTCGAAAACACACTCGAGATTTGATTCAATTTGTGTCAATGTTGACCGATTGACTCTACTCATTTCATTCCAGTAAATAAATCGACCGACCTAACTAAGAATCGTTTGTTAACCACTCGTAGTTGACATGAAAGTTATGATAATGTGAAGCGAAAACCTTTGGAATTCGAGGTAGGTGGAAAAGTTATGCCAAAGCTATCACCATGGAAAAAGGTGCTATATATTTTGGAAAACGTGGGAAGTTAAGTCCCCGATTTTTTGGACCATTCGAGATGATATCAAGAGTGGGTCCGGTGGCATGAAAATTTAAATTACCTCGAAAGTTACAAGGAATTCAAAATATGTTTTCATGTGTCGAATCTAAAGAAATTTCTTTCCAACGAAGATCTTATTATCCCTCTTGATGAAGTATGAATCGACGGTAAATTGCATTTCATTAACGGACTTGTTGATATTATCGATAAGGAAGTTAGGCAAGTAAAACAAAGTCGTATTCCTATTGTCAAAACTGATGGAACTCAAGACGAGTACCAAAATGCATTTAACTCTTTGATATCAATGAGTGATCGAGGAAGAACGCAAGTTGATCTTGGGGACGAAGATCCCAATTTGGTGGGGATGATGTGACAATCCGTCAATTTTAGGTCGTTATTTTAATCTTGACTATTACATATTGTGTATTTACTTATTGAGAGTTTTAAATTTTCGGCTAACCGGGAAGGTTAGAGCTTAAAACTTAGCGTAAGAATGCCGTTTAGATTAAACTGGCAAGGAATACGTAGGTGTCGATATTTACATTCTCGTTATGACATAGAAATATTTTCTATTGTCGTCGTTTAGATTTTTTTTTGTTTTACGATATTCTTCGTAATATACGCTAAGCCTTTAGGCGTCATTCGTTTATTCGATGCGTTAACGTTTATTAAATTATAAGCCCTCGTTTATTTATTGAAATATCCACGTTCTTCGAATGTCGAAGTTTTTATTTCATATTGAGCATTTATTTTTCGTGTTTCACACATATTTTTCAAATCGCGTAACTTTTAAAATATCGGGTTTCGATAATACCCGCTGTGACAAATTACTAGACATGTTTAATATATAAGCCCACTACATTTCACTCTTTTAGGTGGTCAATAGAAATCCAAACGTGGCATGGTCTCATGAAATTGCAATGTTATGTACACACACGTGTAACAAACATTTCCATGATTATGATACATAACCTTACTAATCCTTATAACAATTATTTTATCACTCCGTTATGTTGGCTATTCTTACTTGCCGAATGAAGCCATCACAAAAACAACATCAGAATCTCTTATTTTTATAAATTATATTAGCGAAAAATGAATAAATTATTTTAGCACAAGTTGTTGAAAATTGATTAAGGCTTAGCGTGTTTGTTCTTGTTCATCATCAGCTATTGTCGTTCCTAAGAAACTTTTCAGTTCTCCCGTCAATTTCTATCACATTTTTTGAGCTTGTGGCTTAAGGTGAGTCTATAGCCTCGCTTTTAAAATTCTTTAATTGTTTTAGAAACTTGCGAGGGGATAACATGCTTGTTTTATTAAAAACAAAGGGTACTGTTGGAAATACGTTTTACGTATTAAGAAGGATCGGTCACTCCAACGATAGTCCATGTAATAGCTCGTAGTTTAGTTAACTTTATTTATTTATCAAACAAGAACAAGCCTAGCCTACAACATGTGTAGGCCGGCCCAAATGTAAGCCCAAGCCCATGACAAGGGCTTGGGTGTATAAACCCTCTCCTTAGATGGAGAGGGTGTGTGGTTTCATAATTTTTCACATAGTTCTTCTTACTTTCTCTCTCTAGCTTTGTGTGAAATCCACCATCTCTCTATCTCTTTCTCTCTCTAAAAATATAAGCAAGATTTACAATCCTACAAATGGTATCAAGAGCCATGGGATGATTGTATTGTTCATGTGTTTGTGTTCTTGATTCATACACCATTTTTGATCCATTTTCACACGTCCAATTTTTTTTTTTGTGTTTTTGATGGTTTTTTCTTGATACAAATCTTCTACATAGTTGTGGTAGGGATTTGGTATAGTTACTTTGGCTAAAAACACAAAATTTTTGGGTGTTTTGATCATTTTTTGGCTTAAAATCACGAATTGGTTGAGTTTTGTCCGAGAAAAGTGGAAATTATTCCGATCTGGTCATCGGAAAGGGGTTTATAGTACATTCCGATCAGTGTAATCGGAATAGGGTTTAGGTATTCCGATCACAGCATTCCGATTGGTATTCAGATTGGTATTCCGATTGGTATTCAGATTGGTATTCAGATTGGTATTCAGTTGGTATTCCGATCACAGCATTCCGATTGGTATTCAGATTGGTATTCCGGTCACAGCATTCCGATTGGTATTTAGATTGGTATTCCGATCATAGCATTCCGATTGGTATTCAGATTGGTATTCCGATTGGTATTCAGATTGGTATTCAGATTAAGTATTCCGATTAGGTTTTCCGATAACTCATTCCGATCACTATTCCGATCACTATTCCGATAACAAAATTATTCCTTAAAAAATTGTGTAATTTTGACTTGGAATTTTTGGTTTATTGAGAACATATTTTAGGGGATTTTAACATTGTTTCTCGACTTCAACTCACAACAACAAACACATTTACTTTCTTTCATTGATCGATCAAAGTTCGTAAATCTTAACTTATTAAAATGGAGTACACATCTCTTACGGATAAGTCCATCCACTCGGGTACGGATAATCGTCCACCAATGTTGGTGAAGACTATGTATGAGGAATGGGCTTCCCGAATGGAACTTTATATGTTGAACAAGGAGAATGGACATCTAATTTGGGCATCGGTGCTCAATGGACCATTATATTATCGTACAGTGACGGAAAGTACGACTACTCGTCCTCGCACAACGGGTGAGTTGACTGGTGAAGGCCTACGAAATCTAAGGATTTGGTAAATGATGGATTGGATCTATTGATTAATGGTGGAAATGGGGAAGGAGGAAGATGAAGTGTAGAGAGAGAAAGGAGAGGGAAGAAAAGTAGAGAGAGAAAGTGATTAGATTAATGATAATTGTTGAATGAATGAACTAACCAACCCCCTCCTAACATGCTAGGAGGGGTATATATATAGCCCACCCTACATGTGGGCTATATGGACTATACATTACTAAGTAGACCACAAGCCCATTACATAATTATCGTTGGAGCGACCGATCCTTCATAAATACGTAAAACGTATTTCCAACAATCTCCCCCTAAGGGAGGTCGCTCCAAGTTACAAAGTTCTAAATATTCTATGGCTCGTGATCTATGCTAATAATGATGTGACCGAGACTTTCTTTGGGAAAACACATTTCCAACAATCTCCCCCTAAGGGAGGTCACACCATTTTACAAAATCTTAAACCTAGCATCTATGCTTGAGTCTTCGATCTTGTTCTTGTGAATATGCTTGAAGTGATCTTTGACTTTAGTTCTTGAGCATGTTTCCTTGCCTTGACCTTATGCATTCATCACTTGTGAAATTTGCCTCTTCGTGACTTCATGTTCCACATACTTATACCTTTAAATTCTTGAAAGCTTCAGAGTTTGATACAGCGGAAGACTTGACCTTCAGACTTTCTTGAATTTGTTGAAGTACTAAGTGTATGTAGTATAAGCATGTGGTGACGACTTCTTCTGGATTGTACACCGCAATGCCACCTTCTTGTTACGCTGCATAAGACAGTTAGCAACAAACAATATACACGGATGAAATGGCCTTGAACATTTCATTCTAATTCGGTAGCATTTTACCTCCGGTCGGTGAAGACCGTTGGACGATATTAAATATCGTACTTGTGGCAGGTAGTTTCAATTAAGAACCTCCTTGACAAGATTTCGCGGGTAAACCCGTTCTCTTTACTCGACCGTCCAAAGCTGACTGCGAACGTAAAGAGTGAATCATTCGGATAATATTATCCGCATGATTTGAAGCCGTCAATTCATGTTCCTGGAACAAGTGAAGTTCAATTAAGAACCGCACCATCGTTGCTTTCCAGTTGTCACTAGCTTGATTCATATAGAATCTTGCAAGTTACCTACCAAGTGCTGTTTGATGTTAACACTAGAAGGATTTCCATTCGTCACTGTAAATACTTAATAGTATTACTCTGAATGTTCTGGCAAGATCACTAAGATATTGCGTAGAAGACTGGAACGTGTTTAAATTCATTTAAGAATTAAACCACTGTTGCTTTCCAGTTATCACAAGTTTGATTCATAAAGAATCGCACAAGTCACCTACCATGAGCTTTTTGATATTCGCTCAAGAAGGATTTCCATCTTCATTGTAAATACTTTCGTATTACTCGGATGTTCAGGCAAGATCATGAAGATTTTGCGTAGGACTCTTAAGATCTTTCTTACTTTTCACATTGTGTGAACAAGCAAGGAATAATGAAAGTGTGTCCTAATGAGATATTTGATGATCTCAAATGGCTCTAGACTCGATCGTGCATTTTGGATTTTAGTGATCGGAGGCTGGAGAGGAGTGCCACCTTTTCAATACCAATTTATTTAGAGTGAATAAACCAATAGATAATGTGTTATCTCCGTGTGATTAAAACAAATATCTTTTGAGAGATATCTGAGTTAGCTGGGATGGGTTGTGCCTTGCATCACTGGGTCCATGATGTCTTTCTTCAATATCAAGAATCATTAAAAATGATCTCAATAGCATATGAATTGACCCGGTTTCTGCCTAAGTTGTAAGGAGGGCTTCTTTCTTTACACCCTTTATCTTTACAATTCTTTTTCATTCTTCAACCCCTTCAATGCTTACCAATACGTCATAACTAGCACCTTGTTGTGATTGTTCCAGTGCTAACTTAAGTACTTGGTCGGCATTCAGCTACGTTCACAATCTATCTCCATCTTTCCTAAGGACTACTATTTCTAGCTATGGAATGTGGGTACATACCGCGAGGAGAACGGTGCATAATCACATGCTTCTCATGTTGCTGAAGAAAAGCATAGATTTGATCTAAGTTGCACTTATGCAAATCCCGGGTTAACTTCACATCGGTAATATACTCACCCCATTCAGCTTGAGGTAAAGTATTCAAGAACTTGGTGTTAACCTGGAATGGAGCAATTACCAGATTGTATACATTCAGATCATTCATTAGAGTAGTGAATCTGAAGTAGTAATCGTGTAGTGTTTCCCCTGGGCTGTACGTGAATCTATCAAACAAATCATACAGCTGACACTCCCTTTCTTGTTTGGTGAGAGACGTGCCTTGTAGCAACACCTTTAACCGTTCCCATAAATCTTTGGCCACTGTATACTGACTAACCATCCTATAGATGTCATGGGGAAGAGCTTGGAGAATTGTTTGAAGAGCTTTTTCATCTGCATCTGCAACAAGTTGTTGAGCTGGAGTGAGTTCTTCAAATTCTCGTGGTCTAGTCACGTTGTCAACCACAATGGTACCATAGTCGAGTGGACCATTCAAAATCGATTTGACCATAAGCCTTCCGTATGTTGGTTTGCCCTTTAGATATTGCATCATACGGCCCTGCCATGCCTCAAACACCTCTTTAATAAGCATCGGTGGACGACTATCAGTCCCTGTTATGATCGAGATATCCGTAAGAGATGTCATCTGAGGCATTAATGAACTTGGATTCATTGTGATCACTTAACAGACTCAAAGATTATTGGTTGATCGAGCAGTGAAGAAAGGTTAAGAATTTGTGTTGTGATTAAATCCACTAAAGATCGTCGAAAAAAAAACTCAAATACCCCTTGAACTTGCTTATACGGAATAACCCAAAATTAGAATAAACCCTATTCGGAATAACACCTATTCGGAATAATCCTAGGCTGAAAATACCCTATTCGGAATAAACTCTATGCTGAATAACCCTTATGCGGAAAAACCTCCTATTCGGAATATTTCTTCAATTCGGAATATCTGGCAATTTGGCTTATTCGGAAAAACCTCCTATTCGGAATGATGGGCAATTCGGAAAGATATTCGGAATATTTCTCCTATGCGGAAAATTTTTGGCTATTCGGAAAAAATCTGGCTATTCGGAAAAATATAGGCTATTCGGAAAGTTTTTGGCAATTCGGAAAGATTTCTGGTATTCGGAAAGTATATGCTATTCGGAAAAAACTGCTATTCGGAAAAAATCCTTCTATTCGGAAAGTCTATTCGGAAACTTTTGCTATTCTGAATATTTCTCCTATTCGGAATCCCTATTCGGAATAAACCTTCTATACTGAATAATCTCCCTATTCGGAATCTTTTTACATTAATAATCTTTTTAATTTGATACAAGGCTTTTGGCCAGGTAAAAAGATTCGTTTCAGTATGTCTCTTCGAATTGAAAAACTTTATGTTTAATGTGTGACTCAGTTGAACTTTGGTGGAACAAAGATGTGTCGTTGTAGTGTTGAAAATAAAAGGTGCAAAACAGTTAAAGAAAAGTTTCAATTAAAGTAAATCTAAGTCTAATAAAGATAAAGTGCAAGTATTTAAAAGCAAGACTAAAATTAAAGGGCAATAAAGTAAATAACGCAAACTTAAATCTAACTAAGGCAAACTTAAAACGCAACTAAAACTAAAACTTAAACTAAGGCAAATAAACTAAAAGTGCGATTAAGGAAAAAGGCGGGAAAAAGAAAACTTAAAATGAAAAGGCAGAAAACTAAAAACTAAAAATTCCCTATCCGGAATAAATCCCCTATTCGGAATATTAGGCCTATTCGGAATAACTGTCACTTATTCGGAAAGATTACCCTATTCGGAAAGTTGGTCTATTCGGAATGTCCAGCCCTAAGCGGAAAGATTTCCTACTCGGAATAAAGTGCCTACTCGGAATAATGGTCCTATTCGGAATACTGTCACTATTCGGAATGTTCTCCTATTCGGAATAAATACACTATTCGGAAAATCAGTCCTATTCGGAATATCAGGGTCTATGCGGAAAAATCCCCCTACTCGGAATAAAATGCCCACTCGGAATAAAAGGTCAATTCGGAATACCGTCACTATGCGGAAAGTCCTCTATTCGGAATAAACACCCTTATTCGGAATGTAAAATATTCCGCATAAACCAAACTTCCAAACCCTTACTCGGAATAAATAATATTCCGCGTAAGTCACAAACGGATAATCCCTATTCGGAATATCTGCTGGGCACGAAACTCAGGGAAGAACAGTTACTGTGAAACGAAGAACAAGGAGAAAGAAAAGGCACGAATCAAAAGGAAACTCAATCAATTAAACAAAAAGATTAAATCAAACAAACTAATAAACAAATATAAAGCATAAACAATCAATCCAAATCAATAAAACTCACAAAACTTAATCAAAATAATCAAAACCCACTTAAATAAATCAACAAAAATAAAGATCATGAACATAAACAAATCACCACAAAGATAAAGAAAGGAAGAATGAGATTAACAAGATAAAGATAAAGCTTGACAAGAATTTAAAAGAAAAACTTACTTGAATTAAAATGGTAATTAAGTGCAAGACAAGGTAATTAAATGTGCAAGTATTTAAATTGACAAGGTAATTAAAGATAGAAGGACTAATTGTCACTATTAGCCAACCAAACAAATGATAACAATCCTAATCTATTTATAGGGGAGGATTAGGAAGCTTCCTCCCCTCCTTCATTTCTTGTTAATTGCGAGATTAAGTCCTTCCTTCATCTAATCTTCATTAATTGCGTCATTAGTCCTTTTCTTCTCATCTTTCTTTTAAGTTTGGACTTTAAGGACTTGTGGCTCGGGATATCTTTTGAACTCGTCTTTAATTTCTTCAATAATATAGACTTGAGTTTCTCGGCTTTTGATAAACTTCCGTCTTTTGACTTTTTCTTCGATAAATCTTCAGAATTGGTCTTGGACTTCCGTTCTTTTTCCACTCTTGACTTCTCGACTCCGTCTTTCATCTTTTTCTTCAATAAAAGCCGTAAATGCCCGTGAATTCTCTTGTTTTCTCCACTTTTCATAATTTCATCCTAAAATACAACAAAAACACAAACCACGCATAATTCCGACATAAAAGACATAAAATACACGTTTTGGTCCGGTTATTGTAGTAATTAAGTGGTAGAAAAGATGGGTGTTTACACACCTATCAAATCCCCTACACTTGACCATTGCAATGTCCTCATGCAATGCATTAGTTACAAAGCACGTTTACACTTTTCATCATAATCAATCCACGTTGGCCTTTATTTAAAGAGATAGGAAATTAAAGACTTTCAAAATAAAGAAATTAAAAGCATACCTTGGGTTTTGAAAATGTCATGAATAATCATCATCCTCAACTTTTCACTTTCTCCAAACCAAGCTTAAAAACGAGATCATTGTTATTATAAGTTAGTAAACTAACACGAACTCATGTGGGCCAATTATTCACTTAGAATCCCTTATTCCTATGGGTATCTCTTATATTTTATTATTTGTCTTGAATGATCATGAAGATGCATTGTTTGACTTATTTCGATAATTATTTAGTCTGAAAATAAAGTGCACGATTTAATCAATAGTTAGCTAAAGGACCAAATCTTTTAAAACTGCTTCTCGGGATATCAAAAAGTTCATATCTTGGCATAACTTGGTTCGCGATTTGAGACCTTTCTCGGGCCGATATTTGGCAGCGACTTCATACTTCAAATCTTGAGAGACGTTCATGAAATAATGGTCTTCTCTTCATAATTGGAATTTCTTCACTTGAAATTTTTGAGAGATTCTTCATAAATGGACCACGACTTCTCCATTTTTCTCCAATCTTTATTTTGGACTTTGATATACAACGATCCGCCTCCTTTTATGACTTGGATCTATTTATCCTCATACCTTGTTAGGGTCTTTTCGGATACACTTCTCCATGACTTTTAGGGAGTTTGCTTTACGTCGTGTGTCTCGATCCTTCATATTGATTTTCGATAAATGATTCTTCACATCACTTTGGATCTTTAGCAACAAAACATAGCCCTCATGCCTTGTTAGGGCCTTTTCGGACTCGCCAATCTTCGCGCCCCGCTTCATAAGTTATGCCTTGGCTATGAACTCTCGTCATTACCGAGCAACTTTTAAACAATCTGGGGCTAGAAGCTAAGTAACTTTTCAAATCGTACAACCTTATTTATTAGCAGATAAATTTATTAGCAAGCGATGGGAGAATAGGCTTATAATTAACTCACATAAATTCATGAAAGAATACCGACTTATAATTGGCTCTATCATCTCTCGTTCTCCACAGTTTAAAATCTCAAGTAATGAGACTCGTGGATACTTAGCCTATTAAATCAAAGTTTTGGGTTTTCGAGTCGCCTATAGGATCTTGCAAATTCTTAGACTCTTTCAAGTTTAGAAATCGCATCTTAAAGTTCCCTTGATAAACGACTCTCTAGGATCAATTATAGGAACTTGCGAAAAGTTCTTGTTCTTAACCCGTGAGAGTTAAGACTTTCGCGTTTTATAGCTCCCTATATAAAAGCCTAGCAAAACTTGATTTAAACACGTTAAGGATACTAGCTAGAGTAAACTCGGATTGAGTCAAAAGATTCACAACGTTTGAAAATTAAAACCACTTATTAACCATTTATTCTAGCAAAGGAAGAAAATTAACTGTACAAAGATAACAACTAATAGGCCAAGATAGATAAAAAATTTTTGAAAAAATGTCGAAAAATTGATTTTCCGGTTAAAATGAGAACAAATACAAGGAAAAGACCACTTAACTTCGATAGAAGTCCCCCCTACACTTAAGATAAACATTGTCCTCAATGTTTAAGCATGTAGGAGTAAACTCCCCTACACTTAGGACATTGTGCACGTTGTTTAAATCTCGCTAAGGAAAAGACAACTAAAGAGATTCCTATTTTAATATTGAGAAAATATAAAATAGTGAATCGAAAAGAGTGTAGGATAGAACCGGGAAGAAGTAGAACACGGAATCACGGGTCGTCAAGAATCATCAAGATTGGATCATTGAAGCTCGAATCCCTGATTAAGAAGTGAGGAGAGGAAATAGCAATCCAAAGGGGTCCCCCTACACTTATGGTAAAGAAAGCGGAAAGATAGATGCATGGGTTGCCTCCCAAGAAGCGCTTGGTTTTTGTTAACCGAGTCGTGAGCCTGACTCGACCTTGATCATCAACGGAAGTAGCATGAAACAAATCCACCAGGATCAAAGACATAGTTTTCATCCATCAATAAGCAAGAGCTTAAGGTGAACAAGGCAAGCCAAAAGAGAAGTGGCAGGGTTCCCTTAAGCAGTGGTGGAGCACAGTAGGAGCAATGATGAAGTGGTGCAAGCATGTCTTCCAAATTTCCAAAGATTTTTCCTTTTATTTCATCAGGTGGATACTGAGATGGCTTAAAGACTTCAATACCGGGATCGAACACCTTTTCCTTCAGGGGAAAATAGCACTCAGGCTCAGCCGAGTGGGAGGAAGATCCGCAAAGAAGCACAACCTCGTCCTCAGAAGTGGGACAAAGAGGTGTCAAATCATACGTCCAACGGATTTCGGTGTCGACCGGTTTCTTCTCCTTTGACAAAATGCTCTTCAAATCCAAAGGAGGATCAAGGCGATAATCTTCAAAGTCAAAAGGAGGAGCATCACTCTCATGAGGGAAGTATGTGTTGAGAAATTCAGAGAAATCTTCCTCAAATGAATAATCGTCCAAAGTAGGATCGAGTGATGGTGGTGGGTCTTCATCATGGGAAGAATCGCTCGAGAGAGTATCAGCCTCATCAAAATCATCGAATGTGGGCAGCTCGGGATACTCAGAAGTACAATCAAAATCATCCGAATCTGAGCTAGAATCATCATCATCATAAGCATCGAAGACCGGTGGAGAATCAAAAATGGGAGAAGCGTCCAAAGTAGAGTGAGAATCATGCACATTATCTTCAAAGAGTGGATTATCAGTAGAAGACTCGAATAGAGGATTGTCATAGACGGTAAAGTCCTCGAGCACATTTATCATATTCACTGATTCTCGGCCTCCAAAGGATTTGTCTGTAAGCTGCCCCATTGTAAAAACTTGTGAATCTTTCCCGACTCTTAAGATTAACTCACCTTCGGCTACATCCACTAAAGCACGTCCGGATCTCAAGAATGGTCGACCAAGTATTAAAGGAATACGAGGGTCCATTTCATAATCAACTACGACAAAATCGACCGGGAAAGTAAATGCGCCAACTTTAATAAACACGTCTTCAGCTATACCGACGGGGTAAGCGAGAGTGCGATTTGCAAGTTCAAGAGTCATCTTTGTTGGAATGAGGTCGGGTAAAGATAGTGTTTTCCAAACACTCAGTGGCATAAGATTAATACTAGCCCCGAGATCGGCAAGGGCAGTAAATTCTTCAGTTTTGTTGAACACGCAAGGCAACACAAAACGATCGGGATCTCCAAGTTTTTCCGGAAGTTCTTTAAGAATAACTGCAGAGCAGTTTTCGTTTAATCGTGTGTTGGCGAGTTCAATCAGCTTCTCTTTCTTGTTAAGCAATTCCTTAAATGCTCTAACAAATTTGGGCATGTGGACAAGAGCTTCAAGGAAACTAATGCTGAATCCCATTTGAGAAATCATATTGATATATTTGGTTATTTGCGAGTCCTCCTTTGTTAGATCATTGGTTTTGCCTATACGAGAAGGGTATGGGATTCTAGGTTGATAAGGGTTAGGTGAAGGTGTAGGTGGTAACGGTTGTGATGTTGACGGGTTTTTCCGAGATACATCGTTATGACGAGGCGGAGACGGTAATGGTGCACTATTACTAGGTGTAGGAGGAGTAGGGATACATGGTGGTGGAGGAGGTGTAGATGATGGTGGTGGGGTAGATGGAGTGACAATGGTAGTTCCACTACGCGTAGTTATAGCACTCACATTAGCTCGCGGATTGGTGACAGTATTTGAAGGTAGAGAACCCGAAGAAGAAGAAGGTTGAGCTTCAGGCAAGAAACTAGCCAACAGATTCTTCAATTCAGTTGTTTGAGTGATGAAAGAGGATTGAAGATTATCACGAACCTCAGTTCGGATGTCATTACCTTGCTTCAAGATATCTCCTTTCAAATTAATTATTTGGCTCTGCAGATTCTTGATTTGCTCACCTTGAGTTCTCATGATTGTGTCAACATCGGGATTAATGGGTGGGTGTTGTTGGGTGGGTGGTTGATAAGGGTTAGAAGCACGAGGTGGGATTTGGTTGCTTCGATTGTAGTTGTTGGCGGGATTTTGGTTTTGAGGAGAAAAACCAGGTGAAAGGTAGTTGTTGGAACGGTAGCTCAGCAGATTTCTATCCCCTTGTTGTCTAGCTTGGTAATTTTCCGGTGAATAATTACCGTAAGCTGCATACACATTTTCCGGATTTCCTTGTGTCGAAGGACAATCGGTGTATGAGTGAGGACCGCCACATGTTTCACAAGGATTAGCAACCGCGTTAACTTGTTGTTGCTGTTGATTTGAAGCGAGAAGCGTAATACTTTTGCTCATTTCAGCCATCATGCGGGTGAGTTCGGTCATCTCAGGGTTTGCTGAGGTAGAAGAAACATTGACTCTCGTGTTGTTTCTAGAAGAAGCAGAGGAATCCCAGTTCTTATGATGAGTAGTCATGTTTTCAATTAACTCTCTACACTCCTCGGGTCTCCTTTTCATGAATGTGCCACCGGCGGCTGCATTGATCGTATCACGATCTCGAAAAGTCAATCCGTTGTAGAAAGTATCGATCAAGGTGACCGGAAGCATGTTGTGGTTTGGACAACGATCGATCAAGACATTATATCTCTCCCATGCATCAAAAAGAGATTCATCGGGATCTTGCATGAAACCGCTGATCTGATTGCGAAGGCTTGTGACCATGGATGGTGGAAAGTAGCGCGAAAGAAAGCGTTGAGTCATGTCATCCCAAGTGTGAATAGAATTCTTCGGAAGACGATCAAACCATTTCTCGGCATGATGTGATAAAGTATGTGGGAAGAGTTGTAGGCGGAGTACATCCATTGTGGCCCTAGGCAACTTCATGCTTTGGGTGATTGTAATGAACTTGTCGAGGTGTTTGTTGGCATCATCATCAGGCAATCCTCTAAATGGGTTTGTTTGCACTTGCTGAATCATGTGGTGCTTCAACGAAAACTCAGGAGCGTTGATTTGCATCGGCGCAATCGGTCCTCCTCGTCCAAACATTGTTGGTTGACAAAGTTCCTCCATGGTCCGAAGATCGGGCTGTGGAGGAGCATTGTTGTTATTATTATTATTATTGAGGTGCGGTAGTTGATTATTGTTGTTAACACCTGCCATATCTAAATCTTCTTGAGGCTCGGGCTCATGATAATTAGAAGATCTAGTACGCATACACCTGAAAATGCAAAAGAAAACAAAACCAAACACAAAGACAATATATATACACAATAAAGATAAAATCTTTTTGGATTTTTGAAATTTTTAATTTTTTATAGTTTTATGAATTTTTTATGCAAGAAAAATAACGTTCACAAGTGAACGGGTCCCAAAAAGCAACGTGTCTCTCACAAAAAACTGTTGATCTTTACGAAAAGAGCCGGCAGCGGCGCCATTTGATACAAGGCTTTTGGCCAGGTAAAAAGATTCGTTTCAGTATGTCTCTTCGAATTGAAAAACTTTATGTTTAATGTGTGACTCAGTTGAACTTTGGTGGAACAAAGATGTGTCGTTGTAGTGTTGAAAATAAAAGGTGCAAAACAGTTAAAGAAAAGTTTCAATTAAAGTAAATCTAAGTCTAATAAAGATAAAGTGCAAGTATTTAAAAGCAAGACTAAAATTAAAGGGCAATAAAGTAAATAACGCAAACTTAAATCTAACTAAGGCAAACTTAAAACGCAACTAAAACTAAAACTTAAACTAAGGCAAATAAACTAAAAGTGCGATTAAGGAAAAAGGCGGGAAAAAGAAAACTTAAAATGAAAAGGCAGAAAACTAAAAACTAAAAATTCCCTATCCGGAATAAATCCCCTATTCGGAATATTAGGCCTATTCGGAATAACTGTCACTTATTCGGAAAGATTACCCTATTCGGAAAGTTGGTCTATTCGGAATGTCCAGCCCTAAGCGGAAAGATTTCCTACTCGGAATAAAGTGCCTACTCGGAATAATGGTCCTATTCGGAATACTGTCACTATTCGGAATGTTCTCCTATTCGGAATAAATACACTATTCGGAAAATCCGTCCTATTCGGAATATCAGGGTCTATGCGGAAAAATCCCCCTACTCGGAATAAAATGCCCACTCGGAATAAAAGGTCAATTCGGAATACCGTCACTATGCGGAAAGTCCTCTATTCGGAATAAACACCCTTATTCGGAATGTAAAATATTCCGCATAAACCAAACTTCCAAACCCTTACTCGGAATAAATAATATTCCGCGTAAGTCACAAACGGATAATCCCTATTCGGAATATCTGCTGGGCACGAAACTCAGGGAAGAACAGTTACTGTGAAACGAAGAACAAGGAGAAAGAAAAGGCACGAATCAAAAGGAAACTCAATCAATTAAACAAAAAGATTAAATCAAACAAACTAATAAACAAATATAAAGCATAAACAATCAATCCAAATCAATAAAACTCACAAAACTTAATCAAAATAATCAAAACCCACTTAAATAAATCAACAAAAATAAAGATCATGAACATAAACAAATCACCACAAAGATAAAGAAAGGAAGAATGAGATTAACAAGATAAAGATAAAGCTTGACAAGAATTTAAAAGAAAAACTTACTTTAATTAAAATGGTAATTAAGTGCAAGACAAGGTAATTAAATGTGCAAGTATTTAAATTGACAAGGTAATTAAAGATGGAAGGACTAATTGTCACTATTAGCCAACCAAACAAATGATAACAATCCTAATCTATTTATAGGGGAGGATTAGGAAGCTTCCTCCCCTCCTTCATTTCTTGTTAATTGCGGGATTAAGTCCTTCCTTCATCTAATCTTCATTAATTGCGTCATTAGTCCTTTTCTTCTCATCTTTCTTTTAAGTTTGGACTTTAAGGACTTGTGGCTCGGGATATCTTTTGAACTCATCTTTAATTTCTTCAATAATATAGACTTGAGTTTCTCGGCTTTTGATAAACTTCCGTCTTTTGACTTTTTCTTCGATAAATCTTCAGAATTGGTCTTGGACTTCCGTTCTTTTTCCACTCTTGACTTCTCGACTCCGTCTTTCATCTTTTTCTTCAATAAAAGCCGTAAATGACCGTGAATTCTCGTGTTTTCTCCACTTTTCATAATTTCATCCTAAAATACAACAAAAACACAAACCACGCATAATTCCGACATAAAAGACATAAAATACACGTTTTGGTCCGGTTATTGTAGTAATTAAGTGGTAGAAAAGATGGGTGTTTACACACCTATCAAATCCCCTACACTTAATGTAAAAAGATTATTGAAGAAATTAAAAAGATTCTATACTGAAACTTTAATAAGCTTCAGAGTTTGGTACAGCGGAAGACTTCATCTTGTACTTTCTTGAATTTTTGTTGCAAAAGACATAAGCATGTGGGAACGACTTTTACAGGAACACCGCAACACCACCGTCTTCACTGGTACACAGCAACGCCACCGTCTTCAACAGGTTCACAGCATCGCCACCGTCTTTAGCAGGTACACAGCAATGACACGAATAAAATG
This sequence comes from Glebionis coronaria, assembly GCA_025667525.1. Lineage (NCBI taxonomy): Eukaryota > Viridiplantae > Streptophyta > Magnoliopsida > Asterales > Asteraceae > Glebionis > Glebionis coronaria. The sequence goes on from CM046880.1 coordinate 934,625, forward strand.
GCTTTGAACATTTTATTCTAATTCGGTAGCATTTTACCTCCGGTCGGTGAAGACCGTTGGACGATATTAGATATCGTACCCGTGACGGATAGTTTCAATTAAGTAACTTCCTGACAGGATTTCGCGGGTGAACCCGTTCTCTTTATTCGACCGTCCAAAGCTGACTGCGAACATAAAGAGTGAATCACTTGGATAAATTATCCTTGTGATTAAAAGCCGTCAATTCATGAAACCTGGAACAAGTGAATTTCAATTAAGATTTTCACCATCGTTGCTTTCCAGTTGTCACGAGCTCAATTCATAAAGAATCTTGCACGTCACCTACCAAGTGCTGTTTGATGTTGACACTAGAAGGATTTCCACTCGTCACTGTGGTCAATAAAGAGTCACTCTGAGTGTTCTGGCAAGATCATATGATAATGCGAAGAGGCCTGGAACGAGTTTAAGTTCAATTAAGAATTAAACCACTGTTACCTTCCAGTTTTTCACAAGATTGGTTCTAAAAGAACCGCACGTGTAACCTACCATGAGCTTGTTTGATGTTGGCTCAAGCAGGATTTCCATCTTCATTGTAATACTTGCGTATTACTCGGATGTTCTGGCAATATTACAGGAATATTGCGTAGGACTCATGAAAATCTCTTACTTTTCACAGTGTGTGAGAAAGCAAGGAATAAATGAGGAGTGTCCTAATGAGACTTTTGATGATCTCTTGGCTCTAGACTCGATTGTGCGTTTTGATTTAGTGAGCGATGGCTGGAGAGGAGTGCCACCTTTTCAATACCAGTCTATTCGGAGTGAATAAACCAATAGATAACGTGTTGATCTCCGTGTGATTAAAACAAATACCTTTTGAGAGATATTTGAGTTAGCTGGGAAGGGTTGTGCATTGCATCACTGGGTCCATGATGTCTTTCTTCAATACCGAGAATCATTAGCAAAAATGACCTCAATAGCATATGTATTGACCCGGTTTCTGCCTAAAGTTGTAAGGAGGGCTTCTTTCTTTACACCCTTTATCTTTACAATTCTTTTTCATTCTTCAACCCCTTCAATGCTTACCAATACGTCATCACTAGCACCTTGTTGTGATTGTTCCAGTGCTAGCTTAAGTACTTGGTCGGCATTCAGCTACGTTCACATTCTTTCTCCATCTTTCCTAGGACTTCTAATTCTATCTAGGGAATTGTCCTTGGGAAGATTCCATCGGCTCTGATGAATCATTGGACTAAACCTATTCCTACCACCCTTATGTCACCACAATCTTCACCGTCGTGAATAGAGATGTTTTGGGTAAGAGTATGTCACCATGAAATCCATTTTGAAGTGCAAATCCATTTTGCTCCCCCTTAACATATGCTACGATATTCGAAAACATTTCGCACATGTCGGGATGAGCTAACACGTTAAGTCAAACCATTTGTGATTAATCATTTCCCATATTAAATCACATTTTCTCCCCCATATTAAAAATATTAACCCAATCGATGTTTTTAATATCAATTGATTTAATAGTATTTTAAGAAAATTTGGGAAGAAAAATGCAAATCCAATTATCTTCATGATTTTAACAAGCTCCCCCTCAAATTAATGAGGGTGTACTTGAAACGTAAATTAAATACCTTTTAAACACAAGTGTAAGGTATTTATTACGTGCAAAGATCATATATAATAATGAATTCACAAGATTAGCAATGTACGAGGTTGGACCTGAATAATGGAGAACAGCATATGAAAGAAGCACATGGTTCTTGTTCACGAATTTTGGTCACCTCGTCACGTCCCTGAGAAAATTAATTCCCGTTGTTGAGTCAAAGCTTTCCGGTGAAATGCTTGACTTGAGTATGAAAAGCGGGTTGCTATCTGAAATAATAGCAAACCATGTGGAGCATGTTTTAAATCTTTTAAACTTCTGCTCGAACTTTATTTACAATCCCGTGTCATTATTGAATGACATTTCTAGGTTCGTAAATATTATCGATTCCAGAAGACATGCTCTTTTTATCAAAACGTTTTGAACACACAATTTTGAAAGATTTAGAAAAAATGTTTTGAGAAATTCTTGAAAAATTGTGTGCAAAGTTTTGAAAATCAATTACTTGAGCTTAAGATGTTGAATATCTTATAAAACGAGCTCAAGTCCGAGAAGTTGTAAACTTCCCGTTGTTACGGATAAGTTTATCATCGGCGATAAACTTTCCTTTTATCTGAAGAACGAGTCCTAAGCTGACATTTACTTAGAAGTCGTTTTCATGAGCTTGAAAACTTTGACTGTTTTAACGGAAAGCTCATGACCGAGAAAGGTTAATTTCTCGTTATGAAGAAAAGTTCTCTTATTTAAAAGATACACTTTCCTTTCTGAGCTTAAAACTTCGAATGTTTTAATACAAGCTCATGACCGAGAAAGGTGAATTTCTCGTTAAGAGGATAAGTTATCATAAAAGATAATCTTTCCTTTATTTTAAGTTCGAGTTACAGTCTGACATTTAACTGTATGTCATTGTGCATGAGCTTAAAAACTTTGAATGTTTTCGATATAAGCTCATGCCCGAGAAAAATTAATTTCTCGTTGTAAGGATAAGTTTATCATCGGCGATAAACTTTCCTGCCTTTGAAGAACGGGTTATAGACTGTCATTTATCTATAAACCTTAATGCATGAGCTTAAAAAACTTGGAATGTTTTTGATATAAGCTCATGCCCGAGAAAAATGAATTTCTCGTTTTTAGGATAAGTTTATCATCGGCGATAAACTTTCCTTTCTTTGATGATCGAGTTATAGTCTGTGATATGACTATAAGTCCTTGTTTGCAGCTTAACCATGAATCCCCTGAGACATTTGTTTCTCTGATATCTGCTTCTTCAGCAACCAAACTCTAAGAGTGTCCTTAGTTGAACGGTATACAACGATTGGACCGCTTCGTTCTTTTGGAACATCAACTTTGGTACCTGCATTCTCATTAGGAGTTTGTATGCTTTTGCATGGGTTAGAGATATCTATTTTTGAAGCACGTGGGGGTTTACAGTTGGCTTTACTTGTGTCAGAGGTGGCCTGAGGGGATGATTCACTTGTCTTAGTTGGCAAACGTTTCCTTTTATAGAAAATCTTAAGTTCAGGCTGAAGTGATGTATCATCCTTTGCAATTTCCTCCCTAGTGGTCTTCGTAGAATCAGAGACTATCCTAGTTAAAGGGCACTCGTTTCCTACAAGAGTAAAAGTTCTACCAGTGGGGCGCCAAACTTTACCAAAGGGTTTGATTTTAGCTATCCACTGGGACTTAATTCTAGCACGGGAGTTCACCTCATCAAGTAATTTCTTGACACAAGCATCATGATTTGCCGTAAAGACACATTTTCTACATGTTTTACAAGTAGCATATTTAATGTCTGAATAATTCCTAGATGATTGATCGATGCTCCTAGAAGATGGCATGCTACGGTTAGCAGTGTTGGGTAATCTAACAGGCATCTGACTAGGTTGGACATTGCTATCTCTTACATGTGTCTTTTGAATAGCTTCCCTTTGACCAGATTTATGGCAAACGTCATTTGAACTAGTTCTAGACGTAGTCTTGGTATTTTTAGGGAAACTAGAGGCAATCATATGATTTGGTCTTGCTAAAGCTGGAGTGATCACATTGGGCCTGGTAGCTGGAGTGACTGGTCTAATAAGATGAACCAAATCAACTTGGGAGGCAAACCGCGGTCTCGAGGATTGTGGTCGCTCGGATCTAAATGCAGTAGGTTGTCTGACAGTCGGTTGTCTGACGAACTGATTTGTAGGCGGTTTCCCCAAGATTGATGGTTTTTCAAGCTTAGTGTCCACACTAGGTCCTCTATTTTTCCTTAACTCGTTTTTCAACGCAGCTATAGCAAATACCTTTTCCTGAACTTGGGCTTTTAACGTTTCATTTTCTTTGAGCAAGTTATCTTGGGATGCCAATTTAGATTCAAGCAGTTGAATTTGTTTCAAAAGATTATCCTTTTCAGCTTTAGAATCTAGAACAGTTTGATCCAATTTTCTTTCAAGAACAACGTTTGACTTTTCAAGTTTTTCAAAGTATGTTTCAAATTTGTCCGTTTTCTTAGAAAATTCAAGTTTGGCATCCTCAAGATCTTTTGATTGCCGAGCTATGATCTTTTCGAGCTCTTTAATCTTGGAATCAGAAGCAGACAATGAAGCAGTTATAGGACAATTATTATGATGTTTAGCATTTTGAACACCTTCTCCCCCATTATGACTCACATCGGATGAATCAGAAGTGGTATTGCTATCACTCTTCTGCATCCAATGTTTGTCATAATTAAGTTCGCAATGCTCAATATGCGACATGTCATCAGCATATACATCATAAACAACATTACATTGTACCATGTTTGCCGGCTCTTCGTCATAAACGGGTAAGGTGTTATCAAGAGAGATCTTGTGAACATTTCCTGACGTGCCACTGGTATCATGCTGTCCTCCTGATTCCGTGCTCTTGCCATCGTTAGGCTCAAAGTTTTCAACCGTATGACCAGTTTCCTCTTGCATCGAAGAGTCTTGCACTCCATTATCATACCCTTGCTGAAGTTGATATCTTTCATAAATCGAAGACGAGACCGATGACATGAGTTTCAAAATCGTATCACGGAAAACTCGAAGCTCGGTATGTGTATCTCGAAGAAATGATTGGCAAATCACTGAACTTTCAGGCTTGATGATATTGAATTGGAGGAAAGGCGTGAGGTGTGTCACAAGAGCCTTATATGCAAGAGTCGATGCAGAGTGATTAAAGTTGTTATGGTTGAGTTGCTCGGCGAGTTGGGTCAAAGTGGTGAAAATTGAGTCGATGAATATATGACGATCTTGTCCAAAGATTGTCACAAATTCGCTCCCTCCTTGAATCCCCGAAAGAGTGACAAGATGAGACTGGAGTATTTGAAAGGAGGTGATGCCACTTTTCTTAACTTTGTTTTGTCTTAAATACAACTCTCCCTTTTGACATGTCGAATCGAACGAATCCATTAAAGATCGATTAAGAATGGCAGGGATGTTGTTGTTGTCGGGATTTTAGAGTTCGTGAAAAACAAAACGAACGACCCGTAAATAATACTTAAAATTCCTCGATGGATGATATAAATGAATCTCGTCACTTTGACTCGTCACTTATTTCTTGAAATCCGGCCACAATAACGTTTATCCCGACAAATATTTTTTCACGATTTGCCAAAAATTAATATAAAAAATTAACTTAATTTAAAAAAAAAAAAAAGAAAATTTTGATTTGAAAAGTAAAAAATAGAAAAAATATCAACTAAAGAATTTGATATTAAAAAGTAAAAAATATATAAAAATAAAAGTTAATATCCAAAAAATAAAATTTTTAAAATAAAAAAGGTAAAAAATAATAAAAAAAAATAAATAACTTTACTTAAAAAACTTTTCGAAAATATAACTGATAAAGAGTTTGGAAATATAAAACAAAAATCGGATAAATGTTGGAAAAACGCGTGACTCTTGTTATCTCCGTCTGTATACACACGTGGCCCAAAGCCTTCTCTTGTATCCTCCGCCCTAGAAAACAAATATCTGTCTCTCTCCTCAAACAACTATCACACAGTTATAACACTCTCTCTCTCACAGATCGATATTCAACAATGGCGGTTCCTCCCAAACCTAACTTCAAAACCTCCGCCCCCTTAAATCTTGAAGCCAAAAGATTCAATCTTCCCTAAATCAGATTTAATCTTAATCCAGATTGCTTCAAAATCTTAATGACGAGATCAAAACAGATCAATTTCTGTAAAACAAATCCTTCACATCCACGAAGTGAAACAATCTAAAACCACCGATGCACAAATCATCTATAAGATCTCAAAAAGAGGTCTCGGGTAAGATTTTATTTTTTGTTGCATGTTGTTGAGTCTCTCTCTCCTGTAGCGTCTTTCTTGTCAAGTGTCTAGATTGAATGGGTTGTGAGTGTTAGAGAGTCGAGTGATTGAGATAATTTGTGAGGGTGCGAGGGTGATGGGGGTGTTAGAGTGAGTTGGGTGAGTAGGCGAGAGGGTGTCGGTGAGGGAGTGAGGGGTGTTAGAGTGTAAAATTGTTTTGTGTGTAGTTGTTGATGTCGAGTCTGGATGTGACTGTTTTGGTGAGTCTGGGGATGTTTGGTTTGTGTCGGTTGAGTCAAAAAAAAAAAAAAAAAAAAATATTTGTTTGAGTCGGTTCGAGGGAGGAGGGTGGGGGTGTTTTTGTTTTAGTGTTAAGAGTTGAGGGAGAGACGAGAGATGTTTTAGTGTTAAGAGATTTGGAAATCTGGTTTTGTGAGTTTGAGTTTTTCAGTCGAGAGTTGAGTGAGGTGTGTGAGGGTCGAGAGGTGTGTTGTTTGTTTTGGGAGTGAGTCGAGTCAAGTTTGAGGAGTCTTGGTCTTTGGTAAATTGGTTGAGTCCAAGTTTTGAGTCGAGAGAGGTTTTGGTGGTTTTTGTTAAAACAGAGTTATAGGATGTGGTGTTGGGTTTGTTTTGTTAAAACAGAGTCTGGTGTTGAGTGTTGAGACGAGTGTGCGAGTGTCGAGAGGTGTCGAGAGGTGTCGAGAGGTGTCGAGAGGTGTTGTTTTTGTCTATGCGGAAAAGTCCTATTCGGAACTTTTTCTTATTCGGAACATTTTTTTCTATTCGGAACTTTTTCCTATTCGGAACTTTTTCCTATTCGGAACTTTTTCCTATTCGGAACTTTTTTCCTATTCGGAACTTTTTTCCTATTCGGAACTTTTTTTCCTATTCGGAACTTTTTTTCCTATTCGGAACTTTTTTCCTATTCGGAACTTTTTCCTATTCTTTTTCCTATTCTGAAAGATGTGTCTATGCGGAAAATTTTTCAAGGTTTGTCCATACGGAATGTTTATACAGAATAGAACAGAAAACAGTTAAAGGATGGATAAAAAAAAAAGGACTAAAGGACAAAAAAACCTGAGACTTTGGACAAAAATACGAGACTGATGTTGGACAGATTGATGATATGGACTATTGGACTGACTTTGGACAGATATGAAAAAAAAATGAAAAAAAATGGACGGATTTGGACTGATAACTGATCTAAAAAAATTTGATTAAAAAAAATAACTGAGTAAAAAATGATTGATTTAAAGAAATTATTAAAAAAATGATAAAAAATTGATTAAAACTAATAAAAAAATGATAAAAAAATGATTAAATAATGTGATTAAAGAACTTGATAAAAACTGATTAGATAGATAAAACTGATTAGATAGATTTTCAAGAAAGAAAAAGAACGAGATGATTATATAAAAAAAATAAAACGAAAAGATTATAAAAAATTAGAAAAGAAAGGATTTTAACCACCAAATCAAAAGATAAAAAAATAAGCAAATCCTAAGATTCAACCATGGCTCTTGATACCAATTGAAGGCCTACGAAATCTAAGGATTTGGTAAATGATGGATTGGATCTATTGATTAATGGTGGAAATGGGGAAGGAGGAAGATGAAGTGTAGAGAGAGAAAGGAGAGGAAAGAAAAGTAGAGAGAGAAAGTGATTAGATTAATGATAATTGTTGAATGAATGAACTAACCAACCCCCTCCTAACATGCTAGGAGGGGTATATATATAGCCCACCCTACATGTGGGCTATATGGACTATACATTACTAAGTAGACCACGAGCCCATTACATAATTATCGTTGGAGCGACCGATCCTTCATAAATACGTAAAACGTATTTCCAACAACTGGAGATATGAAGATTCAAGATAAATGTGATAAGTATGCTACAAACATCATTCTCCAAGCCCTTCCTCCAGATGTCTACAAACTCGTCAGCAAACATAAAGTTGCCAAAGAGTTATGGGATAGAATTCATGTTCTCATGCAAGGCACCTCGTTAACTAAACAAGAACGAGAGTGTAAGCTTTATGATACTTTTGATAAGTTTGCCTATGTGCTAGGGGAGACTCTCAATGATTACTATCTGAGTTTTACCCTATTGTTGAATGAGCTCAATATCTATGGCATGACAATTCCTACCTTTCAATTGAACACCAAGTATTTGAACACTCTTCCTTCAGAATGGAAAAAATACGTGACGGATGTTAAATTGGCTAAGGACTTGCATAACACCAATGTGGATCAACTTCAAGATTTTCTTCAACAACACGAATGCCATGTGATCGAGGCTCGGTTGTCTACACCTCAAGTTCATGATCCACTTGCAATGTATGCTTCTCAACAAAACATGGCTTATACTTATCAGCAACCATCATACTTGCAGCAGACACCACCACACAACTATCAGCAACCACAACAACCATCTTATCCACCACTAGTGATGCCACAGCAAGCATTTCAACAAGGTGTTCATCAACAATCTTTTCCACAGCAACCACCATATCAGACATCACCATCACAAGTCAACACTTCTCCATTGGGCTATACTCCTCAGCAAGGATATTTTCCAATTGAAGCACAACCAGCACAAGCTTTCTACTCTAATGAACTTCCACCAATCCAAGCACCGGTCTTTACTCCAAATGATACGCCAGCTGATGTTCTAAACCATCTCACAGCCTACTTGTCAAAACTTGTTGCAACTAGAGGATTTCCACCAACAAACAATCAGCTCCGCACCTCATCAAATCCTCGACAACAAGCCACTGTTCAAGATGGTCAAGTGACGGTGCAACCAATTCAGGGAAGGCAAAATTCATATGGACCTCCTACAAGGACTGGGAACAATCAAGCTGTGAATTCTCAAGCTAGTGGAAATGGGAGTCCTATTGGTCCTAAGAAGGTTGTGACTTGCTTCAATTGCCGAGGACAAGGTCATATGGCTAAGGAATGCACTCAACCGAAACGGAGGAGGGATGATGCATGGTTTCGTGAGAAGATGTATTTGGTTGATGCTCGGTCTAAGGGGAAGATCTTGGATTCAGAGGAGTTAGCATTTCTTGCAGACCCAGGGGCAGCAGATACTGAAGGCATTGCAGTCGTTTCTACTTCTAATGCAGCTTATCAAGCAGATGATCTTGATGCTTATGATTCAGATTGTGATGACATTCACTCTGCCCAAGCTGCTCTCGTTGCTAATCTTTCTCACTACGGTTCTGATGTCATCAGTGAGGTACCAACCACATCTAATAATATTGATGATAACCAACATCAAGTTGGGCATGAAAATGACAACCTCGAACAGCATTCGGGAACTAGTAATTCAAATGATGTGGTACCCAAACCTACACATTTGAGTGAACCTCAACCAAATGCTACGACGGGTATGGAATCTTATGCTCAACATGATTTGGTCATGGTGCCTAAACATATTATTGATCAAATGCATATGGCCCTCAGACAATCCGTAGATACGAATTCCACCCTAACTGCTGAGCTTGCGTTGCATAAAGAAAAGGTCAAAACTTTTGAAATGGTCCCTCAAGCAGAGAAAATAACATGTTCTGAATTTGACCAATTTCGTTTTGAAAAAATTGAACACTTGAAAGAAATAGAATCATTAAAAGCTAATCTTTCTAATGAATTAAAAGAAAAGGAGTCGGTTGTCAATGATTTTCAGAAACTTAAAATGGATTTCGAAACTCTCGAGTCTAAAAAGGTTGAATCAGAAATTAATGCCACCAAACTTCTTAAATTCAAAGAACAACAGCTTTTAAAACAATACGCTTCCACATAAAAGGTTCATCTTTTAACTAAATCATTTAAAGACTTCGAACTTAAGCGTCTTCAAGATTTACCACCTAATCCCGGTTATGCAAAACAAGCTCAGGAATATATTCCCGGTCTTTATGATATGACCATAATTGGCAAATCCAAAGAAGCACCTTTTGTTCGTAGTTCTGATGCGACACAGTCACTTGCGGATGAAACTCATTCTAAAATGCTTTCAAAATTCCATACAACTGATTATGATCAACATAACAAAGATCAATTTTCTAAAAAGACCCGCATTCGTTTACAAAAGGAATTAGCTGAATTGACAGTTCTTGTGCCCCAAAGTTTGTCAAATGAAAAACCTCCTAGTACGTCTCCTACACTTGTCAAAAAGGATTTAACGAAGTTAATTCCACCGGTAAGTAAGCCGTCCATTAACTTAAATGCGGTACACCAACACTTAGCCAATTTTGACAAGGTCATTTTGGAACGTACGACGGCTTCGGCCATAACGGAAGGTGAATGGAACTTTGAGCACACTAGAGCTGCGTTCCGAGACGAAATTATTCCGTTTGTAAAGAATGTTAAAGCTTGTCTTAGTAATCTTGATCAGGATTTGTATTTGAAAATAGAAGAAGTTAAACGTGTTTTCAATGAAATGGATGATGCTTATGAAAACAGTTTACTTGAAATAGAACGAGTTTCACGCCAAAATGATCAGCTTCTGAAGCAAGTGATGTCTCATGATATTGTTTCCGTCTGTGTAAATAAACGTGTTGATAATGATTCTACTGTGCATAATATTGAAACTGTGGATAATGTGGTAGATAGTACTTGTCACGAATCTGACGCTGAATTTTTAAAGCTTCAAGATTCATATTCTTCGCTTTCAAAACGTTTTGATGAGATTCAAACACATTGTATTTCGCTTGAATGCAAGCAACAATTTATTCAAGAAATCTTTGAAACGTCATTCGAAGGTGTTAATATCGATGATGCAAACTTTGAAAAGAATTTTCGATTGAATTTACAATCAAAACAGCGTCAGCCAAGTGACAAGGTTGCTAAGTCTTTGCCGATAGCCATAGAGAAATCTAAGGAGAATAACTGTGTGAACGTACTTGAGGCCGCTGAGAATCTTAAACTTGATCTAGATAATCGAGTTTCCAAGATTTTGTCCAAAGTTGACAACTTAAAACAGAAAAATACACGACTCTTCGATTCAGTAAAGCCTGTATGTGCTAATACCACTGCACAGAATCAATCATTGATTGAACAATTGAATCGAAAGTCGGTGGAAATATCTGATTTGAGGGAACAAATTTGTGATAAGAATCTGGTCTTGGCTGAGTTAAAGGAAACACTTCGTACTCTAAAAGGTAAGAATGTTATGGATAACGCAGCCACTGTCTCAGCAACATCCTCTAGTGCAATCAAAAGGAACCTAATAGCCGTCACACCACTTAACAAGGGCCCTAAGACTAAACCATCTCAAACTTTGGTCACTAAAGATAAGGCGGAATCAAAACCAGCTTCTAATATTCCCGTGTTGCCTTCTACAGGAGTAAGCACCACTACTAAGGCTCAAAGATCTAAGCTTAAGAGAAACAAGAAGAATGATAGGATCTTGCCCCCATCTAGTAGTCAAGTGAAGAAGAAAGTATAAGCCCATCCTAGGAATGTTATTTCTGTTTTGAATAAAAAGAATCATGTAGCTAAACCTAAAGGCTCTGCGGTTGTGCAGCGTTCTAAGCCTAGTGTGAATTCTAATTTGAAATGTTGGAATTGCAATGAATGTATGTTTTCTAGTCATCATGATTCTTGCCTTATTGACCATGTGAATGAGATGTATGCCCGGAAAATGGATTGGAATGGAAACCGACTGGGAAAGTGTTAACCCAAGTTGGTTGGATGTGGCGCCCCACTGGTAGAACTTTCACTATAGTAGGAAATACGTGCCCTTTGACTAGGATCACTCCCACTAAAGCGAAGAAAGCGTGCCCTTTAACTAGGAGTACCAAGGCTACCAAAACACAAGCGTGTCCTTTAACTAGGAACACCGACACTACTGTAGGAACCAAGTGCCCTTTAAATAGGTCTACTCCCACTATAGTGCCCGCGAATAATCCAAAACCTAAGAAAGTTGGAACTGTAAAACCTGTTAGTGCTAAAACTGACATTAGAAAACGCAGGAAATCTAAGGGTCTCAAAAATGTTAGAAATTCTGATAATCCTATATCTGTATCTGCTAACACTCCAGAACCAATAGTTTCCAATGCATTGTCTACTGTTGTTATTGAAAACAGGTGGTCCAAATTGTTCTCTGGTATTTGGACTCTGGTTGCTCCAAGCATATGACCGGAGATCGCTCTCAGCTCAGAAATTTCATCAGCAAGTTTCTTGGTACGGTTCGATTTGGTAATGATCATATTGCAAAGATAATGGGTTATGGTGAATCTCATATTGGGAATGTTATAATTTCGAGAGTGTATTATGTGGAAGGTCTCGGTCACAACTTATATTCTGTGGGACAATTTTGTGATGCAAACCTAGAAGTTGCTTTTCGAGAGCATACCTACTTCATACGCAATTTGGAAGGGGTTGATTTATTGAAAGGTACTCGAGTAAATAAATTGTACACTTTGTCTCTACAAGAGATGATGGCCGCTTCTCCCGTATGTCTTCTCTCCAAAGCATCGAAGACAAAGTCATGGTTATGGCATCGACGGTTATCTCATCTTAACTTCGACGCTATTAATCACTTGGCGAAAAACGAACTTGTTTGTGGTCTTCCTAAGCTATCATTTCACAAAGATCATTTGTGTTCCGCGTGTACAATGGGGAAAAGCACTAAGAAGTCATACAAACCCAAGACTGAAGACACCAACCAAGAGAAACTTTATCTGTTGCATATGGATCTTTGTGGCCCAATACGTGTTGAAAGTCTTAGTGGCAAAAAGTACATCCTCGTTATTATGGATGATTACTCTCGGTTTACATGGGTGAAATTTCTTAAAGACAAAAATGAGGCACCTAAATTCATCATCGGATTTCTCAAGATGATTCAAGTGCGTCTCAACACTACTGTCCGACGCATTCGTACAGATAATGGAACTGAATTTGTGAATCAAATCTTGCGTGATTATTATGAAGAAGTTGGCATATCTCATGAAACATCCGTTGCACTCACTCCACAACAAAACGGTGTCGTTGAAAGGCGAAATCGCACACTGATGGAAGCTGCTCGAACGATGTTAATTTACGCAAAGGCTCCATTGTTTTTATGGGCAGAAGCAGTATCTACAGCAGTGTACACCCAAAACAGGTCACTAATTCGTAAACGCCATGGTAAAACACCTTATGAGCTTCTCCATGGAAAAGTACCAGATTTATCATATCTTCATGTATTTGGTTCTCTGTGTTATCCAAATAATGATGGTGACAATTTGGGAAAACTTTAACCAAAGGCTGATATTGGTATTTTCATTGGTTACGCACCCGCAAAGAAGGCATTCCGAATCTACAACCGTAACTCTCGCAAAATCCTTGAAACTATGAATGTTGATTTTGATGAGCTGACAGCAATGGCTTCTGAGCAAAGCAGCTCTGAACCCGCACTTCATGAAATGGGACCCAGTAACATTAGTTCTGGTCTTGTTCCAAACAACCCTACTTCATCATCATATAAACCACCAACTAGGACTGAATGGGATACGTTGTTTCAACCGTTCTTTGATGAATTCTTTACTCCTCTCCAACCATTGTTGCTCCAGAACCTGAGGTAATAGCTCCGGTAACCGAAGTTGTTGCTCCAGCAACCGTTGCACAATCAGATATATCTGCACCTAATGGTCAAGATATACCTTCAACAAGTAATTCTCAACCAACACATGTTTCAACTACCCATGTCATGCCTAATGATGATGAAGAGGATGATGATGATCACGATTTGGAATTCGCTCAAATGCGTGAACTTCCATTCTTTGGTGTACCAATTCCCGCCTCTAATCAAGCCGGGTCACCCACCTCAGAAGAAGCTCCAACTACGGTTTACTCCAATCCACGGATTCGTGAACATGACAGCAAGTGGACAAAGGATCATCCTATAGATTCTATTATTGGTGACCCTAATCGTCCGGTATCCACACGAAGTCAGTTACAAGAAAGTGCATTGTTTTGTCACTTTGATGCTTTTCTCACTGAAGTTGAACCTAAGACATGGCAACAAGCTTTTACTCAATCCTGTTGGATGGAAGCTATGCAAGAAGAACTTAACAAATTCATACGTCTTGATGTTTGGGAACTTGTCCCATGCCCGGATCAAGTGCAGTTACTCACTTTGAAATGGGTTTACAAGGTGAAACTCGATGAGTTAGGCGGAATATTGAAGAACAAAGCTCGACTAGTAGCTCGTGGATACAAGCAATTATTGGGCATCGACTTTATGGAATCCTTTGCACCTGTTGCCCGTTTGGAAGCTATTCGACTATTCCTCGCTTATGCAGCCCATATGAATATGATCGTCTATCAGATGGATGTGAAGACGGAATTTCTTAATGGTGAACTCAAGGAAGAGGTCTATGTTCAACAGCCGGATGGTTTTGTGAATCCTAATTATCCTAATCATGTGTATAAGCTTAAGAAGGCTCTCTATGGGTTGAAGCAAGCTCCACGCGCATGGTATGATCTATTATCACAATTCCTCAGCACGCAAGGCTTCGCTAAAGGAAAGGTGGATCCATCGCTGTTCATTCAGAAACGAGGTAAAGATATGATTATGGTACAAATATATGTTGATGATATTATATTTGCAGCCTCGACCCAAACTTTATCGGATGAGTTTGGGACACTCATGTCTTCCAAGTTTAAGATGTCAATGATGGGCAAGGTATCATTCTTCTTAGGTCTTCAGATATCTCAGAGTCCCAGAGGCATCTTTATCAATCAATCCAAGTATGCCCTTGAATCGCTTAAGAAATACAAGATGGAATCTTGCGACCCCGTAGATACTCCAATGGTGGAACGAACTAAGCTTGATGCAGATCCTCATGGAGTTGCCGTTGATCCGACACTTTATCGTGGAATGATCGGTACTCTTCTGTATATCACAGCCAGTCGACCTGATCTTCAGTTTTCTATATGTATGTGTGCCAGGTATCAAACTAGGCCTACTGAGTTACACTTAGCTACTGTTAAAAGGATCTTTCGATATCTTAAAGGAACCATTAATCGGGGACTTCGGTATTCGAAGGACTTTTCTATTGCACTAATGGCATATGCAGATGCGGATAACGCGGGTTGTCAAGATACAAGGCGTAGCACGAGTGGAACTTTGCAACTACTAGGAGATCGACTAATCAGTTGGGCATCGAAAAGGCAGAAAAGCGCTGCAATTTCAAGTACGGAAGCAGAATACATAGCTATGTCCGGTTGCTGTGCTCAAATTCTTTGGATGAGATCGCAGTTAACCGACTATGGTCTAGGTTTCAACAAGATTCCGATGTACTACGACAACAAGAGTGCAATTGCCTTATGCTGCAACAACGTTCAATTCTCCCGGTCGAAGCATATTGACATTCGCTACCATTTCATCAAGGAGGAAGTGGAAAATGGAGTAATAGAGCTTTACTTTGTCCGATCTGAGTATCAATTGGCGGATATTTTCACGAAGGCTTTAGATCGCGCTCGAATTGAATTTTTGGCCGACAAGCTAGGAATGAGAACCTTCTCGCCTGAGACTCTAAAGGAACTAGCAGATGAAGCGAAAGAATAGTCTTGGTAAAACTATTCTCCGTATCCTTGGTGATCATTTGTATATATTGTTTATATTTTTATCCACAAAAGCAAAATACAAAAATATAAAACCATATAAAAACCATAAAAATTGAAAAATCTAGAAAAATCCAAAAATATTTTTACTTTATTTTTCTAAGGCATGTCTTTTGGTACGATAATATTTACGGCCTTAGAAATGTTGATTAATATCGACACGGCGCCCTAAATAGAGTTTGTACAAAAGTTGTAAATATTTCATAAAACATGCCTAAATGGCTTGTAGTTATTTCAGACTGCAACCCGGTTTTCATATTGAAGTCAAGTATTTCTTATGAAAGCTTTGGCTCACAACGGGAATTAATTTTCTCGGGCAAGGTTTACTTTAAAACCTTGTAAGGGATCAAGTTTACTTTATAACTTGGTCTAACAAAAATCTATGTACGCCTCAGTGCATTTATTTGTTAAAACAAGAGAAGTCTTGTTTTTATGAAGCTATCATCTCTACAACCATGCTATCTACAATTGGTATCTACATACTCGACTATGCGACTACTAAACCGACGACTACAGCTCTTTCGATAGAACACGGGTCAACAATTGAGGGGGAGCAATTGTCAAGCATTCAGAATCTTTGATGCCGAACGTGCCAAGCTCACTAACTGGTGTCAAGACAACAATACCAATCGTACACGTGGTGTCAAGAGATGACTACAGACGTGACGAGGCGACCAACATATGCTGACAAGAACCATTTGATCTTATCATATGATGTTCTCATCTATCAGGTCCAACCTTGTCAATTCTTTTCTAATATGGTGAATATGTGATCATGTTACAAATCGGTATCATATCTCATACGTTTGATATCATGAAGATAAAATGGACTTGCATTTTTCTTCCCAAAACCTTTGTTAAAACTTCATTAAATCAATTGATATTAAAAACATCGATTGGGTTAATATTTTTAATATGGGGGAGAAAATGTGATTTAATATGGGATATTATCACAAATGGTTTGACTTAATGTGCCGGCTCATCCCGACATGTGCAAAATGTTTTCGAATATCGTGGCATATGTTAAGGGGGAGCAAAATGGATTTGCATATCAAAATGGATTTTCATGGTGACATATACTTACCCAAACCTCATTTAATTCACGACGATGAAGATTGTGGTGACATAAGGATGGTAGGATAGGTTAAGTCCTATGATTCTTCCAGAACCGGAGGAATCTTCCCAAGGACATTCCATAGCTAGAAATAGTAGTCCTTAGGAAAGTTGGAGAAAGATTGTGAACGTAGCTGAATGCCGACCAAGTACTTAAGTTAGCATTGGAACAATCACAACAAGGTGCTAGTTATGACGTATTGGTAAGCATTGAAGGGGTTGAAGAATGAAAAAGAATTGTAAAGATAAAGGGTGTAAAGAAAGAAGCCCTCCTTACAACTTTAGGCAGAAACCGGGTCAATACATATGCTATTGAGATCATTGTTAATGATTCTTGATATTGAAGACAGACATCATGGACACAGTGATGCAATGCACAACCCATCCCAGCTAACTCAGATATCTCTCAAAAGGTATTTGTTTTAATCACACGGAGACAACACGTTATCTATTAATTTATTCACTCCGAATAAATTGGTATTGAAAAGGTGGCACTCCTCTCCAGCCTCCGATCACTAAAATCCAAAATGCACGATCGAGTCTAGAGCCATTTGAGATCATCAAATATCTCATTAGGACACACTTTCATAATTCCTTGCTTCTTCACACACTGTGAAAAGTAAGATCTTAAGAGTCCTACGCAAAATCTTCATGATCTTGCCTGAACATCCGAGTAATACGAAAGTATTTACAATGAAGATGGAAATCCTTCTTGAGCGAATATCAAAAAGCTCATGGTAGGTGACTTGTGCGATTCTTTATGAATCAAACTTGTGATAACTGGAAAGCAACAGTGGTTTAATTCTTAACTGAATTTAAACACGTTCCAGGCCTCTACGCAATATCTTAGTGATCTTGCCAGAACACTCAGAGTGATACCTTAGTGTTCACAGTGATGAGTGGAAATCCTTCTAGTGTTAACCTCAAACAGCACTTGGTAGGTAACTTGCAAGATTCTATACGAATCAAGCTCGTGACAACTGGAAAGCAACGATGGTACGGTTCTTAATTGAATTTCACTTGTTCCAGGAACATGAATTGACGGCTTCAAATCATGCGGATATTATTATCCAAATGATTCACTCTTTATGTTCGCAGTCAGTTTTGGACGGTCGAATAAAGAGAACGGGTTTACCCGCGAAATCCTGTCAGGAAGTTACTTAATTGAAACTATCCGTCACGGGTACGATATCTAATATCGTCCAACGGTCTTCACCGACCGGAGGTAAAATGCTACCGATTTAGAATGAAATGTTCAAAGCCATTTCGTTCGTGTCTACTTATGTTGCGGCATTTGAAGACGGTGGCGTTGCGGAATCCAAGAAGAAGTCGTCCCTGCATGCTTATACTTTATGCACTTAATATATCATCTAATTCAAGAAAGCCTAAAAGTTAAGTCTTCCGCTGTATCGAACTCTGAAGCTTTCAAGAATTACGAAGGTATAAGTATGTGGGACATGGTGTCACGAAGAGGCGAAGATCACAAGTGATGGATGCACAAGATCAAGGCAAGAGATTAATGCTAAAGATTGATATCAAAGATCACATCAGCATGTTCACCAGAAAAGAAAAAGAAAAGAAAGACGAAGACTACGAGCTCAAGACAAACATAGTATGCTAGGTTTATTTCATTATTGTAACTCGAGTAACGCCCTTGTTTGGAGTGACCTCCCTTAGGGGGAGATTGTTGGACATACGTTTTACGTATTAAGAAGGATCGGTCACTCCAACGATAGTCCATGTAATAGCTCGTAGTTTAGTTAACTTTATTTATTTATCAAACAAGAACAAGCCTAGCCTACAACATGTGTAGGCCGGCCCAAATGTAAGCCCAAGCCTATGACAAGGGCTTGGTTATATAAACCCTCTCCTTAGATGGAGAGGGTGTGTGGTTTCATAATTTTTCACATAGTTCTTCTTACTTTCTCTCTCTAGCTTTGTGTGAAATCCACCATCTCTCTATCTCTTTCTCTCTCTAAAAACATAAGCAAGATTTACAATCCTACAGGTACAACAAGAGTTGCTGTAAACCCATGAATGGGTGCAACCAGAAGTTTTGGTAAACCCTATTTATTTTAAATAGAACACAAGGGACCCGATTGTATGCTTAGATGAAAGTTATTACATAATTTAGCGTACAGCCTTAAAAAGACCCACATCCCATCATGAATTGTTAATCGAAAGAACGCTAATACTATGGATAGATCTATCGGGGTGACGCCCAGTCCGATGCGATTAGCTATCGCAATGTGTAGTGAAGCACATGTGTATTGGAGCACATCGGATGCATTAGTATGAGATAAATATACGCACTTGGCTGGTGTGTTGGTGGGCTGAAATAGATATATGTTAACGTTCAATGTCATGAGGCTTATGTAATAACACCGATAATTATGTCCGTACAACATAATTGTCTTTCGATGAATTATTAACCATGAAAGGTTATTCATAATACTTGTGTTCGATTTTTATACAAAAAACTCTATAGATTCACTCAGCAATTTTGTTGACTTTTTAGCATGTTTTATCTCAGGTCCATAAGGAAGGCACTCAAGGAAGGCGGTTTCGTGAAGCTTGCTTATTTAAAATAACTCTGGCCCGCTTTTCTAAAACATATCCATTCAAATAACTTTTATCATTTATTTTGTTTTAAACATTAAATTATCTGGGACCATGTGAAAAGTTTTGTCGTTTAATGAATGAATGGATGTTTTTATTAAAACGACTCGTTTTGATCCGTTTTCTACGATTATGAGCTTGAATCATGTAAGTAACACCCAATGACCCTTCCGCTAAAGTGACCCGATTTGAGAGTGTTACATGGATGATGCTTATGAACAACATTTAATTGAGAAAGAAAAGATTTTGTTCGAATATGACCGATTCTTGGAACATATAGTGTCTCTTGAAGTGATGCAAGTTGTTACTATTGAATTTGTTTTTGAGATGACATCTGCTATGAATAAATGTGATGATGTGCATGATATTTCTATGAATATTGTTGAACCTGTGAATAATGTAGATAATAATTCTTCTCACGAATCTAACGCTAAATTTTTAAAGCTTCAAGATTCTTATAACTCACTTTCAAAACGTTTTGATGAGCTTCAACAACATTGTATATCTCTTGAAATTGAAAATCAATCCAAAAATGAAACTCTTTCAAAAACAAATGATTGTGAAAACTCCGTTGAGACTAGTGACAAGATGATTCAGGTGGTTCAGGCATTAGAGGAAGAAATTATGAGACTTAAGAGAGAATCAATGACAGAGAAATTGGAACTAGAGGCTGCAGAGATTAAAAATCATACCCTAGAAGATAGAATTACTTCTATGCTAGGGGAGTTTGATAAAGTAAAGTAGGGTTTTTCACAAATTTATGGTTCGTTAGAAGAACGCTTCACTATTAATGCGGCAAAGCAAAAGTCACTTGTTGAACAACTGAATCATAAGTGTGAGGAAATCTCTGACTTAAATATTCAACTCATAGACAAAAACATGGTTTTGGCTGAGTTAAAGGAGACACTTCAACTCAAAGGACAAGAAGTTGTTGATAACCCAGCTACAATCTCTGCCCCGACCTCTAGTGCTCCAAAAACCAACAAGGTGGTGATCACTAAGAACCCATACAATAAGAACAATCCACTATCATATAAGTTATATATGAAGCATGCAGTTAAGCACGCAGATCTTGCTAGGGATATGGTAGATGATCTCTATAAACTTGATCCTATGAATAGTCACTATTACTATGCTCATGCTTACATTGAGAGGGTACAACAATGCTTAGAGCATTTGAATTACATAGGACAACCGGGTTCTGCACCACTTAAACAACAAACAACCACCATTGCCATAACTCCATTCAATAAGAATTCAGGATCTAAGCCTATATTAAACACACCCATCTGTTGGGAATAAAATATAGCCAATCCACTTGAACGCTGACAAGAAGAAAACAAGCGTTGATAAGAAGAAAACAAATGCTGATAGATCAAGCGTTGACAAGAAGTCAAGCGTTGATAGGTTGAAGACAAGCACTGATAGAAAGATATGGTATACGCGTAGTTTGTTTCTAGATTACTTCTAGTAAAGATAGGATCAACAATGTATTTTCTATATTTATCTTTACCTAGAATAGTTGATACGTAGACTCTTGTACAAGGCTTGTTATGTATATAAAAGAAGACCTTTAGGTTATTGTTCAATATAAGTCATTCGTACGTAAAACACTTTCTTTGTAAGCAAGTTCGATTCAATCAATCAAGTGAAAGTTTGTTTTACATCCTTTGTGTGTTCTTGTTTAAGTGTTAATTCCGCATAACACTTGAATTACTTTATACATAAACAAAGTTTCTCTACGTGTTAATCTTGATTTAATCTCGTTAACACAAAGCTAATCGATCTAAGTTTGGGATCAACACCATCAAGGCTAAATCAAAATCTGTCACTAATGTTCCCTTGGCTTCTACAGGAGTAATTGTATCTACTAAGGCTAAAGGATCTCAAGACAAGAAGAATAGGGTCAAGTCTTCCACTAGTAGGACTGCGAAGAAGAAAGTAGAAGTTCACCCTAGGAATGTTATTTTAAATTTGAATAAAAAGAATCATGTAACTAAGACTAAAGGCCCTGCGTCTGTGCAGTAGCCTAAGCAAAATGTGAATTCTAATTTGCGATGTTGGAATTGTAATGAATGCATGTTTTCTCAGCGTCATGATTTATGCCTTTTTGATCACGTGAATGAAATGTATGCAATTAGTGTTAACATCATAAGATTCAAAGCTAAAAAGGAGGTGATCCGGAGGTCGGGGAGGATAAAAGTAATGTTTAGACATTTTTAGAGAGAGAAAGTAAAGTTTGAATGTAGTGTGTGTATTTAGAGAGAGAAAGTGAAATACACAAATAGAAAAACCTCACCCCTCCATGGAAGTATGAAGGGGTATATATAGGCTAGACAAGAGGTCACTTTGACAACATGTCAATAGTAGTCCCTCCACGTTTTGTCTATCTGAATAAAATGTAATTCCGTAAATGGTGCCCACATTTTAGGGCTAACAATTAGGAACAATCTTGAATTGATTCCAACGGGGAAGAAATTCACCCAAGTTGGTTGGCAATGGAAACCCACTGGTAGGACCTTCACTGCTAATGGAACTATGTGCCCTTTAACTAGGATCACATCCACAGAAGTTAGGTCTCAACGTCCTTTAAATAGGAACACCACCACTAAAAAATGGAAAAAGCGCCCTTTAACTAGGTCTGCCCCCACTATTGTGCCTACCAATGAAGAAGTACCTCAGGATCTTAGACAACTAGAATCTAAGCCGGCATCTAGGAAGAAAAATTGGAAGCCTAAGAATTCTTCGGCTAGAAAATCTAAGATAATTATATCTGTACCTGCTAACACAGAGGAACTACTAGATTCCGATACATCGTCTTTGTCTGGTGATATTTTCAGCTGGTCCAAATCATCCTCTGGTACTTGGACTCTGGATGCTCAAAGCATATGACCGGAGATCGCTCAATGCTCAGAAATTTCGTCAGCAAGTTTCTAAGAACGGTTAAATTCGGCACAACCATATTGCGAAGATCATGGGTTATGGTGAATACCAAATTGGAAATGTTAAGATTTCAAGGGTATATTATGTGGAGGAACTTGGTCACAATTTATTTTCAGTGGGATAATTTTGCGACTCAAACCTTGAGGTTGCTTTTCGACAACATACTTGCTTTATTCGCGATCTTGCAAGAAATGATTTGTTAAAAGGTTCTCGAGGGGATAATCTCTACACACTGTCCATTCAAAACATGATGGCCGCCTCTCCTGTATGCCTTCTCTCTAAAGCATCTAAGACCAAGTCATGGTTGTGGCATCGCCGGTTATCTTATCTTAACTTTGATGCTATAAACCATTTGGCTAAACACGAACTCGTTCGTGGTCTTCCAAAACTTAAATTCGACAAGGATCATTTATGTTCCGCGTGTTCTTTGGGGAAAAGCACCAAGAAATCATACAAACCTAAAGCTGAATACACCAACAAGAACCACTGTATCCTTTGCACATGGATCTTTGCGGGCCAATGCGTACTGCTAGTGTGAGTGGTAGAAAATACATCCTCGTCATGGTGGATGATTTCTCAAGGTTTACATGGGTAAAGTTATTAGCAACCAAGAATCAAGCACCAAATTATATTATTACCTTCTTAAAAATGATCCAAGTACGTCTTAATGCTACTGTTCGCCGCATTCGCACTGATAATGGAACTGAGTTCGTTAATCAAACTCTACGAGACTATTATGAAGAGGTCGGTATTTCATATGAAACTTATGTTTCTCGTACTCCACAACAAAACGGTCTCGTGGAAAGACGTAACCGTACACTAATGGAAGCTGCTAGAACTATGTTGATTTATGCGAATGCTCCTTTATTCTTATGGGCTGAAGCAGTGGCAACCGCATGTTATACCCAAAACCGCTCCATCATTCGTAAGTGCCATGGAAAAACTCCATATGAGCTACTTCATGGACATAAACCTGATATTTCATTTCTTCATGTGTTTGGTGCATTGTGTTATCCAAATACTAACAGTGAGAATTTGGGCAAACTTCAACCGAAGGCTGATATTGGAATTTTCATTGGTTACTCACCCGCATAGAAAGCTTACCGAATTTATAACCATCATCTTGGCAAGATAGTAGAAACTTTGGATGCCGATTTTGATGAGCTGACAGAGATGGCTTCTGAGCAACACAACTCTGAACCCGCACTTCATGTGATCGGTACCGGTACGATTAGTTCCGGATTAACTCCCAACAATCCTACTTCTCCATCATTTATACCACCTACAAGGCCTGAGTGGGATGAGTTATTTGAACCTATGTTTGATGAATTCTTTGATCCACCTAGTGATGATTCTCCAGCACCTGCAGCAGTAGCTCCGATTCCATAAGTTGTTGCTCAAGATAATGGAAATCAGTCTGAGGCATCTACTGTCACTATTGAAGCAGATGTCCCATCCCCCACTAATTCACAAACTACACCTGAATCATCACCCCCACTTGTTCCTAATGATGTTGAAGAGGATCACTATGATCACGATGTGGAAATTGCTCACTTACAAGAGCTTCCTTTCTTTGTTTCACAAATACCTGAAAACCCTCACGGTGCGTCTACCTCAGAGGAAGCTCCTGCAATCGTTCACTCCCGACCACCACGGATTGAAAATCACAACACCAAATGGACAAAGGATCACCCAATCCAAATTATTATTGGTGACATCGATCGACCATTCCTAACACGCCACCAACTCCAAGAACATGCATTATATTGCTACTTTGATCCATTTCTTTCTGACATTGAACCTAAAAATTGGCAACAAGCTATGACAAAATCATCTTGGATTGAAGCCATGCAAGAGGAACTTAATGAATTTCAGCGTCTTGAAGTGTGGGAATTAGTTCCTTTACCCAACAACATTGAAATCCTTACATTGTTGTGGGTATATAAGGCAAAACTCGATGAGTTGGGTGGAGTGTTAAAGAACAAAGCTAGATTGGTTGCTAGAGGTTGCAAACAAGCTTTGGGTATTGACTTTGAAGAATCCTTTGCTCCTGTTGCACGATTGGAGGCGATTAGACTATTCCTTGCCTATCCTGCTCACATGAACTTGATCATCTACCAAATGGATGTTAAGACGACATTTCTTAATGGTGAATTAAGGGAAGATGTCTACGTAAACCAGTCGAATGGATTCGTCAACTCGGAGTATCCTAATCACGTGTACAAGCTCAAGAAGGCTCTTTATGGGTTGAAAGAAGCTCCCCGCGCGTGGTACGATCTCCTATCGTCTTATCTTATCTCGAAAGGCTTCTCCAAAGGCAAAGTGGACCCAACATTATTTATTCTCAAGGAGGACAACGACATGATACTTGTACAAATTTATGTTGATGATAATATTTGCTGCCACTAATCAAAGACTGTCTGACCATTTTGAGAAAATCATGTCCACACGTTTTAAGATGTCAATGATGGGAAAATTTTCATTTTTCTTAGGGTTGCAAATTTCTCAAAATCCCAGAGGCATCTTCATTAATCAATCCAAATTTGCTCTTGAATCATTAAAGAAGTATCAGTTTGAAGATTGTGACCCCGTGGATACTCCAATGGTGGAGAGATCCAAGTTATATGAGGATAGGGAAGGGATAGCTGTCGATCCTAAACTTCACTGTGGAATGATCGGTATCTCTATCTGACTGCTAGCAGGCCTGATTTGCAATTTGCTATATACATGTGTGCCCGGTATCAGGCTCGGCCTACCGAAAAGCACATACATGTTGTGAAAAGGATCTTTCGGTATCTTAAAGGAACACTTCATCATGGTCTGTGGTATCCGAAGGATTCCTCTATTGCACTAATATCATATGTAGATGCGGATTATGCTGGGTGTCAAGATACTAGACGTAGCACTTCTGGCAGTGTGCAACTTCTTGGAGATAGACTGGTTAGTTGGGCATCCAAAAGGCAGAAAAGCACTTTTATATCAAGTACAGAGGCTGAATACATTGCTATTTCCGGTTGTTTTGCTCAAGTTCTTTGGATGAGATCACAATTAACTGACTACGGTCTTGGATTCAACAAAATTCCGATGTACTGTGACAACAAAAGTTTAACACCCCCAAATTACATTGCGCAACGGAAATACACAATTGGGTGCTAAATACAAACATTATTACACAAGACATTTTGAACAAACTCAAAATGATAAATTTGAAATATAAAAGAATATAATTTAACCACTGTCTAAAACTTTCAATCCCAAGTAAAACAATTTCAGAAATATCAGAGTAATATTTAGGTCCCCCAAAGACTTTATCAAATTCACAAACACTTTACCAAAGTACTCGACCGTACATTATTATTTTTATGACAAAAGGGAAAGAAATCCATTTTAGACCAATCACCACAAAAGCAATCCCGCAATCCTTCTCCAGCAAGCTCCGCAATTCATAAACTTCAATCACCTGAAATACATGCTTAAAATCATCAACACAACGGTTGAGCGAGTCTATAGGTTTTACAAATCAAAATTGAACACAAGAGAAAAATCAATCAAGATCATTTAATAGAATTGCTGATCATTACAATCTATTAGTCAGGCATTCTGGTATATAGCAATAGCTATTGAATTGTATTAAGCTCATGACACCGACCCCTTAACTTAGTCACCCACGCCTAAAGCCGGCATGACTAGATGAAATTCCAGTGCCCCTACTAGGGTATCATTTGCAAGAATACCAATTCTCATTCTCGTAAAATTATCCTCCCAGCGGGTTACTCAGCGTAAAGCCCTGGTCTCAGATAGGGTCGTCAGCCCAATAGTACTATTATTAGAATAAGCGGCTATTCCCAACTCACAACATCAAGTCACAAGATAGTTAACGGCTCATGAATTTAGGGTCTTTTGCAAATTAGGTACTTATACAATTCAAAACAACAAAGGCAACAAAGCAACATTTGGGTCCAAACAATCAATCATGACTTGTGTTCATTTTACTTTCAAATAGCATGTATCCCCCTCGCGGATTTTAAAATCATTCAAAATAATTACAAAAGCGAGGCTATAGACTCACCTGGAGTAATAGAAGTAGTAAGACGATATTCGACGATAGTTAATGCCCGATAAACACAAAAACCGCAACCTATCAAATAAGGCGCGTTCATCAATAGTAAACTTGAAAAATAAATCATACATAAAAATATCAAACTCAAACGCATAAAGTCACGATAAACTCGAGAGAAAATGATATAAATAACTTCATTATACTTTACTACACATTTACTTAACCATTTTACACTTTTTACAAAGTCCGCCGGTACATACTACATGTACTAGCTTATTTTACCCCTTTTAAACTTGTCAACCGTTTATGAAATGACTCGATAAACTAGGTTACTATATATAGAAAGTCCTCTTACAAGTTTATCAAATGAAATTACTTTTAAGGTACTTTATTCAACTCATTTTCAAACTATTAAATCCGGACAGATTTACGTTAATTTTTCATACAACCGTTTTAAATTATTTAAACGACTCCGTTTACAAAACCGACACTCGGGTTTTAAAGTAAACTCAACCTATAAAATAAACACCTCATTATCAGTAGGTTACATTTTAAAAAACATCCATTTAGAGTCCCAGAGATTCGATCCAAATATCGACAACAACTATTTGTAGTGCCTATACTCGTCTCCCGGTACATGATCATTCAAAACATCATAACTTCGCGCTCGTTTGGAGCAAGAAGCTCTACCTTATATCAAATCGAAGCTAAGAAAATTATTTACAACCCTAGGCTATAAGTTAAGCCATTTTCAAAACATAAAAATTCGGATTTTACACTTTACTTACTGTTATAAAATGACTATAAAAATCTTGTACAAAATCAACTTTTTGATAAAAACCAACCATAGAAATGGTCATTTCTATACCCTAATATCATCATACATCAACCATAACATCAAAATCATGATCAAAATAAAAATCTTTAGATCAAAATGAAGTTTTAAGAAGATCTTTAGCAAGAATCACCATGGATCATCATGAAAATGCCATGCATGATCATAGCTCCTACCTACCAACATCAAGAAAAAAAAATGTGCTTGCATGTAAGAAATTCCTACACCAAAATGATCCTTGATCAAATACAAGATTTGGTCTATGCTTGGTTTAGCTTGAATCAACCTAAAACGTGAGTTAAAATTGAAATTTGAATGGATTTGGGGTGTGTTGAGGGTTTCGGCAAAACAAGAGAACAAGAGAGAGAAGTGGAAGATTTTTGTGAGTGGAAAATGATGTGTGTGTATTTGTTTTTAGTTTATATATAGTGGGGTAGGGACTAAGGTTGCAATTTAGCAAAAGTTGTGGCTAAAAATGTAAATAGTTAACTAAAAAGCGGGAAAAAACTATTAGTCAATTTTCAAAATATTTACGGGGCTCGGGTTTCATAAAGATACTTTTAAAAATTTAAAACGTACCTGAAAAATAATAATATCGACTCTCGACTCGACTTAATACGAACTTAAAATAAAAACGTCAAAAATATAAACATCGTGACAACAATTGATAAAACATAAAATCTCGGGCATCCGTCGATATCGTGGTCACTAATAATCCTCGCTATTAGTAAAAAGATAAAAATAAGACCTCCAACGTCGGTTTTAAATAAAACCATCAATCGTCATTTCATTCAACTCATCAAAATTTTCAAAGTTATTCGTAAAAATAATATTATATAATATTAAATAAATGACCTCGGTTTTGGGTTGTCACATCCTACCCTCCTAAAAGAGAGCGATGTCCCGACGCTCTGTCCCTCTTATACTCACATCCCATACATCCAGAACAAATGAGAACTCTTTTCCTTAAAGAAATCCTAATGCTTCTTTCACAATTTCAAATTCCACTCCTGGAATACTTGTATCTTCACAATATAATCCTTACTATGTTTCGACCTCATAAGAACTCTTCAAAGTTCTTTCTATGAAAAGCAACTTATCTTCAAGTTGATTTTTTTTCCTTGTTGTTGTTCTGAAAACAAATTTCACCCGTCATAACGACACCTTATGCATAACCACGTTTCCCAATTTCAAACTCCATCGACTTCCTTCGATTGCCAACATAACTCTTCTGACAACTCCTTGTTACTAATAAACGGTCCTTAACCCATACAATCTCATCATTAATTACCAACATTATTTCTAGTTCAGTCATTCAATTCTACCTACATTTCTGCTATACACCAAAAAACTAATCTTATGTCCATAACTCACTATCTTTAACCTTCACAAATTGAAGTTCTTTATGTACCATCAATAGTACAACCTCATTACTAGCATGACAATCATTGTCGTATAAGAATTCCAACAAGGCCTAAGTCAATCGCACACGCACAAGTATACCGTTCGATGTTCGAATCATCCTTTCACTTTGTCTATCAGTCTCTATATAACACACGGTACTCAACTCAACTTTCATCTTTATCCAAACCAAATCGTATCGATTACTTGACTTGTGAGATTCCTTCATCACTAAGTCTCACTCTCTCAACTTAGATATGTTAGGAGTGCTCAATATACCATACTTAACTTGGCGTTACAACAAAATCCTTTCCATAAGTTTAACAAAATGTTGAAACCAATTACCTTGACATCCTTCTCAAATCAGACCACTAACTTAAAATTTCATATCCTTGCTATCAAGCCCACACTTCTTGTCATTACCAAGAATCAAATCTTAAAAGATTTTCCCCTTTCTATCCCTGATAAGTGCATTAGCTACCACATTCGCCTTTCCCGGATGGTACTGAATCTCGTAGTCATAATCACTCACAGTCATAATCACCATCATACTCAAATACTCAAAATATATAACTGGTAATCCTTTACTCATTTCTTTTATCATCCCAGGAAATTTATTATGGAGCAACTTCTATGATCCTTTATCACTACACACTTGATTCCATACAAGTAATATTTCTACCATCTCAAAACAAACATCACAACTACATAACCCTTATGAGACGCATCACAGCAAACTACAAACTATAAATACTTCAGATCCTTTTAACAATGACAACATCGGTGCAGAACACAACTTACCCTTCAGTGTTCAGAATACAACTTCCTCATCTGATAGGGATCAGATCTCTAAACTTAGAATTTAGATGTATAAGTGGGACTCACGCACCCAATTCTTCTTAATCAGCTTAATCAACGGTTTAACAATCAGTGAAAACCTTTCGATAAACCTCCGATTATTCCCAGCTTAAACCAAGGAATTAACAGATTCCCGTCAGCGTCGTTGGTACCGACCAATCCTTAATCATTTCAATCTTGAAAAGATCTTCACGAATACCTTTGTTGTCAAACAACTGCCTTAGAAAATGCAAATATTTCAACTAACATCCACCCATAGGAAACCTTACATACAGTTTCTCTTTTTTTTCAACCATCCCAAAAATTATCCTCATATGTTACTTATGTTCCTTCTTTCCCCTTGGAATAAAATAGAATATCTTCAATAGATATAATGACTAACTCATCCTAATACAACTCACACACATGATTCACCCAGTCCATTAATACGGCAGACACGTTCGTCCATTCCAAAAACATCACTTGCTACTTAAAGTACCCACATCAAGTACGAAAAACAACTATAGGAACATCTTCCTTCCTAACTCTCAGTTAATGATAACCATATCTCAAAGCAATCCTTGAGTACACACTGGATCCAGACAAGTTGCAAAGATCGCACGAATCATCAATCCTCGGTAATGAGTACCGATTCTTGGTTGTCAATTGTTAAACTCTCGATAATCAATACACATCCGAAACAATCCATCTTTCTTTGACAAACAACACAGACGATCATCACTGTGACGAAACTTAATCTAATACATCCTTTATCCATCAATTCTCACAGTTGACCAGATAACTCATTCCACTTTGAAGATGCCAAATGATAAGGCATACAAATACTACTCAACAGAACACAGAAGCACTACACAACGAAACACAGAAGCACTACACCTATCGCTTACAACACTCAATAGACACGAACTCCACTTAATAAGGCGGCAACAACTCTGCAAAACAACGGGAAAAACTTCATAATACTCTCGAATCATTAATAGATCTCTCAAATTCTCCTTAACTACCCTATCACTAATTACCTGTGCTAGGAATACATCACATTCCTCTTCCACATACTTCCTTGTTTCCAGACAAGATACTTCTCAAACGGAAAATTCACTCATCACCTCTCATAGTCAACACTCAGCTTTTGCAGCAAAATCTAAACCAGCAGCTATCAATCTATAATGAAGATTAGTCCAATCTCAAGCATCAGCACTTCACACCACTAACCAATTCATACCAATAATCCACATCCAAAGATTCCAACTCTTTGAGCATCAAGTCGATACTAAACACCTACTTTCCTAAATTCAAGGAACACACTCTTAGTGTAAAACTAACACTAGAAACCTTTCCATCGGTTAACTCCACATCATAGTTTTTTGTCAATCTTATTGACTCTCCATTGATAAAACAACTGAATCTTTACATTTCTACAATTTCTACCTGATCTGAAACCAAACAACATACTGACATAAAGAATCTCAATTAAGAATATACCATTTACAACATTCTGACCTTAAGGTTTGTCAGCATCATTCAAACGTAAACCGGAGCGGCAGCATTCCTATCTTATCAATTTCCTTTTCTTGGACAATTCCTTTGTTTGTATTCTTTCTCACCACGGCTAAAATACATCACTACTCCAGGGATACTAATTCCATCCTCTTGTTCTGCACTTAGCAGCTTTATGACCAGGTTTTCCTAACTCTAGTCGCAATTGTGGAAAATTACCTACATGGTATATAGTACAACAAACACACTCGAGATTTATCTTGTCACTTCCAGACACAGTGGCAGCATGAATTTCCATCATTCCTTCCATGGTTTAAATACTGAATTTGGTTCTGTCTTTGGTTATTGTTATTACTGTAATCCTTACAATTCTGACCTTGATTCGGGTTAGACTTAGCAGATTCCCAGTTTCTCTTATTTTTTCAACAATACTATCTTTCCTAACTTGCACTTTCACGTCCATTAAATCATGCGCCATCTGAACAACTTCATCGAAAGATTTAGGTTAAGAAGAAATAATCTCACTCTTGGTACCACTAGACAATCCCCTAATGTACTGCTTCGTTGTTTTACGGTCATTCGTAAAAGTACCATGGCATAGAAAATATAGCTCAGAAAATTTCCCATTTAGCAGTAATATCATCGTCCCTTAGCACTAATTATCTCAATTCGGGTTCCAACTGTCCTTGTTCCTTCTCGGGACAAATCCTAGCAGTCAATAGTCCTTTCATCACGATCCATACCTTACGATTAGTCACAACTAATCCTAAAGTAGTCACTTAGTATTCCACCATCTTAGTGTACCATCCTGAAATATAGCAGCAGCAAATTTCACCTTATTAGTTTCTGAACACCCGATAATCTCAAAGTACTCTCTATCTTATCAATCCAACTATGCAATTCTAATGCACTACTAATACCACAAAACTGCGTAGAACCACACTTCTGAAAACTAACATAAGTACATTCTCTGGAACTTGCAGAACAGCAGCAACACTATCATCTGGATCAGCAGCATCCTCATTATTGTTAGCAGCATCGCCATTATTTTCAGCAGCATCATCATTATTCTTAGCAGCATCATCATTATTCTCAGCAGCAACTATTGCAGCACCATTATCTCCAACACAATTAACCGCAACATCTTTTAATTCCTGGCAGCACGATCAGCTTCAAGTGCTCTAGCAATAACATGTTCGTTCAAAGTGTTCACAGTAGCAGTTGTTAGTTTTGGCAACATATTTCAAGAAACTTAGTCATGTAGCGATCTACTAATGACAGAAATATGATTCTCCTACTCCTTCTTCCATCATCACAGGAGAAAGAAACATGATAAGTGTACATATCAAGAATAAAGAAGGAATTCTTTATCAGGATGTCTCATGGATACTACATGCACAAACAACACAAACTACAATGGTTCATCAGCCAAAACTCAAAAGAGTTAACAAAGGCACATCATAGATCATAAGGGTAATTTAGATTGCGTTGAGGATTCAACAAGGCAGTGGCAATGTCTGTCACTATAATCATCTACCGAACAAACTTAAAAGATAATAAGTTCCATCACAATGCTACGACACAAGGTTTAAATAAGTACAATCACAAAAGAAAATAAGATACGAAGAAATCCATCAACGATTAGTTCCTTACACAGCAGCTCCTCATCCTCCTTAACATTGTTGCCAGCTTCATCACCCTCGTCTATTCCCCTTTTCACACCTCAAGGTCAAATCCATAACCTGATGGCAGCTCACTCTTAAAATCCAAATACTCACTCATACACGGCAGATCAATCACAAAGCAAAATCTCAGTACGACTTTCAACATTCCTAAGCTTCCAAACTCTACACATGAGACTCCCACTCACTTATCCTTTCAAAACTTACCTACTTCTCTTTAAACCTTTCAATTCAAACACACCATTTCATCACAATCGACCCAAGACTAGCAATCTCATCCATCTTCCAAGTCCTAACAAACTCAAATCTCCACATACCAAATACAACCTTTAAAACCACCTTTTCTTTCACATCAACCCTCTAATCACACCAATTTCAACCACATATCTATCATACATCAACTAATCAAACTTCCTCATACCCGATATAAGTCGCAAGAATTCAGTTGTAAAATCGTTCAACATCTGGTCCACTGTCCCAGACTCTCGGCAGTATATAAGGTCATTATTTAAAATTATATACATATGCATTACATAAAGAAAATTACGATAACAAGTACTCAACGTACTTTCAACAACATCAATACATCATCAAAGTATTTACTTAATAAATACTCTAAAATCAATTCAATTTTAAGGGAAACATCAACTATAAAACAATACAAAACAAATAATCTTACCGGAGCCTTGCGGAGAAGTTGCGTTGCTTTTGTAAAATACTTTCGACACCAAAGTTATAGTTTAGGACATTTTTCAAAAATCGACCTAATTCGCTATAACTAAAAAGCTCTGATTACCAATCTTTAACACCCCTAAATTACATTGCGCAGCGGAAATACATAATTGGGTGCTAAATACAAACGTTATTACACAAGACATTTTGAACAAACTCAAAATGATAAATTTGAAATATAAAAGAATATAATTTAACCACTGTCTAAAACTTTCAATCCCAAGTAAAACAATTTCAAAAAATCAGAGTAATATTTAGGTCCCCCAAAGACTTTATCAAATTCACAAACACTTTACCAAATTACTCGACCGTACATTATTATTTTTATGACAAAAGGGAAAGAAATCCGTTTTAGACCAATCACCACAAAAGCAATCCCGCAATCCTTCTCCAGCAAGCTCCGCAATTCATCAACTTCAATCACCTGAAATACATGCTTAAAATCATCAACACAACGGTTGAGCGAGTCTATAGGTTTTACAAATCAACATTGAACACAAGAGAAAAATCAATCAAGATCATTTAATAGAAATGCTGATCATTACAATCTATTAGTCAGGCATTTTGGTATATTGCAATAGCTATTGAATTGTATTAAGCTCATGACACCGACCCCTTAACTTAGTCACCTACGCCTAAAGCCGGCATGACTAGATGAAATTCCAGTGCCCCTACTAGCGTATCATTTGCAAGAATACCAATTCTCATTCTTGTAAAATTATCCTTCCCAACGGGTTACTCAGTGTAAAGCCCTTGTCTCAGATAGGGTCGTCAGCCCAATAGTACTATTATTAGAATAAGCGGCTATTCCCAACTAACAACATCAAGTCAGAAGATAGTTAACGGCTCATGAATTTAGGGTCTTTTGCAAATTAGGTACTTATACAATTCAAAACAACAAAGGCAACAAAGCAACATTCGGGTCCAAACAATCAATCATGACTTGTGTTCATTTTACTTTCATATAGCATGTATCCCCCTCGCGGGTTTTAAAATCATTCAAAATAATTACAAAAGCGAGGCTATAGACTCACCTGGAGTAATAGCAGTAGTAAGACGATCTTCGACGATAGTTGATGCCCGATAAACACAAAAACCGCAACCTATCAAATAAGGCGCGTTCATCAATAGTAAACTTGAAAAATAAATCATACATAACAACATAAAACTCAAACTCATAAAGTCACGATAAACTCGAGAGAAAACGATATAAATAACTTCATTATACTTTACTACACATTTACTTAACCATTTTACACTTTTTACAAAGTCCGCTGGTACATACTACATGTACTAGCTTATTTTACCACTTTTAAACTTGTCAACCGTTTATGAAACGACTCGATAAACTAGATTACTATATATAGAAAGTCCTCTTACAAGTTTATCAAATGAAATTACTTTTAAGGTACTTTATTCAACTCATTTTCAAACTATAAAATCCGGACAGATTTACGTTAATTTTTTATACAACCGTTTTAACTTATTTAAACGACTCCGTTTACAAAACCGACACTCGGGTTTTAAAGTAAACTCAACCTATAAAATAAACACCTCATTATCAGTAAGTTACATTTTTCAAAACATCCATTTAGAGTCCCCGAGATTTGATCCAAATATCGACAACAACTATTTGTAGTGCCGATACTCGTCTCCCGGTACACGATCATTCAAAACATCATAACTTCGCGCTCGTTTGGAGCTAGAAGCTCTACCTTATATCAAATCGGAGCTAAGAAAATTATCTACAACCTAGGCTATAAGTTAAGCCATTTGCAATAGATAAAAATTCGGATTTTACACTTTACTTACTGTTATAAAATGACTATAAAAATCTTGTACAAAATCAACTTTTTGATAAAAACCAACCATAGAAATGGTCATTTCTATACCCTAATATCATCATACATCAACCATAACCTCAAAATCGTAATCAAAATAAAAATCTTTAGATCAAAATGAAGTTTTAACAAGATCTTTAGCAAGAATCACCATGGATCATCATGAAAATGTCATGCATGATCATAGCTCCTACCTACCAACATCAAGAAAAAAAATGTGCTTGCATGTAAGAAATTCCTACACCAAAATGATCCTTGATCAAATACAAGATTGGGTCTATGCTTGGTTTAGCTTGAATCAACCTAAAACTTGAGTTAAAATTGAAATTTGAATGGATTTGGGGTGTGTTGAGGGTTTCGGCAAAACAAGAGAACAAGAGAGAGAAGTGGAAGATTTTTGTGAGTGGAAAATGATGTGTGTGTATTTGTTTTTAGTTTATATATAGTGGGGTAGGGACCAAGGTTGCAATTTAGCAAAAGTTGTGGCTAAAAATGTAAATAGTTAACTAAAAAGAGGGAAATAACTATTAGTCAATTTTCAAAATATTTACGGGGCTCGGGTTTCATAAAGATACTTTTAAAAATTTAAAACGTACCTCAAAAATAATAATATCAACTCTCGACTCGACTTAATACGAACTTAAAATAAAAATGTCAAAAATATAAACATCGAGACAAAAATTGATAAAACATAAAATCTCAGGCATCCGTCGTTATCGTGGTCACTAATAATCCTCGCTATTAGTAAAAAGACAAAAATAAGACCTCCAACGTCGGTTTTAAATAAAACCATCAATCGTCATTTCATTCAACTCATCAAAATTTTCAAATTTATTCGTAAAAATAATATTATATAATATTAAATAAATGACCTCGGTTTTGGGTTGTCACAAAAAGCGCCATTGCTCTATGCTGCAACTACGTTCAACACTCTCGGGCAAAGAACATTGACATTCGCTACCATTTCATCAAAGAGCAAGTGGAAAATGGAGTGATCGAACTGTATTTTATCAACACTGAGTATGAGCTGGCGGATATATTCACAAAGGCCTTAGATCGAGGACGTATCGAGTTTTTGATCGAAAAGCTAGGCATGAAATCATTCTCACCAGCGACACTTAAGGAGTTGGCAGAAGAATCTGCAGAATAGTGGTGGTAAACTATTATAGAGTATCCTTTTCTTGTGATCTTGTATATTATCGTATATATTTAAACCACCAAAAGAAAAATACAAAAATTTAAAACATACAAAAACCATAAAAAATATAAAATCAAGAAAATCCAAAAATATTTTTCATTTTAAATCAGACATGTCTTTTAGTACGGTAATATTTACGGCCTTAGAAATATCGATTAAAATTGACACGGCGCCATATATAGAGTCCGTATAAAAGTTGTAAATATTTTAAAACATGCCCATATGGCTTGTAGTTATTTCAGACTCCAACCCGCTTTTCGCATTAAAGTCACGTATTTGTTACGAAAACGTTGGCTCACAATGGGAATTAATTTTCTCAGGTATGGTTTACTTTAAAACCATACAAGGGATCAAGTTTACTTTATAACTTGGTCTAACACAAATCTGTGTACGATTCAGTGCACTTATTTTGTAAAAATAAGAGAAATATTCTTGCCACCAAGAATCGTTTTTTAATCATTAAACAGAAAATGCTTTCATCAGTATTCGACTTCTTAAACAAAGACTACAGCTCTTTAAATAGAAAACAAGTCTGTATTTAAGGGGGAGGAAATGTCAAATTATTTTCATCATCAATCGATCTTCAAAAGTAGTTCAGAACAATTAATTGGTTATATGTTAAATGGTGAATTATTCTTCCAGTGTATTCTTTGTGCTTCGTGATTTTTCGTAATTCATGTGACTCGGTATTAGGTTTTTTCGTGATTGATGTGTGTTACGACATAGGAGTTCAATTACGTTGCTTGGATTGTATGTGTTTAAATATGATAGTCACCAAAAGAAAACAGACGAAAATAGGAGGACTAAAAATGCAAAAAGGGAAAATGTTTAGATTTGACCTAAGTCAAATAAATTAAAACCGCCCCCTCTTTCTTTTCTTTTTCGTTTCTATCTTCTCTGTTTAACACATACACAAACCACAACCATTGCCGCCATTGATTTGTTTCCTCAAGCTTTTATTTGATCTAATCTACTAAAAACATCAAAGGTAAACATGTTCTTATCTAATTTAGCTTATGATTTCTCTGTTTCGTCGCTTAATTAATCAATCCTAAATCTCAAGTTAGGGTTTATGGATCTCATAGGTTAATTGATAAAGGGATTTTGTATGCGATTAGCTTTAGAACATCGATGCTTTGTTTAGGATGCGTTAGATTTAATCACTTTTGCCCTATGAATCATAACTATTTGAGATTGAGGATGATCATGAAACCTGTCAAAACCGTTTATCCAAAAAAATCTGTGTTC
Organism: Glebionis coronaria; assembly: GCA_025667525.1. Classification (NCBI taxonomy): domain Eukaryota; kingdom Viridiplantae; phylum Streptophyta; class Magnoliopsida; order Asterales; family Asteraceae; genus Glebionis; species Glebionis coronaria. Next base: position 972,139 of record CM046880.1, read on the forward strand.
TCCGAAAAAGTTGAATTTTTCCGAAAAAATGCCATTTATCCGAAGAAACATGGTTTTTCCGAAGAAAAGCAATTTAACTAAAGAATGTGTTTTTATCCGAAAACCTTGAAACTTTTCCGAAAAAATGCCATTTATCCGAAGAAACATGATTTTTCCGAAGAAAATCAATTTATCCGAAGAATGTGTTTTTATCCGAAAAACTTGCACTTTTCCGAAGAAATGGCTTTATCCGAAGAATTATTATTTAGATACTTGATTTTTCTGAAGATACTGAGTTATCCGAAGAAATGTCATTTATCCGAAGATTCATGATTTTTCCGAAGATATCATGTTATCCGAAGAATTATTATTTATCCGAAGATTCATGATTTTTCCTAAGATACTGAGTTATCCGAAGAAATATCATTTATCCAAAGATTTATGATTTTTCCGAAGATGTCATCATTATCCGAAGAATTATTATTTATCCGAAGATACATGATTTTTCCGAAGATACTGAATTATCCGAAGAAATGTCATTTATCTGAAGATTCATGATTTTTCCGAAGATACTGAGTTATCCGAAGAAATGTCTTTTATCCGAAGAAGTTCTGTTATCTGAAAATGTCCATTTTTTCCGAAAAAGGTTGTTTTATCTAAAAAAGTCTTTTTATCCAAAAATGTTCATTTTTCCGAAAAAGATTGTGTTATCCGAAAAAGTTGTATTTATCCGAAAAATGGCATTTATCCGAGGAAATTTTATTTTTCGAAGATGTTGCTTTTATCCAAAGAATGTGGATTTATCCGAGGATGGTGTATTGTTTGTTGTCTATAGTATATGTTTGACTTGCTTAGGTAGATACATCATGATATATATATTTGGGTATATCATTCTTGTATGTTTGTTCGTCTTAAGCAGAAAACATGTCTCAACTTACCGCGCAACAAACCAAAGCTGATCAGGCACTTGTCGACGTCAAAGCTCTAAAGTTTATACCAAATAACTTTCGACTGAAAGAAGACAAAGAAGATTCTACCTCAGCTCACTATGCTTTCAAAGTAGCCACATACATTCTTGATCGAACTCCAATAAAGAAGGCTTTATGGGGTACGGATTCGGTTCCAAATGATTATATGTATGAATTTTGGGCTTCAAAGAAACGGCTATCAGACAGAAAGCTCACATTCACCATCAACAAAAAGGAATATACTCTCTCAATTCCTATCTTTCGTCAAATATTCGGATTACCAATACCATCAACATGCCAAAGGTTTACAGTCGACCCTGACAAGAATGAAATTGTGAAGATGTATCATTCTCTTGGATACGGTGATCCTGAGTTACGAGTGGTGTCTCAGTTTACTTACTGCTAACTTGGGTCAACCTTGGAAAGCATTTTTCGGAATACACATTCGGTGTCTTACTGCTAAATCAACTTGATATGACTCTTTGCGTCTTTCAATTGCTTGTATCTTTTGGGGCATCTATAAGTGTAAAACCCGCATGCTTTTACCATGAATAGTACCCTTTAGATCGTACGTACTAGATTGAAACTTTCCTTTTATAGTATGTTTACGTTCACGTATAAGAATTTTAAGTATTACGTACGTGTTAGAACACAATAAGTATTTATTACGTATGAACACACAATAATTATTTAAGTAATAATTATAATCACGAACATGCGATCATGAAATCATGAACGTAATTTAATCACGAGCTAATATTAATTACGTATATATTTATTACGAAAACGAATAAATATATTAAGTCACGATCAATAGTTAATTTAAACACATAAAAACACGAACACGATAAAACACGAACACACTATAATAACTAGACTCGGAAAAGGTACGGGTTACCCCATGTGGGGCCCCCTACCCACGGCTACACCAAGAGAATGGGCCAAGCCCATATTAATTTTTACTAAAACAAGGATTTAGGAAAACATGTTTTATTATTCAAAGAATAAGAAAAATAGTTAAAACCCAAAAATTCTTTTCCTTCTTCCTTCTCTCTTTTGGCCGCCGGATTCAAGACACCAAAGGGGGTGTTCGGTTGATTTTTGGTCTTGAATATTGTACAAGCATTCGTGTGTGTTCATCCTTGATTGATCCACGTAATTGGTATAACCTTATTAACCTTTTTCTTTTATGTTTTGATTAATTGAATCACATAAAATCATGATGTTTTTAAAAACTAATTAAAAACAATTATTAAAACATGTTAAGGATCATGGGTAAATCAAACAAGGGTTTTTAGGGGTGTTTTGATGTTGGTCGACGCCTAACCGAGACCAAGGGGGGTCTCGGCTTGGCTTATTAACCACCACCGAGACCTCATGGTCTCGGTATGGTGGTGATGGTACCACGGCAACAGCAAACAAGGGGGAACCCCGACTTGGTTCGGGGTATGGTGTTGATTACGGGTCTGGTTTATGGTTTCTAGTCACGGTCCGGTTCATATATTATTTTAAGGTTTATGATTTTAATAGTTATGTATTAAAAGTTAAATTAATAAAACATGACATGATTAATTTAATTAACATGACTTAGGTTATAAATTTAGTTATTAGATCATGAATTTTAACCTAAGTATTTTTAATTATCTAGACTTTATAATTAATTAATTATTAAAAACCATGACTATAATTAATTAATTAACATGACTTAGGTTATATTATTAATAATTAATAATACATGTTTTAACCTAAGTATTTTACCTTATTTAACTAAAAACATGATATATTTAATTAAATACTGTTAACCTATAGTTTATTTAATTTACATGTAATAATTATTAACTATACTTTATAACAACATGACTTAAAATAATAATGAGAAAACACTTAAGCTTATATAATTAGCTTATTTAACCAGCTTATATCTAATTATGAAAACTTTCTATTTTTAGAAACTTATTTAATTAAGACAGCTAATCTATTTAAAGAAACTTTCTATTTTTAGAAACTTATATATTTTAAGCAGTAATTCTATTTTTGGAAACTTTCTATTTTTGGAAATTTTCTATTTTTGGAAACTTTCTATTTTTGGTAACTTTCTATTTTTTGAAACTTTCTAATTTTAGGAAACCTGCTATTTTTAGAAAGTTACTTATTATTACACAGAAAGTATAATAATGCATGAAATACAAGAAATACTTAATCAGAATAGACAGAATATAAGATAAACACACTATAAAGCTTAAAACAGTAAAACATGACATGAACATATAAAATAAGCTAAGACATGACATAAAATCAGTTAAGTATTTAGTAATCAGATACTTATACACGTATGTATTTATGTAGCATTAGTGGTACCGAAGTAGGACTCTCTTTCGTTCGTCTTCTTCGTTCACTAGACATAATACGGATTCCCGTCCTTTCAGTATGGACATTCTTTCCTTATTAGGATTCGTATGTAGCCAACTGTTTTCCCATAGTATAAGTTTACATGTTTGATTGCTTATGTTTAATTAGAATACCTAAAGCCATATACATGCATGACCAGTTTCACCTAGTTATGGAGGTACCATAACCATAACACTAGAGGCACTGGTGTTATGACTTCCCCATGGTGGAGTGATTGCTCGTGGCGTCCCTTCAGCTTTTGGCCATATTATTATATTTATCATATGGGGCGTATGGGTGCATCCTAGTTACTTGTTTTTCAGCATATTACTCAGTGTGAATGTGGTGTGTGCCTTGCATCCTTCATAAGGAGCTGATCCCTCCTACCCAAAAACCAGTATATTAAATTAGAGGAAGCCCCTCTAATTTGCATGATGAGGTAACCCCTCCAAGTATTCATGCACGATGGATTTTCATGACCTATATTGGCTAATGGTAAAATATGTTAAACAGTTTTTACAAGATAAACATAAGGATTTTCAAAATATAAAACCAGTTTTACTAAGACTTAACCGGGTTATTCGGGACTTAGTTTCTTCCGCTGTTATATGCTTATATGCTTATATTATTCATGCTTTATTGTACATCCGTGCACTGAGCGTATTGCTCAGCCGTTTTCCTTTTCATGTTCCCAAAACGGCAGGTACTCAGGGACGCTCGTAGACTTTAAGCGTACGTGCATATGGACTAGAAGCTTTCTAGCCTTTCTTTACTTTATGCATTATCTATACTTTGATACTCTTTGCATGGATATTGTTTAGTCCTTTCATTTACAGTACTTATGTTTGTGTGTGATGAGCTCTACTTTTGGACTACCGATGTTTGATTCCGGTATTTCCTTTTTATGGTCACGTAATGTTTTAGACATTTATCCTTGTATGCTTTGATGACACGCCATATTTACGTGTGACATTCCATTATCAAAATGGGGTGTTACAATTATGGTATCAGAGCCAAGGCTTCGACCTGTAGGCTCTCAAAACATGACCTGTGATTAGTGGGTAGTCACTATGGTCTTCCTAGAACTGACAGTTGTTTTCATGCATTCATAATTTTTATGCATACATATATATGTCATTGTCGCAGGTTTATGACTAAGTAATGGTTGGTACAGGACTGGCCCTATTTAGTCGCATGTGTTTTATCGAAACTTTTAAATTTGGGACCGACCCTTAGGCGTCCCCTCGCCATGTCTTTTATTTTGGGTGAACTGACAGTAGGCGTTCACTCTCGAGCATACAAAAGTTTTCGTAAAACTGCATCATTCATTCATATACAAATTTTCTTGCATAAAATTTTTCTCTTGATTTATTGGTATAAATTTTTTTCATGTATATATATTTTATATTCTGATCTGTTTTATGATATACTGTCAGCTGGTTCTCACACGCGAGCAGGAACAACTCAATGCAGCAATCCAAGCTACAATGCAAGCTTTGCTTCCTCAACTGAGGAATGACATCAGGGCTGAGGTTCAGGGTGCCAACAATCAGCAGAAAAACCAAGCACCTCCTCCTCCTCCTCCTTCTTCAGTGACATTGGCAATATGGCTGGAGAGATTCAACAAGCTCCGTCCTCGAGCTTTCGAGAGAACAGATAGCCCCAGTGAAGCTGAAAGTTGGTTGCCTCACATCGAGAAGATCTTTGATGCTATGGGTTGTGACCCCGTGTTCAAGGCGAGGTTAGCATGTTACCGGTTCGAAGGCGATGTGTTAAATTGGTGGTTAGCATTGAAGCAGTCTGAGGGAGGTGATAATTGGGTGGCTGGTTTGACATGGGCTCAGTTAAGAGATAGGGTGATGGAGCAGTTCTTTCCCAAGGCTGAGCAAGATAAGCTTAAGAGGGAGTACCATGGGATCCGGTAGAGAGCTGGGGAGAATAGCAATAAGTTTATGCAGCGCTTTCTTTGCTTAGCTGGTTTCCTTGGTGCAGCGGCAAGTACTCCTGAAGAGGAGGCACACCACTTTAGGTGGTCTCTTCGCACATCAGTCGCAAACAATCTGGTGTGTGCTACGTTCAACACAGTAGCACAAGTGGTCGATGCGGCACGTAAGCTGGAGATGCTCCATGAGAGAGATGAGTTCAGGGAAGCTGAGAAACCCGACAAGAGGTAAAAATTTGTATTCGAGCGGTGACCAATCTGGATTCTTTCTATTTATGTCAATTATTCATCTCTTTAAATTGTACCTTCCAGGCAGAAAACTGGGGACCGGTCTCAGCCGGCTACTCAGCAGCAGCCTAATCAGCCCAAGGGAAACGGTCAGACTGACGATCGTTCTGCTACAGATAGGCGTGGCGGTAATGATAATTACCGTAACAACAGTGGACACTCCAACGGCAACAGGTCTTAATACTTACGCATTCTTCTTATGATTTCATGATATAACTCACAATTCTGACACTTTAGCAAATCTTCTACCAGGAACCATGGAAACGGTAGGGACCAGAACCAGAGAGGTTCACAGTCTAGCCGTCCAGCTATCACTGGTATTCAATCTTACGATTATTCGCATTGTCCTTTGTATCCTATTATCATGTCTCATGTAAAATGTTTTATCAGGTCCTCAGCCAGCCAAAGCACCTGCTGGAGGATATACTCATCCTCTTTGCTCTACTTGCCACCGTAGGTACACAGGGCCATGTCGTCGTAACACTAACGCATGCTTCAAGCATGGTCTTCCTAGCCATCGCATGAAGGACTGCCGTAAAGGCGAGATGGAGGGCACATCGGGACATGCTGATACCAAGCCGCCTCCTACCACTGGACGTGTCTACACGACATCTCGAGATCAGGCCAACAAGTCTATAGGTACCATCACTGGAATCTTGTATATGTACGGTCAGGCTGCGTGTGTGCTATTTGATACGGGTGCTACTCACTCGGTCATTTCTACTGCTTATGCCAAGAACATTAGGATGCTCCCCATGCCACTAGATAATATACTATGTATTTCCACGCCTTTGAGAGACTCTGTACGCATAACCCATGTATACAAGAGTCTTCCGCTAGAATTTGACGATAAGGTTTGTCCTATGGACGCACTTCCGCTGGACATGAATCACTTTGACATGTTTTTGGGCATGGATTGGCTATCCAAGCATCATGCTATCATAGACTGTCATTCATATCGAGTCATATTCGGTGATGTTAATGCACCAGAGTACATTTACAACGGGTTCATACCCGGAAGGTCTATACAAATCATATCTACCCTACAAGCGCGTGCACTACTGTCACATGGCTGCGAGGGTTACCTAGCTAAGGTTCACGACATGGATGCTGAATCTCCATCAATTCAGGATCAGCCAATAGTGTCGGAATTCCAAGATGTATTTCCAGAAGAACTTCCGGGCATACCACCTGCACGAGAAGTGGAATTTAATATCGAGCTTATCCCAGGAGCTGAACCGATCTCCAAAGCTCCTTATCGCATGGCTCCCATAGAGTTAAAGGAGCTGAAGGATCAACTGCAAGAACTTCTAGAACGAGGTCTCATTCGACCGAGCGCATCTCCATGGGGCGCACTATTCTTATTTGTTAAGAAGAAGGACGGCAGTATGCGTCTTTGCATAAACTATCGCGAGCTCAACAAGATTACTATTCGGAATAGGTATCCACTGCCGCGTATAGACGATCTGTTTGACCAACTTCAAGGGGCCAAACACTTCTCCAAGATTTATCTTAGGTCAGGCTATCATCAACTACGGGTTAAGGAGCAGGACATCGCCAAGACTGCTTTTCGTACCCGCTATGGCCACTACGAATTTGTAGTCATGCCATTCGGCCTGACAAATGCTCCAACTGTGTTCATGGATTTGATGAACAGAATCTTCCATGAATTTCTGGACAAGTTCGTCATTGTCTTCATCGATGACATCCTGATTTTCTCAAAGTCCAAGGAGGAACACGAAGACCATCTTCGTACAATACTACAGATTCTTCGTCAAAAGCGGCTGTATGCTAAATTCTCCAAGTGTGAGTTCTGGTTAGACAAGGTGGCTTTATTGGGTCACATTATATCAGCAGAAGGAATCACTATGGATCCAGCGAAGGTTGAGGCTATTACCAAGTGGCCGAGGCCGACATCAGCAACTGAAGTTCGCAGTTTCTTAGGCTTAGCTGGCTATTACCGTAGGTTCGTGGAGAACTTTTCCCGCTTAGCACTACCATTGACCAAACTGATGCGAAAAGGGGAGAAATTCGTCTGGACTGAAGAACGAGAGAACAGCTTTGAAGACCTGAAGCAAAAGCTAGTATCTGCACCTATTCTTACTCTCCCATCTAGTACGGGTGGATTTTAAATCTACAGTGATGCATCGGGGAAGGGACTTGGCTGTGTTCTCATGCAACATGGGAAAGTGATCGTGTACGCTTCACGGCAGCTTAAGCCTTATGAAGAAAATTACCCTACGCATGACTTGGAACTTGATGCAGTCGTGTTTGCATTGAAGATATGGAGGCACTACTTATATGGAGAATCATGTGACATTTTCACGGGCCACAAGAGCTTGAAGTATATCTTCACTCAACGTGAATTGAACATGAGGCAGGGGAGATGGTTAGAGCTGTTGAAGGATTATGACATTAATCTACAGTATCATCCCGTAAAGGCAAACGTAGTAGCAGATGCACTTAGCAGGAAGTCCGGAATGATCAACGGCATTAAAATTGAGGAGGAAATCATAAGATATTTGGAGCGACTAGACATAGAGATCATGGTACGTGGACAGCACGGTTACTGGGCTAATCTTAGAGTAGAACCCGAGTTACTCTCTAAGATCAAGGAAGCTCAGAAAGATGATGGAGATATCTGGGCGATAGTTCAGAATTTGGAGAAGCAGACGGAATTCAGAGTAGATGCAGATGGTATCGTATGGCAGGGCACGAGACTTTGTGTTCCTGATGATCAAGAACTCTGGGAAGCCTTGTTAGCTGAAGCTCATAGCTCCCCATTCTCCATACATCCTGGTTCGACTAAGATGTACCATGACATCAAGCAATACTTTTGGTGGAGTGGTATGAAACAGGATGTTGCCACTTACGTTTCCATATGTCTTACCTGCCAGCAGGTTAAGATCGAGCATCAGCGATCTGGCGGTCTCCTTCAACCGTTAGATATTCCAGAGTGGACGTGGGACAAAATCACCATGGATTTTGTTACTGGTCTTCCGTCAACCAAGAGGAAGCACGATGCAATTTGGGTTATCGTAGATCGACTTACCAAATCAGCTCATTTCTTACCGATCCGCAAGGAAGATTTAGTAAGTAAACTCGCCGATACGTATAGAAGAGAAATCATGAGACTCCACGGTGCTCCATCCAGCATTGTCTCAGACAGAGATCCTCGATTCACTTCACGATTTTGGAAGAGTCTGCAGAAAGCTTGGGGTACACAACTTAAGCTTAGCATGGCTTTTCATCCTCAAACAGACGGGCAGTCGGAGCGAACGATTTAGACATTGGAAGACATGTTGAGGTCATGTGCGTTGGAATGGATGGGTGATTGGGACGATTATATCTGTTTGGTGGAGTTTGCATACAACAACAGTTGGCACGCAAGTATCAAGTGTGCTCCTTTCGAGATGTTGTATGGCATAAAGTGTCGCGCCCCAATCTGCTGGGATCAGGTTGGCGAGCAAACGCTTGAAGGACCAGAGATCATAGAGATGACTAATGAGAGGGTCGCAGTAGCTAAGCAGAAACTTCAGGAAGCACGGTCACGTCAGAAGAGTTACGCCGATAAGCATCATAGGGACATACATACTAATGTAGGAGATCACGTCTTCCTTAAGGTTTCGCCGGCACGTGGTGTTAGACGCTTTGGGATTAAAGGGAAGCTCAGTCCTCGTTTCATCGAACCGTTTGATATCATTGAACGAGTCAGTGAAGTATCTTACCGGTTAGCGATACCTCCGCAGCTTTCGCATGTACACAAGGTGTTTCATGTGTCCTTACTCAGAGGGTACCAGTATCATCCCCTTCACATGGTTCAGTATCCACTGGAACAGATACGTGAAGATCTCACTTTCATAGAAGAACCCGAACGAGTTCTTGACAGACAAGAACGAGTCATGAGAAGGAAGACGATTCCATTCGTCAAAATCCTTTGGAGGGATCATACCGAGCGGGAAGCCACTTGGGAAACAGAGGAGTCTATCCGGGCTTCTTACCCTCATTTCGTATTTTGAATTCGGGTATGTTCTTCTTTTCCAGTCTACTTATCTATAATTTGGGGACGAATTATTCTTTTTAGGGGGGAAGAGTTATAAAACCCGCATGCTTTTACCATGAATAGTACCATTTAGATCGTACGTACTAGATTGAAACTTTCTTTCTAAAGTATGTTTACGTTCACGTATAAGAATTTTAAGTATTACGTACGTGTTAGAACACGATAAGTATTTATTACGTATGAACACACGATAATTATTTAAGTAATAATTATAATCACGAACATGCGATCATGAAATCATGAACGTAATTTAATCACGAGCTAATATTAATTATATATATATATTTATTACGAACACGAATAAATATATTAAGTCACGATCAATAATTAATTAGAACACATAAAAAAACGAACACGATAAAACACGAACACACTATAATAATTAGACTCGGAAAAGGTACGGGTTACCCCATGTGGGGCCCCCTACCCGCGGCTACACCAAGAGAATGGGCCAAGCCCATTTTAAATTTTACTAAAACAAGGATTTAGTAAAACATGTTTTATTAGTTACAGAATAAGAAAAATAGTTAAAACCCTAAATTTCTTTTCCTTCTTCCTTCTCTCTTTTGGCCATCCGATTCAAGACACCAAAGGGGGTGTTCGATTGATTTTTGATCTTGAATATTGTGCAAGCATTCGTGTGTGTTCATCCTTGATCGATCCACGTAATCGGTATAACCTTTTTAATCTTTTTCTTTTATGTTTTAATTTATTGAATCATATAAAATCATGATGTTTTTAAAAACTAATTAAAAACAATCATTAAAACATGTTAAGGATCATGGGCAAATCAAACAAGGGTTTTTAGGGGTGTTTTGATTTTGGCCAACGCCTAACCGAGACCAAGGGGGGTCTCGGCTTGGCTTATTAACCACCACCGAGACCTCATGGTCTCGGTATAGTGGTGGTGGTCCCACGGTAGCAGCAAACAAGGGGAAACCCCGACTTGGTTCGGGGTATGGTGTTGATTACGGGTCCGGTTCATGGTTTCTAGTCACGATCCGGTTCATAGATTATTTTAAGGTTTATGATTTTAATAGTTATGTATTAAAAATTAAATTAATAAAACATGACATGACTAATTTAATTAACATGATTTAGGTTATAAATTTAATTATTAGATCATGAATTTTAACCTAAGTAATTAATTAACTAGACTTTATAATTAATTAATTATTAAAAACCATGTCTATATTTAATTAATTAACATGACTTAGGTTATATTATTAATAATTAATAATACATGTTTTAACCTAAGTATTTTACCTTATTTACATAAAAACATGATATATTTAATTGAATACTTTTAACCTATAGTTTATTTAATTTACATATAATAATTAATAAACTATACTTTATAACAACATGACTTAGAATAATAATCAGAAAACACTTAAGCTTATATAATTAGCTTATTTAACCAACTTATATCTAATTATGGAAACTTTCTATTTTTAGAAACTTATTTAATTAAGGCAGCTAATCTATTTATGGAAACTTTTTATTTTTAGAAACTTATCTATTTTAAGCAGTAATTCTATTTTTGGAAACTTTCTATTTTTGGAAACTTTCTATTTTTGAAAACTTTCTATTTTTGGAAACTTTCTATTTTTGGTAACTTTCTATTTTTGGAAACTTTCTATTTTAGGAAACCTGCTACTTTTAGAAAGTTACTTATTATTACAAAGAAAGTATAATAATACATGAAATACAAGTAATACTTAATCAGAATAGACATAATATAAGATAAACACAGTATAAAGCTTAAAACAGTAAAACATGACATGAACGTATAAAATAAGCTAAGACATGACATAATATCAGTTACGTATTTAGTAATCAGATACTTATACACGTATGTATTTATGTAGCATTAGTGATTACGAAGTAGGACTCTCTACCGTTCGTCTTCTTCGTTCACTAGACATAAGGTACGGATTCCCGTCCTTTCAGTATGGACATTCTTTCCTTATTAGGATTCCCCGTATGCAGCCAACTGTTTTCCCATAGTATAAGTTTATATGTTTGATTGCTTATGTTTAATTAGAATACCTAAAGCCATATACATGCATGACCAGTTTCACCTAGTTATGGAGGTACCATAACCATAACACTATAGGCACTGGTGTTATGACTTCCCCACGGTGGAGTGATTGCTCGTGGCGTCCCTTTAGCTTTTGGCCATATTATTATATTTATCATGTGGGGCGTATGGGTGCATTGATGAGATGGCATTTATACATGATCTCATCGTTCTTTTCGGGCTTTAAATGCATAAAAATGTCATAAAATACCATATATATGCTTGTGTTTGTTTACTTGTGTATTTTAGGTATGGATATCGTGAAAAAGACAAAAGATCACAAGTTACAAGGAAAAACGGACACGAGAAACGAAGCCGTGCAAAGAACCAGGCCCTAATCATGGAATTTTCAACAAATACCCTTGAAGACTTGAAGACAAACAAGATTGATCCTCAATTATTGAAGAAAAGACACTTAAAACCCTTGTATATTAATAATTACAAGTTTGGTCCCTTAAGTTTGTCAAAATTGCAAAAAGGTCCTTCAACTTTGAAGAAATGACAAGATTGGTCCTTCAACAAAATCAATTTGTCAATTATGGTCCCTCATGAAGTCAAAGATACAAAGAAGACCTTTGAAGATCAAGATTGCCCAAGATCAGCCCTTGAAATATCTCAAAATGGCAAAAATACTCCTTGATAACTTTATTCCAAAGTTTGGTGCCAAAAGTGACAATGTGTGAAAGATATTAACAAAGCAAAAACGGTTTTTAGGGCTGAAAACCTTATTTGCCAAAATTCTCAAAAGATAAGGGCTGAAGGTGTACAAATGGAACTTTCAAACCAAAAACGCGCCTAACAAAACACTTTCCCCCAAAATCAGATTGAACGAGTTACTGTTTATCTTTTTCACCTCCAGTTTTCACTTTACTTAAACTTGGGTAAAAAATCAATTGCTTTGGCACATGTGTGATTCACACATGCAGAAAGCTTTCCCACACCTAAAACCCTCAACCCACTCACTGTAGACCCCACCCCCAATTCCCTTTTCACCCAATCACATAACACCTTGATCCCCAAGTACTGTGACGTGTCCCAAATCAACAGCTAGGATCTTATGCTTACTCCCAACGCAAAAAGGAACGAATTAGATCAAATTTGACACCTCAACCTCAAAAACGCGTCAAGGGCATTTTGGGATTTTTCTAGTGATTAGGGTTTTGTTTTTAGGATTCTAGAATAGTCTATGAGTAGTATAAAAGGAGACCCAAGCTTGTGGTGATCCCTTGTTCCAGTTTTTCTTCAAAAATCTTGTAATCCTTTTTAATATAAAATAAAAGTTTGGTATTTGTTTTAAACATTATAATTCCTTTTTATGTTTATTTAAGTTGGTAAAAGTGTTGAAGGAAAACTGAGTTCCATTTGTTATTTGGTTAACTAATTTTGTTTTTCAAAATTTAGTTAAAGGTTTTCTGAATTTGAGATTTCTTGGTAAGAAATCTGTTTCAGGTTTTGATGTTAAGAGGTTAGTTTTGTTTGGTGATTTAGTGTTTTGAAAACGTTTTAAGAAGTTTTTAAAAGTTTTTGGAAAGATTTAAGGAAGAAAGGTAAGAGAAAACAGATTAGTATCATATTGCTTGTATTTTTCTTGTTTCCTTTGATTTTTCTTTAACAGGTGGAAATTGTTGTTGATCCAAGGATCTGCATACACCCGGGTGTATTTGGAGGTGGATTTGCATCCACTAGGGCTTTGGATGTAAAGCCCTAAGGTAATTCCTTTTTACCTTGTTGAAAGTTCAGAAAAAGTGATTTTAAGTGATCTTGTTGATTAAGTGTTGGATTGTTGATTTATCTGCTTGATTTGAGTCAATAAGTTGTAGTATGCATGTTATATGATCATAGGATTGATTTGAGTAAGTTTTAAGGTGCTTTGGTTTGATAAAAGTTGGTCTTCAAAATTTAAAAGGGTGTTTGGATATATGATTTAGCAGGGTAATAATTTTGATTTATGCTTTGAAAAAGTGTTAGAGCTATTGGATAGGACTGAGATAAGTTGTTTGATAGTTAGGTTATCATTTGGTCAAGATTTAAGCAAGTTTGGTGAGTTAAAAAGAAATTAAGCATAGCTAAATCTGCATTAATCACTATCTGCTTATTTTTAGCTATAAATCGTGCTTGATCTTGTAATCTTGTTGAGAGTTAGGCTGATTGGGTTATTGTTATTACTTGAGTACTAGTTGGTGAGTGTGTGTGCCAAATTTGGTACGCTAAAGATCACTAGTGTGCTTGTAATCTGTCAAAATAACCACCAGACCTGCTCATCTTTGTATCAGCAACTTGCTTTGCCTTGTGTGCTTAATTTGTGAGATTTGTGTGTGCTAAGTGTTTGTATTTGCTTATATCTTGACTCCTTGTGCTTCAATAAGCACAAGGGTGCCCCCTTTGTCCAAAATCATCCACCAAAGCAAGGCATCCAAGCTCCTCTTGGTGCTTTTGCCACTTGTGAAGAACAAGCATAACCTGCTTTTGTTCAAGTTAAAACTGGATACGTTTAGGTCCTTAATTTAGCTTAATCAGAGTTAAAAGGTGTATTGGATTGAGTTTACAAGTCATACAAGGTCACAAATTGGTTTGAAAAAGAAAAAAAATAAAAAAGAAAATAAAAGCAAAAAGTCACCCGTAGCAGGACTCGAACCCCAGACCTCTCGTTGGAGGGTTAGGAGCTCTACCGCTAATCTAGATGCTTTTTTACGTTTATGTTTGATTTCAAATGTTATTTAACACGTTTTGGTTTCTAGCTTATTATTAAAAGCCGTAGCTTAATTCCTTCTTTTCTAGCTTATTTATTAAGCTAATTTTGTTTAGCTCATTTTTCCTAGGGTTAATATAGGGTTTAAGATTTTTCCAGCTTGGTTTTATATTTTTCACTTTATTGAATTATTTTCTAGCATTTATTTATTATCCGTTTTTTAAAAAATCAATAAAAAATAGAAAAAAGATTTTTAATTTTTAGGAAAAATTATTTTTAGTTTTTAAAATAATATTTTGAGGTTTACATTAGGTTTTGGTTTTATAAACTTTAATTTTTAATTTTATATTATTTTAAGGTTTTTTATAAACTTTAAACATTTTTATAAAATTATTAAAAAGGGTTTAGGAACTTTAATTTGTGTTTTTCTCTTAGTTAGAATATTTTAAGATTTTAGAAATTTTTTTTAGAATTAATTTTAGAAACTTTTTATTTTTAGCATTATTTTAATATTATTTTATTATTAAAAAATCAAAATTTTATTTTTATTTCTTTTTCATTTTTCTTAAGATCTTTATCATTAATTAGGACCTTTTCCATTTTTAGAATATTTTTATAGCTTTTAGATTTATTTTTATAATTATTTTAAGTTTAATTAGGTTTTAATCATTTTAAATCATTTTTAGAGTTTTAAAAATAGTTTTAATAGCTTTTAATTTTTAGAAAATTACTTTTTAGTCTTCTAATAATATAAGTTTAGTAATTAATCAATAAAATCATATTTTAGACATTTTTATTAGTTGTATTTAATTTTAGGGCTTTAATTAGCATTTAAAATTAAATATTTAATTAATAAAAGGTTTTAAAATATCTTTGTTGGATTTTTATCTTCATTTATATTATTTAAGACTTGTTTTTAGCCTTTTAATCTTTTATTGATTTTGTTTTTGGTTTTAGTATAATTTTTAATTTGGGTAGTTTTTCACGGCTTTACGTTTACGTCGTAGTGTAATTTTAACGTAACCGTCTTTTCATCCTTTCATCCCCATTCTTCCAAATATTAATCTCAAATAACTACAAGTTAATTCACACACATATACCTCCTTGGGAAACGAACTTTCTATCTTTTTAAGTGATTGGGTCATTAACACTTGATTTTTCTTAAAGTCATTTGTTCGATACTTACCGCTATTTACGCTCTTTTCCTAAAGAGTAGTAAAACATTACAATCATGCATCCTAGTTACATGTTTTTCAGCAGATTACTTAGTGTGAATGTGGTGTGTGCCTTGCATCCTTCACAAGGAGCTGATCCCTCCTACCCAAAAACCAATATTAAATTAGAGACAGCCCCTTTAATTTGCATGATGAGGTCAACCCTCCAAGTATTCATGCACGGTGGATTTTCATGACCTATATTGGCTAATGGTAAAATATGTTAAACAGTTTTTACAAGATAAACATAAGGTTTTTCAAACTATAAAACAAGTTTTACTAAGACTTAACCGAGTTATTCGAGACTTAGTTTATTCCGCTGTTATATGCTTATATGCTTATATTATTCATGCTTTATTGTACATCCGTGCACTGAGCGTATTGCTCAGCTGTTTTCCTTTTCATGTTCCCAAAATGGCAGGTACTCAGGGATGCTCGTATACTTTAAGCGTACGTGCATATGGACTGGAAGCTTTCTAGCCTTTCTTTACTTTATGCATTATCTATACTTTGATACTCTTTCCATGGACATTGTTTAGTCCTTTCATTTACAGTACTTATGTTTGTGTGTGATGAGCTCTACTTTTAGACTACCGATGTTTGATTCCGGTATTTCCTTTTTATGGTCACGTAATGTTTTAGACATTTATCCTTGTATACTTTGATGACATGCCATAATTACGCGTGACATTCCATTATCAAAATGGGGTGTTACAATAAGGGTAAGAATGTGAATTATGCAGAGTTACTATAGGAGGAATTTCAATATCAACTCTTCCACAATACCAAGAAGAAGATTGGGTACTTTCCTTTCCCACGTTTTATCAAGCTTATTATTCATCACTTCATGCAATTAGATGCCTCAATCGATAAGCGTGAAGAAAGTCCTCATCATAATCTCGATAACGATGCTACTATTGCGGATTTAAAACACGATGGACACACTGGTGTTTACTCAGGTACTCCAACCGCTATTCCTAATCATATGTTGACTGATGAACTCAAAGCAAGTGATGCATACAAGCATTTTTTGGATGAAATGGAAATTCAGGGGAAAGAGTTGCATTGGGAGATTTCTCTTCACCAAAACCCAAAGGCAAAGGCAAACGCAAACATAGTGAACCATCAGATGAAACAGCTTCACCTAAGCCCAAAAAGAAGAAAAGTGTTGCCAAGTCTAGTGCGAAGTTGCTAATGCTTGAGGATGAAGATGAAGATATTAATGAAGAAGAACTGCTTCACAAAACTGAAAGACAAAATGTCAAGAAAGCAATCACGCAAAGTAAGAAAGACACAGGGGTAGTGGTTCAGGTATGAAGGCAAAAGAAACTTTACTACCTCCTGATATTGCTGAATTTGGGAAGTTGGATGACTACATACCTGTTCGTGAGAAATTTGCCCAAGTTGATGACGATGTCGATATTCTTGATGAACAACAACCTTATGACGGATTGAAGGACATGGACATTACCGGGTCTACTGATACGACAACATTTGTTGAGACTACCAAAGCCTTAAGTACTACAGTGTCTCTACCAGTTTCTACAGTGCCTCCACCAGTTTCTACAGTGCCTCCACCAGTTTCTACAGTGCCTCCACCAGTTTCTACAATGCCTCCACCAGTTTCTACAGTGCCTCCACCAGTTTCAACAGTACCTCCACCAGTTATTACAGTGACCCAACTTGCGTCAATTCAACTTCCTTTAACTCTACCCAGTCGACCTCTCTCCGCTTCAGTTTCAAGCACTGCCATGACCATTGCTCCTACACAACAAACCCCAGCAGCACCGATATCATTGATTCCATCATTACCAGCAATATTCATGATTTAAAGGAACAACTCATGACAGCTCAACAAGAAGAGATGGGTCGAATTAAAGAGGAGTTAGCTCGTAGACAGCAAAGTGAAGAATCCACAAGAAAAGCTCAAGAAGACGCAATTGCTAAATTCCAAGAAGAGTTAGAATTATCTCGCAAACTACATGCATAAGAACTAGCTCAAGTAAAAGCAAATGAATCCGCCAAAAATGAAGCAAAGTTGATTCATCTTCAAGACCTCAAAAGAAGGTACCGAGATGAGAAAGAGGTTCTTGCCAAAGCTAAAGATTCAATTGTTGAATCACTTGATTAAAAGGTTAAGTAATTTATTGACAATCTGCGAGACGAGTTGAAACAAATTGCCGCAATCTAAGTCATGACCAAGTCTTCTGACAATAAAATGTCAAATTTTCTCATTGCTCAAAGGTTCACGGATTATGAGTTAAAGAAACTCTTAAAGGCTCGGATGATTCAAGTCGGATCCTACAACAAAACCAAAGCTCAAAAGAACCTTCACAAAGCTCTTAAAACAGCTATGGATGAAGATACTAAGATATTCGAGAAACATGGTATTGTAGCTCCCTATAATATCTTAAATGATGAAGAAGACGAATCCGACAATGATGACGATGATGCTAATGATGACAATGCTGATGATGACAAGGGTGATGACGACAAAGGTAGTGATGACAAAGGAGGGAGTGATGAAGACAAAGGTATTAATGACGAAGGAGGGAGTGATGAAGAACGAGGTAGTGATGACGAAGAAGGTACTAATGACGAAGAAGGAAGTGATAAACATAGTGATGGTGATGATAATGGTGAGGGTGACGGCAAAAATGGTGATGATCAAGAAGAAGGGGACGATGATACAGGGAAAAAGGATAGAGATAAGCAAGACAAGTCAAAAGGTGACAAATCTCACAAAGATGATCTTACCAAGGGTAAATCAACTTGAAAACCTCCACCTCGCCATAGCAAACGCACCAAGAAGTTTCATGTTGTAGATGCTAATACATCTTCATCACATACCCCAGCCACATTCACTCCTGTAACCACATCTGTTCCTGTCACATCTGCCCCAGTTGCTTCAGTTACTACACCTTTAGTGCAACAACAACAGACGGAACCCGATAACCTTTACCAGATTTTCAAGTCTCTGGTCCAGTCCAAGACATACCAGAAACTGAAGCAGTAGCCGTACCTGTTGTTGACGTTCCTGTCTCTACTACAGTTCCTGGTGTTCCAAAGTCAAGTGAACCAGCATGGGTGGATACACTCGAGGAAGATAAAAATGCACCCGTACAACCTTGGGTGTCCAACGCTGTTGCACTTCGTCCACTGACAAATGCTGATGAAGCTGACTTCTCCCAATTCCTAAGCAATCTAATAGATTTTTCAAGATTCTTGGAGTACACCTATGGGTCTAACATAACTCAAGCAATGGTAGTGAGAGGACTCAAAAATCCCAAACTTCGTGTTAAATCCAAGATCAGCAGTACGGAATACGATTACAACGCAAATGAGCTTCTGAAAGCATTGAGAACCACTCAAAGGGACGGTCTTCATGCACCTGAAAAACCTCCTCCTACCATATTTGTAGATGATGATCAAATTACACTTGAATTATTCGTCAGTGAGGATCTCAAATACTTGGTCAAGGGAGAAAACAAGTATGCAACATCCTTAACATTGGAAAAAGCTGCAACTTGGGATTTGATACCTTGGTTAGAAGAAAAAGTTAATCGTCTCTGGGTTCCAAAAAAATATCCTGAATATGATCGATATGTCGAATTGGGTGCTTCACATTGGGATGAGCGTGTGCGACGCGCCTACAACTATGCATGTCAGCACAACTCAGGTTCTCAAGTCTTCTCTATAATTCGAGTCAAAAGCATCCAAGGAGTTAGGATTGAACCCAAAACAGGCTATCAACATTTGACAGAGATCAGACTCATTAGAGAAGATGAAAATGTCTACACTATCTGGGAAGGAGATTTTCCACTTCTTCGTCTCGAGGATATTGAAGATATGCTGCTTTTGATTACATACAACGCCCTCAGACACTTGAACTCTGAAGAACTAATTGCTCTGAATACAGCTCTTCGAATGTACATACGTCGAGTTGTCATCAAGAAAAGAGTTGAAGATCTGCAACTTGGATTAGAAAGTTATCAAAGGAAGCTCAATCTTTCAAAACCACGTACTAAAGTCTTCCAAAGGCATACAGACAAATCTCCATACACCAGCACCACTGACCCGATGCCCGACATTTTCTACCTGAATGGTCGTGGTCTAATGAAGTTCATGAGAATTCCAGAGATCAACAAATTCAGTGACGGGACTCTTACCCATTTTCGAGAAAAGTTGGTGCATCTCAACAAGTATAAGACTCTTCCAGAGGTCACTATAGATTGGCACAAAGTATATCAAAAGAGTGCTACCTATACGATCAAGAAAATTGATGAGAAGCTGAGGGAAAGACGTCTGATAAAAGGCTTAGAACGATTCGTTGGTGGAAGACTATATGGAGCGCACCATAAGTTCATGGAACGATCCATTTAAAATGGGTCGTACTATATCAGGTTCACTCCATATATCTTTTGTGAATATGTAAATATTATGAATATTGTGCTTTTGTGGCTTGTTGTGGTGTGAAAGTATGATAATGTTTCAAGAATTTCTCACGAGATTCTAAATCTTTCAAAATCTATCATACTCAAGCACTACAACTAACCCTCATTAATTTGAGGGGGAGCATTGATATGTTCTTTGGCCAGAAACTGATATCATTTTGTTACCTAAAGACCGGTTAATCCATTTATATCCAAAATATTAATGGTTAACAGGAGACTTGATAATATATTTGGCTAAACATGAAAAAGACTTCAAGTATAAATCAACTTAATATGTGCGTTGCACATGTTAAGGGGGAGCATTTTTTTATGAACAAAAACACTTAAAGATACAAAACTTTGATATTTATATCACAAGTATCTTAAGTGAGTTTTCAAGGATTTTTCATGGTGACAAGTACTTACCCAAAACACACTTAATTCACGACGGATGTTGTGACAAAAAGGTGGTAGGATTAGGTGCTAGTCCAATGATTCTTCCAGAACCGGAGGAATCTTCCCAAGGACAATTCCATAGTTAGAAAATAGAAGTCCTTAGGAAAGATGGAGAATGGATTGTGAACGTAGCTGAATGCCGACCAAGTACTGATGCTAGCACTGGAACAATCACAACAAGTTGCTAGTGATGATGTATTGGTAAGCATTGAAGGGGTTGAAGAATGAAAAAGAAATGTAAAGATAAAGGGTGTAAAGAAAGAAGCTCTCCTTACAACTTAGGCAGAAACCGGGTCAACTCATCTTGAAGCCAAAGTATCATGGACCCAGTGATGCGATGCACAACCCCTCCCAGCCAACTCAAATATCTCTCAAAAGATATTTGTTTTAATGTCACGGAGTTTAACATGTTATCTATCGGTTTATTCACTCCGAATAAATTGATATTGAAAAGGTGGCAATCCTCTCCAGCCTCCGCTCACCAAAACAAAAATGCACTATTGAGTATAGAGCCACGAGATCATCAAAAGTCTCATTAGGACATAATTTTAAAAACAAGAAAGATTTTTATGAGTCCTACACAATATTCTTGTAATATTGCCAGAACATCTGAGTAATACGAAAGTATTACAATGAAGATGGAAATCCTGCTTGAGCCAACATCAAACAAGCTCATGGTTGGTGACACGTGCGGTTCTTTAAGAACTAATCTTGTGATAACAGGAAAGAAACAATGTTTTAACTCTTAATTGAGATTAAACTTGTTCCAGGGCCTCTACGCATTATCCAAGTGATCTTGCCAGAACACTCAGAGTGGCACTCTTTAGTGTTCACAATGAAGAGTGAAAATCATTCCAGTGTCAACATTAAACAACACTGTGGTAGGTGACAAGCAAGATTCTATTTGAATCAAGCTCGTGAGAACTGGAAAGCAACGATGGAGAAAATCTTAATTGAAATTCACTTGTTCCAGGATTCATGAATTGACGGCCTCAATCATAAGGATGTTTAATATCCAAGTGATTCACTCTTTATGTTCGCAGTCAGCTTTGGACGGTCGAATAAAGAGAACGGTTTAACCCGCGAAATCTTGTCAAGGAGATCTTTAATTAGAGTTACCTGTCACAAGTACGATATTTAATTATCGTCTAACGGTCTTCACCGACCGGAGGTAAAATACTACCGAATCAGAATAAAATGTCAAAGCCATTTTATTCGTGTCTTATTATGTTGCTGCATTTGAAGACGGTGGCGTTGTGGGGTACCAGTTGAAGTCGTCCTCACATACTTATTCCTTCTGCATCAAATATTTCATCAAATTCAAGAAAGTCTGACCTAAAAGTCTTCCGCTGTATCGACTTTGAAACTTTCAAGAATTCAACAAAGGATAGGTATGTGGGAC
Source organism: Glebionis coronaria (assembly GCA_025667525.1). NCBI lineage: Eukaryota > Viridiplantae > Streptophyta > Magnoliopsida > Asterales > Asteraceae > Glebionis > Glebionis coronaria. The sequence goes on from CM046880.1 coordinate 994,044, forward strand.
ATAAAGTCACGAAGAGGCGAATATCACAAGAAGACAAAGATTTCACGTGAAAGGCCAAAAGAACATGTTCCAAGCAAAAGCCTGATGTTATTCAACACATATTCACAAAAAGAAGAAAAGTTAAAGAAGAAAAGAGAAAGTGGACTACGAGCTCAAGAACGAATATCTAACATGCTAGATTAGGACTTTGTAAATTTGGAGTGACCTCCATTTGGGGGAGATTGTTGGAAATACGTTTTTCGTATAAAGGAAGTCTTTGTCACTCCAACAATATAGTTATAGGCTCGTAGTATAAGTTTAATTGTTATTTACTTTAGCCCGACCCATGAGCATGTTCATGGGCCGGAATCCCAAGCCCATTAAGGTCTTGGTATATAAACTCCTTTCCACCATGGAAAGGGGTGCTGGTTGTTTATTTCATTTCACGCATAATAAAAGTTCTCTTTCTTTCTCTCTCTAGTTTCTCTCTCTAGAAAAACAACAACCCTCTTGATTAGTTCTAAGATTATCATTATTCTACATAAACATTATCTAAACACTAATTAAACATGCATATAATCCAATTACATCAAAACACATTTTTGAAAAACCTTTGATTCTTGAAAAATATTAGTATGAATGCATGTTGGATTTGATTGTTTAAAAGTACTTACAAAAGGTTTTTAAAGATTGGTCTTTGATTTGTTTTCTCAAAAACACAAAAAAAATTTATGTGGTGGTGGTGGTGGTGTGGTATGGCCGGCGGCCTAGAGAGAAAAAAGAGAAGGGGAAGAAAAATTTTGAATGTGTTTTTGTTGTGTGTGTGTTCTCCTTCCCTTTTTGTAAAATTAGAGGGGCCTCTCTTGCAATTTTGTTATTCTTTTGGCCTCATTTTTAAGCGACACTTAGTAGCGGGAAACGAATTACTAGTCGGTTTTGAGAATTTGTGGGAGTCGGGGGTCGCACCGAACACTCAAAAATACTTTTAAAACAATTTAAACGCACCCGGGATGAAATAAAACGCACCCGGCTCGACTTAACACGAACTAAAAATAAAATTCTCGAAAATTATAATATCCACAAAATGATAATAAAACATAAAAATTGGGCATCCGTCGGGATCGTAGTCGTCATCGGCTTTCTTAAATCGTCAATCGTTAAGATTACGACCTTAAACATCGGTTTCAACTTAAACAATCAAATATATAATAAACGAAATTTCATAAAAATTTCAAAAATATTCGTAATTTAGGGTAAAACAAATGACCTCGGTATCTGGGTATCACATCCACCCCTCCTTAAAGAGAGCGACGTCCCGATGCTTGCCTCTTCTTATACTCACATTTCCTGCTGCTGGAACAAATGAGGATATCTCTCCTTGAAGAAGTCCTCACGTTCCCAAGTGTATTTCGATCCACGTCTAGAATTCCATCGTACATTCACAATAGGAGTTGTATTATGCTTCAATATCTTAACCTCTCGGTCCATAATCTCCATTGGTTCCTCCACAAAATGCATTTTATCGTTAAGCTGAATCTCGTCCAAAGGAACCACCAATTCCTTATCCGCCAAACTTTTCTTCAAATTCGATACGTGAAACGTGTTGTGAATAACACTAAGCTCATTCGGCAATTCTAACTTATAAGCTACAGGTCCAATTCGTCTAACAATCTTGAATGGTCCAATATACCTTGGACTCAGCTTTCCTTTCTTCCCAAAACGTATCACACCCTTCCATGGCGACAACTTAAGCATGACCATGTCTATAACCTCCAATTCCAACGGTTTCCTACTTAATATCAGCGTAACTCTTATGTCGGCTTCTCACATCAAGTAAACGGTTCTTGATTTGCACAATCTTCTCTGTCGTCTCTAAAACCATTTCGGGCCCAGTCAACTGACTCTCTCCCACTTCGCTCCAACACATAGGAGATCTACACTTCCTTCCATATAACGCTTCAAATGGTGCAGCCTTAGTGCTCGCATGATAACTGTTATTATACGAAAACTCCAATAAAGGTAAACGGCGTTCCCAACTTCCTCCGAAATCAATCTCGCATGCTCGGAGCATGTCCTCCAACGTCTGAATGGTTCGTTCACTTTGGCCATCAGTTTCAGGGTGATAGGCTGTGCTCAAACTCAATTCGGTGCCCATCGCACGTTGAAGAGATTTCCAAAATTCTGAAGTAAATCTGATGTCGCGAGCCGAAATGATCGATAAAGGTGCTCTATGTCGACAAACAATTTACTTCACGTACACACTGGAAAGTTTTTTCCATGCTATTCGTCTTCTTCATAGGCAATAAGTAAGCAGATTTCGTCAATCTATCCACGATCACCCAAATCATATCACAACCACTAGGAGTCCAAGGTAAACCCGTCACGAAATCCATAGCAATCTTTTCCCATTTCCATTATGGGATCTCAGGTTGTACCAACAACCCAGACGGTCTCTTATGTTCAGCTTTAACCTTCGCGCAAGTTAAAAACTTACTGACGTAACGAGCAATCTCTGCCTTCGTACTCGGCCACCAGTAGACTTTCTTCAGATCGTGATACATCTTATCCGCTCCAGGATGTATCGAGTACTTCGACTTATGAGACTCAATCATAACCGAATCTCGTACTCCAGGCATTCCTTCCTCAGTTGGACATAGCGGTAACCAAATCCGATTCTCAAAATATCTCAGTCCGTCTGACTTTATCACAAAAAGAGGTTTCTATAGTCTTCCCAGATTCTCAATGCCAATATTTTATTTCATCAATCCCTTCTCTTGAGCCTTTAATATTTTTCCGGTCAAATCAACACCCTCAGTCATCACTAATGATCTGACTCTAAAAGGTTTCTCCCTATCCTTCCTACTAAGTGCATCCGCTACAACGTTCGCCTTGCCAGGATGGTAGCGAATCTCGCAGTCATAGTCACTCAGTATCTCCACCCATCGTCTTTGTCTCATATTCAACTCCTTCTGGTCTAATATGTGCTGCAAACTCTTGTGGTCAGTGAATACGACACACTTAGTCCTATACAAGTAGTGTCTCCACAACTTTAGTGCAAAAGCTCCCGCTCCTAATTCCAAATCATGTGTAGTGTAGTTTTCCTCATGCTTCCTCAATTGTCTCGACGCGTAAGCGATCACCTTCTCACGTTGCATCAAAACAGCTCTATAACCCTTATGAGACGCGTCACAATAAACCATGAAGTCTTCGATTCCTTCCGACAATGACAAAATCGGAGTAGAACACATTTGTCCTTAAGTGTTTTGAAAGCGATTTCTTCATCATTTCCGCATTCAAACACCCAATTCTTCTCAGTAAGCTTGGTCAACAGCTTTGCAATCAACGAAAGCCCTTCGATGAATCTCCGATAATAACCAGCTAAACCAAGAAATTTTCGAACTTCAGTTGGCGTTGTCGGTGCCGACCATTCTTTAATTTCCTCTACCTTGGCAGGATCCACACGAACTCCTTCTCTATCAATCACATGCCCAAGAAATTGTACAGATTCTAACCAAAATTCACACTTGGAGAATTTCGCGTACAGCTTCTCTTTCTTCAGCAGCTCCAATATCGTCCTCAAGTGCTTCTCATGTTCTTCTTTGCTCTTAGAGTAAATAAGAATATCATCAATGAATACAATGACAAACTTATCCAAATACGGCTTGCACACTCGATTCATAAGATCCATGAATACTGCAGGCGCATTCGTTAACCCAAAAGGCATCACTTGGAATTCTAAATGTCAATATCGCGTACGAAAAGCAGTTATAGGAATATCCTCCTCTCTAACTCGTAGTTGATGATACCCTGATCTCAAGTTAATCTTCGAGTACACACAAGATCCTTGCAATTGATCAAATAAATCGTCAATCCTCGGCAATGGATACCGATTCTTAACCGTCAATTTGTTAAGCTATCGATAGTCGATACACATTCTAAACGACCCATCCTTCTTCTTTACAAATAACATAGGCGCTCCCCATGGTGACAAACTAGGTCTAATAAACCCCTTATCCATCAATTCTTTCAATTGATCAAATAACTCATTCAGTTCTGATGGTGCCAATCGATAAGGTGCACGAGCAACTTGTGCAACTCCTGGAATCAAATCGATCCGAAATTACACTTCACGAGAGGGCGGTAAACCTGGCAACTCATCAGGAAAAACTTCCGGATACACTCGAATCACAGGCACCTCTTCTAACTTTGTCTCTACATCACCATCACTAGAAATCTGCGCCCGAAATACATCGCATCCTTCTTCCATAAACCTCATCATCTTCAAGCAGGATATTACTCTTAGAGGAGAATTACATTTATTACCCTTCACAGTCAAAACCCTATTTTTCAACGGGATTTGGACCAACCTTTCTCCACAAACAATCATCGCACTATGCGCCATTAACCAATCCATCCCAATAATAACGTCGAAAGATCCTAGCTCTATAGGCATTAAGTCGATATCAAAGGCATAATTCCCTAACTTCAAGGTACACCCTCTTAGTATAGAATTTGTACTAACAGTCTTTCCATCGGCTAATTCCACATTATAGTTAGTCGTTAGCATCACCGGTTCTCTATTAATAAGGCGACTAAATTTTACGTCTACAAAGCTTTTGCGTATCCAGAATCAAATAATACACTAGCAATACGAGCGTCAAGTAGAAACGTACAGGTCACCACATTCGGGCCTTGCGGTTTGTCAGCGGTACCCAATCGGTATACAGCAGAAGCATTATTTCCTCCCTGCCTATTCCCAGCTTTTGGGCAGTTTCCTTACTTGTGCCCCTTTTCTCCACAACTAAAACAAACCATTACTCTCGTGGCATTTTCCCCTGTAGCCACATCTCTAGATCAAAAATATGAAACTTTATGGCCAGCCTTCCCACACTTGCTACATGCAGGAGGACAATTCCCAATATGGTACAAGTTACAACGACCACAATGATGATTGACCTTAACTCCTCTGGGGGCAGTAGCGGCTCTCATCCCATCATTCCTCCTTTGGTTAAACTACTGGTTACGATTCAGTCCTTGATTGTTGTTGCGAATACCCCCACGATTCTGTCCTTACGATTGATTCACCTGGGCAGCATCCCATTTCCTTTTGTTTCCCTCAGCAGTATAATCTTTCTTGTCTTGCAACTTAACATCCATCAGTGCGTGAGCCATCTGAACGGCCTCATCAAATGATCCGGGCTTTGACGAAGTAGTCTCACCCTTAATGTTGCTCGACAGACCCTTGATGTATTGTTTCATCTTTTTGCGATCGTCTGTAAAAGCATCAGGACACAATAGGCTTAACTTATTAAACCTTCTTGTATAAGCAGTGATGTCATTATTCTTAAATGACAAGTGTCTCAACTCGTCCTCTAACTGACCCAGCTCTTTTTCGGGACAAAACTTCTTAGTCAAAAGTGTGTTGGTTGCAGCCCAAGTTTATCCATTTGCCACTACCAATCCGACAGTAGCCACCTGGTTGTTCCACCAGCTTAAAGCATCATCGAGGAAAGTATCAGCTGAAAATTTAACTTTGTTTGCCTCAGAGAACCCACTGATTTCGAAAGTGCTTTCAATCTTTTCCAACCATCTACGGAGTTCCAAAGCTCCACCGGTACCACGAAACTGTGTGGGACCACATTTCACAAAACCGGCATATGAACATTCCCTTGGGGCTTATTATCTTTCCACATTTCCACCTTGACCTTGGTTTCTGTTCGCACGATCTGCCTCAAGAGCATTGGCGATTGCCTCTTGAATCATAGTGTTTACACGAGTAGTTGTCAACTTTGGAGGCATGGTGAAGTCTTAGTTGCACCTCTCTGCAATGACAGGGAAAAAGAAAACAAGGTAAGTATACACATCAAGATTAAGAAGGATTTCTCTTTCAGGACATAATATAAGTACAACAACACACCAACAAGGTTACTAATATTCATCAGTCACATCACAAAAGAGCAAATTCAAGACTTATCATAGATTATGAAAGGTAAACATGGATTGCATTGATAGATCAACCAAAATATGTGACAAGTAATGCCACTACAACCATACACCAACAAACTTAAAGTTATCAAGTTTTCATCACAATACCATCATACAGGAGTCTAAAATAGTTCGATTACAACGATCAAAAGATAAAAATGAAATACAAGTAACTAGCCACGTGGTGATCCACATGACTTCTTGGACGGTGGTTCTTCCTCATCCTCCTCAGGCTCTTCATCACTATCTTCTTCCTCGTCCATCTTTCTCTTCCCTTTATCACTCGGCTCACACTCAGTCACCCTCTTCATTCTAGAAGTAGACCCAAACTCCGATGCTACCTGATTCCCAAAAGCGACACACTCACCCCTAGCGGGCGGTTGAACCATGAAATCATTAGCCTCCAGCTCGGAGTCATCAACGAATCTCCAGTCTTGCGGTAGGGATGATCTTACATGGTGCTCCCAACTCTGCATCCTAACCAACCTAGCCTGGTCTTCCTTAACCCGCTCAAGACTTGCACTCAAATTTGCTATCATGGATCTCAAACTGTTAATATCACTCTTATTCAATGCTCCATCGAACTCAGCCCTTGCAGTCCTTGTTAGTAACTTCTGATGTGCTCTTTCGTTCTCGTCAAACCTTTTGATCACTCTTATCTCCACCACATAATGTTCATACATTAGCCTATCAATCCTTCTCAAACGATTTTCAGATTCCCAATAGTTCCTTGGCCTTGGAAAGTAAACCTTCGCAATATTTTCGTGAAGAGAACGCGATCTAGCTACAACACTGGACTGCGCACCAAACTCATTACTTACCCGAGCAAACCCCGACACAGTCCTCAGATAATCCTTACAAATAGCCATTGGGGAACGAATAGGTTGCTGATCATAACGGCCTGTTAGAGGCACTTCGTATCCTTTGTTGGGAATAAAATGTAGCCAGTACACGTGGACGCTGACAAGAAGAAAACAAGCGTTGATAAGAAGAAAACAAGCGTTGACAGATCAAGAGTTGACAGAAAGAAGTCAAGCGTTGATAGGATGAAGTCAAGCACTGATAGAAGATTTAGTCTACACGTATTATGTTTCTAGTTTGTTTCTAGTAAAGATATGATTGACAATGTATTTTCTATGTCTATCTTTACCTAGAATAACTGATACGTAGACTCTTGTACAAGGCTTCTTAGTCTATAAAATAAGACCTTTAGGTTTTGTTTATATATAATTTTTCATTCGTTTAACACTTTCATTGTAAGCAAGTTTGTTCTAATTAATCAAGTGAAAGTTTGGTTTACATTGTTTGTGTGTTCTTGTTTAAGTATTAATTCCGCATAATACTTAAATTGTTTTATACACAACAAAGTTTCTCTACGTGTTAAACTTGATTTAATCTCGTTTACACAAGCTAAACCGATCTAAGTTTTGGGATCAACAAGTGGTATCAGAGCTTGTTGAGAAACTTTGATCTAAAGAATACAAGAACCCTAAATTGCCAAAAACCCTAATTTTCACAAAACCCTAAAAACATCATGTCTACCCCAGAAGTAAACTCCTCCTCCTCCTCAACCCACAACATCAAGATTCCCATGCTAGATCCAGACAATTTTGAGTTGTGGAAGTTTAACTTTGAGCAACATCTAAAAATTCATGACTGCACCGTATGGGAAATTATTGAATATGGAAACACATTCAATAAGGCTCAAAAGATTGCAGATGCCATCCAACAAAGAACAAATGTTCAAGGTTCTACTAAAGAGGATCGTAGAGAAAAACCTGAAGATGGTAGAGCTGTCTCAACTGAGGATATTGGAAAGAGAAGGGTTGACATGAAAACCCTAAGCATTCTGAAACTCTCTTTGGGACAAGAGAATCAGCACAAATACAGAAGCTATGAGTCTGCAAAAGATCTTTGGGTAGCTCTTGAAGTTGCTTATGGTGGTAATGCTGATACTGTGCAAGAGAAAAAGAAGCAACTCTTGCATGAGTATGTTGTTTTTAAGGCTCAACCTAATGAGAAGCTAAGTAGTGTGAGAAGCAGACTTCTGGACATTACAAGCAAGCTATCCTTCATGAGAACAATGCTTGGTGATGTTGAAATTATCGCCACTTTTCTTAAAAGCCTTGGTGATGCATGGAAGATTGAAGCAAGGTCTATAATTTCTAATAACACTCACAAAAGTTCTACTTTTGATGATGTTTACAATAAACTAAGGCTGATAGAGAATGAAACTCTTTTGGATCATGGAAGCAAGTCTACCAATGGAAACATGGCCTTCTTCTCACATAGTGAAGGTCAATTTGATCAAAAGGAGTCATACATGCACCCCGTTACTGGATCAACTTGTGTCAACGCTGGATCAAATCCTGTCAACGCCTCACATTTAGATGCTGACACATACAAAATTGACTCACCATGAGTTAAGCCTGCTGGTATTAATCTAGATACTGTGTGTGCATACATTGCTTCATTGCCCAATGGTTCAGTGATTACATATGAGGACCTTGAGCAAATTAGTGATGAGCATTTGGAGGAGATGGACATAAAGTGGAATATGGCCCTTGCAAGCATAATGGCAGATAGATGGAATAGAAGATTTAAGAAGAAGATGACTTTCAATGCCAAGGACACTGCTGGATTTGATAAATCCAAAGTTGAGTGTTACAATTGTCATCGTATGGGACACTTTATGAGAGAATGCAGATCTCCAAGAAGATCTGATGTTGGAAAACCCTCAAGCCAAATCATTAAGGCTCAGGATCCCAAAGCCATGGTTGCAATGTAAGAAATTGATGGTGTTGGATGGGATTGGAGATACTTGGCCAAGGATGAGGAAGAGAATAAAGCTTTGGTTGCTGAAATGGAAGAAGAAGAGCATGTTCACTATGCTCTCATGGCACATTCCTCATCTTCATCAGACAATGAGGTATATGATCATGCTTTTTGTAGTAAGGGTTGTCGTCTAAACACTGAAAGACTTAACAAAGAAGTTTTAAAATTGTCAACAGATGTGGGTAATGAAAGGTGCAAGTTGTCTAACTATCAACTTGCTCTTACTCAAACTGAAAAGACTGTATCTGAGTATAAGAAAATGGAGCTTGACCTAAAAGATCAAATAAATATCTTAAAACATGATTTATATGCTAGTACTGATATTAGAAAAATCATGGAGAGGGTCAATGCTGAATTACAGGCTAAGTTAGATGAGGCTATCAAAATTAAGGATAATGTAGACCTTAAAATTCAGAGATTTGAAAAAGCCTCACAAACCCTAGAAAAATGTGTTAGTGAACAAAGGAATTCTAGGGATATGACTGGGATTGGGATAAAAGAGTATGTTGGGGTTCCACCACCTGCTGGGAACTTCTATGGTGTCCAAAGAAAGGACTTATCTTGGACTGGTTTACCAGAACTCCAAGAAGAGGAATTTATTCCTCCACCAAGAATTCTTACCCCAGTAGAAGAATATAGGCAGAAGTTGACTGATATTTTAACACCCCCAAATTTATACGCAGCGGAATATATCTTTGGGTGCTAAACAATGATACAAAACACATAATTTATAAAGAACGAATCGAAAAGAGACGTTTTAATTTTATCGTTCCTAAAATATTCGTCAGAGTAGCGTAGTCCCAAAACATCGTAGCCAAAGTACAATTAAAACAAAAGATTTAAATTGTTTTAAACAAAGGAACGATAATTATTCAAAGAGTTTATATTGCAAAAGCAGTGCACAACTTCATTCCCGTGACCTCCAAGCTTCACACTTCTTGATTACCTGAAATACATGTGAGAAAATCATCAGGAAAAATGTCGAGTGAATCTATAGGTTTATATAATCATTTTGAACACAAGCAAAGATTATAAGTTTGTGGTATACTTGAAGGCAACAAGCTTCTAATAATTTGCATCAACAATAATAATTGTATTTAGCATAAATTACAATATGCTCATGGAACCGAGCCCTTAGACACTCCTTTTAGAGGTCTGATAAGACAGGAGATTTATTAATTGTCAATTACCTCCAGATTATTGGTACATTGCCGTATACCTGACTTCTCAATACAATATGTCCAAACAGTGTGGAGGTCGGGCCTAAGCTTCTGTGACAAGTCCACACAAACTGAACCGGGGCGGCTTCCCCCATAGATCTATTAATTGTACTAGCGGTTAACCCATCATAGGTTAATTAACGGTCCATAATTGAGGTTTTAATAATGGCAATCACTTAATGCAATTTAAAGGCAACCACGGGTCCATTCATAGAGGGACAAGCATACCATAAAAATCTTGTGTTCTAAGTCTATAAAAACATGTATTCCCCCTCGCGGGTTTTTAAAATATTTAAATGAGCGCAAACGAGGCTATAGACTCACCTTAGTATTTATAGTAGTTGAAGACTATCGCCGACGATAGATGATGCCCGGTAAACACGATAACCGCAACCTAGCAAATAAGGTGCGTACATTAATAATCTCAAAAATCAATTAAAATGCATACTTAGAAAAATTTGACAACTTTGACTTTTTGGTCAACTTTGACTTTCCGGGTCAACTTTGACCTTCGGGTCTGACCCGATTAATTGACCCACTAAATGACATATTCGTGATTCAAGACTTAAACTTTTTGCTGTAAAACGACGTTTCAGACAACTTTCCAGTTATACCCGTGACGTGAAACTTAATAGAAACTGTCCAAAATACACATGCAAGTTCTGTGTAAAATTACAATTTTACCCCTAAACATCTCAGATTTTATTATTAACTTTTACCCCATTATTACTTGTTTCCAGGTCTGATTTCTACGCGGTAAAGGTAAAACATCATGCTGAACAACTTTCATGTTTCGACCGAAGACCGAAACGGACCAGAAATAACAGATTTACCCCTCGCATCAGATCTGTTAAAGATGACGGTTTTTAGAAAATGCAGATTTAATTTTTAAGTTTTGCCCCGTCTAGATTCGTTTCAAAACTGGTTTCCTCGCGGTAGAAGTAAAACGACATTTTAAACAACTTTTTAGTTTTACACGAAAGCTGAAACGAACCAGATCTAGACGATTTGCCCTTTTTCGGATCTGCATCAGCAAGTGTGCGGGAAATAATTAGATAAATTTTCAGAATTTCAAACATGCGTAACTTTTAGCTCGTTTGGAGTTAGAAGCTCTACTTGGTATCATATCGCAGCTAACGAAATTCTCTACAACCCTATCTGATTAGTTTAACAAATACTTGATCTTAAGGTTTCCGAAAATAGCTTCAAAGTTACTGATCTAAAATGACCATTTAAAAATCATATTAAATCATTATTTTAACCCATTTTAACCATTCTTATAATTCTAATAACACATAAAATGACTCTAATCAACTCTAGACCACTTACATGTCCAAATCTTACTAGATCCATATCAAAAATCTTACATGCAAGCATCCCCACTTTTAATATAGTAAAAATAACACTTGTTTACAATTATAAATAGATCAAAACAAGATGATCTTTCAAGAAAAATAATTTTAAGAAAAGTTCTTGCATGTAGTAAATTTATAAACCAAAATGACCCAAATCATATTACAAACATGGGACTTACTTTAGTTTTTAAGGATTCAAGCTAGAAATTTGAATCCAATGGTGTTTTAGCTTCATGGTGTCACGGCAAAAAAAATAAAAGAAAGGAGAGAAGAAAAAAAAATAATTTGCTTGTGGTTTTTATATGTTTTTAATTAATAGAAGTTGATCAGAATTTATAAAATCAAAAGAAATGTAATGCATGTAAAATTTTAACAAAGATCAAAGATCAAATACAACTTTTTAACATTAAAACATGATGATCTTACCTAGATCATCACATGCATGATGATTTAAACATAGATCTACCATGGAAATTATAAAATATTGAAAGTGTGATGCATGTAGGAGATTTTCATACCAATTTGTAGATCTCGAGATTTCCAAGATTGGTCTTTGATTTGTTTTTGAAGATTAAAGCTTGATCATCAAAAATTTGATGATCTTAGTGTTGGGAGCTCACGGTAAAGGAAAGAAAGAAAAGAAAGAGAGAGAATTTTTGTGTTGGTGAGTTGTATGTGTGTGTAGAATGAAAGAAAAGTTCCTTTTATATGGTGGGTGAAGGGTAATTATTGCAATTTGAGCATTCTTTTGGACTAAAAGGCAATTAACTATTTTATTTTCTTACAATTTGAGCATTCTTTTGGACTAAAAGACAAATAACTATTTTATAGGGTAGAAAATGAATATTAGTCAATTTAAAGTTATTTACGAGGCTCGGGCTTCATAGGAATACTTTTTAGAAGTTTAAACGCACACGAAAAATAATAATATAACGACCCGATACATAATTAGAATGACATCGTTGAAAATATTAAATACCGAAACGATCGATAATAAAATATAAAATTTTGGGCATCCGTCGGTATCGCGATCAATAGTAGTCCTCGTTACTCGTCAAAATATTAAAATAAGATATTCAATATCGGTTTTAACTTAAACCATTAATCAATATAGTATTTAACGTTATGAAATACTAATAAAAATATTAGTAAGATAGAATTAAATAATGACCTTATTTTTGCGGGTTTTACATCCTCACCACCTTAGGAGAGCACCGTACCGGGGCTTACTTCTCCTTAGGTCCGTCTACGAATAAATGTGGATACGTTGCTCTTGAAGTAGTCCTCTCGCTCCCATGTGTATTCGGATCCACGTCGAGAATTCCATCGCACTTTTACTATCGGGATCCGACTTTGTTTAAGCCGTTTCACCTCTCGATCCATAATCTCCACCGGCTCTTCAATAAAATGAAACTTGTCATCCAGTTGAACCTCCTCAAGTGTAATTATCAAATTCTCGTCCGCCAAACACCTTTTAAGATTGGAAATGTGAAAAATGTTGTGAATAGCACTTAACTTATCTGGCAATTCCAACTTATACGCCACAGGACCAACTCGATCAATGATCTTGAATGGACCAATATAGCGTGGACTAAGCTTTCCTCGCTTGCCAAATCGAATTACTCCTTTCCAAGGTGATACTTTCAACATAACCATGACGCCAATATCAAACTCCAATGGTTTTCTCCTCTTATCCGCATAGCTCTTCTGCCTACTACGGGCTGTCAATAAACGATTCTTGATTTGCACGATCTTCTCAGTCGTCTCTCTAATCAATTCAGGACCCATCAATTGACTTTCTCCAACCTCACACCAACCAACTGGTGATCTACACTTTCGCCTGTAAAGTGCTTCAAAAGGCGTAGCCTTGATACTTGCGTGATAACTATTGTTGTATGAGAACTCCACCAAAGGTAAGTGTCGATCCCAACTACCTCCAAAGTCTATTACACATGCTCGTAACATATCCTCCAAAGTCTAAATAGTCCTTTCACTTTGTCCTTCCGTTTCCGGATGATACGCAGTGCTCATGTCCAACTGAGTCCCCAAAGCTCGCTGAAGCGATCTCCAAAACTCAGATGTGAACCGACTGTCTCGATCAGAAATAATTGACAAAGTAACTCCATGTCTACAAACAACTTCCTTCAAATACAACCGAGTAAGTTTGTCTAAGTCATCAGTTTTCTTCATCGGCAAGAAATGAGACGACTTAGTCAACCGATCAACAATCACCCAAATTGTATCATAACCACTAGGAGTTCTCAGAAGTCCCGAAACAAAGTCCATAGTGATATTCTCCCATTTCCATTCTGGAATTTCAGGTTGTTGAAGTAAACCTGAAGGTCTCTTGTGCTCGAACTTCACCTTAGCACACGTCAAACATTTACTAACATAAGTAGAAATGTTAGCCTTCATGTTCGGCCACCAGTAGCATTTCTTCAAGTCTCGGTACATTTTATCTGATCCTGGGTGAATCGAATATTTAGACTTATGAGATTCGTGCATAATTAAATCTCTCAGTCCTCCATACACCGGTAACCATACACGATTCTTGAAATATAGAATTTCGTCATCACGAATTTCGAATATAGGTGTCATCCTTCTACCCAAGTCTTCATTTCTCATATTCTCCTCTTTCATCGCCTTTGTTTGAGCTTTAAATATTCGATTAGATAAATCAGAATAAGTTGTCATGGCTAAAGCTCTAACCCTTCTGGTTATTTCTCTATCCTTCCTACTAAGAGCATCGGCAACTACATTCGCCTAGCCTGGATGATAGCAAATTTTAATGTCATAATCACTCAACAATTCTACCCATCTTCTCTGCCTTATATTGAGCTCCTTCTGATCTAAAATATGTTGCAGGCTTTTATGATCGGTATATACCACACTCCTTGTACCGTAGAGATAGTGTCTCCAAAGTCTAAGAGCAAAGACAACAGCTCCTAATTCCAAGTCATGTGTAGTATAATTCTCCTCATGCTTCCTTAATTTACGAGATGCATACGCGATCATTTTCTCCCTTTGCATCAACACAACACCATAACCCTTACGTGATGCATCACAATATACCACAAAGTCTTCAGCTCCATCCGGCAAAGCCAAAATTGGTGCAGAACACAGCTTCTGTTTCAAAGTTTGGGAATGCTTCTTCTTCTTCTGAATCCCACTCATACTTCTTGTTTTTCTATGTAAGTTTAGTAAGAGGTTTAGAAATTAGAGAGAATCCTTCTATGAATCGCCGGTAGTATTCAGCCAATCCCAAGAATTATCTAACTTCAGTTGGGGTTGTAGGCGTAGCCCAATCTCTAATAGCTTCAATTTTGGAAGGATCAACATGAACACCATTACTATCGATCACGTGCCCAAGGAATTGGAAAGAATCCAACCAAAAATCGCACTTGGATAATTTTGCATACAACTTCTCCTTCTTCAACAATTCCAAGATAATCTTCAAATGACCTTCATGCTCTTCCCTACTCTTAGAATAAATCAGGATATCATCAATAAATACAATCACAAACTTGTCGAGGTATGGTTTACACACACGATTCATTAAGTCCATGAATACCGCAGGTGCATTAGTTAACCCAAACGACATTACTTGGAACTCAAAGTGTCCATAACGCGTTCGAAAAGTTGTAATATGTATGTCCTTTTCTTTAACACGAAGTTGATGATAACCCGACCTAAAGTCGATCTTCGAGTACACACACGAACCTTGAAGTTGATCAAACAAATCATCGATCCTCGGAAGTGGATAACGATTTTTAATAGTTAGCTTGTTCAACTCTCGGTAGTCTATGCACATTCTGAACGATCCATCCTTCTTCTTCACGAACAATACTAGAGCTCCCCAAGGTGACGAACTTGGTCTAATGAACCCCTTATCCATTAACTCCTTCAGTTGATCTGCCAACTCCTTCAACTCAGACGGTGCCAAACGATAAGGTGCACGCGCCACCGGTGCAGCTCCCGGCACTAGATCAATCTTGAATTCGATTTCTCGCTGAGGCGGAAGCCCTGGCAAGTCATCAGGAAATACTTCAAGAAAATCACGGATAACCGGAACATCTTCCACACGCCGTACCGGTAGTTCTTTCTCCACTACTTGAGCCATGAACAGGTGACAACCTCTTTCCTCATATTTCCTCGCCTTGATACAAGATATCACCGTCAGACGAGATCTACCGACATCACCTTCAACTACTAATACCTTGTCCTTAACTGGTATGTGAACAACTTTCTCCCCACATACAATCACCGCATCATGTGCAACCAACCAATCCATACCAACAATCACATCGATTGAACCCAACTCTATCGGCATCAAATCAATATCAAACAAATGATTTGCTAACTTAAAAGGGCACTTCTTAAATATAGTGGTAGTACTAACTAACTGTCCATCAGCTAACTCGACCTCATAACTAGTATTTAGGCTTGTTGGCTCAATATCAATTAAACGACTAAAGGAAGTGCTTATAAAGCTCCTATCAGATCCTGAGTCAAACAAAACACTAGCATAACGATGGTTGAGTAAGAACGTACCCGTCACTACATTTGGACCTTGTGCCTGATCAGCATCCTTAACAGCATAAACTGCCCCAACAGCTTCACCTGCTTTTACGTTCTTCCACTTCGGACATTGAGGGCGAATATGATCACGTTCTCCACAATCAAAACAAGTCCTCATCGGAATAGCATTCGCTCTAGTGGCAGGGACCCTTGTCTTGCATTTCTCTACAACATGCCCAACCTTTCCACATTTAGTGCACCTTGGTGGACAGTTACCAAAGTGACAAGCACCGCAACTCCTACATCTCTGGGCTGGTCCCCCATGGTCAGCATTATCATTCTTGTTAGTTGCAGCTCTAGCCCCATCATTTCTCCTCTGATTATACTACTTGTGGTGGTTATTACCCTGGTAATTCCCACGATTATTGTTACCCTAGTTATTACCTTGGTTACCACTCTGCGAATTCTCCCATTTCCTTTTACTACTCTCAGCAGCTTTCACAGCCCTATCTTGAACTTTCTTGCCCATGAGTGTATGAGCCATTCTCACGGTTTCAACAAAGTTATTGGGTCGAGATGAAGTTGTCTCACTTTTAATGTACCCAGGTAGCCCTTTAATGTATTGGTCCATCTTTTTCTTCTTAGTAACAAAAGCATCCGGACACAACAAAACTAACTCATTGAATCGGCTAGTATAGGCAGCAATGTCGTTATCTTTCAGCTTCAGGTGCCTCAACTCATCCTCCAAAGCCGATAACTCTTCTTCTGGACAAAACTCTTCTTTCAGCAACCTTTTGACTTCATCCCATGGTTTCTTGTTCGCAGCTTCTAACCCAACTGTAGCAACTTGAGTCTTCCACCAGCTTAAAGCACGATCCTTGAAAGTAGCAACTATGAACTTAACCTTGTTACTTTCTGAGCAATCACTGATCTCAAATTTTGTTTCAGTTTTCTCAATCCACCTGAATAATTCCAGTGCTCCACCAGTTCCTTGAAATGTAGTGGGTCCACATTTCATATACCCAGAAAAATTACACTCTTTTACTGCAGTAGCAACCTGAGCAACCTCATCTGCAGGATTCTCAGCTACACCAGCTCCTCCAACAGTTTCTGGTTCAACAGGTTCACCTGCACCTTCAGCACCAGCACCTCCAGCATTAGCACCTCCAGAGCCACCTGCTCCTTTAGTGTTAACACGTGCAGCTCTATCCGCAGCTAATGCTTTCGCTACCTCTTCAGCAACTAACCTTGCAATGGCATCATTTGTCATTCTCCTAGGTGTCATGATTTTGTCATATCACATAGAGAGAAGATAAAATGAATGAGTTATTGTAATCATGGTATAATCATATCATGTACAAAATTCTGTCATCAAATGCATGCACATTATCAATACAAGGTATCACAATCATTATAAGGGTCAAAGGGAACTATTATCGTAGATCAACAAGTAATGATCTTAAGGATAAATAGATTACAATGACACCAAAATAATAGACACCAATCACGTGGGGATCCACATAACTTAGTTGACTGTGACTCACTTGCAATAGTGGAACCTGTTTCCTCCACATCGAAGACGTAATCAAGCGGTGATAATTTCGCAAAATAGGTATAAGGTCATAATAAAATGAAATAAAATAATTTCCAAAAATTTAAATAAATATAGAAAATCCTTCAAATAAATACAGGAAATTTCATAAATTTATTTAAATAAATCATTAGTAAGTGATAAACTTTTATCGAAAAGTTTAACGATATTAATATATATCGATAAAGGATTATAGTATTTATTTATAAATACTTAATAATAAGGCATACATAATAATGTATACTAAAATGATAATCCCAGAAGTAGCTTGAACCTGGAGTCACGCGAAGTTATGTGCACCGACTCTTTGAAAAATAAAAATTTACAGTTATAGTTTAGGTTTTTATAAAAATGACCTAGTTCTCTATAACTTATGGCTCTGGTACCAATCTTTAACACCCCCAAATTTATACGCAGCGGAATATATCTTTGGGTGCTAAACAATGATACAAAACACATAATTTATAAAGAACGACTCGAAAAGAGACGTTTTAATTTTATCGTTCCTAAATATTCGTCAGAGTAGCGTAGTCCCAAAACATCGTAACCAAAGTACAATTAAAACAAAAGATTTAAATTGTTTTAGACAAAGGAACGATAATTATTCAAAGAGTTTATATTGCAAAAGCAGTGCACAACTTCATTCCCGTGACCTCCAAGCTTCACACTTCTTGATTACCTGAAATAAATGTGAGAACATCATCAGCAAAAATGCCGAGTGAATATATAGGTTTATATAATCATTTTGAACACAAGCAAAGATTATAAGTTTGTGGCATACTTGAAGGCAACAAGCTTCAAATAATTTGCATCAACAATAATAATTGTATTTAGCATAAATTACAATAAGCTCATGGAATCGAGCCCTTAGACACTCCTTTTAGAGGTCTGATAAGACAGGAGATTTATTAATTGTCAATTACCTCCAGATTATTGGTACATTGCCGTATACCTAACTTCTCAATACAATATGTCCAAACAGTGTGGAGGTCGGGCATAAGCTTCTGTGACAAGTCCACACAAACTGAACCGGGGCGGCTGATAGGTGTGTAAACACCCATCCTTTTACCACTTAATTCTGGCTAAAACAAGACCAAAACACGTAATTAATATCATTTGTTTGGAATTATGCGTGGTTTTTGTGTTTATTGTGATTTCAGAGCTGACCGGATAAATACTAAAGAAAACATGGGATTGCACGGGTTTCATCAAGGAAAAAGACTCAAGATAAAGTCTATTGTCCAAGACGTGCAAAAGATTTGAAGTCACTAGGCCTATTCGAAGATTTATCGAAGAAAAGGACTAAAGACGGAAGATTTTTATAAGTCGAAGAAACTCGAGTCTATTTAACGAAGAAATTAAAAGACGAGTTGGATTTAATCGACAACAAACCCCGAATCAGAATCGAAAACGTCAACTTTTCTGAAAAGACGAGAAGACAAGAAGAAAGGGAGAAAGCCCACTCACCAACCAACCATTAGGACTATAAATAGATCACTCCCTTCACATTGAAGGGAGTTAGTTTTCATTTTTCTTTTTCCCAGGCTTTGTAGTTCGTCTCATCACAAACTCCATTAGGGAGTTTGGTGATTTTCATCTTTTTCTTTTAATCTTGTAATCTTTAATCAATACTCTTGTTACTTTTCCCTCAATCAATCCATTCCATCTTTTCATTAATCTTGTTCTTCATCATCTCTTTTTGCAAGTTTCTAAGTTTTTATTTGATTCAAGTTTGATCTTAAAAAGTTGTTGAATTAGTGTTTTTATTGGTGGGATTTGTTCTTTATGGTATGTTAATGATTAGTGGTTAGTTTGGTTAAACCTTTTTAAGTATTTGATTTGATTTTGGATTTTTGATTAAGTTCCCCGTTTACTTGCTGCTGTTACTGTTCTTCATCTGCCCAGAAAATTCCGAATAGGCATTTTGTGTTTCCCTTATTCGGAATCTTTCAATATTCCGAATAGGGGTGTTTTCATTTTGGTTACTCGGAATATTTCAATATTCCGCATAGCCGATTTTACAGTTTTCTTATTCGGAACTTTTCCAACATTCCGAATAGAGTTTTTATTGTACCTTACTCGGAATATTTTCCGCATAGCATATTTTTGTTTCATTACTCGGAATATTCCGAATAGCCATTTTGTGTTCCCTTATTCGGAACTTTTCAATTATTCCGAATAGGGGTATTCTCGTTTCCTTATTCGGAACTTTTATAATTTTCCGCATAGCCTCGATTTTTCCGCATGGACTTTACTTTCCGAATGAAGCAGTTTTTCCGCATAACCATATATTCCGCATAGGGAAGATTTTCCGCTTAGACTGGTTTTTCCGCATAGAGCAATATTATATTCCGAATGGTCTTACTTTCCGCATAGGATCTTCTTCAGTAAGAGTTATTTTTCAGATTATTTTTCAGATTATTAATTGTTTTAAGTTTACTTCATTATCATTTTATTTACTTACCTGTTTAGTAGAATAGAAAACCAAATCCACTTTTTGTCACCAAGAACAAATCATTCTACTTTTAACTGAGATCAATTCGAGAGGATTCCGAGAATTTTGAACCTAGCAAAATCATTGTATCAAATGGCGCCGCTGCCGGCTCCTCTCGTTAAGATCAAAAGTTTTTTGTAGAACTTGGATTTTGGGATCCGTTCCCCGTGAACGTTACTTTTTCCTAAAATTTTCAAAAACACTAAAAAATATAAAATTTTCAAAAATCCTAAAAATTAAAAAACCATAAAAACCAAAAATATTTTTGCCTTGTTTCTCTTTGTTCGTTCTTTTGCAGGTGTATGCGCACTCGATCCACGTCTTATCAAGAGCCCGAGCCTCTCGATAACTTAGACATGGCTGGTGTTCAAAACAACAATAACATACCACCTCCGAACAACAATAATAACAACAACAACCCGCCTTTCAACAACATGAATAACAACAACAATGAGCCCCTTCCGGATAATCGCCCAATGATTGAATTGCTGCAAGCTCATGTTGATGGCAACACGGATCCAATTGTCATTCCTCCAATTGCCGCCAACAATTTCGAGCTCAAGTCAGGCTTTATCCAGATGGTCTCCGATCAGCCATTCTTGGGACGCACCATTGACGACCCACATGACCATATCAAGAGATTTCTACAACTCACCAACACGGTCAAGTTCAATGGGGTTCCACAGGAGGTTATCAGGTTACAACTTTTTCCCTTTTCTTTAGAGGGACAAGCCCGGCATTGGCTTGCTAAGGAACCGCCACAGAGTATTCTCTCGTGGACGGATTTGGAAACAAAGTTCATCAATTACTTTTTTCCACCCTCTCGTACTACCGCTTTGCGGAATGAGATTATAAACTTTGAACAAAAGTACGATGAGTCATTCAGTGAATCTTGGGATCGTTTTAAAGATCTTTTAAGAAAATGCCCACAACATGGTTTTACCAAAGTACATCAAATTAATACTTTTTACAATGGTTTAAGCATGAGTGACCAAGATTCACTGAATAGTGCCTCAGGGGGTAATTTATTGGCTAAGACTTCCAATGCTGCTTGGGACATCATTGAGAACAAGTCTCGTGTGCAAACCAAGAGCGTTAGGACCAATGTTGCTAGTGCTAGCACTAATGACAGCGACAAGCGATTAGACAAAATCACCACGCTTCTTGAATCGCTTGTCACACATACCGTCAGCAACAACAACAGCAACAACGCTAAGAACGCACAAGTCAACGCTGTCAGCCAACCTTGTGAGATATGCGGTGGTCCCCATTCTTACACAACTTGTACTGCCACCCAAGATTACCCTGCTGAGAATGTGAATGCGGCATATGGCACCTACCAACAACCCGCTTATCAAGCAAAACCTCAAGGTGACCGTAACTTGCTTAGCTACCGCAACAACAACTATCTTTCACCACCTGGCTTTCCTCCTACCAACCCAAACCAACAACAAAACCTTAATCGCCCTCCTCAACAACAACAACAACCTCGACAACCATACATCCCACCTCACAAGCAGCAACAACCGCCTCAAAGAAACAATCAAGTCTACCAACAACCTGCTTACCAAACACCTGCATACAATGCTCCTCCCAACCAACCCAACGCTCTTCACCAAGAAGTGGAAACGTATATGAGGACTAATGATGCGATAGTGGGAAATCTTCAGAGAGAGGTGCTCAACCTGAAAGCCGATTTGGTAAAGCAAGGAAATGATTTGAGAGCCGATATGCGAAACACATTGGATAGTCAGACGAATGACTTGAGGAACATGATGGCTAGTTTCTTCCAAAGTAGTCAACCCTCTTCTTCGGGTACTCTTCCGAGTAACACCGTTGCTAACCCAAGAGGGGAGATGAAAGCAATCACTACTAGAAGTGGTAAAGGTACCAAGGAACCCGAGCTTCCTATACCCCCACCGGTGGTTGTGACTAAGGAGAACGAGTCGCCTGCTCCTATTCCTTCTCCTTCCCCAATTTCTCCACCTCTTCATTCTACCCCTCCTCCACCCGTGGTTGTGAGTGACCCTATTCCTCTAAAGCCTTCATCTTCATCCAATATACCTTATCCTTCAAGGTTGAGGAAAGAGAAGCAAAAGAGCAAGGATGATATTCAGGTTTCTAACTTTCTTAAAATGTTTAAACAACTGAATTTCAATATCTCCTTCGCTGAGGCTCTCGCTCACATGCCCAAGTATGCTAAAATGTTTAAAGACCTTCTGAGCGACAAGGAAAAGCTCCTCGACATTGCCAACACCCAACTTAATGAGAACTGCTCTGCAGTGCTCTTAAGGAAATTACCAACCAAGCTTGGTGATCCGGGTCGTTTTCTTATCCCTTGCAATTTCCCGGGAGTAGAGAATTGCATGGCCCTAGCCGATCTAGGTGCCAGTATAAATCTCATGCCTCTAAGTGTTTGGAAGCAATTATCTCTCCCAGAGCTGGTCCCCACTAAAATGACTTTGGAATTGGCCAACCGTACGGTTGCTTATCCAGTGGGGATAGCCGAAGATGTTATCGTAGGAGTCGACAAATTCACCTTCCCTGCTGATTTTGTTGTCGTCGACTACGAGATGGACCCCCGTGTGCCACTTATTGTTGGTCGTCCATTTTTGAGGACCGGTCGCACTCTTATTGATGTTGAAGCCGGAGAGCTTATCATGAGAGTGGGTGACGATAAAGTAGTCTTCAACATGGGAAAGTTGTCCAAACAACCTTATTCATATGAGAGCGTTAATTGTATTGACGTTCTTGATGAGGCTTGTGAAGAACACTTTAATGATGCTTGCAAAAGTATTCCTACCTCTCTTCCCACTGTTGAGACCGTGTCCTCTATTGATTCATCGTTGTCTCTATTTGGAGATAGTGATTTATTCTGGAACAATCTTGAAGATACCATGGGAGATGCGAATTTAGCCACTAATGATTCTCCCACCGAGGGGGATGAAGACATGAGTTTCTTTGACAATCTTCTCACTGAAGACAATCCTTCGCCTCCATCTCCCACGGTTATTGCTATCGATGCCACGACTTTGAAAACGCCTCCCGTCGAAAATCCTCCGGATTTGGAACTTAAGGAGTTGCCGCCTCATCTCGAGTATGTGTTCCTGGACGACAACAAGAAATCGCCCGTCATTATTGCGAAGGATTTGAAAGATGAAGAGAAGACTCGTCTCGTTGCTGTGTTGAAAGATCACAAGAAGGCTATTGCTTGGAAGATTTCCGATATTCGTGGAATTGATCCTCACTTCTGCACGCACAAAATTCTCATGGAGGACGACTTCAAGCCCACTATTCAAAGCCAACGAAGGGTGAATCCAAAAATACATGAAGTCATCAAAACAGAGGTTATCAAACTTCTTGATGCGGGTATGATTTACCCTATTTCGGATTCCCCATGGGTTAGTCCAATCCATTGTGTGCCCAAGAAGGGCGGAATAACCGTTGTTCCCAATGAACACAACGAGTTGATTCCCACTCGTCTCGTTACTGGGTGGAGAGTTTGTATAGACTACCGCAAACTCAATGATGCCACGAGAAAGGATCATTTCCCTCTACCTTTCATGGACCAAATGCTTGAACGATTAGCCGGTAATGAATATTACTGCTTTTTGGATGGTTTCTCGGGTTATTTTCAAATACCCATCGATCCCCAAGATCAAGAGAAGACTACATTCACTTGTCCCTATGGCACTTTCGCTTACAAAAGAATGCCTTTTGGCTTATGTAATGCGCCTGGGACTTTCCAAAGGTGTATGTTAGCTATCTTCCATGACATGGTTGAACAAACCATGGAAGTCTTCATGGATGATTTCTCGGTCTTCGGGGATTCCTTCTCTGCCTGCCTTGCCAATTTAGAACGTATGCTAAAGAGGTGCGAAGACACTCGCCTTGTTCTAAATTGGGAAAAATGCCATTTCATGGTAAAAGAAGGCGTCGTGCTTGGACATAAGATCTCGAAATCCGGTCTTGAAGTAGACCGTGCTAAAGTCGATGTAATAGCTAAGTTGCCTCCACCTTCAACCGTGAAGGGTGTGAGAAGTTTCTTGGGTCATGCGGGCTTCTATCGTCGATTCATCAAAGATTTTTCTCAAATCGCTCGCCCGATGACCCACCTCTTGGAAAAAGATACTCCTTTTATCTTTTCCAACGAGTGCCTTGAAGCCTTCAACTCGCTTAAGGATAAGCTAACTAAGGCACCCGTCTTGGTTACCCCTAATTGGGAGCTGCCCTTTGAGTTGATGTGCGATGCTAGTGATTTTGCTATTGGAGCGGTTCTTGGACAAAGAGTGAACAAACACTTCCAACCGATCCACTACGCTAGCAAGACAATGACGGGGGCACAATTGCATTACACGACAACCGAAAAAGAGCTTTTAGCGGTTGTCTATGCTTTTGAAAAATTCCGCCCCTATCTTGTCCTTTCTACCACCATTGTGTACACCGATCATTCCGCGTTGAAGTACTTGTTGACAAAGCAAGATTCCAAACCAAGACTTCTTCGCTGGGTTTTGCTGCTCCAGGAATTTAAAATCGACATCCGCGATAAAAAAGGAGCAGAAAACCTAGCCGCGGACCATCTTAGTAGACTTGAGGATCCATACCAAGGGGATCATCCGACCAAAGAAATCAATGATTCTTTTCCCTTGGAGACCTTAATGTCTATAAACTCGAAGCCGAATGAAACCCCGTGGTTTGCGGACTTTGCAAACTACTTGGCGGGTGGAATTCTCAAGGAAGGGTTGACGTCCCAGCAAAAGAAGAAGTTCTTTACCGACATCAAGACTTACTTTTGGGACGACCCTTACCTATTCAAACAATGTGCTGACCTGATAATTCGCAGATGTGTTGATGGACCGGCAGCGTCGGACATCCTTGATGCTTGCCATAAAGGACCCACCGGTGGTCACTTTGGTCCCAACTACACTGCTAAGAAAGTGTTTGACTCGGGATTTTATTGGCCCTCCATATATCGTGATGCTCACAATATGGTTAAGCGATGTGATGTTTGCCAAAAGCAAGGCAAAATCACACATAAAGACGAGATGCCTCAGAATTTCATCCAAGAGTGTGAAATTTTTGATGTTTGGGGTATCGACTTTATGGGGCCATTCCCTTCATCTAAAGGAAACAAATACATCCTTGTAGCCGTTGACTACGTCTCTAAGTGGGTTGAAGCCAAAGCTTTACCTACTAATGACGCAAGGGTGGTTTGTAACTTTTTGAAAGCTCTTTTCGCTCGCTTCGGTGTGCCTCGTGCCATTATTAGTGATCGTGGGACTCATTTCTGCAATGACCAATTTGCTCGAGTCATGGCTAAGTACGGTGTAAATCATCGTCTTTCCACAGCCTACCACCCACAAACTAATGGCCAGGCCGAAATATCCAACCGAGGACTGAAGCGAATTTTGGAAAGAACCGTGGGAGAGCATCGTGCCGCATGGGCTGATAAACTCGATGATGCTTTGTGGGCTTTCCGTACTGCTTACAAGACCCCGATCGGCTGTACGCCTTATCGTCTTGTGTACGGGAAAGCGTGCCACCTCCCCATTGAGTTGGAGCACAAGGCTTATTGGGCCTTGAAGTGGGCCAATTTTGATATAAACAAAGCCGGTGACCTACGCAAGATCCAACTCAATGAGCTAAATGAACTCCAGAATGAGGCTTATGAAAACTCTTTGATCTATAAGGAAAGAACTAAGCTCATTCACGACTCCAAGATCAAAAACCGAGAGTTCCATGTTGGAGACAAAGTCTTACTTTTTAACTCTCGGTTGAAAATCTTTTCGGGCAAGCTTAAATCTCGTTGGTCCGGCCCATTCACCATCGCCCAAATTTTTCCATATGGTACTCTCGAGCTCGCTCAACCTAATGGACCAAATTTTAAGGTGAATGGCCAACGAGTGAAGTTGTACTTTGGTGAGGACACCTCTCAAGAGGTGATTCCATCCCTCACCACGTTCCCCATGAACTGAATTTGGGTCGAGTCAGGCTCGTGACTCGGTTATCAAAAACAAGCGCTCCTCGGGAGGCAGCCCGAGTATCTATCCCTTTAACCCCCTAAGTGTAGGGGAGGACCTATTTTGGTCATTTGTGTTTGTGTGGTGATGTGCTTACAGGGATTACTGCAATCTTGGAAACTTTGAAGAACCGTGCTCCCGTGTTATCCGAAATCCGGTTCTATCTCTCAACTATCGTGATTCAATTTTCTTCATACTCACATTTGAAATTGATCACTTTAGTCGTCTCTTCCTTAACTCGAGTTAACCAACGTGCACAATGTCATAAGTGTAGGGGAGACTTTTCCCACATGCTTAAACATTGAGGACAATGTTTATCTTAAGTGTAGGGGAGACTTCTATCGAAGTTTTAAGTGGACTTTTCCATGAAAATGCCTTCAATTAACCAGAAAATCCTATTTTTCAGCATTTTTCAAATTTTTTATTAACTTTGGCCATTTAGTTGTAATTTTTATCGTTGCTTTCATTTGTATATATTCCACATTAAAGTCAAAAATATTAATAAAGTGGTGTAGCTAGTTTAGAAGTTTTTGACATATTAGGCCCGTTGCGTTTATTTTGACTCAACCCGAATAGACTTATCCTAGTTTATTCTAGCTAGTATCCTTAACCATGTAGACCTTAATTGGTTTATTAGGCTAAGTATCCACGAGTCTCATTATTTGAGATTTTAAATTGTGGAGAACGAGAAATGATAGAGTCAATTATAAGTCGGTATTCTTGCGCAAGCTCACTTGGTGTAATTATTTGCCTATTCTCCCATCACTTGCTAATAATTTATCTGCAATAAGTAAGGTCTTACGATTTGAAAAGTTACTTAGCTTCTAGCCCAAGATCGTTTAAAAGTTGCTCGGTAATGATAAGAGTTCATAGCCAAGGCATAACTTATGAAGCGGGGCGCGAAGATTGGCGAGTCCGAAAAGGCCCTAAAAAGGCATGAGGATTCAATTTTATTGCTGAAGATCCAAAGTGATGTGAAAAGCATTATTCCTAAAGTCAATATGAAGGATCAAGACTCACGACGAAAAGCAATCAACTCCCATAAAGATCATGGAGAAGTCTATCCGAAAAGACCCTAACAAGGTATGAGGATAAATAGATCCAAGTCCGAAAAGGAGGCGGATCGTTGTATCTCAAAATCCCAAATAGAGATTGAAGAAATAATCATGAAGTCGTGGTCAACAAAGTTGGAGTACCCCTCAAAAGTCTCCAAGTGAAGAAACTCTATTATGATGAGAAGACCATTATCTCAAGAACGTCTCTCGAAGATATGAAGTATGAAGTACATGCCAAATATCGGCCCGAGAAAGGTCTCAAATCGTGAACCAAGTTATGCCAAGATATGAACTTTTTGATATCCCGAGAAGCAGTTTTAAGAGATTTTGTCCTTTAGCTAACTATTGATCAAATCGTCCTACTTTGCTTTCAGCCCTAATAAACTATCGAAATAAGTCCAAAAATGCATCTTCATGATCATTCTAAGACAAAAATAAAATATAAGAGATACAACTAGGAATAAGGGAGTTTAAGCATTTAATTAAGCCATGTGTGTAAGTGTTTGATTTACTGACTTATAATAACAATGATCTCGTTTTCAAGCTTAGTTTGGGGAACGTGAAACTTGAGGGTGATAAATCTTCGCAACACCAAAGCCCTAATGTAAGTCCTTGATTTCTTTACAAGTTATTTCCATCCTTTTGTTTACTCTAAAGTTTTAAGTTCTCTTAGTATCTTAATTGTTGTTTAGTAGAGTTTAAATAAGGCCAAGGTTGATTAATTATGAGAAAAATGTAAAATTGCTTTATCACTAAGCATTGCATGAGGGCATGGCAATGGTTAAGTGTAGGGGATTTGATAGGTGTGTAAACACCCATCCTTTTACCACTTAATTCTGGCTAAAACAAGACCAAAACACGTAATTAATATCATTTGTTTGGAATTATGCGTGGTTTTTGTGTTTATTGTGATTTCAGAGCTGACCGGATAAATACTAAAGAAAACATGGGATTGCACGGGTTTCATCAAGGAAAAAGACTCAAGATAAAGTCTATTGTCCAAGACGTGCAAAAGATTTGAAGTCACTAGGCCTATTCGAAGATTTATCGAAGAAAAGGACTAAAGACGGAAGATTTTTATAAGTCGAAGAAACTCGAGTCTATTTAACGAAGAAATTAAAAGACGAGTTGGATTTAATCGACAACAAACCCCGAATCAGAATCGAAAACGTCAACTTTTCTGAAAAGACGAGAAGACAAGAAGAAAGGGAGAAAGCCCACTCACCAACCAACCATTAGGACTATAAATAGATCACTCCCTTCACATTGAAGGGAGTTAGTTTTCATTTTTCTTTTTCCCAGGCTTTGTAGTTCGTCTCATCACAAACTCCATTAGGGAGTTTGGTGATTTTCATCTTTTTCTTTTAATCTTGTAATCTTTAATCAATACTCTTGTTACTTTTCCCTCAATCAATCCATTCCATCTTTTCATTAATCTTGTTCTTCATCATCTCTTTTTGCAAGTTTCTAAGTTTTTATTTGATTCAAGTTTGATCTTAAAAAGTTGTTGAATTAGTGTTTTTATTGGTGGGATTTGTTCTTTATGGTATGTTAATGATTAGTGGTTAGTTTGGTTAAACCTTTTTAAGTATTTGATTTAATTTTGGATTTTTGATTAAGTTCCCCGTTTACTTGCTGCTGTTACTGTTCTTCATCTGCCCAGAAAATTCCGAATAGGCATTTTGTGTTTCCCTTATTCGGAATCTTTCAATATTCCGAATAGGGGTGTTTTCATTTTGGTTACTCGGAATATTTCAATATTCCGCATAGCCGATTTTACAGTTTTCTTATTCGGAACTTTTCCAACATTCCGAATAGAGTTTTTATTGTACCTTACTCGGAATATTTTCCGCATAGCATATTTTTGTTTCATTACTCGGAATATTCCGAATAGCCATTTTGTGTTCCCTTATTCGGAACTTTTCAATTATTCCGAATAGGGGTATTCTCGTTTCCTTATTCGGAACTTTTATAATTTTCCGCATAGCCTCGATTTTTCCGCATGGACTTTACTTTCCGAATGAAGCAGTTTTTCCGCATAACCATGTATTCCGCATAGGGAAGATTTTCCGCTTAGACTGGTTTTTCCGCATAGAGCAATATTATATTCCGAATGGTCTTACTTTCCGCATAGGATCTTCTTCAGTAAGAGTTATTTTTCAGATTATTTTTCAGATTATTAATTGTTTTAAGTTTACTTCATTATCATTTTATTTACTTACCTGTTTAGTAGAATAGAAAACCAAATCCACTTTTTGTCACCAAGAACAAATCATTCTACTTTTAACTGAGATCAATTCGAGAGGATTCCGAGAATTTTGAACCTAGCAAAATCATTGTATCAGCGGCTTCCCCCATAGATCTATTAAATGTACTAGCGGTTAACCATCATAGGTTAATTAACGGTTCATAATTGAGGTTTTAATAATGGCAATCACTTAATGCAATTTAAAGGCAACCACGGGTCCATTCATTGAGGGACAAGCATACCATAAAAATCTTGTGTTCTAAGTTTATAAAAACATGTATTCCCCCTCGCGGGTTTTTAAAATATTTTAATGAGCACAAACGAGGATATAGACTCACCTTAGTATTTATAGTAGTTGAAGACGATCGCCGACGATATATGATGCCCGGTAAACACGATAACCGCAACCTAGCAAATAAGGTGCGTACGTTAATAATATCAAAATCAATTAAAA
Source organism: Glebionis coronaria (assembly GCA_025667525.1). NCBI lineage: Eukaryota > Viridiplantae > Streptophyta > Magnoliopsida > Asterales > Asteraceae > Glebionis > Glebionis coronaria. The sequence goes on from CM046880.1 coordinate 1,023,798, forward strand.
TTTATACTTATAAAAATTTGACAACTTTGACTTTTTGGTAAACGTTGACTTTCCGGGTCAACTTTGACCTTCGGGTCTGACCCGATTAATTGACCCACTAAATGACATATTCGTGATTCAAGACTTAAGCTTTTTGATGTAAAACGATGTTTCGGACAACTTTCCAGTTATACCCGTGACTTGAAACTTAATAGAAACCGTCCAAAATACACATGCAAGTTCTGTGTAAAATTACAATTTTACCCCTAAACATCTCAGATTTTATTATTAATTTTTACCCCATTATTACTTGTTTCCAGGTCTGATTTCTACGCGGTAAAAGTAAAACATCATTCTGAACAACTTTCGTGTTTCGACCGAAGACCGAAACGGACCAGAAATGATAGATTTACCCCTCGCATCAGATCTGTTAAAGATGACGGTTTTTAGAAAATGCAGATTTAATTTTTAAGTTTTGCCCCGTCTAGATTCGTATTCAGAACTGGTTTCCACGCGGTAGAAGTAAACGACATTTTAAACAACTTTTTAGTTTTACACGAAAGCTGAAACGAAACAGATCTGGACGATTTTTCCCTTTTTTCGGATCTGCATCAGCAAGTGTGCGGGAAATAATTAGATAAATTTTCAGAATTTCAAACATGCGTAACTTTTAGCTCGTTTGGAGTTAGAAGCTCTACTTGGTATCATATCGAAGCTAACGAAATTCTCTACAACCCTATCTGATTAGTTTAACAAATACTTGATCTTAAGGTTTCCGAAAATAGCTTCAAAGTTACTGATCTAAAATGACCATTTAAAAATCATATTAAATCATTATTTTAACCCATTTTAACCATTCTTATAATTTTAATAACACATAAAATGACTCTAATCAACTCTATACCACTTGCATGTCCAAATCTTACTAGATCCATATCAAAAATCTTACATGCAAGCATCCCCACTTTTAATATAGTAAAAATAACACTTGTTTACAATTATAAAATAGATCAAAACAAGATGATCTTTAAAGAAAAATAATTTTAAGAAAAGTTCTTGCATGTTGTAAATTTTTATACCAAAATGACCCAAATCATATTACAAACATGGGACTTACTTTAGTTTTTAAGGATTCAAGCTAGAAATTTGAATCCAATGGTGTTTTAGCTTCATGGTGTCACGGCAAAAAAATAAAAGAAAGGAGAGAAGAAAAAAAAATTTGCTTGTGGTTTTTATATGTTTTTAATTAATAGAAGTTGATCAAAATTTATAAAATCAAAAGAAATGTAATGCATGTAAAATTTTAACAAAGATCAAAGTTCAAATATAAGTTTTTAACATTAAAACATGATGATCTTACCTAGATCATCACATGCATGATGATTTAAACATAGATCTACCATGGAAATTATAAAATCTTGAAAGTGTAATGCATGTAGGAGATTTTCATACCAATGTGTAGATCTCAAGATTTTCAAGATTGGTCTTTGATTTGTTTTTAAAGATTAAAGCTTGATCATCAAAAATTTGATGATCTTAGTGTTGGGAGCTCATGGAAAAGGAAAGAAAGAAAAGAAAGAGAGAGAATTTTTGTGTTGGTGAGTTGTATGTGTGTGTAAAATGAAAGAAAAATTCCTTTTATATGGTGGGTGAAGGGTAATTCTTGCAATTTGAGCATTCTTTTGGACTAAAAGGCAATTAACTATTTTATTTTCTTGCAATTTGAGCATTCTTTTGGACTAACAGACAATTAGCTATTTTATAGGGTAGAAAATGAATATTAGTCAATTTAAAATTATTTACGAGGCTCGGGTTTCATATGAATACTTTTTAGAAGTTTAAACGCACACGAAAAATAATAATATAACGACCCGATACATAATTAGAATGACATCGTTGAAAATATTAAATATCGAAACGATCGATAATAAAATATAAAATTTTGGGCATCCGTCGGTATTGCGATCAATAGTAGTCCTCGTTACTCGTCAAAATATTAAAATAAAATATTCAATATCGGTTTTAACTTACACCATTAATCAATATAGTATTTAACGTTATGAAATACTAATAAAAATATTAGTAAGATAGAATTAAATAATGACCTTATTTTTGCGGGTTTTACAGATTTGGACCAATGGAAGAAAGCCAACCCTACCTTGTTTGTTAAGGGTGGCATGCTTAGTGATAGCCCAAATGAGTCTCCACCTATCAAAGTAACAAACCCAATCACTGGCAAGACTGTTGACCTTGGCTCAAACGTTGTTCGAAAACCTACTATTAAATATGCAGAAATGTATTGAAAAACTAAGTCACCAAAAAGCCAAATTAATGATAATGGAACATGTTTCTTTTCTTCTAGACCTAGAGTTATGTCAAGAAAAGCCTGTTATACTTGTCGTAGTTTTTCACATTTAGCCTATAAGTGTGTCAACGCTGAAAAAAAGTCAAACACTATCCAACCCAAAACTTTTGTTCAGCAAAGTCCACAAGTTGTTAGACTAGCCCCATTCTTTTCAAAAGGGTCTAATACTTATGGACAAAAACCTTTTCAGAAGACCAATACATGGTCTAATAGAAAATGGGTTCCTGTAGCAAACCCTAGGTTCAATGCTGATAAGGGTAATTTCAGCGTTGACAAGACCAAATCAAACGCTGACAGAAACGTTGCCAGACCAAATAATGGTAAATATTTGCAACCAAAAGGGAAAGGGGTCTAAAGCTTCTTCTAGCTTGACATGGATACCTAATCAAGATCAAAACCCTAATTCAGATGGGATTTCTATGACTTGTAACAGATTTAATTATATTTCAAAGGTCATAACAAAACCAATTAAGGTTAACTGGGTGTTTAATCCAAAAAGGGATGAACAAAGGGTTGTTATGAGGACTCAGTCTGTTCTTGTTGAACAACCAAATGAATCCAAGTCTGCTCAGGCTTGGGTTCCCAAAGAAAAATAATTTGTTTTCTTTATGTGCAGGGTATTCAAAAGCAGGTTATGATTATGGCTATTGGGATAGTGGATGCTCTAGGCACATGACTGGGAAGGAAGATTATCTCACAAACTTCACTCCCATTAAGGATGGTGAAAAGCTTACTTTGGAGGAGGATATGGAACTATCACAGGCAAAGGAACTCTTCTCACTAACAATTTGCGTTTTGAAAACGTGTTTCTGGTAAAAGAACTTGATTAGAATATGTTTAGTGTATCACAAGTTTGTGATAACAAAAATAAGGTTCTTTTTACTAATACTGAATGCTTGGTGTTGAGCAAGGATTTTAAAATACCATATGAGAAATTCATTGATTATAGGACACCTAGGCATAAGGATATTTATAATGTGAATCTTAATGGAATTAAGATGAATAATAACTTGTCATGTCTATATGCTAAGGCTTCAGTTGATGAGAGTAATCTTTAGCACAGGAGATTAGAGCACATTAATTTTAAAAATATAAATAGACTTGTGAGACATGGTTTGGTTGATGGTTTGCCTGAAAAGGCTTTCCACAATGACTACTCTTGTGTTGCATGCCTTAAAGGCAAACAACACAAGGTCTCATTTAAGTCTAAACAGGTGCACTCTAGTTCTAAACCACTTCACTTGCTACATATGGACTTATTTGGTCCAACTAATATAGAAAGCTTGAATGGTAAATCTTACAGTTTTGTCATCACTGATGATGTTTCTAGGTTTACTTGGACTTTCTTTTTAGCTTTGAAAAGTGACACTGTTGATACTTTGATTAACTTTATTGCCCAAATTGAAAAGAAGTCTGGTAATGAGGTTAAGATGCTTAGAAGTGATAATGGTGGTGAGTTTAGAAATAAGATGTTGGATGATTTTTGGGCCAAGAAAGGGATTACTAGACAGTTTAGTGTAGCCAGAACCCCACAACAAAATGGGGTTGCTGAGAGAAAGAATAGAACCCTCATAGAAGCAGCTAGGACTATGTTGGCTGATGCTCACTTTCCAATTGCTTTTTGGGCTAAGGCTATGAATACAGCTTGTTATGTTCAGAATAGAGCAATAGTCAACAAGATTCATAATAAAACACCTTATGAGTTACTTTGGGGAAGGAAACCTAATATTGGTTTTCTTAAACCTTTTGGTTGTCATGTAGTTGTGTTGGATACTAGTGATGCCTTAGGTAAAGTTAGTGCTAAAGGTGATGAAGGCTACTTCATGGGTTATTCAGTGCAGAGTAGAGGATATAGGGTTTACAATAAGAAGGAAAAACGTATACTTGAAAAAGTACATGTTAGGTTTTTAGAAAGTAAACCTAGTGATCCTGAAAGTGGTCCAAATTGGTTATTTGACTTGGAACCTCTATCTAGGACTTTGAATTATATGCCTGTTACTAATCCAAACATTGTGAAGGTAACTTTAAATGTTGTGGAAGAACCAGTTGTTGATGTTTCAGGTACACAGATTAATGAAGAGGTTGGATCACAAGTAGACAAATCATCACCCATACTTGAGTATGTCACTATTCCCATATGGACAGATGCATATGCTGCTGCTGCTGCTGTTGGAAAGGAAAATGGTGGTCCCCAAGTATCACCAGTTGACAACATGCATGATCTTTCAGGCGCTAACAAAGGAAAATCTGGCGCTGACAAGACAACTTCAGACGTTGATGGCTCAAACGTTGACAGCCATGATCCAGGCGTTGACAGCTCTCTTGACCATATTTTCTCTTCCAATTTTAAACAAGGTGAACCTTCAAACAGAAATGGAGAGGTTCATTCAGATATTGAAGGAAGAGAGTCTGAAGAAGACATTGGTAACATGGAAGATGAGATTGAAGACAATACACTTTTTGAGGGAGGAGTGCTTACTTCTACAATAAAAAATGACCCCTCTTCTCTAATTATTGGTGATGTGATGTCTCATGTTCAAACTAGAAGATCTCATCAAAATCTTGTAGGGTTTATTGCCAATATTCACAAGAAGGTTGATACCTCTCTTGTTCAAGCATGTTTGTTTGCCTGTTTTCTGTCACAACAGGAACCCGAGAAGATTTTTGATGCTCTCAAATAACCAAGTTAGGTGGAAGCAATGCAAGATGAGCTTCACCAATTTACTATCCATGATGTTTGGGAGTTACTTGATTGTCCCAGACATGTCAGACCTATTGGGACAAGATGGGTTCTTAGAAACAAAAAGGATGAAAGAGGCATTGTGGTCAGAAACAAGGCACGTTTAGTGGCTCAAGGATATACACAAGAGGAAGGAATAGACTATGAGGAGGTCTTTGCACAAGTTGCAAGGATTGAGGCTATAAGGATATTTCTGGCCTATGCTTCCTGCATGGGCTTTACTGTCTATCAAATGGATGTGAAGAGTGCTTTTCTTTATGGCAAAATTGTAGAGGAGGTTTATGTAATGCAACCTCCTGGTTTTGAAGATTCAGAACATCCAGACAAGGTGTATAGAGTCAAGAAAGCTATGTATGGACTTCATCAAGCCCCAAGAGCATGGTATGACACATTGTCCACCTATCAGGTGGAAAATGGATTCAAAAGGGGCACCATAGACCAGACCTTATTTACAAAGAAGACTGGTAAGGATTTCTTACTTGTCCAGGTTTATGCGGATGATATCATCTTTGGGTCTTCAAGCCCAAAGATGAGTTAAGACTTTTCCAAGCTTATGACAGACAAGTTCAAGATGAGTACAATGGGGGAGATGAACTTCTTTCTAGGGTTACAAGTTCAGCAGAAAGAAGATGGTATCTTCATCTCTCAAGATAAATATATAGCAGAAATCTTGAAGAAGTTTGGCTTTTCTCCACATGAGAAAAGGGCTATCACTCCTATGGATAGGGAACACCCTTGGGGAAAAGTTGGAGATGGAAAAGATATGGATGTCAGGCACTATAGATCAATGATTGGTTCATAGATGTATCTCACAGCTTCAAGACCTGACTTTATGTTTGCTGTGTGTGCATGTGTACGCCATCAAGTGACTCCCAAAGAGTGTCATCTTCATGATGTCAAGAGGATATTTAGTTACCTTAGATGTTATCCAGACCTGGGATTATGGTATCCAAAAGATTCACCATTGGAGCTTATTGCATATTCAGACAGTTATTATGGTGGTGACAAATTTGATAGAAAATCCACAACTGGTGGATGTCAGTTTCTTGGGAGTAGGTTGATATCTTGGCAATGCAAGAAACAAAAAGTGGTGGCCAATTCTACAACTGAAGCAGAGTATGTAACAGCAGCTGCTTGTTGTGGACAAGTCTCATGGATTGAGAACCAGCTGTTGGATTATGGGTATAATTTCATGCATACCAAGATATTTGTAGACAATAACAGCACTTTATGCATTATTAAAAATCATGTACATCACTCTAAAACAAAACACATAGAAATTAGACATCATTTTATAAGAGACTGTTTTGAAAAGGGTTTAATACAACCAGATAGGGTTGACACAGAAGAAAATGGGTTTGATTTATTAACTAAACCTTTTGATACTGGGAGATTTCAATACTTGGTAACAAGTATTGGAATGATCAATCTCACTTAATATGTGTTTTGGGGTCTTAGTGTAAAAGTATGTACAGGATATGCATTGTTATTGGTCTTTTTGAGAAGTTAGATTTTACACTTTATTTGTCTAACGCTGACAAAGGTTATCTTAACGCTGATAAGTGTTATCATGACGTTGTCAACAACATGTTAGTTTTGTAGTTTTTGATCTAAGTGTGCAGGCGTTGTTAGCATTGTACCATTGGATACAGAGTTCCTTATGGATCCTTGGAGAATCATTAGAGCATGTTTCAATTTATGGATGATGGTTGGAATATCTATATTCCTATCTTGACATAAATTTTTATTTACATTCATATTATTTGGCAACTTATGTATCACAGTTTAAGGGGAGGTTTTAGGAACCTTTATGACTTTTGGGTATTCTTATGATACTCTTATCACAGTTCTAGATTGTGTCCATTGGTGAGTATGAGTTAGTTTTCTATCTCATGAGGCACTGTAGCATGCAAAGTTGATATACTATGCATGCTGCCAAGACCTTTATGACCTAGAATTGGATATGTTCTGTTGGGAGACTTGGGTATGATTTCTATTGGGTTTATCTGGGAGTTAGAAGGGATTTTATGAGATAACTTAACTGTTAAGAATTTTGGTTAGCAAGGAACACTAGAGGACTGTTATGTCTATCTTGCATAAGCAAGTGTGCATAATTGGACAGTGCTTGCCGCCCTATAATAATTTTCAGTTTATAGGTAATCTTCACTAGGATAAATTACTTTGTTAAGTTCCTTTTTCATTTTTATTACTTTTATTTTTGGACGCTGACAGATATATTTCCAAGTGTTGTTGTGACCAATTTAGACGTCGACATGGCTTTTGCAAACGTCGACAAGAATATAGCCGTTGGGCGTTGATGGGTTATGTTTTACCGTTGACACTCATCGGGTCCTACCCAGTTGTTATTTTTGACGAATATTGGGTCCGTAATTTTGGGAGTTGATAACTTTTAATTAATGCACAAGATAACTTATTTTCTTTTCAATATTTTCATCATTATATTTTGAAAATACTTGCCTCATTTTTTACCAATCACATGTGCCTATCACTCCTATTTTTAAACAGGGTACTCTCATATTCTTGTCTAACAACTTTTCTCCTATAATTCATCTTTTACAAACTTTCACAAACAACTTTCTACATCTATGGTGCCTAAGTTTAAACCAAGTGACTTGGTATTGGGATTCAGAAGTCAGCACAATATGATTGCTTATTTGGAGGCTGATGATGCTCTGTTTCCACAATACACTCAGATGGTGGCGTATTTGAATGCATCTCCACTTAGGTATGCACTTTATCATGCTCCTCTCATCCTTGTCACTCATATTAAACAGTTTTGGAACACTGTTAGTTCCTCAACGCTTAATAATGTGACTACATTAACATCTATTGTTCATGGGCGTACTTGGGTGGTTACTGAAGCCTTGGTTCGTGAGGCTTTGCATCTTAATGATGTAGATGGTATAACCACTCTCCCCATTAATGAGATAGAAAAAGGACTTCAGGCTTTAGGGTATCCTTTCCCTGAGGAGGGTACTTTAAATAAATATCATAAACAAGAATTCCCCCCAGCCTGGAAGTACTTAATACATGTCATCCTTCAATGTTTGAGTCCCAAATGTACTGCACATAATGAAATTAACAGATCAATTGCTAGTGCAATTGTGTGCATTACAAATGGGCAAAAGTATAATTTTTCTAAACTGATTTTTGATGGCATGTGTAAAAACAAGGGTAATAAGATGACTTTGGCTTATCCTAGATTTTTACAAATGATTTTTGATGACCAAGGGTATTGCACAAGGGATCATGATGATTTTTATGAGATCCCTATGCAAAAGAAAGCTATCTTTAGTAAGATGAACTCACCCCCTCACAGAGACTTACCCCTCACCCAAGCTATGCTTGCTGTTATTGCAGCAGCACAACCTCAACCTGGCCCACACCCACTACTTGACCCAATACCAGATCCCTTACCTTCACCTCAACACATGGAACTTGACCAAGAATCCTTCAACGCTCACATGTTAAATGTTGGCGTTGACACTAGTAATCCAAACGTTGACACCTTTCCTTCACAGACTCAAACACCTCTTAACCTTCAAACTACCACCCAATCCACATCATCTTCTACACCCCCTACATATAGGTTGATAAAACGCCCAAGGACTACTAGAGTGTTCTCCTCTGGTGGTCCTAGCCATGTTACAGAGAGAACCACCACCACAAGTGTGGTTGGTGCTATGGATGAGGCTGGGACTATTGGTACTCGCTTAGATGCAGGCCAAGCCAGTCCTCACATCTTTAAAACCTCATCCATGCCCCATGACTCTACTTTGGGAGGTCAAATACCCATTCTAGAGGAGGGCAGATTGGAACCATACACAATGTTGGAATTGACGGCTGTCTGCATTAGCTTGCAAAAGCAAAATGCAGACATGGTACAAACAGTTAGTACACAAGGCCTTGAACTCAAGCAATTGAGGGAGAGGATTGTTCTTTTGGATGATGCTAACAATAGGCGTGGTATGGAGGATTCTTCCAAATGGGAGGATGAGCAGATCCATGTGAGTGACAAAGGCTCACATGATGGAGAATCTTTGGGTGTTGCTGAAGCCCTTACTGAATTGAAGAAGCAACCAGGTTTTGATACATCTTTGGTTACTCCTACAAACTTGAACTTGTCCTTTACAGCAATGATGGATCAGTTCACAAGAGGCGCTGAGACGAGTAAGGTGAGCGTTGACAAGAAGACCTTGGACGCTGACACACCAAGCGCTGACAAGAGTAAGTTGGGCACTGACACACAGAATTTGAGCGTTGACAGAACTACAGATATGGTTGGTGTATTCCAGTCATCAGCTATCATCAAGGAAGTGTCTTCACAGGTACCATCATCATCTTTACCTATCATTGATCCATTAGATAAGGGTAAAGGAATCATGGTGGAAATAGAAGTTCCAAAGGATGCAGCTTAAGTAGAGTTTGATTCAAAGTTGGCTGCACAACTTGTGGAACAAGAAATGAAGAAGGTTGGTGAATCACCATTTGTTGTTACTTCTGAGGAACAAGAAGGAAGTGATGAAGGGAGTTCAGATTCAAGTGTTATGATAATTGAACAACCAGAAAGACTTGAATATGGTGATGAGTTGGCAAGGGAGAAACTTAGAGAGTTAAAGTTGCAGGTAGATTATGATATGCCAGAAGTTGCTCAGATGTACCATGCTTGGGAAGATAAGGTTATGGAGAATCCAGATATGACAATTTCAGATCAAATTTGGGGATTGGAGATTCTTCTAAGAGTTCAAAAAGATTGCAAGGTAATTCTGAAGCATAAGGCTAGCAATGTTTTCTCACTGCTGAAGAGAGATAGAAGGGAGCTTTACTAAATGTTACTCAGATGTCATGGAACAGGATGGACCTTTAAGAAATTGTAGGGATTATCCTTTGAAGAGTTGGAGTATAAGGCTTATCCCATTTGGGCAACAGTGTAGGAAATGAATACTATCAAACTTCTTTCAGATGAAAGGAGAGATGAACTTGCAGAAGAGATGGAGATTCAAAAGGCAATGATTGTTCCAAGACCTTTGAAGAAGGGAGTTCCACTTGAGTTCCCTAAAGATATGGATAAACTGAATCCCAGTGAAGCTGTTATAAGAAGGAGCATTAAGCTCTCACCCATGGAAGCTTCAGATATGGTACAAGTGTTATCTCTTGATGCCAGAAACCTTATCATTAGCTATGAAGAAGATGCAAGTGGGTTTTGGATGATTGGCTGATATGGGAAAGAGGTATACACATTTACTACTCTTGTGTCTTTCTTTGCAAGTATGGATAGGGAAGACTTGGCAGACCTTTGGAGGTTGTTGATGGCCAAGTATGAGACTGAAGCACCTACTTCAGTCAATGGAATAAAGCTTTGGTCAACATTCAAGAGAATGTGTGCACCAGAAGAAGAAGATCCTGTTTGGAAGGATCTTGAGGATGATATCAGTGGACTTCAATGGCGTTTGTATTCAGCTGTTAGTGTGTATTATTTGAGTTCTACAAATTTTTCTGAGTATCTTCTTGTAGATGCTGAGTATCCCATGTCCAAAGAAGTTTTGGAAAAGATGAAGACAACACAGCTGGAGATTGACTATTCAAGTGACGTGGCCAAAGATTTGATTAGGCATGTTTATTACCAATTTGATAAGATTTGTAAGAATCCTCCTAGTTCTTAGTTTTTATTCTGAAACTTGATTACTAGAGTAGATATCAAGTTTAGGGGAGGATTGTTGGGAATAAAATGTAGCCAGTACACTTGGACGCTGACAAGAAGAAAACAAGCGTTGATAAGAAGAAAACAAGCGTTGACAGATCAAGCGTTGACAGAAAGAAGTCAAGCGTTGATAGGATGAAGTCGAGCACTCATAGAAGATTTAGTCTACGCGTATTATGTTTCTAGTTTGTATCTAGTAAAGATATGATTGACAATGTATTTTCTATGTTTATCGTTACCTAGAATAACTGATACGTAGACTCTTGTACAAGGCTTCTTAGTCTATAAAAGAAGACCTTTAGGTTTTGTTTATATATAAGTTTTCATTCGTTTAACACTTTCATTGTAAGCAAGTTTGTTCTAATTAATCAAGTGAAAGTTTGGTTTACATTGTTTGTGTGTTCTTGTTTAAGTATTAATTCCGCATAATACTTAAATTGTTTTATACACAACAAAGTTTCTCTACGTGTTAAACTTGATTTAATCTCGTTTACACAAGCTAAATCGATCTAAGTTTGGGATCAACATCCTTTTGGTGAATTGGGGGATTGAACCAAATCGGGCTCAGTTTTACCGACGGCATTTGCTGGAATTCCGTCATCCACCGGTTCCTCCTCCCCAAAATTCTCTACGCCATCGTCACTAACACTGAAGTTGTCTACATCACTTTCATCGCCATCGTTTGCCGGCTCTATTTCCTTTTCTTTAGCTATCCATCCATTATCATCATCCGGCGGGTTTGGAGGAAACGGTCCCCCTTCGTATCCCACGACAAATTCGTCTCCATTTCCGTTAGGCGGTACCTCGGCCATCTTTGCAATCTCAGAAAATTTTGGAGGGTACATAAGGTCATCATTCAATATTTATAATTATATGCATGCAAATTCAATGCAAAGGTGGTACACATGCCCAAAATGCGATAATATGATGATCATGCATATGCAATACAAGAATTACGGTATCGAGTACTCCACGTACAATTTCAATGTTTACATATAGTACTTTAGTATTTACGTAATAAATACTCATACATTCATTTCAATTTAAAAGGGATACATCTATTTCCATCAATACTAAAAGTAAATCTTATCGGAGCCATGCAGGATAGTTGTGTGCTTGGACAATTTCTTACGACACCAAAAGTTATAGTTTAGGATTTTTCAAAACGACATAGTTCTTTATAACTCATGGCTCTAATACCAATATCTAACACCCCACCAAATGCTATGCGCAGTGGAACTGCAACATTTGGGTGCTAGGCAGTTATCATCACACACAAGCTATTTCGAACGACTCAAAGAGACGTAGGAATTTAAACATTAATTAAACATCGTTAAAACAACATTGTCTACCGCTTCCCAAACCCCAAAGATAATACAACACAGATTTGCGTTTAGGTCCCCACTGAATCTCAACCCAAAAGTACATTACAAGTTCTTATGATATGACATAAAAAATTTTAAGTTATAAAAAGGGAGGAAAGACAAAGTAGACCGCCAAGCCACAACAACATCCATCCTAGCATGCTCCTTGCTACCATATCATCGATTACCTGGAACACATGCTTAAAGGGGTCAACAAATAATGTTGAGCGAAATTTATAGGTTTTAAAATCTGATTTTGAACATAAGTATATAAAATCAATCACGGTCATTTATAGAATTATCGATCAAACAATCTATTATTCAAGGTTATTACAATTGTGTTTAAGCTCATGACACTAATCCGTTAACTCAATCACCCGCGTACATTTACCGCATGATTAAGATGAAACCAATGCCCTTTCTAAAGGCATTAGTCGCAATTATACCTTATTTCTTATAACAAGTTATCCGTCCGCATAGGGTACTCAACGTACTAGCTCTCGTCTCGGATAGGGTCGTAAACCCCATAGTACCATCAATTGTATAAGCGGTATTTTCAATCCACACGAGGATTAAACAATAGTTAATAGTTCATGAATATAGGGTCTTATGCAACTAGGTACTCAACACAATTTAGGCAACTTTCGGGTCCAACAATCATTCATGACTTATGTTCGTTTCATTTAAAATAGCATGCATCCCCTCGCGGGTAAAAGCATTTAAAAGTGTAAGAAGCGAGGCTATAAACTAACCTTGCGTAATAGTAGTGGTTCTAGCAAAAATGTAACGACAATATCACCGACGATTTGGTTGCCCCGGAAAATCTAACACGTGACCTAAAAATCAAAGTACGAAAACCGAGTCAATACTCCGTGTACATTATTGTACTAAACATACATATATAAAAACACCTAATACTTATAAAAAAATCACGCCAAAACTCACACATGTGATCATTACTAAACACATGCCATCTATCTATGTAATTAGAAACGTTTTCCGTTTTATAACTTTGCCGGTACTTACCAAAAGTACGGGCTGTTTTCTATCACTTAAGCATCTATATAAATTACAAGAAAATTTATAAAAATCCCATATAACCTGTAGAAAACCCATTTTAAATCCCATAAAAAGTTTTTACTTTTACGACCCATTACACTCTACATTACTAAACATAAACTTTTCGGACTGATTTTTCACTTTTACCATGTAGGACTTGTTTGACTCATTTAAAAGACACCATTAGATAATTTGACTCTTAAGTCTAAAAATAGACTCAAAAATTCAGGTTTGGAACCAAAGAACAACTTTCAATCATTTATCAAACTCTATCTAGGGTCCCCGGGATTTGACCTAAAACCAAACATAATTTCGGATTATGTTGATTTCTCATCTCCCGGTACACGAACTTTCAAAATAGCATAACTTTTGACTCGTAAGGAGTCGTAAGCTCTTTCTTATACCAAATTGAAGCTAAGACAATGCTCTACAACTATATCCAAACCTCATGACCTGTTTTCAAACTTAAACCCACGAAAACATGCCTAAACAATCTGCCTAAAATTTCCTTTCTCAAAATCAATCCAACACTTGTTTCCAACCCATTCTAACATCACCTAGACTAATCCTAACTACTTATGATCATTCCTAATCATCCTAATCTGTCCTTATCACCAAGAAAATAAAATCCTCCTAAAAACCTAAAGCCTAAATAGCACATGCATTTGGTTTAACTCTTTTAAAAACATCAAAAACAATGTTCTAAACATAAACCCACAATATAAATCATCAACCACCATGAACAACCAAACACCCCCATTTGGCCGTGGGGTGTTGGTGTTCAAAACACCCCAACCAAATGGATTTTGGTTAGTTTTGTGGATGATTAAACATTATCTAAACACTAATTAAACATGCATATAATCCAGTTACATCAAAACACATTTTTGAAAAACCTTTGATTCTTGAAATTTTTTAGTATGAATGCATGTTGGATTTGATTGTTTAAAAGTACTTACAAAAGGTTTTTAAGGATTGTTCTTTGATTTATTTTCTCAAAAACATAAAAAATTTGATGTGGTGGTGGTGGTGGTTTGGTATGGCCGGCGGCCTAGAGAGAAAAAGGAGAAGGGGAAGAAAAATTTTGAATGTGTTTTTGTTGTGTATGTGTTCTCCTTTCCTTTTTGTAAAATTAGAGGGGCCTCTCTTGCAATTTTGTTATTCTTTTGGCCTTATTTTTAAACGACACAACTTAGTAGCGGGAAACGACTTACTTGTCGATTTTGAAAATTTGCGGGAGTCGGGGGTCGCCCCGAACACTAAAAAAATACTTTTAAAACAATTTAAACGCACCTGGGATGAAAAAAAACGCACCCAGCTCGACTTAACACGAACCAAAAATAAAATTCTCGAAAAATTATAATATCGACAAAATGATAATAAAACATAAAAATTGGGCATCCGTCGGGATCGTGGTCGTCATCGCTTTTTTAAATCGTCAATCGTTAAGATTACGATCTTAAACATCGGTTTCAACTTAAACAATCAAATATATAATAAACGAAATTTCTTGAAAATTTCAAAAATATTCATAATGTAGGGTAAAACAATGACCTCGGTTTCTGGGTATCACAGGAAATAAACCTCAAATCCTTCCGCTCTTCACTCCTCTCTATTATACAATTCCAAGTACTTACCAAATTCTTTCAAAGTAAAAGAATGTCCCTTTCCACAAAGTCTAAAAGTCAAAATCTTCTTAGTCAACAACTCATCTCCTTCGGCATCTTCATCAAAATTAAAAGTAGAGAAAAACTCAAGAACAAGCTCCACATAGATTTTCTCCCTACAAGTAAAAGCACGAATCCAAGCATCGGATTCAAACAAGACTTCATTACCTCCAGACTCTATCACTACTATCCTTAGCGTCTACCTTACTTGAGCTTCACAGCAAAGCTCGTTCAAAACTCCAAAATCCACAATGCTAGGTGCAAAAATATGTTTTGGCATTAAAAGACTGAGAACATTGTTGTAGATGGTTTTGGTATCACTCGTACATCCATGTCAGTTCAAAAATTGATGATTTGGTGGTCCCCATGAGTGCGGCACTTTCCGATTCGATAGGCCTTCGCTTCTTTCCTCGACTAGACGAGTCGGTTTCGTAATTTCCAGAACCTGGAGTCTGCAAAATTTTCATCACATACAAACATGTATAAACATTAGATAAGCGTTAGGGGTCAACGGTGATCCTATGATCATGTTCTGATAATTCTGTTTGTTTTCCAGACGAAAAGTGCGGCGCACAATTTGGAATGTGCGACGTACTTCCTGGGAAATTTTCATTAGAAGTACTGCGTACAATTTGCAAAGTGCGGCGCACATTCTGGGTTTCTTCAGCAAATGTCGGGGTAACACTAGTAGCTAACCAAATCCGCAAACTAATTGGTCACAAACTAATAACAATGGCTAGAATCGAACACTAACCCATTCCCAATTCGCTCTAATCCACGACATTGTTTTATCTCAAAGGTTTTTCAAAATCCCCCCCCCTTTTTTATCTTACTATAATCTAAATCTTTTTCTAATCCTGCATTACTAATTCCCAATTGAATTATAATCCGTTCTTCAATTACTAAGAACCCTAATTGAAAATTAATCAAAAATTAAAAACTAATTAATTGAAACAAACATGAATTAGATATAAAAACTTACCCTAGACATGGTCTCGAATGTGAAATTGGAGTGAAGACTCGAAAATATTTTTGGTGATGATTAAAAATTGTCAGGTGGTTTTTGTGTGGCTTTTTTAGTTCTAATGAGAAAAATGGGGTATACACAAAAAATCCGCCCAGAAGTGCGGCGCACTTTCTGAAATGTGCGGCGCACATTCTGTGCATCCAGACATGGTTTACTGTATTTTCATTTTTAAAGTATACAAAACACAAAATTTTAAAAGAAAACCTCTAAGTTCATTCGATAGAAAAAAATAAAAACTTAGAGAGAACATTCCCTACTTCTAAGACCATCCTAAAACTTCTAGGACTCTTAGACATCATTTCGTTTTATTTTATTATCTACATACAAAAGGATAAAAATGCATAAAAGTAACTAGGAGCCAATGATGCACTCCTCTTTTCTTCCTTTCCTCTTAGTTGTAGCAGAAATTCAGAGGTGACATGATATCACTCTCCGTGTAACCTCCCGAGACCTCTCTATTGGTGTCCTTTGTCTCGTACACTTTTTCGTACCTTTTCCACATGGATCAACAATGACTATGGCAACATGCCATTCACTATCTCCATCTTTAGCATTATTTTTGAATTCTCGCTTGTTACCCACTTGCCAATCTTTGTATTTCAATGATATGGGAAGAACTCCAAGCATCCCCACAATTTTCTTGTACACACAAATATCAAAGAAAGGGTTATGGTAGCTCCCTTCACTTAATGAAGCATCAAATAGTTCTTTCGGTTCCGTCCATGGTTGCAAATGTGGACCATAAATCGGCATACCATTTTCATCTCTTTTTGTGGTGTAGTACTTATCATCTTCATCATCACTATCATCAGGTTCTTTTGCTTTTAGCACATTATATGTTTGATGGACAAACCCATCAAAGCTAGTCATGATAGCTTTTACAACATCTACCTTTGCACCAACGGTGTGCAAAAACTTTCTTCCAACCACTAGTTGAATGTCTCGATCAATAGGAATATCGAGAAGCATAAAATCGGCTAGTATCGTGGTTGTCCCTATTTGACATAAAACTCCAAGCAAACGCCCAAATCCCTCCGCATAGGAGTGATCAAGCATTTTTATTCGATCAAACCTTGGTTTGACTCTTCCAACATCTAACATTTTGAAGATTTCAAGTGGCATGATATTAACATTCAAACCGGTGTCTACCAAAGTATTGTATGTAGTTTTACCTTCCAACCTTATAGGTAGGACAAAATAATCCGGATCTTCTTTTTCTTTCATTACTTTGTTTTCACGGAGCATTTGGATTGCCACATCCTCATATTCCAAGGTTAATCCATCTTCAATCTTCAACTTATCAAGTAAGACCCCATCGACAATCATTTTATACTTATCACTATATTTTAATGTTTCAATGATTGGTCGATTCATGTTTAACAACATTACTCTTTCTTCAACGTCCTCCCTTAATTCTTCCATTGTTAGTTCTTCTCTAGTTAAGGGTTTATTAATGGTGAGAGAAGGTCCTTCACCATTATAGTTCAATTTGTAAGCATGAGCGGGCTGTTTTCCTTTGTTTCTTTTGCCTTTCCCCATATTATAAACAAATCTAGGAGTATCAACTCCTTCGTTTTCAATAGGTGCTAATTCATCAAAGTCGAGATTATCAAGTATCTCATCAATTTCTTCTAAGCCTAAGCTTTCATGCACTTTTGGCCATAAGGTGAGTATGCCACAAGTGATGTCAATTTGTGCATTGGCTTGCTTTAGGAAAGATCTCCCAAATATTGCACGTGGTTCACAGTCATCTTCTTCCGGATTGACGAAGAAGTCGACGAAAAACAATTCGTCCTTGATCATAATAATGAGCTTCTTATCTATTTCTTTGTCCGCATTATGATGCGTTTTGTAGGTTAAGCCTAGCTCTACTACAAGTTCATTGCAAAAAAACTCTTTTCCATTTCCAAGTCAACTTGCCCATCATAGGCAAATTTACCTTCCACATGAAAAAGCATCGAGTACTTTTCGCTAGGTGTCAAGGCTTCCAAACGATAGAAAGTTAGGACCTTTTTATCCCACTATCGGCTGTGTCCCTATATTCAGATCCTGTCCATTCTCCATCCGATTCAATCTTATCATTTAGGCTAATATGCACATCTTCTCCCAAGCATACCCTACCCAAGCTAGTGTTTGGATCCATCTTAAAACAACAACACATCAAGAGAACATTAGTATGTTAGTGCCATAAAATCCAATTGACATTTCATATCCTGTAGTCTTAAGGCAACTCATTAGTTTTGATGAAAATCTCTTTTTAATGGTGTTATAAGCAAATTTTGTGTACTATTTTTCCAGTTGTGCGGTGCACTTTTGAGATGTGTGGCGCACTTTTGCCCGATATAGAAAAGCCGACGCACAATTTGGAATGTGCGGCGCACTTTCTGCAAAAAAAATTGTTCATAACTGTATGATCTATATACCAATCAAACAACGTTAGAAGACTTTTTTTCATAATACTTCCTTAATAAGTAGTCAAAATAAGAAATAGTGACCAAATATTGTAAGATGTTCCCAAGTATTTTGCAAGAAATATCTATTTTTTCAATTCTGCTTGTTTTCTCATTTTCTTGTATTTTAAAGTTATTAAAATTTCTAGAAAAATTACCACAAATCATGATAAATATCAAATAAGACATAACAAAGCAAATTATTCTACCAAAGAGTAAATTAAAGAGAAAATAAAATTTTGAAAGAAAATATTTTTGATTTTTCTTGAAATGCAATATTAACAAACACATAAGCTCAAAAAGCATAAGCACACATAAAGCAATTCTCATGTTTTCAGCAGTAAGTGTTGAGAGTAAAAGGTTTTGGTGGTGTTTTGGGATTGTTTCTACCAACATCTTGCAAATTTGTATCAAATGTGCGGCGCACTTTTGGAAATGTGCGACGCACTTTCTAACTTTTTCGTTAAAAACTTTTTCAGATTGCCAGAAATATGTACGGCGATTTATAATTTTTGTTTTACCAAGTATTTCAGAATGTTTCAAAATAAATAACTAATCAGTCCCCGGCAGCGGTGCCAAAAACTTGATGTTCGTTTGCAAGTCTTAATTTTTATTCAAGATATTACCACACAAATGACTAGAAACATAAACACGGGGAAGTATACCCTTTCATTTTTGGCATAGCTTAACGGTAAAAGTCCAGTTCGTTCCACGGGATTGTTGTTATCACAATATTAAAACAAATACCTCTATAGTGTCACAAGTTCTAAAGATATACTTAGCAATTGGTATTAAAGGGTGCGTTTGGATAAGGTCATAACCATATGATAGATAGGTAGCAAGGATGAAATATAAGCACATAAACAATGTAAAACAACATACCGATAATTAGTCGTGCATGCAACATCTAATTGATATGACAAGAATCCGGATAAAATACTTTGTCATACCAACAGCATTAAGATAAGTTTATGCTTGATTTCGATAACTAAGGTAGTACATGAGATTATGCAAGAGTTGGTATATGTTTTAATCCCCTAATCGTTACTGTAGAAACTAGAAGGAGGGGGGTTGAATAGTTTCTTATATTTACTTGTTAAATGATGGTTTTCAAAAAAATCCTTTTTCTCAAAAACTTAGACTTAAGGAAATATGTGAAATCTTCTTATGCACAATATGAACAATGATAGTGTAACTAAACTAATACTAACTAATATATATGCACAAAGAATAATGAATGTAAAGAGTTAAGGGTAAAGAAAGATAAAACTAAACACCAAGGATTTATAGTGGTTCGGCAACGAAGCTCACTCCTCGTTCCTACTCCACTCCTCGAGTACTCCTTACTCAAGAGTTCACTACACAACAAGCTCCTTATGGTGGAGAAAACCGTACACGTCGCTTAACCAATTTCCGACTCTAAGCTAAAAGTAGAGCCCTAATCGTAGCTAGGACCAATCTACACAACTATACTTAGTACATACACAACTTCCATATAGACACAACTACTTGGATCTTCACAACTATGACACAACAACAAATGTATAAGATTTGATCTTCAAAGGATCATTGGTGGTGGACTCAACACTTCACAATGATAGTGTTCTTCTCTTTGCACTTGAAGAGGAAAGGATGGATGAGAAAGATTCACTTTTAAACAAGTAGTAATCAATCAAATGATCAAGGATTTGAGTGATTTAAGAAGTATGTTTGAATCTAGAAATTTATGTGAAAAAGAGGTGAATTGAAAATCTGAGAAAGGTCCACTATTTATAGGACAAAGGGCGAACGGCTATATCTGCCCGTGGTTCCTTATCTCAGCCGGCGGTACCTTATCGATAAGGAACCGCCTAGGCGCGAGGGAACCGCCAGACTAGACTCTGCTCCCTTTTCGTCCTTTAGTAGTGGAGGTCTTATTTGATTATAAAATATCCTGAAAGAATATTCCAAATCAAAAAAGAATATGCCATTTTCAAATTTTCAAATATTTAATTTAATAAAACATTTTCTTAAAAAGAAAGATTAATTAAAAACTTGTCACACTTAATAAAAAGTAAGTTTTAAGAAAAGATTAAATCACTTGATCACTTGATTAAGGTTAGTACTTGTTTATTCATACCTTAAGTGAAAATGGGTAAAATGAAAAATACTTGAACTCAAGAATTCGTTTTTCATTGTTTTCGTAAATGCTTTTTTTACATATTGTCGTAATCAAAACTAAGCGAGACCGAAAAATGCAAGTAACGTTTTTAGGCATTATTGCATTAACAATCTCCCCCTTTTTATTCCGACAATACATTAACTCAATCACACAAAAACAAGATTTTTGAAGATGAGTTTATTCATTTCTCCCCCTTTGTCGAAGCAAAAAAGGTTTCACAAGTCGGTGTTAAAGAGACGGACTTTGCAAAGACTCCCCCTTGGTGCTTACTCCCCCTTGCTTGGGGAACCGAGGAATCGAGATATGGTGACAAGCTACATAAAGAGTTAGTTGAACAAAAGAAACAACCAACAAGAGATAGCTATAGGTCACAAAAATAAAAAGAGAAGAAAAAACACAATGACTAAGATCCAAGTGAAGTCATATAAAATAAAAAAAAGTCATACAAAGATGTATGAAAGAGGAAACAAGCCAAAAGAATAACCTAATCCTAGTTAATCTAGAATTCTAAGATTTGCTTGAATAGGGTGTCTTGAGGATAAACAACCAATGTTTATATGAAAGACAAGGTAGTGGCGGAAGGTGGTGGTGGTGGCTTGGTGGAGATCTCATAATCAAAGTGAAGAGGAGGTTTGATTAAGACTCTTGAGGTAGCTCAACTCCTCATAGATGTGTGCCATAACAAGATGTTGATATTGACAACAATGACAATATGTCCCATGGTGCATCACATTATCATGAGAAGGAGGAAGAACACTAAAGGGTGGTGGTGGAAGAAAAGATGTTCCACAATCAACATTCTTGGTAGGAGAAATGTGATTAAGAGTGTTCTTGGGTGAATTTGGATTGAAAGTGTTCTTGGGTGAGTTGGGATTGAAAGAAATTGGGGAAAATGGAGGAGAATCAAGGCTTTCATTAGGAGAGTAAGACATTTTGGGATGTGAAATATGGAAAAATGCTTATGGTTAAATAGGGAAGGCTCAAGGTATTTTTGGGGTGGTCAATGGGTTGAAGCAAAGATTCTCAAAAGTGTTGGAACAAATTTGGAATTTCAGAAATACCTGAAAAAGGAAGCACTGTACGCGGTTCCTTATTGCTTCCGGCGGTTCCTTATTGATAAGGGACCGTGGTTCATATATGGAACCGCCTATAGAGGCTGTGTTTTGGTGGTGAAGGAAGATTTTTCAGCAAATCTTATTTTTCTAGTCTAACTTATCATAGGGATATGCTTAAAAGCAGAGATAGACAAAGAGAACACATACTAACTCACCAAATAGGGATTTGACCAAAATGCATGGATTTAAAAAAATGATGTAGGAGGTGTGTAAGACAAGACCTTAAGTCACGACACAATGATCCTCCATGATTTTGTCGTGTTCTTGCTATGATTGAGAGAATCATACATATGAATTATGTAAGCTCGAGATTAATAGCAAGAATCTATGAAAAACGTTTTTAGATTGAATTAACAATGTCAAAACATTTCTTGACCATTTTCGAAAGAGACTTTGAGGATTTTGAAAAGGAGAAAAGAAGATTTTCAAGGAAGAGTTTAGGAGACTCAATGAATCAAAGTGATAAAAGACTCAAAAGAAAATAAGAGACTCAATAAAGGGAAAGCAATTAAGGAATATGTTCCATTAATCCTAGACCTAGACGCAAGTAATTAAAGGGTTCCCTCTTAAGTGGCTTAGTGAAGATGTCAGATAAGTTATCCTTGGAGGGTACCTTCTCAATGGAAATGTTCCCCTTTTGAACATTATCCCTAAGAAAATGGTGGCGAATTTCTATGTGCTTGGTTCGTGAATGTTGCACGGGATTCTTGCTAAGGTCTATAGCACCTTTATTATCGCACATGATGGGAACATCATCAAGAGAAATCCCGTAATCAACAAGCGCTTGCTTCATCCATAGAGCTTGTTGGCATGCTTTTCCGGCACTCACATACTCGGCTTCCGTGGTGGATATTGCAAGAGCGGTTTGTTTCTTGGAGAACCAAGAAGTTAAACAACAACCCATGAAGGTACAAACACCACTAGTGCTTTTCTGGTCCACATAGTCTCCTGCACGATCCGAGTCCGCGTAGACAATGGTTTCTACGCCGGTCCCTTTAGGATACCATAATCCTAAATGTATAGTGCCCTTAATGTATCGGAAGATACGCTTAACCGCTTCAAGGTGAGAGTTTTTGGGAGCCTCTTGGAAGCGAGCACAAAGGCAAACACTAAACATGATATCCGGTCGACTTGCCGTTAGATACAACAAACTACCAATCATACCTCTATGTTTGGTGTTGTCTACCGACTCACAATCATCATCTACGGTGAGTTTAGTATCCGAGGCCATTGGGGTCTTCATTGGTCTAGATTCTTCTAATCCAAATTTCTTTAGCATTTATTTAGCATACATAGATTGACTACAGAAAATACCATCGTCCATTTGTTTAATTTGGAGTTCTAAAAAGAAGTTAAGTTCTCACATCATACTCATTTTAAACTCATCATGCATGATTTTGGCAAAGTCATCACACAATTCTTGACAAGTTGAGCCAAATATAATGTCATCAACATATATTTGCACGATTATGAGGTGAGAACCTTTCTTCTTTGTAAAGAGCGTGTTGTCTACCATCCCCATGGTATACTCATGTTTAACAAGAAACGCTTTAAGTCTATCATACCAAGCTTTGGGTGCTTGTTTAAGACCATAAAGTGCCTTCTTAAGCTTGTAAACATGATCCGGTTTCTCAAAATCAATGAATCCGGGAGGTTGAGCCACATATACCTCCTCATTGATCAAACCGTTAAGAAACACACTCTTTACATCCATTTGTTGAAGCTTAAAATCTAAGGCACAAGCGTAGGCTAAAAGGATTCTAATGGATTCTAATCTAGCTACCGGTGCATATGTCTCGTCATAATCAATCCCTTCTTGTTGATTATAGCCTTGAGCTACAAGTCTAGCTTTGTTACGAGACACAACACCATTCTCATCTAGCTTATTCCTATATATCCATTTGGTTCCTATAATGGTAGAACTTCTAGGTTGAGGAACAAGTTCCCAAACATCATTAGCAACGAATTGATTCAATTCTTCTTGCATCGTAATGACCCAACTCTCATCCGTCAAAGCTTCTTTAACATTCTTTGGTTCAATCAAGGAGACGAAACAAAAGAAGTTACTTTGGTTTTGGACTTGAGATCTTAGGGTCCTTTAATTTAAGTCACCAATGATATTATTGAGAGTATGATCCTTAGACTCCTTAATGTTTACTTCCTTTTCAACACTAAGTTCTTCAACTCCTATTTTTCTAACCTCTTTGGATCTAACTACTTCTACTTCATCCAAGTCATCATCAACCAATGGTGGTGTCTTGGTTAAAGGAGGGGTTTCATCAAAATTCACGTTAAGTGATTCTTCAATTACGCCCGAGGTTCTATTGAGGACTATGTAGGCTTTGCTAGTTTGGGAATAACCTAAAAAGATACCTTCGTAAGACTTTGGGTCGAACTTGGTAAGGTAGTATTTGGTGTTGAGGATAAAGCACTTGCTTCCAAACACCCTAAAGTATTCCAATGAGGGTTTCTTACCTTTAAGAATCTCATAGCGGGTCTTTCCTAGGAAATGTCGAATAAGAATTTGGTTGAGAATATAAGTCGATGTGTCCACGGCATTGCACCAAAACTTTTGAGGCAAAGATTGCTCGTTTAACATCGTCCTACTCATCTCTTGGATAGTCCTATTTTTCCTTTCAACTACCCCATTTGATTGTGGAGTGCGAGGAGCCGAGAAGTTATGGGTAATACCATGAGCTTCACAAAAGGCACCAAATTACACTTCATTATCAAATTACCTACCATGATCCGTCCTAATAGAGACAATTGGACATCCTAGTTGATTTTGAATTCTTAGACTAAAGATTTCGAAATGATCGAAAGCTTCATTCTTAGATGCCAAAAATCTTGTCCAAGTGAATCTAGAGTAGTCGTCAACTATAACTAGGGTATAAAGGTTACCTCCATAACTCCGTATGACGTATGGTCCAAAGAGATCCATATGTAGGAGTTCTAAGCACCGAGAGGTTAAAACCAAATTTTTGGCTTTGTGACTTGAGTGAACTTGCTTTCCAACTTTGCAAGCATCACAAAAGTGACTATCAAACTTCATCTTGGGGAGGTGTCTTACCAACTCCTTAGAGACTAAAGATTGAATTAGACGCATATTAGCGTGACCTAATCTCCTATGCCAAAGAGTAGAACTATCATCTATAGTCGCAAGACATATGTTGTCTTTTGACTTCTTATTTACCTTCATGACATAAAGCCCATGCTTTCTAACACCTTTTCCAATGACCTTTCCATCTTTTACGATTTCACTTTCATTTTCCGAAAAGATGACCTTACACTTATTGTCACAAATTTGACCTATGTTTAAAAGGTTAAACCCTAAATTATCTACGTGCTCAACATTTTCAATAGTCATGGAGTCAAGAGAAATCGTACCTTTGCCAATGATATTACCACGTAGACTACTAGAGAATGTGACGTTGCCTCCATCATATGCTTTGTAGCGCGAGAACAAACTTCGATTACCCGTCATGTGTTTAGAACAACCACTATCCTTAATCCACTCGTTGGGCTTGATAGGTGTGTAAACACTCATCCTTTTACCACTTAATTCGGGCTAAAACGAGACCAAAACACGTATTTAATATCATTTGTTTGGAATTATGCGTGGTTTTTGTGTTTATTGTGTTTTCAGAGCCAACCGGATGAATATTGAAGAAAACATGGGATTGCACGGGTTTTACTGAAGAAAAAGACTCAAGATAAAGTCTATTGTCCAAGAGATGCAAAAGATTTGAAGTCACTGGGCCTATTCGAAGATTTATCAAAGAAAAGGACCAAAGATGGAAGATTTATATAAGTCGAAGAAAGTCAAGTCTATTAAACGAAGAAATTAAAAGACGAGTTGAATTTAATCGACGACAAATCCTGAATCAGAATCGAAAACGGAAACTTTTCTGAAAAGACGAAAAGACAAGAAGAACGGGAGAAAGCCCACTCACCAACCAAAAGACAAGGCTATAAATAGCCCTCCCCTCACACATTTAGACTAGTTAGTTCTTTAGAGAGTCTGGAGTTTTCTCTCCTCCCCTTTTTTTCCTTTCTTGTTCGTTCCATCACCATCACCACTAGGGTGATTGGTGATTTTAATCTTTGTTCTTCCAATCTTGTAATTTTAATCTTTGATTTATCTTGTCAAAACATTAATCATTCAATACAAAGTTCTTGTTTAATCTTTCGATTTTATCTTGTTCATCATCATCTTTATCTTCAAGTTTTTAAGCTTTTATTTTCTTGATTTGATCTTCAAAAGTTGTTGGGATTGGTGTTTTTGTTGATGGGATTAGTAGTTTATGGTTAGTAGATGCTTAGTGATTGATTTATTTAAGTTTTTGGTGAAAAACTTGGTGATTTTTGGATCAAAATCGTGTTTCCTTGTTCTTCGGTATTATTACTGTACCTGGGTTTCCCAGACTTCCGAACCAAGCTAAGAGTTCCGAACCAAGCTAAGAGTTCCGAACCAAGCTAAGAGTTCCGAACCAATTTAAGAGTTCCGAACCAATCCTTAAGTTCCGAACCAATTTTAAACTTCCGAACCAAGGCATAAGTTCCGAACCGATTTTTTACCAAAAGTTCCGAATCGGAACATAGAGAACTTCCGAGTCAGTAAGTTCCGGATGAATGTAAAACTTCCGAATCAGTAAGTTCCGGATGAATGTAAAACTTCCGAATTAGTGAGTTCCGGATGAGTCCAAAAGTTCCGAATCAGTAAGTTCCGGATGAGTCCAAAAGTTCCGAACCAAGCACAAAGTTCCGAATGAAGCTCAACTTCCGAATGAACAGTAACTTCCGAATCAGTTATCTTTTGGGTATTTTAAAGTTTTACTGTTTCTTTACTATTTCTTTACTGTTTCCTTATTTTAATTTTAATTTTAATCTTAATTCTAAGTTAAATTCAAGTTTTTATTAATCATCATTAAATTAATTATCTTTGATTTAAATTTTCATTTCCACTTTTTATTAGATTAGAAAACCAAACCCTTTTATTTAGTAACCAAGAACAATCATTCCACTTAAAGCCTAGATCAATTCGAGAAGATTCCGAGAGAATTAGAACCCACATAAAATGCATATATCAAATGGCGCCGCTGCCGGCTCTTCTCGTTAAGATCAAAAGTTTTTTGTGAGAACTTGGATTTTGGGATCCGTTCCCCGTGAACGTTACTTTTTCAAGAAAATTTTCAAAAACAACTAAAAAATATAAAATTTTCAAAAATACAAAAAAAAATTATTAAAAAAAAAACATAAAAACCAAAAATATTTGTGCTTTGCTTTTCTTTGTTCGTTCTTTTGCAGGTGTATGCGCACTCGATCCACGTCATATCAAGAGCCCGAGCCTCTCGATCACTTAGACATGGCCGGTGTACCACCTCCAAACAATAATAATAACAACAACATGAACAATAACAACAACAATGAGCCCCTTCCGGATAATCGCCCAATGATTGAATTGCTGCAAGCTCATGTCGATGGCAACACGGATCCAATTGTCATACCTCCAATTGCCGCCAACAATTTCGAGCTAAAATCAGGCTTTATCCAGATGGTCTCCGCTCAACCATTCTTGGGACGAACCATTGATGATCTACATGACCATATAAAGAGATTCTTGCAACTCACCAACACGGTCAAGTTCAATGGTGTTCCACAAGAGGTTATAAGGTTACAACTTTTTCCCTTTTCTTTAGAGGGACAAGCCCGGCATTGGCTTGCTAAGGAACCGCCACAGAGTATTCTCTCGTGGACGGATTTGGAAACAAAGTTTATAAATTACTTTTTCCCACCCTCTCGTACTACCGCTTTGCGGAATGAGATCATAAATTTTGAACAAAAGTACGATGAGTCATTCAGTGAATCTTGGGATCGCTTTAAAGATCTTTTAAGAAAATGCCCACAACATGGTTTTACCAAAGTACATCAAATCAATACTTTTTACAATGGTTTAAGCATGCGTGACCAAGATTCACTGAACAGTGCCTCGGGGGGTAATCTATTGGCTAAGACTTCCAATGCTGCTTGGGACATCATTGAGAATAAATCTCGTGTGCAAACCAAGAGTGTTAGGACCAATGTTGCTAGTGCTAGCACTAGTGACAGCGACAAGCGACTTGACAAAATCACCACGCTTCTTGAATCGCTTGTCACCCACACCGTCAGCAACAACAACAGCAATAACGCCAAAAACGCTCAAGTGAACGCTGTCAGCCAACCTTGTGAGATATGCGGTGGTCCTCATTCTTACACAACTTGTACCGCCACCCAAGATTACCCTGCTGAGAATGTGAATGCGGCATATGGCACCTATCCTCAACCTGCTTATCAAGCTAGACCTCAAGGTGACCGTAACTTGCTTAGCTATCGATCAAACAACTATCTTTCACCACCTGGCTTTCCTCCTACCAACCCAAACCAACAACAAAACCTTAATCGCCCTCCTCAACAACAACAACAACCTCGACAACCATACATCCCTCCTCACAAGCAGCAACAACCACCTCAACGTAACAATCAAGTCTACCAACAACCTGCTTACCAACCACCTGCATACAATGCTCCTCCCAACCAAGCCACCACTGCATTACACCAAGAGGTTGCAACCTACATGAGAACCAATGATGTGATAGTGGGAAATCTCCAAGAGGAAGTGCACAAATTGAAAGCAGACTTGGTCAAGCAAGGAAATGATTTGAGAGCCGACATGAGAAATACGTTGGATACCCAAACTAATGATATGAGGAACATGATGGCTAGTTTCTTCAATGGTAATCAACCCTCTTCTTCGGGTACTCTTCCGAGTAACACCGTTGCGAACTCAAGAGGGGAGATGAAAGCAATCACTACTCGAAGTGGTAAAGGTACCAAGGAACCCGAGCTTCCTATACCTCCACCGGTGGTTGTGACTAAGGAGAACGAGTCACCTGCTCCTATTCCTCACCCTTCTCCTTCCCCAATTTCTCCACCTCTTCTTTCTACCCCTCCTCCACCCGTGGTTGTGAGTGATCCTATTCCCCTAAAGCCTTCCTCTTCTTCCAATATACCTTATCCTTCAAGGTTCAGGAAAGAGAAGCAAAAGAGCAAGGATGATATTCAAGTTTCGAACTTCCTAAAAATGTTCAAAAAACTGAATTTCAATATCTCCTTCGCTGAGGCTCTCGCTCACATGCCCAAGTATGCCAAAATGTTTAAAGATCTTCTGAGCGACAAGGAAAAGCTCCTCGATATTGCCAACACCCAACTTAATGAGAACTGCTCTGCAGTACTCTTAAGGAAATTGCCAACCAAGCTTGGTGATCCAGGTCGTTTTCTTATTCCTTGCAATTTCCCGGGAGTAGAGAATTGCATGGCCCTAGCCGATCTAGGTGCCAGTATTAATCTCATGCCTCTAAGTGTTTGGAAGCAATTATCTCTCCCAGAGCTAGTCCCCACCAAAATGACTTTGGAATTAGCTAACCGTACGGTTGCTTATCCAGTGGGGATAGCCGAAGACGTCATTGTAGGAGTCGACAAATTCACCTTCCCTGCTGATTTTGTTGTCGTCGACTACGAGATGGACCCCCGTGTGCCACTCATTGTTGGTCGTCCATTCTTGAGGACCGGTCGCACTCTCATCGATGTTGAAGCTGGTGAGCTTATCATGAGAGTGGGTGACGATAAAGTAGTCTTCAACATGGGAAAGCTTTCTAAACAGCCTTATTCTTACGAGAGTGTTAATTGTATTGACGTTCTTGATGAGGCTTGTGAAGAACATTTCAAAGATGCTTGTAAAAATATTCCTACCTCTCTTCCCCATGTTGAGACCGTTTCCTCTATCGACTCATCACTATCTCTATTTGGAGAAAGTGATTTCCTTTGGAAAGATTTGGAAGCCACCCTGGGAGATGTGAATTTACACAATGACGATTCTTCTACCAAATGGGATGAAGATCTCAGCTTCATAGCAAACCTTCTCAAAGAAGACAATCCTTCTCCTCCATCTCCCACTGTCATTGCTATCGATACTCCGACTTCGAATACGCCTCCCGTCGAAAATCCTCCGGATTTAGAACTTAAGGAGTTGCCGCCCCATCTTGAGTATGTATTCCTCGAAGAAGAGAAGAAGTCGCCAGTCATCATTGCTAAGGATTTGAAGGATGAAGAGAAAGCCCGACTTGTCACCGTGTTGAAAGATCATAAGAAGGCTACTGCTTGGAAGATTTCGGATATTCGTGGAATTGATCCTCACTTCTGCACACACAAAATTCTCATGGAGGACGACTTTAAGCCCACGATTCAAAGCCAACGAAGGGTGAATCCAAAAATCCATGAAGTCATCAAAACAGAGGTTCTCAAACTTCTTGATGCGGGTATGATTTACCCTATTTCGGATTCCCCATGGGTTAGTCCAATCCATTGTGTGCCCAAGAAGGGCGGAATAACCGTTGTTCCCAATGAACACAACGAGTTGATTCCCACTCGTCTCGTTACTGGGTGGAGAGTTTGTATAGACTACCGCAAACTCAATGATGCCACGAGAAAGGATCATTTCCCTCTACCTTTCATGGACCAAATGCTTGAACGCTTAGCGGTTAATGAATATTACTGCTTTCTTGATGGTTTCTCGGGTTATTTTCAAATACCCATCGATCCCCAAGATCAAGAGAAGACTACATTCACTTGTCCCTATAGCACATTTGCTTACAAAAGAATGCCTTTTGGCTTATGTAATGCGCCCGGGACTTTCCAAAGGTGCATGTTAGCTATCTTCCATGACATGGTTGAACAAACCATGGAAGTCTTCATGGATGATTTCTCGGTCTTTGGGGATTCTTTCTCTTCCTGCCTTGCCAATTTAGAACGTATGCTCAAGCGGTGCGAAGACACTCGCCTTGTTCTGAATTGGGAAAAATGCCATTTTATGGTAAAAGAAGGCGTCGTGCTTGGACATAAGATCTCGAAAGCCGGTATTGAAGTTGACCGCGCTAAAGTCGATGTTATCGCAAAGTTGCCTCCACCTTCAACCGTGAAGGGTGTGAGAAGTTTCCTGGGTCATGCGGGCTTCTACCGTCGATTCATCAAAGATTTTTCTCAAATCGCTCGCCCGATGACCCACCTCTTGGAAAAAGATACGCCTTTTATCTTCTCCAAAGAGTGTCTTGAAGCCTTCAACTCGCTTAAGGATAAGCTCACTAAGGCACCTGTTTTGGTTACCCCTAATTGGGAGCTTCCCTTTGAGTTGATGTGCGATGCTAGCGATTTTGCTATTGGAGCGGTTCTTGGACAAAGAGTGAACAAACACTTCCAACCGATCCATTACGCTAGCAAGACAATGACTGGGGCACAATTGCATTATACGACAACCGAAAAAGAGCTTTTAGCTGTTGTCTATGCTTTTGAAAAATTTCGCCCCTATCTTGTCCTTTCTACCACCATTGTGTACACCGATCATTCCGCGCTGAAGTACTTGTTGACAAAGCAAGATTCCAAACCAAGACTTCTTCGCTGGGTTTTGCTGCTCCAGGAATTTAAAATCGAAATTCGCGATAAAAAAGGAGCTGAAAACTTAGCCGCGGACCATCTTAGCAGACTTGAGGATCCTTACCAGGGGGATCATCCGAATAAAGAAATCAATGATTCTTTTCCCTTGGAGACCTTAATGTCTATAAACTCGAAGCCGAATGAAACCCCGTGGTTTGCGGACTTTGCAAACTACTTGGCGGGTGGAATTCTCAAGGAAGGGTTAACATCCCAACAAAAGAAAAAGTTTTTTACCGACATTAAGACTTATTTTTGGGACGACCCTAACCTATTCAAACAATGTGCCGACCTGATTATTCGCTGATGTGTTGATGGACTGGCAGCGTCTGAAATCCTTGATGCTTGCCACAAAGGACCCACCGGTGGTCACTTTGGTCCCAACTACATCGCTAAAAAAGTGTTTGATTCGGGATTTTATTGGCCCTCCATATATCGTGACGCTCACGATATGGTTAAAAGATGTGATGTTTGCCAAAAACAAGGCAAAATCACACATAAAGATGAAATGCCTCAGAATTTCATACAAGAATGTGAAATTTTTGATGTTTGGGGTATTGACTTTATGGGGCCATTCCCTTCTTCTAAAGGAAACAAATACATCCTTGTTGCCGTTGACTACGTCTCCAAATGGGTTGAAGCCAAAGCTTTACCCACTAATGACGCAAGGGTGGTTTGTAACTTTTTGAAAGCTCTATTCGCTAGATTCGGTGTGCCTCGCGCTATTATTAGTGATCGTGGGACTCATTTCTGCAATGACCAATTTGCTAGAGTCATGGCTAAGTACGGTGTAAACCATCGTCTTTCCACAGCCTACCACCCACAAACTAATGGCCAGGCTGAAATATCCAACCGAGGACTGAAGCGAATTCTTGAAAGGACCGTGGGAGAGCATCGTGCCTCATGGGCTGATAAACTTGATGATGCTTTGTGGGCTTTCCGTACTGCTTACAAGACCCCGATCGGCTGTACGCCTTATCGTCTTGTGTACGGGAAAGCGTGCCACCTCCCCATTGAGTTGGAGCACAAGGCTTATTGGGCCTTGAAGTGGGCTAATTTTGATATAAACAAAGCCGGTGACCTACGCAAGATCCAACTCAATGAGCTGAATGAACTCCGTAATGAGGCTTATGAAAATTCTTTAATCTATAAGGAAAGAACTAAGCTCATTCACGACTCCAAGATCAAAAACCGAGAGTTCCATGTTGGAGACAAAGTCTTACTTTTTAACTCTCGGTTGAAAATCTTCTCGGGAAAGCTCAAATCTCGTTGGTCCGGCCCATTCACCATTGCCCAAATTTTTCCATATGGTACTCTCGAGCTCGCTAAACCTAATGGACCAAATTTTAAGGTGAATGGCCAACGAGTGAAGTTGTACTTTGGTGAGGACACCTCTCAGGAGGTGATTCCATCCCTCACCACGTTCCCCATGAACTAATTTTGGGTCGAGTCAGGCTCGTGACTCGGTTATCAAAAACAAGCGCTCCTCGGGAGGCAGCCTGAGTATCTATCCTTTTATGTTTTAATCCCCTAAGTGTAGGGGGGGACTTCTATACGTGTTTGTCTTTGTGTGGTGTGATTACAGGGATAAGTGCACTCTTGGAATCTTTGAAGAACCGTGCTCCCGTGTTATCTAAAATCCGGTTCTATCTCTCAACTATCGTGATTCAATTTTCTTCATACTCACATTTGAAATTGATCACTTTAGTCGTCTCTTCCTTAACTTGAAGTTAACCAACGTACATGAAATGTAGTATAATGCAGTTCGTTTTCTCTCGATTCTTAACCAATAGAAAGTCCAACCAATATCGGATTTTTAATTGTTCTTGGTTGTTAAGCTTGCTTGGTAATCTATTGCTAATTCAACAAATGCTTGCCAAAAGGAAAAATAATAACTACGTATATGTAAAACAAATTGCAAATACCACGTTTTTATTCAAGTAAAAATTAAAAATGCAAAACTTGAAACTAAAGGGACTGAAATTGTAAATTCTATAAAAAGTAAATGCTTGAAATGTAAATTCTATCAACTATAGGGACTAAATATGTAAATCTGAAAACTATGAGGATCAAAAATGCACAAAATATAACAAACTTGCCAAAATGTAACAAATTAACAAACTTCTAACTGAAATCTAACAACTTTCAAATTCCAGGGACCAAAGTTATGCAAACCCTAATTACTTGGAAGTTTAACCAAGTTTTCAAAACTGATAGAAAAGAAAGGACTAAAGTGCAATTAAGCAAAGTTTTTAACTAAAAACGGGATACAAGAAACAATAAGCTCGTCTGAGCTTATTTCTTAACCAAATCAGATGAAACAACTTGCAAAAGACTTCAAATCCAATTTAAGCTATGTGTGTTCAAGGAATTAAGCTAAGACTCAAAAATAAGCAAAAGAGTGCTTATTAATAAGCTCAAAATAAGCTCTAGCCAAATTTAGTCAACCACAACTTGATCTTTGTAATGAAACTGATTAAGCAACTTATTTCAAGAATGGGAAATCAAACCAGAACTATTTTCATCAAGAAATGAGCTAGAAATCTGAAATAAGCTCAAAAGAGCTTATGTTGACCAAGTTTGACCAGATTTTGGAAAAAGCTCAAATTTTCAAAAATCAATATTCAACACTTACTAACTGGTTTTGTGAAAGAAAATCATGACTTTTATGAAGTGGTTATGGAGAACTAGGAAAACAGTAACATATCTATCTCAGAGAATGAGCTTTGCTCAGCCTTTGACCAAAAAGCTTATTACCAGCTTATTAACTGATACTGTGTAAATTCCTTTTAGAAACTAAAACTATATGATATTAGCTAGGACTGGAAACAAATTTGAGGAAATTTCATCTAGGAATGAATGAGAAATAAGCAAATGAAAATGGCAAGTTTTTCAAACCAAAGCTGAATAAAGGCTAACCCAAACTAATCAAGTGCCATTTGCCTGATTGACTTTATATTTGACTTGCAAATGACTTTAAACTACTTGTTATCACTAGAAGACTGGATATGAACTCTAAAACACCAATTCTCAATACTTGAAAACTACTAATGATCTACTCCCAAACACTCCTTTACTGAATTTTAACAAACTTTTTCAAAGACTTATTAGGTAAAGAATTAAGCTGATTCAAATGCTATAGCAGTCTACATTCAATGATCAAAATGAAAGGTTTTAACACTGAAAACAAACAATTAACAAGGCTAGAACTTCAAGTAAGCTATTAGGCTAAAAAGTGAAAGAAATGATGCAGTAACTACAATTAACTCTCAAATCAGTAAACAAGTATGCAAGATTAAGCTACAATCACACAAAAATCAATCAAACATCAACTACTATCAAGTAAAACATGCAGCCATCAGAATTAAACTAGGAAAATAAAGCATGGCAGTTGACTGTTTAGAGGAACAAAAACAAGAACTATAGAACCTAATGTAGATAGCCTTTGGGAAGAAGAGGAGCGCTGAGCTCTCTTGCCCTAGTGATAACCACCACCTATCACTAGTATTCAACAAGTATCAACCAACTAATCAACTGGGAACCATCAAATTGCTTGAAAACTCCATTGGAACTAGGAAATGGCTGAATTGTGATCAACAAACTGGCAAACTTCACAAATGTTAGTTATGATCAATGATTGATCATAACAAACATCAAACAGCAACAATACTATCAAACAGTAGGAAGATTTGAACTGGAATGTGAAGAACAGAATTTGGCGGGAAAAATGAATTTGAATTTTATTGAAGGAAATCAGTTACAAAGTTTGTTACAAGCTATCAACTAACTAACTGACTCAAGAGTTTGTCAGACTCTTGAGTAGTTAGAAGAAAATTGAGTGAAAAAGGGAAAGGAAAAGTTAACTAGGTGTTTTTACAAAATTAGGCTACAACTGAAAATGAAGACTAAACTAGGTATTTATAGACATGAGAGGAGAGTTTGTTGGGGTTGGTGACGTGTCAGGGCCAATCCCAGCTTGCCACGTGGAGAATTCTGCATTTCTCATTTTGAAGGTATGAACAATGAATTGGGTGTTTTTGATTGGATGAATGTCTTGTTAATTGGATTGCACCGTTGAACTCGTCTCTCAAAATTGAGCAATATTGATGTTGAAGTCGTGTCATGAAATTGAGTGTAGAAGAAACACGATCCTGGCAAATTTTTCTTTTGAAGAAGAAGACACGTGTCGCTTCCTTATTTGTTGTGAGGGTGAGTTGTGGATCCAACTGTTTGGATTTGGGTAATAAATGAGAGGCGGCGATAGTGGGCATTAAATGAGCTGAAGTGGCACTCCGTGTGAAGTAGTATCTCTCTTCCCATTGGCTGAAATCTTGACACATGGATCACACTTGCATATCTTTTCAATCTTGGCAAAACAAGTCCTTCTTCTTGGCAGATTGCTGTTTTAAACTAGGATCTTCATTCTTATAACATTTTTGGTCCTTTAACTTTGATTCTTCAACAAAATCACCCCTTGACTGAGTTGACTTGA
Source organism: Glebionis coronaria (assembly GCA_025667525.1). NCBI lineage: Eukaryota > Viridiplantae > Streptophyta > Magnoliopsida > Asterales > Asteraceae > Glebionis > Glebionis coronaria. Next base: position 1,059,461 of record CM046880.1, read on the forward strand.
TAGTTGACCAGGTTTGACTTGAATCTTGACTTTTACATTATTTCACTTTTAGTCCTTCAACTTTCATAACTTGTCAAGATAGGTCCTTATACTTCAAAGTCTTGTCACTTTTGATCCTCTTTTGTCTTTTTCATCCATTTGAGCTTGATTTTTCCTTGTTTGCTTGAAAATGTATCTTCTTACCTACACAAGTGCACACAAACACAAACATACCACATAACACTGTTTTTGCCAAATAAATTGGTATTTTGCTTCATGTTTTAGGGTTATTTGTTGATAAAAGGATATGAGTTTAAGCTCATATCAAATTCCCCTACACTTGAGCATTGTCATGTCCTCATGCAATATTATATTTCAAGGCTTAAAAATTTACATTTCCCTCATAATTAATCCACCTTGGCCATATGAGATGCATCTACACTACTCTAAACTAAATGATGCATGATTTTGACTTTTACTAATGCAATGAATCAAAATACAATTCTTTCTATATCTTTTTGATTTTTCTTGAAATGGTTTTGATGGAAATAACTCATAAAGAACTCAATGACTTGGATTAGGGCTTGGATACCATGGATACTTATCACCCTCAAGTTTCACTTTCCCCATACCAAGCTTATAAATGGGATCATTGCATTCACAAGTAAAAAGTGCATCAACTTATTCATGACAATTAAATGTGGAACCGGTTATTAATTTAGCAAATTGCTTGTGGGCAAATTTGTCATTATTCAAGTGTGAAATATAAGAAGTGTAAAATCCAAAAATAAGGAAGCACGGTTTTAATCCTAAGTAATCTTCTCATCCATTACTTGAAAAACCGCTCACAGTTAATACAAGTCCGTATTAAGAGTAATAAGTCATTCGCCTTATGTGTAAAATCCTCATGTCATGCTTTCATAAGTAACTACACACTCGCTAAGGAAAGAAAAATAAAACTCACGCAATAATTTACATCCGCCATCTTTTTGAGACTTTGGATCTTCAACCCCGCAACCCGTCAAGGTAATATTGGATTGGAGCAATCTATTGAATCCCCGCAACCCGTCAAGGTAATATTGGAACTCAATAGTCACTATAATTAACACCACACTGCCCCTCTTGGGAGTCTTGCATATATTTTTTTTCTTTTCTTTTTTTTTCTTTTTTTTTTTCTAGCCACTCATTTTTTTTCATAAGCCGCTCTTATTTTTCTTTATTCCTCACAAAGAAATTTGAAAAGAAGAAAAAGAAAAACACCCGCTAAATATGGAGCATGACATAAGTCTAGTACACATAAAACGTGCTAACTTAGAATCTTAAGACGTACTCATATCAACCATAAATGATTAGCCAAAAATGCATAAGAGATTACGAACCAATTAAAACCGTACTTGATTATTTATTAACAATTATATACAAGCGAAGAAAATAGAGGTAAAGAAGAGAAGGGTTTAGCCACAAGTAATTAACATGAAGTTCATCTATCCCTTTTACACTTGCTTCAACTCTATCATTTCCCATTCTCCACAAATTTAAAATTTCAAATAATGAAATTGGTGGATGCTTAGCCTAATAGACCAATGAAGGACTACATGGTTAAGGATACTAGCTAGAGAGTGCTAAGATAAGCAAACTCGGGTTGAGTCAAAATATCTATGGCGGGCCTAATATGTCAAAGAAATCTAAATTTGTTAAAACCATGTTTTATTATATTTTTTCTTTTATATATTTTTGATATGAAAAATAAAAGAAGAAATATATATACAATGCAAATGTGTTATGCAAATGAAAAATGATTGATGCAAAAATTATGAATGCATATTTTTGTTGGCCAAAGTAGATCAAAAATTTGAAAAATGTTGAAAATTCAATTTTATCATGTTATCATGCAAGACAATGACAAGTTCTAGGTAAGGTCACTTCGATAGAAGACCCCCCTACACTTAAGCTAAACATTGTCCTCAATGTTTAAGAGCATGGAAGTATAAAAACTTCCCCTACACTTATGACAATGAATAGACTTTGCTTAACCCAAGTTAAGGAAAGGACAACTATTAGTGAAATCATGTTTAAGCACAAGGTGTCAATGAAAATTCACTAAAGTAACGAAGTGAACCGGATACAAGGGCCTCCTCCATAAGCTCCAAAGCATGAGATGAGTGAGCAACCCTACAAACAAGCATGAAGACAAAAGAAGGTCTCCCCTACACTTATCTCCAAATCTATGCCTTTATTTCTAACCTACAACACTCTAAACCTAGTTATACGATGCTTGAGTTAATGAGTCTCTAGCTCGACTCGTCCCTCAATGAATTAATTCATGGGGAAAATGGGGACCTCTTGGACCATTTCAACGGAAATGTCCTCCCCAAAGTAGTGTTTAACACGGTGACCATTCACTTTAAAATTTGGACCATCGGGTTGGGACAACTCAAGAGTTCCATATGGAAACACTTGAGCAATAGTGAATGGACCGGACCATCTCGACTTAAGCTTGCCCGCAAAAAGCTTCAATCTTGAGTTAAAGAGGAGAACCGGCTCTCCAACTTTGAACTCACGATTCTTGATCTTAGCATCATGCAATTTCTTAGTCTTTTCCTTGTAAAGCAAAGAATTCTCATAGGCATTGGCTCTCAACTCATCCATCTCATTGATTTGATCTTTCCTATGTGAACCGGCTTGGTTTAAATCAAAGTTAGCCCACTTGAGAGCCCAAGATGCCTTATGTTCTAACTCAAATGGGAGGTGGCACGCTTTTCCATAGACAAGCCTATAAGGCGTACAACCAATTGGTGTTTTAAAAGCCGTCCTAAACGCCCACAAAGCATCATCAAGCTTATCCGACCAAGAAGCTCTATGCTCTCCCACCGTTCTCTCTAAAATCCTCTTTAAACCACGATTTGTGACCTCGGTTTGACCATTTGTTTGAGGGTGATACGCGGTAGAAAGTCTATGATTCACTCCATATTTATTCATAACTCTCGTGAATTGATCATTACAAAAGTGCGTACCACGATCACTTATGATGGCCCGAGGTACACCAAATCTAGCAAACAATTGTTTCAAAAACTTTACAACCACTCTAGCATCATTAGTAGGTAAGGCTTTAGCCTCCACCCACTTGGACACATAATCCACCGCCACAAGTATATACTTGTTTCCCTTAGAGGATGGAAAAGGTCCCATGAAATCTATTCCCCATACATCAAAGATCTCACACTCTTGGATAAAATTTTGTGGCATCTCATCACGTTGTGTAATTTTTCCTTGTCTTTGACAAACATCACAAAATTTCACCATCTCTTGGGCATCCTTGTAAATGGAAGGCCAATAGTAACCCGAATCAAAGACTTTCTTGGCGGTGTAGTTAGGCCCAAAATGTCCACCCGTAGGTCCTTTGTGACATGCCTCTAAGATTTTAAATGCCTCGGGCCCATCTACACACCGTCTAATGATTTGGTCCGCACATTGCCTAAAAAGATATGGATCATCCCAAAAGTAATACTTAACTTCCTTAAGAAACTTTTTCTTTTGTTGATAAGTAAGACCCTCAATAAGCACATTGCCCACAAGATAGTTTGCTATATCCGCAAACCAAGGTGTGGCATCCTCTTGGGAAGAGATAGACATGAGCTCCTCTAGTGGAAAGGATTCATTGATTTCTTGATGTGGGAAATCTCCTTGAAAAGGATGCTCAAGTCTACTCAAATGATCCGCCGCTAAATTCTCGGCCCCTTTCTTATCACGAATCTCTATCTTAAACTCTTGAAGCAACAAAACCCATCTCAAAAGCCTAGGCTTAGCATCTTGTTTTGTCATAAGATACTTGAGAGCGGAGTGATCCATATACACTATGGTCTTGGAAAGCACAAGATATGGTCTAAACTTCTCAAAAGCATATACTATAGCAAGCAACTCTTTTTCCGTGGTAGTGTAATGAAGTTGTGCACCGGTCATGGTTTTACTCGCATAGTGTATAGGTTGAAAATGCTTATTAACTCTTTGTCCTAAGACGGCCCCCACCGCATAATCACTAGCGTCACACATAAGCTCAAAAGGTAATTCCCAATTTGGAGAAACTAAAACGGGAGCCTTTGTCAATTTTTCCTTAAGTGTTTCAAAAGAGGCTAAACAAGCTTGATCAAAAATGAAAGGAGCCTCTTTCTCCAAGAGATGAGTCATCGGTCTAGCTATCTTAGAGAAATCTTGTATAAAGCGCCTATAAAATCCCGCATGACCTAAGAAACTCCTTACACCTTTAACCGAGGTGGGTGGGGGAAGCTTAGCAATCACATCAATTTTAGCTCGATCAACTTCTAATCCCTTATTGGATATCTTGTGTCCTAAAACAATCCCCTCTTTCACCATAAAGTGACATTTCTCCCAATTAAGCACCAAACGTGTTTCCTCACAACGCTTAAGCATTCTTTCAAGATTGGTGAGACAAGAGCTAAAGGAGTTCCCAAATACGGAAAAATCATCCATAAAAACCTCCATGGTTTGCTCTATCATGTCATGGAAAATTGCCATCATGCACCTTTGAAACGTCCCCGGTGCATTACATAGGCCAAAAGGCATCCTCTTGTAAGCAAATGTACCGTAGGGACAAGTGAATGTGGTCTTTTCTTGATCCTTAGGGTCAATGGGTATTTGAAAATAACCCGAAAAGCCATCAAGAAAACAATAGTACTCATTTCCCGCTAAGCGTTCAAGCATTTGATCCATAAAGGGAAGCGGGAAATGGTCTTTCCTAGTTGCCTCATTGAGTTTTCTATAATCAATGCAAACTCTCCAACCGGTTACAAGTCTCGTGGGAATAAGCTCATTGTTCTCATTAGGCACCACGGTGATTCCACCCTTCTTTGGAACACAATGAACCGGGCTAACCCATGGAGAGTCGGAAATGGGGTAAATCATACCCGCATCTAAGAGTTTAATCACTTCCTTCTTAATAACCTCATGGATTTTTGGGTTAACTCTCCTTTGGTTTTGAATGGCGGGTTTATAGTCATCCTCCATAAGGATTTTGTGAGTACAAAAATGTGGATCAATTCCCCTTATGTCGGATATTTTCCATGCTAAGGCTTTCTTGTGTTTCTTAAGGACTTCAATAAGTTGCTCCTTCTCATCCTCTTTCAACTCTTTAGCAATAATCACCGGTAATTGGTCTTTTCCTTCTAAGAAAGCATATTCTAAGTGGGATGGAAGTTCCTTAAGTTCAATGGGAGGTGGACTCTCTATGGAAGGTTTTGCTATGGAAGGTTCCTCAATGGTAATCTCTTGTGGAATAGGGGAAGGAATAGGGTCCTCATTGAGCAACTTTTGGATCGTAAGAATATCTTCTTCCCAATTGATGGGAGAATCATCATCACCAAGAAAGTTGGACTCAAATTCCTCCAAGAGGAAATCACTCTCTCCAAAAGGTGTTAAAGAGGGAGCAATTGAGGCCACGGTTTCAACATGTGGAATCTCATCACTAGCATTCTTACAAGCATCATGAAAGTGTTCATTACACACTTCATCTAGCACATCCACAATGTTAATAGTCTCACAAGGTCTAGATTCCTTAACCTCTTTTCTATCACAAACTTTCCCTAACTTAAACACCACTCTCTCATCTTCTACTCTCATAATTAATTCTCCTTCCGCCACATCTATCAAGGTACGACCCGTTCTCAAAAACGGTCTACCAACAATCAAAGGTACTCTAGGATCCATGTCATAATCGACCACTACAAAGTCGACCGGAAAGGTAAACTTGTCCACACCTACAAACACATCTTCCGCTATACCTACGGGGTGAGCTATGGTTCGGTTGGCTAGTTCAAGAGTCATCCTAGTTGGAGTGAGCTCGGGAAGAGATAGTTGTTTCCAAACCGATAAAGGCATGAGATTTATGCTCGCCCCTAAATCCGCCAAAGCCATGCAATTTTCAACACCGGGAAAATTACAAGGTATCAAGAAGCGCCCCGGATCTCCAAGTTTTGTTGGTAAGGTTTTAAGTAACACCGCGGAACAATTTTCATTAAGTGATGTGTTGGGCAAATCAACCAATTTTTCTTTGTTTGAGAGCAAATCCTTGAACATCTTAGCAAACTTTGGCATATAAGCAAGAGCTTCCGCAAAGGATATGTTGATATTGAGTTGCTTGAACATCCTTAAGAAATTGGAGACTTGGATGTCATCTTTGTTCTTTAACTTGTCCTTTTTCAACCTTGAAGGATATGGAAGAGTAGGTTTTGGTGTAGGTGGAATAGGTGTTGTGGTGGAAGATTTGTCTTTGTTAGCTTCTTCATTGGGAAGTGTGGAAGGTAAAGGAGAAGTATGAGGTGGTTGAGAAGGTGTGTTTGAGTGAATAGGAGCATTTTGAGGAGGTGGAGTAGAAGTAGAAGGCTTGTCACAAGTAGGAGCACAAGTGGGTTGAACAAGAGTAGGTTTAGGAGGTGAAGGATCCTTTGTTGTTGTACCACTCCTTGTTGTAATAGCATTGACATTGGCCCTAGGGTTTGTTTGTGTGTTAGAAGGTAAAGCCCCTTATGGTCTTTGAGTTACCGCCACTAAAACCCTATTGATTTGGTCACTCATTCTTTTCTCCATTTCACGCATTTTCTTGTCAACATACTCTTGAGTCTCTTGCATCCCATATCCTTGATTTGGAACTTGAGGGTAAGCTTGATTTGGTATTGGAGCATATGCTTGATTGGGAATAAATGGAAATGGTTGATTAAATCCTTGTTGTGGTGGATAAAAGGTATTTGCTTGAGGTTGAAATTGATTGGGTGCCTTGTAGTTATTTCCTTGGTATGGTGGTCTTTGCCCTTGATTCCTTGGTAAAATTTGAGGAGTATTTTGGGGAATTTGGGTGGGTGGTTGGGGTGGGAAGCCGGGTGGAGAAAGGTAGTTTTGGGATTTGTAAGAAAGGTTATTTGGATTGATGTTAGGCTTGAAGTGTTCACGGTGTTCCTCTTGGTAAGCATAGCATTCCCCTTGATACCCTTGCACCTTATCACATTGTTCATAAGAGTGGGGGCCTCCACAAGTAACACAAGAAATGGTGATGGCATTCACATTATTTGAGGAATTGTTCAATGTCATGCTCTTAAAATTTTGAAACATGTCATTAGTCATTTCTTGTCCTTGTTTGACTGTTTGAAGGATCTCTTTAAGAAGTTGGATGTCACAAGGAGTTTGAGAAGTGTTTTGGATAACATGAACCCTTTCTTCAAATGGATTGTTTGTTTGAACCATTGCCTTAGTCTCAATAATGTTCAAAGCCTCGTGGTATGTTTTAAGAAGAATACTCCCTCCCGCGGAAGCATTTAGTGAATCTTGGTGGTGAGGTTTAAGGCCATTATAGAAGGTATTGATTTGGTTTACATCATCCAATCCATGGTTAGGGCATCGCCTCAACAACTCACTATACTCTTCCCAAGCATCACTAAAGGATTGACTAGGTTTTTGTGTAAAGCCCATAATTAAATTCCTCAAAGCCATAGTCTTTTGTGGAGGAAAGAATTTGTTCAAAAACTTAGTGGTAATATCGTCCCATGTGGTGATACTATCGGGTGGTTGGGTGTCTAACCAATGCTTAGCACTCCCATCTAAGGAAAATGACACTAACATCAATCTAATGACCTCATGTGGAACCCCATTATGCTTAATGGTATTGCAAAGTGAAAGGAATCTCTTTAGGTGAGCATGGGGATCCTCATTTTGTTTTCCCAAGAAAGGTGATAAAGCAACCATATTGATCATAGATGTATGTAGCTCAAATGTGTTAGCGGGAAAGTCGGGAATCTTAATGGCACTAGCATATCCATGAATGTTGGATTGCATACGTTCATACAAAGTACGATTATCAATAGCCATGGCTTCTTGTGGTGGTGACAAAGCACGATTCTCGTGATCGGCTTGGTGGACGGTGGTGGTCTTACTCTTTCTCTTTTTCTTCCTTTTCGGAGGAAGAGGTTGTACACCAATCGGTATTTGTGCACGCCCGCGAGTGAGCATGCAACTCAATACGAGGAATGAGAGAGAAGCTCTCGTGTGACTTTGAAGATAAATGGATTATCCTCTTCGAGTTTCAATATTAAATATCCACAAGAAAATAACAATATATGTATTACTACTTTGGGTGCAAGACCCTCAATGAAGCCTTCCTTCTTAGAATACTCCAAAGTGAACGGGGGGTTAGGTGGCGCGAAGCACTTAAGTACCTATTGACCCTTAGATGGCATTTTATAGCACATCGCCTTTCTATTCACTTAAATGTTCGTATTCTTCGAATTGTTGCTTATTGAGAGTATTTATCTATTCTTGCTTTATTTTGTTTGATCGATACGCGTGTCAAGGACCGGAACGCCCCTCAACACGGTGTATTGCCTCGGCAATACTTATGGAAGATATGTAGATTGATTGTTCTTATACGTATACGTATTTACTTATAATAATATATGGAAAATATTTTTGTATTTATGAGTTTTTTAAAGGAAAATACTATATGTACATAAAAACCGAGAGAATCCAATAATATATATTTTTGGGTGCAATCTCTTAGGAAAAGATTGCTTTTTGGATTTTTAAATTTTTTTGGTCAATTCTTTAGGAAAAGAATTGGTTTGTTAATTTTTTAGTTTTTATATATTTTTATATTTTTGATTTTTTTATTTGTTTTTGATTTATGATACGTAAAAATAACGTTCACAAAATGAACGGATCCCAAAAGCCAATGAAAACCGTCAATCGATAGTCTCTCGTGTAGTCAAAGAACCGGCAGCGGCGCCATTTGAAATGTAGTATAATGCAGTTCGTTTTCTCTCGATTCTTAACCAATAGAAAGTCCAACCAATATCGGATTTTTAATTGTTCTTGGTTGTTAAGCTTGCTTGGTAATCTATTGCTAATTCAACAAATGCTTGCCAGAAGGAAAAATAATACCTACGTATATGTAAAACAAATTGCAAATACCACGTTTTTATTCAAGTAAAAATTAAAAATGCAAAACTTGAAACTAAAGGGACTGAAATTGTAAATTCTATGAAAAGTAAATGCTTGAAATGTAAATTCTATCAACTATAGGGACTAAATATGTAAATCTGAAAACTATGAGGATCAAAAATGCACAAAATATAACAAACTTGCCAAAATGTAACAAATTAACAAACTTCTAACTGAAATCTAACAACTTTCAAATTCCAGGGACCAAAGTTATGCAAACCCTAATTACTTGGAAGTTTAACCAAGTTTTCAAAACTGATAGAAAAGAAAGGACTAAAGTGCAATTAAGCAAAGTTTTTAACTAAAAACGGGATACAAGAAACAATAAGCTCGTCTGAGCTTATTTCTTAACCAAATCAGATGAAACAACTTGCAAAAGACTTCAAATCCAATTTAGGCTATGTGTGTTCAAGGAATTAAGCTAAGACTCAAAAATAAGCAAAAGAGTGCTTATTAATAAGCTCAAAATAAGCTCTAGCCAAATTTAGTCAACCACAACTTGATCTTTGTAATGAAACTGATTAAGCAACTTATTTCAAGAATGGGAAATCAAACCAGAACTATTTTCATCAAGAAATGAGCTAGAAATCTGAAATAAGCTCAAAAGAGCTTATGTTGACCAAGTTTGACCAGATTTTGGAAAAAGCTCAAATTTTCAAAAATCAATATTCAACACTTACTAACTGGTTTTGTGAAAGAAAATCATGACTTTTATGAAGTGGTTATGGAGAACTAGGAAAACAGTAACATATCTATCTCAGAGAATGAGCTTTGCTCAGCCTTTGACCAAAAAGCTTATTACCAGCTTATTAACTGATACTGTGTAAATTCCTTTTAGAAACTAAAACTATATGATATTAGCTAGGACTGGAAACAAATTTGAGGAAATTTCATCTAGGAATGAATGAGAAATAAGCAAATGAAAATGGCAAGTTTTTCAAACCAAAGCTGAATAAAGGCTAACCCAAACTAATCAAGTGCCATTTGCCTGATTGACTTTATATTTGACTTGCAAATGACTTTAAACTACTTGTTATCACTAGAAGACTGGATATGAACTCTAAAACACCAATTCTCAATACTTGAAAACTACTAATGATCTACTCCCAAACACTCCTTTACTGAATTTTAACAAACTTTTTCAAAGACTTATTAGGTAAAGAATTAAGCTGATTCAAATGCTATAGCAGTCTACATTCAATGATCAAAATGAAAGGTTTTAACACTGAAAACAAACAATTAACAAGGCTAGAACTTCAAGTAAGCTATTAGGCTAAAAAGTGACAGAAATGATGCAGTAACTACAATTAACTCTCAAATCAGTAAACAAGTATGCAAGATTAAGCTACAATCACACAAAAATCAATCAAACATCAACTACTATCACGTAAAACATGCAGCCATCAGAATTAAACTAGGAAAATAAAGCATGGCAGTTGACTGTTTAGAGGAACAAAAACAAGAACTATAGAACCTAATGTAGATAGCCTTTGGGAAGAAGAGGAGCGCTGAGCTCTCTTTCCCTAGTGATAACCACCACCTATCACTAGTATTCAACAAGTATCAACCAACTAATCAACAGGGAACCATCAAATTGCTTGAAAACTCCATTGGAACTAGGAAATGGCTGAATTGTGATCAACAAACTGGCAAACTTCACAAATGTTAGTTATGATCAATGATTGATCATAACAAACATCAAACAGCAACAATACTATCAAACAGCAGCAAGATTTGAACTGGAATGTGAAGAACAGAATTTGGCGGGAAAAATGAATTTGAATTTTATTGAAGGAAATCAGTTACAAAGTTTGTTACAAGCTATCAACTAACTAACTGACTCAAGAGTTTGTCAGACTCTTGAGTAGTTAGAAGAAAATTGAGTGAAAAAGGGAAAGGAAAAGTTAACTAGGTGTTTTTACAAAATTAGGCTACAACTGAAAATGAAGACTAAACTAGGTATTTATAGACATGAGAGGAGAGTTTGTTGGGGTTGGTGACGTGTCAGGGCCAATCCCAGCTTGCCACGTGGAGAATTCTGCATTTCTCATTTTGAAGGTATGAACAATGAATTGGGTGTTTTTGATTGGATGAATGTCTTGTTAATTGGATTGCACCGTTGAACTCGTCTCTCAAAATTGAGCAATATTGATGTTGAAGTCGTGTCATGAAATTGAGTGTAGAAGAAACACGATCTTGGCAAATTTTTCTTTTGAAGAAGAAGACACGTGTCGCTTCCTTATTTGTTGTGAGGGTGAGTTGTGGATCCAACTGTTTGGATTTGGGTAATAAATGAGAGGCGGCGATAGTGGGCATTAAATGAGCTGAAGTGGCACTCCGTGTGAAGTAGTATCTCTCTTCCCATTGGCTGAAATCTTGACACATGGATCACACTTGCATATCTTTTCAATCTTGGCAAAACAAGTCCTTCTTCTTGGCAGATTGTTGTTTTAAACTAGGATCTTCATTCTTATAACATTTTTGGTCCTTTAACTTTGATTCTTCAACAAAATCACCCCTTGACTGAGTTGACTTGATATTTGACCAGGTTTGACTTGAATCTTGACTTTTACATTATTTCACTTTTAGTCCTTCAACTTTCATAACTTGTCAAGATAGGTCCTTATACTTCAAAGTCTTGTCACTTTTGATCCTCTTTTGTCTTTTTCATCCATTTGAGCTTGATTTTTCCTTGTTTGCTTGAAAATGTATCTTCTTACCTACACAAGTGCACACAAACACAAACATACCACATAACACTGTTTTTGCCAAATAAATTGGTATTTTGCTTCATGTTTTAGGGTTATTTGTTGACAAAAGGATATGAGTTTAAGCTCATATCAGTACACAATGTCATAAGTGTAGGGGAGATTTTTCCCACATGCTTAAACATTAAGGACAATGTATATCTTAAGTTTAGGGGGGACTTCTATCGAAGTTTTAAGTGGACTTTTCCATGAAAATGCCTTCAATTAACCGGAAAATCCTATTTTTCAACATTTTTCAAATTTTTTATTAACTTTGGCCATTTAGTTGTAATTTTTAAATTTTTATCGTTGCTTTCATATGTATATATCCCGCGATAAAGTCAAAAATATTAATAAGTGGTGTAGCTAGTTTAGAAGTCTTTGACATATTAGGCCCGTTGCGTTTATTTTGACTCAACCCGAATAGACTTATCCAAGTTTATTCTAGCTAGTATCCTTAACCATGTAGACCTTAATTGGTTTATTAGGCTAAGTATCCACGAGTCTCATTACTTGAGATTTTAAATTGTAGAGGACGAGAAATGATAGAGTCAATTATAAGTCGGTATTCTTGCACAAGCTCACTTGGCGTAATTATTTGCCTATTCTCCCATCACTTGCTAATAATTTATCTACAATAAGTAAGGTCGTACAATTTGAAAAGTTACTTAGCTTCTAGCCCAAGATCATTTAAAAGTTGCTCGGTAATGATAAGAGTTCTTAGCCAAGACATAACTTATGAAGCGGGGCGCGAAGATTGGCGAGTCCGAAAAGGCCCTAACAAGGCATGAGGATTCAATTTTATTGCTGAAGATCCAAAGTGATGTGAAAAGCATTATTCCTAAAATCAATATGAAGGATCAAGACTCACGACGAAAAGCAATCAACTCCCATAAAGATCATGGAGAAGTCTATCCGAAAAGACCCTAACAAGGTATGAGGATAAATAGATCCAAGTCCGAAAAGGAGGCGGATCATTGTATCTCAAAATCCCAATTAGAGATTGAAGAAATAATCATGAAGTCGTGGTCAACAAAGTTGGAGTACCCCTCAAAATTCTCCAAGTGAAGAAACTCTATTATGATGAGAAGACCATTATCTCAAGAACGTCTCTCGAAGATATGAAGTATGAAGTACATGCCAAATATCGGCCCGAGAAAGGTCTCAAATCGTGAACCAAGTTATGCCAAGATATGAACTTTTTGATATCCCGAGAAGCAGTTTTAAGAGATTTTGTCCTTTAGCTAACTATTGATCAAATCGTCCTACTTTGCTTTCAGCCTAAATAAACTATCGAAATAAGTCCAAAAATGCATCTTCATGATCATTCTAAGACAAAAATAAAATATAAGAGATACACTTAGGAATAAGGGAGCTTAAGCATTTAATTAAGCCATGTGTGTAAGTGTTTGAATTGCTAACTTATAATAACAATGATCTCGTTTTAAAGCTTAGTTTGGGGAACGTGAAACTTGAGGGTGATAAATCTTCGCAGCACCAAAGCCCTAATGTAAGTCATCGATTTCTTTGCAAGTTATTTCCATGTAACTATTTTCAAGTGAAAATGGTTTTCTATCCCTTTGCTACCTTTGAAGTTTTATTTCTTTAATTTTTGTTTAGTAGAATTTAAATAAGGCCAAGGTTGATTAATTATGAGAAAAGTGTAAGCTTGCTTTATCACTAAGCATTGCATGAGGGCATGGCAATGGTTAAGTGTAGGGGATTTGATAGGTGTGTAAACACCCATCCTTTTACCACTTAATTCGGGCTAAAACGAGACCAAAACACGTATTTAATATCATTTGTTTGGAATTATGCGTGGTTTTTGTGTTTATTTTGTTTTCAGAGCCAACCGGATGAATATTGAAGAAAACATGGGATTGCACGGGTTTTACTGAAGAAAAATACTCAAGATAAAGTCTATTGTCCAAGAGATGCAAAAGATTTGAAGTCACTGGGCCTATTCGAAGATTTATCAAAGAAAAGGACCAAAGATGGAAGATTTATATAAGTCGAAGAAACTCAAGTCTATTAAACGAAGAAACTAAAAGACGAGTTGAATTTAATCGACGACAAATCCCGAATCAGAATCGAAAACGGAAACTTTTCTGAAAAGACGAAAAGACAAGAAGAACGGGAGAAAGCCCACTCACCAACCAAAAGACAAGGCTATAAATAGCCCTCCCCTCACACATTTAGACTAGTTAGTTCTTTAGAGAGTCTGGAGTTTTCTCTCCTCCCCTTTTTTTCCTTTCTTGTTCGTTCCATCACCATCACCACTAGGGTGATTGGTGATTTTAATCTTTGTTCTTCCAATCTTGTAATTTTAATCTTTGATTTATCTTGTCAAAACATTAATCATTCAATACAAAGTTCTTGTTTAATCTTTCCATTTTATCTTGTTCATCATCATCTTTATCTTCAAGTTTTTAAGCTTTTATTTTCTTGATTTGATCTTCAAAAGTTGTTGGGATTGGTGTTTTTGTTGATGGGATTAGTAGTTTATGGTTAGTAGATGCTTAGTGATTGATTTATTTAAGTTTTTGGTGAAAAACTTGGTGATTTTTGGATCAAAATCGTGTTTCCTTGTTCTTCGGTATTATTACTGTACCTGGGTTTCCCAGACTTCCGAACCAAGCTAAGAGTTCCGAACCAAGCTAAGAGTTCCGAACCAAGCTAAGAGTTCCGAACCAATTTAAGAGTTCCGAACCAATCCTTAAGTTCCGAACCAATTTTAAACTTCCGAACCAAGGCATAAGTTCCGAACCGATTTTTTACCAAAAGTTCCGAATCGGAACATAGAGAACTTCCGAATCAGTAAGTTCCGGATGAATGTAAAACTTCCGAATCAGTAAGTTCCGGATGAATGTAAAACTTCCGAATCAGTGAGTTCCGGATGAGTCCAAAATTTCCGAATCAGTAAGTTCCGGATGAGTCCAAAAGTTCCGAACCAAGCACAAAGTTCCGAATGAAGCTCAACTTCCGAATGAACAGTAACTTCCGAATCAGTTATCTTTTGGGTATTTTAAAGTTTTACTGTTTCTTTACTATTTCTTTACTGTTTCCTTATTTTAATTTTAATTTTAATCTTAATTCTAAGTTAAATTCAAGTTTTTATTAATCATCATTAAATTAATTATCTTTGATTTAAATTTTCATTTCCACTTTTTATTAGATTAGAAAACCAAACCCTTTTATTTAGTAACCAAGAACAATCATTCCACTTAAAGCCTAGATCAATTCGAGAAGATTCCGAGAGAATTAGAACCCACATAAAATGCATATATCAGGGCTCCAAATCAATTCCCAAGCATATCTAGGTAACAACATACACGATCAAACATTTGGTCCCCAATATCTCATGGGTCCAAAATTTTTAGTTCCAAACATCCCTTGCATTTGGTTGGGATGCATGAATGGAGGAGGGGTTCCCCATGGGAACAAAAGGGAGGAGGATAATAATTCATATAACCATTTTGTTGTTCATTATTTCTCCTAGGTGTATCTGATCTTGGTTTAGATTTGTAGTCATTCCTTCTAGGTGTTGGAGTTTTACTTCTAGGTCGTGAATTGTTTTGACTATCTCTTCTAGGTGTTGTCGTTCTACTTCTAGGCCTAGACTCATTCCGTACCCTTGGTGGAGTAGAGGATGGTCTTGATAAACTTCTATTTCCCATTAGAGGTTTACTCAAAGGCTTATAGAACTTATCAACGGCATTGTCGTCAAGTATGGGTAATTTGACCTTGTTAACAATAAGATGCTTAGGATGTTCACCTAAATTTGACTTTTCAGAAAGTTCAAGATTTTCATCAAAAACATTTTCTGGCCGCGGTTCCTTATCTATGGCGGTGGTTCCATATTGATAAGGAACCGCCCCATACAATCTGGGACTGCGTACAGTAGATAGTTTTTCAGAAAATCTGACTTGTTTAGGTTCACTAGTTGATGCTTCATTTGAGTTAAAACCTACACCAAGTCTTTCCTTAGAATGAATTTGTTTAACATATCATCAAGAGCACTAGTACCTTTCATGAACTTTTCTAGTTTAATGGAGGTGCTCTTACGATCTTCATTCTCTAATCTAAGTTTCTCACAACTTACGCAACCTACATCAACTTCTTTATTTTTCTCAAGCTTGGCTAATTTTTCCCTAAGTTCATTAATTTCTTTTTCAACCTTAGTTTTAGTTGATTTTAAGGTTTTGCTCTTTTCTATGAATTTAAGACTAAGTTTGTGTACATTATCATATTGGCCTTCTGATTCAATATCATCTAAGGTGGAGCTATCACTGCTATAATATTCGGTTTTAGAATGTACCTCTTTAGAAGTGTGAGCCATGAGACATTTCTCCTCTTTGGGGTTGTCATCAACATCTTCACCGCTATCGCTCCAAGAACCACTAACGAATGCCGTGTGATTCTTATCGCGTGAAGGCTTTGGACACTCACTAATGAAGTGATTTGGATCACCACATCTAAAGCAATTCCTATCACCTTTTTCGTTCTTGGCAAACCGATTCTTTGAGAATGGTTTCTTATCATTGTTGGGTTGCCTCACGTGTTGATCTCGTCTTTTGAAGAACCTCTTGAAATCTCTCACCGCCAATGCATACTCCTCGTCATCGCTATCCGAGGAACTATCATGATTGCTTTGTGCCTTCTTGGCTTTGAGTGCAAGATGTTGGAGTTTGCTCATGTCATAACAACTAATTATATGGCTAGACACATATGGGCCTATGGGGTCACACACATATACACTGAGGTACCATTTCAATATACCGTGTTTATCGTATTTACGGTATATTAATAACTTACGTTACTCGAATCAATACTTGTCTTATTATAACATAATTGTAATTAGTTTGTTATTACATTTAAAATAATAAATAAAGAAGCCCATTATGAACCGACCATTTCAAATATGATTTCAAAGATCGGTTTTGTTTTAAGATTGATAAACATTGATTTGCCTAATTAATGTCATAAAGGTAAAATATTCGTTTTCTATTCTATTGGTTTTAAAATAGAATGTGAAGGCATATACCAAATAGCACATGACATAAAAATGGCTTTCATTTAGTTTTTGATCCTAAAACCTTTGTTTTGCCGTCGTAAAAAAAAGGGAATTGATTTGAGTAGCGCGGATTATTGCGACTAGCATCTACGGGTATACGGTGACGTGTAGTGTGTTTCTACATAGAGGTGATCTACTTTGATTACTTGATTTCTTGGGTAGATCGTGTGGTGATTGTCTCCGGTTATTATCGCCGAATCGTGTAAAAAAGGTATACATTTATCTCCCCTTTATTGATTAATCATATGACTTTATGGATCCGTCAATAGGTGCTTACTCCGCTGCGTTTTGATTATATTTAACATGTTATTAATTATATTAAGCACCTATAGTGGTATCACGAGCCATCATATGATGTCATATGATTATCGGGTATGCGTAAAAATGGCTAAATATGAGTGTTTTTGAGGGATTTGTTAAACCAATATTAAAACAACCCCTATGGCATTATTTTCGTGGCATTATAGACTTTTAGGAGGTCTTATAATCTGTTTTTAATGATCTCATAGTCACGGTTTAAGCATACTTAAATGGGTTTATTACGGGTACGTGTAAAATGACATAAAACGTGTTTTTTGGAACGATCCTTGAATCGGGTTTTAAACAGCCCTAATGACCATGTTTTCTGTAAATATATGATAATTACAAGGTTTATAAAATGTGTTTTTAAGTTCCTAAGGTCATTGGTTACACGCACCAATCGGGGGTTTAATTAATTGTTGATTATTCTTTCGATTTCGTTGGCTAACAAGTGTTTGTTGTTGTTTAATTTTATTTCCATGGCAAATACATGCATGTTTGGCCATGGACTTAGCCAACACCTTGTTATATTCATAATCTTATGGTATTATTATGTTTCGTATGCAAAGCCGATGAAAACCTAGACCAAATGTGACAATTTGTGTGTTGATTTGCATTTAATTTTAGTTTTGGGGATTTGCCATTGTTTCGGCTTCATTAATATGTTTTTGATGTTGGTTATAGCCATTGTTTGGGCATTTTACAGTAGGTTAATGATAGGTTAAATGTTTTTAGTCATAAATCATTTGTAACCGATGCTTGGATGGGAATGGCTAAAGAATTAAAGACATATTGTGAAATTCGGAGCTGCTGAGTGACCTGCACTAAAATGTGATTTCCCGGAGTTCTATAAGGAGATAGAAGCCCAAATTTGGTGTGCTAATTCACAACTCATAGGCCTTCAAAAGTCTCAACTGGAGCTCAGGCTAGGTAAGATTCCTTCTATGGGTTTTGGGCCCTAGAAGTCGACTGAAATATTTAGGCAGATTTGGGCCTCATGTTCATTTTGGGTTCTACTTGCTCTTGATGGTCTTAGAGCAAGTGGGAGCCCACTTTGTGGTTATGTTGACTTACCCTTAGTTGACTTCTTGGTCCTCGTGATGTCTCACGAGATCAAGAATAGGTTTTTCATCGGTTTGAGGCTTTGCATACTTGTAGTTGTGTGGTTGCTTGTTTGTTTGATATCTTGATATTACTTGCAAATGTTTTTATAAAAACTTGAAACCAATCACAAACCATTTATAAAACTAAATCCTTGATTTAGTTTAAAGTTTAAATATGATTTAAAACTAAAATCTTGTTTTTCATAATAACTCTTAACGTGTTATGATGTTATTATTTTTTATTTTTTTGTATTGTCTAAATCTAATATTAAATCCATTTAGGTTTTATATTAGTATTTAACATAGACAACTTGACACACATAAATTAAAACAAGATTAGACTTAAGTTAAAAATGTTTTTTAGCTTGTGCTACGATGGATGAATGCATGCTTCCTCGTACACACTTTTGATTTGTAAATCAAACTTTTATACCCGTCTAAAATTTAAGTCATGTCGTCCAATCGTTTGAGATCACTTGCAATTACTTTTTGCATCTTGTGAGACGGATGCAAATTGTAACCCAAGGTGATTATTATCTATGCGTGAGACCTAGACTTATTCTCGCATGTTCTCAAATTGGATGACTTAATCGGTTAAGTGGGGAGACCTTGACCGAGGCAAGGATGGGACTAAACATGCCATGTTTGATATTTTGTGAATTGTTCACTTATGTCATGAGTCCCATAAGGATCTAAGAATTGCACATGATTTGCAATTGATGAACGTCATCTACCTATTGAATCTATCATTGCTAGCAGATCAACTGATGTGATGGTAGAACTTCAATGAGGATCTTAGCCTTTTCGTAAAATTAATTGTTTTTATATAAACTTGGGTAGTTAATTTTTAAAGGATTAATTATTGAAAGTACTAAAACTTTGAACTTTGTTTATTTTGTAGATGGCAACGAATCAATCCATTAACAATCAAATCAGATCAATTCTCGATAAGGAGAAATTGAGTGGTACAAACTTCCTTGACTGGTTTCGAAATCTGAGGATTGTCCTCAGATCAGAAGGAAAGTTGCACCACTTGGAAGAGGCCTTACCTGAAGAACCTCCTGCTACTGCCACCGCTGTTGTTCGCAATGCCCATACTAAAAGGGTTGTTGAACAACAAGAAGTGGTTGGCTTAATGTTATGTAATATGGTCCCTGAAATCCAAAAACATTTGGAAGACTTTACTGCATATGACATGATTGAGGAACTCAAGACGATGTTCCAACAACAAGCAGAACAAGAACTCTTTGAAACGGTCAAGGCGTTCCATAACTGCAAGCAGGAGGAGGGCCAATCTGTCAGCACTTATGTGTTGAGAATGAAAGGCTACCTTGATTAGATGGACCGACTTGGCTACCCTATGCCACAAGTCTTAGGAGTGAACTTGATACTCACTTCACTTTCCAAAGACTATGATCAGTTTGTTCAGAACTATCATATGCATGGCATGGGAAAGACTATACCTGAACTGCATGCCATGCTGAAGCTTGCAGAGAAGGGTATACCCAAGAAAGCTCCCTCTGTTCTTGCTATCAAGAAAGGTCATATCCGAAAACCGAAGCCACAAGCTAAAGGAGGCAAGGGTAAAAAGTTCAAGGGAAAAGCCACTATGGTTCATGACCCTAAACGCAAGTTCCCCCCACCTGGCAAAAAGGAGCATCCTGCTAAGGATGTAGAGTGTCATCACTGTCATTAGATTGGACACTGGAGAAGGAATTGTCCTTACTACCTGGCAGAAGTGGAAAAAAAGAAGAACAAAGCCGGCACGTCCGGCACATCAGGTATCTTCATGATAGAACTCTACTCATTCCCTAAAACTAATACCTGGATATATGACACTTGTTGTGGTACTCACATTTGTAATACTATTCAGGGGCTTAGAGGGATCAGAAAGTTAAATAAAGGCGCTTTGGACTTGCACGTGGGCAATGGCAACCGTGCAGCTGTCGAAGCCATAGGGAGCTATGATCTTATCCTCCCTAGTGGAATGATTCTTGTACTAGACAATTGTCATTTTTCACCCTCTATTACTAGAGGAATTATTTCTCTTTCGCGTTTATGGGATAATGGTTTTTCACATAAATTTACTGATTATGGTACTATTCAAGTTTCCAAGGATAATGTATTTTATTTTAATGCTATTCCTCGTGATGGAATTTTTGAAATTGATATGCATAATCATGTATCAAATGAGGGTTCTATTTATACTTGTAGCAAAAAGAAGTCCAAGCACAACTTGGATTCTACTTTTCTATGGCATTGCCGACTTGGCCATATAAACAAGAAACGCATTGCGAAGCTGCAACATGATGGGCTTTTAAAGTCAACTGATGATGAATCATTTGATATATGTGTATCTTGTATATCTGGCAAGATGGCAAGAAAGCCTTTTATTCATGCAAGTGAAAGAGCTGATGATCTTCTTGGACTCATACATAGTGATGTATGTGGTCCATTTAGAACCACGTCTAGAGAAGGAGCTAACTACTACGTTACATTTACTGACGACTTCAGTAGATATGGTTATGTTTACTTGATTAAACATAAACATGAAGTTTTTGAAACGTTCAAAACCTTCCAAAACGAGGTAGAAAATCAACTCGGGAAGAAAATCAAAGCACTTCGATCTGATCGAGGAGGCGAGTATTTAAGCCTTGAGTTTTTAGATCATCTTAAGAGTCGTGGGATTTTCTCACAACTTACTCCTCCCTATACACCACAACATAATGGGGTGTCAGAGAGGAGAAATCGAACCTTGCTTGACATGGTTCGATCAATGATGAGTCCAACCACTTTGCCAATGTCCTTTTGGGGCTACGCTCTAGAGTCTGCTGCACGCATACTCAATATGGTTCCAACTAAGAAGGTTGATAAGACTCCATATGAAATATGGCACGGGAAAGTCCCGAAGTTGTCTTATTTGAAAGTCTGGGGTTGTGAGGCTCTCGTTAAACGAGAAACACCAAACAAACTTGAGCCCAGATCTATCAAGTGTATCTTTGTAGGATACCCAAAGGAAACAATGGGTTACTACTTCTACTACCCACCCGAGAAAAAAATATTTGTTGCTCGGTATGTTGAGTTTCTTGAGAGTAGTCTCATATCACAAGTAGCAAGTGGGAGCACCATAGACTTTGAAGAAATTCAAAGTCAAGATGCACAACCTTTTGAGAACACTAGCGAACATCACCAAGAGGTTGAACATGAAAATGTCGAATCTCAAAGTGATGTAATTCCCATTCGTAGATCTGCAAGGATATCTCACGCACCTGACCGATATGGTTTCTATATCGATGCTGAGGAACATGAGTTAGGGGATCATGGTGAACCTGATAACTATAAAGCTACATTGTCGGATCCTAAATCTGATAAGTGGCTTGAAGCTATGAATGCGGAAATGCAATCCATGAGGGACAATGAAGTTTGGATCTTAGTTGACCTCCCTCCCAACTGTAAGACTGTTGCGAGTAAATGGCTCTTCAAGAAGAAGACTGATATGGATGGCATTGTACACACCTTTAAAGCTCGTCTTGTAGCAAAAGGTTTCACTCAAACCTACGGGGTTGACTATGAAGAAACCTTCTCGCCTGTTGCAGATATTAAAGCTATTAGGATTCTTATAGCCATAGCAGCGTTCTATGACTACGAGATTTGGCAAATGGATGTCAAGACCGCCTTCTTGAATGGCCATCTGAACGAAGACGTTTATATGGTGCAACCTGAAGGGTTCGTGAATCCTAAACATCCCAGACGGGTATGCAAGCTTCAAAGATCCAATTATGGGTTAAAGCAAGCATCTAGGACCTGGAACAAGAGATTTGATGAGGAGATCAAAAGGTTTGGTTTCACTCAAAATCCCGATGAGCCATGTGTATATAAAAGAGCTAGTGGAAGTATCGTCGTTTTCCTAGTCTTATATGTCGATGACATATTACTCATGGGAAACAATATTCCAATGCTACAAGATGTAAAATCCTGGCTTGGAAAATGTTTTGCCATGAAAGACTTGGGTGAGGCGGCGTTCATTCTAGGAATCAAGATCTATAGAGATAGATCAAGGAGATTAATGGGTTTAAGTCAAAGTGCATACATTGACAAAATCTTAAAGCGGTTTAGGATGGATGCCTCCAAACGTGGGAGTCTTCCAATGTAGAATTGAGTAAGACTCAAGGTCCCTCCACACCTAATGAGGTGAAGCGAATGAAAGGAGTACCTTATGCTTCGGCTGTAGGATCCATCATGTATGCCGTGAGGTGCACTAGACCTGATGTAGCGTTCTCTCAGAACCTTACAAGTAGATACCAACAGAATCCAGGTGAATGTCACTGGACTGCTGTAAAGAATATATTAAAGTATCTTCGAAATACTAAAGATATGTTTCTTGTTTATGGAGGTGATTCAACAACTAAGCTTAGTGTTACTTGCTACACTGATGCTAGTTGGGAGTCAGATCGGGATGATCTTCGATCACAAACCGGATATGTCTTCGTGATGAACGGTGGCGCTGTTGATTGGAAGAGTTCTAAACAAAGCACTACTGCGATGTCTTCTACAGAAGCTGAATACATAGCTGCTTCTGAAGCTGCAATGGAAGCAATTTGGATACGTAAATTCATTTTTGGGCTTGGCGTTGTTCCTAGTAATGATAGACCTATGGAAATGTACTGCGATAATACGGGTGCAATTACTATAGCCGATGAACCTGGAGTTCAAAAGGGTGCCAAACATTTTCGAAGAAAATATCACTACATTCGAGAAGTGATTCAAGAAGGTGATATTCGTATTCTTAAAATTCACACAGATAACAACTTAGCTGATCCGTTTACTAAACCAATGTCTTGTACCAAACATGTTGAGCATGCTAGGAACATTGGACTTAGACCAGCTGGTAGTTTCATGTAGATTTGTGTATTTTAGTATTTGAATAATTGGGATGTAAAACAGTTCGTATTTGTAATGAATTGATATATGAGGTATGATCGTTTTCATTTTATATCAACTGTGTCCTATATTTGCATGTTTATTCCAAGAGTAATCTAATTATTCTAAATTATCCATTGTCAGTTGATGATACGGGAGTATTGTCAAAATTAAGACAAATGTGAGTTGGTCATATTCATTTTGGAATGAATATAAATTGATGATGCTGCCAAACTCATATGTGTTCATTGGATGAACATTGGATTGACCTAACCAACGAGAATTCACTTCATGGATCGGCGTTAATAGTGAATCTCGCAAGTGGTTGAATCTCTCATCCTTAGACTTGAGATGCAAGTAGGTTTTGTATGTGTGGAATGTCAATCCTTGATATGGTTCAACGTTGTCCTGAACAAGGCTGCCATAAAGACCATCTTCAGGTGCGATGTAAAATACATGAACGACACGTGCAGTCAAAAGAGAATTTGTTCCTCTGCATATATTGGAGTTAGATACTACTGGGCCCCTCGATGAATTGTACAGATGTATGTGTGGCCACACCCAAATTTAATTAAGATGATACTTGAGTAATTTGGAAATCTAGTTTAATATCCAGATCGAGAAAAAGAATAGTTAAACTTAAGAATGACAATTGATCCATGTCTAAAGTTTAACAGAGTATCTGAAACAAAAGGATGAATGATAAACTAAACCACTTAAAAAGAGCTGTTTAAGAAACTATTCTCATATGTTTCTAGGGGCAGTGGCGTGTTGCCAGACGCTAACTATTGCTTGTATAATTACATGTTTATTATGACGTGCGCAAGTGGGAGCTGTTGGAGTTTGCTCGTGTCATAACAACTAATTATATGGCTAGACACATATGGGCCTATGGGGTCACACACATATACACTGAGGTACCATTTCAATATACCGTGTTTATCGTATTTACGGTATATTAATAACTTACGTTACTCGGATCAATAGTTGGCTTATTATAACATAATTGTAATTAGTTTGTTATTACATTTAAAATAATAAATAAAGAAGCCCATTATGAACCGACCATTTCAAATATGATTTCAAAGATCTGTTTTGTTTTAAGATTGATAAACATTGATTTGCCTAATTAATGTCGTAAAGGTAAAATATTCGTTTTCTATTCTATTGGTTTTAAAATAGAATATGAAGGCATATACCAAATAGCACCGACGTAAAAATGGCTTTCATTTAGTTTTTGATCCTAAATCCTTTGTTTTGCCGTCGTACAAAAAAAAGGGAATTGATTTGAGTAGCGCGGGTTATTGCGACTAGAATCTACGGGTATACGGTGACGTGTAGTGTGTTTCTACATAGAGGTGATCTACTTTGATTACTTGGTTTCTTGGGTAGATCGTGTGGTGATTGTCTCCGGTTATTATCGCCGAATCGTGTAACAAAGGTATACTTTTATCTCCCCTTTATTGATTAATCATATGACTTTATGGATCCGTCAATAGGTGCTTACTCTGCTGCGTTTTGATTATATTTAACATGTTATTAATTATATTAAGCACCTATACAAGAGACTTCCTTCCAGTCTTGGTTTTCACCAATTTCGAGTCCTTCAAAATTATCATCTCATGAACCTTCAAGTTTCCTATGAGTTCATCGAGTGATAAAGTTGAGAGATCTTTCGATTCTTCGATCGCTGTGACTTTTGCTCTCCACTTCGGATGTAAGGCCCTTAGAAATTTCCTAACATTGTTCTTGCTAGAAAAACCTTCATCAAGTGCTTTTAGACAAGTAATAATAGTGTTAAATCTAGCAAAAGCACTATCAATAGCTTCATCTTCTAAGATGACAAATTGTTCATATTGTTGGACAAGAAGATCGATTTTGCTTTCTTTGACTTGGCTATTACCTTGGTGGGTTACTAAAAGAGTGCTCCAAATATCTTTAGTGGTTTCACACATAAAAATCCTTTCATACTCTTTCTTAGGTAAAGCATTATAAATCACCATTTTAGCCTCATTATTTTTCGAAAGTTTCTTTTTAGTGTCGTCATTAGCTTTGTCAAAAGTGACCAATTCCTTTGTTTTAGAAACTTCATTAAATTGATAAGGTAAAAAATCACCATTGGTAATGAAATGTCAAAGATCTAAATCTTTTGATTTCACATAAGTCTCAAATCTATTTTTTCCAATAAATAAAACTATCGGTTTCAAAGAGTGGTGGTCTTTGCATAGATTGCCCTTCTAGGTACTTGTTGGAATCCATAGATCGATTCAAGTTTTAAAATACAATATACTTTAAAAATACTTGAGCAACCCGCTCTGATACCAATTGTAGAAACTAGAAGGGGGGGTTGAATAGTTTCTTATATTTACTTGTAAAATGATGGTTTTCAAAAAATCATTTTTCTCAAAAACTTAGACTTAAGGAAATATATGAAATCTTCTTATGCACAATATGAACAATGATAGTGTAACTAAACTAATACTAACTAATATATATGCACAAAGAATAAAGAATGTAAAGAGTTAAGGATAAAGAAAGATCAAACCAAACACCAAGGATTTATAGTGGTTCGGCAATGAAGCTCACTCCTCGTTCCTACTCCAATCCTCGAGTACTCCTTACTCGAGAGTTCACTACACAACAAGCTCCTTATGGTGGAGAAAACCGTACACGTCGTGTAAAACCCGCATGCTTTTACCATGAATAGTACCCTTAAGATCGTACGTACTAGATTAAAACTTTCCTATTATAACATGATTACGATTACGTGTTAGGATTTTACGTACTACGTACGTGTTAGTACACGATAAGTATTTACTACGCACGAACACGCAATAATTATTTGACAATAATTAATCACGAACATGCGATCATGAAATCACGAACTATTATTAATTACGTATATATATTTATTACGAGCGTAAATAAATATATTAGGTCACGGTAATTATGTAACGAGAACACACAAAACGCGAATACAAATAAAAACGAACAAACACGTAAAACACGAACCCGAGAACACACTTATTAATTAGACACGGAAAATGATCGGGTTACCCCATGTGGGCCCCATACCACGAAATTAGGGAGGGAAGATGGGCTTAGCCCATAAATTTTTACTAAAACAAGGAATTAGGAAAGATTTTGGTCATTTTTCACTTTACAGGAAAACACCAAAAACCCTAAAAAGTTTTCTCCTTCTCCTCTTCTTCTTCTTTTTGGCCGCCACACATAAACACACCAAGGAGGGTGTTTATTTGATTTTGATCTTGTTTTTTGGTGCAAGTGTTCGTGTTTGTTCATCCTCGTTCAGATCCACGCATTCGGTATATTCTTTTTACCCTTTTTCTTTTTGAATTGATCTAATAATTAATTAAGAACAAGATGTTTTAAAAACCTAATTAAAAACATAGATCTAACATGAAAATGGTTATTGGGTAAATCAAAAAGGGATGTTTTTAGGGTTGTTTGTTTAGCCGGCGCCTAAACCGAACCCCAAGGGGGTCTCGGTTTGGCTACACGACCACCACCGAGACCATATGGTCCCGGTTGGGTGGTGTGGGTCCCACGACAGCAGCAAGACAAGGGGAACCCCGAAGTGGTTCGGGGTATGGTGTCGATTTCATGTCCGGTTCATGGTTCTTAGTCAAGATCCGGTTCACGGTGTATGTTAAGATTATTATTTTTTTTATAATCTTATGTTAAAATTAAATTAATAAACATGACATGATTAATTTAATAACATGACTTAGGTTATTTTAATTATTAAAATCATGAAATTATTAACCTAAGTATTTTATATTTTTAGACTTATAATTAATTAATTATTTAAAAACCATGGATATAATTAATTAATTAACATGACTTAGGCTATATTATTAATAAATAATAATCCATGTTTTAACCTAAGTATTTAACTTTATTTAATTAAAAACATGATATACTTTAATTAAATATTTTAACCTATAGTTTATTTTAATTACATGAAATAATTAATAAACTATACATTATATAATATGACTTAGAAAATAATCATGAAAACACTTAGGCTTATATACTTAGCTTATTTAACCAGCTTATATCTAATTATGGAAACGTTCTATTTTTAGAAACTTATTTTAATAAGGCAGCTAATATATTTATGGAAACTTTCTATTTTTAGAAACTTATTTATTTCAGGCAGCTAATCTATTTATAGAAACTTATTTAAATAAGACAGCTAATCTATTTATGGAAACTTATTTAAATAAGGCAGCTAATCTATTTAGGGAAACTTTCTATTTTTAGAAACTTATCTATTTTAAGCAGTAATTCTATTTTAGGAAACTTTCCATTTTTTGAAACTTTCTATTTTTGGTAACTTTCTATTTTGGAAACTTTCTATTTTTGGAAACTTTCTATTTTAGGAAACCTACTATTTTTGGAAAGTTACTTATTATTACACAGTAATTATAATAATACATGAAATACCAGAAATACTTAATTAGAATAGACAGAATATAAGATAAACACAGTTTAAGGCTTTAAATAGTAAAACATGATATGAACATATAAAATAAGCTAAGACATGACATAAAACCAGTTACGTATTTAGTAAGCAGATTCTTATTCATGTATGTATTTATGTAGCATTAGTGATACGGAAGTAGGATTCCTCTCAGTTCATCTTCTTCGTTCACTGGACATAAGGTACGGATTCCCGTCCTTTAAGTATGGACATTCTTTCCTTATTAGGATTTCCCGTATGCAGCCAACTGTTTTCCCAGTATTTGTTTTATATGTTTTTGAATTGCTTATGTTTAATTAGAATACCTAAAGCCATATACATGCATGACCAATTTCACCTAGTTATGGAGGTACCATAACCATAACATTAAAGGCACTGATGTTATGACTTCACCACGGCGGAGTGATTGCTCGTGGCGTCCCTTCAGCTTTTAGTCATATTATTTTATTTATCATGTGGGGCGTATGGTGCATCCTAGTTACATGTTTCAGTCAGGATTTCATGGTGAATGTGGTGTGTGCCTTGCATCCTTCACAAGGAGCTGATCCCTCCTACCCAAAACCAGCATATTAAATTAGAGGCAGCCCCTTTAATTTGCATGATGAGGTCACCCCTCCAAGTATTCATGTACGGTGGATTTTCATGACCTATATTGGCTAATGGTAAAATATGTTAAACAGTTTTTACAAGATAAACATAAGGCTTTTCAAACTATAAAACCAGTTTTACCAAGACTTAACCGGGTTATCCAGGACTTAGTTTCTTCCGCTGTTTCATGTTGTTATGCTTATATTATTCATGCTATACTTGTATATCCGTGCACTGAGCGTAATGCTCAGCCGTTTTTCCTTTCATGTTCCCAAAACGGCAGGTACCCAGGACTCGAGCATTTGGAGGACGTGCATAGGATGGAAGCTGCCATAGACTTCTTTTCCTTTTTGCCTTCATATACTTATGCTTGTTTAGTCTTTCATTCATTTCTTTTGCTTTATTATGTTTTGAGCTTATGTTTGGGAACCGATGTTTGATTCCGGTTTACCCTATGGTCATGTAATGTTTTAGACATTTATCCTTGTATGCTTTGATGACACGCCATAATTACGCGTGACATTCCATTATCGAAATGTGGTGTTACAATAATGGTATCAGAGCCAAGGCTTCGACCTGTAGGCTCTAAAACTCGACCTGTGACTAGTGGGTAGTCACCAGGAGCTTCCTAAGCCAACGTTTGTTATTCTACGTATTGATGTTTTTAGCGCATTGTTGTTTTAACCATGATGTTTTCAGCACCTTGAGGTTTTAACCTTGATGTTTTCATCAATATTGTTTTACTAATATGGATGGACAACCGTCATTCATATTTAGTTATGTGTCATTGTTTCATGCATAATGTTCCTCGTGAACTGTGGCTATGTGGACTGAACCCCAGTAGTTCATAATTAGTCACATAAAATTTTTTTCTGATAAGTTTTGACATATGAGTTTCATTTATTTATGTTTCATGTATCATTGTTGTAGGGATTATGACTAAGTAATGGTTGGTACAGGACTGGCCCTATTTAGACGCATGTGCTTTTATCGAAACTTTTAATTTTGGGACCGACCCATAGGCGTCCCCTCGCCATGTCTTTTGTTTTGGGACCGACCCATAGGCGTTCCCTCGCACATATAAAGGTTTTTATAAACTACATTACGCATTCATGCACTGTTTTTTATGCATACAATTTTTCTCATGATTTATTGGCATAAATTTTTTTCATGTCCCCTCATAAGATAATATGTTTTTATGTCAAGTATGTTTTCATACTGTCATAGTTAACTTCAGTTCATGCTGATTATGTTATACACTCCTTCATGTTGAATTGTTCATGTTTCTTCATGATAATTCCGTCTTCATGTTGATTACGTCTTACGCCTCTTTTGTTATTTATGCTTTCACGCAAGACATTGTTGGATTTCATTGAATTCTGCTTTCATGATAGTCATGGTTGGTTTTCATTGATCATGCTGTCAGGCAAATCGTCGTTGAATTTTGTGTAACCACACTTTAGCGTTTCTCTATGCAACCAGAATGAGGTATATACTGGCATTGCCAGGTTATCATGATGGTTTTCCTAACCGTTTAACCGATATACTTTCCTTAAATCATGATAAATGATCGACCCCATACCGATCATTTCATGTGCATTCCACGTGTACTCCACGTACCGTATTTCATGTGTATTACACGTACCTTAATCCATGTGTATTTCACTTGCAATACTTCACGAGTATTCGCTAGTCGATTCTGAATCACCTTAGGCGTATTTTCAATTGTTGATATTCTACAAGATTGCTGATGCCGCTCATAACTGGGAGATGTTAGTAAAGGTTGATGCTGCTGGCGTTTGGAGACGCTACGAGATGCGGATGCTGTTCACAACCTGGAGATCCTACAAGACGAAGACAATGGCGTCAGAGCAAAGCAATCGGACGAGAAGATGCTTCACCATTAGACGATTTCCATCAATCATTGTCCCTAATTCTTAGTTACATGTCACACGTCATTCGGCTGTCATTTCAGCCATATGAGTGCAAACCGGTACCAGCCGGCCACTCAGCTGAATAGTTACATGAATCACGGTCATGAGAATGACCGTCATGGAACTGACAGACAAGACGATAGTAACCACTACTATGACAGAACTATCCTAGAAATCACAACCGAGGCTCCGGCCGCGGACGTGATCAGACATACAAAGGATCAGTAGTCCAACCGATCCGCCAAGTCTGGCATAATAACCTAATAATTTAGTTCTATTGAATTACGTCTCGAGACACATGTCAAGACATCAGTCAAGACACATATCTCACGTATACTTTCTGAAGGCACATGTCAAGACATCAGTCAAGACACATGTCTCATGTATACTTTCTGAAGACACATGTCAAGACACCAGTCAAGACATATGTCATGCTTATAGTTCCAAGAAACGAGTCAAGACACATGACTCACGTCCAACTATGGAACATTTCTAAGAAATTCAGGGTACCCTCCAAGGGTATATCCATTTTGTTGTGCCATGTATTAATCAGGCCACAAGAATTTCAATACCATTACCGACGCATCAGTGAGAACTGTTACGTTGCCGATGTCACTTTCATTCTTGTAACCATAGATCATTGATTCATGACCATGAAGGACGCCTTTCGTATTCCCACGTATATGAAGGTTTTCCTTCAGCTTAATGATGAGATCCAAGCTGCTAACGCATTTCCTCGGACAGACACGAGATGAATTTTATCCTAATTATGTACTATGAACATCACACCATGCTACGATTCATAATTATGTACAGTAATGTTCAGGCTCCTGAATACATTCAGCTTGATTTTCCATCAGGAAAATCTGTACAAATTATCTATGCTTACAAGCATGTGTGTTGTTAGCCATGGTCACTAAAATTTTCTAGCTGTCAGTAAGACATGACTACTTAAGTCCTTTTACGCATAGCCAGTTGATTATTCCAAAATCTTCCCATATATTCCAGAAGAACCTTCAAGGAGAAGGATGGTACCATGAGATTATGTGTCAACTACCGTCAATTTAAACAAATCACCATTCATAACCGTTATTCTCCTCCACGTATTGACAACATGTCCAATTGACCTTATAGTGTTAATCATTTTCCAAGATCAAACTCATGATCATGCTGCCAACAGTGACGAGTGAAAAAGCAAGACATGTCCATGACTGCTATTCGTACACGACTCGGTCATGCTAGATTTATGATTTTGAATTAGTCTCATCAATGCTCCAACGACATTATAAGAATGAGTTTCCATGAAATCATAGCAAATTCATCAGTGTTTTCATTGAGGATAACCTGATTTCCTTTAAGCTTAGAGAAGAACAGGAAGACCATATCTACACTATGTTGCAAATTCTATGACAAGAGAAAAATTTACCCTAGAAATTATTCTATTTGATTACAGTGACATGCTAAATCACATGGGTTTCTATGGTTAATCTTACCATGACTCAGCTTATGCGTAAAAGAGAGAACCCTACACTACATTAGGTGTTCTAGAAAATCCTACGCTAGGAGAAGTCTAGATTCAGAGACTCGGAGTGTCGCAAACTCCTATGTATCAAGTTCTACGAAGCAAGATACAGTTACGTTCATATCTAGGTACCTGACATACCAACAGGTTAAGATAGGACACCAACAGACTGGGATGTTTTCATCATCTGAAATTGTGAATTGAAATGCGACAAGATCTCCACGGATTTTGGTTACCAGTTTAACGCAAACTCAGAAGAAGAATGATGTTATCTGGTTTATTGCAAACAGTTTGATCAAGTCTGCAGAATCCTTACATCCGCAAGGATTACAGAACCAACAGATTGATCGGACATGTTCCAGCCAAGGCTCATCCGATCACTTGGCAATTCCTCAGTTATCGGGTCAAACAAGTATTCATAATTGTGCTCCTTATTTAATTCACGTCCTTGTTCTAATTTCACGACTTTCTTTCGCGCTCGCGTTCATGACACTATTCACGTTTATGATGGTATCTTGGCTTACGACTTTACGTTCATTATTCTCATTCTGAGGAGTTTTGCAAAAACTTGAGAGACCAAACCCAAGTTTAGTATAACTCTCCATCATCAGATAGACGTTTCACGTCATATTACACGTCTCACCTTGTAGCGTTTGGCGTATCGCCATTATATTCTATGTTCACGATATGTTTCACATGTCATGTTCATTCCACGTTCCTCGTATCATGATCAAGATATGTTACACGTATCATGGATCACGATATGTTTACTCATACTACACTCGCCATATCTCCACGTAGCACGTTCAAAAATTTTTACGTATCACGTTCAAATTTTTTCACGTACTCCGTTTCTTTAGGTCTCGCGCATCGTTTCTAATTATCAGTTAAGTCTGATTGTCTTGCATCGTAACGTTTCAGTTACCCTTGCACGTTAACTCTTATTTTTTTCTTTCCTCGATCGAATTTAGGGAGTCTACCTTCCGTTGATAACCAAGAATTTCTTCGTATTTCAAGTCAAGGTCAGGAGGACCAAGATTTATCATTAGTGTCAAGATCTTATGAAGGAACTGTTCCAAGAGGGAGGCCACTTGGAAACGGACAAGTTCATCCGGACTTCTATCCGTTTTTCTCTTATCAACTAGATATGTCCTTTCAGTCACGTCACGTTCCATGTCCTTTCAAGACATGTCACGTTCCACGTTCCTTCTACCATGTCACCTGTACGTTCATTAATCTTACATACCCTCTCAGTTTGATTCGGGTATGTTTCTCTTTCAGTTACGTTATCTATAATTCGGGGACGAATTATTCTTTTTAGGGGGAAGAGTTGTAAAACCCGCATACTTTTAACATGAATAGTACCCATAAGATCGTACGTACTAGATTAAAACTTTCCTATTATAACATGATTACGATTACGTGTTAGGATTTTACGTATTACGTACGTGTTATACACGATAAGTATTTACTACGCACGAACACGCAATAATTATTTGACAATAATTAATCACGAACATGCGATCATGAAATCACGAACGTAATTAAATCACGAACTATTATTAATTACGTATATATATTTATTACGAGCGTAAATAAATATATTAGGTCACGGTAATTATTTAACGAGAACACACAAAACGCGAACACAAATAAACACGAACAAACACGTAAAACACGAACACGAGAACACACTTATTAATTAGACACGAAAAATGATTGGGTTACCCCATGTGGGCCCCATACCATGAAATTAGGGAGGGAAGATGGGTTTAGCCCATCAATTTTTACTAAAACAAGGAATTAGGAATGATTTTGGTCATTTTTCACTTTACAGGAAAACACCAAAAACCCTAAAAAGTTTTCTCCTTCTCCTCTTCTTCTTCTTTTTGGCCGCCACACATAAACACACCAAGGAGGGTGTTTATTTGATTTTGATCTTGGTTTTTGGTGCAAGTGTTCGTGTTTGTTCATCCTCGTTTAGATCCACGCATTCGGTATATTCTTTTTACCCTTTTTCTTTTTTGATTTGATCTAATAATTAATCAAGAACAAGATGTTTTAAAAACCTAATTAAAAACATAGATCTAAAATGAAAATGGTTATTGGGTAAATCAAAAAGAGATGTTTTAGGGTGTTTGTTTGGCCGGCGCCTAAACCGAACCCCAAGGGGGTCTCGGTTTGGCTACTCGACCACCACCGAGACCATATGGTCCCGGTTGGGTGGTGTGGGTCCCACGAAAGCAGCAAGATAAGGGGAACCCCGAAGTGGTTCGGGGTATGGTGTCGATTTCATGTCCGGTTCATGGTTCTTAGTCAAGATCCGGTTCACGGTGTATGTTAAGATTATTATTTTTTATTTATAATATTATGCTAAAGTTTAATTAATAAACATGACATGATTAATTTAATAACATGACTTAGGTTATTTTAATTATTAAAATCATGAAATTATTAACCTAAGTATTTTATATTTTTAGACTTATAATTAATTAATTATTTAAAACCCATGGATATAATTAATTAATTAACATGACTTAGGCTATATTATTAATAAATAATAATCCATGTTTTAACCTAAGTATTTAACTTTATTTATTTAAAAACATGATATACTTTAATTAAATATTTTAACCTATAGTTTATTTTAATTACATGAAATAATTAATAAATTATACATTATATCATATGACTTAGAAAATAATCATGAAAACACTTAGGCTTATATACTTAGCTTATTTCACCAGCTTATATCTAATTATGGAAACGTTCTATTTTTAGAAACTTATTTAAATAAGACAGCTAATCTATTTATGGAAACTTTCTATTTTTAGAAACTTATTTATTTTAGGCAGCTAATCTATTTATGGAAACTTATTTAAAAAAGGCAGCTAATCTATTTATGGAAACTTTCTATTTTTAGAAACTTATCTATTTTAAGCAGTAATTCTATTTTAGGAAACTTTCTATTTTTGGTAACTTTCTGTTTTTGGAAACTTTCTATTTTTGGAAACTTTCTAATTTAGGAAACCTACTATTTTTGGAAAGTTACTTATTATTACACAGTAAGTATAATAATACATGAAATACCAGAAATACTTAATAAAAATAGACAGAATATAAGATAAACACAGTTTAAGGCTTTAAACAGTAAAACATGATATGAACATATAAAATAAGCTAAGACATGACATAAAACCAGTTACGTATTTAGTAAGCAAATTCTTATTCATGTATGTATTTATGTAGCATTAGTGATACGGAAGTAGGATTCCTCTCAGTTCATCTTCTTCGTTCACTGGACATAAGGTACGGATTCCCGTCCTTTCAGTATGGACATTCTTTCCTTATTAGGATTCCCACTATGCAGCCAACTGTTTTCCCAGTATTTGTTTTATATGTTTTTGAATTGCTTATGTTTAATTAGAATACCTAAAGCCATATACATGCATGACCAGTTTCACCTAGTTATGGAGGTACCATAACCATAACATTAGAGGCACTGATGTTATGACTTCACCACGGCGAAGTGATTGCTCGTGGCGTCCCTTAAGCTTTTGGCCATATTATTTATTTATCATGTGAGGCGTATGGGTGCATCCTAGTTACATGTTTCAGTCAGGATTTCATGGTGAATGTGGTGTGTGCCTTGCATCCTTCACAAGGAGCTGATCCCTCCTACCCAAAACCGTCATATTAAGTTAGAGGCAGCCCCTCTAATTTGCATGATGAGGTCACCCCTCCAAGTATTCATGCACGGTGGATTTTCATGACCTATATTGGATAATGGTAAAATATGTTAAACAGTTTTTACAAGATAAACATAAGTCTTTTCAAACTATAAAACCAGTTTTACCAAGACTTAACCGGGTTATCCAGGACTTAGTTTCTTCCACTGTTTCATGCTGTTATGCTTATATTATTCATGTTATACTTGTATATCCGTGCACTGAGCGTTATGCTCAGCCGTTTTACCTTCATGTTCCCAAAATGGCAGGTACCCAGGACTCGAGCATTTGGAGGACGTGCATAGGATGGAAGCTGCCATAGACTTCTTTTCCTTTTTGCCTTCATATACTTATGCTTGTTTAGTCTTTCATTCATTTCTTTTGCTTTATTATGTTTTGAGCTTATGTTTGGGAACCGATGTTTGATTCCGGTTTACCCTATGGTAATGTAATATTTTAGACATTTATCCTTGTATGCTTTGATGACACGCCATAATTACGTGTGACATTCCATTATTAAAATGGGGTGTTACACGTCGCTTAACCAATTTCCGACTCTAAGCTAAAAGTCGAGCCCTAATCGTAGCTAGGACCAATCTACACAACTATACTAGTACATACAAAACATCCAAATAGACACAACTACTTGGATCTTCACAACTATGACACAAAAACAAATGTATAAGATTTGATCTTCAAAGGATCTTTGGTGGTGGACTCAATACTTCAGAATGATAGTGTTCTTCTCTTTGCACTTGAAGAGGAAATGATGGATGAGAAAGATTCACTTCTAAACACGTAGTAATCAATAAAATGATCAAGGATTTGAGTGATTTAAGAAGTATGTTTGAATCTGGAAATTTATGTACAAAAGAGGTGAATTGAAAATCTGAGAAAGGTCCACTATTTATAGGACAAAGGGCCAACGGCTATATCTGCCCGCGGTTCCGTATCTCAGCCGGCGGTACGTTATCGATAGGGAACCGCCTAGGCGCTAGGGAACCGCTGGACTAGACTCCGCTCCCTTTTTGTCCTTTAGTGGTGGAGGTCTTATCTGATTATAAAATATCCTGAAAGAATATTCCAAATCAAAAAAGAATATGCCATTTTCAAATTTTCAAATATTTAATCTAATAAAACATTTTCTTAAAAAGAAAGTTTAATTAAAAACTTGTCACACTTAATAAAAAGTTAGTTTTAAGAAAAGATTAAATCACTTGATCACTTGATTTAGGTTAGTACTTGTTTATTCATACCATAAGTGAAAATGGGTAAAATGAAAAATACTTGAACTCAAGAATTCATTTTTCATTGTTTTCGTAAATGCTTGTTTTTACATATTGTCGTAATCAAAACTAAGCGAGACCGAAAAATACAAGTAACGTTTTTAGGCATTATTGCATTAACAGTTACAAAAGTGATTAACAAGATTCATTTATTAGATGACATGAAACTCATCCACTCACATGAGTATTACCTCGATGATCATGTATGAATCCAACATATAACAATAGTCTTACATAGTAACACATAATACATGAGTATCCAAACCACACTTATATTCAAGAACCCAGGGAAAAAGTGCGCCGCACAAAATTAATTGTGCGCCGCACTTTGCCCCAGCAAAGCTAAGCTATTAAACCTTAACCAAGTGCACATCACACTACTCCATAATAACAGTAGATAAGATCATTTCAAACATATGCAAATCAAAGTAAAAGATTGACATAATTGAAATAAGAATTATACCACAAGATTATTTAATAAATGCTTCCAAAGGTTTTATAAGTCTTTGAACTTATTACAAATGGCTAGCAATACTTCTGAGTTTTCTTGTTCCAGCACCAATACCATAAACCAACTAAGGTTTACTAACTCTATCAAGGATTTGGAGAAATCCTTGATTATTGTTTCTCCTAAACAATGGAGAAAGTTTGGAATGAGTTATATCATTATGCCTGGTAAAGCGCTCTATTTATACTTGAAAATTCGCAGGTTAGAAACCCTGGAAGTATATCAAAGGTTCCCCATTATAGCCATGCATAATTGCTCTTGATTGTGTAACTACAGTGAAATGTGCGCCGCACTTGTTCATTTGTGTGCCGCACTTCATCAGGTATAAATGTGCGCCGCACTTGCGAAATTGTGCGCCGTACTTCTTGTTATTCTCCACATTCGGGGTACTTTGAAAGTATGCCGCACAAAACAGAATGTGCGCCGCACTTATGCTCCTTTTCAGCATAATTTCTTCTTTAGCCCCTTTATTCTTTATTTCTTCATTCTTTTCCTTTATGGTTTCTTTCTTGGTTACAATACAAACAAAAACTTTTATTATATTATTCAATTCAATACATAATTTAATTATTTACATAACAAACAAGGACACATGCATCATTACAAACATGTATAAATGAGGCGTTATCACTAGCCTATGATTTTGAGACAAAGGTTGACAAGGAAAAAAGAATTGAAATCATTGTTCACGCGCTGAACCATAGAAATGAGCGTGATCCAGAGAAGGCTACAGCCCATAGTGAAGAGGCTGATATGGCTCAGAAAGGAGAGGTTGATGCATTGATGGGGAGTGAAGAGGGTGATATGGCTCAGAAGGGAAATGAACAATGACTTTATTCTAAGTAATGTAGGTATTCTATGATTGAGAATGGTAGAAGGAAAGGAAAAAACACCAATATGGGTCTCTTTTGGTAGATCTAGCAGTTGGGCCCCCTAATGTTTCTAATTCGTAGTAATCGTTGTTAACAAGGTAGTCTAAACAATGAGTCTGTACAAGGTAGTTTGAATTACATGTTGGTATTTTATATGTGTTCAAATCTTTGATTATTACAAGGTTTAACTGTGTACAAAGAATGATAGATGTGTCTTGATGAATCACATATGTTTCATGAGGAAACATACACGATTCATCATGAAACATACATGATTCATGATGAAACATATATGATTCATGATGAATCATATATGTTTCATCATGAATCATGTATGTTTCATCCCCAAACACTTCTAAACACTTCAAATTAAAATGATAATGCATAAATAAACATGTATGATTCATGACGAAACATATATGATTCATGATGAATCATATATGTTTCATCATGTATCATATATCATTCATCCCCAAACCCTTCCAAACACTTCAAATTAAAATGATCATGCAGAAATAAACATGTATGATTCATGATGAATCATATATGATTCATCATGAAACATGTATGATTCATCCTGAAACATATATGATTCATGATGAATCATATATGTTTCATCACCAAACACTTCCAAACACTTTAAATTAAAATGATAATGCAGATATAATCAAGTTTTAATTGAACAAAGTATCAAAACAAAATTGATTCTAATTAGATCCTAACCACCAAGTATAAAACTAAGTATGAAACAAAGTATCAATTGAAAAACATATTGTAAGTAAATATGACTTGAAAAAACATAGAATGATCAACAAGCTTTGTTTGTTGTTTGTTATGTAGCAGCAACGTTTCTAGCTTCTATAGCAGCAACATTTCCAAATTCTGCTTGAGCAACTTCCATAAGCGCCAACTTTGCAATATACTTTGGATTTAATGGATACGTGTTGTTGGTATGTTGATTTTGTTAGTGCAAACATTACGATGCTTTGTCGATATAATCTCTTTATGTTTTGTTGAGGACAAACGTATAATTCGCAATACATTATGTAAAATGTTAAGGTAATCGTAATCACTCAAGAATACATTTGTATACTTCTCTCGACACCTCCAAGATCGCATTCGGCCTGAATCACTCAAGGTATGTACAAACATGTCATTAACCTAACTAAGTGATGAAGGATTAATATTTTCTTAAAACTCACTTTTATACAAAGTGACAAAGTAATTTTTAATTAACTTTATTTTTAAGAAAATGTTTTATTAAAAAGAAAAATGGAAATTTGAATTTGGAATATTCCAAAGAATATTCCCTAAGGTATATTCTAAAGAATATTCTTTAATTTGAATTTGGCATATTTCATATGCCAAAGGAATATCCTTTGAGGGTATAAACTACCCTAGATGGCATATCCCCACTAAAGGACAAATTTGCACGGACTCCAACGCGGAGGTTCCTTAAAGGAGCCCACGGTTCCTTATTGATAAGGTACCGCGGGTAGAGATAAGGAACCGCGGGTGTTTTTGACCGTTGCAATGTTGTCCGATAAATAGTGGATCATTTCCAGGTTTTCTTTCAACCCTTTTTGCACAGTTTCTTCAAATACATCTTTAAACCCTTGATTAGTTAGTTTGATTAATCTAAGGGTGGCTAAACGGGTGGACTGGACGGGTATGGACAATGGGTTAAATGGACGTTGGTCCATGGACGTGGACTAAATGGACAATTTTTAATATTTGGACTAAATGGACTTGGACCAAATGGACATTGGACCAAATGGACATGGGACAAATTGACAATATCAAAGGAGAAACAAATAGACTCAAAATTAATTTAACCAAATGCTTTTATGTTGTCCAAATAGTCCATAATACCCATTTATTTAACCACATGCTTGTCCAAATAGTCTAACTAAAATAAAAGTAATACCCATTTAGTCCATTAGTTCAAAAAAAAAGGTCCAAATAGCCCAAATTTAAGCATATGGACATCATTTGCCACCTCTAGATTAATCTTGTTTAAGATGTGATTCTCTCTTTCAATCTCCTCATCCTCTCAAGTGAAAAGAGAAGATCACTCACACACTTGTGATGTGATTCAAGATGAAGTCTTGATAAAGATCATCATGTTCATCATTTTTATTTGTGTCTTGTGTAGATCCAATGTATATGTGTATACTTGGATCAATCTTGTGTAGATCCAAAGTATATGGGTATACTTGGATCAATATTGTGTAGATCCAATGTATTTGTGAATACTTGGATTAGTTGTGTTAATCCATTGTATTTGTGAATACTTGGATTAAGTCTTGTGTAAATCCATTGTATATGTGTATACTTGGATTTATGTTGTGTAGATCCAAGTTACATGTGTACACTTGGATATGTGTTTTATTGAGTTGTAATAGGTAAGAGTTGTGAGTTCTCACTAAACTATAAAGTGATGTGGTTGTGTCTTGTGAGTTCTCACTAAACTATAAAGTGATGTAGTTGTGTCTAGTGAAGTTCTCACTTAGCTTCAAAGTGAAGAGTCGTGAAGATTGGTTCTACCTTTCGATTAGAACTCGACATCTAGCCTTACGTCGTAAAATGGTGAAGTAGGCAACGTTTTGAAGATTGGTTCTACCTTTCGATTAGAACTCGACATCTAGCCTTGTGTCGTTAAATGGTGAAGTGGGCAACGTTGTGTAGATTGGTCCTACCTAAGATTAGGACTCGACATCTAGCTTAGTGTCAGAAATTATGTAAGCGACGTGTATGGTTTTCTCCGCCTTGAAATGAGTTTTGTTGACTAGTGAAGTAACTCTCGAGTAAGGTGTACTCGAGGAGTGGAGTAGGGCGAAGAGGAGCTTCGTGACCGAACCACTATAAATCATCGTGTCGGTACTTTACTTTACATTTATGTCTTTACTATTATAGATGTATATGTTGTGTGTTGTGTGCATCTCATAATCTAAACATCTAAGTTGCGGAAAAGCTAAGGCTTAGTACGTGTGTGCTTCATGTTTAGATTATTGTCAACTGTGCATCCTTTAGTCTAAACATCTTAGTTGCGGAAAAGCTAAGGCTTAGTACGTGTGTGCTTAGTGTTTAGACTATTGCTTGATGTACACTTGATTTGATGTGTTTGTGTGTTTCCTTACTTATAGTTATTATCTATTACAAACACATCTCATATCTAGTCAAGCTTAATCAAGAATTTGATACAAACGATTGTCAAGGTTTACAACGTATCAATATTTGGCATCCACTGTAGGCGGTTCTTTATTGAGCCCGCGGTTCTTTATTGATAAGGAACCGTGGTGATATATAAGGAACCGCGGCCAGTGGAATAAACGAAATGTTTTGAAAATGAACTAGAAACTATTCAACACCCCCTTCTAGTTTCTAAAATGTGTATCAGAGCGAGGTTACTCAAGATCTTTGGAGTATATTGTACCTTAAAGCTTGGATCGATATTTGCTCTCTTTTTCAAAACAAATGGTTTTTTAAAAATGAAAACGGTTTTTAAAAATAGAGACGATCTTTGTATCAAATTGTTCATAAAGAGTGATTACTTATAAAATGTGTTTTGTTGTTTCATTCATACAAGTTTTTGTGTTAAATAAACTTTGTATAATAGCTTGAATTTTATCTTTTCATGTTTGGAAGTATAAAAATCTTTTGTGTCATAATTAACTCTAAAATACGAGTTCTATGTGT
Organism: Glebionis coronaria; assembly: GCA_025667525.1. Taxonomy (NCBI): domain Eukaryota; kingdom Viridiplantae; phylum Streptophyta; class Magnoliopsida; order Asterales; family Asteraceae; genus Glebionis; species Glebionis coronaria. The sequence goes on from CM046880.1 coordinate 1,101,228, forward strand.
CTAAAATGATATGATATTTTAGAGTCCTAAGTCCTTCCAAAAAGTTACCAAATGATTTTGGTCAAAAACCCCATTTTTGTCCTCTGGACGCGGTTCTTTATCTATTCCCCACGGTTCCTTATCAATAAGGAACCGCGGTCAGTCCGACACAGATTTTTGAAAACTTTGAAAAATCATATAAAATCAACCGTAAGTCCGTAGAAGTCGTGCCACCTGTCATTTCGAACGTAATTGAATTTTCTTTCAATTAAAAATGCTTCCAGACCTTTATTCAAACTTTAAAATTTTGATGGTTTCTAAGTTCCATACTTTGTCCAAAGTATTGAGCGTCGGTTTGTCGTAAAACTTGTGTTTTACCCTTTTCTATTAAGTTGGACATCTCTTGGTGATATATCTTTGAAAATTGATATATTTAAAAAGTGTTAAACTTAATTAAATTTTAAATAGGTCAAAGACTATTTTCAAATAAAATCAAGCTATGAATACTTTGTTGTATCTAACACTCAAAACATGGACGAATGCTTTTATGTGTTAAGCTAATTGTTTGTGTGTGTTATTATTATATGTAGACATTATTAAGTGTTCCTTGCTATTTGTAGTAGTATTGCTTATATGTCTAGTCTCTTGTGCCTTGCTATTATTAGTAGTATTGCTTATATGTCTAGTCTCTTGTGCCTTGCTTGGTATTTGTTAGTATCTAGTTTTTCCTAATTAGGATGTATGCTAGATTTCTTGCATTTTAATTGTAACATTATGTGTGCATTGAATATAGGATTAACATCTCTTGGTTTACAAATGTTACATAAACATCTTGTACACCTCGACATGTTCTTTAACACTTTTAGGTTTGAAATCTTTGGGAGCTTGTCAAATCTATTGATTTAGGTCGTCTTACTCGATCATTGTGCTATTAGTTCAAGTAGATAAATGTCTCACTATAAAACATGAAACACCCTTTGAAAATCTTAGCTATTTTCTCTGAAAAGCGTATTTGTGGGAATGAAGAAAGATTTCGATTAAATATCAATGCATTATTCAAACTATGATTGGTATCATTATCGAATCTAATTGACATGTTTTTTTGTGTAGACATGAATGTGGTTTATTAATAATATACATCGGATCATAACTCACACTTGTGTTGATGGTGTTATATTCAATCTACTTGTTCAAATTGCTAGACATATTTTGTTTAATAATTAATTATAATGCACAATAGAGTCGGTTTGATAACTTGGATGTTTCATCCGAAATACTCAAGTAATTTACATTGCTATGCAATTTATAAATGTGTCATTTCCGAAAGACCAATCAAGAGTGTTCCTTCGGTTTGTGTAAACTTTTTTTATACACTTCAAAGTTATTGGCCTCAAATTCTATTAAGGTAATTAACCTTAACTAGACTTGTTTGACAAGATATACAATGGTGCATTCTTAACCCTCATTAGGTCATGCATTGTGTCGTCATGAAAGTTTCATCCTTGCTAAACTTTATAAGGCAAATGTTGGAATTAAATTTTGTCTAACTTGAGAATGACTACTAGAGAATTTATGCACTAGGATCTTAGTTTGACCTAACGGTTGAATTACTTCCATGTGGGAAGTTGAGTTACTGTATAACTCGTAAAATGGTCGTGTTTAGCCTTAATTGAGCACCTCTGATGATAGTCTCATACTCATTCTCTAAATTGGCTAAATGGCTCTTCCTATATATGACTAATGATAGTTTACTTTGATGAACTTTGTATGTTATTAGGAGTCTTTTTCTTTTGTAGCCATTAGGTTTTTCTTAGCTTTCCTCTTACGTGCTAATTGAACCTATGTGTCTTTCCTTTGTGTGTTTTCTAGTTTTTATTGCTCTTAAGCATGATTTTATGATAAGTTAGACTAGAACATTAGGATTTGCTGAATTGGAAAATCCTTCTTCACCACCTAAACCAAGCCTCACCACCTAAACCAAGCCTCTGTATGCGGTTCTTTAAATAGATCGCGACTCCATATCTATATGGAATCACCGGTGGAGATAAAGAACCACAGGCAGAAGCTCTCAAATTAGGGTTTTCTGAAACTTCCCAATTGTTCCAACACCCTTTGGAATCTTTGTTTCAAACCTTTGATCACTACCAAAATATCTTGGGCTTTCCCTTTTTAACCCTTCACTAGTTTGGATCATCCCCTCACCCTTTTAAACCCACCTTGTTAGCCATGTTCTTCACACCTGAAACCATTCATCCTTACCCCTTAAACTACCCATTACTACCATGGTTTCTACAAGAACCTCCAATTTATCCAAAACCTCCTCTTCAAAGAGGCACCTCAAATTTAAGATTAAGTTACCAAAACTTAACTCTTCACCTTTGGCCACACCTAAGAATGAGATTGTGCCCATTCTCATCTCTTCATCACCCTCACCACCTCTTACACCATGCAAGACTACCTCAACCCATGGTACCAACTATTTACATGGTTCTACCTCCTCTTCATTCCAATCTAGAATGAATGAGCTAACCTCACCCTTCACTCCTAGTACTCTCTTGGATGTGACTACCCAACCTCAACCTATCCAAAGCGTTCCCATTGAGAATGACTTTGTTGAACCCTTGGTGACTTCACCTTTCACCCCACCAAATTCCACCACCACCCTTGTCTTTTATTTAAGCATGTAGATTGCTTATTGCTAAGACATCCAATTTAAGAAAATCTTAGTTTTCTAGTGTAACTAAGATTAGAATTATGCTTAAGTTTTAGGCTTGTCTTTTTTTATACATCTTTGTATGATCTTTATTCTCTTGTATTTCCTTTCATGTTTTTCAACATGATTTTTCTTTGAGTCTTGGATCTCGTTTTTCTCGTGATCTTTCTTTTCTTATTTATTTTCTCACTCGGTTGTTAAGGAAGGTTAGATTTATATCTAATTCCTCTCCTAGTAAGATTGACAACTTAAATATTTCTTTTGAAATATTCAAGTAATTTTAACTTGCAATTGCAATTGTTAAAAGTCATATCCGAAGCATTGACTTTCAAGCCTTTTAGCATCTTATGTTAAATTGTTTGACCAAGTGATTTTCCTTAGAGTCGATAATCGGTTTTGGACACCCAATGTCCACGGTTCCTCAAATAACCTTGGGTCTCATTATTGATAATGAACCACAGATCTATTTAACGAACCGCGACCATTGAGTCCCTTTGCTCGTTTTGGTATTTTTCTCTTTTGACGAGCTTTCTTGAAGATTCCTTATTTTCTTCTCTTTTGGGTTTCTTCTCTAGTTTCGTGAAGTTATCCTTAACTTCTTTGTTGAGTCTCCCTCAATTCATTTTAATCATGCTCTTCTAAGTCGAGTCTCTTTATTATAGTCTTTCTAAACTAAGTTAAGTCGAGCCTTACCCTTTCCTCATCATGTAATTGTTCTTTGAACATCCATAATGATTGAGAAGAGCTACGAAACTTTGAGCATGTAGTTTATCGTATGCTAAACACCATTTGGTGTCGACATTCATACGCATTTTTGCCTATAATGTCCTATATCCCGAATTTTTCTTAAAGCGTCGATTTATCCGCTTTTGGTTTTCCTTTATTTTTTTGGTCAAAAATGTCTCTAGGTTGAGATATTTTTGTTCCTCTTTTTGAGAGTTGATTGCGGTTAAAATTTACAATTGGTATGGGTGATTCTATCAATTCTAAGTTTTTAACCCCTTGAGATGATATCTTCAAATTCTTGGATGTTTCTTTTCTACCTCTACTCCAATAATTTTGAATTGATTTCCTCAAAATCCTCTCCTTGTTTTTCTGAGAGTTGATGGTTAAATCATGAATTTTCTTGGGTGATTCCAAAAATTCTAAGCTTTTTACCCTTTGACATATTATCATTAAAATTGGTATGGATGTTTCTTTTTTATCTCTATTCCAACAATTGTGAATGGATCTTGTCAAGATCCTCTCCTTTGATTTGTTTTGGATTGATAGCATCGCATGCACACTTCTTTGCTTGTCATTTTTTGTGCAAACGACTTGTTTATCATCCCTGTTTGGGTGACATCTCATTTTATATATGCTCTTGTCTACTAACCTTGTTTTGTAGGACACTTCTAGCCCATTTTTGTAGCTCGTCACTATTCTTGCTTTGTTGGTGCCTCAAGCAAGGGGGAGCTCATATCAAGGGGAGCATTTGCAAGAGTTCAAGTCATTACATTTGCGATCGTTGACTCACTCAAATTGAATTCATCGAACATCTTTCAAGTAATGCATTTTGGACACTCGTAGATAAGCATATTATTATGCTTGGAGTTGGTTAACCTATGGTGATTGAAGACTTCACTAGGATGACGCAAGCTCAATATTTTTGTATGATAGGTTTATGGTTTGGATTCTCGCCTCTCAAACGACAACCACTATGGATGATTAGATTTTTGGATGCATGTTCTCTCGAAGTCAATCCTCCTCTTCTACAAATGAAGACTACCTTTTTGATTCGACAAAAGGGGGAGAAGTAAGTGTAAACGAGGAACTTATGCATTTTAATATGTGTTGCGGTTTACTTGTTTGTCATCATCAAAAAGGGGGAGATTGTTAGTGCAACCATTACGATGCTTTGTCGATATAATCTCTTTATGTTTTGTTGATGACAAACGTATAATTCGCAATACATTATGTAAAATGTTAAGGTACTCGTAATCACTCAAGAATACATTTGTATACTTCTCTCGACACCTCCAAGATCGCATTCGGCCTGAATCACTCAAGGTATGTACAAACATGTCATTAACCTAACTAAGTGATCAAGGATTAATATTTTCTTAAAACTCACTTTTATACAAAGTGACAAAGTAATTTTTAATTAACTTTATTTTTAAGAAAATGTTTTATTAAAAAGAAAAATGGAAATTTGAATTTGGAATATTCCAAAGAATATTCCCTAAGGTATATTCCAAAGAATATTCTTTAATTTGAATTTGGCATATTCCATATGCCAAAGGAATATCCTTTGAGGGTATAAACTACCCCAGACGGCATATCCCCACTAAAGGACAAATTTGCACGGACAACAACGCGGAGGTTCCTTAAAGGAACCCACGGTTCCTTATTGATAAGGTACCGCGGGTAGAGATAAGGAACCGCGGGTGTTTTTTACCATTGCAATGTTGTCCTATAAATAGTGGATCATTTCTAGGTTTTCTTTCAACCCTTTTTGCACAGTTTCTTCAAATACATCTTTAAACCCTTGATTAGTTAGTTTAGATTAATCTTGTTTAAGATGTGATTCTCTCCTTCAATCTCCTCATCCTCTCAAGTGCAAAGAGAAGATCACTCACACACTTGTGATGTGTTTAAAGATGAAGTCTTGATAAAGATCATCATGTTCATCATTTTTATTTGTGTCTTGTGTAGATCCAATGTATATGTGTATACTTGGATCAATCTTGTGTAGATCTAAAGTATATGGGTATACTTGGATCAATTTTGTGTAGATCCAATGTATTTGTGAATACTTGGATTAGTTGTATTAATCCATTGTATTTGTGAATACTTGGATTAAGTCTTGTGTAAATCCATTGTATATGTGTATACTTGGATTTATGTTGTGTAGATCCAAGTTACATGTGTACACTTGGATATGTGTTTTATTGAGTTGTAATAAGTAAGAGTTGTGAGTTCTTAATAAGTGTGTAAACACTTATCCTCTTGCCACTAAAATCAAGGAGAAACAAGACCTAATCATGTGTTTAATGTCGTAAAAGTCGGAATTACGCGTGGTTTTGTGTTTTTGTGTTAAATAGGTACAAATGTTCAAAAGAAAAGAAAAGACGGGATTTCACGGTCAAAAGTTAAAGAAAAGTCCAAGAAAGAGACAAAGACAAAGTCAAAGACCAAAAGTGTGCCAAAGATCACGAAAACCGGCTAAACCGACACGGTTTTGAAGAAATGATCAAAGAAGCTGAAATCAAGATCATTTTTAGTGGATTTAATATTATTGAAGTTAATTGGGCCTTGTGGGTCCCATATTTGCTTATTGGGCCCACAAGCCCATTTAAGAAAACGTTTTATTTGTTGGATCAAGAGGCCCAATAAAAGCCCAAGTTGGACGGATTAATATTAACATGTTGGGCCAAAAGCCCATTCAACTAAAAATAATAAAAGAAAGAAAAGGCAGAAGTTGGGCCTGGCCTAATTGACAAATAAAAGGGGACGTTTGTTTCACTTTGACTTCACAATTTACTGGTCAAAACCTCACCACACGTTTTTGTTTATTACCCCATCACACGAATAAACATTTCACACTCACACGTTTTTTTAAACCATTTACTTTCCCCACTCACTCGATAATAACAAGATAAAAAAACCCCTCTCACTGTTTATCTTCCTTCACTCTCCACCATTTTTACACAGCCACCAAAACCCTAATTACCCTAGATCAAAAATCACCCACTAATATTTGGGGGTTTTAATCCACTCGTGTGATTCACACGAATCTGGATTAAATCCCCAAGTTTATCGGGGAAGAACACAATGGATGGTCCCCTCTTTCTCCTGACGTGGCTAAACCTTTGGTTTTGATTGGCTCTCACACCTCACAATACCCATCCTCCTATCATAATCCTACACCTTAGCCTAAACAAACACAACAAACACACCAACCTTGCAATCCGAGTGCTTACACCCATTTTCAGCCATTAGATCAAGAAAGAAGAAAAAGAAGAAGAATGGATGGCCATGATTGATGACCGTGGGCACCAAGGAAAATAGTTTTAGGGTTTCTCTATAAAAACCCCATCAAGAGATGTAATTGAAAGCATTTTTTTTCTTTATTTTAATTTTATGCAAATTAGTTTAGGTTTAATGTAATTTTTTAATTTCCAGTATTTGTACTCTTTTTATGATTAATGAAAAGTTATTTTAATTCCTGTCAAGTTTCAATTTAAATTTCTGTCAAAATTAATCTTTAATCTGCTTTCTTTTTTTTTAATATTACTGTTCGTCTTTAATATAATTAATATATATATATATATATATATATATATATATATATATATATATATATATATATATATATATATATATATATATATATATATATATATATATATATATATATATATATATATATATATATATATATATATATATATAGAGTGCCGTTATTGTGGTGACCATACTTAAAATAAAAACAATAAGAACCAATATCAACCGTTGGATATATTTGATTAGATGAGATTTAACTCTAATTCAATAATTATTAATAATGGCAATCTTGTAATTAATTGCAAGTTTAGTGCCATTTTTTACCTACTATGAGATGTTAATGCAAATCCAGGTATTTCTCTTCTATCCTTTTTTCGGTTTATACTATTTCGCAACAGTTTTTTTTTTATCTTTTTTGACTTACGTTAACAACTATTTGTACTCTTTTTATGGATCTTTTTTTATTTTTTTAATAATTATATTTTTAGTGACACATTAATTTTTATGACAAACATAAATTCATTATATGTAGTGAAACATCATTTTGTGACATAATTTCATTGAAGAAGTCGTGTTTTTTCGACACATTTATAATGACACATTAATTTTGTAGCACATTTTCTTAGACATATGGTCTTTTGGTACATTTGTAATGGTACGTTTTATATATTTTTAGTGACACACTTATTTTCTAACACAATTTTATCGACAATCTAAATATGTGACACTATAAGTTTCATGATACATTTTTTTGATACATTTATAGTGACACATTAATTTTGTTGCAATTTTTTAAGCATGTAGGTTTTTGGTACATTTGTAGTGATACATTAAACTTTTTAGCTCAAACTGTTTTGTGAGATATATTTTCAGTGACACATTTTTTGTAACACATCTTTATCGACAATCTAAATTTGTGACACGAAAAATTTCATGATACATTTTCAAATGGGAGATGATTTGCACACTTCATTTTTTATTGGCACACTTAAAATGTGTGTGTGTGTTGACATTTGTACTATTCTATTAAATAGTGTAAGTAACTTTTAACACAAACAATAAGGGTAAAAATGTCAACACACGCACATTTTGAATATGTCAATCATTTTATGGAGTGTGCAAATCACTTCTCTTTTCAAATGACACAAACGTTTTTGCTACATATCAATTAAAAAATTATTTATAAAATAAAAAAAAACATATAAAAAATTGACCATTGTCAAAAATACATAATATGATTGTACCGTAATAATATTTGGTCAAAGGAAAAAAAAAATTGAAAAAAAAATATCAAAATTAAAGTCTTGAGAATTAATGGATTTGTAGGTTGGCCCTCACACGATTTGGAGGTGGATGAAATCTTTAAACTCATTACAATAATTCGTATCAAAGTAATAAATCGACATACTAACAATGAAGTAGATCTTTAGAAACTAGATCCAGAAATGACATGTTATTTGTCAATCACCAATTTTGTAACCATAAAATATAAAATTAAAAATTGTGATCCAAAAACTCGATCCGAAGGCTTTGTCTTTTGCATCCTCCTCGGAAAATGAAGGCTAAATGCTCGTTGTCTTATTCTTCTATGATAAATGAGGCTAGTATTTTGGTTCCTTTGATGAAACTTTTCTAAAAACAGAATAGAGATGGAGATGTACCATATTTGAAAAAGAGGACGCAGGAGATTCATACATATTTTCTTAACTTGGGACATCTTGTTTAATGAGAAAAAAGGTGGTTGCAAGGATTAAGGAGATACTAGTAATTGATATGGGTGGTTAAATACCTAAGATACCCTTATGTGTATCTTAACAAATTAATTATATATTTAATTTTATTTCATTGCATATTAATTAGAAATGCCACATGTCATATTTCTACTGGTTCCTATTGTTTTTATCTTAAGAATGGGTTTCACTTGAACGTAAATCTATATATATATATATATATATATATATATATATATATATATATATATATATATATATATATATATATATATATATATATATATATATATATATATATATATATAATAAAGTGGAATTAAATCTTCCCCCACTGGGAAGATATATAGTTACTGTTCGTTCGAAGGCTACTGTTCGGATAGTTTTCTGGTTCGAAGGAGTGTTTGGTCCGAGATAAAGATGATGATGATGATGTTCGAGATGATAAAGGTGGTGATTGTTTTCGGGTCATAAGGGGGTTCAGCACCACCTTTCGTCACAACGGATATCGACACAAGGTTCTTAATCATCCTCTTTTTATTGTTAAGTTTTAGATTTTATATTAGTTTATATAATCTGCTTATGCTTTCTCTAATTTGTTTTGGATTTGCTTAGTTTTCAGTAGTATGCCTGTTAGGATTTAAGTTTAGATTAGCTCTTTTTAGTTTAACTGTTTGTTTTTAGATTGCTTATTAGATTGAGTAGTTTAGGTTTGCTTATTTGGTTTTTATGCTTGTTTAAATTCCCTTTATTTTTAGTTTGCTTGATAGATTTCAGTTAGCTTATTTTGGTTGTTCTCTCTTTGCGTATATTTGATTTTCAGCTTTTTCTGCTTGTTTGGGGTTCGGGTTGTTTAAGATCTGCTTATCTATTTGCTTTATTTTATTTGTTTCAGCTTATTATTTATCTGCTTAATTGTCTAGTCTGATTTTGCTTAAATTGTTTTTAATATTTGCTGATATTACTGTACAGATCCAATTGATCTGTAAGTTTAAAAGTCCAAAACAGTCAAAATATTTAATAGCAAAAAAATTGGTCACTGCTGGGTATCGAACCCTGGACCTCTCGCATACCAAACCAACAGCCTTACCAACTCTGCTAGACCCTTTCTTGTGTTTAATCTGGCATAGATTAATTAATATAGGTTTTAATTTTAGCTATCAGTTTTCTTTAATTAGTTTAATTCAACTTTAAGTTTAATTTTATTTAAAAGTTTTAATATCCTTTATTCAGTGTTATAAAAAAATAAAAAGATAAAAGAAATATTTTTAATTACTTTTATAAATTTTAGTTGTTTTAAAATTTAGTTTAAAATTTTCGTTTATATAGATTTTAAAATTAGTTTTCATTTAATATAGTTTTGTTTAAAAATAGATTAAAAGTTTTTATATAGTCTTATTAAAATTAGATTTAAATAATTTTTATTTAAAGTTTTTATAAAATTAAGTTTTTAATTAGTTTACATTTCTAAGTTTTAAAATAGTTTTTATTTAAATTAGTTTAATTTTTTAAATTAGATTAAATAGTTTTTATATTAAATAGCTTTTAGTTTAAAATTCCAAAATACATATTACCAAAAACAAATTAAGTCCACGTTAATTTGAGATCAAATTCGAGTCAATTTGTGGAACGATAAAAATAGAGACATAAAAAGGATTTGCAAAAACCCTAGTATTAAAATGGCGCCGCTGCCGCTTCGCTCGTACGATCGAGGATTTTTCGTGAAGACGTTTGGATTTTGGGATCCGTTCATTTTTTAACGTTAAGTTCTTGTTAACAAAATCAAAAATTCAAAAAAAATCATAAACTTAAAAATACAAAAAAATTAAAAAATCACAAAAAAGCAAATTCTTTCCTAAGATTTGCAACAAAAAATTTAAAAAATACAAAAGTAATACTTTTTCCTAAAAGTATTACACCAAAAATATTACGTATTAGTGTTATTTTTCTTAGTTCGATTCCTTTCGATTTTTCTTGTGAATATATATTTTTCTAAAAAAATACAAAAAGATTTTTCTTTTACTATATTATATTACGTAGAACATTAATTTACCTACTTTTCAAATAAGCCTTAGTTGGGATTTCATCACCTAACTATTGTATTCGCATCCATAACGAAATAAAAGGGCAAAATAGATAAATACGTGTAATACGTTTGAACTCGATATATACAAACTATAAGGTGGGTATAAGGCGACGCGCTATAAAAGGCCGTCTAAGGAAAAAGGTTTTTAAGTGCTTTGTGCCACCTCGTTTCCCCGCTTTCTTGTGCGTATATTGAGAGGGACGACCGATTTTTGGTTTGCCAACTCAATTAGTATTAAGTATGTATTTTTGTAACTTTTTAATATTGCACCTCGAGAGGGAAAATCCTTTTCCTCTCAAAGTCGACCGAGGTCACCTACCTCATTCCAAGTTTTAATTGTATGCGCACTCGCGCGCATACATACATACCGATTGGTGTACCAAATTCTTCCAATTCTTCCAAAAAGAAGAAGAAGAAGAAAAACAAAAAGACCGTTATTTAAGCCGATCCCGAGAATCGAGCTTTCGACAATACGATGGCAACGGATAATCGACCAATGATTGAGATTCTACAATCTCACGTTGAAGGAAACGATGACGTGATTGTGGTGCCGGATATTGAAGCAAATCATTTTGAACTTAAAACGGGGTTTATTCAAATGGTCTCCGCTACACCATTTTTAGGCCGTACTAATGATGATCCACACGCTCATATCAAACGTTTCATCAAATTAGCTAATACCGTCAAATACAATGGGGTGCCACAAGAGGCCATTCGTTTACAACTCTTTCCTTTTTCCCTCGAGGGACAAGCCCGGATTTGGCTTGATAAGGAACCACCCCAAAGTATTACTACATGGATTGATTTAGAGACCAAGTTCATAAACTACTTTTTCCCACCATCACGGACCACCTCTTTAAGGAATGAAATCATTACTTTTGAGCAACAATATGGGGAAACGTTTAGTGAGTCTTAGGATCGATTTAAAGAGCTTTTAAGAAAATGTCCACAACACGGTTTCACCAAAGTGCATCAAATAAATACGTTTTACAATGGTTTAACTCTAAATGACCAAGACTCACTTAATAGTGCCACGCGGGGCAATATTCTTGTGAAATCAATGAACGAGGCTTGGGCCATAATTGAAAACAAGGCTAAAGTGCAAACCAAGAGTGTTAGGGCCACTATGTCAAGTGCTAGTTCTAGTGAGAATGATAAGAGAATTGATAAGCTTACATTGCTTATTGAATCACTTGCTCTAAAAACCGATGCCCTAAATGGTCAAGTTAATGCCATGAAAGAAACTAGTGAAACGTGTGAGACTTGTGGTGGACCACATTCATATTTTAATTGTGACAAGGTTTACAATCAACAACAACAAGTTTGTGCTTTTAATGCTAAGAAAGGGTTCCATTTAAACCTAATGTTGATGTTAACCATTTGTCTTACAAGAGTACTAATTATTTGGCTCCCCCGGGATTTGTAGCACCACAAAGACCACCCCCACTCGCCCAAAATACCCAATACCAAAATAGGAACCAAGGTCCTCAAATGGGTAATTTTCAAGGGAATGCAAATCAAGGGAATTTTAATGGTCAAAATCAAGGGTTTCAAAATCATAACCAAGGTTTTTATAATAACAACGGTTTTCAATCTCAATATCAAAACCAGGGTTTTCCTAATCAAGGGTTTAATCAAATGAACATGCAAAATCCTCAAATGGACTTGGTTCTACAAAAATTGACCGAACATGAGAAAATCATGAAAGCAATGCAAGAATCTACTAGACAAATGCAAGAGTCCAACGATAAGAGATTTTTGACAATGATTCAAGCCTTTAGACCCCAAGGAGCCTTACCATCCAATACCGAGATTAACCCTCGTGCTAATGTGAGTGCTATCAATAATCGAAGTGGAGCCACTTTAGTGGGACCTTCCATCTCTTCGCCCATAAAGGAGAGACAAGGCCCGGAGGTCATAATTAGTAATCCTACTCCCCCTTCGGTGATTCCTCCCACTACCACTCCTAGTACTAGCTCTCCATTGCCGAAAGAGCCTATCCCTACGGTTTTTCAAGAAGCGAGTCCTTCTCCTTCTCAACCTTCAAAGTCTAAGCCTAATATCCTTTATCCCTCTAGGTTAGACAAGGCTAAAGTGCTCACCAAAGATGACGTTCATGTCTCCAACTTTTTGAAAATGATTTCCAACGTCAATGTTAACATTAGTCTTATTGAAGCACTTGCTCAAATGCCAAAATTTGTGAAAATGTTTAAAGATTTGCTTAATAAGAAAGAAAAAATGGTTGAGCTCGTGAACACCCGTTTAAATGAGAATTGTTCCGCGATTCTTCTCAAAGAGCTTCCCAAAAAGCTAGGAGATCCCGGACGATTCGTGTTACCTTGCTCATTTCCTCAAATCGATGATTGTATGACTTTAGCGGATCTTGGCGCTAGCATTAATCTTATGCCACTTTCGGTTTGGAAACAATTATCATTACCCGACCTTGTACCGACTCGTATGACTCTCGAGTTAGCTAATCGAACTCTCGCATACCCCGTTGGTATTGCCGAAGATGTTTTTGTTCGAGTTGGTACATTCACTTTTCCCGTGGACTTTGTCGTCATCGACTATGAGATGGATCCTCGTATTCCGTTAATACTTGGTAGACCATTCTTACGATCTGGAAGAGCCTTAGTTGATGTAGCCGAAAGGGGAGTTAATTCATAGGGTTAGGGATGAACAACAAGTTTTTAAAATGGGAAAAACTACAACAAAATCAAATGGAAAAGAGTCGGTCAATATGATTGATGTCCTTAATTATGATAATGACGAGATTTTTATTAATCCTTTTGGAATTGAAAAGTCTAATCAAAATGATTTTGTGATAAATTCATCCCTTCCCTTAGAGCCTCAAATTTTTGATACTCCCATTTATGACACCTATAGTGATGACACTTCTTCAAGTGATCACACTATCTTCGGTTTAGACGACCCGTCTTTTGACCCACCCACTTTAGACCCACCCATTTTTGATCAACCAATCTTAGATACCTACAATGATGACACTTCTTTAAGTGATCTCATTAACTTTGATGACCCACCCCATGATCTTAATGCACCTCATATCTCTATGAGTGATTCTTCCATGGAGACTCCTTTTGACTTTTATACTCCAATTTTAGAAGTCATGACTTTCGAGGAGGATCCTCCACTCTTAGAGATCATTTCGACTTTAGAGGTTATTCCATTTGAGGAGGATTTAGATATCTTTCTAAATACCTATTTTTCTCACGAGGATATGTTTTCCTATGACTCCGATGATACTTATGTTTTCACATCAAGTTTGGAAGAGGACGACATTCCCACTTTGGATTTTGATGATATTTTGAGCTTAAATGTCACTACCTCTTGCTATTTTCCCGTTAAGGAACCGGTCTTTGATCCCGGAATAGAGACTTTAGTGCTATCATTTCCAAATCACCTCACCTTAACCTTGTAAGAGACTTTTGCCTAAGGATACCCCACTCTTCTTTGACTTGCGTGATTTTACCACCTCGGGGTTTATTTACTTTTGTGATGGAAATTACGTGTTTGACCCGGGTGGATTCTCATGGGGTATGCCTTATATGACTTTGTTTCACCCTTTATCATGGAGAGATTTTCCTCCCTTGGAAATCTCGGTTTTCCATGATTTTCCCATTAGAATGATGACATTCGGGAATTCGAGTCGAGCTAGAGACTCGTGATAAATAAATCAAGCATCGTTTAACTAGGTTAGATTTTTACCCTTTTCCACCCTTTCCACCCTTTTTCGCTTTCACCCATTTCCACCAATAAGTGTAGGGGGAGCCAAGTAGATTGTTTGTGTTGTGATGTTGTGTGCAGGGACATGTGCTTAATGATCCACTTTTGGTGCTTTTGACGCGACCCGTGTTCCCGTGTTTCCCGTGACCCGGTTCCTTCGATAAGTTTTTGCTATTGTGATTTACTCATGTATATAAATAAAACGTGAATAAATGTAATCACTTTAGTTTTCCCTTCCTTAGCTCGATTTTAAACAACGTACTTAATGTCCTAAGTGTAGGGGAGTTTATTCTCCCACATGCTTAAACATTGAGGACAATGTTTATATTAAGTGTAGGGGGGTTTCTATCGAGATTTTAGTAGGCTTTTCCATGAATTTTACCCCATTTTACCAGAAAATTTAAAAAAAATTCAACGTTTTTCAAAATTTTGATCTATTTTGGCCTAGTAGTATTTTCATTTATTTGTCATTGCATCTTATTTATATTTTTCCATTTCAAGAATAAAGTCAAAAAATAAATAAATGAATAAAATGGTTTTAACAAGTTTTGATACCTTTGATATATTAGGCCCGTCGTGATTATTTGGACTCAACCTGAGTTTACTTATCCAAGTTTACTCTAGCTTGTATCCTTAACCATATGTACCTTAATTGGTTTATTAGGCTAAGCATCCACGAGTCTCATTCCTTGAGATTTTAAATTGTGGAGAACGAGAGATGATAGAGTTGATAATAAGTTTAAGGGTTAATTTTTGCTTATATGAGTTTTTGTGGCTCTTTCTTCCCGCTTGTATATTTAATTGCTTAATAAATGAGGATTTTTGCGGTGTAGATCCGATATCTTAACTCTTAGCCAAATCTTTATTCTCCTTGTAATCAAAGCATGAACACATTGAGGGTGCCAGCGTTGTGTACTTCCAACTAAGGTGGCTCATAACCACTAAGTAGGAGGTATTCAGACCATAGGACCGCGGAATTTGGCCTACTATATATATCATAAATAAATAAAGAATAAGATTAAAACATGACCTCAAGGAGCCTTAGGGTGTGGGGCATGTAGCACGAACCTTGTCATTAGAGCCTTAGGGTGTATGGCATGGTAAGTGTTGAATAAAAATTGATCAAAAATCAGTTCCCTCGTTTATCGTTCAAGGAGCCTTAGGGTGTGGACAATAGACAGGGAGCATTTTTACATCTTAAAGAGCCTAAGGGTATATGATGTGAACTTGCTAAACTCCACATAAAGTCTACACGACTTTGGAGGAATAATTAATAAGTAGTACTATTTGGCCAAATTTTGGGTCCGGGAATTTATTCCCCAAATCGTGTTAAATCATCCTTAATGTGGGCTTACTTTAGTGACAACATTTTTGAGGACGAGGTTAGGTTTTGAGTGTCGGGCTTGCACCGTTTGGCCTTCATTTTTGGAATAATAATTATCAAATAAGTCAAATGAGCCTACGGGTGAATGACAACCAATAAAATCTAGAGATACAACCTAGGACTTGGAGAAAGAGTATTACACAATTGTCTTATATAAGTGGTTTTAACTTGAGGACTTATGGTAAACAATGATCTCGTTTTTAAGCTTGGTATGGGGAACGTGAAACTTGAGGGTGATTAATATTCATAACACCAAAGCCCTAATTTAAGTCTTAGATTTATTTACGAGTTTCTTCCATCAAATAATTTCCAAGTTAATAAATTGTTATAACTTTTGTCTCCTTTTTAAGTTTTTATCTTTTCGTCGTAGTAGTAGTAATAGTAATAAAGGCCGAGATGGATTAATTATGAGAAAAATATAACTTAATGCTTTAAAACTATGCATTGCATGGGGTCATTGCAATGGTCAAGTGTAGGGGATTTAATAAGTGTGTAAACACTTATCCTCTTGCCACTAAAATCAAGGAGAAACAAGACCTAATCATGTGTTTAATGTCGTAAAAGTCGGAATTGCGCGTGCTTTTGTGTGTTTGTGTTAAATAGGTACAAATGTTCAAAAGAAGAGAAAACACGGGATTTCACGGTCAAAAGTTAAAGAAAAGTCCAAGAAAGAGACAAAGACAAAGTCAAAGACCAAAAGTGTGCCAAAGATCACGAAAACCGGCTAAATCGACACGATTTTGAAAAATGATCAACGAAGCTGAAATCGAGATCATTTTTAGTGGATTTAATATTATTGAAGTTAATTGGGCCTTGTGGGTCCCACATTTTCTTATTGGGCCCACAAGCCCATTTAAGATAACGTTTTATTTGTTGGATCAAGAGGCCTAATAAAAGCCCAAGTTGGACGGATTAATATTAACATGTTGGGCCAAAAGCCCATTCAAATAAAAATAATAAAAGAAAGAAAAGGCGGAAGTTGGGCCTGGCCCAATTGACAAACAAAAGTGGATGTTTGTTTCAATTTGACTTCACAATTTACTGGTCAAAACCTCACCACACATTTTTGTTTATTACCCCAACACACGAATAAACATTTCACACTCACACGTTTTTTTAAACCATTTAATTTCCGCCACTCGATAATAACAAGATAAAAAAAACCTCTCTCACTGTTTATCTTCCTTCACTCTCCACCATTTTTACACAGCCACCAAAACCCTAATTACCCTAGATCAAAAATCACCCACTAATATTTGGGGGTTTTAATCCACTCGTGTGATTCACACGAATCTGGATTAAATCCCCAAGTTTATCGGAAAAAAAACACAATGGATGGTCCCCTCTTTCTCCTGACGTGGCTAAACCTTTGGTTTTGATTGGCTCTCACACCTCACAATACCAATCCTTCTATCATAATCCTACACCTCAGCCTAAACAAACACAACAAACACACCACCCTGGCAATCTGAGTGCTTACACCCATTTTCAGCCATTAGATCAAGAAAGAAGAAAGAGAAGAAAAATGGATGGCCATGATTGAAGACCGTGGGCACCAAGGAAAATAGCTTTAGGGTTTCTCTATAAAAACCCCATCAAGAGATGTAATTGAAAGCATTTTTTTTCTTTATTTTAATTTTCTGCAAATTAGTTTAGGTTTAATGTAATTTTTTAATTTCCAGTATTTGTACTCTTTTTATGATTAATGAAAAGTTATTTTAATTTCTGTCAAGTCTCAATTTAAATTTCTGTCGAAATTAATCTTTAATCTGCTTTCTTTTTTTTAATATTACTGTTCGTCTTTAATATAATTAAAAAAAATATATTTATAAAAGAAAGTGGAATTAAATCTTCCCCCACTGGGAAGATATATAGTTACTGTTCGTTCGAAGGCTACTGTTCGGATAGTTTTCTTGTTCGAAGGAGTGTTTGGTCCGAGATAAAGATGATGATGATGATGTTCGAGATGATGAAGGTGGTGATTGTTTTCGGGTCATAAGGGGGTTGAGCACCACCTTTTGTCACAACGGATATCGACACAAGGTTCTTAATCATCCTCTTTTTATTGTTAAGTTTTAGATTTTATATTAGTTTATATAATCTGCTTATGCTTTGTCTAATTTGTTTTGGATTTGCTTAATTTTCAGTAGTATGCCTGTTAGGATTTAAGTTTATATTAGCTCTTTTTAGTTTAACTGTTTGTTTTTAGATTGCTTATTAGATTGAGTAGTTTAGGTCTGCTTATTTGGTTTTTATGCTTGTTTAAAATCCCTTTATTTTTAGTTTGCTTGATAGATTTCAGTTAGCTTATTTTGGTTGTTCTCTATTTGCGTATATTTGATTTTCAGCTTTTTTCTGCTTGTTTGAGGTTCGAGTTGTTTAAGATCTGCTTATCTATTTGCTTTATTTTATTTGTTTCAGCTTATTATTTATCTGCTTAATTGTCTAGTCTGATTTTGCTTAAATTGTTTTTAATATTTGCTGATATTACTGTACAGATCCAATTGATTTGTAAGTTTAAAAGTCCAAAATAGTCAAAAAATTTAATAGCAAAAAAATTTGTCACTGCTGGGTATCGAACCCTGGACCTCTCGCATACCAAACCAACAGCCTTACCAACTCTGCTAGACCCTTTCTTTTGTTTAATTTGGCATAGATTAATTAATATAGGTTTTAATTTTAGCTATCAGTTTTCTTTAATTAGTTTAATTCAACTTTAAGTTTAATTTTATTTAAAAGTTTTTATATCCTTTATTCAGTTTTATAAAAAAAATAAAAAGATAAAAAAAATATTTTTAATTACTTTTATAAATTTTAGTTGTTTTTAAATTTAGTTTAAAATTTTCGTTTATATATATTTTAAAATTAGTTTTCATTTAATATAGTTTTGTTTAAAAATAGATTAAAAGTTTTTATTTAGTCTTATTAAAATTAGATTTAAATAATTGTTATTTATAGTTTTATAAAATTAAGTTTTTAATTAGTTAACATTTCTAAGTTTTAAAATAGTTTTTATTTAAATTAGTTTAATTTTTTAAATTAGATTAAATAGTTTTTATATTAAATAGCTTTTAGTTTAAAATTCCAAAATATATATTACCAAAAACAAATTAAGTCCACCTTAATTTGAGATCAAATTCGAGTCGATTTGTGGAACGATAAAAATAGACATAAAAAGGATTTGCAAAAACCCTAGTATTAGTTCTCACTAAACTATGAAGTGATGTGGTTGTGTCTTGTGAGTTTTCACTAAACTATAAAGTGATGTAGTTGTGTCTAGTGAAGTTCTCACTTAGCTTCAAAGTGAAGAGTCGTGAAGATTGGTTCTACCTTTCGATTAGAACTCGACATCTAGCCTTGTGTCGTAAAATGGTGAAGTAGGCAACGTTGTGAAGATTGGTTCTACCTTTCGATTAGAACTCGACATCTAGCCTTGTGTCGTTAAATGGTGAAGTGGGCAACGTTGTGTAGATTGGTCCTACCTAAGATTAGGACTCGACATCTAGCTTAGTGTCGGAAATTATGTAAGCGACGTGTATGGTTTTCTCCGCCTTGAAAGGAGTTTTGTTGACTAGTGAAGTAACTCTCGAGTAAGGTGTACTCGAGGAGTGGAGTAGGGCGAAGAGGAGCTTCGTGACCGAACCACTATAAATCATCGTGTTGGTACTTTCCTTTACATTTATGTCTTTACTATTATAGATGTATTTATATGTTGTGTGTTGTGTGCATCTCATAATCTAAACATCTAAGTTGCGAAAAAGCTAAGGCTTAGTACGTGTGTGCTTCGTGTTTAGATTATTGTCAAGTGTGCATCCTTTAGTCTAAACATCTTAGTTGCGGAAAAGCTAAGGCTTAGTACATGTGTGCTTAGTGTTTAGACTATTGCTTGATGTACACTTGATTTGATGTGTTTGTGTGTTTCCTTACTTATAGTTATTATCTATTACAAACACATCTCATATCTAGTCAAGCTTAATCAAGAATTTGATACAAACGATTGTCAAGGTTTACTACGTATCAATATTTGGCATCCACTGTAGGCGGTTCTTTATTGAGCCCACGGTTCTTTATTGATAAGGAACCGCGGTGATATATAAGGAACCGCGACCAGTGGAATAAACGAAATGTTTTGAAAATGAACTAGAAACTATTCAACCCCCCCCCCTTCTAGTTTCTACAGATTTGTCACTTGTTTGCAACATAAACATTTCCTAGCCTGATTTTTCTCAGCTTTTACAACGATTTCTCTTGCACTTTTTATACATGCTCCTTTATGTGCTGCTTTATGTTCTCCTTTAAGACCGACTTTGTTTCGAGCCCCTTTCTAGATTTCCTATGATCGGTTTATCAACAGTCGACTTTCCAATTGCATATAAATCTATAATTACATCACTCGTTTTCTGGGAAGGTGGCTTAGGAACTTGAACTTGTATTTCCTTCTTAATTTTTTCCAACGTTTGCACAAATTCTGCCAACTTTGCTTCATCTTTACTCAACCAAAACAAGCATTCATCGACCACGTTGTTGGCATCATTAGTTAACCTTTCAATGGTTTCGTTCTTTTCTCCGTATCAGTTTGTCTTTCTTCTCAATCCAAGTGGTATTAAATCCCTTCTCCAACACCTTAGAATGTATTTTTCTGGAATCTTTCCAACATCACGGTTCTTCAAAACACAAAATACGTGTCGACACAGAAAACCATACCGAGTGAAATGTCTACAAGTATAATTAACTGAACCATCTTCTGGATGACGTAGAACCTGATTATGAAACATTAAAAACAAAATTAATACTTGGGCATTTACCAAAATAATTATAAAACATGTATGATTCATCAGGAAACATGTATGATTCATCATGAAACATGTATGATTCATGATGAATCATGCATCATTTTGGTAACAGTAACAACAGTTAGTGATTCATTCACCATGAAACATACATGATTCATGATGAATCATATATGTTTCATCATGAATCATACATGTTCATCATGAATCATATATGTTTCATGATGAAACATCTGTGATTCATGATGAATCATATATGTTTCAGCATGAATCATATATGTTTCATCATGAATCATATATTTTTCATGGTGAATGAATCATATATTATTTTGGAAACAACAACAACATTTAATTGATTTCACTCACTAACCTTGTAGGTAGCAACCTTGTCTTTTTCTTGTATAACCATCTCTTTGCCTTCCTCGGTATAAATTGTCCGGTACTCCCCTGCCCTCGTATCTTTAACATGAACTGTCTCAACTCCCTCTTCCGTTCTAAGTTCTACTATTTGACAAGCCCAAATCGATTCCATTATTTCATTTTGAACAAGAAGAAATATTGTCCTAGTATATATCTTAGCCGGGTGTGTTTCCATCTCTAACCTTGTATAAGGTTTTGAAGCTGCTTCAAATGTTTTAAAGTCTAAAAACTCTTGCCTGTGTCTTTGGCTTTCCATAGCCGCTTCATAGCACATCATGAAATTGAGTAATGTTTACCCATGATTCGTGAAACATTTGAAAAATGCATTTTCACTCTCGAATCTGGAAGTGGTTCTCATTAAGCCAAACAAAGGAGAGGTAATAAAGTATGTCGGTAACCACATTTCTCGAAGGGTAAACATCTTCGTCATCCACTTGTGGTCTTGCAATTTTAAGTCTTCGATTAATTTATTCCATCTTTCTTCAAACTCCTTAGGCTCTATGAACATATTCCACACAAGTTTGTAGAAACGTTCTTTGAAATTTATTTCTTTATATGTTTCTTTGCATATCTGTAAAAATAATCAGACGAGAATGATTAGATACATGGTTCATCGAGACAGATTGGATACATGGTTCATCATGAATCATACATGATTCATCATGAATCATATATGTTTCAGGATGAATCATATATGTTTCATAGTGAAACATATATGATTCATGATGAATCATATATGTTTCACCATGAATCATATATGTTTCATGGTGAACCATACAGAATTCTACAAGAAAAATACAGAATTATGTTAAATGAAATTCACCTTTGATGGAATTTTTTGCATGATGTGCCACATGCATAATCTATGTTTAGACTGCGTAAACACTGCTTCAATTTCTCTTCATTGCCCCATCTTGATATGTTACAACCATATCGGGTTGCTTTGGGTGAGCAGTCAAGAATGAAGTTAATAGCTATACATAAGCATTTGTGTCTTCACATAACAGCAAACCCGCGCCGACTGTCACTGACTTTCTATGATTATCTATGGCGGTGAATGGAACAAAACCATGTTGTACCTGTAAATTAAGTAAATCATAATCAAACGAGAATGATTAGATACATGGTTCATCGGGAATGAATAGATATATGTTTTATCATGAATCATATATGTTTCATCATGAAACATATATGATTCATGATGAAACATATATGATTCATGATGAATCATATATGTTCCATCAAGAAACATATATGTTTCAACATGAATCATATATGTTGCATCATGAATCATATATGTTTCAAAGTAAACCATACAGAATTCTACAAGAAAAAGTTTTTATTCAACATCTTACTTATTCGTTCTGAATGTTGTGTCAAATGATATTACATCACCAAACTCATTGTAGTTGCATTTATCAACTTCATCTGTCCAAAAAAGTGCAACTAACACGTCGTTTTCAACCTTATACTGAAATGTAAAGTTTGGCGCAAACAACTTCCTATTTTCCATCTTTTCTATCAGCATATGTGCATCATTTTCTCCTATAACCTCATTAACGTCTCTGACATGATTCTTAAAATCGTCAGTCGTGCCATGAACATACTGAGAACCCCCTTTCATCGTAGAAAACAAGTGGTGTGCCTTTGTTCCACCAAGTTTCATTGTTGAAGCTTTTATAACAAACATTTTTTCAATCTGAGTCATCTTTCGTTGTTTCTTTATAAGATGCTCAAATTCTTTTGGAATCATTTTTTGGTTGTGTCTCGGATCGAATGTAACTATTTCATACTTTCCGGTACGACTATCCAAAGCAATCTTAATTCTTGAACGGCAACCCGTTAGTTTATGTCTTGTATTTCTAACTTGCTTATCATTGTGTTGAGGATCCAATGTGTTAATATTTATCTCATTTGGATTCCCTTCTCGATTACACATGACATACTTTGATTTCACCAAACCACTTTTTGTTTTCTTTTGGCATGTCATCTTAGCTTCAAACCCTGCCTTTTCAGCGTAAGTGTTATAAAAATCGACACCTTGCTCTATTGTATCAAATGTTTGTCGCAGAAAAGGTAGGTACTGCGTTTCAACATTTGGTTCGCAGTATATCGTTCCTCCAGGTGTCTCGCCTTCTGGGAACAAAGTTGGTGTGCTCCTTGTAACTATTAAACAATAACATTTAGGTTTTGTTTTAGTAAATTATTTTTACATTGAATCATGTATGTTTCATGTTGAATCATATATGATTCATCATGAATCATATATGATTCATCATGAATCATACATGATTCATCCAACTTGCTTTTGAAGTTTTTACCAATTACAGTGTTTTAAAGAGTAACTATTTTAACAGAATCATAGAATCATATATGATTCATTATGAATCACTTGTTTGTATATTGAATGAAACATATATGATTCATGATGAAACATACATGATTCATGATGAAACATACATGATTCATCCAACTTGTTTTTGAAGTTTTTACCAATTACAGTGTTTTAAAGAATAACTATTTTAACAAAATCATAGAATCACATATGATGCATTATGAATCACTTGTTTGTATATTGAATGAAACATATATGATTCATCATGAATCATATAAGTATGATTTATCATGAATTACTTGTTTGTATATTGAATGAATCATATATGATTCACCTGGAGTTTGAATGATATTGGCTTCAACATTTGACTCTTCATTTTCATTCTGAGTTATAGGGTTTCATCTTCTTCGTATTGAACTATACTTGAATCTGCATCAATTGCATCGTCATCAGCCATATTTGTGGTAGTTGTGATTAGGAAGGAAGGTCTGTGATTAGGGAAGGTAGTTGTGGAGGTTGAGGTCGCCGAAAAAATGGGATGGAGGTTGTTGTGGTGGTTAAGGTCGCCAGAAAAATTAGGGTTTATAGATCTCCACAGAAAACGAGATATGTGATTAGGGAGTTGTGGTAGTTGTGGTGGTTGAGGTCGCCGTAAAATTGGGGTGGAGGTTGTTGTGGTGGTTGAGGTCGCCGGAAAAAACGGTTATGGTGGAGTCGAGGTCGCGGGTGATACCTTAGAGAGAGCTCAGAGAGGAGAGAGTGAGTTTTTTTAAACAAATAAACGAATTATTAATTTGTAAAATTCTATTTTCATTTTTACATTTTTGCCCCTATGTGTAAAAAGTGGGTGTAATTTTGATCCTTGAATGCAAAATAAATGGTTGGTCAAGATTGTCTTATTTGGTTTATGCTATATTTTGTGTCTAGGGGGATCTCAACTCTCTAGTATCATATATGATAATTTTCGACAAAACTAAAAAAAGTGAAAAAATAAAAAAAAAATTCTCAAAAGTGTATCATATAACATATTTCTATTGAAAGATAATTAAATGCTATTCAAAATGATATATTTTTTTCTTATAACGATTAACGGTTTAAGTGACATTACTGTTTGAAAAAAAATGTGAAAATATATTTTATATTTAATCTTATCAATTGAATAAAATGGATATAAAGACCGGGATTAGTTTTCGAGTCAAGTTATTTTGGATACCATATCTATCATGGATACTAAGGGACTCATCCCCACCATCCATCCTCATCATATCTAATGGTTGAGATTAAAAGTATTTAATTATTTCACTTATTTTTAAAACTTAAATATCTTTTAAACCGTTAAGTGTTAAACGGAAAAAAATATACCATCGCGACGAGCATTTAATTAGCTTTCTACAGATATGCAATATGATATACTTTTGAAAAAAAAAAAATCATTTTTTTTTTAAATTTGCGTAAAATATCATATATGATAATAGTGTTTTATCATATATGATATTATTGTTATGTTACAAATTATTACAGAATCATATATGATATTGGTTTATATCATATGATATTGGTTTATATCATATGATATTGGTTTATATCATATATGATAAGTTATATCATATATGATACCAGTGTTACTATCATATATGATATTGAGTATCATATATGATAAATTACGGAAAAAACAAAAAAAAATAATTTGTCGAAAGTATATCATATAGAATATCTGTAGAAAGATAATTAAATGCCCGTCGTAATGGTATATTTTTTTTCGTATAACGATTGACGGTTTAAAAGATATTAATGTTTAAAAAAAAAGAGGAAATTGGTTTTATGTTTAATCTTATCTATTAGATTAAGATGGATATGAGTGGTGGAAATTAGTCCCTTAGTATCCAAATAAAAGTTTGGTATCCAAATGAACTTAAATCATTAGTTTTCATATTCAAAGAAATTTTAATATTCAAATGAATTAAAATCTTATTATTAAATGCCTAACAAAATTAGTACTTGGATGAATCTTTGCAAAAATTAGGCGCACAAGACTTGTAGAGCTTTATTTATGGATACTGAGAATTAAATAATCATTTGTAGTTACAACTCATTTTAGGCAGACTTTTATATGAATTAGCTTAATGATATTTGTGACAACTAAAAAACTGGGATTTCCATGCTATCATACCAAAAAAAACGCCTTCTATGTTTATGAGATTACTGATTTTTTGAGTTTTTAAAATGGGATTTCTAACAATTCCTAAAAAAAAAGTTGACTCTCGAGAACAATGGTTTTATGTGTTTATAAACGCCTTCACCACTGTCTCCATCTTCCATTAAACCTCCACATATGGACGAGGAGGACTCATTCGGCTTTAACGAAGAACAAATGGACGAGGACTCGTTCGGCTACAACGAAGAACAAATGGACGAGGACTCATTCGGCTTCGACGAAGAACAAACACAACAACAAAAGACCAAAAAAACCAAAAAAAGAAAAAAACCAAGCGATGACGACGTATCAAAAAACCTAAAAGGAATGATACTATCCATCACAAAACCATCCTACACTTTGAAAGGAAAAATAGGACGGAGCTTCAGGTCAGAGCATAGGGATAGGCTTCAGTATTTGCTTAGGCAGTTGGTACGTGGTCAGAATTGGGACGAGGTGTCTGGTGTGTTGAGTGTCTTGTTGAAAGCCACCAGACGAGATGGCGACTTGTTGTCCAATCGCCGTAAATATTCCGTATGTGTTTTTTTATTATATATTACGCGTAGAGTCTGGTAATATACATTTGTAATAAATTGTAATTAAAATGACATGAAAGCTAAACACTTCTTTAAGTAGCACCTGAAATATTGTTTGATTTTGTTTAATTGTATGCAAAATATAATTTCGCGAACTCTTACAGTATGTATTAATAGGATATATTACTCTTGCGAAATATTGTTTACTGGAATTTAATTAGTGTGTAGAGTGAGACTTCAAGTGTAGAGGCAGATTGATTTGATTAAATTAGCATTAGGAGTTAAACGACTGCCGAATGTGGCGAGGACAAAATTCAGTTCAGTTTAATTAATTAAATTAGTATACAGAACAAGAGTTTTCATACTGACTTATGTTATGTAGTAATAGGCCTTATTACTGTGATTTATAGGGTTGATTTAGTTTTTGTGGTATAATAGGACTTTGATGTAGACATGTAGTGTTGAATTATGTATCAAATTGTAGGTAGATGTTAGTGTTTAATTAAATTATTATTGAAAATGACTTTACATATCGTTTAACTATATATCAGTAGGCCTATTATTGTAAAATATAACGGTGATCTTGGTAGTATATAGAGCATGACTTTGTATGCTGATAAAACTACGTATCAAGTGATCGATACGGTTTAAAGTATTTCGATTAGTGTAATGAACTAGATGTAGTAGTGTTAGACTTATGTATCAATAGGCTAGGCTTACTGTTGGGGAAACATAGCGAGGAATCCGAGGATGCATGGTCCTGGAAATTAGAGATGCATTTTGAACTTATAAAGTAATCAACCCTCAACATCAGTGGTGTTATGGATTCCTTATATGGACTGCCTAGTTCGTTTTGGAAGATATAAGCTGTAACTAAACACAATGCCGATATAGTATTTGGATTCTTATGGATATGCTAAAAGAATGCATGCTCTTGGAAATTAGGGACACTTTCTGAACAAATCAGCTTATAAAGTTGTAATATCCGTGGTTTCCAAGTTGGTTATGCTCCATAAATTGTTTAGAAGTGCTATTGTGGCTGCAACTTTAGCAGCAACATGTTAGATGAACCAGGTAAAAGCCACGGTTTTAGACTTTTAGTACCGAGTACTTTTTAAGGTTGCAAGTAGTTAGGGTATGTACTATATATATATAGGGTAATATACTTTTATAAATGTCTATAGAAAAATATTGAGTATGTCAATGTTACTTTTTGCAAGTCCAAATACCCCTTTTTAAACGTTTTTAAAAGTAAGTTATCTTGGTTTAGATGAATGTAAAGTACAATACCGCAAATACACATTGGCCAATATTCACAAACCTTTCATGCAGTTTTTTCTTATGTAGATAGTCTTTTATTTTTTAATTAACACAAAGTAATGAGTGCATCACCTATGGATGGTTGCATCTAAGTGGGAAAGTAAACAATGAAGACTAGCATTTATGATAGTTAATTATAGTAAATTTTCAAGTTCTGATTCTATATTTTTACGCATTGCCTGTAAGAGGGGTGTGTTTAGATCCTTTGCGTCTATTAATGTGAACAATTTGGTGTTTTATTCATAGTTGAGGTTCATGACAACACGCTAAATTTAGTATGTTTGTGATGGCTAACAAAATGATTAATCAGAGTTGTTCTTCGAACATTCCATATGTATTGTTGATCTAAAGTTGGACAATCATCCAGGGAACACAGGCTTCTATTGTTTGTATACCTGGAACTCCCATATAGACGTTAAACTAACTCAAGGTTGTGCACTTGCAATGTAGGCTACGTTGGAGCTTTTAGAACATATGGGAGTTGCAAAAGTGAAACCAAGAAGAGTCAAGCAGGTTTACGAAATATGGATGAAAAAAGATTACGCGGTTACAAATAGTAGGCGATCACCGGTAAAGGTATCGTCTAGATTTATGCTTTTTATATGATTTAGAAATACGCTCTATGTCTTTATGTTTATAGGCAAAACATGTTCATGTATCCGGTATGTGTTCTATCTGTTTGCATATCACTTTTTAGTTAATGTAAATCAGTCATTAAAAAGCCTAAAGTTTGTAGTTGTACCATTTTAGTATTAAATCCAATTTCGCGGTTTTTGGTACATCATACAATACTCTATTTTTACAAGAAACTTAAGCTGATATTCATCTTGTGTGTTGAATCTAAAATGAAGATTGGATTTTTTGCAGGGCAGTTTTGATGTACACTTAGAATTCATTCTCTTGTGTCTTTCACGAGGCGATAATGAGGGGGCATACCAGGCTGTTTTAAGGTATGCTTGTTAGCTTCATATGTTGTTAATCCACTTGTTTCAGAATTGTATTTCTTGCAGCTAATCAAATAAAGTGTTTTTTAGTTCTTTTTTTAAAGAAATTGATATAGTAAATTGGGAATATGCCTAATTAATTTTGGTATTCTGAAACTATAAGATATAGTAGCATGCTATAAAATTCACTACTTATTTTAGATTAGATAGATAGTAGACCTTATATACGATGTAGTATTTTTTATACCCCCGTTCGACATCAAACCCCCCTATTCTAACTTTTTCTTTTGACTATGGACCTAGTTTTTTGATGCCCCAAAACAAATTGCAGACTGATTACTATTTGAGTAAAGGCTTTTAATGATTAACAACGTTATGTTATCTTGTTACATTTTGTTATGTTATATCTGATACAGATAAATGCCGACTCCTAATCATAATAAATTAATTTGTTCTATCAGCGTTTTGCAAGATACTAACGTTGCAAGCGACCCCAATGCAATTTTGGTTGCTGGGTTAACCTTTTCTCAGCTATGGTATATTTCTATCGAGAAAGAAATAAAATTACACGATTCACTCGAGTCAAGTAGTCCCATTCAGTCAGGAACGGCAGGCCCCGAACAAATCTTGTCAATCGATCAGTCAAATGGTCAAAGTGCGGTTGAAATGCAAGATTCTTGTTCTCACTCTCAATCTTATTCAAACACCTCAATTAGATTTGGCAAAGTACTTGATGCTGACGATGTTGTTGACCGAGATCCAAGGGTCAAATTGGAGGCTGACTTTGACGTGAAAAGTGAAATACCAGAGTATGAGGATATACATATGAACTCTGTTGAGAGCGGTCAAAGTGGTTGCATCTTGCAATTTCCCCATACTGGGAACAAGCGATATGGTTCTATCTTTTACTCCCGTGGTGAGTTTTAATCTTTATGGGTGATACGTAGTATTAGTTTACTTGAATACTTTGACCTCACGTCACAATACAACATGGTATACTTACCCCATTAGCATGCATATAACGGAGCAACCAGCCCCCTTTAACATCTCTCATATCTAAATTCCTAATAAGGATAAAAGCCTATCTATCAGTAGTATTCATAATAATTAGATTATGAAATAAGAAACTTGGATAATCATAATACGAGTGGTGTATCATTTCACTTATTATCGTCCCACCAAATGATGTGGCTTTAACTTGCATGAACTTTCTCTTCTTCCACAGATCTGGAAACTTTCTTGTTGCCTTTTAGATATTCCAGCACAGATACATTTGAGGATTTCGTCTCTCTTCAAAGGAGAATAAAAAATGATCACTACAAGGCTGCAGTGAAGCATTTACAGAACGCTCTTCATTCTACTCCACCAGCTTTTGAAGCTTTACTTCCTTTAATACAGGCAAGCAGCATTATATAACATTTGTCTAATTTATGTAGAAGGAAATTCTCTGAGGTTTAAGTTTTCGCAGATGCTACTTCTTGGGGATCAAGTTAAGGAAGCTATAGAAGAGGTGGAAAGTGCCGTTCAAAGTTCTAATGCACTACTTTCTTTTAGGTAATTATCTTCATCATCTCTTTGTGAGTTGAAACCTCCTGAAAAGGGAGGGCGTTACTTGGTTTGAGTCTGTCAATATGTCAGAAATCATGGTTACCAAAAACAAACCCTCCTATATATGCTTGTGATATGTTGGCAGTTAGGAATCATGGTTACCAAAAACAAACCCTCCTATATATGCTTGTGATATGTTGGCAGTTAGGAATTGAAAAACTATGTTTAAAGATATAAGATCACACTCAGCAAATTCTTTTGACTTTATTAACTTGTACTTGTAGATCTTAAGCTGGTTGATCATGTTTGAATATTTTTAAAGTTTTTTGTTTTGTGTTTTTTGTTTT
Organism: Glebionis coronaria; assembly: GCA_025667525.1. Classification (NCBI taxonomy): domain Eukaryota; kingdom Viridiplantae; phylum Streptophyta; class Magnoliopsida; order Asterales; family Asteraceae; genus Glebionis; species Glebionis coronaria. Next base: position 1,131,564 of record CM046880.1, read on the forward strand.
GACACTCTTTTTATTAATGAAGGTTAAAAGCTAGTCTTATGGAGCACTTTTCCAATGAGGGCGTGCCAAAACTTTGCATCTGCTTTGAGGACACATTTAAAAAGGATCCTACTTGTAGCCATTCACTAGCAAAGCTAATCAACTTACATCACGATGGTATGTTACGGAGTGTTATCTTAAATCCTTCATTGCCAAGTGTAGTGTCTAGTTTTCAGTGGATAAAATAGTTTGACATGTAAAGTCCAAACTTATGCACACTTGAGGTAAATGATTTAGGCAAATTGCATAAAAAGGAAAGGAACTTTTATCTGATTTCTGAATTCGGCAAAATTACTAACGCCTTCGATTAAACCTTGAGTTAGTCATACCTTTTTATGCGTGAAAACATGGTGGCTTCCTGAATAATGAATATAAGATATCAGTTGATATAAATTTTCTTTTGCGAACTTTGCGTATGTAAATATCAAAATGACACAACCCAATATGAGGTATTGCCAACCTTTTTCTTTGAAACATTTTTTATAATATTGTTGCACATGATTATGTATATTGCATCTGCTCGAATCTCATAATCAACAACAACTCACTTCAATTTCTAAGTATTTTTGTCTAGTCTGCTAAATTTATAAGTTTAATACATGAAAAATATTATCTTTTGTAAACTTTAAGCTCTCTTGGTGTTCAGTTCCTTATTATAATTCTGCTGATATGTCTGCATTGGGGATTTGGGGTAATCATCCAGGATATTACAGCGTAGAAAAGTTGGTGGAGATGATTGCTTTGCATTTAGATGCCACATATGCAGACAGTCATATGTGGAAGGAATTCGCTTCGTGCTTTATAAGACTTGCCCAATGTGACGAGGACAGAATGTCAAGTTGTGTGAACAGCTATGATGATAGCACAGAACGTGTCAAGAATGTTCCTGATATATTTAAGGATAGTGTATCAAGAAAAAATTGGAGATTACGTTGTCGATGGTGGTTGACACGTCATTTCACCCAAACTATACTTGCGTCAGAAGTTGCCTCAGGTAGCGTTTCCTTTTGGTCAACTTTTAAAAGTGCAAGTAGTTTATGTATAATTCGGCTGATTATTTCTAAACCTTAAAACTTAAATGGGTACTCATGTAACCATATAAAACAGGTAACCGTTTGGTACTACAACTTTTTTAGCGTATGTAATTTATAGTGATGGTGATATAGTATGTTGCATCTTTCGCAGGGAACGTGGAGCTTCTGGCTTACAAAGCAGCCTCGGCATGTCATCTTTATGGTCTGGAATCCAATTATGTTGTGAAGGTTTGTGAATACCTAAAAAAAGAAAACAGTCGAGAAAGGTGTAACTTGAAAATCCACATGGCAAACGCTATTGGATTTTACGCTAGAAAGTTTTGATATATGGCAAACGCTTAGCGTAATGCCCCTTGGGAGCATTTTTTCGTCAATCATATCATAATCTACTCGTGTTTCATAAGCTTTTACTTTTTCAATCCAGTTTGTTTTGTTAATTCTTATATTTTTTTATTACTCTATGTTCTCCTCAAATTATCGTCCATCTTTTCTTTTTGAGTTGTCACAAATTTATTATTTATTACTATTAAAAATATATAAAGGAATTTGAGCTAGATTACTACATTATCTTTACTTGAAATTATATTTATCAACTTTGTAAGAGACATTAATTAATTAATTAATAATTTAAGGTAACATTACCATTCTACGGAAAGTAAAAAAGATAAATCGATAAAAATTATATTTTTTTAAATATATGTTTTTTGTCGGAGAAAATAGTTTTGAGAGGGAAGGAGGATATCATCTAACATCCCTTTAGCTATCTGTTAATTTGTTGAAACGTCTTAAAATATTTATGCACATTTTCAATTTTCTATTCACTCATGATCTGGCATAGTCGACCCGATCATGATATTTCACTCATGATCTGGCATGGTCGACCCAATCATAATGAAATGTCAAAAAAATAGTATAAATTTTCTAATTTTGGTCTTGCGGGTTTGTTTTAAAGGACAGAGCGTTCGGTTTTGTTTTTTTATTCGAGTCCACTTACATTTTACAAGTTTGTATAAAATAAGTTTAAACACCCCATAAGTGTTGCAAATACGTTTTTACGTATTTAGGAAGGTTCGGTCACTCCAACAATATATACATTAGATGGGCTCGTAGTCTATTGGGCTTAAAATATACCCATCAAACTCACATGTAGGGTGGACTATATAAACCCCTCCTAGCATGTTAGGAGGGGTTGGTGGTTGATTCACACTTTTACATTCATTAATCTAATATTCTATTTTCTCTCTAACCTCTCTCTAGTTTCTTTCTCTAAGATCTCCATCTCTCTCTCTCTCTATCTCTTTCTTTAGATCATTCCATCAATAGTATAATACAAGGATTATGATAAACTAACATTTGGTATAAAGAGCCATGAGATGATTGGTTTTTTCTTGTGTTTGTTTCTTAATTTTCGTGGGTTTTGATAAAAAAATCATTTGATCCAAAAAATTTTTTGTGTTTTTTTGTGGTTTAATCTTGATACAAATCATCTACATAGTTGTGGTAGTGATTTGGTATATTTATTTTGGCTAAAAACACAAAATTTTGGGCGTTTGGATCATTTTTTGGCTTAGTATCTCGAAGAACAGTCGAAGTAGGCTACGGAGTGATTTTCATTTTCGGAATTTCTTCGTTATTGCGAAAACCAAAAGAGGGTTTCTATATTGCGAAAAACATATTGGTTTATTCCAAAAAAACTTTGGGTAAGTTTCATATTCCGAGAATCTGTTATTCCGAAAATAGCATTCTTTTTGGGAATCCATCCATCCTTTCTTTTTGTTTTCGGAATCCTTCACATCATTTTAGGAATCCATCCATTCTTTCTTTTTTCGGAATCCTTCTATCCTTTCTTTTTTTCGGAATCCTTCACTTCATTTTAGGAATCCATCCATCCGTCATCTTTTTTCGGAATCCATCATTTATTCTGAAAATACTTTGGGGTAAATTCAACATTCCGAAAATTATTTTCACTTTCCGAAAATCTTTTGAAAATTGGGTAATTCCGAAAATCTTTATTTTGAATTTATTCAGACAACAGTTTTGATTAAATATTCCGAAAATAGTTTTTGAAAAATTATTCGGAAAATAGTTTTAACAATTATTCTGAAAATAGTTTTAAAAAATTATTCCGAAAATCTTCATGTTATTCCGAAAATTTTCACAAGAATTATTCCGAAAATAATTTGGAAAAATTATTCCGAGAATTTTTTTAAAAAAGGTGATTTTGAAAATTTCGTGAGTTATTGGTATTGGAGAATTTTTGGTTTCTCGAGAACACATACTTAGTGGATTTAATCAATTTTTCTTCATTAATCAAGGGATTTAATTAACGACAACAAACACAATTACTTTCTTTCATTGCTCGATCGATAAGTAATCCTTACCTTCATTTGTCATCGAATTTCAATAGATTTGTTGAATTCGACATCTCAAGAGAGAGAATTGCAGAAGATGCAAGAAGAAACAAGAGAAAGATGTCAGGTCTCTTTAGATAATTTGAATGTAATCTCTACGAGCTTACAAAGCTAGACTATGGACCATCCTTTGTGATAGTCTTTGGTAAAGATGCTCCTTTCTTCATGGAGGCTATGATGATAAACTTGGATATTCTTCAGCAGCAACTTGACAAAGAAGACTTTAATCACATTGAATCCGTATCTGCACTTCAAGTTCTTTTGAATCAATTTTCGATTTTTCTTCAATTCGATGTTGCCAAGAAAGAAAATCCAGTGCTCTGCACGTCATTCCTTGAAAACATGAACACCGAGATTCAAGACTTCCGTGGTACTTTGTCCAAATACGTGACCTCTCTTACGCATTTGTTTTAAGAACGATCACAACTTCAAACTGCTTATGATAATTGGAAGCAAGAAAATTCGATGCAGATGCAAGAGGAAACAAATGGTCTTACGGATGACTCAAAGGAGACCGCTTTGGTTAATGATGATAGCAGTGTCATAGATCACGTCAAAGCATGCATGACGAGGAGCCAACAACGGTGGTACAATTGAATACTGTATCTGACAATGATCTACAGCATGTTGAGAATTCAGAACCCACCTATGACAAACATGGGATAGAAAAGGATGATACCACTTCTGATTCATCCGATGTGAGTCATAATGGGGGAGAAAATTATCAAAATGTTAAAGATCATGATAAATGCCTTATGACTGCTTCTTTAACCAATTCTGCTTCTAGGATTGAAGAGCTTGAAACGATTTTAGCTCACCAATCTAAAGATCTTGAGGATGCCAAAATTGAATTTTTGACGAAAACGGATAAATTTGAAAAGTATTTTGAAAAAATTGAAAATTCAAACGTTGTTCTTGAACAAAAATTAATTCAAAAAATCAAGATTCTAAAGCCGAAAGAGATAATTTTGTGAAACAAATTACTTTGCTAGAATCTAAGTTGGCATCCCAAGACATCTTACAAAAGGAAAACGAGACCTTAAAACAACGTTATAATGAGTTAAATAATTCTATCGTAGAAATGCGGCCTAAAACTCTAGAGTCAACGACCTTGTTAACTACTGAAAATGCTGATTTAAAGGCTCAAGTTCATAAAAAGGTTTTTGCTATAGCCGCTCTGAAAAACGAGCTAAGGAAACTTAAGGGCACTAGTGTGGACACTATGCTTGAAAAACCATCAATATTGGGGAAACCGCCTAAAAATTAGTCTGTTAGACAACATACTGCATTTCGATCCGAGCGACAAAAATCCTCGAGACCGCGGTTTGCCACCCAAGTTGATATGGTTCATCTTTCTAGACCAGTCACTCCACTATCCAGGCCTAATGTGATCAAATCAGCCTATGCAAAACCTACAAACAAGACTGCTACTAGTGATTCTAGGTATAGTTCTAAGAATATGCCACAACATAGGTCGAATAGCATGCCTAATAATCACTATGTAGAGGAACCTAAGAAAAGAACACAAGAAAGAACTATGATTTCTAGATCTCATTCGGACCTCAAACACGGTGTTTGTTCCGTATGCATGAAAAGTGTCTTCACGACAAAACATGCGGCTTGTGTTACTAAAGTCTTGAAGGAGCTGAACTCAAGTGCTAAAAGAGGGATTCCTAAAGGAAATAGGTTTTCTACCGCTAAGTCTTCCGTTGTGCATAAGAAAACCATGTCGGCTAGATCCAATCTTAGGTGACAACCCACGGGTAGGATTTTCAATTTAGGTAATCTCCAATGGGTTCCTACAGGAAGAATGTTTCCCTCTTACACTACCAAGGTTGACTGTGAACTCCCACATGTTCTAAAATAGATATCGCTAACCTATATCATAGCATACAAACTCCTAATGAGAATGTAGGTACCAATAGTCAACGTTCAACAAGAACACAGCGGTCCAATCGTTGTATACCGTTCAACTAAGGACACTCTCAGAGTTTGGTTGCAGAAGAAGCTGATATCTAAGGAACAAGTGACTTAGGGGACTCGCAGTTAAGCTTACAACAATGGCTCATTGTCAAATCACAATTTGTGACCCGAACTTCAAAGAAAGGGAAGTTTATCTCGTCAACGATAACTTACCCTCAAAACGAGAAATTAAATTTTCTCGGACACGAACTTACATTTAAACTATTCAATGGTTTTAAGCTCGTGTACATGGCGTATAATTATATCACAGATTATGCCCCGGACTTCAAAGAAAGGAAAGTTTATCGCCGATAATAAACTTATCGTCACAACGAGAAATTAATTTTTCTCAGGCATGAGCTTATATTAAAAACATTCGAAGTTGTTTAATCTCATGCACAATGACTTACAGTTAAATATCAAACTGTAGCTCGGACTTCAATTTTAGGAAAGGTTATCTTTCATGATAAATTATCCTCATAACGAGAAATTAAATTTTCTCGGTCATGAGCTTGTATTAAAACATTCCAAGTTTTAAGCTCAGCAAGGAAAGTGTATCTTTTAAATAAGGGAACTTTTCCTTATAAAGGGAAGTTAATTTTTCTTGGTCATGAGCTTTTCGTTAAAACATTCAAAAGTTTTCAAGCTCATGAAAACGACTTCTAAGTAATTAGGACTCGTTCTTCAGTTGAAAGGAAAGTTTATCGCCGATGGTAACTTATCTTTAACAACGGGAAGTTTACAACTTCTCGGACTTGAGCTCGTTTCATAAGATATTCAAACTCCACCAGCTAAAGTAATTGGTTTTCAAAAAGGGCATGTCTTCTGAAATCAATAATATTTACGATCCTAGACATGTCGTTTAATAATGACACTAGGTTGTAAATAAAGTTCGAGCAGAAATTTAAAATATTTAAAACATGCTCAATATGGTTTGCTATTATTTCCAATAGTAACCCGCTTTTCATATTCAAGTCAAGCATTTCACCGAAAAGCTTTGACTCAACAACGGGAATTAAATTTCTCGAGCATGGTTTACATTATAACCATGTAAGGGATTGTGTTTACGTTATAACACAATCTAACACGAATATATGTACGTATCAGTGCATTTATTTGTTTAAACAAGAGAAATCTTGTTTTTATGAAGTTACCATCTCCACATACCGTAGCAATTTACAATTGAAATCTACATACTCGACGATGCAACTACTCAAACGGCGACTACAGCTCTTTCGATAGAACACGGGTCAACCGTTGAGGGGGAGAAATTGTCAAGCGTTTAGAATCTTCGATGCCGAAAGTTCCTAGTTCACAACTTGGTGTCAAGACAATGATATCAATCGTACACACGGTGTCAAGAGATAACTTCATATGTGACGAGGAGACCAACTTTGCCAACAAGAACCATGTGATTATATCACATGATGTTCTCATCATTCAAGTCCAAGCTCGTACATTATCAATCTTGTGAATTCATCATTATTTATGATCTTTGCACGTGATAAGTACCTTACACTTTTGTTTAAAAGGTATTTAATTTACGTTTCAAGTACACCCTCATTACTTTGAGGGGGAGCTTGTGAAAATCGTGAAGATAATTGGATTTACATCTTTCTTCCTAAATTTTTCTTAAAGTTTCATTAAATCAATTGATATTAAAAATATCGGTTGGGTTAATATATTTAATATGGGGGAGAAAATGTGATTTAATATTGAGATCTATAATGGTTTACTTAATGTGTTGGCTCATCCCGACATGTGCGAAACGTTTTCGAATATCATGGCATATGTTAAAGGGGAGCAAAATGGATTTGTACATCAAAATAGATTTTCATGGTGACATACACTTATCTATAACCTCTCTATTCACGATGGTGACGATTGTGGTGACATAAGGATGGTAGGATAGGTTAAAGTCCAATGATTCTTCTGAAACCGGGGGAATCTTCCCAAGGACATTCCATAGTTAGAAATAGTAGTCCTTAGGAAAGATGGAGAAAAATTATGAACGTAGCTGAATGTCGACCAAGTACTTAAGTTAGCACTGGAACAATCACAACAAGGTGCTAGTTATGACGTATTGGTAAGCATTGAAGGGGTTGAAGAATGAAAAAGAATTGTAAAGATAAAGGGTGAAAAGAAATAAGCCCTCGTCACAACCTTAAGCAGAAATCAGGTAAACTCATTAGCTATTGAGATCATTTTTAATGATACTCGATATTGAAAATAGAAATCATGGACCTAGTGATGAAATGCACAACCCATCCCAGCTAACTCAGATATCTCTTAAAAGGTATTTTTTTTAATCACATGAAGATCAACATGTTACCTATCAACTTATTCACTCTGAATAATTTGGTATTTAAGTGGTGGCACTCCTCTCCAGCCTCCGGGCACTAAAATCCAAAATGCACGATTGAGTCTACAGCCATTTGAGACCATCAAATATCTCATTAGGACACACTTCCATATTTCCTTGCTTCTTCACACACTGTGAAAAGTAAGAAAGATATTAAGAGTCCTACGCAAAATATTCATGAACTTGCCTGAACATCCGAGTAATACGAAAGTATTTACAATGAATATGGAAATCCTTCTTGAGCGAACATTAAAAAGCTCATGGTAGGTGACTTGTGCGATTCTTTATGAATCAAACATGTGATAACTGGAAAGCAAAAGTAGTTTAATTCTTAATTGAATTTAAACATCCCAGGCCTCTACGTAATATCTTTGTAATCTTTCTAGAACACTTAGAGTGACACTCTATAGTGTTTACAGTGATGAGTGGAAATCCTTCTAGTATTAACATCCAACAGCACTTGGTAGGTAACCTGCAAGATTCTATATGAATCAAGCTCGTGACAACTGGAAAGCAACGACGGTGCGGTTCTTAATTGAATTTCACTTGTTCCAGGTATATGAATTGACTGTTTAATCATGCTGATAATTTTATCCAAATGATTCACTCTTTACGTTAGCAGTCAGCTTTGAACGGTCGGGTAAAGAGAATGAGTTTACCCGCGAAATCTTGTAAAGGAGGTTCTTAATTGAAACTACCAGCTACAAGTACGATATTTAAATATTGTATAATGGTCTTCACCAACCGGAGGTAAAATTCTACCTAATTTGGTTCAAATGTTCAAAGCTATTTCATCCATGTTTGTGTTTTGTTGCTAACTTTCTTATGCAACATAACAAGACGGTGGCGTCGCGGTGTACGAGAAGAAGTCGTACTCACATGCTTATACTTTATGCACTTAATACTTCAACAAATTCTAGAAATCCTAAAAGTCAAGTCTTCCACTGTATCAAACTCTAAAGATTTCAAGAGTTTATAAAGGTATAAGTATGTGGAACATGCAATCACGAGGAGGCGAATATCACAAGTGATGAATGCACAAGGTCAAGGAAAATGAGCAAGTTAAAGACTAAAGTCAAAGATCACATCAACATATTCACAAGATGAAGAAAAAGAAAAGCCGACTACGAGTTCAAGACAAGCATAGTATTCTAGGTTTAATTTTAATACTGTAACTCGGGGAGTCCCCTTGTTTGGAGTGACCTCCCTTAGGGGGAGAATGGTGGAAATACGTTTACGTATTTAGGAAGGTTCGGTCACTCTAATAGTATATACATTAGATGGACTCGTAGTCTATTGGGCTTACAATATAACCCATCAAGCCCACATGTAGGGTGGGCTATATAAACCCCCTCCTAGCATGTTAGGAGGGGTTGGTGGTTGATTCACACTTTTACATTCATTAATCTAATATTCTACTTTTCTCTCCAACCTCTCTCTAGTTTCTCTCTCTCTAAGATCTTCATCTCTCTCTCTCTCTCTTTAGATCATTCCATCAATAGTATAAAGAAAGTCCTTACTGAAGGAGCGAAAATCCGTACCTTGTGTCCAGTAACTGACTGCAAGGAAAATCGATGAAAATTCTACTCGAACTTCACATAAGCTACATGAATAACGGAAGCGAATGGGTTGTCTGATATCTGATTGCTTTTACTAATTTCTTTTACTGTTCTTAATTTGCTTAACATGTTCTTGTATAGTTGTACTGTTTTTATCTTAATAACTAAGATAAATTTGCCTGAGCTTTATATACAAGCATGACCAGTTATATACTAGTTACGGAGGTACCGTAACCATGACATTTGAGACACCGGTGTCATGACTCCTCTGTGGGTGAGTGATTTCTCGCAGCGTCCCTTTTATTCAGCTTGGCCATTTTATCAGTATTATCAGCGGGGCGTATGGATGCATCCTAGGTTATCAGTTTACAGCTTATCAGGTAAATGTGGTGTGTGCTCTACATCCTTCACATTGGAGTTGATCCCTCCACCCAGCACATTAGTTATAGGTCACCCCTCTACGACATGACGAGGTCACCCCTCCATGTATTCATGCAGACGTTGTTACAGCACATGACCTATATAAGCTCTTGGCAGTTAAAATACAGTAAATACATGTTTTCAGATTTAATAGTTAACAGTACAGCTTTACCAATCATCAACCAGACTTTTCAGGACTTACACGGTTTTTCTGCTACATTTTATATATATCAGTCTTTACAGCTTTAGTGTTGGTCATCTGTTTCATTCTAGTATTACTTATCATGCCTTTATATCCATTCACTGAGCGTTATGCTCAGCCATAGTTTCTTTTCATGTTACAAATGGCAGGTACACAAGGACGCTCTTAGGATTCTGAGGGTAGGTGCAATTGGAGGGAAGCTATACAAACTCCTTACTTAGTGCACTTCATATACTACTTTGCCTGTTTGGACATTGTTCAGTCCTTTCTTTCAGTATTTACTTTTCATGTTTTGAGCTTATGTTGGATTATCGATGTTTAATTCCGGTATTTTCTTTATGGTCAGTTAATGTTTTAGGACATTTACCTTATATGCTTTGATGACACGCCATAAATACACGTAACGGTCCAGTTATCCAAGTGGGGTGTTACAATTATGGTATCAGAGCAGTATGTAAAACCCGTATTTAAAAATTAGGATATTAAATATGTTGTATCGACTTTATTATAAACTATATAATTATTCAGGAAAATAATTATTAAGTTTAAGAAAATATTACGTATGTATTAATTATTATACAGAAAATAATTAAACGTTAACAATAATCACGCAGTCTCGGTTTTAGTTGTTATAGAGACGTAACTTAATCATTCAGAAAATAATTATCAGTAAATAAATTAGTTAATAACTATTCAGTATTAGGTGTGTATTCGTTTTCAGGATGTAAATAAATTCATGACGGGTTTTACATAAACGACAACGCAAGTTAAATTTCTTTAAACAAAGCGAAGCAAAACCAAACATAAGCATAAAGAGGTTGGGCCACGTTTGTTTTTTAAAAACAAGGAAGAAAAGGTTGGGCTTTCAGCCCGATTCATATACAAAAAAATTAAACGTGGCATACCCCCTGTGGTTAATCAGGCGCAGCAAAAAAAATTAAAAAATTAGGGTTTGTGTTGTTTCTATGGTGGTCGCCGACTTAGAAATCAAGAAAAAGGAAGGAAGGTCGATTTGATCTCAACTTCTATTTGGGTCGTGTTTGTCTTTTTATTGATCACAAATAATAGGTAATCATTAATCTTAATCCCTTTCCTTTCATTTAATTAGCCACGAGGTACAAGCTTTATGCATGAAATCTGTCCATGGTGATCGGGTTGCTGTTTACACGTGAACCGAGACCAACAAGAGGTCTCGGTGTGTCTCCTTTTGGCCACCCGCGACCCATATAGGGTGCGCTGGTTGGTTTGGTTGAGACGACCGCAGCCCAAAACCCATCAGGGGTGTTTGGTTTATGAATCAGTGGTAACCAATAAGGGTGCGTTTGGCTTATGAAATCAGTGGCAAACGGAATAGAAGCAGTGGGAATAAAGTGTTTCATCAGTGGGATAAATTTAGAGAGAAAATAATAGACTTTTATTTTGAGATTAGTGACGGTTTTGTGACACAAATTTCTGTCGCCAAATGGCCATGACAATTTTCTAGACAGTTTTTGAAATCCAGTTTTAATGACACTTTTTAGTGACTCAGATTTCTGTCACTAATTTAAATAGACAGATTTTATGTATTTGGTTTAATCGTTTTAGTGCGACCGAGAAAGTGGTATCTTGGTAGGCTCGGGGCATTGTTATAAAAATAAAAATAAAAAGAAGATTTTAAATTATACCTTTATATTACTTATGTTTTTATAAATGTTCTAATTGTATTGTTTTAAATAAATTAAATTATAATTGTTTTGTAATATTTTTAAAAGGGTATAATTTTATTATATGAATAGAATTATTTTAGAAACTTTTTAATTTAGAAAACCTTATATTTTAACGAGTTACTTATTATAGCATTAAAATTAACGTCAAAACACGTTCGTATCGTAATTATTAGTAGGTCGTTAATATGTTAGAAAGAATTATTATAAGTTCATCAGTTAATATATGTACAGATTTTCATAAATAAAATAAATGAGAAGCCAATAGTATCCGTAAATTAAATAAAAGATAACTTATTCGCGTCTATTATTATTGTAGCTTCCGTGAAGCCCGAGTAGTATTCGTTCAGTCTTCCATTCAGTCAGTTACTGGACTAGAGGTACGGATTTCCCGTCCTTTCAGTAAGGACTTCTTTATATGCATGATTAAGATTTCTTGTCTGCAGCCAAATGTTTTCCCCAATTATATGTTATAAGTTTTATCGGAAATCAATTTTATAATTAAATTAAATTGCCTGAGTATTATATACAAGCATGACCAGTTAGTTGTACTAGTTACGGAGGTACCGTAACCATGACACTAGAGGCACCGGTGTCGTGACTCACATGCAGGAGAGTGATATCCTGCATCATCCCACTCAGCTTAGCTTGGACGATTTATCAGTATTATGAGTGGGGCGTATGGATGCATCCTAGGCTTATCAGTTTACTGTTATCAGGTGAATGTGGTGTGTGCTATACATCCTTTACATTGGAGCTGATCCCTCCACCCAGCACAGTATTTAGAGGTCACCCCTCTACAGTTATTTAGAGGTCATGCCTTTCGTATAGATCGAGACTTGTAGCTTGATTCTTTACTCATTCCATACTGGGAAGAATTGTAGGCGTTTTGTTTCCCATCCCAGTCTTTCGCAACACTTCCCCTCTACAGCATGACGAGGACACCCCTCTATGTATTCATGCAACAGTTGAACAACACATGACCTATATAAGCTCTTGGCAATTAAAATACAGTAAATGCATGTTATTCAGATTTAACAGATAACAGTTCAGCTTTATTATTTATAAATCAGATTTTACAGATTATATACAGATTTCCGCTACAGCTTTACTTATCAGTCTTACAGTTTTAGTATTTTATCATCAGCTCATTTCAGTAATTTCTTATCATGCTTTATATCCATTCACTGAGCGTTATGCTCAGCCGTAGTTCCTTTCATGTTATAACGACAGGTACACCATGACGCTCTTAGGATTCCGAGAGCATGTGCATTTGAATGGAAGCTATCCAGACTTCTTACTTTATGCACTTCTTACATTATTCTTCTTATTTGGACATTGTTTAGTCCTTTCCTTTAGTATTTTACTTTTCATGTGTTGAGCTTATGAAAGGAATTACCGATGTTTGATTCCGGTATGGTCCACTTATCTTATATGCTTTGATGACACGCCATAAATACACGTAATGGTCCACTTATCCAAGTGGGGGTGTTACAATTATGGTATCAGAGCTATAGGTTCGACCTGTAGGCTCTAAAACTTGACCTATGACTAGTGGGTAGTCACCAGGAACTTTCTAGATTTTTTACGTTGTTATCTTTAATGTTTCTCATGCATTCATCAGTCAGTTTTCTTCAGTTATCAGTCGGTTTTCTGAAAGTTTTTGACTAAGTAAAAGGTTGATACAGGACTGGCCATATTTAGTCGCATGTGCTTTTCTGCGAATTTTGTTTTGGTGAACTGACCCATAGGCGTTCACCCTTGTCCGTTCAGATTTTTTATTGGTAACCGACCATATGCGGTTACCCTTACTCATGACAGATTCATGTTTTCAGTCAAGTATTACTTGGCGAACCAGCCATAAACGTTCACCATTGTTCAAGTCAAATTTCATGCTATTTAGTCGAAGGTTGTTTTGTGAACCGATTCATAGTTGTTCACCTTGTCATATCACGACATTTCATAAATTTTGACAAGTATGGATTGGACTACAACCAACCATATTTAGTCCCACATTATAATTTTTTATACATGACAGTTCTCAGAAAATTTTGACAAGCATGGATCGAACCAGAATCGCCCATACTTAGTCATATGTTTTGTTCCTTTAATTCTGTGGATTGAACCATAGCCATCCACATCAGTTGATGTTAAACCTCAGTTTATCATACTCTTATAGTCTTTGTAACAATCCAGTTGCACAATCTCAAGTTGATGTTGCTTCCATGCTGTTTTAGTTTCATGTCTCCGTGCGAGGGTTTTTTTTGTTCAGTAGAATGATAAATGTCTTCATGCTAAGACACAAAAAGAATTTCAGTAAAACCCGTTTTCATGATAAATCATGATTGGCCTTTATTGATCATGCTTCATGCTGACCACTGTTGGGACTTTGATTATATCATACTTTTCAGCCTCGATACAACCAGCAGTAAGTCGACGCCGTAATTGTTAGCCTATGATGTTACTTATTTCAGATCAGTTTACTACCGTTTAAATCAAATTATTTGCTTCATCATGTCAGACAAGCGACACTAGTATCGATCATCCCATAAAATTTCCACCAGTGCCATGTACAGTATTCCATATGTACCCCATGTATAGTGTCTCAGTTATACTCCATGTACAGTATTTCATGTGTACTCCACATACAGTGTCTCAGATATGCCCCATGTGCAGTATTCATTTTGTACTTCATGTACAGTAGTCCAGGTGTACACCAGGTACCCTACTCTATGGATATTGCTAATTGATCCTCAATCATCTCAAGCGTTTTCACTTGTCGATATTCTACCAGGTGCTGATGCTGCTCGTGAGTTGAAGATTTTACCAGATGCTGATGCTGCTAACACCTTGAAGACCTCACAAATGCTGATGGTGCTGGTACTTTGGAGATCTCTCAAGATGTTGATGTCGTTCATACTATGAAGACTCTGCAGAACAAGGACGGAAACTATAAATTTGAAATTTCTTACAAGAATAAATTTCAACCATCAGATACTACCATTCCATTCCATACTTTTACCTTCTCAGATAGATATCACGCTTCACTCGGCTAACCGTTCATTCAGAAGAGTGGGAACCGGAACACAGCCGGCCACTCAGCAAAATAGTTACATGAATCACGGTCATGATAATGACCGTCATAAATCGACAGACAAAGCAGTAGTGCCAACCACCGTGCTTAGAATTGACCAGTCAGTAACCATCGGAACTCCAGAACGGACGTGACCAGAAATACAGAGGTCAGTAGTCTAATCGGTCTGCCAATCCTAGCAGTTACCAAAATTTTTAGCCTTGTCCAAATTCATCCACTAGAACACATATCAAGACATCAGACAAGACATGGGTCTCAGGTATCATTTCGGAAGACACGCATCATGACGTAAGTCATGGTACACGTCATACGAATATCTTCTCAAAGTACGAGTCAGAACTCATAACTCCGTATGTTTGCTAAACCAGACCCTCAGAAATTCAGGGTACCCTCCAAGGGAGTATACCCGTTTTGTCATGCCATGCATAAATCAAACCATTAAAGACTCAGTCACCACAACAGGAGTATTGTCCAGATTAGACATGCAGTGTTCGTTCCGTGAAGTTACAGGTGATATAAATTCAGTAAAATCTGCCACGTTTACTTCACATATTCATATGTCAGCTTCATCTTAAATTAGCCATTATTTACCTCCTAGCCAGAAAATACTCCACAGTACAACCCATATTTATAAAAGATTTATGTTCAGTTAACGACGAGATCCATCTTACTAGATCTCAAATGTATTCATTATATTTTCTGCCAGAAAAATCAGTACAAATTATTCTGCTTTATAAGCGCGTGACTTCTCAATCCATAGCTACGAAGACTTTTAGCTACCAGTTATAAATTACTTCTGAAGTTCCTTAAACTCATGATCAGCAGATTATCCTAAAGTTCCAAAGGCCATTCCAAAGGGTTTTTCCAGAAATTCCTTCCTAACCACGAGACAGGGTTTAATATAGAAATTGTCCCAAGAACAGAACCTATTTTCAGAACACTTAATCGCAGGGCTTCGGCTAAATTAAAAGATTTACAACATTAGCTGCCAGAGTTACCGGAACGAGGCTTAATCGCCCTAACACGTCACCAAAAGGTGCACCATTTTTGTCCATCAGGAAGAAGGCCGGTAACATGAGATCATGTATCAACCATCAGAAAACTTTACAAGATCACCATTCATAATCGATGTCATGTCACATATAGAAGGTTTACCTGACCTGCTACGACGTCTTAAACATTTTCTAGAACGATTCACTTTATAGTCTCCCTAATACTCCAGATATAGTATGAAATATATGAATAATTTTTTTTCCATGGCCTCTCAGACAAAATCGTCAGTATATTCATTGATAACATTTTGATCTGCTAAATTCTAAGAGAAGTACAAGAGAATCATCTTTTCACAGTTGAACAAAATCTCCGATAGGAGAAAATTATATAAGCAGCTTTCCATATGTGAATCCCAGTTGAACGAAGTGGCATTTCTGAACCACCCTATTTTAGCAGAAAGAAATTTCAGACAATCCTGCGAAGGTGAAGGCCATCACCTGATGGTCCCGACTGACACCTGTGAACGAACTACAATTTTTTTTAGAACTCAATTGACTGCTACCGCAAAAATTGCTGACAGTTCTCGCTAGAAATTCTTCCATAGCTATTCAACCAGATTTCCACCAGAATGTTCCATAATCTTAGACAGAATTTTGATAGAAACAGTATCACACATTAATGCAGCTATATTCATATCTAGATGCCTGATATACCGCAAGTTCAAGATAGAACGCCGTCATGTTAGTGAGTTACTACAACCTTAGGAATTTCTGAACAGAAATGAGACGAAATTCCATGAAATTGATATCATCTACCACATGCTCAAAGAAAGTATGATACTATCTAAGTCATTGTCGACCATGTAATCAACCTACGCGTTTCCTTTCATCCGGAAGGATTACACAGAAGCGAACCTGCAGAAAATTCAGCAGTAAATCGTACGATTTCAAGGCATTTCCATCGACCATCATATAACATAGAATTCATGTTCACGATCAGGTGTATGTTACTTTACGTTCATGTTTATTTTCACTTTCACATGTACGTCTCATTCGCAGTATGATGTTGTTCCAATTCATGTTTTATGCTATCTCATGATTTAAGCTCACGTTCGCGTTCATAACATTGTTCACGTTCAAGTCGGTGTTCCATTCTGTGATACACGTTTCACAATTTATTACCGAATACGGTTACAGGAAGCTTGAGAAACCAGACACAAGTATAGCACAACTATTCCATAACCAGGCAGACATATCGCATCTCAGGCCGTATCTTTTGGCATTCATCCCTAAGTCAGCATACGTTCATGATAGGTTCTAGTATCGCGTTCACAGTATGATTCACGTATCACATTCATGATATATTCCATGCCAGCGTTCCTCCTATAATAATGAACCACGTTCACAATTGCTCACGTAGTATGTTCGAAATTGTTCACGTAGTTTATCCCTATATGTTTCAGCAGCTTACTCAGAGATATAAATGTTATCTTTTTAAGGATATTTGTACGTACCGTTTCATGTATACTACATGCTATAGCTTATTATTTCTAAAAGATTCAGAAAATCCATCTTAGGTATGGAACCAGAAACTATTCAGCATTCATCAGGACAGGGTCATCAGGACCAAGAATTTTGTTATGTTTAGACCGTTAAAGGAATCGTTTCGAGCGGGAGGTCACTTGAAACGGAGGAGTCCATCCGGACCCCTCATCCCTTTTCCTTCAATAAATCCAGTTAAGTTCTTTCACTCACGTCACGTTATACCTTTCAGCAACAGTATGATCTAAATCAAGGACGAATGGTCCTTCAGCTTATATATCTTTTCAGCCTTCATGCTCTTTCAGCATATATGTCCTTTCAGCTTTTATAACTCCACCAGCTTATTACCTTTAAATTCGAGGACGAATTTTTATTTTTAGAGAGGGAGAATTGTAAAACCCAGTATAGTGACGAATTATTTTTTTATAGGGGAAGAATTGTAAAACCCGTATTTAAAAATTAGGTTATTAAATACGCAATATCGACTTTATTATAAACTATATAATTATTCAGGAAAATAATTATTAAGTTTCAGAAAATATTACGTATGTATTAATTATTATACATAAAATAATTAAACGTAAACAATAATCACGCAGTCTCGGTTTTAGTTGTTATAGAGACGTAACTTAATCATTCAGAAAATAATTAACAGTTAATAATTTATTTAATAACTATTCAGTATTAGGTGTGTATTCGTTTTCAGGATATAAATAAATTCATGACGGGTTTTAAATAAACGACAACGCAAGTTAAATGTCTTTAAACAAAGTGAAGCAAAACCAAACATAAATATAAAGAGGTTGGGCCACGTTTGTTTTTTTAAAAACAAGGAAGAAAAGGTTGGGCTTTCAGCCCGATTCATATACAAAAAAAAAATTAAACGGGGCATACCCCCTGTGGTTAATCAGACGCAGTAAAAAAAAATTAGGGTTTGTGTTGTTTCTATGGTGGCCGCCGACTGGGAAATCAAGAAAAGGGAAGGAAGGTCGATTTGATCTCAGCTTCTATTTGGGTCGTGTTTGTTTTTCGTTTGATCACAAATAATAGGTAAACATTAATCTTAATCCATTTCCTTTCATTTAATTAGCCACGAGTTACAAGCTTTATGCATGAAATCTGTCCATGGTGATCGGGTTGCTGTTTATACGTGAACCGAGACCAACAGGAGGTCTCGGTGTGTCTCCTTTTGGCCACTCGCGACCCATATAGGGTGCGCTGGTTGGTTTGGTCCAATAAGGGTACGTTTGGCTTATGAAATCAGTGGGAAACGGAATAGAAGCAGTGGGAATAAAATGTTTCATCAGTGGGATAAATTTAGACAGAAAATAATAGACTTTTATTTTGAGATTAGTGACGGTTTTGTGACACAAATTTCTGTCGCAGAATGGTCATGACAGTTTTCTAGACAGTTTTTGAAATCCAGTTTTAATGACACTTTTTAGTGACTCATTTCTGTCACTTATTTGTATAGACAGATTTTATATATTTGGTTTAATCGTTTTAGTGCAACCGAGAAAGTGGTATCTCGGTAGGCTCGGGGCATTGTTATAAAAATAAAAATAAAAAGAAGTGTTGGAAATACGTTTTACGCATTTAGAAAGTCTCGGTCACTCCAACAATGTAGTTATAGGCTCGTAGTTAAGTTTAGTTTCATTTATTAAATAGCCCGACCCATGAGCATGTTCATGGACCGGAAGCCCAAATCCATTAAGGACTTGGGGTATTTAAACCTCTTTCCACCATGGAAAGAGGTGTTGGTTGTTTATTTCTCACTTTACATAATACAAGTTTCTTTCACTTCTCTCTCTAACTTTCTCTCTCTATAAAAACATCAACCCTCTTGATTCATAAAGATTATCATTGTTCTACAATTGGTATCAAGAGCCATGGGATGAAATAAAGATTGGTTTTGTGTTGTTCATACTTTTTTAAGTGTGTTCATGTGTTTTTGATTGATTTTTCCAAAAGTTACAAAATTTTTTCTTGTTCTTTGATTCCAAGTGATTTACATATCTTCTAAATAGTTCTAGTAATGATTTGGTGATATTCGTTTGGTTAGAATCACGTTTTTCAAGGTAAAAATCCTTTCTTTCTTGGTGATCTTAAGTCTCGGACTGTTTTTTAGGGATACGATCTAACTTTGTGTTTGCATAAACCCTTGGGGTTTCTACTTGCGATCCTTAGTTACGATCCATCAGTGCGATCCAGCTACGAACTATAGGTCCGATCCATTGCTCATTCCTCAATACGATCCCTCAATGCGATATAGTACTAAGATCAGGATACGATCACTTCACCACGATCAGGCTACGATCATCTTACTACGATCAGGGTTCGATCACTCACCATGATCAGGTTACGATCATTTCACCACGATCAGGCTACGATCATCTTGTTCGATCACTCACTACGATCAGGGTTCGATCATCACTAAGATCAGGGTTCGATCATCTCACTACGATCAGGATACGATCAGGATAGGGAGTACGATAGATCAACTAAGATAAGGGAGTTCGATCGCAACACGATACGATCAGGATACGATCAACCATAGTTTTTCAACACTTAGAGGATTTTCAACCTTGGTTTTTCTTTGGAAACATTAGCAAAAAAAACACACAATCAAAAGATCTTAATATCTTTAGATACACAACATTAAAATACATAATCTTATTTCATTGCTCGATCATAATTGATAATCTTTTTTTTAAGGGATCACAAAATGAATTCACATTCATTTATGCCAACTATGACTTCACTCACTGATATATCGATCATTTCGGGTACCGATACTCGCCCGCCTTTGCTCATCAAAGATTTATTTGAATCATGGCAAAATCGCATGAGAACGTACATCATGGGCAAACAAAGTGGTCGACTTATGCTAGAATCAATTGACAAAGGTCCATTAGATTGGGGAGAGGTTACCGTAAACAATGTGACAAGGCCAAGGCAGTATCATGAGTTAACTGATGCCAACAAAATCATTGCAGATGCCGATGAAAGGGCTGTTCAGACAATTCTTCAAGCCCTTCCACCCGATATTTTCAGAATGGTGAGTGAACATAAAGTGGCCAAGGATCTTTGGGATCGACTTGCGGTTTTGCTACAAGGGACATCTCTCACTAAGCAAGAACGAGAATGTCAATTATATGATTTGTTTGATAGGTTCCAATACATTCCAGGGGAGACTCTTCATGATTTTTACTGGCGTTTTACCACTTTGATGAACGACATGAATGTCTATAATCTAAGGATTGAACAGTTTCAGTTAAACACCAAGTTTTTGAACACACTACCCCCTGAATGGAGTCAATATGTGACTGATGTCAAAATGATCCGTGATCTACACAAGTCCAATTTAGATCAACTCTATGCTTTCCTACAACAACATGAGAAGCATGTGATCCAAAACTGAATTTCTCAAGGACCGTATCATGAACCAATGGCATTATTGGTACACCATCCTACACAGTCATACAACAACTCTCAGCTTGCTTTAGGACACAAATCTTCATATCAACCTGTGTATCAAACACCAAGCTTTCCACAGTACTCGATTCTGCCACCGCCGCCAACATCCTATCACCAACCGGCAACATCATCATCACAAGGAGATTCACACCCATCACCTTATGCTTTACACCAGTATTCACCGTATCAACCTCCCACCAACCTTGCTAGTACCTATCCACAACTCGAGGCTCCTCAACCTCATTACTTACATCAAGTAAGTGCTCCAACTAATCAGTTTGTTGCTCAACCAACATCAGCATTGTACTGTGAAGATGACATCCATGTCCCTGAATTTAGACAAGGAGATAGCCCTACTGAAATCCTTGCTCTGATGTCTGCATATTTAAGTCAAACTTTGAACAAACGAGGTTACCGAGGTTCAGCAACAACTAACAATCAGTTAAGGAACTCGTCTAACTCTCGACAACAGGCAACAATTCAGGACGGAAGGGTCATGGTGCAACCACTTCCAGGGAGATCAAATTCGTCTACTGCTGGTGCACGTTCATCCAATACTACTGCTACAAGGGCTAACAGTACTGGTAAAATGAAGGTGGTTATTTGCTACAACTGCAAAGGGGAAGGGCACATGACCTGAGAATGTAAGCAGCCTAAGAGGAGAAGGGACGACACATGGTTTAAGGAGAAGATTTATCTGGTTAATACTCAAGCCCAAGGTCGTGAGCTTGATGACGAAGAACTGACATTCCTTGCAGATCCAGGAGTAGCGGAAACTGATGGTCTCACAACAGTCATCACCAAAAATGCTGCATATCAATGTGATGATTTGGATGCATATGACTCGGATTGTGATGATCTTAACACCGCCAAAGCAGCTCTTATGGAAAATCTTTCACTCTATGGAGCTGATACCATTTCTAAGGTACCAAATACTGCTACAGATACTAGCATTGTACCTTATCAAGTTGAGCAAATGTCTGAGTATTCGGAACAGCCTCCGGTGGTTAGTAACTCAATCGACGAGACAAACAATGATAGCAATAACATTGCAAGTCCTCAGACTTTGAGTGAACCACAACCGGGAGCTTTTACGACTATTAATTCGTCTGCTCAACCTGATTTGGTTAGTTTCTCGGCATCGTTGCTTAGCAGAATGAATAGTACGATCCTTGAAACCCTTAATGCTAATCAGACTTTATCTGCCGAGCTTGCTTTGCATAAGGACAAGGTTAAAACCTTGGAAATGACTCCTGTCTCCACTACCTTAACCAATCCTGAATTTGATAGGTTTAGGAAAGTTCAAATGGACAATCTGCTAGAAATTGAAAGTTTAAGAGCAAATCTTTTGAATGAGCTTAAAGAAAAAGAGTCAGTCGTTACTAATTTTCAACAACTTCAAACGGATTTTGAAATTCTTGAGTCCAAACAGCTTGAAATGGAAATTAAGACGTCTGAAAGAATAAAAGAAACGGAAATTAAGCTTTTAAAACAATATGCTGCTTCACATCTAGTACACTTGTTTCATGCTTCATTTAAAGAGTTCAACCTATCGCGTCTCATAGACTTACCACCTAACCCGGGTTATGCAAAGCAAGCACTTAACCACAACCCACGACTTTATGATGCAACAAAGTTAGGATTGGTATTAGATCCGATAGTGTTCTCAAGTGATTCTATGACACCATATGATGAAAAGCAGTTAAAATTACTTTCTACATATCCTGAATATGATTATGCTTCAATGAATGCAAAAAATGCCACAATAGATCTTAGAATTCGTTTTAATATGAAAAAGAGAACTCTCCAAACATCCATTTTCATGCCGACTAGAGAATGCCTTAGTATAATTCCTACACTTGTCAACTCGGACAAACCAAAGGAAATTCCTAAGAATCTTCCCCCGGTTAGTACGGTAAAGCTCAGCATTGAAGAGATTGGGCAATACCTTACCGATTTTGACAAGGTCATCTTGGAATGTACGACTTCAACGGCTCAAACCGCTGGAGAATGGCCGTTCGAACACATGAAAACGGTGTTTGAAGAAGCGATCGTTCCGTTTGTGGACCATATTAAACAAGGAGTCTATGATCTAGCGTGTAATTTAATTTTTGAAATTGGTGAAGTTCAAAAAGTTTTCAATAAAATGGATGATGCTTATGAACAACACTTAATTGAAAAGGAAAAGATTTTATCAGAATATGACCGCTTTTTAGAACATATGGTGTCTCTCGAAGTGATGCAAGTTGTTACTGTTAAATATACTCATGAAATTTCATCTACTGTGAATATTTGTGATGATGTGCATGAATCTGTGAATACTGTTGAAAATGTGAATACTGTTGAAAATGTGAATACTGTAGAAAATCATTCTTGTCATGAATCCAACGCTGAATTTTTAAAGCTTCAAGATTCGTATAATACACTTTCAAAAAGTTTTAACGAGCTTCAACAACATTCTATATCTCTTGAAATTGAGAATCAATCTAAAAATGGAACTCTTTCAAAACTAAATGATTGTTGATGCAAAAGTTGGTTGATCCTTGCTAGACCCGAATTAGGCTTAATTCGGGTTGGCTGGGCTCCGGCTCCTGCACCAAGTGAATCGTTTGGTTGGGATCCTGCACACTAAACAGCACGCGTTAGACTTACCGTGGGAATGTTTCCCACGATTAGACTCCGGCGTGAGAGTAAGTAATCGATTTAGGGTTTATGTGAGTTTAGAGTACAAGTCGTAATACCTTTGTGGAACCCTTGAGGGTTCCTTTTATAGACAGTGGAACCCTAGTGGGCTGCCACTGATACTTTAGCCCCAAGGAAAGGATAACTATCAGATTTAGAATGATTGTTATCTTCTAATTTTGGTAGTGAATATCCTCTCCATTTGTGATGAAGATATTCCCAGACAGAATATGATTCTGTCTAATCTTATGTCGGCCGCACCGGGCCGTGGGCCGCACACATGTGCGGTTACTGTTCATCCAAGCCCATAAGCCTGAATGACATTTATCCACCCATCTGTGATGGGCCGGATACGGGTAGTACCCGTGGGCCGGGTTCATGACCCGGTTGGGGACTATACGTCATCATGTCCCCCCAGTCTAGTTGTTACAGTCGTAGGCGTAACCTCTAGAATATTAAGATGCTCTCCGGACATACCAAGGAAAGACATAGGAAACAAAACATTGAAATTTTTGTTGTTCTGGCCGCACGTGGCGACCCTTAGTAGGAATATTTAATAAATACTACCTCAGCCGCACGCAGCGGCCGAGACAACTTAAATGTAACATTAATTACGGTCTTACGTAAGAGCCGCATAACCTGACAAGAATAAAAAACATTAATGATAGTCAACAATCCAGTCGCATGCTTGCAAAAGTGCACCATTAATGCCCACCCTTGAGCCACACAAAGCTGTTAAGAAATGACCCGTGGGTCCCCCCTCTGATTTTGCAGAAATGTCAGAAACCCTATCCATTGGATAGGCGAGGTGGCTGACACGTGTCGAAAATCCAAGGTACCTCGGAAACTGAGGTAACCCTATATAAGAGTGGGTATGCGTGTCTGTTACACACACAACCCACTCCTTCTTCCGCCATTGTTAATCTCAAGCTCTTATCTCCAAAAATTTTTGCCTTCTTTTCCACGGATTTTCGTCACCGCAGGTTAGATCATCACGCCTTTAAAAACCTTTTTATAAAACATGGTAAAGGATAATCCCCTTATCACGGATGTTCTTAACGTGATGTCTGCGGAAAAATACCTCGACTTTCTGTCGAAGTATTATGTACCCGAAAGCGTACACCCCACCTATCCGGGTGATGGTGAAGCGATTACGGACGCACCGGCGGGGAAAGTAGGCATATATACACGCCTATTTGACTCAGCCAACTACCGTATCCCTTTATCCAAGTTCTTGGTAGACCTTCTTTTGTATTATGACTTTCATATCACCCAGCTCCATTGCATAGGGGCGTGTAAAATCAACCAGTTTGAGATTACATGCCATACCTGCGGAGTAACCCCCACCGTGAACCTTTTTAGGGCCTTCTACTTTCCCCAGTTAGTGAACGGGTGGTTGTCGTTCAAGAAACGACCCGGGAATGCCCCTATGACATATAGGAAACCTCTAGATTCCCTAAAAAACTGGTACGACCATTACTTCTTTGTAGATGAGAAGGTGTTCCCTACCCCCTTCGTACTGAAAACCAAAGCCCCAAAAGACTATCAGCCCAAATCCAAAGATTATAGTAGCAGGGACCTGAAAATACTAGATACCCATCGCACAGAATTCCATAGGGGGTTGCCGGAACACTTTTTGTGTTTAGTAGGGATAAGCCGCCGTTACTTTGGGAGGGATGACCTATACCCGTGCTTCTTAACAGAACAGGGAGAGGGTAGGTCCTATACATATGTTTGTAGATTTGATTTGTCGCACATGTGTATAACTTTATTAACCCATATACTTGTAAAAAATTGATTGCAGAAATGAACCTTCACGGACTAATCCGCCAAGGCGACCCCATGAAGGTGGCGGAAGGATTCCGGCCATTGAAGCCAAATGAGAGCCCCTTGCTAGAAGCTCTTGCCGACCGTACAATACCGCTGGAGGAGACATCCGAGCCTAGGTCGGACGAAGAAGAGCCTGTCATTGAGAAATCCCCATTGGATTTCCACAATGAAGACGGCGAAGACCCATTGCTAGAGGGGGGCCCCATGAATCAGGAAGAAGAGCATGACCCCAATGAAGACACCACGCAGGCTTCCGGGTCCACCCCACTTACCTCTAGAAAGAGGAAGACAACCAGGCGGGTAGCGAAGAAAATTGGGGAAGA
Organism: Glebionis coronaria; assembly: GCA_025667525.1. NCBI lineage: Eukaryota > Viridiplantae > Streptophyta > Magnoliopsida > Asterales > Asteraceae > Glebionis > Glebionis coronaria. The sequence goes on from CM046880.1 coordinate 1,157,196, forward strand.
TGCCGGAGTCGCAAATGCTCCCCCCAAGAAGCTGCGGAAAGACCACCCACAATACCAAGAAGGAAGTGGCACCACAACTGTCCAGGCCGATTCCACCCCGAACATGGGAGGGCCAGTTCTGTGAGTCGCCCCTGTGAGTGTCGTAGTTCCTACCGGCCCAGACCCTGTCATTGGCACCCCGTAAGTACCCCTCCGTAAGTATGATTCATATCTTTGTATGATGTATAGACTAATTATTGTCACGTGTAAATAACAGGACTAATCCAGCAGCCGCAATGCATGGGGAATAAGTGGGGATAAATCCATCCCCCGCACCAACCAACAAGCCCCCATCACCTGCTACCACACGTGCCAAGGAACCGCGCCCCGAGGGGCCAGAAGAAAGCCTGCGCTTAGCATGGAACTTATCAAGTTTGACACGGCTGGAGGCCGAATCCGAGTGTTCAGAATTTATCGAACACATCACCCCGCCTGCCCTCGCACAAGATTTAGATGAACTAGATCATGAGGCCCTTATTGAGCAGTTTGACGTATCATCCGCACATCAGGTGACGGTGGGTGCCGCGTTAAGACGCCGTCTGATCCAGGCCCTCACTAATGTGAGTCGTGCTGACAAGAGGATAGCCCGCCGTGAGGTGATGGTCGTGAAGAACGAGAAGACCATCGCATCTTTGCAGGCGGCATTATTGACCGCCGAGGCGACGGTGAAGGAGCAGGCGCATCACGCCGACGCCAGAGAGAAGCGTATTGCTGAGTTGGAAGCCCTCGTAACCACATCAAGCGAGAAGGTAAGCTATCGAAATTTTGTACATACACTCCTACTTTGTGTATGCATGTAACCCAAAAAGTATATATCCTTGTAATAACTCCAAATTGCATATGTAGGTGTCCGCGGCTGAGGCTGCTACTAAGGCGGTGACCGTGCAATCATTCAACATCGCCCAGGAGCGTGACGCGCTGAAGGAAGAATTGACGCAGACCCGAACCAGCCTTGAAGAGCATATTTCCTCCGCTGATGAAGAATTAAGCAAGGTGGTTGTAAGTTGCGCTGAGAGAGTATGTCCCCCCTACTAACCGATACAGCCGGTCGTAGGTGGATTATCGGGCAAGGGCTGCGACTTGTTGTGAGCAGGGAATTGGACGCTCCACACCTACTGCAGGCGTTTGCCGGGGTCGTATCTGATGACATCGACCGTGGTAGGCATGAAGGCCTGGTCAAAGCTGCAGAGATGATAGGAAAAAATGAGGATATCACACAGCATCCGTAGCACAACCCCTCCGCAACGGGTAAAATGACTGCGTCCATGGATGCCTTGGAAGAGGTCCAACACCCTCTCCTGGATGAGCTCGAGGCAATGAAGGATGCTCCAAACGAGACAATAATATCCCGGCTGAGTGCCGATCCTACTCCTTTGACGTTGGCCACTTACGATACCGTATCCAAAACAATGAAAGGCGAGAAGTTGCTTGTAGAAGCATTGGATGCCATTGCAGCCAAAGCCCGGGATGGGAAGGACGCTCGTGGGGAGGTCCTTCGTGCCTTAATTGAGGAAGGGAAGAAGGACCTAGGGGAATTCATACCCCCCTTGTAACTTATCTGTTGTAAACACTTGTTATTATATTCGTCCGTGTATGTACACGGCTAAGACATTTTTGTAGTAACTTGTCTTTTTATTTAGAAGTCCGTGATGACCACGGCCATTTTTTTATATATATTGGAAACTTGTGTATTTTGACTTGTGTTTAAATATTGTAGCACAATACTGCATGATATACCACGTCTTACACACAAAGAAAGAAAATACATACAAGTCTATAATTTACTAGACATGCGACGTGCGTCTTTGCTATGCGGAGCACCGTGTGGCTACGGCATATGAGACTTACCCCAACGTCTTGTGAGTAAGGTGTCTAGTAAGGACACATGATCCGTGCGGCTGGGTTTGCATCCCTCTTACGCGGCAAGTTGAATTAGTAGGTTCACTTAATCCTCTTACCCCACCTGGAGACGTATAGTACATGTACAGTAATTTTGGAAGAATGCATATGAATAAAACATAACATATTATAATATAAGTAAAATTCATACGACTAACAAAAAATCTAAAAAATGATTTGCACGAAACAGGCCGTGGAGCTAGCTAGGCACCCCGGCATTTTATTAGAACGTTTACACTTTTGTTTGAACAATAATGACAAGTCCTAAAAAACAAGAAAAGAATCTAAACAAACATAATAAAAACAAAACAGATAAAACCGCATGGTTCTTTATTAAGACCGCATATAGCGAAGTACCCATGCGGAAGCCGTAGCTTTCAGAGATAGCACCTTTTGAGATTGGAAATATTCCATGTGCGCTCTAGGTCGCGGCCATCCATGTCACGTAGCTTGTACGCGCCTCGTCCCAAGGCTTCAGTAACTTCATATGGTCCTTCCCACTTAGGGCCCAGCTTTCCTGTGTTCTCCGCTCGACTTGCTTCTTTAACACGATAGACGTAGTCTCCCGGTCGGAAAGAAACACCTTTGACCTTGGCGTCGTAATGAGCCTTCATCTTAGCCTTGGACTTAGCTTCATTGATGGCTGCTATTTCCCTTTTTTCTTCCAACAGATCCAGGTTGATTCGCAGCTGTTCATCGTTCGTGACGACATTAACCTCCGCCGTGCGGATGGTAGGCATTCTTATTTCTGCTGGTATAACAGCTTCAGTCCCGTAAGCCAATGCAAATGGAGTATCTCAGTTGGCTGTTTTGATCATAGTTCTATGCGCCCATATCACATGTGATAACTCATCGACCCATTTACCACTTCGTTCATCCAGACGCGCCTTGATGCCATTCCCCAAGCTTCTATTAGCTCGTTCGACAAGGCCGTTTGTCTGCGGATGCTTAACAGATGCGAAGCGACGCTTGATGTTCAATGATGCACACCAATCTTTGAACGGGTTGTCCGTGAACTGCTTGCCGTTATCCGAGATGATTTCTCCTGGTAAACCAAAACGGCATACAATATGTTCCCAAACAAACTTCTTAACTTGTTTGCCTGTGATAGACTTGACTGCCTTGGCCTCTATCCATCGTGTGAAGTAGTCCATTGCAACAATCAAGAATTTAACTCCCCCCGCAGCTACATGAAATGGTCCTACAATGTCAATTCCCCACTTATAGAATGGCCATGGGGACGTGATAGGTGTAAGCTCCTGCTGCGGGTGTCGCGGTACTGGCCTATGCACTTGGCAATCACTACACTTACGAATCATGTCGCGCGCGTCTCTGTGCATGGTGGGCCAATAATATCCTGTTCGTAAGGCTCTGGCTACCACGGATCGTGGACTTGCATGCATGCCTCACAATCCTTCGTGTATGTCACTGATTACGTAAGCGGCCTGACTTGGTCCAACACACCGCAACCACGGCTGCAAGAAGGAGCGTTTGTAAAGGATGCCCTCTCGCAGTTCAAAATGCTGCGCCTTCCTTCTTACGCGTCGTGCTGCTTTTTCCTCGTCTAGAAGGGTCTCACTAGTCAGATAGTTGATAATTGGGGTCATCCATGTAGGTCCATCCTCTTCAACTATAGCAGCAACCTCCCCTTCCGTTATAGATTTCTCCTTGAGTATTTCCACCAAGACTTGTTTAGATAAGTGAGCGAAGCTTGTGGATGCGATCTTGCTAAGAGCGTCCGCCTTTTTATTCTCGCCCCTTGGTACCTGCTTGATGGAAAACTTACTGAAAGTCGCGATTAGCGACTTGACTTTTTCCAAGTACCTGACCATGTTGTCCTCCTTAGCCACATACCCACCTAGGATATGGTTCGCTACAAGACGTGAGTCCACGTAGGCCTCAAGGTTGCGGACTCCCATTCTAGCGGCGATTTTTAAACCCGCAATTAATGCTTCATACTCCGCTTCGTTATTGGTGGCCGTGAACTCAAAACGGAGGGCTTACGTGAATTCCATTCCTTCTGGATTTGTGAGGATGAGACCTGCTCCGGACCCGTCCGTACACGAAGATCCATCCGTGAATAACACCCATGGTTCTGTTGGGATTTCGTCTTGCTTGATGATTGGCCCTTCCTCATCCGGTTTTTCGATCAGGAAATCTGCCAAGATCTGGCCTTTAACAGCCGTCCTTGGCCTGTAAGATATATTGTGCTCCCCCAATAGGATGCTCCACTTCTTTAGCCTCCCTTCCACATCTGGTCTAGAAATAACCTGCTTGATTGGCTGATCCGTAATGACTACAATTGGGTGCGCCTGAAAGTACCGGCGCAACCGCTTTGTAGCAAACACTAGTGCTAACACCAATTTTTCCATGGAGGAATAATTCAGCTCCGGCCCTTGTAGTGTTCTACTTATAAAGTAGACCGGAGTTTGTACTGTATCTCTATCCGTCATAAGTACCGCGCTTATTGCGCCATGAGTAGCTGAGAGATACATAATGAGTTCCTCCTTTGGCCGGGGAGCTACTAGCATAGGGAGGGATGCAAGATGCCGCTTGAGTTGGCCGAAGGCTTCCTCGGCTTCCTTCGTCCACCGGAAGTCTCCCTTTCTAATGCACTTCTTGAGTGTCTTAAAAAGGGGTGATGACTTCTCTGCGGATTTAGATAGGAACCTATTCAGTCCGGCTAGCTTCCCATTTAAGGATTGCACCTCCTTCCGTGTCTGTGGGGACGGTAGTTGTATCACTGCGTCCGTCTTCTCTGGGCAAGGTTTGATTCCGTTTGGATCAATCAAATATCCGAGGAACATCCCCTCAGTTGCTCTAAACGTACATTTCTTTAGATTTAACTTCATGTTAATCCTTCTCAGAGTGTCGAATGTCTCTTGGAAATCTCGGAGGAGTGCCTCCTCCGTGTGACTTTTTATCACCAAGTCATCAACATAGACTTCCAAGTTGCGGCCTATCTGTGATTCAAAAGCTTTGTCCACCAACCGCTGATATGTAGCACCGGCGTTCTTCAGTCCAAACGGCATTTTCGTATAGCAATACACGCCCTGGCTCGTATGGAATGCCGTTTTTTCTGCATCCTCCTCCGCCATCTGGATTTGATGATACCCTTTATACGCGTCCAAAAAGCATTTGAAAGGATACCCACATAGGGACTCCACCTTCCAGTCGATTTCCGGTAACGGGTAACAGTCCTGTGGGCAAGCCTTGTTAAGATCCGTAAAATCCACACACATGCGCCAACTTCCGTCATGCTTCTTGACCATGACCGGATTGGACAACCACTCGTGGTAGTATACCTCGCGCATGATGCCTGCATCCACTAGTTTCCGTACTTCCTCTAATATTACTTGGTTGCGCTCAGGCGCCTGGCCGCGCTTCTTTTGCTTGATGGGTTGGTACCCTTGGCGGATCTGTAGCTTATGCTCTGCTATCGCACGTGGCACACCTGTCCTATGCTTTGGCTCCCATGCGAATATGTCTAGGTTTGCACTTAAAAGAGAGCACATGGCCCTTTTGCCGCTATCCGAGAGTGCCCCTCCTATGGATACCTCCTGTTCTGGATAGTCAGGGTGAATGGCCACCTTCCAATTGGGAGGTGGTGATCCATCTTTGGGTGGAACAGGTGGAGCCGGTGTTGTCACGGTGTGACACTCGGATGCCGGTACGATTGTGTTGTAAATGGTAACAATTCCCCCTTCCACGGGGAATTTGATCATCCCGTGCGCCGTAGAGGGTACCGCCTGTATAGCCAAAATGCCTGGTCTGCCTATGATTCCATTGTACGGAGAGTGTGAGCGTATCACCATGAAGTTCATCCACACCGTAGTGGAATGTTCCTCATTCCCAATGGTCACAAGCAAACGTAATTGCCCTATCGGCCAGATAGTGTCTCCGCTAAAGCCAGTAAGCGGTGACGTGGCCGGTACTAATTGGCTTCTTATTTCTGGGCATAACTGCACGAAACAGTGTTCATATAGTACCTCTGCTGACGATCCTCCATCCACATACATGCGACGAACATTATGTGTTCCAATGCTTATCTCAATAGTGAGAGGTGCATCAATCACATTGCTTGCTGTGATGGGAGGGAATGAGATTTCCCTGCCGCGTGAAAATTTTTGGCCAACTTTCTGCCTCGTGCGGTGCTGTCTGGATTGAATCATGTATATGGTCGAAGGTTTGTCCTTTTAGGGATCCTTCTTATCATGTTTCTTGTTATTGTATTTTCCATCCTTCCAATCCTTAACTAGGTGCTTGAGTTTGCCTGATTTGATCAGCGACTCAATATGCTTCTTGAGCTGGATGCACTCCTCCGTGCCGTGACCTTTGTCATTATGGAACTCGCAGAAGCGACTTCCTTGCCGACGTTCCGGCGGAGTGGTCATTGGGGGAGGCCTTGGGAAGTTCGCCCCTTCTGTCAGCAAGATCTCAGGGTAGGACATCTTTAGGGGGGTGAACTTATCGTCCTGCCGTCCTCCTTTGCTTTGGCTCTTATAGTCTGAGCCCTTGTTATTGTTCTGATTGCCTTGACCGCCCGATTGCCTCCGGGACTGATCATTTGACCGGTACCCATTTCCTCGGGATGGGTAGGCCGCGGCAACAGCTGTTTCTCCTTCTATGAAATTTCTGACTCTTTCCATGAGGTCATCATATCTCATGGACGCTTGTCATTGAGGCGCCTGATCAGTTCTCTGTCTGTTATGGCGTGCATGTAGTCAGAGATTTTCAGGAGCTCCGACATGGTTCTTGTGCGCGTGCACTCATCATTGAAGCGTTCAGTGAAGGCTTCAGTTGACTCCCCCGGTCGTTGCTTGACAGTTGCCAACGAGACCGGATCCCTATTATACTTCTTGCTTTGAGTATAATTGTTCTCAAACGCAGTGCGTAGTTCTGTGAAACTATCAATGCTCCATGGAGGGAGTGCCTCGAACCAGTCACGGGCGTTTCCGATCAAGGTCGAATTGAACATTTGGCACCATATAGGCATGGGCCATCGCTCAATTTTAGCCTGCGTATCAAATATTTTAAGGTGATCCACCGGATCACCGGACCCGTCATAAGTCTTGATACACGCCGGCATGCGACGTTTAGTGTCCTCAGAATAGTTCCGTATGCGGAGGGTGAACGGGTCTTTCCTGGGATCCGCCCATGGCCGAGTGAGCCTAGGGTCATCCCATGGTTCACACCAGGGACGTGAAAGATCCTCCCCCTCCGTATCTCGATAGTAAGGGCCACCATAATACTCATCGTTGTTTGGTGGTGGTGGAGGGGTGCGCCTAGGCCGGCGACGCTTAGGTGGATGGTCATCTGAATCCTCTCCGGACGGATCCGGGGACGGAGGTGGTGCCCCATCCTTTGAATAAAGACCACTTTTTTGGGATGAACCAGGAGCTTTTTTCCCAGAGTTCATCCTGTCCCACACACTCGGGCGACGTGTGGTTCTGGCTAGCTCTCGATCTGGTCGCTCGGGTGAGCCATCCGACCTTTCTCCTTCTCGGGGCTGCATTATTTCCTGCATGAGGCGATCTCCTATGCGCTCAAACACATTCCGGGGTTGAGGGGTTTCCTCAAAGGTACCCTGTTCCGGAGGCCGAGCTCTCCTTTTCCTCTGATTTTGGGAGGAGGTGATTGGTCCGGTGTCACCAAAGTTGAGTCTGGATTGGAGGTTCCTCCCCAGATTCAACCTTGATGCGATCCCCGGGACGATCCGTTCGAAGTTCTGCGTAAGAACTCGAGTAAGATCCTCCTCACTGAGTGGTAGGACTTCCACTTCTTCCTCCGTCGAGGGTCTACGCGATTCCTTGTTAGGAGGGTTTGGCGCACTCCCTGGATCAGGGTTGTCCAGGGTTGAAGTAGGTGGGGGTGTCATGGAGATCGTGCTCGTCACCCCCAAGGGTTGAAAACTGCTACGGTTACCCGGCCCGCCTGCGAGGCGGCTAGGTGATTGGTTGGGGATGAGAATCCCTTCCCCTTGGGACTTCCGATTCCCGGGATTCGCATTCCTGGGATTGGCTTGCTGGTGCCCCTTCGTCATTGGAGATTCAGAATGAGATTTTGTTCTAGCTTAGTGTAATGGGTCCCACGGATGGCGCCAACTTGTTGATGCAAAAGTTGGTTGATCCTTGCTAGACCCGAGTTAGGCTTAATTTGGGTTGGCTGGGCTCCGGCTCCTGCACCAAGTGAATCGTTTGGTTGGGATCCTGCACACTAAACAGCACGCGTTAGAATTACCGTGGGAATGTTTCCCACGATTAGACTCCAGCGTGAGAGTAAGTAATCGATTTAGGGTTTATGTGAGTTTAGAGTACAAGTCGTAATACCTTTGTGGAACCCTTGAGGGTTCCTTTTATAGGCAGTGGAACCCTAGTGGGCTGCCACTGATACTTTAGCCCCAAGGAAAGGATAACTATCAGATTTAGAATGATTGTTATCTTCTAATTTTGGTAGTGAATATCCTCTCCATTTGTGATGAAGATATTCCCAGACAGAATATGATTCTGTCTAATCTTATGTCGGTCGCACCGGGCCGTGGGCCTCACACATGTGCGGTTACTGTTCATCCAAGCCCATAAGCCTGAAGGACATTTATCCACCCATCTGTGATGGGCCGGATACGGGTAGTACCCGTGGGCCGGGTTCATGACCCGGTTGGGGACTATACGTCATCAATGATGGTGGAAACTCCGTTGAGACAAGTGACAAGATGATTCAGATGGTTCAGAATTTAGAAGAAGAGATGATGAGACTTAAGAGAGAATTACTAGAAACAAAAACGGAACTAGAGGCTGCAGAGACTAAGAATCATGTCCTAGAAGATAGAATTAATTCTATACTAGGAGCGCGTGAACAAGTAAGGCAGGGATACTCACAAATTTCTGGTTCAATAGAAGAACACCTCACGTTTAATGCGACAGAGCGAAAGTCTTTAATTGACAAACTAAACAAGAAATGTGAGGAAACCTCTGACCTAAAAATTCAGCTCATAGACAAAAACATGGTTTTGGCCGAGTTAAAGGAGACACTTCTTCTCACCCGACAAGAAGTTGTTAATAACTTAGCTACAAACTCTGCACCGTCCTCTAGTGCTCCAACAACCAAGTCAGTAGTGCTTTATAAGAACCCGCTCCATAAGAAAAACCCGGTTACCTACGATGATTATATGAGGAATGCAACTAAGCATGTAGATCTTGTTAGGGATATGTTAGATGATTTGTATGCGTTAGATCCCTCAAGCAGTTACTACTATTCAACTCATGAATATATTAAGCGTGTTCAATATTGCTTAGCATATTTGCAATACATAGGAAAACCGGGTTCTGCACTACTCACTAATCGACCCATTGCTGTAACTCCATTCAATAAGACCCCAGGAGCAAAACCTTCATTGGCACCATCAACTAAGGCACCTTTAAAATCTGTAACTAATGTTCCCTTGGCTTCTACAGGAGTAACTGTGTCCACTAAGGCTAAAGGATCTCGAGGAAAGAAAGATAGGATCAAGCCTTCCACTAATAGGACTGAGAAGAAGAAAGTAGAAGTGCACCCTAGGAACGTTATTTCAGTTTTAAATAAAAAGAATCATGTAGCTAAGACAAAAGGTCCTCTTTATGAGTGGAAACCTAAGCAAAATGTGAATTCTAATGCGAAATGTTGGAATTGTAAAGAATGCTTGTCTCCTCAGCGTCATGATTTATGCCTTATTGATCACGTGAATGAAATGCATGCTATTAACTTAGAAGAACAATTAGAATCCGATACATCGTCTGTGTTTGGTAAAATATGACTGGAGACCGCTCGATGCTCAAAAATTTCGTCAGCAAGTTTCTAGGAACGGTAAAATTCGGCAACGACCATATTGCAAAGATTATGGGTTATGGTGAATACCAAATTGGGAATGTCATGATTTCAAGGGTTTACTATGTGGAGGGACTTGGTCACAATCTATTCTCAGTAGGACAATTCTGCGATTCTAACCTTGAAGTGGCCTTTCGACAACATACTTGCTTCATTCGCGATCTCGCAGGAAATGATTTGTTAAAGGGTTCTCGAGGGGATAATCTCTATACTTTGTCTATTCAAAACATGATGACCGCCTCTCCTGTTTGCTTACTCTCCAAAGCATCTAAGACCAAGTCATGGTTGTGGCATCTTCGGTTATCTCATCTTAACTTTGATGCTATTAACCATTTGGCTAGAAACGAACTTGTTCGTGGTCTTCCAAAACTTAAGTTCGACAAGGATCATTTATGTTCCGCGTATTCATTGGGGAAAAGCACCAAGAAATCTTACAAACCTAAAGCAGAAGACACCAACCAAGAACCACTGTATCTTTTGCACATGGATCTTTGCGGGCCAATGCGTACAGCTAGTGTGAGTGGTAGAAAATACATCCTCGTTATAGTGGATGATTTCTCAAGGTTTACATGGGTAAAGTTTTTAGCATCCAAGGATCAAGCACCAGAGTATATCATTACTTTCTTAAAGATGATCCAAGTACGTCGTAATGCTACTGTTCGCCGAATTCGGACTGATAACGGCACTGAGTTCGTTAATCAGACTCTTCGAAATTATTATGAAAAGGTTGGTATTCTCATGAAACATCTGTGGCTCGCACTCCACAACAAAATGGTGTCGTTGAAAGACGTAACCGTACACTGATGGAAGCTGCTCAAACTATGTTGATTTATGCAAATGCTCCCTTATTCTTATGGGCAGAAGCAGTGGCAACCGTATGTTATACCCAAAACCGCTCCATCATTCGCAAACGTCATGGTAAAACTCCATATGAGCTTCTTCATGGACACAAACCCGATATTTCCTATCTTCATGTGTTTGGTGCACTTTGCTATCCAAATACAAATAGTGAGAATCTGGGAAAACTTCAACCGAAGGCTGATATTGGAATTTTCATTGGATACTCGCTTGCAAAGAAAGCTTACCGGATTTATAACCGTCGTCTTGGCAAGATTGTAGAAACTTTGGATGTCGATTTTGATGAGCTGACAGCGATGGCTTCTGAGCAACACAGCTCTGAACCCGCGTTACACGAGATGGGAACCGGTACAATCAGTTCCGGCTTAATTCCCAACAACCCTACTTCTCCATCATTCATACCACCAACAAGGTCCGAGTGGGATAAGTTATTTCAACCTATGTTTGATGAATTCTTTGATCCACAGAGTAATGATTCTCTAGCACCTGTCGCAGTAGCTCCAATTCCTGTAGTTGCTGCTCAAGATAATGGGAATCTATCAGAGGCATCTACTGTAACTCTTGAACAAGATGCACCATCCCCCACCAATTCTCAAACAACACCCGAATCATCACCCCACTCGTTCCTAATGATGTTGAAGAGGATCTATATGATCACGATCTGGAATATGCTCACTTACAAGAGCTTCCCTTCTTTGGTTCACATATACCTGATGACCCTACCGGTGCGTCTACCTCAGAGGAAGCTCCTGCAATCGTTCACTCCCGACCACCACGGATTGAAACTCACAACACTAAATGGACAAAGGATCACCCAATCCGCAATATTATTGGTGACATCGATCGACCAGTCTTAACACGCCATCAACTTCAAGAACATGCATTATATTGCTATTTTGATGCATTTCTTTCAGACACTGAACCTAAAAACTGGCAACAAGCCATGACCAAATCATCATGGATTGAAGCCATGCAAGAGGAACTTAATGAATTCCAACGTCTTGAAGTGTGGGAATTAGTTCCGTTACCCAGCAACGTTGAAATCTTGACACTGTTGTGGGTATACAAGGTTAAGCTCGATGAGTTAGGTAGTGTGCTGAAAAACAAAGCTAGATTGGTCGCTAGAGGTTACAAACAAGCTTTGGGTATCGATTTTGAAGAATCCTTTGCTCCTGTTGCACGATTGGAGGCAATTAGACTATTCCTTGCTTATGCTGCTCACATGAATATGATCGTCTACCAAATGGATGTTAAGACGGCATTTCTCAATGGTGAATTAAGGGAAGATGTCTATGTAAGCCAGCCGAATGGATTCGTCAATTCAGAGTATCCTAATCATGTGTACAAGCTCAAGAAGGCTCTTTACGGGTTGAAACAAGCTCCACGCGCGTGGTATGATCTCTTATCGTCGTATCTCATCTCCAAAGGCTTCTCCAAAGGCAAAGTGGACCCCACATTATTCATTCTCAAGGAGGACAACGACATGATACTGGTACAAATTTATGTTGATGATATAATATTTGCTGCTACTAATCAACGTTTGTCTGACCGTTTTGAGAAAATTATGTCCACACGCTTTAAGATGTCGATGATGGGAAAATTTTCATTTTTCTTAGGGTTGCAAATTTCTCAGAATCCCAGAGGCATCTTTATTAATCAATCCAAATTTGCTCTTGAATCCTTGAAGAAATATCACTTTGAAAACTGTGACCCCGTGGATACTCCAATGGTGGAGAGATCCAAGTTAGATGAAGATAAGGAAGGGATAGCTGTCGATCCTAAACTTTACCATGGAATGATCGGCACCCTTCTCTATCTGACTGCTAGCAGGCCTGATTTGCAATTTGCTATAGGCATGTGTGCCCGGTATCAGGCTCGGCCTACCGAAAAGCACTTACATGTTGTGAAAATGATCTTTCGGTATCAAAAAGGAACACTTCATCGTGGTCTGTGGTATCCGAAGGATTCTTCTATTGCAATAATTTCATATGCAGATGCAGATTATGTCGGGTGTCAAGATACCAGACGTAGCACTTCTGGCGGTGTGCAACTTCTTGGAGATCGACTTGTTAGTTGGGCATCAAAAAGGCAGAAAAGCGCTACGATATCAAGTACTGAGGCTGAATACATTGCTATGTCCGGTTGTTGTGCTCAAGTTCTTTGGATGAGGTCACAATTGACTGACTACGGTCTTGGATTCAACAAAATTCCGATGTACTGTGATAACAAAAGTGCAATCGCTCTATGCTGCAACTACGTTCAACACTCTCGAGCAAAGCACATTGACATCCGCTACCACTTCATCAAGGAGCAAGTGGAAAATGGAGTGATCGAACTATACTTCGTCAACACTGAGTATCAGCTGGCAGATATATTCACAAAGGCCTTAGATCGAGGACGCATCGAGTTTTTGATCGAAAAGCTAGGCATGAAATCATTTTCACCAGCAACACTTAAGGAGTTGGTAGAAGAATCTGAAGAATAGTACTGGTAAAACTATTCTCAAGTATCCTTTGATCGTGATCTTGTATATTATCGTATATATATAAACCACAAAAAGAAAAATACAAAAAATATAAAACCAAGAAAAACCATAAAAAATATAAAACCAAGAAAAACCATAAAAAATATAAAACCAAGAAAAACCATAAAAATTATAAAACCAAGAAAACCCAAAAATATTTTTCTTTTCAAATCGGGCATGTCTTTTAGTACGGTAATATTTACGGCCTTAGAAATGTCGATCAAAATTGACACGACGCCATAAATAGAATCCGTATAAAAGTTGTACATTTTTAAAACATGCCCATTATGGCTTGTAGTTATTTCTGACTGCAACCCGTTTTTCTCATTAAAGTCACGTATTTCTTTTGAAAACGTTGGCTCACAACGGGAATTAAGTTTCTCGGGCAAGGTTTACTTTAAAACCTTGTAAGGGGCCAAGTTTACGTTATAACTTGGTCTAACACAAATTTGTGTACGTATTAGTGCACTTATTTTGTCTAAATAAGAGAAATCTTATTGCCACCAGAATCGTTCTATAAAATCACTTAACCGGCAAAAGTCCTCATTAATAATTGTGTCCTTAAAATCATTGACTACAGCTCTTTAAATAGAAAACGGGTCAGGGATTTAGGGGGAGCAATATTAACTCTTCGTGGAAATAATTTTGGTCGTTAAAAAGGATTGTAAGAAAATATTAGCTATTCTTCATCATCAGCTATATTATGTGTGCTTTGTGCGATATAGAATCTCATGCATAGGTCCTTAAAATTTTTGGCATTAAGTATTGGTGGTCGTGTTTGTAAGCGGGTTTAGTGTCATTAAGTTAACTTATTTAACTTTAACTAACTTTCTAAAAACAGGGGTACCATTATTGCACTTTTTGCAAAATAGTGGGTGTTTGACCAATTTTGACCAAATCAAAACCACACCCCCCCCTCTTTCCCCGTCACTACTGGAAACACACAAGAAACAAACCAATCCGCCATTGATAAAAGCTTAGAAACACCATCTTTTGTGCCTACTGTTTGAATCTGTCCTAGGTATAACTTTGTCCATCTATGCTTCTGATTTTACATGTTTATATAATCTGTTTATCTCATTAAACTTAAACAAGTATCTATTTGAATCTGAACCAATTTAGGGTTTATTGATTCTTGATAAAAACGAGTTTTTAGTGCTGGGATGTGTTCTTCTTGCCTAGATAAACATTGGATTTTAACAGGTTTGATTATAACATCGTCCTTGTCCCGAAAATTGCTCACTTTAGATTCACCTCGGTTCTATCACCAAGAATGCGATCATTGGCTGCGATCCATTCTCATCGCATTGATTGCGATGGCTTTACCCTTATCCATTCGCTGCGATGGTTCATAACGATGGGCCTATTGCGATGGTCCATTGCGATGGATCGTTGCGATGGTTCGTTACGATGGATCGTTGCGATGGTCCGTTACGATGGATCGTTGCGATGGTCCGTTGCAATGGTCCGTTGCGATGGATCGTTGCGATGGTCCGTTGCGATGGATCGTTGCGATGGTCTGTCAAGATGGATCGTTGCGATGGTCTGTCAAGATGGATCGTTGCGATGGGTCTGTTACGATGGCTCCAATGCGATGGGGTAGGATGCGATGGTAGGATGCGATGGGGTACGATACGATGGATAGGATACGATGGATAGGATACGATGGATTTGATACGATGGATAGGTTATGATAGTAGGATGCGATGGGGTAGGATACGATGGATAAGGATACGATGGATATGATGTGATGGGTTGGATACGATAAGTAGAGTGCGATGGCTGGGCACGATGGATAGAGTTAGATGGACTTAATACAATGAATTCACTACGATGGACCACATTTGCTAAGTGTTAAGATATCTGGACTTATTTTTGCCATGTCTTTGCCTTTTGTATCTCGTTATGTGATTCTGAATGTATGACCTTAGTCCATATGATCTATACTTGTCTTTGCTACTCAAACTTATGTGGTGAAAATTTGTTGTGATTTATATCCAATGCTTAGAATTTACATGTTTATGAGATATATATGTTTATATATGTACTGTGTTTGTATTTATCTATAAGCAGGAAAATGTCGATAACCGAAGAAGAACAAAAACAATTAGACCTTACCCTTGTGCCACTTAATGCTCGAATGCAACATGCACCAAATAATTTTCGTCTAAGAGACGATTTTGATCCTTCTTTGGCGGCATTCAAAATCGCAACAGATATCCTAGATTGTTCACCAATAAAGGACGCATTACGTGTCACTGCATCGGTTCCTGAAGTATACATGCATGAATTTTGGGAAACTGCCTCAATCACACAAGCAAAGCAATTGTCAAAGAAGATAATCTCCTTTACTATGAACAACAATGCCTTGACATTTGATCTGCGTCAGTTTAGGCAACTATTTAAGCTTCCAAAGCTTGCAAAAGGGGAACACTTTGTGCCTGATCCAGATGCAGAAGAACTACTTAGAGTAATCCGAGAGTTGAACTATGAGGGTGAAATTGGTTTTCTTTCTCAGTTTAACACATCACAAATTGGACAACCTTGGAAAGCAATTGTCATCACTTTAGTGAAGTGCCTTACATCCAAGATTCGCGGGTCAGATGCAATGCGACCCGCTCAGGCAGTTATCTTTTGGGGTCTCTACACCGGATCTAAAGTGGATTATGCTTTACAACTTTGGGAAGAATTTTGTCATCAATTCACAAGTTCCAAGAGAAAAGCGGTACATCTTCCATTTCCAAGGTTCACAAAACTCATCATCAATCACTTCATGAAGAGTGACCCAGATATTGATCATCGCGGGAACTTCTTCTATCATACTCAAGATGATGACGATGTGTTAGACACTATGACTGCGGATAATCAATTCACAAAATATAAACTCAGACCAGCTCAAGTGCCTGCAATCATGATGAATGACGGTATAAGGGAAAGTGATCACTACAGAGAGATGCTTAAAGATATTGATGCACAGTTTATACGAGCAAATGCAAGATCAACCTTCCACAATATTTGAAGATCCACACAACAGTGATATGGAAGTAGAAGATCTACATGTACCAGAACCAACGTTTGTTGAATCTTTAATCATTGATGACACGGTACAGGAGCAACTTTGCCTAACAAATGCAGCACCACAGCATTCTTTTGCCACTGCAACTGAAATGGAGATGACTCAATTCCTCAATAACCCTATCGATTTCTCGGCCTTTCTACGGTATTCTCATGGGAAATCGACAATGACTCCAGATTTGATCAAAATGGCAGCTGCAAACGTGGACTTCTTTGATACTTTGAAGATCAGCCATAATGAAGCAAAATATCATTTCAATGAGCTTACCAAAGCAATGAGAGCGACAACTACAGGAATTCAAACACCCGTATTGCAACCTCTTACACCAATGATCATTGCCGGTTCTACAACAATCCCAATAGAACACTTTGTGTCTCACGACCTTGAATACCTAGAGAATGGAGCAAACAAATATGCCACGTCACTCACCATGGTTAAGGCAATTAACTTGGAGAATGTTCCATGGATAGAGGATAAAGTACCTGGAACCATATGGAGAAAGAAAGTGCTCCGATTCTATGACACTTATGCAGCACTTGGTATTTCTCACTGGAATGCGAAGAAAAAACTTGCCTACAACCATTTCCACCGTCCTAAGAGAGGTTCTCCCATTGTATCAACACACAGGATCAAAAGTATTCTAAGAGCAACCACTCAGACGGTCTTCGGTTATGATTACTTGAACGTAATCCTCTTCAAACGTACTGATGAGAAAGAGTACCGAGTTGATGAAAGTGATCTTCAGTACCTTCAACTTAAAGACATCGAAGATCTCCTGCTGCTATTGGCTCAAGAAAAAGTTGACCACTTATCACCGGATATTGTCATTGCCTTGAGTTCCAACTTTCGCCAATATGCTAGGAAAATCGTCATTCAGAACCGGGTGGAAGACTTTCAACTTGGTGTAGAAAGTTATCAGAAGAACCTAAACCTGGAACGTCCCCATACGACCCCACTCGGCAATTTCCATAAGAACAAAAAGGTATACATGGGGACAACCACACCGGAAGCAGGCATCTTCTACCCAAATGAGACTGGCACCATGCAGTATATGCGATTCTCTGAAATGCACAAATTCAGCGATGGCACGCTTAAGCAAGTTCGAGATGATCTGACGGTTCTCAATGCCAAACAACCGCTTCCAGCAGTCACCTACACCTGGACAAGCCAGTGCATCAGGGGATCAAAGTACGCAATCAAGAAGATTGAAGAACTTCTCAGGAAGCGCCGGTTGCTACGAAGCATAGAACGATTCGTCGGTGGACGACCATATGGAGCTCACCATCGGTTCACGGAACGAACCAAGTAATTTTGGTTCGTCTCATTACAGGTCAACTCCATATGTACATTATTGTGAATATGTTATCTTTTTACTTTATCAGCTTTTTGTGGCTTGTTGTAGTGTAAAAGTATGATATTTTTCAAGAATTTCTCTCGAGATTCTAAATCTTTCAAACAAATCATACTCAAGCACTACAACTTACCCTCATTAATTTGAGGGGGAGCATTAATATGTTCTTTGGCCAACATCTAATTTCATTTTATTACCCAAAGACCGGTTAATCCATTAATATCCAAAATATTGATGGTTAACATTTTGGAAAGGGGAGAAAATGGGATTAAGGAGACTTTATGATACTTGGCTAAAACAATGAAAAAGACTTAAAAGATAAACCAACTCAACATGTGTAATGCAAAAGTTAAGGGGGAGCGTTTTTGATGATCAAAACACTTAAGGCACAAAATCTTTGATTTTAATATCACAAGTGCTTTAAGTGATTTTCAAGGATTTTTCATGGTGACTATATCAACCCAAAACACACTTAACTCACGACGAATGTGGTGACAAAAGGGTGGTAGGTATAGGTATTAGTCCAATGATTCATCAGAACCGATGCAATCTTCCCAAGGACAACTCCCTAGATAGAACTAGAAGTCCTAGGAAAGATGGAGAATGAATGTGAACGTAGCTGAATGCCGACCAAGTACTTAAGCTAGCACTAGAAAAATCACAACAAGGTGCTAGTTATGACGTATTGGTAAGAATTGAAGGGGTTGAAGAATGAAAAAGAATTGTAAAGATAAAGGGTGTAAAGAAAGAAGCCCTCCTTACAACTTTAGGCAGAAACCGGGTCAATACATATGCTATTGAGATCATTAGTTAATGATTCTCGATATTGAAGAAAGCTATCATGGACCCAGTGATGCAATGCACAACCCTCCCCAGCTAACTCAAATATCTCTCAAAAGGTATTTGTTTTAATCACACGGAGTTCAACACGTTATCTATTGGTTTATTCACTCCGAATAGACTGATATTGAAAAGGTGGCACTCCTTTCCGGCCATCGATCACTAAATCAAAACGCACTATCGAGTCTAGAGCCACGAGATCATCAAAAGTCTCATTAGGACACTTTCCATTTATTCCTTGCTTCTTCACACACTGTGAAAAGTAAGAGATCTTTTATGAGTCCTACGCAGTATTCTTGCAATATTTCCAGAACATCCGAGTGATACGCAAGTATTACAGTGAAGATGGAAATCCTGCTTGAGCCAACATCAAACAAGCTCATGGTAGGTGACACGTGTGGTTCTTTACGAACTAATCTTGTGACAACTGGAAAGAAACAGTAGTTTAATTCTTAATTGAACTTAAACTTGTTCCAGGCCTCTACGCATTATCGTATGATCTTGCCAGAACACTCAGAGTGACACTCTTTAGTGTTCACAGTGACGAGTGGAAATCCTTCTAGTGTTAACATCAAACAGCACTTGGTAGGTAACAAGCAAGATTCAATTTGAATCAAGTTTGTGACAACTGGAAAGCAACGATGGTGAATATCTTAATAGAAATTCACTTGTTCCAGGTTTCATGAATTGATGGCTTTAATCATAAGGATTTTTAATCCAAATGATTCACTCTTTATGTTCGCAGTCAGCTTTGGACAGTCGAATAAAGAGAACGGGTTTACCCGCGAAATCCTGTCAGGAAGTTACTTAATTGAAACTATCCGTCACGGGTACGATATCTAATATCGTCCAACGGTCTTCACCGACCGGAGGTAAAATGCTACCGAATTAGAATAAAATGTCAAAGCCATTTTATTCGTGTCGTTGCTGTGTACCTGTTAAAGACGGTGGCGTTGTTGTGTACCTGTTGAAGACGGTGGCGTTGCTGTGTACCAGTTGAAGACGGTGGCGTTGCGGTGTACCTGTTGAAGACGTCCTCACATGCTTATTCCTTTAGCATCAAGTACTCCTGAAAATTCAAGAAAGTATGACCTAAAAGTCTTCCGCTGTATCGACTCTGAAACTTTCAAGAATTCAACAAAGGATAAGTGTGTGGGACATGAAGTCACAACGAGAACCTCACAAGAAAAATAAAGGTTGCACGTGAAAGGCCAAAAGAACATGTTCCAAGCAAAAAGGCTGATATCATTCAACACATATTCACAAAAGAAAAGAAAAAGAAAGAAAAGAAGACTACGATCTCAAGAACAAGATCTAACATGCTAGATTAGGACTTTGTAAATTTGGAGTGACCTCCCTTTGGGGTAGATTGTTGGAAATACGTTTTACGCATTTAGAAAGTCTCGGTCACTCCAACAATGTAGTTATAGGCTCGTAGTTAAGTTTAGTTTCATTTATTAAATAGCCCGACCCATGAGCATGTTCATGGGCCGGAAGCCCAAGTCCATTAAGGACTTGGGGTATTTAAACCTCTTTCCACCATGGAAAGAGGTGTTGGTTGTTTATTTCTCACTTTACATAATACAAGTTTCTTTCACTTCTCTCTCTAACTTTCTCTCTCTAGAAAAACATCAACCCTCTTGATTCATAAAGATTATCATTGTTCTACAAGAAGATTTTAAATTATACCTTTATATTACTTATGTTTTTATAAATGTTCTAATTGTATTGTTTTAAATAAATTAAATTATAATTGCTTTGTAATATTTTTAAAAGGGTATAATTTTATTATATGAATAAAATTATTTTAGAAATTTTTTAATTTAGAAAACCTTATATTTTAACGAGTTACTTATTATAGCATTAAAATTAGCGTCAAAACACGTTCGTATCGTAATTATTAGTAGGTCGTTAATATGTTAGAAAGAATTATTATAAGTTCAGATTCATCAGTTAATATACGTACAAATTTTCAGAAATAAAATAAATAAATGAGAATCTAATAGGATCAGTAAATTAAATAAAGATCAGATAACTTATTCGTGTCTATTATTATTGTAGCTTCTATGAAGCCCGAGTAGTATTCGTTCAGTCTTCCATTCAGTCAGTTACTGGACTAGAGGTACGGATTTCCCGTCCTTTCAGTAAGGACTTCCTTATATGCATGATTAAGATTTCCCGTCTGCAGCCATATGTTTTCCCCAATTATATGTTATAAGTTTTATCAGAAATTAGTTTTATAATTAAGTCAAATTGCCTGAGTATTATATACAAGCATGACCAGTTAGTTGTACTAGTTACGGAGGTACCGTAACCATGACACTTGAGGCACCGTTGTCGTGACTCACATGCAGGAGAGTGATATCCTGCATCGTCCCACTCAGCTCAGCTTGGCCATTTAATCAGTATTATTAGTGGGGTGTATGGATGCATCCTAGGCTTATCAGTTTACAGTTATCAGGTGAATGTGGTGTGTACTCTACATCCTTCACATTGGAGATGATCCCTCCACCCAACACAGTATTTAGAGGTCACCCCTCTACAGTTATTTAGAGGTCACCCCTCTACAGCATGGCGAGGACACCCCTCTTTGTATTCATGTAGTAGTTGTACAGCACGTGAACTATATAAGCTCTTGGCAATTAAAATACAGTAAATGCATGTTATTCAGATTTAACAAATAACAGTTCAGCTTTATTATTTATAAATCAGATTTTACAAATTATATACAGATTTCCGCTGCAGCTTTACTTATCAGTCTTACAGCTTCAGTATTTTATCATCTGCTCATTTCAGTAATTTCTTATCATGCTTTATATCCGTTCACTGAGCGTTATGGTCAGCCGTAGTTCCTTTCATGTTCTAACGGCAGGTACACCAGGACGCTCTTAGGATTCTGAGAGCATGTGCATTTGGATGGAAGCTATCCAGACTTCTTACTTTATGCACTTCTTACATTATTCTGCTTATTTGGACATTGTTTAGTCCTTTCCTTTAGTATTTTACTTTTCATGTTTTGAGCTTATGAAAGGAATTACCGATGTTTGATTCCGGTAAATTCTTTATGGTCAGTTAATGTTTTAGGACATTAACTTATATGTTTTGATGACACGCCATAAATACACGTAATGCTCCACTTATCTAAGTGGGGTGTTACAATTCTACTTTTCTCTCCAACCTCTCTCTAGTTTCTCTCTCTAAGATCTTCATCTCTCTCTCTCTTTAGATCATTCCATCAATAGTATAATACAAAGATTACGATAAACAAATAATAAGCTAAAGTATTTTTAAAAAGTTGAGACCTTACGAGCACATGTGTCCAGGAAACACATTCCTTTTAATAGTTTTGAATTAGCTTATCTAGTTTTAGAACACTATTGATAAAAGTGTCCAAAAAGGATAAAACATTTGAAACGAGTTAGAAATGGTGTATCAGATGTTGCTAGTGGTAACCGATGAAGTCCCAATTTGGTGTTCTAATGTTTACGTAGTGTTTGGTATGTTTTAATGAACGCATGGATGGAAAGATTATTTTAATGTAATGAATATTTTTTATTTGTTTAAAATTATCGAACATGATGATTTATTACACCGAATTACTCATTACATTAAAACCATTACTTAAAAGGCCCCTACTTTATTTCCATTATTTCTTGTAATTGAAGTACTTTATATAAAATTTCATTATTAATTAACCATATTAAATAAAATTCATATCATCAATGGGTATTTTAATCTTTTTATTATTGATTCTATTACGTCTTATTATACAAAGTATGATGAATAACTTTTAGGTGGTGGGTTATATTTATTGTAGACCATATAACAAACGTTCACCACACTTCTAATCTTACCTTGGCCGAATTCTACAAGAGTAAACTTAACTACTAAAGCTAGCGGTTCAAAGTCAAAGAGCAAAAGAAAAGACAATAGGGACCATTAAGCTTCTAGTAGCAAGAAGAATGGGAATTGATTTGCACCAAACTGAAAATTGATTGGGATACACTAATTACGTGCATTAGATACTTGTATAATGTTGACTTTATGTTTTAGCTGTTTGTACATTTGAGTATGCAAATAAATAGTTGAAGTGTGTGAATTGTCTCTCAAATAAATAGTCACCATGCATGATGATGAAATGGTTGCATATACAATCACAAGTACAAATGCTTTGTTTTATATCACAACTATTTGATTGATTTTTAAATGGTTTTCATGTTGGTTATATACATACGCAACAACCAATGAATTCACGATGATTGTTGTGACAAAAGGGTGGTAAGTTAGGTATAAGTCCTATAACCATAAAACCTATCAAATACATATAATATATACACAATACATATATATAACCTTCAATACGTACAAGAATTATTATAAAATGACAACTGAACTTTCACGCAGTTCATTTCTAAATTCATTACATTTCATTTCCAACTTGTACCATGATTTACACATCATGTACTTCATTTCATTCATTCTCAGTCACCAAATCACTTATAATAACACATAAAAACACATTATTCACACAATCTAACACATAAATAGAGCTCAACGAGTGACAGCTGACTCATCAAAACCCAAGTTGTCACAAAGATCCATTGACAAAAAATTTGTTGCCTCCTCTCTAAATGTTTAGATTATGCAATGGAATTCATGTCTACCGAGTAAGGTAAAAAAAATAATATGTAGGGTTGTTTTGGATCGGCTTCCCATCTCAAGAACTTAATCGATCGAGATGTTCTTGTTGATTCATTCAGATTATGTCATCTATGCAAAGAGGAACATGAAAATAGAGATCACATCTTTTTTAATTGTCAAAAGAGTGTTAACTTTTGGGGAAAAAAATTAGTTCGTGGGGCATTCCGTTTCTTGGTATAACTGTTTAAATCAGGTCCTCCCTCTCATGACCTTTCCTTCGATCTCAGACTTTTGCAGACACGTAGAATGATTTTTAGAGGCGTTTATTGAGTCACTCTCTGGCTAATCTGGAAGTGGAGGAATGCGGCTTATCTCTCCCCCGTCTAAGCATACTCTTCTTTGGATATCTAGTAGATTTATAAAGGTTCGTACTATACCATCATACTTATTCAAATGTATCGACTTTAAACACTTACTAATTTATCGAGTGACGTTAACAATGAACTTCCAAATTTGTTTCGTCTTTATCAATATGGTGACTTGTTAATGACATGTTGGCACGGTATTATCCACGTACTTATTTTGCCCATTAATATTGTAAAGTTAATTAGTTAAATTAAGGGTAAAAGTTATACAATACCATCGTACTTATTTAAATATATCGAATTTAAACACTTACTAATTATGGGGGGTATATTAGTAGTCCACGGTGGATTTTACTAGTGAGATGGATTATTAAGTTAAGTTAATTGATGGCGTGGCAATGTATCCAGTAATATGCGTAATATTTAAAAATAAACAAATTCATTGGTAAAGCCACAAAATAAATTAGTAAGTGTTTAAAGTTGATATATTTGAATAAGTACAATGGTATTATATATCTTTTACCCTAATGAGGTGAGATCCATATAGAATCCTACCCAATTAAAGAAGAAAGGAACCAATCTTGTCCATCAAATTTATTATCATCCAACGATCAAGATTGACTTTACAAACCATATTTAAACACTAAAATCTATAACAAAAACACACACATTGGATCCACTTTCTCTCTCTACAAAAATCTTCTCTCCCTATCTAAAAAAATACAAGTTCTATATAACAACCACCTCACCGGAAAATTAAAAATCCGACCACCACCCCTGACCACCACCCCGACCACCACCACCATCCATGAGATCTACCCCGACGTCCGCTTCTCTCTGTGCTATCTACCCCGACCTCGAATTTCTCTCTCTACCACCAGATCCACCCCCGACCGTCACCCCCGAACACGAGCACCAGATCCACGTCGTCGGGAAATAGCAACTTCGCCGGAAACGGATGAGACAACGATAGATGATGTTATGGTTGTGGTTACCCAGCTTGTTTTGAATGAAAGAAGATTTCATGGATGAAGGTGAAGGTGTCATGGTAGAAGATGAAGAAGACATAGTAGTACATAACTTTTTAAAATCATTTCTGATTTGTTACTAAGTGAAAATTACATGTGATTCACTTTAATCACATAAAATTTGTCTATGTAGTTGTTTCTATTTTAATAAGAGAAAATTACATATGACTCACTTGAATTACATGTAACTTTTATGAAATTACGTGGTGATTTGTCTATGTATTTGTTTCTATTTTAGTAAGTAAAAAATACATGTGATTTGGCTATATACGTGAGTATTAATTACATGTCATTTAAGTGAATCACATGTAATTTGTTATGAGATTGTGTTTGTTTGTTAATATCATCGAATCACATGAAATTCATGTAAAATTACATGTGATTCAAACAAAATCACATGTAATTTAGATGCCAATTTTTTATATCTTTTACATGAATAACACTTTTATATATTGACAGAATTACATGTGATTCAAACTAAATCACATGTGATTCATCTAAAGTGGTTTTTTAGAAGTTAAGGTTTGAAATGCTTGAATCACGTGTAATTCAAGCAGAATTACATGTAATTCGTGTGTGAATCACATGTGATTGACAAATAATACGATAATGTTGATTGTCAGCAACGAGGAT
This sequence comes from Glebionis coronaria, assembly GCA_025667525.1. Taxonomy (NCBI): domain Eukaryota; kingdom Viridiplantae; phylum Streptophyta; class Magnoliopsida; order Asterales; family Asteraceae; genus Glebionis; species Glebionis coronaria. The sequence goes on from CM046880.1 coordinate 1,182,313, forward strand.
CAAACAACACAAGGCAATTCACTGTTACTATGTAGTTAATACCAAGAGAATTACATGTAATTTAAATAAAATCACATATGATTCATCTAAAGTGGGTTTGTTAAAAGAAGAAGGTAAGGTTTAAAATGCTTTAATTACGTGTAATTCAAGCATAATTACATGTAATTCAAGCAGAATTACATGTAATTTGTGTGTCGCAAGATTGACAGATAGAAATACGATAATGCTGATTGTCAGCAACGAGGATCAACCAACGTTAGGCGATTTACTATCACTATGCATTTAATGCCAACAAAATTACATGTGATTCAAGCAAAATTACATGTGATTCAAGCAAAATCACATGTAATTCAGAAGCCAATTCGTTTTATATATTTTATAAGAATGATATATTTATATATTGACACAATTACACGTGATTAAAAATATCACTTGTGATTTATCTAAAGTGGTTTGTTAGAAGAAGGTAAGGTTTAAAATTCTTTAATTACGTGTAATTCAAGCATAATTACATGTAATTCAAGCATAATTACATGTAATTCAAGCATAATTACATGTAATTCAAGCAGAATTACATGTAATTTGTGTGTCGCGTGATTGACAGATAGAAATACGATAATGCTGATTGTCAGCAACGAGGATCAACCAACGCTAGGCGATTTACTATCACTAGGCAGTTAATGCCGACAAAATTACATGTGATTCAAGCAAAATTACATGTGATTCAAGCAAAATCACATGTAATTTAGAAGCTAATTTGTTTTATATATCTTGCATGAATGACAATACAACTTTTTTATTTTTTTTATTTCTTATAATTTATTATACTTCTATGTGCCATAAAGTAAAAATGCATACATTTTTAAGTATTTTACTTTATTGCCTAAAAAGTAATTTACTTTTTTTAAAAATGAATAAACTAAATTTAATCTAACAAAGTGTATTTACTTATTTTGAGATGGTCCCATGCTATTGATTTGTTGCTATCAAAGACTGTTTTTAAAAACCAAAAATAATATTTGAATGATTATGAAATGTAAAACACGTGTATCATCTCATTGTTTTGTGTGCTATACTTTATTATCATCTTTCACATCTACTTTATTTACCATTTTTGTATGTCATCTCCAACACACTTCACCTACTTCACCCAATTTCAACTACATAAGCCATGAACATGAAATATCCAAAAGCACATCAAGATTTTGCTTTTCGGATCTAGTTATCAAAAAAAGTCAAGTCATCCTGATAAACGACGATCCCAGTCCTTCAAACCAATAAAAGAATTAATAATATTGTTATTGGAACTAAGAGCTAAAGCTCTATGCTTTAAAGAAGCTTCAGTGATGATGGGTTTTTATTTTTCGACGAAGACTTTAATGGCGACGGTGGTGGTGAGGAAGGAAAAGGAGGTGGTGGTGGTGGAGCGATGTAGATGTCGGATCCACGATGTTGGATTGTCGACGCATGATTGTTATGTTTTCGGCGATAGTTATTATTTTCCGGCGAGTGTTTTGTTTTCCGGTGGTGGAATTATTGGTCAAGTGTGTGTGTGTGTGTTTTTTAGCGAAACTATGATAAAAAGTTGCAGGTGAAAAAAAAATCAAGTGAGTAAAATATCTTTGCTTGTCTAACCTCCATCGCTCGATCACTTTTGTATCAACGGTCAAGATGGTTTCTTTTCTACTTTTTTGAGTGAACGTTCCTTACTGATCTTTTGTCTATATTTGTCATTCGGTAAAAATAGTGTATCAATATTATTAATATTTGTTAAATATTTATATTTTTCATCTACAAACATTAACTTTATATTAATTCATACTCCTATTTTTTCCTTAGCAAGAAATTGAATGAATGATATCCGTTCCTAAAATAGAAGAGAACTTTGGTATTCACAATAACTTTCATCCAACTATTTCTCAATATTTACTTGTACAAAACTATATCATTAGTTTTATCTATATTACATATAAAGCATTAGGCCTTTTAATAATTAGAATACTTGAAAATTCATATTATACAACAATAAAAACATATATCTACAAAAATATACATATGTTGTCTACCTAAAATGATAATATATATAGTTTTAAAACCGAATCGTGCCAACGGGTTCAAACCGAAACCAGAGTCACCATGTGTTCGGCTAGCCAGTTACATAAATTTACCCGAAATTCAAATTGTCGCTTTTCGATATGTCGTTGTAAGAAAAACATAAAATTAAAATTAAGTTCGCCGAAAATTATGTTAGAAACCCGCCACCGCAACGCGCGAGTACCATGGTAGTTTTAATTATTTAGGAAGGAAACCCTGAATCAAAATAAACTCACTAATTCTGTAAAAAAAGAATCTCCCATCAAAATTAAATGGTTGAATCTTGAATATGTTATTTCTTGCTAAATTACTTGTACAAAAATAATATCAATGATTTATTTGAATTGTTTAGAAAGGAAACTCCCAATCAAAATTAAATGGTCATCAAAATAAAACAGTAACTCTTTAAGAAGGAAATAGTTTGACCTTCCTTTATGCGGGAAACTAAAAGCCCAAAACCCTACAAATATGACATACATTTTTATTCAGAGCCAAACAAACCATCCCTTCTCTGGCATTCGAGAAATGGAATCATTGTCAGGCGAAGACACCACAACAACAACCGTGTTCGTCGACACGAATCTCGACACTCATTTTGCCACAACTGTCTCCGATTCTATTACTGTCTATGATTTGAAAAGTATTTTTCTTCCTAACTCTCACCATTACATTCATTTTACTACTCCTTTTTATTTATTTATTTATGTTTGTCTTCTAGATAATCATCATGCAATATCATATGAAGTTAATTAATATGGCTTATGTATGTTAGTTTTAGGGACCGAGCCAGGAAAATATATGATTGGGTACACAATTTTTTTAACCGTAACATATAAGAGTTAAAATTTATTTTTTTATGTATCTAAATATAGTAACTAAATAAGATTTGAAACACATTTCAATTGACCGGGTGCATTTCTATTAATAAAGTTTCCCAAAATTAACAATAAATCGAAAAAAATTGTGTCTTGGGCACCTCTAGCTGCCTTCCTGGTTATATTGTTGGTGTACTATCTCACATCAACATAACTTTCGTTCATATATTTTGTGTGTTAGATAATAAAATTGATTAGCGTTTTCGTTAAAAGACTTTTTACCAGGTCGAGTGGAGTTCAGAAGTATTGAGTTGGATATCTTGATTACTCTTAACTGACTTGAGCTCCAAATTAACGGTTCATATAATCAATTTTATCAGCTAGATAAAAAGTAGTTTAGATTGAATGTGTATAGTGTTTGCTTTTGTATGCATTTTTATCAAATATATAAAGTATTTCTAATGATCGATTTTTAACAATTGCCTTATATATATGACTATTGAACATTAATATGGCGTATGTATGCAATATTCTTATCTGGCCTGTTCAATCTGTTTATGGGGCTTATGGTGTTATTGAAACACAATAAGCTGATTTCAGTAGCTTAACAACTTATGCCTTAACACAAGCTGTTTTTTGATGTCAATGTGGGGGATCTATTGTAAAACAGACATCTAGTGAAATATTTAACAACTATACCAACTTTCTATAACACTTTTTCACAAAAAATCTAAATGTGTCAAACGAGTCGACAATTGAGGGTCAAAGTAATAGCATAGGTAATATAATGTTTTTTCGTGACCGCCGGTAACCAAATTCTCCGTAAAATCAATACCTGAATTTTAATCGGACCCTATAAGTCTGGGTTTGGGTCAAACCAACAGGATAAGCATTTTACACCTGATTGAACTTACCCTGCTTAGCCTTATCAGTTCGGGTTACATGGTAAAACTGACTTGTAAAATAGCTGGAAAATAAAAAAAATTTGAAGAAAAAAGTACACGTTATAGATGCTTTTATTATACGAATTTGTAGTGATGGAACACTTTCATCTATCTTGTGTGGATAAAAAGGACTACCATGTTTTATTAAGAAAGTAATTTGTTTTCATTATGCAGGGAAAGTTGTATTGGATCATCATCAGTGCTTTCCTGGTATCGGAGTTATTAAAGTAGATGGTTTGAAGGTATATTTTTATTTAGGTTTGGTTAAGCACTGTTAGTCTTTTTTTTCTTTATCCTTAAACTTTTCATTATGTGGCAGGTAAAACGCAAAGGACAGTTTTATCACTTGTCTGACTGGACGATTCTAAAGAGTGTGTTACCTGCCAATAAGAACTGTTGGTTTATCTCTGTAGATGCTTCTTGCTTAGAGAATCATGTGGATCAACATACAATAACAGATGATGTTACTATGCAAGAGGTGGAAAGATTGAAACCAACAGAGGTCATGGAATCAGAAGAGGCTGTGATAAATGAGGAAAAGGTTTTGTCTCAATCTGAAAAGAAAGAAAGCCAAGATGATAGTCGTGAGGAGGACATTGTGACAAACAATAGTGCCATTCAACCTCAGAAATTAGTTTCAGAAAATGAAAACAAAAAAGTTCCTACCGATGTGGTAAATGATCCAAATATTTCAAATGTTGACCAATTTAAAACTTCAAAAAAGGTAAGTAAGGTTGACGCTCCCAGAACCAATAAATCAACCGAAGCTAATAAAGCACAGAAACCGACTCTGGGCGAGGCTATTGTTAAAACCATGCAAAAAAGCACACCCGTTGTGAACAGGTTGCAGCGTGTAAGGGGTTCTTCTTATGATAATACTTCATTAGGAAAGCCATCATCGTCAGGGGACAGTGCTTACAGCGTTGACTCAAGAAGAAATGGTAACTGATCGAACTCGTCTAATTATTGTAAACTTATATATCAACGCTTCTAATGATAATTCTAATTTTTCTCAGGATCTCGTGTTGTTGAAAGAAAGGAAGTTGTTGGAGTGGACGGCGTAAACTCAGAGTAAGTTACATTATATACAAGCTTCACTTTTTGTTTTGCTTTTGTAGATTATTTTTGTACGCAACTGATTTGTGCTACTATAACAGTATATACAATCAAAACAATGTCGACTGATTTAATTTTTGCTTACTTTATCATCAAAACATAGTGTATATAGAAAAGTATAATTTTTATCAATATATGAAGCTAGCACTTTTCATAAATATTTATTTACTGCATAACTTGTGACAGGAACAAGTCCAAGAACATGTCAGTGACTGGCCTTCTACGAAGTAAACCTAGATTCAAGAAAGCCAAGGTCAGTGCATCACAAGAGCTGGATGATACAGAAAGCGAGACCGTTGAGTTTGTTCCTGAGAGTCCACCTATGTCTAAGGGATAAGCTTCTGGGTAGTTTGCAAAAATAAATGACTCGGTTTATGTCCAGGGACCATAATTTACGACTGTATGCTCTTTTGGTAATATACAGGGCATGTTTTTTTTGCCCTTTTTTTACATTCGACTTCAGTTTTTTAATTATTAAGATTAGACGATTACTCGCGAATAGCAGCGGAATTGCCTAATCACATATAATTAATGATATCCTAATTGATTTGGTGGTCGAACTCGTGACCCAAAAATTTCCTAGCGATAGTTAACGATATTCTAATTGACCCGTTGGTCAAACCGGTGACTCGATCGGGTTAACCCGATGATCGAACCTGTGACTCGAAAAGATTGACCCGATGGTCGAACCCGTTACCCGGTGACTCAATCGGGTTGGTCCGATGGTCGAAAACGTGACTCGATAACTTGACCGGGTTGACCCGTTGGTCGAACCCGTGACCCGGTAACTTATGCAATTTTTGTGATTTTTCATTTATGTTTTGTTACAGTTTAGTTAAAATGATGTTTTTACAAGAGCTTGTAAGATGTATAAATTACAAAAGATGGCATTTATGTGTTGTCATTGTCAATGAATAGTAACAAGTCACCTTGATCACTTTAGGCAGGCAAGTTGATGGAGGACCAAAATAAACTAAAACAATGTTCTAATTAGAATTGCAATTAACCTTTTACAATGTGTTTGTAAACAAATCAGATCCAATCTCGATGGTAGCAAAACAAAAAAGTAGCATACGTGACTAGAAGTGGGTAAACCGTTTTTTTTTTTGTTAAATTTGAATTGGTTTTTAAATCGGTTAATTTTGGGTCATATGTTCAACAAAGCGGTTTTACTTGAAACCGGTTTGTGTTTACCTTTTACTTTTTAAATATTTTTGGTTCGATTTTAACGGCTTTTTAAACTGATCTCGACTATTTTATTAAACATGTTACGAACCGTTAGATTGATATGAAAATAACCGACTTTTAAAATTGATATATTGTTTCTTTTCAAATCAGATCATAAACCGATTTTTGTCCCGCCCATGTATGATCATTTATCTTGTTCATTTTAAAATTCAATTTAGCCTTGTCAAACTTTATAATAATATATTAACTTTAAATCTAATATTTAATATACACATTCATCCAAAATCTATCATATTTTCTTCCATTCTATCCCAAATTTAAATCCTACTCTATCATATTTTCTTCCATTCTATCCCTAAGAAATTTAGATTTGGGTTAACTGAAATATTTAAAAATCAGGTTTCGCTTGGTTCGAGATTTTTAAAATTTTAAAATTCTAAATTATATTAAATTAAAAGTTTTAAGAATTAAAAACTTTGGAATTTAAAATGTCAACGCATGTTTGGTTGGAAGAAATTCATAATATTTAGAAATTCTAATTTTGGGTCAAACCAATTAACACGAATAAATATTTTTAATTTAAACTTTCTATTTAAACGAGTAAAAATCGAGTTTTCACTTTTTATATAAATTTCATAATATTATTATATAAATTTTATAAAAATTATTTATACATTTTATTTAAAATTTATATAAGTTATATAAAAAATTTATAAAAATATTATAAAAATTAATATAATTTTATAAAAAAATTATATAAATTTTATTTTTTTATTTATACGAGAAAAAATCGAATAAATATTTTTTATAAATTTTCTTAAAAATTTTAAAATTTCAATTAAAATGAGTAAATTTTGAATTTTTCATTTTTATATAAATTGAATAAATAAATTATTAAAATTTATAATTTTTAAATAAATTTTGCTTTTTCTATTTAAACGAGTCAAATCCAACAAAAGTTTTTTATAAATTTTTTTAAAATTTATAAAGTTTCTATTTAAAGATTAAAATTCAAAATTTTCACCTTTTATATAAATTTAAGAAACGTTCATATAAATTATATATATTTTTTATATACATTTTCTTTTTTCTTTTTAAGGAGTCGAAACGGAATATACATCTTTTACATAAACTTTATAAAATATATACATTTTTTATTTAAACAAGTAAAAACCCAAAAAAACCCACTAGAAAAAAAGTTTATGAAAAAATTATTATTCAAGTGAATGAAAGTTCTTCACTTTTGGAAGGAATTTAATCTATCTTCTTTGACAATTCGAGAAATTCTTAATTCTTTTGTTTGACACATAAAGGAAATTAAAATATAAATGCTATGATCCTTCAACCAAACGACCCTTTAATAATTTCCTTCATGATTAAGAAATAAATTATCCTTTCCATCTCGCTTCAAAGAAAATAAAAAAGAAAATTGAAAACATGTAGTTGTTTTATGTTTTGTAGCCCACATTAAAAGAATACACATCATTCTCTAGGGTACGTCACATCAAAAAACTCTCACACTAGCCACGTTAGTGTCATATCAGTTTTCTCCCTCCTGCCTTTCATCTTCACTCTCACTCACACTTTACTCTTATTAGTCACACCAAAAAACACCCTCACACTAAAATAACACTTTTAATAATTAAAATAAAAACCTTAAAGATTACATAAAAATATAGAAACATTACATAAAAACATAGAAATTTAAAAAACATTACATAAAAACATAAAAACATTACGATAAACGATAAATAACTACAGATTAGTTTGTTCCCGGATCCGATCCAATAGCTCCGAATAGAAAAAGCCAACCGGAATTGCGCTTGTTCAACTTCTTTGGTCCTATTGTGCTTGTTCAGCTTCTTCGGCCCTAACTTTCTCCTCCCACTCCATTTGCGCCCTAGCTTCTTCCTCCAATGTTTCTCTCAATACCTGTTCATCTAGGTATAGTTGATGTAGCTCAATGTCAGTAAGTAAGCCATTTGAGTTGTTTAGAATTGGATATGATGGATTGGGATAAACATATAAGCGTCGGTGTTGTTGTGATGAAGAACTGATATGAGTCCATTTGAGTTGTTTACAATTGGATATGATGGACTGGGAGAAACATATAAGCGTCAGTGTTGTTGTGATGAAGAACTGATATGAGTTTGGGACGGAATTTCTTCATTTTTGTAGGGAGTGATGTTTATTCAACCATTAAGTATTATTTTGAATTTGAGTTTCCATTTTTTCCGTCTTTCTAAACAAGGCTCTTTGCATGTTAAAATCCTTATCAGATTCTTTTTGTTAGAAACGTGTCGATTAAAACACGTTTCTGTGGGGAAATATCACGTCATTTCTCATATGATGTGTGCAGTTTCGTTTTAGCTTCAGGAGCCGCATCGAATTCGTAGGCTAACGTCGTAAGAGCAAACAGACGACGTTGTTGTTCATTGATTTGTTTCTGAACCATAGTTTTGATCTCGTCGACGGTGTGTGGAATGGAGCACACCATAAAAATTTTGAAGTTGTGTTTGAAAAGTAGGTGTATGTGAAAATATTGAAAGTGAAGGGGGTATTTTTTGTTGTGCAAAAATTAATTTGTTTTGAAATGTAGTTATAGGGGGTGTAGAAACTAGAATGGGGGGTGGTTGAATAATTTTTAAATTTACTTGTTAAATATGGATTTTCAAAAATCCTTTTCAAAAACTTAGACTTAAGCAAATATGTGAAATCTTCTTATACGCAATATGTACAAGTAATAGTGCAACTAACTAATAATCACAAGTATATGCAAGTAAAGAATAATGAATGTAAAGAGATAAGGAAAAGAAAGATCAAACCAAACACAAGGATTTATAGTGGTTCGACAACAAAGCTCACTCCTCGTTACTACTCCACTCCTCGAGTACTCCTTACTCAAGAGTTCACTAATCAACAAGTTCCTTATGATGGAGAAAACCGTACACGTCGCTTATCCAATTTCTGACGCTAAGCTAAAAGTCGAGCCCTAATCTTAGATAGGACCAATCTACACCAATATATATTGTATTAACCACACAATATACACAATTTCCAAATAGACAAAACTACTTGGATCTTCACAGCAACAACACAAGAATGAAAAATAAATGTTTGATCTTCAATGGATATTTGAGGTAGACACAACACTTCTAGGATGAAATTGTTCTGCTCTTTTCACTTGAGAGAAAGAAATGAAAGGAGAAAGATTCACTTCTAAACAAGTAGTAATCAACCAAATAATCAAGGATTTGAGTGATTTAAAAAGTTGGTTTGAATCTGGAAATTTATGTGCAAAGAGGTGTGGAGAAAATCTGAGAATGATCCACTATTTATACGACAAAGCTTCAACGGCTCTCTCTAGGCGCGGTTCCTTAAAGGTGCGCGCAGTTCCTTATCAATAAGGAAACGCATAGCCATTTGAGGAACCGCCAGAGTAGACTCCGCTCCCTTTTGTCTTTTAGTGGTGCAGTCACATCTCGTGGAATATTTATCCCCAAGGGATATTCCTAAACCATATGGAATATGTCATTTTCAAATTTTCAAATTTTTAAATTTATAATTTAATAAAACATTATCGGAGTTCCTGTGATCATGTGGCAATGTTAGTATCGTGTCACACAGCGTTTTAACACCGAAAAGTTTAAAGAGGGACCAATTATTATTGCCAGAGTAGTTGGTGTTGTTACGGTAGTTGTCACTACCGTCTCGCCTGTCAGCTCCATGACGGTCATTATTCTGACCGTGATTCCTGTAACTACTCTGTTGAGTGGCCGGCTGGTACCTGTATCCACTCTGATGCCTGAAAGATATAGGTGATTGGTGCATGATATATAAATAAGAAAGTAAAGACATTAAATGAGATGGTAACGCCTGATGGATGAAGTATACCTCTTGTCTAGTCGCTTCGATCCATCGTACTCATCTCTGTCCTATAGGATCTCCAAGCTTCCAGCAGCATCAACAACTTGAGCAACATCGGTAAATGGAATACACATGAGATGATCGAAAGTCGACTTGCGAAGACCCCAACGAAAATTCTTCGCCTGCTCCTCTGCAGTACCAGGAGCCTGCCTAAGCAAACCATCTAATCGGAGAGAAATACTGCATGAAGTCAGTATTAGTCTCATTCGCCTTATGGCGGATGGAATGATACTCCCTCTTCAAATGCTCTTACGCGGCTCGAGGGAAAAAATGAAGAAAGGACAGCTCCTTGAATTGTGTCCAAGTCACAGTGATGATCCACGTCTCTCCTCTTTTGGCCTACTTATAGGCCTTCCACCAAGCCAAAGTATCACCCATACACCGCCAACCTTGCCTTGTATCAATCATCACAGCCCATAACATCAAACATCTTTTCCATGTGGGAGATCCAGTTCTCCGTGTTTGCAGGAACTGTCGCCTTTTCGAAAGAACGGGGCTTTTGCTTATTAAAGCGTTCATTATGTAGAGGAATGTAACACCCCATTTTGGAAATGGAAATATCACAGCAATTATGGCGTGTCATCAAAGCATACAAGGAAAAATGTCTAAACATTACTTGACCATAAAAGGAAAATACCGGAATCAAACATCGGTAGTCCAAAAGTAAAGCTCATCACACACAAACATAGTATAATAAAGGAAAGGACTAAACAATGTCCAAAGCATAAGTATCATAAGAAAGGAAATGCATAATGTAAAGAAGGCTAGACAGCTTCCAGTCCATATGCACGTACTCTTAGTGTCTACGAGCGTCCCTGAGTACCTGCCGTTTTGGGAACATAGAAAAGGAAAACGGCTGAGCAATACGCTCAGTGAACGGATGTACAATAAAGCATGAATAGGATAAGCATATAACAGTGGAAGAAACTAAGTCCCGAGTAACCTGGTTAAGTCTTGATAAAACTGGTTTAATAGTTTGAAAGTCTTATGTTTATCTTATAAAAACTGTTTGTCATATTTTACCATTACGCAATATAGGTCATGAAAATCCACCGTGCATGAATACTTGGAGGGGTGACCTCATCATGAAAATTAGAGGGGCTACCTCTAATTTAATATACTGGTTTTTGGGTAGGAGGGATCAGCTCCTTGTGAAGGATGCAAGGCACACACCACATTCACCATGAAATCCTGAATAAAAACATGTAACTAGGATGCACCCATACGCCTCACATGATAAATATAAATAAATGGCCAAAAGCTGAAGGGACGCCACGAGCAATCACTCCGTCGTGGTGAAGTCATAACATCAGTGCCTCTAATGTTATGGTTATGGTACCTGCATAACTAGGTGAAACTGGTCATGCATGTATATGGCTATAGGTAATCTTAATTAAACATAAGCAATCAAACACGTAACTTATACTACGGGAAAACAGTTGGCTGCATACGGGGAATCCTAATAAGGAAAGAATGTCCATACTGAAAGGACGGGAATCCGTACCTTATGTCCAGTGAACGAAGAAGACGAACTGAGAGGAATCCTACTTCCGAATCACTAGTGCTACATAAATACATACATGAATAAGTATCTGCTTACTAAATACGTAGCTGGTTTTATGTCATGTCTTAGCTTATTTTATGTGTTCTTACCATGTTTTACTGTTTTAAAGCCTTAAACTATGTTTATCTTACATTCTGTTTAATCTGATTAAGTATTTCTGGTATTTAATGTATTATTATACTTATTGTGTAATAATAAGTAACTTTCCAAAAATAGCAGGTTTCCTAAAATAGAAAGTTTACAAAAATAGAAGGTTTCCAAAAATAGAAAGTTTCCAAAAATAGAAAGTTTCCAAAAATAGATTTACTGCTTAAAATAGATAGGTTTCTAAAAATAGAAAGTTTCCATAAATAGATTAGCTGCCTTAATTAAATAAGTTTCCATAAATAGATTAGCTGCCTGAAATAAATAAGTTTCTAAAAATAGAAGGTTTCCATAAATAGATTAGCTGCCTTAATTAAATAAGCTAAGTATATATGCCTAAGTGTTTTCATGATTATTTTCTAAGTCATAAGATATAATGTATAGTTTAATAATTATTTCATGTAATTAAATTAAACTATAGGTTAAAATATTTAATTAAAGTATAACATGTTTTAATTAAATAAGTTAAATACTTAGGTTAAAATATGTATTATTATATATTAATAATATAACCTAAGTCATGTTAATTAATTAATTATATCTATGGTTTTAAAATAATTAATTAATTATAAGTCTTAAATATACAAATACTTAGGTTAATTAATTTTATGATTATTAATAATTAAATAACCTAAGTCATGTTATTAAATTAATCATGTCATTTTATTAATTTAATTTTTAACATAAGATCATAAACATAAAAAAACTAAACATACACCATGAACCGGATCTAAGCTAAAAACAATGAACCGGACATGAAATCGACACCGTACCCCGAACCAACTCGGGGTACCCCGTGTTTTACTGCTGCCGTGGGACCCACACGCACCAACCAAGACCGTATGGTCATGGTGGTGGTCGGCTTGGCCAAACCGAAACCCCTTCGGGTTCGGTGCAGCCTGCGGCCAAAACAAACACCCCTTAAAAACACACTTTTGATTTTATTTAACCCCAAATCATGTTAGATCCATGTTTAATTATTAGGTTTTTGTAAAAACATAACATGTTCTTGATTTATAAAAAGATTAAATCAAAATAAAAGGTTTAAAAAGGATTTACCGAATTCGTGGATCAAAAGGATGAAGAACAAACACGATCAATCACTAAAATTCCAAGATCCAAGATCACAAACCACCTCTTGTGGTGGTTGTAGGGTGGCAAAAGGAGACAAGGGAGGAGGGTTTTTAGGTTTTTCTAAAAATCTTCTGTAAAATTTATGAGTAGTGAAAATCCCCTTTTTCCCTTTTAGTAAATTTGACAAATGGGCTTGGCCTATTTACCCTTGTAGCCGCGGGTAGGGGCCCCACTTGGGGTACCCGTACCTTTTTCCTTGTCTCGTTGTTAAGTTAAACGTTTGTGATTATTTGTGTTCGTGTTTTAAGTGTTCTCGTTACGTAAATATCGTGATCTAATATATTTAATTACGCTCGTAATAAATATATATACGTAATTAATAATAGTTCGTGTTTTAATTACGTTCATGATTTCATGATCGCATGTTCGTGATTAATTATCGTCAAATAAATATTACGTGTTCGTGCGTAGTAAATACTTATCGTGTTCTAACACGTACGTAATACGTAAACTCCTAACACATAATCGTAATCATGCTATAATAGGAAAGTTTTAATCTAGTACGTACGATCCTAAAGGTACTATTCATGGTAAAAGCATGCGGGTTTTACAACTCTTCCCCCCTAAAAAGAATAATTCGTCCCCGAATTATAGATAGGTAAACTGGAAAAGAAGAACATACCCGAATTCAAAATATGAAATGAGGGTAAGAAGCTCGGATAGACTCCTCCGTTTCCCAAGTGGCTTCCCGCTCGGTATGATCCCTCCATAGAATTTTGACGAATGGAATCGTCTTCTTTCTCATGACTCGTTCTTGTCGGTCAAGAACTCGTTCGGGTTCTTCAATAAAAGTGAGATCTTCACGTATCTGTTCCAGTGGATACTGAACCATGTGAAGGGGATGATACTGGTACCCTCTGAGTAAGGACACATGAAACACATTGTGCACATGTGAAATCTGCGGAGGTAACGCCAATCGGTAAGATACTTCACCGACTCGTTCAATGATATCAAACGGTCTGATGAAACGAGGACTGAGCTTCCCTTTAATCCCGAAGCGTCTAACACCACGTACCAGCGAAACCTTAAGGAAGACGTGATCTCCTACGTTAAAGTGTATATCCCTACGATGCTTATCGGCGTAACTCTTCTGACGTGACCGTGCCTCCTGAATTTTCTGCCTAGCTACTGCGATCTTCTCATTGGTTATCTCTATGATTTCTGGTCCTTCAAGTGTTCGCTCACCAACCTGATCCCAGCAGATTGGGGTGCGACACTTCCTGCCATACAACATCTCAAATGGAGCACACTTGATACTTGCGTGCCAACTGTTGTTGTATGCAAACTCCACCAAACAGATGTAATCGTCCCAATCACCCGTCCATTCCAACGCACAAGACCTCAACATATCCTCTAATGTCTGAATGGTTCGCTCCGACTGTCTGTCCGTTTGAGGATGAAAAGCCGTGATAAGCTTAAGTTGTGTACCCCAAGCTTTCTGCAGACTTTTCCAAAAGCGCGAAGTGAAACGAGGATCTCTGTCTAAGACGATGCTGGATGGTGCACCGTGGAGTCTCATGATCTCTCTTCTGTACGTATCTGCGAGTTTACTTACCGGATCTTCCTTGCGGATCGGTAAGAAATGAGCTGATTTGGTAAGTCGATCAACGATAACCCAAATTGCATCGTGCTTCCTTTTGGTAGGCGGAAGACCGGTAACAAAATCCATGGTGATTTTGTCCCACTTCCACTCTGGGATATCTAACGGTTGAAGGAGACCGCCAGATCGCTGATGCTCGATCTTAACCTGCTGGCAGGTAAGACATTTTGAGACGTAAGTGGCCACATCCTGTTTCATACCACTCCACCAAAAGTACTGCTTGATGTCATGGTACATTTTAGTCGAACCAAGATGTATAGAGAATGGGGAGCTATGAGCTTCAGCTAACAAAGCTTCCCGGAGTTCTTGGTCATCAGGAACACAAAGTCTAGTGCCCTGCCATACGATACCATCTGCATCTACTATGAATTCTGTCTGCTTCTCCAAATTCTGTACTATCGCCCAGATTTCTCCGTCATCCTTCTGAGCTTCCTTGATCTTAGATAGTAACTCGGGTTCTACTCTAAGATTAGCCCAGTAACCGTGCTGTCCACGTACCATGTACTCGATGTCTAGTCGCTCCAAGTCTCTTATGATTTCCTCTTCGATTCTAATGCCGTTGATCATTCCGGACTTCCTGCTAAGAGCATCTGCTACTACATTTGCCTTTCCGGGATGATACTGTAGATTAATGTCATAATCCTTCAACAGCTCTAACCATCTCCTCTGCCTCATGTTCAATTCACGTTGAGTGAAGATATACTTCAAGCTCTTATGGTCCGTGAAAATGTCACATGATTCTCCATATAAGTAATGCCTCCATATCTCTAATGCAAACATGACTGCAGCAAGTTCCAGGTCGTGCGTGGGGTAATTCTCTTCATAAGGCTTAAGCTGCCGTGAAGCGTACGCGATCACTTTCCCATGTTGCATGAGAACACAACCAAGTCCCTTCCCCGATGCATCGCTGTAGATTTGAAATCCACCCGTACCAGATGGTAGAGTAAGAATAGGTGCAGATACTAGCTTCTGCTTCAGGTCTTCAAAGCTCTTCTCTCGATCTTCAGTCCAGACGAATTTCTCCCCTTTCCGCATCAGTTTGGTCAATGGTAGTGCTAGGCGGGAAAAGTTCTCCACGAACCTACGGTAATAGCCAGCTAAGCCTAAGAAACTGCGGACTTCCGTCGCTGATGTCGGCCTTGGCCACTTAGTAATGGCCTCAACCTTTGCTGGATCCATAGTGATTCCTTCTGCTACAATGTGACCTAAGAATGCCACCTTGTCTAACCAGAACTCACACTTGGAGAATTTAGCATACAGCTGCTTCTGGCGAAGAATCTGTAGTACTGTACGAAGATGGTCTTCGTGTTCCTCCTTTGACTTTGAGAAAATCAGGATGTCATCGATGAAGATAATGACGAACTTGTCCAGAAATTCATGGAAGATTCTGTTCATCAAATCCATGAACACTACTGGAGCATTTGTCAGACCAAATGGCATAACTACAAACTCGTAGTGGCCATAACGGGTACGAAAAGCAGTCTTAGCGATGTCCTGCTCCTTGACCCGTAGTTGATGGTAGCCTGACCTAAGATCAATCTTGGAGAAATGTTTGGCCCCTTGGAGTTGGTCAAACAGATCGTTGATGCGTGGCAGCAAATACCTATTCCGAATGGTAATCTTGTTGAGCTCGCGATAGTCTATGCAAAGACGCATACTGCCGTCCTTCTTCTTAACAAACAAGACCGGTGCGCCTCAGGGAGATGCGCTCGGTCGAATGAAACCTCGTTCAAGAAGTTCTTGCAGTTGATCCTTCAGCTCCTTCAGCTCTATGGGAGCCATGCGATAAGGAGCCTTGGAGATTGGTTCAGCTCCTGGAACTAGCTCTATACTGAATTCCACTTCTCGTGCAGGTGGTATGCCTGGAAGTTCTGCTGGAAAAACATCCTGGAATTCCGACACTATGGGTTGATCCTGAATTGATGGGGATTCAGCATCCATGTCGTGAACCGTAGCTAGATAACCCTCACAGCCATGTGACAGTAGTGCACGTGCTTGCAGGGCAGATATGATTTGTACAGACCGTCCGGGTATGAACCTATTATGAATGTACTCTGGTGCATTAACATCACTAAAGATAACTCGATATGAATGGCAGTCTATGGTAGCATGATGCTTGGATAGCCAATCCATGCCCAAAATCATGTCGAAGTCATTCATGTCCAGCGGAAGTGCGTCGACAGGTCGAACCTTATCATCAAATTCTATGGGAAGACTCTTGTATACATGGGTGATTAATAAAGAGTCCCTCAAAGGCGTGGAAATAGTAAGCCTATTTTCTAGTGGCACGGGAGGCATCCTAATGTTCTTAGCATAAGCAGTAGAAATAACCGAGTGAGTAGCATCCGTATCGAAAAGAACACATGCAGCTTGACCATACATATACAAGATTCCAGTGATGGTACCTGTAGACTTGTTGGCCTGGTCTCGAGATGTCGTGTAGACACGCCCGGTAGTAGGAGGCGGCTTGGTATCAGCATGTCCCGATGTACCCTCCATCTCGCCCTTACGGCAATCCTTCATAATATGGCCAGGGAGACCACACTTGAAGCACGCATCAGTATTACGACGACATGGTCCTGCGTGCCTACGGTGGCAAGTAGAGCAAAGAGGATGAGTGTATCCTCTAGCAGGTGCTCTGGCTGGCTGAGAACCTGATAAAACGTTCTACATAAGACATGATAGTTGGGTACAAAGGACAAAGCGGAAGATCGTAAGATTAAATACCAATGATAGCTGGACGGCTAGGCTGCGAACCTCTCTGGTTCTGGTCCCTACCGTTTCCATGGTTCCTGGTAAAGTTTGCTAAAGTGTCAGAATATGAGTTATAACATAAAATCATAAGGAATTGCGTAAGTATAGGACCTGCTGCTGTTGGAGTGCCCAGCGTTATTACGGTAATTATCACTACCGCCACGCATATCCGTAGCAGAACGGTCGTTAGTCTGACCATTTCCCTTGGGCTGATGAGGCTGCTGCTGAGTAGTCGGCTGAGACCGGTCCCCAGTTTTCTGCCTGGAAGATACATTTAAGAGATGAATAATTGACATATATGGAAAGTATACGGATTGGTCACCGCTTGAATACGAATGTTTACCTCTTGTCGGGTCTTTCAGCTTCCCCGAACTCATCTCTCTCCTGTAGCATCTCCAGTTTTCGTGCTGCATCGGCCACTTGTGCTACAGTGTTGAACGTAGCACACACCAGATTGTTTGCGACCGATGTACGAAGAGCCCATCTAAAGTGATGGGCCTGCTCTTCAAGAGTACCTGCTGCCGCACCAAGGAAACCAGCTAAGCGAAGAAAGCGCTGCATAAACTCGTTGCTATTCTCCCCAGCTCTCTGTCGGATCCCATGGTACTCCCTCTTGAGCTTGTCCTGCTCAGCCTTGGGAAAGAACTGCTCCATCACCCTGTCCTTGAACTGAGCCCAAGTCAAACCAGCAACCCACTCGTCACCACCTTCAGACTGCATCAATGCTAACCACCAATTGAGTACATCGCCTTCGAACCGATAGCATGCCAACCTCGCCTTGTATGCGGGGTCACAGCCCATAGCATTGAAAATCTTCTCGATGTGTGTCAACCAGCTTTCAGCATCGCTGGGGCTATCTGTCTTCTCAAAAGCTCGAGGGCGGAGCTTGTTGAATCTCTCCAGCCATACTGCTAATGTCACTGGAGGAGGAGGAGGAGGTGGCTGATTGTGCTGCTGATTGTTGGCCGCTTGAACTTCAGCCCTGATGTCATTCCTCAGTTGAGGAAGCAAAGCTTGCATGGCAGCCTGAATTGCAGCATTGAGCTGCTCCTGTTCGCGTGTGAGAACCATCTGACAGTATAACATAAAACATATGATTAAACAGATCAAAACATAAAATATATATATATATATATATATATATACATGAAAAACATTTATACTAAAATTTCACGAGAAAAATTTTATGCAAGAAAATTTTGTGTATGAATGCATGATGCAATTTTATGAAAACTTTTGTATGCTCGAGAGTGAACGCCTCTGGTCAGTTCACCCAAAACAAAAGACATAGCGAGGGGACGCCTATGGGTCGGTCCCAAATCTAAAAGTTTCGATAAAACACATGCGACTAAATAGGGCCAGTCCTGTACCAACCATTAATTAGTCAAAATCCCTGCAACAATGACATGTATATGTATGCTTAAAAATGATGAATGCATGAAAACAACTGTCAGTTCTAGGAAGACCGTAGTGACTACCCACTAATCACAGGTCATATTTGAGAGCCTACAGGTCGAAGCCTTAGCTCTGATACCATAATTGTAACACCCCATTTTGGAAATGGAAATATCACAGCAATTATGGCGTGTCATCAAATCATACAAGGAAAAATGTCTAAACATTACTTGACCATAAAAGGAAAATACCGGAATCAAACATCGGTAGTCCAAAAGTAAAGCTCATCACACACAAACATAGTATAAGAAAGGAAATGCATAATGTAAAGAAGGCTAGACAGCTTCCAGTCCATATGCACGTACTCTTAGTGTCTACGAGCGTCCCTGAGTACCTGCCGTTTTGGGAACATAGAAAAGGAAAACGGCTGAGCAATACGCTCAGTGCACGGATCTACAATAAAGCATGAATAGGATAAGCATATAACATATAACAGCGGAAGAAACTAAGTCCCGAGTAACCTGGTTAAGTCTTGATAAAACTGGTTTAATAGTTTGAAAGTCTTATGTTTATCTTATAAAAACTGTTTGTCATATTTTACCATTAGCCAATATAGGTCATGAAAATCCACCATGCATGAATACTTGGAGGGGTGACCTCATCATGCAAATTAGAGGGGCTGCCTCTAATTTAATATACTGGTTTTTGGGTAGGAAGGATCAGCTCCTTGTGAAGGATGCAAGGCACACACCACATTCACCATGAAATCCTGAATAAAAACATGTAAATAGGATGCACCCATACGCCCCACGTGATAAATATAAATAAATGGCCAAAAGCTGAAGGGACGCCACGAGCAATCACTCCGCCGTGGTGAAGTCATAACATCAGTGCCTCTAAGTTATGGTTATGGTACCTCCATAACTAGGTGAAACTGGTCATGCATGTATATGGCTATAGGTAATCTTAATTAAACATAAGCAATCAAACACGTAACTTATACTATGGGAAAACAGTTGGCTGCATACGGGGAATCCTAATAAGGAAAGAATGTCCATACTGAAAGGACAGGAATCCGTACCTTATGTCCAATGAACGAAGAAGACGAACTGAGAGGAATCCTACTTCTGAATCACTAGTGCTACATAAATACATACATGAATAAGTATCTGCTTACTAAATACGTAGCTGGTTTTATGTCATGTCTTAGCTTATTTTATGTGTTCTTACCATGTTTTACTGTTTTAAAGCCTTAAACTGTGTTTATCTTACATTCTGTTTAATCTGATTAAGTATTTCTGGTATTTCATGTATTATTATACTTACTGTGTAATAATAAGTAACTTTCCAAAATAGCAGGTTTCCTAAAATAGAAAGTTTCCAAACATAGAAAGTTTCCAAAAATAGAAAGTTACCAAAAATAGAAAGTTTTCAAAAATAGAAAGTTTCCAAAAACAGAAAGTTTCCAAAAATAGTAAGTTTCCAAAAATAGATTTACTACTTAAAATAGATAGGTTTCTAAAAATAGAAAGTTTCCATAAATAGATTAGCTGCCTTAATTAAATAAGTTTCCATAAATAGATTAGCTGCCTGAAATAAATAAGTTTCTAAAAATAGAAGGTTTCCATAAATAGATTAGCTGCCTTAATTAAATAAGCTAAGTATATATGCCTAAGTGTTTTCATGATTATTTTCTAAGTCATAAGATATAATGTATAGTTTAATAATTATTTCATGTAATTAAATTAAACTGTAGGTTAAAATATTTAATTAAAGTATAACATGTTTTAATTAAATAAGTTAAATACTTAGGTTAAAATATGTATTATTATATATTAATAATATAACCTAAGTCATGTTAATTAATTAATTATATCCATGGTTTTAAAATAATTAATTAATTATAAGTCTTAAATATACAAATACTTAGGTTAATTAATTTCATGATTATTAATAATTAAATAACCTAAGTCATGTTATTAAATTAATCATGTCATTTTATTAATTTAATTTTTAACATAAGATCATAAACATAAAAAAACTAAACATACACCATGAACCGGATCTAAGCTAAAAACAATGAACCGGACATGAAATCGACACCGTACCCCGAACCAACTCGGGGTACCCCGTGTTTTACTGCTGCCGTGGGACCCACACGCACCAACCAAGACCGTATGGTCTTGGTGGTGGTCGGCTTGGCCAAACCGAAACCCCTTCGGGTTCGGTGCAGCCTGCGACCAAAACAAACACCCCTTAAAAACACACTTTTGATTTTATTTAACCCCAAATCATGTTAGATCCATGTTTAATTATTAGGTTTTTGTTAAAACATAACATGTTCTTGATTTATAAAAAGATTAAATCAAAAGAAAAGGTTTAAAAAGGATTTACCGAATTCGTGGATCAAAAGGATGAAGAACAAACACGATCAATCACTAAAATTCCAAGATCCAAGATCACAAACCACCTCTTGTGGTGGTTGTAGGGTGGCGGCACAAAGGAGACAAGGGATGAGGGTTTTTAGTTTTTTCTAAAAATCTTCTGTAAAATTTTATGAGTAGTGAAAATCCCCTTTTTCCCTTTTAGTAAATTTGACAAATGGCTTGGCCCATTTGCCCTTGTAGCCGTGGGTAGGGGCCCCACTTGGGGTACCCGTACCTTTTTCCGTGTCTCGTTGTTAAGTTAAACGTTTGTGATTATTTGTGTTCGTGTTTTAAGTGTTCTCGTTACGTAAATATCGTGATCTAATATATTTAATTACGCTCGTAATAAATACATATACGTAATTAATAATTGTTCGTGTTTTAATTACATTCATGATTTCATGATCGCATGTTCGTGATTAATTATCGTCAAATAAATATTACGTGATCGTGCGTAGTAAATACTTATCGTGTTCTAACACGTACGTAATACGTAAACTCCTAACACGTAATCGTAATCATGCTATAATAGGGAAGTTTTAATCTAGTACGTACGATCCTAAGGGTACTATTCATGGTAAAAGCATGTGGGTTTTACAAGGAACCTAAGTAAAGAACACAAGCAAGAACTAGGATTTCTAGATCTCATTCGGACCTCAAACACGGCGTTTGTTCCGTATGCATGAAAAGTGTCTTCACGACAAATCATGCGGCTTGTGTTACTAATATCTTTAAGGAGCTGAACTCAAGTGCTAAAAGAGGGATTCCTAAAGGAAATAGGTTTTCTACCGCTAAGTCTTCCGCCGTGCATAAGAAAACCATGTCGCCTAGATCCAATATTAGGTGGCAACCCACGGGTACGATTTTCAATTCAGGTAATCTTCAATGGGTTCCTGCAGAAAGAATGTTTCCCTCTTGCACTACCAAGGTTGACTGTGAATTCCCACATGGTTCTAAAATAGATATCGCTAACCCATATCATAGCATACAAACTCCTAATGAGAATGCAGGTACCAAAGTCAACGTTCAACAAGAACACAGCTGTCCAATCATTGTATATCGTTCAACAAAGGACACTCTCAGAGTTTGGTTGCTGAAGAAGCTGATATCTAAGAAACAAGTGTCTTAGGGGACTCGCAGTTAAGCTTACAACAATGGCTCATAGTCAAATCACAGTCTGTGACACGAACTTCAAAGAAAGGGAAGTTTATCTCGTCAACGATAACTTACCCTCAAGACGAGAAATTATATTTTCTCAGACACGAGCTTACATTTAAACTATTCAAAGATTTTAAGCTCGTGTACATGACGTATAATAATATCACAGATTATGCCCCGGACTTCAAAGAAAGGAAAGTTTATCGCCGATGATAAACTTATCGTCACAACGAGAAATTAACTTTTCTCGGGCATGAGCTTATATTAAAAACATTCGAAGTTGTTTATGCTCATGCACAATGACTTACAGTTAAATATCAAACTGTAACTCGGACTTCAATTTTAGGAAAGGTTTTTTTCATGATAGATTATCCTCATAATGAGAAATTAAATTCTCTCGGTCATGAGCTTGTATTAAAACATTCCAAGTTTTAAGCTCAACAAGGAACGTGTATCTTTAAAATAAGAGAACTTTTCTTCATTACGGGAAGTTAATTTTTCTTGGTCATGAGCTTTCCGTTAAAACATTCAAAAGTTTTCAAGCTCATGAAAACGACTTCTAAGTAAATATCAACTTAGGACTCGTTCTTCATTATAGCGTAGGTAATATAATGTTTTTTTGTGACCGCCGGTAACCTAATTCTCCGTAAAATCAATACCTGAATTTTAATCAGACCCTATAAGTCTGGGTTCGGGTCAAACCAACATGATAAGCATTCTACACCTGATTGAACTAACCCTGATTAGCCTTATCAGTTCGAGTTAAATGGTAAACCTGACTTGTAAAATAGCTGGAAAAGAAAAAAAATTTGAAGAAAAAAGTACACGTTATAGATGCTTTTATTATACGAATTTATAGTGATGGAACACTTTCATCTATCTTGTGTGGATAAAAGGGACTACCATGTTTTGTTAAGAAAGTAATTTGTTTTCATTATGCAGGGAAAGTTGTAATTGATCATCATCAGTGCTTTCCCAGTATCGGAGTTATTAAAGTAGATGGTTTTAAGGTATATCTTTCTTTAGGTTTGGTTAAGCACTGTTAGTCTTTTTTTCTTTATCCTTAAACTTTTCATTATGTGGCAGGTAAAACGCAAAGGACAGTTTTATCACTTGTCTGACTGGACGATTCTAAAGAGTGTGTTACATGCCAATAAGAACAATTGGTTTATCTCAGTAGATGCTTCTTGCTTAGAGCATCATGTGGATCAACATACAATAACAGATGATGTTACTATGCAAGAGGTGGAAAGATTGAAACCAACAGAGGTCATGGAATCAGAAGAGGCTGTGATAAATTAGGAAAAGCTTTTGCCTCAATCTGAAAGGAAAGAAATCCAAGATGATAGTCGTGAGGATGACATTGTGACAAAAAATAGTGCCATTCAACCTTAGAAATTAGTTTCAGAAAATGAAAACAAAAAAGTTCCTACGGACGTGGTAAATGATTCAAATATTCCAAATGTTGACCAATTGAAAACTTCAAAAAAGGTAAGTAAGGTTGACGCTCCCAGAACCAATAAATCAATCGAAGCTAATAAAGCATAGAAACCGACTCTGGGCAAGGCTATTGTTAAAACCATGCAAAAAAGCACACCCGTTGTGAACAGGTTGCAGCGTGTAAGGGGTTCTTCTTATGATAATACTTCATTAGGAAAACCATCATCGTCAGGGAACAGTGCTTACAACGTTGACTCAAGAAGAAATGGTAACTGATCGAACTCGTCTAATTATTGTAAACTTATATATCAACGCTTCTAATGATAATTCTAATTTTTCTCAGCATCTCGTGTTGTTGAAAGAAAGGAAGTTGTTGGAGTGGACTGCGTAAACTCACAGTAAGTTACATTATATACAAGCTTCACTTTTTGTTTTGCTTTTGTAGATTATTTTTGTACGCAACTGATTTGTGCTACTATAACAGTATATACAATCAAAACAATGTCGAATGATTTAATTTTTGCTTACTTTATCGTCAAAACATAGTGTATATAGAAAAGTATAATTTTTATCAAAATATGAAGCTAGCACTTTTCATAATATTAATTTACTGCATAACTTGTGACAGGAACAAGTCCAAGAATATGTCAGTGATTGGCCTTTTACGAAGTAAACGTAGATTCAAGAAAGGCAAGGTCAGTGCATTACAAGAGCTGGATGATACAGAAAGCGAGACCGTTGAGTTTGTTCCTGAGAGTCCACCTATGTCTAAGGGATGAGTTTAGGGGTAATTTGCAAAAATAAATTACTCAGTTTATGTGTGGGTACTATAGTTTATGATTGTATGCTCTTTTGGTAAGATTATAGGGTAATAAAGGGCATGTTTCTTGCCCTTTTTTCATTAGACTTTCAGTTTTTTTTAATTATTAAGGTATGTTATGTTTGAAGCATAGTGTAGAAACTAGAAGGGGGGGTTTGAATACTTTCTTATATTTACTTGTTAAAATATGGTTTCCAAAAATCCTTTTTCAAAAAACTTAGGCTTGAGGAAATATGTGAAATCTTCTTATGCAGAATATGAACAATAATAGTGTAGCTAAACTAATACTAACAAAAATATATCCACAAAGAATAAAGAATGATAGTGTAGCTAATCTAATACTAACACATGTATATGCAAAAAGAATAAAGAATGTAAAGAGTTAAGGGTAAAGAAAGATCAAACCGGACACCAAGGATTTATAGTGGTTCGGCAACGAAGCTCACTCCTCGTTCCTACTCCACTCCTCGAGTACACCTTACTCGAGAGTTCACTACACAACAAGCTCCTTATGGTGGAGAAAACCGTACACGTCGCTTAACCAATTTTCCGACGCTAAGCTAAAAGTCGAGCCCTAATCGTAGCTAGGACCAATCTACACAACTATACCTAGTACATACACAACTTCCAAATAGACACAACTACTTGGATCTTCACAACTATGACACAACTACAAGTATATAAAATTTGATCTTCAATGGATCTTTGGTGGTGGACTCAACACTTCACTAGGATAGTGTTCTTCTCTTTGCACTTGGAGAGGAATGGATGGAAGAACAAGATTCACTTCTTAAACAAGTAATAATCAAACAAATGATCAAAGATTTGAGTGATTAAAGAAGGGGCTTGAATCTGGAAATAAATGTGCAAAAGAGGTGAGGTGAAAAGTTGAGAATGGTCCACTATTTAAAGGATAAAGGAGCCAACGACTATATCTGCCCGCGGTACCTTATCACAGCCCGCGGTACCTTATCGATAAGGTACCGCCTAGGCGCTAAGGTACCGTCGGACTAGACTACGCTCCTTTTTGTCCTTTAGTGGTGGAGGTCTTATCTGGGTATAAAAAATATCCTGAAAGGATATTCTTAACAGAATAAGAATATGCTATTTTCAAATTTCAAATAATTAATTTAATAAAACATTTTCTTATAAATAAAGTTTAATAAAAACTTGTCACATTTAATAAAAAGTGAGTTTTAAGAAAAGATTAAATCACTTGATCACTTGATTAAGGTTAGTACTTGTTTATCCATACCTTAAGTAAAAATGGGTAAAATGAAAAAATACTTGAACTCAAGAATTCGTTTTTCGTTGTTTTCGTAAATGCTTGTTTTTACATGTTGTCGTAATCAAAACTAAGCGAGACCGAAAAATGCAAGTAACGTTTTTAGTCATTATTGCATTAATAATCTCC
The DNA here is from genome assembly GCA_025667525.1 of Glebionis coronaria. NCBI lineage: Eukaryota > Viridiplantae > Streptophyta > Magnoliopsida > Asterales > Asteraceae > Glebionis > Glebionis coronaria. Next base: position 1,208,246 of record CM046880.1, read on the forward strand.
CCCTTTTTGATTCCGACAATACATAAACTCAATCACACAAAAACAAGATTTTCGAAGACGAGTTTATTCATTTCTCCCCCTTTGTCGAAGCAAAAAGGTTGCGTAAGCCGGTGTTGAAAAAACGGACTTTGCAAAGACTCCCCCTTGGTGCTTACTCCCCCTAGCTTAGGGCACCGAGGAATCGAGATATGGTGACAAGCTACATAGAGGGGTTAGTTAAACAAAAGAAACAACCAACAATATATAGCAATAGGTCACAAAAAAAGTTAAAAGAGAAGAAAACATAAAGACAAAGATCCAAGATAGGTTACTAAAGAAACACCATACAAAGAAGTATGAAAAAAGAAAAGAAACAAGCCAAAAGCATAAATCTAATCCTAGTTATTCTAGAATTCTAATATTTGCTTGAATTTGGTGTCTTGAGGATAAGCAATCAATGCTTATAAGAAAGACAAGGTGATAGCGGAGGGTGGTGGTGGTGGCTTGTTGGAGATCTCATAATCAAAGTGAAGAGGAGGCTTGATTAAGAGACTCTTGATGTAGTTCAACTCCTCATAGATGTGTGCCATAGCAAGATGTTGATATTGATAACAATGACAATATGTTCCATGGTGCATGACATTATCATGAGAAGGAGGAAGAACACTAAAGGGTGGTGGTGGAAGAAAAGAGGTTCCACAATCAACATTCTTGGTAGGAGAAATGTGATTAAGAGTGTTCTTTGGTGGGTTTGGATTGAAAGCAATTGGAGAAAATGGAGGAGATTCAAGGCTTTCATTTGGAGAATAAGACATTTTGGATGTGAAGTAATGCAAAATGCTTATGGTTTAAATAGGGAAGGCTTAGGGTATTTTTGGGGTGGTCAAAGGGTTTGAAACAAAGATTCTCAAAAAAGTTGGAGCAAATCTGGAGTTTCAGACAAAAACCCGAAAAAGGAAGGCCACTGTAGGCGGTTCCTTATCTATGGTGGCGGTACCTTATCAATAAGGTACCGCGGTTCACATATGGAACCGCCTGCAGAAGCAGGGTTTGGTGTTTGGGGAAAGATTTTTCAGCAAATCTTATTTTTCAGCAAATCTTATTTTTTCATAGGGATGTGCTTAAAAGCAAAGATAGACAAAGAAAACATATGCAAACTTACCAAATAGAGATTTGACCAAAATACATGGATTAAAAAATCAATGTAGGAGGTGTGTAAGACAAGACCTTAAGTCATGACACAATGATCCTCCATGATTCAATCTTGTTCTTGGTATGTTTGAGAGAATCATACATATGAATTATGTAAGCTCTACATTAATAGCGAGAATCTATGAAAAATAGTTTTTAGATTGAATTAACAATGTCAAACGAATTTCTCAACCATTTTCGAAAGAGACTTTGAGAGTTTTGAAAAGGAGAGGTGAAGATTTTTCAAAAGGATTTTAAACGACTCAAGGACTCAAGGTGGTAAAAGAAAACACACAAGAAGAAAAGAATTTAAGGAAGATGTTCCATTAATCCTAGACCTAGACGCAAGTAATTGAAAGGTTCCCTCTTAAGTGGCTTAGTGAAGATATCGGCTAAGTTGTCCTCGGAGGGCACCTTTTCAATAGTAATGTTCCCCTTTTGAACATTATCCCTAAGGAAATGGTGTCTAATTTCTATGTGTTTGGTTCGCGAATGTTGCACGGGACTCTTGCTTAGGTCTATAGCGCATTTATTATCGCACATGATGGGAACATCATCAAGAGAAATCCCGTAATCAACAAGCGCTTGCTTCATCCATAGAGCTTGTTGGCATGCTTTTCCGGCACTCACATACTCGGCTTCCGTGGTGGATATCGCAAGAGCGGTTTGTTTCTTGGAGAACCAAGAAGTTAAACAACAACCCATGAAGGTAGAAACACCACTAGTGCTTTTCTGGTACACATAGTCTCCCGCATGATCCGAGTCCGCGTAGACAATGGTTTCTACGCCGGTCCTTTTAGGATACCATAATCCTAAATGTATAGTGCCTTTAATGTATCGGAAGATACACTTAACCGCTTCAAGGTGAGAGGTTTTGGGACCCTCTTGGAAGCGAGCACAAAGGCAAACACTAAACATGATATCCGGTCGGCTTGCCGTTAGGTACAACAAACTACCAATCATACCTCTATATTTGGTGTTGTCTACCGACTCACAATCATCATCTACGGTGAGTTTAGTATCTGAGGCCATAGGGGTCTTCATTGGTCTAGATTCTTCTAATCCAAATTTCTTTAGCATTTCTTTAGCGTACTTAGATTGACTAAAGAAAATACCATCGTCCATTTGTTTAATTTGGAGTCCTAAAAAGAAGTTAAGTTCTCCCATCATACTCATTTAAAACTCATCATGCATGATTTTGGCAAAGTCATCACACAATTCTTGACAAGTTGAGCCAAATATAATGTCATCAACATATACGATTATGAGGTGAGAACCTTTCTTCTTTGTAAAGAGTGTATTGTCTACCATTCCCATGGTATACTCATGTTTAACAAGAAACGATTTAAGTCTATCATACCAAGCTTTGGGTGCTTGTTTGAGTCCATAAAGTGCTTTCTTAAGCTTGTAAACATGGTCCGGTTTCTCAAAATTAATGAAGCCGGGAGGTTGAGCCACATATACCTCCCCATTGATCAAACCGTTAAGAAATGCACTCTTTACATCCATTTGTTGAAGCTTAATATCTAAGGCACAAGCGTAGGCTAAAAGGATTCTAATTGATTCTAATCTAGCTACCGGTGCATATGTCTCGTCATAATCAATCCCTTCTTGTTGATTATAGCCTTGAGCTACAAGTCTAGCTTTGTTACGAGACACAACACCATTCTCATCTAGCTTATTCCTAAATACCCATTTGGTTCCTATAATGGTAGAACTTCTAGGTGGAGGAACAAGTTCCCAAACATCATTGGCAACGAATTGATTCAATTCTTCTTACATCGCAATGACCCAACTCTCATCCGTCAAAGCTTCTTTAACGTTCTTTGGTTCAATCAAGGAGACAAAACAAAAGAAGTTGCTTTGGTTTTGGACTTGAGATCTTAGGGTCCTTTGATTTAAGTCACCAATGACATTATTGAGAGTATTATCCCTAGACTCCTTAATGTTTACTTCCTTTTCAACACTAAGGTCTTCAACTCCTATTTTTCTAATCTCTTTGGCTTTAACTACTTCTAATTCATCCAAGTCATCATCAACCAATGGTGGTGTCTTGGGTGAAGGAGGGGTTTCATCAAAGGTTACGTTGAGTGATTCTTCAATAACCCCTGAGGTTCTATTTAGGACTATGTAGGCCTTACTAGTTTGGGAATAACCTAAAAGGATACCTTCATAAGACTTTGGGTCAAACTTGGTAAGGTAGTCTTTGGTGTTGAGGATAAAGCACTTGCTTCCAAACACCCTAAAGTATTCTAATGAGGGTTTCTTACCTTTAAGAATCTCATAAGGGGTCTTTCCTAGGAAAGGTCGAATAAGAATTCGGTTGAGAATATAAGTCGATGTATCCACGACATTGCACCAAAACTTTTGAGGCAAAGATTGCTCGTTTAACATCGTCCTACTCATCTCTTGGAGAGTCCTATTCTTCCTTTCAACTACCCCATTTGATTGTGGAGTGCGAGGAGCCGAGAAGTTATGGGTAATACCATGAGCTTCACAAAAGGCACCAAATTGCACTTCATTATCAGATTCCCTACCATGATCCGTCCTAATAGAAACAATTGAACATCCTAGTTGATTTTGAATTCTTAGACTAAAGATTTCGAAGTGATCGAAAGCTTCATTCTTAGATGCCAAAAATCTAGTCCAAGTGAATCTAGAATAGTCATCAACTATAACTAGGGTATAAAGGTTACCTCCATAACTCCGTATGGCGGAAGGTCCAAAGAGATCCATATGTAGGAGCTCTAAGCAACGAGAGGTCGAAACCAAATTCTTGGCTTTGTGACTTGAGTGAACTTGCTTTCCAACTTTGCAAGCATCACAAAAGTGACTATCAAACTTAATCTTGGGGAGGTGTCTTACCAACTCCTTAGAGACTAAAGATTGAATTAGACACATATTAGCGTGACCTAATCTCCTATGCCGAAGAGTAGAACTATCATCTATAGTCGCAAGACATACGTTGTCTTTTGACTTCTTATTAACCTTCATGACATAAAGCCCATGCTTTCTAACACCTTTTCCAATGACTTTTCCATCTTTTACGATTTCACTGTCATGTTCCGAAAAGATGACCTTACACTTATTATCACAAATTTGACCTGTACTTAAAAGGTTAAAGCCTAAGTTATCTACGTGCTCAACATTTTCAATGGTCATGGAGTCAAGAGAAACCGTACCTTTGCCAATGATATTACCACGTAGACTACTAGCGAAAGTGACGTTACCTCCATCATATGCTTTGTAGTGCGAGAACAAACTTCGATTACCCATCATGTGTTTAGAACATCTACTATCCTTAATCCACTCATCAGGCTCCAAATCAATTCCCAAGCATATCTAGGTAACAACACACAAGATCAAACATTTGGTCCCCAATATCTCATGGGTCCAATCATGTTAGTTCCAAACATCCCTTGCATTTGGTTGGCATGCATGAATGAGGAGGGAATTCCCCATGGAGAACAAAATGGAGGAGGGTAGTAATTCATGTAACCATTTTGTTGGTCATTACTTCTCCTAGGTGTGTTTGATCTAGGTTTAGAGCTATTATTATTCCTTCTAGGTGTTGGAGTTTTACTTCTAGGTCGTGAGTTGTTTTGATTATCTCTTGGAGGCGTTGTCGTTCTACTTCTAGGCTTAGACTCATTCCGTACTCTAGGTGGAGTAGAAGATAGTCTAGATAAACTTCTATTTCCCATGAGAGGTTTACTTAACGCCTTATAGAACTTACGAATAGCATTGTCGTCAAGTATGGGTAATTTAACCTTATTAACAGTAAGATGCTTTGGTTTTTCATTTAACTTAGATTTTTCAGAAAGTTCAGAATTTTCACAAAACTCAACTTCTGGCCGCGGTACCTTATCTATGGCCGCGGTTCCATAGTGATAAGGAACCGCGCCATAAGATGTGGAACCGCGTCCAGAGGGTGTTTTCTGTGAAAACCTGACTTGTTTTGGTTCACTAGTTGAAGCTTCATTTGAGTTAAAACATAGACCAAGTTTTTCCTTAGAATGAACTTGTTTGTTTAACATATCATCAAGAGCACTAGTACCTTTCATGAACTTTTCCAATTTAATGGAGGTGCTCTTGAGATCATCATTCTCTAATCTAAGTTTCTCACAACTTAAGCAACCTAAATCAACCTCTTTGTTTTTCTCAAGTTTAGCCAATTTCTCCCTAAGTTCATTGATCTCATTTTCAAGCTTAGTTTTGGTTGATTTTAAGGTTTTATTCTTTTCTATGAATTTAAGACTAAGTTTATGTAAGCTATCATATTTGCCTTCAAATTCAATATCATCTAAAGTGGAACTATCATTGCTTTAATATTCGGTTTCAGAATGTACCTCTTTAGAAGTGTGAGCCATAAGACATTTCTCCTCTTTGGGGTTGTCATCATCGTCTTCACCGCTATCACTCCAAGCGCCACTAACGAATGCCGTGTGGTTCTTATCACGAGCTGGCTTTGAACAATCACCAATGAAGTGACTTGGATCACCACATCTAAAGCAATTCCTATCACCTTTTTCGTTCTTGACAAACCGATTCTTTGACAATGGTTTCTTGTCATAGTTTGGTTGCCTAACGTGTCGACCTCGTCTCTTGAAGAACTTCTTGAAATCTCTCACCGCGAATGCACACTCCTCGTCATCACTTTCCGAGGAACTATCATGGTCACTTTGTGCCTTCTTGGCTTTAAGTGCAAGAGATTTCCTTTCACTCTTGGTTTTTACTAATTCCGAGTCCTTCAAAATTATCATCTCATGAACCTTCAAGTTTCCTATGAGTTCATCGAGTGATAAAGTTGAGAGATCTTTCGACTCTTCAATAGTCGTGACTTTTGCTCTCCACTTTGGATGTAAGGCCCTTAGAAACTTCCTAACATTGTTCTTGCTAGAAAAACCTTCATTGTTCTTGCTAGAAAAACCTTCATCAAGTGCTTTTAGACTAGTAATAATGATGTTAAATCTAGCAAATGCACTATCAATAGTTTCATCTTCTAAGATGACAAATTGTTCATATTGTTGGACAAGAAGATCGATTTTACTTTCTTTGACTTGGCTATTACCTTGGTGGGTTACTAAAAGAGTGTTCCAAATATCTTTAGTGGTTTCACACATAAAAATTCTTTCATACTCTTTCTTAGGCAAAGCATTATAAATCACTATTTTAGCCTCATTATTTTTTGAAAGTTTCTTTTTAGTATCATCATTAGCTTTGTCAAAAGTGACTAATTCTTTTTTTTAGAAACTTCATTAAATTGAAAGGGTAAAAAATCAACATTGGTAATAACATGCCAAAGATCTAAATCTTTTGATTTCACATAAGTTTCAAATCTATTTTTCCAATAAATAAAACTATCGGTTTCAAGAGTGGTGGTCTTTGCATAGATTTCCCTTCTAGGTACTTGTTGGAATCCATAGATCGATTCAAGTTTTAAAATACAATATACTTTAAAAATTCTTGAGCAACCCGCTCTGATACCAATTGTAGAAACTAGAAGGGGGGGGGGGGGGGTTGAATAGTTTCTTATATTTACTTGTTAAAATATGGTTTCCAAAAATCCTTTTTCAAAAAACTTAGGCTTGAGGAAATATGTGAAATCTTCTTATGCAGAATATGAACAATAATAGTGTAGCTAAACTAATACTAACAAAAATGTATCCACAAAGAATAAAGAATGATAGTGTAGCTAATCTAATACTAACACATGTATATGCAAAAAGAATAAAGAATGTAAAGAGTTAAGGGTAAAGAAAGATCAAACCGAACACCAAGGATTTATAGTGGTTCGGCAACGAAGCTCACTCCTCGTTCCTACTCCACTCCTCGAGTACACCTTACTCGAGAGTTCACTACACAACAAGCTCCTTATGGTGGAGAAAACCGTACACGTCGCTTAACAAATTTTCCGACTCTAAGTTAAAAGTCGAGCCCTAATCGTAGCTAGGACCAATCTACACAACTATACTTAGTACATACACAACTTCCAAATAGACACAACTACTTAGATCTTCACAACTATGACACAACTACAAGTATATAAAATTTGATCTTCAATGGATCTTTGGTGGTGGACTCAACACTTCACTAGGATAGTGTTCTTCTCTTTGCACTTGGAGAGGACGGGATGGAAGAACAAGATTCACTTCTTAAACAAGTAATAATCAAACAAATGATCAAAGATTTGAGTGATTAAAGAAGGGGTTTGAATCTGGAAATAAATGTGCAAAAGAGGTGAGGTGAAAAGCTGAGAATGGTCCACTATTTAAAGGATAAAGGAGCCAACGGCTATATCTGCCCGCGGTACCTTATCACAGCCCGCGGTACCTTATCGATAAGGTACCGCCTAGGCGCTAAGGTACCGTCGGACTAGACTACGCTCCTTTTTGTCCTTTAGTGGTGGAGGTCTTATCTGGGTATAAAAAATATCCTGAGAGGATATTATTAACAGAATAAGAATATGCCATTTTCAAATTTCAAATAATTAATTTAATAAAACATTTTATTAAAAATAAAGTTTAATAAAAACTTGTCACATTTAATAAAAAGTGAGTTTTAAGAAAAGATTAAATCACTTTATCACTTGATTAAGGTTAGTACTTGTTTATCCATACCTTAAGTGAAAATGGGTAAAATGAAAAAATACTTGAACTCAAGAATTCGTTTTTCGTTGTTTTCGTAAATGCTTGTTTTTACATATTGTCGTAATCAAAACTAAGCGAGACCGAAAAATGCATGTAACGTTTTTAGTCATTATTGCATTAACACATAGGTTACAGGTACTGTTTCTTAATGCTGACTTAGAATAGTGTTTTTACAAAAGCTTAAAATGGCATTTTATATGGTCTGTCAAGGCCGTTCCTCAGATATTGGATTCACTGGTCGAGCCGAGTGAAATATTGTATAAACAAAGAACACATTTTATTTTAAGGGCTTGAAACCTGGGCAAGCCATGTTAACTTTTTCATTACTATATTATATAAAAAAATTATATATTATATAAAATTTTACAATATGAGGAGACAAACTCCCTATAACAAGTTAAGTTTTTCATTATTTTTTATAACACTATTACATTATTATTCTTCTTTCTAATTACAAAACCACACATTGAACTGTGTCGAGGTTGCTCAAATTCTTGTTGAAACTTATTTCGTTTCTATTTGGGGCACTAATTAGTGTGAAAACACTTATCCTTTTACCACTTATTTCTAATTATAAGAAGACCAAAACATGTATTTAATGTCGTAAAAGGCGGAATTATGCGTGGTTTGTGTTTTTATTGTGTTTTAGGACAAAAATATTAAAAAGGAAGAAAACACGGGCTTTCACATGCTTTTATCGAAGAAAAAGACAAAAGACGAAGTCAAAAGATCAAAAGTGCAAGAAGAACGGAAGTCAAAGGCCTATTCTGAAGATTTATCGAAGAAAAAGTCTAAAGACGGAAGTTTAACGAAGTCGAAGAACCAAGTTTACTAAAAGAAGAAGATTAGAAGACGAGTTCAAGTTATCATTCGACTAATCCCGAGACAAAGTCGAGAAAGACAAAAAGACATGAAGAAAGAGAGAAGAAACAACACCTTTTCTTTCCCCTATATATAGTTTCCTAATATGTTATTAGGAAGTTAGTCTTTTTTTTAAGTTTTGTAGGTAATTAGTGTGTGTTTTAACTTTTTCTCTCTCTGACTTTTCTTTCAAGCTTATTAATCTTTTATCTTAATCTTGTAATTTTGGATCTTAATCTTCAATCTAATCAAGTTTTTTTTTAATTAATTCTCATTCTACCTTTCTTAATCATAATATATTATTGTGTTTTATCAATCATGTAGTTGGTTTAATCTTGTTGAATGTGTGATTGATTTGCTTACTAGATTGTGCTTATTGATTTGGTGTGTTTGAGGTTTTTAGATTATTGTGCTTATTGCTTATTTTTTATGCTTTTATAGTTTTTAAATAAGTGTTTTAATAGTTTTAATTTTATAAAAAGTTGATTTTAAATAATTTGATTATTTAGTGTTTTTAAAAGTTTTTAAATTGTGGCTTATTAGTTTTTTCTAAAATTTGATTTTGTTAATGTTTTGGTAAGTGCTTATTTGATTTTTGCTTATTTTGTTTTAATTCGGATTTTGAAAACCCCATTATTCCGACTTATGTGCAAACCCTAGTATCCCGAACTAGTTGAATATCATTATTCCGACTTATATACTCTTCATTTATTATGAATTAGTACCAAAACCCTTAATCCGGATTGTAAGTTTCTTCATTTTCTCGAATTAAGTAAGAATCTCCATATTCCGGATTAGGTGTAAATTGCCTATTCCTGATTAAGTCTAGACTACGGATTCCGGATTAAGTTCAGCTCGTTACATTCCGAATTACTTGTTTTAATCTCATTCCGACTTGTGTGTATTTGCGTATCCCGGATTAGGTACAAACAACACATTCCGGATTACGTTTAGTATTGATTATTCCGGATTAAGTCACGAGTCAACATTCCGGATTAGATGTCAAACCTGGACTCCGAATTACGTTTAGGATTATTATTCCGGATTGTGTGTCAGTAGGCTATTCCGAATTACGTGCAACTCAAGGATTCCAGATTAGGTGTGGTTCTCAATTATTCCGAATTAAGTAGTGAATAGTTATTCCGGATTGTGTGTAAGACAAGTATCCGGATTAGGTTAGATTTTGGGTATTCCGAATTAGGTCTAGTTTTCTCATATTCCGACTTAAGTTTTGTTTTAGTTTCCCGAATTATTTTTAAACCTTAATTTTTCCCGCCATTTTTACCTAGTTTATTTTTTAAACATTTTCACTTAGTTTATTTTCAAGTTATTTTTATCAAGTTTATATTTTATCAAGTTTTAATATTTCGTCAATTATTTTAAAAGTCTTAGTTTTTAGTTTAAACCTTTCAAGTTTACAACTTTATTTTAAAATAGATAATTACCTTTAGTTATTTTCACTTTGATCTACTGTGCAGCATTCACTCTGGGTAAGCAATCGAGGTTAGACATCCTTCTTTATTTTTATGTTTAAAAGCTTTACGTTTATATTATTAGTAGACTTAGATAATCAAAAGCTCCCCCTTTTAGTTACCAACACCAATAATTCCACCTTAAACCGTGATCAATTCGAATCGAATCGAGTACGAACTACACACAAAAAATCATTAAATCAAATGGCGCCGCTGCCGGCTCTTTTCGTAAAGATTAACGGTTTTTAGTGTGAAAAATTGGATTTTGGGATCCTCCTTTTGGGAACGTTATTTTCAAGCATAAAAATTTCCAAAAAATCCTAAAAAATATAAAAATTTCAAAAATCCAAAAAAATAAAAAAGATAAAAAAACCAAAAATATTGTATTTCATTTTTAGTGTATGCGTACTCGATCTTCGTTTTATTCTGAGCCCGAGACTCGTAGAGACTTAGATATGGCCGGTGTGCATAATAATAACAACCCACCTCACCCCAATTTTAATAATAACAACCATGTCCCTCAACCCGACCTTCGTACGATGGGGGAGTTATGTCAACCGACTATGAACGGACGTGGAGGACCGATTGCGCCGATGCAAATCACGGCTCCCGAATTTTCGTTGAAGCATCACATGATCCAACAAGTTCAAAATGCTTGTCCATTTCGTGGATTACCGGATGATGATGCCAACAAACACCTCGATAAATTCATAACCGTCACTCAAAGCCTGAAGTTGCCCGGTGTTTCCATGGATTTTCTTCGCCTTCATCTTTTTCCACACACTTTATCCCACCATGTCGAAAAATGGTTTGATCGTCTTCCCAAAAACTCAATTCATACATGGGACGAAATGACTCAAACAATTTTGTCGCGCTACTTTCCACCATCCATGGTAACTAGTCTTCGTAATCAAATCAGTGGTTTCACTCAAGAACCTGATGAATCACTTTTCGATGCTTGGGAACGTTATAATTTCTTAATCGATCGTTGTCCTAACAATAATATGCTCCCCGTCACTTTGATTGATACTTTCTACAATGGTTTAACTTTTCGTGATCGTGATACGATTAATGCTGCCGCCGGTGGTACGTTTATGAAAAGAAGACCCGAGGAGTGTAGAGAACTTACAGAGAACATGACCACTCATCACAAAAATTGGGATCCATCCGCATCTTCAAGAAATAACCCGAGGGCCAATGTTTCTTCTACTTCATCAAACCCCGAGATAGCCGAACTCACCCAACTCACCCGTCAACTAGCCTAGATGAACAAAAATTTCTTAACCATGGCTACGAACCAATTTCAACAAGTTAAAGCTGTAACACCTTCTTGTGAGACTTGTGATGGTTCTCATTCATACACCAATTGTCCTTCTACTCATGACAATCCATAAAATGTGTATGCGGCTACGGTTTTCCTCCTAAATACCAAACCAACTTCAATCGCAATAATGAAAACCAACCTCGAGCTCCTAATCAATATCAAACCCAAAGAAACCCATATCCACCTCAAGGAAATAATCAAGTTTAGCAACAACCCACTTATCAACCACCCGCTTACCAAGTTCCCCATCCCAACCAACCCATGGCATATAATCAAGAGGTTGAAACGTACATGAGGACTAATGACGCGCTGGTGAAGAATCTTCAGAGTCAAATTATTAACTTGAAAGGTGACATGGCGAAACAAGGGAATATTCTACGAGCCGAGCTTAGGAATGACATGCGAAACTCTTTAAGCAGTCAAATGAATGACTTAAGGAAGATGATGGATAGTTTCTTCCCAAGTAATCAAACCTCTGCTTCGGGTTCTCTTCCGAGTAACATCGTTGCTAATCCAAGAAGGGAGATGAAAGCAATCACCACACGAAGTGGAAAAGGTTATAAGGAACCCGAGATTCCTAAACCTACTCCGGTGATTGTGACAAAGGATAACGAGCCCCCTTCACCAATTCCTCCACCTCCTACTTCTACCCCTTCACCACCCAAGGATGTGAGTGAGAATTCCATTCCAAAGCCTTCTTCTCAACCCGACATACCTTATCCTTCAAGGTTGAGGAAAGAGAAGTTGAAGAACAAGGTTGATATTCAAGTTTCAAACTTTCTAAAAATGTTTAAATAATTGAATTTCAACATCTCCTTTGCCGAGGCTCTCGCTCACATGCCTAAATATGCTAAAATGTTTAAAGATCTTCTCAGTGATAAGGAAAAACTCCTTGATATTGCTCAAACCAAACTTAATGAGAATTGCTCCGCGGTTCTTTTAAGGAAATTACCAACCAAACTTGGTGATCCGGGTCGCTTTCTCATTCCTTGCAATTTTCCTGGGGTAGAGAATTGTATGGCCCTAGCCGTTCTAGGTGCTAGTATAAACTTAATGCCATTAAGTGTTTGGAAACAATTATCTCTACCCGAGCTAGTCCCCACACGAATGACATTGGAGTTAGCTAACCGTACGGTCGCTTATCCGGTGGGGGTAGCCGAAGATGTCTTCGTCGGTGTCGACAAATTCACCTTTCCGGTGGATTTTGTTGTCGTTGACTACGAGATGGATCCCCGTGTTCCATTAATAGTTGGACATCCATTCTTGAGGACTGGTTTCACTCTTATTGATGTAGCCACATGCGAATTAATCATGAGAGTTGGTGACGACAAAATCGTCTTCAACTTGGGTAAACTTTCTAAGCAACCTTATGAACACGAGAGCGTTAATTTGATTGGCGTACTTGATGAGTCTTGTGAAGAACATTTCAAAGACGCTTGTAAAAGTGGTTTTTCTTCTCTACCCATTATTGAGACCGTTGCCTCTATTGCTCCCTCACTGACTCCATTTGGAGAAAGTGATTTTCTTTTGAAAGAATTTGAAGCAAGTTTAGGGGATGTGGACTTAAAATATGACGGATCTCCCTCCAATTAGGATGAATACATTTATACCATTGAGAAACTTCTCAATGAGGATCATATTTCTCCACCTTCTCCTATGGAAATCATAAACGATGATCTGAATTTGACTAAGCCTTCCATTGACAATCCTCCGGATTTAGAGCTTAAGGATTTACCGTCTCATCTTGAATACATTTTCCTAGAAGCCAATAAGAAGTTACCCGTCATCATTGCAAAGGACTTAAAAGAGGATGAAAAATCTCAACTTATCAATGTGCTCAAGAATCATAAGAAAGCAATGGCTTGGAAAATTTCCGATATCCGCGGAATTGATCCTAACTTTTGCACTCATAAAATTCTCATGGAAGATGAGTTTAAACCCGCAATCCAAAGCCAAAGAAGGGTTAATCCAAAAATTCATGACTTCATCAATAAAGAAGTTATCAAACTTCTAGATGCCGGAATGATTTACCCTATTTCAGATTCGCCATGGGTTAGTCCCGTCCATTGTGTGCCTAAGAAAGGTGGAATAACCGTTGTTCCCAATGAAAAGAACGATTTGATTCCTACTCGACTCGTAACGGGTTGGCGAGTTTGCATAGACTATCGTAAGCTCAATGATGCCACTCGTAAGGATCATTTTCCTCTTCCTTTCATGGATCAAATGCTCGAGCGTTTAGCGGGTAACGACTACTATTGCTTCTTAGACGGTTTATCCAGGTATTTTCAAATTCCCATCGATCTAAAAGACCAAGAGAAAACCACATTCACTTGTCCTTGTGGAACATTTGCTTACAAAAGAATGCCTTTCGGCTTATGAAATGCTCCTGGGACTTTCCAAAGGTGTATGATGGATATATTCCATGACATTATTGAAGAAACTATGGAAGTCTTTATGGATGATTTCTCGGTCTATGGTGATTCTTTCTCTACTTGACTTGCCAATTTAGAACGTATGCTTAAACGATGTGAAGACACTCGTCTCGTTCTTAAATGGGAAAAATGCCATTTCATGGTAAAAGAAGGCATTGTTCTTGGACATAAAATTTCCAAATTCGGTCTTGAAGTCGACCGTGATAAAGTCGATGTGATTGCTATATTACCTCCTCATTCAACCGTGAAGGGTGTGAGAAGTTTTCTTGGTCATGCGGGCTCCTATCGTCGATTAATTCAAGACTTTTCTAAGATAGCTCGCCCGATAACCCACCTCTTGGAAAAAGATACTCCTTTTATCTTTTCTAAAGAGTGTATCGAATCTTTCAATCTTCTTAAGGATAAATTAACTAAGGCACCGGTCTTAGTTACTCCTAATTGGGAGTTACCTTTTGAATTGATGTGTGATGCTAGCAATTTTGCTATTACAGCAGTTTTGGGAAAAAGAATAAACAAATATTTCCAACCAATCCATTATGCTAGCAAGACAATGACGGGGGCTCAATTGCATTACACTACAACCAAAAAAGAGCTTTTAGCTGTTGCATATGCTTTTGAAAAATTGCACCCCTATCTTGTCCTTTCCACTACCATTGTGTACACCGATCATTCCGCGTTGAAGTACTTGTTAACAAAACAAGATTCTAAACCAACACTTCTTCGTTGGGTTTTACTCCTTCAAGAATTCAAAATTGAAATTCGTGATAAAAAGGGACCGAAAAACCTAGCCGCGGATCATCTTAGTAGAATCGAGGATCCTTATCAAGGGGAGCTCCCAAATCAAGAGATTAATGAATCTTTTCCCCCTGAGACCTTGATGTCTATTAATTCCAATCTTAATGAGACCCCATGGTTTGCGGACTTTGCAAACTACTTGGCGGGTGGAATTCTCGTCGAAGGGTTATCATCCCAACAAAAGAAGAAATTCTTTAAGGATGTGAAAAATTACTATTGGGACGACCCTTATCTCTTCAAACAATGTGCTGACTTGCTTCTTCGTCAGTGTGTTGACGGGCCCACAGCTTTACAAATCCTTGAAGCTTTCCACAAGGGACGCACCGGTAGTCACTTTGGTCCTAACTATACCGCGAAGAAAGTTTCCGATCCCGGTTTTATTGGCCCACCATTTATCATGATGCTCACGAAATGGTTAAGCATTGTGATGCTTGCCAACGACAAGGCAAGATCACAAATAAAGATGAGATGCCTCAAAATTTCATCCAAGAGTGTGAAATCTTTGACATATGGGGCATCGACTTTATAGGGCCATTTCCATCATCTAAAGGGAACAAGTACATCCTCGTAGCCATTGACTACGTCTCCAAATGGGTTGAAGCAAAATCTTTACCTATGAACGATGCGAGGGTGGTTGTGAACTTTCTGAAACAACTATTTGCTTGATTTGGTGTTCCTCGTGCTATCATTAGTGATCGCGAGACTCATTTTTGCAATGATCAGTTTGCTCGAGTCATGGCTAAGTATGGTGTCAATCACCGTCTTTCCATCGCGTATCATCCACAAATAAATGGTCATGCCGAGATTTCTAACCGTGAACTTAAGAGAATCTTAGAGTGTACCGTGGGAGAGCATCGTACCTCATGGGCCGATAAGTTAGATGATGCTTTGTGGGCTTTCCGTACCGCATATAAGACACCTATTGGTTTCACTCCATATCGTCTTGTGTACGGAAAGGCATGCCACCTCCCCATTGAGTTGGAGCATAAGGCTTATTGGGCCTTGAAATGGGCTAATTTTGATATCAACAAAGCTGGTGATCTTAGGAAAATCCAACTCAATGAACTTAATGAACTGAGGAATGAGGCTTATGAGAATTCATTGATCTACAAGGAGAAAACCAAGCTCATTCATGATTCTAAGATCAAAAACCGAGAGTTCAAGATTGGTGATCAAGTTTTACTGTTTAACTCTCGGTTGAAAATCTTTTCGGGCAAGCTTAAGAGCCGTTGGTCTGGTCCATTCACCGTCACCGAAGTCTTTCCTTATGGCACCATTGAGTTATCGCAACCAAATGGGCCAAACTTTAAAGTGA
Source organism: Glebionis coronaria (assembly GCA_025667525.1). Taxonomy (NCBI): domain Eukaryota; kingdom Viridiplantae; phylum Streptophyta; class Magnoliopsida; order Asterales; family Asteraceae; genus Glebionis; species Glebionis coronaria. The sequence continues at coordinate 1,224,265 of CM046880.1, forward strand.
ATGGCCAGCATGTTAAGTTCTACTTTGGTGAGGACATCTCTCATGATATGATTCCATACCTCACCACGTTTCCCCTAAATTAGTTCTGGTTCGAGTCAGGCTCGTGACTCGGTTAACAAAAACAAGTGCTTCTCGAGAGGCAACCCGATGATCTATCCTTTTCACCAATTTTCATAATAAGTGTAGGGGGAGCTACATAGGTGTTTGTTGTCTTGTTTCTTATGATGTGCAGGGATTAAAGCTTCAAAGAGCACTTTTGATGACATTTGACAACCTGTGATCCCGTGTTCTCGTCTTCCCGGTTCTATCCTAAACTCTTGTGATTCAATATTTCATATCCTATATGTTGACATTGAAATCACTTTAGTTGTCCTTTCCTTAGCAAGATTTAAACAACGTGCACAAATTTCCTAAGTGTAGGGGAGTTTACTCCCACATGCTTAAACATTAAGGGCAATGTTTATATCAAGTGTAGGGGGGACTTCTATCGAAGTTAACTGGGCTTTTCCATGAATATGTCCTCATTTTAACCAGAAAATCTAATTTTTCGACATTTTTTTAAAATTTTTGATCTATTTTGGCCATGTAGTATTTTTTATTTATCTTTTATGTTCTTTCCTTTTGTTATCGCATCGTATGTATATATTTCATTTCAAAAATAAAGTCAAAAGAGAAAAATAAAGTTAAATACAATGGTTTTAATGAGTTTAGATGTCTTTGATATATTAGGCCCGTCATTAATCTTTTGACTCAACCCGAGTTTACTTATCTAACTTTACTCTAGCTAGTATCCTTAACGTGTTTAAGTCAAGTTTTGCTAGGCTTTTTATATAGGGAACTTTAAAACGCGAAAGTCTTAACTCTTATGGGTTAAGAACAAGAACTTTTCGCAAGTTCCTATAATTGATCCTAGAAAGTCGTTTATCAAGGGAACTTTAAAATGCGAATTCTAAACTTGAAAAAGTCTAAGAAATTGCAAGATCCTATAGATGACTTGAAAACCCAAAACTTTTATTTAATAGGCTAAGCATCCACGAGTCTCATTCCTTGAGATTTTAATTTGTGGAGAACGATATATGATAGAGTCAATTATAAGTTTGGTATTCTTTCATGAATTTATGTGAGTTAATTATGAGCTTCTTCTCCCATCGATTGTTAATAAATATAATTGCAATAAGTAGGTTGTACGATTTGAAAAGTTACTTAGCTTCTAGCACAAGATCGTTTAAAAGTTGATCGGTATTAATTATAGTTCATAGCCAAGGTATAACTTATTGAAGCGGGATGCGAAGATTGGCGAGTCCGAAAAGGCCCTAACAAGGCATGAGGGCTACATTTTGTTGCTAAAGATCCAAAGTGATGTGAAGAATCATTTATCAAAAATCAATATGAAGGATCAAGACACACGACAAAAAGCAAATACAACCCTAAAGATCATGGAGAATTCTATCCGAAAATACCCTAGCAAGGTATGAGGATAAATAGATTCAAGTCCTAAAAGGAGGCTGATGAGACTGCTTTTATACATAGTCTCATCGTCCAAAACGGGCTTAAAATGCATTAAATATCATCAAAATACCCAAATATATGCTTGTGTTTGTTGCTTGTGTATTTTAGGTACGGATATTGAGAAAATGACAAAAGATCACAAGAATCAATCAAAAACGAACACGGGAAACGAAGCCGCACAATGAACCAAGCCCTAATGAAGAATTTTCCAAAGAAAACCCTTGAAGATTTGAAGAATTATGAAGATTGGTCCTCCAAGTTTGAAGAATTGACACTTTATACTCTTGTATCTTCATAATTACAAGTTTGGTCCCTAAAGTTTGTCAAAATTACAAAAAGGACCCTTAACTTTAAAGAATTGGCAAATTTAGTCCCTCAACAAAACTAAATTGTCAATAATGGTCCTCCAAGAAGTCAACAAACAAGTCAAAGCCTTGAAGTATGAAGACATGTCAAAAACAGTCCTTGAAGAATGAAGAAATTACATGTTTAGTCCTTGTTTCAAGTTTATAAAGTACTTGTGCCAAAAGTGTCAATCTGCCAAAGTTGATTTACAAAGGAAGTGAAGTTTTTGCTGAATATTTACAAAGTTAAGGAAACTAAAACATTGGGGGGCCAAAGCTGTCAAACACATTAACTTACACACCCACTCATAACCTGACACGTCACCATACCCACCCATTTACCCAAATACCCTACCCATAACCCAACCCGTAACCCACAACCCACCAGGTTTATTTAATAAACCTGGTCAAATTGGTCAACCTTTTTTCCCACTAAACATCAAATTTAAACTTAATCACCCCTAATTTGGATTAAAACTTCCCCATTATCCAGATAAACCCTAATACATACCCAGTTTTAATTACCTTAATTTTTAACCCAAACCCCAAATTACCTTGGGGGTTTTACTCACAACCCCACTCCCAACACCACAACTCACCCAGAAAATGACCCTTGTACCTTTTGTCCCCTCAACGGCCTACCCACATCACATGAGAGGATGAAGACAAAGTGGGAACAGCAATCCAAGGGCTCCAAATCCTTCCTTTCTCCCAAAGGAACTCTATGAACGACCAAGATCAATTTGAGCAACTGGCAACATCACATGGGAGCTTATTGACCAGTTTCAAATTCAAAAGACCAAGGGCAGAATTGGGCATTCCATCCATTAGGGTTTAGGACTTGATTTTCTTGTATTATTTTATTTTGAGCTTCTAGTTAGTTCTTAGGAGTAGTATAAATACATGTCGACTTGTGACATGTGTTTTTGTTCTTTCTTTCTCCTTTGTCACCTCCATGTAAAGCCATTTCTTTTAATGAATGAAAAATGGTGTTGAGATGTTGATGAGAAACAAAGATCCACTCTTACTCTCTGCTTATTGATTGTGTCTTATTTTACTGCTTATTTACTTTTTCAAGTCTTATTTTAAAAGTTCAGTTCTGTTTTCAAAAGTTTCTGAAACATTGATTTCACTTGTTGAAATCTTGTTTCAAGGTTGATTCTTCAGGGTTTCAAGTTAGTTTGTTTAAGTGTGTTCAAAGGAAGTTTTGGTATTAAAGTTTGTTGGTTTGAAAAAGGTTTCAAAAGAAAATAACAAAAATCAGAAAGTGTATTTGTGCTTGTTCTTCATTTCTCTTAGCAGGGTTGTGTTGAATCCTGTTGTCCAAGGTCCAGCATAGGCCCCAGCCTATAGGAGGTGACTTGGTTGTCACTAAGGGACTTGGATGTAAGTCCCTCAAGGTAAAAATCCCTTGTTTTCATTTTCATTTATGTGATTTGAGTGAATTTGCTTGAAAAGTGTTAAAAGTTAGTTTAAATGGTTTGATTTTAATTTGTTTAGTAGGGTATGCATGTTAGAGATGATATATATCAGTTTAAGTATGATTCAAAGTGATTTGGTGTGTTAAAAGTTCATAATCAGTTTTATAAGGAGTGTTTGGATTTGTGTTTTAGTCAAGATTTTTGTTAAAGTTTTGTGTTAAAACCAGTTTACAATCACTCATTAGGTACTAAATAGGTTGTATGCTAGTTTGATTTCTCATTTGGAAGAGTTTTTAGCAAAGTGCATGCTTAAAAGTTGGAAAAGATAGCTTGAAATCTGTCACTTCACTTTTCTGATCATTTGTGTGGATTTGAGCCTTCAAATTTGTTAACCTGCTAGACAATAGGGTATTTAAGGTTTGTATGTTGCTTGTATGCCATGACATTACCTTGGGTGTAAGTTATTAGGATTTGAAATTCACTTTTGAGCCAAGTTTATCAGCATAATACTCATCATTTAACATAAGCATAATCAGAAACCTATTTGTGCTCCTTGATTTGATTTTGTGTAATACTTGTGTTTATTTGTGTAATCCCTTGACTCCTTATACTCAAAAGAGTATAAGGGTGCCCATTGTCCATCAAAAACAGCATCAAAAATCAAGGGACAAGCCCTCTTGTTCCATATCTTCACTTATGAAGATCCCAACTTGTGCTCATCAGAAACTCAGGCAAACCTGGGCACGTTTTTGATTTCAAATTGGCTTAATCTTGTTTAATTTTGATTTGTGTTTGTGTTTTTGTAACTTAAGGAGTCACTGGTTTGTGATTTTAAAAATTAAAAAGAAAAAAAAATATAAATAGAAAAAACTCACCTGGACTGGGCTCGAACACGCGACCTTCCTTTCGAAGGAGTAACGTGTTTACCAGTGATCCGGATGGTTTTTTTAGTTATAGTCTCATTTCATTATCTATTTAAGAGTTGTTGGTTTTATAGCTTATTTGATTAGCAGCTTTTAAATAAGCTATTTCTAGCTTATTTCCTTTAGGTTTTCACTGTTTAGTATTTTTCCTAGGTTTTTATAAGGTTTTTTGACTTTTTTGAGCAAAAAGTATATTTTTCTCGTTATTAATTAATTTATTAAGATTATTTTTAGTTTTAATTTTAAAAAGTCATTAAAAAATAGAAAAAGGTAGTTTAAAAATCTGAAAAAATAGTTTTTAGGTTTTGAATTATATTCTTGAGGTTTTCAGCTATTTAAGTTTTCAAATTAGCTTATTTTTTATTTTATTGGATTTTAGGGTTTTTAGCTAAATTTAAAATTTAATATAAAATTATTAAATAGGTTTCAGAAAATTTGGATTGCATTTCTGCTTTAGTTACATTATTTAGGATTTTTGGTAATTTTTTAGAATTTATTTATAAACTTTTTATTTTTTTGATTATTTTAATATTATTTTATTATTAAAAATTGAAGTTTTATTTTTTTAGTTTTTACATTTTTCCTAGGTTAAGGACACTTAATTAGGAGTTTTGTCACTTTCCAAATATTTTTAAGACTTTTCAATTAATTTCTAGAATTAATTTAAGATTTAATAGATTTTAATAGTTTTTAAGTGTTTAAAAATAGTTTAATTTGGTTTTAAAATTTTTAAAAATAGTTTTTAGCTTAATTAGGATATTTTTGAGGTTTACAAACTATTAGATCTTGTTTAAGGCTTTTTAATAATTAAAAGTGATTTTTAGTGCTTTAATTAGCATTAAAAAGTCATTATCTAATTAATTAAAAGGTTTTAGCAAGTTTGGATTTTTTGTAAACTCTTAGAATATTATTGGGGGTTTTTAGTAATTTTTAGGAATTTTTAGGTTAAATTTTTAATTTTGGCACTATTTACGATTTTACGTGTTCGCCTTTTTCGTTGTAGTTTAATTCGTCTTTGTAACCGTCTTTCTCTTCTAATCCCATTTCTTTCTTTCTTTTTCAATCAATTAATCACAAATCATTAATCAACTCAACACACAACGCACTTGCCTCCTCGAGAACGAACTCACTTAGGGTCATTCACACACGGTTTTCCTAAATCGTCGTGCTCACTTGCCCTATTATTACGCTCTTTTTCCTAAAAGACGTAATTTTACAACAATCATTTTGGCGCCGCTGCCGGGGAGGCGTGTTGTGTTTTGGTTGAACAATTGTTGTTTTTATATATAGCCATAATAGCTAATTGTATTAGTAGCACTCTACTAATACGTATTATCGGTTTTTCGTTTTTTTTTTTGTGAATACTATTACTATACTGTATACGTAGAACAATAAATTTACAAGTACTCCAAATACGTGAGAAATCACAACCTTGACTTGGGAGGTCATTACCCAATCATTGTATTCGAATCTCAAACCAAAGAAAAAGGCAAAAATAGATAAATACTTTCGTGAAGCTCGATTTTGAGAAATACAAACTATAAGGTAGGTATAAGGCGGTTGTATTTCACGACCTAAAGGAAAAAGGCTCTTAAGTGCTTCGCGCCGCCTCGTTTCCTCCGCTTGCTTGTGCGTATTTTGATTTTGAAAGCTAATCGAGGGTTTTGCCGCCCAAAGTATTACTAAGTATCATATATATTTTCTTGGTTTTTATTGATTAAACCCTCTTGAACGATTTGGTGTTCCACCATCGTTCTAAAGTCATCGAAGGCGTTCACTTCACGTGATCGTTTCATTCCTTGAGGCTTCTTTAATCGAGAGATTTGATTAAGGAGGAGATTTGTAGATTTGTGTCTACCTAATACATTCCAAAAATCCAAAAAAAAAAGTAAAAACAATCAAAAACCACAAAAAAATTGAAAAAGTAAAAACACCAAAAAGAATCTTCTTTGCTCGCCTTCTCGTTGTACGTGACGTTTATGCAAACTCGCTCTAAAGCAAGACGTGCTCGTAAACAAAGAAACAAATCAATCACTCCTTATAGTGAGGAGTCTCCTATTGACGAACCCATTGTAGTGAAAGAAGCACCCATGGCTAATCGAACTATGATGGAGTTGTTTCAAGCACCCACCGAGGGTTATGGAGAAGCGATTGTGATTCCCGCTATCCTTGCGGAGAATTTTGAGGTTAAGACGGGTTTGTTGTCCATGATTCAAAACAAGAAGTTTCGAGGTGACGAAAAAGACAACCCTCATAACCACATTCGCCAATTTAATCGTCTCACCGCCACTTGCAAGTTTAAGGACGTCTCAAACGACTCGATTAAGATGATGCTTTTTCCGTATTCCTTAGCGGGGCCCGCAAAAATTTGGTTAGAGAAAGAGCCACCCAATTCTATATTGACGTGGAAGGATCTCGTTTCAAAATTCGTGAACCAATTTTTTCCGCCCTCTAAGACTACGCACTTGAAAAACGAGATTTCAAAGTTTTCACAAGAGTATAATGAGAGTTTTTCAACGGCTTGGAATAGGTTTAAGGAAATGTTGCACGAATGTCCTCATCATGGTTTTTACGACTTGCATCAAATAGACACGTTTTACAATGGCTTGAACGATCATGAGCGTGATTATCTTAATGCCGCCGCGGGTGGTAATTTTTTGTGTAAGACGGTTGAGGAAGCATTGTTAATCATTGATAATAGGTCTAAGTTCTATAGTCCTCGTAGCACGTCGAGTGTTCGTAAGACTTCGTCTTCGCCTTCGCCTTCATTGTCACACACCGTTGATGCTTGCCAAATCGAGGCTAATTTGGAGAACAAAATTTTTGATAAGTTGAAAGGATTGTTAATTGAGTTTAAAGTTGGTGAACAACCCGCTCCCGCTACGATTAAAGCGGTTGAGGTTTCTTGTATGTATTGTGGTGGAGCTCACGATTATTCCGAGTGCATTACCAACGGTGGTAACACTTCGAGTGCCTTCGCGGCCGCGGGAACTTATAACCAAAACGGTCAAGTTCCTCGCACTAATCAATTGACTCCACCGGGTTTTCCACCAAATCAAAATGCTAACAATTATGGAAACAATCAAGTTGGTTACCAAAGCAATCAAAGGAACAATTTCAAGGGTAATAACAACTATGGGAATCAAGGAACTAGTAGCCAATTGCAAAATCAAAATCAAAACCGTAATTTTCAAAACACAAGTCAAGGTCTACAAAATGTTTACACAAAAGAACTTCCAATGGACTTTATGAATTACGCCACGGCAAATGATAAGATTTTGGAAAACATTCAAGAACAATTGGCTAGTCAAGCTAGGGACACGGCTAAAAACACCAAGGAGTTGGCTAATTTTGTGAAGGAAAATCTTAACATGAGAAATGAGTTGAAAAATGATTTTGCTAATCAAATTAGAGGTCAAAACAATAAGATTGAACAAAGTCATGCTAGGCTTGAACAAAGAATTGACCAAAAAGCCGCTAGTCAAGATTTGAAGTTTAATAGTCAAGATGCTAAGCTTAATGCAATTTTAGAAGCCGTCATGGGGAACAAAGCCTCTACTTCGAGTGGTCTACCTAGTAACACCGTTTCAAACCCGAAGGGAGAGATGAAAGTGATTACCACATGAAGTGGTAAGACACTTAAAGAACCGACTCCTCAACCAATTACTCCAACGATGGAGGAAATTGAGGAAGAACCCGAGGTGGTGGTCGAAAAGGAGCATATTTCAAGCCCACAAAGTACCGCTCATGCCAGACCTACGGTCGACCCTTTACCAACATTGGAACCCGAGATTCCAAAGGCTATGCCTATGCCCCAACCCACACCACCCTTGCCTTACCCATCGAGACTTAGGAAGGAGAAACGACAAGAGCGTGACAACTACCAATTTGAGCTTTTTATGAAAATGTTTCGTGAGTTGCACCTTAATGTGAGTTTCGCTGATGCTTTGGTCATGATGCCTCGATTTGCCGCTAACTTTAAGAGTATGTTGAACAACAAGGAGAAATTGCACCAAATGTCTAGTTGTACGTCGGTTTATCTTAATCGCATACCTCAAAAAGTCGGTGATCCTGGTAAATTTTTTATCCCTTGTGCAATTCAAGATATGGAATAATGCTATGCCTTGGCCGATCTTGGTGCTAGCATTAACTTGATGCCACTTGCAATCTTCAAGTCGCTCAATCTTCCTAATCTTACTCCTTCACGAATGTCTATTGAGTTGGCCGACCATTCCACGATTCTCGCATGTGGTTTGGCGGAAGACGTTTTTGTGAAAGTGGGGAAGTTCTACTATCCCGTAGACTTTATTGTTGTTGATATCCCCACGGATCCTCAAGTTCCTCTTATTTTAGGTCGTTCGTTTTTAGATACGTCTATGGCTTTAATTGATGTGCATGCTAGAAAGATCACCTTACGTTTCAACGATGAGGAACTTGTTATAAACGCAACTCAAAATTCTCAACTTTCTCATGTTTATTCCGTTGCTACCATAAACCTCGTTGATATGATCGACGTGGTTTGCGAGGAATTTTCACAAGAAGTTTTAGGGTTTGGTGATGAAGAAACTAGTGGCAATCCCACTATGTTAGATCCAATTCTTGATAATTCGACACCAACCTTCACTCCTTTCGAAGGTGGTGGTTTTACGTTGGAAGAATGCAATGTTACACGTACTTGTGACGAAGACCTCGACAACGATGAGGACTTCTCGATTATCAAGGATTTTCTCAACGATTTCCCATTTCCTCCACCCGAGGAGGTTATGAGTATCGAGCCTAAATCTTCACTTGAGGAACCACCTATTTTCGAGTTGAAAGATTTACCTCCTCACCTCGAATATGTCTATTTGGAGGAGGACGACAAGTTGCCGGTTATTATTGCGAAGGATCTTTCGAATGATGAAAAAACCGCACTTGTCGATGTTCTAAAGGATCACAAAGGGGCGATTGCGTGGAAGTTATCCGACATTAAGGGAATCAATCCCAAATTTTGTACCCACAAAATCTTAATGGAGGAGGATTTCAAGCCCACAATCCAAAGTCAAAGGAGGGTGAACCCCAAAATTCACGACGTCATCAAAAAGGAGGTCCTTAAACTCCTTGACGCGAGAATGATTTACCCTATTTCCGATAGCCCTTGGGTGAGTCCTATTCATTGTGTCCCTAAAAAGGGAGGGATGACCGTTGTGCCAAACGATGCCAACGAGTTGATTCCCACTAGACTCGTGACCGGATGGAGAGTGTGCATTGACTATCGAAAGTTGAATGAAGCCACTCGAAAGGACCATTTTCCCTTGCCCTTCATGGACCAAATGTTGGAGCGTCTTGCGGGAAACGATTTCTATTGCTTTTTAGATGGTTTTTTCGGTTACTTCCAAATTCCCATCGATCCTCGTGATCAAGAAAAAACTACGTTTACGTGTCCATATGGAACGTTTGCCTATCGTAGAATGCCATTCGGACTTTGCAATGCACCGGGAACTTTTCAATGATGCATGATGGCTATTTTTCATGATATGATCGAGAAGACGATGGAAGTCTTCATGGATGACTTTTCCGTGTTTGGTGATTCTTTCACTTCGTGTTTGTCGAACCTTGAGAGAATGTTGAAACGTTGTGAGGAAACCAACCTTGTGCTCAATTGGGAAAAATGTCATTTTATGGTTAAGAGTAGAATCGTCTTAGGGCACAAGGTCTCGAAAGCGGGGATTGAGGTAGATCAAGCTAAGGTAGACGTCATCGCCAAATTACCTCATCCCAAAACCGTCAAGGGAGTTAGGAGTTTCCTAGGCCACGCGGGCTTTTATCGTCGATTCATCAAGGACTTTTCAAAGATTTCTCGACCTATTACACATCTTCTTGAAAAAGAGGCACGTTTTGTCTTTGACGAAGATTGTGTACGAGCCTTTGAGATCCTTAAGAGGAAACTTACCGAAGCTCCCATTCTTGTTGCTCCCAATTGGAACCTCCCCTTCGAACTAATGTGTGATGCTAGTGATTACGCTATTGGGGCCGTTTTGGGGCAACGTCATGATAAGCACTTCTTGCCTATTCACTATGCTAGCAAGACGATGACCGAGGCTCAACTTAAATACACTACAACAGAAAAGGAGTTCCTTGCCGTGGTGTATGCATTTGAGAAATTTCGACCTTATCTCGTCTTGACGAAATGCATAGTGTATACGGACCATTCGGCTATTAAGTATCTTATGGCAAAGCAAGATGCTAAGCCGAGACTACTTCGTTGGATTCTCCTCCTTCAAGAATTTGATCACACCATCGTTGACAAAAAAGGAGCCGAGAATCTAGCGGCCGATCATCTCTCTCGTTTTGAAGATCCTCACCAAAGTGTTTATGAGCCTAAGGAAATCACCGAAACATTTCCGCTCGAGACACTTGGTGTAGTGAATTCTAAGCTTGATTCTTCCACCCCATGGTTTGCGGATTTTTCAAATTACCATGCGGGTAACTTCATCACTAAAGGGTATGACGACTCAACAAAAACGAAAATTCTTTTGTGACGTTAAGTTCTACTTTTGGAACGACCCTTACTTGTTTCGAACTTGTGCGGATCAAATCATCCGACATTGTGTATTTGGCACCGAAGCTTCTAACATCCTTAGAGCTTGCCATGAGGGACCCACGGGTGGTCACCATGGTGCTAATCTCACGGCTAAAAAGGTGTTTGATGCCGGCTTCTTTTGGCCTACTATTTACCGAGATGCACAAGATCTTGTGAAGTCATGTGATGCATGCCAACGACAAGGAAAAGCCTCACAAAAAGATGAAATGCCACAAAATATCATCCAAGTGTGTGAGATCTATGACGTTTGGGGCATAGACTTTATGGGGCCGTTCCCATCATCTCGTGGTAATAAGTACATTCTCGTTGCGGTTGACTACCTTTCTAAGTGGGTGGAGGCCAAGACCTTGCCCACCAATGATGCTCGTGTGGTAGTCAAGTTTTTGAAGCAATTGTTTTCTCGGTTTGGAACCCCTCGTGCTATCATAAGCGATCGTGGAACCCATTTTTGTAATGACCAATTTGAAAGGGTTCTAAGGAAATATGGGGTTACACATCGTCTTTCTATGGCTTATCACCCACAAACGATTGGGCAAGTCGAGGTTTCAAACCGAGCTTTGAAGAGGATCTTGGAGAGATCCGTTGGGGAAAACCGACAATCATGGTCGGATAAGTTAGACAATGCTTTATGGGCCTTTAGGACTGCTCATAAGACTCCCATTGGGTGCACTCCCTATAAGCTTGTGTATGGAAAGAATTGTCATTTGCCTATAGAATTAGAACACAATGCTTATTGGGCCCTAAAGCATTGTAATGATGATATGGAGACCGCGGGAAAACACCGGAAAATGCAATTAAATGAATTGGATGAATTGAGGGATATTGCTTATGAAAATTCATTGATTTATAAAGAAAAAACTAAAAAGTTGCATGATTCTAAAATTAAAAACCGGGTTTTTAACATTGGGGATCAAGTTTTGCTTTTTAATTCAAGATTAAAAATCTTTTCCGGTAAGTTGAAATCCCGTTGGTCCGGTCCATTCACCGTGACTCAAGTGTTTCCGTATGGGACCATCGAGCTAGCTCAAGATGATGGTCCTAACTTCAAGGTGAATGGACATAGGTTGAAGCACTACTTTGGTGGGTGATAGGTGTGTAAACACCCATCCTTTTACCACTTAATTCTGGCTAAAACGAGACCAAAACACGTATTTAATATCATTTGTTTGGAATTATGCGTGGTTTTTGTGTTTTCAGAGCCAACCGGATGAATATTGAAGAAAACATGGGATTGCACGGGTTTTACTGAACAAAAAGACTCAAGATAAAGTCTATTGTCCAAGAGATGCAAAAGATTTGAAGTCACTGGGCCTATTCGAAGATTTATCGAAGAAAAGGACCAAAGATGGAAGATTTACATAAGTCGAAGAAACTCAAGTCTATTAAACGAAGAAATTAAAAGACGAGTTGAATTTAATCGACAACAAATCCCGAATCAGAATCGAAAATGTCAAATTTTCTGAAAAGACGAGAAGACAAGAAGAACGGGAGAAAGCCCACTCACCAACCAAAAGACAAGGCTATATAAAGCCCACACCTCACACACTTAGTGTCAGTTTTAGTTTTAGTTTTTTTCTCTCCTTCTTTTTCTCCTTCTAGTTCGTCCCATCACAAACACCATTAGGGTGATTGGTGATCTTGATCTTTGATTTTTAAATTTGTTATTTTAATCTTTGTTTGATCTTGTTAAAACATTAATCATTCCATACAAGTTCTATGTTTAATCTTTCCATTTCATCTTGTTCATCATCATCTTTATCTTCAAGTTCTTAAGTTTTTATTTTCTTGATTTGATCTTCAAAAGTTGAGATTTGTGTTTTTGTTGATGGGATTTGTAGTTTATGGTTAGTAGATGCTTTGTGTTTAGTTTTATTTAAGATTTGGTGAAAAACTTGGTAAATTTTGGATTAAAACTAGTTTCCTTGTTCTTCGGGGTTCGTTACTGTACCTGTGTTTCCAGACTTCCGGATGAACACCAAACTTCCGAATGAGCACAAAAGTTCTGAATGAACTGCTTAGGTTAAAAGTTCCGGGTGAATAAAATAGTTCCGAGTGAGTTTTTGTTTAAAAAAGTTCCGAATCAGATTAAAGTTCCGAACGAACTGAAAGTTCCGGATGAACCTAATCTTCCGAATGAACCAAAGTTCCGGATGAGTCAAAAGTTCCGAATGAGTCTAAATGTTCCGAATGAGTAAAACTTCCGAATGAACCACAAAGTTCCGGATGAACCAAAAACTTCCGACTGAGGAAAGTTCCGGATGAACCAAAAACTTCCGAATGAGCAAAGTTCCGGATGAATCACAAAGTTCCGAATGAACCAAAGTTCCGAGTGAAAGTTCCGCATGAGCAAAGTTCCGAATCAAGGTTAAAAAGTTCCGAATCAATTTTCTTTTAGTGTTACTGTTCTACTGTTTCTTTACGTTTATTTCACAATTTATATTTCAACTGTAATTTTAACTTTGATTTCAATTTTAATTTTAATCTTAATTTCAATTTTAATTTCACGTTTTTATTAATTGTCATTAAAGTAATTGTCTTTGATTTAAGTTTTAATTTTAAGTACGTTTTAACCTTTAGTATATTAGAAAACCAAACCCTTTTATTTGGTAACCAAGAACAATCATTCCACTTAAGGCTGAGATCAATTCGAGAGGACTGTGAGAGAATCTAGAACCCATACAAAACCAGAATATCAAATGGCGCTGCTGCCGGCTCTTCTCGTTAAGATCAAAAGTTTTTTGTGAGAACTTGGATTTTGGGATCCGTTCCCCGTGAACGTTACTTTTTCATAAAAGTTTTCAAAAAATCCTAAAAAATATAAAATTTTCAAAAATACAAAAAAATTAAAAAAATTAAAAACCAAAAAAAAATAAATATTTTTGTATTGTTTTTGCCTTGTTAGTTCTTTTGCAGGTGTATGCGCACTCGATCCACGTCTGATCAAGAGCCCGAGCCTCTCGATCACTTAGACATGGCAGGTGTACCAACCCCAAACAATAATAACAACAACAACCCACCTTTCAACAACATGAACAATAACAACAACAATGAGCCCCTTCCGGATAATCACCCGATGATTGAATTGCTGCAAGCTCATGTAGATGGCAACACGGATCCAATTGTCATACCTCCAATTGCCGCCAACAATTTCGAGCTCAAATCAGGCTTTCTCCAGATGGTCTCCGCTCAACCATTCTTGGGACGTACCATTGATGATCCACACGACCACATCAAGAGATTTTTACAACTCACTAACACGGTCAAGTTCAATGGTGTTCCACAAGAGGTTATAAGGTTACAACTTTTTCCCTTTTCTTTAGAGGGACAAGCCCGGCATTGGCTTGCTAAGGAACCGCCACAGAGTATTCTCTCGTGGACGGATTTGGAAACAAAGTTCATCAATTACTTTTTCCCACCCTCTCGTACTACCGCTTTGCGGAATGAGATCATAAATTTTGAACAAAAGTACGATGAGTCGTTCAGTGAATCTTGGGATCGCTTTAAAGATCTTTTAAGAAAATGCCCACAACATGGTTTTACCAAAGTACATCAAATTAATACTTTTTACAATGGTTTAAGCATGAGTGACCAAGATTCACTGAACAGTGCCTCGGGGGGTAATCTATTGGCCAAGACTTCCAATGTTGCTTGGGATATCATTGAGAACAAATCTCGTGTGCAAACCAAGAGTGTTCGGACCAATGTCGCTAGTGCTAGCACTAATGACAGCGACAAGCGATTGGACAAAATCACTACGCTTCTTGAATCGCTTGTCACCCACACCGTCAACAACAACGGCAGCAACGCTAAAAACGCTCAAGTTAACGCTGTCAGCCAACCTTGTGAGATATGCGGTGGTCCTCACTCTTACACCACTTGTACCGCCACCCAAGACTACCCTTCTGAGAATGTTAATGCAGCTTATGGCACCTATCCTCAACCTGCTTATCAAGCTAGACCTCAAGGTGACCGTAATTTACTTAGCTACCGCAGCAACAACTATCTTTCACCACCTGGTTTTCCTCCAACCAACCCAAACCAACAATCAAACCTCAATCGCCCTCCTCAACAACAACAACAACCTCGACAACCATACATCCCTCCTCACAAGCAGCAACAACCACCTCAACGTAACAACCAAGTTTACCAACAACCTGCTTATCAACCACCCGCATACAATGCTCCTCCCAACCAATCCACCGCTCTACACCAAGAAGTGCAGACCTACATGAGGACAAACGATGTGATCGTGGAAAATCTTCAGCGTGAAGTGATAAATTTGAAAGCAGACTTGGTCAAGCAAGGAAACGACTTGAGAGCCGACATGAGAAATACGTTGGATACCCAAACTAATGACTTGAGGAACATGATGGCTAGTTTCTTCCAAGGTAATCAACCCTCTTCTTCGGGTACTCTTCCGAGTAACACCGTTGCGAACCCAAGAGGGGAGATGAAAGCAATCACTACTCGAAGTGGTAAAGGTACCAAGGAACCCGAGCTTCCTATACCTCCACCGGTGATTGTGACTAAGGAGAACGAGTCACCTGCTCCTATTCCTCCTCCTTCTCCTTCCCCAATTTCTCCACCTCTTCCTTCTACCCCTCCTCCACCCGTGGTTGTGAGTGATCCTATTCCCCTAAAGCCTTCTTCTTCATTCAATATACCTTATCCATCTAGGTTGCGGAAAGAGAAGCTCAAAAGCAAGGACGATATTCAGGTTTCGAATTTCCTTAAAATGTTCAAACAACTGAATTTCAATATCTCCTTCGCTGAGGCTCTCGCTCACATGCCCAAGTATGCAAAAATGTTTAAAGATCTTCTGAGCGACAAGGAAAAGCTCCTCGATATTGCCAACACCCAACTTAATGAGAATTGCTCTGCAGTACTCTTAAGGAAATTGCCAACCAAGCTTGGTGATCCGGGTCGTTTTCTTATCCCTTTCAATTTCCCAGGAGTAGAGAATTGCATGGCCCTAGCCGATCTAGGTGCCAGTATTAATCTCATGCCTCTAAGTGTTTGGAAGCAATTATCTCTCCCAGAGCTAGTCCCGACCAAAATGACTTTGGAATTAGCTAACCGTACGGTTGCTTATCCAGTGGGGATAGCCGAAGACGTCATTGTAGGAGTCGACAAATTCACCTTCCCTGCTGATTTTGTTGTCGTCGACTACGAGATGGACCCCCGTGTGCCACTAATTGTTGGACGTCCATTCTTGAGGACCGGTCGCACTCTTATTGATGTTGAAGCCGGTGAGCTTATCATGAGAGTGGGTGACGATAAAGTAGTCTTCAACATGGGAAAGTTGTCTAAACAGCCTTATTCATATGAGAGCGTTAATTGTATTGACGTTCTTGATGAGGCTTGTGAAGAACACTTTAATGATGCTTGCAAAAGTATTCCTACCTCTCTTCCCAATGTTGAGATCGTGTCCTCTATTGATTCATCGTTGTCTCTATTTGGAGATAGTGATTTATTTTGGAACAATCTTGAAGACACCATGGGAGATGTGAATTTAGCTACTAATGATTCTCCTATCGATGGGGATGAAGACATGAATTTCTTTGAGAATCTTCTCACCGAAGACAATCCTTCGCCTCCATCTACCACGGTCATTGCTATCGATACTCCGACTTCGAATACGCCTCCCGTCGAAAATCCTCCGGATTTAGAACTTAAGGAGTTGCCGCCCCATCTCGAGTATGTATTCCTTGAAGAAGAGAAGAAGTCGCCAGTCATCATTGCTAAGGATTTGAAGGATGAAGAGAAAACTCGACTTGTCGCCGTGTTGAAAAAGCATAAAACAGCTATTGCTTGGAAGATTTCTGATATTCGTGGAATTGATCCTCACTTCTGCACACACAAAATTCTCATGGAGGACGACTTTAAGCCCACAATTCAAAGCCAACGAAGGGTGAATCCAAAAATACATGAAGTCATCAAAACAGAGGTTATCAAACTTCTTGATGCGGGTATGATTTACCCTATTTCGGATTCACCATGGGTTAGTCCAATCCATTGTGTGCCCAAGAAGGGCGGAATAACCGTTGTTCCCAATGAACACAACGAGTTGATTCCCACTCGTCTCGTTACTGGGTGGAGAGTTTGTATAGACTACCACAAACTCAATGATGCCACGAGAAAGGATCATTTCCCTCTACCTTTTATGGACCAAATGCTTGAACGTTTAGCCGGAAATGAATATTACTGCTTTCTTGATGGTTTCTCGGGTTATTTCCAAATACCCATCGATCCCCAAGATCAAGAGAAGACGACATTCACTTGTCCCTATGGTACATTTGCTTACAAAAGAATGCCTTTTGGCTTATGTAATGCGCCCGGGACTTTCCAAAGGTGCATGTTAGCTATCTTCCATGACATGGTTGAACAAACCATGGAAGTCTTCATGGATGATTTCTCGGTCTTCGGGGATTCTTTCTCTTCTTGCCTTGCCAATTTGGAACGTATGCTCAAGCGGTGCGAAGACACTCGCCTAGTTCTGAATTGGGAAAAATGCCAGTTTATGGTAAAAGAAGGCATCGTGCTAGGACATAAAATTTCCAAAGCCGGTCTTGAAGTAGACCGCGCTAAAGTCGATGTTATCACAAAGTTGCCTCCACCTACAACCGTGAAGGGTGTGAGAAGTTTTCTGGGTCATGCGGGCTTCTACCGTCGATTCATCAAAGATTTTTCTCAAATCGCTCGCCCGATGACCCACCTCTTGGAAAAAGATACTCCTTTTATCTTTTCCAAAGAGTGCCTTGAAGCCTTCAACTCGCTTAAGGATAAGCTAACTAAGGCACCCGTCTTGGTTACCCCTAATTGGGAGCTGCCTTTTGAGTTGATGTGCGATGCTAGTGATTTTGCTATTGGAGCGGTTCTGGGACAAAGAGTGAACAAACACTTCCAACCAATCCATTACGCTAGCAAGACAATGACGGGGGCACAATTGCATTATACGACAACCGAAAAAGAGCTTTTAGCTGTTGTCTATGCTTTTGAAAAATTCCGCCCCTATCTTGTCCTTTCTACAACAATTGTGTATACCGATCATTCCGCGCTGAAGTACTTGTTGACAAAGCAAGATTCCAAACCAAGACTTCTTCGCTGGGTTTTGCTGCTCCAGGAATTTAAAATCGAAATTCGCGATAAAAAAGGAGCTGAAAACTTAGCCGCGGATCATCTCAGCAGAATTGAGGATCCTTACCAAGGGGATCATCCAAACAAAGAAATCAATGATTCTTTTCCCTTGGAGACCTTAATGTCTATAAACTCGAAGTTGAATGAAACCCCGTGGTTTGCGGACTTCGCAAACTACTTGGCGGGTGGAATTCTCAAGGAAGGGTTGACGTCCCAACAAAAGAAGAAGTTCTTCACCGACATCAAGACTTACTTTTGGGACGACCCTTACCTATTCAAACAATGTGCCGACCTGATTATTCGCCGATGTGTTGACGGACCGGCAGCGTCAGAAATCCTTGATGCTTGCCACAAAGGACCCACCGGTGGTCACTTTGGTCCCAACTACACCGCCAAAAAAGTGTTTGATTTGGGATTTTATTGGCCCTCCATATATCGTGACGCTCACGATATGGTTAAACGATGTGATGTTTGCCAAAAACAAGGCACGATCACACATAAAGACGAGATGCCTCAGAATTTCATTCAAGAGTGTGAAATCTTTGATGTTTGGGGTATCGACTTTATGGGGCCATTCCCTTCTTCTAAAGGAAACAAATACATCCTTGTAGCCGTTGACTACGTTTCAAAGTGGGTTGAAGCCAAAGCTTTACCCACTAATGACGCAAGGGTGGTTTGTAACTTTTTGAAAGCTCTTTTCGCCAGATTCGGTGTGCCTCGTGCCATTATTAGTGATCGTGGGACTCATTTCTGCAATGACCAATTTGCTAGAGTCATGGCTAAGTACGGTGTAAACCATCGTCTTTCCACAGCCTACCACCCATAAACTAATGGCCAGGCTGAAATATCCAACCGAGGACTGAAGCGAATTCTTGAAAGAACTGTGGGAGAGCATCGTGCCTCATGGGCTGATAAACTTGATGATGCTTTGTGGGCTTTCCGTACTGCTTACAAGACCCCGATCGGCTGTACGCCTTATCGTCTTGTGTACGGGAAAGCGTGCCACCTCCCCATTGAGTTGGAGCACAAGGCTTATTGGGCCTTGAAGTGGGCTAATTTTGATATAAACAAAGCCGGTGACCTACGCAAGATCCAACTCAATGAGCTCAATGAACTCCGTAATGAGGCTTATGAAAATTCTTTGATCTATAAGGAAAGAACTAAGCTCATTCACGACTCCAAGATCAAAAACCGAGAGTTCCATGTTGGAGACAAAGTCTTACTTTTTAACTCTCGGTTGAAAATCTTCTCGGGAAAGCTCAAATCTCGTTGGTCCGGCCCATTCACCATTGCCCAAATTTTTCCATATGGTACTCTCGAGCTCGCTCAACCTGATGGACCAAATTTTAAGGTGAATGGCCAACAAGTGAAGTTGTACTTTGGTGAGGACACCTCTCAGGAGGTGATTCCATCCCTCACCACGTTCCCCATGAACTAATTTTGGGTCGAGTCAGGCTCGTGACTCGGTTATAAAAAACAAGCGCTCCCCGGGAGGCAGCCCGAGTATCTATCCTTTATGTTTTAACCTCCTAAGTGTAGGGGGACTTCTATACGTGTTTGTCTTTGTGTGGTGATGTGATTACAGGGATAAGTGAACTCTTGGAATCTTTGAAGAACCGTGCCCCCGTGTTATCCAAAATCCGGTTCTATCTCTCAACTATCGTGATTCAATTTTCTTCATACTCACATTTGAAATTGATCACTTTAGTCGTCTCTTCCTTAACTTGAGTTAACCAACATGCACAATGTCATAAGTGTAGGGGAAACTTTTCCCACATGCTTAAACATTGAGGACAATGTTTATCTTAAGTGTAGGGGGACTTCTATCGAAGTTTTAAGTGGGCTTTTCCATGAAAATGCCTTCATTTAACCAGAAAATCCTATTTTTCAACATTTTTCAATTTTTTATTAACTTTGGCCATTTAGTCGTAATTTTTAAATTTTTATCATTGCTTTCATATGTATATATCCTGTTTAAAAGTCAAAAATATTAATAAAGTGGTGTAGCTAGTTTAGAAATCTTTGACATATTAGGCCCGTTGCGTTTAGTTTGACTCAACCCGAATAGACTTACCTAAGTTTATTCTAGCTAGTATCCTTAACCATGTAGACCTTAATTGGTTTATTAGGCTAAGTGTCCACGAGTCTCATTACTTGAGATTTTAAATTGTGGAGGACGAGAAATGATAGAGTCAATTATAAGTCGGTATTCTTGCACAAGCTCACTTGGTGTAATTATTTGCCTATTCTCCCATCACTTGCTAATAATCATCTGCAATAAGTAAGGTCATACGATTTGAAAGGTTACTTAGCTTCTAGCCCAAGATCGTTTAAAAGTTGCTCGGTAATGAAAAAAGTTCATAGCCAAGGCATAACTTATGAAGCGGGGCGCGAAGATTGGCGAGTGCGAAAAGGCCCTAACAAGGCATGAGGATTCCATTTTATTGCTAAAGATCCAAGGTGATGTGAAAAGCATTATTCCTAAAGTCAATATGAAGGATCAAGACTCACGACGAAAAGCAATCAACTCCCATAAGATCATGGAGAAGTCTATCCGAAAAGACCCTAACAAGGTATGAGGATAAATAGATCCAAGTCCGAAAAGGAGGCGGATCGTTGTATCTCAAAATCCCAAATAGAGATTGAAGAAATAATCATGAATTCGTGGTCAACAAAGTTGGAGTACCCCTCAAAAGTCTCCAAGTGAAGAAACTCTATTAACGATGAGAAGACCATTATCTCAAGCACGTCTCTCAAGATATGAAGTATGAAGTACATGCCAAATATCGGCCCGAGAAAGGTCTCAAATCGTGAACCAAGTTATGCCAAGATATGAACTTTTTGATATCCCGAGAAGCAGTTTTAAGAGATTTTGTCCTTTAGCTAACTATTGATCAAATCGTCCTACTTTGCTTTCAGCCTAAATAAACTATCGAAATAAGTCCAAAAATGCATCTTCATGATCATTCTAAGACAAAAATAAAATATAAGAGATACACCTAGGAATAAGGGAGTTTAAGCATATAATTAAGCCATGTGTGTAAGTGTTTGATTTACTAACTTATAATAACAATGATCTCGTTTTTAAGCTTAGTTTGGGGAACGCAAAACTTGAGGGTGATAAATCTTCGCAACACCAAAGCCCTAATGTAAGTCATTGATCTCTTTGCAAGTTATTTCCATTCTTTTGTTTCCTTTAAAGTTTAATTTCTTTTAGTATTTTAATTTTTTGTTTAGTAGTATTTAAATAAGGCCAAGGTTGATTAATTATGAGAAAAGTGTAAAATTGCTTTATCACTAAGCATTGCATGAGGGCATGGCAATGGTTAAGTGTAGGGGATTTGATAGGTGTGTAAACACCCATCCTTTTACCACTTAATTCTGGCTAAAACGAGACCAAAACACGTATTTAATATCATTTTTTTGGAATTATGCGTGGTTTTTGTGTTTTCAGAGCCAACCGGATGAATATTGAAGAAAACATGGGATTGCACGGGTTTTACTGAAGAAAAAGACTCAAGATAAAGTCTATTGTCCAAGAGATGCAAAAGATTTGAAGTCACTGGGCCTATTCGAAGATTTATCGAAGAAAAGGACCAAAGATGGAAGATTTACATAAGTCGAAGAAACTCAAGTCTATTAAACGAAGAAATTAAAAGACGAGTTGAATTTAATCGACAACAAATCCCGAATCAGAATCGAAAACGTCAACTTTTCTGAAAAGACGAGAAGACAAGAAGAACGGGAGAAAGCCCACTCACCAACCAAAAGACAAGGCTATATAAAGCCCACACCTCACACACTTAGTGCCAGTTTTAGTTTTAGTTTTTTTCTCTCCTTCTTTTTCTCCTTCTAGTTCGTCCCATCACCAACACCATTAGGGTGATTGGTGATCTTGATCTTTGATTTTTAAATTTGTTATTTTAATCTTTGTTTGATCTTGTTAAAACATTAATCATTCCATACAAGTTCTATGTTTAATCTTTCCATTTCATCTTGTTCATCATCATCTGTATCTTCAAGTTCTTAAGTTTTTATTTTCTTGATTTGATCTTCAAAAGTTGTTGAGATTTGTGTTTTTGTTGATGGGATTTGTAGTTTATGGTTAGTATATGCTTTGTGTTTAGTTTTATTTAAGATTTGGTGAAAAACTTGGTAAATTTTGGATTAAAACTAGTTTCCTTGTTCTTCGGGGTTCGTTACTGTACCTGTGTTTCCAGACTTCCGGATGAACACCAAACTTCCGAATGAGCATAAAAGTTCCGAATGAACTGCTTAGGTTAAAAGTTCCGGGTGAATAAAATAGTTCCGAGTGAGTTTTTGTTTAAAAAAGTTCTGAATCAGATTAAAGTTTCGAACGAACTGAAAGTTCCGGATGAACCTAATCTTCCGAATGAACCAAAGTTCCGGATGAGTCAAAAGTTCCGAATGAGTCTAAATGTTCCGAATGAGTAAAACTTCCGAATGAACCACAAAGTTCCGGATGAACCAAAAACTTCCGACTGAGCAAAGTTCCGGATGAACCAAAAACTTCCGAATGAGCAAAGTTCCGGATGAATCACAAAGTTCCGAATGAACCAAAGTTCCGAGCGAAAGTTCCGCATGAGCAAAGTTCCGAATCAAGGTTAAAAAGTTCCGAATCAATTTTCTTTTAGTGTTACTGTTCTACTGTTTCTTTACGTTTATTTCACAATTTATATTTCAACTGTAATTTTAACTTTGATTTCAATTTTATTTTTAATCTTAATTTCAATTTTAATTCACGTTTTTATTAATTGTCATTAAAGAAATTGTCTTTGATTTAAGTTTTAATTTTAAGTACGTTTTAACCTTTAGTATATTAGAAAACCAAACCCTTTTATTTGGTAACCAAGAACAATCATTCCACTTAAGGCTGAGATCAATTCGAGAGGACTGTGAGAGAATCTAGAACCCATAC
This sequence comes from Glebionis coronaria, assembly GCA_025667525.1. NCBI lineage: Eukaryota > Viridiplantae > Streptophyta > Magnoliopsida > Asterales > Asteraceae > Glebionis > Glebionis coronaria. The sequence continues at coordinate 1,247,121 of CM046880.1, forward strand.
AAAACCAGAATATCAGTGGGGAAGTTCCATCCTTGAACTACCTCGACCAAGTCACCTTCCCTAATGATAATTAGTATTGAGGGGATCAAGTCGAGCTCATGACTCGGTAATCAAAAACGAGGTGCCTCGTGGGGGAGTCCCATGCTTATCCTATGTACATATTATCGCTTTCTAATGTAGCTTACGTGTGGGGATTTGTGCCCTTCCATCCTTTGTTCCGTGGTTGTTTGTGAATTGTTTTTTTTAGATCATGATCTTCACGATTGGAGCCTCTCGTGTTCGTTTTATGGGAGCACTCGATCGTTTACTTTGGAGACATTTCTCAATATCGATGATATATCCTTTTGATGTTCTAACCTTAGGTTTTTAGCACACTTCATAAACGGCTATTAATTTATTGGTTACACCCTTTCCATGCTAGATTAGGCATTCGACTACGTCTCTAGTATGGGGGTGTTTGCACCCCTAGACTCGAAACATTGAGGACAATGTTTAACTTTAGTATGGGGGGGTGAACAGATACTTGCCTTGCCAAACCTTCACGCTTTCCAAAGTTTATCTTTTTGTTTATCGTTTTGTTTCAAATAAGGCTAAAAATGGCCAAATTTTAAAAATTTTCTCATGTTTTATAAGTGTTTGAAGACACGAATGTAGGTTTTCCGATGGCGAGAATAAGAGTAATTTTTTACTCGACCGTGCGTGTTGAGCACTTAGGTTTGATTCCTTAACTACACCTTAGGCTAAGTCTCTTAAATGAGGACGAGAAATGATAGAGTTAATTATAAGTTACTATGCTAAACGTAGAGTACTCGTATTCTTTCAAAAACTCATGTGTTCTCGTTGTTTGCTTATTCTTGCTAAACGTAGAGTACTCGTATTCTTTCAAAAACTCATGTGTTCTCGTTGTTTGCTTATTCTCCCTTCGCTTGTAAATATTTTTTGCTTAATAAATATTGACTTAGCGGTTTAGTTAGGATCGTTGGATTTCTAGTCTTTTCTAGTAGCTTCCGTGTAATTAAATTGGGAAGACATTAAGGTATCGCCAGCGTCACGGTTTTGAAGTATTGGCACCCCAATAATCGAAAGCTTCACCCAATAATAAGATTTCAAGTGCTCACCTAAATCTAGCAAACAATTTGAAGCCCCACAAGGCCTAAAATCTATGCAAAATGAAAGTGAATCAAGCCTTAATCTTCGAAGCTTTAAAGATCCAAAATTCACTTTAGCGTGAGGATATACGTCTTTGGCTAATAAAACCACCGATGAGGCGGATAATAAAAGGCAAGGCAAGACCGAAGTCATAATAAAAGCTTCATGGCGAAGTTGAATAAAAGATGGAGGTAAACCAAAGATAATAAGGCCCTTCCGTTAGGGGGCGTATAAAAGTCTTGGTAATAAGTCTCATGTTCAAAACCGTTATAAAACCGTGTTTATCGATTCTTCTTGTCAACTTAATTTTTTAACATCGTTGTCTATTAGGAGGGGTTATTGATTTGATGGTCTTAGTTACACCGTTAGGACTCTATTTTTAGACCTAAATCTCTATTATCGCATAAGTCAATGATGTATCCTCGTGATCATTAAGACATAATAAAATATAAGTGATACAACTTAGGAAAAATGGGAGAATAAGTACGTGATTAGGGCATATGAGTAGTGTTAGCATTACTAACTTATAATGACAATGATCTCGTTGCACGCTTGGCATGGAATTGAAGTGAAAATCGAGGACGACGAAATTATTTCTAACGAAGCATTCACGTGTTCTTATTCTATGAACCTAAACGTCCCATTTTGCGATGAAAATCATACATTATGTCTATAACATAAGTAGTAGTAATAGTAGTAGTGTAGCTAGTTTATCGTTCAATAAAGTGAATAAAAATGAATTTTGGAGGTGCTATGATACTTTATTCTAGCATTGCGTGAGGGCACGGCAATGGTTTAGTATGGGGGAGTGATGAGACTGCTTTTATACATAGTCTCATCGTCCAAAACGGGCTTAAAATGCATTAAATATCATCAAAATACCCAAATATATGCTTGTGTTTGTTGCTTGTGTATTTTAGGTACGGATATTGAGAAAATGACAAAAGATCACAAGAATCAATCAAAAACGAACACGGGAAACGAAGCCGCACAATGAACCAAGCCCTAATGAAGAATTTTCCAAAGAAAACCCTTGAAGATTTGAGGAATTATGAAGATTGGTCCTCCAAGTTTGAAGAATTGACACTTTATACCCTTGTATCTTCATAATTACAAGTTTGGTCCCTAAAGTTTGTCAAAATTACAAAAAGGACCCTTAACTTTGAAGAATTGGCAAATTTAGTCCCTCAACAAAACTAAATTGTCAATAATGGTCCTCCAAGAAGTCAACAAACAAGTCAAATCCTTGAAGTATGAAGACATGTCAAAAACAGTCCTTGAAGAATGAAGAAATTACATGTTTAGTCCTTGTTTCAAGTTTATAAAGTACTTGTGCCAAAAGTGTCAATCTGCCAAAGTTGATTTACAAAGGAAGTGAAGTTTTTGCTGAATATTTACAAAGTGAAGGAAACTAAAACATTGGGGGGCCAAAGCTGTCAAACACATTAACTTACACACCCACTCATAACCTGACACGTCACCATACCCACCCATTTACCCAAATACCCTACCCATAACCCAACCCGTAACCCACAACCCACCAGGTTTATTTAATAAACCTGGTCAAATTGGTCAACCTTTTTTCCCACTAAACATCAAATTTAAACTTAATCACCCCCAATTTGGATTAAAACTTCCCCATTATCCAGATAAACCCTAATACATACCCAGTTTTAATTACCTTAATTTTTAACCCAAACCCCAAATTACCTTGGGGGTTTTACTCACAACCCCACTCCCAACACCACAACTCACCCAGAAAACGACCCTTGTACCTTTTGTCCCCTCAACGGCCTACCCACATCACATGAGAGGATGAAGACAAAGTGGGAACAGCAATCCAAGGGCTCCAAATCCTTCCTTTCTCCCAAAGGAACTCTATGAACGACCAAGATCAATTTGAGCAGTTGGCAACATCACATGGGAGCTTATTGACCAGTTTCAAATTCAAAAGACCAAGGGCAGAATTGGGCATTCCATCCATTAGGGTTTAGGACTTGATTTTCTTGTATTATTTTATTTTGAGCTTCTAGTTAGTTCTTAGGAGTAGTATAAATACATGTCGACTTGTGACATGTGTTTTTGTTCTTTCTTTCTCCTTTGTCACTTCCATGTAAAGCCGTTTTGTTTAATGAATGAAAAATGGTGTTGAGATGTTGATGAGAAACAAAGATCCACTCTTACTCTCTGCTTATTGATTGTGTCTTATTTTACTGCTTACTTACTTTTTCAAGTCTTATTTTAAAAGTTCAGTTCTGTTTTCAAAAGTTTCTGAAACATTGATTTCACTTGTTGAAATCTTGTTTCAAGGTTGATTCTTCAGGGTTTCAAGTTAGTTTGTTTAAGTGTGTTCAAAGGAAGTTTTGGTATTAAAGTTTGTTGGTTTGAAAAAGGTTTCAAAAGAAAATAACAAAAATCAGAAAGTGTATTTGTGCTTGTTCTTCATTTCTCTTAGCAGGGTTGTGTTGAATCCTGTTGTCCAAGGTCCAGCATAGGCCCCAGCCTATAGGAGGTGACTTGGCTGTCACTGAGGGACTTGGATGTAAGTCCCTCAAGGTAAAAATCCCTTGTTTTCATTTTCATTTATGTGATTTGAGTGAATTTGCTTGAAAAGTGTTAAAAGTTAGTTTAAATGGTTTGATTTTAATTTGTTTAGTAGGGTATGCATGTTAGAGATGATATAGATCAGTTTAAGTATGATTCAAAGTGATTTGGTATGTTAAAAGTTCATAATCAGTTTTATAAGGAGTGTTTGGATTTGTGTTTTAGTCAAGATTTTTGTTAAAGTTTTCTGTTAAAACCAGTTTACAATCACTCCTTAGGTACTAAATAGGTTGTATGCTAGTTTGATTTCTCATTTGGAAGAGTTTTTAGCAAAGTGCATGCTTAAAAGTTGGAAAAGATAGCTTGAAAAGATAGCTTGAAATCTGTCACTTCACTTCACTTGTATGCCATGACATTACCTTGGGTGTAAGTTATTAGGATTTGAAATTCACTTTTGAGCCAAGTTTATCAGCATTATACTCATCAGTTAACATAAGCATAATCAGAAACCTATTTGTGCTCCTTGATTTGATTTTGTGTAATACTTGTGTTTATTTGTGTAATCCCTTGACTCCTTATACTCAAAAGAGTATAAGGGTGCCCATTGTCCATCAAAAACAGCATCAAAAATCAAGGGACAAGCCCTCTTGTTCCATATCTTCACTTGTGAAGATCCCAACTTGTGCGCATCAAAAACTCAGGCAAACCTGGGCACGTTTTTGATTTCAAATTGGCTTAATCTTGTTTAATTTTGATTTGTGTTTGTGTTTTTGTGACTTAAGGAGTCACTGGTTTGTGTTTTTAAAAGTTAAAACGAAAAAAAATATAAATAGCAAAAACTCACCTGGCCTGGGCTCGAACACGCGACCTTCCTTTCGAAGGAGTAACGTGTTTACCAGTGATCTGGATGGTTTTTTACGTTATAGTCTCATTTCATTATCTATTTAAGGGTTGTTGGTTTTATAGCTTATTTGATTAGCAGCTTTTAAATAAGCTATTTCTAGCTTATTTCCTTTAGGTTTTCACTGTTTAGTATTTTTCCTAGGTTTTTATAAGGTTTTTTGACTTTTCTGAGCAAAAAGTATATTTTTCCCGTTATTAATTAATTTATTAAGATTATTTTTAGTTTTAATTTTAAAAAGTCATTAAAAAATAGAAAAAGGTAGTTTAAAAATCTGAAAAAATAGTTTTTAGGTCTTGAATTATATTCTTGAGGTTTTCAGCTATTTAAGTTTTCAAATTAGCTTATTTTTGATTTTATTGGATTTTAGGGTTTTTTAGCTAACTTTAAAATTTAATATAAAATTATTAAATAGGTTTCAGAAAATTTGGATTGCATTTTTGTTTTAGTTACATTATTTAGGATTTTTGGTAATTTTTTAGAATTTATTTATAAACTTTTTATTTTTTTGATTATTTTAATATTATTTTATTATTAAAAATTGAAGTTTTATTTTTTTAGTTTTTACATTTTTCCTAGGTTAAGGACACTTAATTAGTAGTTTTTTCACTTTCCAAATATTTTTAAGACTTTTCAATTAATTTCTAGAATTAATTTAATATTTAGTAGATTTTAATAGTTTTTAAGTGTTTAAAAATAGTTTAATTTGGTTTTAAAATTTTTAAAAATAGTTTTTAGCTTAATTAGGATATTTTTGAGGTTTACAAACTATTAGATCTTGTTTAAGGCTTTTTAATAATTAAAAGTGATTTTTAGGGCTTTAATTAGCATTAAAAAGTCATTATCTAATTAATTAAAAGGTTTTAGCAAGTTTGGATTTTTTGTAAACTCTAAGAATATTATTGGGGATTTTTAGTAATTTTTAGGAATTTTTAGGTTAAATTTTTAATTTTGGCACTATTTACGATTTTACGTGTTCGCCTTTTTCGTTGTAGTTTAATTCGTCTTTGTAACCGTCTTTCTCTTCTAATCCCATTTCTTTCTTTCTTTTTCAATCAATTAATCACAAATCATTAATCAACTCAACACACAACGCACTTGCCTCCTCGAGAACGAACTCACTTAGGGTCATTCACACACGGTTTTCCTAAATCGTCGTGCTCACTTGCCCTATTATTACGCTCTTTTTCCTAAAAGACGTAATTTTACAACAATCAGAGGCGGATCGTTGTATATCAAAATCTAAAATAAAGATTGGAGAAAAAATGAAGAAGCCGTGGTCCAAGTATGAAGAATCTCTCAAAAACTTCAAGTGAAGAAATTCCTATTATGAAGAGAAGACCATTGATGAGATGGCATTTATACATGATCTCATCGTTCTTTTCGGGCTTTAAATGCATAAAAATGTCATAAAAATACCATATATATGCTTGTGTTTGTTTACTTGTGTGTTTTAGGTATGGATATCGTGAAAAAGACAAAAGATCACAAGAATCAAGGAAAAACGAACACGAGAAACGAAGCCGTACAAAGAACCGGGCCCTAATCATGGAATTTTCATCAAATACCCTTGAAGACTTGAAGACATACAAGATTGATCATCCAAGAATGAAGAAATGACACTTAAAACCCTTGTATATTGATAATTACAAGTTTGGTCCCTTAAGTTTGTCAAAATTGCAAAAAGGTCCTTCAACTTTGAAGAAATGGCAAGATTAGTCCCTCAACAATTTCAAATTGCCAATAATGGTCCCTCAACAAGTGAAAGACTCATTGAAGACCTTTGAAGATCAACATTGTCCAAGATTAGTCCTTAAAGAATCACCAAATGTCAAATTACATCCTTGATAACCTTTTATCAAAAGTTGGTGCCAAAATTGTCAAAGTGGGAAAGTTAATAACAAAGGAAAGTCAAGTTATAGGGCTGGAAACCTTAAAAGCCAAAAATCTGAAAAAACAAGGACCAAAAGTGCCAAATCTGAAACATTTGAACAAAAAATGCGCCTAACACACTCTCTCCCCCAAAAAACGGATCAAAGGACCATTGTTCATCATTTTTACTTCCCCAGAATTTACCTTCACATTTACTTGGGTAAATCTCAATTAAACTTGCACACACTTAATTCACACATGCCAAAACCTATCCCACTCCTAAAAACCTGCATCCCACTCTTGTGCACCAAAACCCCAATTCCCCAATCCACCAATCACATCATTCCTTAGCCCCCAAGCATCATGACGTGGCATAAATCAATGGCCAAGATTATTTGCTTCCTCCCAAAGCAAAATAAACGTTCAAGATCAAGAGAGGACAAAATGCACTCAAAATCACTCAAGGGCACATTTGGGATTTTCTTATGATTAGGGTTTTATGTTTTTAGCCTTCTAGTATCTTCTTAGGACTCTATAAAAGGAGCTCACAACTTGTGTGAAGCCCTTGTTCCAGTTTCTAGTCTCTCACATGTAATTCCTTTTTAAAGAAATAAAAAGTTTGGTTTTTGAAATATTCAAGTGTAATTCCTTTTTTATTGTTTTTAAAAGTTTGTGTGTTGTGAGGAGATTGATTCTGAGTTCCACTTTGTTTATTGGTTAAGCAACTTTGATTTTCAAAGTTGTTTAAGGTTTTGAGATTTTGAGAGATTTTGGTAAAATCTTCTCAAAAGGTTTTTGTTGTTAGGAGTTCATGTTTGTTGGTGATTTAAGTGTTATAGAAACATTTTAAGAAGATTAAAAAGGTTTTGGAAGAGTTACAAAAAAAAAAAAAAAGAGAAGAAAAACAAAATATTGATATATCTTGTTTTATCCATTTTGTTTCTTTGTTTTGTGTTCAAATAGGTTGAAGGCTTGTTGATTTAGTTCAGCTCCAACCCGGGTTGGATTGGAGGAGGATTTTCATCCTCTAGGTTCTTGGATGTAAGAACCTAAGGTATCTTCCTTTTACCTTGAAAAAGTTCAAAAATAGCTAGTTGTATGATATTATTTGATTATGTGTTTAAGTGTGATTTAACTGTTGATTTGATGTTATTTTGAGTTAATATGCATGTTTGATAGTTTGATAATCACTTTGGTAGCTTTTGTAAGCATTTTAGTGTGTTAAAATTGGTTTTCAGAAAATAAAGTGGTGTTTGGCAACACGTTTAAGCAGGACATCTAGATTTGTGTTGATAATTAAAAGGTGTTAGATTGCTTGTTTAGGGTTGATTAAGGTTATTAGTAAGTAGTTAATTAGTTTGGAACAAGATTTGAACAAATTTGTTGAGTTTAAAAGGTAAAAAGGGTGTTAAAAATCTGCATAGGTGTTGATTTGCTTGATTTGTGATGAACTTTGTGCATGATCTTTGATTGTTGATCTTTGATTCTTGTTGTTATTTGTGTGTTATTGACTCCTTGTGCTTCATTGAGCACAAGGGTGCCCAATTGTTCCAACAATATCTCCAAACAAAGCTCATTGCCAAGTCCTCTTGGCTTGTATCATACTTGGAAAAAGCTTGAACATCAGCAAAACAACCAGACACGTCACACGAATTGCGCCGCAAGACAGAAGGTTGCGGCGCAACACAAGGAGCTGCAGATTTTGGTTTTCCCGTTTCACAAGTTGCGGCGCAAGACAGAAGCATTGCGGCGCAACTGAAGGTGCTGCTGATCTTGGTGATCTCGTAACACTAGTTGCGGCGCAAGACCCACCTAGTTGCGGCGCAACTAAGTGTTTTAATATTATTTTATTAATTAATTTTCAAAATTTTATTTTTCTTTCTTTTTCATTTTTCCTAGGTTCTTTGTCATTAAATAGGACTATTTCCATTTTTAGATTATTTTTATCACTTTTAGATTTATTTTTATAATTATTTTAAGTTTAATTAGGTTTTAATCATTTTTAATCATTTTTAGGGTTTTAAAAATAGTATTAATAGGTTTTAATTTTTAGAAAATTTCTTTTTAGTCTTATAATAATATAAGTTGAGTAATTATTCAATAAAATCATATTTTTGACATTTGAATTAATTAAATTTAATTTTAGGGCTTTAATTAGCATTTAAAATTAATTATTTAATTAATAAAAGGTTTTAAAATATCTTTATTGGATTTTTGTCTTTATTTATATTATTTTAGACTTGTTTTAGTCTTTTTAATCTTTTTCTTGATTTTGTTTTTGGTTTTAATAATTTTTAATTTTAGTGGTTTTTCTACGGTTTTACGTTTTCGTTTTTTTACGTTATAGTGTAATTACCAAGAAACCGTCATTCCATCTCATCAATATTAATCTCAAAGAAATACAAGTTAATTCACAACACCATACCTCCTTGGGAAACGAATCTTTCATCTCTTTTAAGTGATTGTGGGTCATTAGTGTTGATTTTTCCTAAAATCATCACTCGATACTTACCGCTATTTACGCTCTTTTCCTAAAGGGTAGTAAAACCTCTACAATCATTTTTTGGCGCCGCTGCCGGGGAGGTGTGTCGTGTCTTAATTTGGAAAATTTTGTTTTTGATATTATCCATAATAGTATTTGTGTTAAGTGGAACTCCCTTAACACGTATTATCGGTTTTCTCGGTTTTTCTTTGTGAATATTATTAATATATTGTATTAAGTATCACAATAAAAATACAATATCTCCAAAAGTGTGAAAACACAACCTTGATTCGGGATTTCATCACTCGATCATTGTATTCGAATCTCAAACAAAAAGAAAAGGCAAAAATAGATAAATACTTTCGAGAAGCTCGATTTTGAAAAATACGAACTATAAGGTGGGTATAAGGCGGGTATTATAAAATATACCCTAAGGAAAAAGGCTCTTAAGTGCTTCGCGCCGCCTCGTTTCCCCGCTTGCTTGTGAGTATTTTGATTTTGAAGGCTAATCGAGGGTTTTGCCGCCCAAAGTATTAATACATATACTATATTTGCTTGGTTTTCTTTGTGATTAAACCCTCGTGAACAATTTGGTTTTCACTAAAGTTCTAAAGTCATTCGAAGGCGTTCACTCCACGTGATCGTTTTCATTCCTTTGAGGCTTCTTTAATCAAGAGTTTGATTCGAGGAGAGATTTTGTAGATTGTTGTCTACGTAATACACCCAAAATCCAAAAAAATTAAATATCATCAAAAACACAAAAAAAAAAAATTGAAAATTCACAAAACGACCAAAAAGAATCTTCTTTGCTCACCTCCCATTCTTCGTGTAGTTTATGATCACTCGTAATCAAGCTAAACGAGCTCGTAAACGACTTCAAAAGCAAGCCAATCAATCGTTGATTGTTGAAGAACCTCCAATTGTTGAACCTATTATAGAACAAGAAGTCGTAATGGCTAATCGTACTATGATGGAGTTGCTACAAGCACCCACCGAGGGTTTTGGAGAGGCCATTGTTATTCCCGCCATCCTTGCGGAGAATTTCGAGATTAAGACGGGTTTAATGTCAATGCTACAAGCAAACAAATTTCGAGGTCACGAGAAAGACAACCCGCATTACCACATTAGGAATTTCAACCGTCTCACCGCCACTAGCAAATTCAAAGATGTTCCGCATGACGCCATTAAGATGATGTTGTTTCCATATTCGTTGGATGGACCCGCTAAAATTTGGCTCGAGAAAGAACCGCCAAATTCGATTTTGACATGGGCCGATCTCGTTTCTAAGTTTGTGAACAAGTTTTTTCCACCATCAAAAACAACACACTTAAAAAATGAGATTTCACGATTTGTGCAACGTAACAATGAAAGTTTTTCAATGGCATGGGAACGATTTAAGGAGATGTTACATGAATGTCCTCATCATGATTTTTCGGAATTGCATCAAATAGATACTTTTTATAATGGGCTTAATGATCATGAACGAGATTATTTGAATGCCGCCGCGGGTGGTAATTTTTTGTGTAAGACGACAAATGAGGCTTTACAAATCATTGAAAATCGATCTAAGGTTTATAGCCCTCGTAACACACCGAGTGTTGCCAATATGGGTTCGTCATCATCACAATCGTCTCGTGGTATTAATGCCTTACATGATGAAGCTAATGAGGAAAATCGGTTTTTTGATAGATTTTCTAATCTAATGTCCCATTGGAAGGCTCAAGAAGCTTCCAATTCCGCTTCGGTTAAAGCGGTTGCTAAGAGTTGTTTATCGTGTGGAGGAGCTCATGATTTATCCGAGTGCATTACCGCGGATGGTAACACTTCGAGTGCTTATGTAGCAACGGGAACTTACAACCAAAACGGCCAAGGTTCCCGCCAAAATCAAGCTCCACCAAACCAAAATGCTAACAATTATCGAAACAACAACCAAGGTAATTACCAAGGCAACACACGCAATTACAACAAAGGGAATTATCAAAGTGGGAATGGACAAATCTCTAATCAAAACCAAAACCGTGATTTTCAAAATACTACACAAGGTTTTCAAAATGCTCACACGAAAAATTTGCAAGGAGAATTTTTGGATTATGCAAAAGCAAATGATGCTAAATTTGATAATATGCAACGTGAGATGATTAGCTTAAGGTCCGAGTTGAAAAACGAGCTTAAAAATGAACTTGCTAATGAACTTAAAACTCATGCAAATAAAATGGAAGGAAACGTCCAACGTCTTCAACAAAACCAACAAAAGATGGAATTAGGACAACATGAGATTAAGCAAGAGTTATTGAAAGCGGATGCTAGGCAATCTAAATTTGAGGACCGAATGGCTAAGATGTTTGAAGCAATCATGTGTAAGCCCTCTTCTTCGGGTGGTCTTCCTAGTGATACCATTAACAACCCGAGGGGAGAATTGAAGGTTATTACTACCCGAAGTGGTAAAACTTTCAAGGAACCAATCTCTCGTCCAAGTACTTCTACGGAGAAGGAAATCGAGAAAGAACCCGAGGTGATGGTCGAAAAGGAGCACATTACAATCCCACGAAGTACCGCTCATACCACACCTACGGTTATACCAATACCAAGTATGGAACCCGAGTTTCCAAGGCCGTTGCCTAATGACTTACCCACACCACCTTTACCCTACCCTTCAAGACGAAACAAAGAAAAAATGCAAGAACGTAACAAACAACAAATCGAGCTTTTTATTAAGATGTTTCAACAAATGCATTTTGATGTGAGTTTAGCCGACGCGTTGTTATACATGCCTCGTTTCGCTTCCACTTTTAAAAGTATGATGAGCGATAAGGAAAAGCTTTCAAAGCTTGCTAATTGTTCTTCGGTTTATCTTAACCGCATACCGGAAAAAGTTGGTGATCCCGGAAAGTTTCTCATTCCTTGTGACATACAAGAGATGAAAGAATGCCTCGCCTTGGCCGATCTTGGTGCGAGCATTAATTTGATGCCATTTTCCATTTGGAAATCGCTTTCGCTTCCGGCTCTTATTCCTTCGAACATGTCCATCGAGATGGCCGATCATTCTACGATTTTGGCATGTGGAGTAGCCGAGGACGTTTTCGTTAAAGTCGGAAAGTTTTACTATCCCGTTGACTTTATCGTTGTAGACATTCCCATCGATCGAAAAGTTCCTCTCATTTTGGGTCGTTCATTTTTGGATACATCAAGAGCACTTATCGATGTTCATGCTCGTAAAATCACCCTTCGTTTCAATGAAGAAGAACTTGTCATCAATGCAACACAAAACTCCAATCTTTCTCATGTATATTCTATTGCAACTTTAAACCATGGTGACTCGACCAATGTCGTTTGCAAGGAATTTTTACCAAGAGTTTTAGGGAATGTCTCCAAAAACAATTTACCATTTCCTCCGCCGGTGGAGGTTATGAGTGCTAAGCCTACAAAGAAGAAACCATCAATACTTGAATCGAAAAATCCTTCACCTTCATTCTTGAAAAGTGTTGATAAGTTGCCGGTTTCTACGGAAGATCTTTCGGATGATGAATATGTTGGCCCCGATGGGGAGGTTTTCTTCGTCGATAAACGTTTTGAGAACTTGCCACCACCAAAACCAAAACGGTTTCAAAATGTGAGAATTTTTAGTGTGACTAACATCGTCTTAGAAACACCGAATATTTTCGACATAATCAACAAGGGTTTTCATAAGGAGAGTTTAAAAGGAAAAGATCTTAAATGTGATTTAATTGATTTTTCTACAAATCTAACTCCGTCATCACCGCGTGATTTGAGTACTACAAACTCGTCTACTCCTTTTGACGATGTTTTGTGTGGTTCTAGTATGGGGGAAGCCCCTTATGTTCCCTCATCCTTGTCCACCGAGGACGAGATATTCGATCCCGGAATTTCATGTAAAGGGAAATCTCGGTCTTCCACCGATGCAATAAATGGAAACTATATCTATTTGCTTGGTGCGAGTCTACCTCGAGTAGCTCAAACGTTTGTCTTACCAATTGTCTCACCCTTCTACTTCTCATCTATTTTCTTCAAACTCTTTGAGTTTATGGCACATGTTCAAGTGGTGTTGATTTGTTTTTCCAATGAAAACGAGAACGCCATCTTCGACCCTGGTATTTTGCATCATTTAAGGACTTAGTCCTTTTTACCGGTTGCTTTTTGGGCCTTGTTTATCATGTAAGCCCCGCCAAAAATTGACCACACCATGATATCCCTAAATGTTCACATTTTGAGGGGATCGAGTCGAGCTCATGACTCGGTAATCAAAAACGAGGTGCCTCGTGGGGGAGATCCCATGCTTATCTTTATGCTTTATGTTCACTAATAAGGGGACTTGTACCCTTCCAACTCGTTGTCTCGTGGTTGTTTGTGATTGTGTTATCTAGATCATCATCATCGTCTACGATTGAAGACTCTCGTGTTCGTTTACGTGAGCCTCCATCGTTCGTTTGAAGAAGTTTTTCACGATTCCATGACATATCCTTTATTGTTCTAACAATTATCTTTTAGCATAATTAATAAACGGCTTTAGATATATTGTTGATCACCCTTTCCATGCTAGATCCTAAGCATTCGACTCTTCGTCTCTAGTATGGGGGTGCTCCACCTTTAGACTCGAAACATTGAGGACAATGTTTACTTTTAGTATGGGGGGGTGAATAGATACTTGCTTTGCTACGCCCTCACGTGTTCCATCTTTCAATGTTTTGTTTTGCTAATAAGGCTAAAAATGGCCAAATTTTAAAATTTTTCTTAGTTTTCATAAGTGTTTTTAAGACACGAATGTATATTTTCCGATGGGTAGAATAAGAGTTAATTTTTGACTTGATGGGCATTTGGAGCCATTTACATTCCTTAACCCGCTCAATTCAAGTTTTGCTAGACTTTTATATAGGGAGCTTTAAAACGCGAAAGTCTTAATTCATTCGGATTAAGAACAAGAACTTTTCGCAAGTTCCTATAATTGATTCTAGAAAGTCACTTATCAAGGGAACTTTAAAACGCATTCTCTAAACTTGAAAAAGTCCAAGAAAGTGCAAGATCCTATAGGTGGCTTGAAAACCCAAAACTTTGATTTGATATAGTCTTAATGAAAGCTAATCCAAATTTGGCTTAATTTTGACTTGCATGGCTAAGTATTCACGAGTCTCTTTAATTAGAGGTCTTTAAATAGTGAAGAACGAGAAATGATAGAGTTAGACAAGTGATCATGCTAAACGTAGAACATGAAAGTGTTCTTTCAAAAACTCATATGTTTTTAATTGTGGCTTTTTCTTCCCATAAGATCAATGCATTAGGAATAAATCATAATTGCAATAAGTAAGGTCGTACGGTTTGAAAAGTTACTTAGCCTCTAGCGCAAGATCGTTTAAAAGTTGCTCGGGGTTGAATAGAGTTCATAGCCAAGGCATAACTTATTGAAGCGGGACGCGAAGATTGGCGATCATCCAAAAAGGCCCTAACAAGGCATGAGGAGCTCTATTTTTGCTAAAGATCCAAAAATGATGTGAAGTATCATTGTTCCAAAATCAATATGAAGGATCGAGACACACGACGAGAAGCAATTACTCCCCTAAAGAATGGAGAAAGTCTATCCAAAAAGACCCTAACAAGGTATGAGGATAAAAATATCCAAGTCCGAAAAGGAGGCGGATCGTTGTATATCAAAATCCAAAGTAAAGATTGAAGAAAAATGATGAAGTCGTGGTCCTATATGAAGAATCTCTCAAAAACGTCAAGTGAAGAAATTCCAATTATATGAAGAGAAGACCATAATTTCGAGAACGTCTTCCCAAGATTTGAAGTATGAAGTACATGCCAAATATCGGTCCGAGAAAGGTCTCAAATCGTGAAACGAGTTATGCCAAGATATGAACTTAAGGAGATACACGAGAAGCCGTTTTAAAAGATTTTGTCCTTCGGCTAACTATTGATCAAATCGTGCTACTTTGCTTTCGGACTAATAACTACTCAAATAAGTCAATATGAATCACTTGTGATCCATGGCAAATAGATAAAAAATGCTAGTAACCCATTTCCTTTTATAATAACTAGGATTGCGGGGAGAAAAAGTATTACACAATTTGGACGTATGAGTAGTGTTAGCATTGTGACTTGTACCAACAATGATCTTGTTTTTGCACTTAGCATGGAATGTATGACAATCAAGGATGACGAAGTTTACTCTAAGGGACATTAACTTGTTTCTATTCTTAGACCCTAAAAGTCACCTTTTGGTGATGAAAATCATACATTATGTCTTTACACATCATCGTAGTATGTTGCAAGTTTTCTTTTACTCTTCAAATAAAGGTTAATAAAATTGAACTTTGGTGATGCTTAGATACTTTATTCTAGCATTGCGTGAGGGCACGGCAATGGCTTAGTATGGGGGGGTTGGATTGGAGGAGGATTTTCATCCTCTAGGTTCTTGGATGTAAGAACCTAAGGTATCTTCCTTTTACCTTGAAAAAGTTCAAAAATAGCTAGTTGTATGATATTATTTGATTATGTGTTTAAGTGTGATTTAACTGTTGATTTGATGTTATTTTGAGTTAATATGCATGTTTGATAGTTTGATAATCACTTTGGTAGCTTTTGTAAGCATTTTAGTGTGTTAAAATTGGTTTTCAGAAAATAAAGTGGTGTTTGGCAACACGTTTAAGCAGGACATCTAGATTTGTGTTGATAATTAAAAGGTGTTAGATTGCTTGTTTAGGGTTGATTAAGGTTATTAGTAAGTAGTTAATTAGTTTGGAACAAGATTTGAACAAATTTGTTGAGTTTAAAAGGTAAAAAGGGTGTTAAAAATCTGCATAGGTGTTGATTTGCTTGATTTGTGATGAACTTTGTGCATGATCTTTGATTGTTGATCTTTGATTCTTGTTGTTATTTGTGTGTTATTGACTCCTTGTGCTTCATTGAGCACAAGGGTGCCCAATTGTTCCAACAATATCTCCAAACAAAGCTCATTGCCAAGTCCTCTTGGCTTGTATCATACTTGGAAAAAGCTTGAACATCAGCAAAACAACCAGACACGTCACACGAATTGCGCCGCAAGACAGAAGGTTGCGGCGCAACACAAGGAGCTGCAGATTTTGGTTTTCCCGTTTCACAAGTTGCGGCGCAAGACAGAAGCATTGCGGCGCAACTGAAGGTGCTGCTGATCTTGGTGATCTCGTAACACTAGTTGCGGCGCAAGACCCACCTAGTTGCGGCGCAACTAAGTGTTTTAATATTATTTTATTAATTAATTTTCAAAATTTTATTTTTCTTTCTTTTTCATTTTTCCTAGGTTCTTTGTCATTAAATAGGACTATTTCCATTTTTAGATTATTTTTATCACTTTTAGATTTATTTTTATAATTATTTTAAGTTTAATTAGGTTTTAATCATTTTTAATCATTTTTAGGGTTTTAAAAATAGTATTAATAGGTTTTAATTTTTAGAAAATTTCTTTTTAGTCTTATAATAATATAAGTTGAGTAATTATTCAATAAAATCATATTTTTGACATTTGAATTAATTAAATTTAATTTTAGGGCTTTAATTAGCATTTAAAATTAATTATTTAATTAATAAAAGGTTTTAAAATATCTTTATTGGATTTTTGTCTTTATTTATATTATTTTAGACTTGTTTTAGTCTTTTTAATCTTTTTCTTGATTTTGTTTTTGGTTTTAATAATTTTTAATTTTAGTGGTTTTTCTACGGTTTTACGTTTTCGTTTTTTTACGTTATAGTGTAATTACCAAGAAACCGTCATTCCATCTCATCAATATTAATCTCAAAGAAATACAAGTTAATTCACAACACCATACCTCCTTGGGAAACGAATCTTTCATCTCTTTTAAGTGATTGTGGGTCATTAGTGTTGATTTTTCCTAAAATCATCACTCGATACTTACCGCTATTTACGCTCTTTTCCTAAAGGGTAGTAAAACCTCTACAATCAACCATTATTTCAAGAACGTCTCTCAAGATTCGAAGTGTGAAGTCACTGCCAAATATCGGTCCGAGAAAGGTCTCAAATCGTGAAACGAGTTATGCCAAGATATGAACTTTATGAGGTCCCAAGAAGCAGTTTTAAAAATTTTTGTCCTTTAGCTAACTATTGATTAAATCTTCCTACTTTATTTTCGGCCTAAATAAACTATCAAAATAAGTCAACAATGCATTCTGTGATCATTCAAGACAACAATAAAATATAAGAGATACACCTAGGAATAAGGGAGTCTAAGCGAATAATTGAGCCACATGAGTGAATGTTAGCTTACCAACTTATAATAACAATGATCTCGTTTCTAAGCTTGGTGTGGGGAACGTGAAACTTGAGGGTTATAAACATTCATGATAACCAAAGTCCTAATGTAAGTCTTTGATCTCTTTACTTGTTCTTACTTCAAGCATTTTGTATATATTTCTATCTTTTTAGTGTCCTTAGTGTTTACTATGTAATAGAGGCCAAGGTGGGTTAATTATGATGAAAAATGTAAATCGTGCTTTGAAATTAATGCATTGCATGAGGGAATTCCAATGGTCAAGTGTAGGGGATTTAATAAGTGTGAAAACACTTTTCCTTTTACCACTTATTTCTAATAATAACAAGACCAAAACGTGTATTTAATGTCGTAAAAGGCGGAATTATGCGTGGTTTGTGTTTTTATTGTGTTTTAGGACAAAAATATGAAAAAGGAAGAAAACACGGGCTTTCAGGGGCTTTTATCGAAGAAAAAGACAAAAGACGAAGTCAAAAGATCAAAAGTGCAAAAAGAACGAAAGTCAAGGCCTATTCTGAAAATTTATCGAAGAAAAATTCTAAAGATGGAAGTTTAACGAAGTCGAAGAACCAAGTCTACTAAAAGAAGAAGATTAGAAGACGAGTTCAAGTTATCATTCGACTAATCCCGAGACAAAGCCGAGAAAGACGAAAAGACAAGAAGAAAGTGAGAAGAAACAACACCTTTCCTTTCCCCTCCCTATATATAGTTTCCTAATATATCATTAGGAAGTTAGTCTTTATTTTTAGTTTTTTAGGTAATTAGTGTGTGTTTTTATTTTTTCTCTCTCTTGCTTTTCTTTCAAGCTTATTAAGCTTTTATCTTAATCTTGTAATTTTGGATCTTAATCTTCAATCTAATAAAGTTTTTTTAATTAATTCTCATTCTACCTTTCTTAATCATAATCTATTATTGTGCTTTATTAATCATGTAGTTGGTTTAATCTTGTTGAATGTGTGATTGATTTGCTTATTAGATTGTGCTTATTGATTTTGTGTGTTTGAGGTTTTTAGATTATTGTGCTTATTGCTTATTTTTTATGCTTTTCTAGTTTTTAAATAAGTGTTTTAATAGTTTAATTTTATAAAAAGTTGATTTTAAATAATTTGATTATTTAGTGTTTTTAAATGTTTTTAAATTGTGGCTTATTAGTTTTTTCTAAAATTTGATTTGGTTAAAGTTTTGGTAAGTGCTTATTTGATTTTTGCTTATTTTGGTTTAATTCGGATTTTGGAAACCCCATTTCCGACTTATGTGCAAACCCTAGTATCCCGAACTAGTTGCAAATCATTATTCCAACTTATATACTCTTCATTTATTACGAATTAGTACCAAAAGCCTTAATCCGGATTGTAAGTTTCTTCATTTTCCCGAATTAAGTAAGAATCTCCATATTCCGGATTAGGTGCAAATTGCCTATTCTGGATTAAGTCTAGACTACGGATTCCGGATTAAGTTCAGCTCGTTACATTCCGAATTACTTGTTTTTATCTCATTCCGACTTGTGTGTATTTGCGTATCCCGGATTAGGTACAAACAACACATTCTGGATTACGTTTAGTATTGATTATTCCGGATTAAGTCACGAGTCAACAACATTCCGGATTACATGTCAAACTTGGATTTCAAATTACGTTTAGGATTATTATTCCGGATTGTGTGTCAGTAGGCTATTCTGAATTACGTGCAACTCAAGGATTCCGGATTAGGTGTGGTTCTCAATTATTCCGAATTAAGTAGTGATTAGTTATTCCTGATTGTGTGTAGGACAAGTATT
The DNA here is from genome assembly GCA_025667525.1 of Glebionis coronaria. NCBI lineage: Eukaryota > Viridiplantae > Streptophyta > Magnoliopsida > Asterales > Asteraceae > Glebionis > Glebionis coronaria. Next base: position 1,266,122 of record CM046880.1, read on the forward strand.
CCGGATTAGGTTAGATTTTGGGTATTCCGAATTACGTCTAGTTTTCTCATATTCTGGCTTAAGTTTTGTTTTAGTTTCCCGAATTATTTTTAAACATTAATTTTTTCCGCCATTTTTACCTAGTTTAATTTTTAAACATTTTCACTTAGTTTAATTTTCAAGTTATTTTTATCAAGTTTACATTTTTATCAAGTTTTAATCTTTCGTCAATTATTTTAAAAGTCTTAGTTTTTAGTTTAAACCTTTCAAGTTTACAACTTTATTTTAAAATAGATAATTACCTTCAGTTATTTTCACATTGATCTACTATGCAGCATTCACTCTGGGTAAGCAATCGAGGTTAGACATCCTTCTTTATTTTTATGTTTAAAAGCTTTACGTTTATATTATTAGTAGACTTAGATAATCAAAAGTTCCCCTTTTAGTTACCAACACTAATAATTCCATCTTAAACCGTGATCAGTTTGAATCGAATCGAGTACGAACTACAAACACAAAATCATTAAATCAGGCACCTAATAGTTGTGAAAGATGTTACAAGTACATGATAAACTCGAGTGTAAAACTGTAAATTATATAGTATTCTACTAAATCAAGAATGACAAGTATGCAACAATATCAATATTTTTTTGTGAACATTTTTCGTTAATATAACTTTCATTTATATCTAACTAGCATGGTACCCGCGTAATGCGGCGGCGGGTGCCTGATGACGATTTATAAAAAGAACAAATATTAGGAGATGGAGGAAGAGTTGAAGATAAAGAAGGCATCTAATGTGCCTAGGCTTGTAAAGAAGGGGGTGAAGTTTGTGTTTCCCGAATATGAACCTTTGGATCAAAGTTTGCCAAGTGATAATAAGCTGAAGGGAAACTTGGAGCTCTCTTCTTTGGAAGTTGGTGATGTTGCTGCTGTTGTGCCTCTTGATTTCAAAAATCATGTGATCAAGTATGAAGAAGACTTAAGCACAGGATTTTGGAAGATCACCAGGTTTGGTGATAATGTACATGTGTTTACTTCCCTTATGTCCTTGTTTGGCAGTATGGATAGGGAGGATTTGGAGACTCATTGGAGTCTGTTGAAGGACAAGTATGATGAAGAAGGTCCTTCAACACATGGTGGAACAAATATCTAGTCTACATTCAAGAGACTGTTTGATCATGATAAAGCTGATCCAGTTTGGCTGGATCTTATTGATACTAGTGATTTGGAGTGGCGTCTGTTTTCAGCTACAGGGGTGTATCATCTTTGCACGATAAAGTTTTTCAGCAAATTTGTTAGTGGATAGAGTCTACCCCTTTCCACAAGACTTGTTGAAGAGATTGGTGAGCATAAAGCTGAAGGTGGATTATACTAGTGGCGTGGGTGTTGACTTTATGAGATTTCTTCACACTCAAATTAAAGAATAGATGTATTTGCAAGAATCCTCTCTGTGTTTTGTTTTTATTTAGAAACTTGATGATTAGGGTACATATCAAGTTTAGGTGAGGATTGTTGGGAATAAAATTACCTAAGTCACTAGCCGCTGACAAAGAAGATTCTACACGCTGACAAGAAGAATCAAGGTGCTGACAAACAAGACACTGACAAAGAGAATCCCAGCCACGGTCAAGATTGCATTAGCTGTATATATCAACAAGTTTTGTTTAAGTTAGGAAGATATGTTCAAATATTGTATTTCTTATTTTTATCTCTTTAATATCTTCCTAGAATAGTTGATCATTAGCTTTCTGTTCAAGGGTCCTTACATCTATAAAAGGAGGCCTTAGTGTTCAGTGTATGTACGGTTTCAATACCTTTGTTCGCAGTTATTATTAATCAAAGTTGAAAGTTCGGTATTTGTTTGTTCTTTGTTCTAAGTATTAATTCCGCATAGTACTTAGATTGTTTCAAACACAAAGTTTCTCTACGTGTTATTCTTGATCTAATCTCGATAATACAATGCTAAACCGATATAAGTTTGCGATCAACAAGAATTGATTTTGCTACTTATATAGAGTCTTATATCAGGATATACTAAAAGACACATAATTAGCACTATAAACCCCCTCGGGTACATAGTGAAAAAACAAAATAAAACACCGTTTACATGGTTTAGGAAGTATATCTAGATATATATAATTATATCCAAATATAATTTGAAATTAAAGTTTGAATTGATTTTGCTGCTTATATAAAGTTTTATATCTAGATATACTTAAAGACACAGAATTATCACTCTAAACCCCATCGTGTACACAGCGAAAAAACAAAATAAAATACCATTTGCATGGTTTAGAAAGTATATCTAGATATATATGAGTATATCCAGATATAATTTGCAATTTTAAGTTAGAATTGATTTTGCTACTTATATAAAGTCTTATATCAGGATATACTAAAAGCACAGAATTAGCACTATAAACCCCCTCGGGTACACAAAGAAAAAACAAGATAAAACACCGTTTACATTGTTTAGAAAGTATATCTAGATATATATGATTATAGCCAGATATAATTTGAAATTTAAAGTTAGAATTGATTTTGTTACTTATATAAAGTTTTATATCTATATATACTAAAAGATATAGAAAAGTAGTTCAAATGGGCTTGTATATTGAATTATATTATAACAATATACGTAAAAGTAGTTCAAATACGCCAAGGTTGGGTATTTGAACTCTTTGTTAATATTATGATTAGGATTTTTAGGGTTTTATGAAGAGTAGATCATTTGATCTATTTTGGGTATAAGAATTATGTTACCCGCATGTTTTTAGGTTTAAAAACTATTTATAAACTAGAACGACTCTATTCATGGCGGGACTAAAATAGTCACATAGGCTCTAATTCATCAAGCTTTACAACTTGGTGATTTAGATGGAGTTGAATTACTTCCCATTGATGAGATACATCAAGGATTAACAGGCATGGGATATGAACTTCCTCATGAAGGTCGTATCTCAAAATTTGATAAAAACCAATTTTCCCAGCCTGCATCTACTAACTTTTTCACTTATGCCCGTATTGCCTCGCTGTGCTCTGGGGCTTGCCAGCGCTTCTTTTGCCTTACCGAGGGATATCCCTCGTGAATTTGTAATCTATGCTCCGTGATTGAGCGCGGTACTCCTGTCATGTCTTTTGGTTCCCATGCGAAGATATCTAGATTATTCTTTAAGATTTTGCACATGTTTGCCCTTCATTGGTCATATAGCGTTCCTCCAATCATTATTTCTTTCTCTGGGAAATCTGGGTGAATAGCCACCTTTAGATTTGGTGGGGATGCCACGTTCGGTTCCGTTGTCATTCTTGGTGGTTTCACAATTGTGTTGCATTCTGACTGTGGTATGACCATGTTGAAGATCGTGAGGATTCCTCCCTTTACTGGGAATTTCATCATGCCATGGGTCGTGGACGGTACGACCCGCATTGATAGGATTGATAGTCATCCGATGATGACGTTGTACTGCGACGATGAACGGATCACTAATAAATTAATCGGGACTGTGATTGAATGCTCATCGTCGCCCACTGTTACTGGCAATCTTAGTTGTCCAAAACGCGAAACTTCTTCTCCACTAAAACCAATTAATGGTGAAGTATTTGGTATCATCTGGTTCCTAATGTCCGGACTCAGCCTTGAGAAGCAATGTTCATACAAGATTTCTGTTGAGGAACCTTCGTCGATGTACATATGACATATACTGTGATTACTGATGCTGACTTCTATTGTCAGCGGTCCTTTTGTGACATTGCTTGTGGTGAGAGGTGGAAACGAGATGTCCGTTCCTCTAGAAAATCTCTGACCCACTTTCTGCTTGGTATTGCGTTGCTAAGTCTATACCATGTATGGTTGTAGGTTTATCTTTTGGCTTTCCTTTCCTATACTCTATGCTTTGTCCTTCTTTGACGAGGTGTTTTAGTTGGCCAGACTTTACCAGGCTCTCGATGAGCTTTTGTAATTGTATGCACTCATTTATCTCGTGTCCTTTTTCGTTGTGGTATTCGAAGTGCCTAGTACCTATGAGCCTTTCAACAAGAGTGGTCATTGGCGGAGGTTTTGGAAATTTTGCGCCTTGTGATAGGAATATTTCTCTCGGGGTCAGCTTTAGGGAAGTGAATTTCATGTTGTTATCCCGTCCCATCTTTTTATTTCCCTTGTAGTCGAGATTTCGACCGCTTCTTTGGTCGTTGAACTGTCTCTTGGGTGAATCTAGATATCTGTAATTGGGTGCATTCCACCTGCTATCTGCAACCGTGATTTACCCTTGTATGAAAGATCTTACTCGTCGCATTACCACATCAAAGGTTTCTGGGGTTTTTTCATTTAGTTTCGTATTAAATCCTTCCAGCCATAAAACATGAAGTTTTTAAGATTTCGGGACATTCCTTGATTAGAATGCACTCATTATTGAATCGTTCCATGAAATCCTCCAGGTATTCTCCTTGGTTCTGTTTGACTCTCACGAGCGATACAACGCTCTTGTTACAGTTCTTTTGTTGTGTGTACTTTCTTCTGAAAGCTTCTCGTAGTTCTTCGAATCCATCAATGATTCGACGTGGGATTTTGTCGAACCAATTTTGTGCGTTACCTATTAAGGTAGAACTGAACATGTTGTACCACGTAGGTTCAGGCAACTGCTCAATTCCCGCTTGTGATTCAAAAACCTTAGCACGAAAAAATTCGATGGCATAATAGAATTCTTGATATAAAATTTCCGTGTAGTCCACATACGATCCAGTGAAAATACCCCACATTAAGTGTAGAGCCTGGAAACGTGGTTTATCAATGCCACAGAACTTGCCAGTGAGACACTTGTTGAAGATAATCATGAACACTCTCCATGGTTGCAAGAATTGGTTGGTGTGAAGATCACCAATGTTGCCAAACTCTTTGGCGTAGCCGAGCATTCTCACAAAACCGAGAGATGGTTTGAGCTCTGGTAGTCTGACAAATTACTTTCTGTCAATCCTTGGAAAAATATCAAAGATTTGTCTGAACATCTCCAAATCCAGAACGAAGTCAGAGTTTTCTAGCTTGAAGGAGTAAACCCCTAATCATTGAGTCTAAATAGTTCTCCATAACTGCTGCACATATATATCTCCGGTACATCAGCAGTTCCCCACAGAGCACTATAAAAAGTATTGTTCTTGAGAATCATAATTGCAACATGGTAGATGCAAGATGAGATAGTGGTCTCTTCCTGAATCCGCACATTGGATTCTTGAGGGATCACTTGTTCATCTAAAGGACCAAGTTCCCCTTCAGAAAGAAGTTGTAGAGCTGGACAACATTTTCTTGAGCCATAATATCTGCTTAACACATCAAATTTCACATTTCTTATTCTTCACCAATCTTGCTTCTTTTTTAAAACCTTAATTTTAGTTTTTCTTTTTTTACCTCATCTTTAAGTCTCTCATTTTCTTTTTTCAAAACCTCAATCTCACATTGCTTATTTTTAACCTCATTTTAAGCCCACAATTTTCTTTCTTTAAAACCCCAATTCTACATTGCTTCTTTTTAATCTCATCTTTTAAACCCCAATTTCACATTGCTTCTTTTTGACCTCATCTATCAGCCCACAATTTTCTTTTTTTTTGAAATTTTCCATCTTTGCATCTTTTTTCCTCAACAAGGTGTAAGGTTTTTGTTTTCCTTCAAGATTTCATCTTTTTTGTTTTCTAAGAAATGGGTTTTTTTTTAAAAGGTCTTGTTAATGGTTGTTGAGTATTTTGGATATGTTTTGGAAGTCTATTGATGAGAAGCATGTTTTGAGTTCTGAAATAAGCCAGTTGTTGTTGGTGGTAATGGTGAAGCCATGTGGAAAAGGTGAGAGAAATGGAAAATGTTTTTTTCCTTAATTAAATGAAAGGTTTTTTCTATTTTTGTTTTTAAGGGAGAAGGCCCACTGTATCTCTTGGGAAACTAAAAAGTTATTTGAAAATATGTGAAAAGCTTCTTGGGAAAGATTAATAAAAAAACTTGCATGATTTTACATATTCTTTATAAATACAATTATATTTGTTTTCAACTCATTATTTTTCTACATATAAACCATTTGTTTTTATACTTGTCAAAATTATGTAAGTATGATGATTTGTAGACAAATATAAGGAAAATTAATTTCTTAAAAAATAGCACTAGAGAGTAAAGGTGAGCAAAATGAAATGTGAACTAGATCCGGCTGAGAAATCGGCTCAAACGAAGCTGATTAAACCAGACTGTTAGCCAATTGTTATCTTATTCTCGTTTTTTGGTGTGATTCATTTAAAAAAACTCGATGATTAAGCTTTGACGGATCAAGTTGGACCGGAAACTGAACCAAACCGTTTCAGTATGTGTTTTGGGCCTACGTTGGTTTTGGTGTAATCTGACATTGATCGGTTTGGTACGATCTTTGGACCGTGTTCATGCAATTTTTTTTAGTTTTTTTTATCTTTATGAATATTTCCCAAGAAGCTTTTCATATATTTTCAAGTAACCTTTTAGTTTCCCAAGAGATACAGTAGGCCTTCTCCTTTCAAAAAACCACTTTTCCATTTTTCTCATCTTTTCCACATGGCTTCACCAATACCACCAACAATAACTGATCTTATTTCAGAGCTCAAAACATGCTTCTCATCAATAAACTTCCAAAACATGGCCAAAATACTCACCCACCGTCAACAAGACCATTTAAACAAAACCCATTTCTTTGAAAACGAAAAAGATGAAATCATGAAGGAAAACAAGAACCTTAACGCCTTGTTAAGGGAGAAAGATGCAAAGATCGAAATTTCAAAAAAGAAAATTATGGGATGAAAGATGAGGTAAAAAAGAAGCAATGTGAAATGTTTGATAAGACCGTGAAGGTATTGATGAAGTGTTTGCATGATTTGGTAATCGAAATAGAAGATGAGGTACATTTGACCGTTTACAATGCATTAAAAAACACATCTCAATTTGCTTTGTTTAGCAGGAGTTAGACGACCATGCAAACCACCAATTGCTTTGTTCTATTGGAAGAGACTAAAGGTCCAAAATTTGTTTTCTAGTTAAAAAAAACAAATAGTACGCAATTGCGTTTTGTGTCTACTTGCAGGTTGCGTTTTGAACAAGAAATGTTGTGGCCTGCCTAAGATCATTGCAAAATGTTTCGGTTTGCGTAATTAAGATAAATATAAATACAAAATTTAAAGAAATATAAAGACATAATATAAACTAGAGTAGTTATAAAATGGTAACAATTCAAGGATGAGACAAAGTAGCATTATAGTGTTGTTGTTTATCATATCACAAAGAAAAAAAAGATGTGATTTGGTGTTCCTCAATGAGAGTAGTTTTTTGGAAAAGAAATAAAGATAAATAGAAGGTTATGTGAAGCTTAAATGGAAAGTTTAAACTTAAAGGCACTACATCTAAAAATAGTAAATAATTTTTCACAGCTTACAAGTCACAAGATATTTTGTTATTTTTACAAGACACATCTAAAAATCATACCAACATTCAACTAGTTTTGTTATGAAAAAATCGGTAAATTTTTTTACTACGAACGATACCTCACTTACCAATAATCATTCGCCTTCAATGACTAATTATTTTACCATATGAATATCATCTCATACTCCCATAACATCATCCGAATTAGTACCACACATATTTAATTATATATTCTAACTTGTATTATTTACTTTTCACGTCTCAATCAATATATAACGTTTTATAATCTTAAACTATGTACATATTTTTATTCTCAATATTCTATTTTAATTTTCAACATTTATTTTATTACATAGTATAGTAGTTGGTAAATGATATTGTAAGAATATGATTTTATCATAGTAAAAAATGTTTTAGTGTACAAATTGTAAGAATATAATATTCTTACAGGGAAATTAAGTACAAAGGTAAAAAAACAGAAATAGGGTTCACAAATAAAACAATGCTACACAAATAAAATAGAAACAGAAACGTAAGTAGGGATGATCGTCTTACGATAATTAGTTATAATGATCTATTACCTTCACGCCTTGAGGAATAGTTCAATAGTATGCAAAGATTGATGGTGGTGGTTAAAATTTATTCTTATATGAGAGATTATGCAATACATATTTATACATGGGGTTACATGTCCCATTAAATTTTGGAGTTTTTACATTTAATTTTATTTCATAAACAAACATAAGTATGTTACGAGTTTCTATGTTAATGGATATCCGTTTTTATATGCTAATTATTTAACGCTTTAATTTATATCTTTATCTTTATGAGTTGTCTACATTGATTAGCACAAAATGCAAATACTAAGGAAACGGTTCATAAATAACTCTATAAGAGTATGGCTAAATAAAGATCAAACTAAATTAAGAATCCAATGAGACAATATTATCATTGACAAGTGAATCAAAATGCCTTTGTGTTCCTAAAAAAATTTAGTTAGTGGCGAGGAGAGTCTTACAAGTAGCTACCTTCACGCCTTGAGTAACAATTCAATAGTATGCAAATATATTTTCTAAATGATTAGGAAGCAAGCCTTCTGTTTTTGGCGAAGAATGTGGTTCATTTTTAGCTATCTGAAAGTTTGGCGGAATTTAATTGGAGAAGATGAAGTATTATGGTGGTGACCTAGTAACCTATAAATGATCTAACGTTGCAACTTAAAAAATTTGGGTACACTAAATTCAGAAAAAAATTAAGTACATTAAATTAAAATTAAGTATAAGTTAGATACACTTGCGTTTTTCCCATTAACATACCATCATTTTTTTGTGCATTTTTATTCATGGGTGTGTGTACTTCTATATTTTTGAATTATTTTTATAGGCAAGTCATGGTGTACTCCAACACGCAAGCCGATGGGACCTCCAGCAACAACGTTGAAGCCCAATAGGAAATCCTGATTTTGGACCAATTTAATCGTCGTGATAATAGATTTAACAATTATCAATGAGTGTCTCCTTTTTTATTTGGTTTATATAATTTCTGTAAAAGGAAAACTAGGAAGAATTGCTTATTTTTAACATGCTAAAATTGATGTTACTTAGGAAAAATATGGGGAACAACAGGCGTGTTGTTGTGGTGGTAAAGGCGTATGAAAAACTGTCTAAGACGGAATGATGTATGCAGACAAGGCAGAAGTGGCCCAACATCCGAAACTTCGTTTAATGTGGAATGTGATTTTTTTGGTAAATTTTTTAAGGAGATACCTGATGAGACCGTAATTATACATAGTTTCATCATCCAAAATGGGCTTAAAATACTTAAATATGTCATAAAATACCCTGAAATATGCTTGTATTTGTTTGTTGTGTATTTTAGGTACGGATATCGTAACAAAGACAAAAGATCAAAAGAAACAAGCAAAAACGAACACGGGAAACAAAGTCGCACAATGAACCGGACCCGATTGTTGATTTCCCATGTAAAGTCCCTCAAGTTTGAAGATTGCACAAGTTTGTTCCTTCATCTTTGAAGAATTTTCAATAATGATCCTTCAAGAATCACTTTATACAAGTCTAGTACTCAAAGATTGAAGAGTTGTCAAAGCAATCCCTTGAAGATCAAAATTATTGCCTTTTTAGTCCTTATTCCATGATTGATAAAACAAAAGGACTGAAAATGTAATTAGCCTAAAGATAAATATAAAGGGAAAAGCCCTAGATTCGGTTATACACTATTGTAGGGAGATTTGGAGATCCTGCTGATGTCCAGGGTCATATTTGCCATCTTTACAACTCATATCCACCAACAAACCGACCCAAACCCGTCCAAGCCCCAAATAATACCCATACCTGGCGTAGTCTTTTTCCAGCTAAGCTATCAACTAACCCCTTATATTAATATTAAACCTAATTTAAACGTAATTTTTTTATTAATATAAGGGGTGGGTAATATTTTTTACTAACCTAACCCAAGATCAAACCCTCATTTTTATAAGATAAACCCTAATCTGCCCAATCTTTAATCTAAAAGGGTAACGGCTAATTGAGTGCAGATCTTAAATTAACCATCTTTTAAACAAATCCCCACCCCCAATTATCCTGCCACATCACCCAGCAAACCCACATGGGAGTGCCCCGCCCCATCGTTTTCATACTCTTCCCAAAAAGGAGACATAATCAAAGTCTCTCATCAAATCTTCTTCCCCACAACTAGATGGACGAATGAGATTGAAAACATGATCAAGGACTGAGGCTCACATGATAGTTTTGACCTGAATTTGAAAATGAAGACAGTGAGGGCAATTCGGGAATTTAACATACAACTAGGGTTTTAGTTTTTGATTCTAGTATCTTCTGTAGTCCTTACATAAGGACATTTAGGACTTAGCTTTAAATTTGTTCCAGATTTTGCCCAAATTCTTGTAATCCCTTTTTATATATAAAAGTTGGTAGTTTTATTTATAAATTGTAATTCATTTTTGTATATGAAAGTTGGTATTGATTTGAGCAAAAATCTGAGTTCCACAATTTGTTATCATTTGGTTTATAGTTTCAAAAAAAATAATTGCTTTTTCATATATTATTTGAAAAGCTGGTGTTTTTTGAAAGACTTGATTTCAATAATCTTGTTCATGTTATGAAGGTTTCTGTTTGAGGATTTATTGTTAAAAAAGTTTGAGGTTTCATGATTTGAGAGAAAATATTTTGAAGAAAAAGTGAAAAAAATCATATTTTTCTACTTTCTTATGTGCGAACAATATCAAGACTTAAGTATTGATACTTAATCTTAGTTGTTTATTTGTGTTACCACAAGGAAGTGGTGGCTTGTTCTTTGCACATAGGCTCATTCATCAAGCTATGGAGGTATACCTTGTAGGTATGACTCCTTTTTATTTTTCTGTCTAAAAACTTTGTTCATGTGATCTTGTTGTTTGTGGTATGAAAATTTGAGATTCCTATTGTAATCTGCTTGTTGGATGAAATTTATGCTATATCAGTGATGATATGTTTGTTTGTGGTATTTTTAAACTTGTCCCTTTGCAAAATTTCTTTTAATCTGCCTTTAAGGAGTGTTTGGGAAAGTAGACTCCTTGGGAAATGATTGACCACCAAGGATCCTACTTGCCTTGAACAATCTTCATAGGGTGAGGGTAATTGTTTATCGCCAAAAGTTTGTGGTTTTAGTTACAAAAATATGTTTTGCAAACTTTTTTATAAAATCTCCTAAATTTAAGTGGTGTAGGTAATCTGATGTTCTATGATGTTATTGGTTTTTGGACTGTCAAATGACACATGTTTAAGTAATGATGTAGGTTGTGTAAGATTTGTGTGTTTTGTTTTAAGTTTGTATGCATTGCTTACTTGTATAACTCACCAAGATCTGCCACAACTAACATTGGGCACTTTAAATAGTTTATTTATTTCTTAGGATGTTTAATCTTGATAATCAGTTAGAGCATAGGTAGATTTAGGAGTAGTCCTAGTTAACTGGGATCAGGTTGGTGAGCGAACACTTGAAGGTTCGGAGATGATAGAGTTAACCAACGAGAAAGTCGTTGTAGCTAAGGCGAAATTGCAAGAAGCTCGTGCATGTCAAAAGAGTTATGCCGACAAGCATCATAAGGATTTGCATTTCAACGTGGGGGATCATGTATTTCTTAAGGTATCACCGGCACGTGGTGTTAGACGTTTTGGAATCAAAGAAAAACTCAATCCTCGATTCATCGGACCGTTTGATATCATCGAGCGAGTCGGTGAAGTATTGTATCGTTTAGCGTTACCTCCGTAGCTTTCTCACGTTCATGACGTTTTCCATGTGTCCTTACTCAGAGGGTACAAGTATCATCACCTTCACATGGTTCAGTATCCACTTGAACAGATTCATGAAGATCTTACCCTCTCTGAGGAACCCGAACGAGTTCTTGATCGACAGGAACGAGTCATGAGGAAGAAGACGATTCCATTCGTCAAAATCCTTTGGAGGGATCATACCGAGCGAGAAGCCACTTGGGAGACAAAGGAGTCTATCTGGACTTCTTACCCTCATTTCATGTTTTGATTCGGGTATGTTCCTCTTTCAGTTTATGTTATCTATAATTCGGGGATGAATTATTCTTTTTAGGGGGAAGAGTTGTAAAACCCTCATCTAAATGCCATGAACAGTACACTACGTAAACATACGAACCAATTAAAACTTTTCTTTTATGTCATGAACACATGTCACGAATATTAAATTCAGAAAATACGTACGTGTTAGCACACGATAATTATTAAGTATGTGGTAATACACGATAATTATTAATGATAATAATTATAATCACGAGCATATGATCACGAACATTAAAAACATGAACATGTGAACTACGTATTATATATTATTACACGATAAACAAGTATTACGTATAATATATATATATCATGAATATTAAAACATGAACCAATACAAGCATTTAATAAACACGAACGAAGACGTAAATAGTTAAACATGAAAATTGTAAGGGTGTGCCTTTGGGCTTATGATTGCCGCGGACACAAGGAGCAAGAGGGGGCCCAAGCCCATTTGTTTTGGCTAACTAAACAAAAGTAAAAACACAGGTTTTCATTATACAAAATTTTAACAAAAAAATAAAACCCTAGCTTTTCTTTTGCTCTCTCTTGTCGCCGGCTACAAGGACACAACAAGTTTTGTTGGTTGATTTTGATCATTGAATTCGGGTTGTTCATGTTCATGTTCATAGTTCTTTTCAAGTCACGTGTTCGCTATCATCAAAAACCTTCATCTATTTATTTTCCTTTTAATTATGATTCATGTGTTAAAATAAAAACATAATTAAACATGTAGATCAAATCAAGAAAACATGAATAAGTGGCGTTTTGGTGGGGTTTTGTTCGGCCGACACGCAAACTGAGAGCTCCAAGCTCTCGATGGGTTTGATTCACACCAACAGCCGAGACCTCATGGTCTCGGCGTGGACGTGGTGGTTCGACAGCAGGGAACAAGGGACCCCGATTCACGTCGGGGTGTCGTTTGGTTTGTTTGGGTCTCGGCGCAGCAGCAACAACACCACCGGCATCAGTCGGTGGATGTTTTAGGTTGAGCAGGGGAACGCAGGCCAGACGGGGGGACCATCGGCTACAGCCGGTGGTGAGTTTGGTCCAAGAGTGGCTAGCCAAACCACGGCAGTGGCAACCGGCTAGACCGGGTTAGCCACTGTCGGGCTAAGTTGGTTCGGTTCATGTTTCGGTTAAAATTAAAACACGGGTTCGGTCACGGGATTATTTTTACAAGGTATATTTTACAAGGAAAAATTAAATTAATTAGACATGACTAATAATTATTTTAATTTAATCATGAACTTAGGTTATATTTATTTTAATAAATGATACATGTTTAACCTAAGTATTTTTACTAATTGATTTAGACTATAGTTATTAATTAATTATTAAAACATGGACTATAATTAATTAATAAGTCTTGACTTAGGTTATAATTAATAAATTATTAATACATGATTAACCTAAGTATTTTATATGTCTTAATTTAATTAAATCATGCATTTATTTAATTAAATCATATAACCTATAGTTTACTAAATTATCATGACATTATTAATAAACTATACTATTAGTTACATGACTTATGATTTATAACTAGTAAACTTAAGCTTATATTATTAGCTTATTAATCCGGCTTATTTCTAAATATGGAAACTTTCTATTTCAGGAAACTTACTATTTTTGGAAACTTTCTATTTTTAGAAACTGGTCTATTTTTAGAAACTGATCTATTTTTGGAAACTTTCTATTTTTGGAAACTTCCTATTTTAGGAAACCTGCTATTTTTAGAAAGTTACTTATTATTACACAACAAGTATAATAATACAAGAATACAAGATAATACTTAATCAGAATACATGAAATACATGATTAACACAATATAACATTTAAAACAGTAAACAAGACAAGAACATATAAAACAAGCTATGAACATGCTATAACCAGTAACGTACTCAGTAATAAGACAACTTATACATGTCCCTTATTTATGTAGCATTAGTGAGGTCAGAGTAGGACTATTCATTATTTCGTCTTTCCTCGTTCACTGGACACAAGGTACGGATTTTCCGTCCTTTAGTATGGACATTCTTTCCTTATTAGGATTCCCCGTTTGCAACCAACTGTTTTCCCAAGTATATGTTTTATATGTTTTGATTACTTATGTTTAGTTTAAATGCCTAAGCCGTATACATGCATGACCAGTGTCACCTAGTTATGGAGGTACCATAACCATAACACTTGAGGCACCAGTGTTATGACTTCCCCATGGCGGAGTGATTGCTCGTGGCATCCCTTTTCAGTTTTGGCCTTATATTAATTATCATGTGGGGCGTATGGGGGCATCCTACTTACATGTTTTATAGGATTTTCATGGTGAATGCGATGTGTGCCTTGCATCTTTCACAAGGAGTTGATCCCTCCTACCCAGACTAATTAATTAGAGGCAACCCCTCTAATTCCATGATGAGGTCTCCCCTCCAAGTATTCATGCACGGTAGAACCTCATGACCTATATGGGCTATTGGCTAATCAATATAGTTTTTCATATAAAAACATAAGTCTTTTTAAACTATAAAACCAGTTTTATGAACATGTTCTAGGTTATCTAGGACTTATACATTTCCGTTGCTATTAGTCTTTTATGCTTATGTCATTTCATGCTATACCTGTATATCCGTTCACTGGGCGTAATGCTCAGCCGTTTTCCTTTCATGTTCCCAAAAGGCATGTACTCAAGGGCACTCGTAGACTTAAAGAGTATGTGCATACGGATTGGAAGCTATCTAGCCTTCATTACTTTATGCATTTTCCATACGTTATGCTACGTTATTTCTTTGGACATTGTTTAGTCCTTTTCCATTTCAGTACTTATATTCATGTGTGTTGAGCTTATACTTGGACTACCGATGTTTGTTTCCGGTATTTCCATTCATGGTCATTTAATGTTTTTAGACATTTACCTTGCATGCTTTGATGACACGCCATAATTACGCGTGATATTCCATTTACCAAAATGGGGTGTTACAATTATGGTATAAGAGCCAAGGCTTCGACCTGTAGGCTCTTAAAACATGACATGTGATTAGTGGGCAATCACCAGGGTATTCCTAGAACTGACAGTTGTTTTCATGCATTTATTGATGTATCATTGTTGCAAGAATTTTGACTAAGTAATGGTTGGTATAGGACTGGCCATATTTAGTCGCATGTGCTTTTAATCGAATCATTTTGTTTTGATGAACCGACCCATAGGCTTTCATCCTCGTTATGTCATTTTGTTTAGGTAAACCGACCCATAGGCGTTCACCCAAACCCATGTCATTTCATTATCATGCATTCATACACGGTTTTCATGCATAATTTTTTTTTCATTTTTATATGCATAAAATTTTTCATGTATATATATATATATATATATATATATATATATATATATATATATATATTATGTTTTAATCGGTTTAATCATGTTTTTTGTTTTATATGGTTCTCACACGTGAACAAGAGCAACTGAATGCAGCAGTTCAAGCTGCTATGCAGGCCATGCTTCCTCAACTAAGGAATGAAATTCGGGCCAAGGTGCATGTAACACCCCATTTGTTAAGATGGAATGTTATAGTAAATTATGGCGTATCATCAAAGCATGCACGATAAATGTCTAAACATTCATGACTATGGATAGAAATACCGGAATCAAACATCGGTAGTCTAGTAACTCACACACAAGCAATATTAAGTACTGTAAATGAAAGGACTAAGCAATGTCCAAAAGAAATAAAGTATGAGAAAGTAGAAATAAATGCATAAGGTAAAAGAGGTCGGATAGCTTCTAATCCGAATGCACATACTCTAGAGATCATACTTGCGACCTTGAGTACCTGCCGTTTGGGAACATGGAAATGGAAAACGGCTGAGCATAACGCTCAGTGAACGGATATATAGCATAACGTAAAGACATAAAGGAATGAAAGCATGTAAAGCATATAAAGCATATAAAGCATGAATTGCAGCAGAATTGAATAAGTCCTGGGAAAACCTAGTTGTATGTCATGTTTACTAGTTTTAGTTCTGAAAACAGAGCTTGTATTACTTATGAAAATCTGTATTAGTTTAATATAACAAAAGCCAATATAGGTCATGAGGTCAACAACGTGCATCCATACTTGGAGGGGTGACATCGTCATGCAAATTAGAGGGGATGCCTCTAATTAATTGGTAATGGGTAGGAGGGATTAACTCCTTGTGAAGGATGCAAGGCACACACCACATTCACTATGAAATCCTGACTGAACTGAACCTAGGATGCACCATACGCCCCACATGATAATAAATAATAATAATGGCCAAATAACTGAAAAGGACGCCACGAGCTATCACTCCGCCGTGGTGAAGTCATAACACTAGTGCCTCTAGTGTTATGGTTATGGTACCTCCATAACTAGGTGAAACTGGTCATGCATGTATATGGCTAAGGTAACTAATAAAACATAAGCATGTAATCTGTCACTACTGGGGAAAACAGTTGGCTGCATACGAGAAATTCTAATAAAGGAAGAAGTTTTCCTTACTGAAGGACGGGAATCTGTACCTTATGTCCAGTAGAAGCTAACAAAAACGCTGAAGAAACTACTCCGCCTTGACAGATAATACTACATAAGAATGGGAACGTGTATGAGTTGTCTGAATTACATGTGTTTAACTGGTTCTTTGTATTATTAGCTTGTTATAGTTGTTATGTCATGTTTTAGTGGGTTACTGTGTTATTTGTAGTTATACTGATATTCTGTTGTATATTTTGCATGTAATAGTGTATTATGATACTTGTATTGTAATACTAAGTAACTTTATAAACTAGCAGGTTTCCATAAATAGTAAGTTTCTAAAAATAGAAAGTTTCCAAAAATAGTAAGTTTATATAATTAGAAATAAGCTGGATTATTAATAATAAGTAAAGTTTAATTAGTATAATACAAGTCATGTTTATAGCTTATTATTAAATAACTGGTTAATTAGTTAAATTATACGTTATAAGAATTTAATTAAAAATACATGTTTGAATTAAATTAAGCTAAGTAATATACTTTAGGTTATACATGAAATATTAATTTTGATATTTAACTTAAGTCATGAATTTAATTAAATTAAAAGTCTAATAATTAATTTAATTAAACATATATTCTGATTTTAATAATTCCTGAAACTCGAACCCGTGTTTTAAATTAACCCGAGCCCGAAACCCGGGGTCACATATAAGTCAAGCCAAACACCCTTTACAGTGGCTAACCCGGCCTAGCCGGTTGCCACTGTCCGAGTGGTTTACCCACTGCCCGAGCCGCGACTAACCGCTGTCGGACCCGGTTCCCACCGACGATCTGCTGGTTCACACCGGTTCACAGCCGGTTCATACCGGTTGTAACCGGTTCCCCCTGATTTTGTTCGGTTCCTACTGTTAGCATCAAAAATCCCCACCGAGACCCTATAGGTCTCGGTTGGTAGTCGGTTCAACACGAAACCCCACCCCGACACTCGGTCGGGGTTTCCCCTTGCTGCGTTCGACCCACACGAGCCCCAACACCGAGACCATGAGGTCTCAGTTGGGCAAATCAACCACCATCGAGAGCCCTCATGCTCTCGGTTTGGTGCTCGGCCGAACAAAACACCCACAAACACCCCCTTTAATTCATGTTTTAATTACTTGTTTTTATGATTAACTAGGCGAGTACCCGCGCATAGCGGCGGAAATGCTTAACAGCAAATTATTAATGAAAATGTGATTTTGTGGTAAGTTTTTCTTGAAACCGTAAGTGAATTTGTTAAAAGAGAATTGAAAACGCTCATAACATGTGCTGAATTTTTAACATTTATAAAAAAACATATAAGAACATTTAGTGAAGCTTAAAGGTAAAACATTACATCACTTATAAGATAAAATATGATTTCTTATTAGGTTATTAAGAAAATACATTTGGCCCATTAAAAATGAAATAAGCCCCATGAACAAAATAGTGACCTTTTCGATAGTTGATTTTAAAAACATTTTGAGAAAATTCTTGAAATGTTCAAGATGTCAACATTTTTCTCTTTTTGCACTAGCCAAATGAAAATTTCCCAGAATGTCTTATGCAACTTATTTAACTTATGCAACTTATGCGACTTTTCTAAAAATGATAAAATTTAGAAAAAAATTTTAAACTTTTTTTTTCTTATTTTTGGAAAAGTCGCATAAGTTGAATAAGTTGCATAAGACATTTTTAAAAAATTTCATTTGGTTGGTACAAAAAGGGAGGGGTGAGTATAAAATCGAAAAACCGAACCAAAAACCGAAAAACAAAAAAAATCGCATAAAAAACCGCCCCAATGGAAAAACCAAAAGGATGGTTTGCACATTTTTGAAAACCGAATGTTTGGGGCGCTTTTTGGTTGAATGTATAAAACCGAACCAAAAAAACCACCCCGCCCCATTTAGGTCAACAAAATCTATATGTTTTTATATCTTTAAATAGTTATATATGTGATATTTCTAATATGTTTTTTTGTTTAAATATACACATTTATATAAGATATTGAATTAATTGATTATGATTTTTTTTAATTTTGTTAGATTTGTGATTGATATAATTCTATATAAGAATTTTTATTATTTTGTTATGCTTGTATATAATTCGATGGTAACTAATATTGCTATTATTGTAACGTATATTGAAACTATTATTATTGGTTGCAACTTACAGTTGTGACGAGTTTAGTTCGTGTCGAAAGTGTTTGACTATTGATGCGGTTTTTTATAAATAGAAAACCCAATGCGTAAGACCAAAAAAAAAACGAAATAAAAACCGAAACCGAACCGCTACAACCAAAAAATACGAAAAACCGAAACCGGAAAACCAAAATCAAATGGTTTGCAATATGTAAAAACCGAAGTTTGCGGTTTGGTTTTTGGTTTTAGCATAAAACCGCCCCAAACCGCCCCATGCTGACCCTAGGAAAAAGGTTGACATCTCGGGGAATTTCAATAATTTTCCCAAATATTTTTATGGTCCGCAAAGCAACTTTTCAATGTATTACACATGTGATATCATTATTTTGGAACCATAAGGTTAGTTCGTAAAATTCTAAAGGTATTGGGTTCTTTGTTATTTGGTTGAATAGGGCTTCTATATGCACCAAAAGTTCAATGAAGTCCCATCTTTTTGCAAAGTCTTGATGGACTAATCTACACCATCCAACCCATTTATATCCAAGGGCTCAGATTAAAACATAATAAATTAAACAAACCCTCCTCCCTTATATCCCCCAACGTTTCTTTTTCTTTCTCATCCACCCACCACATATCTCACACACGAATCACCACCAGCCACCACCATTTTTTACAGTAACAGTCCATCATGTCTCTGACCAGAGTCTATGCTTTTGGTATTTTGATATATGATACATCTCGATTCTTTCTGCTACACCCTATGACTACCTATGCACGCTTCTCTGATATCTTAATTATTATAGGCTTATCGAATTCACATGAGTGGGTATGTTGAAAGAGACGGTGAAAAGTATCTATGGATTGCAAAGCGAAGTGAAACGAAACCCACCTACCAGGGAATGCTTGACCATCTTGATTATTTAGGACTGATATACAGAGGGTTCAAGATGAAGAATTTTATAACACTTGGATTGTCTTGACACCACTAACTCATGTATGAGTCACCATAGTTAGAAAAAGATGCAGAATAAAATTCATAGTACTTTAGATAAAGCACATTTTATGATTGTTGATGCACACCATGTGTTTGATGAAATGACACTATGATAATCACACGTGATTTAGCAAGTTTTTATTCATGAATGAGCATTTTTCTTAAAGTTTATTCGATTTTGTAGTTGAGAAGCTGATTACAGAAGTGAGACATGTTATTACAAAACTGGACTATGACTCATGTATGAGTCAGGTGACTCATGTATGAGTCGGGTGACTCATGTATGAATCGGGTGACTCATGTATGAGTCAGGTGACTCATGTATGAGTCAGTATGACTCACACATGAGTCATAATGACAGAATATGTATTATAATGACTCAGAATATGTATTAACTGTAAAAAAACACTTTTACGTATTAAGTGTAGAAATGACAACAATCAAATGTACAAGTGTTTATAAACACTTGCAAAATTATATGACTCATGCATGAGTCATAATGACTCAGAATATGTTTTAAATGTTAAAAACACTTTTACATATTTAAAACTGTATTAAGTGTAAAAATGACAACAATCAAATGTACAAGTGTTCATAAATACTTGCAAATTTATATGACTCATGCATGAGTCAGGTGACTCATGCATGAGTCAAGCGACGCGACTCATGCATGAGTCAGGCGACTCATGCATGAGTCAGGCGACTCATGCATGAGTCAGGCGACTCATGATATTCAATACATAGTATTCAAATCACATATTCAAGACATGTTTTCAACACTTCAATAAAAGAAATCATAAATTTAAATCAAATATTCAAGACATGTTTTCACTTTTACATATTTATAAAAGAAAAACAGAAAATTAAATCAGATATTCAACACATTTTTTCAACACTTGAAGTGGTTGTTGTATTTGATTCTCCTACTTTTCTGCATCTTTACTCAACCAAAACAAGCACTCGTCTATGTGGAAGTTAGCCTCATTTGTTAGTCTCTGAATTGTTTCGTTCTTCTCTCCGTATCTGCTTGTGTTTCTTCTTAATGACAGCGGTATCAAATCCCTTCTCCAATGCATTAAATGTACTTATTTGGAATCTCTTCAATATCACGGTTCTTCAAAACACAAAATATGTGGCGACAAAGAAAACCGTAACGCATAAAATGCCTACACGTACACTCAACTGATCCATCTCCAGGATTACGGAGAACCTTGAACATAAACATGAAACAAATTAATAAGTGAGCATAAATCATGAATGAGGCACACTGACTCATGCATGAGTCACAGTGACTCATGCATGAGTCACAGTGACTCATGCATGAGTCACAGTGACTCATGCATGAGTCACTGTGACTCATGCATGAGTCACAGTGACTCATGCATGAGTCACAACAACTTATCAAATACAAAAATCCCACTTCTGTAATCAGCTTATTAACTACATAAATCGACCAAAATTCAATAAAAATGCTCATTTATAACTTAGAACTTGCTAAATCACATGTGATTATCATTGTGTCATTTCATCAAACACATGGTGTGCATCAAAAATCATAATATGTACTTTACCTATATTACAAACAACAACTACATATGCATCTTAATTAACATCGGCATCAGCCTCATATATGTATGAAAAAGGTGGGTTGGAGTGGAGATCGCCGGAAAAGAGTGGTTTGGTGTGGAGGTCGCCGGAAAAACGTGGGTTGATTGTGGTGGTCGCGGGAAGAAGGTGGGGTTGTTGTGGTGGTCGCCGGAAAAAGGTGGGGGATGAGGTTGTTGTGGTGGTCGGCGGTTAGGTGGAGGTGGTTGTGGTGGTTGCCGGTGGGGGTGAGGATCGGGTTCCATTTCCCGGTGTTTGTTATGTAGTTTTTTTTTTTTGATAAATAAAAGGTAGGTTATAAGAAAGGGGGTTTAATCACAACCGTTAGATCATTTAAAGATGGAGGGTAGAGATTGATCCATGGAGCCTTTGTTAAATAGGGGTGTGTGAGGGATCTTCCCCCTTCTATATGCGACATCATTGACGATTAAAATGTAAAACTAAGTTTAGACTCATTTCGTATTCAGAAGAAATATTTTTTGACATATTAAATGATCATATAAACTCCTGTATATGTATGAAGAAAATTACACAAAGTCATGATGTTGAGAAAGTCACAATATAAAGACGTTAAAATTATGAACACAGTTCCTTTTTGTATACCTCGTCAGGATGGCTCTCACATGTAACTATAAAATTTCCTCCCTCGAAGACAGAGATTCCATATTTCCGAGACACGTTTATCTAAATGTCTTCACACGCAACTCAAACCACTAATCAACTTACTAATCTATGACTTATCAAACTTACAAAATTAAGAACACAAAAATACATGATGTGGAATAAAAATATTTTGTTCTAACTGATTTATTTATGTATAATATGTATGAATAGGTTTTTATAAAATAGGTTTTAATTATAGCTCTTGCAACCTTAAAGGGGTAGTGTTTGAACTATTAACGTCCGCAAGTATTTTCTCTTAGGAGGCATAGAATTAGAAAGCAAGTGATCTCTATGACAATAATAATCCAGTTTCGGTGCATCAATGGTGATATATGTAAGTTGCATGAAAGCAATGAATTTTATTGTTTTTAGTGAACGGATTGATATGTTTATAAGATCTGGCATATGATGAATGGCTCCGATAGTCAACCTCGAAAGCATTGGAAATTTAGCGTCACAGTCTAAAAGTGTGGCTTCATTGACGGAGGTCCAACTAATTCAAGATTTTTCAAATGTGTGTTAGGACCCAACTCGATTATGCATGGTTTGCCAACAGAGCCAATGAATAAGAATCTTCAAAGATTAGGTGATCACTTAGTTGATCACTTACAGGTTTCATACTTTTTACCCCAAAGCAAGTTATTAGAGAGAAACTCTAAGCAGATGGAAATTAATCTTGAAAAATCGTCAAAAGTTGTTCCCATTTAGTATGCAAGAGAACTTGAGTTCCTTTAGTGACTGTGACTAAGATAACCTCCATGGAAGAAACGATAAAATTTGTTGAATTACATCTTCATGCAATCTAGAAAAGATCGATGTCTTAAGGGTTAAGTTCAAATTTTTTGCATTTTGCAAATCTTTGCCTAGACAACATTCTTCCCGTTGATGACCTCATCCTAATACTCTAGCCCAAACACATACAACATTACATACTTATGAAAAGTATAAAAGTGAGTACCTAAAGCATTAATTACTGGATCTATCCTTGCACGATTTAAAAAGTTTTCACGAGCTCATGTTTGATCATACACAACTGCAAACATCGTTCTACCAAGTTCTGGACTTACAACAATCAAGAATATGATGAAAATTTTCATAGTACATAGTGGTGCTATAAATAAGAAGTAACTTAAAGTATACACTATTAAAAGTTCTCACTATATAATATCAGTTTCACTTTAAACCATCCGGGACTGACATCCACCGTGACATACCTTTTTTGTTGTTTCCTCTTCATAAAAGAATGTGTCCCCCAAGCAGCCTCTACACGCGAAGTAGTTAGAGTTGCATTTCTAACAGCGCCTATAGCGCCCATCAACCATTTATTACTTTATCCGTTAAAGATAAAAAATGATTGAGCAACTAAGAAGGTTAAGTGAATGCAATTAACACGAATGATAGGATTCCACACTATAAGGTTGTCTATATAGTCATTTGGGTGTTTGAATTGGAGGGATTTCATTACTTCCAGAATTAGTTTGTAATTCACAACAAATGGTTTATAATTCACAGTCTGTTTTTAAATTTGTGGCAAATATGAGAGTAGGAGCACACGTTTTCAAACTTTCTGCATATAGGAGAGAAAATGGTTTATAAATGACAACAACATACATGATACATGATAGGTTTTGACAGTCACATATATACCAAAAAATTGAAAGAGTTAGCTCTATATAAAAGAAATGTGTTGTAACGAAGGATCATATGAAAGTTGCATCAGTATGATACCTCCTACATCACTGAAACTCCATTTCAATTGGTTAGACTTAAGCCTATGAATGCCAAGTTGCCAACTGATATAACTTTAAATAGATATGTGAATTTATTTCAAGCAAAAAATTGAAAGAGTTAGCTCTATATAAAAGAAATGTGTTGTAACGAAGGATCATATGAAAGTTGCATCAGTATGATACCTCCTACATCACTGAAACTTCATTTCAATTGGTTAGACTTAAGCCTATGAATGCCAAGTTGCCAACTGATATAACTTTAAATAGATATGTGAATTTATTTCAAGCAAAAAATTGAAAGAGTTAGCTCTATATAAAAGAAATGTGTTGTAACGAAGGATCATATGAAAGTTGCATCAGTATGATACCTCCTACATCACTGAAACTCCATTTCAATTGGTTAGACTTAAGCCTATGAATGCCAAGTTGCCAACTGATATAACTGGTATTGTTGGGCGATACTTTGAAAAATGTAAAATAGCTTGAACTTTAAAAGAAACTGATATTAAATTATAAATACTATTACCTCGTCAACACATAAATGTGATGGCTCATTCACCAGATCTAATACTCCTTTTATCAAAGAACCCAAACCCTTCTCTAGAAATATAAGATAGACTGCCAACCATCTGCATTTTGGAATCGATATTTTCTCAACTCTCCCGCGAGACAAAAGCGACAACATATAGTGGCTGAAAAAAACGCATGAACGCTAATAAAAACTCAGATCTTAAATACAATTTATAGATCTATAAAACAAACTTCCCGTCATTAAAGAGGCCGCGACAGTGTCTTCCGGCTAGACGACGGCGTAGGTTTGTTGGGGGAACCACAAAAAATTACCAACTACACAAAGCCACAACCATACCCCAATCAGAACTACCAGAAATCACCTAAACCACCTACAGAAGGTGGCAGATTCGGCAGATCAAAGAGGTGATAAGATTATAGAATTTTAGGGTTTATAGAAAGAAATAAGGTGTTATGTCTGTGTTTTCTATACAGACAATTTTATTTAATCGGTTCTGATGTGATCGTGATAGTATAGTGATAATTAAGATACGTTATAGGGTAAATTAGAAAATTACCTTTAGGAAAAAGTAATAGTCTAAAATTACCAAAGACGAATTCAATTAAACACGTGATGAACCAAGTTCGTTGTACACGAAGATCTTATGAATTTGAGACGTTTTGTATCGATTTGGACAATTGATTCTAATTGATTTTCGGATTTTAAACTAAAAATTAAATCTACCAATCTAAAACTTATTTTAATCCTAAAGTGCATGAATCGTAAACCCCAAATTAATCTAATGGACAATTATTTAAATATTAAAACTTTTAAACTATTTAAAATAAACAATCTATTTAAAAAAAATCAATAATTAATTAAATCTAATCAGTTAAAATAATTTTACACTATTTAAAAATCTAATTAAACTTTTTAAACTAATTAAATTTATTAAAATTTACTTAAACCGAATCTATTTTTAAAACTATTTATTTAAATCTAAAATAATAAAAATCTAAATATTAAAAACTAATTAAACTTTTAAAATTAATTAAAACATTTTTTTACTATATTTTTTTTATATTAGTTTATTTTAAACTATTTATTACTGAAATTTACTTTAATAAAAATATTAATTACAATTTATATAAACGAAAATTAATTAAACTACAACTTAAATTAAACTGCCAAAAACAATATTAGTAAATTAATTAATTAAGTGAGAGTAAAATCAAAAGAGCTTGCAGCTCAGATGGAAAACTCGTTGGGTGTTCATCCGTGAGGTCACGGGTTCAAATCCTAGGAAGGACATATTTTTTTGATTATTATTTTGGACAGTAAACAGAAAAGATAAGTCATAGGAATGACTTATTTTTCACAAATTCTATGAAAAGCTGATAAGGATATCAGCTTATGAGCTAATCAGATCAAAGGAATCTGATAGCTTATAGCTTAAACAATAAAACAGCAAAAACACACAAAGCAGCCAAACAAGCTTAAATTAAGCAAGATAAAAATATCAGCACATCATATCACTCAGTTAAGCTAAGCTAAATACTATCAAAATAAGCAGTAACAGCACTCCTATAAGCAAACTAAGCAACCTAAATCAGCAAATCTAAAAAACAAATCTAGTAGAGACTAAAATGCAGGCAAATACAGTCAGTCAATCCTAATCCAAATACCTAGTAGATTAAACAATATAGAAGATTACATTAAAACTCAACAATGAGCAGATTAACAATCATCATCACTTACAGATTACACAGCAACATACACTACCAGATTCACACTAAATGAAATTTTAGCATCATATTAAGCAACCTACATAAGCAGTCATATCAATTAAAGCAGCCAAAGGGAATTACAGAAAGTCTGAACAAATTAAATTAAATATTCAGACACGAGATATATGAAAGCAGAGTTAAACAAATTAACACAACCTCAGTCAACTAGTACCAAACTACAACGGACCCAATTATCTCAAACAGAATCAATAAATCATTAAAACTAATTAATCTAGCAGATACAATCAAATTAACAAGCAGATTATTCAATTTAATCTAACTCAGCTAAACAGATTTATAACTAAAAAAATAAACACGAAAATAAGTAAAAATATTTAAAACCTTTTGAAGATAGCCATTGAGAAGTAGAGCGGCGCTGAGCCGTCTAAACAACCGGAACGACACCACCATTAACCACCATTAAAGCTGCTCGAACCATAACCCTCGAAACCACTAATAATCTCGATCCAACAATTATTTTTAACTTTTACAGTAGGGAAAAGCTTTTCCCAAATACTTATCTTAAATTATTCACTTAAACTATTAAGATGCTTAAACGAATAATTCATATATTATAATTTCAGAAAATACAGTAGATTAATTCATATAAAACCTTTAACCGTAAATTAGTAACAAATTGATAAGATAAAAATTGGGATGAATACACATATTTTTGGGGGGTATTTATGCTTGAACCCGAGGTTTTGGAGTGAGGAGTTTGTTAAGTAGAACCTTCAATCATAGCCCTTAGATCAGCATCAATCTTTCTCTCTCTTGTTAGTTTTTGATCCTACGGTTAAAAATGAACCTTTGGCACACTGATCGCCAGCCTGTCACCTCTCGTGCTTCTTTGTGCTTTCTCTTTGTTTATGTGTCCACAAGTGATTGGAGGAGTGATGGATGAAGAGTTGTCAAAGCCAATCAGAAGGTAGAATAGGGCCACGTCACATGCTTTCTCTTCCATCTTCTCTTCCGAAAACATGGGGGTTTATTTACCCAACGCGTGAATCACATGTGTGATATAAAAGCCCTAATTATTTTTGAACAATTTAATAAATCAAGGTTGATTAGGGTTTGGAGTATAGGTTGCGTCTGGTTTGTTTGAGTGAAGGAGAAAGGAGAGCATAGGTAGTATCGAAAGATATTTAATAAGTGTGTGAATGTGTGAGTGGAAAAATATATAAAACGTTTATTTATTTTGTAACTCCTTTTGACCAAACGAGACATAGCCAAAAGCCCAAGTAAACTTGATTCGTTCCATAATAATCACTTTTGGAAATGATATGGGCTTGAAGCCCATATAACTCTACCGGTCTTATAGTTTCTCTTAATATTGGGCCAGAATGGACTTGTTTTTCAAAAGTGAATAAATATGATCCCTTATTGGGCTTTTGAGCCCAATAACCAAGAGTGGGGCCCACAAGGCCCAATTAAGATTAAATCCTCTAAAAACGAACTTGCATTTGGCTTCCTCGATCTTTTCATCAAACTTGTGTCGGTTTTGTCGGTTTTCACGAACTTGGTACCTACACACATCAAACAACAAAACACGCATATACAAGGAAATAATCATGATATTTATGCATTTTTTGATTGTTTATTAACATAAATGATATGAGTATTTAAGCTCATATCAAACTCCCCCTTGCTAAGCAATTGCTGTGTCCTCACGCAATGATAAAATAAAATACTAACTACACCATTATTCAACTTTTTAAACTTTATTTTGCAAAGACATAATGTATTGCTTTCATTATTTGAAAAATAACTTTAATGATCATAAAACTCAAATATATTCATCGTCCTCGACTTTTCACTTTTCCATGCCAAGTGCAAAAACAAGATCATTGTCAATCATAAGCCCCAAAATGAAACCAACTCATACAAGTAATTTGTGTTAAACTCAATCTCCTATTATTCCTAATTGTATCTCTAGATTTTATTTATAATTCACCCAAAGGCTCATTTGACTTTATTTGATATTTATTAGTCCAAAAATGAAGGCAAGAACGGTGTAAACTCAACACTCAAAACCTAACCTCGACTTCAAAAACCGTTGTCACTAAAGAAAGCCCACATCAAGGATAACTTAACACGATTTGAGGGATAAATCCCCGGACCCGAAATTTGGATAATAGGACTACTTAAAAGCAAAAATAAAAACCTCCAAAGTTAATTATGACTTTATTAATGGAGTTAGCAACAATCACATCATAACACCTTTTGGCTCTTTAAGATGCAATTGTGCTCCTTATTTAAAATCCACACCCGAAGGCTACTTGGACAAAAATAAGGGAATTGACATCACCATCCCACCTTATGGCTCATGATGATGAAGCAATTTTTATTCAACACGTCCCCTCGCCATACACCCTAAGGCTCTAATAAAAAGGTTAGTGCTACATGACTCCCACCCGAAGGCTCCTAGAGAACATGTTTTTATTTATTCTTCTTTATTAATATGATATGTATAGTAAGCCAAATTTCCGCAATCCCATGATCAAAAGTCCATGACGCTGACACCCTTAATGTGTTCTCACTTTAATTACAAGGGAAGAAAAAGAAGGAGTTACGAGTTAAGATATTAAGCCTAAACCGCTAAAAACTTCATTTATTAAGCAATTATTATTTAAGCGTGAAAAATAAATACGAGGACATTAAATCAAACACAAAAATACTTGCACAAAGAAGAATTAATTCTAGAAACTTATGATTGAACTCTATCATCTCTTGTTCTCCATATTATAAAATTTCCAAAATGTGAAATCAATGGATACTTAGCCTATTAAATCAAAGTTTTGGGTTTTCAAGTCATCTATAGGATCTTGCATCTTCTTATACTTTTTCAAGTTTTAGAATTTGTGTTTTAAAGTTCCCTTGATAAACGACTTTCTAGGATCAATTATAGGAACTTGCGAAAAGTTCTTGTTCTTAACCCGTATGAATTAAGACTTTCGCGTTTTAAAGCTCCCTATATAAAAGCCTAGCAAAACTTAATTCAAATACGTTAAGGAAAAGCTAAGGTAAAAACCGAGTCGAGTCAAAAACTATTTTTATTTTCACCAACGGAAAGCCTACATTTGTGTCAAAAGCACTTATTTTCTTTATTAAAACTTAAAATCAACACTAGAAATTTAAAATTTTTATTGAAAAATGAGAAAAACAATTACGTTTAGACATGACAAAAGCAATAGCAAGCGATTATATCGATTGACTCCCCCATGCTAAAACCAAACATTGTCCTCAATGTTTCTTAGCTCAAGAGTAACACCCCCATGCTAAAACACGAAGAGTCTAATGCAAAATCCTAACATGGAAAGAGCACGCAAATCTATAAGCCGTTTATTAATTATGCCTCAAGATAAAACGTTAGTCGATAAAAATCAAAGGATAAAGAGTGTGCCCCTTTTGGCATTCAAAGAATGGAAGATCAAGTGGACCGGCAAAAACCGAACACGAGAGTCTTTGATGATTAGGGAAATACCTAAGATTCACAACACAACAAAACACGAGCACGAGCTTGAAAGATCAAGCCTTATTAGTGTTAGAAAATAGAAAGAAGATAGAATGTATGGGACTCCCCCACAAGGCACCTCGTTTTTGTTCACTGAGTCATGAGCTCGACTCGATCCCCACATTCATTGGTTCTAAGGGAAAGTTGTGAAAACCGGCATAATGGAATAAAATCCAACATAAAGCACGATGCCGGGGTCAAAGATTACATCCTCGTTGTCGGATGACAAACGAAAGGATAAAATTCCAACACAAATCTCCAAAAAGAGATGATAGTCACAAATCACTAAATGGAAATAGTATGTTTCCCGAGATAAACTCGCACCAAGATGATCGAAAAGTCTTTCAGTTATTACATCGGTGAAAGGCCGAGATTTCCCTAAATCAACGATTCCGGGGTCGAATACCTCGTCCTCGGGGGAGAAAGGAATAAAAACACGGTGTCTTCCCCCCATGCTAATCCAAAATCATATAAAGCACATGGTAATGGTGGTATAGAAGTCTCAACACTAGTGGTATCAACTTGCATGACTTTGTTGACCTTGTCACTCTTAGGAATGTGAATAAAAGGGTCATGATACTCAAAATGAGTCGCATGAAAAACCCGCACATTAAGATCAAAGCGAGTGGGAAGGATGATTGGAGCAAAAGTAATTTCTCCCTCCGGGTCAACGTTATCATCATCATAAATCGGGTGATCAAACCAAGTATCTTCATCACCATCATTAGACTCTTCCTCAAATTCCGAAGGAATGTCTATATAAAGAAACTCATCAACCTCCTTCAAAAGAAGATCATCATCACAAAGGTTGTGAGATGTAGGAGGTATGATGCTCTCAAAATCCTCTTGAAACAATGGATTATTGTTCATTGAAGCTTCAAAGAGATGATTTGAGTAGGTCCCAAAAGTGTCATCAATCTTGTCATCACAAGAAATATCCGACAAAGTATCAAGTGTGTCACACTCGGATACAAGATCATCATTCTCATTCGAAGGAAATTCATCGGTGAATTCCTCGAGAATGGTAAGTAAAACATGAGAATCACGCTCGATCTCGAGATCGAAAACGTCTTCACTTCCCCGTGGAAGTGGATCAATGATAGCAAAAAGTTCATCGGCGAACTTATCGAATGAATAGTCACTAACCTCACTCGGTGTGAAGTTAGGAATCAAAGGCTCTACAACGGAAGATTGTGCCTTAGGAACATCAATTTGATCCTTCAAAGAGAGTGAAAATGAGTCCATTTTCAAAGATTGTTCAATTAAAGCTATATCACTCTTGGGATCAAAATTCTCACTATCAAACTCACTAGCATCAAATGGTGCACTAAGGTATTCATCAATTTGTTTTTCAATCTTAGAACAATCATCCTCGTGTGAAGTGAATGGATATGAGGAAAGATTACAACATGATTCAACAAAACAAGCTTCTTCATTTGACATAAAATTTTCTTCATCACAAAATGAGGTTTCCAAAATTGGAAAAACACCTTTATCAAAGAGAACTTTCTTATTACTTTCAATAGTCTCAACAAGTTTTACACTTTCCACTTTCTTAGAAACAAATCTTGGAATCTTTTTCAGTTTGAAAACAATACTTTTATCTCCATAAAAAAATTTAATTTCCTCTTTCCTCATATCAACTTGAACATGAGCCGTGCACAAAAATGGTCGTCCTAAAATGATAGGCACACGAGGATTGGTCTCATAATCAACTATAGCAAAATCGGCTAAGTACAAAAACTTTCCCACTTTAACAATGACATTTTCCGCTATACCAACCGGACGGGTGGTGGTACCATTAGCAAGCTTAATGATCATTCGAGTGGTACTAAGTGGTGCATAGTCAATAGTTTTCCGAAATGGGTAGGGGCATTAAGTTAATGCTAGCTCCTAGATCAGCTAGAGCTTTGCACACCCCAAGCTCATTGAAAACACAAGGTATCAAGAATTGACTCGGATCTTTATATTTCTCTGGAAAGAAATCAAAGAAAATCGAGGTACTAATCACATTCAAAGTAGCCTTGGTGACATCTAGAAAAGTTTCCTTAGGTGGAGGATTAAACTCAATCACTTCAACTTCTTCATCACAATCATCATAAACGGTTATGGTCTTAAGCTCTCCCTTCGGGTTTGGAATGGTATTAATAGGTAAGCAACACGAAGAAGATGATGGTTTAGACATAAATCCCTCAAACATCGAAAGCAATTTATTTTGACCTTATTCCAAACTTTGTTGCATATGATTGTGACTTTGCTCTAATCTTTGCTCAAAACGGGTTTGGTTTTGTTCAAGTCTTTGTTGATTAAGCTCAATCTTATTATTTTGCCCTTTAATTGTATTTTGAAACTCATTTTTCAAAGTTGCCATTTGTCCTTGAATGTTATTTTGAAAAGCCTTCAAATTTTCCTCATTCGTTTTAATGTAGCTTGACAACTCATTTTGATTATTGCTTTGAAAACCTTGATTGTTTTGATTAGCATTAAACCCATTTCCTTGATTATAATTCCCTTGGTTACCACGGTTAAAATTATTCCCATTATTTCCATTGTTGTACCTATTTTGAACCGGTGGAAAACCCGGTGGAGCAACATGATTTTGACGAGGAACTTGACCGTTGGAGCCATAAGTTCCCGTCGCGGCAAAAGCACTAGCTTGATCAAACCCCGTGGTTAAACAAGCATAATTAGGATGTGCTCCACCACATGATACACAAACATTCTCAACCATATTAATCGATCCATGAGGATTATTCCTAATCTTATTCAACAATGTCGCAAATCCACTATCAATCTTAGAGTCCAATCTAGCAATCTCGGGATTTAATGAATTCACATTAGAAGCACTCGGTGTGTTTCGTGAATATTATGCTCTAGAATTATTCTCAATTATACACCACGCGTCTCTCGGAGTTTTTCTTAAAAGATTACCACCCGCGGCGGCATTCAAAGAATCTTGTTCAATCATATTAAGCCCATTATAGAAAGTATTTATTTGGTGCAATTCTGAGAAACCGTGGTGTGGACATTGTCTCAACAAATCTTTAAATCTTTCCCAAGCAACCCCAAACGATTCATGCACTTTTTGTTCAAATCTAGTGATCTCGTTCTTAAAGTGTGTTGTCTTAGATGGTGGAAAGAAATAATTTATGAACTTAGACACTAAATCATCCCATGTTAAGATCGAACCCGGTGGTTCTTTTTCATACCAAATCTTAGCATTACCCTCGAGCGAATACGGAAAAAGCATGAGCTTAATCGCGTCATTCGGCACATCTCTAAACTTGAGAGTCGAGGTAATTCGAAGAAAATTCCGAATGTGAGAGTACGGGTTATCGGTCTCATTGCCACGAAATTGGTCGGCACGAATGAGCGATAAAAGACCCGTCTTAATCTCATAATGATCCGCCAAAATAGCTGGCACAACGATTGCTTCCCCATACCCTTCTGTGGGTGCACGGAGCAATTCCTCCATTGTTCGGTTATCGGCCATCTCTACAACAATAGGTGGAAGTTCGGGTTCCACTATTCATTGTTGACGATTTCTATTTCGATGAGGAATATTTTCAAGCCTATTAAAATCAATCACAAGTCGAGAAGAACATAATTGCATACACTACAAAGACGAGAATTTAGAGGAATGAAGAGAAGAAATTAGACAAGAAGAAGATTATTTTTGGTATTTTATTTGGTATTGCTCAATAAAAAATGATCGATAAAAAACAAGAAATAAGGATAACTACTATGGAAGTAAACTACCCTCGGTCGACTTTGAATCGATAGGTGAAAACCTAAACGTCTCGGGGTTCAATAAGTAAACTACAAAAACAAGATTTAATACTACTTGAGTCGGCAAACCAATAATAGGTCGTCCCTCTCAATATACGCACAAGCAAGCGGGGAAACGAGGTGGCACAAAGCACTTAAAAACCTTTTTCCTTAGACGGCCTTTTATAGCACGTCGCCTTATACCCACCTTATAGTTTGTATAAATCGAGTTCAAACTTCTTATTAGTATTTATCTATTTTGTCTTTTATTTTTGTTTTGGATTCGAATACAATAGCTAGGTGATGAAATCCCAACCAAGGCCTTATTTGAGAAGTAGGTAAATTTATTGTTCTACGTAATACAATATATTAATCACAAAAAACGAGAAAAACGATACATACTATATAATAGAAAAATAACAAAACTTTCTGAGGACGGAAAGGGTCTTCAAATCAACGATCAACAAATCTACACGAAACGAATCGTACACTAGATCCCCGGCAGCGGCGCCAAAATTTTTGATGTGATCGTGATAGTATAGTGATAATTAAGATACATTATAGGGTAAATTAGAAAATTACCTTTAGGAAAAAGTAATAGTCTAAAATTACCAAAGACGAATTCAATTAAACACGTGATGAACCAAGTTCGTTGTACACGAAGATCTTATGAATTTGAGACGTTTTGTATCGATTTGGACAATTGATTCGAATTAGTTTTCGGATTTTAAACTAAAAATTAAATCTACCAATCTAAAACTTATTTTAATCCTAAAGTGCATGAATCGTAATCTCCAAATTAATCTAATGGACAATTATTTAAACATTAAAACTTTTAAACTATTTAAAATAAACAATCTATTAAAAAAATCAATAATCAATTAAATCTAATCAATTAAAATAATTTTACACTATTTAAAAATCTAATTAAACTTTTTAAACTAATTAAATTTATTAAAATTTACTTAAACCGAATCTTTTTTTAAAACTATTTTTATTTAAATCTAAAATAATAAAAATCTAAATATTAAAAACTAATTAAACTTTTAAAATAAATAAAAACATTTTTTTTATTATATTTTTTTATATTAGTTTATTTTGAAACTATTTATTACTGAAATTTACTTTAATAAAAATATTAATTATTATTTATATAAACGAAAATTAATTAAACTACAACTTAAATTAAACTGCCATAAACAATATTTCTATATTAATTAATTAACTGAGAGTAAAATCAAAAGAGCTTGCAGCTCAGATGGAAAACTCGTCGGGTGTTCATCCGTGAGGTCACGGGTTCAAATCCTAGGAAGGACATATTTTTTTGATTATTAATTTTGGACAGTAAACAGAAAAGATAAGTCACACGAATGACTTATTTTTCACAAATTCTATGAAAAGCTGATAAGGATATCAGCTTATGAGCTAATCAGATCAAAGGAATCTGATAGCTTATAGCCTAAACAATAAAACAGCAAAAGCACACAAAGTAGCCAAACAAGCTTAAATTCAGCAAGATAAAAATATGAGCATATCATATCACTCAGTTAAGCTAAGCTAAATATTATCAAAATAAGCAGTAACAGCACTCCTATAAGCAAATTGAGCAACCTAAATCAGCAAATCTAATAGAGACTAAAATGCAGGCAAATACAATCAGTCAATCCTAATCCAAATACCTAGCAGATTAAACAATATAGCAGATTACATTAAAACTCAACAATGAGCAGATTAACAATCATCATCACTTACAGATTACACAGCAACATACACTACCAGATTCACACTAAATGAATTTTTAGCATCATATTAAGCAACCTACATAAGCAGTCATATCAATTAAAGCAGCCAAAGGGAATTACAGAAAGTCTGAACAAATTAAGATAAATATTCAGACACGAGATATATGAACGCAAAGTTAAACAAATTAACACAACCTCAGTCAACTAGTACCAAACTACAACGGACCCAATTATCTAAAACAGAATCTATAAATCATTAAAACTAATTAATCTAGCAGATACAATCAAATTAACAAGCAGATTATTCTATTTAATCTAACTCAGCTAAACAGATTTATAACTAAAAAAATAAACACGAAAATAAGTAAAAAGATTTAAAACCTTTTGAAGATAGCCATTGAGAAGTAGAGTGGCGCTGAGCCGTCTAAACAACCGGAACGACACCACCATTAACCACCATTAAAGTTGCTCGAACCATAACCCTCGAAAGCACTAATAATCTCGATCCAACAATTATTTTTAACTTTTCCAGTAAGGAAAAGCTTTTCCCAAATACTTATCTTAAATTATTCACTTAAACTATTAAGAAGCTTAAACGAATAATTCATATATTATAATTTCAGAAAAGACAGTAGATTAATTCATATAAAACCTTTAACCGTAATTTAGTAACAAATTGATACTCAAATGAAACTTTTATTTAATCATGAAAAATATTACAAAGCTTCAGAAATTGAAATACAATTAATCCTACCACTAATCTAACATTATAACGCTAAGATAAAAATTGGGATGAATTACACATATTTTTGGGGGGTATTTAGGCTTGAACCCGAGGTGTTGGGGTGAGGAGTTTGTTGAGTAGAACCTTCAATCATAGCCCTTAGATCGGCATCAATCTTTCTCTCTCTTGTCAGTTTTTGATCCTACGGTTAAAAATGAACCTTTGGCGCACGGATCGCCAGCCTGTCACCTCTTGTGCTTCTTTGTGCTTTCTCTTTGTTGATGTGTCCACAAGTGTATGGAGGAGTGATGGATGATGAGTTTTCATAGCCAATCAGAAGGTAGAATAGGGCCACGTCACATGCTTTCTCTTCCATCTTCTCTTCCGAAAACATGGGGGTTTATTTACCCAACGCGTGAATCACACGTGTGATATAAAAGCCCTAATTATTTTTGAACAATTTATTAAATCAAGGTTGATTAGGGTTTGGAGTATAGGTTGCGTCTGGTTTGTTTGGGTGAAGGAGAAAGGAGAGCATAGGTAGTATCGAAAGATATTTAATAAGTGTGTGAATGTGTGAGTGGAAAAGTATATAAAACGTTTATTTATTTTGTAACTCCTTTTGACCAAACGAGACATAGCCAAAATCCCAAGTAAACTTGAATCGTTCCATAATAATCACTTTTGGAAATGATATGGGCTTGAAGCCCATATAACTCTACCCGTCTTATAGTTTCATCTAATATTGAGCCATAATGGACTTGTTTTTCAAAAGTGAATAAATATGATCCCTTATTGGGCTTTTGAGCCGAATAACCAAGAGTGGGGCCCACAAGGCTCAATTAAGATTAAATCCTCTAAAAACGAACTTGCATTTGACTTCCTCGATCTTTTCATCAAACTTGTGTCAGTTTTGCCGGTTTTCGCGAACTTGGTACCTACACACATCAAACAACAAAACACGCATATACAAGGCAATAATCATGATATTTATGCATTTTTTGATTGTTTATTAACATAAATGATATGAGTATTTAAGCTCATATCAGGTTCATTAAAACCATAGGCCAGCTATATTTTTCAATTTCAAGATATAATTAAGATGCAATTAATTTCCAATCATTCCTAAAGTAACTTGTTTTTAAAACCACCCACTGAAATTGAATTAAAACGAAATAAGTAACATTCCAAAGTTAAAAATATAGGCTGGCAAACAACCCACCTCCTTGATTTGAAACGTAAACATTCCAAAGTTAAAAATATGGGCTGGCAAACTCTTTGAATTGAAACGCTTTAGTCACAGGAATTGAATTGAAAAGTAATAATCAATATTTCCTAATCTGTAATGGTTTTCAACAATCCCATAATTATCATATTTTCAACATTCAAGGTCTAAGGGTAAATGCTTTATATGTAGTAGAGATTAAAATAAACATGAATTCATAAAGAATTTAAAAAGAAAAGGAAGTGATTTGATTATACCGAACACGTGTAGGAAAAGGTTATGAGATCACGATCACGTACACACAAAATCAACAATGAAGGTTAATATAGGAAAAATGTTCTTTTGAAATGGTCTCGGTGTCTTATCGAATTGGCCACGGTTTTAAGTGCGACTCAGTTGTCCTTGGTGATAAAAAGAAAATGTCGTTATCTATATCTATTTTAAAAAGTAAATGTGAAAAGTATTAGAAATAAACTAAAAATTAAAACGATATTAAAACGAACATTAAAACAAATATTAAAAAGAAACAATAAATAAAAATAAAAGTAAAAATAAAAATAAACTTTCGAATTAAACATAAAACTTACTTAATAAAAATAAAAGAAATTGAATTATAAAGCTACTTTAAAAAGAAACGAGACAAGTATTAAAACGGGCACTTAATAAAAATTAAAACTAAAACTTTTGGATAAAATACTAAAACTAAAATTTGACGAAAAATAAATACAAAAATATCTGTCTTTCAGAATAAAAATAAAAACGACTTTCGGATAAAACTAAATTGACTATGGATAAAATGTTAGAAAAAATGAATCATGTTCCCCATGGGGGAACACATTATATGGAGGGAAAAGAAATGGGGATGTTACTTTCGTAGGATTTTAGGCAAACATAACTTTTGTAGGATTTGTTTACTCTACTTTCGTAGGTTTTTTCACATATAAACTTTCGTAGGAATTCTTGTTTTGTTAGAAAACTTTCGTAATATATAAATATATATATATATATATATATATATATATATATATATATATATATATATATATATATATATATATATATATGGGCGCGTTATATACAGAACCAACTTTTTACTCTTAATAAAGCATAAGGTA
Organism: Glebionis coronaria; assembly: GCA_025667525.1. Classification (NCBI taxonomy): domain Eukaryota; kingdom Viridiplantae; phylum Streptophyta; class Magnoliopsida; order Asterales; family Asteraceae; genus Glebionis; species Glebionis coronaria. Next base: position 1,304,155 of record CM046880.1, read on the forward strand.
CATCATATTGATGCATGATGGCATTTTTGAAATTATCTACTACTTATTTTGAAAAATAAAATAAATATAAGGGCAAATCAGGTATTTTAATAGTGCATAAATTTTGATTTTTTTTTCAGTTTTTTAATTAAAAATTCATTTATTAAATATTTTTAATTAATATTATATTATATAAAAGAGTGCCAACATGTGCATTTCGTGCGTACAATTGTTTACCCCGAACTTGTTTTTTTTACTCAAAATGATAATAGCATGTATGTTTTTATTGTACATATTATCTTAACTAAAAAAACATAAACGTACCATGTAAGCTCTAAGTTTACAATCAAACAAAAAACATAAATAAAAGACACAAAATTTATTATCAATTAAAATACAATTAAAATACAAATTTGTATTGTTAAATATAGTTGTGCAAGAGATTAAAAAACACTTGTGCACTTTTCGAGGAACAAGCATGCACGCCTTCGAGAACATATGCACGCCTTCGAGAACCTATATGCACGCCTTCGAGAAAATATACGCACGAATTCAAGAACATAGACGCACGGCTTCGAGAACATATACGCATGGCTTCGAGAACATATATGCACGTTTTCAAAAACATATATGCACGTCTTCAGAAACATATATGCACGTCTTTGATAACATATATGCGTCTTTGATAACATATATGCACACCGTCTAAAACCACAAGTGCATCCCACATTGATCATCTTCATCTCATACCATCATTTTCTCACATTAAACCATCTCCTAAAACAAAAAATTAGTGATATCAAAAACATGATTTTTATACACACTCCGGGGTCCATAATGATGCACCATTACAATTTTTTACTGTTTTAGAGATTGACATTGAAACTACTAGTTATCCAAAACATAACACACACTTTATTCAAGAGCTTTATATATTAAGAAATTTTACAAACGTCTAGAGTGAGAAACCCCTCAATCAAAAAATTTAATATAATTATTTTTTATATGTTAAGCACAATTTTTTTTACAAGAACGACTATTGTTAACAAGAGAAAAACAACACTGGTTCAATTCCGTATTTGAAGCGAACAATATCTATAAGATTAATCTTTTTTAATTCGAATTCTAAGAACATAGATTAAAAGACTATGTTAAATGTAAAAACCAAATTCATACGATTCATATGAAGAACATAGACTAACCTTCCAATACTACGTTTTAAAATTCAATAAAAAAATTTCAAACTAGTATAAGTTACATCCAAAAACACTATAATATAGAAACAGAAAATTGTGTTTTTTTATCGAAATACGTAAATCAAGTCAAATAAAAAAACTTACTTCTTGTAGATCAATAACCAATGGGTGCGATACGATTGGATCTGCTTCATTTCTTTTTAAAACCTTGATGAATACGATTCATTTATATTTTTATACATTGAGGCTTGCTCGATTCAAAAGATATCTATGATGTTAAAAAAAAATTCATCCCGAATGATAGATCTAAAAAAAGCGGCACTTTTTGGATGGTGGTTTATCATAGAAAAAAAAATGACGATGGGATCTAGGTTAGAGAAGTTAAGAAGATGGAAAGTAACACCTTTTTAGGGATAAATTGTAATACCTAAATTGCCCTTAATTTATTTATTTTTTCCAAATGTGTAGTACATAATTAAAAAAATAACATCTTGCATTAATATGATGTACTTTATGCATTGTTAGGAATAAAAAACTAGTTCTGTAAGTTCTGTATCAAAAAAGTGGTTCTGTATTTAGCACTCCACTATATATATATATATATATATATATATATATATATATATATATATATATATATATATATATATATATATATATATATATATATATATATATATATATATATATATATATATATATATATAGATTAATGTAGTGTAGGTATTTTAAATTGTTAAAATAAAAAGTAATCTTGACTTTTGGATTAATAAATGATAATATCACTTGATGAAAATTAATGATACTAACTGAGATGACACTATTACAAATAATAATCAAATGAGGGTATAATAGTAATCAATTCACCATCTATTTATTTGAAACGTCATTCAATTAATACACTTTTTAAATTTATTAAATGGTAATTCTCAATAATTGTTTACCATTGTCCAATCTTTTTGTTATCTCTATTAATGGCGCACGATGCAAACTACTTCTTTCTATTGTATAATTTTTCTTTAATTTTTTTATCATTTGAGGTTCGTATTTATTGTTTTTCATAGATGATAAGATATCTTAACCAAATTGATAAACATTGATACATCAGAACATAACACAACCAAAATACAATTAGTACACAACAATATGACTAATTTCTTAAAAAAAATATTACCCACTGATACACAACTAGAACCCACACAACCTACTCGTACACAACCATAGGATGCAAAATTACAAACCACACTTATATGATACATTATCAGTCTCCATTTAAAGCATCTATCTAAAACATAAATTTAAAGGAAAAGAACAACAACAAAAAGGATACATCACTGATACACTATGGCACAAATCAACTCTTAAAAGATTTACTTGATATACAATTGTCAAAATAGTGATACAGCATATATGAGAAACAATAAGTCAATAACTTATACGTGCAACAGTAACTACTCGTACTCGTGCACAAAGAGAAGTTACAACAAGAACTCGTACACGAGCAAGAACGAGTAACAACAACTGGTACACGAAGCGCAAAAAACACGTACACAAAGAGCAACGATACACATGAAGTGGGCACAACATATACACGAGCAGATATATAAGCTCGACTTAAACTAGTGTCTTTACGAACCCACTGAACTGAACTCGCTGGAAATATCAACTACTCACTTTTCCATATCGTCGTCTAACTACTTTGGGTTACACCCGAATCCATAAACAAAAAGAAAAAAATGTGGATGTTAATCACTCTTTGTAACCGCGTCTAATACTGTTGACAACCTCCTTAACTCCACAGCAACACCATCAACAAAAAAGAACTTATACATTTGCAGATATTTTGTAAGATCCTGGTCAATAACAAAAACTCGTACATAGAAAATGGTTGATCGAAGGTTACCGAAGATGACTGGGTTTATAATATAGTTTTGATAACGGTTAGCGTTGGTTAAGGTTTTAGAACCTAGATCCGATGAGATTCAATCTATATACGGCGAGATTCCAGTGGCGAAAAGGTGTTGATTCGATCGGGACGGGGAAAATAAGACTAGTGAAAATCTGGTTTACGAAGTTTGGATACACTTTAGTAAGAGACAAAGGATTAAAGGCTGGGATATTTAGGCAGATTTAATGGTGCCAATAGGATAATGCGAGATTGAATGAAGATAAAGTTAAACAATATATTGATAGGAGAAAGAATGAGGCGTTTTAATCTTTTGAGAACTAACGAGAATTAGACAGAGAAGAGAATAGCTTTAAAGATTGGTCAATTACCTATTCTACCCTTTTACATTAATATGACTTTTATTTTTTTTATACACATGCTTTAATTATATAGGACACTTGTCTATTTTTTATTGCTTTTCATTATAAGAATTTTAAAGACTTACAGTATTTTAACTAAATTATATATATATATATATATATATATATATATATATATATATATATATATATATATATATATATATATATATATATATATATATATATATATATATATATATATATATATTTATAACTTTCGTAACTTTTTGTTTAATATCTTTCGTAAGAATAAACTAAAAATGACTTTCGTAGAAAAATATATAAACAAAACTTTCGGAGAAAAGCCTAAACCCTCTTACGAAAGTTGATATATCTAGACTTCGCAAGATCTAAAAAATCAGGGAATAAAAATAAGCCAAAATAAGCAAATATTAATCTAAGAAATAAGCAAAAATTAAGGTAAAATAATTTCTAAAATAAGCCAAACTCAACATTAATAAAAACTATAAAAAAACACCAAATAAGCAAAATATTTAAAATCAACTTTTTTTAAAAAATATTAAACTATCAAATCCACTTAATTAAAAATAAACTAAACACACAAGAAGTAATAAGCACAATAATCTAAAACATCAAGCACATCAAATCAATAAGAACAATCAATTAAGCAAATCAATCAAACAATCAACAAGATCAAATAAACTACATGATTAACCAAATCAAACCACAGATTAAGATTAATAAAGGAAGAATGAGAATGATTATAAAAAGCTTGAAATTAAGATGAAGATTAAAGATCCAAAATTACAAGATTGAAATTGAAAAGCTTGAAGATATAAAAGGAAGTTTAGAGAGAAAGTAATTAACCTACTTCTACTCCTAAACTAATCTATCTAATTCTAAATAATTAACTAATGATCCAAAATGAAGGATTAAAGACTATATATATAGGAGGAGGTGAGGTTGTTGTTGCTTTCTTCTTTCACTTTGTCTTCTCGTCTTTTAATTTCTTCGTCTTTCTCGACTTTGTCTCGGGATTTCTCAAATGATAAACTTAACTTTTCTTATAATTTTCTTCTTTAATTAGACTTGGTTCTTCGACTTCATTAAACTTCCGTCTTTAGAATTTTTCTTCGATAAATCTTTAGAATATGCCTTTAACTTCCGTTCTTTTTGCACTTTTGATCTTTTGACTTCGTCTTTTTCCTTTTTCTTCGTTAAAAGCCCGTGAAAGCCCGTGTTTTCTTCCTTTTTCATCTTTTGGTCCTAAAACACAATAAAAACACAAACCACACATAGTTCTAACTTTTACGACATAAGATACACGTTTTGGTCTCGTTTTTATTTGTTTTAAGTGGTGAAAAGATAAGTGTTTTCACACTTATTAAATCCCCTACACTTGACCATTGCAATGCCCTCATGCAATGCATAGTTTCAAAGCATAGTTTAACATTTTCCATCATTATTAACCCACCTTGGCCTTTATTAAATACCACGACACTAAGGAAATTAAAAAGATAGAAAATTACAAAATGTTTGAAGGAAGAAACTTGTAAAGAAATCTAAGTCTTACATGAGGGCTTTGGTGTCATGAATGTTTATCACCCTCAAGTTTCACGTTCCCCATACCAAGCTTAAAAATGAGATAATTGTTATTATAAGTTAGTAAAGCTAACACTTACTCATGTGGCTCAATTATTCACTTAGACCCCCTTATTCCTAGATGTATATCTTATATTTTATTGTTGTCTTGAATGATCACGAGGATGCATTTTTGACTTATTTCGATAGTTTATTTAGGCTGAAAATAAAATAGGACAATTTACTCAATAGTTTGCTAAAGGACAAAATCTTTTAAAAATGCTTCTCGAAACCTCATAAAGTTCATATCTTGGCATAAATCGTTTCACGATTTGAGACCTTTCTCGGATCGATATTTTGCATTGACTTCATACTTCGAATCTTGAGAGACGTTCTTGAAATAATGGTCTTCTCTTCATAATAGGAATTTCTTCACTTGATTTTTTTGAGAGATTCTTCAAACTTAGACCACGACTTCTTCATTTTTCTCCAATCTTTATTTGGGATTTTGATATACAACGATCCGCTTCCTTTTAGGACTTGGATCTATTTATCATCATACCTTGTTAGGGTCTTTTCGGATAGACTTCTCTATCATCTTTAGGGGAGTATTTGCTTCTCGTCGTGTGTCTTGATCCTTCATATTGATTTTTGAGAAATGATTCTTCACATCACTTTGGATATTTAGCAACAAAATGTAGCCCTTAGGCCTTGTTAGGGCCTTTTCGGACTCGCCAATCTTCGCATCCCGCTTCAATAAGTTATGCCTTGGCTATGAACTATAATTAATCCCGAGCAACTTTTAAACGATCTTGGGCTAGAAGCTAAGTAACTTTTCAAATCGTACAACCTTATTTATTGCATTTATTTATTAACAAGCGATAGGAGAAAAAGCTCATATTTAACTCATATAAATTCATGAAAGAATAAAAAAACTTATAATTGACTCTATCATCTCTCGTTCTCCACAATTTAAAATCTCAAGGAATGAGACTCGTGGATGCTTAGCCTATTAAATCAAAGTTTTTGGTTTTCAAGTCATCTATAGGATCTTGCGACTTCTTAGACTTTTTCAAGTTTAGAATTTTCATTTTAAAGTTCCCTTGATAAACGAATTTCTAGGATCAATTATAGGAACTTACGAAAATTTCTTGTTCTTAAACCCGTATGAGTTAAGACTTTCGCGTTTTAATGTTCCTTATATAAAAGTCTAGCAAAACTTGATTTAAACAAGTTAAGGATACTGGCTAGAGTAAACTCAAATAAGTAAACTCGGGTTGAGTCAAAAGATTCACGACGGGCCTAATATATCAAAGATATCTAAACTCATTAAAACTATTTTATTTAATAAAAGAAAATAACAATAACAAAGGAAGATACTACTAGGCCAAAATAGATCAAAAATTTTGAAAAATGTCAAAAAATCAATTTTCTGGTTAAAATGAGGACAAATATATGGAGAATCTCACTTAACTTCGACAGAAGTCCCCCTACACTTAAGATAAACATTGTTTTAAGCATGTGGGAGTAAACTCCCCTACACTTAGGACATTGTGCACGTTGTTTAAATCTTGCCAAGGAAGAGACAACTAAAGTGATTCCTATTTCAACATAAATGATAAAATAGTGAATCAAAAGAGTTTAGGATAGAATCGGGAAGACGGGTACATGGAATCACGGGTCGTCAAAAGTCATCAAAAGTGAATATTTGAAAGCGCCAATCCCTGCACATCATAAGAAAGAAAACAACAAACACCTACAGGGCTACCCCTACACTTAGGATGGAAAACAGATAAAAAGGATAGATTAGCGGGTTGCCTCCCGAGAAGCGCTTGTTTTTGTTAACCGAGTCACGATCCTGAATCGACCACGAATTAAATGGTCCATAGGGAAGCCTCTAATGTAATACCGGGATCAAAAATCTTGTCCTCGGTCCCGGAGGAACATAATAAATGAGAGGCCGGGGGATAAGTCATGAAAGGTAAAAAGGTCCTCTCAACATACGAGAAGTATGTGAAATCGTTATCCACGGGAGGTGGGGTGGGTAAAGGAAGCAAATTTTTATCCCCCCAAGACAGTTGACAGTCATTAAGCGGCAAAGCCGTAAAGGAGTCAATTAGAGAATGGTCAATGTCACCTCCCGGATCAAAGTACTCAACTGCTTGAACGTTAATCTCTTCGATTTCTTCATCATAGATAGGCGCGTCAAACCAAGTTTTGTCGTTTCCCTCATTAAGGATTTTAGAAACTCTATTGAAAAGATCACGATTAAGTACGAAACCATCATTATTTGTAGGGATTGTTGATAAGTTAAATCCACACGAATGTGGTAAACGTAATTCTCATTTGAGGAGTGTTGATTAGGTAACTCCTCAAGAATTGGATGATTGGTTAAGTGAGTTGGTTCTTCATTATTATGAGAAATAAGACGTTCCAACTCGTCAAGTTCGGCCTCGACGTTGGAAAAATCGACCTCACTTGTAGGTGGAAATGGAGGTAAAAGAGCTAGCTCTCGTTCGATAATTTCCTCAATCTCGGGCTCGAATTGGAAATCATTTTTAAGAACGACCTCGTCCTTAAGCTCTACAGAAGTCGGTTTAGATAAAATAGGAGAGTCATCTTCATCCGATCCCGATGAATAATTAGAATTATAGTCAGAATCACAAGATAACTCATCCTTATCTACAATCTCCTTAGGTGTAGGACCAATTAAGGGTTCTTCTTCTATGGACTCATTAGAAAGTTCTTTACACTCCTCAAATATTGGTTAATCAAAACAAGTCTCACTAAGAGAATTTGAAGAAATCATAAAGTCATCTGAAGGAGTAGGTGAACAAATGGGGTCATCAATGGGTAAAGTAGGCTCAAGAATAATCTCGGGAAGTTCCTCAAGAGGTGAGGAAGTAGGTGAGCTAAATGTAGCCTCAGCATCAACTCTCAAAGACGGCTCAATATTATTTTGAGCTTGATAGGTTTCTAAAATGAGCATGAAATTCTATCGGTTTCCTCTAGCCATTCTCTGGCCGATTCTTGCATCACTTTCATTGTTTTCTCATGTTCAGTCAATTGTTGTAGAACCAAGTCCATTGAGGTTGTGAAATATTCCCTTGATTATAATTTTGAAAACTGCCTTCATTTTGAAAACTTTCATGATTTGAAAACCCTGGATTTTGAAATTCCGCATAAAACCCTTGATCATAATGTGGTGGGTTACTCGATGTGGGAAAACTAAGGGGAGCCAAAATAAGTAATAGTAGCAGAGTACATACCTTCCTCATTAGGATAAACTTCCCCATAAGTTTTGTCACAATTAAAATAAGCATGAGGTCCACCACAAGTCGTACATTCCTCGGACATAATCTGATAAAGCTCTTCTTGCAGTATTTACCGAATAGGACGATTATCGATAATAGCACGAGTCTCGTACACCTAAAAAAGAAAAAGATAGAAAACAAATAGAAGAAGATAGGGTTAATGTAAAAAGAAAATATTTTTAGTGCAAAACTTTTGAAAATAAATGTTTTTTATGATTTTTTAAATGTTTTTGGATTTTTGAAATTTTTTGAAATTTTTTGATTTTTAGGAATTTTTTTTTTAAATTTAAACACGAAAAATAACGTTCAAAAGTGAACGGATCCCAAAATCAAACGCGTCTCTCACAAAAAACCGTTAATCTTTACGAAAAGAACCGGCAGCGGCGCCATTTTAATATAGGAAAAATGTTCTTTTGAAATTGGTCTCGGTGTCTTATCAAATTGACCACGGTTTTAAGCGCGACTCAGTTGTCCTTGGTGATAAAAACAAAATGTCGTTATCTATATCTATTTTAAAAAGTAAATGTGAAAAGTATTAGAAATAAACTAAAAATTAAAACGATATTAAAACGAACATTAAAACAAATATTAAAAAGAAACAATAAACAAAAATAAAAGTAAAAATAAAAATAAACTTTCGAATTAAAAATAAAACTTACTTAATAAAAATAAAAGAAATTGAATTATAAAGTTACTTTAAAAAACGAGACAAATATTAACACGGGCACTTAATAAAAATTAAAACTAAAACTTTTGGATAAAATACTAAAACTAAAATTTGACGAAAAATAAAACTAAAAATATCTGACTTTCAGAATAAAAATAAAAACGACTTTCGGATAAAACTAAATTGACTACGGATAAAATGTTGGAAAAAATGAATCATGTTCCCCATGGGAGAACATATTATATGGAGGGAAAAAAATGGGGATGTTACTTTCTTAGGATTTTAGGCAAACTGAACTTTCGTAGGATTTGTTTACTCTACTTTCGTAGGTTTTTTCACATAAACTTTCATAGGAATTCTTGTTTTGTTAGAAACTTTCGTAGTATATTTTTTTTATAACTTTCGTAACATTATTTTAATAGTTACTTTCGTAACTTAATCTTTCGTAACTAAAATCTTTCGTAACTTTTTGTTTAATAAATTTCGTAAGAATAAACTAAAAATGACTTTCGTAGAAAAATATATAAACAGAACTTTCAGAGAAAAGCCTAAACCCTGTTACGAAAGTTGCTATATCTAGACTTCGCAAGATCTAAAAAAACAAGGAATAAAAATAAGCCAAAATAAGCAAAAATTAATCTAAGAAATAAGAAAAAATGAAGCTAAAATAATTTCTAAAATAAGCCAAACTCAACACTAATAAAGACAATAAAAAAACACCAAATAATCAAAATATTTAAAATCAACTTTTTTTTAAAAAAATATTAAACTATCAAATCCACTTAATTAAAAATAAACTAAACACACAATAAGCAATAAGCACATTAATCTAAAACATCAAACACATCAAATCAATAAGAACAATCAATTAAGCAAATCAATCAAACAATCAACAAGATCAAACAAACTACATGATTAACCAAATCAAACCAAAGATTAAGATTAAGAAAGGAAGAATGAGAATGATTATAAAAAGCTTGAAATTAAGATGAAGATTAAAGATAAAAAATTATAAGATTGAAATTGAAAAGCTTGAAGATATAAAAGGAAGTTTAGAGATAGAAAGTAATTAACCTACTCCTACTCCTAATCTAATCTATCTAATTCCAACTAATTAACTAATGATCCAAAATGAAGGATTGAAGACTATATATATAGGAGGAGGTGAGGTTGTTGTTGGTTCCTTCTTTCACTTTGTCTTCTCGTATTGTAATTTCTTCGTCTTTCTCGACTTTGTCTCGGGATTTTTCAAATGATAAAATGAACTTGTGTTATAATTATCTTCTTTAATTAGACTTGGTTCTTCGACTTCGTTAAACTTCCGTCTTTAGACTTTTTCTTCGATAAATCTTCAGAATAGGCCTTTGACTTCCGTTCTTTTTGCACTTTTGATCTTTTGACTTCGTCTTTTGCCTTTTTCTTTGATAAAAGCCCGTGAAAGCCCGTGTTTTCTTCCTTTTTCATCTTTTGGTCCTAAAACACAATAAAAACACAAACCACGCATAATTCCGACTTTTACGACATAAAATAAACGTTTTGGTCTCGTTTTTACTTGTTTTAAGTGGTGAAAGGATAAGTGTTTTCACACTTATTAAAGGTCGTCCGGTTTGTTCCTTGTTCTTTGATGTGGCCGGCGGCAAGAGGAGACAATGGAGGCAAGGAAAACTTTATGTAAAACCTAAATTATGTTTAATGTTTTCCTGTGGTTTTTGGTTAACATGTTTTAAGTTGGGTCATGGGCCAAGCCCATCTCCTTCCTTTGTCTTAGCCACGGCACATGGGGAGCCCACGGGGAAACCCGTAGTTTTCTCGAGTTAAATTATTTACGTGTACGTTCATGTTTATATATCGTGATTTTTATATGTCGTGTACTTAACACATTTATAATATATATGTAACTACATGTTATAAAATACAGTGACACGTGAAATATATTATAAATGGAAAGTTTTAATTTTACCGTATTTTTGGATGTTCACTGTTCATGTGTACTGTTCATGGTATTTTAATGCGGGTTTTACAACTCTTCCCCTCTAAAAGAACAATTCGTCCTCGAATTGGAGAAAACATAAACTGAAAGAAACATACCCGAATTAGAACTAGAAATGAGGGTAAGAAGTCCGTATAGACTCCTCCGTCTCCTAAGTGGCTTCCCACTCAGGATGATCCCTCAAGAGGATTTTGACGAAAGGGATCGTCTTCCTCCGCATGACACGATCTTGTCGTTCAAGAACTCTCTCGGGTTCTTCGACATATGAAAGATCCTCTCGAATCTAATCAAGCAGTTATTGGACAACATGAACTGGATGATAGTTGTATCCTCTGAGTATGGACACATAGAACACGTTGTGAACGTGTGATAGCTAAGGTGGTAAGGCTAAACGATATGACACTTCACCAACGCGTTCTATGATGTCGAACGGTCCGATGAAGCGAGGACTGAGATTCCCTCTGATTCCAAAACGTTTAACTCCTCGTGCAGGTGATACCTTGAGGAAAACATGAGCACCTACGTTGAAAGATACATCTCTACGACGTTTATCAGCATAGCTCTTCTGACGAGCACGAGCTTCCTGAATCTTCGCCTTAGCGATGGCGACCTTCTCATTAGTCACCTCAATCATCTCTGGACCTTCAAGCAGTCGTTCGCCCAGCTGATCCCAGCAGATTGGGGCGCGACACTTTCTACCATACAACATCTCAAATGGAGCACACTTGATGCTAACATGCCAACTGCTGTTGTATGCAAACTCCACTAGAAATATATATAATCATCCCAGCTTCTTGACCACTCTAGAGCACACGCCCGCAACATGTCCTCCAATGTCTGAATGGTACGTTCCGACTGTCCGTCGATCTAAGGATGAAAGGCAGCGCTGAGCTTAAGTCTGGTGCCCCAAGCTTTCTACAGACTCAGCCAGAAACGCGATGTGAATCGGGGATCTCTGTCAGAGATGATTTCTAATGGAGTACCATGCAGTCTCATGATCTCCTTCTGAAAAGTGTCTGCTAATTTGCTGACCGGATGCTCCTTGTGGATCGGCAAAAAATGAGCAGATTTAGTCAACCTATCAACAATAACCCAGATAGAGTCGTTCTTCTTTTGAGTCACAGGAAGACCAGTAACCAAATCCATGGTGATTTTTTCCCATTTCCATGTTGGAATATCTAGTGGTTGTAGTAAACCCGCTGGTGTTCGATCTTTACCTGTCGGCAGATAATACATTTAGAAACGAAGGTGGCAACATCCTGCTTCATACCACTCAACCAAAAGTGTTACTTGATGTAGTGGTACATCTTGGTAGAACCAAGATGTATGGTAAATGGAGAGCTGTGAGCTTTAGTCAACACAACTTCCCTGAGTGTAGAGTCATCAGGAACCACTAGTCTAGTGCCCTGCCATAAGATACTGTTGTTGTCACCATGAAACTCCATCTGCTGATCAAGGTTCTGAATGATAGCCCAAATCTCACCATGGAAGACACGGTTCATCAAATCCATGAAGACAGCTGGAGCATTAGTGAGTCCGAATGGCATGACTACGAACTCGTAGTGCCCATAACGTGTACTGAAAGCAGTCTTAGAGATATCCTGCTCCTTGACCTGTAACTGATGGTAGCCGGACCTCAAATCGATTTTGGAGAAATACTTGGCGCCCTGAAGTTGATCGAAAAGGTCATCAATTCGTGGCAAAGGATAACGATTCCTGATCGTGATCTTGTTCAGCTCACGATAGTCTATACATAAACGCATGTTGCCGTCTTTCTTCTTCACGAATAGTACCGGTGAACCCCATGGTGATGCACTAGGACGGATGAAACCTCCCTCTAGAAGTTCGTGCACCTGATCTTTTAGTTCTTTAATATCTATAGGAGTCGTATGATAAGGAGCCTTGGAAATTGACTCTACACCTGGGATGAGCTCAATTTCAAACTCGACTTCATGAACAGGTGGAATGCCTGGAAGTTCATCAGGAAAGACGTTAGAAAATTCTGACTCAATAGGCTGATCTTGAATCGATGGAGACTTGGTATTAATGTCATGAATATTGGCTATGAAGCCCTGACATCCATGTGATAGTAGTGCACGCGCCTCCATGGATGAAATAATTTGTACTGACCTCCTTGGCAGAAAACCACGGTGTATGTACTCTGGAGATTTAACATCACCGAAGATAAACCGATAAGTGTGGCAGTCAATCGTTGTAACACCCCATTTTGGTAAATGGAATGTCACCCGTGATTATGGCATGTCATCAAAGCATACAAGGAAAATGTTTTAAACATTACATTACCATAAAGGGAAATACCGGAAACAAACATCGGTACCCCAAAGTATAAGCTCATTAAACATAAGTACTGTAAAGGAAAAGGACTAAACAATGTCCATAGAAATAAGTAGCAAAATGTATGATGAAATGCATAAAGTAGAGAAGGCTAGATAGCTTCCATTCCATATGCACGTACGCTTAAAGTCTACGAGCGCCCTTGAGTACCTGCCGTTTGGGAACATGAAAGGAAAATGGCTGAGCATAACGCTCAGTGCACATATATACAAGTATAGCATGGAATAGCATAAGCATAAAAGACTAATAGCAGAAGAATAATATAAGTTCTAAGATATTTGGATTCATGTTCATAAAACTGGTTTTATAGTTTGAAAGACATATGTTTCTATGAAAATCTATTTAATTATCCAAATAACCCATATAGGTCATGAGGTTCCACCGTGCATGAATACTTGGAGGGGAGACCTCGTCATGCAATTAGAGGGGTTTCCTCTTATTAAATAGTTTGGGAAGGAGGGATCAGCTCCTAGTTAAGGATGCAAGGCACACATCGTATTCACTATGCTAATACTGATAAACATGTAACTAGGATGCACCCATATTCCCTACATAACAATATAATATAATATAATTGCCAAAGCAGAAAAGGGACGCCATGAGCAGTCACTTCGCCGTGGGGAAGTCATAACACTGGTGCCTCCAGTTTTATGGTTGTGGTACATCCATAACTAGGTGACACTGGTCATACATGTATATGGCTTAGTCTCTTAACTAACATAAGTATCAAACATATAAAACAAATACTGGGAAAACAGTTGGTTGCAAACGGGGAAATCCTAATAAGGAGAAAATGTCCATACTGAAAGGACGGGAAATCCGTACCTTATGTCCAGTGAACGAAGAAGACGAACGAAAGGAAGTCCTACTTCGATCTCACTAATGCTACATATAATAGAATACATGTATAAGTAATCTGTTTCCTGAGTACGTAACTGAATTTTTCATGTCTTAGCTTGTTTTATATGCTCATGTCTTGTTTCACTGATTTTAACGTTATGCTGTGTTTATCATGTGTTTTGTATATTCTGATTAAGTATTACTTGTATTTCTTGTATTATTATATTTGTTGTGTAATAATAAGTAGCTTTCTAAAAATAGTAGGTTTCCTAAACTAGAAAGTTTCCAAAAATAGATTAACTTCTTAAAATATATCTGTTTCTAAAAATAGAAAGTTCCCAAAAATAGTAAGTTTCCTGAATTAGAAAGTTTTCATACTTAGAATTAAAATAGATTAAATATCATAAGTCATGTGAAATGGTATAGTTTATTAATCATAACATGTTAATTAAATAAACTATAGGTTAAATGATTTAATTAAATATAAGCATGATTTAATTAAATTAAAGTGTATAAGAATACTTAGGTTAAAACATGTATTAATATTATATTAATATAACCTAAGTCATGATTATTAATTAATTATATTTCATGTCTTAATAATTAATTAATACTATAGTCATGATTATTAATTAATTATATTCATGTCCTAATAATTAATTAATACTAGTCTAAATTAAATAATTATATGCCATGTTAAATTAATGTAATTAACTTGTAAAATTTTATATCTTGTAAAATAAAGACTTGTACCATTTTTGTCATGAACTGGACCCATGTAATTAATTTAGACATGTCGTGAACCGGATCCGAAACCCCTTGAACCGGTCCGAACCAAACACCCCTTAACTGTGGCAAACGGCTAGGCCGGTTGCCACTGTTTTTGTTAAAGCTGCCACCGGCTTAAGCTGGTGGTTCCTTGTCTCTCGGCTAGCCGCTTCCAGCAGTGGTGTTCCCACCAGTTGTGTGTCGGTGGTTTCCCCTGCTGTCGGCTGCGTTCCCCCTGCTTGACCTACTACTACCACCGGCTGTGTACCGGTGGTGGTGGCTGCTGGCTGCCGTGACCCAAACCAACCACAAGGACACCCCCGACTTGCGTCGGGGTGCCTTGTCCTGCTGTCGATCGAACCAAACACCACCGAGATCATAGATATCGGTTGGTGGTGTGATCAACAACACGCCGAGAGCCTTGGGGCTCTCGGTTTATGTGTCGGCCGAACAACCAACCCGAACAAACCCTTACTTTTTACCCCCCCCCCCCCATGATCATGTGACATGTTTTTAATCCATAATTTATTTAATTAATATTCATGTGCTAATTAAGTAAATAAAAGAAAAAACAAAAGGGTTTACGGATTACCGAATGCGTGAAAAGATTAAAGAAGAATAACACGAACACGATCTTGAATTGGTTTGCAAAAAAACAAATCAAACACCTCTTGGTGTTGTGGTTGCCGCCGGCCAAAGAGAGAGCAAAGAGAAAGGTAGGGTTTTTAATTTCTTGAAAATTCTATGTGAATGAAAAGGTTTAATCCTTTTTGTTTATTACTTAAAAATAAAATGGGCTTGGCCCGTTTCTCTCTTTGGTGCCGCGGCTACAATGACCAACAAGGGAAAACCCGAAGTTTTCCCGTGTTCTAAATTTACATGTTCGTGTTCTCGTGTTAGAATTAAAGTTCGTGTTTATATACTTGTACATAACGATATTAATCGTATAATATTAATTAAGTACGTAGTTACGTGTTCATGATTTTTACGTTCATGATTTCATGTTCGTGATTATAATTATTATTGTTAATAGTTATCGTGTACTAACACGTACTTAATACTTGTCGTAATAATAATACGTACATAACTTATGTAATTACTAATCGTGACACGTGTTCATGCTATAAAAGAAAAGTTTTTAATATGTACGTACGTTACTAAGTGTACTGTTCATGGTAAAAGCATGCGGGTTTTACAACTCTTCCCCCCCCCCTAAAAGAATAATTCGTCCCCAACTTATAGATAAAATAAACTGAAAGAGGAACATATCCGAATTCAAAATATGAAATGAGGGTAAGAAGTCTGGATAGACTCCTCTATTTCTCAAGTGGCTTCCCGCTCGGTATGGTCCCTCCAAAGGATTTTGATGAATGGAATCGTCTTCTTCCTCATGACTCGTTCTTATTTGTCAAGAACTCATTCGATTTCCTCTATGAAAATAAGATCTTCACGAATCTGTTCCAGTGGATACTGAACCATGTGAAGGGGATGATACTTATACCCTCTGAGTAAGGACACATGGAAAATGTCATGAACGTGAGAAAGCTGCAGAGGTAACGCTAAACGATAAGATACTTCACCGACTCGCTCGATGACATCAAACGGTCCGATGAATCGAGGACTAAGCTTCCCTTTGATTCTGAAACGTCTAACACCACGTGCCGGCGATACCTTAAGAAAGACGTGATCTCCTACATTAAAATGTAAGTACCTACGATGCTTGTCAGCATAACTCTTCTGACGTGAACGTGCTTCTTGCAATTTCTGCTTAGCTACAGCGACCTTCTCGTTGGTCAACTTTATCATCTTTGGTCCTTCAAGTGTTCGCTTTCCAACCTGATCCCAGCAGATTGAGGCGCGGCACTTTCTGCCATACAACATCTCGAACGTTGCACACTTAATGTTGGCGTGCCATTTGTCGTTGTATGCAAACTCTACTAAACATATGTAGTCATCCCAGTCTCCTGTCCACTATAATGCACATGCTCGGATCATGTCTTCCAATGTCTGAATCGTCCATTCCGATTGTCCGTCTGTTTGAGGGTGAAAAGCCGTGCTAAGCTTAAGTTTTGTACCCCCAAGCTTTCTGCAGACTCTTCCACAATCGTGAAGTGAACCGAGGATCTCTGTCCGAGACGATACTGAATGGAGCACCATGAAGTCTCATGATCTCCTTCTTGTAAGTATCGGCGAGTTTGTTGACCGGATCATCCTTGCGGATCGATAAGAAATGAGCTGACTTAGTAAGTCGATCAACGATAACCCAAATCGCATCATGCCTCCTCTTTGTCTAGGGGAAGACCGGTAACAAAATCCATGGTGATCTTGTCCCTCTTCCACTCTAGAATGTCTAGCGGTTGTAGTAAACCACTAGACAGCTGATGCTCGATCTTAACCTGCTGGCACGTAAGACATTTGTTGACGTAAGTAGCAACATCCTGTTTCATACCACTCCACCAAAAGTACTGCTTGATATCGTGGTACATCTTGGTCGAACTAGGAGGAATGGAGAATGGGGAAATATGAGCTTCAGCTAATAATGCTTCCCTAAGAAGAAGATCATCAGGAACACAAAGTCTGGTGCCCTACCATAAGATACCATCGTCATCCAACCGAAACTCCGTCTGTTGTTCTAAGTTCTGAATGATCGCCCAAATTTCACCATCATCCTTCTGAGCTTCCTTGATCCTAGAGAGTAACTCAGGTTCCACTCTAAGATTAGCCCAGTAACCGTGCTGTCCATGTACCATGATCTTGATGTCTAGTCGCTCTAAGTCTTATAATTTCCTCTTCAATTTTAATGTCGTTTGTCATACCGGACTTTCTACTAAGTGCATCTGCCACTACATTCGCCTTGCCGGGATGATATTGCAGATTAATGTCATAATCCTTCAACAGCTGTAACCATCTCCTCTGTCTCATGTTCAGTTCACGTTGAGTGAAGATGTACTTCAGGCTCTTGTGGTCTATGAAGAAATCACATGATTCTCCATACAAATACTGCCTCCATATCTTCAATGCAAACACGACTGCTACAAGTTCCAAGTTATGCGTAGGGTAATTCTCCTCATAAGGCTTAAGCTGTCGTGAAGCATACGCAATCACCTTCCCATGTTGCATGAGAACACAACCAAGTCCCTTCCTTGAAGCATCACTGTAGATTTGAAATCCAACAGTACCAGATGGGAGAGTAAGAATCGGTGCATATACTAACTTATGCTTTAGGTCTTCAAAGCTCTTCTCTCTTTCTTCAGTCCAGACGAATTTCTACCCTTTTCGCATAAGTTTGGTCAATGGCAGTGCTAAACAGGAAAATTTCTCTATGAACCTACGATAGTAACCAGCTAAGCCTAAGAAACTCCAAACTTCAGTCGTTGATGTCGATCTTGGCCACTTGGTAATAGCCTCCACCTTTCCTGGATCCATGGTGATTCATTCTACAATGTGGCGTAGGAACGTCACCTTTTCTAACCAGAACTCACAGTTGGAGAATTTAGCATACATCTACTTCTGGGGAAGTATCTGTAGTACTGTACGAAGATGGTCTTCGTGTTCCTCCTTGGACTTAGAGAAAATAAGAATGTCGTCAATGAAGACAATGACAAACTTGTCCAGGAACTCATGGAAGATACGATTCATCATATCCATGAAGACAGTTGGAGCATTGGTAAGGCCAAATGGCATGACTACAAATTTGTAGTGCGCATAGCGTGTACGGAAAGCAGTCTTGGCGATGTCCTGCTCTTTAACCCATAAATGATGATAGCCCGACCTCAGATCAATCTTGGAGAAATTTTTGGCCCCTTGGAGTTGGTCAAACAAGTCGTCAATGCGTGGCAATGGATATCTATTCCTGATGGTGATCTTTTTACGCTCGCGATAATCTATGCACAAACGCATGCTGCCGTCATTCTTCTTTACGAACAAAACAGGTGTGCCCCATGGAGAAGCACTAGGTCGAATGAAACCGCGTTCTAAAAGTTCCTGCAGTTGTTCGTTTAACTCCTTCAGCTCTATGGGAGTCATGCGGTAAAGAGCCTTAGATATTGGCTCAGCCCCTGGGACGAGCTCAATATTAAACTCCACTTCACGAGTAGGTTGTATGCCCGGAAGTTCTTCTGGAAACACGTCTGGGAATTCTGACACGATCGGCTGATTCTGGATAGATGGAGATTCAACCTCCAAATCATGAACAGTAGCAAGATAGCCCTCACAACTATGTGACAGTAGTGCACGTGCTTGTAAGGTCGAAATTATTTGTACAGACCTTCCGGGTATGAACCCATTGTGAATGTACTCTGGTGCATCTACATCACCAAAGATGACCCGATATGTATGGTAGTCTATGGTGGCGTGATGTTTGGATAGCCAGTCCATGCCTAATATCATGTCAAAATCGCACATATCCAGTGGAAGTGCGTCAACAGGACGAATCTTGTCGTCAAACTCTAGGGGAAGGCTCTTGTACCCATGGGTTATGCGTATAGAGTCTCTTAAAGGCGTGGAAATGTTTAATACATTCTCTAAAGGCATATGGGATATCCTAACATTCTTGGCATAACCAGTAGAAATGACCGAGTGAGTAGCACCCGTGTCAAATAGAACACGTGCAGCTTGACCATAAATATACAATATTCCAGTGATGGTACCTGTAGACTTGTTGGCCTGATCGCGAGAAGTCGTGTACACCCGTCCACTAGTAGGAGGTGTCTTGGAATCAACATGTCCAAATGTGCCCTCCATCTCGCCCTTGCGGAAGTCCTTCATGTGATGACCAGTAAGGCCACACTTGAAGCAAGCGTCGTTGTCGCAACGACATGGCCCTGGGTGCCTATGGTTGCAGGTAGTGCAAAAAGGGTGAGTATACCCTCCAGCAGGTGCCCATGCTGGCTGGGAGCCTGTCTAGAAACATATACATGAGACATGGTTTATATGTACAAAAGGACAATGCGGAAAACGTAAGATGTAATGCCAGTGATAGCTGGACGGTTAGGCTATGAACCTCTTTGGTTCTGCTCCCTCCCGTTACCATGATTCCTGCTAGAAGATTGCTAATGTGTCAGAATTATAAAATACAACATGTAACATAAGAAATGAGTAAGTGTAGGGACATGCTGCTTGATAGGTGTGTAAACACCCATCCTTTTACCACTTAATTCGGGCTAAAACGAGACCAAAACACGTATTTAATATCATTTGTTTGGAATTATGCGTGGTTTTTGTGTTTATTGTGTTTTCAGAGACAACCGGATAAATATTGAAGAAAACATGGGATTGCACGGGTTTTACTGAAGAAAAAGGCTCAAGATAAAGTCTATTGTCCAAGAGATGCAAAAGATTTGAAGTCGCTGGGCCTATTCGAAGATTTATCGAAGAAAAGGACCAAAGATGGAAGATTTATATAAGTCGAAGAAACTCAAGTCTATTAAACGAAGAAATTAAAAGACGAGTTGAATTTAATCGACAACAAATCCCGAATCAGAATCGAAAACGGAAACTTTTCTGAAAAGACGAAAAGACACGAAGAACGGGAGAAAGCCCACTCACCAACCAAAGGAAACACCTATAAATAGGCCATCCCACACACATTTTAGCTAGTTTTTCTTTCTTCCTCCCTTTTCTTTCCTCCTGGTTCGTAGAACACCATCACCACTAGGGTGATTGGTGATTTTTATTTTTAGTTCTTTAATCTTGTAATTTTAATCTTTGTTTCATCTTGTCAAAACATCAATCATTCAATACCAAGTTCTTGTTTAATCTTTCCAATTAATCTTGTTCATCTTCATCTTTATCTTCAAGTTCTTAAGTTTTATTTTTCTTGATTTGATCTTCAAAAGTTGTTTGGATTTGTGTTTTTATTAGTGGGATTTGTTGCTTATGGTGTCTAAATGATTTGTGTTTAATTTGGTAAATCCTTTTTAAGTATTGGATTTGATTTTGATAAAAAGTTGTATCCCGTGTTCTTCGTATACTGTTACTGTAACTGGGTTTCCAGATCTTCCGAATCAAGCAAAAAGTTCCGAATGAGTCCTTCATTCGGAAACTTCCGAACCAAGCATTAAAGTTCCGCATCAAGTCACTTTCATTCGGAAGTTTCAAACTTCCGAATCAAGGAGAAGTTCCGAATCAACCTTTTCATTCGGAAAGTTCCGAATCAATCTGAAGGTTCCGAATCAGCAACTTCCGATCCAGCAAGTTCCGAATGAACATTCATTCGGAAAGTTCCGAATCAGCCATTAAGTTCCGGATGAGTATGTTCCGAATGAGCAAGTTCCGGATGAGTGAATAGTATCTTCCGAATCAGTTAGTTCCGAATCAAGGTTTAAAGTTCCGGATCAGTTATTTTTGAGTATAGTTTTACTGTTGTTGATTTATTGTTTCTTCACTCATATTTCACAATTTACTTGTTAACTTTAATTTTAATTTGATTTTAATTTGAACTTTAAATTTTCAACTCTAAATTTTCAACCAAGTTTTTGTTAATCTTAATTAAAGTAATTGCCTTTGATTTAAATTTTCATTTCCACTTCTTATTAGAATAGAAAACCAAACCCCTTTATTTAGTAACCAAGAACAATCATTCCACTTAAGACCTAGATCAATTCGAGAGGATATCGAGAGACTAAAATTGAACCTAGCAAAACACTTATATCAAATGGCGCCGCTGCCGGCTCTTCTCGTTAAGATCAAAAGTTTTTTGTGAGAAATTGGATTTTGGGATCCGTTCCCCGTGAACGTTACTTTTTCAAGAAAATTTTCAAAAACAACTAACAAATATAAAATTTTCAAAAATCCTAAAAAAGTAAAAAACAATAAAAACCAAAAATATTTTTGCTTTGTTTTTCCTTGTTCGTTCTTTTGCAGGTGTATGCGCACTCGATCCACGTCTTATCAAGAGCCCGAGCCTCTCGATAACTTAGACATGGCGGGTGTACAAAACAACAATAACATACCACCTCCGAACAACAATAATAACAACAACAATCCACCTTTCAACAACATGAATAACAACAACAATGAGCACCTTCCGGATAATCGCCCAATGATTGAATTGCTGCAAGCTCATGTTGATGGCAACACGGATCCAATTGTTATACCACCAATTGCCGCCAACAATTTCGAGCTCAAGTCAGGATTTATCCAGATGGTATCTGCTCAACCGTTCTTGGGACGAACCATTGATGATCCACACGACCACATCAAGAGATTTCTACAACTCACTAACACGGTCAAATTCAATGGAGTTTCCCAAGAAGTGATAAGGTTACAACTTTTTCCCTTTTATTTAGAGGGACAAGCCCGGCATTGGCTTGCTAAGGAACCGCCACAGAGTATTCTCTCGTGGACGGATTTGGAAACAAAGTTTATCAACTACTTTTTTCCACCCTCTCGTACTACCGCTTTGCGGAATGAGATTATAAACTTTGAACAAAAGTACGATGAGTCATTTAGTGAATCTTGGGATCGTTTTAAAGATCTTTTAAGAAAATGCCCACAACATGGTTTTACCAAAGTACATCAAATTAATACTTTTTACAATGGTTTAAGCATGAGTGACCAAGATTCACTGAATAGTGCCTCAGGGGGTAATTTATTGGCTAAGACTTCCAATGCTGCTTGGGATATCATTGAGAACAAGTCTCGTGTGCAAACCAAGAGCGTTAGGACCAATGTTGCTAGTGCTAGCACTAATGACAGCGACAAGCGATTAGACAAAATCACTACGCTTCTTGAATCGCTTGTCACCCACACCGTCAGCAACAACAACAGCAACAACGCCAAAAATGCACAAGTGAACGCTGTCAGCCAACCTTGTGAGATATGCGGTGGTCCCCATTCTTACACAACTTGTACTGCCACCCAAGATTACCCTGCTGAGAATGTGAATGCGGCATATGGCACCTACCAACAACCTGCTTATCAAGCTAGACCTCAAGGTGACCGTAACTTGCTTAGCTACCGCAGCAACAACTATCTTTCCCCACCTGGCTTTCCTCCAACCAACCCAAACCAACAACAAAACCTTAACCGCCCACCTCAACAACAACAACAACCTCGACAACCATATATTCCACCTCACAAGCAGCAACAACCACCTAAACGTAACAATCAAGTATACCAACAACCTGCTTACCAACCACCTGCATACAATGCTCCTTCCAACCAAACCAACACTGCACTACACCAAGAGGTCGCCACCTATATGAGGACCAATGATGTGATAGTGGGAAATCTCCAAGAGGAAGTGCGCAATTTGAAGGCAGATTTGGTCAAGCAAGGAAATGATTTGAGAGCTGACATGAGAAACACGTTGGATAGCCAGACTAATGATCTGAGGAACATGATGGCTAGTTTCTTCCAAAGTAGTCAACCCTCTTCTTCGGGTACTCTTCCGAGTAACACCGTTGCGAACCCAAGAGGGGAGATGAAAGCAATCACCACTCGAAGTGGTAAAGGTACCAAGGAACCCGAGCTTCCTATACCTCCACCGGTGGTTGTGACTAAGGAGAACGAGTCGCCTGCTCCTATTCCTCATCCTTCTCCTTCCCCAATTTCTCCACCTCTTCTTTCTACCCCTCCTCCACCCGTGGTTGTGAGTGATCCTATTCCCCTAACGCCTTCCTCTTCTTCCAATATACCTTATCCTTCAAGGTTGAGGAAAGAGAAGCAAAAGAGCAAGGATGATATTCAGGTTTCGAATTTCCTTAAAATGTTCAAACAACTGAATTTCAATATCTCCTTCGCTGAGGCTCTCGCTCACATGCCCAAATACGCCAAAATGCTT
The DNA here is from genome assembly GCA_025667525.1 of Glebionis coronaria. NCBI lineage: Eukaryota > Viridiplantae > Streptophyta > Magnoliopsida > Asterales > Asteraceae > Glebionis > Glebionis coronaria. The sequence goes on from CM046880.1 coordinate 1,327,901, forward strand.
AAAGACCTTCTGAGCGACAAGGAAAAGCTCCTCGACATTGCCAACACCCAACTTAATGAGAACTGCTCTGCAGTGCTCTTAAGGAAATTGCCAATCAAGCTTGGTGATCCGGGTCGTTTTCTTATCCCTTGCAATTTCCCGGGAGTAGAGAATTGCATGGCCCTAGCCGATCTAGGTGCCAGTATTAATCTCATGCCTCTAAGTGTTTGGAAGCAATTATCTCTCCCAGAGCTAGTCCCCACTAAAATGACTTTGGAATTGGCCAACCGTACGGTTGCTTATCCAGTGGGGATAGCCGAAGATGTCATTGTAGGAGTCGACAAATTCACCTTCCCTGCTGATTTTGTTGTCGTCGACTACGAGATGGACCCCCGTGTGCCACTTATTGTTGGTCGTCCATTCTTGGGGACCGGTCGCACTCTTATTGATGTTGAAGCCGGAGAGCTTATCATGAGAGTGGGTGACGACAAAGTAGTCTTCAACATGGGAAAGTTGTCCAAACAGCCTTATTCGTATGAGAGCGTTAATTGTATTGACGTTCTTGATGAGGCTTGTGAAGAACACTTTAATGATGCTTGCAAAAGTATTCCTACCTCTCTTCCCACTGTTGAGACCGTGTCCTCCATTGATTCATCGTTGTCTCTATTTGGAGATAGTGATTTATTCTGGAACAATCTTGAAGATGCCATGGGAGATGCGAATTTAGCTACTAATGATTCTCCCACCGAGGGGGATGAAGATATGAGTTTCTTTGACAATCTTCTCACCGAAGACAATCCTTCGCCCCCATCTCCCACGGTTATTGCTATCGATGCCACGACTTTGAAAACGCCTCCCGTCGAAAATCCTCCAGATTTGGAACTTAAGGAGTTGCCGCCTCATCTCGAGTACGTGTTCCTTGACGACAACAAGAAGTCGCCCGTCATTATTGCAAAGGATTTGGAAGATACAGAGAAGACTCGCCTCGTTGCTGTGTTGAAAGCTCACAAGAAGGCTATTGCGTGGAAAATCTCGGATATTCGTGGAATTGATCCTCACTTCTGCACGCACAAAATTCTCATGGAGGACGACTATAAGCCCACTATTCAAAGCCAACGAAGGGTGAATCCAAAAATACATGAAGTCATCAAAACAGAGGTTATCAAACTTTTTGATGCGGGTATGATTTACCCTATTTCGGATTCACCGTGGGTTAGTCCAATCCATTGTGTGCCCAAGAAGGGCGGAATAACCGTTGTTCCCAATGAACACAACGAGTTGATTCCCACTCGTCTCGTTACTGGGTGGAGAGTTTGTATAGACTACCGCAAACTCAATGATGCCACGAGAAAGGATCATTTCCCTCTACCTTTCATGGACCAAATGCTTGAACGATTAGCTGGTAATGAATATTACTGCTTTCTTGATGGTTTCTCGGGTTATTTTCAAATACCCATCGATCCCCAAGATCAAGAGAAGACTACATTCACTTGTCCCTACGGCACTTTCGCTTACAAAAGAATGCCTTTTGGCTTATGTAATGCGCCTGGGACTTTCCAAAGGTGCATGTTAGCTATCTTCCATGACATGGTTGAACAAACCATGGAAGTCTTCATGGATGATTTCTCGGTCTTCGGGGATTCCTTCTCTGCTTGCCTTGCCAATTTAGAACGCATGCTAAAGCGGTGCGAAGACACTCGCCTCGTTCTAAATTGGGAAAAATGCCATTTTATGGTAAAAGAAGGCGTCGTGCTTGGACATAAGATTTCGAAAGCCGGTCTTGAAGTAGACCGTGCTAAAGTTGATGTTATAGCAAAGTTGCCTCCACCTTCCACTGTGAAGGGTGTGAGAAGTTTCTTGGGTCATGCGGGCTTCTACCGCCGATTTATCAAAGACTTTTCTCAAATCGCTCGCCCGATGACTCACCTCTTGGAAAAAGATACTCCTTTTATCTTTTCCAAAGAGTGCCTTGAAGCCTTCAACTCGCTTAAGGATAAGCTAACTAAGGCACCCGTCTTGGTTACCCCTAATTGGGAGCTTCCTTTTGAGTTGATGTGCGATGCTAGTGATTTTGCTATTGGAGCGGTTCTTGGACAAAGAGTGAACAAACACTTCCAACCGATCCATTACTGTAAAACCCGCATGCTTTTACCATGAATAGTGCCCTTAAGATCGTACGTTCTAGATTAAAACTTACCTCAAGTAGTATTGATCACATTCATGTGCTAATAATCAAGCAAGTGCATACGTGTATGACATGACAAGTATCGATTACGTACGAACTCATGATAAACAGTTAATAATATATCACGTGAACATAATTAAATCATGAACACCATTTAAAATACTAGCTAAAATAATTACGTAAATACTTATAATATATTTACGAGCGTTAAGTTTACGATAAACGACACGTTAGATTAAACAGAAACGCTTCAGACACGAACACGTTTAACCACGAACGAACACGAGAGCACACTATAATATTTTAGACACGGAAAACATTTGGGCTACCCCTTGTGGGCCCCATTGCCACGAAATTAGGAAGATAAAAGGGCCTAGCCCATTAATTTTATTAACAAGGAAAAAGGAGGAATCATGTTTCATTTTACAAAATCTAGGAAATAAATAAAAACCCTAAAAGTTTTCCTCCTCCTTCTTCCTCTCCCTTTTGGCCGCCACCTTTACAACACCATAGGAGGGTGTTTTGTTGATTTTGATCTTGAATAATTGTACAAGTATTCGTGTTTGTTCATCCTCTTTCAAGACACGTATTGGTATATCATTTCTTAACCTTTCTTTTTCATTTCTTTTAATCTTTAATTTTATTATGAACATGTTATTATTATTTTTATTTAAACATGATAATTATCATTGATCTAACATGTTTTGGTATAAATTAAAATCAAAGATTGATTTAAAGGGGTGTTTGTTTTTAGACGCCTAGCAAAACAAACCCGAGGGGGGTTTGGTTTGCTATTGCCGCCACCACCAAGACCACTTTTGGTCTTGGTTGGATCATGTGGGTCCCACGGCAGCAAGGAACCAAGGGGAACCCCGATTTGGTTCGGGGTACGGTGTCGATTTCATGCCCGGTTCACGGTTCGTTGGTTAAATCATGATCTATGTTACATGTTAATTTTTTTATGAATCATGAACTTAGGATATAATTAATTAATAACATGAAATATTAATTAAATCATGACTTAGGTTATTTTAATTATTAGTTAACATGACATTAATTTAACCTAAGTATTTTTATGTTTTAAGTTATAATTAATTAATTATTAAAACATGCCTATAATTAATTAATTTAGTCATGACTTAGGTTATATTATTAATAATAATAATACACATTTTAACCTAAGTATTTTCATTTCATTTTAATTAATACATGTTACACTTTAATTAAAATGCTTAACCTATAGTTTAATTAAAATACATGAAATAATAATTAAACTATACACTATATCATATGACTTAAGAATAAGCTTATAACACTTAGACTTATATGTTAGCTTATGAAATCAGCTTAATTCTAATTATGGAAACTTCTATTTATAGAAACTTAATTAAATAAGGCAACTAATCTAATTATGGAAACCTTCTATATATGGAAATCTATCTATTTCAGGCAGCTAATCTAATTATGGAAACCTTCTATATATGGAAACTTATTTAATTAAGGCAGCTGATCTATTTTTGGAAACTTTCTATTTTTAGAAACTAATCTATTTTAGGCAGTAAATTCTATTTTTGGAAACTTTCTATTTTTGGAAACTTTCTATTTTTGGAAACTTTCTATTTTTGGAAACTTTCTATTTTTGGTAACTTTCTATTTTTGGAAACTTTCTATTTTTGGAAACTTTCTATTGTTGGAAACTTTCTATTTTTGGAAACCTGCTATTTTTGGAAAGTTACTTATTATTACACAGTAAGTATAATAATACGTGAAACACCAGTAATACTTAATCAGATTAATCAGAATACAAGATAAACCCAGTTTAAGGCTTTAAACAGTGAACCATGACCTAAAACATACCAAATCAGCTATAATGAGACCCAGAACCCAGTACGTAATCAGTGAATCGATACTTATACACGTGTGTATTCATGTAGCGTTAGTGATCCAGAAGTAGGAGTCTTTCTTCCGTTCATTCACTGGACTTGAGGTACGGATTCCCGTCCTTTCAGTATGGACATCCCTTCCTTATTAGGATTTCCCCGTATGCAGCCAACTGTTTTCCCCAGCATTTGTTTTATTGTTTTGAACTGCTTATGTTAATTTAGCATAAACTATAGCCATATACAAGCATGACCAGTTTCACCTAGTTATGGAGGTACCATAACCATAGCATTGGAGGCACCGATGTTATGACTTCCCCACGGCGGAGTGATTGCTCGTGGCGTCCCTTTTCAGTTTGGCCATATTATTATATCAGTCGGGGCGTATGGGTGCATCCTAGTTACATGTTTTATTCAGTTTATCATGGTGAATGTGGTGTGTGCCTTGCACCCTTCACAAGGAGCTGATCCCTCCTACCCAAATCAGTATATTGATTAGAGGCATCCCCTCTAATCAACATGATGAGGTCACCCCTCCAAGTATTCATGCACGTGACCTTTTCATGACCTATATGGGCTATGGTATATATATGTTAAAACAGTTTTCACAGGTTAAGCATAAGGCTTTTCAAACTATAAAACCAGTTTTCATGATACTAAATCAGTTTACTCAGTACTTAGTCTTCCGCTGTTATATGTTACATGCTTATCCTATTCATGCTATATTGTACATCCGTGCACTGAGCGTCTTGCTCAGCCGTTACTTTCCTTTCCATGTCCCAAAACGGCAGGTACCCAAGACTCGAGCATTTGGAGGACGCACATAGGATGGAAGCTGCCAGAGACTTCTTTTCCTTTTTGCCTTCATATAGTTATGCTTGTTTAGTCTTTATTCAGTTCATTTCCTTTATTTATGTTTTGGGCTTATGTTTGGGAACCGATGTTTGATTCCGGTTTTCCCTATGGTCATGTATGTTTTACTACATATCACCTTGCATGCTTTGATGACACGCCATAATCACGCGTGACATTCCATTTATCAAAATGGGGTGTTACAATTATGGTATCAGAGACAAGGCTTCGACCTGTAGGCTCTAAAACTCGACCTGTGACTAGTGGGTAGTCACCAGGAGCTTCCTAAGCCAACGTTTGTTATTCCACGTATTGATGTTTCAGCGCGTTGTTGTTTTAACCATTATGTTTGCAGCACCTTTTTGTTTTTAGCCATGACATTTTCAGCACCTTGTTGTTTTCACCATGATGTTTTCACCAGTATCGTCTTACTAATATGGAATGAACAACCGTTATCCATACTTAGTTATGTGTCATTGTCTATGCATGATGTTCCTCGTGAACTGTGACGATGTGGACTGACCCCAGTAGTTCATAATTTTCACATAAATTTTTTTCTGTTAAGTTTTGACAATGACTTTTAATTATTATGTTCCATGCATTCATGCATTTATATCATATGTCATCTGTTGCGGGAATTTTGACTAAGTAATGGTTGGTACAGGATTGGCCCTATTTAGTCGCATGTGCTTTTATCAAAACTTTTAACTTTGGGACGGACCCATAGGCGTCCCCTCACCATGTCTTTTGTTTTGGAACCGACCCATAGGCGTTCCCTCGCACATATAAAGGTTTTATAAACTACATTATGCATTCATGCACTGTTTTTCTTGCATAAAATTTTTCTCATGATTTAAATTGGCATAAAAAAAAATTTTCATGTCCCATCATAAGTTATTATGTTTTATGTCAAGTATGCCTTCATACTGTCATGGTTAACTTCAGTTTCATGCTGATTATGTTATACACTCCTTTATGATAGATCGTTTTATGTTCCTTCATGATAATTCCATTTTCATGTTGATTATGTTTCACGCCTCTTTTGTTATTTACGTTGTCCTGCAAGACATTGTTAGATTTCTTAAATCATGCTTTCATGATAGTCATGGTTGGTTTTCATTGATCATGTTGTCAGGCAAATCATCGTTGAATTTTGTGTAACCACACTTTAGCGTTTCTCTATGCAACCAGAATGATGTCTATGCTAATACTGCCAGGTTATCATGATGGTTTTTCTAACTGTTCAACCGTTATACTTTCCTTAAATCATGATAAATGATCGAGCCCATACCGATCATTTCAGGTGCATTCCATGTGTACTCCACGTACCGTATTTCATGTGTATTACATGTACCTTAATCCATGTGTATTCCACTTGCAATACTTCACGAGTACTCGCTAGTCGATTCTAAATCATCTCAGGCGTATGTTCACTTGCTGATATTCTACAAGGTTGTCGATGCCGCTCATAGCTTGGAGATGTTACTGAAGGTTGATGCTGCTGATGTTGGGAGACGCTACGAGATGCTGATGCTGATGCTGTTCACAACCTGGAGATCCTAAAAGACGAAGACAAAGGCGTCGGAGCAAAGCAATTGGACGAGAAGATGCTTCACCATCAGACAATTCCCATCAATCATTGTCCCAAATTCATAATTACATGTCACACGTCATTCGACTGTCATTTCAGCCATATGAGTGCAAACCAGTACCAGCCGGCCACTCAACTAAATAGTTACATGAGTCACGGTCATGAGAATGACCGTCATGGAACCAACAGACAAGATGATAGTAACCACTACTATGACAGCAACTATCCTAGAAATCGCAACCGGGGCTCCGGCCACGGACGTGATCAGACATACAAGCGATCAGTAGTCCAACCGATCCGCCAATTCTGGCATATTAACCTGACATTTGTAGTTCTAATTGTTTCACATCTCGAGACACATGTCAAGACATCAGTCAAGACACATGTCTCACGTATACTTTCTGAGGACACATGTCAAGATACCAGTCAAGGCATATGTCACGCTCACATTTCTCAAGACACGAGTCAAGACACATGACTCACGTCTAATCATGGAACATTTCTAAGAAATTCAGGGTACCCTCCAAGGGTATATCTATGTTGTTGTGCCAGGTATTAATCAGGCCACAAGAATTTCAATACCATTATCGGCGCATCAGTGAGAACTGTCACGTTGCCGATGTCACTTTCATTTTCTTTCACCATAGTTCATATATTCATAACCATGAAGGACGCCTTTCGTATTCCCAAGCATACGAAGGTTTTTCTTCAGCTTAATGATAAGATCCAAGCTGCTAACGCATTTCCTCGGACAGACACGAGACGAATTTTATCCTAATTAGGTAATATGAACACCACACCATGCTATGATTCATAATCATGTACAGTAATGTTCAGGCTCCTGAATACATTCAGCTTGATTTTCCATCAGGAAAATCCGTACAAATTATCTACGCTTACAAGCAGGTTCGTTGTTAGCCATGGTCGCTAAAATTTTCTAGCTGTCAGTAAGACACGACTACTTAAGTCCTTTTACGCATAGCCAGTTGATTATTCCAAAATCTTCCTATACATTCCAGAAGAACCTACAAGGAGAAGAACGGTACCATGAGATTATGTGTCGACTACCGTCGACTTAAACAAATCACCATTCATGACCATTATTCTCCTCCACGTATTGACAACATGTCCAACCAACCGTATAGTGTTAATCACTTTTCCAAGATCGAATTCATGATCATGCTGCCAACAGTGACGAGTGAAAAAGCAGGACATGTCTGTGACTGCTATTCGTGCACGACTCGGTCATGCTAGATTTATGATTTTGATTTAGTCTCATCAATGCTCCAACAGCATTATGGACTTAATAAATTGAGTTTCCATGAACTCCTAAACAAATTTATCAGCGTTTTCATTAAGGATAACCTGATTTCCTGTAAGCCCAGAGAAGAACAGGAAGACACTATCTGCACTATGTTGCAAATTCTATGACAAGGGAAATTCTACCTTTGAATATTTTTTCCAATATCAATTCTGTTTGATTACAGTGACACGCTGAATCACATGGGTTCCTACGGTTAATCTTACCATGAATCAGCTTATGCGTAAAGGAGAGAACCCTACACTGCATTAGGTGTTCTAGAAAATCCTACGCTGGGAGAAGTCTGATTCAAAGACTAAGAGTTTCGCAACCTTCTATGTATCAAGTTTCTTCGAAGCAGGATACAGTTACGTTCATATCTTCATACCTGTTATACAAACAGGCTAAGATAGGACACCAACAGACGGGTATGTTTTCATCATATGATATTGGGAATCGAAAAGGGACAAGATCTACATGGATTTTAGTCACCAGATTTCAGCAAACTCAGAAGAAGCATGATGCTATTTGGGTTATCGTCAACAGTTTGATCAAGTCTGCAGAATCCTTACATCCGTACAGATTTCAGAACCAACAGATTGAACGAACATGTTCCAGCCAAGGCTCATCCGATCACTTGGCAGTCCCTCAGCTATCGGGTCAGACAAAGATTCGTAATTGTACTCCTAACTTACTTCACGTCTTCATTCTAATTCCACGACTTGCTTTCGCGCTCACGTTCATGCCACTATTCACGTTCATGATCGTATTTTGGCTTCCGATTTTACGTTCATTCTTTTCTCATTCTGGGAAGTTTGCAAGAACTTGAGAGACCAGACCCAAGTTTAGTATAACTCTCCATCATCAGATAGACGTTTCACGTCAGATTCCACGTCTCACCTTGTAGCGTTTGGCGTTACCGCCATTATATTCTATGATCACGATATGTCTCACACGTCATGTTCATTCTACGTTCCTCATATCATGATCAAAATATGTTACACGTATCATGGATCACGATATGTTTACTCATACTACACTCGCCATATCTCCACGTAGCCCGTTCAAAATTTTTCACATATCACGTTCAAAATTTTTCACGTACTACGTTTCTTTATGTCTCGCGCATCGTTTCTAATTATCAGTTAAGTCAGATTGTCTTACATCGTAATGTTTCAGTTACCCTTGCACGTTAACTCTTATTTTTCCTCGATCGAATTTAGGGGATCTACCTTCCGTTGATAACCAAGAATTTCTTCGTATTCCAAGTCAAGGTCAGGAGGACCAAGATTTATCATTAGTGTCAGGATCTTCTGAAGGAACCGTTCCAAGAGGGAGGCCACTTGGAAACGGACAAGTTCATCCGGACTTTTATCCGTTTTTCTCATCAATTAGATATGTCCTTTCAGTCACGTCACGTTCCATGTCTTTTCAAGACATGTCATGTTCCACGTTCCCTTCTACCATGTCACCTTCATTTCCGTTATTTTGCATACCTTTCCAGTTTGATTCGGGTATGTTTCGCTTTCAGTTACTTTATCTATAATTCGGGGACGAATTATTCTTTTTAGGGGGGAAGAATTGTAAAACCCGCATGCTTTTACCATGAATAGTGCCCTTAAGATCGTACGTTCTAGATTAAAACTTACCTCATGTAGTATTGATCACATTCATGTGCTAATAATCAAGCAAGTGCATACGTGTATGACATGACAAGTATCGATTACGTACGAACTCATGATAAACAGTTAATAATATATCACGTGAACATAATTAAATCATGAACACCATTTAAAATACTAGCTAAAATAATTACGTAAATACTTATAATATATTTACGAGCGTTAAGTTTACGATAAACGACACGTTAGATTAAACAGAAACGCTTCAGACACGAACACGTTTAACCACGAACGAACACGAGAGCACACTATAATATTTTAGACACGGAAAACATTTGGGCTACCCCTTGTGGGCCCCATTGCCACGAAATTAGGAAGATAAAAGGGCCTAGCCCATTAATTTTATTAACAAGGAAAAAGGAGGAATCATGTTTCATTTTACAAAATCTAGGAAATAAATAAAAACCCTAAAAGTTTTCCTCCTCCTTCTTCCTCTCCCTTTTGGCCGCCACCTTTACAACACCATAGGAGGGTGTTTTGTTGATTTTGATCTTGAATAATTGTACAAGTATTCGTGTTTGTTCATCCTCTTTCAAGACACGTATTGGTATATCATTTCTTAACCTTTCTTTTTCATTTCTTTTAATCTTTAATTTTATTATGAACATGTTATTATTATTTTTATTTAAACATGATAATTATCATTGATCTAACATGTTTTGGTATAAATTAAAATCAAAGATTGATTTAAAGGGGTGTTTGTTTTTAGACGCCTAGCAAAACAAACCCGAGGGGGGTTTGGTTTGCTATTGCCGCCACCACCAAGACCACTTTTGGTCTTGGTTGGATCATGTGGGTCCCACGGCAGCAAGGAACCAAGGGGAACCCCGATTTGGTTCGGGGTACGGTGTCGATTTCATGCCCGGTTCACGGTTCGTTGGTTAAATCATGATCTATGTTACATGTTAATTTTTTTATGAATCATGAACTTAGGATATAATTAATTAATAACATGAAATATTAATTAAATCATGACTTAGGTTATTTTAATTATTAGTTAACATGACATTAATTTAACCTAAGTATTTTTATGTTTTAAGTTATAATTAATTAATTATTAAAATATGCCTATAATTAATTAATTTAGTCATGACTTTGGTTATATTATTAATAATAATAATACACATTTTAACCTAAGTATTTTCATTTCATTTTAATTAATACATGTTACACTTTAATTAAAATGCTTAACCTATAGTTTAATTAAAATACATGAAATAATAATTAAACTATACACTATATCATATGACTTAAGAATAAGCTTATAACACTTAGACTTATATGTTAGCTTATGAAATCAGCTTAATTCTAATTATGGAAACTTCTATTTATAGAAACTTAATTAAATAAGGCAACTAATCTAATTATGGAAACCTTCTATATATGGAAATCTATCTATTTCAGGCAGCTAATCTAATTATGGAAACCTTCTATATATGGAAACTTATTTAATTAAGGCAGCTGATCTATTTTTGGAAACTTTCTATTTTTAGAAACTAATCTATTTTAGGCAGTAAATTCTATTTTTGGAAACTTTCTATTTTTGGAAACTTTCTATTTTTGGAAACTTTCTATTTTTGGAAACTTTCTATTTTTGGTAACTTTCTATTTTTGGAAACTTTCTATTTTTGGAAACTTTCTATTTTTGGAAACTTTCTATTTTTGGAAACCTGCTATTTTTGGAAAGTTACTTATTATTACACAGTAAGTATAATAATACGTGAAACACCAGTAATACTTAATCAGATTAATCAGAATACAAGATAAACCCAGTTTAAGGCTTTAAACAGTGAACCATGACCTAAAACATACCAAATCAGCTATAATGAGACCCAGAACCCAGTACGTAATCAGTGAATCGATACTTATACACGTGTGTATTCATGTAGCGTTAGTGATCCAGAAGTAGGAGTCTTTCTTCCGTTCATTCACTGGACTTGAGGTACGGATTCCCGTCCTTTCAGTATGGACATCCCTTCCTTATTAGGATTTCCCCGTATGCAGCCAACTGTTTTCCCCAGCATTTGTTTTATTGTTTTGAACTGCTTATGTTAATTTAGCATAAACTATAGCCATATACAAGCATGACCAGTTTCACCTAGTTATGGAGGTACCATAACCATAGCATTGGAGGCACCGATGTTATGACTTCCCCACGGCGGAGTGATTGCTCGTGGCGTCCCTTTTCAGTTTGGCCATATTATTATATCAGTCGGGGCGTATGGGTGCATCCTAGTTACATGTTTTATTCAGTTTATCATGGTGAATGTGGTGTGTGCCTTGCACCCTTCACAAGGAGCTGATCCCTCCTACCCAAATCAGTATATTGATTAGAGGCATCCCCTCTAATCAGCATGATGAGGTCACCCCTCCAAGTATTCATGCACGTGACCTTTTCATGACCTATATGGGCTATGGTATATATATGTTAAAACAGTTTTCACAGGTTAAGCATAAGGCTTTTCAAACTATAAAACCAGTTTTCATGATACTAAATCAGTTTACTCAGTACTTAGTCTTCCGCTGTTATATGTTACATGCTTATCCTATTCATGCTATATTGTACATCCGTGCACTGAGCGTCTTGCTCAGCCGTTACTTTCCTTTCCATGTCCCAAAACGGCAGGTACCCAAGACTCGAGCATTTGGAGGACGCACATAGGATGGAAGCTGCCAGAGACTTCTTTTCCTTTTTGCCTTCATATAGTTATGCTTGTTTAGTCTTTATTCAGTTCATTTCCTTTATTTATGTTTTGGGCTTATGTTTGGGAACCGATGTTTGATTCCGGTTTTCCCTATGGTCATGTATGTTTTACTACATATCACCTTGCATGCTTTGATGACACGCCATAATCACGCGTGACATTCCATTTATCAAAATGGGGTGTTACAATTACGCTAGCAAGACAATGACTGGGGCACAATTGCATTATACGACAACCGAAAAAGAGCTTTTAGCTGTTGTCTATGCTTTTGAGAAATTCCGCCCCTATCTTGTCCTTTCCACCACCATTGTGTACACCGACCATTCAGCGTTGAAGTACTTGTTGACAAAGCAAGATTCCAAACCAAGACTTCTTCGCTGGGTTTTGCTGCTCCAGGAATTTAAAATCGACATCCGCGATAAAAAAGGAGCAGAAAACCTAGCCGCGGACCATCTTAGTAGACTTGAGGATCCATACCAAGGGGATCATCCGACCAAAGATATCAATGATTCTTTTCCCTTGGAGACCATAATGTCTATAAACTCGAAGCCGAATGAAACCCCGTGGTTTGCGGACTTTGCAAACTACTTGGCGGGTGGAATTCTCAAGGAAGGGTTGACGTCCCAGCAAAAGAAGAAGTTCTTTAACGACATAAAGACTTACTTTTGGGACGACCCTTACCTATTCAAACAATGTGCTGATTTGATAATTCGCCGCTGTGTTGATGGACCGGCAGCGTCGGACATCCTTGATGCTTGCCACAAAGGACCCACCGGTGGTCACTTTGGTCCTAACTACACCGCAAAGAAAGTGTTTGATTCGGGATTTTATTGGCCCTCCATATACCGTGACGCTCACGATATGGTTAAGCGATGTGATGTTTGCCAAAAGCAAGGCAAAATCACACATAAAGACGAGATGCCTCAGAATTTCATTCAAGAGTGTGAAATTTTTGATGTTTGGGGTATCGACTTTATGGGGCCATTCCCTTCGTCTAAAGGAAACAAATACATCCTTGTAGCCGTTGACTACGTTTCAAAGTGGGTTGAAGCCAAAGCTTTGCCTACTAATGACGCAAGGGTGGTTTGTAACTTTTTGAAAGCTCTATTCGCTAGATTCGGTGTGCCTCGCGCCATTATTAGTGACCGTGGGACTCATTTCTGCAATGATCAATTTGCTCGAGTCATGGCTAAGTACGGTGTAAATCATCGTCTTTCCACAGCCTACCACCCACAAACTAATGGCCAGGCTGAAATATCCAACCGAGGGCTGAAGCGAATTCTTGAACGAACCGTGGGAGAGCATCGTGCCTCATGGGCTGATAAATTGGATGATGCTTTGTGGGCTTTCCGTACTGCTTACAAGACCCCGATCGGCTGTACGCCTTATCGTCTTGTGTACGGGAAAGCGTGCCACCTCCCCATTGAGTTGGAGCACAAGGCTTATTGGGCCTTGAAGTGGGCCAATTTTGATATTAACAAAGCCGGTGACCTACGCAAGATCCAACTCAATGAGCTGAATGAACTTCGGAATGAGGCTTATGAAAATTCTTTGATCTATAAGGAAAGAACTAAGCTCATTCACGACTCTAAGATCAAAAACCGAGAGTTCCATGTTGGAGACAAAGTCTTACTTTTTAACTCTCGGTTGAAAATCTTTTCGGGAAAGCTCAAATCTCGTTGGTCCGGCCCATTCACCATTACCCAAATTTTTCCATATGGTACTCTCGAGCTCGCTCAACCTAATGGACCTAATTTTAAGGTGAATGGCCAACGAGTGAAGTTGTACTTTGGTGAGGACACCTCTCAAGAGGTGATTCCATCCCTCACCACGTTCCCCATGAACTAATTTTGGGTCGAGTCAGGCTCGTGACTCGGTTATAAAAAACAAGCGCTCCTCGGGAGGCAGCCCGAGTATCTATCCTTGCATGTTTTAATCCCCTAAGTGTAGGGGGGGACTTCTATATGTGTTTGCCTTTGCGTGGTGATGTGATTACAGGGATAAGTGCACTCTTGGAATCTTTGAAGAACCGTGCTCCCGTGTTTATCCGAAATCCGGTTCTATCTCTCAACTATCGTGATTCAATTTTCTTCATACTCACATTTGAAATTGATCACGTTAGTCGTCTCTTCCTTAACTTGAGTTAACCAACGTGCACAATGTCCTAAGTGTAGGGGAACCTTTTCCCACATGCTTAAACATTGAGGACAATGTTTATCTTAAGTGTAGGGGGGACTTCTATCGAAGTTTTAAGTGGACTTTTCCATGAAAATGCCTTCAATTAACCGGAAAATCCTATTTTTCAACATTTTTCAAATTTTTAATTAACTTTGGCCATTTAGTCGTAATTTTTAAATTTTTATCGTTGTTTTCATATGTATATATTCCACAATAAAGTCAAAAATATTAATAAAGTGGTGTAGCTAGTTTAGAAGTTTTTGACATATTAGGCCCGTTGCGTTTATTTTGACTCAACCCGAATAGACTTAACCAAGTTTATTCTAGCTAGTATCCTTAACCATGTAGACCTTAATTGGTTTATTAGGCTAAGTGTCCACGAGTCTCATTACTTGAGATTTTAAATTGTGGAGGACGAGAAATGATAGAGTCAATTATAAGTCGGTATTCTTGCGCAAGCTCACTTGGTGTAATTATTTGCCTATTCTCCCATCACTTGCTAAAAATTTATCTGCAATAAGTAAGGTCTTACGATTTGAAAAGTTACTTAGCTTCTAGCCCAAGATCGTTTAAAAGTTGCTCGGTAATGATAAGAGTTCATAGCCAAGGCATAACTTATGAAGCGGGGTGCGAAGATTGGCGAGTCCGAAAAGGCCCTAACAAGGCATGAGGATTCAATTTTATTGCTGAAGATCCAAAGTGATGTGAAAAGCATTATTCCTAAAGTCAATATGAAGGATCAAGACTCACGACGAAAAGCAATCAACTCCCATAAAGATCATGGAGAAGTCTATCCGAAAAGACCCTAACAAGGTATGAGGATAAATAGATCCAAGTCCGAAAAGGAGGCGGATCGTTGTATCTCAAAATCCCAATTAGAGATTGAAGAAATAATCATGAAGTCGTGGTCAACAAAGTTGGAGTACCCCTCAAAAGTCTCCAAGTGAAGAAACTCTATTATGATGAGAAGACCATTATCTCAAGAACGTCTCTCGAAGATATGAAGTATGAAGTACATGCCAAATATCGGCCCGAGAAAGGTCTCAAATCGTGAACCAAGTTATGCCAAGATATGAACTTTTTGATATCCCGAGAAGCAGTTTTAAGAGATTTTTTCCTTTAGCTAACTATTGATCAAATCGTCCTACTTTGCTTTCAGCCCTAATAAACTATCGAAATAAGTCCAAAAATGCATCTTCATGATCATTCTAAGACAAAAATAAAATATAAGAGATACACCTAGGAATAAGGGAGTTTAAGCATTTAATTAAGCCATGTGTGTAAGTGTTTGAATTGCTAACTTATAATAACAATGATCTCGTTTTTAAGCTTAGTTTGGGGAACGTGAAACTTGAGGGTGATAAATCTTCGCAGCACCAAAGCCCTAATGTAAGTCATCGATTTCTCTACAAGTTACTTCCATGTAGCTATTTTCACGTGAAAATGGTTTTCTATCCCTTTGTTATCTTTGAAGTTTTATTTCTTTAATTTTTGTGTAGTAGAATTTTAAATAAGGCCAAGGTTGATTAATTATGAGAAAAGTGTAAACTTGCTTTATCACTAAGCATTGCATGAGGGCATGGCAATGGTTAAGTGTAGGGGATTTGATAGGTGTGTAAACACCCATCCTTTTACCACTTAATTCGGGCTAAAACGAGACCAAAACACGTATTTAATATCATTTGTTTGGAATTATGCGTGGTTTTTGTGTTTATTGTGTTTTCAGAGACAACCGGATAAATATTGAAGAAAACATGGGATTGCACGGGTTTTACTGAAGAAAAAGGCTCAAGATAAAGTCTATTGTCCAAGAGATGCAAAAGATTTGAAGTCGCTGGGCCTATTCGAAGATTTATCGAAGAAAAGGATCAAAGATGGAAGATTTATATAAGTCGAAGAAACTCAAGTCTATTAAACGAAGAAATTAAAAGACGAGTTGAATTTAATCGACAACAAATCCCGAATCAGAATCGAAAACGGAAACTTTTCTGAAAAGACGAAAAGACACGAAGAACGGGAGAAAGCCCACTCACCAACCAAAGGAAACACCTATAAATAGGCCATCCCACACACATTTTAGCTAGTTTTTCTTTCTTCCTCCCTTTTCTTTCCTCCTGGTTCGTAGAACACCATCACCACTAGGGTGATTGGTGATTTTTATTTTTAGTTCTTTAATCTTGTAATTTTAATCTTTGTTTCATCTTGTCAAAACATCAATCATTCAATACCAAGTTCTTGTTTAATCTTTCCAATTAATCTTGTTCATCTTCATCTTTATCTTCAAGTTCTTAAGTTTTATTTTTCTTGATTTGATCTTCAAAAGTTGTTTGGATTTGTGTTTTTATTAGTGGGATTTGTTTCTTATGGTGTCTAAATGATTTGTGTTTAATTTGGTAAATCCTTTTTAAGTATTGGATTTGATTTTGATAAAAAGTTGTATCCCGTGTTCTTCGTATACTGTTACTGTAACTGGGTTTCCAGATCTTCCGAATCAAGCAAAAAGTTCCGAATGAGTCCTTCATTCGGAAACTTCCGAACCAAGCATTAAAGTTCCGCATCAAGTCACTTTCATTCGGAAGTTTCAAACTTCCGAATCAAGGAGAAGTTCCGAATCAACCTTTTCATTCGGAAAGTTCCGAATCAATCTGAAGGTTCCGAATCAGCAACTTCCGATCCAGCAAGTTCCGAATGAACATTCATTCGGAAAGTTCCGAATCAGCCATTAAGTTCCGGATGAGTATGTTCCGAATGAGCAAGTTCCGGATGAGTGAATAGTATCTTCCGAATCAGTTAGTTCCGAATCAAGGTTTAAAGTTCCGGATCAGTTATTTTTGAGTACAGTTTTACTGTTGTTGATTTATTGTTTCTTCACTCATATTTCACAATTTACTTGTTAACTTTAATTTTAATTTGATTTTAATTTGAACTTTAAATTTTCAACTCTAAATTTTCAACCAAGTTTTTGTTAATCTTAATTAAAGTAATTGCCTTTGATTTAAATTTTCATTTCCACTTCTTATTAGAATAGAAAACCAAACCCCTTTATTTAGTAACCAAGAACAATCATTCCACTTAAGACCTAGATCAAGTCGAGAGGATATCGAGAGACTAAAATTGAACCTAGCAAAACACTTATATCACTGCTGTTGGAGTTTCCAGCGTTGTTACGGTAATTAACATTACCGCCACGCCTATCCATAGCATAACGTCTTGAGTCTGACTGTTACCCTTGGGCTAAGTAAGTTGTTGCAGAGTAGCCGGCTGAGACCGACCCCCAGTCTTCTGCCTGAAAGATGCAATTTAAAGAGAAAGATAAATATTGGATAGTACTAAATGAATTTGAAATGGTCACCACTGAATGACGAATAATACCTTTTCTCGGGTCTCTCTGCTTCTCAGAATTCTTCTCTCTCCTACAGCATCTCCAGCTTACGTGCTGCATCGGCAACTTGTGCCACCGTATTGCAGGTAGCACACACTAAGTTGTTGGTGATCGATGTACGAAGAGCCCACCAGAAGTTGTATGCTTGCTCTTCGGTAGTACCTGCTGCTGCACCAAGAAAACCAGCCAAACGAAGAAAGAGCTGCATGAACTCGTTGTTGTTCTCCTCAGCTCTCTGCCTGATTCAGTGGTACTCCCTCTTTATCTTGTCTTGCTCAACCTTAGGGAAGAACTGTCCCATCACTAACTCCCTGAACTGAGCCCAAGTCAAACCAGCCACCCAATTATCACCTCCCTTGGACTTCTTGATTGCCTTCCACCATCCCAGTACATCACCTTCGAACTTGTAACAGGCCAACCTCGGCTTGAAGACGGGGTCACAGCCCATTGCATCGAATATCTTCTCGATATGAGCCAACCAGCTTTCAGCTTCACCGGGGCTGTCAATTCTCTCGAAAGATCGAGGACGTTGCTTGTTGAATCTCTCCAGCCATGTGACCAATGTTGCTGGAGCTGGAGGAGGAGGAACTGGGTGTTGTTTCTGATTGTTGGCAGCCTTCACCTCAGCCCTGATTTTGTTCCTCAACTGACGAAGCAAAGCTTGCATCGCAGCTTGGACTGCTGCATTGAGTTGTTCCTGCTCGCGTGTGAGAACCATCTGACAGTATAACACAAAATACATGATTAAACTGATCAAACATAAAATGTATACATGAAAAAAATATTATGTCAATAAATCATGAGAGAAATTTTATGCAGGAAAAAACAGTGCATGAATGCATGATGCAGTTTATGAAAACTTTTATATGCGCGAGAGTGAACGCCTATGGTCAGTTAACCCAAAACAAAAGACATGGCGAGGGGACGTCAATGGGTTGGTCCCAAAGTTAAAAGTTTCGATAAAAGCACATGCGAGTAAATAGGGCCAGTCCTGTACCAACCATTACTTAGTCATAAACATGTGATAATGACATATATCATGAATGCATGAAAACAATGAATGCATGAAAACCGATTGTCAATTTTAGGAAGACCATAGTTACTACCCACTAATCACAGGTCATGTTTTGAGAGCCTACAGGTTGAAGCCTTAGGCTCTGATACCATAATTGTTACACCCCGTTTTGGTAAATGGAATGTCACGCGTGATTATGGCGTGTCATCAAAGCATACAAGGAAAATGTCTTAAACATTACATGATCATAAAAGGAAATACCGGAAACAAACATCGGTACCCCAAAGTATAAGCTCATCACACATAAACATAAGTACTGTAAAGGAAAAGGACTAAACAATGTCCATTGAAATAAGTAGCAAAATGTATGATGAAATGCATAAAGTAGAGAAGGCTAGATAGCTTCCAATCCATATGCACGTACGCTTAAAGTCTACAAGCTCCTTTGAGTACCTGTCGTTTGGGAACATGAAAGGAAAACGGCTGAGCATAACGCTCAGTGCACGAATATACAAGTATAGCATGGAATAACATAAGCATAAAAGATGAATAGCAGCGGAATAATATAAGTTCTAAGATATATGGATTCATGTTTATAAATCTAGTTTTATAGTTTGAAAGACTTATGTTTCTATGAAAATCTGTTTTATTAGCCAAATAGCCCATATAGGTCATGAGGTTCCACCGTGTATGAATACTTGGAGGGGAGACCTCGTCATGCAATTAGAGGTTGCCTCTAATTAAATAGTCTAGGTAGGATGGATCAGCTCCTAGTAAAGGATGCAAGGCACACATCGCATTCACTCTGCTAATACTGATAAACATGTAACTAGGATGCAACCATACGCCCTACATGACAATATAATATAATATAATGGACAAAGCTGAAAAGGGACGCCACGAGCAATCACTTCGCCGTGGGGAAGTCATAATACTGGTGCCTCTAGTGTTATGGTTATGGTACCTCCATAACTAGGTGAAACTGGTCATGCATGTATATGGCTTAGGCTCGTAACTAACATAAGTATCAAACATATAAAACAAATACTAGGAAAACAGTTGGCTACAAATGGGGAAATCCTAATAAGGAAAGAATGTCCATACTGAAAGGACATCAATTTTGTATCTTATGTCCAATGAACGAAGAAGACGAACAAAAGGAAGTCCTACTTCGATCTCACTAATGCTACTATAATAGAGTACATGCATAAGTAATCTGTTTCCTGAGTACGTAACTGATTTTATCATGTCTTAGCTTGTTTTATATGTTCATGTCTTGTTTCACTGATTTTAACGTTATGTTGCGTTTATCATGTGTTCTGTATATTTTGATTAAGTAATACTTGTATTTCTTGTATTATTATACTTCTTGTGTAATAATAAGTAACTTTCTAAAAATAGCAGGTTTCCTAAAATAGAAAGTTTTCAAAAATATATTAACTTCTTAAAAAATAGATCAGTTTCTAAAAATAGAAAGTTTCCAAAAATAGTAAGTTTCCTGAATGAGAAAGTTTTCATATTTAGAATTAAGTTGGATTAAATATCAAAGTCATGTGATATGGTATAGTTTATTAATCATAACATGTTAATTAAATAAACTATAGGTTAAATGATTAAATTAAATATAAGCATGATTTAATTAAATTAAAGTGTATAAAAATACTTAGGTTAAACATGTATTAATATCATATTAATATAACCTAAGTCATGATTATTAATTAATTATATTTCATGTCTTAATAAGTAATTAATACTATATTCTAAATTAAATAGTTAAATACTTAGGTTAAAACATGAATTATTTTCTAAATAATAATTAACCTAAGTTCATGATTTAATGAAATTAATTATATGCCATGTTACATTAATTTAATTAACTTGTAAAATTTTATATCTTGTAAAATAAAGACTTGTACCATTTTAGTCATGAACCAGACCCATGTAATTAATTTAGACATGTCGTGAACCGGACCCGGAACCCCTTGAACCAGTCCGAACCAAACACCCCTTAAAGGTAGCAAACCGACTTGGCCAGTTGCCACTGTTTTTGTTAAGGCTGCCACCGGCTTAAGCCGGTGGTTCCTTGTAACACCCCATTTTGATAAATGTAATGTCACGCGTGATTATGGCTTGTCATCAAAGCATACAAGGATAAATGTTTTAAATATCACATGACCATAAAGGAAATACCGGAAACAAACATCGGTACCCCAAAGTAAAAGCTCATCACACACAAACATAAGTACTATAAATGAAAAGAACTAAACAATGTCCATGGAAATGTGTAGCAAAATGTATGAATAAATGCATAAAGTGATGAAGGCTAGAAAGCTTCCAATCCATATGCACGTACGCTTAGAGTCTACGAGCGTCCCCGAGTACCTGCCGTTTTGGGAACATAAAGGAAAACGGTTGAGCATAATGCTTAGTGCACGGATATACAAGCATAGAATGAATAACATAAACATATACAACATATAGCAGCGAAATTGATTAAGTCCTGGAAAACCTAGTATAACTTAGTAAAACTGGTTTCAAAGTTTGAAAAGCCTTATGTTTATCTTATAAAATTTGTTTAACATGTTTACCATTAGCCAATATAGGTCATGAAATATCAACGTGCATGAATACTTGGAGGGGTGACCTCATCATGTAATTAGAGGGGTTGCCTCTAATTAATACAAGTTTGGGTAGGAGGGATCAACTCCTTGTGAAGGATGCAAGGCACACACCACATTCACTTGAATAATCTGTAAAAACATGTAATCTAGGATGCACCCATACGCCCCACATGATAATATAATAATATGGCCAATAGCTGAAAGGGACGCCAGGAGCTATCACTCCGCCGTGGTGAAGTCATAACATTGGTGCCTCTAGTGTTATGGTTATGGTACCTCTATAACTAGGTGAAACTGGTCATGCATGTATATGGCTTAGGCATTTAATTAAACATAAGCAAATCAAAACATATAAAACATATACTGGGAAAACAATTGGCTGCATACGGGGAAATCATAATAAGGAAAGAATATCCATACTGAAAGGACGGAGAATCCGTACCTTATGTCCAGTGAACGAAGAAGACGAACGGAAGAGAGTCCTACTTCGATCTCAGTAATGCTACATAAATAATATACGTGTATAAGTGTTCTGATTACTGAGTACGTAACTGGTTTTATATCGTATCTTAGCTTGTTTTATATGTTCATGTCTTGTTTTACTGATTTTATCGTTATGTTGTGTTTATCATGTATTATGGATATTCTGGTTAAGTATTACTTGTATTTCTTGTATTATTATATTTGTTGTGTAATAATAAGTAACTTTGTAAAAATAGCAGGTTTCCTAAAATAGAAAGTTTCCATAAATAGAAAGTTTCCAAAAATAGAAAGTTTCGAAAAATAAAAAGTTTACAAAAATAGAAAGCTACCAAAAATAGATTAACTGCTTAAAATAGATAAGTTTCTTAAAATAGAAAGTTTCCATAAATAGATTAACTGCTTAAAATAAATAAGTTTCTAAAAATAGACAGTTTCCATATTTAGAAATAAGCTGGATTATTAAGCTAATAAGATAAGCATAAGTTTTACTGATTAATATTCTAAGTCATGTGATTAATAGTATAGTTTATTAATTAATACATGTAAATTAAATAAACTATGTGTTATAAGATATAATTAAATATAACATAATTTAATTAAATTAAAGTGTATATAATATTTAGGTTAAAACATGTATTAATATTTATATTAATATAACCTAAGTCATGGAAATTAATTAATTATATGTCATGTTCTAATAATTAATTAACTACTTTAGTCTAAATTTCATGATTAAATACTTAGGTTAAATCCATGTATTATTAGTAATAATAATAAAACCTAAGTCATGTTTTAATTAAATTAATTAAGTACCATGTTAAATTAATTTAATTACTTGTAAAAATAAAAGCACATGTAAAATAATTAAGCTTGTAAAATAATTAACTCGATCCCGTGTATTAATTATTTAAATCGTGTCGTGAACCGGACCCGTAAACCGTGAACCGGCCCGAATCAAACCCCGCCGAAAACAGTGGCAAACCGGCCCATGCCGGTTGCCCCTGCCTTCGTTTCATTGCCACCGGCTGTGTGCCGTTGGTCTTGCCCCTCTCGGCCCAGCCGTTGACCACACCGGGTTCCCACCGACTGTGAGTCGGTGGTCCCCCCTGCCTGCTGCGGTGGGTTCCCCTGCTTGTATAAAATAGCCACCGGCTTAAGCTGGTGGTGGGGTTGTGGCTGAGACAAACCGAACACAAGGACACCCCCGACACACGTCGGGTGCCTTGCCCTTGCTGCCGACCGAACACCGAACACTACCGAGACCTTTTCTCGTGTGGTGGTGCGATCCAAACGACACCGAGAGTCGTGAGACTCTCGGTTTGTGTAGCGGCAGAACACCATAACCCGAAAACAAACCAAACAATTTACCCCGCCATGATTTTACTTGTTTTTAATCTTGTTTTATTGAACCCCATGATCATACATGCAACAACATAAAAATAAAATGAAAAGAAGGGTTTTCGGATTACCAAAACACGTGGAATCAATAAGGAATGAACACACGAACACGTACTAATGATTTGGTAAACAAAAATCAATGAACACCTCTTGTTTATTGTGGTAGCCGCTGGCCAAGGGAGAAAGAAGGAGAGATTTAGGGTTTTTGTTTTTATGAAATTTCTACAGGGAATGCATATTTACTAAATATGTATTTGGTTAAAATTTAACATGGGTTGAGCCTCTCCTCTCTTGTCTAGCCGCGGCTTGTAGGGCCCCCAAAGGGAAAACCCGTAGCTTAATCGTGTTCTAAAATATTACGTGTTCTAGTGTTTGTATTTAAGTGACTTTATTATTAATTGTTCGTGTTATACTATATAGTTATACGTAATCGTAATAATAATTACGTAGTTACATAATAATATGCTCGTGATTATTTACGTTCATGTTTTCATGTTCGTGATTATAATTATTGTTGGTAATAAATATCGTGTATTTATATGCTTAAATACTTATCGTGTAATAACACGTACGTAATACTTGTAATTAAGATTCGTGAAACGTATACATATTATATAAGGAAAGTTTTAATCATGTACGTACGATTATCAGTGTACTATTCATGGTAAAAGCATGTGGATTTTACATTCCTTGTCTCTCAGCTAGCCGCTGCCAGCAGTGGTGTTCCCACCGACTGTGTGCCAGCGGTCACCCCTGTTTCCGGCTGCGTCCCCCTTGCTTCACCCACTACTGCTACCGCCTGTGTGCTGGTGGTGGTGGCTGGTGGCTGTCGTGACCCAAACCAACCACAAGGACACCCCCGACTTGTGTCGGGGTGCCTTGTCCTGCTGTCGACCGAACAAAACACCACCGTCATAGATCTCGGTTGGTAGGGTGATCAAGATCACGCCGAGAGCCTTGGGGCTCTCAGTTTGTGTGTCGACCGAACAACCAACCCGAACAAACCCTTAATTTTTACCCTCATGATCATGGGACATGTTTTTAATCCATGTTTTACTTAATTAATGTTCATGTGCTAATTAATTAAATAAAAGAAAACCAAAAGGGTTTACGGATTACCGAATGCGTGAAAATATTAAAGAAGAATAACACGAATACGATCTTGAATTGATTTGAAAAAAAAACAAATCAAACACCTCTTGGTGTTGTGGTTGCCGCCGGCCAAAGAGAGAGCAAAGAGAAAGGTAGTGTTTTTAATTTCTTGAAAACTCTCTGTGAATGAAAAGGTTTAATCCTTTTTGTTTATTACATAAAAATCAAATGGTTTTGGCCCGTTTCTCTCTTTGGTGCCGCGGATACAAAGACCTACAAGGGAAAACCCGAAGTTTTCTCGTGTTCTAAATTTACATGTTCGTGTTCTTGTGTTTTCGTGTTATAATTAAATGTTCGTGTTTAAATACTTGTACATAACGATATTAATCGTATAATATTAATTAAGTACGTAGTTACGTGTTCATGATTTTTACGTTCATGATTTAATGTTCGTGATTATAATTATTATTATTAATAATTATCATGTACAAACACGTACTTAATACTTGTTGTAATAATAATACGTACATAACTTCTGTAATTAATAATCATGACACGTGTTAATTCTATAAAAGGAAAGTTTTTAATATGTACGTACGTTACTAAGTGTACTGTTCATGGTAAAAGCATGCGGGTTTTACAATCGTAGCCTGGTGTTTGGATAACCAGTCCATGCCCAATATCAAGTCAAAATCGCACATGTCCAAAGGAAGTGCGTCAACTCTGTGGATCTTATCATCAAATTCTAGGGGAAGATCTCTGTACACCTGAGTGATTCGTACAGAGTCCCTAAGTGGCGTGGAAATGCATAAGGCATTATCTAACGGCATGGGGGAAATTCTAACACATACAACAGAAGTAGTGGATATGACTGAATGAGTCGCTACAGTATCAAATAGAACACATGCTGCCAAACCATTCATAAAGAGATTTCTGATGATGGTACCTGAAGTCTTGTTCGCATGGTCTCTAGTAGTAGTGAACATGCAACCAGAAGTAGGAGGTGGCTTAGAGTTGGCATGTCCAGAGGTGCCTTCTATCTCATCATGGCGACAGTCCTTCTACTGATGGCCTTGTTGGACACACTTGTAACAACCACCAGTAACTCGGAGACTAATACCAGAATGTCTGCGCGAACAAGTAGGACAGATAGGATGCGTGAATCCTCTAGCATGCGTCCTAGTTATCTGAGAGCCTGTTTCAGGATTACATGCATGAGACATGATCGTGGAACATAAACATGATTACATAGAAGGTTTGAAAATTACCAGATGAGGTAGAACGGTTAGGATGTGAACCTCTACGGTCCTGATCCCTGCTGTTACCATTTTTGTTCCTGAATTAGAATCGTTGGAGTGTCAGAGTACCATAACATAAGATAGTTTAACATGAAAGAAGGTAAATGTAGGGACCTGCTGTTGTTCGAGTTATTAGTGTTGTTACGGTAATTATCATTACCGCAACGCCTCTCAGAACCAGAACGGTCGTTGGTCGACCGTTTCCCTTAGATGCTTGCTGCTGAGCAGCCGCAGGCTTACGGTCGTCAGTCTTCTGCCTGGAATATAAAGTTGAACAGAGGATGATATAAAAATGAAAATACTGATGGAAATGAATAGATTACGATTGGTGATTAAAGATACCTCATCAACTTTATATTGATTGGAAATGAATAGATTACGATTGGTGATTGAAGAAACCTCTGTTCAACTTTATATACCTCTTCACTGTTCTGTCATCACCAAACCCCTCTCGTTCCTGTAGCATCTCAAGATTACGGGCTGCATCGGCCACCTGTGCTACTGTAGTAAACGTAGCACAAACCAAACTGTTGGCGACCAAAGTGCGAAGAGCCCAGCAAAACTTCTCAGCTTGCTCCTCAGCAGTACCAGCTGCTGCTCCAAGAAACCAGTCAAACGAAGAAACCTCTGCATGAATTCGTTTTTATTCTCCCCAGCAACCTGTCGGATAGTATGATAATCCCGCTTAAGCTTCTCCTGTTCAGCATGTGGAAAGTATTGGTTAAAGAAGAGCTCCTTAAACTGGTCCCTTGTCAGCAGTACAACCCAATTATCACCACCATTGGCCTGCTTGACAGACTTCCACCACTGCAGCACATCACCTTCAAACTTATAGCAAGCCAGTCTTGACTTGAAAACTTATAGCAAGCCAGTCTTGACTAAACAATGTCCATAGAAATAAGTAGCAAAATGTATGATGAAATGCATAAAGTAGAGAAGGCTAGATAGCTTCCAATCCATATGCACGTACGCTTAAAGTCTACGAGCGCCCTTGAGTACCTGCCGTTTGGGAACATGAAAGGAAAATGGCTGAGCATAATGCTCAGTGCACATATATACAAGTATAGCATGGAATAGCATAAGCATAAAAGACTAATAGCAGCAGAATAATATAAGTTCTAAGATATCTGGATTCATGTTCATAAAACTGGTTTTATAGTTTGAAAGACATATGTTTCTATGAAAATCTGTTTAATTAGCCAAATAGCCCATATAGGTCATGAGGTTCCACCGTGCATGAATACTTGGAGGGGAGACCTCGTCATGCAATTAGAGGGGTTTCCTCTTATTAAATAGTCTGGGTAGGAGGGATCACCTCCTAGTTAAGGATGCAAGTCACACATCGTATTCACTACGATAATACTGATAAACATGTAACTAGGATGCACCCATATTCCCCACATGACAATATAATATAATATAATTGCCAAAGCAGAAAAGGGACGCCATGAGCAATCACTTCGCCGTGGGGAAGTCATAACACTGGTGCCTCCAGTTTTATGGTTATGGTACATCCATAACTAGGTAACATTGGTCATACATGTATATGGCTTAGTCTCTTAACTAACATAAGTATCAAACATATAAAACAAATACTGGGAAAACAGTTGGTTGCAAACGGGGAAATCCTAATAAGGAGAAAATGTCCATACTGAAAGGACGGGAAATCCGTACCTTATGTCCAGTGAACGAAGAAGACGAACGAAAGGAATTCCTACTTCGATCTCACTAATGCTACATATAATAGAATACATGTATAAGTAATCTGTTTCCTGAGTACGTAACTGATTGTTTCATGTCTTAGCTTGTTTTATATGCTCATGTCTTGTTTCACTGATTTTAATGTTATGCTGTGTTTATCATGTGTTTTGTATATTCTGATTAAGTATTACTTGTATTTCTTGTATTATTATACTTGTTGTGTAATAATAAGTAGCTTTCTAAAAATAGTAGGTTTCCTAAAATAGAAAGTTTCCAAAAATAGAAAGTTTCCAAAAATAGATTAACTTCTTAAAATATATCCGTTTCTAAAAATAGAAAGTTTCCAAAAATAGTAAGTTTCCTGAATTTAAAAGTTTTCAGATTTAGAATTAAAATGGATTAAATATCATAAGTCATGTGAAATGGTATAGTTTATTAATCGTAACATGTTAATTAAATAAACTATAGGTTAAATGATTTAATTAAATATAAGCATGATTTAATTAAATTAAAGTGTATAAGAATACTTAGGTTAAAACATGTATTAATATTATATTAATATAACCCAAGTCATGATTATTAATTAATTATATTTCATGTCTTAATAATTAATTAATACTATAGTCATGATTATTAATTAATTATTTCATGTCTTAATAATTAATTAATACTATAGTCTAAATTAAATAATTATACGCCATGTTAAATTAATGTAATTAACTTGTAAAATTTTATATCTTGTAAAATAATGACTTGTACCATTTTAGTCATGAACTGGACCCATGTAATTAATTTAGACATGTCGTGAACCGGATCCAGAACCCCTTGAACCGGTTGCCACTGTTTTTTTTAAAGCTGCCACCGGCTTAAGCTGGTGGTTCCTTGTCTCTCGGCTAGCCGCTTCCAGCAGTGGTGTTCCCACCGGTTGTGTGTCGGTGGTTTCCCCTGCTGCCGGCTGCGTTCCCCCTGCTTGACCTACTACTGCCACCGGCTGTGTACCGGTGGTGGTGGCTGCTGGCTGCCATGACCCAATCCAACCATAAGGACACCCCTGACTTGCGTCAGGGTGCCTTGTCCTGCTGTCGACCGAACCAAACACCACCGAGATCATAGATCTCAGTTGGTGGTGTGATCAACAACACGCCGAGAGCCTTGGGGCTCTCGGTTTATGTGTCGGCCGAATAACCAACCCGAACAAACCCTTAATTTTTACCCCCCCATGATCATGTGACATGTTTTTAATCCATATTTTATTTAATATGTTCATGTGCTAATTAATTATATAAAAGAAAAAACAAAAGGGTTTACGGATTACCAAATGCGTGAAAAGATTAAAGAAGAATAACACGAACACGATCTTGAATTGGTTTGCAAAAAAACAAATCAAACACCTCTTGGTGTTGTGGTTGCCGCCGGCCAAAGAGAGAGCAAAGAGAAAGGTAGGGTTTTTAATTTCTTGAAAATTCTCTGTGAATGAAAAGGTTTAATCCTTTTTGTTCATTACTTAAAAATCAAATGGGCTTGGCCCGTTTCTCTCTTTGGTGCCGCGGCTACAATGACCCACAAGGGAAAACCCAAAGTTTTCCCGTGTTCTAAATTTACATGCTCGTGTTCTCGTGTTTTCGTGTTAGAATTAAAGTTCGTGTTTATATACTTGTACATAACGATATTAATCGTATAATATTAATTAAGTACGTAGTTACGTGTTCGTGATTTCTACGTTCATGATTTCATGTTCGTGATTATAATTATTATTGTTAATAATTATCGTGTACTAACACGTACTTAATACTTGTCGTAATAATAATACGTACATAACTTATGTAATTACTAATCGTGACACGTGTTCATGCTATAAAAGAAAAGTTTTTAATATGTACGTACGTTACTAAGTGTACTGTTCATGGTAAAAGCATGCGGGTTTTACAACTCTCCCCCCCCCTAAAAAGAATAATTCGACCCCGAATTATAGATAAAATAAACTGAAAGACGAACATACCCGAATTCAAAATATGAAATGAGGGTAAGAAGCCCGGATAGACTCCTCTGTTTCTCAAGTGGCTTCCCGCTCGGTATGGTCCCTCCAAAGGATTTTGATGAATGGAATCGTCTTCTTCCTCATGACTCGTTCTTGTTTGTCAAGAAATCGTCCGGGTTCCTCTATGAAAGTAAGATCTTCACGAATCTGTTCCAGTGGATACTGAACCATGTGAAAGGGATGATACTTATACCCTCTGAGTAAGGACACATGGAAAACGTCATGAACGTGAGAAAGCTGTAGAGGTAACGCTAAACGATAAGATACTTCACCGACTCGCTCGATGACATCAAACGGTCCGATGAATCGAGGACTAAGCTTCCCTTTGATTCTGAAACGTCTAACACCACGTACCGGAGATACCTTAAGAAAGACGTGATCTCCTACATTAAAATGTAAGTACCTACGATGCTTGTCAGCATAACTCTTCTGACGTGAACGTGCTTCTTGCAATTTCTGCTTAGCTACAGCGACCTTCTCGTTGGTGAACTCTATCATCTCTGGTCCTTCAAGTGTTCGCTTTTCAACCTGATCCCAGCAGATTGAGGCGCGACACTTTCTGCCATACAACATCTCGAACAGTGCACACTTAATGTTGGCGTGCCATTTGTTGTTGTATGCAAACTCTACTAAACATATGTAGTCATCCCAGTCTCCTGTCCACTATAATGCACATGCTCGGAGCATGTCTTCCAATGTCTGAATCGTCCGTTCTGATTGTCCGTCTGTTTGAGGGTGAAAAGCCGTGCTAAGCTTAAGTTTTGTACCCCCAAGCTTTCTGCAGACTCTTCTACAATCGCGAAGTGAACCGAGGATCTCTGTCCGAGACGATACTGAATGGAGCACCATGAAGTCTCATGATCTCCTTCTTGTAAGTATCGGTGAGTTTGTTGACCGGATCATCCTTGTAGATCGGTAAGAAATGAGCTGACTTAGTAAGTCGATCAACGATAACCCAATTCGCATCATGCCTCCTCTTTGTCTAGGGGAAGACTGGTAACAAAATCCATGGTGATCTTGTCCCACTTCCACTCTAGAATGTCTAACGGTTGTAGTAAACCACTAGACCGTTGATGCTCGATCTTAACCTGCTGGCAGGTAAGACATTTGTTGACGTAAGTAGCAACATCCTGTTTCATACCACTCCACCAAAAGTACTGCTTGATGTCGTGGTACATCTTGGTCGAACTAGGATGAATGGAGAATGGGCAAATATGTGCTTCAGCTAATAATGCTTCCCTAAGAGGAAGATCATCAGGAACACAAAGTCTGATGCCCTACCATAAGATACCATCGTCATCCAACCGAAACTCCGTCTGCTGTTCTAAGTTCTGAATGATCGCCCAAATTTCACCATCATCCTTCTGAGCTTCCTTGAACCTAGAGAGTAACTCAGGTTCCACTCTAAGATTAGCCCAATAACCGTGTTGTCCACGTACCATGATCTCGATGTCTAGTCTCTCTAAGTCTCTTATAATTTCCTCTTTAATTTTAATGTCGTTTATCATACCGGACTTTCTACTAAGTGCATCTGCCACTACATTCGCCTTGCCGGGATGATACTGCAGATTAATGTCATAATCCTTCAACAGTTGTAACCATCTCCTCTATCTCATATTCAATTCACGTTGAGTGAAGATGTACTTCAGGCTCTTGTGGTCTATGAAGAAATCACATGATTCTCCATACAAATACTGCCTCCATATCTTCAATGCAAACATGACTACTACAAGTTCCAAGTTATGCGTAGGGTAATTCTCCTCATAAGGCTTAAGCTGTCATGAAGCATACATAATCACCTTCCCATGTTTCATGAGAACACAACCAAGTCCCTTCCTTGAAGCATCACTGTAGATTTGAAATCCAACAGTACCAGATGGGAGAGTAAGAATTGGTGCATATACTAACTTCTGCTTTAGGTCTTCAAAGCTCTTCTCTCTTTCTTCAGTCCAGACGAATTTCTCCCCTTTTCGCATCAGTTTGGTCAATGGCAGTGCTAAACAGGAAAATTTCTCTATGAACCTATGGTAGTAACCAGCTAAGCCTAAGAAACTGCGAACTTCAGTCGTTGATGTCGGTCTTGGCCACTTGGTAATAGCCTCCACCTTTCCTAGATCCATGGTGATTCATTCTACAATGTGGCGTAGGAACGTCACCTTGTCTAACCAGAACTCACAGTTGGTGAATTTAGCATATATCTGCTTCTGGCGAAGTATCTCTAGTACTATACGAAGATGGTCTTCGTGTTCCTCCTTGGACTTAGAGAAAATAAGAATGTCGTCAATGAAGACAATGACAAACTTGTCCAGGAACTCATGGAAGATACGGTTCATCATATCCATGAAGACAGTTGGACCATTGGTAAGGCCAAATGGCAAGACTACAAATTCGTAGTGCGCATAGCGTGTACGGAAAGCAGTCTTGGCGATGTCCTGCTCTTTAACCCATAACTGATGATAGCCCGACCTCAGATCAATCTTGGAGAAATGTTTGGCCCCTTGGAGTTGGTCAAACAAGTCGTCAATGCGTGGCAATGGATATCTATTCCTGATGGTGATCTTGTTACGCTCGCGACAATCTATGCACAAACGCATGCTGCCGTCCTTCTTCTTTACGAAAAGAACAGGTGTGCCCCATGGAGAAGCACTAGGTCGAATGAAACCGCGTTCTAAAAGTTCCTACATTTGTTCCTTTAACTCCTTCAGCTCTATGGGAGCCATGCGGTAAGGAGCCTTAGATATTGGCTCAGCCCCTAGGACGAGCTCAATATTAAACTCCACTTCACGAGTAGGTGGTATGCCAGGAAGTTCTTCTGGAAACACGTCTGGGAATTCTGACACGATCGGCTGATTCTGGATAGATGGAGATTCCGCCTCCAAATCATGAACAGTAGCAAGATAGCCCTCACAACTATGTGACAGTAGTGCACGTGCTTGTAAGGTCGAAATTATTTGTACAGACCTTCCGGGTATGAACCCATTGTGAATGTACTCTGGTGCATCTACATCACCGAAGATGACCCGATATGTATGGCAGTCTATGGTGGCGTGATGTTTGGATAGCCAGTCCATGCCTAATATCATGTCAAAATCGTACATATCCAGTAGAAGTGCGTCAACAGGACGAATCTTGTCGTCAAACTCTAGGGGAAGGCTCTTGTACCCATGGGTTATGCGTATAGAGTCTCTTAAAGGCGTGGAAATGTTTAATACATTCCTTAAAGGCATATGGGATATCCTAACATTCTTGGCATAACCAGTAGAAATGACCAAGTGAGTAGCACCCGTGTCAAATAGAACACATGCAGCTTGACCATAAATATACAAGATTCCAGTGATGGTACCTGTAGACTTGTTGGCCTAATCGCGAGAAGTCGTGTACACCCGTCCACTAGTAGGAGGTGTCTTGGAATCAACATGTCCAAATGTGCCCTCCATCTCGCCCTTGCGGCAGTCCTTCATGCGATGACCAGTAAGGCCACACTTGAAGAAAGCATCGCTGTCGCGGCGACATGGCCCTGGGTGCCTACGGTTGCAGGTAGTGCAAAAAGGGTGAGTATACCCTCCAGCAGGTGCCTGTGCTGGCTGGGAGCCTGTCTAGAAACATATACATGAGACATGGTTTATATGTACAAAATGACAATGCGGAAAACGTAAGATGTAATACCAGTGATAGCTAGACGGTTAGGCTATGAACCTCTTTGGTTTAGGTCCCTCCCGTTACCATGATTCATGCTAGAAGATTGCTAATGTGTCAGAATTATAAATTACCACATGTAACATAAGAAATGAGTAAGTGTAGGGACCTGCTGCTGTTGGAGTTTCCAACGTTGTTACGGTAATTAACATTACCGCCACGCCTATCCATAGCATAACGTCTTGAGTCTGACTGTTACCATTGGGCTAAGTAAGCTGTTGTAGAGTAGCCGGCTGAGACCGCCCCCAGTCTTCTGCCTGAAAGATGCAATTTAAAGAGAAAGATAAATATTGGATAGTACTAAATGAATTTGAAATGGTCACCACTGAATGACGAATAATACCTTTTCTCGGGTCTCTCTGCTTCTCAGAATTCCTCTCTCTCCTGCTGCATCTCCAGCTTACGTGCTGCATCGGCAACTTGTGCCACCGTATTGCAGGTAGCACACACCAAGTTGTTGGTGACCGATGTACGAAGAGCCCACCGGAAGTGGTATGCTTGCTCTTCGGTAGTAACTGCTGTTGCGCTAAGAAAACTAGCCAAACGAAGAAAGAGCTGCATGAACTCGTTGTTGTTCTCCTCAGCTCTCTGCCTGATTCAGTGGTACTCCCTCTTTATCTTGTCTTGCTCAACCTTGGGGAAGAACTGTCCCATCACTAACTCCTTGAACTGAGCCCAAGTCAAACCAGCCACCCAATTATCACCTCCCTCGGACTTCTTGACTGCCTTCCACCATCCCAGTACATCACCTTCAAACTTATAACAGGCCAACCTCGACTTGAAGACGGGGTCACAGCCCATTGCATCGAATATCTTCTCGATATGTCCGTCTGTTTGAGGGTGAAAAGCCGTGCTAAGCTTAAGTTTTGTACCCCCAAGCTTTCTGCAGACTCTTCTACAATCGCGAAGTGAACCGAGGATCTCTGTCCGAGACGATACTGAATGGAGCACCATGAAGTCTCATGATCTCCTTCTTGTAAGTATCGGTGAGTTTGTTGACCGGATCATCCTTGTAGATCGGTAAGAAATGAGCTGACTTAGTAAGTCGATCAACGATAACCCAATTCGCATCATGCCTCCTCTTTGTCTAGGGGAAGACTGGTAACAAAATCCATGGTGATCTTGTCCCACTTCCACTCTAGAATGTCTAACGGTTGTAGTAAACCACTAGACCGTTGATGCTCGATCTTAACCTGCTGGCAGGTAAGACATTTGTTGACGTAAGTAGCAACATCCTGTTTCATACCACTCCACCAAAAGTACTGCTTGATGTCGTGGTACATCTTGGTCGAACTAGGATGAATGGAGAATGGGCAAATATGTGCTTCAGCTAATAATGCTTCCCTAAGAGGAAGATCATCAGGAACACAAAGTCTGATGCCCTACCATAAGATACCATCGTCATCCAACCGAAACTCCGTCTGCTGTTCTAAGTTCTGAATGATCGCCCAAATTTCACCATCATCCTTCTGAGCTTCCTTGAACCTAGAGAGTAACTCAGGTTCCACTCTAAGATTAGCCCAATAACCGTGTTGTCCACGTACCATGATCTCGATGTCTAGTCTCTCTAAGTCTCTTATAATTTCCTCTTTAATTTTAATGTCGTTTATCATACCGGACTTTCTACTAAGTGCATCTGCCACTACATTCGCCTTGCCGGGATGATACTGCAGATTAATGTCATAATCCTTCAACAGTTGTAACCATCTCCTCTATCTCATATTCAATTCACGTTGAGTGAAGATGTACTTCAGGCTCTTGTGGTCTATGAAGAAATCACATGATTCTCCATACAAATACTGCCTCCATATCTTCAATGCAAACATGACTACTACAAGTTCCAAGTTATGCGTAGGGTAATTCTCCTCATAAGGCTTAAGCTGTCATGAAGCATACATAATCACCTTCCCATGTTTCATGAGAACACAACCAAGTCCCTTCCTTGAAGCATCACTGTAGATTTGAAATCCAACAGTACCAGATGGGAGAGTAAGAATTGGTGCATATACTAACTTCTGCTTTAGGTCTTCAAAGCTCTTCTCTCTTTCTTCAGTCCAGACGAATTTCTCCCCTTTTCGCATCAGTTTGGTCAATGGCAGTGCTAAACAGGAAAATTTCTCTATGAACCTATGGTAGTAACCAGCTAAGCCTAAGAAACTGCGAACTTCAGTCGTTGATGTCGGTCTTGGCCACTTGGTAATAGCCTCCACCTTTCCTAGATCCATGGTGATTCATTCTACAATGTGGCGTAGGAACGTCACCTTGTCTAACCAGAACTCACAGTTGGTGAATTTAGCATATATCTGCTTCTGGCGAAGTATCTCTAGTACTATACGAAGATGGTCTTCGTGTTCCTCCTTGGACTTAGAGAAAATAAGAATGTCGTCAATGAAGACAATGACAAACTTGTCCAGGAACTCATGGAAGATACGGTTCATCATATCCATGAAGACAGTTGGACCATTGGTAAGGCCAAATGGCAAGACTACAAATTCGTAGTGCGCATAGCGTGTACGGAAAGCAGTCTTGGCGATGTCCTGCTCTTTAACCCATAACTGATGATAGCCCGACCTCAGATCAATCTTGGAGAAATGTTTGGCCCCTTGGAGTTGGTCAAACAAGTCGTCAATGCGTGGCAATGGATATCTATTCCTGATGGTGATCTTGTTACGCTCGCGACAATCTATGCACAAACGCATGCTGCCGTCCTTCTTCTTTACGAAAAGAACAGGTGTGCCCCATGGAGAAGCACTAGGTCGAATGAAACCGCGTTCTAAAAGTTCCTACATTTGTTCCTTTAACTCCTTCAGCTCTATGGGAGCCATGCGGTAAGGAGCCTTAGATATTGGCTCAGCCCCTAGGACGAGCTCAATATTAAACTCCACTTCACGAGTAGGTGGTATGCCAGGAAGTTCTTCTGGAAACACGTCTGGGAATTCTGACACGATCGGCTGATTCTGGATAGATGGAGATTCCGCCTCCAAATCATGAACAGTAGCAAGATAGCCCTCACAACTATGTGACAGTAGTGCACGTGCTTGTAAGGTCGAAATTATTTGTACAGACCTTCCGGGTATGAACCCATTGTGAATGTACTCTGGTGCATCTACATCACCGAAGATGACCCGATATGTATGGCAGTCTATGGTGGCGTGATGTTTGGATAGCCAGTCCATGCCTAATATCATGTCAAAATCGTACATATCCAGTAGAAGTGCGTCAACAGGACGAATCTTGTCGTCAAACTCTAGGGGAAGGCTCTTGTACCCATGGGTTATGCGTATAGAGTCTCTTAAAGGCGTGGAAATGTTTAATACATTCCTTAAAGGCATATGGGATATCCTAACATTCTTGGCATAACCAGTAGAAATGACCAAGTGAGTAGCACCCGTGTCAAATAGAACACATGCAGCTTGACCATAAATATACAAGATTCCAGTGATGGTACCTGTAGACTTGTTGGCCTAATCGCGAGAAGTCGTGTACACCCGTCCACTAGTAGGAGGTGTCTTGGAATCAACATGTCCAAATGTGCCCTCCATCTCGCCCTTGCGGCAGTCCTTCATGCGATGACCAGTAAGGCCACACTTGAAGAAAGCATCGCTGTCGCGGCGACATGGCCCTGGGTGCCTACGGTTGCAGGTAGTGCAAAAAGGGTGAGTATACCCTCCAGCAGGTGCCTGTGCTGGCTGGGAGCCTGTCTAGAAACATATACATGAGACATGGTTTATATGTACAAAATGACAATGCGGAAAACGTAAGATGTAATACCAGTGATAGCTAGACGGTTAGGCTATGAACCTCTTTGGTTTAGGTCCCTCCCGTTACCATGATTCATGCTAGAAGATTGCTAATGTGTCAGAATTATAAATTACCACATGTAACATAAGAAATGAGTAAGTGTAGGGACCTGCTGCTGTTGGAGTTTCCAACGTTGTTACGGTAATTAACATTACCGCCACGCCTATCCATAGCATAACGTCTTGAGTCTGACTGTTACCATTGGGCTAAGTAAGCTGTTGTAGAGTAGCCGGCTGAGACCGCCCCCAGTCTTCTGCCTGAAAGATGCAATTTAAAGAGAAAGATAAATATTGGATAGTACTAAATGAATTTGAAATGGTCACCACTGAATGACGAATAATACCTTTTCTCGGGTCTCTCTGCTTCTCAGAATTCCTCTCTCTCCTGCTGCATCTCCAGCTTACGTGCTGCATCGGCAACTTGTGCCACCGTATTGCAGGTAGCACACACCAAGTTGTTGGTGACCGATGTACGAAGAGCCCACCGGAAGTGGTATGCTTGCTCTTCGGTAGTAACTGCTGTTGCGCTAAGAAAACTAGCCAAACGAAGAAAGAGCTGCATGAACTCGTTGTTGTTCTCCTCAGCTCTCTGCCTGATTCAGTGGTACTCCCTCTTTATCTTGTCTTGCTCAACCTTGGGGAAGAACTGTCCCATCACTAACTCCTTGAACTGAGCCCAAGTCAAACCAGCCACCCAATTATCACCTCCCTCGGACTTCTTGACTGCCTTCCACCATCCCAGTACATCACCTTCAAACTTATAACAGGCCAACCTCGACTTGAAGACGGGGTCACAGCCCATTGCATCGAATATCTTCTCGATATGAGCCAACCAGCTTTGAGCTTCACTGGGGCTGTCAGTTCTCTAGAAGGATCGAGGACGTTGCTTGTTGAATCTCTCCAGCCATGTGACCAATGTTGCTGGAGCTGGAGGAGGAGGAACCGGGTGCTGTTTCTGATTGTTGGCAGCCTTCACATCAGCCCTGATTTCGTTCCTCAGCTGACGAAGCAAAGCTTGCATCGTAGCTTGGACTGCTGCATTGAGTTGTTCCTGCTCGCGTGTGAGAACCATCTGACAGTATAACACAAAATACATGATTAAACTGATCAAACATAAAATATATACATGAAAAAAAATATTATGTCAATAAATCATGAGAGAAATTTTATGCAGGAAAAAACAGTGCATGAATGCATGATGCAGTTTATGAAAACTTTTATATGCGCGAGAGTGAACGCCTATGGTCAGTTCACCCAAAACAAAAGACATGGCGAGGGGATGTCAATGGGTTGGTCCCAAAGTTAAAAGTTTCGATAAAAGCACATGCGAGTAAATAGGGCCAGTCCTGTACCAAGCATTACTTAGTCATAAACATGTGATAATGATATATATCATGAATGCATGAAAACAATGAATGCATGAAAACCGACTGTCATTTTTAGGAAGACCATAGTTACTACCCACTAATCACAGGTCATGTTTTGAGAACATACAGGTCGAAGCCTTAGGCTCTGATACCATAGTTGTTACACCCCATTTTGGTAAATGGAATGTCATGCGTGATTATGGCGTGTCATTAAAGCATACAAGGTAAATGTCTTAAACATTACATGACCATAAAAGGAAATACCGGAAACAAACATCGGTACCCCAAAGTATAAGCTCATCACACATAAACATAAGTACTATATAGGAAAAGGACTAAACAATGTCCATTGAAATAAGTAGCAAAATGTATGATGAAATGCATAAAGTAGAGAAGGCTAGATAGCTTCCAATCCATATGCACGTACGCTTAAAGTCTACAAGCTCCCTTGAGTACCTGTCGTTTGGGAACATGAAAGGAAAACGGCTGAGCATAACGCTCAGTGCACGAATATAAAAGTATAGCATGGAATAACATAAGCAGAAAAGATGAATAGCAGCGGAATAATATAAGTTCTAAGATATATGGATTCATGTTCATAAAACTAGTTTTATAGTTTGAAAGACTTATGTTTCTATGAAAATCTGTTTAATTAGCCAAATAGCCCATATAGGTCATGAGGTTCCACCGTGCATGAATACTTGGAGGGGAGACCTCGTCATGCAATTAGAGGTTGCCTCTAATTAAATAGCTCCTAGTGAAGGATGCAAGGCACACATCGCATTCACTCTGCTAATACTGATAAACATGTAACTAGGATGCAATCATACGCCCTACATGACAATATAATATAATATAATGGCCAAAGCTGAAAAGGGACGCCACGAGCAATCACTTCGCCATGGGGAAGTCATAATACTGGTGCCTCCAGTGTTATGGTTATGGTACCTCCATAACTAGGTGACACTGGTCATGCATGTATATGGCTTAGGCTCGTAACTAACATAAGTATCAAACATATAAAACAAATACTGGGAAAACAGTTGGCTGGAAATGGGGAAATCCTAATAAGGAAAGAATGTCAATACTGAAAGGATAGGAAATTCGTACCTTATGTCCAGTGAACGAAGAAGACGAACAAAATGAAGTCCTACTTTGATCTCACTAATGCTACTATAATAGATTACATGTATAAGTAATTTGTTTCCTGAGTACGTAACTGATTTATCATGTCTTAGCTTGTTTTATATGTTCAATTCTTGTTTCACTGATTTTAACGTTATGTTGTGTTTATCATGTGTTCTGTATATTATGATTAAGTATTACTTGTATTTCTTGAATTACTATACTTGTTGTGTAATAATAAGTAACTTTCTAAAAATAGCAGGTTTCCTAAAATTGAAAGTTTTCAAAAATATATTAACTTCTTAAAAAATAGATCAGTTTCTAAAAATAGAAAGTTTCCAAAAATAGTAAGTTTCCTGAATGAGAAAGTTTTCATATTTAGAATTAAGTTGGATTAAATATCAAAGTCATGTGACATGGTATAGTTTATTAATCATAACATGTTAATTAAATAAACTATAGGTTAAATGATTAAATTAAATATAAGCATGATTTAAATAAATTAAAGTGTATAAAAATACTTAGGTTAAAACATGTATTAATATCATATTAATATAACCTAAGTCATGATTATTAATTAATTATATTTCATGTCTTAATAATTACTTAATACTATATTCTAAATTAAATAATTAAATACTTAGGTTAAAACATGAATTATTTTCTAAATCATAATTAACCTAAGTTCATGATTTAATGAAATTAATTATATGTCATGTTAAATTAATTTAATTAACTTGTACCATTTTAGTCATGAACCGGACCCATGTAATTAATTTAGACATGTCGTGAACCGGACCCGGAACCCCTTGAACCAGTCCGAACCAAACACCCCTTAAAGGTAGCAAACCGGCTTGGCCAGTTGCCACTGTTTTTGTTAAGGCTGCCACCGGCTTAAGCCGGTGGTTCCTTGTAACACCCCATTTTGATAAATGGAATGTCATGCGTGATTATGGCTTGTCATCAAAGCATACAAGGATAAATGTCTTAAATATCACATGACCATAAAGGAAATACCGGAAACAAACTGCGGTACCCCAAAGTAAAAGCTCATCACACACAAACATAAGTACTGTAAATGAAAAGGACTAAACAATGTCCATGGAAATTAGTAGCAAAATGTATGAATAAATGCATAAAGTGATGAAGGCTAGAAAGCTTCCAATTCATATGCACGTGCGCTTAGAGTCTACGAGCGTCCCCGAGTACCTACCGTTTTGGGAACATGAAAGGAAAACGGTTGAGCATAACGCTCAGTGCACGGATATACAAGCATAGAATGAATAACATAAACATATACAACATATAGCAGCGGAATTGATTAAGTCCTGGAAAACCAAGTATAACTTAGTAAAATTGGTTTCATAGTTTGAAAAGCCTTATGTTTATCTTATAAAAATTTTTTAACATGTTTACCATTGTAGTAACCCGAACGTTAAAATCAATATTTAGACCGAGCTTTAATCTTATTTCTAATATTCGAACCATTATTTATTACCTGACTTTTATTTGTCATGTTCATTCTACGAATAATATTTAAATCGCGGCTAACCGGCAAGGTTAAGGCTTTAACGTATTGAGTAAGTATCAATTATTATTTATCGGCAAATTTTATGTCCGTCATCGACCTTAAACATTTTCATTATGACATAGAAACATTATATATTGTCTTCATTTAATTTATCATTTTATGAGCATTATTAGTAATTTACATTAAACAATTTGGAGTCATTCGTTTATATGACGTGTTAAACTTTATTAAACCATAAGCCCTCATTTATATATCGAAATATAAATGTTCTTCGAATGTCAATGTTTTTATTTTATATCGAGCAGTTATTTTTCGTATTTAACACATATTTTTTTATAATTGCGTAACTTTAAAAATATCGGGCTTCGATAATACCCGCCTTATCTTAGTGTTAAAATTTACTTTATAATAAAGAAATAATTCAAAGATGATGTATATACGTGTCTCTTTGGAAGATACGTGTTGTCTAAGTTGAAATGTCATGATTCGTTCTTTGTATATATATTACATTATCCTTTTCTTCAAATCATACGAGTAGCACATATCATCGAGTTTCTTACAGATTATTGTGGCTTAATATTACTTCTTCCATTTCATAATAACAAAGGGAGTCTTGATCAATTCCTAGTGCACACAGACGCTATCAAATTTTAGTTCGCATCATCTCGATCCGTTTTGACACTTTTCATTTCATCTCAAGTTTCTGTAAGGTTCCCTTTCATTTTATACACTCTTCTGTATCTCTATAGCACATAAATAATCTGGTGTTAATCATTGATAAACCAAAACTCACGCTAACTTATTTTTGTTACGAACCAAAAATGAGAAACCGTGGCCTAACCAACCAACTTTAAGCCCCGTAATCTTTTTATTCTTCTTAACAACTTGATATGATTTTCTAGTATGTTAAACACCACCTAAGAGTCTCTATAATCCCAAGGTTTTAGCAATTATTTGCCATGATAGCTTATCTAAACTAGCGACCCAAAATCTGCTCATAAAGCTAAACTAAAACCGTAGCCTTAAGGGCCATCTTTGAAGCAGAAAATCTAATGATTCTAGGAACAACATGGTCTGATCGTTTTGGAATTATAATCACCACCAAAGAAACTCTAATGACCTGTAAAATCAGACCTTAATTTTTAGTATAACCTATATAACATCCACCCCCGACACTGTCCCTAGAAACTTCTGACTTTTCTCGTCGTAATCTGATGTTAAGAACTCTTTTGAGCATTAAAAGGGAATTGGCTCCAATGACTTTTTCTAATAAGCTTATGAATTATATTTAAAGACCCTAGAACTAGACCTAATCAATGTATAACA
This sequence comes from Glebionis coronaria, assembly GCA_025667525.1. Lineage (NCBI taxonomy): Eukaryota > Viridiplantae > Streptophyta > Magnoliopsida > Asterales > Asteraceae > Glebionis > Glebionis coronaria. The sequence goes on from CM046880.1 coordinate 1,370,126, forward strand.
AAATGTTATGCAAGTCCGATATGTGAAATCTCTCATAAAATCACAAATCAAGTGACTCAGGTCACTTTTGCATCCCTATATCTTTCGATTCCTCAAAACAACCTATGCGGAGTTTTTGATATATTAAACACCGTCTAAGATAATCTAGAAATCTATAATATCAGCCCCTAAATCGTGGTCTAGCTCATCTAAAAGTCACTTTCAAAACTGTCCCAGAAATGACTATACATGTCCATTCACGACTATGGTTGTGGACACCCTTTCTCACCATCACAAGTTGAAATTCTTAAACACGACCACCAACTTTTTTTGGACCTGGTATATCACCATACAAGAGGCTATACACACCCCAAATTTCAGGTCCTAACTTGTTTCCTACCTCTAGATATAGTCGTGTAAAGTTTTGTCCTCAAAACACATGAAATCTTGAAAAATATTTCTAAGTCTTTTATTATAAACCTATAGGGGCTGTTTTTGCCTATTATAAAACTTGTAAAACTGATATTAGAATTGTATATTACTTAAAAATATGCTTAGGGACTAAACTTGCCATTTTGAAAACTAGAGGGACTAATTTTGCTATTTTTTAAACTAAAAGGACTAAAGTGTAAATATTGTCAAATATAAAAATATAAATTGTAAAAGTATAATTTAAATCGTAATAACTGGTTTTGTTAAATATTTAAACCCGACTCAGTTAACGTTCATTATTAATGAAAACGTTATAAAACTTATTTCAATTTTGTGTGTCCTCGTGTATAATTCTAAGACGCGCCGTTTTATTTTAGGTCGTCGTCAGAAGCTCGCGGCTTCATGTCTTATCTAATATCTTTGTTATGCTTTCGTGACTACTATGTTGATTGTTATCATACTTTGGTATCGCTTTCGCTAAGGTGAGTTCATAGCCTCGCTTTTACTATTTTATATATGTTTATAAACCCGCGAGGGGGAATACATGCTCTTGGTAAATAAGCTTACGTGTTGTATCCTTTTGAAAGGATACATGATTGTGAATAAACATTCGTTGTTGGAATATATGCTTTGAACGAATACAAGCTGTTGTTAATAAATGTAAATAAGTTTGATTGAATGCTTTTGGAAAATGAACACAAGCGTTAATTGTATAGGTAATGAGCCACTATTAGTAAGGCTAAGTTGCTTATTGCCAGTGAAAAGTCCCTATAAATCATGAACCGTTAACTACCTATGCTGGGTAGGCGCTCGTACAGATGAATGGATCCATTGGGAATGATGACCCCCACCCAGGCAGGACGCACCTGTGAGTTAGAGGCTCAGCTGGGTGTGTTATACGTGAAGTATAGGGTATTTGGCAAGATACCTGACTAGGGAAAACTTATTGATTAAGGCATCGGTGTCATGAGCTTAGCGTAATAGTGTGGAATATAGGTATTGTATGTGTTACAATATCGCCAATGGATGAGATTCTTGTGTTCAAAAGCTTTATGGTTTATTTAAAAACCCATTATTGTTTATTAAAAACCTATGAATTCACTGAACCGTTGTGTTGACATGTTAACATGTATTCTCAGGTGTATAGGTTTAAGAGAAACTAGAGCATGGAGCCGCGCGGGATAATGTAAAGGCAAAACAAACAATTTCCATTCGATACATTTGAAAAACTTTTATATTTATTACGGTTTGTATAAACTGTTGGGACCTCTTTTATTGAACTCTGATTTTGTCGAATGGTTTATTTTATAAAACGTCTCTTTTGAGGTCGTTTTCTATGACTATGTGTGATGTGCTATGAAGTAACACCCAATGTTGATATTCCGCTGCCTTGTGAAATTGGGGGTGTTATAGATTGGTATCAGAGCACTAGTTATAGCGAACTAGGTCATTTTTAAAACCTAGACTATAACTGCTCTTTCGTAAAATTGTTTGATTGCCTTACAAAGTATCCGCGCGCTCATGGCTCCTAGAAACCAATGCTTGGTTGTGATAATGTGATCCTATGTGTATGTAGAAATGGTTGTATGTATACGAATGTATATACTGTGGTATTTAAGGGTATTGCGCATGAAGCAATGATACTTGCGTGATTATCGTACATTTATGATATAGTTTTATAGAGATTTTGGCCTCACCGCGAATCACCGATCTTGATAATTATGTATTATCTGAGTACGAGTGTGAAACTCGTTTGATACTATGAGTATGTATATATTTTTTTGAGATATATCGCATATCGACTTGTTTAAGTTCTATTGCTATCATCGTATCGTGTGCGCATTTTAGGACATCTCCTTTCGAAACGTAATTGATTGATGTGATATTCGTGTTCCGAGTACTTCTTATCATTTTGAAGTATCATTTATCGAGGAGACATCTTCTATGTAATGCGACTTGTGATTTGATTTTATATGACTACGTTTTATTGACGAAAAGGAGGATGACAATGTTGGACTTAAGATATATATATCCTAATCAAATATATATATAGTTGGGTACAACAAAGATATGCTCGTAGTAGTCATTCGGTTGAGTGACTTAAAAACCTTGTATCTAAATGGAACGGGGCATTTAGATATAGAGATTTTAACTCGCCCAACTATGAGTCGTTTAAGGTTGTCTTATTGAAATGGATTGGGACATTTGAATAATAAAGTTTTAAACCATTGGACCTTAGATTGTTTATGGTTTCTTTATTCAGATGGAATGGGACGTTTGAATACAGAAATCATGGAGTAAGTTTGACACCCTATAATTTTCTTGGCATTTAATTTGGTTATGATATCGTGTTTTGTGAGGGTATTACTGAGTATGATGATTTATAATCGTCTTTTTGAAATAAATCGGGACGCCTTTTTATTTGAACAAGAAAGTTATAAGTTCCCGAACCATACATTTATAAATTCTTGTTTACATGGATTGGGACGCCTTTTAATGTAAACAAGAAATTATAAATAAGTGGGCTCAAGTGTACTTGACTTGGTTTGTGACTATTTTGTATGCGTACGTATTTCCTTGGACGTGTGTTTCATTATTACGAATTGTTAATTGTTGTCATCATTATGATTATTGTTGATTATCATCTATGTACGAGTAATCCGTTATACTTCTCTCGAGTTATGATTTATTTATATGGACCATTTCTAATGTGTCCCGTATCGTAAGCTTGATAAGCTGATTGTTAAGAAGCTCTATTCAATCCGAGAATAGACGACTTGTTTAATCGACACTAGTATTTAAGTGTGTACTTGTGGATCGACCGACGATTAAGTTATCACTGATAGCTTATCTTGGATGAAAAGATTTTGAATTTTTTCTTGTTATTACAGATGGTTCATCGAATAATTTTTCGGACGTAACGAGAATTATCTTTCGGGTATGGATCCGTTTGTGAGAACCCTGTAATATATGTTGGGTATGGATCCGTTTGTGAGCACCCTACACTGTCATCTGGGTATGGATCCGTGTGTGAGCACCCTCTGATGACGAAAATATTGTTCTATATGCATCTATGCAATCAGGATCGTGAACATCCTATAACTTGCAAACATTCCTTTGACCGGACTTATCTAAAAATCCTGTCAAATATTCTTATTTATCATGGTTTGGCTATTTAGCAAGCATGATTTAACTTGATAGAACTTATTTGATTTGGCATGGCTTGGCTATTTTGCAAGCATGTCATACTGTGATTATATGTGCCAAATGATGGCTTTTGTATTTGATTTGTATCATAGTTCCTCTGATCGAGTAATGTATACTCCGAACGATTTCCGTGTCGATGAATTCGCTTTTGACCAAATAAGTATCCATGTTCGAGATCAATGCTATTAGGTGATTTTGTATGACTAGTACTAATTACATTGTCTTGTTTATTTTGTAACTTTTCGATGGAGGTCTGTGCGATTCATGCGATTCTCTGACGAAACTTTTTTCTATGAGACCCATGGACGATATGTGTTTTAATTTGATCAACGTGATCACCGATTGTTTTAAATTGATTGTCGCATTGGAAAATTTCTCAAATGCGCGCAATTCTTTTAACTCTTCACTTTTCATGTGGAATTTTTCTAACTTATATCGGTCGTCGCAAGTTTGATAAGCTAGTAGTAATGTACCTTGAGGCACTTCCAAAAATTGACGGCTTGTTAATTTTTCGCTTTAAATGGCTTCTCCTTCGAGGTATGTATTATTCTTTACTTATAAGGGTTAAAGGTACATTTAAAACATTCATTCAAGGTTGTTATGTATACTCGTTGCATTGAATTTTGTTCATTTGACATTCGTTAGAAACCTCAGCAATGACTTGTCTATCTCTCACATCTTCGCCCTTTAACCGAAGACTATTCATACGAATTAAGCGCTGGGACATCGCTTCCTAAAGGGGTAGATGATGTAGTAACCCGAACGTTAAAATCAATATTTAGACCGAGCTTTAATCTTATTTCTAATATCCGAACCATTATTTATTACCTGACTTTTATTTGTCATGTTCATTCTACGAATAATATTTAAATCGCGGCTAACCGGCAAGGTTAAGGCTTTAACGTATCGAGTAAGTATCAATTATTATTTATCGGCAAATTTTATGTCCGTCATCGACCTTAAACATTTTCATTATGACATAAAAACATTATATATTGTCTTCATTTAATTTATCATTTTATGAGCATTATTAGTAATTTACATTAAACAATTTGGAGTCATTCGTTTATACGACGTGTTAAACTTTATTAAACCATAAGCCCTCATTTATATATCGAAATATAAATGTTCTTCGAATGTCAATGTTTTTATTTTATATCGAGCAGTTATTTTTCGTATTTAACACATGTTTTTTTATAATTGCGTAACTTTAAAAATATCGGGCTTCGATAATACCCGCCTTATCTTAGTGTTAAAATTTACTTTATAATAAAGAAATAATTCAAAGATGATGTATATACGTGTCTCTTTGGAAGATACGTGTTGTCTAAGTTGAAATGTCATGATTCGTTCTTTGTATATATATTACATTATCCTTTTCTTCAAATCATACGAGTAGCACATATCATCAAGTTTCTTACAGAATATTGTGGCTTAATATTACTTCTTCCATTTCATAATAACAAAGGGAGTCTTGATCAATTCCTAGTGCACACAGACGCTATCAAATTTTAGTTCGCATCATCTCGATCCGTTTTGACACTTTTCATTTCATCTCAAGTTTCTGTAAGGTTCCCTTTCATTTTATACACTCTTCTGTATCTCTATAGCACATAAATAATCTGGTGTTAATCATTGATAAACCAAAACTCACGCTAACTTATTTTTGTTACGAACCAAAAATGAGAAACCGTGGCCTAACCAACCAACTTTAAGCCCCGTAATCTTTTTATTCTTCTTAACAACTTGATATGATTTTCTAGTATGTTAAACACCACCTAAGAGTCTATAATCCCAAGGTTTTAGCAATTATTTGGCATGATAGCTTATCTAAACTAGCGACCCAAAATCTGCTCATAAAGCTAAACTAAAACCGTGGCCTTAAGGGCCATCTTTGAAGCAGAAAATCTAATGATTCTAGGAACAACATGGTCTGATCGTTTTGGAATTATAATCACCACCAAAGAAACTCTAATGACCTGTAAAATCAGACCTTAATTTTTAGTATAACCTATATAAAATCCACCCCCAACACTGTCCCTAGAAACTTCTGACTTTTCTCGTCGTAATCTGATGTTAAGAACTCTTTTGAGCATTAAAAGGGAATTGGCTCCAATGACTTTTTCTAATAAGCTTATGAATTATATTTAAAGACCCTAGAACTAGACCTAATCAATGTATAACAAAATGTTATGCAAGTCCGATATGTGAAATCTCTCATAAAATCACAAATCAAGTGACTCAGGTCACTTTTGCATCCCTATATCTTTCGATTCCTCAAAACAACCTATGCGGAGTTTTTGATATATTAAACACCGTCTAAGATAATCTAGAAATCTATAATATCAGCCCCTAAGTCGTGGTCTAGCTCATCTAAAAGTCACTTTCAAAACTGTCCCAGAAATGACTATACATGTCCATTCACGACTATGGTTGTGGACACCCTTTCTCACCATCACAAGTTGAAATTCTTAAACACGACCACCAACTTTTTTTGGACCTGGTATATCACCATACAAGAGGCTATACACACCCCAAATTTCAGGTCCTAACTTGTTTCCTACCTCTAGATATAGTCGTGTAAAGTTTTGTCCTCAAAACACATGAAATCTTGAAAAATATTTCTAAGTCTTTTATTATAAACCTATAGGGGCTGTTTTTGCCTATTATCAAACTTGTAAAACTGATATTAGAATTGTATATTACTTAAAAATATGCTTAGGGACTAAACTTGCCATTTTGAAAACTAGAGGGACTAATTTTGCTATTTTTTAAACTAAAAGGACTAAAGTGTAAATATTGTCAAATATAAAAATATAAATTGTAAAAGTATAATTTAAATCGTAATAACTGGTTTTGTTAAATATTTAAACCCGACTCAGTTAACGTTCATTATTAATGAAAACGTTATAAAACTTATTTCAATTTTGTGTGTCGTCGTGTATAATTCTAAGACGCGCCGTTTTATTTTAGGTCGTCGTCAGAAGCTCGCGGCTTCATGTCTTATCTAATATCTTTGTTATGCTTTCGTGACTACTATGTCGATTGTTATCATACTTTGGTATCGCTTTCGCTAAGGTGAGTTCATAGCCTCGCTTTTACTATTTTATATATGTTTATAAACCCGCGAGGGGAAATACATGCTCTTGGTAAATAAGCTTACGTGTTGTATCCTTTTGAAAGGATACATGATTGTGAATAAACATTCGTTGTTGGAATATATGCTTTGAACGAATACAAGCTGTTGTTAATAAATGTAAATAAGTTTGATTGAATGCTTTTGGAAAATGAACACAAGCGTTGATTGTATAGGTAATGAGCCACTATTAGTAAGGCTAAGTTGCTTATTGCCAGTGAAAAGTCCCTATAAATCGTGAGCCGTTAACTACCTATGATGGGTAGGCGCTCGTACAGACGAATGGATCCATTGAGAATGATGACCCCCACCCAGGCAGGACGCACCTGTGAGTTGGAGGCTCAGCTGGGTGTGTTGTACGTGAAGTATGGGGTATTTGGCAAGATACCTGACTAGGGCAAACTTACTGATTAAGGCATCGGTGTCATGAGCTTAGCGTAATAGTGTGGAATATAGGTATTGTATGTGTTACAATATCGCCAATGGATGAGATTCTTGTGTTCAAAAGCTTTATGGTTTATTTAAAAACCCATTATTGTTTATTAAAAACCTATAAATTCACTCAACCGTTGTGTTGACATGTTAACATGTATTCTCAGGTGTATAGGTTTAAGAGCAACTAGAGCATGGAGCCGCGCGGGATAATGTAAAGGCAAAACAAACAATTTCCATTCGATACATTTGAAAAACTTTTATATTTATTACGGTTTGTATAAACTGTTGGGACCTCTTTTATTGAACTCTGATTTTGTCGAATGGTTTATTTTATAAAACGTCTCTTTTGAGGTCGTTTTCTATGACTATGTGTGATGTGCTATGAAGTAACACCCAATGTTGATATTCCGCTGCCTTGTGAAATTGGGGGTGTTACAGATTGGTATCAGAGCACTAGTTATAGCGAACTAGGTCATTTTTAAAACCTAGACTATAACTGCTCTTTCGTAAAATTGTTTGATTGCCTTACAAAGTATCCGCGCGCTCATGGCTCCTAGAAACCAATGCTTGGTTGTGATAATGTGATCCTATGTGTATGTAGAAATGGTTGTATGTATACGAATGTATATACTGTGGTATTTAAGGGTATTGCGCATGAAGCAATGATCCTTGCGTGATTATCATACATTTATGATACAGTTTTATAGAGAGTTTGGCCTCACCGCAAATCACCGATCTTGATAATTATGTATTATCTGAGTACGAGTGTGAAACTCGTTTGATACTATGAGTATGTATATATTTTTTTGAGATATATCGCATATCGACTTGTTTAAGTTCTATTGCTATCATCGTATCGTGTGCGCATTTTAGGACATCTCCTTTCGAAACGTAATTGATTGATGTGATATTCGTGTTCCGAGTACTTCTTATCATTTTGAAGTATCATTTATCGAGGAGACATCTTCTATGTAATGCGACTTGTGATTTGATTTTATATGACTACGTTTTATTGACGAAAAGGAGGATGAAAATGTTGGACTTAAGATATATATATCCTAATCAAATATATATAGTTGGGTACAACAAAGATATGCTCGTAGTAGTCATTCGGTTGAGTGACTTAAAAACCTTGTATCTAAATGGAACGGGGCATTTAGATATAGAGATTTTAACTCGCCCAACTATGAGTCGTTTAAGGTTGTCTTATTGAAATGGATTGGTACATTTGAATAATAAAGTTTTAAACCATTGGACCTTAGATTGTTTATGGTTTCTTTATTCAGATGGAATGGGACGTTTGAATACAGAAATCATGGAGTAAGTTTGACACCCTATAATTTTTTTGGCATTTAATTTGGTTATGATATCGTGTTTTGTGAGGGTATTACTGAGTAGGATGATTTATAATCGTCTTTTTGAAATAAATCGGGACGCCTTTTTATTTGAACAAGAAAGTTATAAGTTCCCGAACCATACATTTATAAATTCTTGTTTACATGGATTGGGACGCCTTTTAATGTAAACAAGAAATTATAAATAAGTGGGCTCAAGTGTACTTGACTTGGTTTGTGACTATTTTGTATGCGTACGTATTTCCTTGGACATGTGTTTCATTATTACGAATTGTTAATTGTCGTCATCATTATGATTATTGTTGATTATCATCTATGTACGAGTAATCCGTTATACTTCTCTCGAGTTATGATTTATTTATATGGACCATTTCTAATGTGTCCCGTATCGTAAGCTTGATAAGCTGATTGTTAAGAAGCTCTATTCAATCCGAGAACAGACGACTTGTTTAATCGACACTAGTATTTAAGTGTGTACTTGTGGATCGACCGACGATTAAGTTATCACTGATAGCTTATCTTGGATGAAAAGATTTTGAATTTTTTCTTGTTATTACAGATGGTTCATCGAATAATTTTTCGGACGTAACGAGAATTATCTTTCGGGTATGGATCCGTTTGTGAGAACCCTGTAATATATGTTGGGTATGGATCCGTTTGTGAGCACCCTGCAATGTCATCTGGGTATGGATCCGTGTGTGAGCACCCTCTGATGATGAAAATATTGTTCTATATGCATCTATGCAATCAGGATCGTGAACATCCTTTAACTTGCAAACATTCCTTTGACCGGACTTATCTAAAAATCCTGTCAAATATTCTTATTTATCATGGCTTGGCTATTTAGCAAGCATGATTTAACTTGATAGAACTTATTTGATTTGGCATGGCTTGGCTATTTTGCAAGAATGTCGTACTGTGATTATATGTGCCAAATGATGGATTTTGTATTTGATTTGTATCATAGTTCCTCCGATCGAGTAATGTATACTCCGAACGATTTCCGTGTCGATGAATTCGCTTTTGACCAAATAAGTATCCATGTTCGAGATCAATGCTATTAGGTGATTTTGTATGACTAGTACTAATTACATTGTCTTGTTTATTTTGTAACTTTTCGATGGAGGTCTGTGCGATTCATGCGATTCTCTGACGAAACTTTTTTCTATGAGACCCATGGACGATATGTGTTTTAATTTGATCGACGTGATCACCGATTGTTTTAAATTGATTGTTGCATTGGAAAATTTCTCAAATGCGCCCAATTCTTTTAACTCTTCACTTTTCATGTGGAATTTTTCTAACTTATATCGGTCGTTGCAAGTTTGATAAGCTAGTAGTAATGTACCTTGAGGCACTTCCAAAAATTGACGGCTTGTTAATTTTTCGCTTTAAATGGCTTCTCCTTCGAGGTATGTATTATTCTTTACTTATAAGGGTTAAAGGTGCATTTAAAACATTCATTCAAGGTTGTTATGTATACTCGTTGCATTGAATTTTGTTCATTTGACATTCGTTAGAAACCTCAGCAATGACTTGTCTATCTCTCACATCTTCGCCCTTTAACCGAAGACTATTCATACGAATTAAGCGCTGGGACATCGCTTCCTAAAGGGGTAGATGATGTAGTAACCCGAACGTTAAAATCAATATTTAGACCGAGCTTTAATCTTATTTCTAATATTCGAACCATTATTTATTACCTGACTTTTATTTGTCATGTTCATTCTACGAATAATATTTAAATCGCGGCTAACCGGCAAGGTTAAGGCTTTAACGTATCGAGTAAGTATCAATTATTATTTATCGGCAAATTTTATGTCCGTCATCGACCTTAAACATTTTCATTATGACATAGAAACATTATATATTGTCTTCATTTAATTTATCATTTTATGAGCATTATTAGTAATTTACATTAAACAATTTGGAGTCATTCGTTTATACGACGTGTTAAACTTTATTAAACCATAAGCCCTCATTTATATATCGAAATATAAATGTCCTTCGAATGTCAATGTTTTTATTTTATATCGAGCAGTTATTTTTCGTATTTAACACATATTTTTTTATAATTGCGTAACTTTAAAAATATCAGGCTTCGATAATACCCGCCTTATCTTAGTGTTAAAATTTACTTTATAATAAAGAAATAATTAAAAGATGATGTATATACGTGTCTCTTTGGAAGATACGTGTTGTCTAAGTTGAAATGTCATGATTCGTTCTTTGTATATATATTACATTATCCTTTTCTTCAAATCATACGAGTAGCACATATCATCGAGTTTCTTACAGATTATTGTGGCTTAATATTACTTCTTCCATTTCATAATAACAAAGGGAGTCTTGATCAATTCCTAGTGCACACAGACGCTATCAAATTTTAGTTCGCATCATCTCGATCCGTTTTGACACTTTTCATTTCATCTCAACAAGAGCAGCCATGGATCTTGATGAATGGATTGAAGAAGGATTTAGATTGGGATGAGAGGAGTAGAAGCGGTTTTTGTGTGTGTTTTAATTGTAATGAGTGTATGTTGACCATATAGGAAGAAAATTGTAACTGTTCATTGACCCCTATTAATGGGGGGTTGCCCTTTCAAATTAAGCCATAATGGCATACTAACCACTTGCCCTTTTTAACATAATAACTTACCCCCAATTTATTGGATGAATTCAAACTTGTAAATATCAGAATTGGAAGCGTTGACCAAAAGTCAAAGTGCACAATAGTCGGACCAGGAGCAAAACGTGATTAGTAAAGGACAAAAAGGAATGAACAGTAGCCAGACCAGTACCAGCACCCATAGCCAAACACCACTAGACTGGGAAGGATTTGAGACCACCAGAAGGCATCCAATCATAACTAGAAGCTGACCAAATAGGACCAGAAGCCAGTCATGTAAGGCCATATCCATCAGAAGAGAGCAAAAATCCTTCATCAGAAACACCACACACCACCAGAACCAAGAAAGTATGTTGTTAAATACTACGAATACGTTAGACGAACCTAATATGTACACAAAGCCTCCCCTTAGGCTTTGCCTCCCCTCAATCCTAGACTTCAAGGATTGACCATCCCAATATGAACCACCAAGTGGTTAAACCGAGGACCATCAAAAGCTTTAGTCAGCAGATCAGCAACATTGTCATCCGTATGAACTTTAAGAACCTGTATCAGCTTCTTCTCATTGGCATCGCGTATAAAATGATGCCGAATCTCAATATGTTTCGTCCGCTGATGAAATACAGGATTCTTCACAATACAAATAGTGCTTTGATTGTCAATAAAAATTTTGGTATTCATAAAATTGAACCCATAGTCCAACATCTGATTTTGGATCCATAAAACTTGACCACAACAACTAGCAGCAGCCACATATTCAGCTTCTGTTGAAGAAGTAGCTACTATTGTCTGTTTCTTACATTGCCATGAAATAAGCCGACGACCCAAAAATTGACAACCACCAGTAGTTGACTTCCTATCATTATTAGCACCAGCATAATCACTATCACTGTATGCTTCAAGTACAAATGGGGATTCTCTAGGATACCATAGACCCAATTTAGGTTGAGCCTTGATATACTTGAAAATCTTCTTAACTGCATTTAAGTTCGAAACCGTTGGAGTCACCTGGTGTCTGGAACAAGCACTTACTGCAAACATAATATCCGGACGTGATGCAGTCAAGTACATGAGGGAGCCAATCATAGACCTGTACATATGAACATTTACGGGTGGATCTGGCTCATTCTTAAGTTTGATTTTAGCTACTTCATAAGGAGTTGCTGCTGGTCGAAGAGGATCCATGTCAAACTTTTGAAGAATCTCATGAACATACTTATCTTGACTGATGAAAATCCCATCCGATTGTTGCTTGACCTGAAGGCCAAGGAAAAATGATAGTTCTCCCATGGCACTCATCTGAAATTCGCCTTTCATCAAGTGTTCAAACTCATCACACCACTCCTTCCTAGTAGAACCAAAGATAATGTCGTCCACATAAACCTGAACAAGGATAATATCCTTGGAATTCCGCCGAAGAAATAGTGTTTTGTCAATAGTACCTCTTCTATAGCCATTCTTTAACAAGAAAGTGGAGAGACGCTCATACCAAGCTCTAGGAGCCTGATGTAACCTATAAAGAGCCTTGACCACCTTGTAGACTTTCTTTGGATGAAGTGGATCAACAAACCCCTTAGGTTGAGTAACATACACTTCTTCGTCAATTTTTCCATAGAGAAATGCACTCTTGACATCCATCTGGAACACCGTAAAGCCAACATACGAAGCAAAGGCCAAAAATAGACGAATGGCCTCAATCCTTGCAACAGGCGCAAAGACTTCAGTATAATCAATGCCCTCAATTTGAGTGTGTCCTTGTGCGACAAGCCTAGCTTTATTCCTGACCACAATTCCCCGTGCATCCTTCTTGTTTTTGAGAATCCATTTGGTATTGATAGCTGTCTTCCCATCCGGTAAGTCAACCAGAACCCAAACATTCTGAAACAAGAATTGCTGCATTTCCTCCTGCATAGCCTCCACCCAACTTTGATCCTCAAGAGCATGAGAAACAGACCTAGGTTCCACCTGTGAAAGAAAACAAGCAAACAAACAGTGTTGAAAGTCCGTATGATTATTACGCTTTTGATCCTCAATATAGCCCACAAGAGCATGATGATCAGACGAGGCCTTCTACTGCATTCTGCGTGTCTTGACGGTAGAACCAGGATCTCCAATGATTTGAGTGGTGGGATGGTCTTTATGTGATTGCAAGACTGGATTGGAGGTAACCTCCACTTCTGGTGCCATGTTACCGAGATCACCAACGAAATCAGCATCATATGAAGCATGTTGGAAAATCCCGTCTACTGGTTGTTTATGAATATCATCCAGCTTGGTAGAAGACTTCTTTTCATGATTCCCCAAATCAGAAGGACTGGAGAAACGTGTATTTGAAGCAGACTCACTAGCCGAAGTACCAGTAGGTGAGTGACTAGCACTAGGAGTAGAAGCTGGAGTACTAGGAGCAGCTTTGTCAGTAGGCTCAACCAAGGGAAACTCAAAACTACCTTGAGCCGCCGCTTTAGTAGCTTCTTGTTGTTGCTTCAGAAGAGTATCAAGAGCTGCTTGGGAATCCTGTACTTCCAATGGAGTTGCATCACTAGGAGGAGTAGGAGAAACCGTGGTGGAATAGGATGGAACCACAAAAATGTCATCCTCATCATCTGAATCAGAAAGACTAGAAGGAACACCAGTACTAGAAGTTGCAAACACTTGTGGTCCTGCATCATGGTTAGTTTTGAAACGAAAATATCCTAACGAATCACTAAGATAATCAAGATCAAAATACCATTCTGGACCTGTTCCTTGTATGTTTGTCTTCTCCTCAAAATACCTGAGATTAATAGTTTCAACGATCCGTTTGGCTTGAAGATTGTAGACACGATACGCCCGAGAATGAGCTGAATATCCCACAATATATCCTTCATCAGCCTTGCCATCAAACTTCCCCAAATAGTCACTAGTATTCAGAATGGTGACTGGACACCCAAACGGCTTCAAATGAGCAATATTGGGAACTTTGCCCGTGAGCAGCTCATAAGGTGTTTTCTTGTGTGGATTGGTAATAGACACCCTATTCAAAACATAACTGGCCGTATTAACAGCTTCTGTCCAGAACATGGTCGGAAGCTTGGAATCGGCAAGCATAGTCCTTGCTGCTTCTATTAGTGTCCGGTTCTTTCTTTCTGCCACACCATTCTGTTGAGGAGTCCGAGCAGCACTATAATCTCTTTTGATGCCCTTAGCATTGCAAAGTGCGATGAGGTCTCTATTTTTAAACTCGGTTCCATTGTCGCATCGAATACCTTTAACTTTCTTGGACAACTGATTCTCTATTAAGGTAAGAAAATCTCGAAGAATTGAGTAGGTCTCACTTTTGGTAGCCATGAAAAACACCCACGCAAACCTGCTATAACCATCAGTCACCACCAGACAGAATTGCTTGTGGTCTATGCTTCTGATGGAAGTAGGACCAAATAAGTCCATATGTAGAAGCTGCAATGGTTCAGTAATGAGACTTAAAGCAGTAATGGCCTTGAAGGATGCTTTGTGTTGTTTGCCTTTGCTGCAGGCAACACAACTTATGTCATTTCTAAACGTCTTGGGAGGTAAACCAGAGACCAGATTCAAATTGGCAAGTTTGTGAATGGTCTTGAAGTTCACATGTCCCATCCTTCGGTGCCATTTTGTGGCTTCATCTTCCGAGGCTTTTGCAACCAGACATGCTAGTTGACCAGTAGGGTTGACTTCATTCAACTTGATGCTATAGAGATTGTGTCTTCTAGGGATTCTGAGTAAAACTTGTGAGTCATCCGGAAGCTTAAAATCTTTGGAGAGCACAAGTGCATCAGTATCGGTGAAGAGTACAAACTGCTTCTTATCACAAATCTGAGAGACCGATATCAAGTTGAAGTGTTGAAGTGCTTCCACATAGTAGACCTGCTCAAAATTGAGATTTGGAGTCTTTATCGTTCCCTTGCCAGTGATTCTGCCTTCACCTCCACCAAAATAGACCTTGCCCCCATAAAAGGGTACAAAGTTAGAGAGAAGGCCTTTATTGCCAGTCATGCTCCTGGAGCAGCCACTATCAACAATGCCTAGACTAGGATCCTGGTATGGAGTAACCAACAAGATTAATCACAATGCAAAAGTTAGTGTCTTAAGGGGACCCAAACCTTTTCAGGTTTGAGCCTGCCTTGTGGATCATTAGAAGAATGCCAAGAAGATTGATGAGATCCACCATTGTTCCTTGGTTGCCTATTCATCATAAGGGTATTATTATTTGACCAGGAACAACCTGCTGAGGGCTTAACAGCAGTTCCCAAATTTCCCAAACCAAAATACGTGTGGTCAAAATGATGCGCATAGTTTGGATTATAATTTGGAAAATAATTACTAGTTGTCTGGAATCCATTTTCTCTCCAATAATCAGACATGAAAGGAGAGGATACTCTAGAAGTATGAAACATTGGAGCACTAGGATTAAGTCTTCTAGTAGCATATGGAGCAGCTCCTGGTGATCCAGGAGCAAGTAAAGCATGATTAACAGATGCATGTGTGTCATAATAATCACAATCTTTAATTAAATGAAAGGGACTGCCACAAACAAAACATGTTTTGAAAGACCTTTTATTAGAATGAGACTGTTTCATACTGCCTACTTTATTACACACAGTTCTAGAAAAAACATTCTTCCTAGGACTCAATAAACAAGGACCAGACACACTTGACTTGACAGCGACTTTCTCTTCACACTTCCTAGCACCAGTAGCAGTATGTTCATTCGACTTGGAACTCGTAGGTGTTGACTCTTCACTTGAACCAGTAGATGCAGAGTCACCGGCTTTGTCACTGAAAGTACATGAGACAAAGTCGTTAGTATTAGTAGAACTGGTTGGGGACTAAAGCATCTGTGATCCATCCGAGTCATTATGCCATGAGGTGGGCATGAAAGTTCCAGTAAGAGGAGGAGGAACAGCATGCATTTCTGCTGCTGTTTTAAACCTATTGTAACTAGGTTTGCCCTCATCCTCTTTGTCGGCATCAAAGACGCTTGAGAAAGATAAATCAAATACATCTTCAGAATCAATATATTTTTCAAATCCTAAGCCTCTTTTAGTTCTGCCAGACATGCTACTATCAATTAATTTTGAAAGATCTTTAGGTGCCTTTTGCCATTTGTCAAATCTTAACATTGTAGCATCTAATTTAGCTTGCATCTCCTCTTTTTCTTTGATACTAGCATCTCTTTCAGTTTCTGTATATTTAAGCATATTTGTAGTGTTTTCTAAATCAATGCTTAGTATCCTGATTTTATCCTCATATGCACGTTGTGTATCTTGTAACCACTTCTTTTGTTGTTCCAATGTGTTTAATGAAGCTTTATAGGCTTGTACCTCTAAGTAATACTTATCATTTTGTTCATTTACTTCATTAAATTGGGACAACAGTTCTGTGTATTTATCATGACAACCAAGAGGACAATGTTGTACCTGAGGTGAGATGCCCATTAGAGCAAACTCTTCTGCTTCTTCTGCATCAGAGAGATTCCCAGCAATCATTGCCAACACATCAGTCGTTGATTCCGCTGATTCCAGAGTAGAAGCCTGATGATCATTCCAGTTGACCATGGAGTCAACAGATACCAATGCTTTCTTGTCATCTTTAACCTCCTGAACTTTGAAAGCGGAGTACCTGCTCTTCTCCTGATCATTCTTGCTAGGGCACTCTCTAGCAAAGTGACCCTGTTGCTGGCAGTTATAGCACCGTACCTTGCTTCTATCGAATCTTGCTGGCTCCCGAGGGTTGTAATTAAACTTCCTTCCTGCTTTCTTCTCAAACTTGTGAACCCTCAGAGTAAGCATGGCCATCTGCCATTTAAGATCTATCTCATCCAGATCCAGCTTATCGATCTGTTTGAAGTCATCAAACGCAAGTTGTTGTTCAGCAGTAACATCAGCAACAAAAGAATGAAGAATAGCTTCTACCATACTACCAGACTTGGCAGGAGGATCAGAAGCAGAAGACATGGGGCTAGATGCATATGACATGGGACCAGTATGCTGAATAGTATGCTGGATAGTATGCTGGGGAGACACATTATTGCTCTGGCTACTTGCATATGTCATGGGACTAGATTCCATAGAGCTCACAAAGGCTGAATTAGCAGGAGTGAGAAAAGATTCACTCGGATATCCTCTCACATGAGGTTCGAATGTTCTGAGCCTATGAAACAGATCATCAAAACTGAGATAATCAAGCCCACCTTTGGCTTTAAGAGAGATTACCACCTGGTTCCAAGAGTAGGGTAAGGCTTTAAGAAACCGTGCATTAACATCACCATCATCAGGCTTGGACCGAAGTTGATTCAACTGGCTCAATATCTTCTAGAACCTATCATACCCTTGGTTCAGGCCTTCAGTTTCTGAGATTTTGAATTCTGTGAATTCATCTCTCAGCATGGACCTTCGCATTTTCTTTGACTCCTCATTTCCTCCAAACCTTGCTTTTATGCCGTTCCAGATCTCTCTGGCATCATCCAAATGGTAGAAGTCACCCATGTGATATTCAGGAAGAGATTGAAGCAAAATTGTTTTTGCTTTTACCTCCTTCTGAATAGCGATGATTTCCTCATGAGTTTTAGGG
This sequence comes from Glebionis coronaria, assembly GCA_025667525.1. Classification (NCBI taxonomy): domain Eukaryota; kingdom Viridiplantae; phylum Streptophyta; class Magnoliopsida; order Asterales; family Asteraceae; genus Glebionis; species Glebionis coronaria. The sequence continues at coordinate 1,387,884 of CM046880.1, forward strand.
TCAAGAAGAGTAATATTACCGTTCTTGTCTCGTCCAGTAAGCTTTCTGCTGTTTCCATTCAGAATGATCTTCCAAAGATCTTGATCAGTGTTGGTGATCCACCATTCCATCTTCATTGCCCAGTTGTCATATTCACCTTTCTTCAGAAGAGGTAATTTTCCATTCGTGTTGGAAACCGTAGCCAGGATCTGCTGAGGTTGCACAATTTTAGGAGTGCCTTCTTCTCCTGTTTGAGTAGAAGTTGAGGCAGACATGATAAACAGATTGTTAATAATAGGAGAACTTGATTCTTGTTGTATAGAGACCCTCCCAGGCTCTGATACCACTTGTTGGGTCTATTAGATATAGATCTTGCAGCCTGTCAGGACCGGTGAATGACTTCTGTAATCACAAGTCAAATCACAAAGAGACTCTATACACAATATGAATGTAGAATATAAATATAAACAAGAGAAACAGAATAACTATGAAGACTTGATCCTTTCTAAGGATTTCTAATATTAATAAAGACTAGAACTACGTTTTGTGAAGGTGTGTTTAACCCTTCTGCCTAAGGTTCCTTTTATACTACAAGGAAACCCTAATACAGCTTACAAGAAAACGTGTAAAACTGATATGCATATCTTCTCCTAATATAACTAATGCATATCCTAACAGAATATTAAGTAAATAACAATGTTTGACTTTGACTAGGACCAGGAGCAGGACTTGCTCCTACTACGACTAGGACCAGGAGGAACTACATACCTCCTAGTCTACCTATTACATATAACTATTACAATGGTCCTAACAGTTCCCTTTCATTTTATACACTCTTCTGTATCTCTATAGCACATAAATAATCTGGTGTTAATCATTGATAAACCAAAACTCACGCTAACTTATTTTTGTTACGAACCAAAAATGAGAAACCGTGGCCTAACCAACCAAATTTAAGCCCCGTAATCTTTTTATTCTTCTTAACAACTTGATATGATTTTCTAGTATGTTAAACACCACCAAAGAGTCTCTATAATCCCAAGGGTTTAGCAATTATTTGGCATGATAGCTTATCTAAACTAGCGACCCAAAATCTGCTCATAAAGCTAAACTAAAACCGTGGCCTTAAGGGCCATCTTTGAAGCAGAAAATCTAATGATTCTAGGAACAACATGGTCTGATCGTTTTGGAATTATAATCACCACCAAAGAAACTCTAATGACCTGTAAAATCAGACCTTAATTTTTAGTATAACCTATATAACATCCACCCCCGACACTGTCCCTAGAAACTTCTGACTTTTCTCGTCGTAATCTGATGTTAAGAACTCTTTTGAGCATTAAAAGGGAATTGGCTCCAATGACTTTTTCTAATAAGCTTATGAATTACATTTAAAGACCCTAGAACTAGACCTAATCAATGTATAACAAAATGTTATGCAAGTCCGATATGTGAAATCTCTCATAAAATCACAAATCAAGTGACTCAGGTCACTTTTGCATCCCTATATCTTTCGATTCCTCAAAACAACCTATGCGGAGTTTTTGATATATTAAACACCGTCTAAGATAATCTAGAAATCTATAATATCAGCCCCTAAGTCGTGGTCTAGCTCATCTAAAAGTCACTTTCAAAACTGTCCCAGAAATGACTATACATGTCCATTCACGACTATGGTTGTGGACACCCTTTCTCACCATCACAAGTTGAAATTCTTAAACACGACCACCAACTTTTTTTGGACCTGGTATATCACCATACAAGAGGCTATACACACCCCAAATTTCAGGTCCTAACTTGTTTCCTACCTCTAGATATAGTCGTGTAAAGTTTTGTCCTCAAAACACATGAAATCTTGAAAAATATTTCTAAGTCTTTTATTATAAACCTATAGGGGCTGTTTTTGCCTATTATCAAACTTGTAAAACTGATATTAGAATTGTATATTACTTAAAAATATGCTTAGGGACTAAACTTGCCATTTTGAAAACTAGAGGGACTAATTTTGCTATTTTTTAAACTAAAAGGACTAAAGTGTAAATATTGTCAAATATAAAAATATAAATTGTAAAAGTATAATTTAAATCGTAATAACTGGTTTTGTTAAATATTTAAACCCGACTCAGTTAACGTTCATTATTAATGAAAACGTTATAAAACTTATTTCAATTTTGTGTGTCGTCGTGTATAATTCTAAGACGCGCCGTTTTATTTTAGGTCGTCGTCAGAAGCTCGCGGCTTCATGTCTTATCTAATATCTTTGTTATGCTTTCGTGACTACTATGTCGATTGTTATCATACTTTGGTATCGCTTTCGCTAAGGTGAGTTCATAGCCTCGCTTTTACTATTTTATATATGTTTATAAACCCGCGAGGGGGAATACATGCTCTTGGTAAATAAGCTTACGTGTTGTATCCTTTTGAAAGGATACATGATTGTGAATAAACATTCGTTGTTGGAATATATGCTTTGAACGAATACAAGCTGTTGTTAATAAATGTAAATAAGTTTGATTGAATGCTTTTGGAAAATGAACACAAGCGTTGATTGTATAGGTAATGAGCCACTATTAGTAAGGCTAAGTTGCTTATTGCCAGTGAAAAGTCCCTATAAATCGTGAACCGTTAACTACCTATGATGGGTAGGCGCTCGTACAGACGAATGGATCCATTGGGAATGATGACCCCCACCCAGGCAGGACGCACCTGTGAGTTGGAGGCTCAGCTGGGTGTGTTGTACGTGAAGTATGGGGTATTTGGCAAGATACCTGACTAGGGCAAACTTATTGATTAAGGCATCGGTGTCATGATCTTAGCGTAATAGTGTGGAATATAGGTATTGTATGTGTTACAATATCGCCAATGGATGAGATTCTTGTGTTCAAAAGCTTTATGGTTTATTTAAAAACCCATTATTGTTTATTAAAAACCTATGAATTCACTCAACCGTTATGTTGACATGTTAACATGTATTCTCAGGTGTATAGGTTTAAGAGCAACTAGAGCATGGAGCCGCGCGGGATAATGTAAAGGCAAAACAAACAATTTCCATTCGATACATTTGAAAAACTTTTATATTTATTACGGTTTGTATAAACTGTTGGGACCTCTTTTATTGAACTCTGATTTTGTCGAATGGTTTATTTTATAAAACGTCTCTTTTGAAGTCGTTTTCTATGACTATGTGTGATGTGCTATGAAGTAACACTCAATGTTGATATTCCGCTGCCTTGTGAAATTGGGGGTGTTACTACCATTATCCAATATAGGTCATGAAATATCAACGTGCATGAATACTTGGAGGGGTGACCTCACTATGCAATTAGAGGGGTTGCCTCTAATTAATACAAGTTTGGGTAGGAGGGATCAGCTCCTTGTGAAGGATGCAAGGCACACACCACATTCACTTGAATAATCTGTAAAAAATGTAATCTAGGATGCACCCATACGCCCCACATGATAATATAACAATATGGCCAAAAGCTGAAAGGGACGCCACGAGCTATCACTCCGCCGTGGTGAAGTCATAACACTGGTGCCTCTAGTGTTATGGTTATGGTACCTCTATAACTAGGTGAAACTGGTCATGCATGTATATGGCTTAGGCATTTAATTAAACATAAGCAAATCAAAACATATAAAACATATACTGGGAAAACAGTTGGCTGCATACGGGGAAATCCTAATAAGGAAAGAATGTCCATACTAAAGGACGGAGAATCCGTACCTTATGTCTAGTGAACGAAGAAGACGAACGGAAGAGAGTCCTACTTCGATCTCAGTAATGCTACATAAATAATATACGTGTATAAGTGTTCTGATTACTGAGTACGTAACTGGTTTTATATCGTATCTTAGTTTGTTTTATATGTTCATGTCTTGTTTTACTGATTTTATCGTTATGTTGTGTTTATCATGTATTATGGATATTCTGATTAAGTATTACTTGTATTTCTTGTATTATTATATTTGTTGTGTAATACTAAGTAACTTTGTAAAAATAGCAGGTTTCCTAAAATAGAAAGTTTCCATAATAGAAAGTTTCCAAAAATAGAAAGTTTCTAAAAATAAAAAGTTTACAAAAATAGAAAGCTACCAAAAATAGATTAACTGCTTAAAATAGATAAGTTTCTAAAAATAGAAAGTTTCCTTAAATAGATTAACTGCTTAAAATAAATAAGTTTCTAAAAATAGACAGTTTCCATATTTAGAAATAAGTTGGATTATTAAGCTAATAAGATAAGCTTAAGTTTTACTGATTAAAATTCTAAGTCATGTGATTAATAATATAGTTTATTAATTAATACATGTAAATTAAATAAACTATGTGTTATAAGATAAAATTAAATATAACATGATTTAATTAAATTAAAGTGTATATAATACTTAGGTTAAAACATGTATTAATATTTATATTAATATAACCTAAGTCATGGAAATTAATTAATTATATGTCATGTTCTAATAATTAATTAATTACTTTAGTCTAAATTTCATGATTAAATACTTAGGTTAAATCCATGTATTATTAGTAATACTAATAAAACCTAAGTCATGTTTTAATTAAATTAATTAAATACCATGTTAAATTAATTTAATTACTTGTACAAATAAAAGCACATGTAAAATAATTAAGCTTGTAAAATAATTAACTCGATCCCGTGTATTAATTATTTAAATCGTGTCATGAACCGGACCCGTAAACCGTGAACCGGCCCGAATAAAACCCCACCGAAAACGGTGGCAAACCGGCCCATGCCGGTTGCCCCTGCCTTCGGTTCATTGCCACCGACTGTGTGCCGGTGGTCTTGCCCCTCTCGGCCCAGCCGGTGACCACACTGGGTTCCCACCGACTGTGTGTCGGTGGTTCCCCCTGCTTGCTGTGGTGGGTTCCCCTGCTTGTATAAAATAGCCACCGGCTTAAGCTGGTGGTGGGGTTGTGGCTGAGACAAACCGAACACAAGGACACCCCCGACACACGTCGGGTGCCTTGCCCTTGCTGCCGACCGAACACCGAAAACCACCGAGACCTTGTCTCGTTTGGTGGTGCGATCCAAACGACACCGAGATTCGTGAGACTCTCGTTTTGTGTAGCGGCCGAACACCATAACCCGAAAACAAACCAAACAATTTACCCCGCCATGATTCTACTTGTTTTTAATCTTGTTTTATTGAACCCCATGATCATACATGCAACAACATAAAAATAAAATAAAAAGAAGGGTTTTCGGATTACCAAAACACGTGGAATCAATAAGGAATGAACACACGAACACGTAATAATGATTTGTTAAACACAAATCAATGAACACCTCTTGTTTATTGTGGTAGCCGCTGGCCAAGGGAGAGAGAAGGTGTAACACCCCCAAATTTGTACAACTCAATACAGCGGAAGACTCGTTGGTGTTACGGGATAGCACATTACTCATATCATAGACAACGCACAAAAATCGCGTTGTTTATTAATAAAGCATTTTCATTCATAAATATCAAAATTACATCGGTCCCAAGTCATATTATTTCATACAAAGTTTTACAAAGTATTTGAATGGAAAATATTGTTTAAGTGCGGGCCATGAATTATTGTCGTCTTCCCGAGAATTACCTTCAAGTACCTGAGACAAAACATGTTAAAAGAAAAGGTCAGCGATAACGCCGAGTGAATTCATAGAGTTTAATAAAATCCATCAATATAATATTAGTATAAAATTATTACTGAAAATCATTTTGTACAAATCATTTTAATAGGCCATAAAATAGCCAAAGTCATTTTATACAAATCCTTATTGAAAATCATAATATAGGCATTTGCCTTAAAAATCATTATACGAGCCAATGTCGTAAAAATATCATACAATACGTCTTATGACGTTGTATAAAGTCAAATAAAAACCGTTATATGAATGTGGTTATGAAAACCAAAACACGAACATAATATCAATAGTATGACCCTGTATTGCTAGTCAGGCAATACATCGTAATTCGAAGCGTCTAGTAGTATTTCGTTAGTTTTGGATTATTATAAGCCGCATGACATTGTTACCTTACTAAACCAACAACGGGTAGCTAACCCGATAAAAATTTTGCCCATCTAAAGTTGCGTGTCGTCACAAAGGTCACGCTATGGAAATCTTCTCATACATAAATTCGCTTACCAATCAATGTGGCACGACGGGGATCAACCGTCAAGGCGCGAACTGGGGTGATCGTCCCCAAATAGTACTATTAAATGCATAAGCGTCAACCAAATCCCGGTAGTTCACAATTCATGCTAATGGGACTTTTAGTGACATAACCTAACTTTAATAATCCATTTAATTTCATCTATCGGGTCCTTTAATCATTTATCGGGTCATACAATCGGGTCATTCAATCATTCGGGTCCAAAATCAATAAACAATCAATCGGGACAAATGGTGTCCTATTTAATAAAAACTAACATGTTATCTCCCTCGCGGGTTTATAAAAAATTTATAAAACATTTAAAAGAGTGCGAGGCTATGAACTCACGTTGATGTGGGAAGGCGGGTTATCGGCAATTCGGACGTACGGTACGTGCTTCAATCACGGAAACCTAGACAAATATTACTCGTCTTTGACTCATGTCCAATGACTTTATAAAAATAACAATTATGTATACATATGATGATTATTTATATATATATATATGATAATCAAGTGGGTTTACATATTCTCATTTACTCATTTTGTGTTATGTGTCGATAACGTTCATACTAGTTTACTAGTTTTGCCTATTTGCGTGTTTTAAGTCCGATAAACTTATTATAAGTTCTTTAACTTGTTTTAATACCTTTTATACCTATATTATCAGTATGTATAATTTCTATGTTGGGCCCAAATGGGTTAAGCCCAATAAGTTATTTTTACAAGTTTTTATCTTATTTAGTCCAATTATTAGTCCAATATGCTTAATTAGCTCGTAAATGTCCGTATTTCTTATAGTTTGGGTTTTATCGGTTTTTACTTGTATTAGATACTTATATATCAGTATATGACTTTTATAAACTTTACATTAGACGGGTTTGGTCGTCTAAGTTTTATTTGGCGAAAAACGTTAATTTTACGGCAATAGCCGAAAAAGTCGTAAAAATCAAGTTTATAGTTTTTATTACTTATAAATATTATTTCACCACCATTTATATAATTTATCCATTTAATTAACCTTTTTACATATTTATATAAATAAGTTTTATAATTTAGTGGGTTTTAATTTATATTTTATACTATTTAAATTTTGAGTGCTTATATAATAGTATTATACTTTAATTTCCAAAAATCTGATTTTTATCTTTACTTTCACCAAAACTGCCATATCTTGAGTTCTATATGGAGATAGAAGCTCAAATTGTTATCACATAAACTACATGATATGTGCTCTATTTAGCTCTTCTATAGCTAATGTTGAATCATCTTCTAAGTATTTTCTAAAAATCGTCCAAAACAGTGAACTCAGATTTATACCTTAAACTTGTTTTGATCATATCTCACTCATTACTTTGATTCCATTGCATGGCCAACTCTCACATGTGTATGACATCTAATACTTACTGTAAATTTATTCCACTATGCCATTTTATCAGTTTATCATTTGGTTAGTTACTGTTTTTATACAGCCAACTTTATAAGCAAGAATTTAACCTTTTTACCTATGGTTTTCCATCTTTTTAACCATGTTTATCAAATCTATCAACACCAAATCCCCACATAATATCTTTGATCATCATTCATCATCATATACATATACATAAATAAAGAAAATACAAGATTACATAATCAAAATAATAAGAGGATAGGAAGAACAATCTCTATACCACCATTAGTGATGAAAAGATGGGATTGATGATGAACAAGACTTGGTTTTGGGTAACCAATCTTATGAGATATCAACACCACTTCTAGGATCAACAAGTATTTGTAGATTCCTTGTGAAATCAGCCCTTGATCTTCATGAAAACTCCTTGAGAAATCAGCCCTTGGACATCACCAAATCACCTCCTTGGATGTTAGAATCACCTCCAATCTTCAAGGCTTCAAAGGAGCATCATCATGTGTATGAATAACACATGATTTTATGGCTAAAATAGATCAAATAGGGGTGTTTGATGATGGTTTTGGGACGAATTTTAGAGAGAGGTAGGAGAGAAATGAGATTGGTATTGCATGTGTGTTTTGTGAGATAATGGTTTAGTGTTGGATGGTTTTGTTAGTTAGTTAGCTTACAATGTAAGCTCAAGTTACATGTGTAGCAAGTTTGTTGCAAGCTTGACACGTCACAAATGTGTGTGTCCTTGTTTTAGCTATGGGTTTGTGGGGATGGGGCAAGTGTCCCACTTGTCTCATCCCCATTTAATTACGGGTACTCCTCGATTCTAGTTTCCTCGATTTGCGTGCCCTCGGTTCGTTTTACGAAAAACGTTTTTATAAATTATGAATCAACGGCACAAAACGAATATAATAAAAATTGTCTCATCAAAAACGGAGTTCGAAAACATAAATACGTAATCCTAAGGTTTCCGGTTTAGTCGTAAAGGACGTTAAAATAAAATCGTAAGTCCTAATCTCTTCTCGTAAATTTGTGAGTTTATGAACCAACACAAATTTAAAACTTCAAAATAACATTGACGGATAAATTTATTTTCTGAAATGTCGGACTGTCACCAAAGACGGTATATGTAAACGTAAGCACGTAACGTTGAATCCTCCGGTTTAGACGTAGTCGATGCTACTTCAAGACGTAAATCCAAATTTCTTTCCAAAAATAAGTGAGTTCATATTGTAACATTAAAATAATGTTTTCAAACAAATATTGAGAATAAAATATCGACCATAAATTGACGGATTGTCACAGCATTTACCCCTAAACAGGATCTTTGTCCTCAAAGATCATCTTACCTTACTACTCGCTTCTTATAGAGTCAAAGCCATGTGGGTATTTCCTCCACATTCGATCTTTTCTCACAAGTGTAATTCGTTACAATACGCGAGTTTCATCAAACATAACTACGGGAATAAGATCAGGCTTAATGTTGACTTACTTTCTCTATCCATGATGTTCACGGGTTTTTGATGAATGCAACTTTTCGCCGATCTAAACTCTACTAAGAATAATCAGATTCTCACTTGATAGATATTCCATCAAGTTCGATATATGAAACATAATTCACGCAGTCTTTGAAGTCCTAGGGTAGATCCAGCTTATATGCCTTTCAAACCAATCTTTTATACCATCTCAATGGTCCCATACAACGGGGACTTATATCCCATGATTTGTCAGATCATGAATTCATTTTTCCAAGTTTAAAAATTGTGGCATAACTTTGCTACCCATTTGGCACTTCAAGATCTACATTTCACATTCACATAACCTCTTGCCCACTACCGGCTTTCAATAATCAAATCCTAATTTCAATATTCATTTCAGATCTCGCGGGTCGGGTATTTTGCAAGGATAGGTTCGCCATCATAGGAAACCTTAAACTTAAGAGACATGTCCAACTCACAATGGGTGTATGTCGGGTGTCTTCATCTCAACTCTTGCTTACAGATGCTCTAAGATTTAGATCCTAACAAGATTTGATCTCGATCCTAATACGATAATTATCAATGATAATCTCTTCAAAGGAAAACGATTATACGGTTCATTACCAAAGGTCAATCATTCAAACACAAAACAACACTTATATTACCTTGTATCGTTACTTTACCTCGTCCCTTCGATTTGGGGTGGTACATAGTACTCTCATCAAGGTTCGTTCTCAATGATTTCTGAGCAAATCTCTAGAAATTCGATGCGAAGCGAGGATCTTGATATAGATGATCGATACAGGCATGCTATGTTTACATAACTCTTTTGCATTTATCATTAACGAGAATGATATTAGCAGATTTGGTCAGTCTGTCGACGATGACCCAAATCGAATTAAATTCAGATGATGACCTTTGCAATAGCTAGACGTTTACTAATGTATGAGGCAATGTCTGCCTTCATAATTTGCCATTAGTACAACTTCTTCTGACAAAGATATTTTTAGTCATAAATGACATAAATAGAATACTTATACTTACAAATTCCAACATAACTATATCTCACAATCTCCATATTTAGACAATCACAAATGGACTTTTATACATCTAACGCCATCGGCTTCTCAATTCTGATGGTTCATATTAGACGCGAACCCCTTTTATTATCTATATTATCCTTTCTTACAAGCATTGTTTATTTTTATATTGTTCGGCAATTTATTTTGCGCCTTCATTATTAAGAAATAGATCGTAATTGATTCTTTATCTTTTCTACATAATGCGTCGGTACCTATATTCACTTCTCATGATGATCTAATTATCATGTCCATAATTCACTCAGATATTCTTTCTTCGTATTTTCTAAGTTTTAGTTTCGTCTCGACTATCATTTTTCTTAGTTTTGCTCAATCCGGCGTTTTTAAAGCGTCGATAATTATTACAATTAATTAAATAATAATTATTAAATTTTTATGAAACGTAAAAGTAAAAATTTTAAATTCCTTAGTTCGACCAATTATATAAAATGTTCAAAATAAATCTGAATTTAATTAACAAGATTTTTGTTGATTTATCGAAAATAATTAATAAGATTCGTAAATGTTTGAAAAAACTTTGTTTATATCTTGGTCAAAATTTTCTTAGTTTAAAAGCAAAAATTGTCGTTTCAAATTTCAAGTCATAAATTATATAGTTTCCTCAATTCTTCTTAAGATGTCTAGAAGTATACACCAACATTTACCCCTAAACAGGAGTTTAGTTAAATGTTTTGGTTATAAGGGAATAATCCCTCAAAAGTTCTTTTCGATAAAACATTTGTCAAAACATGTTTCCATTTTCTTTTTGGTAAAACTCAAAGTCTTAAAAGGGCTCTTAATTTTTGAAGAGTCAATATAGATTCCATTATCTTTTAATCACATGATCAAATAATGTAAAAGATTAAGTCTTAAATCTCATGTTAAATATTCAAGGTACATGTTTTAATTGTTCGACCAATTTAGGGCAATCTATAAATAATTACTAACTCCTTTTTATACTTATAAACAAACAAATGGTCCTTAATGATCACAAGCATGAATTTATCAAATTACAGCCTACACACGTGATTCACCAAATTTATGAATACTACATGTGCATTGATCAATCCAAACGACATCACGTGAAACTCATAATGTTCATTACAATTTCTGGATGTAGTGATTGGAATAGATAATCTTTTTCGCAGATGCGAAGTTGATGATAACCATGCCATGGATCAAATCTTTAAAACATACACTAGAAACTTGTAAATGATCGAACAAATCTTCCATTTCGAGTTATGGATATCGCTTTCGATTGTCAATTTACTCAGTTCACAGTAATCTATAAATATAAGGAATGATAACACCATAACTCTTCATAATGACGAGCTTGGTAGAATAAAAGCTTACTCCGGCAACTCTCTCAGCTGTACGGTAATTCTTTTAATTCAGAGGGTGCTGATGTACAGTGCACATGTCACAGGTGCAGCACCCGGAATATGATCAATACTAATTTCAATCTGCCTTAATGTCAAAAGTCTAGGTAATTCACCAATAAATACCTCCTAAAGTTTCAGATAACAGAAACATCTTTTAATAAATTCATATTTGGTTCTTTCTAGATTATAATATCTATGACTAATTCACAGCCGTTCACGGTATAATTTCAAGTCTAAATGTAGGATATGGACATCCATCAAGAATTATTTAGATCACTTTTGATAATCAACATCTTATCTTTTAGGGGTTTTCTACTCGAGTTCCCATCAATTAAGACAATGTCATCATGTCACAATCAATCAATCCATTCTACTGGCATTACTAACTTTTCAGTTTCATTGCCGTCGATAAGATGTGAACTTCTCAAAAGACCAATAATAACACATAATCCTTCACAGATTCAAGGATATATGGAGTCACAACCACAATTAAAAGAGTAAGGTTGACGCATAATCTATGCGAGAGAATTTCAAATCAGATACAGACGAAAACATTTAACGAATATGAATATATCCCATGTTTTCATAATTTGAGTACACATTCGAAAGCTCCTCGGATTGTTACCCAGGTCATTCAATTGAAACCAAATCAAAAGAAATGATAGGAACGTCGATACATCCAGTCGGGTATCAACACTCGGTAATCAGATACTTTTCCTAAGAATCTCACTACGGGAGAATTGGACAAGAAAGAATTGTCAATTGTCAAATAAGACAATTTCCATAGATGAGTAAATTCAACTCAGAAGAATAGATGCTGCAGGCAAATATGTAGGTGTCCCTAACACTATGTCCCTATTTTTCACTTCTTGCAGATCTCATAAAATTTAATATTTCACAATCTTCAAAGAAAGTGTAGTGTTTATTCTTTTGTTTTATGGTGACTACTAATCAGTCTTGCATAGTCCATTCCAAATTGTATGTAGGCGCGCAACTATATACAATTTCAAGATTAACGATGCAATACTCAGTTCGTCAAAATTTTTATCATCATGTTTATAATAAAAACATTTTCATGCTTAATTCTTAAATAAGAATCAAGAATAAATTATTTACAAAGATTTTCTTTGTTATGAAAACCATTAAGTTTTCCAAGGTGTTTTATAAATAACTTCATTTTAATACAATCATTTATAAATCTCACTATGAATAATCCTTATAGTGATGAAAATTAAATTTTCTCAAAGGATACCGTTTTAACTTTTATAAAAACAATGAGTGATCTGCAAAAGAGTGATGAAAGCTTGTTCACCAATAATTAACTACGATATGATAGGAAATGAGCTTAGCCAATTAATCATGAGGTCCATGATCTCGATGTCACTCATAAAGAATAATCCACAACGCAACTCAAATCGAGATGAGTACTTGTTCAATGGTTGCATCATTAATGCGAACATTAGGATGAAGCATTAAAAGATAGATAACATCGATACATGTAGAATTTAGCAATCAAAGGTAGTCTTTTCATTAATCACAAACAAGTCGAATTGTACCGTAACACATTATGTGTCACTATGTCATACAATTCCAATATCTCATCCTACCAACTGATGTCTCAGTTAAGTTAGGGATTATTTTTAAAAGATACTGCAATGAACACTAATCTACAAGAGTCATTAGGTGTTCCACATGTCCCGAAAGATCCATTGGTACCAATTCAGAAGAAGATTTCTTCGATTTATTTGTTGGACATTGGGCATCCTCATAGTGGACAATGGCCTAGGAACAACACTTAACATGAATCAACAATCATTTAAAACCTATTAATTCAATCACAGAACTTAATAATTTCCTCTTATCAATCTCATATTCCATATGTGTTAAACTTTTCTTTATTCAAGTTTTAACAAATTTTATACTCAATTCGATATCCTACCTTATATTCCAATACTTTCAATCTTATTCTTAGGCCTTAATAGGCAATAAAAGCTCGATGTGAACAACACTTAATTTCCAATCCTATATCTCTTACAACAACAATTATCAAATGAGTCATTAATATAAAATGACTTGATCATTCAATTAGACTTCTCGGAAAGGTATTAGTGGCCTGAGGCTTTTGGGTAATGATTCCAATGACAGCCTCAAGTGCAACAATCACCCTTTCGATTTCAATTTAAGAATTGGATGACAACGAATCAGATGACATCTTTCTAGGTGGTAACGTTTTGTCAAACTCCACTCTATAAGAAAAGATCGTCATGTCATCGACATCAGATTTAATCTCGCCAATTCTTTTTCAATATCACGATCAACTAATACCTACATTTCTACGAATATCAACCATTTGTTGGGATCATAAATATCCGCAACTTGGTTTAGATCTAGGATAGCTAGAATTCCTACGAGAATAGCTTCGATTAATTTACTAGGGGATTTAGGGTTTCTTGTGACAATCAACGTCGTATAAATACCTCGTATAAATATCAAAATAATCATCAAACAATCATGTAATCAAATTACATCATATATATATATATATATAATCCAAGTTATATATATATATATATATATATATATATTAAAATAACACTTCTCAGTCTGGCCTTGTCGGTAACTCGGGAATTCTTCGGCACCGTTATAGTCAAAAGATTTTTATACATTTTTAGAAAAATGTTTATAGTTAAAAGATTTTGAAATGTTTTATTCAAAACCTTGGTTTTAAAAATCTTTCGTTCTCTATAACGAGAGCTCTGGTACCAAACTGTAACACCCCCAAATTTGTACAACTCAATACAGCGGAAGACTCGTTGGTGTTACGGGATAGCACATTACTCACATCATAGACAACGCACAAAAATCGTGTTGTTTATTAATAAAGCATTTCCATTCATAAATATCAAAATTACATCGGTCCCAAGTCATATTATTTCATACAAAGTTTTACAAAGTATTTGAATGGAAAATATTGTTTAAGTGCGGGCCATAAATTCTTGTCGTCTTCCCGAGAATTACCTTCAAGTACCTGAGACAAAACATGTTAAAAGAAAAGGTCAGCGATAACGCCGAGTGAATTCATAGAGTTTAATAAAATCCATCAATATAATATCAGTATAAAATTATTACTGAAAATCATTTTGTACAAATCATTTTAATAGGCCATAAAATAGCCAAAGTCATTTTATACAAATCCTTATTGAAAATCATAATATAGGCATTTGCCTTAAAAATCATTATACGAGCCAATGTCGTAAAAATATCATACAATACGTCTTATGACGTTGTATAAAGTCAAATAAAAACCGTTATATGAATGTGGTTATGAAAACCAAAACACGAACATAATATCAATAGTATGACCCTGTATTTCTAGTCAGGCAATACATCATAATTCGAAGCGTCTAGTAGTATTTCGTTAGTTTTGGATTATTATAAGTCGCATGACATTGTTACCTTACTAAACCAACAACGGGTAGCTAACCCGATACAAATTTTTCCCATATAAAGTAGCGTGTCGTCAAAAAGGTCACGCTATGGAAATCTTCTCATACATAAATTCGTTTACCAATCAATGTGGCACGACGGGGATCAACCGTCAAGGCGCGAACTGGGGTGATCGTCCCCAAATAGTACTATTAAATGCATAAGCGTCTACCAAATCCCGGTAGTTCACAATTCATGCTAATGGTACTTTTAGTGACATAACATAACTTTAATAATCCATTTAATTTCATCTATCGGGTCCTTTAATCATTTATCGGGTCATACAATCGGGTCATTCAATCATTCGGGTCCAAAATCAATAAACAATCAATCGGGACAAATGGTGTCCTATTTAATAAAAACTAACATGTTATCTCCCTCGCGGGTTTATAAAACATTTATAAAACATTTAAAAGAGTGCGAGGCTATGAACTCACGTTGATGTGGGAAGGCGGGTTATCGGCAATTCGGACGTACGGTACGTGCTTCAATCACGGAAACCAAGACAAATAATACTCGTCTTAGACTCATGTCCAATGACTTTATAAAAATAAAAATTATGTATACATATGATGATTATTTATATATATATATATATGATGATCAAGTGGGTTTACATATTCTCATTTACTCATTTTTGTGTTATGTGTCGATAACGTTCATACTAGTTTAATAGTTTTGCCTATTTGCGTGTTTTAAGTCCGATAAACTTATTATAAGTTCTTTAACTTGTTTTAATCCCTTTTATACCTATATTATCAGTATGTATAATTTCTATGTTGGGCCCAAATGGGTTAAGCCCAATAAGTTCTTTTTACAAGTTTTTATCTTATTTAGTCCAATTATTAGTCCAATATGCTTAATTAGCTCGTAAATGTCCGTATTTCTTATAGTTTGGTTTTTATCGGTTTTTACTTGTATTAGATACTTATATATCAGTATATGACTTTTATAAACTTTACATTAGACGGTTTGGTCGTCTAAGTTTAATTTGGCGAAAAACGTTAATTTTACGGCAATAGCCGAAAAAGTCGTAAAAATCAAGTTTATAGTTTTTATTACTTATAAATATTATTTCACCACCATTTATATAATTTATCCATTTAATTAACCTTTTTACATATTTATATAAATAAGTTTTATAAGTTAGTGGGTTTTAATTTATATTTTATACTATTTAAATTTTGAGTGCTTATATAATAGTATTATTCTTTAATTTCCAAAAATCTGATTTTTATCTTTACTTTCAACAAAACTGTCATATCTTGAGTTCTATATGGAGATAGAAGCTCAAATGTTTATCACATAAACTACATGATATGTGCTCCAGTTAACTCTTTTATAGATACTGTTGAATCATCTTCTAAGTATTTTCTAAAAATCGTCCAAAACAGTGAACTCAGATTTATACCTTAAACTTGTTTTGATCATATCTCACTCATTACTTTGATTCCATTGCATGGCCAACTCTCACATGTGTATGACATCTAATACTTACTGTAAATTTATTCCACCATGCTATTTTATCAGTTTATCATTTGGTTAGTTACTGTATTTATACAGCCAACTTTATAAGCAAGAATTTAATATTTTTACCTATGGTTTTCCATCTTTTTAACCATGTTTATCAAATCTATCAACACCAAATCCCCACATAATATCTTTGATCATCATTCATCATCATATACATATACATAAATAAAGAAAATACAAGATTACATAATCAAAATAATAAGAGGATAGGAAGAACAATCTCTATACCACCATTAGTGATGAAAAGATGGGATTGATGATGAACAAGACTTGGTTTTGGGTAACCAATCTTATGAGATATCAACACCACTTCTAGGATCACCAAGTATTTGTAGATTCCTTGTGAAATCATCCCTTGATCTTCATGAAAACTCCTTGATAAATCAGCCCTTGGACATCAACAAATCACCTCCTTGGATGTTAGAATCACCTCCAATCTTCAAGGCTTCAAAGGAGCATCATCATGTGTATGAATAACACATGATTTTATGGCTAAAATAGATCAAATAGGGGTGTTTGATGATGGTTTTGGGACGAATTTTAGAGAGAGGTAGGAGAGAAATGAGAGTGGTATTGCATGTGTGTTTTGTGAGATAATGGTTTAGTGTTGGATGGTTTTGTTAGTTAGTTAGCTTACAATGTAAGCTCAAGTTACATGTGTAGCAAGTTTGTTGCAAGCTTGACACATCACAAATGTGTGTGTCCTTGTTTTAGCCATGGGTTTGTGGGGGTGGGGCAAGTGTCCCACTTGTCTCATCCCCATTTAATTACGGGTACTCCTCGATTCTAGTTTCCTCGATTTGCGTGCCCTCGGTTCGTTTTACGAAAAAAGTTTTTATAAATTATGAATCAACGGCACAAAACGAATATAATAAAAATTATTTCATCAAAAACGGAGTTCGAAAACGTAAATACGTAATCCTAAGGTTTCCGGTTTAGTCGTAAAGGACATTAAAATAAAATCGTAAGTCCTAATCTCTTCTCGTAAATTTGTGAGTTTATGAACCAACACAAATTTAAAACTTCAAAATAACATTCACGGATAAATTTATTTTCTGAAATGTCGGACTGTCACCAAAGACGGTGTATGTAAACGTAAGCACGTAACGTTGAATCCTCCGGTTTAGACGTAGTCGATGCTACTTCAAGACGTAAATCCAAATTTCTTCCCAAAAATAAGTGAGTTCATATTGTAACATTAAAATAATGTTTTCAAACAAATATTGAGAATAAAATATCGACCATAAATTGACGGATTGTCACAGAAGGAGAGATTTAGGGTTTTTGTTTTTATGAAAATTCTTCAGGGAATGCATATTTACTAAATATGTATTTGTGTAAATCTTAACATGGGTTGGGCATCTCCTCTCTTTTCTAGCCACGGCTTGTAGGGCCCCCAAAGGGAAAACCCGTAGCTTAATCGTGTTCTAAAATATTACGTGTTCTAGTGTTTGTATTTAAGTGACTTTATTATTAATTGTTCGTGTTATACTATATACTTATACGTAATCGTAATAATATTTACGTAGTTACATAATAATATGCTCGTGATTATTTACGTTCATGTTTTCATGTTCGTGATTATAATTATTGTTGGTAATAAATATCGTGTATTTATATGCTTAGATACTTATCGTGTAATAACACGTACGTAATACTTGTAATTAACATTCGTGAAACGTATACATATTATATAAGGAAAGTTTTAATCATGTACGTACGATTATCAGTGTACTGTTCATGGTAAAAGCATGTGGGTTTTACATTCCTTGTCTCTCGGCTAGCCGCTGCCAGCAGTGGTGTTCCCACCGGCTGTGTGCCAGCGGTTACCCCTGTTTCTGGCTGCGTCCCCCCTGCTGCACCCACTACTGCCACCAGCTGTGTGCTGGTGGTGGTGGTTGGTGGCTGTCGTGACCCAAACCAACCACAACGACACCCCCGACTTGCGTCGGGGTGCCTTGTCCTGCTGTCGACCAAACAAAACACCACCGTCATAGATCTCGGTTGGTGGTGTGATCAAGAACACGCCGAGAGCCTTGGGGCTCTCAGTTTGTGTGTCGGCCGAACAACCAACCCGAACAAACCCTTAATTTTTACCCCCGTGATCATGGGACATGTTTTTAATCCATGTTTTACTTAATTAATGTTCATGTGCTAATTAATTAAATAAAAGAAAAACAAAAGGGTTTACGGATTACCGAATGCGTGAAAATATTAAAGAAGAATAACACGAACACGATCTTGAATTGATTTGAAAAAAAAAAAATTAAACACCTCTTGGTGTTGTGGTTGCCGCCGGCCAAAGAGAGAGCAAAGAGAAAGGTAGTGTTTTTAATTTCTTGAAAACTCTCTGTGAATGAAAAGGTTTAATCATTTTTGTTTATTACATAAAAATCAAATGGTATTGGCCCGTTTCTCTCTTTGGTGCCGCGGATAAAATGACCCACAAGGGAAAACACGAAGTTTTCTCGTGTTCTAAATTTACATGTTCGTGTTCTTGTGTTTTCGTGTTATAATTAAATGTTCGTGTTTAAATACTTGTACATAACGATATTAATCGTATAATATTAATTAAGTACGTAGTTACATGTTCGTGATTTTTACGTTCATGATTTAATGTTCGTGATTATAATTATTATTATTAATAATTATTGTGTACAAACACGTACTTAATACTTGTCGTAATAATAATACGTACATAACTTCTGTAATTAATAATCGTGACACGTGTTAATGCTATAAAAGGAAAGTTTTTAATATGTACGTACGTTACTAAGTGTACTGTTCATGGTAAAAGCATGCGGGTTTTACAATCGTAGCCTGGTGTTTGGATAACCAGTCCATGCCGAATATCAAGTCAAAATCGCACATGTCCAAAAGAAGTGCGTCAACTCTGTGGATCTTATCATCAAATTCTAGGGGAAGATCTCTGTACACCTGAGTGATTCGTACAGAGTCCCTAAGTGGCGTGGAAATGCATAAGGCATTATCTAACGGCATGGGGGAAATCCTAACACATACAACAGAAGTAGTGGATATGACTGAATGAGTCGCTACAGTATCAAATAGAACACATGCTGCCAAACCATTCATAAAGAGATTTCCGATGATGGTACCTGAAGTCTTGTTCGCCTGGTCTCTAGTAGTAGTGAACATGCAACCAGAAGTAGGAGGTGGCTTAGAGTTGGCATGTCTAGAGGTGCCTTCTATCTCATCCTGGCGACAGTCCTTCTACTGATGGCCTTGTTGGCCACACTTGTAACAACCACCAGTAACTCGGAGACAAATACCAGAATGTCTGCGCGAACAAGTAGGACAGATAGGATGCGTGAATCCTCTAGCATGCATCCTAGTTATCTGAGAGCCTGTTTCAGGATTACATGCATGAGACATGATCGTGGAACATAAACATGATTACATAGAAGGTTTAAAAATTACCAGATGAGGTAGAACGGTTAGGCTGTGAACCTCTATGGTCCTGATCCCTGCCGTTACCATTGTTGTTCCTGAATTAGAATCGTTGGAGTGTCAGAGTACCATAACATAAGATAGTTTAACATGAAAGAAGGTAAATGTAGGGACCTGCTGTTGTTTGAGTTATTAGTGTTGTTACGGTAATTATCATTACTGCAACGCCTCTCAGAACCATAACGGTCGTTGGTCTGACCGTTTCCCTTAGATGCTTGTTGCTGAGCGGCCGCAGGCTTACGGTCGTCAGTCTTCTACCTGGAATATAAAGTTGAACAGAGGATGATATAAAAATGAAAATACTGATGGAAATGAATAGATTATGATTGGTGATTAAAGATACCTCTTCAACTTTATATTGATTGGAAATGAATAGATTACGATTGGTGATTGAAGATACCTCTGTTCAACTTTATATACCTCTTCACTGCTCTGTCATCACTAAACTCCTCTCGTTCCTGAAGCATCTCAAGCTTACGGGCTGCATCGGCCACCTGTGCTACTGTAGTGAACGTAGCACAAACCAAACTGTTGGCGACCAAAGTGCGAAGAGCCCAGCAAAAATTCTCAGCTTGCTCCTTAGCAGTACCAGTTACTGCTCCCAAGAAACCAGCCAAACGGAGAAACCTCTACATGAATTCGTTGTTATTCTCCCCAGCAACCTGTCGGATAGTATAATAATCCCGCTTAAGCATCTCATGTTCAGCATGTGGAAAGTATTGGTTAAAGAAGAGCTCCTTAAACTGGTCCCATGTCAGCAGTGCAACCCAATTATCACCACCATTGGCCTGCTTGACAGACTTCCACCACTATAGCACATCACCTTCAAACTTATATCAAGCCAGTCTTGACTTGAAAACGTCGTCACAACCCATCGCATCAAATATCTTCTCGATGTGAGAAATCCAAGACTCAGCCTCATTGGGGCTGTCAGTCTGCTCAAACGAACGGGGTCGCTGTTTGTTGAATCGCTCCAACCAAGTCATGAGAGTAACAGGTGGTGGTGGTGGAGGATTGTTGTTGTTGTCGTAGTTTTTGGGATGAGGGCCATACTAAACGCCCTGAGCTTGAATTTCAGCATGAACTTCATCCCTGATTTCATTGTGAAGTTGGGGAAGGATGGCTTGTAGAGCTGCACTGACAGTTGTAGCCAACTCTTGAGCATTACGTGTGTTCAACATCTAACAGTTTAAAAACAAAAATGCAACATAAATCATAAATCTGAAATGAGATGACATAAAAATTCATGAACAATGTAGAAATCAATGAAACAATTTATAATGCATGAAACAGTTTAAAATGCATGATGTTTATGAAAACTTTTATATGCGCGAGGGTAAACGCCTATGGTCAGTTCACCCAAAACAAAGACATAGCGAGGGGACACCTATGGGTCGGTCCCAAAGTTAAACGTTTCGATAAAAGCACATGCGACTAAATAGGGCCAAGCCTGTACCAAGCATTACTTAGTCATAAACCTGCGACAATGATATGATTGCATGAAGATGAAATGAAAATGAATGAATGCGTGAAAACCAATTGAAATTTTTAGGAAGACGCTACCCATAAGTCACATGTCATGTTTTACAGAGCTACAGGTCGAAACCTTGTGCTCTAATACCATAATTGTAACACCCCATTTGTGATGATGGAATGCTAAAGTAAATTATGGCGTGTCATCAAAGCATGCAAGGTAAATGTCTAAACATTCATGACCATAGATAGAAATACCGGACTCAAACATCGGTAGTCTAGTAACTCACACACAAGCAATATTAAGTACTGTAAATAAAAGGACTAAACAATGTCCAAAAAAATAAAGTATGAGAAAGTAGAAATAAATGCATAAGGTAAAAGAGGCCGGATAGCTTCCAATCCGAATGCACATACTATGGAGATCCTACTTGAGACCTTGAGTACTTGCCATTTGGGAACATGGAAATAGAAAACGGCTGAGCATAACGCTCAGTGCACGGATATATAGCATAACGTAAAGACATAAAGGAATGAAAGCATGTAAAGCATATAAAGCATGAATTGCAGCGGAAATGAATAAGCCCTGGGAAAACCTAGTTGTATGTCATGTTTACTGGTTTTAGTTCTGAAAACATAGCTTATGTTACTTATGAAAATCTGTATTAGTTAGATATACCAAAAGCCAATATAGGTCATGAGGTCACCAACGTGCATGAATACTTGGAGGGGTGACCTCGTCATGCAAATTAGAGGGGGTGCCTCTAATTAGTTGGTAATGGGTAGGAGGGATCAACTCCTTCTGAAGGACGCAAGGCACACGCCATATTCACCATGAAATCCTGACTGAACTGAACCTAGGATGCACCCATATACCCCACATGATAATAAATAATAATAATGGCCAAATAACTGAAAAGGACGCCACGAGCTATCACTCCGCCGTAGTGAAGTTATAACACTAGTGCCTCTAGTGTTATGGTTATGGTACCTCCATAACAAGGTGAAACTTGTAAAACCCGCATGCTTTTACCATGAATAGTACCCTTAAGATCGTACGTACTAGATTAAAACTTTCCTTTTATAGTATGATTACGTCCACGTGTTAGAATTTTACGTATCACGTACGTGTTAGAACACGATAAGTATTTATTACGTACAAACGCACAATAGTAATTTAAACAATAATTAATCACGAACATGCGATCATGAAAACATGAACGTAATTAAATCACGAACTAATATTAATTACGTATATATATTTATTACAAGCACGAATAAATATATAAAGTCACGGTAAATATTTAACGATAACACATAAAACACGAACACAACTAAACACGAACGAACACTTAAATAACTAGACACGGAAAATGGTACGGGTACCCCATGCGGGGCCCTTACCCGCGGCTACAGCAAGAGATGGGCCAAGCCCATCTAAATTTTTAACTAACAAGTGTTAATGTGAAATCTTGTTTTCATTTTTCACTTTACAGTAAAAATATTAAAAACCCTAAAAAGATTTTTGGCTTCTTCCTTCTTGCTCTCGTTGGACGCCGCACATAAACACACCAAAGGGGGTGTTTATTTTGATTTTGATCTTGATTTTGGTGCAAGTGTTCGTGTTTGTTCATCCTCGTTAGATCCACGCATTCGGTATACCTTTTCAATCCTTTTTCTTTTTGTTTTGATTTAATAAATTAAATAAGAACATGATGTTTTTAAAAAACCTAATTAAAAACATAAACTAAACATGCAATTAGTTATGGGGTAAATCAAAAAGGAGGATTTAGGGGTGTTTTGTTTGGCCGGCGCCTAAACCGAACCCCAAGGGGGTCTCGGTTTGGCTTATAGACCACCACCGAGACCACAAGGCCTCGGTTTGGTGGTGTGGGTCCCACGGCAACAGCAAACAAGGGGGAACCCCGAAGTGGTTCGGGGTATTGAGTTGATTTCGAGTCCGGTTCATGGTTTCTAGTCACGATCCGGTTCATGGTTTATGTTAATATGATGTTTTTAATAATCATATGTTAAAATTAAATTAATAAAATATGACATGATTAATTTAATAAAATATGACTTAGGTTATAATTTAATTATTAGATCATGGAATTTTTAACCTAAGTATTTATATTTTCTAGACCTTATAATTAATTAATTATTAAAAACCATGGTTATAACTAATTAATTAACATGACTTAGGTTATATTATTAATAATTAATAGTACCTGTTTTAACCTAAGTATTTAAATTTATTTAATTAAAAACATGATATATTTAATTAAATACTTCTAACCTATAGTTTATTTAAATTACATGTAATAATTAATAAAATATACCTTATATCATTATGACTTAGAAAATAATCAGAAAACACTTAAGCTTATATACTTAGCTTATTTAACCAGCTTATATCTAATTATGGAAACTTTCTATTTTTAGAAACTTATTTAAATAAGGCAGCTAATCTATTTTTGGAAACTTTCTATTTTTAGAAACTTATCTAATTTAAGCAGTAATTCTATTTTTGGAAACTTTCTATTTTTGGAAACTTTCTTTTCTTGGAAACTTTCTATTTTTGGAAACCTTCTATTTTTGGAAACTTTCTATTTTTGGTAAATTTCTATTTTTGGAAACTTTCTTTTTTAGGAAACCTGCTATTTTTAGAAAGTTACTTATTATTACACAGTAAGTATAATAATACATGAAATACAAGAAATACTTAATCAGAATAGACAGAATATGAGATAAACACAGTTTAAGGCTTAAAACAGTAAAACATGGCATAAACGTATAAAATAAGCTAAGACATGACATAAAACCAGTTACGTATTTAGTAATCAGATACTTATACACGTATGTATTTATGTAGCATTAGTGATACCGAAGTAGGACTCTCCTCGGTTCGTCTTCTTCGTTCACTGGACATAAGGTACGGATTCCCGACCTTTCAGTATGGACATTCTTTCCTTATTAGGATTCCCCGTATGCAGCCAAATGTTTTCCAGTAGTATAAGTTTATATGTTTGATTTGCTTATGTTTAATTTAGAATACCTATAGCCATATACATGCATGACCAGTTTCACCTAGTTATGGAGGTACCATAACCATAACACTAGAGGCACTGGTGTTATGACTTCACCACGGCGGAGTGATTACTCGTGGCGTCCCTTCAGCTTCTGGCCCTATTATTATATTTATCATGTGGGGCGTATGGGTGCATCCTAGTTACATGTTTTTCAGCAGATTACTCAGTGTGAATGTGGTGTGTGCCTTGCACCCTTCACAAGGAGCTGATCCCTCCTACCCAAAACCAGTATATTAAATTAGAGGCAGCCCCTCTAATTTGCAAAATGAGGTCACCCCTCCAAGTATTCATGCACGGTGGATTTTCATGACCTATATTGGCTAATGGTAGAATATGTTAAACAGTTTTTATAAGATAAACATAAGGCTTTTCAAACTATAAAACCAGTTTTACCAAGACTTAACCAGGTTATTCGGGACTTAGTTTCTTCCGCTGTTATATGTTATATGCTTATCCTATTCATGCTTTATTATACATCCGTGCACTGAGCGTATTGCTCAGCCGTTTTCCTTTTCTATGTTCCCAAAACGGCAGGTACTCAGGGACGCTCGTAGACTTTAAGCGTACGTGCATATGGACTGGAAGCTTTCTAGCCTTTCTTTACTTTATGCATTATCTTTACTTTGATACATTTGCTATGGACATTGTTTAGTCCTTTCCTTTACAGTACTTATGTTTGTGTGTGATGAGCTTTACTTTTGGAGTACCGTGTTTGATTCCGGTATTTTCCTTTTATGGTCATGTAATGTTTAGACATTTTTCCTTGTATGCTTTGATGACACGCCATGATTACACGTGACATTCCATTATCAAAATGGGGTGTTACAATTATGGTATCAGAGCCAAGGCTTCGACCTATAGGCTCTCAAAATATGACCTGTGATTAGTGGGTAGTCACTATGGTCTTCCTAGAACTGACAGTCGTTTTCATGCATTCATCATTTTTATGCATACATATATATGTCATTGTCACAGGTTTATGACTAAGTAATGGTTGGTACAGGACTGGCCCTATTTAGTCGCATGTGTTTTATCGAAACTTTTAAATTTAGGACCGACCCATAGGTGTCCCCTCGCCAAGTCTTTTATTTTGGGTGAACTGACCATAGGCGTTCACTCTCGAGCATACAAAAGTTTTCATAAAACTGCATCATGCATTCATATACAAATTTTCTTGCATAAAATATTTCTCTGGATTTATTGGTATAAAGTTTTTTCATGTATATATTTTATGTTTTGATCTGTTAATCATATGTTTTATGTTATACTGTCAGATGGTTCTCACACAGGAACAGGAACAACTCAATGCTGCAATCCAAGCTGCAATGCAAGCTTTGCTTCCTCAACTGAGGAACGACATTAGGGCTGAGGTTCAAGCTGCCAACAATCAGCAGCATAACCAAGCACCTCCTCCTCCTCCAGTGACATTGGCAGTATGGCTGGAGAGATTCAACAATCTCTGTCCTCGAGCTTTTGAGAAAACAGATAGCCCCAGTGATGTTGAAAGCTGGTTGGCTCACATCAAGAAGATTTTCAATGCTATGGGTTGTGACCCCACGTACAAGTCAAGGTTGGCATGCTAACGGTTCGAAGGCGATGTGCTAAATTGGTGGTAAGCGTTGATGTAGTCTGAGGGAGGTGACGATTGGGTTGCTGGTTTGACTTGGGCTCAGTTCAAGGACAGGGTGATGGAGCAGTTCTTTCCCAAGGCTGAGCAAGACAAGCTCAAGAGGGAGTACCATGTGATCTGACACAGAGATGGGGAGAATAGCAACGAGTTTATGCAGCGCTTTCTTCGCTTAGCTGGTTTCCTTGGTGCAGCAGCAGGTACTCCTGAAGAGTAGGTACACCACTTTAGGTGGGCTCTTCGCACATCGGTCGCAAATAACCTGGTGTGTGCTACGTTCACCACTGTAGCACAAGTGGCCGATGCGACACGTAAGCTGGAGATGTTGTAGGAGAGAGATGAGTTCGGGGAAGCTGAGAGACCCGACAAGAGGTAAACATTCGTATTCAAGCGGTGACCAATCCGTATTCTTTCCATATATGTCAATTATTCTCTTTAAAGTGTATCTTCCAGGCAGAAAACTGGGGACCGGTCTCAGCTCGCTACTCAGCAGCAACCTCATCAGCCCAAGGGAAACGGTCAGAATAACGACCGTTCTGCTACGGATGGGCGTGGCGGTAATGATAATTACCATAACAACGCTGGACACTCCAATACTTACGCATTTTCTTATGATTTCATGTATAACTCATATTCTGACACTTTAGAAAAACTTCTACCAGGAACCATGGAAACGGTAGGGACAAGAACCAGAGAGGTTCACAGCCTAGCCGTCCAACAATCACTGGTATTCAATCTTACGATTATCCGCATTGTCCTTTGTACCCTATTATCATGTCTTATGTAAAATGTTTTATCAGGTTCTCAGCCAGCCAGAGCACCTGCTGGAGGATATACTCATCCTCTTTGCGCCACTTGCCATCGTAGGCACCCAGGGCCATGTCGTCGTAACACTGACGCATGCTTCAAGTGTGGTCTTCCTGGCCATATCATGAAGGATTGCCGTAAGGGCGAGATGGAGGGCACATCGGGACATGTTGATTCCAAGCCGCCTCCTACCACCGGGCGTGTCTACATGAAATCTCGAGACCAGGCCAACAAGTCTACAGGTACCATCACTGGAATCTTGTATATATATGGTCAAGCTTCGTGTGTTCTTTTCGATACGAGTGCTAATCACTCGGTCATTTCTACTGCTTATGCTAAGAACATTAGGATGCTCCCCATGCCACTAGAGAATAGACTTACTATTTCCACGCCTTTGAGGGACTCTGTATTAATCACCCACGTATACAAGAGTCTTCCCCTAGAATTTGATGATAAGGTTCGACTTGTTGACGCACTTCTGCTGGACATGAATGACTTCGACATGATTTTGGGCATGGATTGGCTATCCAAGCATCATGCTACCATAGACTGCCATTCATATCGAGTTATCTTCGGTGATGTTAATGCACCAGAGTACATTCATAACGGGTTCGTACCCGGAAGGTCTGTACAAATCATATCTACCCTACAAGCGCGTGCACTACCGTCACATGGCTGCAAGGGTTGTCTAGCTACGGTTCTCGACATGGATGCTGAATCTCCATCAATTCAGGATCAACCAATAGTGTCGGAATTCCAAGATGTATTTCCAGCAGAAATTTCGGGCATACCACCTGCACGAGAAGTGGAATTCAATATCGAGCTTATTCTAGGAGCTGAACCAATCTTTAAGGCTCCTTATCGCATGGCTCCTATAGAGCTGAAGGAGTTAAAGGATCAACTTCAAGAACTTCTAGAACGAGGTTTCATTCGACCGAGCGCGTCTCCATGGGGCGCACCGGTCTTATTTGTTAAGAAGAAGGACGGCAGTATGCGTCTTTGCATAGACTATCGCGAGCTCGACAAGATTACTATCCAGAATAGGTATCCACTGCCGCGTATGGACGATCTGTTTGACCAACTCCAAGGGGCAAAACACTTCTCCAAGATTGATCTTAGGTCAGGCTACCATCAGCTACGGGTTAAGGAGCAGGACATCGCCAAGACTGCTTTTCGTACCCGCTATGGCCACTACGAGTTTGTAGTTATGCCATTCAGCCTGACAAATGCTCCATCAGTGTTCATGGACTTGATGAACAGAATCTTCCATGATTTACTGGACAAGTTCGTCATTGTCTTCATCGATGACATCCTGATTTTCTCAAAGTCCAAGGAGGAACACGAAGACCATCTTCGTACAGTACTATAGATTCTTCGCAAGAAGCAGCTGTATGCTAAATTCTCCAAGTGTGAGTTCTGGTTAGACAAGGTGGCATTCCTAGGTCACATTGTATCAGCAGAAGGAATCACTATGGATCCAACGAAGGTTGAGGCCATTATTAAGTGGCCGAGGCCGACATCAGCAACGGAAGTCCGCAGTTTCTTAGGCTTAGCTGGCTATTACCATAGGTTCGTGGAAAACTTTTACCGCTTAGCACTACCATTGACCAAACTGATACGGAAAGGGGAGAAATTCGTCTGGACTGAAGAACGAGAGAAGAGCTTTGAAGACCTGAAGCAGAAGCTAGTATTTGCACCTATTCTTACTCTCCCATCTGGTACGGGTGGATTTCAAATCTACAGTAATGCATCGGGGAAGGGACTTGGCTGTGTTCTCATGCAAAATGGGAAAGTGATCGCATACGCTTCACAGCAGCTTAAGCCTTATGAAGAAAATTACCCCACGCATGACTTGGAACTTGCTGCAATCGTGTTTGCATTGAAGATATGGAGGCACTACTTATATGGAGAATCATGTGACATTTTCACGGACTACAAGAGCTTGAAGTATATCTTCACTCAACATGAATTGAACATGAGGCGGAGGAGATGGTTAGAGCTGTTGAAAGATTGTGACATTAATCTACAGTATCATCTCGGAAAGGCAAATGTAGTGGCAGATGCTCTTAGCAGGAAGTCCGGAATGATCAACGGCATTAAAATTGAGGAGGAAATCATAAGAGACTTGGAGCGACTAGACATCGAGATCATGGTACGTGGACAACACGGTTACTGGGCAAATCTTAGAGTAGAACCCGAGTTAGTCTCTAAGATCAAGGAAGCTCAGAAAGATGATGGAGAAATCTGGGCGATAGTACAGAATTTGGAGAAACAGACGGAATTCAGAGTAGATGCAGATGGTATCGTATGGCAGGGTACGAGACTTTGTGTTCCTGATGATCAAGAACTTCGGGAAGCCTTGTTAGCTGAAGCTCATAGCTCCCCATTCTCTATACATCCTGGTTCGACTAAGATGTACCATGACATCAAGCAATACTTTTGGTGGAGTGGTATGGAACAGGATGTGGCCACTTTCGTCTCCAAATGTCTTACCTGCCAGCAAGTTAAGATCGAGCATCAGCGATCTGGCGGTCTCCTTCAACCGTTAGATATTCCAGAGTGGAAGTGGGACAAAATCACCATGGATTTTGTTACTGGTCTTCCGCCTACCAAGAGGAAGCACGATGCAATTTGGGTTATCGTAGATCGACTTACCAAATCAGCCCATTTCTTACCGATCCGCAAGGAAGATCCGGTAAGTAAACTCGCCGATACGTATAGAAGAGAGATCATGAGAATCCACGGTGCTCCATCCAGCATCGTCTCAAACAGAGATCCTCGTTTCACTTCACGATTTTGGAAGAGTCTGCAGAAAGCTTGGGGTACGCAACTTAATCTTAGCACGACTTTTCATCCTCAAACAGACGGACAGTCGGAGCGAACGATTCAGACATTGGAAGACATGTTGAGGTCATGTGCGTTGGAATGGACGGGTGATTGGGACGATTATATCTGTTTGGTGGAGTTTCCATACAACAACAGTTGGCACGCAAGTATCAAGTGTGCTCCTTTCGAGATGTTGTATGGCAGAAAGTGTCGCGCCCCAATCTGCTGGGATCAGGTTGACGAGCGAACACTTGAAGGACCAGTAATCATAGAGATGACCAGTGAAAGGATCGCAGTAGCTAAGCAGAAACTTCAGGAAGCACGTTCACGTCAGAAGAGTTACGCCGATAAGTATCGTAGGGACATACATTCTAACGTAGGAGATCACGTCTTCCTTAAGGTTTCGCCGACACGTGGTGTTAGACGCTTCGGGATTAAAGGGAAGCTCAGTCCTCGTTTCATCGGACCGTTTGATATCATTGAACGAGTTGGTGAAGTATCTTACCGGTTAGCGTTACCTCCGCAGCTTTCACATGTACACAATGTGTTTCATGTGTCCTTACTCAGAGGGTACCAGTATCATCCCCTTCACATGGTTCAGTATCCACTGGAACAGATACGTGAAGATCTCACTTTCATAGAAGAACCCAAACGAGTTCTTGACAGACAGGAACGAGTCATGAGAAGGAAGACGATTCCATTCGTCAAAATCCTTTGGAGGGATCATACCGAGCGGGAAGCCACTTGGTAAACAGAGGAATCTATCCGGGCTTCTTACCCTCATTTCATATTTTGAATTCGGGTATGTTCTTCTTTTCTAATTACTTTATCTATAATTCGGGGACGAATTATTCTTTTTAGGGGGAAGAGTTGTAAAACCCACATTCTTTTACCATGAATAGTACCCTTAAGATCGTACGTACTAGATTAAAACTTTCCTTTTATAGTATGATTACGTCCACGTGTTAGAATTTTACGTATTACGTACGTGTTAGATCACGATAAGTATTTATTACATACGAACGCACAATAGTTATTTAAACAATAATTAATCACGAAGATGCGATCATGAAAACATGAACGTAATTAAATCACGAACTAATATAAATTACGTATATATATTTATTACGAGCACGAATAAATATATTAAGTCACGGTAAATATTTAACGAGAACACATAAAACACGAACACAACTAAACACGAACGAACACTTAAATAACGAGACACGGAAAATGGTATGGGTACCCCATGTGGGGTCCTTACCCGCGGCTACATCAAGAGATGGGCCAAGCCCATCTAAATTTTTAACTAACAAGGGTTAATGTGAAATCTTGTTTTCATTTTCACTTTACAGTAAAAACATTAAAAACCCTAAAAAGATTTTTGGCTTCTTCCTTCTTGCTCTCTTTGGCCGCCGCACATAAACACACCGAAGGGGGTGTTTATTTTGATTTTGATCTTGCTTTGGTGCAAGTGTTCGTGTTTGTTCATCCTCGTTAGATCCACGCATTCAGTATACCTTTTCAATCCTTTTTCTTTTTGTTTTGATTTAATAAATTAAATAAGAACATGATGTTTTTAAAAACCTAATTATAAACATAAACTAAACATGTAATTGGTTATGGGGTAAATCAAAAAGGAGGATTTAGGGGTGTTTTGTTTGGCCGACGCCTAAACCGAACCCCAAGGGGGTCTCGGTTTGGCTTATAGACCACCACCGAGACCACAAGGCCTCGGTTTGGTGGTGTGGGTCCCACGGTAGTAGCAAACAAGGGGGGAACCCTGAAGTGGTTCGGGGTATTGAGTTGATTTCGAGTCCGGTTCATGGTTTCTAGTCACGATCCGGTTCATGGTTTATGTTAATATGATGTTTTTAATAATCATATATTAAAACTAAATTAATAAAATATGACATGATTAATTTAATAAAACATGACTTAGGTTATAATTTAATTATTAGATCATGGAATTTTTAACCTAAGTATTTATATTTTCTAGACCTTATAATTAATTAATTATTAAAAACCATGGTTATAATTAATTAATTAACATGACTTAGGTTATATTATTAATAATTAATAATACATGTTTTAACCTAAGTATTTAACTTTATTTAATTAAAAACATGATATATTTAATTAAATACTTTTAACCTATAGTTTATTTAAATTACATGTAATAATTAATAAACTATACCTTATATCATTATGACTTAGAAAATAATCAGAAAACACTTAAGCTTATATACTTAGCTTATTTAACCAGCTTATATCTAGTTATGGAAACTTTCTATTGTTAAAAAAACTTATTTAATTAAGGCAGCTAATTTATTTTTGGAAACTTTCTATTTTTAGAAACTTATATATTTAAGCAGTAATTCTATTTTTGGAAACATTCTATTTTTGGAAACTTTCTATTTTTGGAAACTTTATATTTTTGGAAACATTCTAATTTTGGAAACTTTCTATTTTTGGTAACTTTCTATTTTTGGAAACCTTCTATTTTAGGAAACCTGCTATTTTTAGAAAGTTACTTATTATTACACAGTAAGTATAATAATACATGAAATACAAGAAATACTTAATCAGAATAGACAGAATATGAGATAAACACAGTTTAAGGCTTAAAACAGTAAAACATGGCATAAACGTATAAAATAAGCTAAGACATGACATAAAACCAGTTTTGTATTTAGTAATCAGATATTTATACACGTATGTATTTATGTAGCATTAGAGATACCGAAGTAGGACTCTCCTCGGTCCGTCTTCGTCGTTCACTGGACATAAGGTACGGATTCCCGACCTTTCAGTATGGACATTCTTTCCTTATTAGGATTCCCCGTATGCAGCCAAATATTTTCCCGTAGTATAAGTTTATATGTTTGATTTGCTTATGTTTAATTTAGAATACCTATAGCCATATACATGCATGACCAGTTTCACCTAGTTATGGAGGTACCATAACCATAACACTAGAGGCACTGGTGTTATGACTTCACCACGGCGGAGTGATTGCTCGTGGCGTCCGTTCAGCTTTTGGCCATATTATTATATTTATCGTGTGGGGCGTATGGGTGCATCCTAGTTACATGTTTTTCAGCAGATTACTCAGTGTAAATGTGGTGTGTGCCTTGCATCCTTCACAAGGAGCTGATCCCTCCTACCCAAAACCAGTATATTAAATTAGAGGCAGCCCCTCTAATTTTCATGATGAGGTCACCCCTCCAAGTATTCATGCACGGTGGATTTTCATGACCTATATTGGCTAATGGTAGAATATGTTAAACAGTTTTTATAAGATAAACATAAGGCTTTTCAAACTATAAAACCAGTTTTACCAAGACTTAACCAGGTTATTCAGGACTTAGTTTCTTCCGCTGTTATATGTTATATGCTTATCCTATTCATGCTTTATTGTACATCCGTGCACTGAGCGTATGGCTCAGCCGTTTTCCTTTTCTATGTTCCCAAAACGGTAGGTACTCAGGGACTCTCGTAGACTTTAAGCGTACGTGCATATGGACTGGAAGCTTTCTAGCCTTTCTTTACTTTATGCATTATCTTTACTTTGATACTTTTGCTATGGACATTGTTTAGTCCTTTCCTTTACAGTACTTATGTTTGTGTGTGATGAGCTTTACTTTTGGACTACCGATGTTTGATTCCGGTATTTTCCTTTTATGGTCATGTAATGTTTAGACATTTTTTCCTTGTATGCTTTGATGACACGCCATAATTACGCGTGACATTCCATTACAAAATGGGGTGTTACAAAACTGGTCCTGCATGTATATGACTAAGGTAACTAATAAAACATAAGCATTTAACCTGTAACTACTGGGGAAAACAGTTGGCTGCATACGGGAAATCCTAATAAAGGAAGAAGTTGTCCTTACTGAAGGACGGGAAAGTCGTACCTTATGTCCAGTAGAAGCTAACGAAAACGCTGAAGAAACTACTCCGCCTTGACAGATAATACTACATAAGAATGGGAACGTGTATGAGTTGTCTGAATTACATGTGTTTTACTGGTTCTGTGTATTATCAGCTTGTTATAGTTGTTCTGTCATGTTTTAGTGTATTATTGTGTTATCTGTAGTTATACAGATGTTCTGTTGTATATTATGCATGTAATAGTGTATTATAATACTTGTATTGTAATACTAAGTTACTTTCTAAAAATAGCAGGTTTCCATAAATAGTAAGTTTCTAAAAATAGAAAGTTTCCAAAAATAGTAAGTTTCCATAATTCGAAATAAGCTGGATTATTAATAATAATTAAAGTTTAATTAGTATAATACAAGTCATGTTTATAGCTTATTAAATAAATAACTGGTTAATTAACTAAACTATACGTTATAAGAATTTAATTAAAAATACATGTTTTAATTAAATTAAGCTAAGTAATATACTTTAGGTTATACATGAAATATTAATTTTAATATTTAACCTAAGTCATGAATTTAATTAAATTAAAAGTCTAATAATTAATTTAATTAAACATATATTCTGATTTTAATAATTCCCAAAACCAGAACCCGTGTTTTAAAAATTAACCCGAGCCCGAAACCTGGGGTCATATATAAGTCGAGCCAAACACCCTTGACAGTGGCTAACCCGGCCTAGCCGGTTGCCACTGTCCGAGTGGTTTACCCGCTTCCCGAGCCGCGGCTAACCGCAGCCGGACCCGGTTCCCACCGGCGGTCTGCCGGTTCACAGCAGGTTCATACCGGTTGTGACTGGTTCCCCCTGCTTTTGTTCGGTTCCCACTGTTAGCATAAAAAGCCCCACCGAGACCCTATAGGTCTCGGTTGGCACTCGGTTCAACACGAAACCCCACTACGACACTCAGTCGGGGTTTCCCCTTGCTGCCTTCGACCCAAACGAGCCCCAACACCGAGACCATGAGTTCTCGGTTGGGCAAATCAACCACCACCGAGAGCCCCCATAATCTCGGTTTGGTGCTCGGCCGAACAAAACACCCACAAACACCCTCTTTAATTCATGTTTTAATTAATCTACATGTTTTTATGATTAATTAAAATAAACATGAATTCATAAAGAATTTAAAAACAAAAGGAAGCGATTTGATTATACCGAACACGTGTAGGAAAATGTTATGAGATAACGATCAAGTAGACACAAAATCAACAATGAAAATCGTCTGGTTTGTTCCTTGTTCTTTGATGTGGCCGGCGGCAAGAGGAGACAAGGGAGGCAAGGAAAACTTTCTGTCAAACCAAATTATGTTTAATGTTTTCCTGTGGTTTTTGGTTAAACTGTTTTAAGTTGGGTCATGGGCCAAGCCCATCTCCTTCCTTTGTCTTAGCCGTAGCACATGGGGAGCCCACGAGGAAACACGTATTTTTAATTATTTACGTGTGCGTTCATGTTTAATTATCGTGACTTTTATATGTCGTGTACTTAACGCATTTTTAATATATAAGTAACTACTACAGTGCAAGCTGCTAACAATCAGCACCAGCACCAGCATCAGAATCCTCCCCCTCCACCTCCAGCTACACTAATCACATGGCTGGAGTGATTCGAAAAGCAGCGTCCGCGATCCTTCGAGAAGACTAACAACCCCGATGAGGCTGAGACCTGGCTAGCTCACATTGAGAAGATCTTTGACGCGATGGGATGCGACCCTGTCTTTAAGGCAAGGTTAGCCTGTTACAAGTTTGAAGGGAACGTGCTTGCATGGTGGAAGGCAGTGAAACTGTCGGAAGGAGGCGACGTTTGGGTGGCTGGCTTGACTTGGGCACAGTTAAGGGAGTTGGTGATGGGACAGTTCTTCCCAAAAGATGAGCAGGATAAGCTTAAGATTGAGTATCATGGGATTAGGCAGAGAGTTGGGGAAAAAAATGAGTTCATGCAGAGGTTTGTTCGTTTGGCTGGATTCCGTGGCGCAGCAGCTGGGACTGCAGAGGACCAAGCGTATCACTTTCGTTGGGTTCTTCGCACATCTGTCGCTAATAACTTGGTGTGCGCTACATTCAATACCGTGGCACAAGTAGCAGATGCAGCCCGTAAGTTGGAGATGTTGCAAGAGAGGTATGAGTTTGGAGAGGCAGAGAGACCCGACAAGAGGTATATCTTGTCATTCAGTGGTGATCATTACATTTCATTCAGTACTATCCAAATATTTATCTTTCTCTATACAATTGCATCTTTCAGACAGAAGACTGGGGACCGGTCCCAACCGGCCACTCAGCAGCAGAGTCAGCACAACGGTAATGGTCAGACCTAAGACCGTTCTGCTTCGGATAGGCGTGGCGGTAATGACAGTTACCGTAACAACGCTAACAACTCCAACAACAGCAGGTCCCTAACTTACTCATTTCTTATGTTACATGCTGTATGATTCATAATTCTGACACTTCAACATCTACTACCAGGAACAATGGCAACGGAAGAGAGCAGGATCGCAGAGGTTCATAGTCCAACCGTACAGCTACATCTGGTATTACGTCTTACGATTTTATGCATTGTCCTGTTTGTACCCATTAACCATGTCTCACATATACTTTTCTGAACAGGCTCCCAGCCAGAAAGGGCACCTGTTGGAGGGTATACTCACCCTCTCTACACTACGTGCAACCGCAGGCACCTAGGGTTGTGTCACCGTGATAGCGATGCTTCCTTCAAGTGTGTCTAGCCAGGCCATCGCATGAAGGACTACCGTAAGGGTGAGATCGAGGGCACTTCTGGACATGCCGACTCCAAGCCACCTCCTACTACTGGACGGGTGTAGACGACCTCGCGTGATCAGGCCAATAAGTCAACAGGTACCATCACTGGAATCTTGTATATGTATGGTCAAGCTACATGCGTATTATTTGACACGGGTGCTACTCATTCGGTCATATCTACTATTTATGCCAAGAGCGTTGGGATATCCCCTATGCCATTAGAAAAGTCTTAAACAATTCCACGCCCTTAAGAGACTCTGTACGGATAACATATGGGTACAAGGGTCTTCCCCTCGAGTTTGACGACAAGATTCGTCCAGTTGAAGCACTTCCATTGGACATGTACAATTTTGACATGATATTAGGCATGGACTCGCTATCCAAACACCACGCCACCATTGACTGCCATTCATATCGGGTCATCTTCGGTGATGTAAACGCACCAGAGTACATTCACAACGGTTTTATACCCAGAAGGTTTGTACAAATAATTTCAACCTTACAAGCACGTGTATTACTGTCACATGGTTGTGAGGGCTACTTAGCTACTATTCATGATATGGAGGCTGAATCTCCATCTATCCAGAATCAGCCGATCATGTTAGAATTTCCCAACGTATTACCAGAAGAACTTCTGGGCATACCACTTGCTCGTGAGGTAGAGTTTAATATTGAGCTCATCCCAGGAGCTGAGCCAATTTCTTAAGGCTCCTTATCGCATAGCTCCCATAGAGCTTAAGGAGTTAAAAGAACAAATAAAGGAACTTTTGGAATGAGGTTTCATCCGACCTAGTGCATCTCAATGGGGTGCATCGGTTTTATTCGTAAAGAAGAAGGATGGCAGTATGCGTCTCTTCATTGATTATCATGAGCTTAATAATATCACCATCAGGAATCGATATCCTCTGCCACACTGATCTGTTTGACCAACTTCAACGGGCCAAACATTTCTACAAGATTGATCTGAGGTCGGGCTATC
The DNA here is from genome assembly GCA_025667525.1 of Glebionis coronaria. Classification (NCBI taxonomy): domain Eukaryota; kingdom Viridiplantae; phylum Streptophyta; class Magnoliopsida; order Asterales; family Asteraceae; genus Glebionis; species Glebionis coronaria. Next base: position 1,425,352 of record CM046880.1, read on the forward strand.
ATCCGTTACGGGTGAAATACCAGGACATCGCCAAGACTGCTTTCCGTACACGGTATGGACACTACAAATTTGTTGTCATGCCATTTGGCCTTACCAATGCTCCAGTAGTTTTCATGGACTTGATGAACCGTATCTTCCATGAGTTTTTGGACAAGTTCGTCATTGTCTTTATTAACGATATTCTGATTTTCTCTAAGTCAAACAAGGAACACGAAGACCATCTTCATACAGTATTACAGATACTTCGCCAAAAGCAGTTGTATGCCAAGTTCTCCAAATACGAATTCTGGTTGAGTAAAGTGGTGTTCCTAGGCCACATAGTATCCGCAGAGGGAATAACCATGGATCTTAGAAAGGTTGAGGCTATTACTAAGTGGCCAAGACTGACATCAGCGACTGAAGTTCGCAGCTTTCTAGGCTTAGCTGGTTACTATCGTAGGTTTGTAGAGAACTTTTCCCGATTAGCACTGCCATTGGCCAAACTGATGCGGAAAGGGGAGAAATTCGTCTGGACTAAAGAAAGAGAGAAGAGCTGTGAAGACCTTAAGCAGAGGTTGGTGTCTGCACGATTCTTACTCTCCCATCTGGTACAGGTGGATTTCAAATATATAGTGATGCTTCAGGGAAGGGACTTTGTTGTGTTCTCATGCAACATGGGAAAGTGATTGCTTACGCATCACGACAGCTTAAGCCTTATGGGGAGAACTACCCTACGCAGGACTTGGAACTTGCAGGAGTCGTGTTTGCATTGAAGATATGGAGGCACTACTTGTATGGTGAATCATGTGATATCTTCACAGATCACAAGAGCCAGAAATACATCTTCACTCAGCATGAACTGAATATGAGGCAGAGAAGGTGGTTAGAGCTGTTGAAGGATTATGACATTAATCTACAGTATCATCCCGGCAAGGTGAATGTTGTAGCAGATGCTCTTAGTAGGAAGTCGGGTATGACCAACGACACTAAAATAGAGGAAGAGATTATACGAGACTTGGAGCGACTAGATATTGAGATCATGGTACGTGGACAACATGGCTACTGGGATAATCTTAGAGTGGAGCCTGACTTACTCTCTAGGATCAAGGAAGCTCAGAAGGATGATTGTGAAATTTGGGCAATCATACATAACTTAGAGCAACAGCCGGAGTTTCGGTTAGATGACGACGGTATCTTATGGCAGGGCACTAGAATTTGTGTTTCTGATGATCTTACACTCAGGGGAGCATTATTAGCTGAAGCACATAACTCCCCATTCTCCATTCATCCTGGTTCAACCAAGATGTACCACGACATCAAGCATTATTTCTGGTGGAGTGGTATGAAACAGGATGTTGCTACCTATGTATCCAAATGTCTTACCTGCCAGCGGGGTTAAGATCGAGCATCAACAGTCTAGAGGTCTACTACAACCATTAGACATTCCAGAGTGGAAGTGGGACAAGATCACCATGGATTTTGTCACCGGACTTCCGCAGACCAAGAGGAAGCATGATGTAATTTGGGTTATCGTTGATCGACTTAACCAAGTCAGCTCATTTCTTTACCATCCGCAAGGATGATCCAGTTAGCAAATTGGCTGACACATATAAGAAGGATATCATGAGACTTCATGGTGCTCCATACAGTATCATCTCGGACAAAGATCCTTGGTTTACTATGCGATTTTGGAGGAGTCTGCAGAAAGCTTAGTTTACCAAACTTAAGCTTAGCACGGCTTTTCATCCTCAAACGGATGGACAATTGGAGCGAACCATTCAGACATTAGAAGATATGTTTCATGCATGTGCTTTAGAATGGACAGGAAATTGGGACGATTATATATGCTTGGTAGAGTTTGCATACAACAACAGTTGGCACGTGATGAGATGGCATTTATACATGATTTCATCGTTCTTTTCGAGCTTTAAATACATAAAATATCATAAATATACCATATATATGCTTGTGTTTGTTACTTGTGTATTTTAGGTATGGATATCGTGAAAAAAAAGCAAAAGATCACAAGAAACAAGGAAAAACGAACACGAGAAACGAAGCCAGACAATGAACCGGGCCCTAGTTGTGATTTTCCAAAGAAAAGACCTTGAAGTATTGAAGATGTTCAAGAATTATCCCTCATGAATGAAGAAATGACACTTAATACCCTTTTATATTCATAATAACAAGTTGGGTCCCTTAAGTTTGTCAAAATTACAAAAAGGTCCCTCAACTTTGAAGAATTGGCAAGTTTAGTCCCTCAAGATTGAAGATTTGTCAACAATGGTCCTCCATAATGTCAAACATAGAAAGAAGACCTTCAAAGATCAAGAATGTACAAGATCAGCCCTTGAAATATCAAGAAATGTTCAAAACAAGTCCTTAATATCCTTGTTATAAAGTTTTGGGACAAAAGTGTGAAAATGGAAAGTTGAATAACAAAGGAAATCGTTTTGTTGGCTGAAAATACCTTGTATACATGTTTTACCAAAACCCAGGGACTATATGTTCCAACAAAAACTTTCAAATCCCATAACACGCGCCAAACACAAACACCCCACCCTTTTCGGATCAAAAGTTACCACTGTTCACCATATGAACCCAGTTACCACCTCACTTAAAACAAAGGGTAAATCCAAATTACCCTAACCCACAACTAATTCCCCTTTACACGAATCATTCCCACACTTAACCTCACCCATCACATCAACCAATGGCCCCCACCATTCAAACCGTCCACTACTGAAAACACAACTTCCTCTCCAAAGAATGCCACGTGTCAAATCCAACGATTTATGCATTCTACTTGGTCCCTAAGGCAATATGAACGATTTGGATCAAAAGGGACAGCTTACAACACCAAAAATGTCTAGAAGATTTCAAGGGCATTTTAGAGATTTTATAACTAGGGTTTCTAGTTTGCACATTGTAAACTCAGCCTTTAAAGGCCTATATAAGGACCACCAACCTGTGGTGAGGCCTTTGTTCCAGTTTTAATCTTGAAGTTTGTAATTCCTTTTTAAAATTTATAAAAGTTTGGTATTTTGTTAAAATTTGTAATTCCTTTTTTATGTTTTTGAAAGTTGGTGTTGGTTGAGAGTAAAGCTGAGTTCCATTTAGTGTTTTGAAGGTGTTTTGATCTTTGGATTGAAGCAAGTTTGGTTTTGAAAAGGTTTTCAAGTTTGAAAGTTTTCAAATCCTAGGGTTTCTGTTTTGTTATTTTATCTGTTCTAACCCTAACCAAAAGACATAAGCTCTTGCAAGCATGTTGACACCAAGCTTGTGAAGGTTTATCAACCTTTGGTTGGATTGTTTGTTTCCTGTGTTGAAGATCACAGCCTAGTGGTTCAGTTGTTGAACCATCAGCCAAGGCTGCATATCCCTTTCTTGTTCAAGGACCTTTGTCACTCTCTAGTTGTTGAGAGTGGTCCAAGGAGCATTGCTTAATCCTCCTAGGAAGTTGTGGAGGATAGGTGCACTCTCTATTCTCTTTTCTCTTACAAATTTTTGTTGAAATCTATTATGTGATTCTGAGATCTTGTGTTTATGTTTTAAGTTTTATTGTTTAAACCTGTTAGTTGTTACCTAGTTGAGATATTTGAAGGATAAAATCAGTAGGTTATTTGGAAAAATAAAAAGTTTGTTTGAAAAAAGGACTAAAACAAGGTTGTTTGGGATTTTGGGATCAAAATGCCTTGTGGCCTTGTGCCCTTGGTTCGTAGGGTTTTTATACTCTAAACAAGTCATTTGTAAGATGTTTTGGTCATTGGTTAAGTTTCATAAATTGAGGAAAAGGTTTTGTAAGTTTTTGAAAAATCTGTCATAAGAGGTTTGAAATTGGTCAATCATATCAGCAGCCATAAAATATATGTTTGTTGGATTCAGGGTCTGATTTTTGGTTTGGGAAGAGTTTTGTGGTTTGCTATCTATGCTATATCTGTTTGTTAACTTTGGTGGCTTATTAACTGAGCTATGGCTTATAGAAGTTGGCTGAAGTGGTCATTTGCATCAGCAAAGTGACCACCTCTATTTTGCTTTGCATTTGGTTAACTAGTGATCGCCCTGCTATCTTGTTGCTTGTTCCTTGTTATTTTGCTGATTGTGAACCTATTTTGATTGTTAGATTGCTTATTTGAAGGTTGATAAGCTAACTGGCTTATTGGCTAAAATTTGCCAAAACTGAAATCAATTTGGCTAACTGGCCTCTTTGATTCAAAGGATTCAGCCTTGATTCCTTCACAAAAGTTGCTCAAAACAAGCTCATAAATAAGTCCTGGTAATTTGGTAACATTTGGAACACTTTGACTTTTGGTCAAGCAAGCTCAATTTGGCTCATTTTTCAGTTCTGCTTATTGCTACATGCAACAACTTAGTTTTTGTAATAGGTGTCATTTTTCTCAGCTTATTAACATATCTGGAAGGTTTCAGCTTAATTGGTTAAGGTTTTGCTAGAAAACTAGCTTATTTGGCTTTTTCAGTTTGCTTATTTGCTTCTACAGCTTATTTCACATGGATTTTTAGTGTTTTCTTTGTTGATTATTCTTAGTTAAGCTATTTGTGAGCTTTTGCAAAAAGAATCAGCTTTTGAAACCCTCTAGAACTCAAACCGACTATTTTGTCGTTTTGTGAAAAAGTACTTTGCTTATTTCTGGCTTATTTGTTGAGCTTTTTCAAAATTTCTTTTTACAAACTGCTTTATAATCACAAAAGAAGAATGTGTGTTGAATTAGAGCTTATGGCATCATCTTATAGCTTACTGGGCTTATTGGCCCAATAAGAATAAGCTGTGTGACATTTAAGTTGTGATAAGCTCATTTTCAGCTTTTGGGCCTTTAGAGTTTTTTGTTTAAAATTGAAGTTTAAGCTAGTCTGGGGATTTTGGGAATATTTGGTTAAGTTTGATTTTTATTGGGCTAAAAAGCCCATTAAGTGGTCTATTTTTGTTTTTAGCCCATTTGGGGGCCCAATAGGGGTATTTTGGTAATTTCAACTTTATTTTTTGTTTAATTAGGTTAAAATAAACTAGTTTGTAAGTTTTTAGAATTTTTTATAAATTTTGAACTTTTAATATTATTTTAATATTTAATTTTTAATCATTTTAAATAGTTTTAATTGGTTTTAAATTTTACAAAAATACTTTTTAGTTTAATTAAGTCATTTTAGAGTTTTACAAATTGAAAAGTCTTTATTTGGGCTTTTTATTAATTTATTTTATTTTTAGGGCTTTAATTAGCATTAAAAAAATTAAATATTAATTAAATAAAAGGTTTGGAAAAGTTTTGATCATTTGTAAACCCTAATTGGATTTTTAGTTATTTTTAGTATTTTTTGGGAATTTTTAGTGCAAGTTTTTATTTTGTTTATTTTTACGGTTTTACGTTTTGTACGTCGTAGCATAATTTTCTCGTATCCGTCATTCTCTTTTCTCATGTTTTCTTACTATATTAATCCAAAATCATACAAGTTTTTCACACACAATAAACCTCCTTGGGAAACGAACTTTTCACACACCTTTGGGTCATTAGCATTTGATTTTCATTAATCGACACTTAATACTTACCGCTTATACGTTCTTTTTCCTAAAAGACGTATTTTTACCAAAATCAGCACGCCAGCATCAAGTGTGCACCGTTTGATATGTTGTATGGCAGGAAGTGTCGCGCTCCAATCTGCTGGGATCAGGTTGGTGAGCGAAGACTTGAAGGTCTGGAGATGATAGAGTTGACCAACGAGAAAGTCGTTGTAGCTAAGGCGAAATTGCAAGAAGCTCGTGCAAGTCAAAAGAGTTATGCCGGCAAGCATCGTAGGGATTCCCGTTTCAACGTGGGAGATCGTGTATTTCTTAAGGTATCACCGGCACGTGGTGTTAGACGTTTTGGAATCAAAGGAAAACTCGGTCCTTGATTCATCGAACCGTTTGATATCATCGAGCGAGTCGGTGAAGTATCGTATCGTTTAGCGTTACCTCCGCAGCTTTCTCACGTTCATGACGTTTTCCATGTGTCCTTACTCAGAGGGTACAAGTATTATCCCCTTCACATGGTTTAGTATCCACTTGAACAGATTCGTAAAGATCTTACCTTCATCGAGGAACCCGAACGAGTTCTTGATCGACATGAACAAGTCATGAGGAAGAAGACGATTCCATTCATCAAAATCCTTTTGAGGGATCATACCGAGCAGGAAGCCACTTGGGAGACAGAGAAGTCTATCTAGACTTCTTACCCTCATTTCAAGTTTCGGGTATGTTCCTCTTTCAACAAAATCAACAAAAGATGGAACAAGGTCAACATGAGATTAAGCAAGAGTTGTTAAAAGCGGATAAAAGGCAATCTAAATTTGAAAATCGAATGGCTAATATGTTTGAAGCTATCATGTGTTAACCCTCTTCCTCGGGTGGTCCTCCTAGTGATACCATTGCAAACCCGAAGGGAGAAATGAAGGTTATTACTACTCGTAGTGGTAAAACTTTCAAAGAACCAATCTCTAGTCCTAGTACTTCTATGGAGAAGGAAATCAAGAAAGAACCCGAGGTGATGGTAAAAAGGAGCATATAACAAGCCCACGAAGTACCGCTCAAACCACACCTACGGTTGAACCAATACCAATTGTGGAACCCGAGATTCCAAGGTCGTTGTCTATGCCCCAACCCACACCACCCTTACCTTACCAATCGAGACGAAACAAGGAGAAGTTACAAGAACGTAATAAACAACAAATTTTGCTTTTTTATCAAAATGTTTCAACAAGTACATTTTAATGTGAGTTTAGCCGACGCGTTGTTATACATGCCTCGTTTTGCTTCCACTTTTAAGGGTATGATGAACGATAAGGAGAAGCTTTCAAAGCTATCTAATTGTTCTTCGGTTTATCTTAATCGAATACCGGAAAAAGTTGGTGAACCCGGGAAGTTTCTCATTCCTTGTGATATTCAAGAAATGGAAGGACGCCTCACCTTGGCCGATCTTGGCGCAAGCATTAATTTGATGCCTTTTTCCATGTGGAAATCGCTTTCACTTCCAGCTCTTACTCCATCAAAAATGTGTATCGGGTGTTGGGAATAAAATTAGCTAAGTCTTTTGAACGCTGACAAAAGGAAATTGGACGCTGACAAGAGTAAACGAGACGCTGACAGGTGAAACGCTGATACGAATTATCAAGGCGTTGACAAGAAGAATCTTAAAGACAAAGACAAGGACTAAATCTGCCAATGATGAATTCTTCAAGCTGGTGGAAAAAGTATGAAGATAAGAATTCAGAATATATTCTTAATGTTTAAAAAGATTTAGTCAATATGTTATTTATGTATGTTTATCTTGTGTCTCTTCCTAAAATAAATGATCTTAGCTTTTTGTACAAGGCTCCTTAAACCTATAAAAGGAGGCCTTAGGGTTAGACATAAGATATATCTCACATACACCTCTTCCACATATCTCATAACACTTTCATTGTAATCTTTCATTGTTATTATTAATCAAAGTGAAAGTTTGGTATTCATATATTCTGTTTGTTCTTCGTTCTGAGTATTAGTTTCCGCATAATACTTGGATTGTTGAATACACAAAGTTTCTCTACGTGTATTACTTGATCTAATCTCGTATACACAAAGCTTAATCGATCTAAGTTTGGGATCAACAAGTGGTATCAGAGCTTGTTGAGAAACTTTGATTTGAAGAACGAGATCTAATATTGTAAGGTGAACCAGGCTAAGGAAGAAGGTGAAAAAGAATCTGATGATGTTTTCAGTCAAGGCGAAGTCTACTTCAAGTTCCAACTCATCTTCGTCATCTGATAATGAGGTATGTGATAACTCTTCTTGTCGTTTAAATACTGAAAAACTAAATAAGGAGATAGTAAAATTATTAGATGATGCAAGTTCTGAAAGATGCAAAGTATCTAATTATCAAATTGCTCTCACCCAAACAGAAAGGACAGTAGCTGAGTATAAGAAAATGGAGTTTGATTTAAAGGATAAAATAAATATCTTAAAACATGAGTTACATCAAAGTAAAGATATTCAAGATATCACAAACAGGGTTAATCTTGATTTGATAGCTAAGTTAGATGAGGCTAACAAATATAAAGACAATGTGAGTCTTAAAATCCAGAGATTTGATAAAGCCACACAAACCCTAGGAGAGTGTGTTAGTAAACAAAGAGACTCTAAGGACATGAGTGGGATTGGGATGAAAGATTATACTGGTGTTCCACCACCTGCTGGGGACTTCTATGGTGTCCAAAGAAAGGACTTGTCTTGGACTGGTATTCCAGAACTCCAAGAAGAGGAATTTATTCCTCCACCTAGAGTTCTTACCCCAGTAGAGGAATATCAACAAAAGTTTATTGACCTAGAAGAATGGAAGAAAGCCAACCCTACTTTGTTTGTTAAGGGAGGTTTATTATGTGAAAGTCCAAATGACCCTACCCCTATCACCACACAAGAGTCTACCCCCATCAAGATAACACACCCAACCACTGGCAAGACTGTTGACCATGGCTCCCCAATTAAGAAACAACCTAGTGTTAAATATGCTGAAATGTATAGGAAACCTAGGTCACTCAAAAGCCAAGAATGTGTTAATGGGACAGGGTTTTATCAGTCTAGGCCTAAGTTTGTGTCCAAAAAGGCTTGTTACTCATGTGGGAGCTTTTCTCATTTGGCCTATAATTGTGTCAGTGGATACAATTCATTTGCTGACAATAGGTCATCCAATGTTAACCATAGACCTTTTGTCCACACTAGACCACAGGCTACTAGACCAGCTCCTTTCTTCTCTAAGGCAGCTAATACCCATGGACAAAGGCCCTTTCAAAAGACCAACACTTGGTCAAACAGACAGTATGTTCCTATAGCAAACCCTAATTTGGGCGCTGATAGGAACAAATTTAGCGCTGATAGGAACAAATTCAGCGCTGACAGGAACAAATTCAGCGCTGATAGGAACAAATTCAGCGCTGACAAGAACAAATTCAGCGCTGATAGGAACAAATTCAGTGCTGACAGGAACAAATTCAACGCTGACAGGCACAAATGCAGCGCTGACAGCTCCAAGTTTGGTATGAGACCTTATTTTAGACCATATAAACAAAGATACTTGGTTAGTAAGGGTCAAGGGTCTAAAGCATCATCCCACTTAACATGGAAACCTAAACAAGAGCAAAACTCTAAGTTTAATGGTATTTCAATGACTTGCAATAGATTTAAATATCTTGAGAAGGTCATTACTAGTATCGTTGGAACAAATTGTGTGTTTAGGTCACAAAGGGATGAACAGGGATTTATGGTAAAGAATAATACCACTCTAGTTGAACAACTAGACAGATCCAAGTCTGATAAGGCTTGGATCTCCAAAGGAAACTAATTTCTTTTCTTTTTGAGCAGCCTATCCAAAAGCAGGTTAATGATCAAGGATATTGGGATAGTGGATGCTCAAGGAACATGCATTGTTGATTTTTCCACTAATATTATTTTTATCCATTGACATGTTATCTCTACCCATTTTCATGGGATAGGATAGCCTCTGTTGGTGTGTGTTTTTGTGGTTTTTGTCTAACTATGCAGGAAAATGGAGCTACATTTGGATGGATACAGAATTGTAAACTTTTATTTATGATGGTTGGAGTGTTTACATTCCTATCTTGAGATAAAATTTTGCTTCTTCGTTTGATTTGTATGCTTCTGTTAAGGGGAGGTAAACCTCTAGGTATTTGGGTACTCTTAGAGCACTCTTGCACAATTCTAGATTGTGTCCACTGGTGAGTGGGGGATAGAAATAGTGAAGACTTTTTCTTATGGAATTGTTGGAATTTCTAAACCTCAAGGCACTGTAGCATGCACGTAGTTTATTTTGCATGCATGCTGCCAAGACATTTGACATAGAATTGGGTGTGGTCGTATGGGTGACTTGGGGTAGATATATTTTTGGGTTACTTGGGGAGTTGCAAAGGTTTTATATAAATTAACTTTCTCTTTGGGGCATTTGTGAACAAAGGACTCTAGAGTTCATGTGTGTCTATCATGCTTTTGCATGAGTGTATGCATGAACAGTGTTTGTCATTCTTTCTTATTAGAGACTAGTTAATTTCCTTAGGATTATTACCTTTGTTTGTGTTTTAATTAAGGTTTTATGCATTCCCAAGTACATTTTATGCTATGCCATCTTAGCTGATGTCATTTTTAAACTTCTTTATAGACCTAAAACGTTTCATCACCCTTACATTTTTCAAATTTTTTTTTTTGGATATCTGGAAGCCTAATGATCCTTGAGATGTTTTTCCTAAGTGATTGACATCTAGTAGCAGCAGAGATCACTTTCACAAGGGTGTATAGTGTTATGGAGATGGCTGAGACTATTGACACTAGCTTTAATACAGGTCAAGTCAGTCTTAACATCAGTAAGTCCATCCCCATGTCCTATGAATCAACATTGAGGATTCATTTCCCGAATGTGGATGAGGACAGTATGAAACCTTTGACATTAATGGAATTGACGAAAATCTGTATTAGCTTGTAAAAGCATAATACAGAAATGGTACAAATTGTCAAGGATCACAGTTTTGAACTGATATACTTGTTGTTTTGGAAACTGATGCAAGGAGGATGTTCTTAGTTCTGTCCTTATATATTGATCTTGGAGAGGAGTCTTAAAAGGGGAGGAGTAATCGAATTTGAGTGACAAAAGTAATAAAGAAAGCTCCAAAGACTCTACAGGTGTTGAAGATAATTAAGACCAAGTGAAGGCTGACTATACATGTGATTTGAGTGATTGACTTTTCGAGATTTGTTATTACTCAAATTCAGGGATAAGTATATTTGTAAGAATCCTCTCTGTATGTTTTATTTTATTCAGAAACTTGATTACTAGAGTAGATATCAAGTTTAGGGGAGGATTGTTGGGAATAAAATTAGCTAAGTCTTTTGAACGCTGACAAAAGGAAATTGGACGCTGACAAGAGTAAACGAGACGCTGACAGATGAAACGCTGATACGAATTATCAAGGCGTTGACAAGAAGAATCTTAAAGACAAAGACAAGGACTAAATCTGCCAATGATGAATTCTTCAAGCTGGTGGAAAAAGTATGAAGATAAGAATTCAGAATATATTCTTAATGTTTAAAAAGATTTAGTCAATATGTTATTTATGTATGTTTATCTTGTGTCTCTTCCTAAAATAGTTGATCTTAGCTTTTTGTACAAGGCTCCTTAAACCTATAAAAGGAGGCCTTAGGGTTAGACATAAGATATATCTCACATACACCTCTTCCACATATCTGATAACACTTTCATTGTAATCTTTCATTGTTATTATTAATCAAAGTGAAAGTTTGGTATTCATATATTCTGTTTGTTCTTCGTTCTGAGTATTAGTTTCCGCATAATACTTAGATTGTTGAATACACAAAGTTTCTCTACGTGTATTACTTGATCTAATCTCGTATACACAAAGCTTAATCGATCTAAGTTTGGGATCAACATCGAGATAGCCGATCATTCTATGATTCTCGCATATGGAGTAGCCGAATACGTTTTCGTGAAAGTGGGGAAGTTCTACTGTCCCATTGATTTTATCGTAGTGGACATCCCCGCGGATCCTCAAGTTCCTCTAATTTTAGGTCGTCCATTTTTAGATACCTCGAAATCGATCATTGATGTGCATGTTAGAAAAATCACTTTGCGATTCAACGAGGAGGAACTTGTTATAAATGCTACTCAAAACTCTACACCTTCTCATGTTTATGCAATCGCTACCATCAACCATATTGACTTAGTCGATGTAGTTTGCGATGAGTTTTCACAAGAAGTGTTAGGTTTTTCTGATAGTTGGTCAAGTGGTAATCTCACTATTATGGATCCGATTCTTGCTAATTCTACACCAAATCTCACTCCATTCCAAGGAGGCGATTTTATTTTGAATGAAATCGACAATGAAAATGAGGTGATTATTGGTAATGATACTCTCATTCCACCATTTCTTCCGCCGATGGAAGTTATGAGTGTTGAGCAAAAATCATCAATCGAAGATCCACCAATCCTTGAATTGAAAGATCATCCATCTCACCTTGAATACACATTCCTGGAAGGTGATGACAAGTTGCCGGTTATTATTGCAAAAGATCTTTCCAATGATGAAAAAACCGCACTTTTGACTATTCTTAAAGCTCACAAAGAGGCAATTGCGTGGAAAATTTCCGACATTAAGGAGATTGACCAAAAATTTTGTACTCACAAGATTTTAATGGAGGAGGAATACAAACCCGCAATTCAATGTCAAAGAAGGGTAAACCCCATAATTCACGATGTCATTAAAAAAGAGGTCTTAAAACTTCTTGACGCGGTAATGATTTATCCTATCTTCGATAGCCCATGGGTGATCCCAATCCATTGTGTCCCTAAGAAGGGAGGAATGACCGTTGTACCTAATGAAAACAACGAGTTAATTCCCACTCGTGTTGTGACCGGTTGGAGGGTGTGTATTGACTATCGAAAGTTAAATGACGCCACTCGTAAAGACCACTTCCCCTTTCCCTTCATGGATCAAATGTTGGAGCGACTCGCGGAAAATGACTTCTATTGCTTTTTAGATGGTTTTTCCGATTATTTTCAAATCCCTATCGACCCTCGTGATCAAGAGAAAACTATGTTTACGTGTCCATATGGAACGTTTGCTTATCATAGAATGCCATTTGGACTTTGTAATGCACCGGGAACGTTTCAACGGTGTATGATGGCTATTTTCATGATATGATCGAGAAGTCGATGAAAGTATTCATGGATGACTTTTCGGTATTTGGTGATTCATTCACGTCGTGTTTATCCAATCTTGAGAAAATGTTAAAACATTGTAAAGAAACCAACCTTGTGCTTAATTGCGAAAAAGGTCATTTTATGTGTAAACAAGGAATCGTCTTAGGGCACAAGGTCTCGAAAGCGGGGATTGAGGTAGATAAAGCTAAGATAGACGTCATTCGCCAAGTTACCTCATCCCAAAACCGTTAAGGGAGTTAGAAGTTTCCTAGGCCACGCGGGCTTTTATCATCGTTTTATCAAATAATTTTCGAAAATTACTCGACCTATGACACACCTTCTTGAAAAAGATGCTCCGTTTAACATTAATGAGGATTGTGTTCGAGCTTTTGAAACCCTTAAGAGGAAACTTACCGAAGCTCCAATTCTTGTTGCTCCTAATTGGGAATTACCCTTTGAAATCATGTGTGATGCAAGTGATTATGCAATTGGGGCAGTTTTAGGGCAACGTCATGAAAATCACTTTCGACCTATCCATTATGCTAGTAAGATGATGACCGAGGCTCAAATGAAATACACTACAACGGAAAAAGAACTACTTGCTGTGGTGTATGCTTTTGAGAAGTTCCGACCTTATCTCCTCTTGACGAAAAGCATCATGTATACGGATCATTCAGATATCAAGTACCTCTTCTCTAAGCTTGATGCTAAGCCGAGATTGCTCCATTGGATTCTCCTCCTACAATAATTTGATGTCACCATACTTAACAAAAAAGGAGCCGAGAATCTAGCGGCCGAGCATCTCTCTCGTTTAGAAGATCCTCACAAGAATGAGTTCGAGAACAAGGAAATTATGGAAACATTTCCTCTCGAGACTCTCGGTGTAGTGAATTCTAAGGACGACACCCCATGGTTTACCGACACTGCAAATTACCATGCGGGCAACTACATAATCAAGGGTATGACGACACAATAAAAGCGAAACTTCTTTCGTGACGTCAAGTTCTATTTTTGGGACGACCCTTATCTCTTTCGGGTTTGTGCGGATCAACTCGTTCGACGTTGTGTCTTCGGTACCGAAGCTTCTAACATCCTTAGAGCTTATCACGAGGGACCCATGGGTGGTCACCACGGTGCTAACTTCACGGCTAAGAAAGTGTTTGATGTCGTCTTCTTTTGGCCTACGATTTATCATGATGCACACACACTTGTGAAGTCGTGTGATTCTTGCCAACGTCAAGGAAAATCCTCTCAAAAGGATGAAATTACGCAAAATATAATTCAAGTGTGTGAGATTTTCGACGTTTGGGGCATTGACTTTATGGGGCCGTTCCCATCGTCTCATGGTAACAAGTATATCCTCGTCGCCATCGACTACCTATCTAAGTGGCTGGAAGCAAAGGCTTTGCCTACAAATGATGCTCGTGTGGTAGTGAAGTTTTTGAAGCAACTATTCTCTCAGTTTGGAACCCCTCGTGCTATTATAAGCAATCGTGGAACCCATTTTTGTAATGACCAATTCGAAAAGGTTCTAAAGAAATATGGGGTTACACATCGTCTTTATACGGCTTATCACCCGCAAACTGTTGGGAATTATTTGTTAAGTGTCAAGTAGTGTCAGTGTATTTTAAGTAATGTTAGTGTTATGTAAGTACCATTAGTGTTAACGCGGTACATAGTAAGTACTGCTACTTATAAAGTAAGCACTGCTATACTGATCAGGGCGAATATATCTTTGTATAAGATATGTCATAGTTATAGTTAGAGTATATCTTATGTGATATACTTAAATAGTTAGAATATTGATAATATATCGTCTGTGATATAGTTATCTTTATAGCATATTCTAAGGTTTCTAGGGTTCCTTACTCTATAAAAGGAACATAGGTACAATGTCTTTCATGTACCTCATTCAAGTCGATTAATAAGAGAATCGAATAGTTAAAAGTAATTATGTTCTTCTGTGCTTTATAAGTTAGATTCCGCATAACTTATTTAGTGTTAGTAAGAGTGCTCAAAGTGTTTTAGTTTGATTACAAACTACTATACTAATTCTTACCAGAAATATAGATCTAATCAAAGGGATCAACAAGTGGTATCCATGCTTGTTGAGATACTCTGAAAAAGAAGAAAACAACCCCAAACACTCCACACACACTAAAACTCAATGTATCAACCAGATGGTGATGATGCTCACTTAGATGATGTTCTGAACCCTGATCCTATACAACAGGGACAACCACAAGTTGTGCATCCTGCACCAGTACAAGGCGTTCAATCCGTGAATGCAGTATCTACCTCTACAACAACACCTTCTTATACTTTATCTGTTGTTAAACTCCCAGTTCTCAAAGGTGATAATTATGAGACATGGGCTATGCAGATGGAACATTACTTGAATCACACAGATCACATTGTGTGGCAAGTTATCAAGAATGGGAACACACCAAAGAAGTTACACTAGTTTCCAGACGGTACATGCTATGCTCTACCTGCTGTGACTGCTGAGGAGGTACAAGCAGAGATCATAGAGAGAAAAGCCAGAACTGCTTTGGCTATGGCTCTTTCTGAAGACATCCTACCAAGGTTTCATCATTATAAGGATGCTAAAGCTATATGGGATGCTATAAAACTTAGATTTGGGAGTCATGACAAATCTAAGAAGATAAAGAAGATTGTTCTTAAGCAAGAATTTGATAACTTCTCAATTACCAGTATAGAGGGGATACATGGTGGCTATGGAAGGTTCAGTAAGCTGCTTATTCAGTTGGCAGTTTATGGATTAGTAATTCTAAATGAAGAAGCTAATTTAAAATTCTTAAGAAGTGCTCCACCAAAATGGAAAGCAATGGCTATGCACTTCATCACAAGGGATGATCTGGAAACAATTCCTTTTGATCATCTCTACAACAATCTTAGAGCATACGAGATGGATGTGAAAGGGACTGAAGTAAAGGCAGCGACTACTACAAAGTCTAACTTGGCTTTTGTGTCAGATGGAAACAGCGGTACTTATTTTCATAATACCGCTAGTGGATCTAGCAGCAGTACATACTTCACAAATACCGCTGGAGGACTTACAAGCAGTACTTACCCAAAAAGTATTGAAGGCAGCCCTATAGTCTCTCAAAATCCACATGGAAGGTCTTCACCATTGTTTAGTGACAATGATGCCTTCTCATTCTTCGCTGGACAAGACAACAGGCCAAGATTAACACTCAATGACTTGTTCCAAATGGATGATGCTGATGTTGAAGAGATGAATCTTAAATGGAAAGCTACTATGGTGTCAGTAAGATCTAATAGGTTCTTCAAGAAGACTGGAAGGAAAATGACTGTTGATCCTAATAAGCCATTAGGATATGACAAGTCCAAAGTTGAATGATATAACTGTGGAAGGAATGGAAACTTTGCAAGAGAATGCTCTAGAGACAAAGCTGAGAGTAGCAGTCAGAAGTCCAAGCACAGCTATAGAACCAGTCCAAGAATAACTGAAAGCTTTCCTAAAGGAAACAGCAGGAGTCCTAAAGGAACCAAAGCATTGGTAACTGTAGATGGAGTGGTGAACTGGGCTGAAGATGAAGAAGAATAACTTGGTTTAATGGCTCTCTCACATGAAGATACTGAGGTACATCCTTGTTCTAAAGACTGTGTTCATAAATTTAATAGCCTAAAAGAAGAACTAGAGGAACAGTATCAAAAGGTTAACACATGCACTGTAGAATTAAATGCTTTTATACAGGGTGTTGTTAAAAAAGGCTCAACAAAACTATGAAGAGAAAATAAGAATTTTAACTCTTCAAATGAGGGAAAAAGATGTGGTAATAAAAGCTTTTGAAAGACAACAATTAAAAATATCAACAGAAAATGAAGCTTTAAAAGCCAGTCTTTATAATGAAAGGGAAGTGATTAATCATTGGCAAAAATCCTCTAAAGGATTGGGAAAATTGAGTAATTCACAAATGGGGTATTATGATAAATCAGGCCTAGGTTATATTAAGGACCAACCTAGGATAAGTTTAACTGACAAGGACTTATAAAAAGGGATTTTTGATAGTTCTAGTGAGGTAGATGATACACCTGAAAATGATAGATATGCTGAAGGAATGAAGGCAGTTCCTCCACCACTATCAGGAATTTTCATGCCCCCTAGTAATGATATAAGTATAGAGTTAGAAGAACCAAAGGTTAAAAATACCTTAAACTCTAGTACTCTGTCCCAAGAAAAGACTGTTGTGACCAAAAATATTATTTACCACCTTTAATAAAGAACTTTGTTTCTAAAGAATCTAAGACTAGTTCTGCTCCCAAGCAGGTAAAAACTCCTAGCAAGATAATGGAAAACAATGTAAAACATAATAAAGCCAAAAGGGGTGGGCTAGGTTTTGAGAAAGTTAAGTCAAAACAACCTTTTGGGTCTTCCTTAAGAAGAAAAGAATGTTATGTTTGTGGTAGTCTAAGTCATTTTATCAAAGATTGTACTCTACATGAAGATAAGATTGTGAAACAAAAGACTACACAAAATGTCATGAAAAACAATAATGGGAAAAATGCACAGGTTAATAGGAATCAGAAACTTAAGAATGACAAACCTAAGTTTGATCACTCAAGGGTAGCCAAACAGATTAAATATAACCCTGCCAAAAGTTTTGTTCCTAGGGCAATACTTATGAAACAAGGTCTAGTACCTTTAAAGTCTGGTAAATCAAGTACCGGCAAGTCTAGACCTGCAAGTACTGCTAGACCAAACTTAAGTATTGTTGGTTTAAAGTCTGTAAAAACCAAAGTTCTCTAAGACTTCTAAGAAGGTTTTTGAAAAGGTTATAAAACCTAGAAGTAAAGATAAAAACAAACCAGTGCAAATTTGGGTTCTTAAAAGAGATAAATCATGTGTTAAAGCAAGTACCGCTAAAGCAGTACTTATGGCAAAGAAGTCTGAGCACATAGAGTCACCATATGTCTTTGACTACATAAATGAAACCATGAAGTATAAGAGCAAAAGTAGCATTACTGGGAATGCTTCAGAACAAACTCTTAAATGTGTAGGTCCTACAAGATCCGAGCTAAATGTGGCTTGGGTCCCTGTTAAAAACTAATGAGTTTTATTTGTGTGCAGGGGCACCTAATTGATGAATTGAAGGATAAAGGTATAGTAGATAGTGGATGCTCAAGACACATGACAGGAAACAAAGATTTTCTTGCTGAATTTGAAGAATTCAGAGGAGGTCCAGTAGCCTTTGGAGGTAGCAAAGGTAGAATCACTAGCAAAGGGAAAATCAACACAGGAAAGTTGGAATTTGAAGATGTGTTCTTTGTAGAAGAATTGAATGAGTTCAATCTCTTTTCTGTATCACAAATGTGTGATAAGAAGAACAAGGTGTTGTTCACAGACAAAGACTACTTGGTGCTGTCTAAAGACTTTGAGATGCCTAAGGAATCTCAAATACTGCTTAAAGTACCCAGGCAAGAAAATATGTACACCTTTAATCTTCATACTATTACTCCAACAGGTGGTATTACATGTTTGCTAGCTAAGGCTTCTTTTGATGAGTCTAATTTTTGGCATAGAAGGTTGGGTCATGTGAATTTCAAGAATCTTAATAGATTAGTGAATAGGAATTTAGTTAGAGGTTTACCTAACAAATCTTTTCAAAATGATTTCACATGTGCTGCCTGTCAAAAAGATAAACAACAGAGAGCCTCTTGTAAGACCAAGACTGTCAACACTGTGACAAAACCTTTGCAGCATTTGCATATGGATTTCTTTGGTCCAGTTTCTATAAGAAGCATTAGTCATAAGACCTTTTGTCTAGTCATAACTGATGATAATAGTATATTCAGTTGGGTTTTCTTTTTAGCTCTTAAAAGTGAAACAAATGAATTATTTAAGGATTTTATCACTTTAGTTGAAAAGCAGTCACTAAACAGGTTTTAATCATTAGGACTGATAATGGGACAGAATTCAAGAATGTTGAATTTGATGAATCTTATAGGTCTAAAGAAATTAAGAGAAAATTTAGTACTCCTAGGACTCCACAACAAAATGGAGTAGCTAAAACGAATATTCCAACTTCATGGCTTGTTGGGAAAAAATGGCCGCCCACACACAAAACCCTAAAAATGGCCGCCCCTTTTTTTGAATCTGATTCTTTTCTCTTGCTTGCTTTCCTCATCTTCTGGTGTGTATATTGGATTGAAGTTTTTCATCTTTATTCTTTCTAGTCACGATTTATTACGCCTGTGGTGTTTTAGGGTTTCTTTTTGTTTTGGTCTATTCCTTAACGAGATAAATCTTATTCACTCCAAAGGTGTGATTGGTTCGTCTATAGACTGGATCAAGGTTGAGGATTCTACTTTCTGTATATGCACGTTGGTGAAGGATCTAGTAGGGTTTCGAGTTAGGGTTTCATTAGGGCAACGGTGGTTTTTTATTCTGTCATTGTTTTATTTGGTGGTGTGGTGATTTCGTGTATGTGAGGGTGATGGCAAACGCTTGTGGGGAAATTGATGTGGGAGCGTTTATGGCGCGTATGCAAATATTGAAAGAAACCAAAGTGGCTGATTTATCACATCCTGTTTTGAATGAATCTAGGGTTACACAGGAATCGTCATCTAATATCGATGCTGCTAGGGTTCTTAAGGAATCAAATGGTGTTTTAAAAGTGGTCCCACGGATGATGAACAACATGGTAAGGTACCAACGCGTAGTCCTTGTGATACAAGTATTAAGATGCGACCAGGTATGTTTTCAGATCAGAATAAAGATGGTCATGTTACGGGTAATAACAAGGAACAGAATGGATCGATAAGGGATCAGAATGTTGATCTGAAGATGGGTTCATTTGCATCGGTCCTGCAAGGCAAGGCTGTTCAGAACATGGTTGTCCATAATAAGCCGAGTTCAAAGGTTGTGAAGATTTCAGAATTGCGATGTGAGGAGCATGTTGAGGGAGCTCGAATTGCAATCCCGTATGATGTTGTTGAAGCGATTGAATCACGTTTTGCGCACACGCTATATGGTCATTTTATTGGTAAACGGTTAGCTTTCCCGCTTGTGGAAAACTATGTTAAAGTTAAGTGGGCTGGATTTGATTTGAAACGTGTTCAACTTCATGAAGATTTTTTCCTTTTCCAATTTAATTCACTAGAAGGAATGGAATGAGTTCTTGAAAATGGCCCGTGGTTAATTAGAAACATGCCTATTTTCTTGAACATATGGCCGCCGACTACTAATTTGCAAAAGGCGGAGATCAAGAAAGCACCGGTGTGGGTTAAACTTCATCATGTGCCGATTGTTGCTTATTCGGAGGTTGGTCTCAGTCTTATCACTACCCAAATTGGTACACCCATTATGCTTGATTCTTATACGAGTATTATGTGTGCTAACTCATGGGGTCGTAGCACCTATTCTCGTGCTCTTATTGAGGTTTTAGCTGATGTTGAGTTAATGGATTCGATGGTAATTGTTGTTCCTAAAGGTCATTTTTTGGTTATGATTGATATCGAGTACGAATGGAAACCACCTAGATGCTCTACATGCTTGATTTTTGATCATATCAATGATAGGTGCCCGAAATTGCCTAAGGAAGTGGTCGGTCATGCTACTAGTGTTGTGGTAGATGATGGGTTTGAGGTGGTTAAGAATAAGAAGAATAAGGGTAAGTAGAAGCAACCACAAGTTGCAGATATCAAGTTAACTAAACCGGCTCTTAATCTTCAGTTTCGTAATGTTGAGAGGGGTGAGACCTCTAAAGCTACGGGTAAGAATCCTAAGCCGGCTGCTCCTATGCTTAAGAAGGGTTTCTTGAATAGTAAAGCCTCGAGTTTTGTAGCCAAGACTAATTATAAGGAGAAGAGTTCTCATAATTCTTTTAGTGCTCTTTGGGATAAGATAGATGATGGTACAGATTGGGAGGATGGTTTTAACACCAATGAATATGTGGTTAATGCTAGTGATAGTGAGGTTGAAGAAGTCATATCGATTGATGATCGGCATGGTTCTCGTCAGCCTAATGTTCGCTCTAAGTGTTAATCGTGATGTCGTTTTACTTTCAGTGTTCATGCACCTTTAGGTGGTTTTCTCATATTGGTGTTATTTGTTTTATAATTTTTTAGTAGGATCTATGGCATGTCATATGATATAGTGGTTGTTCAAGCTTTTGCTTGAGGTTAATGTAGCATTGTAGCTGCATTCCATTGTACTTCAACGCTTTTGGGAATATATTTTACCGGGGTTGATTCCCCTTTATCCAAAAAAATGGAGTAGCTGAAAGGAAGAATAAGACACTAATTGAGGCTGCTAGAACTATGCTAGCTGATTCTCTTTTGCCAAATACCTTTTGGGCAGAAGCAATCAACACTGCATGTTATGTGTTAAATAGAGTCTTAGTAACCAAGCCTCAAAACAAAACACCTTATGAACTTTAGACTGGTGTGAAGCCTACCATAAGTCATTTAAGACCTTTTGGGTGTCATGTGTCTATACTAAATACTCTTGATTATTTGGAAGGTTGATGGAAAGTCTGATCCAGGATATCTTGTAGGATATTTAGTGCAAAGTAAAGCATATAGGGTTTATAATTTGGCATCTAAGAAGGTCGAATAAAATGCTCATGTTAATTTCTTAGAAAATAAACCCAATGTCCCAGGAATAGGTTATGATTGGATGTTTGATTTAGATTATCTAACTAACTCCATGGATTACTATTCTTTGCAAAAGGATTGTCAAACTAACAATGTAGGTGAGGAGTCAAGTGCAGCTTATGCAGGTACTCAAGAAGATGTTTCTTCATCATATGATGATGTTCATATCTATGTGTCCAATATGCCTATTGTTACTCCCATGTCTGCTACTCCCAAGAAGCAAACCATACCATCAAAAGATGATCAAGCCTTCCAAGAGCTTCATAGGATTCAAGATCAAGAAAAGAATGATACATCTGCTAATAAGCATTCAGGAGAAGAATCTTTTGTGTCACAACACTCAGCAGTACATACTACACCTAGCGGTACTTCATCTGCAAGTACTGCTAAGTCAAAATCTGCCAAATCTGTTGACTCACTAGAAGAGATTTTACAAGCTATGGACGATCAAGACTTATATGCTAGTCCAGCTGAAGGAATCTTCTCCAAAGCTTCCTATGATGAGCAGGGTACAATAACTGATTTCAATAATTTGGAGACAGAAATTCCAGTCATTTCTATTCCCACTCATGAAGTCAACAACAACCATCCTACTACACAGATCATTAGAGATACCAAATCTGCTGTACAAACTAGAAGACAACTTCAAACCAATATTGAAACTCATTCACTTGTGAGTTATGTCAAACAACAACAGAGAACAAATCATAAAGATAGTCAGCATTGTTTGTTTGCATGTTTCTTATCACAAGTAGAGCCCAAAAACATTTCTCAGGCTCTTGATGAAGAAAGTTGGGTAGATACCATGCAAGAAGAATTAACACAGTTTGAGCTACAAAAAGTTTGGATTCTTGTGGATCTTCCCTCAGGTAAGAGAGTAATTGGTACTAGATGGGTTTTCAGGAACAAGAAGGATGAAAGAGAAGTTGTTGTGAGGAACAAGGCAAGACTTGTTGCTCAAGGCTATAGACAGGAAGAAGGGATAGATTATGATGAGGTTTTTGCACCAGTGGCAAGGATAGAAGCCATTAGGTTATTTTTGGCCTTTGCATCATATATGGGATTTATATTCTATCAAATGGATGTGAAAAGTGCCTTTCTTATGGTACTATTTCAGAGGAGGTATATGTCTCACAACCTCCAGGTTTTGTAGATCCTAAATTCCCCAATAGAGTCTACAAGGTTATCAAAGCACTTTATGGTCTACATCAAGCTCCAAGAGCCTAGTATGCAACTTTATCAAATTTTCTGCTAGAACATGGATATAGGAGAGGAACCATCGACAAAACTCTGTTCATCAAGAAGAATGCTAAGGATATCATTCTAGTTCAATTTTTTGTTGATGACATCATTTTTGGTTCTACCAAGAAGACATGGTGTGAAGAGTTTGAAGCTTTGATGAAAGGAAGATTTCAAATGAGTTCTATGGGAGAACTAACTTTCTTTTTGGGACTACAAGTCAAACAAAGGAAAGATGGAATATTTATCAGCCAAGATAAATATGTCGCTGAAATCTTGAAGAAATTTTCATGTATGGATACAAGGAGTACAAGCACACATTTTGAAGCCAATAAGTCTTTATCAAAAGATGAACATGGAGAAAATGTTGATATTTATCTATACAAATCAATGATTGGTTCATTGATGTATTTTACTGCTTCAAGGCCAGATATTATGTTTGCTTTGTGTGCATGTTCAAGGTTCTAAGTTCATCCAAATGTGTCACATCTACATGTTCTGAAGAAGATTTTTAAATATCTTAAAAGTCAACCCAGTTTAGGATTATGGTATCCTAGAGATTCCACCTTTGAATTGGAAGCTTACTCAGACAGTGATTATGCTGGAGCTAATCATGATAGGAAATCCACAACAGGAGGTTGTCAATTCCTAGGCAGAAGACTCATATCATGGCAGGGTAAGAAGCAAACCATTGTTGCTACTTCTACAACTGAAGCTGAATATGTAGCTACTGCTCATTGCTGTGGAGAAGTACTTTGGATTCAAAATCAATTGTTAGATTATTGGTTTAACTTCATGAACACCAAGATTTACATTGATAATGAAAGTACTATATGCATTGTCAAGAATCCATTCTTTCACTCTAAGACCAAGCATATTGAAATAAGACATCACTTTATAAGAGATGCTTATGACAAAAAGCTTATTCAAGTCTTGAAGATTCATACAGACAACAATGTAGCTGATTTGTTGACCAAGGCATTTGATGCAAAGAGATTTGAATTCTTGGTGACACACATTGGTATGCTCAACCAATAACCTGCTGCATATGTTGAGGGTAGGTAATAGCTGTACAAATTTTTATAATTTTTATTGTATAGTCTATTTTTTGTGTTTTTGATGTAATTGTAGGTTAATATAAAAAGATAAAAGAGGTTACATTAATAGTGGAAAGCATGAACTGGTCAAAATTGTGAGGTACCGTTATAACTCCAAGTACCACTAGCACAGATTTAAGTACCGCTTATGTTCCATGTACCGCTACATGTCCGTTGTACCGTTAAGGGTCTCTTTTGTAAATTTGGCGGTTTCTTCGCGCTTGGGTTTGTTATTTACTTAAATACTTACTCCCATTATACAATTGATTCACCTAATCTTTTATTTTTATCTCTTGATTCTATAACCTTCTCTCTAATTTTTCGATCATAAAAAATACTAATGGCTGCTTTACAAGTGATCTCTAAGCATAATTTGGTTGCAAATCTTGCTAAGAATGATGACTCTCTTGGTTTCCATGAGATTCTTGGTTTCCTATCTCGAAGTCATGTTCGCTTTGCACTTACTGTAAGTCCAGTTGTCTCTATTTCCATTGTTGAACAATTTTGGAATACTGTTGTGTTAGGTACTCAGTTTAATCAACCTTGCATTAAGGCTAGGGTGAATCATAGAAATATATATGTAACTGAGGTACTGCTAAGAGCAAGTTTGAGATTAAATGATGAAAATGGACTTAGTATGCTTAATAATACAGAGATTCATGATGGCCTTGCAGCCATGGGCTATGGAGGTGGTAGGGAAAGTCTTACATTTCTTTAAAGCTTTATTTTCACCTCAATGGACATTGATTTTTCATGTTATTATTCACTGTTTAAGCTTTAAAAGTACATCTTTTGATCAAATTCCTGCTGCATTGGCATCAGCTGGTATTTGTCTAGTAAATAACAGAGTTTTTAATTTTTCTAGATTAATTTTTGAAGGCATGACTAGGAATTTGCAAGAGACTTAAAAGTTTTTGATGTATCCTAGATTCATTCAATACCTAACCTACCATAGTTAACTGATACATGGGATGTTCCTACATTCACAAAGAGAACTTTCTCTTTCTTGACCAAACAAGGCAATGCCTTTACAGGAACAGTTACACCATTGTTTGCTCATATGTTAGCCCAACCTGCCAATCAAGAAGGTGAAGAACCTAGCAATGCTAGTATTTCTCAGCAAACTCCTTCTCACCAGAGTTCCTATTCCCTAGAAGATTCACAATCTTCTTCTCACAATGTTGGTGCTCCACCAAACAATGATGAGATGATCCACACACCTGCTGCTTCTATTGCTACTAGTGGTTCACTACAAGCACAAGCACCAGAGGTGGTGAGTAGATACTTCACCTTGCTTACATCACCACGCAATCCAATTTTCATCTTTTTGTTATCTTTTTATGCAAAAGAAGGCTAAAAATGGCCAAATTTTAAAAAATTTCTTATTTTTCATAAGTGTTTAAGACACGAATGTAGGTTTTCCGATGGTGAGAATAAGAGTAATTTTTTACTCGACCGTGCGTGTTGAGCACTTAGCTTCGATTCCTTAACTTTTTAGGCTAAGTCTCTTAAATGAGGACGAGAAATGATAGAGTTATTTATAAGTCTCGTAATCGTCACGATCTCATGTGTAGTAATTATTAGCTTATTCTCCCCATGATTTTATATAATAAACTGTTAATAAATATTAATTTAGTGGTTTAGTCACTATTGTTGGTTTCTAATTTGTTTTAGTAGCTTCCATGTAATTAAAGTGGGAAAACAATGAGGATTCGCCAACGTCACGGTTTTGAATTATTGGCAGTCGAATAATCGAAAGCTTCACTTAATAATAAGATTTCAAGTGCTCACCTAAATTAAGAAAAAATTTGAAGCTCACAAGGCCGAAAAATCTATGCCCAAATTGAATGTTAATCAAGCCTTAATCTTTGAAGCTTTAAAGATCCAAAATTCTCTTTAGCGTGAGGATATACGTCTTGGCCATAATAAAACCACCGATGATGG
This sequence comes from Glebionis coronaria, assembly GCA_025667525.1. Taxonomy (NCBI): domain Eukaryota; kingdom Viridiplantae; phylum Streptophyta; class Magnoliopsida; order Asterales; family Asteraceae; genus Glebionis; species Glebionis coronaria. The sequence continues at coordinate 1,451,000 of CM046880.1, forward strand.
CGGAGAATAAAAGGCAAGGCAAGAACGAAGTCAAGATAAAAGTTCCATGGCGGAGTTGAATAAAAGATGGAGGTAAACCTATGATAATAAGGCCCTTCCGTTAGGGGGCGTATAAAAGTCTTGGTAATAAGTCTCATGTTCAAAACCGTTTTTATCGATCCTTCTTGTTGACTTAATTTTTTGACATCGTTGTCTATTAGGGTGAATTATTAATTTAATGATTTTGGTTACACCGTTAAGACTCTATTTTTAGACGTAATCTCTATTAACACATAAGTCAATGATGTATCCTCGTGATCATTAAGACAAAAATAAAATATATGAGATACCAAGTAGGAATAAGGGAGTTTAGATTCGTAATTAACACTCATGAGATATGATTGTGTTGCTAACTTATAATAACAATGATCTCGTTAGACGCTTAGCATGGAATTGGGTGAAAATCGAGGACGATGAAATTATTTCTAACGAAACATTCAAGTGTTCTTGTTCTAAAATCCCAAAAGTCACTTAATTGTGATGAAAACAATACATTATGTCTAAAACACGTGTAGTAGCTTATTTAAATTTATGTCCTCAATAAAAGTCATCATAAAATGAATATTGGAAGTGCTATGATACTTAATTCTAGCATTTCGTGGGGACACAGCAATGGTTTAGTATAGGGGAGTGATGAGACTGCAATTATACATAGTCTCATCGTCCAAATCGGGCTTAAAATGCTTAAAATATCATCAAAATACCCAAATATATGCTTGTGTTTGTTCATTGTGTATTTTTGGTACGGATATCGTGAATTCAACAAAAGATCACAAGAATGAAGCAAAAACGAACACGGGAAATGAAGCCGCACAAAGAACCGGACCCGGATCATGATTTTCCATTGAAGTCCTTGAAGTTTGAAGATTTGGCAAGAATGGTCGCTCAACTTTTTAAGACTTGTCATTTTATACCCTTGTAAAACTACAAAATTACATTTGGGGTCCCTAAAATGACAAGACATTACATGATTAGCCCTTGAAGAATGCAAAATGTGCATAAAATGCCCTTGGAACAATTATGATAAAAATTTTGTGGCAAAAGTATAAAATACAAAGTTTTGTTACAAAGGATATTAAAGATTGGGCTGTTAAAACTTTAAATGAAGAGAAGTTGTAAGTTCAGGGGGCATTTGGGGACAGACACACAAACTCCAACCCACCACTCCTAAGCAGCCACGTCACCTCCACTCACCCCACAGCCAATCACCTTGCACCCCAGCTCCACGTCATTTTCCACTAAACCATATTTTTAAACCGGTTTTATTAAGTTTAAAATTGGTGGAAAACAGATTTTTTAAATCTTAATCCCCCAAAACCAGATTAAAACCTCTCTTAATAAACCCATAAACCCTAAATTTCCCAGAACTGATTAACCCCAAACCAAGGGTTTTTTACCCATAAAACTCCAGATCTCTGATTAAGCCCAACTTAAACCCATCCTACTCATCTTTTCCCTTCCCCATGACCCTCATGTGGACCCTTCATGTCCCCCGTCTCCCCGTTTATGGCAAAATGAGCATCTTTCAGAGAATTAACAGCCAATTCGTCAAACTTGGTCCCAAAGGAACTCAATGAACGGTTCAAGATCACTTTTACAGCTGTGCATCACATGTATACAAAATTGACCAAGATTCCAAGTCAAAACCAAGGGCTTATTTGAGATTTAAGAGATTAGGGTTTACACTTCTTGTAATTTTTTATTCCAGCTTCTAGTAAATTCCTTAGAGTAGTATATAAGGTTCGACATGTGAACCATATACCTTTGTTCCAGTTTTGTATAAAGTTTATAAAAAAATAATGAAAATGAAATTTTATTTTCTTGTGCAAACTGAGTTCCATTTAAATGTTTTCTTAGTGTAATTTAGTGTAAGGTGACTGTTTAAGCAAGGTTAGTTTAAAGGGTTCAAAGGATTTTTAGTTTACAAAAATCATTTTCAGAAAACATGTTTATGTTGTTCTTTGGAGAAGTATTTCATAAGCTTGGGTTAAATACCTTGAGGAAGTGAAAGTGGATTCAAGGTTTTAATCCAAGTCTTTTGTTAAGCTTTTGTTAAAGCTTTTAGGGTAACAAAGTTTGGTTCCAAAAGTGTTTCAAGAAGAAAATCTGTTTTTTTATTTTGTTTAACTCTTACTGTTCATTAAGCTAACTCACAAGTTGTTTGACAAACAGCTTGTGAGCCTAGCTTATTGAGCTTGTAGTGCTTTTCTTGTTTAGTTGTGTTTGTACAGGAACAAAACAAGTCTCCATCATTCATTCATTTCCATTGCCTCTTTTCATTATTTAAAGATATTGATATCCTTAGGTCTGTTGTAGACCTACCAACAGGGATCCTCTACATTTCCATAAGCTTGTATAAGCTCAAGAGGGTCCATAGAAGGCATCAGCTCATTAGTAATCGGCTTGAACCCTATTGATTCTTATTTTTGAGTCTTATGTGAATTTATGTGATTGCGTGAGAAACTTGTTTTTATGTTAATTTATCTGTTTGTTTATGCTTGTTTAGGTTTATATGCATATTTTAGTCATTCTTATTCAGTTTAGTTAAGATTTGGATGCATTTGGTTTGTAAAAATCCGAATTCTGAAAAGTAAGGGGTGTTTGGTTTGTGGATTTAGATGATATAGGCGACATAATATTGGTTAAAAACATGTTAAACACACTCAACTAGTTAGAGGTAGGTTGTATTGTTAGTTTGGTTTAAGTTTGGTAGGTAAATTTAAGTTTTGCATGCTCAAATTTTGGTAAAACTGTCATAGAAATCAGCAAGCTTAAATTCAGTTGGTTTTGGTAATTTTGGCCTTCAAATCTTGTAGGCTGTTAAGGATTGGTGTAATTTAGAGACCTTAATTGTTTAGTTGTGGTTTAGTGTTTATTTGAACAAGATTGGCCTGTTTGAAACTCACCATTTTACCAAGTACATCAGCAATTGAGCCCAGCCCATATTCTGTTAATCAATAACTGAACATAACCTCTTTATGTGGTTTTCTTGGCTTGAAGTTGTGTGTTTTATTGCTTAGACTGACTCCCTACACTTCCATGAGTGTGGGGGTGCCCCTTGTTCCAACAAAAACCAAGCAAAACTCAAGATCTAAGCACATAAGTGCCCAGACCCGTTTTTCATAAGGAGCAGTGGGAACAAAGTTCCCCCTGCTAGTGTAAAAGTTCCCACTGTTAGGGATAAAGACAAAATCTGCTTAAGTGTCCCTTTCAGTTTTTTAATATTTCGTCTTTAGTGACCTTTTTTAGGTCTTTTTCTTTGATTCCAATTTTATTATTTTTCTTATTTTATTTCTGAATTTTCCATTTAGTTTAATTTTATGTTACTGTTCATTTACTATTTTCTAGATTAAATTGCATTTTTAATTAGTTTTTAATTAACTGTTTTTGTCTTTTAGTGCAAAAATCTAATATTTTTCAGTTTTAAAAATTTTCCTAGTTTAAGAAAAAGATCTTAAGATTTTTAGTTTAAAACTGTTCACCTTTTTAGGTAATTTTTAGAATTAATTTAAGTTTAATTAGTTTTAAATTATTTTCTGTTTCGTCTTTAGTGTAAAAAAGTTTTGTTTTCAACTTTTTTCAATTTTCTACTATTTAGTAATATAATTTAGGATTTTTCAAATAGTCAAATTAATTTTAGCGTTATTTTATTATTTTTAATCATTATTTTAGTTTAAAAATTGTTTTTAGCATTTTAAAAATAGATAAATAGTATTTAAAATTTAGGAAAAATACTTTTTAGTCTTTAAATAATATAGGTGATTTATTAGTTCAATAAAATAATATTTTGGGCTTTTTCTTAATTATATTTATTTTTAGGGCTTTAATTAGCATTTAAAATTAAAAATTTAATTAATAAAAGGTTTTAAAAATTATGTGTTGAATTTTTATTCTTATTTATATTATTTTAGACTTAGTTTTCATTTTTAATTAATCTTTAAGTTTAATTTTTAGTTTTGTCACATTTTACGTATTTACGTTCGCGTTTTACGTCAAATCGTCGTAGTGTAATCGTAATCATAGCTCGTCTTTACTTTTTCTCTCTTAAACCAAAAAGGTCACTAATCCAAACATTGATTTTATATAACTGGCACTCATAACTCACACACCTCCTTCGAGAACAAACTTGCAATATATTCGACTTGTCGGTTTTCCTAAATCGTCGAGTTTAATACTTGCCGCTCATACGTGTTTTTCCTAAAACGTGTACGATTTACCTACATCAATTTTTGGCGCTGCTTCCGGGGAGGTGTTTATAGTACCATTATTATTATCGTGTTTCTGTGAGTAGTGCGTTTTTTTCTTTTCAATTTTTGGAAAGCGTATATAACGTGCATACTCATTTTTGTTATTTTTCCTTAATATATTATAGTATCCAAATAAATCGTGTTTAATTTTCCTAAATTAAAAACACAACAATCATTTTACTATATTGTAGATATCCCATTATCGTTTTTGTTTTTCTTGTGAATATATTACTATATTGTACTTACGTAGAACAATAAATATACAAGTACTCCAAAAGCGTGAGAACGCAACCTTGATTCGGGATTTCATCACTCGATCATTGTATTCGAATCTAAAGCAAAAGTTTAAAGGAAAAATAGATAAATACTTTCGTGAGGCTTAATTTCAATTAACACAAACTATAAGGTGGGTATAAGGCGGTTGTATTTCACGACCTAAGGGAAAAAGGCTCATAAGTGCTTAGCGCCGCCTCGTTTCCCCCGCTTGCTTGTGCGTGTTTTTGAGAAAGAGGGCTAATCGAGGGTTTGTCGACCAAGTATTATCTACGTATCATATATATTTGCTTGTTTTCAAGATTAAACCCTCTTGAACGTTTTGGTGTTCCACCAACGCTCTAAAGTCATCGAGGATGTTCACTCCACGTGATCGTTTTCATTCTTTGAGGCTCCTTTAATCGAGAAATCGATTCGAGGGGAGATTTGTAGATTTGTGTCTACGTAATACAACAAAGATCCAAAAAAAATAAAAAACAATCAAAATTCAAAAAAAAATTGAAAAATCGAAAAAACCGCAAAAAGAATCTTCTTTGCTACCACCCATTCTACGCTTAGTGCATGCGCACTCGATCGAAGGATTATTACAATTCTAACGACGCTTCGAATCGACGCAATCGTAATCTAAGGAATCGACGACGTAGACGAGAATTAGAAACTGACGTTCCTAATATCGTTGTTGAAGAGACCTTAGACGAGATGGCCGAAAATCGTTCGATGATGGAATTGCTCCAAGCTCCCACTGAGGGTTATGGAGACGCGATCGTAATTCCCGCTATCGAAGCGGAGAATTTTGAGATTAAGAGCGGATGCTTTCGTTAATCCAAGCTACAAAGTTTCGAGGTCGTGAAGCCGATAATCCTCACGACCATATTCGGAATTTTGATCGTCTTTTAGCCACGAGCAAGTTTAAGAACGTCGACACCGATGTCGTCAAGCTTATGCTTTTTCCGTACTCGCTCGATGGTGCCGCCAAGGATTGGTACGAGAAAGAGACACCTAATTCGATAATTTCGTGGAAGGATCTCGTTTCCAAATTCGTTAATCATTTTTTCCCACCTCTAAGACGACGTTTTTCAAAAACGAGATTACGAGATTTGAGCAAAAACCGAATGAATCTTTTAGAGACGCGTGGGATCGTTTTAAGGAATTGCTTAGGCAATGTCCTCACCATGGATTTTCTGAGTTTCACCAAGTCGATACGTTTTACAACGGTCTTAGTTTTCAAGAACAAGATTCGTTGAATTCTGCCGCCGGTGGCAACTTTTTGTGTAAGACTCCGAAAGATGCATTGATGATTATCGAAAATCGATCCAAGGTTTACCAACTCTGCAACGCACTGAGTGTTGCTAATGTCGCCAATGTTAGTAGTTCTAATCGCGACATCGAGAGAGTTGATGCGAAAGTCGACAAGCTAACGAATGTGTTTACGTCTTTTCTCGTCGAAATGCAAAAGAAAGACGCTCCCGCTACGGTGAAGGCGGTTGAGGTTTCGTGTACGTTTTGTGGTGGACCTCATAATTATTACGAGTGTGCGGCTACGGATGGCCAAATGTCGAATGTGAGTGCGTTAAACAACAATTTTTCGAGATTTAGGGATGTTTAGCCCTTGCCAATTTAGGTGCTAGCATCAATCTTATGCCTCATTCTCTTTGTAAATTGATGAGATTGCCTAGACTTACCCCCACGAACATGACTATCGAGCTTGCAAATTGTACACCACTTATACCAATTGGAATAGCCAAGGATGTCTATGTTAAATTTGGAAAGTTTGTTTTTCCCGCGGATTTTGTTATATCCGATTACGAGTGTGACCCTAAATGTCCCATTATTTTAGGTCGACCATTTTTATCGACGGCTCAAACCGTAATCGACGTTCACGAGGGGAGACTTACTATGAGATACGGGGAGGATAAAATGGACTTTTTCACGAGTAAATCCCAAGTGTCTTGTGATAATGAAAAAACCGAGGTTCCAAAACCTAATGTTTCTAAACCTAATGATTTCAAAATGTTCACTTTAGCGGAAAGAATGAGGCTTAATGCATGTTTTGAAAAAATTAAGAAGAACGGTTTTAAAGATGGCGATTTTAATGATAAAGAATACGTGTACCTAATTCAAAAGGGTATGTTTAAATTTTTGAATGAAAAATCACTTTGGGATGCATTCGATGAAACAAGTGAAATACCAATTCCGAAGGGCGACGTTAGTGCCATCACGACAATGACCAAAATGGACTCGTCTTCACCACCTTCGAAGGACCACGTCTTTGAGGCTTCAACTTCTAACTCCATTGAAGTACCTCCTTTTCCTAGCCCAACACCCGTTGAGGCGAAAGGGTTTATCGACATCGATCCTCTCGCTATTGAAAAGTCACCTAAGCATAGTCATTCGACTTGTAAGACCATGGTTGTTTGTGCTCACATCGACTCTTTCTTTGACGATGACGATGGCGATTTTGCCGAGATTGATCACGTACTTCGAAATCCACTTGCAATTTTTGATTCTCCTAAAAAGAAACATGTGAAGTACGATGATTACGAGTTTGATTCTCCTAAAATATCTGTTTGCCACCAATTTTAAACTTAATAAAACCGGTTTAAAAATATGGTTTAGTGGAAAATAACGTGGAGCTGGGGTGCAAGGTGATTGGCTGTGGGGTGAGTAGAGGTGACGTGGATGCTTGGGAGTGGTGGGTTGGAGTTTGTGTGTCTGTCCCCAAATGCCCCCTGAACTTACAACTTCTCTTCATTTAAAGTTTTAATAGCCCAATCTTTAATATCCTTTGTAATAAAACTTTCTAATTGTATACTTTTTCCACAAAAGTTTTATCATAATTGTTCCAAGGGTATTTTATGCACATTTTGCATTCTTCAAGGGTTAATCATGTAATGTCTTGTCATTTTAGGGACCCAAATGTAATTTTGGAGTTTTACAAGGGTATAAAAGGACAATTCTTCAAAAGTTGAGGGACCATTCTTGCCAAATCTTCAAACTTCAAGGACTTCAATGGAAAATCATGATTCGGGTCCGGTTCTTTGTGCGGCTTCGTTTCCCGTGTTCATTTTTGCTTCATTCTTGTGATATTTTGTTGAATTCACGATATCCGTACCTAAAATACACAATGAACAAATACAAGCATATATTTGGGTATTTTGATGATATTTTAAGCGTTTTAAGCCCGATTTGGACGATGAGACTATGTATAATTGCAGTCTCATCACTCCTCCATACTAAACCATTGTCGTGTCCCCACGCAATGCTAGAATTAAGTATCATAGCACTTCCAAAATTCATTTTATGATGACTTTTATTGAGGACATAAATTTAAATAAGCTACTACACGTGTTTTAGACATAATGTATTGTTTTTATCACAATTAAGTGACTTTTGGGATCATAGAACAAGAACACGTGAATGATTCGTTAGAAATAATTTCATCATCACAACTAAGCGTGTAACGAGATCATTGTTGTTATAAGTTAGCAACACAATCATATCTCATGAGTGTTAATTACGAACCTGAACTCCCTTATTCCTACCTGGTATCTCTTATATTTTATTTTTGTCTTAATGATCACGAGGATACATCATTGACTTATGCGTGAATAGAGATTAGGTCTAAAAATAGAGTCTTAACGGTGTGACCAAAATCATTAAATTAATAATTAACCCTAATAGACAACGATGTCAAAAAATTAAGTCAACAAGAAGGATCGATAAACACGGTTTTATAACAGTTTTGAAGATGAGACTTATTACCAAGAATTTTATACGCCCCCTAACGGAAGTGCCTTATTATCATAGGTTTACCTCCATCTTTTATTCAACTCCGCCATGGAGCTTTTATTATGACTTCGGTCTTGCCTTGCCTTTTATTATCCCCTATCATCGGTGGTTTTATTATGGCCAAAGACGTATATCCTCACGCTAAAGCAAATTTTGGATCTTTAAAGCTTCAAAGATTAAGGATTGATTCACTTTCAATTTGGGCATAGATTTTTCGGCCTTGTGAGCTTCAAATTTTTGCTTAATTTAGGTAAGCACTTGAAATCTTATTTTTAGGTGAAGCTTTCGATTATTCGGGTGCCAATACTTCAAAACCGTGACGCTGGCGAATCCTCAATGTTTTCCCAATTTAATTACATGGAAGCTACTAAAACAAATTAGAAACCAACAATAGTGACTAAACCGCTAAATCAATATTTATTAACAATTTATTATATAAAAGCGTAGGGATAATAAGCTAATAATTACTACACATTAGATCGTGACGATTACGAGACTTATAAATAACTCTATCATTTCTCGTCCTCATTTAAGAGACTTAGCCTAAAAATTTAAGGAATCGAAGCTAATTGCTCAGCACGCACGGTTGAGTCAAAAATTACTCTTATTCTCACCATCGGAAAACCTACATTCGTGTCTTAAACACTTATGAAAAACAAGAAAATTTTTAAAATTTGACCATTTTTAGCCTTATTTTGCATAAAACGATAACAAAAAGATGAAAATTGGATTGAGTTGTGACGTAAGCAATGTGAAGTATCTACTCACCCCCCCCCCATACTAAAACTAAACATTGTCCTCAATGTTTCAAGTCTAGGGGTGAAAACACCCCTATACTAGAGACGAAGTCGAATGCTTAATCTCGAGCATGGAAAGGGTAAAACAAATAACCTAAAAGCCGTTTATGAATTATGCTAATAAGATAAACGTTAGAACATAAAAGGATATCATCGGATATCGGAATCTCCAAAGGCAACGATCGAAGCTTGAGTGATCCGTAAAACGAACACGATAGGATTCAATGATGACGATGAACCTAATGAATCACAATCACAAACAACCACGGAATAAGGGATGGAAGAGCACAAGTCCCCTCGTTACACTATTAGAAAGCAATCATATTTACAAGGATAAGCATGAGAATCACCCACGAGGCACCTTGTTTTTGATAACCGAGTCAAAAGATCGACTCGAATCCCTATAAATGTGATCACTTAGGGATGATCATGGTTCGGTCAATTGTGGTGGGGCTTACATGATAAACAATGCCCAAAAGTACATGGAGTACTTTAAAAACCCGATATACGTATACCGGGGTCAAAGATAGCGTCTTCGTTTTCGGATGAAAGACGAAACAATGCTACTTCAACCGATAGTAAAACCCCAAAGGGGTAGAAGAAAAGAGATGATAACTAGAAAGGTGGGGCAATGGTGATGGGTAAGTCAAACTTATGAGCTACTCGAGGTAGACTCACACGAAGCAAATAGATAAGATTTCCATTTATTGCATCGGTGGAAGACCGAGATTTCCCTTTACAAGCAATTTCGGGATCGTAAATCTCATCCTCAGTGGAGAAATGTGAGGGAACATAAGGGGCTTCCCCCACACTAGATCCACACCAACCGTCGACAAAGGGAGTAGACGAGGTGGTAGCACTCATAAAACGATGTGATAACGGAGTTAAACTTGTAGAAAAATCTTTTAAAACATTTTTAAAATCTTTTCCTTTTTCATCGTTTAAAATCACTTTATGAAAACACGATTTGATTATGTCGAAAATATTTGGCGTGTCAAATTCAAAATTAGTCGCGCTAAAAATCCTCACATTTAAGCCATTGGTGGGAGGGGGTGGCGGATTATATAAGTTCTCAAAACGTTTATCAATAAAGAACCCGCCCCCTCGGGGTCAACATACTCGTCATCCTCATGAACATTGATCTCGTCGATTTCTTCATCAAAGATAGGCTTGTCAAACCAAGGTTTGTCATTCCCCTCCTTGAGTATCTTAGAAACTCTCTCGAAAAGATCACGATCAAGCACGAAACCATCATCCATTTGTGGGGATTGTTGATAAGTTAAATCCTCACGAATGTGGTAAACGTAATTCTCATTTGAGGAGTGTTGATTAGGTAACTCCTCGAGAATTGGATTTTTGGTGGTCACATGCGTTGGTTCGTCATTGAAAAGAAGACGTTCCAACTCATTTAGTTCATCCTTGATTTTGGAAAGATCGACCTCACTCGTAGGTGGAAGTGGAGGAAAAAGAGCTAGCTCTCGTTCAATGATTTCCTCAATCTCGGGATCAAACTCGTAATCATCGTACTTCACATGTTTCTTTTTAGCAGAATCAAAAATTGCATGTGGATTTCGAAGTACGTGATCAATCTCGGCAAAATCGCCATCGTCATCGTCAAAGAAAGAGTCGATGTGATCACTCACAACCATGGTCTTACAAGTCGAATGACTATGCTTAGGTGACTTTTCAATAACGAGAGGATCGATGTCGATAAAACCTTTCGCCTCAACGGGTGTTGGGCTAGGAAAAGGAGGCACTTCTATGGAGTTAGAAGTTGAAGCCTCAAAGACGTGGTCCTTCGAAGGTGGTGAAGACGAGTCTATTTTGTTCATTGTCGTGATGGCACTAACGTCGCCCTTCGGAATTGGTATTTCACTTGTTTCATCGAATGCATCCCAAAGTGATTTTTCATTCAAAAATTTACACATACCCTTTTGAATTAGGTACACGTATTCTTTATCATTAAAATCGTCATCTTTAAAACCATTCTTCTTAATTTTTTTAAAACATGCATTAAGCCTCATTCTTTCCGCTAAAGTGAACATTTTGAAATCATTAGGTTTAGAAAAATTAGGTTTTGAAACATCGGTTTTTTCATTATCACAAGACACTTGGGATTTACTCGTGAAAAAGTCCATTTTATCCCCCCCCCCCCCCATATCTCATAGTAAGTCTCCCCTCGTGAACGCCGATTACGGTTCGAGCCGTCGAAAAAATGGTCGACCTAAAATAATGGGACATTTAGGGTCACACTCATAATCGGATATAACGAAATTCGCGAGAAAAACAAACTTTCTAACTTTAACATAGACATCCTCGGCTATTCCAATTGGTATAAGTGGTGTACAATTTGCAAGCTCGATACTCATGTTCGTGGGGGTAAGTCTAGGCAATCTCATCAATTTCCAAAGAGAATGAGGCATAAGATTGATGCTAGAACCTAAATCGGCAAGGGCTAAACATCCCTCAATCTCAGAAAAATCACAAGGTAGTAGAAATTGGCCCGGATCCTCTTCCTTTCTCGGCATATGCCTTTTGGGTTTTTTAAGAAGGATCGATGCACAAGTTTCTTCAAGGGTTACTTTGGTTAGGTCGGTAAAGCTCTCTTTTTGAACCGTGGATGGAATTTGAGGTACACGAGGATGTGCATTCCTTTCCTTGGTCGCCACGTTCACCCCATCGACATTAGAACAATAAGACGTCTTAGAAGTCGAGGGTTGAGAAGAAGGAACAACTCGAAATCCATCAAGGTAACGGGTAATCACACGACCTTTGTCACGAGACGAGGCGGCTTTACATTGTTCCTTCGGATTTGCAACGGTTTCACTAGGTAACGAACTCGATGAAGCACCCGAGGACTTGTTCATAATGGCCGAAAACATTTTTTTAATGTCAATTTGTCCTTGCTCAATCTTCGTGTTTTGAAGTTTCAAAGTATTAGTAATGTCGTTTTTCAAAGTACCAATTTCTCCCTCTAATCGTCTCATATTAGCCTCATTCGTTTTCATGTAATTTTGAAAATCGTTTGACGAACTATTTTGATTTGAATTAAAGTTCCCTTGGTTTTGATTACTTCTTTGAAAATTATTTTGATTCCCACTTGAAAAATTGTCACCTTGATTGTTGTTGTTTGAAAATTTGAGTTTTGATTATTCTCTCGATTTTGCCAATTCAAATTACGACCTTGATTATAACCTTGGTTTTGATTCGAAAAATTTCCTTGTTGATTATTTCCTTGAAAATTGTTTCGGTTTTGATTAAAATTGTTGCCTTGGTTATAATTTCCTTGTTGTGATGGACCGGCGTTATTTTGATTTTGATTAGAAAAGTTGTTTTTTTACTCACATTCGACGTTTGGCCATCCGTAGCCGCACACTCGTAATAATTATGAGGTCCACCACAAAACGTACTCGAAACCTCAACCGCTTTCACCGTAGCGGGAGCGTCTTTTTTTTGCATTTCGACGAGAAAAGACGTAAACACATTCGTTAGCTTGTCGACTTTCGCATCAACTCTCTCAATGTCGCGATTAGAACTACTAACATTGGCGACATTGGCAACACGCGGTGCGTTGCGGAGTTGGTAAACCTTGGATCAATTTTCGATAATCATCAATGCATCTTTCGTAGTCTTACACAAAAAGTTGCCACCGGCGGCGGAATTCAACGAATCTTTTACTTGAAAACTAAGACCGTTGTAAAATGTATCGATTTGGTGCAACTCGGAAAATCCATGGTGAGGACATTGCCTAAGAAATTCCTTAAAACGATCCCACGCGTCTCTAAAAGATTCATTCGGTTTTTGCTCAAATCTGGTAATCTCGTTTTTGAAAAACGTCGTCTTAGACGGTGGGAAAAAATGATTAACGAATTTGGAAACGAGATCCTTCCATGTAATTATCGAATTAGGTGGCTCTTTCTCGTACCAATCCTTGGCGGCACCATCGAGCGAGTACGGTAAAAGCATAAGCTTGACGACATCGGAGTCGACGTTCTTAAATTTGCTCGTGGCTAAAAGACGATCAAAATTCCGAATATGGTCGTGAGGATTATCGGCTTCACGACCTCGAAATTTGTAGCTTGGATTAAAGAAAGCATTCCGCTCTTAATCTCAAAATTCTCCGCTTCGATAGCGGGAATTACGATCGCGTCTCCATAACCCTCGGTGGGCGCTTGGAGCAATTCCATCATCGAACGATTCTCGGCCATTTCGTTTAAGGTCTCTTCAACAACGATATTAGGAACGTCGGTTTATAATTCTCGTCTACGTCGTCGATTCCTTCGATTACGATTGCGTCGATTCGAAGCGTCGCTAGAATTGGAATAATCCTTCGATCAAGTGCGCATGCACTAAGCATAGAATGGGTGGTAGCAAAGAATATTCTTTTTGCGGTTTTTTCGATTTTTCAATTTTTCTTTTGGGTTTTTGATTGTTTTTTAATTTTTTTGGATTTTTGTTGTATTACGTAGACACAAATCTACAAATCTCCCCTCGAATCGATTTCTGGATTAAAGGAGCCTCAAAGAATGAAAACGATCACGTGGAGTGAACGTCCTCTATGACTTTAGAACGTTGGTGGAACACCAAAACGTTAAAGAGGGTTTTATCTTGGAAACAAGCAAATATATATGATACGTAGATAATACTTGGACGGCAAACCCTCGATTAGCCCTCTTTCTCAAAAACACGCACAAGCAAGCGGGGGAAACGAGGCGGCGCTAAGCACTTGTGGGCCTTTTTCCCTTAGGTCGTGAAATACAACTGCCTTATACCCACCTTATAGTTTGTGTTAATTGAAATTAAGCCTCACGAAAGTATTTATCTATTTTGCCTTTAAACTTTTGCTTTAGATTCGAATACAATGATCGAGTGATGAAATCCCGAATCAAGGGTGCGTTCTCACGCTTTTGGAGTACTTCTATATTTATTGTTCTACATAAGTACAATATAGTAATATACTCACAAGAAAAACGAAAACGATAATAGGATATCTACAATATAGTAAAATGATTGTTGTGTGTTTAATTTAGGAAAATTAAACACGATTTATTTGGATAATATAATATATTAAGGAAAAATAACAAAAATGAGTATGTACGTTATATACGCTTTCCAAAAATTGAAAAGTAAAAACGCACTACTCACACAAACACGATAATAATAATGGCGGTATAGACACCTCACCGGCAGCGGCGCCAAAAATGATGTAGGTAAATCGTACACGTTTTAGGAAAAACGCGTATGAGCGGCAAGTATTAAACTCGACGATTTAGGAAAACCTACAAGTAGAATAAATTCCAAGTTCGTTCTCGAAGGAGGTGTGTGAGTTATGAGTCCCAATTATATAAATTCAAAGTTTGGATTAGTGACGTTTTTGGTTTAAGAGAGAAAAAGTAAAGACGAGCTACGGTTACGATTACACTACGACGATTTGACGTAAAACGCGAACGTAAATACGTTAAACGTGACAAAACTAAAAATTAAACTTAAAAATTAATTAAAAATGAAAACTAAGTCTAAAATAATATAAATAAGAATAAAAATTCAACAAATAATTCTTAAAACCTTTTATTAATTAAATATTCAATTTTAAATGCTAATTAAAGCCCTAAAATTAAATATAATTAAGAAAAAGCCCAAAATATTATTTTATTGAACTAATAAATCACTTATTATATTTAAAGACTAAAAAGTATTTTTCCTAAATTTTAAATACTATTTATCTATTTTTAAAATGCTAAAAACAATTTTTAAACTAAAATAATGATTAAAAATAACAAAATAACGCTAAAATTAATTTGACTATTTGAAAAATCTTAAATTATATTAGTAAACAGTAGAAAATTGAAAAAAGTTGAAAACAAAACTTTTTTACACTAAAAGACAAAACATAAAATAATTTAAAACTAATTAAACTTAAATTAATTCTAAAAATTATCTAAAAAGGTGAACAGTAAAATCTTATTAAACTAAATATCTTAAAATATTTTTCTTAAACTAGGAAAATTTTTAAAACTGAATATTAAATTTTTGCACTAAAAGACAAAAATAGTTAATTAAAAACTAATTAAAAATGAAATTTAATCTAGAAAATAGTAAATGAACAGTAACATAAAATTAAACTAAACGGAAAATTCAGAAATAAAATAAGAAAAATAATAAATCTAGAATCAAAGAAAAAGACCTAAAAAAGGTCACTAAAGACAAAATTTTAAAAAACTGAAAGGGACACTTAAGCAGATTTTGTATTTATCCCCAACAGTGGGAACTTTTACACTAGCAGGGGAACTTTGTTCTCACTGCTCCTAATGAAAAACGGGTCTGGGCACTTATGTGCTTAGATCTTGAGTTTTGCTTGGTTTTTGTTGGAACAAGGGGCACCCCCACACTCATGGAAGTGTGGGGAGCCAGTCTAAGCAATAAAACACACAACTTCAAGCCAAGAAAACCACACAAAGAGGCTATGTTCAGTTACTGATTAACAGAATATGGGCTGGGCTCAATTGCTGATGTACTTGGTAAAATGGTGAGTTTCAAACAGGCCAATCTTGTTCAAATAAACACTAAACCACAACTAAACAATTAAGGTCTCTAAATTACACCAATCCTTAACAGCCTACAAGATTTGAAGGCCAAAATTACCAAAACCAACTAAATTTAAGCTTGCTGATTTCTATGACAGTTTTACCAAAAATTTGAGCATGCAAAACTTAAATTTACCTACCCAACTTAAACCAAACTAACAATACAACCTACCTCTAACTAGTTGAGTGTGTTTAACATGTTTTTAACCAATATAATGTCACCTATATCAGCTAAATCCACAAACCAAACAACCCTTACTTTTCAAAATTTGGATTTTTACAAACCAAATGCATCCAAATCTTAACTAAACTGAATAAGAATGACTAAAACATGCATATAAACCTAAACAAGCATAAACAAACAGATAAATTAACATAAAAACAAGTTTCTCACACAATCACATAAATTCACATAAGACTCAAAAATAGGAATCAATAGGGATCAAGCCGATTACCAATGAGCTGATGCCTTCTATGGACCCTCTTGAGCTTATACAAGCTTATGGAAATGTAGAGGATCCCTGTTGGTAGGTCTACAACAGACCCAGGGATATCAATATCTTAAAAAATATGAAAAGAGGCAATGGAAATGAATGAATGATGGTGAGTTGTTTTGTTCCTGCACAAACACAACTAAACAAGAAAAGCACTATAAGCTCAATAAGCTAGGCTCACAAGTTGTTTGTCAAACAACTTGTGAATTAGCTTAATGAATAGTAAGAGTTAAACAAAATAAATAAAAAATAGATTTTCTTCTTGAAACACTTTTGGAACCAAACTTTGTTACCCTAAAAGCTTTAACAAAAGCTTAACAAAAGACTTTGATTAAAACCTTGAATCCACTTTCACTTCCTCAAGGTATTTAACCCAAGCTTATGAAATACTTCTCCAAAGAACAACATTAACATGTTTTCTGAAAATGATTTTTGTAAACTGAAAATCCTTTGAACCCTTTAAACTAACCTTGCTTAAACAGTCACCTTACACTAAATTACACTAAGAAAACGTTTAAATGGAACTCAGTTTGCACAAGAGAATAAAATTTCATTTTCATTAGTTTTTTTAAAACTTTATACAAAACTGGAACAAAGGTGTAAGGTTCACATGTCGAACCTTATATACTACTCTAAGGAATTTACTAGAAGCTGGAATAAAAAATTACAAGAAGTGTAAACCCTAATCTCTGAAATCTCAAATAAGCCCTTGGTTTTGACTTGGAATCTTGGTCAATTCTGTATACATATGATGCACAGCTGTAAAAGTGATCTTGAACCGTTCATTGAGTTCCTTTGGGACCAAGTTTGATGAATTGGCCGTTAATTCTCTGAAAGATGCTCATTTTGCCATAAACGGGGAGACAGGGGACCTGGGGGGTCCACATGAGGGTCACGGGGAAGGGAAAAGATGAGTGGGATAGGTTTAAGTTGGGCTTAATCAGAGATTTGGAGTTTTATGGGGAAAAACCCCTTGGTTTGGGGTTAATTAGTTCTGTGAAATTTAGGGTTTATGGGTTTATTAAGAGAGGTTTTAATCTGGTTTTGGGGGATTAAGATTTTAAAAAACTGTTTGCCACTGTTGGGTCAAAAAGTTGATGTGGCAGAAACTCAAAAACGAAGAAAACATCAAGACATTTACTCAGGCGTTGACAAGAGTAATCCAAGCGTTGACAAGAGCAAATTGGGCGTTGACAGAAGTCAACAAAGGTCAAACGCTGTCAACAAAAGTCAACGTTGAAGATTTGATGGAGAAATCTATTTAGGGAATATATTGAGTATATTATTTATGATATACACAATATATACTTTATCTAAATAGAAGATTTAGATGTTTATTTGATTTTATCTCTTGTAGATTTTGTTCCTTCCACTATAAAAGGAACAAGGGTCTTAGGTTTTAATTATTTAATTCATTCACAATGTAAACCTAAAGTGTGTGTCGACTAGGTGTGGGATTCAATGTACACACACCTAGTGATTGTTTGTTATTAATATAATGAACAATCCAATTGTGTTTTAATTCATGTTATTGTGCCTAAACACCTTGTTAATGGTTGTTGTTCTAATTCCGCTTTGATTATGTTAATCATATGAACAATGATCATTCCTAGTAGCTTCAAAGATCCGGAAACCAAGGTTTCCACAATTGGTATCAGAGCCTCGTGGCTCGTGATGCTAGGACCAACAAGGTGTTCGTGTATGGGAAAGAAAAGAAAAATCCGTCTAGGGTTTTTCTGGACGTTTTTGTGTGCGCAGCAGTATTCAGAAGGTCATAACTTTTGATTGAACCGTTGGATCGTCACGAAATTTTATATGTGTGTTCTACATACATAGATCTAAACATCCACCAGAGGGATTGTCGCGTTTTATCCCCAGGCAAAAGTTATTAAGCGTCGAAGTCAGCAGCAGAGTATATGCAAGTTTCTGTGAACAACCATGTTCAAAATGCGATCTCTCCTTCGTTAACCGTTGGATCTTCGTGATTTTTTGGACTGTAGATTCTTGACACTAGTGTCTAGAATCTCACCGAAGGGATCTTCGAGCTGAGCTTTCGTGAGGAAATTATTTGAAGTCGAAGTTCGCTGCAGAAAAGGTATTAATGTTTTTGCTTTCAAATAAAATCATGACCTAGGGTTTCTCAAACCCTAGATCGACATAAGAAGCAGAAGGTTATGAAGGTTGTGGCTGTTATGATTCAAGATAATACTTGAGCTAAGGTTAATTTACAAACCGTAAGTTAGGGATTCAATTCTTAATGTTCAAAACCCTAGATCTGCTCGTGATGTATTTCTTTTATTTAGCAAAGGATGATTGCTTTATGGTATATGTTGGCATCACATGATGACTTTATTTGCAATAATATGCAATACATAAGTCTGCTGAAGGAATTCACATTATGGGTTTGATGTTTAAAAGAGAACAAAGGCGTGAGCCTTCAATTCTTATTGAAGGAACAGTTTGTATTCATACGAAGAAAGAAAGTGATTCCCGTAATGTCATGTATTTGTGATTGGTGGTGTGAAGAATTAACAAAGTTTTTCACTTGTGAATTGAAAGATGACATTGACGTATGATTATTGGAGTCAAGGTTTGTCTTTGTGTTCACACGGTTCCTCAAATATGATTGGTCAAATCATATGCGTTCACATGACCAAAAAGGAAAAGAAATCTTGGATATTAATGTTGGACGTGAATGGCAAAGTCAGAAATTATAGCAAGTCAGACGTGGGATTTTTGCTGATTTTTAGGAGACAATCAAGTCAGTTTTAAGAATACAGAATATATTATTTGCTGTTTATTCTAAGCTGATGATTGAGACGTGAGGTGATAATATTCTATTTTGAGCAGAAGATAAAGACACGCTTTGGTCAAAAGATTTACACATGATATATGAAAAGGAGTAGCATTGCACGTGAAGATGAAAAGTTATTCACATGGATTCCTTTGACGAAAGTGGTCACAGAAGCCACAGATGGAGTTAGCCGCTGACCGGCTTTCGCGTAAACGCTGACGAGTGTACTTTTGACGCTGACAGAATAAGTCAACGCTGATACCATTGACAGTGTCGTCCGATATATGAATTCCAACGCTGATAGGTATTGTCCGATATCGGACAATACAACTGATAGAGATATTGGACAGAAGAGGATATTGGACAACACAAGGAAGGCTGCTGTTTGAGAAAATTGGTATGTTTTAAGCACACAAAAAGGAGGATTATACACACAAAGGTACATGGAATCTCCATTTTAATTCAGAATATCATGGTGATATTTATGGCTCGGATATTTTGAAAGGAATTAATGATCTTAATGCGAGTTGGCAACTATTCGTGCGAATTTGATGGATATTTAAAGTATGTAATCAGGTCAGCCTTGTAAAAGAGTTATCCTAAAATCAACTTTTACATATGATATATTATTTCATAAAGATTTGTCATGAAGAGGAGTTAGCTTAAGGGGAAGAATTCTTATGGTAAGTTTGATGATTGAAGAAGATTTTCGCGAGTTTGTGTTCTATCATATCTTAAAGTCATGCACTTGTGACTTTAAAGGTAACTTGTTCGTGCTTTACATGGTTGGTGATGAAGACTTGTCATAACACTTGAAGGAGTTACATTATCGTGCTCAGTGTCTCACAAAGGATGAGAATATTGACAAGAGATCGAGGTCTGCTTATAATGCTAAAGGTATAAGTTCTTTATCACGTGGATAGTACAAGACATGGAACATAGGTTTGGGTTACTCTACTTCTACATCAAAAATATTATATTAATTGTTCTTCAAGGTCATTACTTAGAGCCTACATATGGAGAATCTTCAAAGATTGCATACATTGTTTACTTTCCTGTTGATGTGACAAAAAGGGGAAGACATACATGCTACACTTGAGGGGAAGCAATTTGAAGATCATGTACAACTTACAAGAGATACACATAGAGTTTTGCCGACATCAACTAGGGGAAGATTGTTGGGTCAAAAAGTTGATGTGGCAGAAACTCAAAAACGAAGAAAACATCAAGACATTTACTCAGGCGTTGACAAGAGTAATCCAAGCGTTGACAAGAGCAAATTGGGCGTTGACAGAAGTCAACAAAGGTCAAACGCTGTCAACAAAAGTCAACGTTGAAGATTTGATGGAGAAATCTATTTAGGGAATATATTGAGTATATTATTTATGATATACACAATATATACTTTATCTAAATAGAAGATTTAGATGTTTATTTGATTTTATCTCTTGTAGATTTTGTTCCTTCCACTATAAAAGGAACAAGGGTCTTAGGTTTTAATTATTCAATTCATTCACAATGTAAACCTAAAGTGTGTGTCGACTAGGTGTGGGATTCAATGTACACACACCTAGTGATTGTTTGTTATTAATATAATGAACAATCCAATTGTGTTTTAATTCATGTTATTGTGCCTAAACACCTTGTTAATGGTTGTTGTTCTAATTCTGCTTCATATGAACAATGATCATTCCTAGTAGCTTCAAAGATCCGGAAACCAAGGTTTCCACAACCACCAATTTTAAACTTAATAAAACCGGTTTAAAAATATGGTTTAGTGGAAAATGACGTAGAGCTGGGGTGCAAGGTGATTGGCTGTGGGGTGAGTGGAGGTGACGTGGCTGCTTGGGAGTGGTGGGTTGGAGTTTGTGTGTCTGTCCCCAAATGCCCCCTGAACTTACAACTTCTCTTCATTTAAAGTTTTAACCCTCCAATCTTTAATATACTTTCTAATAAAACTTTGTATTTTTATACTTTTGCCACAAAAGTTTTATCATAATCGTTCCAAGGGCATTTTATGCACATTTTGCATTCTGCAAGGGCTAATCATTTAATGTCTTGTCATTTTAGGGACACAAATGTAATTTTGGAGTTTTACAAGGGTATAAAATGACAAGTCTTCAAAAGTTGAGGGACCATTATAGCCAAATCTTCAAACTTCAAGGACTTTAATGGAAAATCATGATTCGGGTCCGGTTCTTTGTGTGGCTTCGTTTCCCGTGTTCGTTTTTTCTTCATTCTTGTGATATTTTGTTGAATTCACAATATCCGTACCTAAAATACACAATGAACAAACACAAGCATATATTTGGGTATTTTGATGGTATTTTGATGATATTTTAAGCGTTTTAAGCCCGATTTGGACGATGAGACTATGTATAATTGCAGTCTCATTAGTGGTGGATGTTGCAAATTTAACTGCTTTGTGTACTAGTTTGTCCCAACATGTACAGGTGTTGCAGAAAGAAAAGCTTGTTCAAGACAAGAAAATTGCTGAATTGGAAGCTAGCCTAATCAAGTTGAGGAATAAAGTGTCACCTTGGATGAGGCAACATAGATCTATTCAGAAGTCTGCACTCAATAAGCAAAGATTCAGGAACCACAAGAAAAGGAAACTGAATGCAACCAAACAGGGGAGGAATTATGAAGAACAACCACCTTCTTCTGATAATCAGACAAGGATCTCTAGAAATGACATCAATTTTGAGTTGGATGAAGATGTCATGGGGACTTATGAAGATGGAACTGGTTTAGAGACTGGTGTGGATGGACCTTCAAATATGGAGATTCAACAGGAAGAACCACAACCTACTCATGAGGAGCCACAAGTTGAAGAAATGATGGTAACTCAGCCAACACCAATACCTCAATCACCACTTCAAGTAAATTGGAGTACTTTCTATAAGAAGTTGGAGGAAATTAACATTCAGTTTCCTGTATCTTCAACTCCATCACCACAAAGACAAGTATGGTTTCAAAGGAAACAGACTTTGCAAGTACTGTCTAGATCAAGAATGAGCAATGGATCAGACAAGACTGAAGAGGTGCAAGTTGAAATGATGGCTTCTATGGAAGAAAGAGTATATGGGGATACACAAGTGATTGAAGAAACAAGTGTGTCTAATACTGGTGAAATCAACATTGTTGAAGATCCAAGTACTGCTAAGCCAACTAAGCCGACTGCAAGTACTGCTGAGATTGTTGAAGACCCAAGTACTGCTAAGCCAACTAATCCGATTGCAAGTACCGCCGGTGATCATCCTTCACTAGAATTTCAAACTCCTTTTGGAGAGGATGAGACTTTAGCCCAATTACTGCTTGACTTAAGAAAAAAGAATTTAGTTGAGAAAACTAAACAAGCAGAGGCAGAGAAAAAGACACAACAAGAAGTTCTTGCCAAAAAGAATCAAATTCAAGGTAAGAAAGTTCAAGCTTCACACCATACTAAAGGTATAGTTATTCAACAGCAATCTGATGAGGAAAGATCTTCCAAGCTGAAGAAGAAGCTACCTAAGATTAATCCAAATGATAAGGGGAAGAAGCAAATATTATCAGAATCTGAAGATGAAAGTGATTAAGATGATGATATAAACAAAGTCTTGTACATATTTAATCAATTTGACCATGATGAAGAATATGCTTTCAGAATGCAAGCACAAATTCGTGAAGATGAATTACAAGAAGAACTTGCAGCAAAACAACATTTGCTAGAAGCTAAGAGAATACAGCAAGAATGGAACATACAAGAGTATGATAGGATTCAAGTTGAATTACATGCAAGTGAGCTTCTTGCAGACTCATTGATAATTGAAGAGAGAGATGCTTATGATGAAGAAGAGAAATCAAAGTTGATTGATGATCTGGTAAGGGAGCAACAAAGACTCTTTGCTGAAAAGAGAAGAAGAGAAAAAGATTAAGCCTCCAACTACTATGCAGATTAGGAATCAAATGATGAATTTTCTTAAGAGAGTTAAGGGTTTTACTCATATTCAGCTGGTCATGAAGAATTTTGAAGAAATCAGGACTTTGTATGAGCAAAATAAGAGAATTGAATTGAACTTTGTTGAGATTGGATCGGAGGCAGATAGAATAGCTGTTGAAAGACATAGAAGACATCTGCAACAACAAAGGCAATTTGGAAGTACTCCTAGATTTGAGCCAAGTACTGCTGAACCTACAAATACATCTTCAACTATCAAGACCAGTTATGTGAGGAAGAATCGAAAGGAGAAGGTAAGTTCAAGGGAAGAGACTGCTCAAAGAATGAATACAGGAGTTGAAGCTCAAGATATTGCTCAGACTGAAAATGTACAAGCAGTACATACATAGTCAACAGTAAATACAACAGTACATACTAAAGAGACGGTACATACAAACTTGGAAGAGGGTTCAACAGAACTTGAGGGAACCTCCAAGGGTGTTAAAAGGAAAAGGTCAACAAAGACAAAGAAGAAAGCCAAGAGGGCTAAATCAACAGCAGAAGATAGTGATGATAATGAGAGCTTGAAGAAGTACTTGAAGATTGTAATGTTGGGTCAAAAAGTTGATGTGGCAGAAACTCAAAAACGAATAAAACATGAAGATTTTGTTTAAGCGTTGTCAAGAGCAATTTAGGCGTTGACAAGAACAAATCCAGAGTTGTTGGCTCAAGAGTTGTCGTGTGCAATTCAAGAGTTGTTACATGCAATTCAAGAGTTGACAGAATTGTAGACAAGAAGCTTATGGAAGCTTCTATTTAGATAAACATGCAAGATATTCTGCATAAGTTTATTTAAATAGAAGATTCACATGTTTATTTATTCTTATCTCTTGTAAAACCCTAATCCTTACATTATAAAAGGAACCAAGGGTTATTAGGTTTATATATATATAACTTTCATATACAATGTAAACCTAAAGTGTGTGTCGACTAGGTGTGGGATTCAATGTACACACACCTAGTGATTGTTTGTTACTAATATAATAAACAATCCAATTGTGTTTTAATTCATGTCAATCTGCCTAAACACCTTGTTAATGATTGTTGTTCTAATTCCGCTTTGATTATTTAATCATATGAACAATGATCATTCCTAGTAGCTTCAAAAATCCGGAAACCAAGGTTTCCACAATTGGTATCAGAGCCTCGTGGCTCGTGATGCTAGGACCAACAAGGTGTTCGTGTATGGTGAAAAGAAGAAAAATCCGTCTAGGGTTTTTCTGGACGTTTTTGTGTGCGCAGCAGTATTCAGAAGGTCATAACGTTTTATTGGACCGTTGGATCGTCACGAAATTTTATATGTGTGTTCTACATACATAGATCTAACATCCACCGGAGGGATTGTCAAGTTTTATCCCCAGGAAAAAGTAATTAAGCGTCAAAGTCAGCAGTGAGTGAATGCAGTTTTCTGTGGACAGCCATGTTCAAAACACAATCTCTCCTTCGTTAACCGTTGGATCTTCGTGATTTTTGAACTGTAGATTCTTGGCACTTGTGTCTAGAATCTCACCAAATGTATTTTCGATCTGAGCCATAATGAAGAAGTTATTCAAGGTCGAAGTTCACTGTTTAAAGGTATTAATGTTTTTGCTTTTACATGAAATCGTGAACTAGGGTTTCTCAAACCCTAGATCGACATAAAAAAAACAGAAGGATTATGAGGGTTGTGGCTGTTATGATTCAAGGTAATACTTGATCTAAGGTTTAAAACCTAGATCAAGTTTTAAACAGAAAAGAATGTGTGTTTTGTTAAAAACAACAGCATGTTGCTAGTATAATCGTTATTCAATGATCATTACGTGAGAATATTGATGATACATGTTGTATATTAGCAAAAGAAAAAAAAAGGCAGTGATGGATCGATGATTTTTGTTTAATGCTGGTCCCGGCTATGTTATTGGTTGCAAATGGTATTTGGACGAAAGTGTTGACAAGCTAACAAGAAAAGGATATTTCAATGATTTGTGCATCATGAGGGCCAACGACTACATCATTGAGGTATTGTTTGCACTAGGTCTAGGTACAAAACTATAGCCGTGTGATTAATGGTCTCATGTGAGGTGCAATTAAGGTATAAAAGTGACGTTGAAAAGGATAATACGCATGTCTGCATGAGAAAAGCAGAAAGGTCACTTTGCGTTCACATGGAGAATACATTCACAAGATTAATTTGTGTGTTCCCATGGCTTTATGTTCACACGGTTATGGTATAAATTTGTGTTCACACGGTGCTCGTTTCTTATTGGTGTAAAAAGGGCGTGTTCACACGATGAAGAAGTTTTGATTGGTCTAAATCATATGTGTTCACACGAAAGGAGAAGAGTGACGTTGGAGTTTTGTTGGACGCTGATGTTCCTGATTTATAACGCTGACATAGTAAACGGTTGACTATGTATTATCCATCCACAACAAGGTCTGATCCAATATTATATTTTTAATATTCACGTATATTTTATATAAGGCTGCAAATAAGAAGAAGATATACACGAGTAGGGTGTTGCAGTTACGTGTGGATATTCACAAAAAAAAAAGGGAATGATATTTATGGAAGCAGATTTTGGTTCCTGGTTATTTGGGATGTGAATATATCTTCATTATTTTTCTGACGTGAGATATGGGATCCAAAAGTTTTATGGGACGTATTTGACCAGCTTGGCATGATCTATGCCTAATTCTTAGGACATGTACAATATTATTCATTAATGTTGAACTGTTTGTAGTCATGGACTTATGGGTTCAAATATAGTTGGGCTTTTACAAAAGGATTTTGACCAAACGTGGGAAAAAGGGATCAAGTGTGGATCAAAAGTGGAGTATACTCTTGGCTTTTCATGTTTATTTTTGTATTTGCCAAGACGCTGACAAAGTTTGGATTTGACGCCGACAGGAAGTGTTTTTGACGCTGACAGAATAAGTCAACGCTGATAGGTTGACAGTGTTGTCCGATATATGCTAATCCAAGCGCTGATAGGTATTGTCCGAAATCGGACAATACATCTGATCAAGATATTGGATAAAGAAGGATGTTGGACAACACAATGTTTGCTGCTGTTTGAGAAAATTGGTACGTTTTGAGCACACAAAAAGGTGGCATTTACACACGAAGGTACATGGAATCTCCGTTATAATTTAGAATATCATGTTGATATTTATGGCTCGGATATTTGTAAAAGGAATTAATGATCTTAAAGCGAGTTAGCTACAATTCATGAGGAAGTGGAAGTCTTCATGAAGAGGTGTTAGCTTAAGGGGAAGAATTCTTGTGGTAAGTTTGATGATTGAAGAAGATTTTCGCGAGTTTGTGTTCTATCATATCTTAAAGTCGTGCACTCCCAGTCATAGACTTTAAAGATAACTTGTTCGTGCTTTACATGGTTGGTGATGAAGACTTGTCATAACACTTGAAGGAGTTACATTATCGTGCTCAGTGTCTCACAAAGGATGAGAATATTGACAAGAGATCGAGGTCTGCTTACAATGCTAAAGGTATAAGTTCTTTATCACGTGGATAGTACAAGACATGGAACACAACGTTGGGTTATTCTACTTCTACATCAAAAATATTATATTAATTGTTCTTCAAGATCATTACATAGAGCTACATTTAGAGAATCTTCAAAGATTGCAGACATTGTTTACTTTCCTGTTGATGTGACAAAAAGGGGAAGAAATACGTGCTACACTTGAGGGGAAGCAATTTGAAGATCATGTACAACTTACAAGAGATACACATAGAGTTTTGCCACTATCAACTAGGGGAAGATTGTTGGGTCAAAAAGTTGATGTGGCAGAAACTCAAAAACGAAGAAAACATGAAGATTTTGTCTAAGCGTTGTCAAGAGCAATTTAGGCGTTGACAAGAACAAATCCAAAGTTGTTGGCTCAAGAGTTGTCGTGTGCAATTCAAGAGTTGTTACATGCAATTCAAGAGTTGACAGAATTGTAGACAAGAAGCTTATGGAAGCTTCTATTTAGATAAACATGCAAGATATTCTGCATAAGTTTATTTAAATAGAAGATTCACATGTTTATTTATTCTTATCTCTTGTAAAACCCTAATCCTTACATTATAAAAGGAACCAAGGGTTATTACGTTTTTATATATATAACTTTCATATACAATGTAAACCTAAAGTGTGTGTCGACTAGGTGTGGGATTCAATGTACACACACCTAGTGATTGTTTGTTATTAATATAATAAACAATCCAATTGTGTTTTAATTCATGTCAATGTGCCTAAACACCTTGTTAATGATTGTTGTTCTAATTCCGCTTTGATTATTTAATCATATGAACAATGATCATTCCTAGTAGCTTCAAAGATCCGGAAACCAAGGTTTCCACATGTAAAATTTGAAGATCAATGTATTGATACAGAGAGTTTTGGAAAGAGATCATCTATTGCTAGATGAATTTACTCTATGGATCAAGGACTTGAAGCTAATGGAACTCAAAGAACTGATGGTACAACAAGGATATTCAGACTTTTGGAGGATATTCTTCACATTCTTGACAGACAAGATATTCAGGATCTTTTTAGGTTAGTTCAAGAAGCCAGTGCAGGTAAAACTGAAGTATCACTATTATACAGGGAATTTCTCTTTATGTGTGAGCCACATAATTGTGATCAAGAAATGTTAAAGGAATTAGAAAATTAGGTTCCTAGTTACTGGAGATATTATAGGTCATGTGGATTGCATATTTTGGATATAGATGATGTTACAAACTATATGCTGCAAGAGAAGACTTACCCTTTCAAAAGAAGATTGTTGGAAAGGATGTTAGAACAACAATTGGAAGTTACAGAAGAATCTATTGATGCTTTGGAGTTGATCATAATGGTTAAACAACAAATCAAGGATTTGAAAGATGAGGAAGAAGCTGAGAAAGAGCCTTAAGTGTTTGACTTTCAGTCACACTTCACAAATGTTTCTCAGTTCACCATGTCTAACACACATAAGAAATGGCTAGTCCATAAGCAAACGGTTTGTGGTAAACACTTATCAAATCCGTTGAAAGCAGATAGTTTGCTAAAAACTATATGGTTCTAACTCACCTTGTTTCGAGACAAAGAGTTGGCTAGTCTTAGACAAACGGTACTAGGTAAAGACTTAATCAAATCCGTTGATGGTTGCAATTTACCAAAAATTGTAAGGTTATCAGTACACCTTATTCTTTATGAATAAAGTATTGGCTATTCCAGAGTGTACGGCGAACTGGTAAAGAATTTATCAAATCCGTTGATAGCTGGTGATTTGCTAAAAATCATGAAGCCAATACAGATTGGTTTTTGTTGTTAACTGTTTTATTTCAGGTATGAAGATTGCAATCAAAGAAGTATTCAAAGAAAAATACTTAGAATGTTTTGTCTCATCAAATCAAGACTAAGGTTCATGATTTAGAGTTCAAAGATTTAACTCAAGAAGCCAATGACTGATGCTGCAAAGATAAATGAATGTTTAGAAGACACAATGAAGATCATAGTTTGAAGACAAAGATGATACTCATGATGTGTGAAGATTATCTTATCAGAAGAAGATCTACATTTGAAGTTTTTTGCTACATTCAGTTGGATACAAATACAAATTACTAAGTTCAATCCAAGGATGAAGGAAAGACTAAAGACATGTATTTTAATACATCCAGTACAAGAGAAACAAGAAGACAACAAGTTAGCATTCTTGTTTAGGGGAGGATTGTTGGGAATTATTTATTAAGTGTCAAGTACCGTCAGTGTATTTTAAGTACTGTTAGTGTTATGTAAGTACCGTTAGTGTTAACACGGTACAAAGTAAGTAGTGCTACTTATGAAGTAAGTACTGATATACTGATTAGGACGAATATATCTTTGTATAAGATATGTCATAGTTATAGTTAGAGTATATCTTATGTGATATACTTAAATAGTTAGAATATTGATAATATATTGTCTGTGATATAGTTATCTTTATAGAATATTCTAAGGTGTCTAGGGTTCCTTACTCTATAAAAGGAACATAGGTACAATGTCTTTCATGTACCTCATTCAAGTCGATTAATAAGAGAATCGAATAGTTAAAAGTAATTTTGTTCTTATGTGCTTTATAAGTTAGATTCCGCATAACTTATTTAGTGTTAGTAAGAGTGCTCAAAGTGTTTTAGTTTGATTACAAACTACTATACTAATTCTTAACATAATATAGATCCAATCAAAGGGATCAACACAATCGAGTGGGCAAGTCGAGGTTTCAAACCGAGCTTTGAAGAGGATTTTAGAAAGGTCGATTGGAGAAAACCGTGCTTTATGGTCTGAAAAACTCGATGATGCTTTATGGGCCTTTCGCTCTGCTTATAAGACACATATCGGTTGTACTCCTTATAAGTTTATTTATGGAAAGAATTGCCACTTGCCTATTGAATTGGAACACAAGGCATATTGGGCCCTAAAGCATGCCAAATATGACTTAAAGACCGCGAGAGATCACCAGAAAATACAACTTAATGAATTGGATGAATTACGAGATAATGGTTATGAAAATTCATTGATTTTTAAGGAAAAGACTAAAAAGTTTCATGATTCAAAGATTAAAAGTCGGGTTTTTAACATTGGTGATCAAGTGTTACTTTTTAACTCTCGTTTAAAGATATTTTCTGGGAAATTGAAATCTCGTTGGTCGGGTCCGTTCACCATAATACAAGTGTTTCATTATGGGACCATCGAGCTAGCTCAAAATGATGGTCCTAATTTCAAGGTGAATGGACATAAGCTTAAGCAATACTTCGGTGGGGAAGTCCCTTCTTTAGACGACCTCGACCAAGTCACCTTCGCTAATGATAATTAGCATTGAGGGGATCGAGTCGAGCTCATGACTCGGTAATAAAAACGAGGTGCCTCGTGGGGGAAATCACATGCTTATCCATGTATATATTATCGCTTTCTAATATAGTTAATGTGAGGGCATTTGTGCCCTTGCAACTCGTTGTCTCGTGGTTGTTTGTGAATGTGTTATCTAGATCATCATCATCGCCACGACTAAAGACTCTCGTGTTCGTTTACATGAGCCTCGATCATTTGCTTGAAGAATTTTTCACGAATCCATGACATATCCTTTATTGTTCTAACAATTATCTTTTAGCATAATTCATAAACGACTTTAGATATATTTTTTATCACCCTTTCCACGCTAGATCCTAAGCATTCGACTCTTCGTCTCTATTATGGGGGTGCTTCACCTTTAGACTCGAAACATTGAGGAAAATGTTTAATATTAGTATGGGGTGAATAGATACTTGCCTTGCTACGCCCTCACGTTTTCTATTTTTCATCGTTTTGTTTTGTTTTGTTGCACAAGGCTAAAAATGGCCAAATTTTGAAAATTTTCTTAGTGTTCATAAGTTCTTTTAAGACATGGATGTATATTTTCCGATGGGTAGAATAAGAGTTAATTTTTGACTTGATGGCATTTGGAGCCCTTTACATTCCTTAACCCGCTTGAATCAAGTTTTGCTAGACTTTTATATTGGGAACTTTAAAACGCAAAAGTCTTAGCTCATACAGGTTAAGAACAAGAACTTTTCGCAAGTTCCTATAATTGATCCTAGAAAGTCACTTATCAATAGAGCTTTAAAATGCATTCTCTAAACTTGAAAAGGTCTAAAAAGTGCAAGATCCTATAGGTGACTTGAAAACCCAAAACTTCGATTTAATATAGTATTAATAAAGCTAATCCAATTTGGCTAAATTTTGACTTGCATGGCTATGTATTCACGAGTCTCTTTAATTAGAGGTCTTTAAATAGTGAAGAACGAGAAGTGATAGAGTTATACAAGTGATCATGCTAAACATAGAACTTGAAAATGTTCTTTCAAAAACTCATATGTTTTTAATTGTGGCTTTTTCTCCCATAAGATCAATGCATTAGGAATAAATAAATTGCAATAAGTAAGATCGCACGATTTGAAAGGTTACTTAGCTTCTAGCCCAAGATTGTTTAAAAGTTACTCGTGGTTGAAAAGAGTTCATAGCCAAGGCATAACTTATTGAAGCGGGACGCGAAGATTGGTGAAGTTCCAAAAAGGCCCTAGCAGGGCATGAGGACTCTATTTTGTTGCTAAAGATCCAAGATGATGTGAAGAATCATTATTCTAAAATCAATATGAAGGATCGAGACACACGACGAAAAGCAATTTACTCCCCTAAAGATCATGGAGAAGTCTATCCAAAAAGACCCTAACAAGGTATGAGGATAAATATATCCAAGTCTTAAAGGCGGATCGTTGTATATCAAAATCCAAAATAAAGATTAAAGAAAAATGATGAAGTCGTGGTCCAAGTATGAAGAATCTCTCAAAAACGTCAAGTGAAGAAATTCCAAAATTTGAAGAGAAGACCATTATTTCAAGAACGTCTTCCGAAGATTCGAAGTATGAAGTGCATGCCAAATATCGGTCCGAGAAAGGTCTCAAATCGTGAAAAGAGTTATGCCAAGATATGAACTTAAGGAGATTACGAGAAGCCGTTTTAAAAGATTTTGTCCTTTAGCTAACTATCGATTAAATCGTGCTACTTTATTTTCAGACTAATAAATACTCAAATAAGTCAATATGAATCACTTGTGATCCACGACAAATAGTTAAAAAAGTCTAGATACCTTTTCTTTCATAATAACTAGGATTGCGGGGAGAAAAAGTATTACACAATTTGGACGTATGAGTAGTGTTAGCATTGTGGCTTGTACCAACAATGATATCGTTTTTGAACATAGCATGGAATGTATGACAATTAAGGATGACGAACTTTACTCTATGAGACATTCACTTGTTTTTATTCATTGACCCTAAAAGTCACTTCGTGATGAAAATCATACATTATATCTTTAACACATCGTAGTAGTAGTATAGAAAGTTTACTTTTCAATAAAGGGTAATATGTTAGCCTCAATATTTTGAGTCAAACAAGAATGCTCGGTCATATGTTTATTATGTATCGTATATTAGTACGTTGTAATAGGTAGTAGGTTAGTCGTGTATTACGGGCTTAACTTTAAGTTAAGGTTTATTCATAAGTAACCAAAGCCCAAAAGGAAAGCCCGACCCATTAGACTATAGTCCATAAACAAGCCCGCATGTGGGTGGACTATATATACCCTTCCTAGCATGTTAGGAAGGGTGTTGGTCATTTTTAATTTTCATCTCTCTAATCTAATCCTCCAAAAGTTCCAACCATTCTCTCTACTTTCTCTCTATAGAAATCTTCCATCTTTTATCTACCTTTCTTGTTTAATCATCAAAATCTATGGGACAACAGTTGGTATCAATTGCCATGGGGTAGATTTTGGGATTGGTTGTGGTGTTTTTATTTGATTCGAATGTTTTGATCTTTATTTCATCTCCCGAATTCAAATTTTTTTGTGTTTTCCATGTTCTAAATCTTGATCTAAATCTCCTACATAGTTGTGGTAGGGATTTGGTTGCTTTGGTTTGGGTAAAATCAAAGTTTCGGAAAAGTACCCATATTGCGACAGAAATACCTTGTCTTCCATCGCAATTGACTATGGTTTATCATTGCGATCGAGATTGCGATTCAGATTGCGATTGGTGTTGTTTTTGATATTGGGACAAGTCATTGCGACAGACATTGCGACAAGGTTCATTGCGACAGGAATATTGCGACAGGGTCATTGCGACAGGGTTATTGCGACAGGGTTATTACGACAGGTCATTGCGACAGGGTTATTGCGACAGAAATCATTGTGCATTGCGACAGATTGTTTGATATTGCGATGGATATTGCGATGGGACAACATTGCGATGGGACATTGAGATCTGTTTGGTTAAAGTTTTTTTGAGTATTTTTTAGACTTAGCCACTATCTAGACTAGTCCCGGAACATAGTTTACACGAAGATTAAAAAAAGGAGTTAAAATTTTTAGGTCAAGTAAA
The DNA here is from genome assembly GCA_025667525.1 of Glebionis coronaria. NCBI lineage: Eukaryota > Viridiplantae > Streptophyta > Magnoliopsida > Asterales > Asteraceae > Glebionis > Glebionis coronaria. The sequence continues at coordinate 1,483,918 of CM046880.1, forward strand.
ATCAAATTTTTTTCCCTACTAGTTTTTGGCTATTTCTAACTCAATTTCAAAATTTGGCGATACAAAATTTTTTTAGCCTACCATTTTGTCGGACAGAAGAATTTATTGTCGGACTGAGAAAAATCAAAATTTTCGGAGTTTCTTCCATAACTCAATCACTATAACATCTACTTAAGATCCATATTCACTTCATCATTTCAGAGAATATTAAGATGGATTCTACTGCAGAATATCGTGTGACGAACAACAACATCATGGTGGCGGGTAACAAAGAGAGACCACCAATGCTTGTGTCGGGTCGATATGATCAATGTCAATCTTGTTTTCTACGTTATCTTGACACAAAACCTAACGGTGATGCTTTAAGGCAATGCATTTTTTATGGACCCTATAAACTCGCAAGGATAAACGTTCCTTCACAACCAGCCACAGACACAACTGAAGAACAACCATCTTATGAACGTGATGAATAAAGAAACGATCTCACACCAGAGAACCGTGCTTGGTTTGATGCAGAGAAGGAAGCAAGCTACTTATATCTCAGTGGCATTGGAGATGATATTTATTCCACGGTTGATGCATGTTCTACTGCTAAATAAATGTGGACGGCTATTGAAAGATTGCAACAAGGTGAATCTCTTAACAAACAAGACATGAAAACTAAGATGTTTTGGAACTTTGTCAAGTTTACATCAAAGGATGGGGAATCCATTGATTCTTATTACTCCTGATTCTACAAAATGATGAATGACATGATCCGAAACAACTTGCAAGTTTCCACCATGCAAGTCAATGTCCAATTTTATAGCAACTTCAACCCGATTGGACACGGTTTGTCACCTTGGTGAAACAACAAAAAAAGTTAGACGAAGTTTCATATCACACACTCTTTGATGTTTTGAAACAATTTCCAAATGAAGCAAATGAACTTCGAGCTGAACGTGCTGCAAAGGTTTCAAATCGACTTGCCTTGGTGTCTACCACTCAACATTACCCAGACTATCGTTCTCGTGTTCCAAAGACCTAATCCACTCAATCATCATCACCACGATCATCCACTGTTTCTAAGTCACATGCTCCAACAAGATCTCGAGGAAAATAAGTTGCAAGAGCACCATCACCCACACCTGAGAAATCATCTGAAGAAGACAATGATGAAGAACTTGCTCAAAAGGATAGGGAATTCAAGCAACAAATGGATTTTATTATGAAACAATACAGGAAGATCTACAAACCTACCAACAACAACCTCGGAACAACATCAAACACGAGGAACAACTATGCTCAGAGTCTTCCAAGGTATGACACACGAAGACATGCTGAGAGTCCTCCAAAGTATGATCGACAACTTGCAAAGTATGATAATCAGAGGGTTGCTACTGTTGTTGGAAACAGAGACACTGTTGGTACTCAAGTTGTGCAACAAACTGGGATTCAGTGTTATAACTGTCGAGGTTATGGGCATTTGGCTAGGGAATGCAAACAACCAAAGAGGGTCAAAGATTATGGTTATCATAAGGAAAAGATGTTGTTATGTAAGAAAATGGAAGCTGGGATCAAGTTATCAGCTGAGGAAGGAGAAATGCTTGACGACACAGATGATGAACTCTCCGACCAAGAACTCAAGGCATATTATTCATACATGGCAAAGATTCATGAGGTCCTTAACGTCACTAAAGATGATAATGGTCCTATCTTTGATACCGAGCCAATTGATAAGGTACAACATGATGATGAATATAATGTGTTTGGTGATACACATGAGCATAGTGATCTACCAACAACAATTACTGACACATGTATGATGGAAACGGTTGATAGCAATACCACACCCGATTCATCAGACATGTGCAATAATGAGTTTGAGGATGATAGACATGAAAATGAGTATGATGACGAGGAGTGTGTCGCGCTTGCTAATTTAGTTGCTAGTTTACAAAACGGTGTCAATGAAAATAGAAAGAGTCAAAAGCAATTAAAGAAGGCAAACGCAGCACTTACTCAAAAATTTGAAGAAAGAAAAGTCGCTCTTATAAAATCTAGTGAGACAATTGATAGTTATAGGGCTGAGCTTCTTCAAAAAACCAAAGAGCTTGAGGGGTACAAAAGTCGTGTCATCAACGTTAAAAAGGACGATTTTGAAAATAAATACAACGAAGCTCTTGCTTTGTTAACTAAGGAAAAACGTCAATTTAATGTCTTATTAAGTGATGAACATCAAAAAACGTACCTTGCCACAACAAAAGTTAATGAACTTGAACAGAGGCTTTCCATGAATACCATCGATTCTGCTAAAATTCTTGACGAGAAGAAACAAGAGGTTGAAACATTAAAAAAAGATTTCAAAAATAGACAAGGCAAAGATACTGAAAAAGTAAAGGATCTCGAAGAACAAGTCGATTTTTTGAAAAAAGTTGTTTATAAAACGCATGACTCTATTCAAACCGTTAGAATGATAGAACCTCGGTCATTTTTCAAGGGTCAACCTAGCTTTGCCACCCCCAAGTACCTCGAACAAGCTCAAGCTTCTAACCCTCACTTATATCTTGATGAGTCTGAATGGACCGATCATGATTTCCCAGTAGCTAGCCTCGATAATGAAGAGACGTCCCTTAGGGATGAGGAGAGTAGATCACCGGTCAATAAAGATTTTGTGAAACCATATAACTATGCTTATGAAAACAGTCTTTATGGTCTTTTCACTCCATAAAAACAGAAGTCTCGTGAGGAATTGTTTTTAGAATGCAAACAAAGAAGAATTCAATGGAAAAAAGCTTTTGCCACGAAGAGGAAAACTAATGTTTTAAAATATATTAACTATTTGCCTCTTGATGCTTCTAAAAGCAAAAGTATAAAAACACTTGGTTTTCTTAAACATCACATTGATAATGTTCAATCAATTGTTGAAAGCGATTGGGAAAACGTCAAAAGGATAAGTGGAAAACCGAGATTCCTCACGACATAACTGTGCTTATGAAAGAACTTTTAATACCAAATACGAAGATAATAAAAGAACATGTTCTTGAGTTTGAAAATTTGATTCGGTCTAAAATGTTTGATGATTTGAAATATGTTGAGTCTCTTGAAAAAGAAATTGATGAACTTCAAAATGACAAATCAAATTTTTCAAACGAATATGATCTACTCTTAGAAGAATGTCTCTCCAAAGATATTTTGTGTGTTACTCTTCAATCTTGTGCTGATATCGATGAATATTCGGATGTTGCATGCAAATATCTTGATAAAAATCAAAGAATGTGAGCGTCTTGAACTTGAGCTTTCGAAACGTAAAGAAAATGTTGATAAAAAGGCTTTTGAGTTACTTCAACACAAAACGGGTTTCCTTCAAAAACATTGTCATTCTCTTGAACTTGCTTTGCAAAAAGACGTTGGTAGTTTTCCACATGATAATAACTTGCAAGAAAAACTTTCCAAAACGTTTCGAGAAATGAATGAACAAAGTTTGGAAATTAAAGGGTTGGAAGCTCAGTTACAAGACAGGGAAATAGCGATAGATGAGTTGAAGAAACTCGTTGCTAAGATGGGTGGGAAAATTGTGGAACCTAATGTTAAGAAACCCATTGTGAGACAACCCAATGCGCAAAAAGTGACTAGACCCTCGGTCTTGGGAAAACCATATGTTTTCTCTAGTTCTGCATTTGCAAACCCTGGGTTTGCCCCCAAGATGGATGGGAAGGATAGGTTACCACATAATACTCCCAAAACACATATTCGATCACAAAGCACTAAGAACACTAATGTGGTTAAACCAGGGATGTATAGATTGGCCACTAAACCCACACACAACAAAGAAAGTCAATCACCTCAGACTTCAAGAAACACTAATAGACCTGTGTCTTTTACTACAGGAGTAGTCCCCACTGCTAGTGTTAGCCGGCCTCAGCTTAAGAGCACTCAAATGAATGAAAAGGTTTGGCAAAACAAAATTCAAGGGAAGATGAAGGAAGTAGAAGACCACCCTAGGATTTTCAATGTTTCTAATAATAAAACGTTTGTAATCGCATGCAATGATGATTTGAATGATTCGACTTTGAATGCTTTGAATGTTAAGTTTGTTTGTGTGAAATGTGGAAAGTGTGCTAATGCAAATCATGCTATGTGTGTTTCGAATAATGTCAAAGGCGTAGATACTAGAACTAAGAAGCAAATTATATGCCTATTAGTGCTAGAACATCCAAACACAAAGTGAACCATTCTGGTGCTACCCCCCCCCCTCCCTAAGAAAAGTAATGCATCAGTCTCCACCACTAAGAACCCTAAAAGCAAAATCCAGGAATTATATGAGTCTGCTAGCAAGTCTTGGAAATGGTGGTTTGCTAATCAATGTCCTCCAGGATATAAATGGATGCCTAAGGTTAGGACAGAAAATGTGACAACGAGTGTTAGTATGCCTTTAAGTGATGAAAATAGGGAAACTAATGAATCGGAAATCACAACTAACATGGAATCCAACTTAGCAAATTCTCCATCGTGTTCTAATTCTTCTACAGGTGATCGAGATAATTCTCTTCATACTGGACTCGGGATGCACGGAGCACATGACGGGGAATCTCAATCTTCTAATTAAATTCGTGGAGAAGTTCCTAGGTACGGTCCGATTCGGAAATGATCAATTTGCACCAATCCTAGGTTATGGAGACTTGGTTCAGGGGAATATCACAATCAAAAAGGTTTACTACGTCGAAGGGCTCAACCACAATCTTTTCTCTGTTGGTCAATTCTTTGATGCGATTCCGGAGGTTGCTTTTATAAAGAAGACATGTTTTGTTCGTGATTATGATGGGAATAACTTATTTACCAGTTCACGGGGTACTAATCTCTACACTATTTCACTTCAAGACTCCACTTCTTCAACTCCAATTTGTTTCATGGCTAAAGCTTCGACGACTCAAGCTTGGTTATGGCATCAACGTTTATCTCATCTTAACTATGATACCATCAACTTGATTTCCAAGAAAGATATTGTGCGAGGCCTTCCAAACATAAAATTCATTAAAGATCATCTTTGTTCTTCTTGTGAGCTTTGTAAAGCTAAACGGAGTAGCTTCACGACAAAGACTACGCAAAGCTCTAAAGGACGGTTAGATCTTCTTCATATAGATCTGTGTGTCCCCATACGTGTTTAAAGCATCAATGGGAAGAAATACATTATGGTAATTGTCGATGACTACTCAAGGTACACGTGGACCCTCTTCTTAAGGTCCAAGGATGAAACACTTGAGGTTCTCATTAACTTCCTTAAGCTGATAGAACGTGGTCTTCAAGCTCAAGTAAAAGTGGCACGTACTGACAGAGGCACATAATTCTTGAATTCAACTCTGAAGAAATTTTTTGAAGCCGAAGGGATAGAACATGAAACATCTATTGCTCGGACACCTGAACAAAACGGAGTTGTTGAAAGACAAAATCGCACTTTAGTTGAGGCTGCTTGAACATTATTATCTGCTTCAAAACTACCACTATTCTTTTGGGCCGAAGTCGTATCAACCGCATGTTACACACAAAATTGTTCCTTAATTATCCATAGACACGAAAAGACACCATATCACATAATTAATGATCGCAAACCTTCCCTCAAACACTTTCATGTTTTTGGATGTACGTGTTACACTATTCGAGATGGTGAACATCTGGACAAGATGAAAGAGAAAGGTGATGCATGCATTCTAGTAGGATATGCAACTCAGTCTAAGGGATACATAGTATACAAAAAGAGAACAAAATTGATAGTCGAGACTATTCATATCAGATTTGATGAATTACAAGAAATGGCACTTGAACAAAACAGTTTAAGTCCCGAACCACAACGACAAAAGACTTCTGTCCACAACCGCACGAAACTCGGAACACAAGACCACGGCAATGAACCGTCAAGCTCAAAGCTGGTTCCTAAACATGTTCCTAGAGCAGATATAACAGTAGACACGACACTTGACGATTTGGAAATATTATATGGACCAATGTTTGATAAATATTTCGCGGGGGAGAAACAAGTTGCATCAAAGTCTTCCGCTGTCACTCATGATACGCATGATGATGCCGATCATCATCAACAAAAGGATACAACTTCATCTACATCAACAAAGGTTGCTGCAGATTTACCTCCTCAGAATATCACTTCAACAATCAATCCTACAACATCCACAACTACTAACACAAATCAAGCAGACGATGCATTATCTGACGATGACGATTTTCACAACCCATTCGGTACACCGGTACACGAAACTAGAGAGTCTTCTACTCACCATGTTGATCCATCTAATATGAATACGTTCAATCAACGACATCCTTCAACACATCATTAGACCCAAGAACATCATTTGGTTCAAGTAATTGGAAACCCTTTACAGCCTGTTTGTACAAGACGACAACTAGCTACCGATGGCGATTTTTGTATGTTCGCACTCGCCGTGAGTACTGCTGAACCGAAAAACATCAAAGAAGTCATGGCTGATTATGCTTGGATTGAATCGATGACGGATGAACTTCAACAATTTGAAAGACTTAAAGTATGGGAACTTGTTGACAGACCATACGATGTGATTCCTTTAAATCTTTGTTGGATCTGGAAAAACAAGATGGATGAAGAAAACACGATCATCAAGAACAACGCTAGGCTAGTGGCTAAGGGGTATGGCCAGAAAGAGGGAATTGATTTTGACGAATCATTTTCACTAGTTGCTCATATGGAAGCGGTCAGGATTTTCCTTGCTTATGCTGCACATAAGAGATTCACTGTCTATCAAATGGACGTAAAGACGACATTTCTTAACGGTCCTTTGAAGGAAGAAGTCTATGTCACGCAGCCGGAAGGATTCGTCAATCCTCACTATCCTGACAAGGTGTATCATCTCCACAAGGCACTATATGGACTCAAGCAAGCTCCAAGGGCGTGGTACGACAAGCTCTCAAAATTTCTGGTATCTAAAGGTTTCTCAAAAGGTTCCATTGATCTAACTTTTTTCACTTATAAATATGGGGATGACATTTTGCTTGTGCAGATTTATGTTGATGACATTATTTTCGGGTCTACAAACCCAAAACTTTCAAAATGGTTTGAAAAAGTCATGCATAGCAAATTTGAAATGTCAATGATGGGCGAACTAAAATTCTTTCTAGGAATTCAAGTTCACCAATCCCCAAGTGGTATCTTCATAAACCAAGCTAAGTATTGTTAAGAGATAATCAAAAAGCATGGTATGACTTTATGTGACCCCGTTGGGACACCATTATCAACCACATTGCTAGATGCTGACTTAGAGGGAAATGCCATATATCAAACGAGATATCGTTCCATGATCGGCTCCCTCTTGTACTTGACAGCAAGCAGACATGATATTTCAATGCTACTTGTTATTGTGCACGATATCAAGCACCACCTATGATAGGTGTGAAAACACCCATCTTTTTACCACTTAATTACAATAATAACCAAGCCAAAACGTGTATTTTAAGTCGTAAATGTCAGAATTATGCGTGGTTTATGTTTTTGTTGTGATTTAGGACGAAAAGGTGAAAAGTGGAGAAAACACGGGCATTCACAGGCTTTTATAGAAGAAAACGACAAAAGATGAAGTCAAGAGATCAAGAGTGCAAAAAGAACGGAAGTCCAAGGCCTATTATGAAGATTTATCGAAGAACAAGTCTAAAGACGGAAGTTTAATAAAGCCGAAGAACTCGAGTCTAATAAATAAAGAAATTATAAGACGAGTTTAATTAATCCCGAGACAAAGTCGAAAAAGTCGAAGAACTTAAAAGACGAGAAGACGTGAAGAAAGAAAGAAAAAGGAGGCAACACATGCACCTCCCCATTTCCTATAAATACCCTCCTAAACTCATTTAGGAGGGTGGGTTAGTTTTAGTTTTAGAGTAGTTTTTCTTTCATCTTTGTAGGTGATTCTAGAGAGAGAAAGTGACAGTTTCTCTCACTAGGATCCCAATCTTTTATCTTCCTTTCTTGTTTTTAATAAAGCTTTTACCTTTGATAGTTGAATTCTCGTTCAAAGCTTATTCTTATTCTACTTTTCTTAGCTTTAACTTGTTCTTAATCCGTATTTCTTTACACGTTTTGTTTAAGTTTTATGTTTGATTTATGAAAAGGTTTGTCTTTTGGTTAATCTAAGTTTCCTACGAATCAAGCTTTGAGCTTGACATGCTTATTGGCTTAATTTGTGTCTAGCTTATTGTTTTAAGTTTTCTTAAAAAGTTTTAGTCTTTTTATAAAGTTTATTTATTTTGTGTCGTGAAAGGTTTTGAATTTTAGCTTATTGTGTTCACCTTATTCTCGTTTATCTAGTTTCGGTACATGCTTATTAGTCTTAGCTTATTAAATTTGTGCTTATTGCCAGATTCATTTCCATCGCAATATTGGGGAGTTACACATTCCGATCGTTTGCTTGTATCCATCGCAATAACCCAACAAGCGTTCTACTTTGCGATGGCTTATGTTTTCATCTCCCTATTCCGATTGTGATTCCGATCGCACATTGCGATCTGGATTGCGACGGGGTTTAGGTTTGTATTGCGACGGAATGCTGTCCAATTTTGGACAGCCATATTCCGATAGCTTGCATTCCGATGGGATTACGATGAGTTATTCCGATGGTTTGTCTTTTTAATGTTATTCCGATGCTTTCATTTTTTATACATTCCGATAGCTTTTGTCTTAAACATTCCGATAGATTTTCTTTGTATATTCCGATCTGTATTCCGATGGAGTTGGTTTTATTTTAATTTCGTGTTTTAGTTTTATTCTTAAGTTTGAATTATTTTAAGTCTTCATTTTTATTACTTCGTCAAATTAATTTTTCGTCGAGCTTTAATTTTACGTCATTTAAATTCTCGTCGTTTACTTTCAAGGTTTTAAATATTGCACTGTTTACGTTTCAACTAGTTTTAGTTTTAATTACTCGTCATTTATTTTTAAGTCTTGCACATTTAATTTACCAAAACCAAAAATACTGTTTTCACCAAGAACAACTGAGTCGCACAATTAACCCGAGATCAATTCGAGAAGATACCGAGAAAACGAACTTTTTCAACTAGTAAAATCTCAATATTAAAATGGCGCCGCTGCCGGCTCTTTTCGTGAGGATTAAAGGTTTTTTGTGAGAGACGCGTTGGCTTTTGGGACCCGTTCACTTGTGAACATTATTTTTCGTATCAAAAATTTTCAAAAATCCAAAAACATTTGAAAAATCATAAAAAGCATTTCTTTTTCTAAGTTTTGCACCAAAAATATTCTTCTTGCTTATCTATCTTTCTTTATGGATTTTTATGTCCATTGCGTCCGGTGTGGGAAACAATTATCTGGGAACAACTCTTGTCAAAGGTGTACATGTGAGCGGTGCGGGAACGATATCGACAATACGCAATTCCTATTCGGATTTTGTCCTTTGTGCAACTCGATTAATTCGTCCTTTTTGAACCCACCTCCTCCTATTCCCGCGTGCATCTATTGTGGAAGCGATTCTCATTGGCATGTTTCGTGCCCGGTTCAATACCCGTATAGACACGGGAAGAACCGGGGTACAATTAAGAAAATGATAATAGCTATCCACAAGAGGCACCCAGTTTCTCTCCATACCCATGGTGATATATTTGTGGGGGCCCTCACGATGCTTCTTTTTGTGATCCGTCGCAAATCTCTGAGAAAGTACCGTGCTATCATCCTAGTATCTATAACCGTGAGCCCCCACATCACACCCTCAATCATCAATCCTCTCAGCAAACTAGTCTTGATCAACAACTCACTTCTTTGAATGGAACTCTAGAGAGTCTAGCTCAACTCTGAGCTGACTTGCATCAGGAAAGGCAACCGTTGCTTGATGTGGACGAAACCTTGAAAACCACCGACACCTTTTTGAGCCAATTTAGTCGTTTTCCCTTCTTTTCTACACCAAAATGTTTAATTACAACGTGGGATAGAATCGGTGAAATTGAACATACTCGGGGCGATGAACAACAAAAGTTGTTGCATGAGCTTCTTAAAGATGTGGAGGTTATCAAGGAAGAGTTAGCCGACTACGTAACTCCTAATTGGACTCGTCCCATCTATTATGATGATGACGACGACGATGATGTCTACACTTTCAACCAATCTTCTGAAGTTGCTGCTCCTACTGTCGATGTTCCTACTGCATCTAAGGATCTAGATTCGTTGAATGAGCTTAGTGATGTTGGTCTCGACAAAGTATTGGATGATGAGGTTTGTGACTTACCTGATATGGAGCCTGAGGACGACATTGCTCTTACGGAAGAGGTCGATCCTAGTGATGACGATTCTTCTCTCTGCTATGAGACTTTCACTTTTAAAATTTCTCAATCTCCACCGGGAAATGCAGACGATGACGATTAATTCTCTCCGGTTTACGAGAAGTTCACCGATGAACATGATCTTGTGGATAAGGTGGAAGACGTGCTTCTTCGCGATAGATTACGGAAAGTTCATCTTCTTATTGTTCAAATCGAAGAGTTGACTTCTCCTTCTCTTTCCAATTCTTTACCTCCATCTATTCCTCCCGTTGAAGATAATGACCCATTGCTGGAAGAAATCGATATTCACTCCATCCCTCTAGGTATTGATGATTCTGACACGGAGGGGGACATTATTTTTGATAATTTGCTGCAGGAAGATATTGTCCCAAGTCCCCCTCCCGAGCACCTTTCATCCTCCCCTTTAACCACTATTTCGGAGGATGAGTGCTTTGATCTGGGAGGTGACATTGATTATGCTATGATTGATAACATTACGGCTTTGCCGTTTGCTCAGCATCCATTGTCTTTGGGGGAGGACAATGTGCTTACTTTAACCACCCCACCTCCCGTGGATCTTGATTTCACATACTTCTCGTATGTTGAACGGACCTTTCTCTCATACAAGACTTATCCCCCCGCCTCTCCTTTGTTGATGTCAACCGGGAACGAGGACAAGGTCTTTGATCCCGGTATCACACTCGAGGTTTCCCCATGGACTATTTAGTTCGGGGAGGAGTCAGGCTTGTGACTCGGTTAACAAAAACGAGCGCTTTTTGGGAGGCAACCAAATTATCTATCTATTTTAACCATAAGTGTAGGGGGAAGCCCCGTGGTGTTTCTTGCTTTCTTTCTTATCATGTGCAGGGATTAGAGCTTCAAAGACACACTCATGCTGATTCTTGACGACCCGTGATTCTGTGTTCACTTCTTCCCGGTTCTATCCTAAATGCTGACTTAGAGGGAAATGCCATATATCAAACGAGATATCGTTCCATGATCGGCTCCCTCTTGTACTTGACAGCAAGCAGACATGATATTTCAATGCTACTTGTTATTGTGCACGATATCAAGCACCACCTATGATAGGTGTGAAAACACCCATCTTTTTACCACTTAATTACAATAATAACCAAGCCAAAACGTGTATTTTAAGTCGTAAATGTCAGAATTATGCGTGGTTTATGTTTTTGTTGTGATTTAGGACGAAAAGGTGAAAAGTGGAGAAAACACGGGCATTCACAGGCTTTTATAGAAGAAAACGACAAAAGATGAAGTCAAGAGATCAAGAGTGCAAAAAGAACGGAAGTCCAAGGCCTATTATGAAGATTTATCGAAGAACAAGTCTAAAGACGGAAGTTTAATAAAGCCGAAGAACTCGAGTCTAATAAATAAAGAAATTATAAGACGAGTTTAATTAATCCCGAGACAAAGTCGAAAAAGTCGAAGAACTTAAAAGACGAGAAGACGTGAAGAAAGAAAGAAAAAGGAGGCAACACATGCACCTCCCCATTTCCTATAAATACCCTCCTAAACTCATTTAGGAGGGTGGGTTAGTTTTAGTTTTAGAGTAGTTTTTCTTTCATCTTTGTAGGTGATTCTAGAGAGAGAAAGTGACAGTTTCTCTCACTAGGATCCCAATCTTTTATCTTCCTTTCTTGTTTTTAATAAAGCTTTTACCTTTGATAGTTGAATTCTCGTTCAAAGCTTATTCTTATTCTACTTTTCTTAGCTTTAACTTGTTCTTAATCCGTATTTCTTTACACGTTTTGTTTAAGTTTTATGTTTGATTTATGAAAAGGTTTGTCTTTTGGTTAATCTAAGTTTCCTACGAATCAAGCTTTGAGCTTGACATGCTTATTGGCTTAATTTGTGTCTAGCTTATTGTTTTAAGTTTTCTTAAAAAGTTTTAGTCTTTTTATAAAGTTTATTTATTTTGTGTCGTGAAAGGTTTTGAATTTTAGCTTATTGTGTTCACCTTATTCTCGTTTATCTAGTTTCGGTACATGCTTATTAGTCTTAGCTTATTAAATTTGTGCTTATTGCCAGATTCATTTCCATCGCAATATTGGGGAGTTACACATTCCGATCGTTTGCTTGTATCCATCGCAATAACCCAACAAGCGTTCTACTTTGCGATGGCTTATGTTTTCATCTCCCTATTCCGATTGTGATTCCGATCGCACATTGCGATCTGGATTGCGACGGGGTTTAGGTTTGTATTGCGACGGAATGCTGTCCAATTTTGGACAGCCATATTCCGATAGCTTGCATTCCGATGGGATTACGATGAGTTATTCCGATGGTTTGTCTTTTTAATGTTATTCCAATGCTTTCATTTTTTATACATTCCGATAGCTTTTGTCTTAAACATTCCGATAGATTTTCTTTGTATATTCCGATCTGTATTCCGATGGAGTTGGTTTTATTTTAATTTCGTGTTTTAGTTTTATTCTTAAGTTTGAATTATTTTAAGTCTTCATTTTTATTACTTCGTCAAATTAATTTTTCGTCGAGCTTTAATTTTACGTCATTTAAATTCTCGTCGTTTACTTTCAAGGTTTTAAATATTGCACTGTTTACGTTTCAACTAGTTTTAGTTTTAATTACTCGTCATTTATTTTTAAGTCTTGCACATTTAATTTACCAAAACCAAAAATACTGTTTTCACCAAGAACAACTGAGTCGCACAATTAACCCGAGATCAATTCGAGAAGATACCGAGAAAACGAACTTTTTCAACTAGTAAAATCTCAATATTAAAATGGCGCCGCTGCCGGCTCTTTTCGTGAGGATTAAAGGTTTTTTGTGAGAGACGCGTTGGCTTTTGGGACCCGTTCACTTGTGAACATTATTTTTCGTATCAAAAATTTTCAAAAATCCAAAAACATTTGAAAAATCATAAAAAGCATTTCTTTTTCTAAGTTTTGCACCAAAAATATTCTTCTTGCTTATCTATCTTTCTTTATGGATTTTTATGTCCATTGCGTCCGGTGTGGGAAACAATTATCTGGGAACAACTCTTGTCAAAGGTGTACATGTGAGCGGTGCGGGAACGATATCGACAATACGCAATTCCTATTCGGATTTTGTCCTTTGTGCAACTCGATTAATTCGTCCTTTTTGAACCCACCTCCTCCTATTCCCGCGTGCATCTATTGTGGAAGCGATTCTCATTGGCATGTTTCGTGCCCGGTTCAATACCCGTATAGACACGGGAAGAACCGGGGTACAATTAAGAAAATGATAATAGCTATCCACAAGAGGCACCCAGTTTCTCTCCATACCCATGGTGATATATTTGTGGGGGCCCTCACGATGCTTCTTTTTGTGATCCGTCGCAAATCTTTGAGAAAGTACCGTGCTATCATCCTAGTATCTATAACCGTGAGCCCCCACATCACACCCTCAATCATCAATCCTCTCAGCAAACTAGTCTTGATCAACAACTCACTTCTTTGAATGGAACTCTAGAGAGTCTAGCTCAACTCTGAGCTGACTTGCATCAGGAAAGGCAACCGTTGCTTGATGTGGACGAAACCTTGAAAACCACCGACACCTTTTTGAGCCAATTTAGTCGTTTTCCCTTCTTTTCTACACCAAAATGTTTAATTACAACGTGGGATAGAATCGGTGAAATTGAACATACTCGGGGCGATGAACAACAAAAGTTGTTGCATGAGCTTCTTAAAGATGTGGAGGTTATCAAGGAAGAGTTAGCCGACTACGTAACTCCTAATTGGACTCGTCCCATCTATTATGATGATGACGACGACGATGATGTCTACACTTTCAACCAATCTTCTGAAGTTGCTGCTCCTACTGTCGATGTTCCTACTGCATCTAAGGATCTAGATTCGTTGAATGAGCTTAGTGATGTTGGTCTCGACAAAGTATTGGATGATGAGGTTTGTGACTTACCTGATATGGAGCCTGAGGACGACATTGCTCTTACGGAAGAGGTCGATCCTAGTGATGACGATTCTTCTCTCTGCTATGAGACTTTCACTTTTAAAATTTCTCAATCTCCACCGGGAAATGCAGACGATGACGATTAATTCTCTCCGGTTTACGAGAAGTTCACCGATGAACATGATCTTGTGGATAAGGTGGAAGACGTGCTTCTTCGCGATAGATTACGGAAAGTTCATCTTCTTATTGTTCAAATCGAAGAGTTGACTTCTCCTTCTCTTTCCAATTCTTTACCTCCATCTATTCCTCCCGTTGAAGATAATGACCCATTGCTGGAAGAAATCGATATTCACTCCATCCCTCTAGGTATTGATGATTCTGACACGGAGGGGGACATTATTTTTGATAATTTGCTGCAGGAAGATATTGTCCCAAGTCCCCCTCCCGAGCACCTTTCATCCTCCCCTTTAACCACTATTTCGGAGGATGAGTGCTTTGATCTGGGAGGTGACATTGATTATGCTATGATTGATAACATTACGGCTTTGCCGTTTGCTCAGCATCCATTGTCTTTGGGGGAGGACAATGTGCTTACTTTAACCACCCCACCTCCCGTGGATCTTGATTTCACATACTTCTCGTATGTTGAACGGACCTTTCTCTCATACAAGACTTATCCCCCCGCCTCTCCTTTGTTGATGTCAACCGGGAACGAGGACAAGGTCTTTGATCCCGGTATCACACTCGAGGTTTCCCCATGGACTATTTAGTTCGGGGAGGAGTCAGGCTTGTGACTCGGTTAACAAAAACGAGCGCTTTTTGGGAGGCAACCAAATTATCTATCTATTTTAACCATAAGTGTAGGGGGAAGCCCCGTGGTGTTTCTTGCTTTCTTTCTTATCATGTGCAGGGATTAGAGCTTCAAAGACACACTCATGCTGATTCTTGACGACCCGTGATTCTGTGTTCACTTCTTCCCGGTTCTATCCTAAACTCTTTTCGATTCACTATTTTATATTTTCTCAATATTAAAATAGGAATCTCTTTAGTTGTCTCTTCCTTAGCGAGATTTAAACAACATGCACAATGTCCTAAGTGTAGGGGAGTTTACTCCCACATGCTTAAACATTGAGGACAATGTTTATATTAAGTGTAGGGGGGACTTCTATCGAAGTTAAGTGGTCTTTTCCATGAATTTGCCCTCATTTTAACCGGAAAATTCGATTTTTCGACATTTTTCAAAATTTTTAATCTATTTTGGCCTAGTTGTATAGTTGTTTTTACCTTTGTATAGTTATTTTCTTTCCTTATTAGAATAAATTTTTAATAAAGTGGTTTTAAATTTTTCTTAGTCGTGAACATTTTGACTCAACCCGAGTTTACTTACCTAAGTTTACTCTAGCTAGTATCCTTAACGTGTTTAAGTCAAGTTTTGCTAGGCTTTTATATAGGGAGCTATAAAACGCGAAAGTCTTAACTCTCACGGGTTAAGAACAAGAACTTTTCGCAAGTTCCTATAATTGATCCTAGAGAGTCGTTTATCAATGGACCTTTAAAATGCGAATTCTAAACTTGAAAAAGTCTAAGAATCTGCAAGATCCTATAGATGACTCGAAAACCCAAAACTCTGATTTAATAGGCTAAGCATCCACGAGTCTCATTCCTTGAGATTTTAAACTGTGGAGAACGAGAGATGATAGAGTCAATTATAAGTTTGGTATTCTTTCGTGAATTTATGTAAGTTAATTATGAGCCTCTTCTCCCATCGCTTGTTAATAAATATATCTGCAATAAATAAGGTTGAACGATTTAAAAGGTTACTTAGCTTCTAGCCCAAGATCGTTTAAAAGTTGCTCGGTACGGATTAGAGTTCATAGCCAAGGCATAACTTATTGAAGCGGGATGCGAAGATTGGCGAGTCCGAAAAGGCCCTAACAAGGCATGAGGGCTACATTTTGTTGCTAAAGATCCAAAAGTGATGTGAAGAATCATTTATCGAAAATCAATATGAAGGATCGAGACACACGAAGAAAAGCAAAAAACTCCCCAAAAGTCATGGAGAAGTGTATCCGAAAAGACCCTAGCAAGGTATGAGGATAAATAGATCCAAGTCATAAAAGGAGGCGGATCGTTGTATATCAAAGTCCAAAGTAAAGATTGGAGAAAAATGAAGAAGTCGTGGTCCAAGTATGAATCTCTCAAAACTTCAAGTGAAGAAATTCCTATATGAAGAGAAGGCCATTATTTCATGAACGTCTCTCAAAGATTTGAAGTATGAAGTCGCTGCCAAAAATCGATCCGAGAAAGGTCTCAAATCGTGAAACGAGTTATGCCAAGATATGAACTTTATGAGGTCCCGAGAAGCAGTTTTAAAAGATTTTGTCCTTTAGCTAACTATTGATTAAATCGTTAACTTTATTTTCGGACTAAATAACTTTCGAAATAAGTCAAAAATGCATCCTCGTGATCATTCAAGACAACAATAAAATATAAGAGATACACATAGGAATAAGGGAGTCTAAGTGAATAATTGGCCCACATGAGTTCGTGTTAGTTTGCTAACTTATAATAACAATGATCTCGTTTTTAAGCTTGGTTTGGAGAATGTGAAAACTTGAGGATAATGATCATTCACGACATTTCCAAAACCCAAGGTATGTTTTTGATTTCTTTACTTTGTATGTTTATAATTTTCTATCTCTTTAATAAAGGCCAACGTGGATTGATTGTGATGAAAAATGTAAACTTGCTCTGTAACTAATGCATTGCATGAGGACATTGCAATGGTCAAGTGTAGGGTATTTGATAGGTGTGAAAACACCCATCTTTTTACCACTTAATTACAATAATAACCAAGCCAAAACATGTATTTTATGTCGTAAATGTCGGAATTATGCGTGGTTTGTGTTTTTGTTGTGATTTAGGATGAAAAGGTGAAAAGTGGAGAAAACACGGGCATTCACAGGCTTTTATAGAAGAAAACGACAAAAGACGAAGTCAAGAGATCAAGAGTGCAAAAAGAACGGAAGTCCAAGGCCTATTATGAAGATTTATCGAAGAACAAGTCTAAAGACGGAAGTTTAATAAAGCCGAAGAACTCGAGTCTAATAAATAAAGAAATTATAAGACGAGTTTAATTAATCCCGAGACAAAGTCGAAAAAGTCGAAGAAATTAAAAGACGAGAAGACGTGAAGAAAGAAAGAAAGAGGAGGCAACACATGCACCTCCCCATTTCCTATAAATACCCTCCTAAACTCATTTAGGAGGGTGGGTTAGTTTTAGTTTTAGAGTAGTTTTTCTTTCATCTTTGTAGGTGATTCTAGAGAGAGAAAGTGACAGTTTCTCTCACTAGGATCCCAATCTTTTATCTTCCTTTCTTGTTTTTAATCAAGCTTTTACCTTTGATAGTTGAATTCTCGTTCAAAGCTTATTCTTATTCTACTTTTCTTAGCTTTAACTTGTTCTTAATCCGTATTTCTTTACACGTTTTGTTTAAGTTTTATGTTTGATTTATGAAAAGGTTTGTCTTTTGGTTAATCTAAGTTTCCTACGAATCAAGCTTTGAGCTTGACATGCTTATTGGCTTAATTTGTGTCTAGCTTATTGTTTTAAGTTTTCTTAAAAAGTTTTAGTCTTTTTATAAAGTTTATTTATTTTGTGTCGTGAAAGGTTTTGAATTTTAGCTTATTGTGTTCACCTTATTCTCGTTTATCTAGTTTCGGTACATGCTTATTAGTCTTAGCTGATTAAATTTGTGCTTATTTCCAGATTCATTTCTATCGCAATATTGGGGAGTTACACATTCCGATCGTTTGCTTGTGTCCTTCGCAATAACCCAACAAGGGTTCTACTTTGCGATGGCTTATGTTTTCATCTCCCTATTCCGATCGTGATTCCGATCACACATTGCGATCTGGATTGCGACAGGGTTTAGGTTTGTATTGCGACGGAATGCTGTCCAATTTTGGACAGCCATATTCCGATAGCTTGCATTCCGATGGGATTACGATGAGTTATTCCGATGGTTTGTCTTTTTAATGTTATTCCGATGCTTTCATTTTTATACATTCCGATAGCTTTTGTCTTAAACATTCCGATAGATTTTCTTTGTATATTCCGATATGTATTCCGATGGAGTTGGTTTTATTTTAATTTCGTGTTTTAGTTTTATTCTTAAGTTTGAATTATTTTAAGTCTTCACTTTTATTACTTCGTCAAATTAATTTTTCGTCGAGCTTTAATTTTACGTCATTTAAATTCTCGTCGTTTACTTTCAAGGTTTTAAATATTGCACTGTTTACGTTTCAACTAGTTTTAGTTTTAATTACTCGTCATTTATTTTTAAGTCTTGCACATTTAATTTACCAAAACCAAAAATACTGTTTTCACCAAGAACAACTGAGTCACACAATTAACCCGAGATCAATTCGAGAAGATACCGAGAAAACGAACTTTTTCAACTAGTAAAATCTCAATATTAACCTATTGAAAAGCACCTCAAGGAGGTTAAACGGATCTTTCGGTACCTTAAGAATACCATTCATTTGGGACTCTGGTATCCGAGGGAAATCAGTTCCTTTCTAACGGCCTATTCAGATTCTGATCATGCAGGGTGTCTTGATACACGAAAAAGTACTTCTGATGGTGCACAATTTCTAGGTCAAGATAAGCTTGTGGGATGGTTTTCCAAGAAGCAGGATTGTACGTCACTGTCATCAGCCGAAGCGGAGTATGTGTCTCTATCTGCGTGTTGTGCTCAAGTTCTATGGATAAGAACACAACTCACGGATTATGGCTTCCACTTTGATAAAGTACCTATGTACTGTAACTCAAAGTCGGCCATAGCCATCTCCTGCAATCCGGTACAGCATTCCCGCACAAAGAATATTAATTTCAGATACCACTTCATCAAGGAACAAGTTGAAAGAGGTATCATTGAACTATACTTTGTTGGAACGGATTACCAATTAGCCGACTTGTTTACGAAATCTTTGTCGAAAGATAGGTTTGAGTACCTTGTTAGGCAAATTGGTATGAGATGTTTGACTCCAACGGACCTGGAGATTCTGGCAAAGGTGCCTGCTTGATTTATCTATCAAACATCTACCTGAAATATCTTTGAAAAAGCAAAATACAAAAATATAAAACATATAAAAACAAAACACAAAATTAAAAATCTTTCAAAATCCAAAAATACTCTTCCCGACGTGTCTTTCAGTATTGATAATATGGACGTGCCTAGAAATGTCGCTCAATAACGACACGGGTGTGTACATAAATCTCGAATAAAAGTTGTTAACATGTCATTTCTTCTTTTAATAAAGGAAATTGTCTAGTTTGGACAATATTTTCAAACAACGGGTAGAGCAATCTATCACGGGTTGAGCTTGTCACAAAACATTCAACGTTTTGAGCTCAACACTATGGCTTGTAATCACTTTCAGATTGCAACCCGGATCTATATTCACGGGGGAGTGTACGATTTCGTGCTCTTACCCTCAACAAAAGAAGAGAAATCTTCTTACACTTGAGTGGATTCGTCAAGACATTCAACGTCTATGAACTTAAGTTTCTGCTTTAGAAAAACCTCTTCGCCAAAAATAAATAGGATTTTTCAAAAAGCGTTGAACACAATTTTTTCAAGAATTTCTTAATGATTATTCAAAATCTTTCAAAAAATGTGTGTTCAACAACTCTCATCCTCAAAAAGCGAAATGTCGATCATATCCTCACAATGACAATTCAATTGGATCAATTTTTGAGGGGAGCATTTCAACTTCATGCAAAGATTGACACATCTTTCTCCCGAAGATTTTCAAGACTATTTTTCAAAATATATTTTAATCAAATTTGGTATCTCTAATATCAAAAGATTTTATATAATAGAGATAAGGGAGAAAATGTGATTAAAATGTGATCTTATATAAGACTCAAGCACTTTAACTCTTACCTACATGTGCGAAACACTTTCGATTATCGATGCTCATTTGAAAGGAACAATTTTGAGACAACAAAACTAGGAAGGTGTTAAATGTTTTTCAAACACTTTGTTAGACATTTGAAGTGGTGTTTATGGTTACGATCAAATACCAACAACATCTTTAATCTACGACGTTATTGGTGTCAAAAGGGTGGTTAGGTTTAAGTCTTATGATCCAACTAGAACCGGAGGGATCTTCCCAGGGACAATCCAATAGATTATTAGAAGTCCTTAGGAAAGACTGAGTAGAATGTGAACGTAGCTGAATGCCGACTAAGTACTGATGCTAGCACTAGAACAATCACAAGAAGGTGCTAGTAATGATGTCTTGGTAAGCATTAAAGGGGTTGAAGAATGAAAAAGAAATGTAAGGATAAAGGGTGTAAACAAAGAAGCCCTCCATACAACTTAGACAGAAACCAGGTCAACACATCATGAAGACAACTCATCATGGACCTAGTGATGTGAATCACAACCCTTTCCTAGCTACTCAGGCTTCTCTCAAAAGAAGTTTGTTTTATTGTCATAGAGATCAACATGACTTCTATTGACTTTCTCACTCAGAGATAGTTGATATTGAATAGGTGGCATCTGCTCTAGCCTTCGACCACTAAAGTGCACAAATAGAGTCTAGAGCGTAGAGATCAATCAAATCTCATTAGGACACACGGAATGACGATAAAGAGAGTCCTACGCCATATCCTTGTGATATTGCTAGAACACTCAGAGTGATACTACTCAGTATTCACAATGATGAGTGGAAATCCTTCCAGTGTTAACATCAAACAGCACTGCGGTAGGTCATATGTGAGATTATTTATGAAATACACATATGTAGAACTGAAAAGCAACAGTGGTTTGATTCTAAATTGATTCAAACTCATTTCAGGTTTCTACGCAATATCTTTATGGTCTTGCCAGAACATTCAGAGTGATATTCATTAATATTCACAGTGACGAATGGAAATCCTTCTAGCGTCAACATCAAACAGCGCTACGGTAGGTAACTTGCGAGATTCTTATGAATCAAGCTTGTGTCAACTGGAAAGCAACAATGGTAAGATTCTTAATGAATAAAACTTGTTTCAAGAATTTGAATTGACGAATTTAATCAAGCGGATATTTATCCAATTGATTCACTCTTTATGTTCGTAGTCTTGCTTTGAGACGGTCGAGTAAAGAGAACGGCTAGTACAGCCGCGAAACCCTGTCAAGGAGATCCTTAATTGAATATACCTAATCACATGTATGGTATTTAATATCGTATAATGGTCTTCACCGACCGGAGGTAAAAAGCTACCGATTTAGGACGAATGTCAAAGCCATTCAGTCCGTGTCTATGTTTTGTCTCAAGAAGGTGGCGTCACGGTGTACTCAGCAAAGTCAAATATTCAAAACCACATGCTCATGCCTAAAGACATATTCAACAATTAATAGTGTGAGCATGTGTATGAAGACACAAGATTTCAAGATGGCTAAGACAAGTCCAGGATGATTTGAAGATCTCAAGATCAAAAAGACAAAGTCGAAAGACAACAACAAAGGCTCAAAGATCACAGCATGAAGAAACAAGACTACTATTACACGTTCAAGACTCATTTATGGCGAGATTAGTAATCTTTACAAATATCCAAATGACAAAGGGTAATGACCTCTCAGAAAGGGTAATGACCTCTCATTGGGAGAGATTGTTAGCCTCAATATTTTGAGTCAAACAAGAATACTCGGTCATATGTTTATTATTTATCGTATATTAGAACGTTTTAATAGGTAGTAGGTTAGTCGTATATTACGGGCTTAACTTTAAGCTAAGGTTCATTCATAAGTAACCAAAGCCCAAAAGGAAAGCCCGACCCATTAGACTATAGTCCATAAACAAGCCCGCTTGTGGGTGGACTATATATACCCTTCCTAGCATGTTAGGAAGGGTGTTGGTCATTTTCATTTTTCATCTCTTTAATCTAATCCTCCAAAAGTTCCAACCATTCTCTCTACTTTCTCTCACTACTTTCTCTCTCTAGAAATCTTCCATCTTTTATCTACCTTTCTTGTTTAATCATCAAAATCAATGGGACAACAAAATAAAATTGAATTCTAGAGATGCTTAGATACTTTATTCTAGCATTGCGTGAGGGCACGACAATGGTTTAGTATGGGGAGTGATGAGATGGCATTTATACATGATCTCATCATTCTTTTCGGGCTTTAAATGCATAAAATGTCATAAATATACCATATATATGCTTGTGTTTTTTACTTGTGTATTTTAGGTATGGATATCGTGAAAAAAAAGACAAAAGATCACAAGAAACAAGGAAAAACGAACACGAAAAACGAAGCCGCACAATAAACCGGGCCCTAGTTGTGATTTTCCAAAGAAAAGACCTTGAATTATGGAAGATGTTCAAGAATGATCCCTCGTCAATGAAGAAATGACACTTAATACCCTTGTATATTCATAATAACAATTTTGGTCCCTTAAGTTTGTCAAATTACAAAAAAGGTCCCTCAACTTTGAAGAATTGGCAAGTTTAGTCCCTCAAGATTGAAGATTTGTCTACAATGGTCCTCCATAATGTCAAACATACAAAGAAGACCTTCAAAGATCAAGAATGTACAAGATCAGCCCTTGAAATATCAAGAAATGTTCAAAACAAGTCCTTTATATCCTTGTTATAAAGTTTTGGGGCAAAAGTGTGAAAATGGAAACTTGAATAACAAAGGAAATCATTTTGTTGGCTGAAAATACCTTGTATACATGTTTTACCAAAGCCTAGGGACTATATGTGCCAACTGAAACTTTCAAATCCCATAACACGCGCCAAACACAAACACCCCACCTTTTTCTGATCAAAAGTTACCACTGTTCACCATATGAACCCAGTTAACACCTTACTTAAAACAAAGGGTAAATCCAAATTACCCTAACCCACAACTAATTCCCCTTCACACGAATCATTCCCACACTTAACCTCACCCATCACATCAACCAATGGTCCCCACCATTGAAACCTTCCACCAATGAAAACACAACTTCCTCTCCAAGGAATGTCACGTGTCAAATCCTACTGTTTATGCATTCTACTTGGTCCCTAAGGCAATATGAACGATTTGGATCAAAAGGGACAGCTCACAACACCAAAAAAGTCTAGAAGATTTCAAGGGTATTTCAGAGATTTTATAGCTAGGGTGTCTAGTTTTCACATTGTAAACTCAGCCTTCAAAGGCCTATATAAGGACCCCCAACCTGTGGTGAGGCCTTTGTTCCAGTTTTACTCTTCAAATTTGTAATTCCTTTTTAAAATTTATAAAAGTTTGGTATTTTGTTAAAAATTGTAATTCCTTTTTATGTTTTTGAAAGTTGGTGTTGTTTGAGAGTAAAGCTGAGTTCCATTTAGTGTTTTGAAGGTGTTTTGATCTTTGGAGTGAAGTATGTTTGGTTTTGAAAAGGTTTTCAAGTTTGAAAGTTTTTAAATCCTAGGGTTTCTGATTTTTTATTTTATCTGTTTTAACCCCAACCAAAAGTGTGACATTCGTCAAATTTCCATCTTAATTTATTCATATAGTACGAGTATTTTAACTGTTTATCGACGAGTTGTCGACATGAACGTGTTAATCATTTTGCTTTGCGGACAAAGCCCTTTTTAGGGAGAGCATATGTAACATCTCGAGTATTCGCGAGTATTAAGTTGAATGCAATACACAAGTTTGTGAGCGTTTTATGTTTTGTCGTACGTTTATTTGATATATTTACTAGATTACGTGAGTCTCGCACGATTGCTTTGTTTTGGGATCGTATGTTAAACGGTTTTGGTGTCGGGATTATTCAGTCGCGTCTAAATTTAAACATTGTGAACCGAGTCGAGTTGTATAAGCTGTCACAGCATGTATACACATAACTGAGTATAAACTTTCATTTATATTACCAAGCTTGCCTTACAAGGGTCTCAAAAATCAGTCACATGTCTAAACTATATATAAACTTCATAGTTTATTACCTCACTAAAGGACAGCACACATGCCTAGTTTACCCCTTTTGGGTATATCACAAGTTAACATTTTCAGCATGACACTAACCCTAGACTAACAATACAAGTTTATATACAAACCCAAAGTTATCCAATGTCCAAAGTCCAAATACAAGTTTATCACTGTCCAAATTACAAACACAAAAATCTACAAGTCATTCAAATACAACTTCTGGGTAGAGTGGAGATTTGGTCCGGCCGACCCATCGCGTCCAACCTGCAAAACCGAAAGTCTTCCATCCCGTCCAACCTGCAAAACCGAGAGGCTTCCATCCCGTCCGAACCTGCAAACCGAACACAGCATCCCTTTGTGAGTCTTTTGTCTTTTCGTCTTTCCTTATGAAGTCTAGATGTGCTTGTTGTGTACGAACCTGCGAATAAACGAATCAATGTGTTAGTTATTGTAACGGTCTTATACTTTCGACTAAAAACTGAAAATTGTTAAACTTTATAACTAATGCAAACATGTTTATGATATTGCTTTTCTGTCAACCAAACCGAGACCCGATTTAGACCAAACCGAGACCCGACTTAGAACCAAACCGAGACCCGACTTAGAACCAAACCGAGACCCATGTCCAACCAAATCAAGACCTCAATCAAGAACCAAACTGAGACCCATGTCCAACCAAACCGAGACCCAATCAAGAACCAAACCGGGACCCAATCAAGAACCAAACCGAGAATCAAATCAAACCAACCAAGTTCTTACTTACTGCCAAAATTATCAACAATTATTACCAACCAAATCCAAATGTCTTAACCAAGTTTTATTTTACAGAAACATCCTAAAAACCAGTAATCATGCCGCGGGTATAGAAACCCCAATTCAAATCGAAGCCCTAATTATTTAAACACCTTTTTAAACATTAAATTAGTACTTTTCATCTTTCAAAACATCACATAAACATGAGAATCAGTCGAATATATAAAAACCCCCAATTTCATAAAAATCCTAGATTGAATTTTTATTAATTAAAACGTTAATTAAACCTAATCTAAACCCAAACCCCATATTTAATTTAATTGAAAATGAGTTATACAAAAACCCCCAAATGACCGAAACCCTAATTTTTATAAACTGATTTTATATTGAAATTAGTTTGATTTTATAATAGAAAACATCAATTAATTATGTTTAAACCCGAGTTTGATGAAAACCCCCAAATATTTCAAAAACCCTAAATTCATTGATTTTAAATCCGAGAATCATATGATTCACAACAAGTTATACGAATCAAATAAACCCACTGATCATTATAAATCGAAAATCAAATAAAGCTTTTAAAAGAAATAAAGGAAAAACGAACTTATCCTTGTTCTTGGCTATTGATTCGCGTGACCACAAGGATGAACACATCAGAAAACCCAATCGGTTTGATGTGGGGATTAAACCCCACATCTCACGCGATCTAGAACACCTCAGACCACCCACACATGATTGTTATATCCCAAATGATTAGATATTAGCCATGGAAAAGGATTGATCCGATCTAGATTCAAGAGAGAGAGAGAGTTGGGGCGGTGGAGATAATATCGAGGGAGGAGAGAGAGTTAACTCTCTGTTATGGGAGTTGTGTGTGATAAACACACTATTTACTCCATCCGTTCCTTGGTTATTCCGCCAGTGGGCCGGGCCGGGTCTAAGGACCTTGGGCCGGGTTTGTGTGTAAAGGTTTTGGACCCAACTTGGGCCTTGTGTGTTTATTTGTTTAGTTATAAGCCCAAAACGAATCTGGTAAATTTAGGTTATAATTTAACCCGTGAAACCCGACCATTTAATAAACCGATTTTATTTATCGTACTTTTTCCGTAAATCGTACTTTTCATAAACGTATGGTTTCGTCAAGCACAACTAGGGTGTCGAGTCATTTAATAATATAACTATTCGTATCGTAACTCGATTCTCATAATTAATTAGGTCGCGGCTAGCGTAACCGTACTCTCGAGCTATTTTATCTACGTTCTCTTTGCTGAATTTACGAGGTGAGTTTATAGCCCCATACTTCACTATTTTCACTGCTTTTTGGGGTGAGACATTGCTTGATTTTAACGTGTGAACACAAGTGCATTTACTGATTTATATATTAGTCTAAGTCCCACTAAAAACCCAGTTGCTTTGGCCCGTGAATCGTGAACCGTTAATTACTTTGTGTAAGCACGAATGTAATGGATAGATCTATCGGGATTGACGTCCCTGTCTGTCTTGTCCAACAAGGGGACAAGCAGGCACAGTTTCATTTGAATCTGATATAGGATGTCGTGGGTTTAGGCATCTAGTTTGGGCTACATTTATATGATTACACTGCCGGTGTTGTTAACGCTTCGGTGTCACGAGCTTAGACTGTAATAAATACTTTGGGATGACTTTGTATCTGTTATATTGTCATCACATTTGGGAAAATCTTGTGGTTCATTAAACATTTCTACTTAACTAAACCTATGAACTCACCAACTTTATGTTGACACTTTAGCAATGTTTTTCTCAGGTATTAAGAAGGAAGATGCTAAATGAGGTCTCATGCATTGCCGTCATTTCTTTGAAACAACGATCATTTGTACCATTTGAGAAAACTATGTTTTGTAACCGTATTCAGTTTATGCTTCCGCACTTTGTTAAAACTATTTATTTTATTAATTACAAGTGATCTATTTTCCGAACGTCTCATTTAGAGGTCGTTCTTTGTGACTATGTGCGTATGATAATCATGACGTCACCACTCCCTTTTCGCCATTATACTCTGATATTTTGGGAGTGTGACAGATTGGTATCAGAGCCATAGTTATAGAGAACTAGGTTGCATTTAGTAACTCTAGACTATAACTGCTCTATGTTTAATCGATTATCATACAGATTGTAAGTATTAAGTATATGTAGATACATAAGTAATAAATGGGATACATGTGAATTAACAATTACGAGGTATATTTACATGGGTTACATGTGCAACAACAAAATCTGAATTATGTTATATGGGATACATGTGGATTCAACAATGATTGCTATGTTATGTTAATGTCCCTTTTTACGGACTAATTTTATAAGATATTTACACACATTTATTTTGTTTATGATTACAGCGATGTCTTCATCCGATGATTCCACGTCTACAGGAGCGTACTACAACCGTAGTTCACAGTCGACCATCAGTTCATCAGTAGGACTACCTAGAGGATCGCCGTCAGGATATCCGTGGTACCGGATAGTTTCAGATGACGATATAGAGAGAGAGGCTGAGGAGGTTCGTCATTCACCGATTCGTATTCCTGATGCATCAGCTGACGATGTGCTTAGCCTAGAAGGCGGAGGAGAGGATGACTTAGACACTGACGTGGTGCAGTCGCCAGGTCAGACATCAGTGACTGGAGATGAGACGGTAGAGGAGACAGAGGATGATGAGATGGAGTTTACAGATGGGGAAGGAGAGCCTATGGAGGTCACAGACACTGAGGACCCTCCTACTGCATATGCCGCTACTCCTGAGGTTTCCCTGGCACACATCTCCTCATCTTCATCTGAAGACAAAGGAGAAAGGACTGTTATTCCTGCTCTAGCACCTGGTACTCTACCCTTCTTCTATGTGAGACGACGTCTTCGGGGGAGAGCTGCTCGACCACCACTTTCACCCTACCGACCCCTCATACCTTTCACTGCCACTGACAGGCATGCAACCCGCACACCTGCCAGTTCTGTCCCAGAGACACCATTACTACTACCACCACCAGAGACGGTACCTGCAGTGTACCAGGAGATGCTTACTGACGCTGGTATCTCTACAGGACCGAGAGCTACGACTCCTCTTCCTAGGAGAGCTACGTCGACGGTGGTGATGCTTGGGGTGGCAGATGGATGTGTGACGACACGGTTGAACAGGTTGGAGGATGCTGTAGAGGCTTTAGGTGAAGAGTATAATGAAGTGCAGGATAAGTTGGAGGCACTGGCGAAGAAGAGTCCAGTTAGGGATGAGACAGTGTTGACAGTATGTGTGACCCGTCTACGAGGACAGCTTCTTACTGTTCTTGATCAGATGGAATCCATGCCGAACGCTCGTCTTGAGGAGATTGAGAGCCTGATGACCCGTTGGGGAGTAGAGCCATTGGTGGAGACAGGCGGACTAGAGGCACCAGTGGATGACCCTGTTGCAGACTTGGATAAGAGGTTTAGAGCCGCTTGTCATGACACCGATGTTAGATTGAGAGATTCCCAGGCTCGTGAGCTAGTGGTTGAGAGGAGGTTAGCAGAGTTTGAGAAGGAGCTTCATCAGCGCCGTGAGGGCACTAGTTAGATTTATCTTGTACCATCGACCTATCCATGTATGACCACTAAGCTTTGAAGTTTGTCTTAGCTAGTTGGTATTTTATTTTCTTTTATTATGTTATGACAAACTATGATGTACTATCAAACGATTCCATGAATGATATTATGAGTTGCAAAAATTGTGAGATCATTATATATTGTGTATTATATCTTGGAGCATTTCATAATTGTGTTGTGTGTGCCATGCATGTTATGTCTGGCAAAACTCATTATCCTAATACCTTGTTAGATTATGGCGCCAGTTAGAAGATCCGAAATGCAGAATCCGCCAGCCGCTACCGGTGGAATTGACACCGCCCTGTTAAGCCAAATGATAGCCGAACGAGTGGCCGAGGCACTCGCGACCGCTGAAGCAAACCGTACAGCTAGCACACAGGAGGAGACCAACCAAGGAGCTACTAATGCTATTGCACGGACTTGTACCTACAAGGAATTTCGTGCAGTTACGCAAGTAAGTTTCTGCGGTACTGAAGGAGCAGTAGGATTAACCAGATGGTTTGAGAAGCTAGAATCCCAATTTGGGATTAGCAATGTCGCTGAAGCCGACAAGGTGAAGTTTGCGTCAAGCACGTTAGTGGATGGTGCTTTGACTTGGTGGAACGTCTATGCTCGTGCAGTGACCATTGACGTTGCCCAAGCGACGCCCTGGAGTGAATTTAAAGCTATGTTTGTGAGGAAATACTGCCCACGAAATGAAGTCAAGCAGATGGAAGTTGAGCTGTGGAACCTGAAGGTCAAGGGTACTGCTCTTACTGCTTACAATCAGCGCTTTCAAGAGCTGATCTTGTTATGTCCTGAAATGGTGCCCAACGATGACCGATTGTTGGAGCGCTACATTGAAGGACTACCTTTGAGCATCAAAGGGAATGTGACTTCATCCAAGCCGACTGATTTGCACGAGGCAATCGACATGGCTCAGAGTCTGATGTACCAAGTGGTACAGGAGTTGGGAGAAAATACTGGGGATAAAAGAAAGTGGTCTGGCAACCACTACAACAACAATACCAACAACAGCAACAACCCAAGCAACTACAACCAGAACAAGCGACAAGAAGTAGCAAGAGTGTTCACTGCTGGACAAGGAAATACTGGGAACTACGCTGGAAGACTACCTTTCTGCGGAAAATGTGGCCGACACCACGAAGGAGCATGTCCCCCTACGTGCTACAATTGTGGGAAGGCGGGACATAAGGCAAAGGAATGCCGAGCACCACCTCGTTCTACTAATCAAAGAGGACCTGGAACGCAAGGTGGCCAAGGAGCAAATGTCACCTGCTTTGGATGTGGAGAGAAAGGTCACTACAAGAACAAGTGTCCAAGCAGTGGGAACCAAGGTCGTAGTAACCAGATTCGAGGGAATCAAAATCAGAACCAAGGGAACCAGAAGCAGAATCAAGGGAATCGAGGAGGGAATAACCGAGCCACAACTAGTACTCCTGGAGGATTCACGGCACCTAGCAAAGTGTATCATCTCTATGCTGAAGCTGCTGTGCAAGACAACAATGTTGTGACTGATACGTTTCTAGTCAATAACAACTATGCTTCAGTACTATTTGATTCTGGTGCGGATAGGAGTTTTGTGTCGTCTATATTTAGTGAACGCCTAAATGTTACCCCTACTGCGTTAGACGTTAAGTATAATGTAGAATTAGCCGATGGGAAGTCAGTAACCACCGACGTTATTCTGAAAGGATGTAGTGTAAGGCTACAAGGTCGTTCGTTTAGTATCGACCTACTCCCTATAGAATTGGGAAGTTTCGACGTCATCATTGGAATGGATTGGATGTCGAAGCATCACGCGGAGATTGTATGTCATGAGAAGTGTGTCCGTGTTCCTTATGGAAACGATGTACTCATCATACAAGGCGAAAGGAGTGGAGTGAAGAATGGATCAAGATTGGAAGTCATCTCATGTATCAGGACCCAAAGATACATTGCTAAGGGATGTCCTGTATTCTTGGTTCAAGTAACACAAAAGGAAGGAGAAGAAGATCGCGAGAAGAAAGTGGAAGATGTACCGATCGTTAGAGACTTTCCGGACGTATTCCCAGAGGACTTACCCGGACTACCACCAGCACGGCAAGTGGAGTTTCACATCGAGCTTACACCAGGAGCCGCGCCTGTTGCTAGAGCCCCATACCGTCTAGCACCGGCCGAGATGACAGAGTTAGCTGAACAGATAAAGGAACTTTCTGACAAAGGTTTCATTAGACCAAGTTCCTCACCTAGGGGAGCGCCGGTCTTATTTGTCAAAAAGAAAGATGGATCCTTTAGAATGTGTATCGATTACCGAGAATTGAATAAGCTGACGATAAAGAACCGCTACCCATTGCCGAGGATTGACGATCTTTTCGACCAATTGCAAGGATCTAGCATATACTCGAATATCGATTTAAGATCAGGATATCATCAACTAAGGGATAGAGAGGAAGACGTTCATAAAACGGCTTTTAGAACCCGGTACGGACACTACGAGTTCCAAGTTATGCCTTTCGGTTTGACAAACGCGCCTGCGGTATTCATGGATCTCATGAACCGAGTTTGCAAACCATACTTGGACAAGTTTGTGATTGTATTTATCGATGACATTCTTATCTATTCTCGTAATGAAGAAGAGCACAAGGAACATTTGAAGACCATATTAGAGCTGCTAAGGAAGGAGAAGTTATATGCAAAGTTTTCCAAATGTGAGTTTTGGATAAACACAGTGCAATTCCTTGGGCATGTGATTGACAGCAGTGGTATTCACCTTGATCCTGCTAAGATCGAGGCTGTAAAGGATTGGGCGACTCCAACAACACCCACGGAGATCCGTCAATTTTTAGGTCTTGCTGGTTACTATAGGAGATTCATTGAAGGTTTCTCCAAGATAGCTAAACCAGTGACGGAATTGACTCAAAAGGATAAGAAGTTTGAGTGGAAGGAAGATCAAGATTTGGCATTCCAGACGTTGAAGCAGATGTTGTGTGAAGCACCTATACTAGCCCTACCCGAGGGTAATGAAGACTTTGTGGTGTATTGTGATGCATCCATAAAAGGGTTAGGTGCAGTACTGATGCAAAGGACTAAGGTCATAGCTTACGCATCAAGACAACTAAAAGTGCACGAGAAGAACTACACAACTCATGACCTAGAGTTGGGAGCAGTGGTGTTTGCCTTGAAGATTTGGAGACACTACCTTTATGGTACTAAGTGTGTTGTATTCACTGATCATAAGAGTCTACAACATATTTTGAACCAAAAGGAACTCAACATGAGACAACGACGTTGGCTAGAGTTGCTCAGTGATTACGATTGCGAGATCTGTTATCACCCAGGCAAGGCAAATGTCGTGGCCGACGCTTTGAGTCGAAAGGAGAGAGTTCTTAGGGTGAAGGCTTTAATGATGACCATTGACTTAGACCTTCCATCCTTAATTCTCAAGGCTCAGAAAGAAGCAGTCGAGGAAGAAATTCTCAAGACTGAAGATGTTGGAGGAATGATAAAGAAGTTGGAAGCACGTTCGGATGGAACGTTATGCCTTGATAATAGGAGTTGGTTGCCATGCCATGGTGACCTACGATCCTTGATTATGCATGAGTCGCATAAGTCAAAGTACTCCATACATCCGGGATCTGATAAAATGTATCATGATCTAAAGATGTTGTATTGGTGGCCGAACATGAAGGCGGATATTGCTACATACGTTAGCAAGTGTTTGACTTGTGCCAAAGTCAAGGCCGAACATATGAAACCATCAGGATTATTGGTCCAACCCGAACTGCCAGAATGGAAGTGGGAAAGGATCACTATGGATTTCATTACCAAGCTACCAAAGACCGCAGCCGGATTCGACACGATTTGGGTAATCGTCGACCGACTCACCAAATCGGCTCATTTCCTACCCATCAAGGAGACTGATGGAATGGATAAGTTAGCAAGGACGTACTTGGAGGAAGTAGTCACGAAGCACGGTGTGCCTGTGTCTATAATCTCCGACCGAGACAGCCGATTTACTTCGCAGTTTTGGAAGTCACTGCAGAAGGCATTGGGAACGCAGTTGGATATGAGCACTACGTATCATCCCCAGACTGACGGTCAAAGTGAACGGACCATTCAAACCCTAGAAGATATGCTGAGAGCTTGTGTGATTGACTTTGGAAATAGATGGGATAGACACCTACCTCTGGTGGAGTTCTCATATAACAATAGTTATCACACTAGCATTAAGGCAGCGCCGTTCGAAGCACTGTATGGTAGGAAGTGTCGTTCACCCGTGTGTTGGGCAGAGGTCGGTGAAGCACAACTCACTGGACCCGAGATCATACACGAGACTACTGAGAAGATCTTTAAGATAAAGAGCCGTATGCAAGCCGCAAGGGATCGACAGAAGAGTTATGCTGATATGAGACGCAAACCTCTTGAGTTTGAGGTTGGTGACAAAGTCATGTTAAAGGTCTCACCTTGGAAAGGTGTGATTCGCTTTGGAAAGCGTGGGAAGTTAAATCCTCGCTACATTGGACCCTTCAAGATTATAGAGAGGATTGGTCCCGTAGCCTATCGTTTGGAATTACCTCAAGAACTTAGCCGAGTGCATAATGTGTTCCACATTTGCAATATGAAGAAATGCTTAGCCGACGAGACGCTCGTTATCCCTTTGGAGGAGATTCAACTCGACGACAAACTCAACTTCGTAGAAGAACCAGTAGAAGTTATGGCACGTCAAGTTAAACAACTCAAGCAAAGCCGTATACCTATTGTGAAGATCCGATGGAACGCGCGTAGAGGTCCAGAATACACGTGGGAACGTGAAGATCAATTCAAGAGCAAGTATCCTCACCTTTTCGCTAATCATCCTACTACAACAACGTCTTGATTTCGTGACGAAATCTCTAAAACATGGGAATACTGTGACATTCGTCAAATTTCCATCTTAATTTATTCATATAGTACGAGTATTTTAACTGTTTACCGACGAGTTGTCGACATGAACGTGTTAATCATTTTGCTTTGCGGACAAAGCCCTTTTTAGGGAGAGCATATGTAACATCTCGAGTATTCGCGAGTATTAAGTTGAATGCAATACACAAGTTTGTGAGCGTTTTATGTTTTGACGTACGTTTATTTGATATATTTACTAGATTACGTGAGTCTCGCACGATTGCTTTGTTTTGGGATCGTATGTTAAACGGTTTTGGTGTCGGGATTATTCAGTCGCGTCTAAATTTAAACATTGTGAACCGAGTCGAGTTGTATAAGCTGTCACAGCATGTATACACATAACTGAGTATAAACTTTCATTTATATTACCAAGCTTGCCTTACAAGGGTCTCAAAAATCAGTCACATGTCTAAACTATATATAAACTTCATAGTTTATTACCTCACTAAAGGACAGCACACATGCCTAGTTTACCCCTTTTGGGTATATCACAAGTTAACATTTTCAGCATGACACTAGCCCTAGACTAACAATACAAGTTTATATACAAACCCAAAGTTATCCAATGTCCAAAGTCCAAATACAAGTTTATCACTGTCCAAATTACAAACACAAAAATCTGCAAGTCATTCAAATACAACTTCTGGGTAGAGTGAAGATTTGGTCCGGCCGACCCATCACGTCCAACCTGCAAAACCGAAAGTCTTCCATCCCGTCCAACCTGCAAAACCGAGAGTCTTCCATCCCGTCCGAACCTGCAAACCGAACACAGCATCCCTTTGTGAGTCTTTTGTCTTTTCGTCTTTCCTTATGAAGTCTAGATGTGCTTGTTGTGTACGAACCTGCGAATAAACGAATCAATGTGTTAGTTATTGTAACGGTCTTATACTTTCGACTAAAAACTGAAAATTGTTAAACTTTATAACTAATGCAAACATGTTTATGATATTGCTTTTCTGTCAACCAAACCGAGACCCGATTTAGACCAAACCGAGACCCGACTTAGAACCAAACCGAGACCCGACTTAGAACCAAACCGAGACCCATGTCCAACCAAATCAAGACCTCAATCAAGAACCAAACTGAGACCCATGTCCAACCAAACCGAGACCCAATCAAGAACCAAACCGAGACCCAATCAAGAACCAAACCGAGAATCAAATCAAACCAACCAAGTTCTTACTTACTGCCAAAATTATCAACAATTATTACCAACCAAATCCAAATGTCTTAACCAAGTTTTATTTTACAGAAACATCCTAAAAACCAGTAATCATGCCGCGGGTATAGAAACCCCAATTCAAATCGAAGCCCTAATTATTTAAACACCTTTTTAAACATTAAATTAGTACTTTTCATCTTTCAAAACATCACATAAACATGAGAATCAGTCGAATATATAAAAACCCCCAATTTCATAAAAACCCTAGATTGAATTTTTATTAATTAAAACGTTAATTAAACCTAATCTAAACCCAAACCCCATATTTAATTTAATTGAAAATGAGTTATACAAAAACCCCCAAATGACCGAAACCCTAATTTTTATAAACTGATTTTATATTGAAATTAGTTTGATTTTATAATAGAAAACATCAATTAATTATGTTTAAACCCGAGTTTGATGAAAACCCCCAAATATTTCAAAAACCCTAAATTCATTGATTTTAAATCCGAGAATCATATGATTCACAACAAGTTATACGAATCAAATAAACCCACTGATCATTATAAATCGAAAATCAAATAAAGCTTTTAAAAGAAATAAAGGAAAAACGAACTTATCCTTGTTCTTGGCTATTGATTCGCGTGACCACAAGGATGAACACATCAGAAAACCCAATCGGTTTGATGTGGGGATTAAACCCCACATCTCACGCGATCTAGAACACCTCAGACCACCCACACATGATTGTTATATCCCAAATGATTAGATATTAGCCATGGAAAAGGATTGATCCGATCTAGATTCAAGAGAGAGAGAGAGTTGGGGCGGTGGAGATAATATCGAGGGAGGAGAGAGAGTTAACTCTCTGTTATGGGAGTTGTGTGTGATAAACACACTATTTACTCCATCCGTTCCTTGGTTATTCCGCCAGTGGGCCGGGCCGGGTCTAAGGACCTTGGGCCGGGTTTGTGTGTAAAGGTTTTGGACCCAACTTGGGCCTTGTGTGTTTATTTGTTTAGTTATAAGCCCAAAACGAATCTGGTAAATTTAGGTTATAATTTAACCCGTGAAACCCGACCATTTAATAAACCGATTTTATTTATCGTACTTTTTCCGTAAATCGTACTTTTCATAAACGTATGGTTTCGTCAAGCACAACTAGGGTGTCGAGTCATTTAATAATATAATTATTCGTATCGTAACTCGATTCTCATAATTAATTAGGTCGCGGCTAGCGTAACCGTACTCTCGAGCTATTTTATCTACGTTCTCTTTGTTGAATTTACGAGGTGAGTTTATAGCCCCATACTTTACTATTTTCACTGCTTTTTGGGGTGAGACATTGCTTGATTTTAACGTGTGAACACAAGTGCATTTACTGATTTATATATTAGTCTAAGTCCCACTAAAAACCCAGTTGCTTTGGCCCGTGAATCGTGAACCGTTAATTACTTTGTGTAAGCGCGAATGTAATGGATAGATCTATCGGGATTGACGTCCCTGTCTGTCTTGTCCAACAAGGGGACAAGCGGGCACAGTTTCATTTGAATCTGATATAGGATGTCGTGGGTTTAGGCATCTAGTTTGGGCTACATTTATATGATTACACTGCCGGTGTTGTTAACGCTTCGGTGTCACGAGCTTAGACTGTAATAAATACTTTGGGATGACTTTGTATCTGTTATATTGTCATCACATTTGGGAAAATCTTGTGGTTCATTAAACATTTCCACTTAACTAAACCTATGAACTCACCAACTTTATGTTGACACTTTAGCAATGTTTTTCTCAGGTATTAAGAAGGAAGATGCTAAATGAGGTCTCATGCATTGCCGTCATTTCTTTGAAACAACGATCATTTGTACCATTTGAGAAAACTATGTTTTGTAACCGTATTCATTTTATACTTCCGCACTTTGTTAAAACTATTTATTTTATTAATTACAAGTGATCTATTTTCCGAACGTCTCATTTAGAGGTCGTTCTTTGTGACTATGTGCGTATGATAATCATGACGTCACCACTCCCTTGTCGCCATTATACTCTGATATTTTGGGAGTGTGACAAAAAGCCATAAGCTCTTGCAAGCTTGTTGACACCAAGCTTGTGAAGGTTTA
This sequence comes from Glebionis coronaria, assembly GCA_025667525.1. NCBI lineage: Eukaryota > Viridiplantae > Streptophyta > Magnoliopsida > Asterales > Asteraceae > Glebionis > Glebionis coronaria. The sequence continues at coordinate 1,520,640 of CM046880.1, forward strand.
TCAACCTTTGGTTGGATTGTTTGTTGCTTGTGTTGAAGATCACAGCCTAGTGGTTCAGTTGTTGAACCATCAGCCAAGGCTGCATATCCCTTTCTTGTTCAAGGACCTTGGTCACTCTCTAGTTGTTGAGAGTTGTCCAAGGAGCATTGATGAATCCTCCTAGGAAGTTATGGAGGATAGGTGCACTCTCTATTCTCTTTTCTCTTTTATAATTTTTTGTTGAAATCTGTTATGTGATTTGCTATGTGATTCTGAGATCTTGTGTTTATGTTTTAAGTTTTATTGTTTAAACTTGTTAGTTGTCACCTAGTTTAGATATTTGAAGGATAAAATCAGTAGCTTATTTGGAAAAATAAAAAGTTTGTTTGAAAAAGGACTAAAACAAGGTTGTTTGGGATTTTGGGATCAAAAGGCCTTGTGGCCTTGTTCCCTTGGTTCTTAGGGTTTTTCTACTCTAAACAAGTCATTTGTAAGATGTTTTGGTCATTGGTTAAGTTTCATAATGTGGGTAAAAGGTTTTGCAAGTTTTTGAAAAATCTGTGATAAGAGGTTTGAAATTGGTCAATCATATCAGCAGCCATAAAATCTTTGTTTGTTGGATTTAAGGTCTGATTTTTGGTTTGGGAAGATTTTTTGTGGTGTTCTATCTGTGATATATCTGTTTGTTAACTTTGGTGGCTTATTGAGTGAGCTAGGGCTTATAGAAGTTGGCTGAAGTGGTCATTTGCATCAGCAAAGTGACCACCTCTATTTTGCTTTGCACTTGGTTAACTAGTGATTGCCCTGCTATCTTGTTGCTTGTTACTTGTTATTTTGTTTCCTGTCTAAAATTTGCCAAAACTGAAATCAAGTTGGCTAACTGACCTCTTTGATTCAAAGGATTCAGCCTTGATTCCTTCACAAAAGTTGCTCAAAACCAGCTCATAAACAAGTCCTGGTAATTTGGTAACATTTGGAACACTTTGACTTTTGGTCAAATAAGCTCAATTTGGCTTATTTTTCAGTTATGCTTATTGGTACATGCAACAACTTAGTTTTTGTAATAGGTGTCATTTTTCTCAGCTTATTATCATATCTGGAAGGTTTCAGCTTAATTATTAAGGTTTTGCTAGAAAACTAACTTATTTGGCTTTTTCAGTGTGCTTATTTGCTTCTACAGCTTATTTCACTTGACTTTTCGTGTTTTCTTTGTTGATTGTTCTTAGTTAAGCTATTTGTGAGCTTTTGCAAAAAGAATCAGCTTTTGAAACCCTCTAGAACTCAAACCCGACAATTTTGTTGTTTTGTGAAAAATTACTTTGCTTATTTCTGGCTTATTTGTTGAGCTTTTTCAAAATTTCTTTTCATAAACTGCTTTATAACCACAAAAGAAGAATGTGTGTTGAATTAGAGCTTATGGCATCAGCTTATAGCTTATTGGCCCAATAAGAATAAGTTGTTTGACATTTAAGCTGTGATAAGCTCATTTTCAGCTTTTGGGACTTTAGAGTTTTTTGTTTAAAATTGAATTTTAAGCTATTATGGTGATTTTGGGCTTATTTGGTTAAGTTTGATTTTTATTGGGCTAAAAAGCCCATTAAATGGTCTGTTTTGTTTTTAGCCCATTTGGGGGCCCAATAGGGGTATTTTGGTAATTTAAACTTCATTTTCTGTTTAATTAGGTTAAAATAAACTAGTTTGCATGTTTTTAGAATTTTTTACAAATTTTGAATTTTTAATATTATTTTAATATTTATTTTTTAGTTTTTATTCATTTTAAATAGTTTTAATTGGTTTTAAATTTTACAAAAATACTTTTTAGTTTAATTAAGTCATTTTAGAGTTTTACAAATTGAAAAATCTTTATTTGAGCTTTTTATTAATTTATTTGATATTTAGGGCTTTAATTAGATTTAAAAAATAAATATAAATTAAATAAAAGGTTTGGAAAAGTTTTGATCATTTGTAAACCCTAATTGGGTTTTTAGTCATTTTTGGTAATTTTTTGGGAATTTTAAGTGCAAGTTTTTATTTTGTCTATTTTTAAGGTTTTACGTTTTGTACGTCGTAGCATAATTTTCTCGTATCCGTCATTCTCTTTTCTCATCTTTTCTTTCTATATTAATCCAAAATCATACAAGTTTTTCACACACAATAAAACTCCTTGGGAAACGAACTTTTCACACACCTTTGGGTCATTAGTGCTTGATTTTCATTAATCGACACTTAATACTTACCGCTTATACGTTCTTTTTCCTAAAAGACGTATTTTTATCACAATCAGCACGCCAGCATCAAGTGTGCACCGTTTGAGATATCGTATGGCAGGAAGTGTCGCGTCCCAATCTGCTAGGATCAGTTGGTGAGCGAATACTTGAAGGTCTGGAGATGATAGAGTTGACCAACGAGAAAGTCGCTATAGCTAAGGCGCACGTCAAAAGAGTTATGCCGACAAGCATCGTAGGGATTTGCATTTCAACGTGGGGGATCATGTCTTCCTTAAGGTATCACCGGCATGTGGTGTTAGAAGTTTTGGAATCAAAGGAAAACTCAATCCTCGATTCATCGGACCGTTTGATATCATCGAGCGAGTCGATGAAGTATCGTATCGTTTAGCGTTACCTCCGCAGCTTTCTCACGTTCATGACGTTTTCCATGTGTCCTTACTCAGACGTTTTCCATCAAAATCCTTTGGAGGGATCATACCGAACGGGAAGCCACTTGGGAGACAGAGAAGTCTATCCGGACTTCTTACCCTCATTTCAAGTTTTGATTCGGGTATGTTCCTCTTTCAGTTTACATTATCTATAATTCAGGGACAAGTTATTCTTTTTAAGGGGGAAGAGTTGTAAAACCCGCATCTAAATGCCATGAACAGTACACTAAGTAAACATACGAACCAATTAAAACTTTCCTTTTATGTCATGAACACGTGTCATGAATATTAAATTCAGAAACTGCGTACGTGTTAGCACACGATAATTATTAAGTACGTGGTAATACACGATAATTATTAATGATAATAATTATAATCACGAGCATATGATCACGAACATTAAAAACATGAACATGTGAACTACGCATTATATATTATTACATGATAAACAATTATTACGTATAATATATATGATGTAGGTATTTCTATACAAGTCTTAGGAAAAACAAGTATAAAGCGGGCAAGTATTAATCGATACGGTTTAGGAAAACCGTAAAGATGAAAATTCAAGTTCGTTCTCGAAGGAGGTGTATGTGTATTAGGACAATTATATAAAAATCAAGTTTGGATTAGTGTCATTTTTGGATTTGAAGAGAGAAAATTAAAAGACGAGTTACACTACAATTATACTACGACGAATGACGTAAAACGTGAACGTAAATACGTAAAACGTGACGAAATTGAAAACTAAAGCTAAAAACAATTTTAAAATTACAACTAAGTCCAAAATAATATAAATAAGAATAAAAATTTAATAAATGAATTTTAAAACCTTTTATTAATTAAATATTTAATTTTAAATGCTAATTAAAGCCCTAAAATTAAATATAATTAACAAAAAGCCCAAAATATTATTTTATCAAACAAATATCTTACTTATATTAATTAAACACTAAAAAGTATTTTTCCTAAATTTTTAAAACTATTTTTCTATTTTTTTTAAAGGCTTAAAATACTTTTTAAACTAAAATAATGATAAAAATATTAAATAATTAAATAATGAGAAAAACAAATTAACTTTTTCAAAAATCCAATTTTACTTATCTAAACTTGAGGAAATTGAAAAAAGTTGAAAAAGTACTTTTAATAGGACAAAAACAGTTTATATAAAAACTAATTAAACCTAAAAATAATTCTAAAAAATAATTAAATAGAGTGAAAAATGAAATTCTTTTTCTAAAAATATTAAAATAACTTACTGAAACTAGGAAAATTGTTGAAACTGAAAAACACTACTTTTTACCACTAAAAGACAAAAACGGAATTAATCATAAAAATAAAAATAACTTATCTAAAAATCTTAAAATAATTAAATAAAACAGGGAAAATTGAAATCACTCAAAAATGTTGAAAAAAGTCCACTAAAGACAAAAAATACCAAATCTGATAGTGACACTTGGGTCTATTTGTCCTTTAGCAGATCTATGGGTAACAATACACTAGCAGTGGGAACTATTTCCCACTGTTCTAACACATAAAACAAAGAATGGATGATTTAGGCTTAGATTCTTGGTATTTGTTGGAACAAATGGCACCCCTACAATCAGTTGGGTTGTGGGGAGTCACAGCAATACAAAAACACAGAGTCCAATGTAAAAATCACAACAAATCAAGCAAACTCAAGTCTCTGATGTGCAAGGGGGGTCTGGTGACTACTTGGTGATCTAATATGCACTTAGGGTGAATTTTAACCAGGCAAAACTTGATTCTAATACACCCAAACCACAACTAACATGCACACAACCCTAGATTAACATATAATCTCACTATCTATGAGATTTGAAGTCTTAACACTCAAAATCCAAACCTCTAAAGCCTACTGATTTTATAAGCATATTTTGCAAAAACTTGTAACACAAAATTTCTTTTAACACCACAAACAAACAAACCAAAACCTAAATTATTCTTATATTTCTTAATAAAGTCTGTGAGGATGTTTGTAACCTATTAATTGGTATCCAAAAGAAGATTAAGAACAATCCCAAACACCACTTAAAATATGCATAAACCAAAAAAAAATCCTTAAATCACTACAAAACCTATCTTAACTCTATCTCATATGCATCTAATAGCAAATAAGCATAAACAACTACTATCTCTAAGCACCCAAATAGATTACTCAAAAAAATCAATATAATCACCACTTAAGTAAACTAGGAGGGTTCAAGCAATACCTCCACTGATTTACATCCAAACCAATGCATGGATGTTGATCGCCATCTCCATAATTAGCTAAACCTTGGAAATTTGAAAGGATGAGTTATTTGCAAGTGAGGAAAAGAATGGGACTACAATAGTCCCACCCCAATGACTACAATAGTCATAAATGTAACACCTGGTAATTTTCCTACCTTGTAAAATGACTGTTTTACCCTTTGACTTTTATTTAGTCAACTATCTGCTTGAACTGTGTATAAGCCGGGAAGTTATCCCGCATTTTCTAAAAAATTGTTTGATGACAAGTAATGACTTGACACTGTGCTCAGTCATCGTTCTAAACATTTTTTGTAAATCTGACCAAAATGCTGAGACGGTCAATGAATTGACGATAATCCGTGAGATTATTCGTTATCTGTGAATTATGTGCTTAACTGTTTAGTTTTTATCAGCGTGATCGTTATTTTCGTGAACAGCGTATTTATTTAATTTTGTATATGTTTATATGCATGTATTTTAATATTTTTACTATTTATAGTAATAAATCGTACTTCTGTGAATATCTAATTAACGTATCGCGTTTTCGTATTGTACGTCGTTTTTATGTTTAACCGTCATTAGCATGCATAAATTACTTTACGGATCATAAAATATCAGTTTTCATCGAAAAATCATAAATTTAATATATTTCATCAAATTTTTAATTTTTACGTAAACATAACTACATACTTTTCGATAATTACCTAAAACTAATTAACCTTTTTACCTTAAACCTTCTAACTAATAACCCTTAGTAAAAAATTTGAATTTTTACCCTTGTGGCACCCCCCCTAGAACCGGCCGAAACAACCTCCCACATTGAGGAAAACCATTTTATTCATCTTTTGCCATTTTGAGATTAAACTTACACACCTCACAATTTTTAACTTATTAAATCATTTACATCAACTATCACTTATCATTTTCACACAAATTTAACACACATGACTCTCCTCTCTCTCTAAAACCCATGGCACTAACCAAACTCCAAAACCTCCATTGTTGAATTTCTTGAAGCTCCATTTTAAGAAGAATTAACACAAAACAAATACATCCTATGGTTTATACAAGCATAAAGAAGAATGGGTTTTCTTGGTTAGTTGATTTAAGAAGTTTTGTTGAAGTTTTGAAGAAGTTGGGTTATTGTTGATTATTAGTTGATTAGAGCGTAGATCAGGTTGTCGTGGTTACGTAGAATCGTTACTTGAGGTTATTCTTGAACCTTTCATCTTATTCATTTCTCATGCATAATCTATGAAGATCTATGCATGCATGTTACTCATCAACTATTTTATTGAAAATAAAAAGATAAAAATTATTTTTGGTCATGATAAATCTTTAGATCTATGAAAAATAATGAGTAGATCTATTAAATCCATGTATGAAAATGCTTAAATTGAAGAACTTGTAAAATATATATATGTATATTTTTAGATTTATGGACTTGAAGATAAATCTTTTATTTTGGTTGTGTTTATGAATATATGAAGGGAACTAGTAGTGTTACTACTAGTGGGTAAGCTTGAAAATGGTCGAAAACTGGTTTTTACGAAAAATGTACATTCTGTCCGAATTTTGTATGAGGCATAACAGGTCGTAAAAACTGTCTTGACACTAGTTTACTATGATATTATGAAAGTATAAGTTAATACCTTCGTTTTGATATATTATACGTTAAAAACGGAGTTGAAATGAGTAAGATATAATTGTTTAAATTTCGTTGTCGGGAAACTTAATTTTTGTGAAAAAGATTATAATTAACTTGCTGACTAGATTTTTAAAGTGGTCGAAAGGACGTTTTCGAGTTAAACCAAGTTGTTTAAGTGTCGAAATGGGTACTAAATGTTGTATATAAATGTTGGACTCGTTTTGAGAAAGGGTATAAGCGCGAAATGAGAATACTTGGTTCATTGTTAAAAGTTTGAGCGTTAGAAGTGGAAATTGGTATTATTGCGGGAAAATGACTTGTTGAATATTTGTGATTGAGAAAGTGTTGAAATTAGGGGTATTAGGTCGAGATTTGGGTACTTACTAAAAATGAAAAATTTTAAAATGACGCCGAAAGGCTGCCGAATTTTCTATAAAAATCGTGTTGGAAAATTTATTAAGATATATTTGGGTAAATTAAAATTTACGTCGAAAGGCTGTCGAAATTTCGTCAAGTAAAAAATAAATATTTGTGCCTAAGTATATACTATAATACTTATAACGATATAATATCTACAAGTCATGATTTAACTACAAAATAATATATATGATTGATGAGTAACGTACGTGACAAATTATTGTGATTTAATTGCTAGTGCCTAAACTATAGTATTATATTTAGGTTGTTGCTAGAGTTGCTCGCTACTATTCGATCATACTTGTGCGGTTTGAATCGTTGTTTGAGGTGAGTCTATAGATCTCTATTAAACTGTTTTATATGTTTAATGTTTTGAGATGTGATAAATGCTCTTGATGCTTGCTTCTGGACGCAAGTAAAACTAGTTTTCTATTAACGCTTTGTGAGCACTATTTATGATATAGCTTAATTTGCTTTATCCATAGTCCCCACTATCGTGAATCGTTAATTACTCTGCTAGAGTAAGCTCTTATGTTATGGATAGATCTATTGAGGGTTGACAACCTCCACTCAGGCATTATAACGCCGGACGAGTGTATACCATTTGTGTGAACTAAGTTATCTTGGCTAGGTACTCTATTGGGGCAAATTTATATATACAATCTATTGTATGTACTTGATCATTAGTTTCGATGTCACGAGCTTAGCTATCATAAATATTGTGACCACCCGATTTATCCTACACTTGGCACTATATCTCCTATAGTTGCATGTGTACATGAAATGAAATCTGCAAAACGAATTACTATGAATTTTTACTTGAAACCTATATTCTCACCAACTTTATGTTGACCCAATTTAGCATTTATCTCAGGTAATTGATGATGATGTGTATCTGCTGTATGAAGTACTTGGAGTCCGCATGCATTTCATGGCTATCTTCGGACATTTATCTATTTATGCTTTTGAACTGTTATCTCGTTGATGTTTAAAACTTTAATATTCTGCTACGCTATCTTTTGAAAACTGAGACCTTTGAACTTTATTGCTTTAATTAAATTCAACGAGGTATTTTTATAAAACGTCTCATTTAGAGTCGTTCTCTTGTACCTTGAACTATGATACAATGACGTAACAGCCCCCGAGCTTCACCGCTTCCGCATATCACATTTTGGGGTGTTACAATAAATGGGGCATATATCTTGAAAAAGATCACCTTGTGAGGTACCTGCTATAATGAAAACACAAAGAAACGAGGCCAGTAAGTCCATGAATCCTTGCTCAAATTTAGGTGTCAAGTGAATTTGTGCTTAGTTTTGTGGACAGTTAGTATGCAAATAATAAAAAAAAATATTTTCTTGAAGAACCACTGTTGGAAACTCACTTTATGTGACGACATTTAAGAATTCCCATTAGTTATCATAGTCACGCACATTTAGACTAGACTAGGCTCGTTGTAAAGTTTAGGTTGTGTGCGTGACTATATATACCCCTCCTTAGCTTCCAAGGAGGGGTGTTGATTGTTTTTTTGTTCATTTGGGAATACACACACTTTTACTCTCAACCTCTCTTTCTCTCTCTCTAAGCCAACAATGGCTTCCACCACCATTTACCACCACATTAGACCACCGGATCCATTTTAGCATTTCTACATTTGGCATCAGAGCCTCGGTTCTATCCTTGGATCGTGTTTATATATGCGATTTGGTGGTCTAATTCATTCTTGTGTCTCGTTTTATATTATTTCTGTCCATTATCACAAATTTTTTTTTGTCACGTCTTATATTTTTCGTCCAATCCGTCCATTCTGTCACATGTTTTTGGGGTCTCAAACTTATTATCTTATTCTCGGTTTCATCATCCTATCATTGTTTTCACTGGTCCATATCTATATTACTAGTCAAACATGGTCAAGGTATCATGGTCAAAGGTCTTGTAGAATTTTTTTTATATATCTGTTCTGGGTTTTATATTTTTTGAAGATGAAGGTGAAAACCAGATTTGCCAGAAAATCAGACCCAGAAATCACCGTCCCGGATTTTTAGGAACAAGGACCACTTTTGGATTTCTGCTTCTTGGTACGATCGCATGGATTGCGATGGAGTGGTTTTGACACATTCCGATGGGTTTGACTTACCCATTGCGATGGGACTCATTCCGATGAGTCACATTGCGATGGGTGGTCGAACCTGTCGCAATGGCATAGACACGTCGTCATGCTGCCCGTTTATTCCTAACATTGCGATGGATTTTTATTGCGATGGGTTTTATAGAAAACATTGTGATGAGACTTTGCGATGGACTGTATGATATTGCGATGAATTTTTACAAAAAGGTTCATTGCGATAGACAGATTTGACAACATGACCCGGGACCAAAACTATGACCAAGACTGAAACCATCTCAACCGAGTCAACTCGGTCATTACCGAGTTGACTCAGTTAAACTCACTGAGTTGACTCGATACTTCCAACCTTATTACTCCTTAATCAACACCAATTCTATACTACACCCATCGACACCTAAACCCTCTATCAATCTGACAAGACTCGAACTCAACATAACATCAGAAAACATTTTAATCTCAGATACGTTCTATCAAACTAAAAATCCATTTAGATCGGATTTTTTTAGAACTCTCATCATCACAGATCTTGTGAACCCAATATGCAATCATAAATCTGTTCTTAATCGTCGAATTTAAAGAAGATTTATAACAAGGTTGTTATAATCTTTCTTTCATTCGATTTAAACAAAATCATACCTACCTGCTAAAGCTTTGCGTCTACAGATCGGTCGAGATTGATTTGTGACTTGATTGATAGTCATAAGGTAGGATATACCTTGATATGTGGACGGATTTATATGATATTGGGTGTAGGAGGGATTGATTTTGTAAAACCCGTATTTAAAAATCAGAATATTTAAATACGCGGTTTAATATTTATAACTATATAAGTATTAATTAGACAGGGATATAAATACAGAAAATAAATACGCATTCCAGTTTATTTAAATACTATAAATATTACAGTTTACTCAGTTAAAAAGTATTTAGTCTCAGAAAATATTACAGATGAATTAATTACTTTATAGAAATAATTAAACGTTAACAGTAAATTACGCGCTCAGTTTTATTTAAAGATTACAAATTAATTACTCAGGAAAATAAATACGATTGAGCGTATTACTTTAGTTATAGAAAAGAGTATTACGTTTTCAGAAATTAAAACACGAAACACGAACACGTACACGTATATTAAAACGCGTCGCGATTTAAAGAGTGCGTATTTATTGGAGGGGCTGTTTTAGACAAATACGAAAAAATGGGACTTGGGCTCAAGGCCCAAGTATTTTATTCTTCTTCTTGGCCGGGTATAACACAAAAAAAAGGGGACGGGGTTCCTTTTTATTCTTCTCTGCCGACACAAACACACTCAAACAAACCCTAATAAAAAAAAAGAAAGCAGCCGCACATTTTCTTTGTATTCTCTCTTCCCTGCCGCGACCTACAAAAAAAAAAAAACAGAAACCATGGCGTTAGGATCCAAGAAGAAAAAGGTTTACACTCGTTTGTTTAATCATAAACCCCAACGAAGGAAATAAGGTAAACCTAATTCGTTCTATGTTCTTTTCTGTTAACCTGATTTCGTGGGAGTATTTTTAGCATAGTAAACGAGTTTTAAAGAAGGTGGGTTGCGTTTGTATATTGCTGGGTTCATTTTGGCACACAAACCGAGACCTTAAAGGTCTCGGTGGTATCTTATTTACACCAGCCGCAACCCTAAAGGGGTGCCGGCTTGGTTTTGGTCTGGCAGGGGTAACCCCACGAACAAGCAGGGGAAACCCAGCGAGCAAACAGGGGGAAAAATCATTGGCTACGGCCAGTGGTAATTTTCGGCCAACCAGTGGGAATGTTATACGGGCAGGGGAAACAAGTAACTGCCAGTGGGAAAACTGGCAGTTATGGGTGCGTTTGGCAGTGGGTTTAAGGGCAGATTAAGGGTGTGTTTGGTTAACAGTTTAAAAGACACTAAGGGGCTGTTTGGCTAGACTTATTTTAAAAAAAAAACTTAGCATGAGTTTTCGGAATCGCTTATAATAATTATTGCACGGATTTATTTAAATGCTTTAAATCATTTTAAAAAGGGATTTATAAATAAATAAATTTAATTGTCGATCTTATTATTTTATTAATAAAATTATATCGATATCGTTTTGTCATGTTAATTGTTTAAAACATAGGATTTATTAAGGTGTTAATTTAAAGGAACTATTTTGGAAACCTATTAATTGTAGAGGCTTTCTATTTATAGCAGGTTACTACTTATAGAAATATCGTAAATATCAGAATAAGTGTTACATAAATCAGTAACTAATGAAAAATAGTCAGAATTGCAATATTTCAAGAAATCAGAAATACTTGATGTACGCTATCCAGTGAATATTTAAGAACAGTCGGGTTCATCAAAGATACACCAGACAATCAGATTAATCAGATTATACATAAACATCAATACTAGAATAAAATAAATTAAATTAAGAAAATATGAGAATCAGTAATAGTAAACAATAATCAGTTAACTCATTCGTGTCCGTTATTTATGTAGTAACCGTGAAGTTGGAATACATGTTTCTGCTTTCAATCTTATTTCATTATTGGATACGAGGTACGGATTTTCCGTCCTTTCAGTAAGGACTTCCTTTATATGCATGATTAGGATTTCCCATCTTCAGCCAAATGTTTTTCCCCAGTATATGTTTAAATTTATCTGTAATCATGTTAATAACTAAATAGAATTGCCTGAGCGTTATATACAAGCACGACCAGTTTATGTACTAGTTACGGAGGTACCGTAACCACGGCACTAGAGGCACCGGTGTCGTGACTCACATGCAGGAGAGTGATATCCTGCATCGTCCCACTCATGTTCAGTTTGGCCATTTTTATATGTATGTTTTAGTGGGGCGTATGGATGCATCCTAGGCTTATATGTGTTACAAGTTATCAGGGTGAATGTGGTGTGTGCTCTACATCCTTCACATTGGAGCTGATCCCTCCACCCAGCACAGTTATTTAGAGGTCACCCCTCTACAGCATGACGAGGTCACCCCTCCAGTTATTCATGCACGGTTGTTACAGCACGTGACCTATATAAGCTCTTGCAAATAAAATACAGTAAATGCATGTTTTCAGAATTAATAGTTATATGTCAGTATCAGTATATATGAACCAGGTTTCTCAGATTTTATGCAGAGTTCTACCACATGTTACATATCAGTCTTACAGCTTCAGTATTCTATCGCCTGTTTCATTCAGTATATTCTTATCATGCTTTATATCCGTTCACTGAGCGTTATGCTCAGCCGTTGTTCCTTTCATGTCCTAACGGCAGGTACACCAGGATACTCTTAGGATTCTGAGAGCATGTGCATTTGGATGGAAGCTATCCAGACTTCTTACATTATGCATTTCTTACATTATTATGCTTATTTGGACATTGTTTAGTCCTTTTTCTTCAGTATTTTCTTTTCATGTTTTGAGCTTGGGTTGGATTACCGATGTTTGATTCCGGTATTTCCGTTATGGTCATTTAATGTTTTAGGACATTTACCTTATGCTTGATGACACGCCATAAATATACGTAACGGTCCACTTATCCAAGTGGGGTGTTACAATTATGGTATCAGAGCGCAAGGTTCGACCTGTAGGCTCTAAAACTTGACCTGTGACTAGTGGGTAGTCACCAGGAACTTCCCAGATTTTGGCGTTGTTATCTTTCACGTTTCTCATGGCTTTTTCAGTCAGTTTTCTTCATTTATCAGTCAGTTTTCTTAAAGTTTTGACTAAGCAAAAGGTTGATACATAACTAGCCATACTTAGTCGCATGTGCTTTTTAGCGAGTTATCGTTTTGGTGAATTGACCATAGGCGTTCACCCTTGCCCGTTCGGATTTTTGTATAGGTAAACTGACCATAGGCGTTTACCCTTACTCCTGACAGATTCATGTTTTCAGTCAAATAGTACTTGGTGAACCAGCCATAAACGTTCACCATTCCTCAAGTCAAATTTTATGCCTTTCAGTGAAATGATGTTTGTGAACCGATCCACAGTTGTTCACCTTTGTCATATCGGGACATGTCATAAATTTTGACAAGTATGGATTGGACTACAACCATTCATATTTAGTCCGAGATTATAAATTTCTATACATGACAGTTCTCAGAAAATTTTGACCAGTATGGATCGAACCAGAATAGTCCATACTTAGTCTCATGTTTCCTTTCTTGAAGTACGTGGATTGAACCATAGCCGTCCACATCAGTTAATATTACACCTCAGTTGATTTAACTTTTTGTGTTCCTTATAACAGTCAAATTTTCATACCCTCACGTTGATGTCATCTACATGATGATTCAGTTTCATGATTCCTTACGAGGATATGTTTTCAACAAGGTAATGATGTTTTCATGTTAAGATACACAAGAACTTCAGTATAAAAAAAAAAAAAAAAAAAAAAAAAAAAAAAAAAAAAACCAGTTTTCATGATAAATCAGGATTGACCTTCATTAATCATGCTTCTTGCTGACCACCGCTGGGACTTTGATTATATCGTACTTTTCAGCCTCGAAACAACCAGCAGCAAGTCGACGCAAGAATTGTCAGCCTATCAGGTTATTTATTTCAGATCAGTTTACTACCGTTTAAATCAATTTGTTTCCCTGATCATGTCAGACAAGCGACACCAGTATCGATCATTCCATAAAATTCCACCAGCTCCATGTACAGTATTCCATATGTACCCCATGTACAGTGTCTCAGTTATACTCCATGTATAATATTTCACGTGTACTCCAGGTACCACGTCTCAGATATGCTCCATGTGCAGTATTCATTTTGTACTTCATGTACAGTAGTTCAGGTGTACTCCAGGTACCCTACTCCATGGATATTGCTAATCGATCCTTAATCATCTCAGGCGTTTCCACTTGTCGTTATTCTACCAGGTGCTGATGCTGTTCGTGAGTTGAAGATTTTACCAGATGCTGATGCTGCTAACACTCTGAAGACCACACAAATGCTGATGCTGCTGAACTTTGGAGATTCCTCAAGATGCTGATGCCGCAGAACGAGGACGAAAACTACAAATTTGAAATTTCTGACAAGAATAAATTCAACCATCATACACTACCATTCTATTTTATGTTTTTACTTCCTCAGTTAGATGTCACACATCACTCAGCTAATCTTTCTGTCAGAAGAGTGGAAACCGGTAACCAGCCGACCACTCAGCAGAAATAATTACATTAATCACGGTCATGATAATGACCGTCATAAATTGATAGACAAAGCAGTAGTGACAATCACCGTGCTTATAATTAATCAGTCAGTAATCATCGGAACTCCGGAACGGACATGACCAGAATTACAGAGGTCAGTAGTCTAGCCGATTCGCCAATCCTAGCAGTTACCAAAATTTCCCAGCCTTATCCAGATTCATCCACCAAAATACATGTCAAGACATCAGTCAAGACACGGGTCTCAAGTATCATTCGGAAGACACATATCAGGGCACCAGTCATGGTACACGTCGTACGAATATCTCCTCAGAGTACGAGTCCGAGCTCTTAGTCCCAGTATGTTCCAAGCAAGACCCTCAATAATTCAGGGTATCTTTCAGAAAGGGGTATACTCATTCTATTATGCCACGCATATATCAGATCATTAAAATTCAGTCACCACACTAGTTTCTTATTCAGATTAAACACACAGCAATCATTATGTAAGGTTACAGACGAACACATTTAGTGAAAAGTCGCCATGTTTACTTCACGTAGTCCTATGTCAGCTTTATCATAAATCATGTAGTACCTACCTCCCAACCAGAAAGACTCCACCATACCACCCAGATCTATTAAGTTTTCCTTTCAGTTAACGATGACATCCGTCTTACTAGATCCCAAATATTGTCGTTTCAGTTCTTCCAGAAAATCAGTACAAGTTATACTTTACAGCAAGTGAATTATTATTCTGAAGCTACGAAGACCTTTCAGCTACCAGTTATAGATTCACTTTGGAAATTCCTCAAATTCATGATCAGCAGATCATTCCAGAATCCCAGATTTAATTTCAGAAAGTTTTCATAAATTCATTTCTGACTTCAAGACATAATTTAACATCGAGCTTGCCTCATGAACGGAACCTGTCTTCAAAATCTTATTTGCAGGGCTTTAGCTACGTTAAAAGAGTTGCAGCAATTGCTGCAAGAGTTACCAAAATTAAGCTTTATTCGCCCTAGCGCACCATCGAAAATTTTTACCAGATCACCATTCTTAATCAATGTTCATTCCATAAATAGCAGGTTTATCTGACCTGCTACGATATCCTAAATATTTTCCAGAACAAAATTGCGACCATGCCACCAGAAGTGGTGAGAGAAGAACATGATGTTTTCCATGACTGTTGTTGCACATATTATAGTCTCTCTAAAAATTTTAAATTTTACTTCTGAGCTCCCTAATGCTCCAGCTAAATTATGGAGTTTATGAATAAATTTTCCTATGATTCTCAGACATAAACGTCAGCGTATTCATTGATCACATTTTGGTGTGCTAAATTCTAGAGAAGAATAAGAGAGTCATTTTCTCACAGTTGTATAGAATCTTCGATAGGAGTTATTTGTTTCAATCACAGCTTTCCAGGTAGGAATTCCAATTGAACAAAGTGGCATTTCTGAAGCCATGCTACCTTAGCAGAAAGAAATTGCAGGTAATCCTTCGAAGGTGAAGGCCATCACCTGATGGTCCCGACTGACGACTGTGAACGTAGTATAAAATTTCTAGAACTCAATTGACTGCTACCGCAGAAATTGCCGACAGTCATCACTAGAAATTCTTTTATGACTATTCAACAAGATTTCCACCAGAATATTCCATAATCCCAGACAAAACACTGATAGAATCCGCATCACACATTAATGCAGCTATGTTCACATCTAGATGCCTGACCTACTGCAGGTCCAAGATAGAACGCCGTAATGTTAGTGAGTTACTATAACCCTTAGAAATTCTGAACAGAAATGAGATGAAATTCCATGAAATTGTTCTCAGCTACCACAGGCTTAGAGAAAATATCATACTATCTAAGTTATCGCCAATCATGTAATCAGCCTGCGCGTTTCTTTCATCCGAAAGGAACACGCCGTACGGATCTGCAGAAAACTTTGAAATCCAGCAGTAAATTGTACGAATTCAAGGCATTCCATTGACCATCATATCAGACAGAATTCATGTTCACGATCAAGTGTATGTTTACGCCCACTTTAAATTCATGTTTATTTTCACCTTCACGTTTACGTCTTATTCGCAGTATGATGCTGTTTCAGTTCATCTTTATGCGATCTCATAATTTAAGCTCACGTTTGTGTTCATAACGTTGTTCACGTTCAAGTTCGTGTGCCATTTCGCGATACACGTTTCTCAGTTTATTACCGAGTACGGTTACAGAAAGCTTGAAAAATTAGACTCAAGTTTAGCACAACTATTCCATAACCAGGCAGACGTTTCACATCTCAGGCCGTATCGTTTGGCATTCACTCCTCAGTCAGCATACGTTCATGATATGTTCTAGTATCACGTTCACAGTATGATTCACTTATCATATTCTAATTCCATGCCAGCGCTCCTCATATAATTATGAACCACGTTCACAATTGCTCACTTAGCATGTTCACAATTGTTCACGTAGTTCGTCCCTATTTATATTCTCAGCAGCTTGCTCAGAGAGATAAATGTTATCTTCTCAGGATAATTATACGTACCACTTCATGTATCATACATGCTATAGCTTATTCACTCAGATTCAGAAAATCTATATTAAGTTAGAACTAGAAACTTTTCAGCATCATCAGGACAGGGTCATCAGGACCAAGATTTTGTTCAGTACGTTAGACCTTTGAAGGAATCGTTTCGAGCGGGAAGCCACTCGAAACGGAGGAGTCCATCCGGACCTCTCATCCCCTTTTCTTCAATAAATCCAGTTAAGTTCTTTCAGTCAGGTTACGTTCTATGTCCTCTTCAGCCATGTCAAATTCCAAGTTCACTTCAGTCATGTCAGGTTTATACCTATCAGCAGCATTACGTCTTAATTAGAAGACAATTTATCCTCCAGTTTAATTGTCTTTTCGGTCTACGTGTTCTTTCAGTTCTTATAACTTCATCAGCTAATTACCTTTAATTCGAGGACGAATTTTTCTCCTTTTTAGAGGGGAAGAATTGTAAAACCCAGTATAGTCGTATCGTTAATTCGGGGACGAATTATTGTTTTTAGAGGGGAAGAATTGTAAAACCCGTATTTAAAAATCAGAATATTTAAATACGCGGTTTAATATTTATAACTATATAAGTATTAATTAGACAGGGATATAAATACAGAAAATAAATACGCATTCCAGTTTATTTAAATACTATAAATATTACAGTTTACTCAGTTAAAAAGTATTTAGTCTCAGAAAATATTACAGATGAATTAATTACTTTACAGAAATAATTAAACGTTAACAGTAAATTACGCGCTCAGTTTTATTTAAAGATTACAAATTAATTACTCAGGAAAATAAATACGATTGAGCGTATTACTTTAGTTATAGAAAAGAGTATTACGTTTTCAGAAATTAAAACACGAAACACGAACACGTACACGTATATTAAAACGCGTCGCGATTTAAAGAGTGCGTATTTATTGGAGGGGCTGTTTTAGACAAATACGAAAAAAATGGGACTTGGGCTCAAGGCCCTAGTGTTTTATTCTTCTTCTTGGCCGGGTATAACACAAAAAAAAAAGGGGACGGGGTTCCTTTTTATTCTTCTCTGCCGACACAAACACACTCAAACAAACCCTAATAAAAAAAAGAAAGCAGCCGCACATTTTCTTTGTATTCTCTCTTCCCTGCCGCGACCTACAAAAAAAAAAGAAAAACAGAAACCATGGCGTTAGGATCCAAGAAGAAAAAGGTTTACACTCGTTTGTTTAATCATAAACCCCAACGAAGGAAATAAGGTAAACCTAATTCGTTCTATGTTCTTTTTTGTTAACCTGATTTCGTGGGAGTATTTTTAGCATAGTAAACGAGTTTTAAAGAAGGTGGGTTGCGTTTGTATATTGCTGGGTTCATTTTGGCACACAAACCGAGACCTTAAAGGTCTCGGTGGTATCTTATTTACACCAGCCGCAACCCTAAAGGGGTGCCGGCTTTGTTTTGGTCTGGCAGGGGTAACCCCACGAACAAGCAGGGGAAACCCAGCGAGCAAACAGGGGGAAAAATCATTGGCTACGGCCAGTGGTAATTTTCGGCCAACCAGTGGGAATGTTATACGGGCAGGGGAAACAAGTAACTGCCAGTGGGAAAACTGGCAGTTATGGGTGCGTTTGGCAGTGGGTTTAAGGGCAGATTAAGGGTGTGTTTGGTTAACAGTTTAAAAGACACTAAGGGACTGTTTGGCTAGACTTATTTTAAAAAAAAAAACTTAGCATGAGTTTTCGGAATCGCTTATATTAATTATTGCACGGGATTATTTAAATGCTTTAAATCATTTTAAAAAGGGATTTATAAATAAATAAATTTAATTGTCGATCTTATTATTTTATTAATAAAATTATATCGATATCGTTTTGTCATGTTAATTGTTTAAAACATAGGATTTATTAAGGTGTTAATTTAAAGGAACTATTTTGGAAACCTATTAATTGTAGAGGCTTTCTATTTATAGCAGGTTACTACTTATAGAAATATCGTAAATATCAGAATAAGTGTTACATAAATCAGTAACTAATGAAAAATAGTCAGAATTGCAATATTTCAAGAAATCAGAAATACTTGATGTACGCTATCCAGTGAATATTTAAGAACAGTCGGGTTTATCAAAGATACACCAGACAATCAGATTAATCAGATTATACATAAACATCAATACTAGAATAAAATAAATTAAATTAAGAACATATGAGAATCAGTAATAGTAAACAATAATCAGTTAACTCATTCGTGTCCGTTATTTATGTAGTAACCGTGAAGTTGGAATACATGTTTCTGCTTTCAATCTTATTTCATTATTGGATACGAGGTACGGATTTTCCGTCCTTTCAGTAAGGACTTCCTTTATATGCATGATTAGGATTTCCCATCTTCAGCCAAATGTTTTTCCCCAGTATATGTTTAAATTTATCTGTAATCATGTTAATAACTAAATAGAATTGCCTGAGCGTTATATACAAGCACGACCAGTTTATGTACTAGTTACGGAGGTACCATAACCACGGCACTAGAGGCACCGGTGTCGTGACTCACATGCAGGAGAGTGATATCCTGCATCGTCCCACTCATGTTCAGTTTGGCCATTTTTATATGTATGTTTTAGTGGGGCGTATGGATGCATCCTAGGCTTATATGTGTTACAAGTTATCAGGGTGAATGTGGTGTGTGCTCTACATCCTTCACATTGGAGCTGATCCCTCCACCCAGCACAGTTATTTAGAGGTCACCCCTCTACAGCATGACGAGGTCACCCCTCCAGTTATTCATGCACGGTTGTTACAGCACGTGACCTATATAAGCTCTGGCAAATAAAATACAGTAAATGCATGTTTTCAGAATTAATAGTTATATGTCAGTATCAGTATATATGAACCAGGTTTCTCAGATTTTATGCAGAGTTCTACCACATGTTACATATTAGTCTTACAGCTTCAGTATTCTATCGCCTGTTTCATTCAGTATATTCTTATCATGCTTTATATCCGTTCACTGAGCGTTATGCTCAGCCGTTATTCCTTTCATGTCCTAACGGCAGGTACACCAGGATACTCTTAGGATTCTGAGAGCATGTGCATTTGGATGGAAGCTATCCAGACTTCTTACATTATGCATTTCTTACATTATTATGCTTATTTGGACATTGTTTAGTCCTTTTTCTTCAGTATTTTCTTTTCATGTTTTGAGCTTGGGTTGGATTACCGATGTTTGATTCCGGTATTTCCGTTATGGTCATTTAATGTTTTAGGACATTTACCTTATGCTTGATGACACGCCATAAATATACGTAACGGTCCACTTATCCAAGTAGGGTGTTACAGATTTATTCGTTTATTGAGATGATTAGATGGGATTGTTGTTGAGATGAGATTAGAGGATTTTTTTAGGGGACGGATTAAACGAGGTGGGAGTGGGAGAAGATGAGGTTGGGGGCGGATGTATCTAAGTGAGAGGATTAGGGTTTGTTAATCTGTGAGTGAAATTAGGTTGTGACTATTTTATACCACATGAACCGGGTTGGTAACTTGGACCGGGTGATGTTGGTAACACAAATGCAACGTGTGGACTTTTCACCACAAATGTTCAAACAAGTGTCTGCCAACATGCCACGCCTCTCAATACTTAGTTTTGTGGACCGGGTCTTGGAAGGATTGGGCTGGACTGTTGCTATGTATGGACCATGACACACATTTTTTGGTTAACAGACTTTGGCTAATTGAAATGTTGGCCCGTTTGTTTTAACACACAATATAAACAAGTTTTTTTATTTCAAAATTAATCATTTTGAATAAAATTTTGTGAATATTGTCGGGATTTAACTGTGACATCGGGTCGAGAAAAAAAGTGACGAGACATTGTTAAGGAGAATGGATGCTCAAACAAACAAGTTCCTTTTTTTGAATTTGTAGTTTTTTTGTTGCATTTGTGGTTCTTTAATTTTTTCTTGACACTGATTGGGTGACGAGAAATGTGACGCGACAAAATGAAGTGACAAATGTGACAAGAATTTATTTTGACGAGACCAAGAAAAAATGGGCGATTTTTTAGTGGCTTCAGATTTTGTTTGATCGGGTATTAATTACGTGACGTTGAATACGGATTTTTTGAAGGCGTGTATTTATTTTATCTTTTACTAGATAACTTGCTCGTGCTTAATCCTAGAATGAAGACTTGGTTATCTGGTTTCCGGGTTCGGGGTGGATGGTTGATGACTCGGATAACTATCACTTAAAGGGGTTACATTGTTGTACTCAGTGTCACGCGCTTAGTCGACGTGGATAATTTCAAGAGGTGTTGTGCTTATAGACTTCTTCAGTGATGCATTGAGTACTTAGAGATTTCTCCACCGTTCTTCATTCAACAATAGTGCAAGCTTAAGTCACAAGATCGAAGGATTTTTATTCAGCTTCACGTTTGATGTATCCGGTTCATTCTTTCAGTGGTCACTTCAAATTGCTTTCACGTGGGTTGGTAAAGGTGGCCATGGAGAGTTTATGAGAAGAGATTTTCGATCAACAGCTGATTCTCACAAAATATATAATTCAGCTTATTTATTATTCTCACGAGGTTTCAGGTTCATGTGCGTACAATTTATTGATGGTTCCGAGTTTCGAAACCATCAAGGGGGAAGAAGCAGACACATTGAACGCACAACGAGTACACGTGATGAACTTCATACCTTCTTTTGATTTGAAGATATTCCGGGATGACATTTGTCATAGCCGCAGAGAAAATCAGTGTTTTAACTCGTGTCGTTATCAATCTCCAAACGGTACACTACTGATTCGAGGTTTAATTGTTTGATTGTTGCAATTAAACATCATCATTATCCTATATGCATTCCCGGGACTTAATTGACTCTGGTGCATCTCCGGAAGAAGACATGTGCATTTCTGGGACTTAATTGACTCTGGTGTTACGATGTCAACTTCATGAATGGGATAAAGTGTCCACTTCAGTATTTGAGCTTCATAATTGGGATTGATTTACCTTCTTCAACTATGTGGGGGAAGAAGTGTCTTGATTCTTTCTGGTATGCATAACTTGAACTCTCAGGGGGAAGAAAAATTCAGAAGAATTATTCAAGCGTGAGAAGAAAAGTTGTTGATCTACTTGGTGTGCCCCAAACTTTCAATCCCTCTTTGCAACATTATCATGTTATATGATAGGATTTGCTAGTTAGATTCCGCTGTGCGCTTAATCATTCTAAGCTTTATTGAAAGCTTTGAAGTTGCTTACGAGGATTGTTGGCTTAGGGGGAAGCTATTTAAAATGCTTCTACATCAAGTTTACGTGGCATGAATTAGGGGGAAGCTAATTCAGAAGCTTCTCCTTAACCAGAAGTGTATGGGTTACTTAGCTCGTGCCGTTACAGTATTTATTCTACAAGTTACTTTAAAGATGAGTCGTTTTGAAGACGAAGGCCTCAGAAGACTTCATCAGCATTGGATGCTTCAAGAAAGCTCTTATTCTTAATTATTTTGTACTTGTTAGGAAGAATATTGTAAGGAATTCTACACGTCGTCCCATGGGGGAAGATTGTTGGAAACTCACTTTATGTGACGACATTTAAGAATTCCCGTTAGTTATCATAGTCACGCACATTTAGACTAGACTAGGCTCGTTGTAAAGTTTAGGTTTGTGTGCGTGACTATATATACCCCTCCTTAGCTTCCAAGGAGGGGTGTTGATTGTATTTTGTTCATTTTGGGAATACACACACATTTACTCTCAACCTCTCTTTCTCTCTCTCTAAGCCATCAATGGCTTCCACCACCATTTACCACCACATTAGACCACCGGATCTGACTTAGCATTTCTACAACCACAAACTTAAACCAGATTTTACTTGCAAATAGAGATTTGAAACCAACAAAAATTGTAACACAAACTAACTCCTTTAACCAAGATCAGTTGTCACTTACTCTTGGTTAAATGAGTTAAGGCTTGTGGATCTTAAAGACCCTGAAAGTAAATGCTTTGATAAAACTTTACTGAGTGCAAAAAAATGAATATAACACGAATTTAGAACAAATTTAAACTACTTTAGACTACTTGGAACTCAACTTGCAAAAGTTTAATAATTTCATTATCATTACTCTTGAAAAAGTATTACCAAGCTAAAACAAAAATCATATGGGTACAAACCACCCATATAAATACTACTCTACTGAATATTCTAGAATTACAAGAAAGATGAAACCCTAGCTAATTGAAATGCCTAAAAAGTTCCTTGGTCAAAAGTCTTCAAAGTCGTCAAAGGGTCCTCATGTGATTACCAGTTGGAATTGGATGTACTTGACCGATCTTAGCTGTAGAAATACTCCTTAATGGCCAAGAAACAATGTGAGCTGTTGATTTTGTCGGTTTTTAGGAAGAGGGGACAAAGAAGGGTGCAGGGGAAGGCCCAAGGGGTCACATGGGGATGTTTGGTAGGTATCTTGATGTGGGGTTGTGTTGAGGATATCACTAATCAAAGTTCTGGAGGTAATGGACCAAAACCCCTTTTATTTAAGGGTTATTAGGGATTAGGGTTATTTGGTTAATGAAGGTGATGAATAGTGGTGGTTAATCAGGTTTAGGTGTATAGATTGTGTTTCCCACGCTTTTTAAAACTATAAACAGATTTTTAAAAACGTGTTTAATATTAATAAAAAGTTAGGTTAGTGTAGGGCGATGTGGAAGGGGTTTGTGAGGTGGTGGGAGGTGATTGGTGGAGAGGGGTGACATGGCAAGCTGATTGGTGGGGGTGAGTTTGAGTGTCTTGGCAGTATTAGTCCTCCTTTTTCCAAAAGTGTTGCATATAAAGATTCTAGCATATAATACCCATTTCCTTTGTATACAAGTTTGGGCAACTTGTCAATTTTGGCATAATGGTTTTGCAATACTTTTACCAAGGACCTTTCTTATAAATATAGCCATATTCCAAGGACCATAATGTAATTTCTTGACATTTAAGGGACCACAATACAATTTATGAGTTTTACAAGAGTATAAAATGCAAGTCTTCAAACTTGAGGGACCAAACTTGACAATCTTCAAAACATCAAGGACTTCTTTGGAAAATCATGATTCAGGTCCGGTTCTTTGTGCGGCTTCGTTTCCCGTGTTCGTTTTTGCTTACCTTGTAATCTTTTGGTGAATTCACGATATCTGTACCTAAAATACACAATGAACAAACACAAACATATTTTTGGGTATTTTATGACATTTTTAAGCGTTTTAAGCCCGATTTGGACGATGAGACTATGTATAATTGCAGTCTCATCAATACATATCATGAATATTAAAACATGAACCAATACGAGCATTTAATAAACACGAACGAACACGTAAAATAGTTAAACATGAAAATTGTACGTGTTTGCCTTTGGGCTTATGATTGCCGCGGACACAAGGAGCAAGAGGGGCCCAAGCCCATTTGTTTTGGCTAACTAAACAAAAGTAAAAACACAGGTTTTTATTATACAGAATTTTAACAAAAAAATAAAACCCTATCTTTTCTTTTGCTCTCTCTTGCCGCCGGCTACAAGGACACCACAAGGGGTGTTGGTTGATTTTGATCATTGAATTCAGGTTGTTCGTGTTCGGGTTCATAGTTCTTTTCAAGTCACGTGTTTGGTATCATCAAAAACCTTCATCTATTTATTTTCTTTTTAATTATGATTCATGTGTTAAAATAAAAACATAATTAAACATGCAGATCAAATCAAGAAAACATGAATAAGTGGGGTTTTGGTGGGGTTTTGTTTGGCCGACATGCAAACCGAGAGCTCCAAGCTCTCGGTGGGTTTGATTCGCACCAACACCCGAGACCTCATGGTCTCGGCGTGGTCGTGGTGGTTCAGCGGCGGGGAACAAGGGACCCCGACTCGCGTCGAGGTGTCGTTTGGTTTGTTTGGGTCTCGGCGCAGCAGCAATGATGTAGTGTTTTTACTACCCTTTAGGAAAAGAGAGCAAAATAGGGAAAGTATTAAGTGTCGGTTTAGGAAAACTAAGCACTAATGACCAATGTGGTTCAAGTTCGTTTCCCAAGGAGGCAAGTGTGTTGTGTAGAGAGATGATTAACTTTGTGATTATATGATTATGAGAAAAGAAAATAGAAATGGGATAAGAAGAGAATGACGGTTACGATGACGATTTAAACAAAGACGAAAAGGTCGTACAAGTAAAACCGTAAAAGTATCAAATTTAAAAATTTACCCTAAAAATTCCTAGAAAATTGCAATAAATCCTAAATAATGTGATTAGAGTTTACAAAAAATCAAAAATCACCCAAACCTTTTATTTAATTAAATATTAATTTTTTAATGCTAATTAAAGACCAATAAATCAATTTAATTAACAAAAAGCCCAAAATGAGATTTTTTCAATTGTAAACCTCTAAAATGACCTAACTTAATTTAAAACTATTTTTGAAAATTTTAAAATTAATTAAAACTATATAAAAACAATTAAAAACTATTAATATTGAAAATAATTAAAAAAATTAATCTAATAACAATAAAAATATTCTAAAAGTTGTAAAATTCCTAAGTTTATGTATTTAACCTAGGAAAAATATAAAAACTTGAAAAATCTAAATTTTAATTTTTAATAATAAAATAATAATAAAATAATATTAAAAATCAAAAATTTATAAAAAATCCTGAAAAGTTGCAAACTAGCTTATTTTAACCTAAATAACACAGAAATGAAGTTGAAATTACAAAAATACCCTAATGGGCCTTCAAATAGGCTAAAAGTCCAAACAGTCACCTTAATGGGCTTTTAAAGGCCCAATAAGAAAAATGTTGTCCAATTAAGCCCAAAAGCTCCTATCTCACTCAAAATTTGATTCTGAACACAATTTTTCTAAGGCCCAAAAGCTGAAAATGTGAAATAAGTTGGCTTATATCAAACAGCTTATTCTTAATGGGCTTTTTGGCCCATTAAGCTATAAGCTGATGCCTGATACTAGGTTTTTGCAATGGGTTCTTGATTAATCTCGGTATCTCCTCGAATTGATCACAGCTCAAAGTGGAATGATTTGTTCTTGGTGACAAAAAGTGGGTTTGGTTTTCTATCCTATTGAAAAGATAAATGACTGAAGTAAATTAAAATTTAAACCAAAACAATTACTTAAATAAAGCTAGAATTTAAATTGAACAGTTAAATGATAAAACAGTAAATTAAACTTACTGGAAACTGGCTCTATTCGGAATAATGGTGGCTATCCGGAATAATGATGGTTATGCGGAATATAAGGCCCATTCGGAATAAACAAGGCTACGCGGAATACAGACACTATGCGGAATAATATACCCTATGCGGAAAAAGATCTCTATGCGTAATATTATGGTCACTCGGAATAAATAGTTACTCGGAATAATTAACTCTATGCGGAAAAATGAGACCA
The DNA here is from genome assembly GCA_025667525.1 of Glebionis coronaria. Lineage (NCBI taxonomy): Eukaryota > Viridiplantae > Streptophyta > Magnoliopsida > Asterales > Asteraceae > Glebionis > Glebionis coronaria. Next base: position 1,546,805 of record CM046880.1, read on the forward strand.
TGCGGAATAAATGCTCTACGCGGAATACCAAACTCTATTCGGAATAAAGTTAAAATGCGAAATAAAGGGCCTATTCGGAATATATAAAATATTCCGAATAGAGGAAAGTAATCAATGCTATTCGGAATAACTGAATATTCCGAATAAGGGAAGAAGTGAACAGCTTATACGGAATAATCTGGGGATGAAGAACAGTTGGCAGAAACTTAACAGGGGAATACGAATTTAAATCAAAACAAGCTAAATTAACAAAAAGGTTTTACCAAATTAACCGAAAATCACTTAATAACCATAAGCAACCAATCCCAACAATAAAAACACAAAATCAATCACTTTTAAAAGATCAAAATCAATCAAACAAGAACTTTAACACTTTGAAAAAAAAGATGATGATGAACAAGAGGAATGAAAAGATTAAATAAAAACTTGTATTGATGATTAAGATTCAGTAAACAAGAATGAAGTATTAAACTTACAAGATTAAAGAAAGACTAAAAACTAGAATCAAAATCACCAAACACCCTAATGGTGTTGGTGCTGCCTCCGAATAGAAAGAGAGAAAAAAGGAATGAAAAAACTCCATGAAAAGTGTGAAGGGAAATCTTTATATGGGTCTCCCTTTTGGTTGGTGAGTGGGCTTTCTCCCTATCTTCTTGTCTTCTCGTCTTTTCAGAAAAGTTGACGTTTTCGATTCTGATTCGGGATCTGTCGACGATTAAATTCAACTCGTCTTTTAATTTCTTCCTTTAATAGACTTGAGTTTCTTCGACATATGTAAATCTTCCATCTTTGGTCCTTTTCTTCGATAAATCTTCAAATAGGCCCATTGACTTCAAATCTTTTGCATCTCTTGGACAATAGACTTCGTCTTTAGTCTTTTTCCTTGATAAAACCCGTGCAATCCCATGTTTTCTTCAATAATCATCCGGTTGACTCTGAAAACACAATAAACACAAAAACCACGCATAATTCTAAACAAATGATATTAAACACGCGTTTTGGTCTTGTTTTAGTAAGAAATAAGTGGTAAAAGGATGGGTGTTTTCACACCTATCAAATCCCCTACACTTAACCATTGCCATGCCCTCATGCAATGCTTAGTGATAAAGCAAATTTACATTTTTCTCATAATCAATCAACCTTGGCCTTATTAAAATACTACTAAACAAAAATTAAAGTACTAAGAGAAATTAAAACTTTAGAGCAAACAAAAGGATAGAAAACCATTTTCACTTGAAAATAGCTATATGGAAATAACTTGCAAAGAAATCAAGGACTTACATTAGGGCTTCGGTGTTGCGAAGATTTATCATCCTCAAGTTTCACGTTCCCCAAACTAAGCTTAAAAACGAGATCATTGTTATTATAAGTTAGCAAATCAAACACTTACACACATGGCTGCTTAAACTCCCTTATTCCTAGAGGTATCTCTTATATTTTATTTTTGTCTTAGAATGATCATGAAGATGCATTTTTGGACTTATTTTGATAGTTTATTTAGGCTGAAAGCAAAGTAGGACGATTTGATCAATAGTTAGCTAGAGGACAAAATCTCTTAAAACTGCTTCTCGGGATATCAAAAAGTTCATATCTTGGCATAACTTGGTTCACGATTTGAGACCTTTCTCGGGCCGATATTTGGCATGTACTTCATACTTCATATCTTCGAGAGACGTTCTTGAGATAATGGTCTTCTCATCGTTAATAGAGTTTCTTCACTTGGAGACTTTTGAGGGGTACTCCAACTTGTTGACCACGACTTCATGATTATTTCTTCAATCTCTAATTGGGATTTTGAGATACAACGATCCGCCTCCTTTTCGGACTTGGATCTATTCATCCTCATACCTTGTTAGGGTCTTTTCGGATAGACTTCTCCATGATCTTTATGGGAGTTGATTGCTTTTCGTCGTGAATCTTGATCCTTCATATTTGATTTTTAGAATAATGCTTTTCACATCACTTTGGAGCTTCAGCAATAAAATTGAATCCTCATGCCTTGTTAGGGCCTTTTCGGACTCGCCAATATTCGCGCCCCGCTTCATAAGTTATGCCTTGGCTATGAACTCTTATCATTACCGAGCAACTTTTAAACGATCTTGGGCTAGAAGCTAAGTAACTTTTCAAATCGTACGACCTTACTTATTGCAGATAAATTATTAGCAAGTGATACGAGAATAGGCAGATAATTACACCAAGTGAGCTTGTGCAAGAATACCGACTTATAATTGACTCTATCATTTCTCGTCCTCCACAATTTAAAATCTCAAGTAATGAGACTCGTGGATACTTAGCCTAATAAACCAATTAAGGTCTACATTGTTAAGGATACTAGCTAGAACAAACTTGGACAAGTCTATTCGGGTTGAGTCAAAATAATCGCAACGGGCCTAATATGTCAAAGATTTCAAAACTAGCTACACCACTTTATTAATATTTTTGACTTTATTGCGGGATATATACATATGAGAGCAACGATAAAAATTTAAAAATTACGACTAAATGGCCAAAGTTAATAAAAAATTTGAAAAATGTTGAAAAAGATGATTTTCCGGTTAATGAAGGCATTTTAATGGAAAAGTCCACTTAAAACTTCGATAGAAGTCCCCCTACACTTAAGATAAAAATTGTCCTCAATGTTTAAGCATGTGGGAAAAGTCTCCCCTACACTTATGACATTGTGCATGTTGGTTAAACCAAGTTAAGGAAGAGACGACTAACGTGATCAATTTCAAATTTGAGTATGAAGAAAATTGAATCACGATAGTTGAGAGATAGAACCGGATTTCGGATAACACGGGAGCATGGTTTATTCAAAGGTTCCAAAAGTGCATTCATCCCTGTAATCACATCACCACACAAAGACAAACACCTATATAGGTCCCCCTACACTTAGGAGGTTAAAACGAAAAGGGATAGATACTCGGGCTGCCTCCCGAGGAGCGCTTGTTTTTGAAAACCGAGTCACGAGCCTGACTCGACCCAAAATTAGTTCATGGGGAACGTGGTGAGGGATGGAATCATCTCCTGAGAGATGTCCTCACCAAAGTACAACTTCACTCATTGGCCATTCACCTTAAAATTAGGTCTATTAGGTTGAGCTAGCTCGAGAGTACCATATGGAAAAATTTGGGCAATGGTGAATGGGCCGGACCAACGAGATTTCAGCTTGCCTGAAAAGATTTTCAACCGAGAGTTAAAGAGTAAAACTTTGTCTCCAACTTGGAACTCTCGGTTTTTAATCTTAGAGTCGTGAATGAGCTTAGTCTTCTCCTTATAGATCAAAGAATTTTCATAAGCCTCATTACGGAGTTCATTGAGCTCATTGAGTTGGATCTTACGTAGGTCACCGACTTTGTTGATATCGAAATTAGCCCACTTCAAGGCCCAGTAAGCCTTGTGCTCCAACTCAATGGGGAGGTGGCACGCTTTTCCGTACACGAGACGATATGGTGTACAACCAATCGGAGTCTTGTAAGCGGTACGAAAAGCCCACAAAGCATCATCAAGTTTATCAGCCCATGAGGTACGATGCTCTCCCACGGTTCTTTCAAGAATTCGCTTTAATCCTCGGTTGGATATTTCAGCCTGGCCATTAGTTTTTGGGTGGTATTCGGTGGAAAGACGATGATTTACACGATACTTAGCCATGACTCTAGCAAATTGATCATTGCAAAAATGAGTCTCGCGATCACTAATAAGGGCACGAGGCACACCGAATCTAGCGAATAGCGATTTCAAAACGTTACAAACCACCCTTGCGTCATTAGTAGGTAAAGCTTTGGCTTCAACCCACTTTGAAACGTAGTCAACGGCTACAAGGATGTATTTGTTTCCTTTAGAGGAAGGGAATGGCCCCATAAAGTCGATACCCCAAACATCAAAGATTTCACACTCTTGAATGAAATTCTGAGGCATCTCGTCTTTATGTGTGATCTTGCCTTATTTTTGGCAAGCATCACATCGTTTAACCATCTCGTGAGCATCACGGTAAATGGTGGGCCAATAAAATCCCGAGTCAAACACTTTTTTGGCGGTGTAGTTGGGACCAAAGTGACCACCAGTGGGTCCTTTGTGGCAAGCGTCAAGGATTTCTAAAGCTGCCGGTCCATCAACACATCGGCGAATGATCAAATCAGCACATTGTTTGAATAGATACGGGTCATCCCAAAAGTAAGTCTTAATGTCATTGAAGAACTTTTTCTTTTGCTGGGATGTTAACCCGTCAACGAGAATTCGACCCGCCAAGTAGTTTGCAATGTCCGCAAACCACGGGGTTTCATCAGAAGTCGAGTTGATAGACATTAAGGTCTCCAGGGGAAAAGAATCATTGATCTCTTTGTTCGGATGATCCCCTTGGTAAGGATCCTCAAGTCTACTGAGATGATCCGCGGCTAGGTTTTCAGCTCCTTTTTTATCACGAATTTCGATTTTAAATTCTTGGAGTAGCAAAACCCAGTAGAGAAGTCTTGGTTTGGAATCTTGTTTAGTCAACAAGTACTTCAACGCGGAATGATCGGTGTAAATGATTGTGGTGGAAAGGACAAGATAAGGGCGGAACTTTTCAAAGGCATAGACAACAGCTAAAAGCTCTTTTTCGGTTGTCGTGTAATGCAATTGGTCCCCCGTCATTGTCTTGCTAGCGTAGTGGATTGGTTGGAGGTGTTTATTCACTCTTTGGCCCAAAACCGCTCCAATAGCAAAGTCACTAGCATCGCACATCAACTCGAAAGGAAGCTCCCAATTAGGGGTAACCAAGACGGGTGCCTTAGTTAGCTTATCCTTAAGCAAGTTGAAGTCTTCAATACACTCGTTGGAAAAGATAAAAGGAGTGTCTTTTTCCAAGAGGTGGGTCATCGGGCGAGCGATTTGAGAAAAATCTTTGATTAATCGACGGTAGAAGCCCGCATGAACAAGGAAACTTCTCACACCCTTCACGATTGAAGGTGGAGGCAACTTAGCGATAACATCTACTTTAGCACGGTCTACTTCAAGACCGGCTTTGGAGATCTTGTGTCCTAGCACGATGCCCTCTTTTACCATGAAATGGCATTTTTCCCAATTAAGAACAAGGCGAGTGTCTTCACACCGCTTAAGCATACGTTCTAAATTGGCAAGGCAAGCAGAGAAAGAATCGCCATAAACCGAGAAATCATCCATGAATACTTCCATAGTGTCTTCCACCATGTCATGGAATATAGCCATCATACACCTTTGGAACGTCCCAGGAGCATTACATAAACCAAAAGGCATGCGTTTGTAAGCAAATGTTCCGTAGGGACAAGTGAATGTGGTCTTTTCTTGGTCTTTGGGATCGATGGGAATTTGAAAATACCCAGACAAACCGTCTAAGAAGCAGTAATAGTCATTACCAGCAAGACGCTCGAGCATTTGATCCATGAAAGGAAGAGGAAAGTGGTCTTTTCTCGGGGCATCATTGAGCTTGCGATAATCAATACAAACTCTCCACCCAGTAACGAGACGAGTGGGAATCAACTCGTTGTGTTCATTGGAAACAACGGTTATTCCGCCCTTCTTGGGCACACAATGGACGGGACTTACCCATGGCGAATCCGAGATAGGGTAAATCAAGCCGGCATCTAGAAGTTTGATAACCTCTTGTTTGATGACGTCATGAATTCGAGGATTAACCCTTCTTTGGCTCTGGATTGCGGGTTTAAAGTCATCTTCCATGAGAATCTTGTGAGTACAAAAGTTCGGATCAATTCCGCGGATATCAGAAATTTTCCAAGCAATTGCCTTCTTATGATCTTTAAGCACGGCGATGAGGCGAGATTTCTCTTCTTCTTTCAAGTCCTTCGCGATGATGACGGGCGACTTCTTCTCGTCTTCAAGGAACACGTACTCGAGATGGGGCGGCAACTCCTTAAGTTCTAAATCCGGAGGATTTTCGATAGGAGACGTATTCAAAGTCGGAGTATCAATAGCAATAACCGTGGGAGATGGTGGAGAAAGATTGTCTTCTTTAAGAAGATTCTCAATGAGGCGGAGATCTTCATCCCAATTGGTGGTAGAATCGTCATTAGCTAAGTTCACATCTCCCATGGTGGCTTCAAAATCTATCCAAAGGAAATCACTTTCTCCAAATAGAGATAGTGATGAATCAATAGAGGAAACGGTCTCAACATTAGGAAGAGAGGTAGGAATACTTTTACAAGCATCTTTGAAGTGTTCTTCACAAGCCTCATCAAGCACGTCAATACAACTAACACTCTTGTTAGAATAAGGCTGTTTAGACAACTTTCCCATGTTGAAGACGATTTTATCGTCACCCACTCTCATGATAAGCTCACCAGCTTCAACATCAATGAGAGTGAGACCGGTCCTTAGGAATGGACGACCAACAATCAATGGCACACGAGGGTCCATATCGTAGTCGACGATGACGAAATCGGCAGGAAAGGTGAATTTGTCGACTCCTACAAAGACGTCTTCAGCTATCCCTACTGGATAAGCAACCGTACGGTTAGCTAATTCCAAAGTCATTTTGGTGGGGACTAGCTTAGGGAGAGATAATTTCTTCCAAACACTTAAAGGCATTAAGTTAATACTGGCACCTAGATCGGCTAGGGCCATGCAATTCTCTACTCCCGGGAAGTTACAAGGGATTAAGAAACGACCCGGTAACATTGACAATATGTTCCATGGTGCATGACATTATCATGAGAAGGAGGAAGAACACTAAAGGGTGGTGGTGAAAGAAAAGATGTTCCCCAATCAACATTCTTGGTAGGAGAGATGTGATTAAGAGTGTTCTTAGGTGGGTTTGGATTGAAAGCAATTGGAGAAAATGGAGGAGATTCAAGGCTTTCATTGGGAGAGTAAGACATTTTGGATGTGAAGTAATGCAAAATGCTTATGGTTTAAATAGAGAAGGCTTAGGGTATTTTTGGGGTGGTCAAAGGGTTTGAAACAAAGATTCTCAAAAATGTTGGAGCAAATCTAGAGTTTCAGACAAAAACCCGAAAAAGGAAGGCACTGTAGGCAGTTCCTTATCTAGGCTGGCGGTACCTTATCAATAAGGTACCGCGGTTCACATATGGAACCGCCTGCAGAGGCAGTGTTTGGTGTTTGGAGGAAGATTTTTCAGCAAATCTTATTTTTCTAGTCTAACTTATCATAGGGATATGCTTAAAAGCAAAGATAGACAAAGAAAACATATGCAAACTTACCAAATAGAGATTTGACCAAAATACGTGGATTAAAAAGCCGATGTAGGAGGTGTGTAAGACAAGACCTTAAGTCATGACACAATGATCCTCCATGATTCTATCTTGTTCTTGCTATGTTTGATAGAATCATACATATGAATTATGTAAGCTCTAGATTAATAGCGAGAATCTATGAAAAAACGTTTTTAGATTGAATTAACAATGTCAAACGAATTTCTCAACCATTTTCGAAAGAGACTTTGAGAATTTTGAAGAGGAGAAGAGAATGTTTTTCAAAACGAGTTTGGAAGACTCAATGACTCAAAGTGGTAAAAGAAATCACACAAAAAGAAAAGAAATTAAGGAAGATATTCCATTAATCCTAGACCTAGGCGCAAGTAATTAAAAGGTTCCCTCTTAAGTGGCTTAGTGAAGATATCGGCTAAGTTGTCTTCGGAGGGCACCTTTTCAATAGAAATGTTCCCCTTTTGAACATTATCCCTAAGGAAATGGTGTCGAATTTCTATGTGTTTGGTTCGCGAATGTTGCACGGGATTCTTGCTAAGGTCTATAGCTCCTTTATTATCGCACATGATGGGAACATCATCAAGAGAAATCCCGTAATCAACAAGCGCTTGCTTCATCCATAGAGCTTGTTGGCATGCTTTTCCGGCACTCACATACTCGGCTTCCATGGTGGATATTGCAAGAGCGGTTTGTTTCTTGGAGAACCAAGAAGTTAAACAACAACCCATGAAGGTACAAACTCCACTAGTGCTTTTCCGGTCCACATAGTCTCCCGCATGATCCGAGTCCGCGTAGACAATGGTTTCTATGCCGGTCCCTTTAGGATACCATAATCCTAAATGTATAGTGCCTTTAATGTATCAGAAGATACGCTTAACCGCTTCAAGGTGAGAGGTTTTGGGAGCCTCTTGGAAGCGAGCACAAAGGCAAACACTAAACATGATATCCGGTCGACTTGCCGTTAGGTACAACAAACTACCAATCATACCTCTATATTTGGTGTTGTCTACCGACTCACAATCATCATCTACGGTGAGTTTAGTATCCGAGGCCATAGGAGTCTTCATTGGTCTAGATTCTTCTAATCCAAATTTCTTTAGCATTTCTTTAGCGTACTTAGATTGACTAAAGAAAATACCATCGTCCATTTGTTGAATTTGGAGTCCTAAAAAGAAGTTAAGTTCTCCCATCATACTCATTTCAAACTCATCATGCATGATTTTGGCAAAGTCATCACATAATTCTTGACAAGTTGAGCCAAATATAATGTCATCAACATATATTTGTACGATTATGAGGTGAGGACCTTTCTTCTTTGTAAAGAGTGTATTGTCTACCATTCCCATGGTATACTCATGTTTAACAAGAAACGCTTTAAGTCTATCATACCAAGCTTTGGGTTCTTGTTTGAGTCCATAAAGTGCTTTCTTAACCTTGTAAACATGATCCGGTTTCTCAAAATCAATGAAGCTGGGAGGTTGAGCCACATATACCTCCTCATTGATCAAACCGTTAAGAAATGCACTCTTTACATCCATTTGTTGAAGCTTAAAGTCTAAGTCACAAGCGTAGGCTAAAAGGATTCTAATTGAGTCTAATCTAGCTACCGGTGCATATGTCTCGTCATAATCAATCCCTTCTTGTTGATTATAACCTTGAGCTACAAGTCTAGCTTTGTTACGAGACACAACACCATTCTCATCTAACTTATTCCTAAATACCCATTTGGTTCCTATAATGGTAGAACTTCTAGGTGGAGGAACAAGTTCCTAAACATCATTGGCAACGAATTGATTCAATTCTTCTTGCATCGCAATGACCCAACTCTCGTCCGACAAAGCTTCTTTAACATTCTTTGGTTCAATCAAGGAGACGAAACAAAAGAAGTTTCTTTGGTTTTGGACTTGAGATCTTAGGGTCCTTTGATTTAAGTCACCAATGACATTATTGAGAGTATGATCCCTAGACTCCTTAATGTTTACTTCCTTTTCAACACTAAGGTCTTCAACTCCTATTTTTCTAACCTCTTTGGCTTTAACTACTTCTAATTCATCCAAGTCATCATCAACCAATGGTGGTGTCTTGGGTGAAGGAGGGGTTTCATCAAAGGTTACGTTGAGTGATTCTTCAATAACCCCCGAGGTTCTATTTAGGACTATGTAGGCTTTGCTAGTTTGGGAATAACCTAAAAGGATACCTTCGTAAGACTTTGGGTCAAACTTGGTAAGGTAGTCTTTGGTGTTGAGGATAAAGCACTTGCTTCCAAACACCCTAAAGTATTCCAATGAGGGTTTCTTACCTTTAAGAATCTCATAGGGGGTCTTTCCTAGGAAAGGTCGAATAAGAATTTGGTTGAGAATATAAGTCGATGTGTCCACGGCATTGCTCCAAAACTTTTGAGGCAAAGATTGCTCGTTTAACATCGTCCTACTCATCTCTTGGAGAGTCCTATTCTTCCTTTCAACTACCCCATTTGATTGTGGAGTACGAGGAGCCGAGAAGTTATGGTAATACCATGAGCTTCACAAACGGCACCAAATTGCACTTCATTATCAAATTCCCTACCATGATCCGTCCTAATAGAGACAATTGAACATCCTAGTTGATTTTGAATTCTTCGACTAAAGATTTTGAACTGATCGAAAGCTTCATTCTTAGATGCCAAACATCTAGTCCAAGTGAATCTAGAATAGTCATCAACAATAACTAGGGTATAAAGGTTACCTCCATAACTCCGTATGGCGGAAGGTCCAAAAAGATCCATATGTAGGAGCTCTAAGCACTGAGAGGTCGAAACCAAATTCTTGGCTTTGTGACTTGAGTGAACTTGCTTTCCAACTTTGCAAGCATCACAAAAGTGACTATCAAACTTAATCTGGGGGAGGTGTCTTACCAACTCCTTAGAGACTAAAGATTGAATTAAACGCATATTAGCGTGACCTAATCTCCTATGCCAAAGAGTAGAACTATCATCTATAGTCGCAAGACATATGTTGTCTTTTGACTTCTTATTGACCTTCATAACATAAAGCCCATGCTTTCTAATACCTTTTCCAATGACCTTTCCATCTTTTACGATTTCACTGTCATGTTCCGAAAAGATGACCTTACACTTATTATCACAAATTTGACCTATACTTAAAAGGTTAAACCCTAAGTTATCTACGTGCTCAACATTTTCAATGGTCATGGAGTCAAGAGAAATTGTACCTTTGCCAATGATATTACCACGTAGACTACTAGCGAATGTGACGTTACCTCCATCATATGCTTTGTAATGCGAGAACAAACTTCGATTACCCGTCATGTGTTTAGAACATCCACTATCCTTAATCCACTCGTCGGGCTCCAAATCAAATTCCAAGCATATCTAGGTAACAACACACAAGATCAAACATTTGGTCCCCAATATCTCATGGGTCCAAAATTGTTAGTTCAAAACATCCCTTGCATTTGGTTGGGATGCATGAATGAAGGAGGGGTTCCCCATTGAGAACAAAATGGAGGAGGGTAGTAATTCATGTAACCATTTTGTTGTTCATTATTTCTCCTAGGTGTGTTTGATGAGTTATGATTATTCCTTTTAGGTGTTGGAGTTTTACCTCTAGGTCGTGAATTGTTTTGATTATCTCTTCTAGGCGTTGTCGTTCTACTTCTAGGCTTAGACTCATTCCGTACTCTAGGTGGAGTAGAAGATGGTCTAGATAAACTTCTATTTCCCATGAGAGGTTTACTTAATGGCTTGTTGAACTTATCAATAGCATTGTCGTCAAGTATGGGTAATTTTACTTTATTAACAATAAGATGCTTTGGCTTTTCATCTAACTTAGACTTTTCAGAAAGTTCCGGATTTTCACCAAAATCATCCTCTGGCCGCGGTACCTTATCTATGGCGGCGGTTCCATAGTGGTAAGGAACCGCTCCATACAATCTGGGACCGCGTATAGTGGACGTTTTTTGTGAAAACCTGACTTGTTTTGGTTCACTAGTTGAGGCTTCATTTGAGTTAAAACCTAGACCAAGTATTTCCTTAGAATGAACTTGTTTGTTTAACATATCATCAAGAGCACTAGTACCTTTCATGAATTTTTCCAATTTAATGGAGGTGCTCTTGAGATCTTCATTCTCTAATTTAAGTTTCTCACAACCTAAGAAACCTAAATCGACTTCTTTATTTTTCTCAAGTATTGCCAATTTCTCCCTAAGTTCATTGTAACACCCCCAAATTTATACAACTCAATACAGCGGAAGACTAGTTGGTGTTACGGGATAGCACATTACTCACATCATAGACAACGCATAAAAATCGCGTCGTTTAATAATAAATCATTTCCATTCATAAATATCAAAGTTACATCGGTCCCAAGTCATAATCATTTCATACAAAGTTTTACAAAGTATTTGAATGGAAAATATTTTTTAAGTGCGGGCCATGAATTCTTGTCGTCTTCCCGAGAATTACCTTCAAGTACCTGAGATAAAACATGTTAAAAGAAAAGGTCAGCGATAACGCTGAGTGAATTCATAGAGTTTAATAAGTCATCAATATAATATCGGTATAAAATTATTACCGAAAATCATTTTGTACAAATCATTTTAATAGGCCGTAAAATAGCCAAAGTCATTTTATACAAATCCTTATCGAAAATCATAATATAGGCATTTGCCTTAAAAATCATTATACGAGCCAATGTCGTAAAAACAGTCATACAATACGTCTTATAACGTTGTATAAAAAAAATAAAAACCGTTATATGAATATGGTTATGAAAACCAAAACACGAACATAATATCAATAGTATGACCCTGTATTGCTAGTCAGGCAATACATCGTAATTCGGAGCGTCTAGTAGTATTTTGTTAATTTGGATTATTATAAGCCGCATGACATTGTTACCTTACTAAACCAACAACGGGTAGCTAACCCGATACCAATTTTGCCCATCTAAAGTAGCGTGTCGTCACAAAGGTCACGCTATGGAATCTTCTCATACATAAATTCGCTTACCAATCAATGTGGCACGACGGGGATCAACCGTCAAGGCGCGAACTGGGGTGATCGTCCCCAAATAGTACTATTCCCGGTAGTTCACAATTCATGCTAATGGGACTTTTAGTGACATAACCTAACTTTAATAATCCATTTAGTTTCATCTATCGGGTCCTTTAATCATTTATCGGGTCATACAATCGGGTCATTCAATCATTCGGGTCCAAAATCAATAAACAAACAATCGGGACAATTGGTGTCCTATTTTATAAAAACTAACATGTTATCTCCCTCGCGTGTTTATAAAACATTTATAAAAACATTTAAAAGAGTGCGAGGCTATGAACTCACGTTGATGTGGGAAGACGGGCTATCGGCAATTCGGTCGTACGGTACGTGCTTCAATCACGGAAACCTAGACAAATAATACTCGTCTTAGACTCATGTCCAATGACTTTATAAAAATAACAATTATGTATACATATGATGATTATTTATATATGATGATCAAGTGGGTTTACATATTCTCGTTTACTCATTCTAGTGTTATATGTCGATAACTTTTATACTAGTTTACTAGTTTTACCTATTTACACGTTTTAAGTTCAATAAACTTATTATAAGTTATTTAACTTTTTTTAATCCATTTTGTACTTATATTATCAGTATTTAAACTTTCCATGTTGGGCCCAAATGGGTTATGCCCAATAAGTTCTTTTTACAAGTATTTATCTTATTAAGTCCAATTATTAGTCCAATATGCTTAGTTAGCTCGTAAATGTCCGTATTTCTTATAGTTCAGGTTTTATCGGTTTTTACTTGTATTAGATACTTATATATCAGTATATGACTTTTATAAACTTTACATTATACGGGTTTGGTCGTCTAAGTTTTATTAGGCGAAAAACGTTAATTTTACGGCGATAGCCGAAAAAGTCGTAAAAATCATGTTTATAGTTTTATAACTTATAAAACTTAACAAGTTACCATTTTTATAAAATGTCCACTTATTTAACCTTTAACATATTTATATAAATAAAATTCATGAGTTAGTGGGTTTTAACTTTATATTTAATACAATATAATTTTGAGTGCTTATATAATAGTATTATACTTTATTTTTCAAAAATCTAATTTTTATCTTCACTTTCACCAAAACTGCCATATCTTGAGTTCTATATGGAGATAGAAGCTCAAATTTTTATCACATAAACTACATGATATGTGCTACATTTAACTCTCCTATAGATACTGTTGAATCATCTTCTAAATATTTTCTAAAAATCGTCCAAAACAGTAACCTCAGATTTATACCCTAAACTTGTTTTGATCATATCTCACTCATTACAATGATTCCATTGCATGGCCAACTCTCACATGTGTACAAGACCCATAGCTTACTGTAAATCCATTCTACTTCATCATTTTATCAGTTTACCATATGGTTCTTTACTGTTTTATACAGCCATCAAATTTAACCAAGATTTTAACCTTGTTTCTTATAGTCTTTCATCTTTTTAAGCATGTTTATCAACAACAAATCCCCACATAACATTTTTATCATCATATAATCATCATATACATATACAATAGGAAATAAAATACATGTTTACATAATCAAAATAACAAGAAGTTGAGGAGGAAAATCTTTATACCACCATGATGATGTAGGTTGATCAAAACATGGATTTTTGATGGAGAAACTTGTGATGCACCAAGACCATCTTCAAGACCACCATTCTTCATAGACACCTTGTGGAAAATCAGCCTCAAGACACTATGAAAACTCCTCCATGGATGTTATAATCACCACCATTCAAGAGAGCTTTAAGAGGGCTTCAACATATGTAGAAATAACATGAGGTTTATGGTTAAATTTGATCAAAAGTGGTGGTTTAAGGGGAGATATGGGACGGCATTAATGGAGAGGATGAGAGAGTTTTAGCTAGTTTGCATGGTGGAAAGTGAAGACAATGGTTTGTGTGAGTGGTTTTGTGTTGAGGTAAGCTTAATATGTAAGCTAAATGGAAAAGTGTTTACTTGTTCATGAGGTTGTGACACCTCATGGTGTATGTAGCTAAATGTGGCCGGTTTTGATGGGGGTGGGGCAAGTATCCCACTTGTCTCATCCCCATTTATTTACGGGTACTCCTCGATTCTAGTTTCCTCGATTTGCGTGCCCGCGGGTCGTTTTACGAAAAACGTTTTTATAAATTATGAATCAACGGCACAAAACGAATCTAATAAAAATTGTCTCATCAAAAACGGAGTTCGAAAACGTAAATACGTAATCCTAAGGTTTCCGGTTTAGTCGTAAAGGACGTTAAAATAAAATCGTAAGTCCTAGTCTCTTTTCGTAAATTTGTGAGTTTATGAACTTACACAAATTTAAAACTCCAAAATAATATTCACGGATAAATTTATTTTTCTGAAATGTCGGACTGTCACCAAAGACGGTGTATGTAAACGTAAGCACGTAACGTAGAATCCTCCGGTTTAAACGTAGTCGATGCTACTCCAAGAAGTAAATCTAGATTACTTCCCAAAAATAAGTGAGTTCATAATGTAACATTAAAATAATGTTTTTAAATAATACTTGAGAATAAAATATCGATCATAAATTGACGGATTGTCACAACATTTACCCCTAAACAGGATCTTTGTCCTCAAAGATCATCTTACTACTCGCTTCTTATAGAGTTAAAGCCATGTGGGTATTTCCTCCACATTCGGTCATTTCTCACAAGTGTAATTACAATACGCGAGTTTCATCAAACATAACTACGGGAATAAGATCAGGCTTAATGTTGACTTACTTTCTCTATCCATGATGTTCACGGGTTTTTGATGAATGCAACTTTTCGCCGATCTAAGCTCTACTAAGGATAATCAGATTCTCACTTGATAGATGTTCCATCAAGTTCGATATACGAAACATAATTCACGCAGTCTTTGAAGTCCTAGGGTAGATCCAGCTTATATGCCTTTCAATCCCAACTTTTACAACATCTCAATGGTCCCATATAACGGGGACTTATATCCCATGATTTGTCAGATCATGAATTCATTTTTCCAAGGTTAAAAATTGTGGCATAACTTCGCTACCCATTTGGCACTTCAAGATCTACTTTTCATATTCACATATCCTCTTTCCCACTACCGGCAGTCAATAATCAAATCCTAATTTCAACAATCATTTCAGATCTCACGGGTCGGGTATTTTGCAAGGTTAGGTTCGCCATCATAGGAAACCTTAAACCTAAAAGACATGTCCAACTCACAATGGGTGTATGTCGGGTGTCTTCATCTCAACTCTTGCTTACAGATGCTCTAATATTTAGATCCTAACAAGATTCGATCTCAATCCTAATACGATGATTATCAATGATAATCCTTCCAAAGGAAAATGATTATATGGTCTAATATCAAAGGTCAATCATTCAAACATAAAACAACACTTATATTACTTTGTATCGTTACTTTACCTCGTCCCTTCGATTTGGGGTGGTATATAGTACTCTCATCAAGGTTCGTTCTCAAAGATTTCTGAGCAAATCTCTAGAAATTCGATGCGAAGCGAGGATCTTGATAAAGATGTTCGATACAGGCACACTATGTTTACATAACTCTTTTGCATTTATCATTAACGGGAATGATATTAGCAGATTTGGTCAGTCTGTCGACGATGACCCAAATCAAATCAAATTCAGATGATGACCTTTGCAATAGCTAAACGTTTACTAATGTATGAGGCGGCGTCTGCCTTCATAATTTGTCATTAGTACAACTTCTACAGACAAATATACTTTTAGTCAAAAATGACATACATATAATACTTATACTTACAAATTCCAATACAACTATATCTCACAATCCTCCATATTTAGACGATCACATGTGGTCTTTAAAACATTTAACGCTATCGGCTTCTCAACTCTAATGGTTCACACTAGTCGTGAAACCTTTCACTATTTATATTATCCTTTTTTACAAACATTGTTTATTTTTATATCGTTCGGCGACTTATTTTGCACCTTCATTATTAAGGAACATGTCCTAACTGGTTCTTTATCCTTTTTTTATACATAATGTGTCGGTATCTATATTCACTTCTCATGATGATATAATTGTCATGTCCACAATTCACTCGGATATTCTTTCTATATTATGCGTCAGTAATTACGTTCACTTTCCTGATGAAATAAGTATCATAACCGTATTTATTCAAAATTCTTTCTTCATATTTTCTATGTTTTAGTTTCTTCTCAACTATCATTTTTTTCAGTTTTTCTCAATCCGGCGTTTAAAGCGTCGATAATTATTATAATTAATTAAATAATTATTAGTTAATTTTTATGAAGCGTAAAAGTTTTAAATTTCTTAGTTCGACCAATTATATAAAATGTTCAAAATAAATTTGAATTTAATTAACAAGATTTTTGTTGATTTATCGAAAATAATTAATATAATTAATAAGATTCGTAAATGTTTGAAAAATCTTTGGTTATATTTTGGTCAAAATTTTCTTAGTTAAAAGGCAGAAATTATCGTTTCAAATTTCAAGTTATGGTTTAAATGATTTCCTTAATCCTTCTTAAGTTGTCTTGAGGTATGCACAATCATTTACCCCTAACCAGGAGTTTAGTTAAATGTTTTGTGTATAAGGGAATAATCCCTTTAAAATCCTTTGTTGAAACATTTGTCAAAACATATTTGCACATTCGTTTTAGTATAACTCAAAGTTCTAAATGACTTCTAAATTCTTGAAGAGCCAATTTATATTCCATTATCTATTAATCACACGGTTAAATCATGTAAAGGATTAAGTCTTAAATCACATGTTTAAATATTCAAAGTACAGGTTTTCCATTGTTCGGCCAATTCAGGGCAATCTATAATTAATTATTAACTTCATTCTTATTCTTATAAACAAACATATAGTCCTTAATGATCACGAGCATGAATTTATCAAATTACAGCCTACGCACGTGATTCACCAAATTTATGAATGCTACATGTGCATCGGTCAATCAAAACGACATCACGTGAAACTCATAATGTTCATTACAAGTACCGGATGTAGTGATTGGAATAGATAATCTTTTTCGCCGATGCGAAGCTGATAATAACCATGCCGTGGATCAAATCTTTAAAACATACGCTAGAACCTTGTAAATGATCGAACAAATCTTCCATTTCGAGTTATGGATATTGTTTTCGATTGTCAATTTACTCAGTTTATAGTAATCTATAAATATAAGGAATGATAACACCATAGATCTTCATGATGACAGGCTTGGTATAATAAAATCTTTCTCCGACAACTCTCTCAGTTGTACGGTGATTCTTTAATTCAGATGGTGCTGACGTACAGTGCACAAGCCATAGGTGCAGCACCAGGAATATAATCAATATCAATTTCAACTTGCCTTAATAGCAAAAGTCTAGGAAATTCATCAATAAATACTTACTAAAGTTTCAGATAACGAAAACATCTTTTAATAAATCATATTAGGTTCTTTCTAGATTACAATATCTATAACTAGTTCACAACCATTCATGGTAATATTTCAAGTCTTAATACAGGATATGGTCATCCATCGAGAATTATTTAGATCACTTTTGATAATCAGCATCTTATCATTTAGGGGGAATTCTACTCGATTTCCCATCAATTAAGACAATGCCGTCATGTCATAATCAATCAATCCATTCCACTGGCACTATCAACTTTCCAGTTCCATTGCCGTCGATAAGATGTGAACTTCTCAAAAAGACTCATAATAATTCATAATCCTTCACAATTTCAGGGATATATGGAGACACTACTTTCATCTAAAGAGTAAGGTCAACGCATATTCTACGCGAGAGAATTTCAAATCAGATACAGACAAAAACATTTAATGAATATGAATATATCCCATGTTTTCATAATTTGAGTACGCATTCGAAAGCTCCTCGGATCGTTACCCAGGTCATTCAAATGAAATCAAATCATAAGAAATGATAAGAACGTCAATACATCCAGTCGGGTATCGACACTCGGTAATTGGATACTTTTCCTAAGAATCTCACTACGGGAGAATTAGACAAGAAAGAATTGTCAATTGTCAAATAAGACAATTTCCACAGATGAGTAAATTCAACTCAGAAGAATAGATGCTACAGGCACATATGTAGGTGTCCCTAACACTATGTCCTTGTTTTTCACTTCTTGCAGATCTCATAAATTTTAATCTTTCGCAATCTTCAAAGAAAATATAGTGTTTATTCATTTGTTTTATGGTGACTACTAATCAGTCTTGCATAGTCCATTCCAAATTGTATGTAGGCGCGCAACTATATACAATTTCAAGATCAACGATGCAATACTCAGTTCGTCAAAATTTTATCATCATGTTTATAATAAAAACATTTTCATGCCTAATTCTTAAATAAGAATCAAAAATATATTTACAAAGGTTTTCTTTGTTATGAAAACAATTAGGTTTTCCAAAGTGTTTTGTAAACAGCTTCATTTCAATAACAATCGCTTATAAATCTCACTATGAATAATCCTTATAGTGATGAAAATTCAATTTTTCTCAAAGGATACCGTTTTAACTTTATAAAAACAATGTGTGATCTGCCAAAGAGTGATGAAGAGTTGTTCATCAAGAATTAACTACGATATGATAGGAAATGAGCTTAGCCAATTAATCATGAGGTTCATGATCTCGATGGCACTCAAAAGAATAATCCACAACGTAAATCAAATCGAGATGAGTACTTGTTCAATGGTTGCATCACTAATGCGAACATTAGGAAGAAGCAAGAAAAGATAGATAACATCGATACATGTAGAATTTAGCAATCAAAGGTAGTCTTTTTATTAATCACAAACAAGTCAAAATTGTACCGTAACACATTACGTGTCACTATGTCATACAATTCTCAGAACTCATCCTACCAACTGATATCTCAGTTAAGTTAGGGATTATTTTTAAAAGATACCACAATGAATACTAATCTACAAGAGTCATTAGGTGTCCTGCCTGTCCTGGAAGATCCATCGGTCCCAATTCAGAAGAAGATTTCTTCAATTTATTTATTGGACACTGGGCATCCTCGTTAGTGGACAATGGCCTAGGAACAACCTTTAACACAAACTAACAATCATTTAAAACCATATAATTCAATCACATAACTTAACGACTTCCTCTTAACAATCTCATATTCCAATCAAGTTAAATTTTACTTTATTCAAGTTTCAACCAATTTTATACTCAATTCAATATCCTACTTCATATTCCAATATTTTCAATCTTATTCTTAGGCCTTAATAGGCAATAAAAGCTCGATATGAATCAACACTTAATTTCCAATCCTATATCTCTTACAAAAACAATTATCAAATGAGTCACTAGCATGAAATGACTTGATCATTCAACTAGACTTCTCGGAAAGGTATTAGTGGCATGAGGCTTTTGGGTAATGGTTCCAATGACAGCCTTAAGTGCAACATTCACCCTTTCGATTTCAATTTAAGAATTGGATGACAACGAATCAGATGACATCTCTCTAGGTGGTAACGTTTTGTCAAATTCCACTCTATAAGGAAAGATCGTCATGACATCGATATCAAATTTAATCTCGCCAATTCTTTTTCAGTATCACAATCAACTAATATCTACATTTCTATGAATATTAACCATTTGTTGGGATCATAAATATCCACAACTTGGTTTAGATCTAGGATATCTAGAATTCCTACGAGAATAGCTTCGATTGATTTACTAGGGGATTTAGGGTTACTTGTGACAATCTACGTCGTATAAATACCTCGTATAAAACTCAAAATAATCATCAAACAATCATGTAATAAAATTACATCATATCTATATATATAATCCAAGTTATATATATATATTAAAATAACACTTCTCAGTCTGGCCTTGTCGGTAACTCAGGAATTCTTCGGCACCGTTATAGTCAAAAGATTTTTTTTAGACATTTTGTGAAAAATGTTTATAGTTAAAAGATTTTGAAATGTTTTATTCAAAACGTTGGTTTTAAAAACCTTTCGTTCTCTATAACGAGAGCTCTGGTACCAAACTGTAACACCCCCAAATTTATACAACTCAATACAGCGGAAGACTAGTTGGTGTTACGGGATAGCACATTACTCACATCATAGACAACGCATAAAAATCGCGTCGTTTAATAATAAATCATTTCCATTCATAAATATCAAAGTTACATCGGTCCCAAGTCATAATCATTTCATACAAAGTTTTACAAAGTATTTGAATGGAAAATATTGTTTAAGTGCGGGCCATGAATTCTTGTCGTCTTCCCGAGAATTAGCTTCAAGTACCTGAGATAAAACATGTTAAAAGAAAAGGTCAGCGATAACGCCGAGTGAATTCATAGAGTTTAATAAACCATCAATATAATATCGGTATAAAATTATTACCGAAAATCATTTTGTACAAATCATTTTAATAGGCCGTAAAATAGCCAAAGTCATTTTATACAAATCCTTATCGAAAATCATAATATAGGCATTTGCCTTAAAAATCATTATACGAGCCAATGTCGTAAAAACAATCATACAATACGTCTTATAACGTTGTATAAAAAAAATAAAAACCGTTAGATGAATATGGTTATGAAAACCAAAACACGAACATAATATCAATAGTATGACCCTGTATTGCTAGTCAGGCAATACATCGTAATTCGGAGTGTCTAGTAGTATTTTGTTAATTTGGATTATTATAAGCCGCATGACATTGTTACCTTACTAAACCAACAACAGGTAGCTAACCCGATACCAATTTTGCCCATCTAAAGTAGCGTGTCGTCACAAAGGTCACGCTATGGAATCTTCTCATACATAAATTCGCTTACCAATCAATGTGGCACGACGGGGATCAACCGTCAAGGCGCGAACTGGGGTGATCGTCCCCAAATAGTACTATTAAATGCATAAGCGTCTACCAAATCCCGGTAGTTCACAATTCATGCTAATGGGACTTTAGTGACATAACCTAACTTTAATAATCCATTTAATTTCATCTATCGGGTCCTTTAATCATTTATCGGGTCATACAATCGGGTCATTCAATCATTCGGGTCCAAAATCAATAAACAAACAATCGGGACAATTGGTGTCCTATTTTATAAAAACTAACATGTTATCTCCCTCGCGGGTTTATAAAACATTTATAAAAACATTTAAAAGAGTGCGAGGCTATGAACTCACGTTGATGTGGGAAGACGGGCTATCGGCAATTCGGTCGTACGGTACGTGCTTCAATCACGGAAACCTAGACAAATAATACTCGTCTTAGACTCATGTCCAATGAATTTATAAAAATAACAATTATGTATACATATGATGATTATTTATATATGATGATCAAGTGGGTTTACATATTCTCGTTTACTCATTCTAGTGTTATATGTCGATAACTTTTATACTAGTTTACTAGTTTTACCTATTTACACGTTTTAAGTTCAATAAACTTATTATAAGTTATTTAACTTGTTTTAATCCATTTTGTACTTATATTATCAGTATTTAAACTTTCCATGTTGGGCCCAAATGGGTTAAGCCCAATAAGTTCTTTTTACAAGTATTTATCTTATTAAGTCCAATTATTAGTCCAATATGCTTAGTTAGCTCGTAAATGTCCGTATTTCTTATAGTTCGGGTTTTATCGATTTTTACTTGTATTAGATACTTATATATCAGTATATTACTTTTATAAACTTTACATTATATGGGTTTGGTCGTCTAAGTTTTATTAGGCGAAAAACGTTAATTTTACGGCGATAGCCGAAAAAGTCGTAAAAATCATGTTTATAGTTTTATAACTTATAAAACTTAACAAGTTACCATTTTTATAAAATGTCCACTTATTTAACCTTTAACATATTTATATAAATAAAATTCATGAGTTAGTGGGTTTTAACTTTACATTTTATACAATATAATTTTGAGTGCTTATATAATAGTATAATACTTTATTTTTCAAAAATCTGATTTTTATCTTCACTTTCACCAAAACTGGAATATCTTGAGTTCTATATGGAGATAGAAGCTCAAATTTTTATCACATAAACTACATGATATGTGATACATTTAACTCTTCTATAGCTACTATTGAATCATCTTGTAAATATTTTCTAAAAATCGTCCAAAACAGTAACCTCAGATTTATACCCTAAACTTGTTTTGATCATATCTCACTCATTACAATGATTCCATTGCATGGCCAACTCTCACATGTGTACAAGACCCATAGCTTACTGTAAATCCATTCTACTTCATCATTTTATCAGTTTACCATATGGTTCTTGTGACATTCGTCAAATTTCCATCTTAAATTCTTCATATAGTCGGAGTACTTTAATTATTTACCGATGAGTTGTCGACATGAATGTGTTATTTATTTTGCTTTGCGGACAAAGCCCTTTTTAGGGAGAGCGTATGTAACATCTCGAGTTTTCGCGTCTATTAAATTATGAATGCAATACACGAAGTTGTTAAACGTATTATGTTTTGCCGTATGTCTATTTGAAGTACTTACTAAATCCCTTGAGGTCACGCATAATTGTCTTTGATTTGGATCGTGTATCGAGTTGTTAACGAGTCGTGTATATTCAGTTTTCGAGTCTAAGACTTAAACACCCGACAAACCTGAGCCGAGTAGTATAATTGGTGCATCATGTACAAACATCTAAGTTATGAACCCTTATTCACCTTTATTTCAAAAGCTTGCTTAACAAGTGTGTATTTTCAGTCACAACTTAATTCCATAGTTTATTCATCCACTAAGCACTACAATCCAGCACACATGCCAAGTTTACCCAAAATGGGTATATCACAAGCTTACCAAATTCAGTTTGAGACTAACCCTAAACTAATAATACAAGATTAAATACAGTCCAAAGTTTACCCAATGTCCAAACATAACACACAAAGTATTCACAGTCCAAATATTACACTAATAGTTCCTGGACAAGTTTTCAAACAAAGTTTCTGGTGAAAGTGAAGTGTAGTGTCAAGCCGATCCATCCTTCCCGTCCACACCTGCAAACCGAAACCTAAGCATCCAATTGTGAGTCTTTTAAACCATCTCTTAGTTTTCCTGTATAAAATCTTAGTTGTGCTCGTCATTGACCAAACCTGCGAAAATAAAACGAATATGTTAGTTTTGTCACGGTTCTATTTTAAGTTAAAAACTGAAAAGGTAAACTATAGCATTTGTTACTTGAACATGACCATGACCCCATTATTTCTGTCAACCCAAACCAAGACCAAACCGAGACCCAAACCGACGCCAAACCGAGAACCAAACCAAGACAACCAATGTCCTTGTTTTTCTGCCGAAAACCTTACCATTCAATGTCACCATAATCCAAGATCTTAACCATTTCATTTTACAGAAACATCATATCACCCCCAAATATGTCGCGGGTATAAAACCCCTTTTCAATTCGAAACCCTAAAAACTGAAAACCTTTTTAATTATGAAATTAATACTTTCTACATACCAAAAACGCCATTTAATTTTGATTAATCAACCGAATGCAAAAACCCCCAATTTATATAAACCCTAATTTGATTTTATTAATTAAAACCCTAATTAAACCCAATCCAAACACGAATCTAATAATTAATTTGACTGGAAAGAAGATATGCAAAAACCCCCAATTTTGACCGAAACCCTAATTTTTACAAAATCGTTATATGTTGAAATTAAAATGTTT
Organism: Glebionis coronaria; assembly: GCA_025667525.1. Lineage (NCBI taxonomy): Eukaryota > Viridiplantae > Streptophyta > Magnoliopsida > Asterales > Asteraceae > Glebionis > Glebionis coronaria. The sequence continues at coordinate 1,570,754 of CM046880.1, forward strand.
TTATAAAAGAAAACGTTAATTAATTGTATTTAAACACGAGATTTAGAAAAACCCCCAAATACTTTCGAAACCCTAATTTATTTATCATCAAATTCGAGAGCCATTTGGTTCTCAGCATGTTTATACAAGTGATTTAAACCCACAGATCTTTTATAAACGAAAATCAATTAACCATTTTTATTAAAAGAAAAGAAGGATGAGCAACTTATCTTTAAATTGATGATGGATAACTTTAACCCTGGGGAAGAACACCATCAAAACCGAATCGGTTTGATGTGGGGATGAAACCCCACATCCCACGCGACTTAATCACCGCAACCCATCACAAATGATTGATGTATTAAACTGAAAACAAGCTTAGCCATGGGAGGGTAATGATCCGATCTAGTTTTTAGGATGAGAGAGAGAGTGGGGCGGTGGGTGTGTTTCGAGAGAAGAGAGAGAGAGAGATAAACTGAGTGTTTTTGAGTTATGTGTGATACACACACGTATTTACCCCTTTTGTTCCTTGTTTGTATCGCCTGGGCATGGGCCGGGTAAAATAACCTTTGGGCCGGGCCATGGGGTGGGTATGTTGGGCTTGTTTGGGCCAGTGTTGGTGTATGGGTTTATTTAAAAGCCTAAAAACGAAATTTGTAACTTAAGGGTATTATTTAGCCCGTAAATCTCGACCGTTTAATAACCGACTTTTATGTATCGTGTCTTTCCGTAAACGAAAGGTATTGTCAAGCACAACTAGGGTGTCGTATCTTTTTACTAGTATAAATTTCATATCGTAACACGATCCTTATAATTAAATAGGTCGCGGCTAGCGTAACCGTACTCTCGAGCTACCTTTATCTTCGTCCTTTTTGCTGTATTACGAGGTGAGTTTATAGCCCCATGCTTAACTATTTTTACTGCTTTTTGGGGTGAGACATTGCTTGATTTTAACGTATGAACACAAGTGCATTTACTGATTTATATATTAGTCTAAGTCCCACTAAAAACCCAGTTGCTTTGGCCCGTGAATCATGAACCGTTAATTACTTTGTGTAAGCGCGAATGTTATGGATAGATCTATCGGGATTGACGTCCCTGTCTGTCTTGTCCAACAAGGGGACAAGCGGGCACAGTTTCATTTGAGTCTGAGATAGGATGTCGTGGGTTTAGGCATCTAGTTGGGCTACATTTATATGATTATACTACCGGTGTTGTTAATGCTTCGGTGTCACGAGCTTAGACTGTAATAAATACTTTTGGGATGACTTTGTATTTGTTATATTGTCATCACTTTTGGGAAAATCTTGTGGTTCATTAAACATTTCAAATTAACTAAACCTATGAACTCACCAACTTTATGTTGACACTTTAGCAATGTTTTTCTCAGGTATTAAGAAGGAAGATACTAAGTGAGGTCTCATGCATTGCCGTCATTTCTTTGAAACAAAGATCATTTGTACTATTTGGGAAAACTATGTTTTGTAACTGTATCCAGTTTTATGCTTCCGCACTTGGTTAAAACTATTTATTTTATCAATTACAAGTGATCTATTTTCCGAACGTCTCATTTAGAGGTCGTTCTTTGTAACTGTGTGTGTATGATAATCATGACGTCACCACTCCCTTGTCGCCATTATACTCTGATATTTTGGGAGTGTGACAGATTGGTATCAGAGCCATGGTTATAGAGAACTAGGTTGCATTTAGTAACTCTAGACTATAACTGCTATGTGTTTAATCGATTATCATACGGATTGTAAGTATTAAGTATATGTAGATACATGGATATAGATAAGTAATAAATGGGATACATGTGATTTAACAAATACGAGGTATATTTACATGGGTTACATGTGCAACAACAAAATCTGAATTATGTTATATGGGATACATGTGGATTCAATAATGATTGCTATGTTATGTTAATGTCCCTTTTTACGGACTAATTTTATAAGATATTTACACACATTTATTTTGTTTATGATTACAGCGATGTCTTCTTCTGATGATTCCACGTCTACAGGAGCGTACTACAACCGTAGTTCACAGTCGACTATCAGTTCATCAGTAGGACTACCTAGAGGATCACCATCAGGATATCCGTGGTACCGGATGATTTCAAATGATGATACTGAGAGAGAGACTGAGGAGGTTCGTCGTTCACCGATCTGTATTCCTGATGCATCAGCTGACGACGTACTTAGCCTAGAAGGCGGAGGAGAGGATGACCTAGACACTGATGCGGTGTCGTCACCAGGTCAGACATCAGTTACTAGGGATGAGACGGTAGAAGAGACAGAGGATGATGATATGGAGTTCACAGATGGGGAAGGAGAGCCCATGGAGGTCGCAGACACTGAAGACCCTCCTACTGCATATGCTGCTACTCCTGAGGTTTCCCTAGCACACATCTCCTCATCTTCATCTGAAGACGAAGGGGAGAGGACTGATATTCCTGCTCCAGCACCTAGTACGCTTCCTTTCTACTATGTGAGACGACGTCTTCGGGGGAGAGCTGCTCGACCACCACTTTCACCTTACCGACCCCTCATACCCTTCACTGCCACTGACAGGCATGCAGCCCACACACCTGCCCGTCCTGTCCCAGAAGTACCACTACTACTACCACCACCAGAGACTGTACCTACTGTGTACCAGGAGATGCTTGCTGATGCTGGCATCTCTACTGGGCCGAGAGCTACGACTCCTCTTCCTAGGAGAGCTACATCGACAGTGGTGATGCTTGGGGCAGCAGATGGATGTGTGACGACACGATTAAACAGGTTGGAGGATGCTGTAGAGGCTTTAGGTGAAGAGTATAATGAGGTGCAGGATAAGCTGGAGGCACTGGCAAAGAAGAGTCCAGTTAGGGATGAGACAGTGTTGACGGTTTGTGTGACCCGTCTACGAGGACAGCTTCATACTGTTCTTGATCAGATGGAATCCATGCCGAATGCTCGTCTTGAGAAGATCGAGAGCCTGATGACCCGTTGGGGAGTAGGGCCATTGGTTGAGACAGGCGGACTAGAGGCACCGGTGGAGGACCCTGTTGCAGACTTGGATAAGAGGTTTAGAGCCGCTTGTTATGATACCGATGTTAGACTTAGAGATTCCCAGGCTCGTGAGATCGTGGTTGAGAGGAGGTTAGCAGAGTTGGAGAGAGAGCTTCATCAGCGCCGTGAGGGCACTAGTTAGATTTATCTTGTACCATCGACTTATCATTGTATGACCACTAAGCTTTGAAGTTTATCTTAGCTAGTTGGCATTTTATTTCCTTTTATTATATTATGTATAACAAACTATGATGTACTACCAAACAATTCTATGAATGATGTTATGGGTTACAAAATTGTGCGATCATTATATATTGTGTATTATACCCTGGAGCATTTCATAATTGTATTGTGCGTGCCATGCATGTTATGTCTGGCAAAACTCATTGTCCTATTACCTTTTTAGATTATGGCGCCAGTTAGAAGATCCGAAACGCAGAATCCACCAGCTACTACCGGTGGAATTGACACCGTCATGCTAAGTCAAATGATAGCCGAACGAGTGGCCGAGGCACTCGGAACAGCCGAAGCAAATCGTACAGCTAGCACACAGGAGGAGACCAACCAAGGAGCTACTAATGATATTGCACGGACTTGTACCTACAAGGAATTTCGTGCAGTTACGCAAGTAAGTTTCCGCGGTACTGAAGGAGCAGTAGGATTAACCAGATGGTTTGAGAAGCTAGAATCCCAATTTGGGATTAGCAATGTTGCTGAAGCTGATAAGGTGAAGTTTGCGTCAAGCACGTTAGTGGATGGTGCTTTGACTTGGTGGAACGTCTATGCTCGTGCAGTGACCATTGACGTTGCCCAAGCGACGCCCTGGAGTGAATTTAAAGATATGTTTGTGAGGAAATACTGCCCACGAAATGAAGTCAAGCAGATGGAGGTTGAGCTGTGGAACCTGAAGGTCAAGGGTACTGCTCTTACTGCTTACAATCAGCGCTTTCAAGAGCTGATCTTGTTATGTCCTGAAATGGTGCCCAACGACGACCGATTGTTGGAGCGATACATTGAAGGACTACCTTTGAGCATCAAAGGGAATGTGACTTCATCCAAGCCAACTGATTTGCACGAGGCAATCGACATGGCTCAGAGTCTGATGTACCAAGTGGTACAAGAGTTGGGAGAAAATACTGGGGATAAAAGGAAGTGGTCTGGCAACCACTACAACAACAATACCAACAATACCAACAACAGCAACAACACAAACAACTACAACCAGAACAAGCGACAAGAAGTAGCAAGGGTGTTTACTGCTGGACAAGGTAATACTGGAAACTACGTTGGAAGACTCCCTTTCTGCGGAAAGTATGGCCGACACCACGAAGGAGCATGTCCCCCTACGTGCTACAATTGTGGGAAGGCCGGACATAAGGCAAAGGAATGTCGAGCACCACCTCGTCCTACTAACCAAAGAGGACCTGGAACACAAGGTGGCCAAGGAGCAAATGTCACTTGCTTTGGATGTGGAGAGAAAGGTCACTACAAGAACAAGTGTCCAAGCAGTGGGAACCAAGGTCGTGGTAACCAGATTCGAGGCAATTAGAATCACAACCAAGGGAACCAGAAGCAGAATCAAGGGAACCGGGGAGGGAATAACCGAGCCACAACTAGTACTCCTGGAGGATTCACGGCACCTAGCAAAGTGTATCATCTCTGTGCTGAAGCTGCAGTGCAAGACAACAACGTTGTGACTGGTACGTTTCTAGTCAATAACAACTATGCTTCAGTACTATTTGATTCTGGTGCGGATAGGAGTTTTGTGTCATCTGTATTTAGTGAACGCCTAAATGTTACCCCTACTGCGTTAGACGTTAAGTATAATGTAGAATTAGCCGATGGGAAGTCAGTAACCACCGACGTTATTCTAAAAGGATGTAGTGTAAGGTTACAAGGTCGTTCGTTCAGTATCGACTTACTCCCCATAGAATTGGGAAGTTTTGACATCATCATTGGAATGGATTGGATGTCGAAGCATCACGCGGAAATTGTATGTCATGAGAAGTGCGTCCGTGTTCCTTATGGAAACGATGTACTAATCATACAAGGCGAAAGAAGTGAGTGAAGAATGGATCAAGACTGGAAGTCATCTCATGTATTAGGACCCAAAGATACATTGAGAAGGGATGTCCAGTATTCTTGGTTCAAATAACACAAAAGGAAGGAGAAGAAGATCACGAGAAGAAGGTGGAAGATGTGCCGATCGTTAGAGACTTTCCGGACGTATTCCCAGAGGACTTACCAGGATTACCACCAGCACGGCAAGTGGAGTTTCACATCGAGCTTACACCAGGAGCCGCGCCTGTTGCTAGAGCCCCATACCGCCTAGCACCGGCCGAGATGACAGAGTTAGCTGAACAAATAAAGGAACTTTCTGACAAAGGTTTCATTAGACCAAGTTCCTCACCTTGGGGAGCGCCGGTCTTATTTGTCAAAAAGAAAGATGGATCCTTTAGAATGTGTATCGATTACCGAGAATTGAATAAGCTGACGATAAAGAACCGTTACCCATTGCCAAGAATTGATGATCTTTTCGACCAATTGCAAGGATCTAGCATATACTCGAAGATCGATTTAAGGTCAGGATATCATCAACTAAGGGTTAGAGAGGAAGACGTTCATAAGACGGCTTTTAGAACCCGTTACGGACACTATGAGTTCCAAGTTATGCCTTTCGGTTTGACAAACGCGCCTGCGGTATTCATGGATCTCATGAATCGAGTTTGCAAACCATACTTGGACAAGTTTGTGATTGTATTTATCGATGATATTCTCATCTATTCTCGTAATGAAGAAGAACACAAGGAACATTTGAAGACCATACTAGAGCTGCTAAGGAAGGAGAAGTTATATGCAAAGTTTTCCAAATGTGAATTTTGGATAAACACAGTGCAATTCCTTGGGCATGTAATCGACAGCAGTGGTATTCACGTTGATCCTGCTAAGATCGAGGCCGTGAAGGATTGGGCGACTCCAACAACACCCACGGAGATCCGCCAATTTTTAGGTCTTGCTGGTTACTATAGGAGATTCATTGAAGGTTTCTCCAAGATAGCTAAACCAATGACGGAGTTGACTCAAAAGGACAAGAAATTTGAGTGGAAAGAGGATCAAGATTTGGCATTTCAGACATTGAAGCAGATGTTGTGTGAAGCACCTATACTAGCCCTACCCGAGGGTAATGAAGACTTTGTGGTGTATTGTGATGCATCCATAAAAGGGTTAGGTGCGGTATTGATGCAAAGGACTAAGGTCATAGCTTACGCATCAAGACAACTAAAAGTGCACGAGAAGAACTACACAACTCATGACCTAGAGTTGGGAGCAGTGGTGTTTGCCTTGAAGATTTGGAGACACTACCTTTATGGTACTAAGTGTGTTGTATTCACTGATCATAAGAGTCTACAACACATTTTGAATCAAAAGGAACTCAACATGAGACAACGACGTTGGCTAGAGTTGCTCAGTGATTACGATTGCGAGATCCGTTATCACCCGGGCAAGGCAAATGTCGTGGCCGACGCTTTGAGTCGAAAGGAGAGAGTTCTTAGGGTGAAGGCCTTGGTGATGACCATTGACTTAGACCTTCCATCCTTAATTCTCAAGGCTCAGAAAGAGGCAGTCGAGGAAGAAATTCTCAAGACTGAAGATGTTGAAGGAATGATAAAGAAGCTAGAAGCTCGCTCGGATGGAACGTTATGCCTTGATAATAGGAGTTGGTTACCGTGCCATGGTTACCTACGATCTTTGATTATGCATGTGTCGCATAAGTCAAAATATTCCATACATCCGGGATCTGACAAAATGTATCATGATCTGAAGATGTTGTATTGGTGGACGAACATGAAGGCGGATATTGCTACATACGTTAGCAAGTGCTTGACTTGTGCCAAGGTCAAGGCCGAACATATGAAACCATCAGGATTGTTGGTCCAACCCGAACTGCCAGAATGGAAGTGGGAACGGATCACTATGGATTTCATTAGCAAGCTACCAAAAACCTCAGCCGGATTTGACACCATTTGGGTAATCGTCGACCGACTCACCAAATCGGCTCATTTCATACCCATCAAGGAGACCGATGGAATGGATAAGTTAGCAAGGACATACTTGGAGGAAGTAGTCACAAAGCATGGTGTGCCTGTGTCTATAATCTCCGACCGAGACAGCCGATTTACTTCGCAGTTCTGGAAGTCACTGCAGAAGGCATTGGGAACGCAGTTGGATATGAGCACTGCGTACCATCCCCAAACTGACGATCAAAGTGAAAGGACCATTCAAACCTTAGAAGATATGCTGAGAGCTTGTGTGATTGACTTCGGAAATAGATGGGATAGACACCTACCTCTAGTAGAGTTCTCATACAACAATAGTTATCACACTAGCATTAAGGCAGCGCCGTTCGAAGCACTGTATGGTAGGAAGTGTCGCTCACCCGTGTGTTGGGCAGAGGTTGGTGAAGCACAACTCACTGGACCCGAGATCATACACGAGACTACTGAGAAGATCTTTAAGATCAAGAGCCGTATGCAAGCCGCAAGAGATCGACAAAAGAGTTATGCTGACATGAGACGCAAACCCCTTGAGTTTGAGGTTGGTGGTAGAGTCATGTTGAAGGTCTCACCTTGGAAAGGTGTGATTCGCTTTGGAAAGCGTGGAAAGTTGAATCCTCGTTACATTGGACCCTTCAAGATTATAGAGAGGATTGGCCCCGTAGCCTATCGTTTGGAATTACCCCAAGAACTTAGTCGAGTGCATAATGTGTTCCACATTTGCAATTTGAAGAAATGTTTAGCCGACGAGACACTCGTTATTCCTATGGAAGAGATTCAACTCGACGACAAACTCAACTTTGTAGAAGAACCAGTAGAAGTTATGGACCGTCAAGTCAAACAACTCAAGCAAAGTCGTATACCTATTGTAAAAATCCGTTGGAATGCGCGTAGAGGTCCAGAATACACGTGGGAACGTGAAGATCAATTCAAGAGCAAGTATCCTCATCTTTTCGCTAAACATCCTACTACAACAACGTCTTGATTTCGTGACGAAATCTCTAAAACATGGGAATACTGTGACATTCTTCAAATTTCCATCTTAAATTCTTCATATAGTAGGAGTACTTTAATTATTTACCGATGAGTTGTCGACATGAATGTGTTATTTATTTTGCTTTGCGGACAAAGCCCTTTTTAGGGAGAGCGTATGTAACATCTCGAGTTTTCGCGTCTATTAAATTATGAATACAATACACGAAGTTGTTAAACGTATTATGTTTTGCCGTATGTCTATTTGAAGTACTTACTAAATCCCTTGAGGTCACGCATAATTGTCTTTGATTTGGATCGTGTATCGAGTTGTTAACGAGTCGTGTATATTCAGTTTTCGAGTCTAAGACTTAAACACCCGACAAACCTGAGCCGAGTAGTATAATTGGTGCATCATGTATAAACATATAAGTTATGAACCCTTATTCACCTTTATTTCAAAAGCTTGCTTAACAAGTGTGTATTTTCAGTCACAACTTAATTCCATAGTTTATTCATCCACTAAGCACTACAATCCAGCACACATGTCAAGTTTACCCAAAATGGGTATATCACAAGCTTACCAAATTCAGTTTGAGACTAACCCTAAACTAATAATACAAGATTAAATACAGTCCAAAGTTTACCCAATGTCCAAACATAACACACAAAGTATTCACAGTCCAAATATTACACTAATAGTTCCTGGACAAGTTTTCAAACAAAGTTTCTGGTGAAAGTGAAGTGTAGTGTCAAGCCGATCCATCCTTCTCGTCCACACCTGCAAACCGAAACCTAAGCATCCAATTGTGAGTCTTTTAAACCATCTCTTCGTTTTCCTGTATAAAATCTTAGTTGTGCTCATCATTGACCAAACCTGCGAAAATAAAACGAATATGTTAGTTTTGTCACGGTTCTATTTTAAGTTAAAAACTGAAAAGGTAAACTATAGCATTTGTTACTTGAACATGACCATGACCCCATTATTTCTGTCAACCCAAACCAAGACCAAACCAAGACCAAACCGAGACCCAAACCGAGGCCAAACCGAGAACCAAACCAAGACAACCAATGTCCTTGTTTTTCTGCCGAAAACCTTACCATTCAATGTCACCATAATCCAAGTTCTTAACCATTTCATTTTACAGAAACATCATAACACCCCCAAATATGTCGCGGGTATAAAACCCCTTTTCAATTCGAAACCCTAAAAACTGAAAACCTTTTTAATTATGAAATTAATACTTTCTACATACCAAAAACGCCATTTAATTTTGATTAATCAACCGAATGCAAAAACCCCTAATTTATATAAACCCTAATTTGATTTTATTAATTAAAACCCTAATTAAACCCAATCCAAACACGAATCTAATAATTAATTTGACTGGAAACAAGATATGCAAAAACCCCCAATTTTGACCGAAACCCTAATTTTTACAAAATCGTTATATGTTGAAATTAACATGTTTTTATAAAAGAAAACGTTAATTAATTGTATTTAAACACGAGATTTAGAAAAACCCCCAAATAATTTCGAAACCCTAATTTATTTATCATCAAATTCGAGAGCCATTTGGTTCTCAGCATGTTTATACAAGTGATTTAAACCCACAGATCTTTTATAAACGAAAATCAATTAACCATTTTTATTAAAAGAAAAGAAGGATGAGCAACTTATCTTTAAATTGATGATGGATAACTTTAACCCTGGGGAAGAACACCATCAAAACCGAATCGGTTTGATGTGGGGATGAAACCCCACATCCTACGCGACTTAATCACCGTAACCCATCACAAATGATTGATGTATTAAACTGAAAACAAGCTTAGCCATGGGAGGGTAATGATCCGATCTAGTTTTTAGGATGAGAGAGAGAGTGGGGCGGTGGGTGTGTTTCGAGAGAAGAGAGAGAGAGATAAACTGAGTGTTTTTGAGTTATGTGTGATACACACACGTATTTACCCCTTTTGTTCCTTGTTTGTATCGCCTGGGCATGGGCCGGGTAAAATAACCTTTGGGCCGGGCCATGGGGTGGGTATGTTGGGCTTGTTTGGGCCAGTGTTGGTGTATGGGTTTATTTAAAAGCCCAAAAACGAAATTTGTAACTTAAGGGTATTATTTAGCCCGTAAATCTCGACCGTTTAATAACCGACTTTTATGTATCGTGTCTTTCCGTAAACGAAAGGTATTGTTAAGCACAACTAGGGTGTCGTGTCTTTTTACTAGTATAAATTTCATATCGTAACACGATCCTTATAATTAAATAGGTCGCGGCTAGCGTAACCGTACTCTCGAGCTACCTTTATCTTCGTCCTTTTTGCTGTATTACGAGGTGAGTTTATAGCCCCATGCTTAACTATTTTTACTGCTTTTTGGGGTGAGACATTGCTTGATTTTAACGTATGAACACAAGTGCATTTACTGATTTATATATTAGTCTAAGTCCCACTAAAAACCCAGTTGCTTTGGCCCGTAAATTGTGAACCGTTAATTACTTTGTGTAAGCGCGAATGTTATGGATAGATCTATCGGGATTGACGTCCCTGTCTGTCTTGTCCAACAAGGGGACAAGCGGGCACAGTTTCATTTGAGTCTGAGATAAGATGTCGTGGGTTTAGGCATCTAGTTGGGCTACATTTATATGATTATACTATCGGTGTTGTTAATGCTTCGGTGTCACGAGCTTAAACTGTAATAAATACTTTTGGGATGACTTTGTATTTGTTATATTGTCATCACTTTTGGGAAATCTTGTGGTTCATTAAACATTTCAAATTAACTAAACCTATGAACTCACCAACTTTATGTTGACACTTTAGCAATGTTTTTCTCAGGTATTAAGAAGGAAGATACTAAGTGAGGTCTCATGCATTGCCGTCATTTCTTTGAAACAAAGATCATTTGTACTATTTGGGAAAACTATGTTTTGTAACTGTATCCAGTTTTATGCTTCCGCACTTGGTTAAAACTATTTATTTTATCAGTTACAAGTGATCTATTTTCCGAACGTCTCATTTAGAGGTCGTTCTTTGTAACTGTGTGTGTATGATAATCATGACGTCACCACTCCCTTGTCGCCATTATACTCTGATATTTTGGGAGTGTGACAGTTCTTTACTATTTTATACAGCCATCAAATTTAACCAAGATTTTAACCTTGTTTCTTATAGTCTTTCATCTTTTTAAGCATGTTTATCAACAACAAATCCCCACATAACATTTTTATCATCATATAATCATCATATACATATACAATAGGAAATAAAATACATGTTTACATAATCAAAATAACAAGAAGTTGAGGAGGACAATCTTTATACCACCATGATGATGTAGGTTGATCAAAACATGGATTTTTGATGGAGAAACTTGTGATGCACCAAGACCATCTTCAAGACCACCATTCTTCATAGACACCTTGTGGAAAATCAGCCTCAAGACACTATGAAAACTCCTCCATGGATGTTATAATCACCACCATTCAAGAGAGCTTTAAGAGGGCTTCAACATATGTAGAAATAACATGAGGTTTATGGTTAAATTTGATCAAAAGTGGTGGTTTAAGGGGAGATATGGGACGGCATTAATGGAGAGGATGAGAGAGTTTTAGCTAGTTTGCATGGTGGAAAGTGAAGACAATGGTTTGTGTGAGTGGTTTTGTGTTGAGGTAAGCTTAATATGTCAGCTAAATGGACAAGTGTTTACTTGTTCATAAGGTTGTGACACCTCATGGTGTATGTAGCTAAATGTGGCCGGTTTTGATGGGGGCGGGGCAAGTGTCCCACTTGTCTCATCCCCATTTATTTACTGGTACTCCTCGATTCTAGTTTCCTCGATTTACGTGCCCGCGGGTCGTTTTACGAAAAATGTTTTTATAAATTATGAATCAACGGCACAAAACGAATCTAATAAAAATTGTCTCATCAAAAATGGAGTTCGAAAACGTAAATACGTAATCCTAAGGTTTCCGGTTTAGTCGTAAAGGACGTTAAAATAAAATCGTAAGTCCTAGTCTCTTTTCGTAAATTTGTGAGTTTATGAACTAACACAAATTTAAAACTCCAAAATAATATTCACAGATAAATTTATTTTTCTGAAATGTCGGACTGTCACCAAAGACGGTGTATGTAAACGTAAGCACGTAACGTAGAATCCTCCGGTTTAAACGTAGTCGATGCTACTCCAAGACGTAAATCCAGATTACTTCCCAAAAATAAGTGAGTTCATAATGTAACATTAAAATAATGTTTTTAAATAATACTTGAGAATAAAATATCGATCATAAATTGACGGATTGTCACATTCATTGATACATGCGTTTTGCTTGGGGTTCTTGATTTTAGTTCTCGGTATCTCCTCGAATTGATCTCGGCTCTAAGTGGAATAATTTGTTCTTGGTTAATAAAAAGGTGATGGTTTGTTTGTCTAATTTAAACTAATAAGAAGTAATTGAGTGTCGAAGAGTAAAATTAAAGCTTTAATAGATTAAACTAAAAAGACGAGTTTAAAAATAAATGCTTGGAAACTTAAAGACTATATTAGAAAAATAAATGAACACTTAATAAAAATTAACTCTTTGAAACTTTATGAAATCAATAAATTTAAACCATTGGAAAGTCAAATCGGAAAGAGCAAAATAACACTGATCAGAATATATGAAATTGACAATGATCGTAATGTATGAAGAATTCCCAATCGGAATGTATAGAAATGCAGTCAATCGGAATGACAGAAAATGGTACCGATCGGAATGTAACAACAATGCCCAATCGGAATGATAGAAAACACCCTCAATCGGAATGTCTGAAAAGGCTACACCAATCGGAATGTGGGAAAAACAATGCAATCGGAATATAAAAACAAGCCAAATCGGAATCTCTTAAACAAATCTGATCGGAATGTAAAAACACCCCAAGATCGGAATACAAAAACCCTTTTCCGATCACTATGATCGGAATGAGGGGGGGCTACTGGTCGGAATACCTGGTCGGAAAAGGGCTTTGCCCTTTCCGAAAATGCTATTGTTCTGAAATTTAAGCAAAGGAAAAAGCTATTGAATAAGCTCCTCCAAAACTAGCACGAATCCTATATTAAGCTGATCAAATAAGCACAAAAAACAACTTTTCTAACTTTAAATGAGCAAAATTATAAATCAAATAATAAAAAGATGAACTTTTTAAGAAAACTTTAGAAAGTAAATAAGCTAAACCAACAAATAAGCCAATAAGCACAAAGATCTTAAAGCTTACTTGTGTAGAAACTGAAGGAAACATAAAAAGATTAACTTTTTAAGCACAAAATCCTAGATGAACAACACGGATCATACGAGATTTGTACCAAAATCAATCAAAATCAAAGAAAGGTAGAATGAGATCAAAGATTAAAAGCTTGATACTAAACTTGATTAATGAAAAATAATACAAAAGTTTGATCTTGAAAGAGAAAAAGACGAATACTAGTGAGAGAAAGTTTAGAACTTTCTCTCTATAAAACTAGAGAGAATGAAAGAAACTAAAAACTACCTAGAAGACTAAAGTGTCTCCATTTTGTGAAGTAAGGTCCTATTTATAGGCAAGTCTTGTGGGCTTTGTGAATGGGCTTGGTTTTGGGCTTCTTTTCTCTTTCTTCTTTAGTCTTCACGCTTCCTTAAATAAATGTTTCCGACTTTGGATTTTTAGAAGTGTCGGTGAATAATTCCAACTCGTCTTATAATCTTTTGTTTAATAGACTCGAGTTCTTCGACATATATGAACCTTCCATCTTTGGCTCTGTTTTTCGATAAATCTTCAAATAGGCACAATGACTTCAAATCTTTTGCATCTCTTGGACAATAGACTTCGTCTTGTGTCTTTTTCCTTGATAAAACCCGTGCAATCCCATGTTTTCTTCAATATTCATCCGGTTGACTCTGAAAACACAATAAACACAAAAACCACGCATAATTCCAAACAAATGATATTAAATACGTGTTTTGGTCTCGTTTTAGCCAGAATTAAGTGGTAAAAGGATGGGTGTTTTCACACCTATCAAATCCCCTACACTTAACCATTGCCATGCCCTCATGCAATGCTTAGTGATAAAGCAAATTTACACTTTTCTCATAATCAATCAACCTTGGCCTTATTAATTATACTACTAAACCAAAATTATAGTACTAAGAGAAATCAAAACTTTAAAGTAAACAAAAGGATGGAAATAACTTGCAAAGAGATCAAGGACTTACATTAGGGCTTCGGTGCTGCGAAGATTTATCACCCTCAAGTTTTACGTTCCCCAAACTAAGCTTAAAACACGAGATCATTGTTATTATAAGTTAGCAATTCAAACACTTACACACATGGCTTAATTATATGCTTAAACTCCCTTATTCCTAGGTGTATCTCTTATATTTTATTTTTGTCTTAGAATGATCATGAAGATGTATTTTTGGACTTATTTCGATAGTTTATTTAGGCTGAAAGCAAAGTAGGATGATTTGATCAATAGTTAGCTAAAGGACAAAATCTCTTAAAACTGCTTCTCGGGATATCAAAAATTTCATATCTTGGCATAACTCGGTTCACGATTTTAGACCTTTCTCGGACCGATATTTGGCATGTACTTCATACTTCACATCTTGAGAGACGTTCTTGAGATAATGGTCTTCTCTTCGTTAATAGAGTTTCTTCACTTGGAGACTTTTGAGGGGTACTTCAACATTGTTTACCACGACTTCATGATTATTTCTTCAATCTCTAATTGGGATTTTGAGATACAACGATTCGCCTCCTTTTCGGACTTGGATCTATTTATCCTTATACCTTGTTAGGGTCTTTTCGGATAGACTTCTCCATGATCTTTATGGGAGTTGATTGCTTTTCGTCGTGAGTCTTGATCCTTCATATTGATTTTGGGAATAATGCTTTTCACATCAATTTGGATCTTCAGCAATAAAATGGAATCCTCATGCCTTGTTAGGGCCTTTTCGGACTCGCCAATCTTCGCGCCCTGCTTCATAAGTTATGCCTTGGCTATGAACTCTTATCATTACCGAGCAACTTTTAAACGATCTTGGGCTAGAAGCTAAGTAACTTTTCAAATCGTACGACCTTACTTATTGCAGATAAATTATTAGCAAGTGATGGGAGAATAGGCAAATAATTACACCAAGTGAGCTTGTGCAAGAATACTGACTTATAATTGACTCTATCATCTCTCGTTCTCCACAATTTAAAATCTCAAGTAATGAGACTCGTGGATGCTTAGCCTAATAAACCAATTAAGGTCTACATGGTTAAGGATACTAGCTAGAATAAACTTGAGTAAGTCTATTCGGGTTGAGTCAAAATAATCGCAACGGGCCTAATATGTCAAAGACTTCTAAACTAGCTACACCACTTTATTCATATTTTGACTTTATTACAGGATATATACATATGAAAGCAACTGATATGAGCTAAAACTCATATCCATTTATCAACAAATAACCCTAAAACATGAAGCAAAATACCAATTTATCTTGCAAAAATAGTGTTATGTGGTATGTTTGTGTTTGTGTTTACTTGTGTAGGTAAAAGGATGCATTTTCAAGCAAACAAGGAAATATCAAGCTTAAATTGATGAAAAAGACAACGAAGGATCAAAAGTGACAAGACTTTGAAGTACAAGGACCTATCTTGACAAACTGCTAAAGATGAAGGACTAAAGTGTAAATATTGTATAAAGTCAAGATCATAGTCAAATTTGGTCAACTATCAAGTCAACAAAGTCAAAGGACCAATTATGCTCAAAGATGAAGTTGGAAGGACTAAAAGTGCCAAAGAAATGAATTTACAAGCCTTTAAGTACAATCTGCCGAAGCTCTTGCTTATATGCCAAAGTTTGCTAAGATGTTCAAGGATTTGCTCTCAAACAAAGAAAAATTGGTTGATTTGCCCAACACATCCCTTAATGAAAATTGTTCCGCGGTGTTACTTAAAACCTTACCAACAAAACTTGGAGATCCGGGGCGCTTCTTGATACCTTGTAATTTTCTCGGTGTTGAAAATTGCATGGCTTTGGCGGATCTAGTGGCAAGCATAAACCTCATGCCTTTATCGGTTTGGAAAAAACTCTCTCTTCCCGAGCTCACCCCCACTAGGATGACTCTTGAACTAGCCAACCGAACCATAGCTTACCCCGTAGGTATAGCGGAGGATGTGTTTGTAGGTGTGGATAAGTTTACGTTTCCGGCCGATTTTGTAGTGGTTGATTATGACATGGATCCTAGAGTGCCTTTGATTGTTGGTAGACCGTTTTTGAGAATGGGTCGTACTTTGATAGATGTGGCGGAAGGAGAACTAATTATGAAAGTAGAAGATGAGAGAGTGGTGTTTAAGTTAGGGAAAGTTTGTAATAGGAAAGAGGTTAAGGAGTCTAGACCTTATGAGACTATTAACATATTTTACACTTTCAGTCAAAATCCTCTTACAGATCTAGCTTATTTTGGATTAGAAGTGTTTTGAAATTGATTTTATTGAATTTGGTTGAGTAATAAGCTCAAACGAGCTTATTAGTCTTACAAACCCGTTTTTGCTTAAATAGTTTCAAAATTTGCATTTTGGTCCTTGTTGTATTAAAAGGTTTTTAAATCTGGCTAAACTTGCATCTTTTTAGGGTTTTCAAAAGTTAGTCCTTTCAGTTTGAAGTTTGTTTAAATTCAGTTAGCAAGTTTGGTATTTTGTTACAATTTGGTTAGTTTGTTACAAGTTTTACATTTTTGATCCTTTTAGTTTGCTGATTTGCATTTTCAGTACCTATACTTGTTAGAATTTTCATTTTAAGCATTTATATTTCATAGAATTTACATTTTCAGTCCTTTTAGATTTAAAATTTACATTTTGAATCTTACTTGAATAAAAATTTGGTAATTGCACTATGTTTTACATACAAGTAGGTAATATTTTTTCAGTTTTGCAAGGCTTTGTTGAATTAGCAAATAGAATATCCAAAAAAGATTAACAACCAAAAACAGTTAAAAACACGATATTGGTTGGACTTTCAATTAGCAAGAACTGAGAAAAAACGAACTGCATTATACACAATTTCAAATGGCATCGCTGCCGGGGACGTTTCAAAGGTGCATGATGGCGATTTTCCATGACATGATAGAGCAAACCATGGAGGTTTTTATGGATGACTTTTCCGTCTTTGGAAATTCATTAGCTCATGTCTCACCAATCTTGAAAGAATGCTTAAGCGTTGTGAGGAAACACGTTTAGTGCTTAATTGGGAGAAATGTCACTTTATGGTGAAAGAGGGGATTGTTTTAGGACACAAAATATCCAACAAGGGATTAGAAGTTGATCGAGCTAAAATTGATGTGATTGCTAAGCTTCCCCCACCCACCTTGGTTAAAGGTGTGAGGAGTTTCTTAGGTCATACGGGATTTTATAGGCGCTTTATACAAGATTTTTCTAAGATAGCTAGACCGATGACTCACCTCTTGGAGAAAGAGGCTCCTTTCATTTTTAACCAAGATTGTTTAGACTCTTTTGAGACTCTTAAGGAAAGATTGACTAAGGCTCCCATTTTGGTTTCTCCAAATTGGGAATTACCTTTTGAGCTTATGTGTGACGCTAGTGATTATGCGGTGGGGACCGTCTTAGGACAAAGAGTTAATAAGCATTTTCAACCTATACACTATGCGAGTAAAACCATGACCGGTGCACAACTTCATTACACTACCACGGAAAAAGAGTTGCTTGCTATAGTATATGCTTTTGAGAAGTTTAGACCATATCTTGTGCTTTCCAAAACCATAGTGTATACGGATCATTCCGCTCTCAAGTATCTTATGACAAAACAAGATGGTAAGCCTAGGCTTTTGAGATGGGTTTTGTTGCTTCAAGAGTTTAAGATAGAAATTCGTGATAAGAAAGGGGCCGAGAATTTAGCGGCGCATCACTTGAGTAGACTTGAGCATCCTTTTCAAGGAGATTTACCACACCAAGAAATCAATGAATCCTTTCCATTAGAGGAGCTCATGTCTATCTCTTCCCAAGAGGATGCCACTCCTTGGTTTGCGGATATCGCAAACTATCTTGTGGGTAATGTGCTTATTGAGGGTCTTACTTATCAACAAAAGAAGAAGTTTCTTAAGGAAGTTAAGTATTACTTTTGGGATGATCCATATCTTTTTAGGCAATGTGCGGACCAAATCATTAGACGGTGTGTAGATGGGCCCGAGGCATTTAAAATCTTAGAAGCGTGTCATAAAGGACCTACGGGTAGACATTTTGGGCCTAACTATACCGCCAAGAAAGTCTTTGATTCGGGTTACTATTGGCCTTCCATTTACAAAGATGCCCATGAAATGGTGAAATTTTGTGATGTGTGTCAAAGACAAGGAAAAATTACACAACATGATGAGATGCCACAAAATTTTATCCAAGAGTGTGAGATATTTGATGTATGGGGCATTGATTTCATGGGACCTTTTCCATCCTCTAAGGGAAACAAGTATATACTTGTGGCGGTGGATTATGTGTCTAAATGGGTGGAGGCTAAAGCCTTACCTACCAATGATGCTAGAGTTGTTGTGAAGTTTTTGAAACAATTGTTTGCTAGATTTGGTGTACCTCGGGCCATCATAAGTGATCGTGGTACGCACTTTCGTAATGATCAATTCACGAGAGTCATGAAGAAATATGGAGTGAATCATAGACTTTCTACCGCGTATCACCCTCAAACAAATGGTCAAACCGAGGTCACAAATCGTAGTTTAAAGAGAATTTTAGAGAGAACGGTGGGAGAACATCGAGCTTCTTGGTCGGATAAGCTTGATGATGCTTTGTGGGCGTTTAGGACGGCTTTTAAAACACCAATTGGTTGTACGCCTTATAGGCTTGTCTATGGAAAAGCGTGCCACCTCCCATTCGAGCTAGAACACAAGGCATCTTGGGCTCTCAAATGGGCTAACTTTGATTTAAACCAAGTCGGTTCCCATAGGAAAGATCAACTCAATGAGATGGATGAATTGAGAGCCAATTCCTATGAAAATTCTTTGCTTTACAAGGAAAAGACTAAGAAATTGCATGATGCTAAGATCAAGAATCGTGAGTTCAAAGTTGGAGAGCCGGTTCTCCTCTTTAACTCAAGATTGAAACTTTTTGCGGGCAAGCTTAAGTCGAGATGGTCCGGTCCATTCACTATTGCTCAAGTGTTTCCATATGGAACTCTTGAGTTGTCACAACCCGATGGTCCAAATTTTAAAGTGAATGGTCACCGTGTTAAGCATTACTTTGGGGAGGACATTTCCGTTGAAATAGTCCAAGAGATCCCCATTTTCCCCATGAATTAATTCATTGAGGGACGAGTCGAGCTAGAGACTCATTAACTCAAGCATCGTATAACTAGGTTTAGAGTGTTGTAGGTTAGAAATAAAGGTATAGACTTGGAGATAAGTGTAGGGGAGACCTTCTTTTGTCTTCATGATTGTTTGTAGGGTTGCTCACTCATCTCATGCTTTGGAGCTTATGGAGGAGGCCCTTGTATCCGGTTCACTTCGTTACTATAGTGATTTTTCATTGACACCTTGTGCTTAAACATGATTTCACTAATAGTTGTCCTTTCCTTAACTTGGGTTAAGCAAAGTCTATTCATTGTCATAAGTGTAGGGGAAGTTTTTATACTTCCATGCTCTTAAACATTGAGGACAATGTTTAGCTTAAGTGTAGGGGGGTCTTCTATCGAAGTGACCTTACCTAGAACTTGTCATTGTCTTGCATGATAACATGGAAAATTGATTTTTCAACATTTTTCAAATTTTTGATCTACTTTGGCCAACAAAAATATGCATTCATAATTTTTGCATCAATCATTTTTCATTTTGCATAACCCATTTGCATTGTATATATCTTTTCTTTTATGTTTCATCAAAAAAAATTTATAAAAAGAAGAAAAAAATATAATAAAACATGGTTTAATAAGTTTAGATTTCTTTGACATATTAGGCCCGCCATGGATATTTTGACTCAACCCGAGTTTGCTTATCTTAGCATTCTCTAGCTAGTATCCTTAACCATGTAGTCCTTCATTGGTCTATTAGGCTAAGCATCCACCAATTTCATTATTTGAGATTTTAAATTTGTGGAGAATGGGAAATGATAGAGTTGAAGCAAGTATAAAAGGGCTAGATAAACTTCATGATAATTACTTGTGGCTAAACCCTTCTCTTCTTTACCTCTACTTTCTTCGCATGTATATAATTGTTAATAAATAATCAAGAACGGTTTTAATTGGTTTGTAATCTCTTATGCAATTTTGCCTAATCATTCATGGTTGATACAAGTACGTCTTAAGATTCTAAGTTAGAACGTTTTATGTGTACTAGACTTATGTCATGCTCAACATTTAGCGGGTGTTTTTCCTTTTATTATTTTCAACTTTCTTAGTGAGGAATAAAGGAAAATAAGAGCGGCTTACAAAAAAATGAGTGGCTAGAAAAAAGAAAAAAAAAGAAAAAGAAAAAAATATATATACAAGACTCCCAAGAGGGGCAGTGTGGTGTTAATTATAGTGACTATTGAGTTCCAATATTACCTTGACGGGTTGCGGGGATTCAATAGATTGCTCCAATCCAATATTACCTTGACGGGTTGCGGGGTTAAAGATCCAAAGTCTCAAAAAGATGGCGGATGTAAATTATTGCGTGAGTTTTATTTTTCTTTCCCTAGCGAGTGTGTAGCTACTTATGAAAGCATGACATGAGGATTTTACACATAATGCGAATGACTTATTACTCTTGAAACGGACTTGTATTAATTGTGAGCGGTTTTTCAAGTAATGGATGAGAGGATTACTTAGGATTAAAACCGTGCTTCCTTATTTTTGGATTTTACACTTCTTATACTTCACACTTGAATAAATGACAAATTTGCCTTCAAGCAATTTGCTCAAATAATAACCGGTTCCACATTTAATTATCATGAATAAGTTGATGCACTTTTTACTTGTGAATGCAATGATCCCATTTTTAAGCTTGGTATGGGGAAAGTGAAACTTGAGGGTGATAAGTGTCCATGGTACCCAAGCCCTAATCTAAGCCATTGAATTCTTTATGAGTTATTTCCATCAAAACCATTTCAAGAAAAATCAAAAAGATATAGATAGAATTATATTTTGTTCATTACATTATTAAAAGTCAAAATCATGCATCATGTAGTTTAGAGTAGTGTAGATGCATCCCATATGGCCAAGGTGGGTTAATTATGAGGAGAATGTAAATTTGAGCTTTAATATATATAATTGCATGAGGACATGACAATGTTCAAGTGTAGGGGATTTGATATGAGCTAAAACTCATATCCATTTATCAACAAATAACCCTAAAACATGAAGCAAAATACCAATTTATCTTGCAAAAACAGTGTTATGTGGTATATTTGTGTTTGTGTTTACTTGTGTAGGTAAAAGGATGCATTTTCAAGCAAACAAGGAAATATCAAGCTTAAATTGATGAAAAAGACAAAGAAGGATCAAAAGTGACAAGACTTTGAAGTACAAGGACCTATCTTGACAAACTGCCAAAGATGAAGGACTAAAGTGTAAATATTGTATAAAGTCAAGATCATAGTCAAATTTGGTCAGCTATCAAGTCAACAAAGTCAAAGGACCAATTCTGCTCAAAGATGAAGTTGGAAGGACTAAAAGTGCCAAAGAAATGAAGTTACAAGCCTTTAAGTACAATCTGCCAAAGTTCAAGGGTTAAATCTGCCAAAGTTGGAAAGTTCTACTAGTTTAATCCATGTGATCAAGTTTGGGCCAATGAGAAGCAAGTATAAGGGGCAAAAGGATTGCCAAATAATGTGCATTAAATTCCCACTCAGCCGCCACTCATTAATGACAAAATCCCAACAGTGCAATCCGTGTGCACTTGTTTCAACCATTCAGGCAATGACACGTGTCATCTTCAAGCAACCAAAAATTTCCCAGGATCGTTTTTGAGCTAGACTGAATTTCATGAAGAGTTGTAAACATCAAAAGTGCTTATTTTTTAGAGACGAACACAATGGTAATCATCAATTAACAAGAAATCAACTCAAGCAGAAAGCCCCAATTCATGTTCATACGTTGAAGATCAACTTTGCAGAATTGTGCCACGTGGAGACCTGGGATTGTTCTCAACACGTCATCATCCCCAACAAACTTCCTCCTCAAGCCTATAAATAGAAACCTAGGTCCTCATTTGCAAGAAGTAGTTAAATTTGTAAAAAAACATACACTTTACATTTCCTTTCATCTTTCTTCCTTTTTAGCTAAACTACTCAAGAGTTTGACACACTCTTGAGTTAGTTAGTTAGTTAGCATCATTTCAACAACTTTGTAACCAATTTCCATTAATAAAATTTGAATTCTTCATTCCCGCCAATTCTTATCTTCACTCTACTGTTCATATCCTGCTTCTTCTTGATACTTGTGTTGTTGCATTGAGTTTGTTATGATCATTCATTGATCATAACTGACTTAGAAGAGGAATTGTAGCTGTTTGAGTGATTTCAGTTCAAGCCTTAGCATTTTTGAAGATTTCATGCCATGATGATGATTTCTAGTTGATTTGTAGCTATTGTTGATAGTAGATTGGGTGATCTAGTGCTAAGGTGGTGGTTAGCACTAGGATAGAGAGTTCAGCACTCCTCTACTTCCCAATGGTTACTCCAAAAGGTTTTAAAAGTTTCTGATTTTGGTTCCACTCAATTTGTCAATTGCATGCTATTTTTCCTAGTGTAAAACTTGATGATTGCATGATCAAAGTTGTTTAGCTTGGTTGTTGTTTGATTGTGTACTTGTTTGTAGTTTAATTCTTGTTTAACTGCTTACAATTTTGGATTGTGTTCTAGTTATAGCCTAATTCAGTCATTTTCAGTCTTTGCATCTTAATTGAGTAATAGTTGTCCTCATTACTTGCTAATAGTTCCTATACATTCCCTTTTAAGTATCAAGTTTGGTTAGTCAAAGGATTTCATTCAGTTTGAAAAAGCTCTTAAAAAGTCTTTGAAAATTCTCATTAATCTCAGATAAAGGTGTGTTTGGAATTAGCTGTTAATGAGTTTTCAAGTATTAATTCTTGGCAAGTTAAAGTTCATTTACAGTCATTAGGTGGTTACAAAGTGTTTTGAACAATTTTCAAGTCAAATTACAGTTCAAAAAGGCAATTATCATGAAAAAAGTTTGGGTTGATGTTCATTCAGTTTAGCCTTTTAAAAAGTTGTCACTTTCATTTAGCTAGCATTTACTGATTTCTTGATGAAATTTCACCAAACTTGTTCTGATTTGTAGGTCATATCATAAATATTCATAGTCTAAGAGCATTTTATACAGTTTTCATTCAGCTAGGAGTAATAAGCAAAAATCTGAAAATCTGAAGATAAGCAATGTTTCTGTAAATGGAAACTGGATTTTGAGATCTTTTGATTCTATTCATTAACCAAGCCATTTCTTTCATAAATCCACTTAGTATATGGTATTACATGATATTTGAGAGTTTCAGCTTTTTGACAAAATTTTTGGTCAACGCTTGGTCAACGATAAGCCAATTTCAGCTTAATTCGAATTCCCAGCTTATTACTTGATGAAATTTGTTCTAACTTGATTTCGCGTTCATCATTTGAGTTTTTTAAACAGTTTAGACACAAAAATCAAGTTGTGCTTATTCAGATTGTCTTAGAGCTTATTGTGTGCTTATTTTGAAGTGCTTATTTGCTTATTTTACACTTTCAGTCAAAATCCTCTTACAGATCTAGCTTATTTTGGATTAGAAGTGTTTTGCAATTGGTTTTACTGAATTTGGTTGAGTAATAAGCTCAAACGAACTTATTAGTCTTACAAACCCGTTTTTGCTTAAATAGTGTCAAAATTTGCATTTTGGTCCTTGTTGTATTAAAAGGTTTTTAAATCTGGCTAAACTTGCATCTTTTTAGGGTTTTCAAAAGTTAGTCCTTTCAGTTTGAAGTTTGTTTAAATTCAGTTAGCAAGTTTGGTATTTTGTTACAGTTTGGTTAGTTTGTTACAAGTTTTACATTTTTGATCCTTTTAGTTTGCTGATTTGCATTTTCAGTACCTATACTTGTTAGAATTTTCATTTTAAGCATTTATATTTCATAGAATTTACATTTTCAGTCCTTTTAGTTTTAAAATTTACATTTTGAATCTTACTTGAATAAAAATTTGGTAATTGCACTATATTTTACATATAAGTAGGTAATATTTTTTCAGTTTTGCAAGGCTTTGTTGAATTAGCAAATAGAATATCCAAAAAAGATTAACAACCAAAAACAGTTAAAAACCCGATATTGGTTGGACTTTCAATTAGCAAGAACTGAGAAAAAACGAACTGCATTATACACAATTTCAGCAACGATAAAAAATTTAAAAATTACGGCTAAATGGCCAAAGTTAATAAAAAATTTGAAAAATGTTGAAAAAGATGATTTTCCGGTTAAATGAAGGCATTTTCATGGAAAAGTCCACTTACAACTTCGATAGAAGTCCCCCTACACTTAAGATAAATATTGTCCTCAATGTTTAAGCATGTGGGAAAAGGCTCCGCTACACTTATGACATTGTGCACGTTGGTTAACTCAAGCTAAGGAAGAGACGACTAAAGTGATCAATTTCAAAATGTGAGTATGAAGAAAAATGAATAGCGAAAGTTAAGAGATAGAACCGGATTTTGGATAACACGGGAGCACGGTTCTTCAAAGATTCCAAGAGTGCATTTATCCCTGAAATCACATCACCACACAAAGACAAACACCTATACAGGTCCCCCTACACGTAGGAGGTAAAAACATAAAAGGATAGATACTCGGGTTGCCTCCCGAGGAGCGCTTGTTTTTGATAACCGAGTCACGAGCCTGACTCGACCCAAAATTAGTTCATGGGGAACGTGGTGAGGGATGGAATCATCTCATGAGAGATGTCCTCACCAAAGTACAGCTTCAGACGCTGGCCATTCACTTTGAAATTGGGCCCATTTGGCTGAGAAAGCTCAATGGTCCCATATGGAAAGACTTTGGCGACGGTGAATGGACCAGACCAGCGGCTCTTCAACTTGCCAGAGAAGATCTTCAACCGAGAGTTAAAAAGTAAGACTTGATCACCAACGTGGAACTCTCGGTTCTTGATTTTTTCGTCATGAAGGATCTTCATCTTCTCCTTGTAGATCAGCGAGTTCTCATAAGCTTCATTCCTCAGTTCGTTGAGCTTGTTGAGTTGAATCTTGCGATGATCACCGGCTTTGTTGATGTCAAAATTAGCCCACTTCAAGGCCCAGTAAGCCTTGTGCTCCAACTCAATGGGGAGGTGGCATGCTTTCCCGTACACGAGACGATATGGTGTACAACCAATCGGAGTCTTGTAAGCGGTACGAAAAGCCCACAGAGCATCATCTAACTTATCGGCCCACGCGGCACGATGCTCTCCCACAGTACGCTCCAAAATTCGCTTCAATCCACGGTTGGATATCTCGGCTTGCCGATTGGTTTGGGGATGATAGGCGGTGGAAAGACAGTGATTGACACCATACTTAGCCATGACTCTTGCAAATTGATCGTTGCAAAAATGAGTCCCGCGGTCACTGATAATAGCACGAGGAACGCCGAATCTAGCGAACAGCAATTTCAAAAAGTTACAAACCACCCTTGCATCATTAGTAGGTAAAGCTTTGGCTTCAACCCACTTGGAGACGTAGTCAACGGCTACAAGGATGTATTTGGTTCCTTTAGATGAAGGGAATCGCCCCATAAAGTCGATACCCCAAACATCAAAGATTTCACATTCTTGTATGAAATTTTGAGGCATCTCATCTTTATGAGTGATCTTGCCTTGTTTTTGGCAGGCATCACAACGTTTAACCATCTCGTGAGCATCACGATAGATGGTGGGCCAATAAAATCCCGAGTCAAACACTTTTTTGGCGGTGTAGTTGGGACCAAAGTGACCACCGGTGGGTCCTTTGTGGCATGCGTCAAGGATTTCTAAAGCTGTCGGTCCATCAACACATCTGCAAATAATCAAGTCGGCACATTGTTTGAATAGATACGGGTCATTCCAAAAGTAAGACTTAATGTCGTTAAAGAACTTCTTCTTTTTCTGGGATGTTAACCCGTCAACGATAATTCCACCCGCCAAGTAGTTTACAATGTCCGCAAACCACGGGGTTTCATCAGAAGTCGAGTTGATAGACATTAAGGTCTCCAGGGGAAAAGAATCATTGATCTCTTTGTTCGGATGATCCCCGTGGTAAGGATCCTCAAGTCTTCTGAGATGATCCGCGGCTAGGTTTTCAGCTCCTTTTTTATCGCGAATTTCGAATTTAAATTCTTAGAGTAGCAAAACCCAGCGAAGAAGTCTTTGTTTGGAATCTTGTTTAGTCAACAAGTACTTCAGCGCGGAATGATCGGTGTAAACGATTGTGGTGGAAAGGACAAGATAGGGGCGGAACTTTTCAAAGGCATAGACAACAGCTAAAAGCTCTTTTTCGGTTGTCGTATAATGCAATTGAGCCCCCGTCATTGTCTTGCTAGCGTAATGGATCGGTTGGAAGTGTTTGTTCACTCTTTGGCCCAAAACCGCTCCAATAGCAAAGTCGCTAGCATCGCACATCAACTCAAAGGGAAGCTCCCAATTAGGGGTAACCAAGACAGGTGCCTTAGTTAGCTTATCCTTAAGCGAGTTGAAGGCTTCAAGACACTCGTTGGAAAAGATAAAAGGAGTATCTTTTTCCAAGAGGTGGGTCATCGGGCGAGCGATTTGAGAAAAATCTTTGATGAATCGACGGTAAAAGCCCGCATGACCCAGGAAACTTCTCACACCCTTCACGGTTGAAGGTGGAGGCAACTTAGCGATAACATCGACTTTAGCACGGTCTACTTCGAGACCGGCTTTGGAGATCTTGTGTCCTAGCACGATGCCCTCTTTTACCATAAAATAGCATTTTTCCCAATTAAGAACAAGGCGAGTGTCTTCACACCGCTTAAGCATACGTTCTAAATTGGCAAGGCAAGCAGAGAAAGAATCGCCATAAACCAAGAAATCATCCATGAATACTTCCATAGTGTATTCTACCATGTCATGGAAGATAGCCATCATACACCTTTGGAATGTCCCAGGAGCATTGCATAAACCAAAAGGCATACGTTTGTAAGCAAATGTTCCATAGGGACAAGTGAATGTGGTCTTTTCTTGGTCTTTGGGATCGATGGGAATTTGAAAATACCCAGAGAAACCGTCTAAGAAGCAGTAATAGTCATTACCAGCTAGACGCTCGAGCATTTGATCCATGAAAGGAAGAGGAAAGTGATCTTTTCTCGTGGCATCATTGAGCTTGCGATAATCAATACAAACTCTCCACCCAGTAACGAGACGAGTGGGAATCAACTCGTTGTGTTCATTGGAAACAACGGTTATTCCGCCCTTCTTGGGCACACAATGGACGGGACTTACCCATGGCGAATCCGAGATAGGGTAAATCAAGCTGGCATCTAGAAGTTTGATAACCTCTTGTTTGATGACGTCATGAATTTTAGGATTAACCCTTCTTTGGCTCTGGATTGTGGGTTTAAAGTCATCTTCCATAAGAATCTTGTGAGTACAAAAGTTCAGATCAATTCTGCGGATATCGGAAATTTTCCAAGCAATTGCCTTCTTATGATCTTTAATCACGGCGATGAGGCGAGATTTTTCTTCTTCTTTCAAGTCCTTCGCGATGATGACAGGCGACTTCTTGTTTTCTTCAAAGAACACGTACTCGAGATGGGGCGGCAACTCCTTAAGTTCTAAATCCGGAGGATTTTCGATGGGAGGCGTTTTCAAAGTCGGAGCATCGATAGCAATAACCGTGGGAGATGGTGGAGAAAGATTGTCCTCTTTGAGAAGGTTTTCAAAGAAATGCATGTCTTCATCCCAATCGGTGGGAGAATCGTCATTTGCTAAGTTCACATCTCCCATGGTGGCTTCAAGATCTTTCCAAAACAAATCACTTTCTCCAAATAGAGACAGTGATGAATCAATAGAGGAAACGGTCTCAACATTGGGAAGAGAGGTGGGAATACTTTTACAAGCATCTTTGAAGTGTTCTTCAGAAGCCTCATCCAGAACGTCAATACAATTAACACTCTCATATGAATAAGGTTGTTTAGACAACTTTCCCATGTTGAAGACGATTTTATCGTCGCCCACTCTCATGATAAGCTCACCGGCTTCAACATCGATGAGAGTGCGACCGGTCCTCAGGAATGGACGACCAACAATTAATGGCACACGAGGGTCCATCTCGTAGTCGACGACGACGAAATCGGCCGGAAAAGTGAATTTGTCGACTCCTACAAAGACGTCTTCGGCTATCCCCACTGAATAAGCAACCGTACGGTTAGCTAATTCCAAAGTCATTTTGGTGGGGACAAGCTCAGGGAGAGATAATTGCTTCCAAACGCTTAGAGGCATTAGATTAATACTGGCACCTAGATCGGCTAGGGCCATGCAATTCTCTACTCCCGGGAAGTTACAAGGGATTAAGAAACGACCCGGATCACCAAGCTTGGTTGGCAATTTCCTTAAGAGCACTGTAGAGCAATTCTCATTAAGTTGGGTGTTAGCAATATCAAGAAGCTTCTCCTTGTCGCTAAGAAGATTTTTGAACATTTTCGCATACTTGGGCATGTGAGCGAGAGCCTCAGCGAAGGAGATGTTGAAATTCAATTGTTTAAGCATTTTAAGAATGTTCGAAACCTGAATATCGTCCTTACTTTTGAGCTTCTCTTTCCTCAACCTGGATGGATAAGGTATATCGGAAGAAGAGGAAGGCTTTGGGAGAATAGGATCACTCACATCCTTGGGTGGAGGAGGGGTAGCAGTAAGAGGTGGAGAAATTGGGGAAGTAGAAGGATGAGGAATAGGAGCAGGTGACTCGTTCTCCTTAGGCACAACCACCAGTGGAGGTATAGGAAGCTCGGGTTCCTTGGTACCTTTGCCACTGCGAGTGGTGATTGCTTTCATCTCCCCTCTTGGATTCGCAACGGTGTTACTCGGAAGAGTACCCGAAGAAGAGGGTTGATTACCGTGGAAGAAACTAGCCATCATGTTTCTTAAGTCATTCATTTGACTATCCATAGTGTTTCTCATATCAGCTCTCAGATCGTTCCCTTGTTTCACCAGGTCTGCTTTCAAGTTGCGCACTTCCTGTTGGAGATTGTCCACGAGCACATCGTTAGTCTTCATGTAGGTTCCAATGTCTTGGTGTAATGCGGTGGGTTGGTTGGGAGGAGCATTGTATGCGGGTGGTTGATAAGCAGGTTGCTGGTAAACTTGGTTGTTTCTTTGAGGTGGATGTTGTTGTTTGTGAGGTGGTATGTATGGTCCACGAGATTGTTGTTGTTGTTGAGGAGGGCGGTTGAGGTTTTGTTGTTGGTTTGGGTTGTTAGGAGTAGAACCAGGTGGTGAGAGATAGTTGTTGGAGCGGTAGCTAAGCAGGTTGCGGTCACCTTGAGGACAAGCTTGATAAGCGGGTTGAGGATAGGTACCGTATGCTGCATTCACATTCTCAGAAGGATAGTCTTGGGTGGCAGTACAAGTGGTGTAAGAGTGAGGACCCCCGCATATCTCACATGGTTGGCTAACAGCATTGACTTGAGCGTCTTTAGCGTTTCTAGCGTTGATGTTGTTGGTGTTGCTGGCGGTTTGGGTAGCAAGCGATTCAAGAAGCACAGTGATTTTGTCAAATCGCTTGTCGCTGTCACTAGTACTAGCACTAGCGACATTGGTCCGCACACTCTTGGTTTGCACATGAGACTTATTCTCAATGATATCCCAAGCAGCATTGGAAGTCTTAGCCAAAAGATTACCCCCCGAGGCACTGTTTAGGGAATCTTGGTCATTCATGTTTAAACCATTATAAAAAGTATTAATTTGGTGCACTTTGGTAAAACCATGTTGTGGGCATTTTCTCAAAAGGTCTTTGAAACGGTCCCAAGATTCACTAAACGATTCATCGTACTTTTGTTCAAAATTGATAATTTCATTCCGCAAAGCGGTAGTACGAGAGGGTGGGAAAAAGTAGTTGATAAACTTGGTCTCCAAATCCGTCCACGAAAGAATACTCTGTGGCGGTTCCTTAGCAAGCCAATGTCGGGCTTGTCCCTCTAAAGAAAAGGGAAAAAGTTGTAAACGGATTACCTCTTGTGGAACACCATTGAATTTGACCGTATTCGTGAGTTGCAAGAATCTCTTGATGTGGTCATGTGGACAATCAATGGTACGCCCCAAGAATGTTGAGCAGAGACCGTCTGGATAAAGCCGGATTTGAGCTCATAGTTGTTGGCTGCAAACGCGGGTATGACAATTGGATCATTGTTACCATCTACATGTGCTTGCAGAAGTTCAATCATCAGGCGATTATCCGGTAGAGGCTCATTGTTGTTGTTATTATTGTTGTTGAAAGGTGGATTGTTATTGTTATTATTATTGTTTTGAGGTGGGTTATTGTTGTTGTTTTGTACACCGGCCATGTCTAAGTCTTTGAGAGGCTCGGGCTCTTGATAAGACGTGGATCGTGTACGCATGCACCTGCAAAAGAACTAACAAGGCAAAAACAAAGCAAAAATATTTTTGGTTTTTATGTTTTTCTTAATTTTTTTGTATTTTTGAAAAATTTTTATGAAAAAGTAACGTTCACGGGGAACGGATCCCAAAATCCAAGTTCTCACAAAATACTGTTGATCTTAACGAGAAGAGTCGGCAGCGGCGCCATTTGATACATGCGTTTTGCTTGGGGTTCTTGATTTTAGTTCTCGGTATCTCCTCGAATTGATCTCGGCTCTAAGTGGAATGATTTGTTCTTGGTTAATAAAAAGGTGATGTTTGTTTGTCTAATTTAAACTAATAACAAGTAATTGAGTGTCGAAGAGTAAAATTAAAGCTTTAATAGATTAAACTAAAAAGACGAGTTTAAAAATAAATGCTTGGAAACTTAAAGACTATATTAGAAAAATAAATGAAAACTTAATAAAAATTAACTCTTTGAAACTTTAAGAAATCAAGAAATTTAAACCATTGGAAAGTCAAATCGGAAAGAGCTAAATAACACTGATCGGAATATATGAAATTGACAATGATCGGAATGTATGAATAATTCCCAATCGGAATGTATAGAAATGCAGTCAATCGGAATGACAGAAAATGGTACCGATCGGAATGTAACAACAATGCCCAATCGGAATGACAGAAAACACCCTCAATCGGAATGTCTAAAAAGGCTACACCAATCGGAATGTGGGAAAAACAATGCAATCGGAATATAAAAACAAGCCAAATCGGAATCTCTTAAACTAATATGATCGGAATGTAAAAACACCCCAAGATCGGAATACGAAAACCCTTTTCCGATCACTATGATCGGAATGAGGGGGGAGGGGGGCTACTGGTCGGAATACCTGGTCGGAAAAGGGCTTTGCCCTTTCCGAAAATGCTATTGTTCCGAAATTTAAGCAAAGGAAAAAGCTATTGAATAAGCTCCTCCAAAACTAGCACGAATCCTATATTAAGCTGATCAAATAAGCACTAAAAACAACTTTTCTAACTTTAAATGAGAAAACTTATAAATCAAATAATAAAAAGATGAACTTTTTAAGAAAACTTTAGAAAGTAAATAAGCTAAACCAACAAATAAGCCAATAAGCACAAAGATCTTAAAGCTTACTTGTGTAGAAACTTAAGGAAACATAAAAAGATTAACTTTTTAAGCACAAAATCCTATATGAACAACACGGATCATACGAGATTTGTACCAAAATCAATCAAAATCAAAGAAAGGTAGAATGAGATTAAAGATTAAAAGCTTGAAACTAAACTTGATTAATGAAAAATAATACAAAAGTTTGATCTTGAAAGAGAAAAAGATGAAAACTAGTGAGAGAAAGTTTAGAACTTTCTCTCTCTAAAACTAGAGAGAATGAAAGAAACTAAAAACTACCTAGAAGACTAAAGTGTCTCCAATTTGTGAAGTAAAGTCCTATTTATAGGCAAGTCTTGTGGGCTTTGTGAATGGGCTTGGTTTTGGGCTTCTTTTCTTCTTTCTTCTTTAGTCTTCACGCTTCCTTAAATAAACGTTTCCGACTTTGGATTTTTAGAAGTGTCGGTGAATAATTCCAACTCGTCTTATAATCTTTTGTTTAATAGACTCGAGTTCTTCGACATATATGAACCTTCCATCTTTGGCTCTGTTCTTCGATTTTCAAATAGGCACAATGACTTCAAATCTTTTGCATCTCTTGGACAATAGACTTCGTCTTGAGTCTTTTTCCTCGATAAAACCCGTGAAATCCCATGTTTTCTTCAATATTCATCCGGTTGACTCTGAAAACACAATAAACACAAAAACCACGCATAATTCCAAACAAATGATATTAAATACGTGTTTTGGTCTCGTTTTAGCCAGAATTAAGTGGTAAAAGGATGGGTGTTTTCACACGTATCATTCATTGATCTCATTTTCAAGCTTAGTCTTGGTTGATTTTAAGGTTTTATTCTTTTCTATGAATTTAAGACTAAGTTTGTGTAAACTATCATATTTGCCTTCAAATTCAATATCATCAAAAGTGGAACTATCATTGCTATAATATTCGGTTTCGGAATGTATACTCCTCGTCATCGCTATCCGAGGAACTATCATGGTCACTTTGTGCCTTCTTGGCTTTAAGTGCAAGAGATTTTCTTTCACTCTTGGTTTTCACTAATTCCGAGTCCTTCAAAATTATCATCTCATGAACCTTCAAGTTGCCTATGAGTTCATCGAGTGATAAAGTTGAGAGATCTTTCGATTCTTCAATTGCCGTGACTTTTGCTCTCCACTTTGGATGTAAAGCCCTTAGAAACTTCCTAACATTGTTCTTGCTAGAAAAACCTTCATCAAGTGCTTTTAGACTAGTAATAATGGTGTTAAACCTAGCAAATGCACTATCAATAGTTTCATCTTCTAAGATGACAAATTGTTCATATTGTGGGACAAGAAGATCGATTTTGCTTTCTTTGACTTGGCTATTACCTTGGTGGGTTACTAAAAGAGTGTTCCAAATATCTTTAGCGGTTTCACACATAAAAATCCTTTCATACTCTTTCTTAGGTAAAGCATTATAAATCACCATTTTAGCCTCATTATTTTTTGAAAGTTTCTTTTTAGTATCGTCATTATCTTTGTCAAAAGTGACCAATTCTTTTGTTTTAAAAACTTCATTAAATTGATAGGGTAAAAAATCACCATTGGTAATAACATGTCAAAGATCTAAATCTTTTGATTTCACATAAGTTTCAAATCTGTTTTTCCAATAAATAAAACTATCGGTTTCAAAAAGTGGTGGTCTTTGCATAGATTGCCCTTCTAGGTATTTGTTGGAATCCATAGATCGATTCAAGTTTTAAAATACAATATACTTTAAAAATTCTTGAGCAACCCGCTCTGATACAAATTTTAGAAACTAGAAGGGGGGGTTGAATAGTTTCTTATATTTACTTGTTAAAATGTGGTTTTCAAAAAGCCTTTTTCAAAAACTTAGACTTGAGGAAATGTGTGAAATCTTCTTATGAACAATATGAACAATGATAGTGTAACTAAGCTAATACTAACAAATATATATGCACAAAGAATAAAGAATGTGAAGAGTTAAGGGTAAAGAAAGATCAAACTGAACACCAAGGATTTATAGTGGTTCAGAAACGAAGCTCACTCCTCGTTCCTACTCCACTCCTCGAGTACTCCTTACTCGAGAGTTCACTACACAACAAGCTCCTTATGGTGGAGAAAACCGTACACGTTGCTTAACCAATTTCCGACTCTAATCTAAAAGTTGAGCCCTAATCGTAGCTAGGACCAATCTACACAGCTATACTTAGTACATACACAACTTCCAAATAGACACAACTACTTGGATCTTCACAACTATGACACAACTACAAGTGTATAAAATTAGATCTTCAATGGATCTTTGGTGGTGGAATCAACACTTCACAAGGATAGTGTTCTTCTCTTTGCACTTGGAGAGGAAAGGATGGAAGTACAAGATTCACTTCTTAAACAAGTAGTAATCAAACAAATGATCAAAGATTTGAGTGATTAAAGAAGAGTGTTTGAATTTGGAAATAGATGTGCAAAAGAGGTAAGTTGAAAAGCTGAGAATGTTCCACTATTTATAGGACAAGAGGGCCAACGGCTATATCTGCCCGCGGTACCTTATCTTAGCCCGCGGTACCTTATCGATAAGGAACCGCCTAGGAGCTACGGTACCGCTGGACTAGACTCCGCTCCCTTTTTGTCCTTTAGTGGTGGAGGTCATATCTGGTTTAAAAAATATCCTGATAGAATATTCCTAACCAAATAAGAATGTGCCATCTTAAAAAGAAAGTTTAATAAAAACTTGTCACACTTAATAAAAAGTGAGTTTTAAGAAAATATTAAATCACTTGATCACTTGATTAAGGTTAGTACTTGTTTATCCATACCTTAAGTGAAAATAGGTAAAATGAAAAATACTTGAACTCAAGAATTCGTTTTTCGTTGTTTTCGTAAATGTTTGTTTTTACATATTGTCGTAATTAAAACTAAGCAAGATCGAAAAATGCAAGTAACGTTTTTAGACATTATTATATTAACATATTTAAATAAACTATATTATATAACACAAATTAAATAATTTAAAGTC
Source organism: Glebionis coronaria (assembly GCA_025667525.1). Classification (NCBI taxonomy): domain Eukaryota; kingdom Viridiplantae; phylum Streptophyta; class Magnoliopsida; order Asterales; family Asteraceae; genus Glebionis; species Glebionis coronaria. The sequence goes on from CM046880.1 coordinate 1,605,528, forward strand.
AAAGTTATAATAATATAACTTGGAAAGGTAATTAAGTGGACAATTTTATTTAAAGATAGGAGCGAGTAATCATACTCTTAATAATCTTCTTAAACATATATTTACAACACCAATCTTGACTTATTGACGTTTGTTATGTATTTAGAAATTATATTTCTACTGTTAAAAGAAACAAAATTATATTTCAGCTTGATTTATGTATACATATATAAATGGAAAACGTTGAATTAGAATAGGGGTATATATATACTAAACTAAAATACCATAATGACATATTTACCAAAAAAATGCTTTAAATATATAGTATACCTAGGGGTGGCAATTCGTGTCGGGTTCGGGTTAGCGGGTTCGGGTTGTCAGGTTGGCGGGTCAAAAAATCCCAACCCAAACCTAACTCATTTAAATAATCGGGTCAGTTATGTCAACTCTAACCCGTTTACACATAACCTGAATCTAACCCATTTAACCCATGTATATATTTAGGTTGACGTTAAATATGTTGAATAGGTTAAACGGGTTTATATATTGATCCATTTAACAAGTTTAATATCTAAAAGTAGGCACATTACACATGTTAAACATGTTAAATGTGTTTATGTTCGGTCTGTTTAACCTAGTTAACACGTATGGTAAAATATTAATCAATTTTAATATAAGGAAAAAAACTTAAACGCGTTGTCGGGTCGACCTGCTTAATTTTTTTCCAACCCAAACCAAACATGTTTAATAAATGGGTCAGATAGGCCGACCCAAACCTGACCTAAGATTCAATATATTCAACCCGAACCTGTTAATTTTCGTGTCGGTTTTAGGTCGGGTTTCGTGTCGGGTCAGAAATTGCCACCCCTAAGTATACCTATTACAAAATTTTGGACATTTCTTTACTAATATTTTATGGGTTTTGCTAATAACAACCCTAAGAGTTGTCGTTAAGAAGTGAATTTTTACTACAAATTGTTATAATGAATTAAATGAACCAATCACAATCAAGTGTTAAATGTTAATCCATAGTTTTAGGGATTGCCTCCACTTTTTTCGAAATATTCATCCAATCATATTCATTTATCATAATCATGTAATAAAAATTCATTTTTTAACGACAACCCTTAGGGCTGTCATTAGCAACCATTTCATGATAAAAAATTTACCTAAAGTCTATAAATAAAAGTAGGTAAATATACAATGCCTACTAAAAATAAGAGTAAGGAAAAATTTTGACTCTTTTGGTGACTAAAAAATGAGTAGGGATAGACTTTTAGTGCTCCCCATTTTGCTTACTCTTTTTCTTTTTTTATCAAGTAAACAAAAGGGGAGCACTAAGGCTGCATTTAATTGGATGGAAAACACCATGTTTTCTACAAAATGTTTTCTAGAAAACAAGAAAAACAGAAAACGCGTTCAAATTATCGTTTTCTAAAAATATTTTCTAGAAAATGCAAAATCCCTGTTTTACCCTTTTGCACACAAAACAAAAAAAACTCTTTTTTTGTTTTCTAAGTTTTTCTTTATACATAGAAAATTCATTTCCTCCTATGTTTCCTTTATAGTTTTGAAAAATGGAAAACACAAATTTCTCCAACTAAACGAGTTTCCTAAATTTTTAAGTGTTTTGTGGAAAAATGAATCTTTTTTCTTTTTCTACAAAATAGAAAATAGAAAATAGAAAATGATAGAAATATTTTCCAACTAAACGCACCCTAAATGTCTATCCTTACTCATTTTTTAGTCACCAAAAAGTAAAAAACTTTTCATTTCTTTTATTTTTAGTATGCATTGTATCTTTACATACTCTTACTAGATTTAAGTAGATAAATTTTTTATTATAAAATGGTATTTTTTATACTAAAAAATATTAGTAAGAAAATGTCCAAAATTTTGTAGCGACCATTATGCATTCAAAACATGTGCTACGTGATACATGAGTAGTATATACGAACCCTTAGAATTAAGGTTTACCTTTCATTTATACCACATTGACACTGATTTTATGTTTATGTGGAATATCAATGTCATAATTTTTGAACCTATTTATAATTTAATACACTTAATTTATTTGTCATGTACGAAACTTTATAAAGTTGTAAATGTCTATAGTATTGTTTTTTGTGAATGTAGGTTTGTAATATCAAAAATTCTAAAAATTATTGATGTATTATATAAAGCTTTATTAAATGTTTTGGCTGCTATAACAATATTTTTTTTGATATGATTTGATTTACATATTTTCGGTAATAATGATTTTTTTGTTAAAACCATTAAAACTTACCATGAGTTTGAAGCAATAAAATGCTTATTTTTAGCTATAAAATTGAGGAACTCTATAGAAGATTATTAGAAAACAGTGATCAGTTTAAGGTCCAAATTGTATTCACCCATTTCATCTCTTTTGAAGATGAAAATTAAGAAAATTAAAACCTACCCAGAAGTGATATCACTCATTAAAAAAAGAACAAGAACACCAGGCCCCCTTACCATGAAAGATGCATCTACCAGTTTTCTGGTAGATGATACAAAACTCGTAAATGATATAAAGGAACTGTGTGCGAAAGATAACGATGAGGCAGATACTAGTGCGACTGCTTCTTATGCTTCCGTTGACGTTAAGTCGATGAAAATGGAAGAAAAAAACTACGCAGTAGTTCTGCCAGGTGCGGTAACGGATGTGAAATTCTATCCAACTAAAGAAATGAGGATGCTTGTTGCTGGAAACGACAGTGGAAACATTGGGTTTTGGAAGATTGATTCAGATGAAGATGAAAATGGGATCTATGTTTATACGCCACATCCTGCCTATATTACAGGCATTTCGGTTCAATCTTCTTCGTTATCTAAGGTATTTCTCATACTTAATTCTTCATCTATTCAACATTTTGAAGGTCATTGTATGAAATATAATTCTGTCAAAACCAGGCTGAAACATTTTCAATGTTTAGGACATTGATTGATAATACATTTTATCTAGTTTTGGTATATACTACTAATTGTCTCATCTAAATGTTTTTTAAACTTTTAGTGAAATACTTTGAGTCGACAAAAATTGAAATTAATATGAAACATGATTTAAAGTATATGCTAGTAGTAACATTTTCTGCAATAATCCAAATATTAATCACCACATGATGAACATGAATCTAAATGATTTAGTCGTAGTAGGTTCACGGATACTTTTTGGGCAACCATGGTTTCCAACTTTAAGGTGGACTGTTCTATGAAGTTTGAACCCACCGCTACACATACTAAAACTAGTTAAAGTCTTCTTTCTTCAAGAGGCTTGCGTGGCCACTAAAAGGTTAAAAGGTCGTTGTTTGTCAACTAGCATGAACATGAACATGAAACGTTTAAGGGATATATCAAGGAAGTTGATAAAATGTTCATGATGTGTTTCTTTGAAAGATTTATTCATATTACAAAAAATAGCCAGAATTTTGGTTGGAGAAGATGTAGTAAGATGGTAGTGATCTGCAACCTTTTGCGTGGGTAAAAGTTTCATGACTTTGCAACTTATAAATATGCATGCGTTGAATACTATTTTATGCAATTGCCTGATGAATTATAATCACATAAATCCAATGACATCTAGTTTTTTGCAGATAACAAGTAGTTGTCGCGATGGCCTGCTTCGGGTATTTGATATTGAGAAGTTGAGTTTTGACCTAGCTTATAAAAGCGAGTACGCAATTTTTAGTATTGGTAGACCAAAGGACGATGTGAATTGTGTATACCTTGGGGAGGATCGTGGAGGTGTTAGTATTTTGGATGTACGCATGTCAAAACCCTCTAATTCGTATAGCTTACACTCTAACTCAGTCAACACAATAGACTTTAATCCGCAAGATTCAAATCTAATGTCTACAAGTTCTAGTGACAATACTGTGTGCATTTGGGACTTGAGATATATTGATCAAAATGTTTTCATCAAGGAGGTTAAACACAAGAGCAAGGTGAATTCAGCTTATTTTTCTCCTTCTGGACGCCTTGTTGCCACCACAAGGTACGACATGCATTCAAAATGTTCAGTTTACTATCATTGTAAAGATTAAACTCTTTTTAGTTATTCTATGATTTCACTATGGAATAACTCTCATTTAATTGGTACCATGTCCTATGATTCATATAGTATGGACGATGACATCGGGCTCATAACTGGAACAAGTTATGATGTTCAGTACATGATAAATCACCCCTGTTATACATCCAGATTTCTTTCTCGGGTTAGGTAATTCAAGTTACCAAACAAGCTATTACAAACTATATATTATAATTAGCTTTTATGCATAATCATATGTGTATATGTTTTTTGCAGAGGCATATGGGGTTGGGATGATAGCTTCCTGATGGTGGCAAATTTAAATATGAAGAAAAGGAAAGGGGCGATAGACATTATATCCACAGAGACCAAATCATGTTCATATTCTTTGGAAAGTGAACACGTTAATGCATTCCTATGTCGTCTCGATGCTCATCCATTGATGCCTGGCGTGGTTGCTGGTGGTACTGCTGGAGGTCGAGTTTACGTCTGGGACATATAAATGTGCATGCATAATCATTCATTTATCTTTTCCTATTCAAGTTTTTTACCCTCGTTTTTTAAACATTATACGCTTGTTGGATGCAAGTTCACTTATATGTTTGTTAAATTTCATCTCTTTCAATCAAAGGTCTTCTAACAAGTTTTAGTACTCGCCGCATACGAAAGAAAAAACAAAGGTTTGCTTGTTCTTGTCGATGAATTCTGTTGCCGCCGCCAATCAACTGTTGGAAACGTTGTAAACTAGGAAAACAGATCTATTAGTATTTACTCTAGTAATCAGTTGCGGCATCACCTGCTCCGTCTGTGCTTCACATACTGGTTCTAAGTCTGTTCTCTCAAGACTATTCATGGTTTTCATCACTAGACAAATACAATCAGCCAATCATAATCACATATTCACATACATATGTAATATGTTTGTGGTTAAGTTTGTTTCCAAACTATATATTACTCGGGTGCCCTAGCATTACCCTACTAATGACTATGCTTTAATAAAACTGGATGACAAAATCACTATGACTTAAGTATAAAAAGTGTAAAAATTGTCACAAAAACACTAAGACTTAAGTATAATAAGTGTTAAAAAAAGTGTAAAAGTGAAAAAGTTATTATTATTTTTAAAGAAAATAAAAAATAGACATATTTGATTTAAATTATTTGGATACTAAAATTACTTAAAATATGGAAGGAACCATCCCATCCATCTCCTTTTCATCAAATGGCTGAGATTAAATCCTCATTTTACACTGTATGGGTATTTTGATAATTTCATCACTTACTATATAAGCCTTTTTTACTCCCTAGTAAACGCACACACCGTCTCATTCTTTCTCTCTCTACCCCAATCTAGTTTTCTCTATCTACAAATCCATCATCACGAATTCATAAACCTATCACGAACCCACCATCACGAATGTATTATGAAACGATCACCACGAATTGATCACCATAAACCTATTGATCCATCACAAGGTAGATTAACCAACTGAGCTCGCTCAGTTTCAGTTGGCCACCAAGAGTAACCGTGGAGAGGTATTCTTAAAGAGGTCTCGAGTTCGAGTCTCACTAAAGATCTTCAGGGGCCCGAATTAATAGAAGCAGTATTGAGGTTTATCCCCTAAGGAGAAGGTTCGAGGCTTGCATATTACCCAATTGGATGTCGCTGCAAGCACGAATCACTAACTACTAACTCGTCGTTCAATTTTTTTTATCATCATTCGAATTTATAAGATTTTAGCTAGCTTATTATAAATGAACTATCTGAATTTATTGTTCTTAATTATAAGCTAGCCTTTTAGTTGATTTATGTGAATAATTAGATTCTTGTGAATAAGCTGCTTCAAGTGAATAAGCTTATGAATTAGAGGATATGAGAGCTATGTGAATAAGTGTATAAATTAGAGGAGAGTTATGTGAATAAGAGTATGAAATAGATGAGAGTTATGTGTATAGGCTTATAAATTATAGGATTATAAATAACGTAGCTTATTAGCATATTTTGGTTAATTATCAGGGTTTTTAAGTATGTGAGGTATGAATAAGCTTATGTTAGTGTAAATTATTAGGCATTTTAATTAAGTTTATCTGCTAGTGGTTGTGTTTGGGAAACATAGTGTTGAGATATGCGATCGTTTTGTCATCGGTAAATGCGTGAGCCTATCGGGAGCACACACTAAACACGAAGAACACACTTTTATTTACGTTTTATTATTTATTAATTAAACGTTTAATGAAAGCTTCAATATTATTTAATTAACGGTAGTTAAATTAATTAACGGGCCTTAGTTAATTTATCGTGAGTGCGTTATTTAAATTCAAGGAAACAAAATGGATTCTAGAACCCCCATGGTAATATGCGGCTGAATATCCCCCTTAAAGATACTAGAAGATTTTTGGTTTATTAATTAAGCTAAATAATTACCTTAAATAAGTTTTCTTGGAGTAAGGACCAATTTTTAAGGAGGTGGGGATTAATATAAATACATAATCACCTAGCTCATAAAATTTGTCTCTCCCTTTTCTTTGCTTGCGTTCGATCGAACCAAAGAACCCACACAAACCAAACAACTTTTTCCTTAAACCCTAAAATCAGATAAAGTGTAAACCTTTGCAAGATCGACTACCTTTTGGTACTCCATTATGAAGTTTCTTAGCTATACTAAACCCTTGATCCTCGTATTAAGGTTTTAGTCTTGTTTTTGGTCCCCTTGTGGTTCCTCCAAACGTAAACCCAAAATTAGGGTTTCAGGTGATTTTTTCAAGTATCTTGTAACGTTCTATAAACCGATCCTTACGTAATCCCACATAGGGTTTTGGATATAGGGTTTCTAGTTACAAGATAAATCGAAGTGAAGTTACTACTAGCATCGTAGTGATTGCTCGTTTGATGTGTCGTTTGAGCAAACGATAGAGGCATTTATTTTACCGTTATATTTTAAGATCAAGATCCATTAATTGATTGCTTCAATTAATTCAAGGTTGGTTTTAAATTGATTTTATTATGTGTTAATTATGTCTGTTTATACTAGATCCATTCCGCTGCGTACTTATAGTTAATGATTTAATTAGTTTTCAAATACCAACGCGTACAACATAAATGACGACTCGTTTGACTTTTTGAAAAGTTAAGAAGTTTCCTCGTCGACATGTCGTCGGGAAACGTACAACAGAAATGACGAATGCTATCTCGGGGTGTTGACAAGTCAACATCTTAAGAAGATTATTCCCGTCGACTTGTCGTCGGGGAAAAACTAGACACGTGGCAAGGTTAATAATTAAGCTAATCAAGTTTTTGTTAATACGCCGTTATTATCCCTAAGGACTTGTCGGCGGGGAAAAGTGGTCCAGCGTGGCACTAATTTTGTTGACTGAAAATGGCGTGGGTCTCACTTGTCGCTAGGGATTCTCGTCGGGGAAACTATCCCCTTCGATTTTTGCCCTTCGAGGTTTGCTCTTCGACGAATCCCCGATGATGTTTCGATGGGGACACGTTTCCCTGTCGACTTGTCATTGGGGAAACGTCCAAAAATTTAACGGGGAAGGCATTGAATGTTGTAGTTGGTTTGTCCCCTTGCATGCAAAAGATACACGTATCCAGTATAACTTTTCTCAATATGTCTATAAATCTATACTACATATAAAAGAGATTGGTATCTCACTCTTCATTTAATATTAAGTATTACAACTCCTAAATGTTATAGTACAATTGTAAAATGCACAAATAAGCTTACCTAACCAAAATAGAAACTTGATGTAAAACCCGTATTTAAAAATCAGAATATTTAAATACGCGGTTTAATATTAATAAACTATATAAGTATTAATTATTAGACAGAGATATAAACGCAGAAATTAAATACGCAGTCCCAGTTTATTTAAATACTATAAATATTACAGTTTATTCAGAAAAATAATTATTAAGTTCAAAAAATATTACGTATGTGTTATTTTAGCATACAGAAAAAAATTACGTTTCAGAGAATTAAAACACGAGAATTAAATAGATTGTTCGTGAATCTAATAAAAATGTCGAGAGTTATTATATAAGTTAGAGGGCCGGATTTTAAGACAAAATAATAGCAATAAAATAAATGGGCTCTAAGCACAGCCTAGTAGTGAAAAAAAAAAGACGGGGGGGTTCCCCTTTGCTCATTCTACAAACAGAAAAAAAAAAGATAACAAAGATTAGGGTTTTTGTTTCTGCCGACACAAGAGACAAAAAAAAGAGAAAAAGAAGGATGGCCGCCGGTTTATATAAAAAAAAAGAGAAACCGGATTTGTGTTGATCGAGCGTGAGTTATTGCTATTCCCTGATCGCAAATAGGTAATACATCTTCCCTCTCATTTCTAAATAATCATGAATCAATCAAGAAGAATAATCCTTGTCTAATTTAACCTGTTCTTCACGAATTAAAAGAGGAACGGATTAGTTTGTTGTTTTGGTTCGGTCAGGCACACAAACCGAGACCAGTAGGTCTCATTGGTTCATGTTCCAACCAGCCGCGACCCAAGTGGGGTGCGGTGGTGGCTTTAGTCTGGACAGCAGCGACCAAAAGACACGAACAAGGGGTGTTTGGATATGTAAACAGGGGGTGTTTGGGATTTTATGCTGTGATAACATTAAAGGGGTGTTTGGGTGTGTTAAAAACAATGGGAAAAATACAAGGACGGTGGGAATAACAATAAAACCAGTGGGTACTTACTAAACAGAAAATAATAAGGTTTAGTTATGATATTAGTGACAGTTTAGCGACGGATTAACTATCGCAGTTTGTTAGGTCCGATTTGGGACAGTTTTGACACAACCTTTTAGCGACAGTTAGCAATAGTTAGCGACAGAAATTTCTGTCGCTGATCCAGTTTAGACTTTACGTTTTGTTGGCTTGTTTTAATTTGACCGAGAATGGGGAATTTCAGTAGGCTCGGGTTAGACTTAAAGGATTCATAAAAAGACTTAATTATACCTTATTTTATCACTCTTAAAAATAAATGTTTTAAAATGGTTTAATTAGTAAATTAATTTATTTTATTAAATTAGTCTTATGAAAATTAAAAGGGTATAATTTATTAAATGATTTTATTTACATTAGAAATGTTCTAATATAGGAAACTTTCTATTATTAACAGGTTACTAAATATAGAACTTTTCTAACGTCAGAATACGTGTTATACCGTAATTAATAATAGAATAGGAATACGTTGATCAGAAATATGAGAATAGTCAGAATTTACCAGTTTATCCATAAACCGTAATACAAGAATAAATTAAATTAAATTTAAAACATATAAGAATCAGTAACAGCAAACAGAAATCAGACGACTTATTTCCGTCCATTATTTATGTAGTATCCGTGAAGTCAGAGTCGATCCTGCAGCTTTCATTCTGATTTCATTACTGGACAAGAGGTACGGATTTCCGTCCTTTCAGTAAGGACTTCCTTTCTATGCATGATTAAGATTCCCCGTCTTCAGCCAAATGTTTTTCCCCAGTATATATTTAAGTTTATCAGTAATCATGTTAATAACTAAATAAATTGCCTGAGCATTATATACAAGCATGACCAGTTTATGTACTAGTTACGGAGGTACCGTAACCACGGCACTAGAGGCACCGGTGTCGTGACTCACATGCAGGAGAGTGATATCCTGCATCGTTCCACTCAGCTCAGCTTGGCCATTTTATCAGTATTATTAGTGGGGCGTATGGATGCATCCTAGGCTTATATGTGTTACAAGTTATCAGGGTGAATGTGGTGTGTGCTCTACATCCTTCACATTGGAGCTGATCCCTCCACCCAGCACAGTTATTTAGAGGTCACCCCTCTACAGCATGACGAGGTCACCCCTCCAGTTATTCATGCACGGTTGTTACAGCACGTGACCTATATAAGCTCTGGCAATTAAAATACAGTAAATGCATGTTTTCAGAATAAATAGTTATATTTCAGTTTCAGTATTTATGAATCAGGTTTCTTAGATTTTATGCAGAGTTCTACCACGTGTTACATATCGGTCTTATAGCTTCATTGTTGCCTTCTATTCCATGATTGTCAGTACATTCTTATCATGCTATATCCGTTCACTGAGCGTTATGCTCAGTCGTAGTTCCTTTCATGTTCTAACGGCAGGTACACCAGGACGCTCTAAGGATTCTGAGAGCATGTGCATTTAGAAGGAAGCTATCCAGACTTCTTACTTGTGTACTTACATTATTTCGCTTATTTGGACATTGTTTAGTCCTTTCCTTCAGTATTTTACTTTTCATGTTTTGGGCTTATGTTTGGATTGCCGATGTTTGATTCCGGCATTTCCTTTATGGTCAGTTAATGTTTTAGGACATTTACCTTATGCTTTCATGACACGCCATAAATACATGTAACGGTCCACTTATCCAAGTGGGGTGTTACAACTATGGTATCAGAGCTATAGGTTCGACCTGTAGGCTCAAAAACTTGACCTGTGACTAGTGGGTAGTCACCAGGAACTTCCCAGATTTTGGCGTTGTTATCTTTCATGTTTCTCATGGATTATTTAGTCAGTTTTCTTCATTTATCAGTCAGTTTTCTTAAAGTTTTGACTAAGTAAAAGGTTGGTACATAACTAGCCATATTTAGTCACATGTGCTTTTTAGCGAATTTTCGTTTTGGTGAGCTGACCATAGGCGTTCACCCTTGCCGTTCAGATTTTGTATTGGTAAACCGACCATAGGCGTTTACCCTTACTCATGACAGATTCATGTTTTCAGTCAAATATCACTTGGTGAACCAACCATAAACGTTCACCATTTCTCAAGTCAAATTTCATGCTTTTCAGTCAAATGATGTTTTGTGAACCGATCCACAGTTGTTCACCTTTGTCATATCAGGACATTTCTTAAATTTTGACAAGTATGGATTGAACTACAGCCATCCATATTTAGTCCGAAATTATAAATTTCTATACATGATAGTTCTCAGAAAATTTTGACTAGTATGGATCGAACCAGAATAGCCCATACTTAGTCTCATGTTTTCTTCTTTGAATTCTGTGGATTGAACCATAGCCGTCCACATCAGTTGATATTACACCTCAGTTGATTTGACTTTTATGTTCCTTGTAACAGTCAAATTTTCATACCCTCACGTTGATGTCATCTACATGATGATTTAGTTTCATGTTTCCTTACAAGCATTATGTTTTCAACAGAATGATAATGTTTCATGCTAAGATACAGAAGGATTACAGTAAAATACTATTTCATGATAAATCATGTTCTGGTCTTTAACAATCATGTCTTTATACTAAATGTTGATGAAACTCCGTTTAGTCATACTTTTTAGCCTCTATACAACCGACATTAAGTCTACGCAGAAATTATCAGCCTACCATGTTAATCGTTTCAGTTTAGTTTACTACCGTTTAAATCAATTTATTCCTTTGATAATGTCAAACAAGCGACACCAGTATCGATCATCCCATTAAATTTCTACCAGCACCATGTACAGTATTTCACGTGTACTCTACGTACAATGTCTCAGATTTGCTCCATGTGCAATATTCATTTTGTACTTCATGTACAGTAGTCCAAGTGTACTCCAGGTACCCTACTCCATGGATATTGCTAATCGATCCTCAATCATCTCAGATGTTTCCACTTGTCGATATTCTACCAGGTGCTGATGTTGCTCGTGAGTGGAAGATTTTACCAGATGCTGATGCTGCGAACACTTTGAAGACCTCAAAATTGCTGATGCTGCCGATACTTTGGAGATTTCTCAAGATGATGATGCTGATGCTGTTATACTATAAAGACACCGCAGAGCAAGGACAAAAACTATAAATTTGAACTTTATGTCAAGACAAAATTTCAACCATCAGACACTACCATTCCATTACATACTTTTACCTTCTCAGTTAGATGTCACACTCCACTCAACTAACCGTATATTCAAAGAGTGGGAACCGGAACTCAGCCGGCCACTCAGCAGAATAGTTACATGAATCAGGGTCATGATAATGATCGTCATAAATTGACAGACAAAGCAGTAGTGACAACCACCGTGCTTATAAGTAATCAGTCAGTAACCATCGGAACTCCGGAACGGACGTGACCAGAAATATAGAGGTCAGTAGTCTAACCGGTCCGCCAACCCTAGCAGTTACCAGAAATTCTTAATCTCATTCAGACTCACCCATTAAAATACATGTTCAGACAACAGTCAAGACGTAGGTCCCAAGTATCATTTCGGAAGACACATGTCAGGACACCAGTCATAGTACACGTTATATGAATATCTCCTCAAAGTACGAGTCAGATTCATAACACCAGTATGCCTCCTAAACCAGGTCCTCAGAAATTCAGGGTACCCCCAAGGGGGTATACCCGTTCTGTTATACCACGCATAAATTAGACCATTAAAATTCAGTTACCACCACTAGACTATTATTCAGATTAAACACACGATATTCATTCTGTAAGGTTACAGACGAACCCACTCGGTGGAAATCGCCACGTTACTCCACGTATTCCTATGTCAGCTTTATGTAAATCAGGTATTTACCTACCTCCCAGCCGAAAGAACTCCACGGAATCACCTATACTTATTAAGGTTTCTTTTCAGTTAACGATGAGATCCATCCTACTAAATAACGAATATATTCATTATATTTTCTGCCAGAAAAATCAGTACAAGTTGTTCTGCCTTACAAGCGCGTGACTTATCAGTCCATAGCTACGAAGATTCTCTAGCCACCAGTTATAATCCACTTCTTAAATTCTTTAAATTCATGATCAGCAGATTATACTAGAGTTTCCAGATGTCACTCCAGAAAGTTTTTCAAGAAATTTCTTCCTAACCACGAGCAAGAGTTTAACACCGAGCTAGTCTCAAGAACAGAACCTGTGTTCAGAACTCTTGATCACAGGGCTTCAGCTAAGTTAAAAGAGTTGCAGCAATTGCTGCAAGAATTACCAGAACGAGGCTTTATTCGCCCTAACGCACCACCAAGAGGTGTATCGTTTTTGTCTATCAGAAAGAAGGCCGGTACCATGAGATCATGTATCGATCACCAAAAATTACGAGATCGCCATTCATAAAACGATACTCGTTCCACGAATAGTAGGTTACCTGACCTGCTACGATGTCTTAAATATTTTCCAGAACAATTCGCGATCATGCCACCAACGGTGGTGAGAGAAGAACATGATGTTTTCCAGATTGTTGTTGAACATGTTATAGTCTCTCTAAAATTGTGACTTATACGTCTGAGCTCCCTAATGCCTCAGCTATAAGTATGAAATTTATGAATATTTTTTTTTATTATATACGACTTCGCAGACAAAATCGTCAGTATATTCATTGATCACTTTCTGACCTGCTAAATTCTAGAGAAAAACACGAGAATCATCCTCTCACATTTGTACAGAATCTTCGATAGGAGAAAATTTTATTTACAGCTTTCCAGACATGAATTCCAATTGAACAAAGTGGCATTTCTGAGCCATTCTACCTTAGCAGGAAGAAATTTCAAACAATGCTGCGAAGGTGAAGGCCATCACCTGATGGTCCCGACTGACGACTGTGAACGAAGTATAAAATTTTCTAGAACTCAATTGCCTACTACCGCATAAATTGCCGACAGTTCTCACTAAAAATGTTTTAAGACTATTCAACCAGATTTCCACCAGAATGTTCCATAATCCCAGACAAAACTTTGATAGAATCCGCATCACACATTGATGCAGCTATGTTCATATCTAGATGCCTGACCTACTGCAGGTTCAAGATAGAACACCGTCATGTTAGTGAGTTACTACAATCCTTAAAAATGTCTGAACAGAAATGAGACCAATTTTCATGAAACCATTATCAGTTACCACAGACTCAGAAAAAAATATGATACTATCTAAATTATCGTCAACCATGTAACCAGCCTGCGCGTTTCTTTCATCCGAAAGGATCACGCAATAGCAGATCTGCAGAAAATTTAGAAATTCAGCAGTAAATCGTACGAATTCAAGGTATTCCATCGATCATCATATCAGACAGAATTCATGTTCACGATCAAGTGTATGTTTATGCCACTTTAAATTCGTGTTTATTTTCACTTTCACGTTTACGTCTCATTCGCAGTATGATGTTGTTTCAGTTCATCTTTTATGCTATCTCATAATTTAAGCTCACGTTTGTGTTCATAACAGGGTTCACGTTTAAGCTCGTGCGCCATTTCACGATACACGCTTCTCAGTTTATTACCGAATACGGTTACAGAAAGCTTGAGAAACCAGACTCAAGTTTAGCACAACTATTCCATAACCAGGCAGACGTTTCACATCTCAGGCCGTATCGTTTGGCATTCACTCCTCAGTCAGCATACGTTCGTAATATGTTCTAGTATCACGTTCACAGTATGATTCACTTATCATATTCTAATTCCATGCCAGCGCTCCTCATATAATTATGAACCACGTTCACAATTGCTCACTTAGCATGTTCACAATTGTTCACGTAGTTCGTCCCTATATATATTCTCAGCAGCTTGCTCAGAGACATAAATGTTATCTTTTTAGGATAATTATACGTACCACTTCATGTATCCTACATGCTATAGCTTATTCACTCAGATTCAGAAAATCTATCTTAAGTATAGAACCGGAAACTATTCAGCATCATCAGGACAGGGTCATCAGGACCAAGATTTTGTTCATTATGTTTAGACCTTTGAAGGAATCGTTTCGAGACGGAAGCCACTCGAAACGGAGGAGTCCATCTGGACCTCTCATCCCCTTTCCTTCAATAAATCCAGTTAAGTTCTTTCGGTCATGTCACGTTCCATGTTCATTTCAGTCATGTCATGTTTATACCCTTTCAGCGGCATTATGTTCTAAATCAAGGACAAATGATCCTTCGGCTTATATGCCTTTCAGCCTTCATGATCTTTCAACATATGTGTCTTTTCAGCTTATACGTCTTTCAGCTTACGTATACTTTCAGCTTTTACGTCGATTGGTTTAAATTACCGATAATTCGAGGACGAATATTTTTTTTTAGAGGAGAAGAATTGTAAAACCCAGTATGGTCGTATCTTTAATTCGGGGACGAGTTATTGTTTTTAGAGGGGAAGAATTGTAAAACCCGTATTTAAAAATCAGAATATTTAAATACGCGGAATATTAATAAACTATATAAGTATTAAATATTAGACAGAGATATAAACGCAGAAATTAAATACGCAGTCCCAGTTTATTTAAATACTATAAATATTACAGTTTATTCAGAAAAATAATTATTAAGTTCAAAAAATATTACGTATGTGTTATTTTAGCATACAGAAAAAAATTACGTTTCAGAGAAATTAAAACACGAGAATTAAATAGATTGTTCGTGAATCTAATAAAAATGTCGAGAGTTATTATATAAGTTAGAGGGCCGGATTTTAAGACAAAATAATAGCAATAAAATAAATGGGCTCTAAGCACAGCCTAGTAGTGAATAAAAAAGACGGGGGGGGGGGGGGGGGGGGGGGGGTTCCCCTTTGCTCATTCTACAAACAGAAAAAAAAAAGATAACAAAGATTAGGGTTTTTGTTTCTGCCGACACAAGAGACAAAAAAAAAGAGAAAAAGAAGGATGGCCGCCGGTTTATATCAAAAAAAAAGAGAAACCGGGTTTGTGTTGATCGAGCGTGAGTTATTGCTATTCCCTGATCGCAAATAGGTAATACATCTTCCCTCTCATTTCTAAATAATCATGAATCAATCAAGAAGAATAATCCTTGTCTAATTTAACCTGTTCTTCACGAATTAAAAGAGGAACGGATTAGTTTGTTGTTTTGGTTGGGTCAGGCACACAAACCGAGACCAGTAGGTCTCGTTGGTTCATGTTCCAACCAGCCGCGACCCAAGTGGGGTGCGGTGGTGGCTTTAGTCTGGACAGCAGCGACCAAAAGACACGAACAGGGGGTGTTTGGATATGTAAACAGGGGGTGTTTGGGATTTTATGATGTGATAACATTAAAGGGGTGTTTGGGTGTGTTAAAAACAATTTGAAAAATACAAGGACGGTGGGAATTACAATAAAACCAGTGGGTACTTACTAAACAGAAAATAATAAGGTTTAGTTATGATATTAGTGACAGTTTAGCGACGGATTAACTATCGCAGTTTGTTAGCTCCGATTTGGGACAGTTTTGACACAACCTTTTAGCGACAGTTAGCAATAGTTAGCGACAGAAATTTCTGTCGCTGATCCAGTTTAGACTTTACGTTTTGTTGGCTTGTTTTAATTTGACCGAGAATGGGGAATTTCAGTAGGCTCGGGTTAGACTTAAAGGATTCATAAAAAGACTTAATTATACCTTATTTTATCACTCTTAAAAATAAATGTTTTAAAATGGTTTAATTAGTAAATTAATTTATTTTATTAAATTAGTCTTATGAAAATTAAAAGGGTATAATTTATTAAATGATTTTATTTACATTAGAAATGTTCTAATATAGGAAACTTTCTATTATTAACAGGTTACTAAATATAGAACTTTTATAACGTCAGAATACGTGTTATACCGTAATTAATAATAGAATAGGAATACGTTGATCAGAAATATGAGAATAGTCAGAATTTACCAGTTTATCCATAAACCGTAATACAAGAATAAATTAAATTAAATTTAAAACATATAAGAATCAGTAACAGCAAACAGAAATCAGACGACTTATTTCCGTCCATTATTTATGTAGTATCCGTGAAGTCAGAGTCGATCCTGCAGCTTTCATTCTGATTTCATTACTGGACAAGAGGTACGGATTTCCGTCCTTTCAGTAAGGACTTCCTTTCTATGCATGATTAGGATTCCCCGTCTTCAGCCAAATGTTTTTCCCCAGTATATATTTAAGTTTATCAGTAATCATGTTAATAACTAAATAAATTGTCTGAGCATTATATACAAGCACGACCAGTTTATGTACTAGTTACGGAGGTACCGTAACCACGGCACTAGAGGCACCGGTGTCGTGACTCACATGCAGGAGAGTGATATCCTGCATCGTTCCACTCAGCTCAGCTTGGCCATTTTATCAGTATTATTAGTGGGGCGTATGGATGCATCCTAGGCTTATATGTGTTACAAGTTATCAGGGTGAATGTGGTGTGTGCTCTACATCCTTCACATTGGAGCTGATCCCTCCACCCAACACAGTTATTTAGAGGTCACCCCTCTACAGCATGACGAGGTCACCCCTCCAGTTATTCATGCACGGTTGTTACAGCACGTGACCTATATAAGCTCTGGCAATTAAAATACAGTAAATGCATGTTTTCAGAATTAATAGTTATATTTCAGTTTCAGTATTTATGAATCAGGTTTCTCAGATTTTATGCAGAGTTCTACCACGTGTTACATATCAGTCTTATAGCTTCATTGTTGCCTTCTATTCCATGACTGTCAGTACATTCTTATCATGGTATATCTGTTCACTGAGCGTTATGCTCAGCCGTAGTTCCTTTCATGTTCTAACGGCAGGTACACCAGGACGCTGTAAGGATTCTGAGAGCATGTGCATTTAGAAGGAAGCTATTCAGACTTCTTACTTGTGTACTTACATTATTTCGCTTATTTGGACATTGTTTAGTCCTTTCCTTCAGTATTTTAGTTTTCATGTTTTGGGCTTATGTTTGGATTGCCGATGTTTGATTCCGGTATTTCCTTTATGGTCAGTTAATGTTTTAGGACATTTACCTTATGCTTTGATGACACGCCATAAATACACGTAACGGTCCACTTATCCAAGTGGGGTGTTACACTTGAAATATAAAATTGTAAGAGGGGGAATTAAATACTATATTTAAAATACTCCATCAACTCAATTTACAATAAATATAACATATAGTACAAGCAAAATAAGCTTACATAATAAAGTAGCAATTTCAAACATTTAATTATAACATATATACATTAAATTCTACAATTCAATTACCTCATCACCATATTTTACAATTAAAATAACACATGATATAAGTAATTTATACTCATATTAATACTAATTAATACATAATAATTAATACACACTTAAAAATAAATATAATTTGTAAAACTTAATATATAATTAAAACAACAATTAATTTAAAATAAAAGTATATATTTAAGTTGTACAACAATTAAAAGCATATTTTTATAATAAAACATGCATATTATGTCTCCTTAAAATGACAGTGTATATAGTTATGAAAATCAAACCGGGCAAACGGGTTCAACCGACAACCAAGTCGCCATCAATTCAGCTAGACAGTTACATAAAGATACCCAAACCTTAAATTATCGTTTTTCGTGATGTCGTCGTAAGGAAAACCTAAAAATTTGCCAAAGACTATGTTACAGGGTACCCACCGCCGCAACGCGCGGGTACCGTGCTAGTAAATGTAAAAAGGAGGTTCTAAATGAAAAAAAATGTTAAGGAATTAAAATGAAAGTCAACGCAAGCCGCATGGACAATTCATGTAAATTTTCAAGTGGTAAACGATTTAACCAGCTAATAGTTAGGCTATGTTTGGTAAGAGTTTTTTTAAATTTTTCTAGAGTTGTTAGCTTTTTTGTTAAAATTTGAAAATATTTTGACAAGTCTGATAATGAATAAACTTCATTATAAGTACTTTTGTTCTTTTTTTTAACAGCAATTTTTTACAACTCACACAAGTTTTCTCATAAATTCTATCTCACATGTTTTCATAGAGACTTGAACCCACAACTTTTATATTAGAGGGCCACTCACATACCGCAGGGTGATGAGGTTTGGTATATTTTGGTTTTTTCTTAAATGCATATATATAATCTTCACCTAAAGTAAAATGATTAATGATTTACACATTTTCAAATTTCATTAAGACATTTCAAATCATGCATTAAACAGATTGTATATTTTAGTGTTCCAATCGAAAAGTAAAATATGTCAATCAATTCTCAAGTAAAATATATATCTAGAGAAGCATAAGCACCAATTGAGCTGCAATTAGGTTGACCCTACTCGAACCCTAACACATATTCGGGTCGGGTCACTCGGGTCCAAAAACATATTCGGGTTGACCCTAATTGACGCGAGTTGTAATTAGGCTCAAGTTCGGGTTTATAATTTTTTAGCCTTGACCCGACCCGACCTGAACCCGACTTGACCCGAACTCGACTTGACCCGAACCCGACTTGACCCGAACCGACCAACCTGACTTGAATCACACTTTTTACAATAAAAATATACTTAGATAAGGCATTTTTTAAACTTTTTTACTTATAGTCAGGTTGACGCGAACCCGAATTTACCCGACCCCAATTAAGCCGAACCCGAATGACCCGAGTTCTAATTATGTTTGGGTTCGGGTATGATTCTTTTACTTTCGGCTCGAGTTGACTCGAACCCGACTTAGTCAACCCGAATCACACCCTAGCTGCAATCATGTCGATAAAATATAAAAAGAAATCAAATTTGAATTATCTTCTCAACTAGTAAAATATATTATGAACGTAGTACTTAGAATTTAATAACATATATAGTTGAGATATTTTAGTTATGTGTAATTCAACTTAAAGAAATAACTTTTAAGTTTAAGAACGTACAACAATATTTAATGAAACTGAAAATTAAACCAATTTTTTTATAAATCATATATAGTTGGTTCACAATATATGACAACTTTTTATAAAGCAAGTCAACTATTCTTCTACACGTAAATCACCACCATAAGTTTTGAGCAATTTTTTTAGTTAATCTTTTACTTACTTGCCAAATTTATGACTTCTTAAATAGTCAGCTATTTTTTTGAAACGTAAATTACCAATATAGCAAATTTTTTGTAATTAATCTTCCATTTGTAAAATCAGTTTACTTGCCAAATTTTGTGAATCCCTAACTCTATATAATAACTTTAATTATTGTTGAAAAGCTGCTAATTTATGCAAATATTTAAGCAAAAAGTATGAGACATGCAGATAAGCACATCATGAATGAAAAAATAATAATACAATCATGAAAAGATTCTGAAAAATAATTCAATAATCATGTCCTATAATAGTGTAATAAATTCATTTGACTTGACACATGTTGTAACAGAATAAGGTTGAAATTACTGGATCACTTATTATGGAAGGTAGAATGAAATTAGTAAACACAAATTATAGGCAAAATGAATGGATTGCATTTTCCCGCGCAAAACAAAGACAGTAAAGGACTATATATATGTTTTACACCTCACACTTATCAGCATCAAAATCCGAAGCTAATTTAAGATTAAAGATCATGGTTTTTTGGGGTGAGTATACATTTTAATCCTTTACTTCATTGTCTACTGTATGCATTTTGCTGTAATCCAATCATGAGTGTGTTTTTGATCGTTTGTTTGTTTATTAGGTGCCCGGGTGAGACCAGGAAAACCCTACATCCATAAACCTAAAGCTGGTAATGGTAGACTCAGAATATCTCAGGTATTTATATATAAATTGAAGATTGTACTGTACGTTTTGGAAAAGAAAGGCTGACCGAAATGAAATATCATTCAAATGTGATTATTTAGGAAAAAAACTGTTTTTCGTGTGTTTTATTTATAGAATTTAAAGTTGTATCAGATAGCAGACTCTGGACTTGTTTTGCGATCGATTATAACACTTTAGTTGTTATATGTTGCACCGTGTGCTGTTTACACTTTACTTATTTTACTTCTTAAAATGTAACTATAACTGTAATAAATAATCGTGTCAAAATTACTATAAATTTATCGTGTACTCACGATTTTTTTTATGTGTTTTGATGATGATATTGATTATATCTTGTAGGCAACTTTGGATATTGGAAGTTTTGAAATACTGAAATCTTCGGTTAGATGTAGTGTTGGAGGTAAAAGAGCTGTTCTTTTATGTACCTTGGTGCCTAATAAGGTTGAATCGATGTCGTTGGACTTAGAATTTGATGAGACGGAAGATGTCAAGTTTTCTGTTATTGGTTCTATTGGCGTGTACCTCACTGGGTACTACATTGGTCCGAGACAAGAAACAAATGCCAATAATGACATGTATCCTTATTACTTTTTTTTCATGACTTCATATGTTTTTCGTGCATCAAGTTGCATAAGATGTTTATAGAAAAATTTATTTTGTATTTCCTTGATTTTGATGGCATAGAGAATCAGATGCCGAAGATATCAGTGATTCTGAGTCATTGAGATCAGATTATTCAAGTAACTATTATGACTACAGAGACAGTTTCATTGATGATGATTATGTGTCTGAACCAGGTAGCATACATTTATATTGACCTTTATGTGCTTTCCTATAAAGTTATATCTACTTACCCAACTTATAATCAGCAGACTACGATGAGGAGAACATTTGGAAGTTAAGAAATGGGAATCGTCGTCGTTGTTAGATACTATACAAGAGGTATGTGTTGATTAAGTTTGATGAGGAAAGGCATGTTCCCGGAAACTAATGACGAAAACCATCTTCTAATGTCATCCTTGTAATTTGTCTGATATAAGAACTTTTGTGGTATGCAATGAATTGCAGTTGTTTAATATACTAGAATTGCTTTCTTACAAAAGTTAAATGTCATCTTTTGGGGCAATTACTGTTTCATTTTTGCTGATCAAAAGGGTAAACTCAAGAAAATTAGCGAAATCAAAGAGCATGACTTTTTTGTAAATTTTATTAGTGCATTCCTCAAGATTCTACATATATATTAAGAAAAGAAATGACAAAAGATGTTTTGGTCGAAGCTTGTTAGACCTGTAAACAGAGTTGGGAAGCAATAATGGACTAATGACTACACTGTATTGATATTGAAAGACTGAAACTACAGGAGTATAAATAAGCTGCTAGGTTAACTAATTGGCCGGGCCCTTATTACTAATTCTAACATCCCCTCAAGCTGAGCATGCTCGCCCAACTTGTTACAAATATAAACTATTAAAACAAAAAAAAACCGATAAAGCAAAAGTCTTCCACGAAGCAAGGATCCAAATCCTCAACGAACATAAAACTAATCGATCTCACTTGGGATCCAACTAAATACGAAGCAACCAAAGGTCTCAACTAACACGAAGCAAACAGGAGGTCTCAACTAATCAAAATCCGAAGCAACCGGAACATATATGTTCGGGTCTCAACTAACCAAAATTGCCACCAAACGAAGCAACCTGTCGGCAAGGCAGGTCTCAATTGATAAACAAATCCAGAATGATCGAAGCAACCAAAAGGTCTCAGCTAACCAGAATTTCCTAATGACGAAGCAACCTGTCAATGCAGGTCTCAACAGATCTCGCTACTGATCTAATCAAAATAAGAAGCAATCAATATGCCTCAACTAATAAAAAAAAATCCAAAGGACAAAGCAACATGTTGTTGTAACATGTCTCACTAACCAAAGAACACCAAAAACGAAGCAACCTGAATCATCAGGTCTCGACTAACCAAATAACTCAATCCTAGACCGAAAATTCAAAAGAACATAACCAAAATTGAATGGTCTCGCCCAGGACCAATCACTAAACCTTCCATATTCAAAGTCCAGAATCATGATCCGAAATCAGCAAACCAAAATTCAAACCAAAATTCAGATCTCCAAACCGAAGACTTTGAAGATCAAAATCATTTGAATCACCATAACGAATAATCAAAAATCAGCAACAATATACCAATCTCTTCATAACCATGAATCAGAACCCTAATAAATACCGTCCCTTAAATCAGAACCAGAACTGAAGAACCCTAACGAAACTTGAAACAAAAAGACATGCCAGATCCGACAAGATCTTACCGGGGTTCTGGCCGGAATCACAACCAAAAGGGATCTGGAAAATATCTCCAGCAAAAACCCCAATGAATCTGAACTCACTGGGTACCGTTCTTCACAACCAAACCCGAAACCCTAATTGGAACTAAGCCCTAATTAGAACCGAACCCTTGATCTGATACCATGTAAACATAGTTGGGAAGTAATAATGGACTAATGACTACATTGTATTGATATTGAAAGACTGAAACTACAGGAGTATAAATAAGCTACTAAGCTAGGTTAACTAATGGGCTGGGCCCTTATTACTAATTCTAACAAGTCCCTAATCTGTTTTGATCAGTTACTCGTCTGCCCTTTTGTGTCAATGCCACTCGACTAACCATGGGGTCCAAAGGAACCGGTAAGGGTGTGCCTCAAGATTTAAGGCTTACATAAGATGTAGACATGACTAGCATCGTTTAATAGCTCCGATCATTTTGTAACTTGGTACATACTATTCTTTTTATATAAAGCTAATAAGGACGCCTAAAAGGTTTGTGATTGGTGATCCTAATGGGTTCTGCAACAATTTGACAGTAATTATTTAGTTTTTTTTTTGTTTTTGGTAACCATGATTTCTGACACGTTGGTCGACTAATCCACGGGGTTTGAACCTACCGCCACACAGATTCAAACCAGGTAAAGCCCTCCCTTTTCAGGAGGTTGGCGTGGCCACTTCAAAGTTATTTGCACCTAGCAGGAATTGAACATGAGACCTTAGAGTAGTCACAAACCTTTTTGCCACTAAGCCACCCTTGAGTGGTGCCTAAAATAAATAAAAAACAAATCAAGATCTAGTTGCAAACATATAGCGTGAATAAAAACAAACAAACAAACAATCATAAATGGGTAATATGAGTAACACTCTTAAGTAGGCTGCCAAGCTGGTTCCCATAGGTTTTCTAGAAGTATAAATCTTCGCAAGGTATAATAACGCAGCTGAACAGTGGTCACTTAAGCTTTGCCTACAAATACTTCTTGATAGTTGTTCAAAATAAGTAGAAACCAAGAGTGATACAGTACTTAAAAAGATCAGACACAACATTTTCACTTGTAGGGTAAGGTAAAAAAATGGTGTTTGGCGGAACCATCTTAAGTCCGTGTATCTTTTTGCTACCGAGCCCCCACCCAACAAGGAAAGTATATCCCGATAAATTACCTAGGCAACACTGGCTGACCAAACAAGTTTATATACCCACCCTTTCAAGGAGTTTAGCCTTCTTGGGCAAGTAAAACCTATACATAATACTACACTTAAGTTCATATAGGTATTTATTTGTGATCTGTACTAACAATGTCTTGTGATTCTCAAGTTCTTCTGTGATATGTGAAACGGTAAAGATAAATGTTATTTTAGTGTCGAAACTTAACCTCTAAGAAGACTTCTTGGCTGATATATGTCTCGCTCTCAACCAGCAACTTTAGGGAACCATGATACAAATTATTAAATTTGAATACAATAAAGTCGATATTTTAATTTAATGTATCAATAAAATCAAGATGCATGGCATTCTATATAGGGGTGTCCATAATTCGGGTTTGACCCACAAAAACCGAAAACCGAACCGAACCGAACCCGAATTAGAACCGAACCAAAAATAGAATTCGGGTTTTGGGTCATAACCGAACCGAACCGAACTACAAATACGGTTTTCGGGTTGGGTATGGGTTTGGCCGTCGGACCCGAGAACCGAACCGAAAACCGAAATTTTATAAATATATATATATTTTTTATAAATTTATATATATATATAAGAGTTATTAAAATTTAATTTAATCCTTATACATGCAAACTAGTTATTAAAACATAATTTTAATATAAAAATATCATTTTATACTTGAAATAACCTTTTTTTCTAAATATTTATATAATTATATATTTTTT
Source organism: Glebionis coronaria (assembly GCA_025667525.1). NCBI lineage: Eukaryota > Viridiplantae > Streptophyta > Magnoliopsida > Asterales > Asteraceae > Glebionis > Glebionis coronaria. The sequence continues at coordinate 1,630,232 of CM046880.1, forward strand.
CTGAAAAATTCAGAAAATTCGGGTTATTCGGGTCAACCCGAAAACCGAACTGAATTCAAATTCGGTTTTCGGTTCGGTTCGGTTGAAATCTATTTCGGTTCGGTTCGGTTTTCGGGTTAACTCAGAAAAAAAATTAACCGAATAACCCGAACCGAATAAACCGAACAACCCGATAACCGAACCGAATGACACCCCTAATTCTATAAGACATTTGCATGCATCTGCTGCATATGAACACTTGAATCTAATATAATATATATAGGTTATAAAAAAATGACATAGTCACAAAAAATATCTTTAAGAACTAAGCATCATATGAGAAATTAAATAAGGATATGAAAGCTTAATGAGTTTCATATATGCTTTTACATTATACATTGCTTCGTTTTTCTAACCGCTCGCATCTTATAAACACCTAGATAAATTCTTTTGTTAGTTTTAGTGGGTGGTAATAATCAACAATCTTGATATTTCTCCGAATCGTGTAGAGATCACTTTTAAATTGAAGTATTTCGACCTTATATGCCTCGAGTATCAGGAAATCCTCAATGGATAAGACAGAGAATCACACTTAGTCTCTAAGGCACGAGAGATCTAAGCAATACACAGAAATTTGTTGTGTTTGTTGTATTCTTGAAAGATCAAGTTTTTGTTTCTATGAAGAAAACCAAAATGAAAGTTATTGTTTGTTAATAACTGTTGCAGGGATTGACATATTGACATACCTTTTCACAAAAGAATATGACGGTTGGGAAGGGGAAAAAACCGATTTTCACATTACAAATGTAAACAAAAAATGCTTAAATCTTTTGGTTTTGGGGCGCTGCCCCCTCGACCTCAGCGGGGCCCCAGCAAAGGGCTCTGCCCCTTGACCCCGCAAGAGGCGCTGCCCCTTGACCCCGTAAGGGGGCGCGGCCCCCTTGAACCCCACATTTATTCGTGGCCGTATCAAGTTAGCTAGAACGAGTGTGCACTCCGCACTCTCCATACTCGACTGTAAGCTATACTCGATTAAGCCCTTAATCTCAAATATATCACAATTACATAAAATATGTGTGATAACACTAAAATCACCAACAACTTTCTTATTTTCTCGCATAATTCGTCTTTCAAAATATTTTTCTAAACGTGTTCATAACTGATTTGTTTGGTGATACTTCTAAGTATCGCAAATAAAACCAAAAATTTATACAAAAATATACCTTATGTACATTAGATAATGTATACACAACGTCGCTGACACGAAAGTCTACTTTCACAAATTCAACTTAGTGCATAACATAGACGGCAAATGAGTTTTAGTCCATCCAAACACTTAGTTTGCATGCACCCTTAGAGAATAGTATGTCAAACGTTTACCAAATTTTTTTTATTGAGGCATTCCATCAAATATGAAGATATGATCTACAAAATATTCATAGAGTCCATAAGCACCATAACCAATAGTATCTAGATGTAGAAACACAAACAGATAAATATTTATAGTACATAGTAATCAATAAATTTGAAAATGAAAAAACAACATGAAAGATATATAATACCTTGAAAATCTTAATAACACCAACAAACTTTGTTCAAATCAACCAAATCTAAAACGAAAAAATGACAATTGATTTTAATTAATTAATAATATCAAAATCATAAACTAAATAAAAAATGAAAATCTTCATATACTTGTTCACTTGTAAAAGATGAAGAAATATCAACAAACAAACGAAGATGAATCGATCTACATAAAAAGGAATGATATGCAATTAAAATGATAAACTCAAACCAAAAAACTTATTTGAGATTTATAAAGATAGTTGATGAAGAAAATTATTCAGAGAGATGACAAAAGGAGAAAAACCATTGAAACCAAAGAAATAGTCAGTCACTCATTTGTTCAAACTGTTTCCAAATAAAAATTTGAAACAAAATTAAAGTTAAGACCTAAACCAACAACGTATAGTTCATAACTATTTTGTAGGGAGACAGATACGAAAACGGGGACGGCTACGGGGACGGGTACTTAGAAACAACAATGTCCGAAAATCTATGAAACAGGTACGACTGGAAACGTTTTTGTATTTTATATATATTTATTAATAAATTAAATAAACATGAATTTTTAACCGATAAAGCAAGAAAAATAAATACTGATAGTGAGACAAAATATATACTTTACAATAAACAAATACCGATCTTCATATGTATATACAATATAAATGAACCAAAAAATGTTTCATGGCCCAAAAATTAACTCAAAAATGTGTTAAAAGCCCAAGAAACGTTTCTCTTCGCGTTTCTGCTAGAGCCTCGGCGTTTTCGATCTTCATGAAATGTTTACCTTTTTCGGGGAAACGTTTCCATCGTGTTTCCAGCCGTTTCCCGTTTCTGAAACGTTTTCGGGACGAGCACGACACCTGGGGGCGTTCGGTGCAACATAGGATCTAACGTACCAGTAGGAGAAAAAATTAGGGGTAGAAGACCGTGTTTCATATTTACTTGGTAAGATCAAATGTGTATGAAGTTAAAACAAATTTGAATTTCATATTCTTTTCTTTCGATATTTGTAGCGCCTCAAATTTATATCTGCACGCATGGAAAGTTGGGAAAATATTTGATTTTTTAATGAAGGGTTTTGTTAATGACAGCCTCAAGGTTGTCGTTAAACGAATGAATTTTGTTACGAAGATATATATGAATCACTCTGATTGGATGTTAATGCCGAAAAACATGGATATAATTCCTAAAAATCAAGATGCACAACAAGTATTTGAATCTGATTGGTTAATTTCATTTCTTACATTGAATTGTAACAAAAACATATCTTTTAACGGCAACCCTTTAATGAAAACTCTTCAAGAAGCTTTAAGTTTTTAAAATAAGCTATACATGAATTTTTTTATTAAAAACTAATGCACATATGACATCATCTTTTTTTACTAAAGTATTATCCGATATAAAAAGTTTAACATATATCATCTTTTTAGCATAAACTCAACCAACCAATCACAACCATTCATTCTTTTTATCTAACAAAAAAAATTTATTTTTTAAAGATTAAATATCTCACAAAACGTTAATCGTTACACAAAACGAAACATACCTTCGTGACGAGAATTAAATAATCTTTCTAACGAGAGACACATGCATATACTTTCGTCGAATTTTTTTTGATTTTTTTCTCAATCATGTCAGTGAAAATCATATATGATTCGTATCACAAATCATATATGATTTTTAAAAATCAGATATGATCCGTGATATGAATAATATATTATTTCAAAAGAAAACCATATATGATTCGTGAAAGAATCATATATAATTTTCTCAGACATAACTTAAGAAAAAAAAATCGAATTTTTTTTCGTAGAAAGTATATACATGTGCCCATCGATAGAAAGATGATTTAATTCTCGTTCCAATGGTATATTTTTTTCGTTTGACGATTAACCGTTTGTGAGATATTTAATTTTTAAAAAACAGTGGAAAGTAAGTTTTTCTAAAAAAATGGATGATTGTAATTGATTGACTGGATCTACGTTATTTTAGGTTTAATCAATTTTAGCATTGTCCAATCAAAAGACCTCATTCAAAACCCTCTTTTAATAGTATAGACGGAAGTTACTCGAAAGTGTTTTTTCTTTTTTTGAACCATTTATTTAATAAGCGAGTTTTCAGTCTGTTGTTTCTCTTAATGGAACGAACAATTAAAATTATCAACTCTCTACTAGTAAACACCCTTTTAATATCGAGTCAAGTAAAAGAAAATGAAAAAAGGTAAAAAATAAAAAGTAAAAAAATTGTCGATTGATATGTTTTGAGATAGAGTAAAGAGAAAATAAATTGTGCAAAAAATCAGTTAAGATAGATGATTAGTCGGCACCTATGTGTTATGGGAAGATTAATCGTTTAGATTTTTATTATTCAACCTTAGTAATCAGTTTGGTCAAAATCAGTCAACATATTCTGATAAAAATGAGGCGTTACAGTGTCGAGTATTTTATACTGTAATTAATTTTCATGAAGAAAAGTATTTTACCATATGTTTATCGACGAGATTTTTTGAAATAACTTATATCGCACATTATATGTCATATTAAAACCAAGAACATCTTACTCGCACGTTGCATCGATGTTACTATCAAAATACACCTGGCCTCGTAGCTTCTCATCTACACATGAGTACCACATGTAAGAAACCGTAGTTCTCCAATTGTTGATAGTGTATCAATATCGTTAGAGAAACATTGACTAAGATCTTTGAACTAAATAAATGTTCACAACACTTAAAATCATAAATGAAAGCCGAAACCCGTCAAACCAAAACAATAGTTCTGAGCGAGTGACCAACGCGCCAGGCTCGAATTAAGTTTTAATGGTTTTTGCTCGCCGGTTTTCCTCTTACCCGACATATGTGGATCGTTCAATAAAGGTATGTACATAATACTTGAGCAATTGGAAACATTCGAAACGAGGTATAAAATTACAGAATAGCAAAAACAAATCATCTAGTTTTTAACAAATAGCCACTATCCTAATGAACAAAATTTTATGTTATACATACTGGGTTAATTTGAGATATAACACATTAGCCTAATGAAAGAGTTGAAAATTTTGATATCATCATTCTTGACAAATATAGCTTGGGATTTTGCCGTTTTTTGTGATCTTTGTGATATTCGTACATTTACATGCACAAATGACAAAACATACATATATAATACAATAATGCACATGTTTATGCATTTTAAGTTTGTTTTATAGAGAAATAAGGTATGTGTTTTCACACATATCACCATCACCTTACAATGGAATCATCAGAATACTAGGAATACAAGCGATTTAAGAAGTACCGTTCACGACTCATGGAATAATAAAGTTCTCAGTTAAAGATAGAGTGCTGGCAATCTATAGCACCATCCTGACACCACTAGAGTGCAGATATGTGGCAACTACCCCTAAGAAAACTCCAAGTGAAGCCAAAGGCTTACCAAATAACTTCAACATAGCTATACGCCCGGACTATCCTGATCAGTAGATTTCCATTGGGGTACCTTATTTGAGAAAAGGGCGGACAAACTATGTTCCCTCCTCATAAGCAACCAAGAAATTTTTTCATGGCAACTATTTGATATGACAAGCGTGACCCTAAGCAATATCTGAACATAATCTTAATATCCGTGAGAGATATCTACCAATTCGCTAAAAGAAAAGATGACAAGCCTCATAACGAACCAAAGATATCAATGAAGAAGTATAGAAGTTGGTAAATACTGGCATCATGAGGGAGGTCTACTGAAGGTTTATAAGTATCATAACAATTATATAAAACCCTAAACGAGATCAAAGCACATATAGCGGAAGCGATTTGACAAGATCATAAATAATAACACAATTATAATTAATCAAATTAGGGTTACATACCTTTACGATAAAGCAATTCCACAAGACGAAGAACGAATCACCAATTCGGGTTAATACCGTATATACCAAGTATAGTCTAAAGTAAGACTATATTACGTTCTTGTACACACGTAATACAACGAGCTAACCGTGATTCTAGCATGTAAAAACCGAGCTACAACGCATGTAAATAATCTACCCAACAACCCTAGAGAGGGGCTAGGACTAGATTACGTATATAATCGATCAACCAAGAAAAACCAACCGAAACCCTTTGTTGGTGGGGCTTGCGATCGTCCAAGAGAAAGAAGGAGGGGAAAGATTATTGTTGTCGCGATTATGAGGGGATTAAGAGGTGTATTTATAGGCCTAAACATCTTATAGCCTAAGATAAATATAAGGCAACAATTTCCCCCTAGCTTAACCGACGGTCGAAACACCCCTTAGGGGTGTTCCGGAACCTTCCGTCCTTCTTTCCTTTCGTATACATACTATATATAAATATTTATTTAACGCTCGTTATAACTTAACTATTAATTATTTAATGATCGTTAAGGTTATATAGTTACTTGCTCGGTTAAATTAATAAATACATAAATATATTTATTAAATAAATTAATAAATACAATAAGTATATTTATTAATTATATTAACTCTTTACGTATTGTGTGCAATCTCGTAATCTCGAGTTCGATCCTATCACACGACTATGAAATATAAGTCCATAAACTTACAGCTCTCACTTGGACATATTTCGAATATCATGATTACATTGACTAGTGTCTAGTTACACATATCAATGTCTCTAGTACAACTCGAGTAAGGTCTCCTGGACAAAACCTTTTAACGATTCTACATTGTTATTATTATCCTTTTATTTCTAATACAACGTTAATAAGGATATGGATCTCAGTTATTCCTTTCATTAACCATTCTGTTTCTCGTTCACAGATTCAGCAAGATTACCAAAACAAATTTGGGTGTGGCCACACAAACATCTTGCTATCCCACGAGGGTCCCAGCTGTATTAAACTCCAAAACGAAATTGGAGGAAATAAATTCCATATTGACTACGAGCAAAACTTATGAAATTTGCAATACTTTCGAAAATAATCCTTATAGTTACCATTTACGTTTAGCGTTAGATTATTCCACAGAGATGCACTAGATTCATAACAGTTTCCTGGTATCTCAAGTATAAGGATAACTATTTATGTTTTACTTAATGACAAAGATCCATAAAGTAATAACATATAGTTGGGATAAGTCCTATATTCGATTCATCGAATATCATCCAAAATCGATCAATATACTTTCAAGTATACTCTATCACTATTTTGATTTGTCTTAATTTAATTATACTCCCATATTATTAATCGACAACGGACATTTAGCATAACTTTTATTCATGGAAAAAACATGTAATATAGGATAAACTTATTAAATAATAGAAATAAACAAAAACCAATCTTTATTTTATTATATAATAATGTTATAAAATCCTTTATCCAAATACTAATCACAGATTTATTGCATGAGTTCGCTAGCTAGTTGTAGCCCAATCGCCTTGGCATGCTTAACTACCTTTGGTCTAGGCAAAGCCTTAGTTAAAGGATCTGCTACGTTATCATCTGTGTGAACTTTTATCAATTTTATTTCCCGAGCTTCAACTTGTTCTCGGACGTAGTGGTGTCTAAGCATAAAGTGTCTGGCACCTTTCATGACTCCAGGGTCATTGGCAAATATTATTGCGGCAGAATTGTCACAATACATATCAATAGGTTCTTTAATTGAAGGCATCACTCCAAGTATTCAATAAACTTCCTAATCCAAACAGCTTCCATTGCAGCTTCTGAAGAAGCCACGTACTCAAATTGAGTAGCATGCATTGCGATCGTTGTCTATTTCTTGATCTTCCAGTCAACTGCTCCTCCATTGATAACAAAAATGTAACCTGTCTGAGACTTCGTATCGTCTTTATCACATTGCCAGGACGCATCACAAAAACTTGTAAAATTCAGTTCTGTGTCTGGTTTCCCTCCATATACCAAAAACATATCTTTAGTACTCCTCAAATACTTTAGAATATGTTTAACAGCAGTCCAGTGGAGCTTTACCTGGATTATGTTGGTATCTAGTGACCAAGTTCTGAGCAAACTCCACATCAGGCCTTGTGTATCTAATAGCATACATTATAGATCCTACAGCCGAAGCATAAGGCACATTCTTTATGTATGCCTCCTCTTCAGGAGTTGATGCATCCATCTCATGACTCAGATTATGCTTAACTTCCATAGGTTAAAAACCTTTCTTGGAATTATGCATATTATATTTCTTCAAAATCTTATCTATATAAGCATCTTGACATAGACCAATTAACCGTCTTTTTCTATCCCGATAGATCTTAATTCCCAGAATGTATGTAACTTCTCTTAAATCCTTCATAGAGAAACATTTACCAAGATAATCCTTATCAGCTTTAAGTCTTGGAATGTTACTTCCCATGATTAATATGTCATCAACATATATGACTAGGAATACTACATCACTCCCACTAGCTTTGCGGTATACACATGTCTCATCACGATTCTGAATAAATCCAAACTTTTTGATTTCTTCGTCAAATCTTTTATTCCATTGACGTGATTCTTGCTTTAAGCCATAAATGGACCTTTGAAGTTTGCACACATGTCTTGGATTTTCAGGATCAAAATACCCTTCTGGTTGCCGCATATAAATGTCTTCATCTAAGCGACCGTTCAAGAAGGCAGTTTTAACATCCATTTGCCATATCTCATAGTCATAGTATGCTGCTATAGCTTTGAGAATCCTAATAGCTCTTAAGTCTGCTACAGGAGAAAATGTCTCCTCGTATTCTACGCCAAAAGTTTGAGTAAATCCTTTAGCTACTAAACGAGCTTTATAGGATTGTACTTTTCCGTCCATGTCGGATTTCTTCTTGTATATCCACTTATGTCTCACTACTTAGCATTCGGTGGTGATTCTACAAGAATCCAAACATCATTTACTTTCATGGATTTCATTTCCTCATCCATAGCAACTGTAACACCCCCAAATTTATACAACTCAATACCGCGGAAGACTCGTTGGTGTTACGGGATAGCACATTACTCACATCATAGACAACGCATAAAAATCGCGTCGTTTGTTAATAAAGCATTTCCATTCATAAATATCAAAGTTACATCGGTCCCAAGTCATATTATTTCATACAAAGTTTTACAAAGTATTTGAATGGAAAATATTGTTTAAGTGTGGGCCATGAATTCTTGTCGTCTTCCCGAGAATTACCTTCAAGTACCTGAGATAAAACATGTTAAAAGAAAAGGTCAGCGATAACGCCGAGTGAATTCATAGAGTTTAATAAATTCCATCAATATAATATCAGTATAAAATTATTACTGAAGATCATTTTGTACAAATCATTTTAATAAGCCATGAAATAGCCAAAGTCATTTTATACAAATCTTTATCAAAATCATAATATAGGCATTTGCCTTAATAATCATTATACGAGCCAATGTCGTAAAAGCATCATACAATACGTCTTATGACGTTGTATAAAAATAAAAACCGTTATATGAATATGGTTATGAAAACCAAAACACGAACATAATATCAATAGTATGACCCTGTATTGCTAGTCAGGCAATACATCGTAATTCGGAGCGTCTATAAGTATTTCGGTAATTTGGATTATTATAAGCCGCATGACATTGTTACCTTACTAAACCAACAACGGGTAGCTAACCCGATACCAATTTTGCCCATCTAAAGTAGCGTGTCGTCACAAAGGTCACGCTATGGAAATCTTCTCATACATAAATTCGCTTACCAATCAATGTGGCACGACGGGGATCAACCGTCAAGGCGCGAACTGGGGTGATCGTCCCCAAATAGTACTATTAAATGCATAAGCGTCTACCAAATCCCGGTAGTTCACAATTCATGCTAATGGGACTTTTAGTGACATAAACTAACTTTAATAATCCATTTAATTTAATCTATCGGGTCCTTTAATCATTTATCGGGTCATACAATCGGGTCATTCATTCATTCGGGTCCAAAACAATAAACAAACAATCGGGACAAATGGTGTCCTATTTTATAAAAACTAACATGTTATCTCCCTCGCGGGTTTATAAAATATTTCATGAAAACATTTAAAAGAGTGCGAGGCTATGAACTCACGTTGATGTGGGAAGGCGGGTTATCGGCAATTCAGACGTACGGTACGTGCTTCAATCACGGAAACCTAGACAAATAATACTCGTCTTAGACTCATGTCCAATGACTTTATAAAAATAACAATTACGTATACATATGATGATTATATATATATGATGATCAAGTGGGTTTACATATTCCCTTTTACTCATTTTAGTGTTTACGTATTGGTATCTTCTTACTAGTTTACTAGTTTTACCTATTTACGTGTTTTAGGTCCAATAAACTTATTATAAGTTCTTTAGCTTGTATTAATCCATGTTATACTTATATTATCAGTATCTACACTTTACAAGTTAGGCCTAAATGGGTTAAGCCCAATAAATAAGTTTATAAGTGTTTTAGTCCATTTTATTGTATTATTAGTCCAATAACGTTAACTTATCCCGTTAATGTCGGAATGTTATATAGTTCGGGTTTTATCGGTTTTTACTTGTTATATATGTTTATATATCAGTATATGAGTTTTATAAAGTTCACATTAGACGGGTCCAACCGTCTAAGTTTTATTTAACAAAAACGTTAATTTTATGGTAATAGCCGAAAAAGTCGTAAAAATCGTGTTTATAGTTTTTATTACTTATAAGTGTTATTCCACTACCATTTTTATAATTTATACACTTATTTAACCTTTTACATATTTATATAAATAAAATCCATAAGTTAGTGGGTTTTAACTTTACATTTTATACAATATAATTTTGAGTGCTTATATAATAGTAATAAACATTAATTCTCAAAATCTGATTTTTACTTTCATCTTCACCAAAACTGGCATATCTAGAGTTCTATATGGAGATAGAAGCTCAAATTTTTATCACATAAACTACATGATATGTGCTCCATTTAACTCTTCTATAGCTACTGTTGAATCATCTTTTAAGTATTTTTTAAAAATCGTCCAAAACAGTAAACTCAGATTTGTACTCTAAACTTGTTTTGATCATATCTCACTCATTACAATGATTCCATTGCATGGCCAACTCTCACATGTGTACAAGACCCATAGCTTACTGTGTATTAATTCTACTTCATCGTTTTATCAGTTTATGACATGTTTCTTTACTGTTTTATACAACCATCATTTTTAAGCAAGATTTTAGCCTTGTTTCTTATAGTCTTTCATCTTTTTAAGCATGTTTATCAACAACAAATCCCCACACAACACTTTTAATCATCATTCATCATCATATAAATATACATAAGTAAAATAAATACAAGATTACATAATCAAAAATAACAAGAAGATGAGGAGAACAATCTTTATACCACCAAGGTGATGAAATGATGAGTTTTTGGATGAACAAGACTTGGTTTTGGGTAACCAATCTTATGTGATATCAACACCACTTCTAGGATCACCAAGTATTTGTAGATTCCTCCAAAAATCAGCCCTTGTTCTTCATGAGAACTCCTTGAGAAATCAGCCCCAAACTCCCTTGAAAACTCCTTTTTACATGTTAAGATCACCTCCAATCAATAGAGCTTGAAGAGGTTTCCATCATATGTGTGTATAAAACCAAATATTGTGGTTGAAAATTGATCAAAATGGGTGTTTTAGGGTGATATGGGACGAATTTTAGAGAGAGAGAGGAGAGAATGAGAGTGGTTTGCATGTAAAAATGAAGTCTATGGTTCTTGTTTAGTGGTTTTGTGGTTTGAAGTTATGAGTTAGCTTACTTTGTAAGCTTAGCTAACAAGTGTAACACTTGTTAGTTATACTTGACACATCATGAGATGTGTTGGTGCTCTCTTGGCCATCCTATGTTAGTGGGGTGGGGCAAAACTTGTTTTGTCTCATCCCACTAATTTACGGGTATTCCTCGTTTCTAGTTTCCTCGATTTGCGTACCCTCGGGTCGTTTTACGAAAAACGTTTTTATAAATTATGAATCAACGGCACAAAACGAATCCAATAAAAATTGTCTCATCAAAAACGGAGTTCAAAAACGTAAATACGTAATCCTAAGGTTTCCGGTTTAGTCGTAAAGGACGTTAAATTATAATCGTAAGTCCTAATCTCTTCTCGTAAATTTGTGAGTTTATGAACCAACACAAATTTAAAATTCCAAAATAATATTCACGGATAAATTTATTTTCTGAAATGTCGGACTGTCACCAAAGACGGTGTATGCAAACGTAAGCACGTAACGTAGAATCCTCCGGTTTAGACGTAGTCGACGCTACTTCAAGACGTAAATCCAAATTACTTCCCAAAAATAAGTGAGTTCGTATTGTAACATTAAAAATATTGTTTTCAAATAAATACTGAGAATAAAATATCAACCATAAATTGACGGATTGTCACAGCATTTACCCTTAAACAGGATCTTTGTCCTCAAAGATCATCTTACTACTCGCTTCTTATAGAGTTAAAGCCATGTGGGTATTTCCTCCACATTCGGTCTTTTCTCACAAGTGCAATTCATTACAATACGCGAGTTTCATCAAACATAACTACGGGAATAAGATCAGGCTTAATGTTGACTTACTTTCTCTATCCATGATGTTCACGGGTTTTTGATGAATGCAACTTTTCACCGATCTAAGCTCTACTAAGAATAATCAGATTCTCACTTGATAGATATTCCATCAAGTTCGATATACGAAACATAATTCACGCAGCTCTTGAAGTCCTAGGGTAGATCCAGCTTATATGCCTTTCAAACCAATCTTTTACATCATCTCAATGGTCCCATACAACGGGGACTTATATCCCATGATTTGTCAGATCATGAATTCATTTTTCCAAGGTTAAGAATTGTGGCATAACTTCGCTACCCATTTGGCACTTCAAGATCTACATTTCATATTCACATAACCTCTTGCCCACTACCGGTAGTCAATAATCAGATCCTAATTTCAACAATCATTTCAGATCTCGCGGGTCGGGTATTTTGTAAGGTTAGGTTCGCCATCATAGGAAACCTTAAACCTAAAAGACATGTCCAACTCACAATGGGTGTATGTCGGGTGTCTTTATCTCAACTCCTGCTTACAGATGCTCTAATATATATCCTCACAAGATTCGATCTCGATCCTAATACGATGATTATCAATGGTAATCCTTCCAAAGGAAATCGATTATACGATCTATTACCAAAGGTCAATCATTCAAACATAGAACAACACTTATAGTATTTTGTGTCATTACTTTACCTCATCCCTTCGATTGGGGTGGTACATAGTACTCTCATCAAGATTCGTTCACAATGACTTCTGAGCAAATCTCTAGAAATTCGATGCGAAGCGAGGATCTTGATAAAGATGTTCGATACTGGCACACTATGTTTACATAACTCCTTTGCAATTATCATTAGCGGGAATGATATCAGCAGATTTGGTCAGTCTGTCGAAAATTACCCAAACCGAATCAAATTTAGATGATGACCTTTGCAATAGCTAGACATTAACTAATGTATGAGGCGATGTCTGCCTTCATAATTGCCATAAGTACAACTTCTTCAGACAAAGATACTTTTAGTCATAAATGACATAAATAGAATACTTATACTTACAAATTCCAACATAACTATATCTCACAATCCTCTATATTTAGACAATCACAAGTGGTCTTTAAAACATTTAACGCTATCGGCTTCTCAATCTTAATGATTTATTTTAGTCGCGAATCCCTTTTTATTATGTATATTATCCTTTTTATAAGCATCGACTATATTTTAAATTGTTTGGCAATTTATTTTGCACCTTCATCATTAAGGAACATGTCCTAATTGGTTCTTTATCTTTTATACATAGTGTGTCAGTAATTACGTTCACTTTCCTGATGAAATAAGTATCAGAACCGTATTTATTCAAAATTCTTTCTTTATATTTTCTAAGTTTTAGTTTCGTCTCAACTATCATTTTTATTAGTTTTGCTTAATCTGACGTTTTAAAGCGTCAATTAATTAAATAATTATTAGTTAATTTTTATGAAGCGTAAACGTAAAAGTTTTAAATTTCTTAGTTCGACCAATTATATAAAATGTTCAAAAATAAATTTGAATTTAATTAACACGATTTTTGTTGATTTATCGAAAACAATTAATAGGATTCGTAAATGTTCGAAAAATCTTTGGTTATACTGTGGTCAAAATTTTCTTAGTTTGAAAAGCGTAAATTATCGTTTCAAATTTCAAGTCATGGTTCAAATGGTTTCCTCAATCCCTTTTAGGTTATCTTGAGGTATACACAAACATTTACCCCTAAACAGAAGTTTAGTTAAATGGTTTGTGTATAAGGGAATAATCCCTTAAAAATCCTTTGTTAAAACATTTGTCAAAATATATTTGCACTTTCTTTTTAGTATAACCCAAAGTCTTAAATGACTTCTAATTTTTGAAGAGTCAACTTATATTCCATTATCTATTAATCACATGGTTAAATCATGTAAAGTATTAAGTCTTAAGTCTTAAGTCTTATGTTAAATATTCAAGGTACAATTTTTTTTTATTGTTCGGCCAATTCAGGGCAATCTATAGTTAATTATTAACTTCATTCTTATTCTTGTAAACAAACAAAGGGTCCTTAATGATCACGAGCATGAATTTATCAAATTACAGCCTACACACGTGATTCACCAAATTTATGAATGCTACATGTGTATTAGTCAATCCAAATGTCACCACGTGAAACTCATAATGTTCATTACAAGTACCGGATGTAGTGATTGGAATACATAATCTTTTTCGCAGATGCGAAGTTGATGATAACCATGCTGAGGATCAAAAACCTTGTAAATGATCGAACAAATCTTCCATTTCGAGTTATGGATATCGTTTTCGATTGTCAATTTACTCAGTTCACAGTAATCTATAAATATAAGGAATGATAACACCATAGCTCTTCATGATGACGAGCTCGGTAGAATAAAATCTTTCTCCTACAACTCTCTCAGTTGTACGGTAATTCCTTTGATTCAGATGGTGCTGACGTACAGTGCACAAGCCACAAGTGCAGCACCGAGAATATAATCAATACCAATTCCAACTTGCCTTAATGGCGAAAGTCTAGGTAATTTACCAATAAATACCTCCTAAAGTTTCAGGTAACGGAAACATCTTTTAATATATTTACTTTAAGTTCTTTCTAGATTATATTATCTATGACTAATTCACAACCATTCACGGTATAATTTCAAGTCTAAAAGCAGGATACGGCCACCTATCGGGAATTAAATAAATCACTTTTGATAATCAACATCTTATCATTTAGGGGAATTCAATTCGAGTTCCCATCAATTAAGACAATGTCGTCATGTCATAATTAATCAATCCATTCTACTGGCACTTCCAACTTTCCAGTTTTTATTGCCTTCGATAAGATGTGAACTTCTCAAAAGACTAATAATATTTAATAATCCTTCTCCAATTCAAGGATATATGGAGACACAACTACTATTAAAAGAGTAAGGTCAACGCATAATCTATGCGAGAGAATTTCAAATCAGATACAGACGAAAACATTTAACGAATATGAATATATCCCATGTTTTCATAGTTTGAGTACGCATTCGAAAGCTCCTCGGATCGTTACCCAGGTCATTCAAATGAAATCTAATCAAAAGAAATGATAGGAACGTCGATACATCCAGTCGGGTATCAACACTTGGTAATCAAATAATTTTCCTAAGAATCTTACTACGGAATAATTGGACAAGAAAGAATTGTCAATTGTCAAATAAGACAATTTCCACAGATGAGTAAATTCGACTCAGAAGAATAGATGCTACAGGCACATATGTAGGTGTCCCTAACACTATGTCCCTATTTTTCACTTCTTGCAGATATCATAAAATTTAATCTTTCACAATCTTTAAAGAGAATGTAGTGTTTATTAATCAGTTTTATGGTGACTACTAATCAGCCTTGCATGGTCCATTCCAAATTCTATGTAGGCGCGCAACTATATATAATTTCAAGATTAACGATGCAATACTCAGTTCGTCAAAATTTTATCATCATGTTTATAATAAAAATATTTTCACGCTTAATTCTTAAATAAGAATCAAGAATAAATTTACAAAGATTTTCTTTGTTATGAAAACAGTTAAGTTTCCCAAGGCGTTTTATAAACAACTTCATTTTGATAACAATCACTTATAAATCTTACTTTGAATATTCCTTATGGTGATGGAAATTCAATTTTTCTCAAGGGATACTATTGTATCTTATAAAAACAATCAGTGATCTGCAAGAGAGTGATGAAAAGTTGTTCGCCAAGAACTAACTACAATATGATAGGAAATGAGCTTTAGCCAAATAATCATGAGGTTCATGACCTCGATGACACTTACGAAGAATGATTCACAACGTAACTCAAATCAAGATGAGTACTTGTTCAATGGCTGCATCACTAATGCGAACATTAGGATGAAGCAATAAAAGATAGACAACATCGATACATGTAGGATTTAGCAATCAAAGGTAGTCTTTTCATTAATCACAAATAAGTCAAAATTGTACCGTAACACATTACGTGTCACTATGTCATACAATTCTCAAAACTCATCCTACCAACTGATGTCTCAGTTAAGTTAGGGATTTTTAAAAGATACCACAATGAATACTAATCTACAAGAGTCATTAGGTGTTCCACATGTCCCGAAAGATCCACCGGTCTCAATTCAGAAGAAGATTTCTTCAATTTATTTCTTGGACACTGGGCATCCTCGTTAGTGGACAATGGTCTAGGAATAACCCTTAACACGAACTATCAATCAATCAAAACCTTATAATTCAATCACAGAACTTAACGACTTCCTCTTAACAATCTCATATTCCATACAAGTTAAATTTTACTTTATTCAAGTTTCAATCAACTTACACTCAATTCGATATCCTACCTCATTTCCCAATACTCCAAATTTATTCTTAGGCCTTAATAGGGCAATAAAAACTCAATATGAACAACACTTAATTTCCAATCCTATAACTCTTACAACAACAATTATCAAATGAGTCACTAGCATGAGATGACTCACACATTTCTACGAATATCAACCATTTGTTGGGATAATAAATATCCACAACTTGGTTTAGATCTAGGATAGCTAGAATTCCTACGAGAATAGCTTCGATTAATTTACTAGGGGAGTTAGGGTTTCTTGTAACAATCTACGTCGTATAAATACCTCGTATAAATATAGAAATAATCATCAAATAATCATGATGTAATCAAATTACATCATATGTATATATATAATCCAAGTTATATATATATATATATATATATATATATATATATATATATATATATATATATATATATATATATATATATATATATATATATATATATATATATATATATATATATATATATATATATATATATATATATATATATATATATATATATATATATATATATATATATATATATATATATATATATATATATATATATATATATATATTAAAATAACACTTCTCAGTCTGGCCTTGTCGGTAACTCGGGAATTCTTCGGCACCGTTATAGTCAAAAGATTTTTAGACATTTTGAGAAAAATGTTTATAGTAAAAAGATTTTGAAATGTTTTATTCAAAACCTTGGTTTTAAAAATCTTTCGTTCTCTATAACGAGAGCTCTGATACCAAACTGTAACACCCCCAAATTTATACAACTCAATACAGCGGAAGACTCGTTGGTGTTACGGGATAGCACATTACTCACATCATAGACAACGCATAAAAATCGCGTCGTTTATTAATAAAGATTTCCATTCATAAATATCAAAGTTACATCGGTCCCAAGTCATATTATTTCATACAAAGTTTTACAAAGTATTTGAATGGAAAATATTGTTTAAGTGTGGGCCATGAATTCTTGTCGTCTTCTCGAGAATTACCTTCAAGTACCTGAGATAAAACATGTTAAAAGAAAAGGTCAGCGATAACGCCAAGTGAATTCATAGAGTTTAATAAATTCCATCAATATAATATCAGTATAAAATTATTACTGAAGATCATTTTGTACAAATCATTTTAATAAGCCATGAAATAGCCAAAGTCATTTTATACAAATCTTTATCAAAATCATAATATAGGCATTTGCCTTAATAATCATTATACGAGCCAATGTCGTAAAAGCATCATACAATACGTCTTATGACGTTGTATAAAAATAAAAACCGTTATATGAATATGGTTATGAAAACCAAAACACGAACATAATATCAATAGTATGACCCTGTATTGCTAGTCAGGCAATACATCGTAATTCGGAGCGTCTATAAGTATTTCGGTAATTTAGATTATTATAAGCCGCATGACATTGTTACCTTACTAAACCAACAACGGGTAGCTAACCCGATACCAATTTTGCCCATCTAAAGTAGCGTGTCGTCACAAAGGTCACGCTATGGAAATCTTCTCATACATAAATTCGCTTACCAATCAATGTGGCACGACGGGGATCAACCGTCAAGGCGCGAACTGGGGTGATCGTCCCCAAATAGTACTATTAAATGCATAAGCGTCTACCAAATCCCGGTAGTTCACAATTCATGCTAATGGGACTTTTAGTGACATAACCTAACTTTAATAATCCATTTAATTTCATCTATCGGGTCCTTTAATCATTTATCGGGTCATACAATCGGGTCATTCATTCATTCGGGTCCAAAACAATAAACAAACAATCGGGACAAATGGTGTCCTATTTTATAAAAACTAACATGTTATCTCCCTCGCGGGTTTATAAAACATTTCATGAAAACATTTAAAAGAGTGCGAGGCTATGAACTCACGTTGATGTGGGAAGGCGGGTTATCGGCAATTCAGACGTACGGTACGTGCTCCAATCACGGAAACCTAGACAAATAATACTCGTCTTAGACTCATGTCCAATGACTTTATAAAAATAACAATTATGTATACATATGATGATTATATATATATGATGATCAAGTGGGTTTACATATTCCCTTTTACTCATTTTAGTGTTTACGTATTGGTATCTTCTTACTAGTTTACTAGTTTTACCTATTTACGTGTTTTAGGTCCAATAAACTTATTATAAGTTCTTTAGCTTGTATTAATCCATGTTATACTTATATTATCAGTATCTACACTTTACAAGTTGGGCCTAAATGGGTTAAGCCCAATAAATAAGTTTATAAGTGTTTTAGTCCATTTTGTTGTATTATTAGTCCAATAACGTTAACTTATCCCGTTAATGTCGGAATGTTATATAGTTCTGGTTTTATCGGTTTTTACTTGTTATATATGTTTATATATCAGTATATGAGTTTTATAAAGTTCACATTAGACGGGTCCAACCGTCTAAGTTTTATTTAACAAAAACGTTAATTTTACGGTAATAGCCGAAAAAGTCGTAAAAATCGTGTTTATAGTTTTTATTACTTATAAGTGTTATTCCACTACCATTTTTATAATTTATACACTTATTTAACCTTTTACATATTTATATAAATAAAATCCATAAGTTAGTGGGTTTTAACTTTACATTTTATACAATATAATTTTGAGTGCTTATATAATAGTAATAAACATTAATTCTCAAAATCTGATTTTTACTTTTATCTTCACCAAAACTGGCATATCTAGAGTTCTATATGGGGATAGAAGCTCAAATTTTTACCACATAAACTACATGATATGTTCTCCATTTAAATCTTCTATAGCTACTGTTGAATCATCTTCTAATTATTTTCTAAAAATCGTCCAAAACAGTAAACTCAGATTTGTACTCTAAACTTGTTTTGATCATATCTCACTCATTACAATGATTCCATTGCATGGCCAACTCTCACATGTGTACAAGACCCATAGCTTACTGTATATTAATTCTACTTTATCATTTTATCAGTTTATGACATGTTTCTTTACTGTTTTATACAGCCATCATTTTTAAGCAAGATTTTAGCCTTGTTTCTTATAGTCTTTCATCTTTTTAAGCATGTTTATCAACAACAAATCCCCAAACAACACTTTTAATCATCATTCATCATCATATAAATATACATAAGTAAAATAAATACAAGATTACATAATCAAAAATAACAAGAAGATGAGGAGAACAATCTTTATATCACCAAGGTGATGAAATGATGAGTTTTTGGATGAACAAGACTTGGTTTTGGGTAACCAATCTTATGTGATATCAACACCACTTCTAGGATCACCAAGTATTTGTAGATTCCTCCAAAAATCAGCCCTTGTTCTTCATGAGAACTCCTTGAGAAATCAGCCCCAAACTCCCTTGAAAACTCCTTTTTACATGTTAAGATCACCTCCAATCGATAGAGCTTGAAGAGGTTTCCATCATATGTGTGTATAAAACCAAATATTGTGGTTGAAAATTGATCAAAATGGGTGTTTTAGGGTGATATGGGACGAATTTTAGAGAGAGAGGAGAGAATGAGAGTGGTTTGCATGTAAAAATGAAGTCTATGGTTCTTGTTTAGTGGTTTTGTGGTTTGAAGTTATGAGTTAGCTTACTTTGTAAGCTTAGCTAACAAGTGTAACACTTGTTAGTTATACTTGACACATCATGAGATGTGTTGGTGCTCTCTTGGCCATCCTATGTTAGTGGGGTGGGGCAAAACTTGTTTTGTCTCATCCCACTAATTTACGGGTATTCCTCGATTCTAGTTTCCTTGATTTGCGTGCCCTCGGGTCGTTTTACGAAAAACGTTTTTATAAATTATGAATCAACGGCACAAAACGAGTCCAATAAAAATTGTCTCATCAAAAACGGAGTTCAAAAACGTAAATACGTAATCCTAAGGTTTCCGGTTTAGTCGTAAAGGACGTTAAATTATAATCGTAAGTCCTAATCTCTTCTCGTAAATTTGTGAGTTTATGAACCAACACAAATTTAAAATTCCAAAATAATATTCACGGATAAATTTATTTTCTGAAATGTCGGACTGTCACCAAAGACGGTGTATGCAAACGTAAGCACGTAACGTAGAATCCTCCGGTTTAGACGTAGTCGACGCTACTTCAAGACGTAAATCCAAATTACTTCCTAAAAATAAGTGAGTTCGTATTGTAACATTAAAAATATTGTTTTCAAATAAATACTGAGAATAAAATATCAACCATAAATTGACGGATTGTCACAGCAACCATCCACTTATCCTTCTCAGGATCAAGTATGGCTGATTTATATTTAGCGGGTTCACCAAGATCCCCTAACTCATCATCATCCTCTATGTTAAGACACATATTTCTATTTACGTTTTTAATCCTTGCGGATCTACGCAGAGGAACTAATTCTGGTGGAACCGCCAGACTTTCTGGTTCTATAGGAATTATATCGCTAGTGTTTTTAGAAGGTAATGTATCTATATGACTCTCCTCAAGATCATAGTTTCTCCCACTGAATTCTTGATTTACAAGATCAGATTCAAGGAAGTCTCCATACCAAGAAACAATAACTTTGTTCTCAGGTGGATAATAAAAGTAGTAACCCATAGTTTTCTTAGGGTATCGTACAAAGATACATTTTACAGATCGTTGTTGGAGTTTGTCACCCGAGTCACGTTTCACATACGCCTCGCAACCCCAGACCTTTAAATAAGACAAATATGGATTCTTGCCATGCCATAGTTCATATAGTGTCTTATCGACCTTCTTTGAGGGAAACATATTTAAAATGCGAACAACAGATTCTAGAGCATAATCCCAAAAGGATAAAGGTAAAGTTGTAAGATTAAACATAGACTGTACCATATTCAATAATGTACGATTTCTCCTTTCAGATACACCATTTTGTTGTGGAGTATAGGGAGAAGTAAGATGCTGAACAATTCCATTCTCACTTAGATAATCTATAAACTCTTGAATTAAATATTCACCACCTCTATCAGAACGAAGAGCTTTAATCTTCTCCCCTAATTGCAGTTCTACTTCTGCTTTAAACACTTGAATGTTTCAAATACCTCATGTTTATGCTTAAGTAAATAACGATAACCATAACAACTATAATTGTAAAACCCGCATGCTTTTACCATGAATAGTACCCTTAAGATCCTACGTACATGATTAGAACTTTCCTTTTATTGCACGTTTACGTTTCACGTACAAGAATTACAAGTATTACGTACGTGTTATAACACGATAAGTATTTATTACGTATGAACACACGATAATTATTCCAATAATAATTATAATAACGAACATACGAACATGAAATCATGAACGTAAATTAATCACGAACTAATATTACGTATGTATATATATTTATTACAAACACGAATAGATATATTAAGTCACGATCGATAACTAATTAGAACACGTAATTTATGAACACGAGAACACACTATTATTTTAGACACGAGAAAGGTCCGGGTTACCCCCATGTGGGCCCCATGCCGCGGCTACACCAAGAGAAAAAGGGCATAGCCCATTAAAATTTACTAACTAGGGAAAAGGGGTAAAACATGTTTCATTTATCACAAATCTTAGAAAATAATTAAAACCCTAAAAGTTTTTCCTCCTCCTCCTTTGTTCTTGGCCGCCGGGTTTAGCATCACCAAGAGGTGATTCGGGTTGATTTTGGTGTTAGATAAATTACAAGTATCGTTGTGTGTTCATCCTTCTTGATTTCACGTAATCGGTATAACCTTTAACCTTTTCTTTTTATGTTTTGATTTATATGATCACATAAAATCATGATGTTTTTAATAAACTAATTAAAAAATAGTAATATAAACCTGTTCTAATCATGGGGGTTAAATAAAATCATGGGTTTAGGGGTGTTTTTGTTTTGGCCGACGCCTAACCGAGCCCCAAGAGGGGTCTCGGGTTGGCTTATTTCGCACCACCGAGACCATATGGTCTCGGTATGGTGGTGATGGTGTCATGGCAGCAACAAGGCAAGGGGAAACCCTGACTTAGGTCGGGGTATGGTGGTGGTTACGGGTCTGGTTCATGGGTTTTAATCACGGGTCCGGTTCATGAATCATTTTTTTCAAGGTTTATGATTTTTACAAGTTATATTATATTTTTTTTCTTCAAGACATAAATTAAATTAATTAAAAACATGAATATGATTAATTTAATTTACATGACTTAGGTTATATTATTAATAGATAATAATACATCTTCTAACCTAAGTATTTTTACCTTTATTTAATTAAAATCATGTTATATTTAATTAAATACTTTAACCTATAGTTTATTTAATTTACATGAAATAATTAATAAACTATACTATATAATCATATGACTTAGAATAATAATCAGAAAACACTTAAGCTTATATAATTAGCTTAATTATCCAGCTTATATCTAATTATGGAAATTTTCTATTTTTAGAAACTTATTTATTTAAGGCAATTAATCTATTTATGGAAACTTTCTATTTTCAGAAACTTATCTATTTTAAGCAGTAATCCTATTTTTGGAAACTTTCTATTTTTAGAAACTTTCTATTTTTGGAAACTTTCTAATTTTGGTAACTTTCTATTTTTGGAAACTTTCTATTTTTGGAAACCTGCTGTTTTTAGAAAGTTACTTATTATTACAAAACAAGTATAATAATACATGAAATACAAGTAATACTCAATCAGAATAGATAGAATATATGATAAACACAGTATAAAGCATAAATTAGTAAAACATGACATGAACATATAAAAAAGATAAGACATGATATAAAATCAGTTACGTACTCAGTAATCAGATACTTATACACGTATGTATTTATGTAGCATTAGTGATACCGAAGCAGGACTCTCTTCCGTTCGTCTTCTTCGTTCACTGGACATAAGGTACGTCTCCGTCCTTTCAGTATGGACATTCTTTCCTTATTAGGATTTCCCGTATGCAGCCAACTGTTTTCCCCATTATATGTTTTATATGTTTTGATTGCTTATGCTTAATTAGATACCTAAAGCCATATACATGCATGACCAGTTTCATCCAGTTTTGGAGATACCATAACCATAACACTAGAGGCACCAGTGTTATGACTTCACCACGGCGGAGTGATAGCTCATGGCGTCCCTTTCAGCTTTTGGCCATTTATTATATTATCAAGTGGGGCGTATGAGTGCATCCTAGTATACATGTTTTCAGCAGATTACTCAGTGTGAATGTGGTGTGTGCCTTGCATCCTTCACAAGGAGCTGATCCCTCTTACCAAAAACCAGTATATTAAATTAGAGACAGCCCCTCTAATTTGCATGACGAGGTCACCCCTCCAAGTATTCATGCACGTTGATTTTCATGACCTATATTGGCTAATGGTAAAATATGTTAAACAACTTTTACAAGACAAACATAAGGCTTTTCAAACTATAAAACCAGTTTACTAAGATATAACCGGGTTATTCAGGACTTAGTTTCTTCCGCCGTTTCATGCTTATATGCTTATATTATTCATGCTTTACTTGTACATCCGTGCACTGAGCGTATTGCTCAGCCGTTTTCCTTTTCATGTTCCCAAAACGGCAGGTACTTAGGGACGCTCGTAGACTTTAAGCGTACGTGCATATGGACTGGAAGCTTTCTAGCCTTCTTTACTTTATGCATTTATCTATACTTTGATACTTATTTCTATGGACATTGTTTAGTCCTTTCATTTATAACACTTATGTTTGTGTGTGATGAGTTCTACTTTTTGGACTACCGATGTTTGATTCCGGTATTTCCTTTACGGTCATGTAATGTTTAGACATTTATCCTTGTATGCTTTGATGACACGCCATAATCACGCGTGACATTCCATTTATCAAAATGGGGTGTTACAATTATGGTATAAGAGCCAACGCTTCGACCTGTAGGCTCTATGTTGTCCCATATTATTATGATGATTAATGATAGAAAATAGATGAAAAGAGATGGATTCCTAGAGAGAGAAAGTAGTGAGAGAAAGTAGAGAGAGAGATGATTAACTTGGTGAATATTAGATTAGAGAAGATTAGTTACAAATGATCATCCACCCTTTCTAACATTCTAGGAAGGGCCTTATATAGCCGGGCTTACATGTAACCATAATGGGCTATATTGTTTGCACCGGTCTTGTCTTTTGGGCTTTAAGTATCTTAAATCCAAGCCCGTGAACCACGACTATTTAACTAACTATTACAACGTTCTAATAAATATTACAATAGAAACCTATGATCGAACATTCTTGTTTGACTCAATATTTTGAGGCTAACAATCTCCCCCAATGTGAGGTCATTCCTCTTCGATATTTGGATTCCAATGGAGATTTATGAATTTCGTCATAAATGAGTCTTGAACGTGTAATAGTAGTGTTGTTCCTTCATGCTGTGATCTTTGAGCCTTAGTCATTGTCTTTCGACTTAGTCTTTTATCTTGAGATCTTCAAATCATTCTTGACTTGTCTTTGCCATCTTACGATCTTGTGTCTTTATCCACATGCTCACACTATCAATTGTTGAATAAGTCTTTGGGCATGAACATGTGGTTTTGAATCTTTGACTTTGCTGAGTACACCGTGACGCCACCTTCTCGAGAAAAAACATAGACACGGACTGAATGGCTTTGACATTCGTCCTAAATTGGTAGTGTTTTACCTCCGGTCAGTGAAGACCGTTATACGATATTAAATACCATACCTGTGATTATGTAGATTCAATTAAGAATCTCCTTGACAGGGTTTCGCGGCTGTACTAGCCGTTCTCTTTACTCGACCGTCTCAAAGCAAGAATGCGAACATAAAGAGTGAATCAATTGGATAAATATCTGCTTGATTAAAGTCGTCAATTCAAATTCCTTGAACAAGTTTGATTCATTAAGAATCTTACCATTGTTGCTTTCCAGTTGACACAAGTTTGATTCAAAAGAATCTCACAAGTCACCTACTGTAGCGCTGTTTGATGTTGACGCTAGAAGGATTTCCATTCGTCACTGTGAATATTAATGAATATCACTCTGAATGTTCTGGCAAGACCATAAAGATATTGCGTAGAAACTGAAACGAGTTTGAATCAATTCAAAATCAAACCACTGTTGCTTTTCAGTTTTACACATGTTCAATTCATAAAGAATCTTACATATGACCTACCGTAGTGCTGTTTGATGTTAACACTGGAAAGATTTCCACTCATCATTGTGAATACTAAGTAGTATCACTCTGAGTGTTCTAGAAATATCGCAAGGATATAGCGTAGGACTCTCTTGATCTTCATTCGTGTGTCCTAACGAGATTTGATTGATCTCTTGGCTCTAGACTCGATTTATGCACTTTTAGTGGTCGGAGGCTGGAGCAGATGCCACCTTTTCAATATCAACTATCTCGGAGTGAGAAAGTCAATAGAAGTCGTGTTGATCTCCGTGACAATAAAACAAAATTCATTTGAGAGAAGCCTGAGTAGCTAGGAAAGGGTTGTGCTTCACATCACTGGGTCCATGATGAGTTGTCTTGTAAAACCCACATACTTTTACCATGAATAGTACCCTTAAGATCGTGCGTACAAGATTAAAACTTTCCTTATATAACATGAACACGTATCACGAATATGAAATACAATAATTACGTACGTGTTATTACACGATAAGTATTATATACGTGTTAGTACACGATAACTATTAATAATAATAATTATAATCACGAATATATAATCACGAACATTTAACATGATTATCGCGTATAGTACGTATATTATTTACGTATGGTAAGTAATACGTATGTTATGATTATTATTAATCTACAACATGGATTTACGTATAATAAGTAAAACGGAACGGCTAGATAAGAAATCACGTCATTTAATTACGCGACATGAATATTTAAAACGAATATTATTACGTATATAATATTTACGTTTTAAAAGTATAAAGATAACCATGGGAAATATTCACGACATTCTAAAACACGATTACGCGCATCTTTTAACAAGACGTGAATCAAATAAATAAATAAGTATAATGTTATTTTGGCTCTTTTTAGACAAAGAAGAAAAGAAGGAAGTGGGCTCAAGGCCCACTTGAACTCCAAAACCGCATAACATAAATAAAAGACGGGGGGGGGGGGGGGGTTGTTTTTTTATTTTGTCGACACAAACACCACAAATCAGAAAAACCCTAAAACAAATAAAAACAGCCGCCACTTCTGTGCCTCCTTGGCTGCCGTCGGGTATACACCAAGAAATCCAAGGGCAAATCGTGTTTTCAGATTCAAGTAATCAAGACCTTTGATTCATGTTCGTCATTCCTAAAAACCCTGAACAAGGTAAACCCTAATCTCGTTTTTTTTAAAATTTCCATTTGTTAATTAATCAAGAACAAGAGTTTATGATCTTATAACATGTTAATTAAACGTTATATAAAGGGGGGGGGGGTTTCGTGTGTTTGTTGCTATGTTCGAAAGGCACACAAACCGCGACTCATAGGAGTCTCGGTGGTATATTAAGCCACCAGCCGTAATCCTAATTTAGGTATTGGCTGGGTTTTGTCCAGACGAGGGAAACAACAAACAGGCAGGGGTGTTTGGATTGGTCTGCCAGTGGGAACCCATGGCTGACAGGTTTAGCCTGTCGGTGGGAACTTTAAACAAGCAGGGGAAACATGGAACTGCCAGGGGTAACTGGCAGTTTTAGGGAGTGTTTGGTTGTTGGTTTTAGACAGGTTAAGGGACCGTTTGGATAACAGTTTACTAAAAGGATTTAAGGGCTGTTTGGTTCGGCTGAATTGTAAAACACAATACGAGTTTCACGTTTAAACTAATAAGACACGGTTTCGGTTTTCGACGCATTTTAATAAAATAATACAAGAGTACGTGTTTTTATTTTTACAAGTTAATTAGCTTTACATGTATATTAATTTAGAAGGTTATTAAATTAATAAAACATGACTTATAATTACAAGATTATTATTTGCAAGTTTAATTAAATTAATTTGACTTGTTACTAATTAATTTAATTACATCATGACTTAGGTTATTATGATTAATTATTATTATTACTACATGGATATTTTAACCTAAGTATTTATATTCCATTAGATCTTATAATTAATTAATTATTAAAACTATGACTATAACTAACTAATTAACATGACTTAGGTTATATTATTAATACTAAACATTAATACACGTTTTAACCTAAGTGTTATTACCTTTTATTTAATTAAATCATGATATATTTAATTAAATACTTTTAACCTATAGTTTATTTAATTAACATGTAATAATTAATAAACTATACTTTATAACTACATGACTTAGAATAATAATCAGAAAACACTTAAGCTTATAAAATTAGCTTATTTAACCAGCTTATATCTAATTATGGAAACTTTCTATTTTTAGAAACTTATTTAATTAAGGCAGCTAATCTATTTATGGAAAATTTCTATTTTTAGAAACTTATTTAATTAAGGCAGCTAATCTATTTATGGAAACTCTCTATTTTTAGAAACTTATCTATTTTAAGCAGTAATTCTATTTTTGGAAACTTTCTATTTTAGGAAACCTACTATTTTTAGAAAGTTACTTATTATTACACAACAAGTATAATAATACATGAAATACAAGTAATACTTAATCACAATAGACAAAATGTAAGATAAATACAGTATAAAGCTTAAAATAGTAAAACATGACATGAACGTATAAAATAAGCTAAGACAGGACATGAAACCAGTTACGTATTTAGTAATCAGATACTTATACACGTATGTATTTATGTAGCATTAGTGATACCGAATTAGGACTCTCTTCCGTTCGTCTTCTTCGTTCACTGCACATAAGGTACGGATTCCCGTCCTTTCAGTATGGACATTCTTTCCATATTAGGATTCCTCGTATGCAGCCAAATGTTTTCCCGTAGTATAAGTTTATATGTTTGATTTGCTTATGTTTAATTTAGAATACCTATATCCATATACATGCATGACCAGTTTCACCTAGTTATGGAGGTACCATAACCATAACATTAGAGGCACTGATGTTATGACTTCACCACAGCGGAGTGATTGCTCGTGGTGTCCCTTCAGCTTTTGGCCATATTATTATATTTATCATGTGGGGCGTATGGGTGCATCCTAGTTACATGTTTTTCAGCAGATTACTCAGTGTGAATGTGGTGTGTGCCTTGCATCCTTCACAAGGAGCTGATCCCTCCTACCCAAACCAGTATATTAAATTAGAGGCAGCCCCTCTAATTTTGCATGATGAGGTCACCCCTCTAAGTATTCATGCATGGTGGATTTTCATGACCTATATTGGCTAATGGTAGAATATGTTAAACAGTTTTCATAAGATAAACATAAGGCTTTTCAAACTATAAAACCAGTTTTATGAACATGTTCCAAGTTTTCCAGGAATTATACATTTCCGCTGCTATTAAGTCTTTATTATGTTTTAGTCATTTATACTATGTCTATATCCGTGCACTGAGCATTTTGCTCAGCCGTTACTTCCTTTCCATGTCCCAAAACGGCAGGTACCCTAGGAAAGACTCGAGCATTTGGAGGACGTGCATAGGATGGAAGCTGCTAGAGACTTCTTTTCATTTTTGCCTTCATTTACTTATGCTTGTTTAGTCTTTCATTCATTTCTTTTGCTTTATTATGTTTTGGGCTTATGTTTGGGAACCGATGTTTGATTCCGGTTATCCCTATGGTCATGTGTTAGCCTCAAAATATTGAGTCAAACAAGAATGTTCGGTCATAGGTTATTATTGTAACATTAATTAGAACGCTGTAATAGTTAGTTTATTAGTCGTGTTTTACGGGCTTGGATTTAAACTAATTAAAGTCCAAAAGATAAGCCCGACCCAATATATAGTCCATTAAAGCCCGTATGTGGGTGGACTATATATACTACCCTCCAAGCATGTTAGGAGGGTGGGTAGGTTTTTCATTTCATTCATTCCTTAATCTAATATTCAACAAGTTAATCCTCTCCTCCTCTCTACTTTCTCTCACTACTTTCTCTCTCTTAGAATCCATCTCTTTTCATCTATTTTCTATCTATAATCATCTAAATATATGGGACAACATTTGGTATCAATCGCCATGGGGTAGATACGTGATTGGTTTTTTAGAACACTCAGAATTGCGAAGTTGTATTCTACAGTATTGCGGATTTGTGCTCAACACGAAATTGCGAAATTGTATTCAAGTGCATTGCGGAATCTTGAATTTTTTGGGAATTGCGGAATTAATTCTCTATTGCGGAATTGTTGTCACAATTGCGAATTCTTGCATTCAATTGCGAAATTTGTCCTTAATTGCGAAATCATACACAATCAATCTATTGCGGAATTCACCAATTTTTTGATCGAAGAGTTTTTAGACTTGGCCACTATCTAGACTAGGTTCGGAACATCGTTTCCAAAAAAAAAACACAATTATCTAGACTTAGCCACTATCTATACTTAGCCACTATCTAGATCATAATTAATAACACAATTATAATTAATCAAATTAGGGTTACATACCTTTACGCTAAAACAGTTCCACAAGACGAAGAACGAATCACCAATTCGGGTTAATACCGTATATACCAAGTATAGTCTAAAGTAAGACTATATTACGTTCTTGTACACACGTAATACAACGAGCTAACCGTGATTCTAGCATGTGAAAACCAAGCTACAACGCATGTAAATAATCTACCCAACAACCCTAGAGAGGGGCTAGGACTAGATTACGTATATAATCGATCAACCAAGAAAAACCAACCGAAACCCTTTGTTGGTGGGGCTTGCGATCGTCCAAGAGAAAGAAGGAGGGGAAAGATTATTGTTGTCCGCGATTATGAGGGGATTAAGAGGTGTATTTATAGGCCTAAACATCTTATAGCCTAAGATAAATATAAGGCAACAATTGCCCCCTAGCTTAATCGACGGTCGAAACACCCCTTAGGGGTGTTCCGGAACCTTCCGTCCTTCTTTCCTTTAGTATACATACTATATATATATATATTTATTTAACGCTCGTTATAACTTAACTATTAATTATTTAATGATCGTTAAGGTTATATAGTTACTTGATCGGTTAAATTAATAAATTAATAAATACATAAATATATTTATTAAATAAATTAATAAATACAATAAGTATATTTATTATTATATTAACTCTTTACGTATTGTGTGCAATCCCGTAATCTCGAGTTCGATCCTATCACACGACTATGAAATATAAGTCCATAAACTTACAGCTCTCACTTGGACATATTTCGAATATCGTGATTACATTGACTAGTGTCTAGTTACACATATCAATGTCTCTAGTACAACTCGAGTAAGGTCTCCTGGACAAAACCTTTTAACGATTCTACATTGTTATTATTATCCTTTTATTTCTAATACAAAGTTAATAAGGATATGGATCTCAGTTATTCCTTTCATTAACCATTCTGTTTCTCGTTCACAGATTCAGCAAGATTACCAAAACAAATTTGGGTGTGACCACACAAATATCTTGCTATCCCACGAGGGGCCCAGCTGTATTAAACTCCAAAACGAAATTGGAGGAAATAAATTCCATATTGACTACGAGCAAAACTTATGAATTTTGCAATACTTCCGAAAATAATCCTTATAGTTACCAGTTACGTTTAGCGTTAGATTATTCCACAGAGATGCACTAGATTCATAACAGTTTCCTGGTATCTCAAGTATAAGGATAACTATTTATGTTTTACTTAATGACAAAGATCCATAAAGTAATAACATATAGTTGGGATAAGTCCTATATTCGATTCATCGAATATCATCCAAAATCGATCAATATACTTTAAAGTATACTCTATCACTATTTTGATTTGTCTTAGTTTAATTATACTCCCATATTATTAATCGACAACGGACATTTAGCATAACTTTTATTCATGGAAAAAACATGTAAAATAGGATAAACTTATTAAATAATAGAAATAAACAAAAACCAATCTTTATTTTATTATATAATAATGTTATAAAATCCTTTATCCAAATACTAATCACAGATTTATTGCATGAGTTCGCTAGCTAGTTGTAGCCTAATCGCCTTGGCATGCTTAACTACCTTTGGTCTAGGCAAAGCCTTAGTTAAAGGATCTGCTACGTTATCATTTGTGTGAACTTTTATCAATTTTGTTTCCCGAGCTTCAACTTGTTCTCGGACGTAGTGGTGTCTAAGCATAAAGTGTCTGGCACCTTTCATGACTCCAGGGTCATTGGCAAATATTATTGCGGCAAAATTGTCACAATACATATCAATAGGTTCTTTAATTTTGGCGGGAAAACCATTTTAAAATTTATTTTTTCCTAGACCATTTTTAGGCCATTTATGCTTCGATTTCAAATTTTGGCGATGCGAAAAATTTTTCGACCAAAAAATTCAAATTTTCGGACCAAAATTCAAATTTTTATGCCAAATTTCAAATTTTTTAGGTTTTATTTTTCATTAAAATTTCCATTTTTCAAAAATTTTCCCTACTAGTTATTGGCTATTTCTAATTCATTTTCAAAATTTGGTGATTTATTATTTTCGGTTTACCGTTTTGTCGGACTGAGGAATTTATTGTCGGATTGAGAAAAATATCGGAATTTTCGAAATTGCAACCTCAAACCAATCACACCATATCTACTTAAGATCCAAAGTTATTTCATCGACAGAGAGAGACGATCATCATGCCAACGAGTGATGCGGTTACGGAATGTTCAGACGAGAAAGACCTTGAAATGGAACGACTACAACAACAGATATGTTTCTTGAGAAAAAATGCCATGGACGGTTTTAGAGTACTTCAAGATTCTTTTTAGAACCTTTCAAAAGTCTTGTTCGACTTACGTGAATCCACTGGCACATTCAGCAAAACATTCACTCATGCCATGGATAAACTTCAAACACAACTTGTCAACGAAAGAATCATTGCTAGTGAATGCAAGATCACTTTCACTGATCTTAAGACATCACTTGAAACGATGTTTACTTCTGACTTCATCAAGTCTTCGCTTACCAACGAGTGCTTCAAGCGATATCATGGAATGGATGCTTTATCACACAAAGATCAGATAATCCGCAACATCGACTTCATTGTAACCTATGTGAATCACACAATACAGATGCAACAAACAATTGATGACAGATTTCATACCAGTTGTGGTATCGCATCAGATATTGAGAATACAAGCTGCAGATATGAGACTCAAACACATAGTTCAGGGAATGATAACAATAGCTCTGGGAAAGACAACAGCAGCTCTGACAAACAACACATCGACTCTGAGAATGCCATCAGCAATACACCTTCCTATGATAATGGTCCTGTTTACGATTCTGAGCCATTGGAAGAGGTACACAATGCTGAATTTAATGTGTTTGCCAATGCCAATACGCATGAGCATAGTGATCAAACAACAAACCTTATTGACACATGTATGACGGAAAAGGTTGATAGCAATACCACACCCAATTCATCAGACATGTGCAATAATGAGTTTGAGGATGATCAACATGCAAATGAGTATGATGATGAGGAGCGTGTCGCGCTTGCTAATTTACAAAAATATGTCAATGAAACTAGAAAGAGTCAAAAGCAATTAAAGAAGGCAAACGCAACGCTCAATCAAAACTTTGAAGAATGCAAAGCCTCTCTAATTAAATCTAATGAGACCCTTGAAAGTAATAGGGCTGAGCTTCTTCAAAAGACCAAAGAGCTTGAGGGGTACAAGGGCAGTACGTTACAAAGTCAAAAGGACGATTTTGAAAACAAATATAATACAACTCTTGAGTTATTAGCCAAAGAGAAGCGGCAATATAATGTTTTCTTAATGGATGAACGTCAAAAAACGTACCTTGCCAATACCAAAGTTAATGAACTTGAACAACAGCTCTCTATGACCACTACAGATTCTGCTAAAATTATTGAGGATAAGAAACAAGAGGTAGATGCGTTAAAACAAGACTTCAAAAGTAGATATGATAAAGAAACTGAAAAAGTAACGAAACTAGAAGAACAAGTCGAATTTTTGAAGAAAGTTGTTTATAAAACGCATGATTCTATTCAGTCCGTAAGAATGCTTGCACCTCCGTCGATGTTTAAGGGTCAAGCTAGCTTTGCAAGTCCTGAGCACCTTGCCAAAGCTCAAGCTGCGAACCCGCATCTTTATCTTGATGAGACTGAAAGGACAAATCTTGATTGCATGCCTGTTAGTGCTGATAGTGAAGAGACTGCCCTTTGGGACGATGATAGTCAACCACTTGTTAATAAGGAGTTTGTGAAACCATACAATTATGCTTATGAGAATAGTCTTTATGGCCTTTTCAATAAACAAACTCAGAAAACTCCTTGAATGCAAACAAAAGAGAATTCAATGGAAGAAAGCTTTTGCCACTAAGAAATCTAATGTTTACAAATATATAAACTACCTTCCTCTAGATGAATCTAAAAGCACGAGTAGGAAAACATTAGGTATTCTTAAACACCACATAGATAACGTTAAATCTATTGTTGAAAGAGATTGGGCAAAACGTGAAAATGCTGAGTGGCAACACCCGATTCCTCCAGATATTACCTTGCTTGTGAAAGAACTCTTACTTCCTAACACGGCATTGATTAAAGAAACTGTTCTTCAACTTGAGGAGTTCATTCGGACTGAAATGTATGATGATTTAAAATATGTTGAATCTTTTGAGAAACACATTGAAGATCTTCAAATGGAGAAGACTGATTTTTTAGATGAATATGATTTACTATTGCAAGAATGTGTTTCTAACGATGTTATGTGTGCTTATTTTACATCTTGTGCTGATATTGATGAATATTCTGAAGTTGCATGCCAATATCTTGATAAAAGAAAAGAATGTGAACGTCTTGAAATTGAGCTTTCGAAACGTAAAGAAAATGTTGACAAAAAGGCTTTTGAGTTACTTCAACACAAAAATAATTTCCTTCAAAAACATTGTCATTCACTTGAACATGCTTTGCAAAAAGACGTTGGTAGTTTTCCACATGATAATAAATTGCAAGAAAAACTTTCCCAAACGTTTCGAGAAATGAATGAACAGAATTTGGAAATTAAAGGGTTGAAAGCTCAGTTACAAGACAGGGACAGAGCGATAGCAGAGTTGCAGAAACTCGTTGCTATAATGGGTGGGAAAATCGTGGAACCTAAAGTTGTGAAACCTGTTGTTCGACAACCCAATGCCTACAAGGATCCAAAGCCATCTATCTTAGGAAAACCGACTCCGTTCTCCAATTCTTCTCATATGAAATCTAGGTTACCCCCTAAGACTGATATGCAACCAAGTATTCCAAAACCATCCATATCACCCTATGTTCCTCCATTTTGAAAGCATACTGTTGCTAAACCCAACCATATGAATTCACCTAGCACTTCTAGGACTCCTCCAAAACGTGTGACATTCACGTCCACAAAGGAATCCGTAGGTTCAAATGACGTCGTTCATACCCACAACCTAGAGGATGCGAAACAAAAATGGAAGATTCAAAAAGACAAACCAGTGTATGAAAAACCTAGTTCACCAAATCCCGCTAGAGTTCCACACACTCCTAATGGTAGTCAACCAAAACCTAGGATCCCTCTTCAGCAATCTAGGAATTTGAAACCATCCATGAATAGTCGTATTTCAAACACTACGCCTGAACGATTTGGAAAACAAAGGAATACAAGTACTTTCGTGAATCCCAAATTCCCTGTATGTCCCACTTGCAAAAAGGGCATTCACAATGGAAATCATGACCATTGCATTTTGCAATACCTCTATGAGGTCAAATCTCGTTCCTTTGAACGGAGATCGAATACAGAATCCCATAAGACAACAAGGAGATACAAACCCGTCGCAAAGAAAAGCAACAACAACAAATCTGAAACATGGATTAAAAAAGGACTTAGTTTCTCTCCAAAGAAGTCTTCCGCTGTGCAAGAGAAAGCTACTCCTAAATCTAGTCTTCAGTGGAAACCAACGGGTCGGATCTTCACGGAAGTTGGTCTTAAGTGGATTCCAATAAAGAAGAGTGATGACACCTGCACCAGCACTAATGCTACTGTTCTACACGCTGAAAAGGAATTTCTTACTCCTAATTCTTGTATTTGTGCAAACTCTTCTTCTGTGATTGCAGGTACAATAGCAGATTCTGAACCCACTTCTCCTTCTTCAAAGGGTTCCAATTCTGTACATTCAATATCACCTTCTTCTGCTGTACAAAAGTCTATTTTGGATTATTTTCGAAAAACTTGAGAAAACACAAAAATATAATAAAATGTAAATATCCATAGAAAAACAAAATAAAAAATGGAAAAACTTTCAAAATACCAAAAATATTCTTTTCGACATGTCTTTCAGTATCGATAATATGGACGTACCTAGAAATGTCACTCAATAACGACACGGGTGTGTACATAAAGCTCGAATGAAAGTTGTAAATATTTTTCAAAACATGTCATTTCAATGATTTACAATTACCTCATATTGTGACTCGTACTTCAAAGAAAGGAAAATTGATCACAATGATTACTTATCCTCAACAACGGGAAACTTAAATTTCTCGGTCATGAGCTATCGATAAAAACATTCAAAGTTTTTAAGCTCATGTAAACGACTTACAGTTAAATGTCAGACTGTAACTCGAACTCCAAACAAAGGAAAGTGTATCTTTAAAGATACCTTATCCTACCAAACGGGTAGAGCAATCTATCTTGGGTTGAGCTTGTCACAAAACATTCAACGTTTTGAGCTCAACACAATGGTTTGTAATCACTTTCAGATTGCAACCCGAAACTATCTTCACGGGGGAGTGTACGATTTAGTACTCTTACCCTTAGCAAAAGAAGTTCAATCTTCTTACACTTGAGTGGATTCGTCAAGACATTCAAAGTCTATGAACTCAAGTTTATGCTTTAGAAAAACCTTTACGACAAAAAGAATTGATTTTTCAAAAAGCGTTGAACACAATTTTTTCAAGAATTTCTCAATGATATTCAAAATCTTTCAAAAATTGTGTGTTCAAAAACTCCTATCCTCAAAAGTTTAATGTGGATCAAATCCTCGTAATGACAATTCCATTGGATCAATTTTTGAGGGGGAGCGTTCCAAAATTCATGCCAAGTTTGACACATTTCTCTCCTAAAAGTTTTCACGACTATTTTTAACAATATATTTTAATCAAATTTGGTATCTCTAATATCAAACGATTTTATATATTAGAGATAGGGGAGAAAATGTGATTAAAATGTGATCTAAAGATTCAAGCACTCATGGTTACGATCAAATACCCACAACATCTATAATTCACGACGTTATTGGTGTCAAAAGGGTGGTTAGGTTTAAGTCCTATGATCCAACCAGAACCGGAGGGATCTTCCCAGGGACAATCCAATAGATTATTAGAAGTCCGTAGGAAAGATGGAGTAGAATGTGAACGTAGCAGAATGCCGACTAAGTACTGATGCTAGCACTAGAACAATCACAACAAGGTGCTATTAATGATGTCTTGGTAAGCATTGAAGGGGTTGAAGAATGAAAAATAAATGTAAGGATAAAGGGTCTAAAGAAAGAAGCCCTCCATACAACTTAGGCAGAAACCGGGTCAACTCATCATGGACCCAGTGATGTATGCACAACCCTTTCCTAGCTACTCAGGCTTCTCTCAAAAGAAGTTTGTTTTATTGTCACGGAGATCAACACGACTTCTATTGACTTTCTCACTCCGAGATAGTTGATATTGAATAGGTGGCATCTGCTCCAGCCTCCGACCACTAAAAGTGCACAAATCGAGTCTAGAGCCAAGAGATCAATCAAATCTCGTTAGGACACACGGATGAAGATCAAGAGAGTCCTACGCTATATCCTTGCGATATTGCTAGAACACTCAGAGTGATACTACTTAGTATTCACAATGATGAGTGGAAATCCTTCCAGTGTTAACATCAAACAGCACTACGGTAGGTCATATGTAAGATTCTTTATGAATTAAACATATGTAAAACTAAAAAGCAACAGTGGTTTGATTCTGAATTGATTCAAACTCGTTTCAGGCTTCTACGTAATAACTTTATGGTCTTGCCAGAACATTCAGAGTGATATTCATTAATATTCACAGTGACGAATGGAAATCCTTCTAGCGTCAACATCAAACAACACTACGGTAGGTGACTTGTGAGATTCTTATGAATCAAACTTGTGTCAACTGGAAAGCAACAATGGTAAGATTCTTAATGAATCAAACTTGTTCCAGGAATTTGAATTGACGACTTTAATCAAGCGGATATTTGTCCAATTGATTCACTCTTTATGTTCGCAGTCTTGCTTTGAGACGGTCGAGTAAAGAGAACGGCTAGTACAGCCGCGAAACCCTGTCAAGGAGATTCTTAATTGAATCTACCTAATCACAGGTACGGTATTTAATATCGTATAACGGTCTTCACCGACCGGAGGTAAAACGCTACCGATTTAGGACGAATGTCAAAGCCATTCAGTCCGTGTCTATGTTTTGTCTCGAGAAGGTGGCGTCACGGTGTACTCAGCAAAGTCAAAGATTCAAAACCACATACTCCTGCCTAAAGACATATTCAACAATTAATAGTGTGAGCATGTGGATAAAGACACAAGATCGCAAGATGGAAAAGACAAGTCAAGAATGATTTGAAGATCTCTAGATTAAAAGACTAAGTCGAAAGACAATGATAAAGGCTCAAAGATCACAGCATGAAGGAATAAAACTACTGTTACACGTTCAAGACTCATACATGACGAAATTCATTAATCTCCATTGGACTCCAAATATCAAAGAGGAATGACCTCACATTGGGGGAGATTGTTAGCCTCAAAATATTGAGTCAAACAAGAATGTTCGGTCATAGGTTATTATTGTAACATTAATTAGAACGTTGTAATAGTTAGTTTATTAGTCGTGGTTTACGGGCTTGGATTTAAACTAATTAAAGTCCAAAAGACAAGCCCAGCCCAATATATAGTCCATTAAAGCCCGCATGTGGGTGGACTATATATACTACCCTCCCAGCATGTTAGGAGGGTGGGTAGGTTGTTCATTTCATTCATTCCTTAATCTAATATTCAACAAGTTAATCCTCTCCTTCTCTCTACTTTCTCTCACTACTTTCTCTCTCTAAGAATCCATCTCTTTTCATCTATTTTCTATCTATAATCATCTAAATATATGGGACAACATCATGTAATGTTTTAGACATTTATCCTTGTATGCTTCGATGACACGCCATAATTACGCGTGACATTCCATTATCAAAACGGGGTGTTACAATTATGGTATTAGAGCCAAGGCTTCGACCTGTAGGCTCTAAAACTTGACCTGTGACTAGTGGGTAGTCACCAGGAGCTTCCTAAGCCAACATTTGTTATTCTACGTATTGATGTTTTCAGCGCATTGTTGTTTTAACCATGATGTTTTCAACACCTTGAGGTTTTAACCTTGATGTTTCATCGATATTGTTTTACTAATATGGATGGACAACCGTCATTCATATGTAGTTATGTGTCAATGTTTCATGCATAATGTTCCTCGTGAACTGTGGCTATGTGGACTGAACCCCAATAGTTCATAATTAGTCACATAAATTTTTTTTCTGATAAGTTTTGACAGATGAGTTCCATTTATTTTTGTTGCATGTATCATTGTTGCAGGAATTATGACTAAGTAATGGTTGGTACAAGACTGGCCCTATTTAGTCGCATGTGCTTTTATCGAAACTTTTAACTTTGGGACCAACCCATAGGCGTCCCCTCGCCATGTCTTTTGTTTTGGGACCGACCCATAGGCGTCCCCTCGCACATATAAAGGTTTTTATTAACTACATTACGCATTCATACACTATTTTTCATGCATAAAATTTTTCTCATGATTTATTGGCATAAATGTTTTTCATGTCCCCTCATAAGTTATTATGTTTTTATGTCAAGTATGCTGTCATACTGTCATGGTTAACGTTGGTTTCATGCTGATTATTTAATACACTCCTTCACATTGAGTTGTTCCATGTTTCTTCATAATGACTTGGTCTTCACGTGATTATGTCTTACGTCTCTTTTGTTGTCTTTGCTTCCATGCAAGACACTGTTGGAATTCATGTAAATTCTGCTTTCATGATAGTCATGGTTGGTTTTCATTGATCATGCTTTTAAGCAAATCATCTTGAATTTTGTGTAACCACACTTTAACGTTCTCTATGCAACCAGAATGAGGTATATACTGGCATTGCCAGGTTATCATGATGGTTTTCCTAACCGTTTAACCGATATACTTTCCTTAAATCATGACAAATGATCGACCCCATACCGATCATTTCATGTACATTCCATGTGTACTCCATGCACCTTATCCCATGTGCGTACTTCCACTTGCTGATGCTCTACAAATTGTTGATGCCGCTCATAGCTTGGAGATGTTACTAAAGGTTGATGCTGCTGATGTTGGGAGACGCTACGAGATGCTGATGCTGTTCACAACCTGGAGCTCATACAAGACGTAGACAAAGGCGTTAGATCAGACGAGATGATGCTTCACCACCAGGCGATCTCCATCTATCATTGTCCCAAATTCTTAGTTACATGTCACACGTCATTCAATTGTCGTTTCAGTCATATGAGTGGAGAACCGGTACCAGCCGGCCACTCAGCTGAATAGTTACATGAATCACAGTCATGAGAATGACCGTCATGGAACTGACAGACAAGACGATAGTAACCACTACTATGACAGCAACTATCCTAGCAATCGCAATCGAAACTCCGGCCACGGATGTGATCAGAAGTACGAATGATCAGTATTCCAACCGATCCGTCAATTCTGGCATAATAACCTAATATTTGTAGTCTTATTTGTTTCACACCTCGAGACACATGTCAAGACATCAGTCAAGACACATGTCTCATGTATGTTTTCAGAAGACACATGTCAAGACACCAGTCAAGACACATGTCATGCTTAAATTTCTCAAGACACGAGTCAAGACACATGACTCACGTCTAATTATGGAACATTTCTAAGAAATTCAGGGTACCCTCCAAGGGTATATCCATTTTGTTGTGCCATGTATTAATCAAGCCACAAGAATTTCAGTACCATTATCGGTGCATCAGTGGGAACTATCATGTTTCCCGATGACACTTTCATTCCTTGTAACCATAGCTCATAGATTCATGACCATGAAGGACACCTTTCGTATTCCCACGTATATGAAGGTTTTCCTTCAGCTTAATGATGAGATCTAAGCTGCTAACGCATTTCCTCGGACAGACACGAGTTGAATTTTATCTTAATTATGGACTATGAACAACACACCATGCTACGATTCATAATTACGTACAGTAATGTTCAGTCTCCTGAATACATTCAGCTTGATTTTCCATCAGGAAAATCTGTACAAATTATCTATGCTTACAAGCATGTGCATTGTAGCCATGGTCGCTAAAATTTTCTAGCTGTCAGTAAGACACGACCACTTAAGTCTTTTATTTGATTATTCCAAAATCTTCCTATACATTCCAGAAGAACCTACAAGGAAAAGGATGGTACCATGAGATTATGTGTCGACTACCGTCGATTTAAACAAATCACCATTCATGACCGTTATTCTCCTCCACGTATTGACAACATGTCCAATCGACCTTATAGTGTTAATCATTTTTCCAAGATCGAACTCATGATCATGCTGCCAACAGTGACGAGTGAAAAAGTAGGACATGTCCATGACTGCTATTTGTGATAACTCATATTTTTCTCGGTAATTAAAATATTCTTTTATTCGTACTTCTCGATTTTACAATGTTTTACTTGTTCCTTTTTACTTTTTCATAACGTAAATCTTGAGATCTCGAGAATTTTAATTAAATTATATTTTAATTATTTTTCTAATCATTGATAATATTTTATTCGGAATTATAAAAAAAAAATAAAAAAAATTCCATATTTATTTACTGTAGTAACCCGAAATTTAAAATCAACATTTAGACCGAGCTCTAATCTTATTTCTAATATTCGGACCAATATTTATTAATCGACTTTTAATTTTTCGCGTTCGTTCTATGAATAATATTGAATTTTCGGCTAACCAACAAGGTTAAGGCAGTGACGTATCGAATACGTGTCAGTTATTATTTATCGACAAAGTTTATGTCCGTCATCGACCGTAAACACTTTCTTTATAACATATAAATATTCTCTATTATCGTCGTAATGATTTTTCATTTTAAGGGTTTCTTCGTAAAAAGTGATAAACCTTCAAGTGTCGTTCGCTTATATACCGCGTTAACATTTTTTAAATTATAAGTCCTAATTTTTATATCAAAATGTCAACGTGCTCCGAATGTCGATGTTTTTATTTTATATCGAGCGTTTATTTTTCGTGTTTTACATGTAACTTTTATATCGCGTAACTTTTTAAATATTGGGCATCGATAATACCCGCTTATCAAAAATTTAACAAAAGAAACTAATATGTGTTGATTATTTATATTATTACTAACAGATATTAGTCATTTCATTTGAAATGACACGTTACTACTTTGTATCTAGTTTGTTGTGTACTATATTATACACTGACACGTATTTGCGTTTAGTTGATAATTGTGCGAGCTTACACCCGCTTAGATCCCCGCATAAAACATACTCAACTTCTATTTTCTGTGATGTTCACTTTCACTCGGAAAAAGAAAAGACGGAGATATAAATGGTAAATAAAGGGTAGACTACAATTAGTATATTTCAAGATCAACTATTAGAAAGTCGATATCGGTTCGTTTTCGATTCATG
The DNA here is from genome assembly GCA_025667525.1 of Glebionis coronaria. Classification (NCBI taxonomy): domain Eukaryota; kingdom Viridiplantae; phylum Streptophyta; class Magnoliopsida; order Asterales; family Asteraceae; genus Glebionis; species Glebionis coronaria. Next base: position 1,672,561 of record CM046880.1, read on the forward strand.
AGTTTGTTTACATACTAGTTTGTAAGTTCGCATTCGGGTTAAACTTCGGTTGGTACGTGATCATGAGATGTCCGTGTTTGTAATCCTTAGTCGATTGGGCTGAATAACACGGTGAATTCATAGCCACAATCCATCGAACGAACGAGAGATGTTTTCATACCGATCAAATATATGAGACCAAAACTGATCATATAATGGGCTTAAGTGAACTATACACTTAATAGGCCACCAGTGGGTAAGTACCGGGCTTTGTTATCAAAATTTTGTAACACTTTAGAAATGGTGGATTTTCATTAAAGTTTTATAGAGTTGTATGAAACTTATACAATGTCTAAACCTACTAAAGTGAACTATTTACATATATGACTTATGTATAGTCTCGAACCTAAGACGCGTCTCGTCATGTTAGGTCTCATTCACTCATATGTTGACCGTTGGGCATCTCGTTCTTGATCAATGAGCGACTGATATCTAGTGAAGTCGTGTATCGACTATTGGACGTTTGTTCCTTGATCTTCGTGTAATAGCTATATCAGGTGAGTTCATAGCCTCGCTTACATTGCTTAATATGTTTTTATAAACCCGCGAGGGGGAATACATGCTCTTGGTAAATAAGCATAATTGTTTATATATATCATTTTGAAAGGATACATGTTTGTGAAAAAGATTCGTTGTTTGAATATATGCTTTGAACGAATACAAGCTGTTGTAAATAAACGTAAGGACGCTTGATTGAATGATTTTGAAAAATGAACACAAGCGTTGATTGTTTAGGTAATGAGCCACTATTAATAAGGCTAAGTTGTGTATTGCCTGTAAAAAGTCCCTATAAATCATGAATCGTTAACTACTTGTGATGGGTAGCCGCTCATACAGACGAATGGATCCATTAGGAATGATGACCCCCACCCAGGCAGGTTGCACCTGTCAGTTTGAGGCTCAGCCAGGTGTGTTGTACGTGAGGTATGGGGTATTTGGCAAGATACCTGACTAGGTCAAATTTATTGATTAAGGAATCGGTGTCATGAGCTTAGCATAATAGTGTGGAATATAGATATTGTATGTGTTGCAATATCGCCCCTAGATGAGATGCTTATGTTCAAAAGATTTATGGCTTATTAAAAAACATATTATTGTTTATTTAAAAACCTATGAATTCACTCAACCGTTGTGTTGGTATTTTAACATGTTTTCTTAGGTGTAGGTTTAAGAGCAGGTGGAACATGGAGCCGCGTAGGATAAGGTAAAGGAAAAACAAACAATTTCCATTTGATACAATTGACAAATACTTATTTTTATTAAGGTTTGTAAAAATTGTTCGGACATATTTCTATTAGAACTCTGATTAAAAAATTGTCGAATGTTTATTTTATAAAACGTCTTTTTTGAGGTCATTATCTATGACTGTGTGTGATGTGTTATGAAGTAACACCAAAAGTTGATATTCCGTTGCGTTGTGAATTTGGGGGGTGCTTCAGATTGGTATTAGAGCACTTGTTATAGATAACTAGGTCGTTTTGAAAATCTGGATATAACAGCTTGATGAGACTGCATTTATACATAGTCTCATCGTCCAAATGGGCTTAAAATGCTTAAAATGTCATAAAATACCCCAAAATATGCTTGTGTTTGTTCATTGTGTATTTTTGGTACAGATATCATGAATTCAACAAAAGATAAAAGGAATCAAGCAAAAACGAACACGGTAAACAAAGTCGCACAAAGAACCAGACACGGATCATGATTTTCCATTGAAGTCCATGAAGTTTGAAGATTTTCCAAGACTGGTCCCTCAACTTTGGAAGACTTGTCATTTTGTACCCTTGTAAAACCTCAAAATTACATATGGGTCCCTAAAATATCAAGAATGTATAAGAATAGCCCTTAAAGAATGAATAAAGTGCACTTTAAGCCCTTGAATCAACTTTTATACAAAGTTAAGGACTGAATGTGTATTTAGGCCAAACTTTTTAACAAAGGAAATGAGTGTTTGTTGTGATAAAATTAATATGAACAAAAAATGGAAAGCAGGGGACCTTTTATGCCAAGACATAGAAACTTAACCCTCCAATCCCTGCCCACCACCTCACACCTCATGCCACTTCACCACACCACATCACTCCCTATCCTCAATTCACAAACCTCCAACTCAGAACCCACTAACCCTATATTATTTATTAATCAGTTTTAAACTGACTGATAAATCATTTTATGGGCGCCAAACACTAATCCCTCTCCCATCCTAGATTAAACCTACCATTAATCCCAGATAAACCCTAAATTCGAATCATTACTAAATCAAAGGGATATTCCACATATAACTCCAGATCACCAATTCATTATTCCCTAAACTAAACCCACACCCAAAAACATCTCTCCCGTGACTCCTATGGGTCCCACGTACCTCCCCTGCTCCACCATTTTGGGCAAAAAGAGAATCAAGACAGCAAATCTACGGTCAATGCGTTTTTCTTGGTCGCCAATGTTCATTCAATGTTTGAGATCATTCCAGCACAACTGGCAAAAGCTACAACGTCACATGGGATGATTTTTGACTAAAAATTCAAATCAAGACCAAGGGCAGTTTAGGGTTTTTCTTGTTAGGGTTTTGCTTAAAGTTTCATAGACTAGAATCTTCTTTTCCCTTGTATAAATAGAGATTGTTTGTATCTCTATTAGTTGTTCCAGTTTGGATTGTAAACATTTTTTAATGAATAGTTAAAGTATTTTGAAATCCTTGCAATCTAACTGAGTTGCATTTTAGTTAAATTGCTTTAACTGTGTCTCATTTATTTGATGCAAGTTTTTTCAGTTTTATCAAAGGGTTTTCAAAAGAAATTTTCTAATCCTCTTTGAGATCCAAGGTTTTATAAGTTGTCTATAAGCTAGTGCTGACAACATCAGCTTATAGGTTTAACTTATAAGATTTTGTTACTTTACTTGTCTTGTCAATTTAGTTACAAAGTTTGGTTCCAAAAGGAGATTTTTCAAAAAATCAGTTTGAAGTTTTTCTTTTTACTTACTAATTCATCAAGCTATAGAAAATCTTTTGACAAAAGTTTTTTTTATTAGCTTCTTGAAGTTTTCACTTGCATTGTGTGGCTTTTATGGTTTCATCAAATCAGGTACCAACAAGAAGATCATAAAACTTCCCTTGACTGTGGTAGTCTTGTGAAGTTTTTGGACAGCAGTTTTCCATTCTCTCATTCTCACTTGCATTTTCTACATTAACCATCCAATCCCAAAAGCTAATATGGAGATGGCTTTTCAGCCATAGTGGGGCCCGGGTGTGGGTCCCACAAGGTAAGGCTTGACCCCCCCCCTTTTAGTAGAAATTTATGATTTTGTGGTGATCTTTGTGAATCTGTGATTTAGTGATTTCTTGAATGTACTTGGTGTTTTTCTGATGGTATGTGCATGCTAGATTAGGTGCCTTTGATTTTAAGTTAGTGTGTTAAGAATTTCTTTGTTAAATCTTAGTTTGAGTACTTTTAGGGGTGTTTGGATCTGTTTCTCATAGGCATATGTTGGAATCTTTGCATGATAAAAGTGATTTAAACGTGCTAAGTTGGGATTGTCAAGGGTGTTTTAAGCTTTAGTTTAGGTATTATACGAAAAGAAAAAGAAATTGCATGATAGTAAAAAATCTGTCTACTTAATCAGTTAGGCCCTAAGGACTTTATTTTTGAGTTTTAAGGATTGAAATCTTGTATTCAGTTAGGTTTAATGTTAGTATAGGGTTGTGTGCTATTGGTTTTGATAGTGTTAAGCTTTTTGGTCAAGTTTAGTAGCTTTGAAAGTCACTGAATAACCAACCACAGCAACACAACTACTTTTTGCCTTGTTAAGTGCACTAGTAGCCTCAAATCTTTGTTTTTCTTTGTGTTAGCTCTTGCAAATTGGTACTTGGGTAATTTTTAGAGTATATTACTTGTGCACCAGCTAGTATTGTACTTTGTGTGGGTTTTGGGTGGTCAAAAGACCATAGTAGTCCACTGACTTGCCATAGAAACCACCAGACCTACCCTTTTGCTATAACAGTTAGGGATTTTGCTTAGTTTTAGTGGATTTTTGTGTTGAAATGCTTGTTTTTTGTGTTGCTGTGACTCCCCACAACCCAACTGGTTGTGGGGGTACCCTTCGTTTCCAAAAAATTCAAGTATCAAAGATCAAATGACCCTGTTTTAGTTTCTGTAAGGGAGCAGTGGGAACCAAGTTCCCACAACTAGTGTAATTGTTCCCACTGCTGGGCTAAAGGACAAAACCCCAGCAAGTGTCACTATCATCTTTCTATTTTTTGTCTTTTGTGACGTAAAATCATCATTTTTTATTTTTAAATTCCCCATGTTAGTTTAGTTAAAATTGAATTTCCCAAAAAGTTATTTTATTTTTTTGAGTATTTATTTATTTTTTAGCAATATTTTAAGTTAACATAGGTTTTTAACAATTATGTTTTTGTCCTATTAGGCTTAAATTTACTTTTTTCAATTTTTCTACTGTTTAGATAAGTAAAATAGGATTTTTGAAAAAGAAAAATTATTTTTCTCATTATTTTATTATTTTTAATGATTATTTTCATTTAAAAAGTGTTTTAAGCCTTTAAAAAATAGAAAAATAGTTTTAAAAATTTTAGAAAAACACTTTTTAGTTTTTAATTAATATAAGTAGATTTTAGTATGATAAAATATAATTTTGGGCTTTTTGGTAATTATATTTAATATTAGGGATTTAATTAGCATTTAAAATTAAATATTTAATTAATAATAAGTTTAAATTTTATTTTGAATTTTTATTCTTATTTATAATATTTTAGACTTAATTTTGAATTTTAGTTAATTTTTAGTTTAAATTTTTATTTTCGTCGCGTTTTACGTTTTAACGTATACGTTTTTACGTTTTTCGTCACAGTGTAATTTAGTGTAACTCGTCATTTAATTTTCTCTCTTCAAACCCAAAAATGTCACTAATCCAAGCATGATTTTATATTATTGGCACCTAATACACACACCTCCTTCGAGAATGAACTCGCACTTATTCGATTTGTCGGTTTTCCTAAATCGTCGAATTTAATACTTGTCATGGTTATTTGCTTTTTCCTAAAAGTAAGTGACTAAAATTACATAGATCATTTTTGGCGCCGCTGCCTGGGAGGTGTTTTTACTGCCATTATACATATCGTGTTTGTGTGAGTAGTGCGTTTTAGCTTTTTATTATTGAAAAGCGTAAATATCGTACATACTCGTTTTTATATTTTCAACTATATTATAAATAGCCAAATAAATCGTGTTAATTGTTCCTCAATTAACACACAACAATCTTGTACTATATTGTAGATATCCTAGTATTCGTATTAGTTTTTCTTTGTGAATATTATTAATATATTGTATTACGTATCACACTAAATTTACAATATCTCCAAAAGCGTGAGAACGCAACCTTAATTGGGATTTCATCACTCAATTATTGTACTCGATCCAAAACAAAAAAGAAAAAGGCAAAATAGATTATTACTTTCGAAAGGCTTAATTTTGATTAACACAAACTATAAGGTGGGTATAAGGTGGTTGTATTTCACGACCTAAGGAAAAAAGGCTCTTAAGTGCTTAGCGTCGCCTCGTTTCCTCCGCTTGCTTGTGCGTGTTTTGAGAAAAAGGGCTAATCGAGGGTTTGCCAACCAAAGTATTATTAACGTATCCTATATATTTGTTTGTTTTTCGAAGATTAAACCCTCTTGAACATTTTGGTGTTCCACCAACGTTCTAAAGTCATCGAAGACGTTCACTCAATGTGATCGTTTTCATTCCTTGAGGCTCCTTTAATCGAGAAATTGATTCGAGGAGAGATTTGTAGATTTGAGTCTACGTAATACACCGAAAATCCAAAAAAATTAAAAACAATCAAAAATCAAAAAAATTGAAAAAATGAAAAACCCCAAAAAGAATCTTCTTTGTTACCCCCCATTCTCTACGTTAGTGCATGCGCACTCGATCGAAGGTTTATTCTAATTCTAGCGACGCTTCGAATCGACACAATTGAAATCGAAGGAGTCGACAACGAAGACGTGATTTAGAAATCGACGTTCCTAATATCATTGTCTAAACCGTAGACGAGATGGCTGACAATCGTTTGATGATGGAATTGCTCCAAGCACCCAGCGAGGGTTACGGAGACGCGATCGTTATTCCCACTATCGAAGCGGAGAATTTTGAGATTAGGAGTGGAATGATATCGTTGCTCCAAGTAACAAAGTTTAGAGGTCGTGAAGCGGATAATCCTCACGATCACATTCGGAATTTTGATCGTGTTTTAGCCACGAGCTAGTTTAAAAACGTCGACACCGATTTCGTTAAGCTTATTAATAACAAAATTTTATTAAGTTGAAATCGTCTCGTTTCGATTCGAATTGATTACTTGTAAACGTGTGACTCAGTCGTCTTTTGGTGAAAAGAAATATTTTTGGTCGTTGTTTAAAATGAAATTGCAAAACTTTAATGTAAATGATAAAGTAAATATAGCTAAAACTGATTAAAAAGTAAATGGTAAAAATAAAGACTTGAAAAGTAAATTAATTAAATGACGTAAAATTAAAGCTTGACGAAAAGTAAATTTGACAATTTAATAAAAATGCAAACTTGAAAATTAAAATAAAGTAAAACAGTTAAAATAAAACTTTAAGAAAAATGGCGGGAAAATAAAGATTCAAAACTAAATTCGGAATCAGTCAATACTCACCCTAGTTCGGAATGCATGTAGTTCGGAATACAAATTCTTCACTCAGTTCGGAATATAGAATCAGTATATAATTCGGAATCTATGCTCCTAACCTAGTTTGGAATCTCAGCCCCCAACCTAGTTCGGAATCTGGGCTCATGAACTAATTCGGAATATAGATTTTCACTCAAGTCAGAATGTGTCCTTAACGTAATTATGGAAACAAGGTGATAGACCTAATCCGGAATCCACGATCCTCTATCTAATTCGGAATGATGCGTTCAAACCTAATTCAGAATGTGCGAATTCAGACTTAGTTCGGAATACAAGTTGCATGCAGTTCGGAATCTTGACTTTGTCTAGTTCGGAATGCAGTTATGTTTTGTCGGGAAACGTAATTCTGCATGTAGTTCGGGTTATGAATTTTTGCATGTAGTTCGGAATGATGTAGTTCTCACCCGGTTCGGAATAAACAAATTTGCACTTAATTCGGAAAATGCTGGTTAAGAGCTGATTCGGGAAAAACTTTTTGGACTCAAGTCGAAATCAAATCAAGCACCTAGTTCGGGAAACTAGGGTTTTAAGGGGAATCCGAATTAGATAAAAATAAACAAAACTAAAAATTAAGCTAAACCCAAATAAGCACTTATCTAAAAACTAAAACAAATCAATTTTAAGAAAAAGCAAATAAGCCAAAATTTAAAAACTTTTAAAAACACTAAATAATAAAAATATTAAAAATCAACTTTTTATAAAATAACTTTTATAAACACTTAATAAAATTTACGAAAAGCATACAATAAGCTATAAAATCAATAAGCTAACACAATCATAAAAATAAAAACATAACAAACAATCAAATAAGCATGACAATAAGCAAATAAGCATAAAGATTAAGCAAAACAAGAAAGGTAGAATGAGAGATTAATTAAAAACTTGATTAAAATTAAAGATTCAACAACACAAAATTAAAACTTACTTGAAATTAAAGGCAAGAAATTAAGATGACAATATGAAAGTGCTTGGAAAATAAATTGGAAAGACTAAGTTGTCAATTTAGCTAACACCTCCTAATGACAAATTAGGAGGGTATTTATAGGAGTATTAGTATGTCTTGATGCTTTCTTTCTCTTCTCGTCTTATCGTCTTTATAAATTCTTCGACTTTTTCGACTTTGTCTCGGGATTATTTGAACTCGTCTTATAATTTCTTTATTTATTAGACTTGAGTTCTTCGACTTCATTAAACTTCCGTCTTTAGACTTTTTCTTCGATAAATATTCAAAATAGGCCTTGGACTTCCGTTCTTTTTGCATTCTTGATCTTTTGACTTCGTCTTTTGTCTTTTTCTTCGATAAAAGCCCGTGAAAGCCCGTGTTTTCTTCCCTTTTCACATTTTGATCCTAAATCACAACAAAAACACAAACCACGCAAAATTCCGACATTTACGACATAAAATACATGTTTTGGCTTGGTTATTATTATAATTAAGTGGTAAAAGGATAAGTGTTTTCACACTTATTAAATCCCCTACACTTGATAATAAGTGTGAAAACACTTATCCTTTTACCACTTATTTCCAGTAATAACAAGACCAAAACGTGTATTTTATGTCGTAAAAGTCGGAATTACGCGTGGTTTGTGTTTTTATTGAGTTTTAGGACCAAAAGATTAAAAAGGAAGAAAACACGGGCTTTCACGGGCTTTTATCGAAGAAAACGAGAAAAGACGAAGTCAAAAGATCAAGAGTGCAAAAAGAACGGAAGTCCAAGGCCTATTCTGAAGATTTATCAAAGAAAAAGTCCAAAGACGGAAGTTTAATGAAGTCGAAGAACTCAAGTCTAATTATAAAAGAAAATTAAAAAGACGAGTTCAAATCCTGAGACGACTGAAATGTGTATAGTTGAAGTTCGTTTTCTCAGTTCTTAACAAATTGAAAGTCCTAACAAGATCGAGTTTATGATTGTTTTTGGTTGGTAAAGATATTTGGATATTCTACGTCTAATTCAACAATCAAGTAAAAATGAAAAATATTAACTACGTAACCGTAAAACAAATTGTCAATTACCACATTACCATTCAAGTAAAGACAAAAGTGTAAATCTATGAAAGTAAAGGGCTGAAAATGTAAATTCTGAAAATTCAAATGCTTGAAATGTAAATCAATTAACTACAAGGACCAATTGTGCAAATGTAACTAACTAAGTAACTAACTTTAACAAATTTTGAAAACTAACTAACCAAATTTTAACCAACTAGAAAAATCCAGGGACTAATCATACAATTACCTAATTTTAGGAAAATTAGGCTAATTTTGCAACTGTCTAACAAACCAAGGACCTATGTGCAATTTTGTAACAACTTTTAACCAAAACAGGCTAGGAAACAAAAATAAGCTCGTATAAGCTCGTTTCTTAACCAAATAAGCTCAAACAAGTTTTAAAAGGATTAAAATTGAAATTCAGCTAGACCAGTAACAGGAAATAAGCTGAAACTTCCTAAAACTCTAATAAGCTATTTGAAATAAGCCCAAAATAAGGTAACTAATAAGCCAAACGTTCACAACTTGATTTCTATGTAAAATCTTGTTAATCAGCTCAAAAGAATAAGGGGAAGTTTTGTCTTATAAAAAATGGTCCATTATTAAGCTCAGAAAACGAAAATAAGCTAGAAAGAGCTTATGTTGACTTTTGTTGATCAAAAGTCCAAAAAGTTGAAAAGTTCAAATCTTAACCAGGAACACTTTTTAAAGTGAATTGTGAAAGAAAATGGCTAGGTTTCTGAAATGGATAAGCTAGAATGAGAAAACAGTATAGCTTTTTATCACAGAGAATGGCATTTGCTCTAGGGCTGAAACAAGTGCTTATTTCTAACTCAATTCTGAAAACTGTAGAAATTCCAGCTAAAGGCTTAAACTACATATGTTGAGTAAGAGCTAGAAACTAATTTCAAGAAAATTCATCAAGGAACAAAGAAATGGCAATGATTTGAAAATCAATACTTTTTGAAATCAGGTTTTGAAACAAAATAACCTAAAGCCTTTTTGATGCAATTGGACTTTTGTGACTAAAGATTTGACTAGAAATTGAGTGACAACTACCAATCTATGTGAGCTAAGCCTAGATGACAAGAATTAAACTCATTACTACCAAATTCCAACACTAGATCACAGGCTTTAGCCTATTGCCAAACACTAGTTAAGAATTTCTAGTAGAATTTAATGAATGAAAATTAAGCTAAGGGCAAAGCTGCTTTAAGAGTAAATACAGACTAACTGTGACTACCAAGGATGTAAAGGAGCTAACCTTAGGCTATGTAACACTCATATACTACAACTGCTAATACAAGCTAATATTGACAGCTAAAAGCTTAACAAAATGTAGATATATGCTATTAATCAAATGCTAAGCTACCATAAGCTACTCCATCAATCAACACAACTCAATTAACAGCTAAACACCTTTTATCATACAATCAATCAAAGTTTACTCTAGGTATTTAGCATGCCTGCAACAGTTGAGAGGAACAAAGTTCAGAAAATGTACACCTTGTTATATAGAAGCCTCCTTTGATGGCGTAGAGTAGCGCTGAGCTATCTAGCTAGTGCTAAACCACCACCTTAGCACTAGTATCTACCAATCAACAACCAATCAACAACTATCAACTCTTAACCTCTATTGATGATCTTAAAACCTTCAAAACTTCTACCAATGCTTGGAATGAATGATCAAAACAGGTACTCAGCTACTGGACGTAATGAACAGCTACAAACTTCCACAAAGCTTCTAATGATCAAGTATGATCACTAGAAACAAGCAATAACAATGGCGTATGAACAGTAGGTAAAAGCAATGAGAGAATTGGAGGGAAATTTGAATTTTATTGAATTAATGTGAAAAGTATTTACAAAGGTGGTTACAACTAACTAACAGACTCTCAAGAGGTTGTCAAGCTCTTGAGAGTTGTTATCTACTAACTACTAACAAAATGAGAGAGAGTAAAAAAATGTCTAGTGTGTGTGTTTTTCACACTAGCTAACTATGTACAAATGAGAGCCTGCTACCCTATTTATAGAATGAGAAAGTGAAGTTAATGGGGAGAATTACGTGTCCAAGCCAATCATTGAGCTCCACGTGTCCCAATTCTGCTAATTGAAATTTGCAGGTGAAGAACTTAATTGGGGATTTTTGATTGAGTTGTTGTCAGCTTAATTGAGTTATTGGATTGTGGTCGTCTCATCCTTGCGATCAATTTTCATATAGAACTTTTCTTGTGAAAACGCCTCTAGCTAAATCCACGTTCTGGCAAATTTGTTGGAGAAGAAAGCCACGTGGCATGTTGTGGTTGGTGGAGAGAAAAGCACACGGATCATTATCCCTTTGATGAAATATGATTGGCTGGTTGATAAAGTAGTGGATATTAAATGCTAGTGGCCAGCTGGTGATCCATGTTTTCCAAATAACACTCTCCCATTGGTCCACAACTTAGTCACACGGATTAAGCTTATTTATTACTTTGAAATTTGGCAGTTTAGGTCCCTTGACTTGGCAGATTGATGTTTTGTACTTGGAACTTCAATATCTTGTCATAAATGGTCCTCCATCTTGTAATCTTGATCAAATAGCTCCTTTGACTTGGTTGACTTGAGAGTTGACCAGGTTTGACTATGATCTTGACTTTGACAATTTTACACTTTTAGTCCTTCATCTTTAGAATGTTGTCAAGATAGGTCATTTGTCTTCGAAGTCTTGTCATTCTTGATCTTTCTTTGTCTTTTTCATCCAAATTAGCTTAGTCTTCTTCTTGTTTGCTTGAAAATGGATTCTTCTTACCTATTTGAACACAAACACAAAACATACCACATAATTCCGCTTTATAGCACAAAGTTTAGGTATTTTTCTTGTGTTTTAGGGTGATTTGTTTATTAATTGATTGAGTTTTTGCTCATATCAAATCCCCTACACTTGAACATTGTCATGTCCTCATGCAATGCTATATTTTAAAGCACAAATTTACATTCTCCTCATAATTATTCCACCTCGGCCATTATGGACTGCATCTACACTACTCTATACTATATGATGCATGGTTTTGATTTTTAACAATGCAATGCACAAGAAACAATTCTATTTATATCTTTTTGGATTTTCTTGAAATGGTTTTGATGGAAATAACTCATAAAGAATTCAATGACTTTGATTAGGGCTTTGGTACCATGGATACTTATCACCCTCAAGTTTCACTTTCCCCATACCAAGCTTAAAGATTGGATCTTTGTATTCACAAGTAAAAAGTGCATCAACTTATTCATGACAATTAAATGTGGAACCGATTATTAGTTGAGAAAATTGCTTGTGGGCAAATTTGTCATTATTTCAAGCGTGAAGTATAAGAAATGCAAAATCCGAAAATAAGGAAGCACGGTTTTAATCCTAAGTAATCCTCTCATCCATTACTTGAAAAACCGCTCACAATTAATATAAGTCCGTTTCAAGAGTAATAAGTCATTCGTTTTATGTGTAAAATCCTCATGTCATGCTTTCATAAGTAGCTACACACTCGCTATAGAAAGAAAAATAAAACTCACGTAATAATTTACATCCGCCGCCTTTTTGAGACCTTGGATCTTCAACCCCGCAACCCGTCAAGGTAATATTGGATTGGAGCAATCTATCGAATCCCCGCAACCCGTCAAGTTAATATTGGAATTCAATAGTCACTATCATTAACACCACACTGCCCCTCTTGCGAGTCTTGTTTAATTATTATTATTTTCTTTTTTTCTTTTTCTTTTTTTTTCTAGCCACTCAAATTTTTATAAGCCGCTCTTATTTTTCTTTATTCCTCACAAAGAAAATTGAAAAGAATAAAGGGAAAAACACCCGCTAAATATTAAGCATGACATAAGTCTAGTACACATAAAACGTTCTAACTTAGAATCTTAAGACGTACTTATATCAACCATGAATGATTAGACAAAAATGCATAAGAGATTACAAACCAATTAAAACCGTTCTTGATTATTTATTAACATATATACATGCGAAGAAATTAGAGGTAAAGAAGAAAAGGGTTTAGCCACAAGTAATTATCATGAAGTTTATCTAACCCTTTTATACTTGCTGCAACTCTATCATTTCCCATTCTCCATAAATTTAAAATCTCAAATAATGAGATTGGTGGATGCTTAGCCTAATAGACCAATGAAGGACTACATGGTTAAGGATACTAGCTAGAGAATGCTTAGATAATCAAACTCGGGTTGAGTCAAAATATCCATGGCGGGCCTAATATGTCAAAGAAATCTAAATTTGTTAAACCATGTCCTTATTATATTTTTTCCTTTTTATATATTTTCGATGAAAAACAAAAGAAGAAATATATACAATGAAAATGTGTTATGAAAATGAAAAATGATTAATTCAGAAATTATGAATGCATATTTTTGGTGGCCAAAGTAGATCAAAAATTTGAAAAATGTTTGAAAAATTAATCTCCAAGTTATCATGAAGGTCATTGACAAGTTCTAGGTAAGGTCACTTCGATAGAAGACCCCCCTACACTTAAGCTAAACATTGTCCTCAATGTTTAAGAGCATGGATGTATAAAAACTTCCCGTACACTTATGACAATGAAAAGACTTTGCTTAACCCAAGTTAAGGAAAGATCAACTATTGGTGAATTCATGTTTAAGCACAAGGTGTCTATGAAAAATCAAAATAGTAACGAAGTGATCTGGATACAAGGGCCTCCTCCATAAGCTCCAAAGCATGAAATGAGTGAGCAACCCTACAAACTATATGAAGACAAAAGAAAGTCTTCCCCTACACTTATCCTCTATTCTATACCCTTATTTCTAACCTACAACACTCTGAACCTAGTTATACGATGCTTGAGTTAAGGAGTCTCTAGCTCGACTCTTCTCTCAATGAATTAATTCATGGGGAAAATGGTGATCTCTTGGACCATTTCAACAGAAATGTCCTCCCCAAAATAATGTTTCACACGGTGACCATTCACTTTAAAATTTGGACCATCGGGTTGTGACAACTCAATAGTGCCATATGGAAACACTTGAGAAATAGTGAATGGACCGGACCATCTCGACTTAAGCTTGCCCGCAAAAAGTTTCAACCTTGAATTAAAGAGGAGAACCGGCTCTCCAACTTTAAACTCACGGTTCTTGATTTTAGCATCGTGCAATTTCTTAGTCTTTTCCTTGTAAAGCAAATAATTCTCATAGGCATTGGCTCTCAATTCATCCATCTCATTAAGTTGATCTTTCCTATGTGAACCGGCTTGGTTTAAATCAAAGTTAGCCCACTTGAGAGCCCAAGATGCCTTGTGTTCTAACTCGAATGGGAGGTGGCATGCTTTACCATAGACAAGCCTATAAGGGGTACAACCAATCGGTGTCTTAAAAGCCGTCCTAAAAGCTCATAAATCATCATCAAGCTTATCCGACCAAGAAGCTCGATGCTCTCCCACCGTTCTCTCAAAAATTCTCTTTAAACCACGATTTGTGACCTCGGTTTGACCATTGGTTTGAGGGTGATACGCAGTAGAAAGTCTATGATTAACTCCATATTTCTTCATAACTCTCGTGAATTGATCATTACAAAAGTGCGTACCACGATCACTTATGATGGCCCGAGGTACACCAAATCTAGCAAATAATTGCTTCAAGAACTTCACAACAACTCTAGCATCATTGGTAGGTAAGGCTTAAGCCTCAACCCATTTAGACACATAATCCACCGCTACAAGTATATACTTGTTTCCCTTCGAAGATGGAAAAGGTCCCATAAAATCTATGCCCCATACATCAAAAATCTCACACTCTTGAATAAAATTTTGTGGCATCTCATCACGTTACATAATTTTTCCTTGTCTTTGACACACATCACAAAATTTCACCATCTCTTGGGCATCTTTGTAAATGGAAGGACAATAGTAACCCGAATCAAAGACTTTCTTGGCGGTATAGTTGGGCCCAAAATGTCCACCCGTAGGTCCTTTATGACATGCTTCTAAAATTTTAAATGCCTCGGGCCCATCTACACACCGTCTAATGATTTGGTCCGCACATTGCCTAAAAAGATAAGGATCATCCCAAAAGTAGTACTTAACTTCCTTAAGAAATTTCTTCTTTTGTTGGGAAGTAAGACCCTTAATAAGCACATTCCCCACAAGATAGTTTCCTATATCCGCAAACCAAGGGGTGACATCCTCTTGGGAAGAGATAGACATGAGCTCCTCTAATGGAAAGGATTCATTGATTTCTTTATTAGGAAACTCGCCTTGAAAAGGATGCTCAAGTCTACTCAAGTGATCCATCGCTAAATTCTCGACTCCTTTCTTATCACGAATTTCTATCTTAAACTCTTGAAGCAACAAAACCCATCTCAAAAGCCTAGGCTTAGCATCTTGTTTTGTCATGAGATACTTGAGAGCGGAATGATCCGTATACACTATGGTTTTGGATAGCACAAGGTATGGTCTAAATTTCTCAAAATCATAGACTATAGCAAGCAACTCTTTTTCCGTGGTAGTATAATGAAGTTGTGCACCGGTCATGGTTTTACTCGCATAGTGTATAGGTTGAAAATGCTTATTCACTCTTTGTCCTAAGACGACCCCCACCGCATAATCACTAGCGTCACATATAAGCTCAAAAGGTAATTCCCAATTTGGAGAAACCAAAACGGGAGCCTTTGTCAATTTCTCCTTAAGAGTCTCAAAAGATTCCAAACACTCTTGGTTGAAAATGAAAGGAGCCTCTTTTTCCAAGAGGTGAGTCATCGGTCTAGCTATCTTAGAAAAATCTTGTATGAAACGCCTATAAACCCCCGCATGACCTAAGAAACTCCTTACACCTATAACCGTAGTGGGTGGGGGAAGCTTAGCAATCACATCAATTTTAGCTCGATCCACTTCTAATCCCTTATTGGATATTTTGTGACCCAAAAAAATTCCCTCTTTCACCATAAAGTGACATTTCTCCCAATTAAGAACTAAACGTGTTTTTGCTCACAACGGTTAAGCATTCGTTCTAAATTGGTGAGACATGAGATAAATGAATCTCCAAAGATGGAAAAGTCATCCATGAAAACCTCCAGTGTTTGCTCTATCATATCATGGAAAATCGCCATCATGCACCTTTAAAACGTCCCCGGTGCATTACATAAACCAAAAGGCATCCTCTTGTAAGCAAATGTACCGTAGGAACAAGTGAATGTGGTCTTTTCTTGATCCTTAGGGTCAACCGGTATTTGGAAATAACCCGAAAAGCCATCAAGAAAGCAATAGTACTCATTTCCCTCTAAGCGTTCAAGCATTTGGTCCATAAAAGGTAATGGGAAGTGGTCTTTCCTAGTAGCCTCATTGAGCTTCCTATAGTAAATACAAACTCTCCAACCGGTAATAAGTCTCGTAGGAATAAGCTCATTATTTTCATTAGGTACTACGGTGATTCCACCCTTTTTTGGAACACAATGTACCAGGCTAACCCATGGAGAGTCGGAAATGGGGTAAATCATGCCCGCATCAAGGAGTTTGATCACTTCCTTTTTAATGACCTCATGGATTTTTGGGTTAACCCTTCGTTGACTTTGAATGGCGGGTTTGTAATCATCCTCCATAAGGATTTTGTGTGTACAAAAATGTGGATCAATTCCCCTTATGTCGGATATTTTCCATGCTAAGGCTTTCTTGTGTTTCTTAAGGACTTCAATGAGTTTCTCCTTCTCATCCTCTTTCAACTCTTTAGCAATTATCACGGGTAATTGGTCTTTGCCCTCTAAGAAAGCATACTCTAGGTGGGATGGAAGGTCCTTAAGTTCAATTGGAGGTGGACTCTCTATGGAAGGTTTTACTATGGAAGGATCATCATTGGTAACTTCTTGTGGAATGGGGGAAGGAATAGGGTCCTCGTTGAGCAACTTTTGGATAGTAAGAATATCTTCTTCCCAATTAATGGGAGAATCATCATCACCAAGAAAGTTGGACTCAAATTCTTCCAAGAGGAAATCACTCTCTCCAAAAGGTGTTAAGAAGGAGAAATTGAGGCCACGGTTTCAACATGGGGCATAGCCTCACTAGTACTCTTGCAAGCATCATGAAAGTGCTCATCACACACTTCATCTAGCACATCAACTATGTTAATAGTCTCACAAGGTTTAGACTCCTTAACCTCTTTCTTATCATAAACTTTCCCTAACTTAAACACCACTTTCTCATCCCCTACTCTCATAATTAGTTCTCCCTCCGCCACATCTATCAAAGTACGACCCGTTCTCAAAAACGGTCTACCAACAATTTAAGGAACTCTAGGATCCATGTCATAATCAACCACTACAAAGTCGGCTGGAAATGTAAACTTATCCACACCTACAAACACATCCTCCGTGATACCTACGGGGTAAGCTATGGTTCGGTTGGCTAACTCAAGGGTCATCCTAGTGGGAGTGAGCTCGGGAAGAGAGAGTTTTTTCCAAACCGATAAAGGCATGAAGTTAATGCTTGCCCCTAGATCCGCCAAAGCCATGCAATTTTCTACACCAGGAAAATTACAAGGTATCAAGAAGCGCCCCGGATCTTCAAGTTTTGTTGGTAAGGCTTAAGTATCACGGCGGAACAATTTTCATTAAGGGATGTGTTGGGCAAATCAACCAATTTTTCCTTGTTGGAGAGTAAATCCTTGAACATCTTAGCAAACTTTGGCATATAAGCAAGATCTTCGGCAAAGGATATGTTAATGTTGAGTTGCTTGAACATCCTTAAGAAATTTGAGACTTGGATATCATCCTTATTCTTTAACTTGTCCTTTTCAACCTTGAAGGATAAGGAAGAGTTGGTTTAGGTGTAGGTGTTGTAGTGGAAGATTTGTCTTTGATAGCTTATTCATTGGGAGTTGTGGAAGGTAGAGGAGAAGTGGGAATAGGTTGAGAAGGTGTGTTTGATTGAATGGGAGCATTTTGAGGAGGTGAAGGATCCTTTGTTGACTTTCCACTCCTTGTTGTAATAGCATTGACATTCGCCCTTGGATTTGCTTGTGTGTTAGATGGTAAAGCCCCTTGTGGTCTTTGATTGAATGCCATTAAAAGCCTATTGGTTTGTGCATCCATTGCAAGTTTCATTTGGTCATTCATTCTCTTTTCACTTTCACGAATTCTCTTCTCAACATACTCATGAGTCTCATGTAGCCCATATCCTTGATTTTGAAATTGAGGGTAACCTTGATTGGGAATTTGAGAATATCCTTGATTTGGGAAGGGTGGAAGTGGTTGATTAAATCCTTGATGTGGTGGATAAAAGTTATTTCCTGGATGTTGAAAATTGTTAGGTGCCTTGTAGTTATTCCCTTGGTAATGTGGTCTTGGACCTTGATTCCTTTGTAACAATTAAGGATGATTTTGTTGAAGTTGGGTGGGTGGTTGGAGTGGGAATCCTGGTGGAGTAAGGTAATTTTGAGACTTGTAAGAAAGGTTATTGGGATTGATATTTGGCTTGAAATGTTCACGATGTTCCTCTTGATAAGCATAACACTCCCCTTGATAGTTTTGCACCTTATCACATTGATGATGGAATGAGGACCTCCACAAGTCTCACATGAAAGGGTAATGGCATGCACATCATTTGTAGAATTGTTCAATGAAAGGCTCTTAATAGCTTGGATCAATTCTTGATGTGCCTTAAAACTCATCTCATGATCCCTATCTATCTTTTGAATTATCTCTTGATGACTCTTGAGGAATTGGTTATCACAAGGTGTTTGAGAATTGTTTTGGATAACATGAACCCTTTCTTCAAATTGAGTGTTTGTTTGTACCATTGCTTTGGTCTCAATAATATCCCAAGCCTCTTGAATGGATTTAAGAAGAATATTTCCTCCCGCGGAAGCATTGAGTGAGTCTTGGTGATGAGGTTTCAGGCCATTGTAGAAAGTATTGATTTGGTGAACTTCATCCAATCCATGGTTAGGGCATCTCCTCAATAACTCTCTATACTCCTCCCAAGCATCACTAAAGGTTTGACTAGGTTTTTGTTGAAAGCCTATAATTAAGTTCCTCAAAGCCGTAGTCTTAGATGGTGGAAAGAACTTGTTCAAAAACTTAGTAGTGAAACCATCCAATGTGGTAATACTCTCGGGTGGTTGTGTATCTAACCAATGTTGATCCCAAACTTAGATCGATTAGCTTTGTGTATACGAGATTAGATCAAGTAATACACGTAGAGAAACCTTTGTATATGCTTTATGAATCTAAGTGTTATGCGGAATTTAACACTTAAACAAGAACACACAAGATGTAAACAAACTTTCACTTTGATTATGAATATCGAACTTGCTTACAATGAAAGATGTTTACGAATGAAAACTTATGTAAAACTTATGTTGAACATTAACCTAAAGGCCTTCTTTTATAGACATAAGAAGCCTTGTACAATAATCTACGTATCAGCTATTCTAGGTAAAGATAAATATAGAAAATACATTGTAGTTTCTATCCTTACTAGAAGTATTCTAGAATATAATAAACGTGTAGATTATATCTTCCATCAGTGCTTGTCTTCAATGTCTCAACACTTGACTTTAACTTGTCAACGCTTAAGCTGTCAGCGCTTGTATTGTTCTTGTCAACGCTTGTTTTGTTCTTGTCAGCGCTCAAGTGATCTGGCCTTAATTTATTCCCAACAATCCTCCCCTAAACTTGATATCCACTCTTATGATCAAGTTTCTGAATAAGCATTAAGGACTAGGAGGAGTCTTACAAACCTTCTCATATTGGTAATGAATAAATCTGATCAAATCTTTTGCCACGTCACTTGAATATTCTATTTCCAGCTGAGTGTCCTTCATCTTTTCCAAAATAGCCTTGGATATGAAATACTGAGCATCCACAAGTAGATACTCAGCAAACTTTGTAGAACTCAAATGGTATACACCAGCAGCTGAATATATCCTCCATTGAAGACCACTGAGGTCATCTTCAAGATCCTTCCATATTGCAAGATCCTCATCTTTTGGTCTACACATTCTTTTGAATGTGGTCCAAAGTTTTATTCCATTAGCTGAAGTTGGTGCTTCAGCCTCATACTTGGTTTCCAGCAACCTCCAAAGGTCCACCAAGTCTTCTCTATCACAACTTGCAAATAAAGATATGAGAGTGGTAAAAGTGTGTACCTCCTTGCCAAATCTGCCAATCTTCCAGAACCCACATTCATCTTCTTCATAGCTCACAATTGGGTTCCTGGAATCTAATGGTAACACTTGCACCATATCTGAAGCTTCTAATGGGGAGAGCTTGAGGCTCTTTCTTATAACTGCTTCACTTTGATATAGTGGATCCATATCTTTTGGAAACTCAAATTTAAATCCCTTCTTCACTGGCCTGGGAACCATCATAGCTTTCTTGATTTCCATTTCTTCTGCAAGTTGCTCTTTTCTTTCATCTGAAAGAAGTCTGAGAGTGTTTGCTTCCTGCACTCTCACCCAAATGGGATAAGCCCTATTTTCCAACTCATCAAATGTCAAAGCCTTCAACTTCTGATATGTCCATCCAACTCCATGACATCTGAGCAACATAAAGTAGAGTTCCCTTCTATCCCTTTTTAACATTGAGAGAATATTGCTTGCCTTGTGTTTCAAAATTACCTGGAAATCCTTCTGAACTCTAAGAAGAAGCTCCAAACCCCATATTTGATCTGAAATGGTCAGGTCTAGATTATCCATGCAACTTTCTTCCCAAGAATTGTACATTTGAACCACCTTTGGCATGTCAAAGTCAACCTGCAGTTTCAAGTCTCTCAGCTTCTCTTTGGCCAACTCATCTCCATACTTAAGCCTTTCAGGTTCTATAATCATTACACTTGAGTCTGAGCTAGCTCCATCACTTTCTTCTTCTGAAGTCACAACAAATGGTGACTTTTCCTTTTCATCTTGTTCCATCATTTGTGTAGCTAATCTTCTATCAAACTCAACTTGAGCTGCATCTTTTGGAACAAACTCTTCTACCATTTTACCCTTACCCTTATCTGATGATGCAATAGTTGGTAAGGTAGATGGTAATACCTGAGTAGAAACCTCCTTGATGATAGATAATGTCTGGGATACATCACCTTCATGTGCAGATCTGTCAACGCCCAAATTTATCCTATCAGCGCCCAAAATACTTCTATCAGCGTCCAAATTTTCCTTGTCAACGCCCAAATATTTTCCCTCAACGCCTTGTGTAACCTCTCTCAACATAGCTGTAAATGATAAATTTAAGTTGGTGGGAGAGACTAAGGACGTATTAAAACCTGTTTGTTTCTTCAAAGTTGTAAGGGCTTCAGCAACATCCATTGATTGACCATCCTGGCTGCCCTTATCACTCAGATTTATTTGATCTTCCTCCCCTTTGGAAGATTCCTCCATACCCCTCCTAGCACGATCACTTTCCAAAACAACAATCCTCTCCCTCAATTGCTTGAGTTCAAGGCCTTGTGAGTTGACAATTTATACTAAGTCTGCATTTTGCTTTTGCAAGCTAATGCAGACTGACGTCAATTCCATAAGAGTCATTGGTTCCAGTCTGCCCTCTTCTAAAATGGTAATTTGACCTCCCAAGTCAGACTCATTGGGCAAGGATGAGGACTTAATGATGGTGGGACTGCCTTGGCCAGCTTCTAAGCCAGAACCAATAGTCCCAGCCTCATCCAGGTCACCAGCCACACTTGTGGTGGTGGTTCTCTCTGCTTCATGGCTAGGACCACCAGAGGAGAACACTCCAGTAGTCCTTTGGCGTTTCATCAACCTATATTCAGGGGGTGTGGAAGATGGTGTAGAAGAATGGGTGGATGTGGGTTGGTTAAGGGGTGTTTGGGATTGGGAAGGTTGTGTGTCAGCGTTGGAAATAGGCACATCAACGCCAACATTTGATGTGTTAGCGTCAAAGGGTTCTTGGTCAAGTTGCATGTGTTCAGGTGAAGTTAAAGGTTCAGGAATAGGTTCAAGTTGTGGTTGAGGGTTAATATGAGGTTGGGGGTCTGGTTGGGGTTGTGCTGCTGCAATAACAGCAAGCATGGCTTGGGTTAAAGTTAAGTCTCTATGGGGTGGTGAATCCATCTTCATAAAAAGATCTTTCTTTTGCTCAGGGATCTTATAAAAATCATTGTGATCCCTTGAGCAGTAACCTTGATCATCAAAAACCATTTGCAGAAAACGGGGATAAGCTAAAGTCATTTTTGTCCCCTTGTTTTTACACATCCCCTCAAAAATCATTTTAGAATAGTTATATTTTTGCCCTGTTGCAATGCACACAATAGCACTTGCAATGGATCTATTGATCTCATTGTGTGCAGTACATTTGGGACTCAAACATTGAAGGAGGACGTGTATGAGGTACTTCCAGGCTGGGGGAAATTCCTGCTTATGATACTTGTTTAGAGTACCTTCATCAGGAAAAGGATATCCCAAAGCCCTAAGCCCTTGTTCTATTTCATTTATGGGAAGGGTGGCTATTCCATCGGCATCATCAAGATGCAAGGCTTGGCGTACCAAGGCCTCAGTAACCACCCAAGATCTCCCATGAACAATAGAAGTCAATGTGGTCCCTCCATTAACTGTTGAGGAACTGACAGTGTTCCAAAACTGCTTAATGTGTGTGACTGGAATGAGTGGTGCATGAGAAAGAGCATACCTTAGTGGGGATGCGTTCAAATACGCCACAACTTGTGTGTATTGGGGAAACAGAGCATCATCAACGTCAAGATAAGCAATCATGTTGTGTTGTGATCTGAACCCCAATTCCAATTCTGTTGGTTTAAACTTTGGTGCCATTGATGAAAGCTGTTAATTTTAAGTGTAGAAGATGAAATTGATAAGAGAAAAGTGTTAGACAAGAATTATAGATACCCTGTTTAAAATAGGAGCCAAATTTATAGGAGAGAAAGAATGCATGTGATTGGCCCAAAAATAGGCAAAGATTTTCAAAAATCAATCATGAAAATATTGAAAAAGTTATAAGTTATCTCATGCATTAAATGAAAGTAACAACTCCTAAAATTACGGCTTGAAAATATGTCAAAAAGTAACAACTGGGTCGGTCCCATTGAGTGTCAACGGTCAAAAATAACCTATCAACGCCCAACGGCTATAATCTTGTCAACGTTTGCCTATAGCCATGTCAGCGTCCAATTTGGTCACAACAACACTTGGAAAATTCTTGTCAGCGTCCAAAAATAAAAATATTTTAAAAAGTGAAAAATGACCTTAACAAGTAATTTATCCTAGAGAAGATAACCAAAAGCTGATAATTATCATAGGGCGGCAAGCACTGTCCAGTTATGCACACTTGCATAATCAAGATAGACATAACAGTCCTCTAGTGTCCCTTGCTAACCAAAACTCTTAACAACAAAGTTACCTTATAAAATCCTTGTTACTCCCAGGTAAATTCCATATCGAAAGTATTCCCAAGTCTCCCAACAGACCACAACCAATTCTAGGCCAAAAATGTCTTGGCAGCATGCAAAGTTGATATACTATGCATGCTACAGTGCCTCATGATTTAGTAAAACTAACTCATACTCACCTGTGGAAACAATCTAGAATTGTGATAAGAGTATCATATGGATACCCAAACATCCTAAAGGTTCCTAAAACCTCCCCTTAAACTATGATACAAAAAGTTTGCTAAAATCATGCATGAACATAAAAAATTTATGTCAAGATAGGAATGAAACATTCCAACCATCATCCATAAATAAAAACTTGTCCAAATGCTTCTTCATTGATCCACAAGCAACTCTGTATCCAATGGTATACTGCTAACACCATCTGCACATTTAGATTGAAAACCACAAAACTAACATTGTTGCTGACAACGCCCTAATAACACTTGACAGCGTTGAGGGAAGCTTTGTCAGCGTTAGACAATTATATTGCTGACAACGTTGCAAAAACACTTATCAGCGTTCAAGCAACCTTTGTCAGTGTTAGAAAAATATAGTGGAAAATCTAAATCATCAATAAGACCAATAATAATAATGCATCATCCTGTACATACTTTTACAAAAAGAATCCAAAACACATATTATGTGAGATTGACCATTCCAATACTTGTTACCAAGTATTGAAATCTCCCAGCATCAAAAGGTTTAGTTAATAAATCTGACACATTTTCCTCAGTGTCAACCCTATCTGGTTGTATTAAACCTTTCTCAAAGCAATCTCTTATAAAATGGTGTCTAATTTCTATGTGTTTAGTTTTAGAATGATGTACAGGATTCTTAATGATGCATAAAGTACTATTATTGTCAACAAATATCTTAGTATGCATGAAATTATACCCATAGTCCAACAGCTGGTTCTGAATCCACAACACTTGGCCACAACATGCAGCTGCAGCCACATACTCTGCTTCAGTTGTAGAATTAGCCACCACTGTTTGTTTCTTGCATTGCCAAGATATTAACCTGCTCCCAAGAAACTGACATCCACCAGTTGTGGATTTCCTATCAAATTTATCACCTCTATAATCACTATCTGAATATGCAATCAGCTCCAATGGTGAATCCTTTGGGTACCACAAACCAAGAATAGGATAACATCTTAGGTACCTAAAGATCCTCTTCACAGCATAAAGGTGACATTCTTTGGGAGTCACTTGATGGCGTGCACAAGCACACACAGCAAACATAATGTCAGGTCTGGAGGCAGTAAGATACATCAAGGATCCAATCATGGATCTATAATGCCTGACATCCACATCTTTCCCATCTCCAATCTTTCCCCAAGGGTGTTCTCTATCCATAGGAGTAGTAGCCCTCTTTTCATGTGAAGAAAAGCCAAACTTCTTCAAGATCTCAGCAACATATTTGTCCTGGGAGATGAAGATACCATCTTCTTTCTGCTGAACTTGTAAACCAAGAAAGAAGTTCATCTCCCCCATAGCACTAATCTTGAATTTGTCTGTCATAAGCTTGGAGAAATCCTCACTCATCTTTGGATCAGTAGACCCAAAAATGATATCATCAACATAGACCTGCACACACAACACATCCTTGCCTTTCTTCTTTGTGAATAGTGTCTGATCTATGGTGCCCCTCTTGAATCCATTGTCCACCAAATAGGTAGACAAAGTACCATACCATGCTCTAGGGGCTTGATGAAGGCCATACATAGCCTTTTTGACTCTATACACTTTATCTGGATGCTCTGGATCCTCAAAACCAGGAGGTTGCATGACATATACTTCCTCAACAATGGTACCATACAGAAAGGCACTCTTGACATCCATTTGATAGACTGTGAAGCCCATGCAAGAGGCATAGGCTAGAAAAATTCTAATAGCTTCAATCCTTGCAACTGGTGCAAAGACCTCCTCATAGTCTATCCCCTCCTCTTGTGTATAACCTTGAGCCACTAACCTTGCCTTGTTTCTGACCACAATGCCTCTTTCATCTCTTTTGTTCCTGAGAACCCATCTTGTCCCTATAGGTCTGACATATCTAGGACAATCAGCCAGCTCCCAAACATCCTGAATTGCAAATTGGTGAAGATCATCCTGCATTGCTTCCACCCAACTTGGTTCTTTGAGAGCATCAAATATTTTCTTGGGTTCTTCTTGTGACAGAAAACATGCAAACAAACATGCTTGCACAAGAGGGGTATCAACCTTCTTGTGTATATTGGCAATAAACCCACCAAGACCTTGATGAGATCTTCTAGTCTGAACTGGAGTCATAATATCACCAATGATCTGAGATGTGGGGTGATTCTTCATTGTGGAAGTGAGAACCCCTCCTTCAAAAAGTCTGGTGTCCTCAACCTCACGCTCCATGTTGCCAATATCTTCTTTATCAGACTCTCTTTGATCAATGTGAACTTCTTCAAGAATATTGGAAGGTCCACCTTGTTCAAAACTGGAAGAGAAAAGATGCCCATAAGTGTTGTCAACGTCTGAATCTTGGTTGTCAGCGTCTGGGCTAACAGCGCTTGAAATGTTATTGTCAACGTCTGAGCCATCAACGTCTGAATTGGTCTTGTCAGCGCTAGATTTGCCTTTGTCAGCGCCTGAAGAACCATGCATGTTGGTATCTGGTGGTATTTGGAAACCACCATTATCTTGTCCAGCAGCAGCAGTAGCAGCAAAAGCATCTGTCCAAATGGGAATTGTGACATATTCTAATATAGGAGATGCCTTTTCTGCTTGTGATCCAACCTTCTTATGAACCTGTGTACCTGAAACATTAACAACTTGTTCCTCCACAACATTTGAAGTTACCTTCACAATGTCTGGATTAGTGACAGGAATATAATTTAAAGTTCTAGATAAGGGTTCCAAATCAAACAACCAATTAGGACCACTTTCAGGATCACTAGGTTTATTCTCTAAGAACCTAACATGTACTCTCTCAACTATACGTTTGTCCTCTTTAAGATAAACCCTATAACCCTTGCTCTGCATTGAATACCCCATGAAGTAACCCTCATCACCTTTTGCACTAAATTTCCCTAAGGCATCACTAGTATCCAATACTACTACATGACAACCAAAAGGTCTGAGAAAACCAATATTAGGTTTTCTTCCCCAAAGTAACTCATAAGATGTTTTGTTCTGAATTTTGTTAACTAATGCTCTATTTTGCACATAGCAAGCTGTATTAACAGCCTTAGCCCAAAAGGCTATTGGAAAGTGAGCATCAGCCAACATTGTTCTGGCTGCTTCAATTAGGGTTCTATTTTTCCTCTCAGCAACCCCATTTTGTTGTGGGGTTCTAGCAATACTAAATTGCCTAGTAATTCCTTTCCTGGCACAGAAATCATCTAACTTCTTGTTCCTAAATTCTCCACCATTATCACTCCTAAGCATTTTAACCTCATTGCCAGACCTTTTCTCAATCTGAGTGATAAAATCAATAAGAACATCACCTGTGTCACTCTTCATAGCTAGAAAGAATGTCCAAGTAAATCTAGAGAAGTCATCCGTGACAACAAAGCAATACGACTTACCATTCAAACTTTCTATATTTGTTGGACCAAAGAGGTCCATGTGAAGCATATGAAGAGGTCTAGAACTAGTATGCACCTGTTTGGATTTGAATGAGACCTTGTGCTGCTTGCCTTTAAGACATGCAACACAAGAGTGGTCATTGTGGAAGGCCTTCTCAGGCAAACCATAAACTAAACCAAGCCTCACAAGTCTATTTATATTTTTAAAATTTATGTGCCCTAGTCTCCTGTGCCACAAATTACTCTCATCTACTGAGGCCTTAGCATAAAAACAAGACATATTGGTATTCATTTTAATCCCATTTAAATTCACATTGTATATGTCCTTATGCCTAGGTGTTCTATACTCAATATATTTCTCATCAGGGATCTTAAAATCCTTGCTTAACACCAAACACTCAGTATCAGTAAAAAGAACTTTATTTTTGTTATCACAAACTTGTGATACACTAAACAGGTTGTAATCAAGTTCTTTTACCAGGAAGACGTTCTCAAAACGCAGATTATTGGTGAGAAGGGTTCCTTTGCCTGTGATAGTTCCATATCCACCTCCAAAGTAAACCTTATCACCATCTTTAATAGGGGTGAAATTCGTCAGATAGTCTTCCTTCCTTGTCATGTGCCTTGAGCATCCACTATCCCAATATCTATAATCATTGATCTGTCTTTAAATGCCCTGCACATAAAGAAAACAAATTAGTTTTCTTTGGGAACCCAAGTCTCAAAAGACTTGGATTCATCTGGTTGTTCAATAAGAACAGACTTAGTTCTCACAACAACCCTATTCTCATCCTTTTTAGGATGAAATACCCAGTTAACCCTAATAGGTTTTGTAATGACCTTTGAAATGTAATTAAATCTATTGCAAGTCATTGAAATCCCATTATCATTAGGGTTTTGATCTTTCTTGGGTCTCCATGTTAAGCTTGAAGAAGCTTTAGACCCCTTACCTTGTGGCTGCAAATATTTAGGTCTGGTCACGTTTTTGTCAGCGTTAGAATTTGTCCTGTCAACGCTGAAATTACCCTTGTCAGCGTTGAACCTAGGGTTTGCTACAGAAACCCATTGCCTATTTGACCAGGTGTTTGTCTTTTGAAATGGTCTTTGTCCATGAGTGTTAGACCTTCTAGAAAAGAATGGGGCAGGTCTAATCACTTGTGGACTTTGCTGCACACAAGGTTTGGGTCTGACAACGTTTGACTTTCTAACAACGTTAACTTTCTTCCTGTCAGCGTTGAAGTTGTTCCTGTCAGCGCTGGCTTTGGGAGCGTTGACACACTTGTATGCCAAATGTGAAAAGCTACCACAAGTGTAACAGGCTTTCTTAGACACAACCTTAGGTCTAGAAGAGAAGAAGCCTGTTCCATGATTGCTAACTTGGCTCTTGGGAGACCTATTATTCCTATACATCTCTGCATATTTAATGGTAGGTCTTCTAATAGTGTTTGAGCCTAGGTCAACAGCTTTACCAGTGATTGGGTGAGTAACCTTAATGGGTGGTGATTCATTGGGACTTTCACATAGCAAACCTCCCTTAACAAATAAAGTAGGGTTAGCTTTCTTCCACTCATTTAGGTCAGTCAATTTTTGTTGATACTCTTGCACTGGAGTGACAACTCTTGGTGGAGGAATGAATTCCTCCTCTTGGAGCTCTGGTAAACCAGTCCAAGATAAGTCCCTTCGTTGGACACCATAGAAGTCACCAGCTGGTGGTGGAACCAGAGAGTAATCATTCATCCCAATCCCAGTCATGTCCTTAGGATCCCTTTGTTTAGCTACACAGTCTCCTAGGGTTTGGGTGGCTCTATCAGATCTTTGAATTTTGAGGTCAACATTATCTTTATTCTTAATGGCCTCATCTAACTTAGCCTATAATTCACTATTAACCTTTTTCATGATGTTTCTAACATCCATACTACCCTCTAGCTCATGTTTTAAGATATTGATCTTATCTTTTAAGTCAAATTCCATTTTCTTGTATTCAGAAACGGTTTTCTTAGTTTCAGTAAGAGCTAGTTGGTAATTAGACAATTTACACCTTTCAGTACTCATATCATCTTTTAGTTTTAACACCTCTTTGTTAAGTCTTTCAGTGTTTAACCTACAACCTTTGCTACAAAAAGCATCATCATATACCTCATTATCAGATGAAGAGGAGGAGTGTGTCATGAGCGCATATTCAACATGCTCTTCTTCTTCAATATCAGCAACCAAAGCTTTATCCTCTTCAACATCCTTAGCCAGGTAGCTCCAATCCCATCCTGTACCATCAATTCCTTGAACTGCAACCATAGCTTTGGAATCCTGAGCTTTAACAACCTGACTTGAGGGTTTACCAGCATCAAATCTTCTAGGAGATCTGCATTCCCTCATGAAGTGTCCCATACGATGACAGTTGTAGCATTCAACTTTGGATTTATCAAATCCAGCTGTGTCTTTAGCATTGAAGGTCATCTTCTTTTTAAACCTTCTGTTCCACCTATTTGCTCTTATACTAGCAAGAGCCATGTTCCACTTGATGTCCATCTCTTCCAAGTGCTCATCACTTATCTGCTCAAGGTCCTCATATGTAATCACTGAACCATTGGGCAAAGAAGCAATGTAAGCACAAACAGTATCCAAATCCAAACCAGCAGGTTTAACTCTTGGGGAGTCATTCTTGAATGTGTCAGCGTCTGAAAAGGAGACGTTGACAGGACTTGTTCCAGCGCTGACATATGATGATCCAGTAACTGGATGCATATAAGATTCCTTCTGATTGAATTGACCTTCACTATGAGAGAAGAAGGCCATGTTGCTGGTGGTAGATTTGCTTCCATGCTCTGAAAGAGTTTCATCTTCCAACAGTCTTAGTTTGTTGTAGATGTCATCAAACGAGGAGCTCTTGTAAGTATTGTTGGCAAGAATAGTTCTTGCCTCAATCTTCCATGCCTCACCAAGACTTTTAAGAAAGGTAGCATTGGTGTCAACATCACCAACTTGTGTCCCCATGAAGGACAACTTACTTGTGATGTCAAGCAATCTGCTTCTCACACTACTCAGTTTCTCATTGGGTTGAGCTTTGAAGACAGCATAATCATGCAGAAGTTGCTTTTCTTTTCTTCCTTAGTGTCTGCATTGCCACCATATGCAACTTCAAGAGCTTCCCAAAGATCCTTAGCAGATTCATAGCCTCTATATTTGTGCTGGTTTTCTTGTCCCAAAGAGACTTTCAGAATATTTAGGGCTTTCATGTCAACCCTTTTCTTTGCAATATCATCAGCAGATACAGCTCTACCATCTCCAGGTTTTTCTTTCTTATCCTCTTCAGGGCATCCTTCAACAGCTGTTCTTTGACTAATGGCATCAAGAATCTTTTGAGCCTTATTGAATGTGTTTCCATATTCAATAATCTCCCAGAGTGTGTAGTCATAGATCCCCAGATATTGTTCAAAGTTAAACTTCCATAAGTCAAAGTTGGTTGCATCAAGCATGGGAATCTTGATGTTTGGTAAGGCTGAGGAGGAGGAGGTTATTGCTTCAGACATGATGTTGTTAGGGTTTCTGAGAAAATTAGGATTTTGGTGTTTTTAGGGTTCTGGTGTTCTTCAAAGATCAAAAGTTCCTCAACAAGCTCTGATACCACTTGTTGATCCCAAACTTAAATCGATTAGCTTTGTGTATACGAGATTAGATCAAGTAATACAAGTAGAGAAACCTTTGTATATGCTTTATGAATCTAAGTGTTATGCGGAATTTAACACTTAAACAAGAACACACAAGATGTAAACAAACTTTCACTTTGATTATGAATATCGAACTTGCTTACAATGAAAGATGTTTACGAATGAAAACTTATGTAAAAATTATGTTGAACATTAACCTAAAGGCCTTCTTTTATAGACATAAGAAGCCTTGTACAATAATCTACGTATCAGCTATTCTAGGTAAAGATAAATATAGAAAATACATTGTCGTTTCTATCCTTACTAGAAGTATTCTAGAATATAATAAACGTGTAGATTATATCTTCCATCAGTGCTTGTCTTCAATGTGTCAACGCTTGACTTGAACTTGTCAACGCTTAAGCTGTCAGCGCTTGTATTGTTCTTGTCAACGCTTGTTTTGTTCTTGTCAGCGCTCAAGTGATCTAACCTTAATTTATTCCCAACAACCAATGCTTAGCCGGACCCTCAAGTGAAAATTGCACCAATATCAACTTAATGGCATCATGGGGAACTCCATTGTACTTATGGTGTTGCAAATAGCAAGAAATCTCTTAAGGTGATGATAGGTGTGAAAACACCCATCTTTTCTACCACTTAATTACATTAAAACGGGACCTAAACGTATATTTTATGTCGTAAATGGCGGAATTATGCGTGGTTTGTGTTTTTATTGTGTTTCAGGGTCAAAATGTGAAAAGGAAGGAAAACACGGTCTTTCACGGGCGTTTATTGAAGAAAAAGACAAAAGACGAAGTCAAAAGATCAAGAATGCAAAAAGAACGGAAGTCCAAGGCTTATTCTGAAGATTTATCGAAGAAAATGTCCAAAGACGAAAGTTTAATAAAGCCAAAGAACTCAAGTCTAATTTATGAAGAAATTACAAGACGAGTTCAAATAAGTCCCGAGACGAAGTCTTAAAAGTCGAAGAATTTAAGAAGACTGAAAGACTGAGGACCAAGAAAGAAAGAAAGAAAGAGGAAGCCAGTAACCACTCCTCTCTCCTATAAATACCACCCTCACTTGTTGTGAGAAGGTTGGTTAGTTTTAGGAGTAGATTAGGAGTAGTGTAGTTTCTCTCTCTAGATTTATGCTTTCTCTCTCTAGATTAATTTGTGTTTAAGCTTTTGTTATTGAATCCTTACTTTTTAATTAAGCTTTTAATTTATCATCTTCTTCCTTTCTTGCTTAATTTCTGCTTTTGATTTGGGGTTGTGTTCTTGAGTTTTCTTAATTTCAATCAAGTGGGTTTTGATTGATTTGGCTTTATTTGTTAGTTTTATTGATTTGTTTTGATTAATAATTGTTAGTTGATATTTAGTGGTTATTTTGGGTTAATCTTTTGATTGAACTTGATGAATTTTTTCCAGGTTCAGAATCAGTTCAAAAGTTCCGAATCAATTTGTTTTAAAAAGTTCCGAATCAATTTCTTTTAAAAAGTTCCGAATGAAGGATCTTTAAAAAGTTCCGAATGAGTTTTTTAGAAAACTTCCGAATGAATTTTAAAACTTCCGAATGAATTAAAAACTTCCGAATGAATTTTAACTTCCGAATGAATTGAAAAACTTCCGAATGAATTTTAACTTCCGAATGAATTGAAAAACTTCCGAATGAATCTTAACTTCCGAACAAACAAAAAAAGTTCCGAATCGGAACTTGTTAAGTTCCGAATGAAAGTATTAACAATTCACGTGCTAGCTTGCATGCTTAGCCATGTTTCCCGCCAAAAAAAAGCAGCTAGGCTGGCTGCTTCCAGCAGCTAGCCTGCCTGCTTGCTTGTTTATTAATATTGTTCCGTAATTGTCTAGTTTTATCTGAAAGTTGTTCCGATTTTATTTCTAAAAGTTACGTATTTTTAGTTGAATTTTTCGTCTAATTTTAAAATTAATATTTTTTCGTAAAGTTCAAGTTTTATCTTTTATTTAGTACCCGCTTTAGGTTTTGCCTCGTTTAGCTTTAAAGTACCATTTTAGTTTTATTCTCTCCTTTTTCATTTAGTAAACTTTATTTTCGAGTCGATAGTTAATTTCTTCGTTTAGTTTTATTTTTATTAATTGTTTCGCTTTAAATTACGTTTTATTATTTGTTTTAATATTCGTTTTAACTTTTAGTTTTTAATATTCACCTTGTTTTACTTTTATTATTTGAACTTGTCTTTAATTTGTTTTTAAATACTTTTCTCATTTACTTTTAAATTAGTTTTAGATAATCAACTTCCCTTTTTCTTAACAAAAAACGACTGAGTCGCACTTTGAACCGGAAATCAATTCGAAGAGATACCGAGAACAACAATTGAACCTAGCAAAATCTATACATTAAAATGGCACCGCTGCCGTCTCTTTTCGTAAAGATTAACGGTTTTTTGTGAAAGACGCGTTGCTTTTTCGGATCCGTTCACTCGCGAACGTTATTTTTCGTGTCCAAAAATTTTCAAAAATCCAAAAACATTTGAAAAATCATAAAAAGCATTTCTTTTTCAAAGTTTTGCACCAAAAATATTCTTCTTGCTCATCTATTTTTCTTAATGGATTCTTATGTCTATTGCGTCGGGTGCGGGAGACGATTGTACGGGAACGACTCTTGTCAATGGTGTACATGTGAGCGGTGCGGAAACGATACCGACAACACACAATTCGGATTTTGTCCCTTGTGCAACTCGACTAATTCATTCTTTTTGAACCCACCTCCTGTTCCCCCGTGCATCTATTGTGGAAGCGATTCTCATTGGCATGTTTCGTGCCCGGTTCGATACCCGTATGGTCACGGGCAAGAACCGGGGTACAATTATGACAATGATAATAGCTATCCACAAGACGCACCTGATTTTTCTCCATACCCGGTTTGCAACAACTGTGGGGGTCCTCACGATACTTATTATTTTCAACCAATGAATTATTATGAGCAAAATCCGTGTCCTCAGTTTTCTTCACCAATGGATTATTATGAACCAAACCCGGTTTCTAATTCTTCCCAACCGATGAACTACTATGAGCCACAACCATGCTATAATTCAGGTTTTCAACACTTTGAGCCCCCACATCACACCCTCAATCATCAATCCTCTCAGCAAATTAATCTTGACCCACAATGCAATACTTTGAATGACGAAGTACACTCCATCATTCTGCAACTTCAAGAAGCTGTTGTTCTTACAAAAGAAGCATGGGCGGAGGAAAAGCGACTGCAACAAGAGCAAGTATCTAATCTTAGTGATTATACCCCTCCGCTTGTGCGTCAATACTATTATGATGATGATGACGATGATGCTGTATGCACTTTCAACACATCTTCTGAAGTTACTGCTCCTACTGTCGATGTTCCTACTGCATCTAAGGATCTAGATTCGTTGAATGAGCTTAGTGATGTTGGTCTCGACAAAGTATTGGATGATGAGGTTTGTGACTTACCTGCTATGGAGCCTGAGGACGACGTTGCTCTTACGGACGAGGTCGATCCTAGTGATGACGACTCTTCTCTCTGCTATGAGCATTTCACTTTTGAAATTTCTCAATCTCCACCGGGAGATGCAGACGATGACGATTTATTCTCTCCGGTTTACGAGAAGTTCACCGATGAACATGATCTTGTGGATAAGGTGGAAGACGTGCTTCTTCGCGATAGATTACGGAAAGTTCATCTTCTTATTGCTCAAATCGAAGAGTTGACTTCTCCTTCTCTTTCCAAGTCTTTACCTCCATCTATCCCTCCCGTTGAAGATAATGACCCATTGCTGGAAGAAATCGATATCCACTCCATCCCTCCAGGTATTGATGATTCTGACACGGAGGGGGACATTATTTTTGATAATTTACTGCAGGAAGATATTGTCCCAAGTCCCCCTCCCGAGCACCTTTCATCCTCCCCTTTAGCCACTATCACGGAGGATGAGTGCTTTGACCCGAGAGGTGACATTGATTATGCTATGATTGATAACAATACGGCTTTGCCGCTTGCTCAGCATCTATTGTCTTTAGGGGAGGACAATGTGCTTACTTTACCCACCCCACCTCCCGTGGACCTTGATTTCACATACTTTTCGTATGTCAAAAGGACCTTTCTCCCATTCAAGACTTATCCCCCCGCCTCGCCTTTGTTGATGTCAACCGGGAACGAGGACAAGGTCTTTGATCCCGGTATCACATTCGAGGCTTCCCCATGGACCATTTAATTCTGGGACGAGTCAGGCTCGTGACTCGGTTAATATAAACAAGCGCTTTTTGGGAGGCAACCCAATTATCTATCTATTTTCACCATAAGTGTAGGGGGGAGCCCCGTGGTGTTTCTTGCTTTCTTTCTTATCATGTGCAGGGATTAGAGCTTCAAAGACACACTCTTGATGACTTTTGACGAACCGTGACTCCGTGTTCCCTTCTTCCCGGTTCTATCCTAAACTCTTTTCGATTCACTATTTTATATTTCTCAATATTAAAATAGGAATCTCTTTAGTTGTCTCTTCCTTAGCAAGATTTAAACAAAGTGCACAATGTCCTAAGTGTAGGGGAGTTTACTACCACATGCTTAAACATTGAGGACAATGTTTATATTAAGTGTAGGGGGGACTTCTATCGAAGTTAAGTGGCCTTTTCCTTGTATTTGTCCTCATTTTAACCGGAAAATCGAGTTTTCGACATTTTTCAAAATTTTTAATCTATTTTGGCCTAGTTGTAGTTCCCTTTATTTTTGCTATTTTTCTCTTATTTCAATAAAATGGTTCTAACAAGTTTAGTTATATTAGATATATTAGGCCCGTTGTGATTTTTTTGACTCAACCCGAGTTTACTTATCCAAGTTCACTCTAGCTAGTATCCTTAACCGTGTAGACCTTAATTGGTTTATTGGGCTAAGCATCCACGAGTCTCATTCCTTGAGATTTTAAATTGTGGAGAACGAGAAATGATAGAGTTGGTTACAAGTTTGGTATTCTTTCATTAACTTATGTGAGTTAATTATGATCTGTTTCTCCCCTCGCTTGTAAATAAATAAATGCAATAAGTAAGGTCGTACGATTTGAAAAGTTACTTAGTTTCTAGCCCAAGATCGTTTAAAAGTTGCTCGGTAATGATAAGAGTTCATAGCCAAGGCATAACTTATGAAGCGGGGCGCGAAGATTGGCGAGTCCGAAAAGGCCCTAACAAGGCATGAGGATTCAATTTTATTGCTGAATATCCAAAGTGATGTGAAAAGCATTATTCCCAAAATCAATATGAAGGATCAAGACTCACGACGAAAAGCAATCAACTCCCATAAAGATCATGGAGAAGTCTATCCGAAAAGACCCTAACAAGGTATGAGGATAAATAGATCCAAGTCCGAAAAGGAGGCGGATCGTTGTATCTCAAAATCCCAATTAGAGATTGAAGAAATAATCATGAAGTCATGGTCAACAAAGCTGGAGTACCCCTCAAAAGTCTCTAAGTGAAGAAACTCTATAACGAAGAGAAGACCATTATCTCAAAAACGTCTCTCGAAGATATGAAGTATGAAGTACATGCCAAATATCGGCCCGAGAAAGGTCTCAAATCGTGAACCAAGTTATGCCAAGATATGAACTTTTTGATATCCCGAGAAGCAGTTTTAAGAGATTTTGTCCTTTAACTAACTATTGATCAAATCGTCCTACTTTGCTTTCAGCCTAAATAAATTATCGAAATAAGTCAACAATGCATCCTCGTGATCATTCAAAGACATCAATAAAATATAAGAGATACTCGTAGGAATAAGGGAGTTTAAGTGATTAATTGAACCACATGAGTAAATGTTTGTTATGCTAACTTGTACTAACAATGATCTTATTTTTAAGCTTGGCATGGGGAACGTGAAACTTGAGGGTGATGAACATTCATGACACACAAGCCCTAATGTAAGTCTTAGATTTCTTTACAAGTTTCTTCCTTGTTGCATCTTGTTATTTTCTATCTTTTTTTATTTTCCTTAGTTGTTTAATAAAGGCCAAGGTAGGTTGATTATGATGGAAAATGTAAAACGTGCTTTGTAACTAATGCATTGCATGAGGACATTGCAATGGTTAAGTGTAGGGGATTTGATAGGTGTGAAAACACCCATCTTTTCTACCACTTAATTACATTAAAACGGGACCTAAACGTATATTTTATGTCGTAAATGGCGGAATTATGCGTGGTTTGTGTTTTTATTGTGTTTCAGGGTCAAAATGTGAAAAGGAAGGAAAACACGGTCTTTCACGGGCGTTTATTGAAGAAAAAGACAAAAGACGAAGTCAAAAGATCAAGAATGCAAAAAGAACGGAAGTCCAAGGCTTATTCTGAAGATTTATCGAAGAAAATGTCCAAAGACGAAAATTTAATAAAGCCAAAGAACTCAAGCCTAATTTATGAAGAAATTACAAGACGAGTTCAAAGAAGTCCCGAGACGAAGTCTTAAAAGTCGAAGAATTTAAGAAGACTGAAAGACTGAGGACCAAGAAAGAAAGAAAGAAAGAGGAAGCCACCAACCACTCCTCTCTCCTATAAATACCACCCACACTTGTTGTGAGAAGGTTGGTTAGTTTTAGGAGTAGATTAGGAGTAGTGTAGTTTCTCTCTCTAGATTTATGCTTTCTCTCTCTAGATTAATTTGTGTTTAAGCTTTTGTTATTGAATCCTTACTTTTTAATTAAGCTTTTAATTTATCATCTTCTTCCTTTCTTGCTTAATTTCTGCTTTTGATTTGGGGTTGTGTTCTTGAGTTTTCTTAATTTCAATCAAGTGGGTTTTGATTGATTTGGCTTTATTTGTTAGTTTTATTGATTTGTTTTGATTAATTATTGTTAGTTGATATTTAGTGGTTATTTTGGGTTAATCTTTTGATTGAACTTGATGAATTTTGGCTAAAATTCGTGTTCCCCTGCTTCTTATGTTACGTACTGTTCTTATTTTTCCAGGTTCCGAATCAGTTCAAAAGTTCCGAATCAATTTGTTTTAAAAAGTTCCGAATCAATTTCTTTTAAGAAGTTCCGAATGAAGGATCTTTAAAAAGTTCCGAATGAGTTTTTTTAGAAAACTTCCGAATGAATTTTAAAACTTCCGATTGAATTAAAAACTTCTGAATGAATTTTAACTTCCGAATGAATTGAAAAACTTCCGAATGAATTTTAACTTCCGAATGAATTGAAAAACTTCCGAATGAATCTTAACTTCCGAACGAACAAAAAAAGTTCCGAATCGGAACTTGTTAATTTCCGAATGAAAGTATTAACAATTCACGTGCTAGCTTGCATGCTTAGCCATGTTTCCCGCCAAAAACAAGCAGCAAGGCTGGCTGCTTCCAGCAGCTAGCCTGCCTGCTTGCTTGTTTATTAGTATTGTTCCGTAATTGTCTAGTTTTATCTGAAAGTTGTTCCGATTTTATTTCTGAAAGTTATGTATTTTTAGTTGATTTTTTCGTCTAATTTTAAAATTAATATTTTTTCGTAAAGTTCAAGTTTTATCTTTTATTTAGTACCCGCTTTAGGTTTTGCCTCGTTTAGCTTTAAAGTACCATTTTAGTTTTATTCTCTCCTTTTTCATTTAGTAAACTTTATTTTCGAGTCGATAGTTAATTTCTTCGTTTAGTTTTATTTTTATTAATTGTTTCGCTTTAAATTACGTTTTATTATTTGTTTTAATATTCGTTTTAATATCGTTTTAACTTTTAGTTTTTAATATTCGCCTTGTTTTACTTTTATTATTTGAACTTGTCTTTTATTTGTTTTTAAATACTTTTCTCATTTACTTTTAAATTAGTTTTAGATAATCAACTTCCCTTTTTCTTAACCAAAAACGACTGAGTCGCACTTTGAACCGGAAATCAATTCGAAGAGATACCGAGAACAACAATTGAACCTAGCAAAATCTATACATTAGGTGATCATGAGGATTATCATTCTTGTTTCCATAAAAAGGTGTGTTTGAAACCAAGTTAATCATGGATGTTTTTAGCTCAAATGTGTTTGCGGGAATATCGGGTATCTTGATAGCATCAGCATATCCATGAACATTGGATTGCAATTTCTCCATAAAAGAACGAGTATCAACTCCGGCCATGGCTTCTTGTTGTGGATGAATCAAAGCACGATTCTCGTGATCGGCTTGATGGACGGTGGTGTTCCTACTCTTTATCTTTTTCTTCCTTTTCGGAGGAAGGGGTTGTACACCAATCGGTATTTGTGCACGCCTGCGAGTGAGCATGCAACTCAATACGAGGAATGAGAGAGAAGCTCTCATGTGAGTTTGAAGAGAAAAGGATTACCCCCTTCGAGTTTAAATATGAAATATCCACAAGAAAATAATAATATACGTATATACTACTTGGGTGCAAGACCCCCAATGAAGCCTTCCTTCTTAGAATACTCACAAGTGAACGGGGGGTTAGGTGGCGCGAAGCACTTAAGTACCTATTGACCCTTAGATGGCATTTTATAGCACATCTCCTTTCTATTCACTTTGTAGTTTGTATTCTTCGAATTATTGCCTATTGGAAGTATTTATCTATTATTGCTTTAATGAATTTGACCGATACGCGTGTCAAGGACCGGAACGCCCCCTAACACGGTGTATTGCCTTGGCAATACTTATGGAGAATATGTGAATTGGTTGTTCTTATACGTATACGTATTTACTTATAATAATATATGGAAAATATTTTTGTATTTATGAATTTTTAAGAGAAAATACTATATGTACATAAAAACCGAGAGAATCCAATAATATTTTTTTGGGTGCAATCTCTTAGGAAAAATATTGCTTTTTGGATTTTTTATTTGTTTGGTCAATTCTTTAGGAAAAGAATTGTTTTGTAAATTTTTTAGTTTTTATGTATTTTTATATTTTTCATTTTTTATTGTTTTTGATTTATGATACGTAAAAATAACGTTCACGAGGTGAACGGATCCCAAAAGCCAATGAAAACCGTCAATCGATAGTCTCTCGTAAAGTCAAAGAACCGGCAACGGCGCCATTTGAAATGTGTATAGTTGAAGTTCGTTTTCTCAGTTCTTAACAAATTGAAAGTCCTAACAAGATCGAGTTTATGATTGTTTTTGGTTGGTAAAGATATTTGGATATTCTACGTCTAATTCAACAATCAAGTAAAAATGGAAAATATTAACTACGTAACCGTAAAACAAATTGTCAATTACCACATTATCATTCAAGTAAAGACAAAAGTGTAAATCTATGAAAGTAAAGGGCTGAAAATGTAAATTCGAAAA
Organism: Glebionis coronaria; assembly: GCA_025667525.1. Classification (NCBI taxonomy): domain Eukaryota; kingdom Viridiplantae; phylum Streptophyta; class Magnoliopsida; order Asterales; family Asteraceae; genus Glebionis; species Glebionis coronaria. Next base: position 1,712,176 of record CM046880.1, read on the forward strand.
ATTAAAATGCTTGAAATGTAAATCAATTAACTACAAGGACCAATTGTGCAAATGTAACTAACTAAATTTTAACCAACTAGAAAAATCCAGGGACTAATCCTACAATTACCTAATTTTAGGAAAATTAGGCTAATTTTGCAACTGTCTAACAAACCAAGGACCTATGTGCAATTTTCTAACAACTTTTAACCAAAACGGGCTAGGAAACAAAAATAAGCTCGTATAAGCTCGTTTCTTAACCAAATAAGCTCAAACAAGTTTTAAAAGGCTTAAAATTGAAATTCAGCTAGACCAGTAACAGGAAATAAGCTGAAACTTCCTAAAACTCTAATAAGCTAAATAAGCCCAAAATAAGCTAACTAATAAGCCAAACGTTCACAACTTGATTTCTATGTAAAATCTTGTTAATCAGCTCAAAAGAAGAAGGGGAAGTTTTGTCTTTTAAAAAATGGTCCATTATTAAGCTCAAAAAACGAAAATAAGCTAGAAAGAGCTTATGTTGACTTTTGTTGACCAAAAGTCCAAAAAGTTGAAAAGTTCAAATCTTAACCAGAAACACTTTTTAAAGTGAACTGTGAAAGAAAATGGCTAGGTTTCTGAAGTGGATAAGCTAGAATGAGAAAACAGTATAGCTTTTTATCATAGAGAATGACATTTGCTCTAGGGCTGAAACAAGTGCTTATTTCTAACTCAATTCTGAAAACTGTAGAAATTCCAGCTAAAGACTTAAACTACATATGTTGAGTAATAGCTAGAAACTAATTTCAGGAAAATTCATCAAGGAACAAAGAAATGGCAATGATTTGAAAATCAATACTTTCTGAAATCAGGTTTTGAAACAAAATAACCCAAAGCCTTTTTGATGCAATTGGACTTTTTTTACTAAAGATTTGACTAGAAATTGAGTGACAACTACCAATCTATGTGAGCTAAGCCTAGATGACAAGAATTAAACTCATTACTACCAAATTCCAACACTAGATCACAGGCTACAGCCTTGCCAAACACTAGTTATGAATTTCTAGTAGAATTTAATGAATGAAAATTAAGCTAAGGGCAAAGCTTCTTTAAGAGTAATTACAGACTAATTGTGACTACCAAATTGAGATGTAAAGGATCTAACCTTAGGCTATGTAACACTCATATACTACAACTGCTAATACAAGATAATATTGACAGCTAAAAGCTTAACAAAATGTAGATATATGCTATTAATCAAATGCTAAGCTACCATAAGCTACTCCATCAATCAACACAACTCAATTAACAACTAAACACCTTTTATCATACAATCAATCAAAGTTTACTCTAGGTATTTAGCATGCCTGCAACAGTTGAGAGGAACAAAATTCAGAAAATGTACACCTTGTGATATAGAAGCCTCCTTTGATGGCGTAGAGTAGCGCTGAGCTATCTAGCTAGTGCTAAACCACCACCTTAGCACTAGTATCTACCAATCAACAACCAGTCAACAGCTATCAACTCTTAACCTCCATTGATGATCTTTAAACCTTCAAAACTTCTACCAATGCTTGGAATGAATGATCAAAACAGGTACTCAGCTATTGGACGTAATGAACAGCTACAAACTTCCACAAAGCTTCTAATGATCAAGTATGATCACTAGAAACAAGCAATAACAATGGCGTATGAACAGCAGGTAAGAGCAATGAGAGAATTGGAGGGAAATTTGAATTTTATTGAATTAATGTGAAAAGTAGTTAAAAAGGTGGTTACAACTAACTAACAGACTCTCAAGATATTGTCAAGCTCTTGAGAGTTGTTATCTACTAACTGCTAACAAAATGAGAGAGAGTAAAAAAAATGTCTAGTGTGTGTGTTTTTCACACTAGCTAACTATGTACAAATGAGAGCCTGCTACCCTATTTATAGAATGAGAAAGTGAAGTTGTTGGGGAGAATGACGTGTCCAAGCCAATCATTGAGCCCCACGTGTCCCAATTCTGCTAATTGAAATTTAAAGGTGAAGAACTTAATTGGGGATTTTTGATTGAGTTGTTGTCAGCTTAATTGAGTTATTGGGTTGTGGTCGTCTCATCCTTGCGATAAATTTTCTTATAGAACTTTTCTTGTGAAAACGCCTCTAGCTAAATCCACGGTCTGGCAAAGTTGTTGGAGAAGAAAGCCACGTGGCATGTTGTGGTTGGTGGAGAGAAAAGCACACGGATCATTATCCGTTTGATGAAATATGATTGGCTGGTTGATAAAGTAGTGGATATTAAATGTTAGTGGCCAGCTGGTGATCCATGTTTTCCAAATAACACTCTCCCATTGGTCCACAACTTAGTCACACGGATTAAGCTTATTTATTACTTTGAAAATTGGCAGTTTAGGTCCCTTGACTTGGCAGATTGATGTTTTGTACTTGGAACTTCAATATCTTGTCATAAATGGTCCACCATCTTGTAATCTTGATCAAATAGCTCCTTTGACTTGGTTGACTTGAGAGTTGACCAGGTTTGACTATGATCTTGACTTTGACAATTTTACACTTTTAGTCCTTCATCTTTAGAATGTTGTCAAGATAGGTCCTTTCTCTTCAAAGTCTTGTCATTCTTGATCCTTCTTTGTCTTTTTCATCCAAATTAGCTTGATCTTCTTCTTGTTTGCTTGAAAATGCATCCTTCTTACCTATTTGAACACAAACACAAAATATACCACATAATTCCGCTTTATAGCACAAAGTTTAGGTATTTTTCTTGTGTTTTAGGGTGATTTGTTTATTAATTGATATGAGTTTTTGCTCATATCAACGACATCGAGAAAGACAAAGAATTTAGATCGAGTCGAGAAGAAAAAAAAGAAAGAAGAAAGCATACATGCATTCCTCACTCCCTATATATACCCTCCTAATGACACATTAGGAGGGTGGTTAGTCATTAGCTAGTTTTTAGTTTTTCATCTTTTCTTCCTAGATTTTAGAGAGAGAAAGTTCCAAACTTTCTCTCACTAAGTTTTTCATCTTTTCTTTCTTTTAATCTTTCAAGTTTAAGCTTTTTGTATTTTGATTTCATTAATCAAGTTCAAGTTTAAGTATTGGTTCTGTAATCTCTTTCTACCTTTCTTGATTTCTCTTATTCTTTGATTCGAAACTTCAAATTTGATCCGAATAGTTCTTCATTCGTTTTTGAATTTGATGTTTTAGTGTTTAAAAAGGGTTCATCTTTTTGTGCTCAGAAGCTTCATACGGTTTAGGCTATAAGCTCTTTATGCTCATTGGCTTATTTCATGTTTTAGCTTATTGCTTTTCGGATTCTTAAAAGGTTTAACCTTTTCAAAAGTTTCTTTTATAAAGTCTATGATTTTATGTTTCGAAAGTTATCAAATTAATCTTATTGAGCTGTTTAAGGTCTGGGTAAGGTAGCTTATTATACGTGCTTATTGAGTTTTCAGCTTGCCACCAATTTCGGATTACTGTTGCATTCCATCGCAATATCGGGGATTCAGACATTCCGACGGCTGCTTTTGTCTATCGCAATAACCCATTGTGGTTCTACTTTGCGATAATTTGGTTTTTAACCCCTTATTCCGATCTGGGATTGCGATCGCACATTCCGACGGAACTTAAGGTTTCTATTAAGTCAAAACGCTGCCCAATTTTTGTTTGATTCATTCCGATAGAAATCACTGCATTCCGATCTGGACTTTACGATCCAGGACAATCCGACAAGACATCATTGCGACATATTTGATTTTGTTATTCCGGTGGACTTTCACCTTTATTATTCTGATAGCTTTGCATTTAATTATTCCGATGGTTCTAATTTTGGTGCATTCCGATAGAAAGGACTTGTTAAATTCCAATAGATTGAGCTTTTAAGTTTTAAAGTTTTACAAGTTTTATATTTCAAGTCTTTTTCTAAATAACTTTTAGTTTAATTTTCTAAAAGCTTCTACTATTACTCAACCAAAATTAATTTGCTTTTAGTTTAAAAATAGATAATCAAACCAAACCATCCTCTTGTTCACCAAAAGACAGTTGAGTCGCACTAATTAACGGTAATCAATTCGAAGAGACTTGGAACAACGAAATTATTTCATACTTGGCCAAAAGCTATGTATTAAATGGCGCCGCTGCCGGCTCTATTCGTTAAGATTAACGATTTTTAGTGAGAGACGCGTTGAATATTTTGGATCCGTTCTTTTAGGAACGTTATTTTCCTTGCTAAAAAATTTTCAAAAATCCATAAAAATTATAAAAAATTTCAACAATACAAAAACATAAAAAAAATCATAAAAAGCATTTCTTTTCCAAAGGTTTTGCACCAAAAAGATATATATATATATATATATATATATATATATATATATATATATATATATATATATATATATATATATATATATATATATATATATATATATATATATATATATATATATATATATATATATATATATATATATATATATATATATATATATATATATATATATATATATATATATATATATATATATATATATATATATATATATATATATATATATATATATATATATATATTCTCTGTTTCTTTGGTATCTTTTTCTTCTGCAGGTGTATGCGTACTAGATCTTCAAATTATTCTGAGCCCGAGACTCGTGAAGATTTAGATATGGCTGGTGTGCATAACAACAATAACAACCCACCTCTACCCAATTTGAATAACAATAACAACCCACCTCTACCCGATTTGAATAACAATAACAACAACAACAATGTTCCCCTACCTGATTTACGAACAATGGAGGAACTATGTCAACCCACCATAAACGGACGCGGAGGACCGATTGCGCTGATGCAAATCACAGCTCTTGAATTTTCGTTGAAGCATCACATGATACAGCAAGTTCAAAACGCTTTCCCGTTTAGCGGATTACTGGATGATGATGCCAACAAACATCTAGATAAGTTCATTACCGTCACTCAAAGCATGAAACTACCTGGTGCTTCAATGGATTTTCTTCGCCTTCACCTCTTTCCACACACTTTATCCCATCATGTCGAAAAATGGTTTGATCGTCTCCCCAAAAACTCAATTCAAACATGGGATGACATGACTCAAAAATTTTTGTCGCGCTACTTTCCACCATCCATGGTCACTAGTCTTCTCAACCAAATCAGTGGATTCACACAAGAACTTGATGAGTCGCTTTTTGATGCTTGGGAACGCTATAGAGTTTTGATCGACCGTTGTCCGAACCATAACATTCTCCCCGTTACTTTGATTGATACTTTCTATAATGGTCTAACTTTTCGTGATCGTGATACGATTAATGCTGTCGGCGGTGGTACATTCATGAAGAGACGACCTGAGGAGTGTAGAGAGCTGATAGAGAACATGACCACCCACCACAAAATTGGGATTCATCTGCATCGTCAAGGAATAACCAGAGGGCCAATGTTTCTTCTACATCATCTAACCCAGAGCTCACCGAACTTACTCGTCAAATAGCTGAGATGAACAAAAACTTCTTAACCATGGCTACAAACCAATTTCAACAAGCCAAAGCTATTGCACCTTCTTGTGAGATTTGCGGGGGTTCTCATTCATACACCGATTGTCCTTCTACTCTTGACAATCCGGAAAATGTGTACGCCTCTAATGGTAACTTCGGATACCAAGCACGTCCTCAAGGAGACCGTAACTTGCTAAGTTATCGTTCAAACAACTATCTATCTCCACCTGGTTTTTCTCATCAAACCTAAACCAAAACAATTTCAACCGCAACAATCAAAGCCAAACTCGAGCTACCAATCAATATCCATCCCAAAGAAACCCATATCCACCTCAAGTAAATAATTCAGCTTACCAAGCCCCACCTCTCAATCAACCCACGGCATCGAACCAAGACCTCGAAAATTACATGAGGACCAACAGAGAGATGGTGACGAATCTTCAAAGACAATTCATTAACTTGAAAGGGGACATGGCAAAACAAGGGAACGATATTCGAGCTGAGCTAAGGAATGATATGGCGAAACAAGGGAACGCTCTTCAAGTCGACATGAGAAACTCCATGAACATTCAAACGAATAACTTAAGGGATATGATGGCTAGTTTTTTCCCAAGTAATCAAGCCTCTAGTTCGGGTAATCTTCCGAGTAACACCGTCACTAATCCCAGAGGGGAGATGAAAGCAATCACCAGTCGCAGTGGCAAAGGTTTAAAGGAACCCGAGATTCCTACACCTACACCGGTGATTGTAACAAAGGAAAACGAGTCCCCTTCTCCAATTCCACCACCTTCTACTTCCACCCCTCCACCACCCCTGGATGTGAGTAAGAATTCCATTCCGAAGCCTTCACCTCAACCCAATATACCTTATCCCTCAAGGTTGAGGAAAGAGAAATTGAAGAACAAGGATGATATTCAGGTTTCTAACTTTCTCAAAATGTTTAAACAACTGAATTTTAATATCTCCTTTGCTGAGGCTCTCGCTCACATGCCTAAATATGCTAAGATGTTCAAGGATCTTTTAAGTGATAAGGAAAAATTGTTCGACATCGCCAATACCCAATTAAATGAGAATTTTTCTGCCGTTCTTTTGAGAAAACTATCAATTAAGTTAGGAGATCCCGGTCGTTTCTTGATTCCTTGCAACTTTCCAGGGGTAGAGAATTGTATGGCCCTAGCCGATCTAGGTGCTAGTATCAACTTAATGCCTTTAAGCATTTGGAAACAATTGTCTCTACCCGAGCTAGTCCCCATACGAATGACTTTGGAATTAGCTAACCGTACGGTTGCTTATCCAGTGGGGATAGCCGAAGACGTCTTTGTTGGTGTCGACAAATTCACCTTTCCGCTGGATTTTGTTGTCGTTGACTACGAGATGGACCCTCGTGTTCCATTAATCATTGGACTTCCATTCCTGAGGACCGGTCGCACTCTCATTGATGTAGCCATTTAATCATGAGAGTTGGTGACGATAAAATCGTCTTCAACATGGGTAAATTTTCTAAGCAGCCTTCTGAAAATGAGAGCGTTAATTTCATTGACGTTCTTGACGAGGCTTGTGAAGAACATTTCAAAGATGCTTGTAAAAGTGGTTCTTCTTCTCTACCCACTGTTGAGACCGTTGCCTCTATCGCTTCATCACTAACTCCATTTGGAGAAAGTGATTTCCTCTTGAAAGAATTTGAAGCAACTCTGGGAGATGTGGATTTGCAATATGACGATTCTCCTTCCAATTGGGATGAAGACATTCGTACCATTGAGAAACTTCTCAATAAGGACCATATTTCTCCACAGTCTCCTAAGGAAATCTCCATCGATGATCCAACTTTGACTCCGCCGTCCATCGAAAATCCTCCGGATTTAGAACTTAAGGATCTGCCGTCTCATCTTGAATATGTGTTCCTTGACGACAACAACAAATCACCCGTCATCATCGCAAAGGACCTGAAAGAAGAAGAAAAATCCCGACTTATCGCCGTGCTGAAGAATCATAAGCAAGCGATTGCTTGGAAAATCTTCGATATTCGTGGAATTGATCCTCACTTTTGCACACATAAAATTCTCATGGAGGACGACTTTAAACCCACTATTCAAAGCCAAAGAAGGGTGAATCCCAATATCCATGACGTTATCAAAAAAGAGGTTATCAAACTTCTTGATGCGGGCATGATCTATCCTATCTAGGATTCACCATGGGTTAGTCCAGTCCATTGTATGCCTAAGAAAGGCGGAATCACCGTTGTTCCCAATGAAAACAACGAGTTGATTCCTACTCGTCTCGTTATAGGGTGGAGAGTTTGTATAGACTATCGCAAACTCAATGATGCTACGAGAAAGGATCATTTTCCCCTTCCTTTCATGGACCAAATGCTTGAACGTCTGGCGGGTAATGACTATTACTGCTTTTTAGACGGTTTCTCGGGTTATTTTCAAATACCCATCGATCCCCAAGACCAAGAGAAAACCACATTCACTTGTCCTTATGAAACATTTGCTTACAAAAGAATGCCTTTTGGCTTATTCAATGCTCCTGGGACATTCCAAATGTGTATGATGGCTATCTTCCATGACATGGTTGAAGAAACTATGGAAGTCTTCATGGATGATTTCTTGGTCTATGGTGATTCCTTCTCTTCTTGCCTTACCAATTTGGAACACATGCTTAAGCGGTGTGAAGACACTCGCCTTGTTCTGAATTGGGAAAAATGCCATTTCATGGTAAAAGAAGGCATTGTGCTTGGACATAAAATCTCTAAAGCCGGTCTTGAAGTGGACCGTGCTAAAGTGGATGTCATAGCCAAATTACCTCCACCTTCAACCGTGAAGGGTGTGAGAAGTTTTCTGGGTCATGCGGGCTTCTATCGTCGATTCATTCAAGATTTCTCTAAAATCGCTCGCCCGATGACCCACCTCTTGGAAAAAGAAACTCCTTTCATATTTTCCAAAGAGTGTCTTGAATCCTTCAATCTTCTTAAGGATAAGCTTACTAAGGCACCGGTCTTGGTTACCCCTAATTGGGAGCTACCTTTCGAATTGATGTGTGATGCTAGCGACTTTGCTATTGGAGCGGTTTTGGGCCAAAGAGTGAACAAACACTTCCAACCAATCCATTACGCTAGCAAGACAATGACGGGGGCTCAATTGCATTATACCACTACCAGAAAAGAGCTTTTAGCTTTAGTGTATGCTTTTGAGAAATTCTGCCCCTATCTTGTCCTTTCTACCACCATCGTGTATACCGATCATCCCGCGTTGAAGTACTTGTTGACTAAGCAAGATTCTAAGCCAAGACTTCTTCGTTGGGTTTTGCTCCTTCAAGAATTTAACATTGAAATTCATGACAAAAAGGGAGCCGAAAACCTAGCAGCGGATCATCTGAGTAGACTTGAGGATCCTTATCAAGGGGATCATCCGAATCAAGAGATCAATGACTCTTTTCCCCTTGAGACCTTAATGTCTATTCATTCCAATCTTGATGACACCCCGTGGTTCGCGGACATTGCAAACTACTTAGCGGGTGGAATTCTCATCGACGGGTTAACATCCCAACAAAAGAAGAAGTTCTTTAAAGATGTTAAGACTTACTTCTGGGATGACCCTTATCTCTTCAAACAATGTGCGGATCTTGTCATTCGTCGATGTGTTGATGGGCCAACAGCTTTACAAATCCTTGATGCTTGCCATAAAGGACCCACCGGTGGTCACTTTGGTCCCAATTACACCGCGAAGAAAGTATTCGACTCTGGATTCTATTGGCCCACCATTTATCGTGACGCTCACGAAATGGTTAAGCATTGTGATGCTTGACAACGACAAGGCAAGATCACACATAAGGACGAGATGCCTCAAAATTTCATACGAGAATGCGAGGGTGGTTGTGAACTTTTTGAAGCAACTTTTTGCTCGATTCGGTGTTCCTCGTGCTATCATCAGTGACGGCGGGACTCATTTTTGCAATGATCAATTTGAAAGAGTCATGGCTAAGTATGGTGTCAATCACCGTCTTTCCACCGCTTATCATCCTCAAACCAATGGTCAAGCCAAGATTTCCAACCATGGATTGAACGAATTTTGGAACGTACTGTGGGAGAGCATCGTGCCGCGTGGGCCGATAAGTTAGATGATACTTTGTGGGATTTCCGTACCGCATATAAGACCCCGATTGGTATCACACCTTATCGTCTTGTGTACGGGAAAGCATGCCACCTCTATATCGAGCTGGAACATAAGGCATACTGGGCCTTGAAGTGGGCTAACTTAGACATCAACAAAGCCAGTGATCTTCGCAAGATTCAACTCAACGAGCTTAATGAATTGAGGAATGAAGCTTACGAGAACTCATTGATTTACAAGGATAATACCAAGATCATCCATGATGCAAGGATTAAGAACCGAGAGTTCCACGTTGGTGATCAAGTCTTACTTTTTAACTCTCGGTTGAAGATCTTCTCGGGCAAGTTGAAGAGCCGCTGGTCTTGACCATTCACCGTCGCCAAAGTCTTTCCATACGGCACCATTGAGCTTTCTCAGCCAAATGGGCCCAATTTCAAGGTGAATGACCAGCGCATGAAGTTGTACTTTGGTGAGGACATCTCTCATGAGATGATTCCATCCCTCACCACGTTTCCCATGAACTAGTTTTGGGTCGAGTCAGGCTCGTGACTCGGTTATAAAAAACAAGCGCTTCTCGGGAGGCAACCCGTGATCTATCATTTACCGCTTTCATAATAAGTGTAGGGGGAGCCCCGTATGTGTTTGTTGTCTTGTTTCTTATTCTCTGCAGGGATTCAAGCTTCAAATACACCTCGATGACTTTTGACGAACCGTGATTCCGTGTTCCCATCTTCCCGGTTCTATCCTAAAATCTTGTGATTCAATATTTCATATCTTATATGTTCGCATTGAAATCACTATAGTTTTCCTTTCCTTAGCAATATTTAAACAAAGTGCACAATGTCATAAGTGTAGGGGAGGTTCCTCACACATGCTTAAACATTGAGGACAATGTTTATATCAAGTGTAGGGGGGACTTCTATCGAAGTAAGTGGGCTTTTCCTTGTATTTGTCCTCATTTTAACCGGAAAACTTGATTTTTCGACATTTTTCAAAGTTTTTAATCTATTTTGGCCTAGTAGTTTTTCCTTTGTTTTCGTTATTTACTTTCTTTGCTAGAATAAAGTTTAATAAAGTGGTATTAAAATTTTTAAAGTCGTGAATATTTTCACTCAACCCGAGTTTACTTATCTAAGTTTACTCTAGCTAGTATCCTTGACGTGTTTAAGTCAAGTTTTGCTAGGCTTTTATATAGGGAACTTTAAAACGCGAAAGTCTTAACTCTCACGGGTTAAGAACAAGAACTTTTCGCAAGTTCCTATAATTGATCCTAGAGAGTTGTTTATCAAGGGAACTTTAAAATGCGAAGTCTAAACTTGAAAAAGTCTAAGAGTTTGCAAGATCCTATAGATGACTCGAAAACCCAAAACTGTGATTTAATTGGCTAAGCATCCACGAGTCTCATTCCTTAAGATTTTAAATTGTGGAGGACGAGAGATGATAGAGTCAATTATAAGTTTGGTATTCTTTCGTGAATTTATGTGAGTTAATTATGAGCCTATTCTCCCATCGCTTGCTAATAAATTTATCTACAATAAATAAGGTTGTACGATTTGAAAAGTTACTTAGCTTCTAGCACAAGATCGTTTAAAAGTTGCTCGGTATTAATTAAAGTTCATAGCCAAGACATAACTTATTGAAGTGGGATGCGAAGATTGGCGAGTCCAAAAAGGCCCTAACATGGCATAAGGGCTACATTTTGTTGCTAAACATCCAAAGGTGATGTGAAGAATCATTTATCGAAAATCAATATGAAGGATCGAGACACACGACGAAAAGCAAGAACTCCCCAAAAGATCATGTAGAAGTCTATCCGAAAAGACCCTAGCAAGGTATGAGGATAAATAAATCCAAGTCCTAAAAGGAGGCTGATCGTTGTATATCAAAGTCCAAAATAAAGATTGGAGAAAAATGAAGAAGTCGTGGTCCAAATATGAAGAATCTCTCAAAACTTCAAGTGAAGAAATTCCTATTATGAAGAGAAGACCATAATATCAAGAACGTCTCTCAAAGATTTGAAGTATGAAGTCGCTGCCAAATATCGGTCCGAGAAAGGTCTCAAATCGTGAAGCGAGTTATGCCAAGATATGAACTTTATGAGGTCCCGAGAAGCAGTTTTAAAAGATTTTGTCCTTTAGCTAACTATTGATTAAATCATCCTACTTTGTTTTTAGCTTAAATAACTATCAAAATAAGTCAAACAATGTATCCTCGTGATCAGTTAAGACAATAATAAAATATAAGAGATACACATAGGAATAAGGGAGTCTAAGTGCATAATTGGCCCACATGAATTCGTGTTAGTCTGCTAACTTATAATAACAATGATCTCGTTTTTAAGCTTGGTATGGGGAACGTGAAACTTGAGTATGACAAACGTTCATGGCAGCCAAAACCCCAAAGTAGTTTTTGATTTCCTTTTGTATATATTTCTATCTTTTTATTTTTCTTAATGTTTAGTATTTAATAAAGGCCAAGGTGGGTTATTTATGATGGAAAATGTAAACCGTGCTTTAAAATTAACGCATTGCATGAGGGCATTGCAATGGTCAAGTGTAGGGGATTTAATAAGTGTGAAAACACTTATCCTTTTACCACTTATTTCCAGTAATAACAAGACCAAAACGTGTATTTTATGTCGTAAAGGTCGGAATTATGCGTGGTTTGTGTTTTTATTGAGTTTTAGGACCAAAAGATGAAAAAGGAAGAAAACACGGGCTTTCACTGGCTTTTATCGAAGAAAACGAGAAAAGACGAAGTCAAAAGATCAAGAGTGCAAAAAGAACGGAAGTCCAAGGCCTATTCTGAAGATTTATCGAAGAAAAAGTCTAAAGACGGAAGTTTAACGAGTTCAAACCCCGAGACGACATCAAGAAAGACAAAGAATTTAGATCGAGTCGAGAAGAAAGAAAAGAAATAAGAAAGCATACATGCATTCCCCACTCCCTATATATACCCTCCTAATGACACATTAGGAGGGTGGTTAGTCATTAGCTAGTTTTTAGTTTTTTCATCTTTTCTTTCTAGATTTTAGAGAGAGAAAGTTCCAAACTTTCTCTCACTAAGTTTTTCATCTTTTCTTTCTTTTAATCTTTCAAGTTTAAGCTTTTTGTATTTTGATTTTATTAATCAAGTTCAAGTTTAAGTATTGGTTCTGTAATCTCTTTCTACCTTTCTTGATTTTTCTTATTCTTTGATCCGAAACTTCAAATTTGATCCGAATAGTTCTTCATTCGTTTTTGAATTTTATGTTTTAGTGTTTAAAAAGGGTTCATCTTTTTGTGCTCACAAGCTTCATACGGTTAGGATATAAGCTCTTTATGCTTATTGGCTTATTTCATGTTTTAGCTTATTGCTTTTCGGATTCTTAAAAGGTTTAATCTTTTCAAAAGTTTATTTTATAAAGTCTATAATTTTATGTTTCGAAAGTTGTCAAATTAAGCTTATTGAGCTGTTTAAGGTCTGGGTAAGGTAGCTTATTATACGTGCTTATTGAGTTTTCAGCTTGCCACCAATTTCGGATTACTGTTGCATTCCATCGCAATATCAGGGATTCAGACATTCCGACGGCTGCTTTTGTCTATCGCAATAACCCATTGTGGTTCTACTTTGCGATAATTTGGTTTTTAACCCCTTATTCCGATCTGGGATTGCGATCGCTCATTGCGATCGCACATTCCGACGGAACTTAAGGTTTCTATTAAGTCAAAACGCTGCCCAATTTTTGTTTGATTCATTCCTATAGAAATCACTGCATTCCGATCTGGACTATGCGATCTAGGAAAATCCGACAAGACATCATTGCGACAGATTTGATTTTGTTATTCCGATGGACTCTCACCTTTATTATTCCGATAGCTTTGCATTTAATTATTCTGATGGTTCTAATTTTGGTGCCTTCCGATAGAAAGGACTTATTGAATTCCAATAGATTGAGCTTTTAAGTTTTAAAGTTTTACAAGTTTTATATTTCAAGTCTTTTTCTAAATAACTTTTAGTTTAATTTTCTAAAAGATTCTACTATTACTCAACGACAATTATTTGCTTTTAGTTTAAAAATAGATAATCAAACCAAACCATCCTCTTCTTCACCAAAAGACAGTTGAGTCGCACTAATTAACGGTAATCTATTCAAAGAGACTTGGAACAACGAAATTATTTCATACTTGGCCAAAAGCTATGTATTACTTGACCATTGCAATGTCCTCATGCAATGCATTAATTACAAAGCACGTTTTACATTTTCCATCATAATTAACCCACCTTGGCCTTTATTAAACACAAGACATTAAAGAGATAGAAAATTATAAAATATTCAAAGGAAGAAAAACAAGTATAATATCAAAGACTTACCTTAGGGTTTTGGAATGTCATGAAAGTTTATCACCCTCATGTTTCACGTTCCCCATACCAAGCTTAAAAACGAGATCATTGTTATTATAAGTTAGCAAACGAACACAAACTCATGTGGCCCAATTATTCACTTAGACTCCCTTATTCCTAGGTGTATCTCTTATATTTTATTTTTGTCTTGAATGATCACGAGGATGCATTGTTGACTTATTTCGATAGTTATTTAGGCTGAAAATAAAGTAGGACGAGTTAATCAATATTTAGCTAAAGGACAAAATCTTTTAAAACTGCTTCTCGGGACCTCATAAAGTTCATATCTTGGCATAACTCGCTTCACGATTTGAGACCTTTCTCAGATCGATATTTGGCCTTGACTTCATACTTCGAATCTTGAGAGACGTTCATGAAATAATGGTCTTCTCTTTATAATAGGAATTTCTTCACTTGAAGTTTTGAGAGATTCTTCATACTTGGACCACGACTTCTTCATTTTTCTCCAATCTTTATTTGGGATTTTGATATACAACGATCCGCCTCCTTTTTGGACTTGGATCTATTTATCCTCATACCTTGCTAGGGTCTTTTCGGATAGACTTCTCCATGATCTTTTGGGGAGTATTTGCTTTCGTCGTGTGTCTCGATCCTTCATATTGATTTTTGATAAATGATTCTTTACATCACTTTTGGATCTTTAGCAACTAAATGTAGCCCTCATGTCTGTTAGGACCTTTTTGGACTCGCCAATCTTCGCATCCCGCTTCAATAGGTTATGCCTTGGCTATGAACTCTAATTAATACCGAGCAACTTTTAAACGATCTTGTTCTAGAAGCTAACTAACTTTTTAAATCGTACAACCTTATTTATTGTGACAACCCTGGTTTTGAGGTTCGTCACTTGGTTTTATTTTGTGCTAGTTACGTGTCTTTACGTGTTTATGTGCTAACTGGTGTGTATAGATTGTGGTTTGGATATCGTTTCCGGTACGGGGTACCTTGTGAGTGAAACGATGTGTGATGATTTCATGTTCATGAGCTCACATGGTAGTGACTATGAAATGAGATGGTGTTATTTAGTGGTTTTATGTATACGTATATGTATTATAGAAAATCGTATTTTTACGATTTATGGTTTAGCATTTAGAGGATCTTGCAACTTCTTAGACTTTTTCAAGTTTAGA
The DNA here is from genome assembly GCA_025667525.1 of Glebionis coronaria. Lineage (NCBI taxonomy): Eukaryota > Viridiplantae > Streptophyta > Magnoliopsida > Asterales > Asteraceae > Glebionis > Glebionis coronaria. The sequence continues at coordinate 1,727,281 of CM046880.1, forward strand.
TTTCGCATTTTAAAGTTCCCTTGATAAACGACTTTCTAGGATCAGTTATAGGAACTTGCGAAAAGTTTTTGTTCTTAACCCGTAAGAGTTAAGACTTTCGCATTTTAAAGTTCCCTATATAAAAGCCTAGCAAAACTTGACTTAAACACGTTAAGGATACTAGCTAGAGTGAACTTGGATAAGTAAACTCGGGTTGAGTTAAAAGATTCACAACGTTTAAAAAAATAAAACCACTTTATTAAAATTTATTCTAGCAAAGAAAGAAAATAACTATATAAAGGTAAAACTACTAGGCCAAAATAGATCAAAAAATTTGTAAAATGTCAAAAAATCAATTTTCCGGTTAAAATGAGGACAAATTCATGGAAAAGCCCACTTAACTTCGATAGAAGTCCCCCTACACTTAATATAAACATTGTCCTCGATGTTTAAGCATGTGGAAGTAAACTCCCCTATACTTAGGACATTGTGCACGTTGTTTAAATCTTGCTAAGGAAGAGACAACTAAAGTGATTCCTATTTTATTATTGAAGAATATAAAATAGTGAATCAAAAGAGTTTAGGATAAAACCGGGAAGACGGGTACACGGAATCACGGGTTGTCAAAATTCATCAAGAATGGATCTTTGAAAGCTCGAATCCCTGCACATGATAAGAAAGAAAACAAACACATACTAGGGTCTCCCCCTACACTTATTATAAAAACGGATAAAAAGGATAGATACTGCGGGTTGCCTCCCGAGAAGCGCTTGTTTTTGTTAACCGAGTCATGAGCCTCACTCGACCTTGATTACAATGGTAAGAACCTTGAAGAACATCCACCCGGATCAAATACATGGTTTTCATCCATCAAGTAGCACAAGCTTAAGGCAAACAAGGCAAGCCAAAGAAGAGTAGGTAAGGTTCCCTTAATTAGAGATTGAGCATGGTGGTAGAAAGTATGATGAAGTGGAAGCATATCTCCACAAGTTCCAAAAATCTTTCCTTTTATTTCATCAGATGGATACAGAGATGGCTTAAAAATTGCAATACCAGGATCGAACACCTTTTCCTTTAGGGGAAAATAACACTCAGGTTCAGTAGAATTTGAAGAAGATCCACGCATAAATCGCACAATCTCATCCGTCGACGATGGATAGAGAGGTGTCAAAACATAAGTACTGTGGATGTTGGTATCTTCCGGTTTCTTCTCCTTTGAAACGGGTTTCTTCATATCCGAAGGAGGATAAAGACCAAAATCAAAGTCCAAAGGAGGAGTGAATCATTCTTATAGGGGAAGTAAGTATTGAGAAAAGTAGCAAAATCTTCCTCAAATGAGTAGTCATCCAAAGTAGGATCAAGCATTGTTGGTGGAGGATCTGCATCAAAAGTAGGAACAAGGTCATCGTGTGATGAATCACTTGAAAGAGTATCAACATCATCAAAATCATCATATGTTGGCATGTCTTTATACTCTGAAACAAAATCTTCATAATCATCCATATCGGAACTAAAATCATCAGGTGGGGCATCATATATTGGTGGAGGATCAAAATTGGAGAGAGAATCATCCACATCCTCTTGAAAAAGTGGATTATCATAGCAAGAATCGAAAAGAGGATTGTTGTAGACGACAAAATCATCAAGCTTTGTACTTTCACAAGTAGTTGTATCAAGCTCGTCTTGAAGCACATTAATCATATTCGCTGATTCTCTTCCATTGGATTTGTTTGTGATCTTCCCCATTTTAAACACTTGTGCATCATTCCCGACTCTTAAGATTAGTTCACCTTCGGCAACATCGACTAAAGCTTTTCCGGTTCTCAAAAATGGCCGTCCAAGTATTAATAGAATACGAGTGTCCATTTCATAATGAAGAACAACAAAGTCGACTGGAAAAGTGAAGGTACCAACTTTAACAAACACATCTTAGGCAATACCAACGGGGTAAGCGAGAGTTCGATTTTCTAGCTCAGGAGTCATTTTTGTTGGTGTAAGATCGGGTAATGATAACTTTTTCCAAACACTTAAAGGCATCAAATTTATACTTGCCCCGAGATCGGCTAAGGCAATAAATTCTTCGGTTTGGTTAAAAGTACATGGTAGCACAAAACGACCAGGATCTCCAAGTTTCTCCGGAAGTTCTTTAAGAAGGACTGCAGAACAATTTTCATTAAATCGAGTATTAACAAACCTGGCCATCTTCTCCTTCTTATTAAGCAATTCCTTAAACATCTTAACAAATTTAGGCATTTGGGCTAGAGATTTAACAAGGCTAAAGGTGATGGTCACTCCCGAAATCTTCTTCAAAAAGTTTGACACTTGAACGTCATCCTTGGTGAGCAATTTTCACTTGTCTAATCGAGATGGATAGGTAATATTAGGCTTAGGAGGTATAGGTGTAGAAGGTGAAGGTGTGGTAGGTGTAGATTTAGATGTTGATGGTTTAAAAGTGGAAGGTGGGGTTGGTGAAGGGTTTTTCTTGGGTGCTTCTTCATTAAGAGGTGGAGACGGTAATGGAGGACTAATACTAGGTGTGTAAGTAGGAGGGATAAATGGTGGTGGAGGAGGTGTAGATGAAGTAACTGGGGGAGGGATAGATGGTCCTACTAAAGTTGCTCTACTGCGGGTATTAATAGCACTCACATTCGCTCTTGGGTCGGTGACGGTATTAGAAGGAAGAGAGCCCGAAGTAGAGGGTTGAGTACTTTGAAAGAAACTAGCCATCATATTCTTCAAATCATTCGTTTGATTGCTCAAAGAAGTTTCCATATCATGTCGAAGCTCGGTTCGAATATCATTCCCTTGTTTAGTGATATCACCTTTCAAGTTGATGATTTGGCTTTGAAGATTCTTAACTACCTCTCCTTGGGTTCTCATGAAAGGTTCAACATCATGGTTATAAGTTGTGGGTGGAGTGATGCGTGGTGCTTTGGGTGGAGTGATGCGTGGTGCTTGTTGAGCGGGTGGGTGATAAGGATTAGAAGCTCGAGGTGGGTTTGGATTGCTTCTATTGTAGTTGTTGGGGTTGTGGTTTTGAGGAGAAAAAACGGGTGAAAGAAAGTTATTAGAACGGTAACTTAGCAAGTTACGATCTTCTTGAGGTCGGGCTTGATGGCTTTCCGTTCAATAGTTACCATGAGCCGCATACACGTTTTCCGGATTTTCATGAGTAGAAGGACAATCAGTGTACGAATGAGAACCGCCGCAGATCTCACAAGAAAGTGCTATAGTTTTAACTTGTTGTTGTTGATTCGTAGCCAAGAGTAGAATATTTTTGTTCATTTCGGCCATCATGCGAGTGAATTCGGTCATCTCGGGGTTTGATGAAGTAGAAGAAACATTGACTCTCGGGTTATTCCTTGAAGATTCGGATGAATCCCAATTTTTGTGATCAGTAGTCATGTACTCTATAAGCTCTCTACAGTCCTCGGGTCTTCTTTTCATAAATGTGCCACCGGCGGCTGCGTTAATCGTATCACGATCAAGAAAAGTTAAACCATTGTAGAAAGTATCAATCAAAGTGACGGGGAGAATATTGTGGTTAGGACATCGATCAATCAAAACATTATAACGGTCCCAAGCATCGAAAAGAGATTCATCAGGTTCTTGTGTAAATCCACTGATTTGATTCCGAAGGCTCGTGACCATGGGTGGTGGAAAGTAGTGCGACAAAAATCGTTGAGTCATCTCGTCCCATGTATGAATTGAATTCTTAGGGAGACGATCAAACCATTTTTCAGCATGGTGGGATAAAGTGTGTGGAAATAGATGAAGGCGAAGAAAATCCATAGTAACCCCGAGAAATTTCATGCTTTAAGTGACGGTAATGAATTTGTCGAGATGTTTGTTGGCATCATCATCCGGCAATCCGCGAAATGGACAAGTGTTTTGAACATGTTGGATCATGTGATGCTTCAACGAAAACTCTGGAGCCGTGATTTGCATCGGTGCAATCGGTCCTCCGCGTCCATTCATTGTTGGTTGACACAGCTCCTCGAGCGTTCGAAGATCTGGTTGAGGGAAGATGGTTGTTATTATTCATTTTGGGGTGAGGTGGATTATTATTGTTGTGCACACCAGCCATATCTAAATCTTCACGAGTCTCGGGCTTAGAATAAGATGAAGATCTAGTACGCATACACCTGCAAAAAGAAAAAGAAAAAGATACCAAAGATCTAGAGAATACACATGTACTTGTAAAAATGAAATCTTTTTGGTGCAAAACTTTGAAAAAGAAATGCTTTTTATAAGTTTTTTATGTTTTTGGTTTTTTTGAATTTTTTTTTAATTTTTATGGATTTTTGAAAATTTTTGACAAGAAAAATAACGTTCACGAGTGAACGGATCCCAAAATTCAAAGCGTCTCTCACAGAAAACCGTTAATCTTTACTAAAAGAGCCGGCAGCGGCGCCATTTTAATAACTGAATTTTACAAGAATAAAATTGTCTAAAACCAAATAAGCACTTATCTAAAAACTTAACCAAATCAATTTTAAGAAAACACAAATAAGCCGAAATTTAAAAACTTTTAAAAACACTAAATAATAAAAATATTTAAAATCAACTTTTTATAAAATAACTTTTATAAACACTTAATTAAATTTAATAAAAGCACACAATAAGCTATAAAATCAATAAGCTAACACAATCATAAACATAAAAACATATCAAACAATCAAATAAGCATGACAATAAGCAAATAAGCATAAAGATTAAGCAAAAGAAGAAAGGTAGAATGAGAGATTAATTAAAAACTTGATTAAAATTAAAGATTCAACAACACAAAATTAAAACTTACTTGAAATTAAAGGCAAGAAATTAAGATGGCAATATGAAAGTGCTTGGAAAATAAATTGGAAAGACTAAGTTGTCAATTTAGTTAACACCTCCTAATGACACATTAGGAGGGTATTTATAGGAGGATTAGTATGTCTTGATGCTTTCTTTCTCTTCTCGTCTTTTCTTCTTTGTAAATTCTTCGACTTTTTCGACTTTATCTCGGAATTATTTGAACTCGTCTTATAATTTCTTCATTTATTAGACTTGAGTTCTTCGACTTCATTAAACTTCCGTCTTTAGACTTTTTCTTCGATGAATCTTCAGAATAGGCCTTGGACTTCCGTTCTTTTTGCACTCTTGATCTTTTGACTTCGTCTTTTGTCGTTTTCTTTAATAAAATCCCGTGAAAGCCCGTGTTTTCTTCCCTTTTCACATTTTGATCCTAAATCACAACTAAAACGCAAACTATGCATAATGCCGACATTTACGACATAACATACACGTTTTGGCTTGGTTATTATTATAAGTAAGTGGTAAAAGGATAAGTGTTTTCACACTTATTACTTATGCTTTTTGCGTACTCGCTCAATGTATCGCCAAGGATTGGTACGAGAAAGAGCCACCTAATTCCATAATTACGTGGAAGGATCTCGTTTCCATGTTCGTTAATCATTTTTTTTTCCGCCGTCTAAGACCACGTTTTTCTAAAACGAGATCACGAGGTTCGAACAAAAGCCGAATGAATCGTTTAGAGATGCGTGGGATCATTTTAAGAAATTGCTTAGGCAATGTCCTCACCATGGATTTTACGAGTTACACCAAATCGATACGTTTAATAACACTCTTAGTTTTCATGAACAAAATTCGTTAAATTCCGCCGCCGGTGGCAATTTTTTTGTGTAAAACTCTGAAAGACGCATTAATGATTATCGAGAATTGATCCAAGGTTTACCAACTCCATAACACACCAATTGTTGCCAATGTCGCTAATGTCAGTAATTCTAATCGCGATATTGAGAGGGTTGATGCGAAAGTCGACACGTTGACGAATGTCTTTACATCATTCTTTATCGAGATGCAAAAGAAAGACGCTCCCGCTACGGTGAAAGCGGTTGAGGCAACGTGTAAGTTGTGTGGTGGACTTCCTAATTATTACGAGTGTGCGGATACAGATGGCCAAACGTCGAGTGTAAACGCGTTAAATGGAAACAACAATTTTCAAAGTCAAAATAACGCGGGTCCATCACAAGGAAATTACCAAGGCAATAACTATAATCGTGGAAACAATTTTAAAAATCAACAAGGAAATCAGGTTATAATCAAGGTCGAAATTTATGTTGGCAAAATTGAGACAACAACAATCAAAACTCGAATTTTCAAAAACAACGCTAATCAAGGAAACAATTTTACGAGTGGTAATCAAGGGAATTTTCAAAGAAATAATCAAAACCAAAGGAACTTTAATTCTAATCAAAATAGTTCGTCAAACGAGTTTCAAGAATATATGAAAACGAATGAGGCTAATATGAGACGATTAGAGGAACAAATTGGTAATTTGAAAAACGACTTTTCCAACACGTTGAAATATCAAAACACTACAATCGAGCAAGGACAAATTGGCATTAAAAAGATGTTTTCGCCATAATGAACAAGTCTTCGGGTGCGTCATCGAGTTCGTTACCTAGTGACACCGTTACAAATCCGAAGGAACATGTTAAAGCCACCTCGTCTCGTAGAAAAAGTCCTGTGATTACCCCAACATTGATAGATTTAGAGATGTTCCTTCTTCTCAACCCTCGACTTCTAAAACGCCTTCATGTACTAAAGTCGAGAGGATGAACATGGCGTCCAAGGAAAAAGGTGCACACCCTCGTGTATCTCAAATTCCATCCACGTTTCAAAAAGAGAGCTTTATTGACCTTACCAGTGTGACCCTTGAAGAAACTTGTGCTTCGATCCTTCTTAAAAAACCCAAAAGGCATATGCCGAGAAAAGAAGAGGATCCGGGCCAATTTCTATTACCTTGTGATTTTTACGAGATTGAGGGATGTTTAGCCCTTGCCGATTTAGGTGCTAGCATCAATCTCATGCCTCATTCGCTTTGGAAATCAATGACATTGTCTAGACTTACCCCCACGAACATGACAATTGAGAAAGCAAATTGTACGCGTTTAAAACCAACTGGAATAGCCGAGGATGTTTATGTTGGAACTGGAAAGTTTGTTTTTCCCGCGGACTTCATCATATCCGATTATGAGTGTGATCCTAAATGTCCCATTATTTTAGTTTGACCCGTTTTATCGACGGCTCGAGCCGTAATCGACGTTCATGGTGGGAAATTAACTATGAAATATGGGGAGGAAAAAATGGACTTTTTCGTGAATAGATCCCAAGTTTCAAATGATCATGATAAAACTGAGGTTCCTAGAACCAATATTTCTAAATTCGATAATGTCAAAGCTCATACTTTAGCGGAAAAAATGAAGCTGGATGCATGTTTTGAAAGAATGAAAATGAACAGTTTTAAAGATGACGATTTTAATGATAAAGTATACGTTTACTTAATTCAAAAGAGTATTCGTAAATTTATGGATGAAAAATCATTTTGGGATATATTCGGCGAAACAAGTGAACCACCAATTCCGAAGGGCGATGTTAGTACCATCACGACAATGACCAATATGGACTCGTCCTCACCACCTTCGAAGGACCATGACTTTGAGGCCCATACTTCTAAGCCCATTGAAGTGCCTCCCACTCCTAGCCGCAAACCCATTAAGGCTAAGGAAGTGGCCCAACCTAATGCAATCTCACCCATCATAGAAATTTCACCTAAGAATAGCCCAAGGGCTTGTAAGACCATGGTTTTGACTCTTGAGAAATCCGCTCGAGAACTTGCTCACATCGACACTTTCTTTGATGACGATGGTGATTTTTCCGAGATCAAGCATATACTTACTAATCCACCATCCATCTTCGAGGATTTACCGTTTGATAAATCTTCAAATGAAAATGAAGATCTCATGTCGGAATTTCTTATGTTGATGAGAATGACGACACTTTCACAACGTAGTCGAATTCCGTATACGAACCTATTTTTCATCATAATCCCATTTTTGATGAAGAATTCGAGAATGTTGACGACCATATCACCGATCCTCCTTCATTTCACAATAGTGATGATGAAGAATTCTTTATGGAGGTCGATGAATTTCTCGCTATAGACACGAGTCACATTCTCGAGGAGTTACCTCATAAACACTCCTCATTTGAGAATGACGTTTACCACATTCGTGAGGATCTAACTTATCAGCGATCCCCACAAAAGAATGATGGTTTTGTCCTTTATCGTGATCTCTTCGAGAGAGTTTCTAAAATCTTCAATGAGGGGAATGACAAACCTTGGTTTGACAAGCCTATCTATGACGAAGAAATCGATGAGATCGACGTTCATGAGGATGACGAATATGTTGACCCCAAGTGGGCGGTGTTCTTTATTGACCATCGTTTTGAGAATTTATATAGTCCAGCAGCCCCACCCGCGACTTAAATATGAGGATTATTAGTGTGAATAATATTGAATTGGAAACGCTAAAAATTTTCGACATAATTCAATCGGGTTTCATAAAGAGTTTTTGAACGATGAAAAAGGAAAAGATTTTAAAATTGATTTAAAATATTTTTCTACAAGTTTAACTCGTCATCAACGTGTTTTATGAGTGCTACGAGCTCGTCTACTCCTTTTAGTGATGCGCCATGTGGATCTAGTGTGGGGGAAGCCCCTTATGTTCCCTCACATTTCTCCACTTCGGACGAGATATTCGATCCCAGAATTGCTTGTAAAGGGGAATCTCGGTCTTCCACCAATGCAATAATTGGAAATCATATCTATTTTCTTGGTGTGAGTCTACCTCGAGTAGCTCATTGTATTTCCCCACCCATTGTCCCACCGTTCTATTTATCACCTTTTTTCTTTTACCCCTTTGGGGTTCTAGCACATGTTGAAGTAGCGTTGTTTCGTATTTCATCCGAAAACGAGGACGTCATCTTTGATCCCGGTATTTTTCATCATCAAAGGACTTAGTCTTTAGTACCGGTTGCTTTTGGGAATTGTTTAACATGTAAGCCCCATCAAAAATGACCATACCATGATAATCCCTAAATGATCACATTTATAGGGATTCGAGTCGAGCTTTTGACTCGGTTATCAAAAACAAGGTGCCTCGTGGGGGATTCTCATGCTTATCCTTGTAAATATTATTGCTTATTAATTAGTTTAATGTGAGGGGACTATTGCTCTTCCAACCTTTGTTCCGTGGTTGTTTGTGATTGTGATTTATTAGGTTCATCGTCATCATTGAAGACTCTCGTGTTCGTTTTACGTGGCACTCGATCTTTGATCGTTGCCTTTGGAGATTCTGATATCCGATGATATCCTTTTATGTTCTAACGATTATCTTATTAGCATAATTCATAAACGGCTTTTAAGTTATTCGTTTTACCCTTCCTATGCTCAAGATTAAGCATTCAACTTTCGTCTCGTGTATGGGGGTGAGTAGATACTTCACCTTGATTACGTCATCATACAATCCAATATTCATCTTTTTGTTATCGTTTTATGCAAAATAAGGCTAAAAATGGCCAAATTTTAAAATTTTTCTTGTTTTTCATATGTGTTTAAGACACGAATGTAGGTTTTCCGATGGTGAGAATAAGAGTAATTTTTGACTCGACCGTCCGTGTTGAGCACTTAGCTTCGATTCCTTAACTATTTTAGGCTAAGTCTCATTAAATTGAGGACGAGAAACGATAAAGTTAATTATAAGTTACTATGCTAAACGTAGAGTATTCGTATTCTTTCAAAAACTCATGTGTCCTATTTATTTGCTTATTCTCCCCATGGTTTTATAATAAATTGTTAATAAATATTTATTTAGCAGTTTAGTCTCTATTGTTCGTTTCTATTTTGTTTTAGTAGCTTCCATGTAATTAAACTGGGAAAACATTAAGGTATCGCCAGCGTCATTGTTTTGAAGTATTTTCAACCCGAATAATCAAAGGCTTCCCCCAATAATAATTTAAGTTCCTCTTCACCAAAATCAAGCAAAAAATTCGAAGCTCATAAGGCCGAAAAATCTATGCGAAAATTGAAAGTGAATGTCTTAAATCTTGAAGCCTTAAAGATCCAAAATTCGCTTTAGCGTGAGGATATACATCAAGTCATAATAAACACCTCATGGCGAGGTTAAATAAAAGACAAGGGCAAGACCGAAGTCATAATAAAATCTCCATGGCGGAGTTGAATAAAAGATGGAGGTAAACCATGATAATCAAAGCCACCGATGATGAGGTGGGTCATAAAATTCATGGTAATAAGTCTCATGTTCAAAACTATTATAAAATAGTGTTTATCGATCCTTTTAATTGACTTATTTTTTTGACGTCGTTGTCTATTAGGATGAATTATTAATTCGATGATTTTGGTTACACCGTTAAGACTCTATTTTTGGACCTAATCTCTATTCACGCATAAGTCAATGATGTATCCTCGTGATCATTAAGACAAAAATAAAATATAAGAGATACACCTTAGGAATAAGGGAGTCTAAGTACGTGATTAGGGCATATGAGTATTGTTAGCATTACTAACTTATAATGAAAATGATCTTGTTACACATTTAGCATGGTATTGGGTGAAAATCGAGGACGACAAAATTATTTCTAACGAAGCATTCACTGGTTCTTATTCTATGGTCCTAATCGTCCTATTTTGCGATGAAAACAATACATTATGTCTTAAACGCATGTAGTAGTTTATTTAAATTTACGTTTTCAATGAATGTCATATAAAAATGAATTTTGGAAGTGCTATGATACTTAATTCTAGCATTCCGTGAGGGTACGATAATGGTTTAGTATGGGGGAGTGATGAGATTGTATTTATACATAGTCTCATCTTCCAAATTAGTCTTAAAACGCTTAAAAATGTCATAAAATACACCAAAATATGCTTGTGTTTGTTCATTGTGTATTTTAGGTACGGATATCGTGAATTCAACAAAAGATAAAAGGAATCAAGCAATAACAAACACGGGAAATGAAGCCGCACAAAGAACCGGACCCAAATCATGATTTTCCATTAAAGTTCCTGAAGTTTGAAGATTTGTCAAGATTGGTTCCTCAACTTTGGAAGACTTGTCATTTTATACCCTTATAAAACCTCAAAATTACACGTGGGTCCCTAAAATATCAAGAATGTACAAGAATATCGCTTAAAGAATGAAGAAAATGCACTTTAAGCCCTTGAATCAACTTTTATACAAAGGAAGGACTGAATGTGTCTTTAGGCCAAACTTTGTAACAAAGGAAATGAGTGTTTGCTGTGATAAACTTAATATGAACCAAAAATGGAAAGCAAGGGACCTTTTATGCCAAGACATAGAAATTTAACCCTCCAATCCCTGCCCACCACCTTACACCCCATGCCACCTCACCACGCCACATCACTCCCTCTCCTCCACTCACAAACCTCCAACGCATAACCCACTAACCCTTATATTATTTATTAATCAATTTTAAATTGATTAATAAATCATTTTATGGGCACCAAACACTAATCCTGTTGGGTCGAAATTATGAGTTGATGCGTCAAAAACAACAAAATAAGAAGACAAGGGCTAAAGAGTACAAGTTGCAAAAGAACAAGCCGTTGGAGTCTTTTTATTGTTTTAGCTTCCTTTGTAAGGTATGTTTTTTAGTATATAAAGAAAACATAGACGTAGGTTTTACATAACAATTCATTCACAATGTAAACCTACAATTGAGTTCGTGTTCTAGGCGTGGGATTTAATGCATACACGCCTAGAGATTATTTGTTTTATTATTTAATACAAGTAATCATTGGGGAAATTCATCTTGTTCATAACATCTTGTTCTTATATCTTGTTCTAATTCCACTATGTTTGATTACATAAGAACTTGATATAATCCTAGATAAATGGTCTAAACCATTGAGTCTAACGATCATTGGACTCTACAATTGGTATTAGATCCTAAGGCTCGTGATATCTAGGATCTACAAGGTGTTATGTTCGTGTTCGTGTTGCGGTGAAGCCACTGTCCAGAATTAATTACAGAATTAGTGACGGTTTAGCGACGGTCTGTCAGATCTGTGACATATTTGCGACGTTTTTGTGACAGATCTGGTGTCACAAAAGGAATAGGAGGGAGTAGTCACATCTGTGACAGTTTAGAGGCAATTAAACTGTCGCTAAAAGAGGAATGATTTGAATTCGTTTTAGGGTTTTGGAGATATAAATCCTATATCGACTGATTCGTGTATGGTGATTGTTCTAGCCTTGGTGATTTGATTCTTGAATCAACAATGTACCCTAGAATCATGATTTTATGTATGGTGTGATTTTTGTTTTTAGGGTAAAAAACCCTAGATCTATGATAGTGAAGGATTATGGAGTTGATCTTTACTGGTCCTGAATGTTGCTGATTAGAGTTTGGTATTTGTATTCGTGAAAAAGCTTGTGGTGCTGTTCTTTGAACATGAGTAGTGCCAACGAGATCAAGAACTAGGGTTTTAATGGACGTTGATCTGACTTGTTTTCATATGCTGCCTGTCGTGGGTCTTGGATATCAAAGATGTAGCAGATTGGATTGTTTGTATTATGGTCCAAGAAGAAAAAAGAAGCCATGAGTGAAGCAACTCATGGTTTTAAGCTTGGCTTTGCAACAAACAAGGACGTGGCCCAAGAAAGTATTTATGTTGTTTCTATGATGATGTAAAGAATTCGATCATGTTTATTGTTGCTGTCAAGATAAAGTATTTGTGTCGTATAGTGAGAAAGAGAATGGTGATAACCATGTGAGAATCAAAGCAAGTACTAGAACAAAGTGGGTTGTTGATGTGGACGACTCAATGCAAGTGTGATCCCAAGAATCTGTAACCTGAGGAGCAGCTGGGGACGTTAGGTGGTTCTTAATTTATTATACTACTGTTCCAAGAATAGTGCTATACATCTGCTGGACGCAAAAGGCGTAAGAGTATGTTTTGTACTTATTTTCACATTAGCTACATATTGAAAGTACCGTGGTCCTTGATTCATAGCAGTAGTATCATGTGAGGTATATTTTGGGCTTATATTATTTATTGTATTTAATCTGACTTGTCAAAGAAAAAGAATTTGATCATAAGCGTGATTTAAGAGGACGTGATTGGGAGGATCAAGAGTAATTCCTAATGTGTAAGGATTGCTTGCTTTATATAAATCCATTATATTTGGACGTGATATATGGATATTATGATGGTTAAAGAAGAGACGTGTGGAAGTACAGTTAGCTTGTTGTGAATACAAAGGCTGATAATGACGTGGCCAAGGTTTTGATATTTATTCCTATGAAAGGAAGTCAAAGGTTGATTGTGATAAGAATATCACGTGATCCTAACTTATCAACTTTGCCAAGAAAAGATAGCTTTGGTTTGAAGCTTGGTTTATTCACGCCAACTAGGTCTTAAAGGTATAAAAGCTCGTTTTATTTCCATTGATTACGAAGAGAAGTTTTTATTATTTGTTTGAAGACGAAGCAGATTTTCACGAGTTTGTGTTCTATCATATCTTAAAGTCGTGAACTCCCAGTCATTGACTTTTAAGGTAACTTGATCGTGCTTAAATGGTTAAGTGATGAAGACTTGTCGAATCTATTAGTATAAGATGTTATCACTTGAAGGAGTTACGTTATTTGTGCTCAGTGTCTCATTTTAAGGATGAGGATTTTGGCAAAGGGATCGAGGTCTACTTATACTTTGTGCCATGAGTATAAGTTCTTTGTTACATGTTTAGTACAAGACATGGAATGCAAGTTCGGGTTATTCTACTTCATCATCAAGTAAGTCGTAATTAGATTTCTTCATATGTAATCATTACATAAAGCCTACAAAATTTGAAGATTCAAGAATGATAGGCACAATTTAAGGGGAAGCTAAATTGTTGAAGTGTTGGTCATTCAAATATGACATTAAGGTGAAGGTTTTTGTCACTGCTCATTAGTATTATTACAACTAATATAAGTTTTTTATTTCTCAAATTCATTATAATCCATTACCTGTGATTCATGGAGGGAAAGTTGAGAAGTTAAAAACTTGGGTTAGAAGTGTGATATTGGTTAGTAGTGGTCGAAATCAAGGTTGCTTATATACAAGAACCTTATTTGGATCATGTCAAAAAGGGGAAGAAGTCTACATAATGCAATCTGTTGATCCTTGGTGTTATATGTTTTACAAAGAATGCGAGCTTAAGGGGAAGTGTTTTTGACATCATCAACTAGGGGAAGACTGTTGGGTCGAAATTATGAGTTGATGCGTCAAAAACAACAAAATAAGAAGACAAGGGCTAAAGAGAACAAGTTGCAAAAGAACAAGCCGTTGGAGTCTTTTTATTGTTTTAGCTTTCTTTTGCACAGGGATCTCATAAAAATCATCATGATCCATTGTGGAGTAATTTTGCACATCAAAAACCATTTGCAAAAATCTGGGATAAGCCAAAGTCATCTTATTCCCTTTGTTTTTACAAATGCCATCAAAAATCAGTTTTGAAAAATTAAACTTTTACCCATTTGCAATGCACACAATTGTACTAGCAATTGATCTATTAATTTCATTGTGTGCAGTACATTTGGGACTCAAACATTGAAGGATGACATGTATGAGGTACTTCTAGGCTGGGGAAACTCTTGTGTATGATATTTGTTTAAAGTGCCCTCATCAGGGAAAGGATACCCCAAAGCCTGAAGTCCTTGTTCTATTTCATTAATGGGGAGGGTGGTTATACCATCTGCATCATCAAGATGCAAAGCCTGGTGAACCAATGCTTCAGTAACCACCCATGTACGCCCATGAACAATAGCTGATAATGTAGTCACATTATTAATTGTTGAGGAACTGACAGTGTTCCAAAACTGCTTAATATGAGTGACAGGGATGAGAGGAGCATTAGAAAGAGCATACCTAATAGGAGATGCATTCAAATACGCCACCATCTGAGTGTATTGTGGAAACAAAGTATCATCAGCCTCCAAATAAGCAATCATGTTGTGCTGACTCCTGAATCCCAATACCAAGTCACTTGGTTTAAACTTTGGTGCCATTGTTGAAGAAAGATGTTTGTTAATTATTGAGAAAGATGAATTATAGGAGAAAAAGGTGTTAGACAAGAATATGAGATACCCTGTTTAAAATTAGGAGCCAAATATATAGGAGAGATAGGCACATGTGATTTGTAAAAAATAAGGCAAGAAATTTTCAAAATATAATGATGAAAATCTTGAAAAGAAAATAATTTATCTTGTGCATTAATTAAAAGTTATCTACTCCCAAAATTACGGCCCCAAAATTTGTCAAAAATAACAACTGGGTAGGTCCCAATGAGTGTCAACGGTCAAAAATAACCCATCAACACCCAACAGCTATATTCTTGTCAATGTTTGCCAAAGCCATGTTAGCGTCTAAATTGGTCATTACAACGCTTGGAAAAATATTTGTCAGCGTCCAAAAATGAAAGTAATAAAAATTAAAAAGGACCTTAACAAAGTAATTTATCCTAGTGAAGATAACCTATAAATTGATAATTATTATAGGGCGGCAAGCACTGTCCAGTTATGCACCCTTGCTTATGCAAGATAGACATAACAGTCCTCTAGTATCCCTTGCTAACCAACATTCTTAACAATTAAGTTATCTCATAAAATTCCTTGTAACTCTCAGGTAAACCCATTATAAATCATTCCCAAGTCTCCCAACAGACCACATCCAATTCTAGGCCAAAAATGTCTTGGCAGCATGCATAGTATATCAACTTTGCATGCTACAGTGCCTCATGATTTAGTAATCTAACTC
Source organism: Glebionis coronaria (assembly GCA_025667525.1). Lineage (NCBI taxonomy): Eukaryota > Viridiplantae > Streptophyta > Magnoliopsida > Asterales > Asteraceae > Glebionis > Glebionis coronaria. Next base: position 1,742,945 of record CM046880.1, read on the forward strand.
ATACTCACCTGTGGACACAATCTAGAATTGTGATAAGAGTATTATAAGAATAACCAAAAGTCCTAAAACCTCCCCTTAAACTGTGATACACAAGTTGTCAAATAATATGCATGAATATAAAAATTTATGTCAAGATAGGAATATAAATATTCCAACAATCATCCATAAATGAAAACATGCTCAAATGATTCTCCAAGGATCCATAAGCAACTCTATATCCAATGGTACAATGCTAACACCACCTGCACATTTAGATCAAAAACCATAAAACTAACATGTTGCTGACAACGTCACGATAACACTTATCAGCGTTAAGATAACCTTTGTCAGCGTTAGACAAATATAGCGGCAAATCTAACTATTCAAAAAGACCAATAACAATGCATATCCTGTAAACATACTTTTACAAAAAGACCCCAAAACACATATTAAGTGAAATTGATCATTCCAATACTTGTTACCAAGTATTGGAACCTTCCAGTATCAAAAGGTTTAGTTAATAAATCAGACACATTTTCTTCTGTGTCAACCCTATCTGGTTGTATTAAACCCTTTTCAAAACAATCTCTTATAAAATGATGTCTAATTTCTATGTGTTTTGTTTAAGAATGATGTACAGGATTTTTAATAATGCATAAAGTACTGTTATTGTCTACAAAAATTTGGTATGTATGAAATTATACCCATAATCCAACAGCTGGTTCTGAATCCATAAGACTTGTCTACAACAAGCAGCTGCAGCAACATACTTTGCTTCAGTTGTAGAATTGGCCACCACTGTTTCTTTCTTGCATTGCTAAGATATCAACCTACTCCCAAGAAACTGACATCCATCAGTTGTGTATTTTCTATCAAATTTATCACCACCATAGTCACTGTCTGAATATGCAATAAGCTCCAATGGTGAATCTTTTGGATACCATAATCCAAGATCTGGATTACATCTAAGATACCTAAAGATTCTCTTGACAACATGAAGGTGACATTCTTTGGGAGTCACTTGATGGCGTGCACATGCACACACAGCAAACATAATTTCAGGTCTTGAGGCTGTGAGATACATCAATGAACCAATCATTGATCTATAGTGCCTGACATCCACATCTTTTCCATCTCCAACTTTTCCCCAAGGGTGTTCTCTATCTATAGGAGTACTAGCCCGTTTTTCATGTGGAGAAAAGCCAATCTTCTTCAAGATTTCTGCTACATATTTATCTTGAGAGATGAAGATACCATCTTCTTTCTGCTGAAATTATAACCCGAGAAAGAAGTTCGTCTCCCCCATTGCACTCATCTTGAATTTGTCTGTCATAAGCTTGGAAAAGTCTTCACTCATCTTTGGGTTTGTAGAGCCAAAGATGATATCATCCACATAAACCTGAACAAGTAAGACATCCTTACCAATCTTCTTTGTAAATAAGGTCTAGTCTATGGTGCCCCTTTTGAATCCATTTTCCATCAGATAGGTGGACAATGTGCCATACCATGCTCTTGGGGCTTGATGAAGTCCATACATAGCTTTCTTGACTCTATACACCTTGTCTGGATGCTCTGGATCTTCAAAACCAGGAGGCTGCATAACATACACCTCCTCAACAATTATGCCATACAGGAAAGCACTCTTCACATCCATTTGATAGACAGTGAAGCCCATGCAGGAAGCATAGGCTAGAAATATCCTTATAGCCTCAATCCTTGCAAATGGTGCAAAGACCTCCTCATAGTCTATCCCTTCCTCCTGTGTATATCCTTGAGCCACTAAATGTTCCTTGTTTCTGACCATAATGCCTCTTTCATCTTTCTTGTTTCTAAGAACCCATCTTGTCCCAATAGGTCTGACATATATGGGACAATCAACCAACTCCCACACATCTTGAATAGCAAATTGGTGAAGCTCATCCTGCATTTCTTCCACCCAACTTGGTTCTTTGAGAGCATCAAAAATTTTCTTGGGTTCCTGTTGTGATAAAAAACAGGAAAACAAACATGCTTGAACAAGAGGGGTATCAACCTTCTTGTGTATATTGGCAATAAATCCTCCAAGATTCTGATGAGATCTTCTAGTCTGAACAGGAGACATGACATCTCCAATAATTTGAGAAGAGGGGTGATTCTTCATTGTAGAAGTAAGAACTCCTCCCTCAAAAAGTCTGTTGTCTTCAATCTCATCATCCAAGTTACCAATATCTTCTTCAGACTCTCTTCCATCAATATCTGTATGAACCTCTTCATTTCTGCTTGAAGGTTCACCTTGTTCAAAATTGGAACAGAAAATATGCTCAAAAGAGTTGTCAACGCCTGAACCAAGGTTTTCAGCGTTTGGGCCATCAACGCTTGAAATAGTGTTGTCAACGTTTGAGCCATCAACGCCTGAATTTGTCTTGTCAGCGCCAGATTTTCCTTTGTCAGTGCCTGAAAGACCATGCATGTTGTTAACTGGTGATACTTAGGGACCACCATTTTCTTTTCCAGCAGCAAAAGCATCTGTCCATATGGGAATAGTAACATACTCAAGTATGGGAGATGACTTGTCTGCTTGTGATCCAACCTCTTCATTAACCTGTGTACCTGAAACGTCAACAAATGGTTCTTCCACAACATTTGAAGTTACCTTCATAATGTCTAGATTAGTAACAGGCATATAATTCAAAGTCCTAGATAGAGGTTCCAGGTCAAACAACCAATTTGGACCACTTTTAGGATCACTAGGTTTCCTCTCTAAAAACCTAACATGTACCTTTTCAAGTATACGTTTTTCCTTCTTAAGGTAAACCCTATATCCCTTGCTCTGCACTGAATAACCCATGAAGTAGCCTTCATCACTTTTAGCACTGAATTTACCTAAGGCATCACTAGTTTCCAACACAACTACATGACAGCCAAAAGGTTTAAGAAAACCAATATTAGGTTTCCTTCCCCAAAGTAACTCATAAGGTGTTTTGTTATGTATCTTGTTGACTAATGCTCTATTCTGAACATAACAAGCTGTATTCACAGCCTCAGCCCAAAAACCAATGGGAAAGTGAGCATCAGCCAACATAGTCCTGGCTGCTTCAATTAGGGTTCTATTCTTTCTCTCAGCAATCCCATTTTTCTTTGGGATTCTGGCAATACTAAACTGTCTAGTAATCCCTTTCTTGGCACAAAAATCATCCAACAGTTTATTTCTAAACTCACCACCATTATCACTTCTAAGCATCTTAACTTCATTACTAGTTTTCTTTTCAATTTGGTTAATAAAGTTAATTAAAGTATCAGCAGTGTCACTTTTCATAGCTAAAAAGAAAGTCAAAGTAAACCTAGAAAAGTCATCAGTGATGACAAAGCAGTAAGATTTACCATTCAAACTCTCTATATTAGTTGGACCAAACATGTCCATATGCAGCAAGTGAAGAGGTTTAGAACTAGAGTGCACCTGTTTAGACTTAAATGAGACCTTGTGTTGTTTTCCTTAAGGCATACAACACAAGAGTGTTGGGTCAAAAAGTTGATGTGGCAGAAACTCAAAAATGAAGAAAACGTGAAGTATTTGTCTAGGCGTTGACAAGAGCATTCCAAGCGTTGACAAGAGTTATTTAGGCGTTGATGGAATCAAGCATTGTCAAGAGCAATCCAAGCATTGTCACATGCAATTCAAGCATTGACAAAACGTAGACAAAAGAAGCTAATGGAAGCTTCTATTTAGATAAACATGCAAAAGATATTCTGCATAAGTTTATTTAAATAGAAGATTTACTTGTTTATTCATTCTTATCTCTTGTAAACCCTAATCCTTACACTATAAAAGGAACCAAGGGTCATAGGTTTTTATATATATTATTCATTCACAATGTAAACCTAAAGTGTGTGTCGCACTAGACGTGGGATTCAATGTATACACGTCTAGTGGATGTTTGTTATTAATATAATGAACAACCCATTTGTTTTAATTCATGTGTTTTTGTGCCTAAACACCTTGTCATGATCATTGTTCTTTTCCGCTATGTTATCATATGAACGATGATCAACCTAGATATAATGGTTCTTAACCATTGAGCCCAACGATCAATAGGACTCATCAATTGGTATCAGAGCCTAAGGCTCATGATATCTAGGTACGACGAGGTGTTCGTGTATGGTAAAGAAGAAAAATTCGTATTGAATTTTTCTGGACGTTTTTGTGTGCGCAGCAGTATTCAGAAGGTCATAACTTTTGATTGAACCGTTGGATCGTCACGATATTTTAGATGTGTGTTCTACATACATAGATCTAAACATCCACCGGAGGGATTGTCGAGTTTTATCCCCAGGCAAAAGTTATTAAGCGTCGAAGTTGGCTGATGGAAGATTTTCAGTTTTCTGCTTTCACATGAAATCATGAACTAGGGTTTCTTCAAACCCTAGATCTACATAAAAAGCAGAATTTTGTGATATTGGTGGCTGTTAATTCAGGATCTATGGTTAATCTACAAACCCTAAGTTAGGGTTTCGATGTTTAAACTTTCAAAACCCTAGATCCGTCTTAGTTAAAAACATAGCAGCTGTTCTTTATGGTCATCTGGTTTGCTCGTTTGTAGTTGTTCGCTGTGAGAAGATTAGCATTCACATGGTAAAGACTCCATGATTGGTGGAAATCGCTATGTTCACACGGCCAAGGAGAAACCCTAATATTCATTATATAAACTTTAGATCTTCTACATGCTAGTTTATGGAATTTCCATGAGTCCCTCGTTCCTATTGGTGGAGATTTATGGTGTTCACACGAAGAGAATGATCTAATTGGTTATATCTTGCGTTAATGGTCATCTTGTGTTCACACGATGAAGCTTTTCCTATTGGTGGAGTAATTTGTGTTCACACGGTGAGTGAATTCTGATTGGTTGTTTAGTTTATGTTCACACGGTTTGCTTAACAATCAATAAAGGATGCGCTATTTTTGGGATTTGCTCTATTTTTGGACGTGATGTATGCATGGATACAAAAGCATGTGTACACAGTGAGGTATTTTATTTAGCCAAATGTCATTATTTACTTACCCACTGTTGAAGAAATTGAAGCCACAGTTTGTGTCAGTGACAAGAGAAAAATTGGCGCTGAGACAAAGCGCTGACGTGTATTGGATTGACGCTGACAGGAAGTGTTTAGACGCTGACAGGAATAAGTCAACACTGATAGGTTGACAGTGTTGTCCGAGATATGTTCTTCAAACGCTGATACGTGTTGTCCGATATCAGGCAATACACATGGACGAATATTGGACAAAGGAAGATCTCGGGTAACACACTGATTGCTGCTGTTTGAGAAAAACTGGTACGTTTTAAGCACACAAAAAGAAGGAAAATACACACAAAGGTACATGGAATCTCCGTTATAATTTAGAATATCAAGTTGATATTTATGGCTCGGATATTTTTAAATGGATTAATGATTTTAAAGCGAGTTAGCAATTATTCGTGGGAATTTGATGGATATTTAAACTATGTAATCGGGATAGCCTTGCGAAAGAGTTATCCACATTGGACTTTTACATATGGTATGAAGGTGTTATTCCATTAAAATTCATCATGAAGAAGTGTTAGCTTAAGGGGAAGAATTCTTATGGTAAGATTGATGATTGAAGAAGATTTGCGCAAGTTTGTGTTCTATCATATCTTGAAAGTAATTAGCATGACAACTAACTTTCAAGGTAACTTGTTCGTGCTTACATGGTTGGTGATGAAGACTTGTCATAACACTTGAAGGAGTTACATTATCATGCTCAGTGTCTCACATAGGATGAGAATATTGACAAGGGATCGAGGTCTACTTATAATTGGTCTGTTATAAGTTCTTAGTCACGTGGATAGTACAAGACATGGAACACAAGGTTGGGTTATCTTACTTCTACATCAAAATTATTAAAGTTATTTTTCTTCAAGATCATTACACAGAGCCTACTTTTGGAGAATCTTCAAAGATTGCATACATTGTTTACTTTCCTGTTGATGTGACAAAAAGGGGAAGAAAATACATGCTACAGTTGAGGGGAAGCAATTTGAAGATCATGTATAACTTACAAGAGATACACATAGAGTTTTGCCACTATCAACTAGGGGAAGATTGTTGGGTCAAAAAGTTGATGTGGCAGAAACTCAAAAATGAAGAAAACGTGAAGTATTTGTCTAGGCGTTGACAAGAGCATTCCAAGCGTTGACAAGAGTTATTTAGGCGTTGATGGAATCAAGCATTGTCAAGAGCAATCCAAGCATTGTCACATGCAATTCAAGCATTGACAAAACGTAGACAAAAGAAGCTAATGGAAGCTTCTATTTAGATAAACATGCAAAAGATATTCTGCATAAGTTTATTTAAATAGAAGATTTACTTGTTTATTCATTCTTATCTCTTGTAAACCCTAATCCTTACACTATAAAAGGAACCAAGGGTCATAGGTTTTTATATATATTATTCATTCACAATGTAAACCTAAAGTGTGTGTCGCACTAGACGTGGGATTCAATCTATACACGTCTAGTGGATGTTTGTTATTAATATAATGAACAACCCATTTGTTTTAATTCATGTGTTTTTGTGCCTAAACACCTTGTCATGATCATTGTTCTTTTCCGCTATGTTATCATATGAACGATGATCAACCTAGATATAATGGTTCTTAACCATTGAGCCCAACGATCAATAGGACTCATCAAAGAGTGGTCATTGTGGAAAGCCTTTTCAGGCAAACCATCAACCAAACTAAGTCTCACAAGTCTGTTTATATTTTTAAAGTTAATGTGCCCTAGTCTCATGTGCCATAGATTACTCTCATCAACTGAAGCTTTAGCATAAAAAAATGACATGTTATTATTCATCCTAATTCCATTAAGATTCACATTATAAATGTCCTTATGCCTAGGTGTTCTATAGTCAATAAATTTCTCATCTGGCATTTTAAAATCCTTGCTCAATTCCAAGCATTCAGTATCAATGAAAAGAACCTTATTTTTGTTATCACAAACTTATGATACACTAAAAAGATTATAGTCAAGTTCTTTTACCAGAAACACGTTTTCAAAACGCAAGTTGTTGGTGAATAGAGTTCCTTTGCCTGTGATAGTTCCATATCCGCCTCCAAAGTAAACTTTATCACCATCCTTAATGGGAGTGAAATTTGTGAGATAATCTTCCTTCCTAGTCATGTGCCTAGAGCATCCACTATCCTAATAGCCATAATCATTTACCTGTATTTGAATGCCCTACACATAAAGAAAACAAATTAGTTTTCTTTGGGAACCCAAGCCTGAGCAGACTTGGATTCATCTGGTTGTTCAACAAGAACAGACTTAGTTCTCATAACAACCCCTTGTTCATCCTTTTTTGGATGAAACACCCAGTTAACCCCAATTGGTTTTGTGATGACCTTTGAAATATAATTAAATCTGTTACAGGTCATAGAAATCCTATTAGAGTTAGGGTTATGATCTTGCTTAGGTCTCCATGTCAAGCTAGAAGAAGATTTAGACCCATTTCCATGTGGTTGCAAATATTTACCATTATTTGGTCTGGCAACGTTTCTGTCAGCGTTTGATTTGGTCTTGTCAACACTGAAATTACCCTTGACAGCGTTGAACCTAGGGTTTGCTACAGGAACCCATTGCCTATTAGACCATGTATTGGTCTTCTAAAAAGCTTTGTCCATGAGTGTTAGACCCTTTAGTAAAGAATGGGGCTGGTCTAACAACTTGTAGACTTTGCTCCACAAAAGTTTTGGTGTGACAGTGTTTGACCTTTTGTCAGCGTTGACCTTGAAAGAGTTGACACACTTATAGGCTAAATGTGAAAAGCTACCACAAGTATAACAGGCTTTTCTAGACACAACTCTAGGTCTAGATGAAAAGAAACCTGTTCCATTATCAAGGTTTCCACAGTTGGTATCACTAACTTGCCTTTTTGGTGACCTAGTATTTCTATACATTTCTGCATATTTAATGCTAGGTTTTCTAAAAGCGTTTGAGCCAAGGTCAATAGTCTTGCCAGTGATTGGGTTTGTTACTTTGAGAGGGGTAGACTCATTTGGGCTATCACAAAGCATGCCACCCTTGACAAACAAGGTAGGGTTGGATTTCTTCCATTCATCCAAATCAGTCAACTTTTGCCTATATTCTTCTACTGGGGTAAGGACTCTTGGTGGAGGAATAAATTTCTCTTCTTGGAGTTCTGGTAAACCAGTCCAAGATAAGTCCTTTCTTTGGACACCATAGAAGTCCCCAGCTGGTGGTGGAACAACAGCATACTCTTTCATCCCAATCCCAGTCATGTCCCTAGAATCCCTTTGTTTACTAACACATTCTCCTAGGGTTTGTGAGGCCTTATCAAATCTCTGAATTTTAAGGTCTACTTTATCCTTATTCTTGATAGCCTCATCTAACTTATCCTGTAATTCAGCATTGACCCTTTCCATGATGTTTCTAATATCAGTACTAGCATTTAAATCATGTTTTAAGATATTTATTTTATCTTTTAGGTCAAACTCCATTTTCTTAAACTCAGCTACAGTCTTTTCAGTTTGAGTAAGATCAAGTTGATAGTCAGACAACTTGCATCTCTCAGTACTTACATCTCCTAAAAATCTTAAAACCTCTTTGTTAAGTCTTTCAGTATTTAAACGACAACCCTGACTACAAAAAGCATCATCATATACCTCATTGTCTGATGAAGATGAGGAGTGTGCCATGAGAGCATATTGAACATGCTCTTCTTCTTCTATCTCAGCAACAAAAGCTTTATCCTCTTCCTCATCCTTAGCCAAATAGCTCCAGTTCCATCCAACACCATCAATTTCTTGCATTGCCACCATGGCCTTAGGATCCTGAGCCTTAACAATTTAGCTTGAGGTTTTTCCAGCATCAGATCTTCTGGAGATCTGCATTCTCTCATAAAGTGCCCCATACGATGACAATTGTAACACTCAACCTTGGATTTATCAAATCCAGCAGTGTCCTTTGCATTAAAAGTCATCTTCTTCTTGAATCTTCTATTCCATCTGTTTGCTCTTATACTTGCAAGAGCCATGTTCCACTTTATATCCATCTCCTCCAAATGCTCATCACTTATTTGCTCAAGGTCCTCATATGTAATCACTGAACCATTGGGCAATGAAGCAATTGATAGGTGTGAAAACACCCATCCTTTTTACCACTTAATTACAATAATAACTGAGCCAAAACGTGTATTTTATGTCATTTATGTCAGAATTATGCGTGGTTTGTGTTTTTGTTGTGACTTAGTACGAAAATGTGAAAAGTGGAGAAAACACGGGATTTCACGGGCTTTTATCAAAGAAAAAGACGAAAGATAAAGTCGAAAGATCAAGAGTGGAAAAAGAATGGAAGTCCAAGACCAATTCTGAAGATTTATCGAAGAAAAAGTCAAAAGACGGAAGTTTACTAAAAGCCGAAGAACTCGAGTCTTATTTATGAAGAAAATTCAAGACGAGTTCAAAGAAATCCCGAGACAAAGTCATTTAAGTCCAAGTATTAAGAAGATTAACAAAGGATAAGAAGATCAAGGACCTAAGCTTGCAATTAAGGAAAAGAAGAAAGAGGGAGGAAGCTTCCTAAGCTCCTCCCTAATCTCCCTATATATAGATAATTATGTATTCATTTTCAAGTTGTTGGTGGCTTGACAACCCACACTTCCACCATTTTCATACCTTGTTATTTAATTTCTTGCACGTTAATTACTTGTTATGCACCTTTAATCCATTTAGTTTTCAAGTAAGTTTTCATTTATTGTTCTTGAATCTTTACTTTTCTTGTTTAATCTCTCATCTTCCTTTCTTGATTTTAGTTTACTTTTGGTGCGAAATATATTTGATCCGTGTTGATCTTGATGTTTTCGTGCTTAAAAAGTTCATCTTTTTATTAATCCATGTGTTTTTATATGGATTAACCTTTGAGCTTGACATGCTTATTGGCTTAATTTGTGTTTAGCTTATTTACTTTTTTAAAAGTTTTCTTAAAAAGTTTCATATTTTTATGGTTTGATTTAAAAGTTTGATTATTTTAAGTTTGATAAGTGGTTATTTGTGCTTATTTAGTCCATTTTACCATGGATTCGCTCAAGTTTTGGTGATTAGCTTATCATTATAGATTATTGCCTTGCTTATTCTCGAATCCCACTTAAATCGGAAAAGGTATAAACCCTTTTCCGATCACTACATTTCGATTAGTGCTCCCACCCCTTATTCCGATCACTAGATCGGAAAAGGGTTTTGCTTATTCCGACTGTGGTGGTTTATTGACATTCCGATTGGATGCCTTGCCAAACATTCCGATTCGACTTGTTTTTAAGATATTCCGATTAGCATTATTGTTCTATATTCCGATAGGTCTTGTTTTTCAGCTATTCCGATTTGCTTTGTTTTCTAGTATTCCGATCATGCTTATTTTCCGACCAATGCATTCCGATCACTTCCCTTCTCAACATTCCGATTAGCATCTTTCCGATGGGGATTCCGACGGGATTCCGGTTGGACTTTCCGATTGGGTTAAGTTTTGTTTTTCTAGTATTTATTTTTAGAGAAAAAGTGACAGTTTTTCTCGTCTTGATTTTAGTCTATTTTAATTACGTTTTGCATTTTTATTTGATTGTTAATTCACTTTTCGTCAAGCTTTAATTTTACGTCATTTAATTTCTCGTCATTTACTTTTAAAGTTTTTAATATTGCACCATTTACGTTTTAACTAGTTGTAGTTTTAATTACCGTCATTTATTTTAAAGTCTTGCACATATATTTTACCAAAACCAAAAATACTATTCTTTACCAGAAACGACTGAGTCACACTTTGAACCGTGATCAATTCGAGAAGATAACGAGAAAACGAACATTTTCAACTAGTAAAATCTCAATATCAAATGGCGCCGCTGCCGGCTCTTTTCGTGAGGATTAACGGTTTTTTGTGAGAGACGCGTTGGCTTTTGGGATCCGTTCACTTGTGAACGTTATTTTTCGTGTCCAAAATTTTCAAAAATCCCAAAAACATTTGAAAAATCATAAAAAGCATTATTTTTCAAAGTTTTGCACCAAAAATATTCTTCTTGCTTATCTATTTTTCTTTATGGATTCTTATGTCCATTGCGTCGGGTGTGGGAGACGATTGTACGGGAACGACTCATGTCAATGGTGTACATGTGAGCGGTGCGGAAACGATATCAACAATACGCAATTCATATGCGGATTTTGTCCTTTGGGCAACTCGACTATTTCGTCCTTTTTGAACCCACCTTCTGTTCCCCCGTGCATCTATTGTGGAAGCGATTCTCATTGGCATGTTTCGTGCCCGGTTCAATACCTGTATGATCACGGGCAAGAACCGGGGTACAATTATGACTATGATAATAGCTATCCACAAGACGCACCCAGTCTTTCTCCTCAACTGTTTTGCAACAACTGTGGGGGTCCTCACGATACTTCTTATTGTCAACCAATGAATTATTATGAGCAAAATCCGTGTCCTCAGTTTTCTTCACCAATGGATTATTATGAACCAAACCCGGTTTCTAATTCTTCTCAACCGATGAACTACTATGAGCCACAACCATGCTATAATTCAGGTTTTCAACACTTTGAGCCCCCACATCACACCCTCAATCATCAATCCTCTCAGCAAATTAGTCTTGACCAACAACTCACTTCTTTGAACCATATTCTAAAAGGTCTAGCTCAACTCCGAGCTGACTTGCATCAGGAAAGGCAACCGTTGCTTGATGTGGACGAAACCTTGAAAACCACCGACACCTTTTTGAGCCAATTTAGTCGTTTTCCCTTCTTTTCAACACCAAAATGTTTAATTACAGCGTGGGATAGAATTGGTGAAATTTAACATACTCGGGGCGATGAACAACAAAAGTTGCTGCATGAGCTTCTTAAAGATGTGGAGGTTATCAAGGAAGAGTTAGCCAACTACGTCACTCCTAACTGGACTCGTCCCATCTATTATGATGATGATGACGACGATGATGTCTACACTTTCAACCAATATTCTGAAGTTGCTGCTCCTACTCTCGATGTTCCTACTGCATCTAAGGATCTAGATTCGTTGAATGAGCTTAGTGATGTTTCTCTCGACAAATTATTGGATGATGAGATTTGTGACTTACCTGCTATGGAGCCTGAGAACGACGTTGCTCTTACGGAAGAGGTCGATCCTAGTGATGACGATTCTTCTCTCTGCTATGAGAATTTCACTTTTGAAGTTTCTCAATCTCCACCGGGAGATGCGGGTTATGACGATTTAAACTCTCCGGCTTACGAGAAGTTCACCGATGAACATGATCTTGTGGATAAGGTGGAAGACGTGCTTCTTCGCGATAGATTACGGAAAGTTCATATTCTTATTTCTCAAATCAAAGAGTTGACTTCTCCTCCTCTCTCCGAGTCTTTGCCTCCATCTATTCCTCCCGTTGAAGATAATGACCCATTGCTAGAAGAAATCGACATTCACTCCATGCCTCCAGGTATTGATGATAATGATACGGAGGGGGATATTATTCTTGATAATTTGCTGCAGGAAGGTATTGACCCAAGTCCCCCTCCCGAGCACCTTTCATCCTCCCCTTTAGCCACTCTTACGGAGGATGAGTGCTTTGACCCGGGAGGTGACATTGATTATGTTATGATTGATAACATTACGGCTTTGCCAACTGCTCAGCATCCATTGTCTTTGGGGGATGACAATGTGCTTACTTTACCCACCCCACCTCCCGTGGATCTTGATTTCACATACTTTACGTATGTTGAAAGGACCTTTCTCCCATTCAAGACTTATCCCTCTGCCTCTCCTTTGTTGATGTCAACCGGGAACGAGGACAAGGTCTTTGATCTCGGTATCACATTCGAGGCTTCCCCATGGACCATTTAATTCGGGGACGAGTCAGGCTCGTGACTCGGTTAACAAAAACAAGCGCTTTTTAGGAGGCAACCCAATTATCTATCTATTTTCGCCATAAGTGTAGGGGGAGCCCCAGTGGTGTTTCTTGTTTTCTTTCTTATCATGTGCAGGGATTAGAGCTGCAAAGACACACTCTTGATGACTTTTGACGAACCGTGATTCCGTGTTCCCTTATTCCCGGTTCTATCCTAAACTCTTTTCGATTCACTATTTTCTATTTCTCAATACTAAAATAGGAATCTCTTTCGTGGCCTTTTCCTTAGCAAGATTTAAACAAAGTGCACAATGTCCTAAGTGTAGGGGAGTTTACTCCCACATGCTTAAACATTGAGGACAATGTTTATCTTAAGTGTAGGGGGGACTTCTATCGAAGTTAAGTGGCCTTTTCCTTGTACTTGTCCTCATTATAACCGGAAAATTCAATTTTTCGACATTTTTCAAAGTTTTTGATCTATTTTGGCCTATTAGTTTTTCCCTTTGTATAGTTATTTTCTTTCCTTTTTAGAATAAATTTTTAATAAAGTGGTTTTAATTTTCAAACGTTGTGAATCTTTTGACTCAAGCCGAGTTTACTTATCTTAGTTCACTCTAGCTAGTATCCTTAACGTGTTTAAGTCAAGTTTTGCTAGGCTTTTATTTAGGGAGCTATAAAACGCGAAAGTCTTAACTCTCATGGGTTAATAACAAGAACTTTTCGCAAGTTCCTATAATTGTTCCTAGAGAGTTGTTTATCAAGGGAACTTTAAAATGCGTATTCTAAACTTGAAAAAGTCTAAGAATTTGCAAGATCCTATAGATGACTCGAAAACCCAAAACTTTGATTTAATAGGCTAAGCATCCACGAGTCTCATTCCTTGAGATTTTAAACTGTGGAGGATGAGAGATGATAGAGTCTGTTATAAGTTTGGTATTCTTTCGTGAATTTATGTGAGTTAATTATAAGCCTATTCTCCCTTCACTTGTTAATAAATTTATCTGCAATAAATAAGGTTGTACGATTTGAAAAGATCGTTTAAAAGTTGATCGGTATGGATTAAAGTTCATAGCCAAGGAAAAACTTATTGAAGCGGGATGCGAAGATTGGCGAGTCCGAAAAGGCCCTAACAAGGCATGAGGGCTACATTTTGTTGCTAAAGATCCAAAAGTGATGTGAAGAATCATTTATCGAAAATCAATATGAAGGATCGAGACACACGACGAAAAGCAAATACTCCCCTAAAGATCATAGAGAAATCTATCCAAAAAGGCCCTAACAAGGTATGAGGATAAATAGATCCAAGTCCTAAAAGGAGGCGGATCGTTGTATATCAAAGTCCAAAATAAAGATTGGAGAAAAATGAAGAAGTCGTGGTCCAAAGATGAAGAATCTCTCAAAACTTCAAGTGAAGAAATTCCTATTATGAAGAGAAGACCATAATTTCAAGAACGTCTCTCAAAGATTCGAAGTATGAAGTCGCTGCCAAATATCGGTCCGAGAAAGGTCTCAAATCGTGAAGCGAGTTATGCCAAGATATGAACTTTATGAGGTCCCGAGAAGCAGTTTTAAAAGATTTTGTCCTTTAGCTAACTATTGATTAAATCGTTCACTTTATTTTCGGCCTAAATAACTATCGAAATAAGTCAACAATGCATCCTCGTGATATATTCAAGACAACAATAAAATATAAGAGATACACCTAGGAATAAGGGAGTCTAAGTGAATAATTGGCCCACATGAGTTCGTGTTAGTTTGCTAACTTATAATAACAATGATCTCGTTTTTAAGCTTGGTATGGGGAACGTGAAACTTGAGAATGATAATTATTCATGACATTTCCAAAACCCAAGGTATGTTTTTGATTTCTTTACTTTGAATGTTTATAATTGTCTATCTCTTTAATAAAGGCCAACGTGGATTGATTATGATGGAAAATGTAATCTTGCTTTGTAACTAATGCATTGCATGAAGACATTGCAATGGTTAAGTGTAGGGGATTTGATAGGTGTGAAAACACCCATCCTTTTTACCACTTAATTACAATAATAACCGAGCCAAAACGTGTATTTTATGTCATTTATGTCGGAATTATGCGTGGTTTGTGTTTTTGTTGAGATTTAGGACGAAAAGGTGAAAAGTGGAGAAAACACGGGATTTCACGGGCTTTTATCAAAGAAAAAGACGAAAGATGAAGTCGAAAGATCAAGAGTGGAAAAAGAACGGAAGTCCAAGACCAATTCTGAAGATTTATCGAAGAAAAAGTCAAAAGACGGAAGTTTACTAAAAGCCGAAGAACTCGAGTCTTATTTATGAATAAAATTCAAGACGAGTTCAAAGAAATCCCGAGACAAAGTCATTTAAGTCCAAGTATTAAGAAGATTAACAAAGGATTAAGAAGATCAAGGACCTAAGCTTGCAATTAAGGAAAAGAAGAAAGAGGGAGGAAGCTTCCTAAGCTCCTCCCTAATCTCCCTATATATAGATAATTATGTATTCATTTTCAAGTTTTTGGTGGCTTGACAACCCACACTTCCACCATTTTGATACCTTGTTATTTAATTTCTTTCACGTTAATTACTTGTTATGCACCTTTAATCCATTTAATTTTCAAGTAAGTTTTCATTTATTGTTCTTGAATCTTTACTTTTCTTGTTTAATCTCTCATCTTCCTTTCTTGATTTTAGTTTACTTTTGGTGCAAAATATATTTGATCCGTGTTGATCTTGATGTTTTCGTGCTTAAAAAGTTCATCTTTTTATTCATCCATGAGTTTTTATATGGATTAAGCTTTGAGCTTGACATGCTTATTGGCTTAATTTGTGTTTAGCTTATTTACTTTTTTAAAAGTTTTCTTAAAAAGTTTCATATTTTTATGGTTTGATTTAAAAGTTTGATTATTTTAAGTTTAATAAGTGGTTATTTGTGCTTATTTAGTCCATTTTACCTTGGATTCGCTCAAGTTTTGGTGATTAGCTTATCATTATAGCTTATTGCCTTGCTTATTCTCGAATCCCACTTAAATCGGAAAAGGTATAAACCCTTTTCCGATCACTACATTCCGATTAGTGCTCCCACCCCTTATTCCGATCACTAGATCGGAAAAGGATTTTGCTTATTCCGATTGTGGTGGTTTATTGACATTACGATTGGATGCCTTGCCAAACATTCCGATTGGACCTATTTTTAAGATATTCCGATTAGCATTATTGTTCTATATTCCGATAGGTCTTGTTTTTCAGCTATTCCGATTTGATTTGTTTTCTAGTATTCCGATCATGCTTATTTTCCGACCAATTCATTCCGATCACTTCCCTTCTCAACATTTCGATTAGCATCTTTCCGATGGGGATTCCGACGGGATTCTGATTGGACTTTCCGATTGGGTTAAGTTTTGTTTTTCTAGTATTTATTTTTAGAGAAAAAGTGACAGTTTTTCTCGTCTTGATTTTAGTCTATTTTTATTAGGTTTTGCATTTTTATTTGATTGTTAATTCACTTTTCGTCAAGCTCTAATTTTACGTCATTTAATTTCTCGTCATTTACTTTTAAAGTTTTTAATATTGCACCATTTACGTTTTAACTAGTTGTAGTTAATTACCGTCATTTATTTTAAAGTCTTGCACATTTATTTTACCAAAACCAAAAATATTATTCTTTACCAGAAACGACTGAGTCACACTTTGAACCGTGATCAATTCGAGAAGATACCGAGAAAACGAACCTTTTCAACTAGTAAAATCTCTATATCAGCAATGTATGCACACACAGTATCCAAATCAATACCAGCAGGCTTAACTCTTGGAGAGTCAATTTTGTATGTGTCAGCGTCTGAATGTGAGGCGTTGAAAGGATATGATCCAGCGTTAACACATGTTGATCCAGTAACTGGGTGCATGTATGAATCCTTCTAATCCAATTGGCCTTCACTATGTGAGAAGAAGGCCAAGTTACTATTGGTAGACTTACTTCCATGATCCAAAAGAGTTTCATTCTCCAACAGCCTTAGTTTGTTGTAAACATCATCAAAAGTAGAACTTTTGTGAGTGTTGTTGGCAATTATAGATCTTGCGTCAATCTTCCATGCATCACCAAGGCTTTTAAGAAAAGTGGCAATAATGTCAACATCACCAATTACTTACAATGCGGAATTAATACTTAAACAAGAACACACAAAGAATGTAAAACAAACTTTCACTTGATTGATTGAATCGAACTTGCTTACAATGAAAGTGTTTAACATATGAAAAACTTATATGCAAAATAACCTAAAGGTCTTCTTTTATAGACACAAGAAGCCTTGTACAAGAGTCTACGTATCAGCTATTCTAGGTAAAGATAATTATAGAAAATACAATGTTGATCTTATCTTTATTAGAAACAAACTAGAAACAAAATACGCGTAGACCATATATTTCTATCAGTGCTTGTCTTCAACCTATCAACGCTTGACTTCTTCCTGTCAACGCTTGATCTGTCAACGTTTGTTTTCTTCTTATCAACGCTTGTTTTCTTCTTGTCAGCGTTCAAGTGTACTGGCTACATTTTATTCCCAATAATAATGGGTATGTTGATAGCTTAGCTGGAAAAAGACTGGACCGGGTATGGGTATTGTTTGGGGCTTGGACGGGTTTGGGTCGGTTTGTTAGTGGATATTAGTTGTAAAAATTCTTGACCCCTGGACTACAACAGAATCTCCAAATCTTCCCATAATAGTTTATAAACGAATCTAGGGCTTTTCCCTTTATATTTATCTTTAGGCTAATTACATTTTAAGTCCTTTTGTTTTATCTATCATGGAATAAGGACTAAAAATGCAATTATTTTGATCTTCAAGGGCTTGTTTTGACAATTTTTCAATCTTTAAGGACTAGACTTGTTTAAAGTGATTCTTCAAGGACCATTTTTGAAAATTATTCAAAGATGAAGGACCAAACTTGTTCAATCTTCAAACTTGAGGGACTTTTCTTGGAAATTCAACAATCGGGTCTGGTTCATTGTGCGGCTTCGTTTCCCGTGTTCATTTTTGTTTGTTTCTTGTGATCTTTTTTCTTTTTCACGATATCCGTACATAAATTACACCACAAACGAGTACAAGCATATTTCATGGTATTTTATGACATATTTAAGTATTTTAATCCCGTTGGACGATAAGACTATGTATAATTATGGTCTCATTACGTATCTCCTTCAAGAATTTATCAAAAAATTTCACATTCCACATTAAACGATGTTTCGGATGCTAGGCCACTTCTGCCTCGTCTGCATACATCATTCTGTCTCAGGCAACTTTTCATACTCCTTTTCCACCACAACAACACGCCTGTTCTACCCCATGTTAAAAATAAGGAGTTCTTCCTAATTTTCCTTTTATAGAAATTATATAAACCATAATTAAAAAAGAGACACTCATTAATAATAGTTAAATCTATTATCACGGTGATTAAATTGGTCCAAAATCACGATTTCCCGATGGGCTTCCACGTTGTTGCTGGAGGTCCCATCGGCTTGCGTGCTAGAGTACACCATGACTTGCCTATAAAAATAATTCAAAAATATAGAAGTACATACACCCATGAATAAAAATGCCCAAAAAATGATGGTATATTTATGGGCAAAATGCAAGTGTATTTGCATACTCTCTTCGCCACTGACTAATTTTTTTGTATACAATTGAATTATTCCTAATCATTTAGAAAAATATATTTGCATACTATTGATTATTCCTCAAAGCGTGAAGGTAGCTACTTGTAAGACTCTCTTCGCCACTAAATGATTTTTTATGTGGGAACACAAAGGCATTTTGATTCACTTGTCAATGACAATATTCTCTCGTTGGATTCTTGATTCAATTTGATCTTTATTCAGCCATACTCTAATAGAGTTATTTATGAACCGTTTCCTTAGTATTTTCATTTTGTGCTAATCAATGTAGACAACTCATAAAGCTAAATGTATAAATTAAAGCGTTAAATAATTAGCATATAAAAACGGATATCCATTAACATAGAAACTCGTAACATACTTATGTTTGTTTATGAAATAAAATTAAATGTAACAACTCTAAAATTTAATGGGACATTTAACCCCGTGTATAAATATGTATTGCATATTCTCTCATACAAGAATAAATTTTAACCACCACCGTCAATCTTTGCATACTATTGAACTATTCCTCAAAGCGTAAAGGTAATAGATCACTATAACTAATTATCGTAAGACGATCAACCCTATTTACGTTTATGTTTCTATTTTATTTGTGTAGCATTGTTTTATTTGTGAACCCTCATTTCTATGTTTTACCTTTGTACTTAATTCCCTGTAACAATATTATATTCTTACAATTTATACACTAATACATTGTTTACTATGATAAAACCATACTTTGACAATATCATTTACCAACTACAATACTATGTAATTAAATAAATGTTGAAAATTAAAATAAAATATTGAAAATAAAGAATATGTACATAGTTTAAGATTTTAAAACGTTATATATTGATTAAGAGGTGAAAAGTAAATAGTACCAGTTAGAATGTATAATTAAATATGTTTGGTACTAATTCGGATGATGTTATGGGAGTATGAGATGATGTTCAAATGGTAAAATAATTAGTCATTGAAGGTGAATGATTATTGGTGAATGAGGTATCGTTCGTAGTAAATAAAAATTTACCGATTTTTTCATAACAAAACTAGTTGAATGTTGGTATGATTTTTAGATGTGTCTTGTAAAACTAACAAAATATCTTGTGACTTGTAAATTGTGAAAAATTATTTACAATTTTTAAATGTGGTGCCTTTAAGTTTAAACTTTCCATTAAAGCTTCTCATAACCTTCTATTTATCTTTGTTTCTTTGCCAAAAAAACTACTCTTATTGAGGAACACGAAATCACATATACAATAAATATCTTTTTTTCTTTGTGATATGAAAAACAACAACACTATGATGTTACTTTGTCGCATCCTTGAATTGTTACTATTTTATAACTACTCTAGTTTATATTATGTCTTTATATTTCTTTAAAAAAATTTTATATTTATCTTAATTACGCAAACCGAAACATTTTGCAATGATCTTAGGCAGACCACAACATTTTTTTTTCAAAACGCAACCTGCATGTAGACACAAAACGAAATGGCATACTATTTTTTTAACTAGAAAACAAAAGTTGGACATTTAGTTTCTTCCAATAGAACACATTTCTGAAGCCGCCAATGCATTCAAGTTACGAAAACTTATTTGTGACCATTACTTACGATCTCAAATAACTCTACATCACAACTAATTTAATTTTTTTGTAGGCGAAATTTTTGAACTTTCAATTATAGATACATCTTCAAGAGCATTTTCAAGGGATATTTGATCACCATGTGTTACATCTACATGTAATATAACCGGATTAGTCATTGTTGTTCGATGATAAGAGCCAAATGTAAGTTGTTACTAAGCAAACATTGAATGAAATGACAAACTACAAACTTATTATGTATTGAATTATTCTTTTATAAGCTCACGATAAGTTTTTTTCTATGTTTAAGTTGTCCTAAGAACAATCTTGTACAAGTCTACATCATCTTGAACATAATTTGTGGATAAAATTTTTCAAAAAACTTACGTTTTGTTAGCTTATTGGTTTAACAAGGTCACGGTTATAAAATATGAAATATTTGTACATTATCAAAATATGCAAGTAGACACAAAACGCAATGACGTACTATTTGTTTTTTTAACTAAAAAACAAATGTTGGACTATTAGTCACTTTCCAAGTCGCTTTCTACCCGTACTCAACCCCTTAATACACAAAACACAGTCAAAGATGTATTGTAAATCGTAATAAAGAACAATATTGAAGAATCACTTATAAGCCACAAAGAAGCCATGAACATGTTGAAATAACCTAGGAAGAAAGCTAGAAAATGAAACTAAACCTTGAACTTTCTTAGAGCCAAAAACTTGGACAAAGTATATGATTTGAGACCGAAATAAATCATTAAAACAATGACCATTTTACACCAATAACCAAACAAAATATAAGTTTTTGAAAAAATTTAGCCACAAATTAAGTTCAAGATGATGTTGAATTGTATAAAATTGCTCTTAAGACAATTTAAACATAAAAAAACTTAACGTGAGCTTATAAAAAGAATAATTCAATACATAATAAGTTTGTAATTTGTCATTTGATTCAATGTTGGCTTAATAACAAATAACATTTGGCTCTTATCATCGAACAACAATGACTAATCCAGTTATATTACATGTAGATGTAACACATGGTGATCAAGTATCCTTTGAAAATACTCTTGAAGGTGTATATATAATTGAAAGTTCGAAAATTTCACCTACAATAAAGAAACTAGTTGTGATGTAGAGTTATTTGAGATTGTAGTAATGTGTCACAAATAAGTTTTTGTATCTTAAATGCATTGTCTGTTTCAGAAAAGTGTTATGTTGAAAATGATAGACGAGTGTTTTCTTATAAAGCTTGTTTATGAAGTGAATCATCTAGAAACTGAACCCAATTAAATTTGAATTATGATCCATTGTTTATTCTCTCAAACAAATCTACATCAATAACCACTTTCTTTTTTTATCAGCGAAACGGTGAAACTTGCATTTGACATAACCAGATTAGCTATTTTTACATATGACATATCCAGGATGGCCATTGTTGTTAGATGATGCCATTTTTTTGTTACCAACTCTAGTTGTAGTTTTATCGCTTACCATTCTATGAGCTTGCCCTTACTTTTCTGGTTTGAGCCCAAATAAAAACTCGCATCCACATCAGAATCGTCAAGTTGAGCTCCGAAGTATGTAATATAACATAATCAAATTCTTAACTATGGGGTTTGGGTAGTAATGAACTACAACATAACGTGGTGTAAATTTATGGATGTGAAAGTATTAAATTTTTTATTTACCCGATGTTTTTCCCTCATTTGGTTTAAAGGGGGTAGAGATTGATGTATGGTGGCGCAACCTCTTAAAGCTAGGACTTTTGTTAGAAGCAATAAACCCTTATCTAGAACTTCAAATATCCTCGACGACATCATCTTAAATTATTGTCCAACGGGTAAATATTTCATAAGTTCAAGCCTCAAAGTAGATGTGCGTTTTAAGTTCCAAAGTATGTGGCATCGCAAATGTGGTTTGAAATAGCTATTGGTAGGTTTGCATGGTCGTCTAACTCCTGCTGAACAAAGCAAATTGAGATGTGTTTTTTAATGCATTGTAAACGGTTAAATGTACCTCGTCTTCTATTTCCGTTACCAAATCACCAAAACACTTCATCAATACCTTCACGGTCTCATCAAACATTTCACATTACTTCTTTTTGACCTCATCTTTCAGCCCATTATTTTCTTATTTGAAATTTTCGTTCTTTGCATCTTTATCCCTTAACAAGGCGTTAAGGTTCTTGTTTTCCATCATGATTTCATCTTTTTTGTTTTCAAAGAAATGGGTTTTGTTTAAAAGGTCTTGTTGACGGTGGGTGAGTATTTTGGCCATGTTTTGGAAGTTGATTGATGAGAACCATGTTTTGAGCTCTGAATTATTGTTGGTGATATTGGTGAAGGCATTTGGAAAAGATGAGAAAAATGGAAAAGTGGTTTTTTGAAAATGAAATGAATGTTTTTTCTATTTTTTTAAGAGTAAAGGCCCACTGTATCTCTTGGGAAACTAAAAGGTTATTAAAAAATATGTGATAAGTTTCTTGGGAAATATTCATAGAGATATAAAAAAAACTTGCATGAACAATGGTCTGAAGATCGTATCAAAACGATCAATGTCAGATTACACCAAAACCAATGTGGGCCCAAAACACTAGACCGAAACTATTTTTTCGGTTTGCGGTCCAACTTGATCCATCTAAGCTTAATCATCGAGTTTTTTAAATGAATCATACCAAAAACCAAGAATAAGAAAACAATTGGCTAAAATTTCATTCTAATTAGCTTCGTTTGAGTTGATTTCTCAGTCTGATCAAGTTCTGATTTCATTTTTCTCACCTTTACTCTGTAGTGCTTTTTTTAAAGGAATTACTTTTCTTCATATTTGTCTACAAGTCATCATACTTAAATAATTTTGACATGTATCAAAATAAATGGTTTATATGTAGAAAAATAATGAGTTGAAAACAAATATTATTGTATTTGTAAAAAAATATGTATAAATATTATGTAAAATCATGCAAGTTTTTTTTATGAATCTTTTTCAAGAAGTTTTTCACATACTTTCAAATAACTTTTTAGTTTCCCATGAGATATAGTGGGTCTTCTCTCTAAAAAATAGAAAAAACCTTTTATTTAATTAAAGTAGAAACATTTTCTATTTCTCTCACCTTTTCCACATGGCTTCACCATTACCATCAACAACAACTAGCTTATTTCAGAACTCAAAACATGCTTCTCATCAATAGACTTCCAAAACATGTCCAAAATACTCAACAACCATCAACAAGACCTTTTAAACAAATCTCATTTGTTAGAAAACAAAAAGATGAAATCTTCAAGGAAAACAAGAACCTTAACGCCTTGTTAAGGGAAAACGATGCAAAGATGGAAAATTTCAAAAAATAAAATTGTGGGCTGAAAGATGAGGTCAAAAAGAAGCAATGTGAAATTGGGGTTTTAAAAGATGAGGTTAAAATGAAGCAATGTGAAATTTGGGTTTTGAAGAAAGAAAAGGTGGGCTTAAAATGAGGTTAAAAAGAAGCAATGCGAGATTGAGGTTTTGAAAAAAGAAAATTAGAGGCTTAAAGATGAGGTAAAAAAGAAGAAAAACGACGTTTGAAATAGCTATTGGTAGGTTTGCATGGTCGTCTAACTCCTGGTGAATAATACAAATTGAGATATGTTTTTAATGCATTATAAACGGTTAAATGTACCTTATCTTCTGTTTCCATTACCAAATCATCCAAACACTTCATCAATACCTTCACGGTCTCATCAAACATTTCACATTACTTCTTTTTGACCTCATCTTTCAGTCCATAATTTTCTTTTTTGATATTTTTGATCTTTACATCTTTCTCCCTTAATAAGGCGTTAAGGTTTTTGTTTTCCATCATGATTTCATCTTTTTTGTTTTCAAAGAAATAGGTTTTGTTTTAAAGTTCTTGTTGGCGGTGGGTGAGTATTTTGGCCATGTTTTGGAAGTTGATTGATGAGAAGCATGTTTTGAGCTCTGAAATAAGACCAGTTATTGTTGGTGATAATGGTGAAGCCATTTGGAAAAGGTGAGAAGAATGGAAAATGGTTTTTTGAAAATGAACTGAAGGTTTTTTCTATTTTTTTAATAGTGAAGGCCCACTATATCTCTTGGGAAACTAAAATGTTATTCGAAAATATGTGAGAAGCTTCTTGGGATATATTCATAGAGATATAAATAATAAAAAATAAAACTTGCATGAAAAATGGTCTGAAGATCGTACCAAAACGATCAATATCAGATTACACCAAAACCGACGTGGGCCCAAAACACCAGACCCGAACGGTTTGGTTTGGTTTGCGGTCCAACTTGATCCGTCAAAGCTTAATCATCATGTTTTTTAAATGAATCATACCAAAAACCGAGAATAAGAAAACAATTTGCTAAAAGTGTGGGCTAATCAGCTTCGTTTGAGCTGATTTCTCAGTCTGATCTAGTTCTGATTTCATTTTGCTCGCCTTTACTCTCTAGTGCTTTTTTTAAGAAATTACTTTTCCTCATATTTGTCTACAAATCATCATACTTACATGATTTTTACAAGTATAAAAATAAATGGTTTATATGTAGAAAAATAATCAGTTGAAAATAAATATTATTATATTTGTAAAAGAATATGTATAAATATTATGTAAAGTCATGCAAGTTTTTTTTTATGAAACTTTTTCAAGAAGTTTTTCACATATTTTCAAATAACCTTTTAGTTTCCCATGAGATACAGTGGGTCTTCTCTCTTAAAAAAATATAAAGAACCTTTTATTTATAAAGTAAAAACATTTTCCATTTCTCTCACCTTTTCCACATGGCTTCACCATTACCATCAACAACAACTAGCTTATTTCAGAACTTAAAACATGCTTCTCGTCAATAGACTTCCAAAACATGTCCAAAATACTCAACACTCATCAACAAGACCTTTTAAACAAAGCCCATTTCTTAGAAAACAAAAAAGATGATATCTTCAAGGAAAACAAGAACCTTAACGCCTTGTTAAGGGAAAACGATGCAAAGATGGAAAATTTCAAAAAATAAAATTATGGGCTGAAAGATAAGGTTAAAAAGAAGCAATGTGAAATTGGGGTATTAAAAGATGAGGTTAAAATGAAGCAATGTGATATTGGGGTTTTGAAGAAAGAAAATGGTGGGCTTAAAATGAGGTTAAAAAGAACCAATGTGAGATTGAGGTTTTGAAAAAACAAAATGAGAGGCTTAAAGATGAGGTAAAAAAGAAGAAAAATGAGGTTTGAAATAGTTATTGGTAGGTTTGCATGGTCGTCTAACTCCTGCTGAACAAAGCAAATTGAGATGTGTTTTTATTGCATTGTAAACGGTTAAATGTACCTTATCTTCTGTTTCGATTACCAAATCATCCAAACACTTCATCAATACCTTCACGGTCTCATCAAATATTTCACATTACTTCTTTTTGACCTCATCTTTCAGCCCATATTTTTATTTTTTAAAATTTTTTATCTTTTCATCTTTCTCCCTTAACAAGGCGTTAGGGTTCTTGTTTTCCATCATGATTTCATCTTTTTCGTTTTCAAAGAAATGGATTTTGTTTAAAAGGTATTGTTGACGGTGGGTGAGTATTTTGGCCATGTTTTGGAATTTGATTAATGAGAAGCATGTTTTGAGCTCTGAAATAAGATCAATTGTTGGTGATAATGGTGAAGCCATTTGGAAAAGATGAGAAAAATGGAAAAGTGGTTTTTTGAAAATGAAATGAAGGTTTTTTCTATTTTTTAAGAGTGAAGGCCCACTGTATCTCTTGGGAAACTAAAAGGTTATTCGAAAATATGTGAGAAGCTTCTTGGGAAATATTCATAGAGATATAAAAAATAAAAAAAAACTTGCATGAACAATGGTCTGAAGATCGTACAAAAACGATCAATGTTAGATTACACCAAAACAGATGTGGGCCCAAAACATCAGACCGAAACGGTTTAGTTCGGTTTGCTGTCCAACTTGATTCGTCAAAGGTTAATCATCGAGTTTTTTAAATGAATCATACCAAAAACCGAGAATAAGAAAACAATTGGCTAAAAGTACGGTCTAATCAGCTTCGTTTGAGCTGATTTCACCTTTACTCTCTAGTTCTTTTTTTTAAAGAAATTACTTTTCCTCATATTTTTCTACAACTCATCATACTTACTTAATTTTGACAAGTATCAAAATAAATGGTATATATGTAGAAAAATAATGAGTTGAAAACAAATATTATTGTATTTGTAAAAGAATATGTATAAATATTATGTAAAATCATGCAAGTTTTTTTTATGAATCTTTTACAAGAAGTTTTTCACATATTTTCAAATAACCTTTTAGTTTCCCATGAGATACAGTGAGTCTTCTATCTTAAAAAAATAGAAAAAAACTTTTATTTAATTCAAGTAAAAACATTTTCCATTTCTCTTACCTTTTCCACATGGCTTCACCATTACCATCAATAACTACTAGCTTATTTCAAAACTCAAAACATGCTTCTCATCAATAGACTTCCAAAACATGTCCAAAATACTCAACAACCATCAACAAGACCTTTTAAACAAAGCCCATTTCTTAGAAAACAAAAAAGATGAAATCTTCAAGGAAAACAAGAACCTTAACGCCTTGTTCAGGGAAACGATGCAAAGATGGAAAATTTCAAAAAAATAAAATTGTGGGCTGAAAGATAAGGTCAAAAAGAAGTAATGTGAAATTGGGGTTTTAAATGATGAGGTTAAAATGAAGCAATGTGAAATTGGGGTTTTAAAAAAAGAAAATGGTGGGCTTAAAATAAGGTTAAAAATAAGCAATGTGAGCTTGAGGTTTTATAAAAAGAAAATGAGAGGCTTAAAGGTGAGGTAAAAAAGAAGAAGAATGAGGTTTGAAATAGCTATTGGTAGGTTTTCATGGTCGTCTAACTCTTGTTAAACAAAGCAAATTGAGATGTGCTTTTTAATGCATTGTAAACGGTTAAGTGTACCTTATCTTCTGTTTCCATTACCAAATAGTCAAAACACTTCATCAATACCTTCACGATCTCATCAAACATTTCACATTATTTCTTTTTGACCTCATCTTTCAGCCCATAATTTTCTTTTTTGAAAATTTTGATCTTTACATCTTTCTCCCTTAACAAGGCGTTAAGGTTCTTGTTTTCCATCATGATTTCATCTTTTTCGTTTTCAAAGAAATGTGTTTTGTTTAAATGGTCTTGTTGACGGTGGGTGAGTATTTTGGCCATGTTTTGAATGTTGATTGATGAGAAGCATGTTTTGAGCTCTGAAATAAGATCAGTTATTGTTGGTGATAATGGTGATGCCATTTGGAAAAGATGAGAAAAATGGAAAAGTGGTTTTTTGAAAATGAAATGAAGATTTTTTCTATTTTTTTAAGAGTGAAGGCCCACTGTATCTCTTGGAAAACAAAAAGGTTATTCAAAAATATGTGAAACGCTTCTTTGGAAATATTCATAGAGATATAAAAAAAACTTGCATGAACAATGGTCTGAAATCGTACCAAAACGATCAATGTCAGATTACACCAAAACCGACATGGGCCCAAAACACCAGACCGAAACGGTTTGGTTCGGTTTGCGGTCTAACTTGATCCGTCAAAGCTTAATCATCGAGTTTTTTTTAAATGAATCATACCAAAAACCGAGAATAAGAAAACAATTGGCTAAAAGTGCGGTCTAATCAGCTTCGTTTGAGCTGATTTCTCAATCTGATCTAGTTTTGATTTCATTTTGCTCACCTTTACTCTCTAGTGCTTTTATTAAAAGAAATTACTTTTCCTTATATTTGTCTTCAAATCATCATACTTACATAATTTTGACAAGTATCAAAATAAATGGTTTATATGTAGAAAAATAATGAGTTAAAAACGAATATTATTGTATTTGTAAAAGAATATGTACAAATATTATGTAAAATCATGCAAGTTTTTTTATGAATCTTTTTAATAAGGTTTTCACATATTTTCAAATAACCTTATAGTTTCCCATGAGATACAGTGGGTCTTCTCTCTTAAAAAAATAGAAAAAAACTTTTATTTAATTAACGTAAAAACATTTTTCGTTTCTCTCACCTTTTCCACATGGCTTCAACATTACCATCAACAACAACTAGCTTATTTCAGAACTCAAAACATGCTTCTCATCAATAGACTTCCAAAACATGTCAAAAATACTCAACAACCATCAACAAGACCTTTTAAACAAAGCCCATTTCTTAGAAAACAAAAAAGATGAAATCTTCAAGGAAAACAAGAACCTTAACGCCTTGTTCAGGGAAATGATGCAAAGATGAAAATTTTCAATAAATAAAATTGTGGGCTGAAAGATGAGCTCAAAAAGAAGCAATGTGAAATTGAGGTTTTAAAAGATGAGGTTAAAATGAAGCAATGTGAAATTGGGGTTTTGAAGAAAGAAAATGGTGGTCTTAAAATGAGGTTAAAAATAAGCAATGTGAGATTGAGGTTTTGAAAAAAGAAAATGAGAGGCTTAAAGATGAGGTAAAAAAGAAGAAAAATAAGGTTTGAAATAGCTATTGGTAGGATTGCATGGTCGTATAACTCTTGCTGAACAAAGCAAATTGAGATGTGTTTTTTAATGCATTGTAAACGGTTAAGTGTACCTTATCTTCTTTTTCCATTACCAAATCATCCAAACACTTCATCAATACCTTCACGGTCTCATCAAACATTTCAAATTACTTCTTTTTGACCTTATCTTTCAGCCCATAATTTTCTTTTTTGAAATTTTTGATCTTTACATCTTTCTCCCTTAACAAGGCGTTAAGGTTCTTGGTTTCCATCATGATTTCATCTTTTTCGTTTTCGAAGAAATGAGTTTTGTTTAAAAGGTCTTGTTGGCGGTGGGTGAGTATTTTGGCCATGGTTTGGAAGTTGATTGATGAGAAACATGTTTTGAGCTCTGAAATAAGATCAGTTATTGTTGGTGATAATAGTGAAGCCATTTGGAAAAGATGAGAAAAATGGAAAAGTGGTTTTTTGAAAATGAAATGAAGGTTTTTTCTATTTTTTTAAGAGTAAAGGCCCACTGTATCTCTTGGGAAACTAAATGGTTATTCGAAAATATATGAAACGCTTCTTGGGAAATATTCATAGAGATATAAAAAAACTTGCATGAACAATGGTCTGAAGTCGTACCAAAACGATCAATGTCAGATTACACCAAAACCGACGTGGGCCCAAACACCAGACCAAAACAGTTTGGTTTGGTTTGCGGTCTAACTTGATCCGTCAAAGCTTAATCATCGAGTTTTTTAAATGAATCATACCAAAAACCGAGAATAAGAAAACAATTGGCTAAAAGTGCGGTCTAATCAGCTTCGTTTGAGCTGATTTCTCAATCTGATCTAGTTTTGATTTCATTTTGCTCACCTTTACTCTCTAGTGCTTTTTTTTTAAAAAGAAATTACTTTTCCTCATATTTGTCTACAAATCATCATACTTACATAATTTTGCCAAGTATCAAAATAAATGGTTTATATGTAGAAAAATAATGAGTTAAAAACAAATATTATTGTATTTGTAAAAGAATATGTACAAATATTATGTAAAATCATGCAAGGTTTTTTTTATGAATCTTTTTAAGAAGTTTTTCACAAATTTTCAAATAACCTTATAGTTTCTCATGAGATACAGTGGGTCTTCTCTCTTAAAAAAATAGAAAAAAACTTTTATTTAATTAACGTAAAAACATTTTTCGTTTCTCTCACCTTTTCCACATGGCTTCACCATTACCATCAACAACAATTAGCTTATTTTTGAACTCAAAACATGCTTCTCATCAATACACTTCCAAAACATGTCCAAAATACTCAACAACCATCAACAAGACCTTTTAAACAAAGCCTGTATCTTAGAAAACAAAAAAGATGAAATCTTCAAGGAAAACAAGAACCTTAACGCCTTGTTCAGGAAAACGATGCAAAGATGAAAAATTTCAATAGATAAAATTGTGGGCTGAAAGATGAGGTAACAAAAGAAGCAATGTGAAATTGGGGTTTTAAAAGATGAGGTTAAAATGAAGCAATGTGAAATTGGGGTTTTGAAGAAAGAAAATGATGGTCTTAAAATGAGGTTAAAAAGAAGCAATGTGAGATTGAGGTTTTGAAAAAAAAAACTGAGAGGCTTAAAGATGAGGTAAAAAGAAGAAAAATGAGGTTTAAAATAGCCATGGTAGGTTTGCATGGTTGTCTAACTCCTGCTGAACAAAGCAATTTGAGATGTGTTTTTTAATGCATTGTAAACGGTTAAGTGTACCTTGTCTTCTGTTTCCATTACCAAATCTTCCCAACACTTCATCAATACCTTCACGGTCTCATCAAACATTTCACATTATTTCTTTTTGACCTTATCTTTCAGCCCATAATTTTCTTTTTTTGGAATTTTTGATCTTTACATCTTTCTCCCTTAACAAGGCGTTAAGGTTCTTGTTTTCCATCATGATTTCATCTTTTTTGTTTTCGAAGAAATGGGTTTTGTTTAAAAGGTCTTGTTGATGGTGGTTGAGTATTTTGGCCATGTTTTGGAAGCTGACTAATGAGAAGCATGTTTTGAGCTCTGAAATAAGACCAGTTATTGTTTGGTGATAATGGTGAAACCATTTGGAAAAGATGAGAAAAATGTAAAAGTGGTTTTTTGAAAATGAAATGAAGGTTTTTTCTATTTTTTAAGAGTGAAGGCCCACTGTATCTCTTGGGAAACTAAAAGGTTATTCGAAAATATGTGAGAATCTTCTTTGTGTTATGAAATATAGTGAATGAGAGATTGAGGAGGAAGAAGATGATTCTTATTATGTAGTGTACCAAATGAGTACAATGTGTCTCTTATTTATAAGGGCACATGAAGTGTAACATCTTAGACAATTAACCACTAATTCATGGCTAGTGAATACACATTCAAGGTGAAGAGACACACATTATAAGGATATTTATAACACTCCTCCTTGGATATTCACCGGTCGTTATACGTCATCATCTGCCTCATTAAAAACCTTATCAAGAAAAAAACCCAATGTGATAAAAACTTGATGAAGGGAAAAAGAGTGCAGTGCGTATAATGCTCCTCCTCAAATTAATGCATATCTTTCAAGCCTCAAATGACGGTCTTGTGAACATGTTGCTAAAAAACTTGTGTAGGCAAAGACTTTGTAAAAAAGTCCACTAGATCATTGATGTTTAAGGTTATGTCCTGCAAAGATTAAAAAAATACATGTAGCTTCCAAACCATTATAAAATACATTGGTTAGAAAATTCATATTGTTAATATAAAAATTTAAAATATACAATCTCATGACGCACATTGATTGCAAAATAGACATCAAAACTTTACTTGCACTTTTGGTACTTGAGGACCAAAAAATTTCTTTGAAACATGTGCAAAAAATAAGATAATATGCGTCCAAATGATTATTTATCAATATAATAATTCAGAAGTTGAAATTGCCAGAAGTTGAAATTGCTAGACATGTTTGAGGCTTATGAATCCTTCGGAATATTAGAGCTCTAATAAAACGTATATAAGACAAACTAAAATACTTTTTAGATTGACTTGCTCATATAATATCAATAATATATTTACATCCACCTCTAGATAATATGATACTTAATAAGCAGATTCATGCTTTTGGGAATTTATATATTCCACAATTCATGTCTTAAAGCATGTAACTTTAGAGCTCTTAATTCGGTTGTGTACGCAACCCGTGTATATCCAATAGCTTTTACACATTCATGTGTATGGACTTCATGTCCTAATATTTCTCTTATTTTCAAGTGACTAAATCTTTTCATGATGATCAATCAGTTTGTTGAGCTCACTTTTGAATAAAAATTAATTCATGATCCTCACTATGCATAATAATAAGCGCTATAAACAAATTATCGACGTCATTTTGTTTCGATTTCATATGAATCTAGACATGATAAAATTTATTGAGATCTCATTGGTTAATTTAATGTTCTTTAAAGAACCTTTATGTCTAGTATCTCTTTGTGAGACTATCATGGGGCCTTTTATACCTCGAAGAACCATCTTATTTTTATGCTCCATAGTTTATATCAAGGATTTTATTTGAAATCGATTAGTCTACCATGCTTGAGGCATGTCATAATTAAGTAGTGTCTTTGAGGGAGAAAGTAGGAGCATGAGTAGCTGAAACTTTGTTATTTGCCAATGTATATGTATGGCTATTAGATTATCATTGAATAATAAATTCATAAAATTTCTATCGAGGATATGGTAATTCATTCTGAATTTGTAGCTACTTATCTCCTCCTGAAAGAATTACACCTTCGTTTATATCCCGTATATTTTCATTTAGGTGGAGTAATACACAAAATATGGGATAAATTTGGTTTATAACCAAAACCAATTATGAAATGGAGGAATTGTAATAATATATTGGCATGATGCTAATTATGATTTTGTGTATATGATAGTATGACCCCATACAATAACAAAATATTTTCTCTCATAATCATTGGGTAATGTAGAAGTAATTCATCTCATATTCACAACGAATTACTTACTCTGGAATGTTATGCTCGCATTTTAATATAGCGAGCTATTAGTCGTGCAAACATGAAGTTGCAATTTTTATTACCATTTAGACGATGCATTGATTTATAGAATTATAAATGGTTCATACAATGGATATGTATGCAAACGTATATCCACTTGTTTTCTTTCCAGAAATTGAGGGATTAAGTCATCAATCTAGTTGGTAGATGAATAATCAACTTTCTTAGAGAGATAAAATATTAGATTTAAGAATCTAATCATTTTATAGTTTTACATCATTATTGACTCGTGATGGTATAACGAGTCATGCCATAAAGATTATAACTATAGGCCATAAATTTATGTTATGGCTAGTGATAATATTTCACTAATTTATCTATAAGGTATGTCGAGGAAAATGAAACGTAATGCATAATTTTTATGAAATTTTATTCCTCGTAACAATTTTATATTTTGTTTTAGGAGCAACAATGTGTTAGCATAGATCCTTACATCTATGAATATAGTGTGTAATATTATTATTTTTTGACACACTTGTATTTTTCATATATCACATTGTATTTTGCATAAATCATATTTTCGTCGGCTCCTTTTTATTTTGCCGCTGTTAGTGGTTTGTCATTTTCATAGTACTTCTACCATATCATTTACCATGATAAATGGTTTTTGAAAATTTTCTATTACATCATCCTATTCACTTGAGGGAATGAATATCTCGATGTTGTTCATATTATCACATTCTCATGAGAGAATGAAGATCTTTAAGTTGATCATTTTATCACATTCACTTGAGGGAATGAAGATCTTTATTTTGACCATTTCATCTCATTCACTTGAGGGAATGAAAATCTTTATTTGGATCATTTCATCTCATTCACTTGAGGGAATGAAAATCTTTATTTTTGATCATTTCATCACATTCACTTGAGGAATAAAGATTTATAGATCCATTTTATATTATTGCATTCACATGAGAAAATGAGTATATTTTAGAACTCATTATATTCTTGCTTATTAGAAAGAGATGAACATGAAT
This sequence comes from Glebionis coronaria, assembly GCA_025667525.1. Taxonomy (NCBI): domain Eukaryota; kingdom Viridiplantae; phylum Streptophyta; class Magnoliopsida; order Asterales; family Asteraceae; genus Glebionis; species Glebionis coronaria. The sequence continues at coordinate 1,776,625 of CM046880.1, forward strand.
AAGGATACATGAACAAGAGTAAAAAGGTCTTTGGGTTATTGCTACTATATGAGCAAGTTGTAAAAGTTATATTTGATAATGTCCAATAAACATGATTTTGATAAAATCATACGATCATTTAAAAAAATACTACATGATTTAAAAATGAAAATACATAATAACGCATGTAGAATTGAAGGTCTACGAAATTAATGGCCTATTCTAGATCATGGATTTGGTGGAATAGGTTGGTGATAGATTGATTAATTAAAGAAGAAATGAAGGAAAGAGATGGAGGATTAGAGAGAGAAAGGAGAGAAGGGAGAGAATTGTGGAGAGAGAAAGTAAGATGAATAAATGATTAAGTGTAAATGTGAACCAACAACCCCCTCCTAACATGCTAGGAGGGGTTATATATAGCCCACCCTACATGTGGGCTATATGGACCATACATAAAGTAAATAGATCACGAGCCCATTACATAATTATCATTGGAGCGACCGATCCTTCATAAATACGTAAAACGTATTTCCAACAATCTCCCCCTAAGGGAGGTCGCTCCAAGTTACAAAGTTCTAAATAGTCTATAACTCGTGATCTATGCTAACTAAGATGTGACCGAGACTTTATTGGGAAAACGTATTTCCAACAATCTCCCCCTAAGGGAGGTCACATCTTTTTACAAAATCTTAAACCTAGCATCTATGCTTGAGTCTTCGATCTTGTTCTTGTGAAAATGCTTGATGTGATCTTTGACTTTAGTCTTGAGCATGTTTCCTTGCCTTGACCTTGTGCATTCTTCACTTGTGATATTTGCCTCTTTGTGACTACATGTTCCACATACTTATACTTTTAAATTCTTGAAAGCTTCAGAGTTTGATACAGCGGAAGACTTGACCTTCAGGCTTTCTTGAATTTGTTGAAGTACTAATTGTATGTAGTATAAGCATGTGGTGACGACTTCTTCTGGATTGTACACCGTAATGCCACCTTCTTGTTACGCTGCATAAGACAGTTAGCAACAAAACAATATACACGGATGAAATGGCCTTGAACATTTCATTCTAATTCGGTAGCAATTTACCTCCGGTCGGTGAAGACCGTTGGACGATATTAAATATCGTACTTGTGGCAGGTAGTTTCAATTAAGAACCTCCTTGACAAGATTTCGCGGGTAAACCCGTTCTCTTTACTCGACCGTCCAAAGCTGACTGCGAACGTAAAGAGTGAATCATTTGGATAATATTATCCGCATGATTTGAAGCCGTCAATTCATGTTCCTGGAACAAGTGAAGTTCAATTAAGAACCGCACCATCGTTGCTTTCCAGTTGTCACTAGCTTGATTCATATAGAATCTTGCAAGTTACCTACCAAGTGCTGTTTGATGTTAACACTAGAAGGATTTCCACTCGTCACAGTGATCAATAAAGAGTCACTCTGAGTGTTCTGGCAAGATCATATGATAATGCGAAGAGGCCTGGAACGAGTTTAAGTTCAATTAAGAATTAAACCACTGTTGCTTTCCAGTTATCACAAGTTTGATTCCTAAAGAATCGCACAAGTCACCTACCATGAGTTTTTTGATATTCGCTCAAGAAGGATTTCCATCTTCATTGTAAATACTTTCGTATTACTCGGATGTTCAGGCAAGATCATGAAGATTTTGCGTAGGACTCTTAAGATCTTTCTTACTTTTCACAGTGTGTGAAGAAGCAAGGAAATATGAAAGTGTGTCCTAATGAGATATTTGATGATCTCAAATGGCTCTAGACTCGATCGTGCATTTTGGATTTTTTAGTGATCGGAGGCTGGAGAGGAGTGCCACCTTTTCAATACCAATTTATTCGGAGTGAATAAATCAATAGATAACGTGTTGATCTCCGTGTGATTAAAACAAATACCTTTTGAGAGATATTTGAGTTAGCTGGGAAGGGTTGTGCATTGCATCACTGGGTCCATGACGTCTTTCTTCAATATCGAGAATCATTAACAAAAATGATCTCAATAGCATATGTATTGACCCGGTTTCTGCCTAAAGTTGTAAGGAGGGCTTCTTTCTTTACACCCTTTATCTTTACATTTCTTTTTCATTCTTCAACCCCTTCAATGCTTACCAATACGTCATCACTAGCACCTTGTTGTGATTGTTCCAGTGCTAACTTAAGTACTTGGTCGGCATTCAGCTACGTTCACAATCTTTCTCCATCTTTCCTAAGGACTACTATTTCTAGCTATGGAATGTCCTTGGGAAGATTCCTCCGGTTCTAGAGAAATCATTGGACTTTAACCTATCCTACCATCCTTATGTCACCACAATCTTCACCGTCGTGAATAGAGATGTTTTGGGTAAGTGTATGTCACCATGAAATCCATTTTGAAGTGCAAATCTATTTTGCTCCCCCTTAACATATGCTACGATATTCGAAAACATTTCGCACATGTCGGGATGAGCTAACACGTTAAGTCAAACCATTTATGATTGATCATATCCCATATTAAATCACATTTTCTCCCCCATATTAAAAATATTAACCCAATCGATGTTTTTAATATCAATTGATTTAATAGCATTTTAAGAAAATTTGGGAAGAAAAATGCAAGTCCAATTATCTTCATGAATTACACAAGCTCCCCCTCAAATTAATGAAGGTGTACTTGAAACGTAAAATAAATACCTTTTAAACACAAGTGTAAGGTATTTATTACGTGCAAAGATCATATATAATAATGAATTCACAAGATTAGCAATGTACGAGGTTGGACCTGAATAATGGAGAACAGCATATGAAAGAAGCACATGGTTCTTGTTCACGAATGTTGGTCACCTCGTCACGTCCCCGAGAAAATTAATTCTCGTTGTAGAGTCAAAGCTTTCCGGTGAAATGCTTGACTTGATTATGAAAAGCGGGTTGCTATCTGAAATAATAGCAAACCATATGGAGCATGTTTTAAAACTTTTAAACTTCTGCTCGAACTTTATTTACAACCCCGTGTCATTATTGAATGACATTTCTAGGTTCATAAATATTATCGATTCCAGAAGACATGCTCGTTTTATCAAAACGTTTTTGAACACACAATTTTGAAATATTTAGAAAAACCTTTTGAGAAATTCTCGAAAAATTGTGTTCAAAGTTTTGAAAAACAATTACTTGAGCTTAAGATTTGGAATATCTTAGGAACGAGCTCAAGTCCGAGAAGTTGTAAACTTCTCGTTGTTAAGGATAAGTTTATCATCGGCGATAAACTTTCCTTTTATCTGAAGAACGAGTCCTAAGCTGACATTTACTTAGAAGTCGTTTTTCATGAGCTTGAAAACTTTGACTGTTTTAACGGAAAGCTCATGACCGAGAAAGGTTAATTTCTCGTTGTGAAGAAAAGTTCTCTTATTTAAAAGATACACTTTCCTTTCTGAGCTTAAAACTTCGAATGTTTTAATACAAGCTCATGACCGAGAAAGGTGAATTTCTCGTTAAGAGGATAAGTTATCATAAAAGATAATCTTTCCTTTATTTTAAGTTCGAGTTACAGTCTGACATTTAACTGTAAGTCATTGTGCATGAGCTTAAAAACTTCGAATGTTTTTATTATTAGCTCATGCCCGAGAAAACTTAATTTCTCGTTGTAAGGATAAGTTTATCATCGGCGATAAACTTTCCTTTATTTGAAGCACGGGTTACCATCTGATATTTAATGATAAGCCATATACACGAGCTTAAAACCTTTGAATGGTTTTAGGGTAAGCTCGTGTCCAAGAAAACTTAATTTCTTGTTAAGAGGGTAAGTTATCGTTGCGTGGATAAACTTCCCTGTCTCTGAAGTCCGGGTCATCGTCTGTCATTTAACGAGGAGCCATTATGCATGAGCTTAAAAACATGGAATGTTTTTGATATAAGCTCATGCCCGAGAAAAATGAATTTCTCGTTTTTAGGATAAGTCATCATCGGGATGAACTTTCCTTTCTTTGAGGATCGAGTTATAGTCTGTGATGTGACTATAAATCCTTGTTTGCAGCTTAACCATGAATCCCCTGAGACATTTGTTTCTCTGATATCTGCTTCTTCAGCAACCAAACTCTAAGAGTGTCCTTAGTTGAACGGTACACAACGATTGGACCGCTTCGTTCTTTTGGAACATCAACTTTGGTACCTGCATTCTCATTAGGAGTTTGTATACTTTTGCATGGGTTAGAGATATCTATTTTTGAAGCACGTGGGGGATCACAGTTGGCTTTTCTAGTGTCAGAGGTGGCCTGAGGGGATGATTCACTTGTCTTAGTTGGCAATCGTTTCCTTTTATAGAAAATCTTAAGTTCAGGCTTAAGTGATGTATCATCCTTTGCAATTTCTTCCCTAGTAGTCTTCGTAGAATCAGAGGCTATCCTAGTTAAAGGGCACTCGTTTCCTACAAGAGTGAAAGTTCTACCAGTGGGGTGCCACATTTTGCCAACGGGTTTGATTTTAGCTACCCACTGAGATTTAAGTCTAGCACGGGAGTTCACCTCATTAAGCAATTTTTTGATACAAGCATCATGATTTGCCGTAAAGACACATTTTCTACATGTTTTACAAGTAGCATATTTAATGTCCGAGTAAGATCTAGAATCCTTAGATGATTGATTGATGCTCCTAGGATTGGACATGCTACGGTTAGCAGTGTTGGGTACACTAGAAGGCATCTGACTGGGTTTGGAATTCCTATCTCTTACATGTGTCTTTTGCTTAGCTTCCCTAAGATCAGGTTCATGGCAAACTTCATTTGAACTAGTTCTAGACGTGGTCTTGGTATTTTTAGGGAAACTAGAGGCAATCATATGATTTGGTCTTGCTAAAGCTGGAGTGATCACATTGGGCCTAGTTGCTGGAGTGACTGGTCTAATAAGATGAATCAAATCAACTTGGGAGGCAAACCGCGGTCTCGAGGATTGTGGTCGCTCGGATCTAAATGCAGTAGGTTGTCTGACAATCGGTTGTCTGACGAACTGATTTGTAGGCGGTTTCCCCAAGATTGATGGTTTTTCAAACTTAGTGTCCACACTAGGTCCTTTACTTTTCCTTAACTCGTTTTTCAACGCAGCTATAGCAAAAACCTTTTCCTGTACTTGGACCTTTAAAGTCTCATTTTCTTTGAGCACTCTATCTTGGGATGCCAATTTAGACTCTAATAACTGAATTTGTTTCAAAAGATTATCCTTTTCAGCTTTAGAATCTAGAACAGTTTGATCCAATTTTCTTTCAAGAACAACGTTTGACTTTTCAAGTTTTTCAAAATATGTTTCAAATTTGTCCGTTTTCTTAGAAAATTCAAATTTGGCATCCTCAAGGTCTTTAGATTGCCGAGCTACGATCGTTTCGAGCTCTTTAATCTTAGAATCAGAATCAGTTAACGAGGCAGTTATGAAGCATTTATCATGATGAACTGTAGCATTTTGAACACTTTCTCCCCCATTATGACTCACATCGGATGAATCATAAGTGGTATTGCTATCACTCTTGTCCATCCCATGTGTGTCATAATTAGGTTCAGAATGCTCAATATGCGGCATGTCATCAGCATATACATCATAAACCACATTACATTGTACCATGTTTGCAGTCTCTGCGTCATAAATGGGTAAGGTGTCATCAAGAGAAATCTCGTGAACATTCCCTGACGTGCCACTGGCATCATGTTGTCCTCCTGATTCGGTGCTCTTGCCATCGTTAGGCTCCAAGTTTTCAACCGTATGATCAGTTTTCTCTTGCATCGAAGAGTCTTGCACTCCATTATCATACCCTTGCTGAAGTCGAGATCTTTCATAAATCGAAGACGAGACCGAAGTCATGAGTTTCAATATTGTATCACGAAAAACTCGAAGCTCGGTATGCGTATCTCGAAGAAATGATTGGCAAAGCATCGAACTTTCAGACTTGATGATATTAAATTGGAGGAAAGGCGTGAGTTGTGTCACAAGAGCCTTATAAGCAAGTGCCGATGCAGAGTGATTAAAGTTGTCATGGTTGAGATGCTCTGCTAGTTCGGTCAAAGTGGTGAAAATTGAGTCGATGAATATATGACGATCTTGTCCAAAGATTGTCACAAATTCGCTCCCTCCTTGAATCCGTGAAAGATTAACTAGATGATACTGAAGCATTCGAAATGAAGTTATACCACTTTCCCTAGCGTTGGCGTGCATTCGATGCAAGTCTCCCTCTTTAGGTGTCGAAGTTAACGGGTCCATTGAAAATCGAGGAAAAATAATGTGGATGTTCAGGATTTTACAAATCGATTCGGCTCAAAAGATGTAGTCGGCGCAAACGATTATGAATTAAGCCCGATCAAAAATCCCGTCACGTTGACTCGTCACGTTGTCGTCAAATCCGACCACAAAAAGTTTTTAACCCGTCAAATATTTTTCCACAGTAACTTTTAAAAATACCCGCCTCGACACGATTTGCCAAAAATTAATAAACAAAATATACGAAACAAAAAATATAAAAGTGACAAAAATACAAAATTTTAATTTAACTAAAAAAAAAATAAAAAATAAAAAATAAAAAAATAAAAAAAAATAAAAAAATAAAATGTGATATTTTAAAATGGAAAATAAAATAAGAGAAATAAAAAATAACTTTTAAATATAGGAAAATAAAAGTAAAAATAAAAATAAAACAAACTTGTGACACAAAGTGAAAATAAAAGTAAAATTAGTTAACTAAAAATGGAAATAATAAAAAAAAAAATCCTTGATATTAAAAAAAATACGTTTGGCAAAAAACGTGTCCTAAAATAGACCCCTTGTTTTCTCCGTCTAAACAAGATACGTGGCCCAAGAATAAATATTACTTCTTTGTAACCTCCGCCCTAGAGACGTGGCCCAATCAGCATCATCCACCGCCCCACCTTTTTCTTGTTTTCTCCGCCTGCGTATTTAAACGTGATAACTCTCTCTCTCCTAAACTAAAAAACACACACAATGTATCCTCCGTCTACTTCATCTCTCTCTCTCAATCACAAACTCACAGCCTTAAACTCACACCCTTCCTTAAACTCACAAACTCACAACCGTCTTATCATATCATCCACGAACAGAAAGTGCTTCAAGATCCTAAAATGGGTCTCGGGTAGGTGTGTTTTATCTTCTTGTTGAGTCTTTCTCTTCTACTGTGAGTCCTTCTGTGTGTCTTTCTGTTTGATGTTTTTGGGGTGTGTTGGGTTGGGTGGGGGGGACGAGGGTCAGATGGGGACGAGGGTGAGGTGTGAGTATGATGGGTTAGAGTCGGTTTGGGTGTGAGGGTGTCGGGGTTAGAGTCGGGTAATGAATCGGTGGTGGGTTGGTGATGAGAGGATGAGAGATTGTTATGAGAGGGTTTGATGAGGGTGTTTGTTGTGTGATGGTCGAGAGGGTGTCTTGTAATACGAGAGTGTTTGTGGGTTTGATGAGTGTTGAGTGGTTTGTCTAGAGTCTTGATAAAAAAAATGGAGTCTTTTGGTTTGTGATTGGGTCTGTTCGAGGGAGAGAGTGAGTCGAGTTTTGTGTGAGGTGTGATGTGTCGAACGGTGTGAGAGACGAGAGGTGTGTTTGTGAGTGGTTCGAGAGTGAGTCAGAGAGGGTAAGGGTTGGAGTCGAGAGTAAAGGTGTCGAGAGATGTTGAGGGTGGGTTTGTCTTGTTTTGTGTCGGTTGTCGAGAGAGAGGGAGTCGAGGGTTGGTTGGGTGGGTATTACGAGAGACGAGAGGTCGAGTCGGGTTGGTGTGGTGTCGTTCTAAAAATAGAGGTGATGTTGTTTGAGTCTGGGGTGAGTGAAGGTCTAGGGTGTCGAGAGGGTGTGAGGGAGTAAGGGTCTGGTCAAGTGTGTCCGAGAGAGTTGAGTCGAAAGGGTGGGTCTGTCTGTTAATCGAGTCGAGGGTGAGTTTTGTGAGTCGAGAGGGAATGAGTCTTTTTGAAAAGACAATGATTTGCCCAATTTGCCCGTTATATTTGAAATAGCTTCATTCGGAAGAGTTTGATTCGGAAGTTTTTTTTGTTCATTCGGAAGTATTTGATTCGGAAGTTTTTTGTTCATTCGGAAGACTTCCGAATCGGAAGTGTTTGGTTCGGAAGATTTTCAAAAAAAAAATTGATTCGGAAGTTTTTTCTTAAAAATTGATTCGGAACTTAATTATTGATTCGGAACATTTATAAAAAACTTACTGATTACTGAACCTCGAGACCCAAGATAATGAAAATCTTGAATATGAAAGGACTTTATCAGTTTAGATGGACAAATTTGGGACAGAGATACTTGGACAAATGGACAGAATATGATAACCAGAAAACAGTTGACCAAAAAGTAAAAAAAATCCAAAAAAAAATATAACTGATAACTGAAAACTGACCAAAAATTATAACTGATTAATAAAAATGTAAATAATAAACTGATTAAAAAAAAAATAAAAAATAATAAAAAAGGATAAAAATTGATAAAAATTTATATAAATTGATAAAATTTAGAAAACATATCAACTTTTTATATAAATTGATTATTAAACTTGTGATAAAAAACAATAAAAATAAAAAAAATACACACTTTTTATAAAAACACAAAATTAAAAAGAGAAAAACAAAAACTTTTATATATATAAAAAAAAAACACCAACTTTTTTAATGTTTTATATAAGAAAAATTTGATTTTTATATAAAAATTTGTGATTTTTTATCTAAAAAGTAAATAAATTTGAAGATTTGATATGATTTAACACATAAAAACACAAACTTTTTATAAAAAATACAAACTTTTTAAAGTTTAAGCAATGAAGGTCTACGAAATTAATGGCCTATTCTAGATCATGGATTTGGTGGATTAGGTTGGTGATAGATTGATTAATTAAAGAAGAAATGAAGGAAAGAGATGGAGGATTAGAGAGAGAAAGGAGAGAAGGGAGAGAATTGTGGAGAGAGAAAGTAAGATGAATAAATGATTAAGTGTAAATGTGAACCAACAACCCCCTCCTAACATGCTAGGAGGGGTTATATATAGCCCACCCTACATGTGGGCTATATGGACCATACATAAAGTAAATAGATCACGAGCCCATTACATAATTATCATTGGAGCGACCGATCCTTCATAAATACGTAAAACGTATTTCCAACAATCTCCCCCTAAGGGAGGTCGCTCCAAGTTACAAAGTTCTAAATAGTCTATAACTCGTGATCTATGCTAACTAAGATGTGACCGAGACTTTATTGGGAAAACGTATTTCCAACAAGAATATTAGAAGAAAAACTACTAAACAAGTAATGAATCATTTGTTTTTTTCAATATGAGAGTATCATTGTAGGATTTATTTGCTTAAATGACTCGCATATTAAAGACAAATGTAATTCACATCATTCACTCGATAGTTGGAAAATAGTTTTATATACAATGGTGAAAAAGTTATTAACATATTTAAAAATAAGGTTAATATATAAACAAACGATATGAGAATACACCATAGTCATCAAAATTATGCTAAAATTCTGAAAAAAGATTTTAAGAAGTACACATCACACAATAATGCATTCTTTTAAACTAATATCCCGGTTTTTTTTCGAACAAAACCGGTATACTTTAGAGAAAGAATTGAGTTGATGTTACTAATTATTTTGGAGGATCATAATAGAGCTTTAGGTTCTTTAAAATGGTTAATCACAACTTGATGCTATATTATTCTGATGTTGTTGATAAAATCTTAATTCAACTTAAGATTCATAATATAATAACAATGAGGTTATATTATTACGATTCACTTAAAGAAATTGTCATAAAACTTGAGGTTACTTACAAAATATTACAATACCTTAGAACTTGAGGTTCTAATATTATATTTAAAATAAAATAAAATATATAAGACTTGAAATTTAGATCATTTTGAAAAGATCATATGAGGAAAAAAAGAAATAAACATAACATGAGTTATGCATATTAATTGTGTAAGGAATTTTAAACATTGAATCGAATCGTATAGAACAAGAGGTTCTTTAAAAAATTCAATCATAACATGAGGTTATGATGTTTCGACTTTAAGAGACTCATAAGAGACTAAGTCCTTAAAAATATAAAGTGATATATTTTTTTCTTTTGCGAGAAAAGATATATTTATTCTTTTACGAGAATCATGATTAAAATAATAACTTGAGGTTATTATATTTTGATTATATTCATCATAGCATAACTTGAGGTTATAAATATGTGTAATCATAATATGAGATTATGATACATTTTGATTCTTTTTTTTCATATAATTAATTATAATAGAATTTAAGATTCATACTTTTTTTATAGAACATGAGGTTATAATGTTTTGATTCATTTCTTGCAAGCACAATAAAATACTTATAGTAATTGTAAACTACAATATAGTTTTATTTAAATAAGAACAATATAAACAAATCAAGTTTACAAGTAACATAACCTTGTATCCAAAATTTTGAAGTGAAATAGAATCAATATGTATTAAAATGGATGTATAAAAACTAACATACCATTCAATAAGTATTATACCCAATTAAAATCTTTTCATAAATGATATTTAAATTGTAATTCAAATATGCATAACGGCACAACATATTGAATGGCATTTAAGTTGTAGTTCAATGATATTTAAGTTATGTATTTGTTTTATCAAATGTATATTAAAATAAAATTTTATAGCTACGTGTTGTGTGATTCATATGCAATTCTCATAAAAAGTTCTACATGAGCAAAAAATATAAGATCATGAAAAAAATATATATCCTAAATGATAATAATTTAAATAATAACAAAAATAAAAGTGATAGAACTTAAGGTTCTATAAAAATTACATAACAATTATAAGAAGTTATGTTTTGATTCTCTTGAGGGAATCATAACAAAAACATGAGGTTTTTATTATTAATTTTCTCTTTTTTATAGAATAGCATAACATGAGGTTATGATATTGAATCATACTAGAACATGAGGTTCTAACTATTTGTATTTTTTATTTTTCTCTTTAACATAACATGAGATTATGTCATTTGATTTGTTTTCGTGTAGCCACAACAAAATATTTGTTGTTCATGTAAACTACAAGAGACTTCAATAGTAGATGGAAACAAAAATGAATAAAAAAATGGATTCTCTTTATGTAATCACAATAGAGCATGTAGTGCTCATGTATATTACAATAGAGATATTTCAAGAATCTCCTACCTAATTTTGCTTAGAGCAAAAATCGTGCTAATAACGTGTTATTAAATATAGTGAATGAGAGATTGAGGAGGAAGAAGATGATTCTTATTATGTAGTGTACCAAATGAGTACAATGTGTCTCTTATTTATAAGGGCACATGAAGTGTAACATCTTAGACAATTAACCACTAATTCATGGCTAGTGAATACACATTCAAGGTGAAGAGACACACATTATAAGGATATTTATAACACTTTGGAAATATTCATAGAGATATAAAAAATAAAAAATAAAACTTGCATGAAAAATGGTCTAAAGATCATACCAAAACGATCAATGTTAGATTACACCAAAACCGACGTGGGCCCAAAACACCTGACCGAAACGCTTTGGTTCGGTTTGCGGTCCAACTTGATCCGTCAAAGCTTAATCATCGAGTTTTTTTAAATGAATCATACTAAAAACCGAGAATAAGAAAACAATTGGCTAAAAGTGTGGTCTAATCAGCTTCGTTTGAGCTGATTTCTCATTCTGATCTAGTTTTGATTTCATTTTGTTGAACTTTACTCTCTAGTTCTTTTTTTACAGAAATTAATTTTCTTCATATTTGTCTACAAATCATCATACTTACATAATTTTGACAAGTATAAAAAAAATGGTTTATATGTAGAAAAATAATGAGTTGAAAAAAAATATTATTGTATTTGTAAAAGAATATGTATAAATATTATGTCAAATCATGCAAGTTTTTTTTATGAATTTTTTCAAGAAGTTTTTCACATATTTTCAAATAACCTTTTAGTTTCCTATGAGATACAGTGGGTCTTCTCTTTTAAAAAAATAGAAAAAAACTTTTATTTAATTAAAGTAAAAACATTTTCCATTTTTCTCACCTTTTCCACATGGCTTCACCATTACCATCAACAACAACTAGCTTATTTCAGAACTTAAAACATGCTTCTCATTAATAGACATCCAAAACATGTCCAAAATACTCAACAACCATCAACAAGACCTTTTAAACAAAGCCCATTTCTTAGAAAACAAAAAAGATGAAATCTTCAAGGAAAACAAGAACCTTAACACCTTGTTAAGGGAAAACGATGCAAAGATGGAAAATTTCAAAAAATAAATTTGTGGGCTGAAAGATGAGGTCAAAAAGAAGCAATGTGAAATTGGGGTTTTAAAAGATGAGGTTAAAATCAAGCAATGTGAAATTGGGGTTTTGAAAAAAGAAAATGGTGGGCTTAAAATGAGGTTAAAAAGAAGCAATGTGAGATTGAGGTTTTGAAAAAAGAAAATGAGAGGCTTAAAGATGAGGTAAAAAAGATAAAAAATAAAGTTTGAAATAGCCATTGGTAGGTTTGCATGGTCGTTTAACTCCTGCTGAACAAAGCAATTTGAGATGTGTTTTTTAATGCATAACGGTTAAGTGTACCTTCTCTTCTGTTTCCATTACCAAATCATCCAAACACTTCATCAATACCTTCACGGTCTCATCAAACATTTCACATTAATTCTTTTTGACCTCATCTTTCAGCCCATAATTTTCTTTTTTGAAATTTTTGATCTTTACATCTTTCTCCCTTAACAAGGCGTTAAGGTTCTTGTTTTCCATCATGATTTCATCTTTTTTGTTTTCGAAGAAATGGGTTTTGTTTAAAAGGTCTTGTTGACGATGGGTGAGTATTTTGGCCATGTTTTGGAAGTTGATTAATGAGAAGCATGTTTTGAGCTCTGAAATAAGATCAGTTATTGTTGGTGATAATAGTGAAGCCATTTGGAAAAGATGAGAAAAATGGAAAAGTAGTTTTTTGAAAATGAACTGAAGGTTTTTTCTATTTTTTAAGAGTGAATGCCCATTGTATCTCTTGGGAAACTAAAAGGTTATTCGAAAATATGTGAGAAACTTCTTGGGAAATATTCATAGAGATATAAAAAATAAAAAATAAAACTTGCATGAACAATGGTCTAAAGATCGTACCAAAACGATCAATGTGAGATTACACCAAAACCGAAGTGGGCCCAAAACACCTGACTGAAATGGTTTGGTTCGGTTTGCGGTCCAACTTGATCCGTCAAAGCTTAATCATCGAGTTTTTTTAATAAATCATACCAAAAACCGAGAATAAGAAAACAATTGGCTAAAAGTATGGTCTAATCAGCTTCGTTTGAGCTGATTTCTCAGTCTGATCTAGTTTTGATTTCATTTTGCTCAACTTTACTCTCTAATGCTTTTTTAAAGAAATTACTTTTCTTCATATTTGTCTACAAATCATCATACTTACATAATTTTGAAAAGTATAAAAAATGGTTTATATGTAGAAAAATAATGAGTTGAAAAAACTATTATTGTATTTGTAAAAGAATATGTATAAATATTATGTAAAAACATGCAAGTTTTTTTTATGAATTTTTTCAAGAAGTTTTTCACATATTTTCGAATAAACTTTTAGTTTCCCATGAGATACAGTGGGTCTTCTCTCTTAAAAAAAATAGAAAAAAACTTTTATTTAATTAAAGTAAAAACATTTTCCATTTCTCTCACCTTTTCCACATAGCTTCACCATTACCATCAACAACAATTACCTTATTTTAGAACTCAAAACATGCTTCTCATCAATAGACTTCCAAAACATGTCGAAAATACTCAACAACCATCAACAAGACCTTTTAAACAAAGCCCATTTCTTAGAAAACAAAAAAGATGAAATCTTCAAGGAAAACAAGAACCTTAACGCCTTGTTAAGGGAAAACGATGCAAAGATGGAAAATTTCAAAAAATAAAATTGTGGGCTGAAAGATGAGGTAAAAAAGAAACAATGTGAAATTGGGGTTTTAAAAGATGAGGTTAAAGAAGCAATGTGAATTTGGGGTTTTGAAGAAAGAAAATGGTAGGCTTAAAATGAGGTTAAAAAGAATCAATGTGAGATTGAGGTTTTGAAATAAGAAAATAAGAGGCTTAAAGATGAGGTAAAAAAAACGAGGTTTGAAATAGCTATTGGTAGATTTGCATGGTCATCTAACTCCTGCTTAACAAAGCAAATTGAGATGTGTTTTTTAATGCATTGTAAACGGTTAAGTGTACCTTATCTTCTGTTTCCATTACCAAATCATCCAAACACTTCATCAATACCTTCACGGTCTCATCAAACATTTAACATTACTTCTTTTTGACCTTATCTTTCAGCCCATAATTTTCTTTTTTGAAATTTTTTATCTTTACATCTTTCTCCCTTAACAAGGCGTTAATGTTCTTGTTTTCCATCATGATTTCATCTTTTTCGTTTTAAAAGAAATGGGTTTTGTTTAAAAGGTCTTGTTGATGGTGGGTGAGTATTTTGGCCATGTTTTGGAAGTTGATTGATGAGAAGCATTGTTTGAGATCTTAAATAAGATCAGTTATTGTTGGTGATAATGGTGAAGCCATTTGGAAAAGATAAGAAAAATGGAAAAGTGGTTTTTTGAAAATGAAATGAAGGTTTTTTTATTTTTTTAAGAGTGAAGGCCCACTGTATCTCTTGGGAAACTAAACGGTTATTCAAAAATATGTGAAAAGCTTCTTGGGAAATATTCATAGATATATAAAAAATAAAAAAAAAACTTGCATGAACACTTGTCTGAAGATCGTACCAAAACGATCAATGTCAGATTACACCAAAACCGACGTGGGCCCAAAACACCAGACCAAAACGGTTTGGTTCGGTTTGCGGTCCAACTTGATATGTCAAAGCTTAATCATCTAGTTTATTAAATTAATCATACCAAAAACCGAGAATAAGAAAACAATTGGCTAAAAGTGCGGTCTAATCAGCTTCGTTTGAGCTGATTTCTCAGTCTGATCTAGTTCTGATTTCATTTTGCTCACCTTTACTCTCTAGTGCTTTTTTTTAAAGAAATTACTTTTCCTCATATTTGTCTACAAATCATCATACTTACATAATTTTAACAAGTATCAAAATAAATGGTTTATATGTAGAAAAATAATGAGTTAAAAACAAATATTATTATATTTGTAAAAGAATATGTACATATATTATGTAAAATCATGCAAGTTTTTTTTATGAATCTTTTTTAAGAGGTTTTTCACATATTTTCAAATAACCTTATAGTTTCCCATGAGATATAGTGGGTCCTCACTCTTAAAAAAATAGAAAAAAACTTTTATTTAATTAACGTAAAAACATTTTCCGTTTCTCTCACCTTTTCCACATGGCTTCACCATTACCATCAACAACAACTAGCTTATTTAAGAACTCAAAACATGCTTCTCATCAGTAGACTTCCAAAACATGTCCAAAATACTCAACAACCATCAACAAGACCTTTTAAACAAATCCAATTTCTTAGAAAACAAAAAAGATGAAATCTTCAAGGAAAACAAGAACCTTAACGACTTGTTCAGGGAAACGATGCAAAGATGGAAATTTTCAAAAAATAAAATTTTGGGCTGAAAGATGAGGTCAAAAAGAAGCAATGTGAAATTGGGGTTTTAAAAGATGAGGTTAAAGAAGCAATGTGAATTTGGGGTTTTGAAGAAAGAAAATGTTAGGCTTAAAATGAGGTTAAAAAGAATCAATGTGAGATTGAGGTTTTGAAAAAAGAAAATAAGAGGCTTAAAGATGAGGTAAAAAAAATGAGGTTTGAAATAGCTATTGGTAGATTTGCATGGTCATCTAACTCCTTCTTAACAAAGCAAATTGAGATGCGTTTTTTAATGCATTGTAAACGGTTAAGTGTACCTTATCTTCTGTTTCCATTACCAAATCATCCAAACACTTCATCAATACCTTCACGGTCTCATCAAACATTTAACATTACTTCTTTTTGACCTTATCTTTCAGCCCATAATTTTCTTTTTTGAAATTTTTTATCTTTACATCTTTCTCCCTTAACAAGGCGTTAAGGTTCTTGTTTTCCATCATGATTTCATCTTTTTCGTTTTCAAAGAAATGGGTTTTGTTTAAAAGGTCTTGTTGATGGTGGGTGAGTATTTTGGCCATGTTTTGGAAGTTGATTGATGAGAAGCATGTTTTGAGATCTTAAATAAGATCAGTTATTGTTGGTGATAATGGTGAAGCCATTTGGAAAAGATGAGAAAAATGGAAAAGTGGTTTTTTGAAAATGAAATGAAGGCTTTTTCTATTTTTTAAGAGTGAAGGCCCACTGTATCTCTTGGGAAACTAAAAGGTTATTCCAAAATACGTGAAAAGCTTCTTGGGAAATATTCATAGAGATATAAAAATAAAAAAAAAACTTGCATGAACAATTGTCTGAAGATCGTACCAAAACGATCAATGTCAGATTACACAAAAACCGAGGTGGGCCCAAAACACCAGACCGAAACGGTTTGGTTTGGTTTGCGGTCCAACTTGATATGTCAAAGCTTAATCATCTAGTTTATTAAATTAATCATACCAAAAACCGAGAATAAGAAAACAATTGGCTAAAAGTGCGGTCTAATCAGCTTCGTTTGAGCTGATTTCTCAGTCTGATCTAGTTCTGATTTCATTTTGCTCACCATTACTCTCTAGTGCTTTTTTTTAAAGAAATTACTTTTCCTCATATTTGTCTACAAATCATCATACTTACATAATTTTGACAAGTATCAAAATAAATGGTTTATATGTAGAAAAATAATGAGTTAAAAACAAATATTATTGTATTTGTAAAAGAATATGTACATATATTATGTAAAATCATGCAAGTTTTTTTTATGAATCTTTTTTCAAGAGGTTTTTCACATATTTTCAAATAACCTTATAGTTTCCCATGAGATACAGTGGGTCCTCTCTCTTAAAAAAAATAGAAAAAAACTTTTATTTAATTAACGTAAAAACATTTTCCGTTTCTCTCACCTTTTCCACATGGCTTCACCATTACCATCAACAACAACTAGCTTATTTAAGAACTCAAAACATGCTTCTCATCAGTAGACTTCTAAAACATGTCCAAAATGCTCAACAACCATCAACAAGACCTTTTAAACAAAGCCAATTTCTTAGAAAACAAAAAAGATGAAATCTTCAAGGAAAACAAGAACCTTAACGCCTTGTTCATGGAAACGATGCAAAGATGGAAATTTTCAAAAAATAAAATTTTGGGCTGAAAGATGAGGTCAAAAAGAAGCAATGTGAAATTGGGTTTTTAAAAGATGAGGTTAAAGAAGCAATGTGAATTTGGGGTTTTGAAGAAAGAAAATGTTAGGCTTAAAATGAGGTTAAAAAGAATCAATGTGAGATTGAGGTTTTGAAAAAAGAAAATAAGAGGCTTAAAGATGAGGTAAAAAAAATGAGGTTTGAAATAGCTATTGGTAGATTTGCATGGTCATCTAACTCCTTCTTAACAAAGCAAATTGAGATGCGTTTTTTAATGCATTGTAAACGGTTAAGTGTACCTTATCTTCTGTTTCCATTACCAAATCATCCAAACACTTCATCAATACCTTCACGGTCTCATCAAACATTTAACATTACTTCTTTTTGACCTTATCTTTCAGCCCATAATTTTCTTTTTTGAAATTTTTTATCTTTACATCTTTCTCCCTTAACAAGGCGTTAAGGTTCTTGTTTTCCATCATGATTTCATCTTTTTCGTTTTCAAAGAAATGGGTTTTGTTTAAAAGGTCTTGTTGATGGTGGGTGAGTATTTTGGCCATGTTTTGGAAGTTGATTGATGAGAAGCATGTTTTGAGATCTTAAATAAGATCAGTTATTGTTGGTGATAATGGTGAAGCCATTTGGAAAAGATGAGAAAAATGGAAAAGTGGTTTTTTGAAAATGAAATGAACGCTTTTTCTATTTTTTAAGAGTGAAGGCCCACTGTATCTCTTGGGAAACTAAAAGGTTATTCCAAAATACGTGAAAAGCTTCTTGGGAAATATTCATAGAGATATAAAAATAAAAAAAAACTTCCATGAACAATTGTCTGAAGATCGTACCAAAACGATCAATGTCAGATTACACAAAAACCGAGGTGGGCCCAAAACACCAGACCGAAACGGTTTGGTTTGGTTTGCGGTCCAACTTGATATGTCAAAGCTTAATCATCTAGTTTATTAAATTAATCATACCAAAAACCGAGAATAAGAAAACAATTGGCTAAAAGTGCGGTCTAATCAGCTTCGTTTGAGCTGATTTCTCAGTCTGATCTAGTTCTGATTTCATTTTGCTCACCATTACTCTCTAGTGCTTTTTTTTAAAGAAATTACTTTTCCTCATATTTGTCTACAAATCATCATACTTACATAATTTTGACAAGTATCAAAATAAATGGTTTATATGTAGAAAAATAATGAGTTAAAAACAAATATTATTGTATTTGTAAAAGAATATGTACATATATTATGTAAAATCATGCAAGGTTTTTTTATGAATCTTTTTTCAAGAGGTTTTTCACATATTTTCAAATAACCTTATAGTTTCCCATGAGATACAGTGGGTCCTCTCTCTTAAAAAAAATAGAAAAAAACTTTTATTTAATTAACGTAAAAACATTTTCCGTTTCTCTCACCTTTTCCACATGGCTTCACCATTACCATCAACAACAACTAGCTTATTTAAGAACTCAAAACATGCTTCTCATCAGTAGACTTCTAAAACATGTCCAAAATGCTCAACAACCATCAACAAGACCTTTTAAACAAAGCCAATTTCTTAGAAAACAAAAAAGATGAAATCTTCAAGGAAAACAAGAACCTTAACGCCTTGTTCATGGAAACGATGCAAAGATGGAAATTTTCAAAAAATAAAATTTTGGGCTGAAAGATGAGGTCAAAAAGAAGCAATGTGAAATTGAGGTTTTAAAAGACGAGGTTAAAGAAGCAATGTGAATTTGGGGTTTTGAAGAAAGAAAATGGTAGGCTTAAAATGAGGTTAAAAAGAATCAATGTGAGATTGAGGTTTTGAAAAAAGAAAATAAGAGGCTTAAAGATGAGGTAAAAAATGAGGTTTGAAATAACTATTGGTAGATTTGCATGGTCATCTAACCCCTGCTTAACAAAGCAAATTGAGATGTGTTTTTTAATGCATTGTAAATGGTTAAGTGTACCTTATCTTTTATTTCCATTACCAAATCATCCAAACACTTCATCAATACCTTCACGGTCTCATCATACATTTAACATTACTTCTTTTTGACCTTATTTTCAGCCCATAATTTTCTTTTTTGAAATTTTTTATCTTTACATCTTTCTCCCTTAACAAGGCGTTAAGGTTCTTGTTTTCCATCATGATTTCATCTTTTTCGTTTTCAAAGAAATGGGTTTTGATTAAAAGGTCTTGTTGATGGTGGGTAAGTATTTTGGCCATGTTTTGGAAGTTGATTGACGAGAAGTGTAACACCCCACTTGGATAAGTGGACCGTTACGTATATTTATGGCGTGTCATCAAAGCATAAGGTAAATGTCCTAAACATTAAATGACCATAATGGAAATACCGGAATCAAACATCGGTAATCCAAACTAAGCTCAAAACATGAAAAATGAAATACTGAAGGAAATGACTAAACAATGTCCAAATAAGCAGAATAATGTAAGAAGTGCATAAGGTAAGAAGTCCGTATAGCTTCCATTCAATGCACATGCTCTCAGAATCCTAAGAGCGTCCTGGTGTACCTGCCGTTAGAACATGAAAGAACTACGGCTGAGCATAACGCTCAGTGAACGGATATAGCATGATAAGAATGTACTGAAAGGTAAGGTAATAGAAGTCAATAATGAAGCTATAAGACTGATATGTAACATGTAGTATAACCTTGCATAAAAATCTGTAAAACCTGGTTCATATAACTGATACTGTAATATAACTTTTAAATTCTGAAAACATGCATTTACTGTATTTTATTTGCCAGAGCTTATATAGGTCACGTGCTGTAACAACCGTGCATGAATAACTGGAGGGGTGACCTCGTCATGCTGTAGAGGGGTGACCTCTAATTAACTGTGCTGGGTGGAGGGATCAGCTCCAATGTGAAGGATGTAGAGCACACACCACATTCACCTGCTAAACTGTAACTATAGCCTAGGATGCATCCATACGCCCCACTAATAATACTGATAAAATGGCCAAGCTGAGCTGAGTGGGACGATGCAGGATATCACTCTCCTGCATGTGAGTCACGACACCGGTGCCTCTAGTGCCGTGGTTACGGTACCTCCGTAACTAGTACATAAACTAATCATGCTTGTATATAAGGCTCAGGCAATTTATTTATTTATAAACATAATTTCTGATAACTTTAAACATATACTGGGGAAAACATTTGGCTGCAGACGGGAAATCCTAATCATGCATAAGAAAGGAAGTCCTTACTGAAAGGACGGGAATCCGTACCTCTAGTCCAGTACCGACTGAAAGGAAGACTGAACGAATACTACTCGGGCTTCACGCGTGCTACATAATTAAAAGACGCGAGTAAGTTAACTGGTATCCGTTATCAAATTTTCTGGTCTTATTGGTTTCTTATATTTATTTCAGATATTCTATACGTACAATTACGGCTAAATCTGACCATTAAAATAATTTATTTTAATGTATTAACGTTATACTAATGGTTACGTACAATGTATATCTGTCGTAAATAATTCTATAATAAGTATTTCGCTAAAATAGAAATTCCTTAATTTATAAGTTCTCACATAGTTTAATTCGTTTTCTAAATATACCTTTTTAAATATTTATAAAACTAGTTTATATTTAATTTACTAATTACATTTTAAAAATATTTATTTACAATAAACTCATTTAAAAAAATAATATGATTTAACAGTCCCAAACGCACCCTTAATTTTTCTAAACCGGTTTGCCAAACAGCCCTAATTCCTGTTTTAAAACCCACTGCCAAACACCCCCCTGCTGTAAAATAGACCCAAACACATCCCTGTTGTCGCTATGTTTTCAGAAAACAACCAAACGTACCCTGTTTGGACGTTTGGTGTTGCTGCTGCTCTAACAGAACCATGCCGACCCATATTGGGTTGCGGCTGATGGAAAACAGAGTCCACCGAGGCAAAACTTGTCTCGGTCTGCGTGTGTAAAACGGAATTAAACCACACCGCCCCTGAATCTTACTTAGCCCACGTTCATTAACATGTTTTAAATCAGTTATATGGTTTCTTGATTAATTATCAATAGAAAATAAATAAAACAAGATCAAGGATGATCTTCTTCGCGTGTTAGGGTTTACAGAAGTCGAACGAATACCAACCTTTTCCTTGAATCAACTCGCGACTGCTTATGGTATGGTGGGAGATGTCGATGGCAGAAAACAAGGAAGAACTGGCGGCTGGTGCTTTATTTTTAGGGTTTTCTTATGTGTGTGTTTTGTGTCGGCATAGAAAAGAAAAAAAATACTCTCCCGTCTGTTTTATTTCCTTCACACGGGCTTGGCCCAGATCACGAGTTGCGGCGCAAGACACATGCGTTGCGGCGCAACAGATGAAGGGGCTACAGATCATGGTGCTGCGGATCACGAGTTGCGGCGCAATACACATGAGTTGCGGCGCAATTGAAGGGCCTACAGATCATGGTGCTGCGGATCAAGAGTTGCGGTGCAAGACACATGAGTTGCGGCGCAACAGATGCTGCTGGCAAATATCCCACGTAAAATAATAATAAACCGCGTATTTATAAATTTTCGATTTAAAATACGGGTTTTACAATTCTTCCCCTCTAAAAGAAATAATTCGTCCCCGAATTAAAATGCGGCGTACTGGGTTTTACAATTCTTCTCCTCTAAAAGAAGAATTCGTCCCCGAATTACAAGGTATTTAAGCTGACTGAAGTAAAGGCTGAAATGCTGATAAATTGAACGACAATAAAAGCTGAAAGGACATACCCGAATCAAAACTGAAAGTGAGGATAAGAAGTCCGTATAGACTCCTCTGTTTCCCAAGTGGCCTCCCGCTCGGTATGGTTCCTCCACAGGATTTTGACGAAAGGAATGGTCTTCCTTCTCATGACTCGATCCTGGCGATCTAAAACCGCTTCGGGTTCCTCAATATAGGATAAATCCTCCCGAATCTGATCGAGTAAATATACGTAACGGTCCACTTATCCAAGTGGGGTGTTACAATTATGGTATCAGAGCATAAGGTAAATGTCCTAAACATTAAATGACCATAATGGAAATACCGGAATCAAACATCGGTAATCCAAACTAAGCTCAAAACATGAAAAATGAAATACTGAAGGAAATGACTAAACAATGTCCAAATAAGCAGAATAATGTAAGAAGTGCATAAGGTAAGAAGTCCGTATAGCTTCCATTCAATGCACATGCTCTCAGAATCCTAAGAGCGTCCTGGTGTACCTGCCGTTAGAACATGAAAGAACTACGGCTGAGCATAACGCTCAGTGAACGGATATAGCATGATAAGAATGTACTGAAAGGTAAGGTAATAGAAGTCAATAATGAAGCTATAAGACTGATATGTAACATGTAGTATAACCTTGCATAAAAATCTGTAAAACCTGGTTCATATAACTGATACTGTAGTATAACTTTTAAATTCTGAAAACATGCATTTACTGTATTTTATTTGCCAGAGCTTATATAGGTCACGTGCTGTAACAACCGTGCATGAATAACTGGAGGGGTGACCTCGTCATGCTGTAGAGGGGTGACCTCTAATTAACTGTGCTGGGTGGAGGGATCAGCTCCAATGTGAAGGATGTAGAGCACACACCACATTCACCTGCTAAACTGTAACTATAGCCTAGGATGCATCCATACGCCCCACTAATAATACTGATAAAATGGCCAAGCTGAGCTCAGTGGGACGATGCAGGATATCACTCTCCTGCATGTGAGTCACGACACCGGTGCCTCTAGTGCCGTGGTTACGGTACCTCCGTAACTAGTACATAAACTAATCATGCTTGTATATAAGGCTCAGGCAATTTATTTATTTATAAACATAATTTCTGATAACTTTAAACATATACTGGGGAAAACATTTGGCTGCAGACGGGAAATCCTAATCATGCATAAGAAAGGAAGTCCTTACTGAAAGGACGGGAATCCATACCTCTAGTCCAGTACCGACTGAAAGGAAGACTGAACGAATACTACTTGGGCTTCACGCGTGCTACATAATTAAAAGACGCGAGTAAGTTAACTGGTATCCGTTATCAAATTTTCTGGTCTTATTGGTTTCTTATATTTATTTCAGATATTCTATACGTACAATTACGGCTAAATCTGACCATTAAAATAATTTATTTTAATGTATTAACGTTATACTAATGGTTACGTACAATGTATATCTGTCGTAAATAATTCTATAATAAGTATTTCGCTAAAATAGAAATTCCTTAATTTATAAGTTCTCACATAGTTTAATTCGTTTTCTAAATATACCTTTTTAAATATTTATAAAACTAGTTTATATTTAATTTACTAATTACATTTTAAAAATATTTATTTACAATAAACTCATTTAAAAAAATAATATGATTTAACAGTCCCAAACGCACCCTTAATTTTTCTAAACCGGTTTGCCAAACAGCCCTAATTCCTGTTTTAAAACCCACTGCCAAACACCCCCCTGCTGTAAAATAGACCCAAACACATCCCTGTTGTCGCTATGTTTTCAGAAAACAACCAAACGTACCCTGTTTGGACGTTTGGTGTTGCTGCTGCTCTAACAGAACCATGCCGACCCATATTGGGTTGCGGCTGATGGAAAACAGAGTCCACCGAGGCAAAACTTGTCTCGGTCTGCGTGTGTAAAACGGAATTAAACCACACCGCCCCTGAATCTTACTTAGCCCACGTTCATTAACATGTTTTAAATCAGTTATATGGTTTCTTGATTAATTATCAATAGAAAATAAATAAAACAAGATCAAGGATGATCTTCTTCGCGTGTTAGGGTTTACAGAAGTCGAACGAATACCAACCTTTTCCTTGAATCAACTCGCGACTGCTTATGGTATGGTGGGAGATGTCGATGGCAGAAAACAAGGAAGAACTGGCGGCTGGTGCTTTATTTTTAGGGTTTTCTTATGTGTGTGTTTTGTGTCGGCATAGAAAAGAAAAAAAATACTCTCCCGTCTGTTTTATTTCCTTCACACGGGCTTGGCCCAGATCACGAGTTGCGGCGCAAGACACATGCGTTGCGGCGCAACAGATGAAGGGGCTACAGATCATGGTGCTGCGGATCACGAGTTGCGGCGCAATACACATGAGTTGCGGCGCAATTGAAGGGCCTACAGATCATGGTGCTGCGGATCAAGAGTTGCGGCGCAAGACACATGAGTTGCGGCGCAACAGATGCTGCTGGCAAATATCCCACGTAAAATAATAATAAACCGCGTATTTATAAATTTTCGATTTAAAATACGGGTTTTACAAGAAGCATGTTTTGAGATCTGAAATAAGATAAGTTATTGTTGATGATAATGGTGAAGACATTTGGAAAAGATGAGAAAAATGGAAAAGTGGTTTTTTGAAAATGAAATGAAGGTTTTTTCTATTTTTTTAATAGTGAAGGCCCACTGTATCTCTTGGGAAACTAAAAGGTTATTCCAAAATATGTGAAAAGCTTCTTGGGAAATATTCATAGAGATATAAAAAATAAAAATAAAAACTTGCATGAACAATTGTCTGAAGATCGTACCAAAACGATCAATGTCAGATTACACCAAAACCAACGTGGGCCCAAAACACCAGACCAAAACTGGTTGGTTCGGTTTGCGGTCCAACTTGATATGTCAAAGCTTAATCATCTAGTTTATTAAATTAATCATACCAAAAACTGAGAATAAGAAAACAATTGGCTAAAAGTGCGGTCTAATCAGCTTCGTTTGAGCTGATTTCTCAGTCTGATCTAGTTCTGATTTCATTTTGCTCACCTTTACTCTCTAGTGCTTTTTTTTAAAGAAATTACTTTTCCTCATATTTGTCTACAAATCATCATACTTACATAATTTTGACAAGTATCAAAATAAATGGTTTATATGTAGAAAAATAATGAGTTAAAAACAAATATTATTGTATTTGTAAAAGAATATGTACATATATTATGTAAAATCATGCAAGTTTTTTTTATGAATCTTTTTTCAAGAGGTTTTTCACATATTTTCAAATAACCTTATAGTTTCCCATGAGATACAGTGGGTCCTCTCTCTTAAAAAAATAGAAAAAAACTTTTATTTAATTAACGTAAAAACATTTTCCGTTTCTCTCACCTTTTCCACATGGCTTCACCATTACCATCAACAACAACTAGCAATATTTAAGAACTCAAAACATGCTTCTCATCAGTAGACTTCTAAAACATGTCCACAATGCTCAACAACCATCAACAAGACCTTTTAAACAAAGCCAATTTCTTAGAAAACAAAAAAGATGAAATCTTCAAGGAAAACAAGAACCTTAACGCCTTGTTCATGGAAACGATGCAAAGATGGAAATTTTCAAAAAATAAAATTTTGGGCTGAAAGATGAGGTCAAAAATAAGCAATGTGAAATTGGGGTTTTAAAAGACGAGGTTAAAGAAGCAATTTGAATTTGGGGTTTTGAAGAAAGAAAATGGTAGGCTTAAAATGAGGTTAAAAAGAATCAATGTTAGATTGAGGTTTTGAAAAAAGAAAATAAGAGGCTTAAAGATGAGGTAAAAAAATGAGGTTTGAAATAGCTATTGGTAGATTTGCATGGTCATCTAACCCCTGCTTAACAAAGCAAATTGAGATGTGTTTTTTAATGCATTGTAAACGGTTAAGTGTACCTTATCTTCTGTTTCCATTACCAAATCATCCAAACACTTCATCAATACCTTCACGGTCTCATCAAACATTTAACATTACTTCTTTTTGACCTTATCTTTCAGCCCATAATTTTCTTTTTTGAAATTTTTTATCTTTACATCTTTCTCCCTTAACAAGGCGTTAAGGTTCTTGTTTTCCATCATGATTTCATCTTTTTCGTTTTCAAAGAAACGGGTTTTGATTAAAAGGTCTTGTTGATG
This sequence comes from Glebionis coronaria, assembly GCA_025667525.1. Taxonomy (NCBI): domain Eukaryota; kingdom Viridiplantae; phylum Streptophyta; class Magnoliopsida; order Asterales; family Asteraceae; genus Glebionis; species Glebionis coronaria. The sequence goes on from CM046880.1 coordinate 1,802,736, forward strand.
GTGGGTAAGTATTTTGGCCATGTTTTGGAAGTTGATTGATGAGAAGCATGTTTTGAGATCTGAAATAAGATCAGTTATTGTTGATGATAATGGTGAAGCGATTTGGAAAAGATGAGAAAAATGGAAAAGTGGTTTTTTGAAAATGAAATGAAGGTTTTTTCTATTTTTTTAATAGTGAAGGCCCACTGTATCTCTTGGGAAACTAAAAGGTTATTCCAAAATATGTGAAAAGCTTCTTGGGAAATATTCATAGAGATATAAAAACTAAAAATAAAAACTTGCATGAACAATTGTCTGAAGATCGTACCAAAAACGATCAATGTCAGATTACACCAAAACCGGCGTGGGCCCAAAACACCAGACCGAAACTGTTTGGTTCGGTTTGCGGTCCAACTTGATATGTCAAAGCTTAATCATCTAGTTTATTAAATTAATCATACCAAAAACCGAGAATAAGAAAACAATTGGCTAAAAGTGTGGTCTAATCAGCTTCGTTTGAGCTGATTTCTCGGTCTGATCTAGTTCTGATTTCATTTTGCTCACCTTTACTCTCTAGTGCTTTTTTTAAAGAAATTACTTTTCCTCATATTTGTCTAAAAATCATCATACTTACATAATTTTGACAAGTATCAAAATAAATGGTTTATATGTAGAAAAATAATGAGTTAAAAACAAATATTATTGTATTTGTAAAAGAATATGTACATATATTATGTAAAATCATGCTAGTTTTTTTTATGAATCTTTTTTCAAGAGGGTTTTCACATATTTTCAAATAACCTTATAGTTTCCCATGAGATACAGTGGGTCCTCTCTCTTAAAAAAATAGAAAAAAACTTTTATTTAATTAACGTAAAAACATTTTCCGTTTCTCTCACCTTTTCCACATGGCTTCACCATTACCATCAACAACAACTAGCTTATTTAAGAACTCAAAACATGCTTCTCATCAGTAGACTTCTAAAACATGTCCAAAATGCTCAACAACCATCAACACGACCTTTTAAACAAAGCCAATTTCTTAGAAAACAAAAAAGATGAAATCTTCAAGGAAAACAAGAACCTTAACGCCTTGTTCATGGAAACGATACGAAGATGGAAATTTTCAAAAAATAAAATTTTGGGCTGAAAGATGAGGTCAAAAAGAAGCAATGTGAAATTGGGGTTTTAAAAGACGAGGTTAAAGAAGCAATGTGAATTTGGGGTTTTGAAGAAAGAAAATGGTAGGCTTAAAATAAGGTTAAAAAGAATCAATGTGAGATTGAGGTTTTGAAAAAAGAAAATAAGAGGCTTAAAGATGAGGTAAAAAAATAAGGTTTGAAATAGCTATTGGTAGATTTGCATGGTCATCTAACCCCTGCTTAACAAAGCAAATTGAGATGTGTTTTTTAATGCATTGTAAACGGTTAAGTGTACCTTATCTTTTGTTTCCATTACCAAATCATCCAAACACTTCATCAATACCTTCACGGTCTCATCAAACATTTAACATTACTTCTTTTTGACCTTATCTTTCAGCCCATAATTTTCTTTTTTGAAATTTTTTATCTTTACATCTTTCTCCCTTAACAAGGCGTTAAGGTTCTTGTTTTCCATCATGATTTCATCTTTTTCGTTTTCAAAGAAATGGGTTTTGATTAAAAGGTCTTGTTGATGGTGGGTAAGTATTTTGGCCATGTTTTGGAAGTTGATTGATGAGAAGCATGTTTTGAGATCTGAAATAAGATCAGTTATTGTTGATGATAATGGTGAAGCGATTTGGAAAAGATGAGAAAAATGGAAAAGTGGTTTTTTGAAAATGAAATGAAGGTTTTTTCTATTTTTTTAATAGTGAAGGCCCACTGTATCTCTTGGGAAACTAAAAGGTTATTCCAAAATATGTGAAAATCTTCTTGGGAAATATTCATAGAGATATAAAAAATAAAAATAAAAACTTGCATGAACAATTGTCTGAAGATCGTACCAAAAACGATCAATGTCAGATTACACCAAAACCGACGTGGGCCCAAAACACCTGACCGAAACTGTTTGGTTCGGTTTGCGGTCCAACTTGATATGTCAAAGCTTAATCATCTAGTTTATTAAATTAATCATACCAAAAACCGAGAATAAGAAAACAATTGGCTAAAAGTGCGGTCTAATCAGCTTCGTTTGAGCTGATTTCTCAGTCTGATCTAGTTCTGATTTCATTTTGCTCACCTTTACTCTCTAGTGCTTTTTTTTTAAAGAAATTACTTTTCCTCATATTTATCTAAAAAACATCATACTTACATAATTTTGACAAGTATCAAAATAAATGGTTTATATGTAGAAAAATAATGAGTTAAAAACAAATATTATTGTATTTGTAAAAGAATATGTACATATATTATGTAAAATCATGCTAGTTTTTTTTATGAATCTTTTTTCAAGAGGTTTTTCACATATTTTCAAATAACCTTATAGTTTCCCATGAGATACAGTGGGTCCTCTCTCTTAAAAAAATAGAAAAAAACTTTTATTTAACGTAAAAACATTTTCCGTTTCTCTCACCTTTTCCACATGGCTTCACCATTACCATCAACAATAACTAGCTTATTTAAGAACTCAAAACATGCTTCTCATCAGTAGACTTCTAAAACATGTCCAAAATGCTCAACAACCATCAACAAGACCTTTTAAACAAAGCCAATTTCTTAGAAAACAAAAAAGATGAAATCTTCAAGGAAAACAAGAACCTTAACGCCTTGTTCATGGAAACGATGCAAAGATGGAAATTTTCAAAAAATAAAATTTTGGGCTGAAAGATGAGGTCAAAAAGAAGCAATGTGAAATTGGGGTTTTAAAAGACGAGGTTAAAGAAGCAATGTGAATTTGGGGTTTTGAAGAAAGAAAATGGTAGGCTTAAAATAAGGTTAAAAAGAATCAATGTGAGATTGAGGTTTTGAAAAAAGAAAATAAGAGGCTTAAAGATGAGGTAAAAAAATGAGGTTTGAAATAGCTATTGGTAGATTTGCATGGTCATCTAACCCCTGCTTAACAAAGCAAATTGATATGTGTTTTTTAATGCATTGTAAACGGTTAAGTGTACCTTATCTTCTGTTTCCATTACCAAATCATCCAAACACTTCATCAATACCTTCACGGTCTCATCAAACATTTAACATTACTTCTTTTTGACCTTATCTTTCAGCCCATAATTTTCTTTTTTGAAATTTTTTATCTTTACATCTTTCTCCCTTAACAAGGCGTTAAGGTTCTTGTTTTCCATCATGATTTCATCTTTTTCGTTTTCAAAGAAATGGGTTCTGATTAAAAGGTCTTGTTGATGGTGGGTAAGTATTTTGGCCATGTTTTGGAAGTTGATTGATGAGAAGCATGTTTTGAGATCTGAAATAAGATCAGTTATTGTTGATGATAATGGTGAAGCCATTTGGAAAAGATGAGAAAAATGTAAAAGTGGTTTTTTGAAAATGAAATGAAGGTTTTTTCTATTTTTTTAATAGTGAAGGCCCACTATATCTCTTGGGAAACTAAAAGGCTATTCCAAAATATGTGAAAAGCTTCTTGGGAAATATTCATAGAGATATAAAAAATAAAAATAAAAACTTGCATGAACAATTGTCTGAAGATCGTACCAAAACGATCAATGTCAGATTACACCAAAACCGACGTGTGCCCAAAACACCAGACCGAAACTGTTTGGTTCGGTTTGCGGTCCAACTTGATATGTCAAAGCTTAATCATCTTGTTTATTAAATTAATCATACCAAAAAACGAGAATAAGAAAACAATTGGCTAAAAGTGCGGTCTAATCAGCTTCGTTTGAGCTGATTTCTCAGTCTGATCTAGTTCTGATTTCATTTTGCTCACCTTTACTCTCTAGTGCTTTTTTTTAAAGAAATTACTTTTCCTCATATTTGTCTACAAATTATCATACTTACATAATTTTGACAAGTATCAAAATAAATGGTTTATATGTAGAAAAATAATGAGTTAAAAACAAATATTATTGTATTTGTAAAAGAATATGTACATATATTATGTAAAATCATGCAAGTTTTTTTTATGAATCTTTTTTCAAGAGGTTTTTCACATATTTTCAAATAACCTTATAGTTTCCCATGAGATACAGTGGGTCCTCTCTCTTAAAAAAATAGAAAAAAACTTTTATTTAATTAACGTAAAAACATTTTCCGTTTCTCTCACCTTTTCCACATGGCTTCACCATTACCATCAACAACAACTAGCTTATTTAAGAACTCAAAACATGCTTCTCATCAGTAGACTTCTAAAACATGTCCAAAATGCTCAACAACCATCAACAAGACCTTTTAAACAAAGCCAATTTCTTAGAAAACAAAAAAGATGAAATCTTCAAGGAAAACAAGAACCTTAACGCCTTGTTCATGGAAACGATGCAAAGATGGAAATTTTCAAAAAATAAAATTTTGGGCTGAAAGATGAGGTCAAAAAGAAGCAATGTGAAATTGGGGTTTTAAAAGACGAGGTTAAAGAAGCAATGTGAATTTGGGGTTTTGAAGAAAGAAAATGGTAGGCTTAAAATGAGGTTAAAAAGAATCAATGTGAGATTGAGGTTTTGAAAAAAGAAAATAAGAGGATTAAAGATGAGGTAAAAAAATGAGGTTTGAAATAGCTATTGGTGGATTTGCATGGTCATCTAACCCCTGCTTAACAAAGCAAATTGAGATGTGTTTTTTAATGCATTGTAAACGGTTAAGTGTACCTTATCTTCTGTTTCCATTACCAAATCATCCAAACACTTCATCAATACCTTCACGGTCTCATCAAACATTTAACATTACTTCTTTTTGACCTTATCTTTCAGCCCATAATTTTCTTTTTTGAAATTTTTTATCTTTACATCTTTCTCCCTTAACAAGGCGTTAAGGTTCTTGTTTTCCATCATGATTTCATCTTTTTCGTTTTCAAAGAAATGGGTTTTGATTAAAAGGTCTTGTTGATGGTGGGTAAGTATTTTGGCCATGTTTTGGAAGTTGATTGATGAGAAGCATGTTTTGAGATCTGAAATAAGATCAGTTATTGTTGATGATAATGGTGAAGCCATTTGGAAAAGATGAGAAAAATGGAAAAGTGGTTTTTTGAAAATGAAATGAAGGTTTTTTCTATTTTTTTAATAGTGAAGGCCCACTGTATCTCTTGGGAAACTAAAAGGTTATTCCAAAATATGTGAAAAGCTTCTTGGGAAATATTCATAGAGATATAAAAAATAAAAATAAAAACTTGCATGAACAAGATCGTACCAAAACGATCAATGTCAGATTACACCAAAAACGACGTGGGCCCAAAAAACCAGACCGAAACTGTTTGGTTCGGTTTGCGCTCCAACTTGATATGTCAAAGCTTAATCATCTAGTTTATTAAATTAATCATACAAAAAAACCGAGAATAAGAAAACAATTGGCTAAAAGTGCGGTCTAATCAGCTTCGTTTGAGCTGATTTCTCAGTCTGATCTAGTTCTGATTTCATTTTGCTCACCTTTACTCTCTAGTGCTTTTTTTTAGAGAAATTACTTTTCCTCATATTTGTCTACAAATCATCATACTTACATAATTTTGACAAGTATCAAAATAAATGGTTTATATGTAGAAAAATAATGAGTTAAAAACAAATATTATTGTATTTGTAAAAGAATATGTACATATATTATGTAAAATCATGCAAGTTTTTTTTATGAATCTTTTTTCAAGAGGTTTTTCACATATTTTCAAATAACCTTATAGTTTCCCATGAGATACAGTGGGTCCTCTCTCTTAAAAAAATAGAAAAAAACTTTTATTTAATTAACGTAAAAACATTTTCCGTTTCTCTCACCTTTTCCACATGGCTTCACCATTACCATCAACAACAACTAGCTTATTTAAGAACTCAAAACATGCTTCTCATCAGTAGACTTCTAAAACATGTCCAAAATGCTCAACAACCATCAACAAGACCTTTTAAACAAAGCCAATTTCTTAGAAAACAAAAAAGATGAAATCTTCAAGGAAAACAAGAACCTTAACGCCTTGTTCATGGAAACGATGCAAAGATGGAAATTTTCAAAAAATAAAATTTTGGGCTGAAAGATGAGGTCAAAAAGAAGCAATGTGAAATTGGGGTTTTAAAAGACGAGGTTAAAGAAGCAATGTGAATTTGGGGTTTTGAAGAAAGAAAATGGTAGGCTTAAAATGAGGTTAAAAAGAATCAATGTGAGATTGAGGTTTTGAAAAAAGAAAATAAGAGGATTAAAGATGAGGTAAAAAAATGAGGTTTGAAATAGCTATTGGTGGATTTGCATGGTCATCTAACCCCTGCTTAACAAAGCAAATTGAGATGTATTTTTTAATGCATTGTAAACGGTTAAGTGTACCTTATCTTCTGTTTCCATTACCAAATCATCCAAACACTTCATCAATACCTTCACGGTCTCATCAAACATTTAACATTACTTCTTTTTGACCTTATCTTTCAGCCCATAATTTTCTTTTTTGAAATTTTTTATCTTTACATCTTTCTCCCTTAACAAGGCGTTAAGGTTCTTGTTTTCCATCATGATTTCATCTTTTTCGTTTTCAAAGAAATGGGTTTTGATTAAAAGGTCTTGTTGATGGTGGGTAAGTATTTTGGCCATGTTTTGGAAGTTGATTGATGAGAAGCATGTTTTGAGATCTGAAATAAGATCAGTTATTGTTGATGATAATGGTGAAGCCATTTGGAAAAGATGAGAAAAATGGAAAAGTGGTTTTTTGAAAATGAAATGAAGGTTTTTTCTATTTTTTTAATAGTGAAGGCCCACTGTATCTCTTGGGAAACTAAAAGGTTATTCCAAAATATGTGAAAAGCTTCTTGGGAAATATTCATAGAGATATAAAAAATAAAAATAAAAACTTGCATGAACAAGATCGTACCAAAACGATCAATGTCAGATTACACCAAAAACGACGTGGGCCCAAAAAACCAGACCGAAACTGTTTGGTTCGGTTTGCGCTCCAACTTGATATGTCAAAGCTTAATCATCTAGTTTATTAAATTAATCATACAAAAAAACCGAGAATAAGAAAACAATTGGCTAAAAGTGCGGTCTAATCAGCTTCGTTTGAGCTGATTTCTCAGTCTGATCTAGTTCTGATTTCATTTTGCTCACCTTTACTCTCTAGTGCTTTTTTTTAGAGAAATTACTTTTCCTCATATTTGTCTACAAATCATCATACTTACATAATTTTGACAAGTATCAAAATAAATGGTTTATATGTAGAAAAATAATGAGTTAAAAACAAATATTATTGTATTTGTAAAAGAATATGTACATATATTATGTAAAATCATGCAAGTTTTTTTTATGAATCTTTTTCAAGAAGTTTTTCACATATTTTCAAATAACCTTATAGTTTCCCATGAGATACAGTGGGTCCTCTCTCTTAAAAAAATAGAAAAAAACTTTTATCTAATTAACGTAAAAACATTTTCCGTTTGTCTCACCTTTTCCACATGGCTTCACCATTACCATCAACAACAACTAGCTTATTAAGAAATCGAAACATGCTTCTCATCAGTAGACTTCTAAAACATGTCCAAAATGCTCAACAACCATCAACAAGACCTTTTAAACAAAGCCAATTTCTTAGAAAACAAAAAAAGATGAAATCTTCAAGGAAAACAAGAACCTTAACGCCTTGTTCAGGGAAACAATGCAAAGATGGAAATTTTCAAAAAAATAAAATTTTTTGCTGAAAGATGAGTTTAAAAAGAAGCAGTGTGAAATTGGGGTTTTAAAAGATGAGGTTAAAGAAGCAATGTGAATTTGGGGTTTTGAAGAAAGAAAATGGTAGGCTTAAAATGAGGTTAAAAAGAATCAATGTGAGATTGAGGTTTTGAAAAAAGAAAATAAGAGGCTTAAAGATGAGGTAAAAAAAATGAGGTTTGAAATAGCTATTGGTAGATTTGCATGGTCATCTAACTCCTGCTTAACAAAGCAAATTGAGATGTGTTTTTAATGCATTGTAAACGGTCAAGTGTACCTTATCTTCTGTTTCCATTACCAAATCATCCAAACACTTCATCAATACCTTCACGGTCTCATCAAACATTTAACATTACTTCTTTTTGACCTTATCTTTCAGCCCATAATTTTCTTTTTTGAAATTTTTTATCTTTACATCTTTCTCCCTTAACAAGGCGTTAAGGTTCTTGTTTTCCATCATGATTTCATCTTTTTCGTTTTCAAAGAAATGGGTTTTGTTTTAAAGGTCTCGTTGATGGTGGGTGAGTATTTTGGCCATGTTTTGGAAGTTGATTTATGTGAAGCATGTTTTGAGCTCTGAAATAGGATCAGTTATTGTTGGTGATAATGGTGAAGCCATTTGGAAAAGATGAGAAAAATGGAAAAGTGGTTTTTTGAAAATGAAATGAAGGCTTTTTCTATTTTTTTAAGAGTTAAGGCCCATTGTATCTCTTAGGAAACTAAAAGGTTAATCGAAAATATGTGAAAAGCTTCTTGGGAAATATTCATAGAGATATAAAAAAACTTGCATGAACAATGGTCTGAAGTCGTACCAAAACGATCATGTCAGAGTACACCAAAACCAACATGGGCCCAAAGCACCAAACCGAAATGGTTTGGTTTGGTTTGCGGTCCAACTTGATCCGTCAAAGCTTAATCATCGAGTTCTTTTAAATGAATCATACCAAAAACCGAGAATAAGAAAACAATTGGCTAAAAGTGCGGTCTAATCGTCTTCGTTTGAGCTGATTTCTCAGTCTGATCTAGTTCTGATTTCATTTTGCTCACCTTTACTCTCTAGTCCTTTTTTTCTAAAGAAATTAGTTATCCTCATATTTGTCTACAATAATCATACTTACATAATTTTGACAAGTATCAAAATAAATGGTTATATGTAGAAAAATAATGAGTTGAAAACAAATATTATTGTATTTGTAAAAAATATGTATAAATATTATGTAAAATCGTGCAAGGTTTTTTTATGAATCTTTTTAAAGAAGTTTTTCACATATTTTCAAATAACCTTATAGTTTCCCATGAGATACAGTGGGTCTTCTCTCTTAAAAAAATAGAATAAAACTTTTATTTGATTAACGTAAAAACATTTTCCATTTCTCTCACCTTTTCCACATGGCTTCACCATTACCATCAACAACAACTAGCTTATTTCAGAATTCAAAATATGCTTCTCATCAATAGACTTCCAAAACATGTCCAAAATACTCAACAACCATCAATAAGACCTTTTAAACAAAGCTTATTTCTAAGAAAACAAAAAAGATGAAATCTTCAAGGAAAACAAGAACGTTAACGCCTTGTTAAGGGAAAACGATGCAAAGATGGAAATTTTCAAAAAATAAAATTGTGGGCTGAAAGATGAGTTCAAAAAGAAGCAATGTGAAATTGGGGTTTTAAAAGATGAGGTTAACATGAAGCAATGTGAAATTGGGGTTTTGAAGAAAGAAAATGGCGGGCTTAAAATGAGGTTAAAAGAAGCAATGTGAGATTGAGGTTTTGAAAAAAGAAAATGAGAGGCTTAAAGATGAGGTAAAAATAAGAAAAATGAGGTTTGAAATAGCTATTGGTAGGTTTGCATGGTCATCTAACTCTTACAGAACAAAGCAAATTGAGATGTGTTTTTTAATGCATTGTAAACGGTTAAGTGTACCTTATCTTCTGTTTCCATTACCAAATGGTCCAAACACTTCATCAATAACTTCACAGTCTCATCAAACATTTCACATTACTTCTTTTTGACCTCATCTTTCAGCCCATAATTTTCTTTTTTGAAATTTTTGATCTTTACATCTTTCTCCCTTAACAAGGCGTTAAGGTGCTTGTTTTCCATCATGATTTCATCTTTTTCGTTTTAAAAGAAATGGGTTTTGTTTAAAAGGTCTTGTTGACGGTGGGTGAGTATTTTGACCATGTTTTGGAAGTTGATTTATGTGAAGCATGTTTTGAGCTCTGAAATAGGATCAGTTATTGTTGGTGATAATGGTGAAGCCATTTGGAAAAGATGAGAAAAAAGGATAAGTGGTTTTCTGAAAATGAAATGATGGTTTTTTCTATTTTTTTTAAGAGTTAAGGCCTACTGTATCTCTTGGGAAACTAAAAGGTTATTCGAAAATATGTGAAAAGCTTCTTGGGAAATATTCATAGAGATATAAAAAAACTTGCATGAACAATGGTCTGAAGTCGTACCAAAACAATCAATGTCAGCTTACACCAAAACCAACATGGGCCGAAAGCACCAGACCGAAACGGTTTGGTTCGGTTTGTGGTCCAACTTGATCCGTCAAAGCTTAATCATCGAGTTTTTTTAAATGAATCATACCAAAAACCGAGAATAAGAAAACAATTGGCTAAAAGTGCGGTCTAATCATCTTCGTTTGAGCTGATTTCTCAGTCTGATCTAGTCTGATTTCATTTTGCTCACCTTTACTCTCTAGTTCTTTTCTCTAAAGAAATTAGTTATCCTCATATTTGTCTACAATAATCATACTTACATAATTTTGACAAGTATCAAAATAAATGGTTATATGTAGAAAAATAATGAGTTGAAAACAAATATTATTGTATTTGTAAAAGAATATGTATAAATATTATGTAAAATCGTGCAAGTTTTTTTTATGAATCTTTTTCAAGAAGTTTTTCACATATTTTCAAATAACCTTATAGTTTCCCATGAGATACAGTGGGTCTTCTCTCTTAAAAAAATAGAAAAAAACTTTATTTGTTTAACGTAAAAACATTTTCCATTTCTCTCACCTTTTCCACATGGCTTCACCATTACCATCAACAACAACTAGCTTATTTCAGAACTCAAAATATGCTTCTCATCAATAGACTTTCAAAACATGTCCAAAATACTCAACAACCATCATCAAGACCTTTTAAACAAAGCCCATTTCTTAGAAAACAAAAAAGATGAAATCTTCAAGGAAAACAAGAACATTAACGCCTTGTTAAGGGAAAACGATGCAAAGATGGAAATTTTCATAAAATAAAATTGTGGGCTGAAAGATGAGGTCAAAAAGAAGCAATGTGAAATTGGGGTTTTAAAAGATGAGGTTAAAATGAAGCAATGTGAAATTGGGGTTTTGAAGAAAGAAAATGGTGGGCTTAAAAGGAGGGTAAAAAGAAGCAATGTGAGATTGAGGTTTTGAAAAAAGAAAATGAGAGGCTTAAAGATGAGGTAAAAAAGAAGAAAAATGAGGTTTGAAATAGCTATTGGTAGGTATGCATGGTCGTCTAACTCCTGCTGAACAAAGCAAATTGAGATGTGTTTTTTAATGCATTGTAAACGGTTAAGTGTTCCTTATCTTCTGTTTCCATTACCAAATCATCCAAACACTTCATCAATACCTTCACGGTCTCATCAAACATTTCACGTTACTTCTTTTTGACCTCATCTTTCAGCCCATAATTTTCTTTTTTGAAATTTTTGATCTTTACATCTTTCTCCCTTAACAAGGCGTTAAGGTTCTTGTTTTACATCATGATTTCATCTTTTTCGTTTTCAAAGAAATGGGTTTTGTTTAAAAGGTCTTGTTGACGGCGGGTGAGTATTTTGGCCATGTTTTGGAAGTTGATTGATGAGAAGCATGTTTTGAGCTCTGAAATAAGATCAGTTATTGTTGGTGATAATGGTGAAGCCATTTGGAAAAGATGGGAAAAATGGAAAAATGGTTTTTTTGAAAATGAAATGAAGGTTTTTTCTATTTTTTAAGAGTGAAGGCCCACTGTATCTCTTGGGAAATTAAAAGGTTATTCGAAAATATGTGAAAAGCTTCTTCGGAAATATTCATAAAGATATAAAAAACAAAAATAAAAACTTGCATGAACAATGGTCTAAAGATCGTACCAAAACGATCAATGTCAGATTACACCAAAACCGACGTAGACCCAAAACACCAGACCGAAACGGTTTGGTTCGGTTTGCGGTCCAACTTGATCTGTCAAAGCTTAATCATCGAGTTTTTTAAATGAAGCATACCAAAAACCGAGAATAAGAAAACAATTGGCTAAAAGTGCGGTCTAATCAGCTTCGCTTGAGCTGATTTCTCAGTCTGATCTAGTTCTGATTTCATTTTTCTCACCTTTACTCTCTAGTGCTTTTTTAAAGAAATTACTTTTCCTCATATTCGTCTACAAATCATCATACTTACATAATTTTGACAAGTATAAAAGTAAATGGTTTATGAATCTTTTTCAAAAAGTTTTCACATATTTTCAAATAACTTTTTAGTTTCCCATGAGATACAGTGGGTCTCCTCTCTTAAAAAAATAGAAAAAAACTTTATTTAATTAACGTAAAAACATTTTCCATTTCTCTCACCTTTTCCACGTGGCTTCACCATTACCATCAACAACAACTATCTTATTTCAGAACTCAAAACATGCTTCCCATAAATAGACTTCCAAAACATGTCCAAAATACTCAACAACCATCAACAAGACCTTTTAAACAAAGCCCATTTCTTAGAAAACAAAAAAGATGAAATCTTCAAGGAAAACAAGAACCTTAACGCCTTGTTAAGGGGAAAACGATGCAAAGATGGAAAATTTCAAAAAATAAAATTTTGGGCTAAAAGATGAGGTCAAAAAGAAACAATTTGAAATTGGGGTTTTAAAAGCTGAGGTTAAAATGAAGCAATGTGAAATTGGGATTTTGAAGAAAGAAAATGGTGGGCTTAAAATGAGGTTAAAAAGAAGCAATGTGAGATTGAAGTTTTGAAAAAAGAAAATAAGAGGCTTAAAGATGAGATAAAAAAAGAAAAATGAGGTTTGAAATAGCTATTGGTAGGTTTGCATGGTCGTCTTACTCCTGCTAAACAAAGTAAATTGAGATGTGTTTTTAATGCATTGTAAACGGTTAAGTGTACCTTATTTCTGTTTCCATTACAAAATCATCCAAACACTTCATCAATACCTTCACGATCTCATCAAATATTTCACATTACTTCTTTTTGACCTCATCTTTCAGCCCATAATTTTCTTTTTTGAAATTTTTTATCTTTACATTTTTCTCCCTTAACAAGGCGTTAAGGTTCTTGTTTTCCATCATGATTTCATCTTTTTCGTTTTCAAAGAAAAAGGTTTTGTTTAAAAGGTCTTGTTGACGGTGGAAGTTGATTGATGAGAAGCATGTTTTGAGCTCTGAAATAAGATCAGTTATTGTTGGTGATAATGGTGAAGCCATTTGGAAAAGATGGGAAAAATGGAAAAGTGGATTTTTGAAAATGAAATGAAGGTTTTTTCTATTTTTTTAAGAGTGAAGGTCCACTGTATCTCTTGGGAAAATAAAAGGTTATTCGAAAATATGTGAAAAGCTTCTTGGGAAATATTCATAAAGATATAAAAAATAAAAAAAAAGTTGCATGAACAATTGTCTGAAGATCGTACCAAAACGATTTGTGTCAGATTACACCAAAACCGACGTGGGCCCAAAACACCAGACCGAAACAGTTTGGTTCGGTTTGCGGTCCAACTTGATCCGTCAAAGCTTAATCAATGAGTTTTTTTAAATGAATCATACCAAAAACCGATAATAAGAAAACAATTGGCTAAAAGTGCGGTCTAATCAGCTTCGTTTGAGCTGATTTCTCAGTCTGATCTAGTTCTGATTTCATTTTGCTGACCTTTACTCTCTAGTGCTTTTTTTAAAGAAATTACTTTTCCTTATATTTGTCTACAAATCATCATACTTACATAATTTTGACAAGTATCAAAATAAATGGTTTATATGTAGAAAAATAATGAGCTAAAAACAAATATTATTGTATTTGTAAAAGAATATGTAAAAATATTATCTAAAATCATGCAAGTTCTTTTTATGAATCTTTTCCAATAAGCTTTTCATATATTTTTAAATAAACTTTTAGTTTCCCAAGAGATACTGTGGGCCTTCTCTCTTAATAAAAAAGAAAAAACCTTTCATTTAATTAAAGTAAAAACATTTTCCATTTCTCTCACCTTTTCCACATGGCTTCACCATTACCACCAATAACAACTAGCTTATTTCAGAACTCAAAATATGCTTCTCATCAATAGACTTGCAAAACATGTCCAAAATACCCAACAACCATCAACAAGACCTTTTTAAACAAAGCCCATATCTTAGAAAACAAAAAAGATGAAATCTCCAAGGAAAACAAGAACATTAACGCCTTGTTGAGGGAAAAAGATGCAAAGATGGAAAATTTTAAAATAGAAAATTGTGGGTTGAGAGATGAGGTCAAAAAGAAGCAATGTGAAATTGGGGTTTTAAAAGATGAGGTTAAAGTGAAGCAATTTGAAATTGGTGTGTTGAAGAAATAAAATGGTGGGCTTAAAATGAGGTTAAAAAGAAGCAATGTGAGATTGAGGTTTTGAAAAAAGAAAATGAGAGGCTTAAAGATGAGTTAAAAAAGAAGAAAACTAAAATTGAGGTTTTAAAAAGAAGCAAGAATGAGGAAGAATAAGAAATACTCCCTCCATTCCATAATAAGTGTCCACTTTGACTTTTTTCGATGTATCTTATTCAACTTTGACTATAAATATCTTCATTTATGTTATATAATACCGGATGATGTAATGAAAATGCATTTAAATCTCAATCCATACATATATTTTTCATCAAGTATTATATAACACAAATAAATATATTTATAGTCAAATTTAAATAAGAAAGACCGAAAAAAGTCAAAGTGGACACTTATTATGGGACGGAGGTAGTCAGATATTTTTGTTGGTGTCCTATCTTAACCTGTTGGTATGTCAGATATTTAGATATGAACGTAACTATATCTTGCTTCGTAGAACTTGTTGCAATTATGATTCTTAAGAACACTCCTGTTTATAGTGCTTTGTGGGGAACTGCCGATGTAGCGGAGATATACATACATACATACATATATATATATATATATATATATATATATATATATATATATATATATATATATATATATATATATATATATATATATATATATATATATATATATATATATATATATATATATATATATATATATATATATATATGCAGCGGTTATGGAGAACTATTCAGACGCAAGGATTAGGGGTTTACTTCTTCAAGCTGGACAACTCTGACTTCATTCTGGATTTGGAGATGTTCAGATAAATCTTTAATATTTTCCAAGAGTTGACAGAAAATAATTTGTCAGACTACCGGAGCTCAAACCATCTCTCGATTTCGTGTGAATGCTCAGCTACGCCAAAGAGTTTGGCAACATTGGTGATCTTCACACCAACCAATTCTTGCAACCATGGAGAGTGTTCATGATTATCTTCAATAGGTGTCTCACTGGAATGATCGGTGGCATCGATAAGTCGTGTAAAACCCCCATGCTTTTATCATGAATAGTACCCTTAAGATCGTACGTACTAGATTAAAACTTTCCTTTTATATTACGATTACGTTTACGTGTAAGGATTTTACGTATTACGTACGTGTTAGAACACGATAAGTATTTATTACGCACGAGCACACAATAATTATTTGACAATAATTAATCATGAACATGCGATCATGAAATCATGAACGTAATTTAATCACGAGCTAATATTAATTACGTATATATATTTATTACGAACACGAATAAATATATAAAGTCACGGTTAATATTTAACGAGAACACGTAAAACACGAACACGAGAACACACGAGAACACACCAATATTTTAGACACGGAAAACATTCGGGTTACCCCTTGTGGGCCCCATTACCACGAAATTAGGGAGGGAGGATGGGCTTAGCCAATCAGTTTTTCAATAAAAGGAGGTTAAGGAATTTACACTACTCATTTTTTTTCTACAGTAGAATTTTACAGAAAACCTAAATCCTCCTCCTTCTTTTTTCTCTTATGGCCGCCACCTTCAAACACACCAAAAGGGGGTGTTTGTTGATCTTGGATCTTGGAATTCTTGTTGGTGTTCGTGTTTGTTCTTCATTCTTTTGATCCACGTAATCGGTAAATCCTTTTAAACCTATTTCTTTTGATTTGATCTTTTATTAATTAAGAACATGTTATGTTTTTTTATAAAACCTAATTAGATCATATATCTAACATGAACTGGGATTTAATAAAATCAAAATTAATGTTTTAAGGGGTGTTTGTTTTGGCCGCAACCTACACCGAACCCGAGGGGGTTTCGGTTTGGCCATCCGACCACCACCGAGACCATATGGTCCCGGTTGGTTGGTGTGGGTCCCACGGCAGCATCAAGACAAGGGGTACCCCCATTTGGTTCGGGGTACGGTGTCGATTTCATGTCCGGTTCATGTTTTTTAGTCTAGATCTGGTTCATGGTGTATGTTTAGTTTTATTTCTTTGTATGATCTTATGTTAAAAATTAAATTAATAAAATGACATGATTAATTTAATAATATGACTTAGGTTATTTTAATTATTAATAATCATGAAATTAATTAACCTAAGTATTTTTATATTTTAGACTTATAATTAATTAATTATTTAAAAACCATGATTATAATTAATTAATTAACATGACTTAGGTTATATTATTAATAAATAATAATACATGTTTTAACCTAAGTACTTAACTTTATTTAATTAAAAACATGTTATACTTTAATTAAATATTTTAACTTATAGTTTAATTTAATTACATGAAATAATTATTAAACTATACATTATATCATATGACTTAGATAATAATCATGAAAACACTTAGGCTTATATACTTAGCTTATTTAACCAGCTTATTTCTAATTATGGAAACTTTCTATTTTTAGAAACTTAATTAAATAAGGCAGCTAATCTATTTATGGAAACCTTCTATTTTTAGAAACTTATTTATCTCAGCCAGCTAATCTATTTATGAAAACTTATTTAAATAAGGCAGCTGATCTATTTATGGAAACTTTCTATTTTTAGAAACTTATCTATTTTAAGCGGTAAATCTATTTTTGGAAACTTTCTATTTTTGGAAACTTTCTATTTTTGGTAACTTTCTATTTTTGGAAACTTTCTATTTTTGGAAACTTTCTATTTTTGGAGACTTTCTGTTTTAGGAAACCTGCTATTTTATGAAAGTTACTTATTATTACAAAGTAAGTATAATAATACATGAAATACCAGAAATACTTAATCAGAGTAAACAAAATATAAGATAAACACAGTTTAAGGCTTTAAAACAGTAAAACATGATAAGAACATATAAAATAAGCTAAGACATGACATACAACCAGTTACGTATTTAGTAAGCAGATACTTATTCATGTATGTATTTATGTAGCATTAGTGATACGGAAGTAGGATTCCTCTCAGTTCATCTTCTTCGTTCACTGGACATAAAGTACGGATTCCCGTCCTTTCAGTATGGACATTCTTTCCTTATTAGGATTCCTCGTATGCAGCCAATTGTTTTCCCCAGTATATGTTTTATGTGCTTTCGAATTGCTTATGTTTAATTAGAATACCTAAAGCCATATACATGCATGACCAGTTTCACCTAGTTATGGAGGTACCATAACCATAACATTAGAGGC
Organism: Glebionis coronaria; assembly: GCA_025667525.1. Lineage (NCBI taxonomy): Eukaryota > Viridiplantae > Streptophyta > Magnoliopsida > Asterales > Asteraceae > Glebionis > Glebionis coronaria. The sequence continues at coordinate 1,820,261 of CM046880.1, forward strand.
ACTGATGTTATGACTTCACCACGGCGGAGTGATTGCTCGTGGCGTCCCTTCAGCTTTTGGCCATTTATATTATATTTATCATGTGGGGTGTATGGGTGCATCCTAGTTACATGTTTTCAGTCAGGATTTCATGGTGAATGTGGTGTGTGCCTTGCATCCTTCACAAGGAGCTGATCCCTCCTACCCAGAACCAGTATATTAAATTAGAGGCAGCCCCTCTAATTTGCATGATGAGGTCACCCCTCCAAGTATTCATGCACGGTGGATTTTCATGACCTATATTGGCTAATGGTAAAATATGTTAAACAGTTTTCATAAGATAAACATAAGGCTTTTCAAACTATAAAACCAGTTTTATGAACATGTTCCAGGTTTTCCAGGACTTATACATTTCCGCTTCTATTAAGTCTCCATTATGTTTTAGTCACTTATACTAGGTCTATATCCGTGCACTGAGCGTTTTGCTCAGCCGTTACTTTCCTTTCCATGTCCCAAAACAGCAGGTACTCTAGGGAAGACTCGAGCATTTGGAGGACGTGCATAGGATGGAAGCTGCTAGAGAGTTCTTTTCCTTCTTGCCCTCATATACTTATGCTTGTTTAGACTTTCATTCATTTCTTTTGCTTTATTATGTTTTGGGCTTATGTTGGGAACCGATGTTTGATTCCGGTTATCCCTATGGTCATGTAATGTTTTAGACATTTATCCTTGTATGCTTTGATGACACGCCATAATTACGCGTGACATTCCATTATCAAAATGGGGTGTTACAATTATGGTATCAGAGCCAAGGCTTCGACCTGTAGGCTCTAAAACTTGACCTGTGACTAGTGGGTAGTCACTAGGAGCTTCCTAAGCCAAACGTTTGTTATTCCACGTATTGATGTTTTCAGCGCATTGTTGTTTTAACCATGATGTTTTCAGCACCTTGAGGTTTTAACCTTGATGTTTTCATCGATATTGTTTTACTAATATGGATGGACAACCGTCATTCATATTTAGTTATGTGTCATTGTTTCATGCATAATGTTCCTCGTGAACTGTGGCTATGTGGACTGAACCCCGGTAGTTCATAATTAGTCACATAAAATTTTTTTCTGATAAGTTTTTACAGATGAGTTTCATTTATTTATGTTTCATGTATCATTGTTGCAGGGATTATGACTAAGTAATGGTTGGTACATGCCTGGCCCTATTTAGTCGCATGTGCTTTTATCGAAGCTTTTAACTTTGGGACCGACCCATATGCGTTCCCTCGCACATATAAAGGTTTTATAAACTACATTACGCATTCATGCACTGTTTTTCATGCATAAAATTTTTCTCATGATTTAAATTGGCATAAATTTTTTTCATGTCCCCTCATAAGTTATTATGTTTTTATGTCAAGTATGTTTTCATACTATCATGGTTAACTTCAGTTTCATGCTGATTATGTTATACACTTCTTCGTGATAGATGGTTTCATGTTTTTTTCATGATAATTCCGTCTTCATGTTGATTATGTTTTACGCCTCTTTTGTTATTTACGTTGTCTTGCAAGACATTGTTAGATTTCATTGAATCATGCATTCGTGATAGTCATGGTTGGTTTTAATTTATCATGCTGTCAGGCAAATCATCGTTGAATTTTGTGTAACCACACTTTAGCGCTTCTCGATATAACCAAAATGATGTCTATGCTAATACTGCCAGGTTATCATGATGGTTTTCCTAATCGTTTAACCGATATACTTTCCTTAAATCATGATAAAAGATCGACCACATACCGATCATTTCATGTGCATTCCACGTGTACTCCAGGTACCGTATTTCATGTGTATTACACGTACCTTGATCCATGTGTATTCCACTTGCAATACTTCACGAGTATTTGCTAGTCGATTCTGAATCACCTCAGGCGTATTTTCAATTGCTGATATTCTACAAGATTGCTGATGCCGCTCATAACTGGGAGATGTTACTAAAGGTTGATGCTGCTGACGTTCGGAGACGCTACGAGATGCGGATACTGTGCACAACCTGGAGATCCTACTAGACGAAGACAAAGGCGTCGGAGCAAAGCAATTGGACGAGAAGATGCTTCACCATCAGACAATTTCCATCAATCATTGTCCCTAATTCTTAGTTACATGTCACACGTCATTCGGCTGTCATTTCAGCCATATGAGTGTAAACCGGTACCAGCCGGCCACTCAGCTGAATAGTTACATGAATCACGGTCATGAGAATGACCGTCATGGAACTGACAGACAAGACGATAGTAACCACTACTATGACAGAACTATCCCAGAAATCGCAACCGAGGCTCCGACCGCGGACGTGATCAGACATACAAAGGATCAGTAGTCCAACCGATCCGCCAATTCTGGCATAATAACCTAATATTTGTAGTTCTAATTGTTTCACTTCTCGAGACACATGTCAAGACATCAGTCAAGACACATGTCTCACGTATACTTTCTGAAGACACATGTCAAGATACCAGTCAAGACATATGTCACGCTTACATTTCTCAAGACACGAGTCAAGACACATGACTCACGTCTAATTATGGAACATTTCTAAGAAATTTAGGGTACCCTCCAAGGGTATATCCATTTTGTTGTGCCATGTATTAATCAGGACACAAGAATTTCAATACCATTATCGGCGCATCAGTGAGAACTGTCACGTTGCCGGTGTCACTTCCATTTCTTTCACTATAGTCCATATATTCATGACCACGAAGGACGCCTTTCGTATTCCCACGTATACGAAGGTTTTCCTTCAGCTTAATGATGAGATCCAAGTTGCTAACGCTAATCCTCGGAAAGACACGAGATGAATTTAATCCTAATTATGAACTATGAACAGCACACCATGCTACGATTCATAATTATGTACAGTAATGTTCAGGCTCCTGAATACATTCAGCTTGATTTTTCCATCAGGAAAATCTGTACAAATCATCTATACTTTTCAAGCACGTGCTTTGTTAGCCATGATTGCTAAGATTTTCTAGCTGTCAGTAACACACGACTACTAAGGTCCTTTTATGCATAACCAATGGATTATTCCAAAATTGTTCCTTACACTCCAGAAGAACCTTCAAGGAGAAGGACGGTAACATAAGATTATGTGTCGACTACCGTCGATTTTAAACAAATCACCATTCATGACCGTTATTCTCCTCCACGTATTGACGACATGTCCAATCAACCGTATAGTGTTAATCACTTTTCCAAGATCGAACTCATGCTGCCAACAGTGACGAGTGAAAAAGCAGGACATGTCCATGACTTCTATTTGTATACGACTCGGTCATGCTAGATTTATGATTTTGAATTAGTCTCATCAATGCTCCAACAGCATTATGGACTTAATAAATTGAGTTTCCATGAACTCCTAAACAAATTCATCAGCGTTTTCATTGAGGATAACCTGATTTCCTCTAAGCCTAGAGAAGAACAGGAAGACCATATCTGCACTATGTTGCAAATTCTATGACAAGAGAAATTCTACCCTGGAATTTTTTTTTTCCAATATCAGTTCTATTTGATTACAGTGACACACTGAATCACATGGGTTTCTATGGTTAATCTTACCATGACTCAACTTATGCGTAAAGGAGAGAACCCTACACTATATTAGGTGTTCTAGAAAATTCTACGCTAGGAGAAGTCTAGATTCAGAGACGCAGAGTTTCGCAAAATCCTAGGTATCAAGTTCTACGAAGCAAGATACAGTTACGTTCATATCTAAATATCTGACATACCAACAGGTTAAGATAGGACACCAACAAACTAGGATGTTTCATAATTTGAAATTGTGAACTAAAATGGGACAAGATCTCCATGGATTTTGGTTACCAGTTTAACGCAAACTCAGAAGAAGCATGATGCTATCTGGTTTATTACAAACAGTTTGATCAAGTCTACAAAATTCTTACATCCGCAAGAATTTCAGAACTAACAGATTGATCGGACATGTTCCAGCCAAGGCTCATCCGATCACTTGGAAATTCATCAGTTATCGAGTCAGACAAATATTCATAATTATGCTCCTCAGTTACTTCACGTCTTTGTTCTAATTCCACGCCTTGATTTCGCACTCGCGTTCATGACACTATTCACGTTCATGATCGTATTTTGGCTTACGATTTTACGATCATTTCTTTTCTCATTCTGGGTAGTTTGCAAGAACTTGAGAGACCAGACCCAAGTTTAGTATAACTCTCCATCATCAGATAGACGTTTCACGTCATATTCCACGTCTCACCTTGTAGCGTTTGACGATACCGCCATTGTATTCTATGATCACGATATGTTTCACATGTCATGTTCATTCCACGTTCCTCATATCATGATCAAGATATGTTACACGTATCATGGATCACGATATGTTTACTCATACTACACTCGCCATATCTCCACGTAGCACGTTCAAAAATTTTCACGTATCACGTTCAAAATTTTTCACGTACTATGTTTCTTTATGTCTCGCGCATCGTTTCTAATTATCAGTTAAGTCAGATTGTCTTGCATCGTAACATTTCAGTTACCCTAGCACGTTAACTCTTATTTTCCTCGATCGAATTTAGGGGATCTACCTTCCGTTGATAACCAAAAATTTCTTCGTATTCCAAGTCAGGTCAGGAGGACCAAGATTTATCATTAGTGTCAAGATCTTCTGAAGGAACCGTTCCAAGAGGAAGGCCACTTGGAAACAGACAAGTTCATCTAGACTTTTATCCGTTTTCTCTCATCAATTAGATATGTCCTTTCAGTCACGTCACGTTCCATGTCCTTTCAAGACATGTCACGTTCCACGTTCCTTCTACCATGTCACTTGCACATTCAATTATCTTACATACCCTCTCAGTTTGATTCGGGTATGTTTCTCTTTCAGTTAGGTTACCTATAATTCGGGGACGAATTATTCTTTTTAGGGGGGAAGAGTTGTAAAACCCGCATGCTTTTATCATGAATAGTACCCTTAAGATCGTACGTACTAGATTAAAACTTTCCTTTTATATTACGATTACGTTTACGTGTTAGGATTTTACGTATTACGTACGTGTTAGAACACGATAAGTATTTATTACGCACGAGCACGCAATAGTTATTTGACAATAATTAATCACGAACATGCGATCATGAAATCATGAACGTAATTTAATCACGAGCTAATATTAATTACGTATATATATTTATTACGAACACGAATAAATATATAAAGTCACGGTTAATATTTAACGAGAACACGTAAAACACGAACACGAGAACACACCAATATTTTAGACACGGAAAACATTCGGGTTACCCCTTGTGGGCCCCATTACCACGAAATTAGGGAGGGAGGATGGGCTTAGCCCATCAATATTTCACTAAAAGGAGGTTAAGGAATTTACACTACTCATTTTTTTTCTACAGAAGAATTTTACAGAAAACCTAAAATCCTCCTCCTCCTTTTTTCTCTTATGGCCGCCACCTTCAAACACACCAAAAGGGGGTGTTTGTTGATCTTGGATAATGGAATTCTTGTTGGTGTTCGTGTTTCTTCTTCATTCTTTTGATCCACGTAATCGGTAAATCCTTTTAAACCTCTTTCTTTTGATTTGATCTTTTATTAATTAAGAACATGTTATGTTTTTTTTATAAAACCTAATTAGATCATAGATCTAACATGAACTAGGATTTAATAAAATCAAAAGTAATGTTTTAAAGGGTGTTTGTTTTGGCCGCAGCCTACAACGAACCCGAGGGGGTTTCGGTTTGGCCATCCGACCACCACCGAGACCATATGGTCCCGGTTGGTTGGTGTGGGTCCCACGGCAGCATCAAGACAAGGGGTACCCCGATTTGGTTCGGGGTACGGTGTCGATTTCATGTCCGGTTCATGTTTTTTAGTCTAGATCCGGTTCATGGTGTATGTTTAGTTTTATTTTTTTTATGATCTTATGTTAAAAATTAAATTAATAAAATGACATGATTAATTTAATAATATGACTTAGGTTATTTTAATTATTAATAATCATGAAATTAATTAACCTAAGTATTTTTATATTTTAGACTTATAATTAATTAATTATTTAAAAACCATGATTATATTTAATTAATTAACATGACTTACGTTATATTATTAATAAATAATAATACATGTTTTAACCTAAGTACTTAACTTTATTTAATTAAAAACATGTTATACTTTAATTAAATATTTTAACCTATAGTTTAATTTAATTACATGAAATAATTATTAAACTATACATTGTATCATATGACTTCGAAAATAATCATGAAAACACTTAGGCTTATATACTTAGCTTATTTAACCAGCTTATTTCTAATTATGGAAACTTTCTATTTTTAGAAACTTAATTAAACAAGGCAGTTAATCTATTTATGGAAACCTTCTATTTTTAGAAACTTATTTATTTCAGGCAGCTAATCTATTTATGGAAACTTATTTAATTAAGGCAACTGATCTATTTATGGAAACTTTCTATTTTTAGAAACTTATCTATTTTCAGCAGTAAATCTATTTTTGGAAACTTTCTATTTTTGGAAACTTTCTATTTTTGGAAACATTCTATTTTTGGTAACTTTCTATTTTTGGAAACTTTCTATTTTTGGAAACTTTCTATTTTTTGAAGCTTTCTATTTTAGGAAACCTGCTATTTTTGGAAAGTTACTTATTATTACACAGTAAGTATAATAATACATGAAATGCCAGAAATACTTAATCAGAGTAAACAAAATATAAGATAAACACAGTTTAAGGCTTTAAAACAGTAAAACATGATAAGAACATATAAAATAAGCTAAGACATGACATAGAACCAGTTACGTATTTAGTAAGCAGATACTTATTCATGTATGTATTTATGTAGCATTAGTGATACGGAAGTAGGATTCCTCTCAGTTCATCTTCTTCGTTCACTGGACATAAAGTACGGATTCCCGTCCTTTCAGTATGGACATTCTTTCCTTATTAGGATTCCCCGTATGCAGCCAACTGTTTTTCCCCAGTATATGTTTTATGTGCTTTCGATTTGCTTATGTTTAATTAGAATACCTAAAGCTATATACATGCATGACCAGTTTCACCTAGTTATGGAGGTACCATAACCATAACATTAGAGGCACTGATGTTATGACTTCACCACGGCGGAGTGATTGCTCGTGGCGTCCCTTCAGCTTTTGGCCATTTATATTATATTTATCATGTGGGGCGTATGGGTGCATCCTAGTTACATGTTTTCAGTCAGGATTTCATGGTGAATGTGGTGTGTGCCTTGCATCCTTCACAAGGAGCTGATCCGTCCTACCCAGAACCAGTATATTAAATTAGAGGCAGCCCCTCTAATTTGCATGATGAGGTCACCCCTCCAAGTATTCATGCACGGTGGATTTTCATGATCTATATTGGCTAATGGTAAAATATGTTAAACAGTTTTCATAAGATAAACATAAGGCTTTTCAAACTATAAAACCAGTTTTATGAAAATGTTCCAGGTTTTCCATGACTTATACATTTCCGCTGCTATTAAGTCTCTATTATGTTTTAGTCACTTATACTAGGTCTATATCCGTCCACTGAGCATTTTGCTCAGCCGTTACTTTCTTTCCATGTCCCAAAACGGCAGGTACTCTAGGGAAGACTCGAGCATTTGGAGGACGTGCATATGATGGAAGCTGCTAGAGACTTCTTTTCCATCTTGCCCTCATATACTTATGCTTGTTTAGTCTTTCATTCATTTCTTTTGCTTTATTATGTTTTGGGCTTATGTTGGGAACCGATGTTTTATTCCGGTTATCCCTATGGTCATGTAATGTTTTAGACATTTATCCTTGTATGCTTTGATGACACGCCATAATTACGCGTGACATTTCATTATCAAAATGGGGTGTTACAAGTCGTGTATCCAGGCTCTACACTTAATGTGGGGCGTTTTCATTGGATCGTATGTGGACTACGCAGAATTTTTATATCAAGAATTATATCATGCCATCGACATTTTTTGTGCTAAGGTTTTTGAATCACAAGAGGGAATTGAGAAGTTGCTTGAACCTACATGGTGAAACATGTTCAATTATACCTTAATAGGTAACCCACAAAATTGGTTTGACAAAATCCCACGCTGAACCATTGATGGATTCGAAGAACTACGAAAAGCTTTCAAAAGAAAGTACACACAACAAACGAATTGTAACAAGAGAACTGTATCATTCGCTAGAGTCAAACAGAACCAAGGAGAAAACATTGAGGATTTCATGGAACGATTCAAGAATGAGTGCATTCAAATCAAGGAATGTCCCAAAATCTTTAAAATTTCATGTTTTATGGATGGAACTAATAACCAGGATATAATACGAAATCTAAATGAAAAAAACCCAGAAACATCAAAGGGGTAATGCGACGAGTAAGATCTTTCATACAAGGGGAAATCACGGTTGCAGATAGTAGGTGGAATGCACCCAATTACAGATCTCTGGATTCACCCAAGAGACGGTTGAACGACCAAAGTAGTGGTCGGAATATCGACCACAAGGGAACTAAAAAGGGGGTATGGGATAACAACCTGAACTTCACTCCCCTAAAGGTGACCCCGAGAGAAATATTCCTATCAGAAGGCGCGAACTTTCCAAAACCCCCTCCAATGATCATTCCTGTTGAAAGACTCATAGGTAATAGGCACTGCGAATATCACGACGAAAAAGGAGACGGGATAAACGAGTGCATCCAATAACAAAAGCTCATCGAGAGCCTGGTAACGTCTGGCCAACTAAAACACGTCGTCAAAGAAGGAGAAAGCATAGTGAATAGGAAAGGAAAGCCCAAAGAAAAATCTACAACCATCTACATGGTAGAGACTTAGCAACGCAATACCAAGAAAAAAGTGGGTCAGAGTTTTTCTAGAGGAACAGACATCTCGTTTCCACCTCTCACCACAAGCAATGTCGTAGAAGGACCACTGACAATAGAAGTCAGCATCGGTAATCACAGTATCTGTCGTATGTACATCGAAGGAGGTTCCTCAACAGAAATCTTGTATGAACATTGCTTCTCAAGGCTTAGTCCGAACATTAGGAACCAGCTAATACCAGCTACTTCACCATTGATTGGTTTTAGCGGAGAAGTAGTTTCGCGTTTGGGACAACTAAGATTTCCAGTAACAGTGGGCGACGATGAGCATTCAATCATAGTCCCGATGAATTTGTTAGTCATCCGTTCACCATCGTAGTACAACGTCCTCATCGGACGACCGAAATCCTAGCAATGCGGCCGTACCTGTAAAACCTACTTAAAATACATGAAGCCATTAATTACACGAAAATACGGATTAATTAAAACTTTATAATTAATTAATACACGACATGTATCATGAATATTTAATGTATTAATACAAGTATTACGTATATTATTATTTATTATTTACAAGTTTGTAAATATAATAAATAATGCACGACAAGCATTAACACAAGTTAAAAACACGAACACACGTCACAAATAATAATACACGATATTAAGTAAAACACAAAAAAACGAAAATATATAAACAATGGGTGTTTGGCCGGCCTTAGAAAGAAAAGAGACAAGATGGGCCAAGCCGGCCTGTTATGCTTTCATTAGTAAAAAAAACATCACAAAAAACTCATTTTACAAAGTTTTACAAAAAAATAATAACCCTTGTTATGAAAACCAATAAATTTCACAAGTATGATATATATTATGTTTAATGGAAATGGAAAATCAATTAGAAATTTATGCTTTTTATGCACTACTTAGTAAGATGAACTACTTTTACCAACCTGAACTACCATATCAACATATTCCTATATGTTGTAAACATAACACGATAAGTTTATGAGTAATTTGACAAGTATACTTATAAATAAGAACATTTCAAGAAATATAATGATACCCTACATTCCCTTAGAAACCCTAGAATCCCTATAAATAAATAATGAACTCCAAGATGATAAAAGTGTAAATACATTATACATATGAACAAGTAAACAAGGAATAAGAACAAGGATTATACTATCATATAGAATGTATAAAGTTATATAAAGAATAATCAGGAATAATCTATACAAAGCTAAAGTACAAATAAGTGTACATAAAAGTCTAGATCATCACCTAAAAACCTTTATGAACAATATTTTAAGCAATGTAATTATAAAATAACTATGAATCTATAATAAATATAGTATACTAATTCTAATCTACTATATAAAGAAAAGTTATGCAATTACAAAGTACTAATCTTCAATAATCTCAAGCTAATTACAAGAAAATGACCTAAAACCAAGGTTAGTATATAAAAACCATTATGTAATGAATTAAAGTCTAATCTTTTGCAACTAATTATACAAATCAACTAAGTATCATATTAAAGTAATACATTTATTTTAAACTAAGTTACAAATTAGTAAAGCATAAAGTACAAGTTTTCAAAGCATAGAATCTTAAGCTCCCATAATTAACCCTAGATTATGATTACCCTATATAAACCCTTAAACTAAGAAAGTAGAACCTATAGAAGTCATGAAAGAACTATAAAAGACTTAGAATAAGCCTACATTAAGATATAAACCTTAATCACCCAAAATAGAAAGTCATAAGGCTTAATAATATAGAAACCCTTATAATAAGATATCCACATAGAAACATAACCTAGTCTTTTAGGACAAGTCTAAAAAAACTCATAGGACTTCATTAAGGTTATAAGATTATTATAAGACAATGTACAAGTACCCTAATGCAAAAGGTACAAGATTTCAGTGCGCTTGTAAATTAGGTCAAAACAAGCATTTTCACCCTTTAGACATGTTTACCTAAACTAAACCATTAAACCAAGTATGAGAACTCTTTGGAAACTGAAGACACAATGTCTAGGACCTAAATTAAGTGTACATCAGTAGCTAAGAGGAGTATAATCAAATTTACTGGGATTAAACCCTAGATCATTAGAAAACCCTAATCCACATAAATATACTTCCCATTTTCAAATCAAACCTTTTTTAAACTTCAAACCAAGGACCCAAATCTCTTAAATAGAATTTATAAACTCTAAATAATCCCTAATCACTAAATAATAATTTTCCTAAGTCTTTAATCACCAAAAACACAAACGATAAGTTACAAGCCCTAGTTTTTAAACCTTGTTTTGTATTTTACCTCCAAAACTCATTTTTAAACCATTTCCCTCCATTCCAAGTTTTAAAACTTGATATTTATAAGTCCTAAGATATTTTATAATTGCCTAAAATTAGGTGCATCACTTCCTTGCTTGCTACACATCACCATTCCTATCCTAATGTTGTCGTGACCTTATAATAGCCACAAGTGAAGATTAGATCAAATCTAGGACCTATAAACTTGTGTAGAGATTCACTAGCATATCTTAATCACTCTTCTATCTATCTTACACGTCCTAGGCCAGAAATTGGAGGCTAATTCATACTACAAGTAAAAATAGAGCCGTATAGTCTTCATTTGAAACTCGCACCCCGTTTTCTTAGTATCTACTACCCATTATTCATATTCACCTCTATATACGTCTTAGGAAATCTCCAAATACCAGAAAACAGATCTAAAAGGAATTATTTGAAGCTTTTGAAGCTTTGATAGCAAGTAGTGTTCATAATAAGTCATAAGGAGCTATTTTGGAGCTACCTAGGTAATTTTTATGTTAAGAAACCTTTAATCTTGTTATAATGATATATTAGAATTTTTATAATGCCAAAATTATGTTAGAAAGATAATCTAAAAGAAACTAAGTCATTTCATCAATTTAAAAGAAAGTTATAAGCTAAAGATGTCTTAATACCCTAGTTTTATATTTTACATAAAATAATGAGCAAAAACCCATTTCAAGAGTTATAATTTTAATGAATTGTTGTTATTATGATTATAAATTTGTTTTGAAACTTTTTTTTTAAATTCTAGATAATTTGGTACATTTTTAAAGAAGTTATATGATTTTTTTCAAGTATAAGGACTAAAAGTGTCATTTTTTAAACTATTTAACATTTTGTGCCAAAAGTGTCCTTTTATGAAAATTAAGCCATAAAAATAAATTTTGGAAAGCTTGAGACCCTAAGGGTCTGCTTAGTTGCAGAAAAATCCCCTACTTTTCTAGAAAACTTTTCATTTGAAAAGTAAAAAACAGAAAACTTGTTTAGTTGCACTTTTTTCAATATTTTTCAAAAGATGGAAAATTTTCATTCTCCACTTTTACATAGAAAAATAGAAAACTCTATTTTACACTTTTCTATTTTTCCCCTTCCACCTAAACACTTTTCCACTTTTTGAAAAAAAAATCTAAACAAGTTTTCAAAATTTCTAACTCTTTTTTAGAAAAGAAAACTATTTCCTTCTCTAGAAAATTAGAAACTGAAAATTATAAAAAAAAAATTTCTACAACTAAACAGGCCCTAAGGTTAAATATTGAAGGTTCAAATTCTAAATATTAAAAACTATGCACTTAAGGGGTTATGAGTGTAAATATGCTAAACTTATGAAATTAAGTGTGAAAAAGGTATTTATTCTAAAATTTTAAACTTAAAGGATCATTTTAGAAATTTATAAAATTATATGAATAAAAACTATATGATGAAACATACTTTCTAAATTATTATAAAGTATAAGGACTATTTTTGCCAATTATGAAATAGAAGGATAAAAGATATAAATATAAGAGAAACATACCAAATTTTGAAGAAATATCTGAAAATATATTACTATGTATCATGTTAGTAGGAAACTTTGTACAAATATCTTCTGTTGGGTCAAAAAGTTGATGTGGCAGAAACTCCAAAACGAAGAAAACATGAAGATTCTGTTTAAGCGTTGTCAAGAGCAATTTAGGCGTTGACAAGAACAAATCCAGCGTTGTTGGCTCAAGAGTTGTCATGTACAATCTAAGCATTGTTACATGCAATTCAAGCATTGACAAAACGTAGACAAAGAAGCTTATAGAAGCTTCTATTTAGATAAACATGCAACGATATTCTGCATAAGTTTATTTAAATAGAAGATTTACATGTTTATTTAGTCTTATCTCTTGTAAACTCTAATCCTTACACTATAAAAGGAACCAAGGGTATTAGGTTTATTCATAACTTTCATATACAATGTAAACCTAAAGTGTGTGTCGACTAGGTGTGGGATTCAATGTACACACACCTAGTGGTTGTTCGTTATTAATATAATGGGCAATCCATTTGTTTTAATTCATGTTATTCGTGCCTAAACACCTTGTTAATGTATCATGTTCTAACTCCGCTTTGATTGTATAATCATATGAACATGGTTCATTCCTAGTAGCTTCAAAGATCCGGAAACCAAGGTTTCCACAATTGGTATAAGAGCCTCGTGGCTCGTAATGCTAGGACCAACAAGGTGTTCGTGTATGGTGAAAAGAGGAAAAATCCGTCTAGGGTTTTTCTGGACGTTTTTGTGTGCGCAGCAGTATTCAGAATGTCATAACTTTTGATTGAACCGTTGGATCGTCACGAAATTTTATATGTGTGTTCTACATACATATATCTAAACATCCACCGGAGGGATTGTCGAGTTTTGTCCCCAGGAAAAAGTTATTAAGCGTAGAAGTGGGCTACAGACATGATTTTCAGATTTTCTTGTTTACATAAAATCATGTTTTAGGGTTTTTCTACAAACCCTAGATCTATTCAAAACAAAGAAGAGATGATTTGCAGCAGAGATGAGTAATGTTTAGCAGCAAGAAAAGGGTTTTACAAAACCCTAATCGATTTTTAGAACCCTAAAGTTAGGGTTTCATGCCTAAAATTATGATTAGGGTTTCAAAAACTCTAGACACGTAGCAGATCCATGATTGCTGTTCAAATCTTGAATGGGAATATGTGAATTGCTCATCTAAAGAAAAGTCTTCTGATCAAGAATTAAGAAACGTAGCAACAATATGTTCATCGAATAACTGCATGTTGGATCGTGTGAGGATAACTAAGATGGGGACTGAGATGCGTCTACAAAGAAAAAGGTAATTGAATTGTGATTTACAAGTAGTGACAAGGACGCATGGTTCCAGCAGCGAGAATGAAGTCTCATGGATGAGAACGTGTGGTGCTGCACAAAAGTTTTGGTTATCACGATAATTCAGCAAGTATTAAACTTGGAATGGAGATATTGCTACTTTATAGGATTATTATCCTTATCATGACTGATGATTGAAGATTTGTGATGTCAGGCCATATCTTGTTTCCATTTTTAGACACAGGATTTACATTTGAAACGGTAGGGTCCTTATTTATAGGGATATGACTGTTGAACATAAATCAGAAGGACGTGGGAGATATGGGCTTAATGCACTACTTAGGCTTAATTCATACTAAATCATATGGGTCTTGGTTTAGTTTATCTTTCAAAAATTTTGCTTAAGGAGTGCGTGAATGCAAGACGCTGACAAGGTTAATATAGACGCTGACAAGAAGGATTTTGACGCTGATGGAATAAGTCAACGCTGACAGCATTGACAGTGTTGTCCGAGATATGGCTGTTCAAACGCTGATACGTGTTGTCCGATATCGGACAATACACATGAAAGGATATTGGACAGAGGAGGATCTCGGGTAACACACTGATTGCTGCTGTTTGAGAAAATTGGTATGTTTTGAGCACACAAAAAGGTGGTATTTACACACGAAGGTACATGGAATCTCCGTTTTAATTTAAAATATCATGGTGATATTTATGGCTCGGATATTTTTAAATGAAATTAATGATCTTAAAGCGAGTTAGCAACAATTCATGGGGTAATGAAAAGTCTTTATGAGGAGGTGTTAGCTTAAGGGGAAGAATTCTTATGGTAAGTTTGATGATTGAAGAAGATTTTCGCGAGTTTGTGTTCTATCATATCTTAAAGTCGTGCACTCCCAGTCATAGACTTTAAAGGTAACTTGTTCGTGCTTTACATGGTTGGTGATGAAGACTTTTCATAACACTTGAAGGAGTTACATTATCGTGCTCAGTGTCTCACAAAGGATGAGAATATTGACAAGAGATCGAGGTCTGCTTATAATGCTAAAGGTATAAGTTCTTTATCACGTGGATAGTACAAGACATGGAACACAAGGTTGGGTTATTCTACTTCTACATCAAAAATATTATATTAATTGTTCTTCAAGATTATTACATAGAGCTACATTTGGAGAATCTTCAAAGATTGCATACATTGTTTACTTCCTTGTTGATGTGACAAAAAGGGGAAGAAATACATGCTACACTTGAGGGGAAGCAATTTGAAGATCATGTATAACTTACAAGAGATACACATAGAGTTTTGCCACTATCAACTAGGGGAAGATTGTTGGGTCAAAAAGTTGATGTGGCAGAAACTCAAAAACGAAGAAAACATGAAGATTCTGTTTAAGCGTTGTCAAGAGCAATTTAGACGTTGACAAGAACAAATCCAGCATTGTTGGCTCAAGAGTTGTCATGTACAATCTAAGCATTGTTACATGCAATTCAAGCATTGACAAATCATAGACAAAGAAGCTTATGGAAGCTTCTATTTAGATAAACATGCAAAGATATTCTGCATAAGTTTATTTAAATAGAAGATTTACATGTTTATTTAGTCTTATCTCTTATAAACCCTAATCCTTACACTATAAAAGGAACCAAGGGTATTAGGTTTATTCATAACTTTCATATACAATGTAAACATAAAGTGTGTGTCGACTAGGTGTGGGATTCAATGTACACACACCTAGTGGTTGTTCGTTATTAATATAATGGGCAATCCATTTGTTTTAATTCATGTTATTCGTGCCTAAACACCTTGTTAATGTATCATGTTCTAATTCCGCTTTGATTGTATAATCATATGAACATGGTTCATTCCTAGTAGCTTCAAAGATCCGGAAACCAAGGTTTCCACATGTTCCATCTCGATATTACGTTATGATTGAGTGGTTGGTTTTTTTATTTAAAGTACCATCACTCCTCAAACGTTAACAGAATGGCTTATAAGTATAATGGCTCGAACAATGATGCAATATTATCCCAATTATAAGAATACATAAATAAAGTAACAAGAGTGTTGAACTCTAAAATGAAAGAATTAATACTATACCAAATATGCTAAAACAGGTTGGTGTAAGATCAACTTCTTGTTTGTTAGCTCAAGTTATTCTGTGTGATATAAGCCTGAAAAGATTTACTGGACCTAAATACTACTTTTAAAGGATTTGAAAACCCATGAGGGGAATATATTCTAAAACGGAATACAAGTATTTTTGGTATGCTTCCCAGAAATAATTATTGACACTATGTTTACTGCTGCCTTAAAAGTCCCTTTTTAATTATGAACCGTTAATTGTTTCCTAGAAATGAGTGCTAATATTGTAAATAGTACTATTTGGAGACTGACATCTCCTGTCTGGGCAAGTCACACTTGCTAGCACCTCAGTGGTCAAACATGCATACTATATTTTGCTAAGCAGGATAGTTTGGCAGACTTCCTCATAAGGGCAATTGTGGGTTATCGATATGTGTAGTCGCGGTATCATGAGCTTAGTGCATTGATTAATTGATTTTATGGGCGAGTAATAACGTAGCTAAGAAAAAGGATCTTGTATTCAAATTACTTTTAAACCTATGAATTCACTCAACCTTTGTATGACTTTAAGCATATATTTCAGGTTTTTATAATTGATAAGATGGAGCATCATAGTGATGATGTGAAGAGATATAGACTTGGGAATTTTGTCATTCAAACCTATTTCCTAGATCTCGGGAACCTTTGATTGTACAAAGTATGTATAAATTGTTTTATTGAAAATCTCTGATTTTGAATGATAAATTATAAAAATTTAATAAAGTTTATTTAAACACTCTTTTGAGTTGTTTTTCTATTACTATGCTTTCACATCATGAAGTAATACCCAAAAAAATATTATTCCGTTGTGCCAAGTTAAAAATGGGGGTGTTACAGAGTGGCATCAGAGCTATAGTTATAGAGAACAAGAAATTAAAATCTTAACTATACCTGATTTTCTTAAATAAATTCCAAGTGAAAATCTCCGCATCAAAACCATGCTGCTACAAAAATTGTAAGTAATAATTTTAAGTTATGATTTTCTTTAAATGGTAATATTCTGTGATAGTATGTGTAAGTAATATACTAAATACGGATATAAATAACTTATTTTATCGAAGTCTTCAGAAATATGTCTTCCTATTTTCATCCCATCGTCATATCAGATTCAGATCCAGAAAATATTTACCTTATGGATTTACCTAAACCTTTATTACTAGCCCTTTCTGCTAATAATAATAATTACCTTAATCCTTTATCTCTAGAAAATAATCCTCAACAAAATAACATACCAATTTTGCAGTATCAAACTTCTTCATCCCACACATCTAATAATATCCCAAATACCCAAAATACATTTGTAGAACAATGGATAATATGATCAACTATTTTAGCGAAGTGCCTCCTACGCGTATTGAAGATCTAGAATATGAAATTGAAGGATTTAAGTATGGAAAGACAGTAAAGAAAGAGGAAACGGAAACTATGGAATATGATTTGATAAAAGTGAGCAATGGGAATTATGAATTACGAGATAAGCAGAGATTACATGATGAGGAAATCACCCTAGCCCGAGTAAGAATGGAAACAATCGAAAAGCTTATTGAAGATATTCAAGTACGACATAAAGACAATATCAAAGGACTCTTATCCATAATCAAAGATCTCAAGAAAAAGGAGTAAACCAGCTCAAAAATATTTCAACTTTCCTAAAAGTCATGTAAATATTTTAGCTTTCGGTTTTTACTTTTATGTAACAAAGAAGCTTGCTTGTCAGCAAAGTCGATTGTTAATAAATAAAAGTTTCTTTTTCTTTCCTTATTTGCAATCATTCTATAAATGAGATATACTTGACAAAGTATAAGTAATAAGTGTGTAAACACTTATCATTTTACCATTAAAATCAAGGAAAAACAAGACCCAATCATGTGTTTAATGTCTTAAAAGTCAGAATTACGCGTGGTTTTGTGTTTTTGTGTTAAAATAGGTACAAATGATAAAAAGAAGAGAAAACACTGGATTTCACGGTCAAATGTCGAAGAAAAGTCAAGAAAGAGTCGAAGACAAGATCAAAAGACCAAAAGTGTGCCAAGATCACGAAAACCGGCTAAGTCCACTTGCATTTGAAGAAATAATCAAAGAAAGCCGAAATCGAGCTCGATTAAACGGATTTCATCTTATTGAGGATAAATGGGCCAAGTGGGACCCACATTTGAGTATTGGGCCCAAAAGCCCAATATTGGATATAATTTTGTTACTTTTGGTTAAAAGCCCAATTAAAAGCCCATTTGGCGAAATACTTGGACGGATGAAGTATATGTCAAAAGCCCATTTTGATTGATAAGTATGGAACGGTTTGAAAGAGTTTTCATCTTGGGCCCAAGCCCAAGTTATTTACACAAAGAAAGAAACGAAAGTTTGTATTTGCTAGTCAAAAACTCAGTCAACACCACAACTCACACCTTTCCCCACACATCCTTACCGTATACCTCACCCACACCCGATCATTCCCTATCACACACCCAATCTACCGTGCACCCTCACCACACCGGATCTCCCCTCACACCCAGTCAATTCTCACTCGGTCAACTCACACGACCGTTACCTACTCTCACCCACTTCAATTTTTTTAATAAACATTTAACCCAACATCCCTTCCTCACACGTGTATCCCACTCCCATTTAATAAATATAACGTTTTTTTTATTACCCCATTCCCCCAAATCTGTCGATAGAAACAAGAAAAACAAAGTTTTTTTTCACCACCCACTCTTTCTTTCTCCCCAAAATACGCAGCATCCATCCCAAACCCTAATATTTTTACCATCACAAATTTACCATTAATTTTGGGGCTTTTTACATTTATGCTTAATTCACATCTTTGGGAATTAAATCCCCAAAAATTTTGGGGAAGAACACCAAGGGTGGTCCACAATCCACCCTGGCAATCCGTAGCCCCTCATTTATTCTCAACCGTTGGATGAAGAAAGAAGAAAAAAAGAAGAGATATGCGGCCAAGATTAAAGAACTTGGGCAACAAGACTCATCAAAGGGGGATTAGGTTTTCCTATAAATCCCCCCCAAAAACCTGTAATAGGAGTCCAATTTTTATATAAGCTTTTCTTTATTATTTTTAAGTTTTTTTTAATTAATTAGGAGTAGGGTAAGTTAGATTTAATTTTCAGAAAATTAGATTAGGTTATTGTAATTTTAAATTTCAGTGAATGTAATTTTATTTTATTAATGAAAAGTTTATTTAAATTTTAATTTGGTTCTCATCTAATTTCTGTTGAATTTTGATTTTCTAGCACTCGGTTCTCATTTATTTTAATTAAACTGTTTCTCTTGTTTTTATTATTATTATTTTGATTTTCATTCGGTAAAAAAAAATAAAAAAAAAATAATAATAATAAATAAAAAAAATAAAATAAAATAAATAATCTGTTCGAAGAATCTGTTCGAGTAGCTTGGATCCTTTGGATTCGATTTCTGTTCAAGGGATGTTAGTTTGGTGATATTGATGGTTCATGGTGGTGTTCGATTCGGATTAAAGGAGGCTCAGCGCCCATCCTTCGACCCAACGGAAATCTCCAAAAAGGTTTCAAGTCTCTTTTTAATTTCCTGTTTTAGTTTATTATTCAGTTTATAGTTTGCTTATTGTTTTGATCTTATTTGCTGGTTAAGTTTTAATTATGTTCTTGTTTGGTATTTAATTTGTGAAGATTTGCTTATTGTCTTATATGTGTAATTATGGTTTAAATTTCTGTTTAGATTTTATTTAGTTGTGATTGCTTTGGTTTTACTGATTTGGCAGCTTGATCGTTTGAGTAAGTCTATTTGTATTGGATTTAGTTGATTTGCTTAGTAGTAATCTGTTTAGACTTATCTATCTGCTTAGTATGCTTTATAACTTGCTTAGGTTTTGGCTTATTTGATTATTCTTTGCTAGTTAGTTTCTGATTAGCTTTTGTGCTTTTCAGTTTTTTTTTATTTAGCTTATTTGATTTCATCTCTTCAGTTTTCTATGCTCATTTTGTTACTTCTTTTTAGATTTATTTATTAAGTTTACTGCTTATTTGATTTAGCTTTACATTTTTTTAGCTTTTATAGCTTTTATTAGCTTTGCTTCTTGGGATTTTGCTTATGTGCTTATCGGTTTTTCTTTTATCTGCTTATTGGGTCTATAAGAGTGCTGTGCTAAAAGCTCAGACTCTATTAGTCTGAGTATTTAATAGTTCCAAAAAAAGTCCAAAATAAAAATAATTAGCATAAAATTGGTCTGCTGGGTATCGAACCCCCGACCTTGCGCATAGCTACCAATCGCCCCAACCATCTCTCCTAACACCTCATTTGTGTTTTACTTCACTTAGTTTAATTAATATAGGGATTTGATTTCTGGCAGTTTATTTTTAATACTAGTCTAGTTTAAATTCGATTTTAATTGAATATTTTATTTAAATTTCGTTTTAAGTTCAGTTTTTATAAAGAATAAAAAGTTTAAAAAAAATATTTTATTTACTTTTAAAATTTTAATTTAGTTTTCAATAGATTTTTAATTTAGTTTATTTCAATTAATTATGTTTTATTTTAAAATAGATTTGATTTAAAGTTTTAGTTTAAAATTAAGTTAGTTTTATTTGAATTATTTTTAAGTAGTTTTTATTTAAAATTACTAGTTTAAAATTAATTAGTTTAAAATAGTTTTCGTTTAAGAAGTTTTTATTAGTTTAATTTTGTTTAAGTTTTAAATAGCTTTTAAATAGTTTTCTTTTAATCGAATAGATTTAAATTAGTTTAAAATTCCAAAAGATTTAGTCACCAAAAACAAATATAATCTTACGTTAAACCGGAAATCAAATTCGAGTGAGTCGAGGAACGATAATAGAAATAAAAAAAAGGTATTCAAAATATCTTTTTCAAAATGGCGCCGCTGCCGCTTCGCTCGTACGATTGACGATTTTTCGTGAAGACGTTTGGATTTTGGGATCCGTTCTCTTTGACCGTTACTTTCTTGCACAAAAAATCAAAAATACAAAAAAAAATCAAAAATCTAAAAAATCAAAAACATAAAAATACAAAAAATTAAAAAATCACAAAAGCAATTTCTTTCCTAAGAATTGCACCAAAAAAATTAAAAAATCCAAAAGTGATACTTTTTCCTAAAAGTATTACACCAAAAATATTACGTATTAGTGTTAATTTTTAATTCAATTTCTTTCGATTTTTCTTGTATATATATATTTTTCTAAAAAATACAAAAATATTCTTCTTTATCCTCTATTGTGTTTAATTATTTTTCTCAACCCCTCTTATTTATAATTCTTCATGGATTTGTCTTGCGTTCGGTGTGGGAGACCATGGCTCGGTTTTCCAATATGTCCATGGTGTACTTGTGCGAAGTGTGGTTCCGATATCGACAATACACAATTTGGATTTTGTCCATTGTGCAATTCTAGAAATTCGTACTTCTCCTCTTACACAAATTTCTCCCCTCCTCCCGTCTATGACAATCCCTATCCTCAACATGCACCGGGTTTTTCTCAATACCCGTGTTGCAATCATTGTGGGGGCCCTCACGATACTTCTTATTGTCAACCGATGAATTATGAGCCACATCCGTGCTATAATTCCGGTTTTCAAAATTTTAAACCCCCACAAAACTCCGTCGTTCATCAACCTTCTTTTACGGAACAAAACACTAGTTTGGATGAAATTTTAGAACGCTTAAAACAACTCAAAATTAGCTTGCATGACGAAAGACAACAAGAGCAAGTATCTACTCTTAGTGTTTCTACTCCTCCTCTTGTGCGTTCTTACTATTATGATGATGACGATGAGACTACTATTTCTTGGAGTGATCTTTGTGCTCAATGTCCTAGTGCAATTGTAATCCCTTCTCTCAATATCCCAAATGCATCTAAGGATCTTGATACATCGAGTGAGATTAGCGATTTTGGGCTCGACAAATTCTTTGATGAAGTTTGTGATGTGCCGACTTTTGCTGAGCTTACGGACACGGTCGTTCCGCTAGTCCATGATCACATACTCACAAATCCAAATGCGATAATTGATTCTTCCAATAAGAGTTCTATATGTGGTGAGTATGATGATTTCGTCTTCGAGCCCAAGATTAAGGAAATTATCGACCGAGAGCTAGCTCTTTTACCTCCACTTCCACCTACAAGTGAGGTCGATTTTTCCAATATCGATGCTGAACTTGATGAGTTGGAACGTCTTATTTTTAATAATAATGACGAACCAACTCACATGACCACACATCCAATTCTCGAGGAGTTACCTAATCAACACTCCTCTAATGAGAATTACGTTCACCACATTCGTGAGGATTTAACTTATCAACAAATCCCACAAATGAATGATGGTTTCGTACTTGATCGTGATCTTTTCGAGAGAATTTCTAAAATCCTCAATGAAGGGAACGACAAATCTTTGTTTGACGAGCCTATCTATGATGAAGAAATCGAAGAGATTCACGTTCATGAGGATGAATGCTTTGACCCGGGAGGTGACATTGACCATTCTTTGATTGATACCTTTACGGCTTTGCCGAATAGTGACCATCCATTGTCTTTGGGGGATGACAATTTGTCTCCTTTACCCACCCCATCTCCCGTGGATCACGACCTCACATACTTCTCGTATGTTGAGCGGACTTTTCTCCCATCCAAGACTTATCCTCCTGCCTCTCATTTATTATGTTCCTCCGGGACCGATGATAAGATTTTTGATCCCGGTATAACATTCGAGGCTTCCCCATGGACCATTTAATTCGGGGTCGAGTCAGGCTCGTGACTCGGTTAACAAAAACAAGCGCTTCTCGGGAGGCAACCCGATTATCTATTATTTATTTATTTTCTACAATAAGTGTAGGGGAGCCGTGTAGGTTGTTTGTTTTGTGTGTTGTGATTGTGTAGGTACATGTGCTTTGATGATCCACTTTTGGTACTTTTGACGTGACCCATGTTACCCGTGTACCCGGTTCCTTCGATAAGTTTTTGCTATTGTGATTCTATCTTAAAACGAATAAATGTAATCACTTTAGTTGTCTCTTCCTTAGCTTGATTTAAACAACGCACTCAATGTCCTAAGTGTAGGGGAGTTTATTCTCCCACATGCTTAAACATTGAGGGCAATGTTTATATTAAGTGTAGGGGGGATTTCTATCGAAATTTTAGTGGGCTTTTCCATGAATTTGACCCCATTTTACCGGAAAATTTAAAAAATTTTCAACGTTTTTCAAATTTTTGATCTATTTTGGCCTAGTAGTATTGTTATTTATTTTCTTTCCTTTTATTATCGCATCATAATAATTTCCATTTCAAGAATAAAGTTAAAAAATAATAAATAAATAAAATGGTTTTAACAAGTTTAGATATCTTTGATATATTAGGCCCGTCGTGAATATTTTGACTCAACCCCAGTTTACTTATCCAAGTTTACTCTAGCTAGTATCCTTAACCATATGGACCTTAATTGGTTTATTAGGCTAAGCATCCACAAATCTCATTCCTTGAGATTTTAAATTGTGGAGAACGAGAGATGATAGAGTTAATTATAAGTTCGGTATTCTTTCATTAACTTATGTGAGTTAGTTATAAGCCTTTTCTCCCATCACTTGTTAATAAATATATTTGCAATAAATAAGGTTGTACGATTTAAAAAGTTACTTAGGTTCTAGCACAAGATCGTTTAAAAGTTGCTCGGTATTAATTCGAGTTCATAGCCAAGGCATAACTTATTGAAGCGGGACGCGAAGATTGGCTAATACAAAAAGGCCCTAACAAGGCATGAGGATACCCGAGTCCAAAAAGGCCCTAACAAGGCATGAGGATTCACTTTTTGCTAAAGATCCTAAGATGATGTGAAGATCATTAATCCAAATCAATATGAAGGATCAAGACACACGACGAGAAGCAATTACTCCCCTAAAGATCATGGAGAAGTCTATCCAAAAAGACCCTAACAAGGTATGAGGATAAATAGATCCAAGTCCGAAAAGGAGGCGGATCGTTGTTTATCAAAATCCTAAATAAAAAAGAGGATAAATGAAGAAGTCGTGGTCAACGTTTGAAGCATCTTTCACTCCTAATAAAGATGTATACCAAAATGAAGAGAAGACCATAATTTCAAGATCGTCTCTCAAGATTTGAAGTTTGAAGTACAAGCCAAATATCGGTCCGAGAAAGGTCTCAAATCGTGAAACGAGTTATGCCAAGATATGAACTTTTTGAGGTTTTGAGAAGCAGTTTTAAAAGATTTTGTCCTTTAGCTAACTATTGATTAAATCGTCCCACTTTATTTTCGGCCTTAATAAATTATCGAAATAAGTCAAAAATGCATCCTCGTGATCATTCAAGACAAAAATAAAATACAAGAGATACACCGTAGGAATAAGGGGGTCTAAGTGATTAACTAAACCACATGAGCAAGTGTTTGTTGTGCTAACTTTTAATAACAATGATCTCGTTTTTGAGCTTGGTTTGGGGAACGTGAAACTTGAGGGTGATTAATATTCATGACACCAAAGCCCTAATCTAAGTCTTAGATTTCTTTACGAGTTTCTTCCATCAAATAATTTCCAAGTTAATAAATTGTTATAATTTTTGTCTCCTTTTTAATTTTTATCTTTTCGTCATAGTAGTAGTAATAATAATAAAGGCCGAGATGGATTAATTATGAGAAAAATGTAACTTATGCTTTAAAATAATGAATTGCATGGGGTCATTGCAATGGTCAAGTGTAGGGGATTTAATAAGTGTGTAAACACTTATCATTTTACCACTAAAATCAAGGAAAAACAAGACCCAATCATGTGTTTAATGTCTTAAAAGTCGGAATTACGCGTGGTTTTGTGTTTTTGTGTTAAAATAGGTACAAATGATCAAAAGAAGAGAAAACACGGGATTTCACGGTCAAATGTCGAAGAAAGTCAAGAAAGAGTCGAAGACAAGATCAAAAGACCAAAAGTGTGCCAAGATCACGAAAACCGGCTAAGTCCACTTGAATTTGAAGAAATAATCAAAGAAAGCCGAAATCGAGCTCGATTAAACGGATTTCATCTTATTGAGGATAAATGGGCCAAGTGGGACCCACATTTGAGTATTGGGCCCAAAAGCCCAATATTGGAGATAATTTTGTTACTTTTGGTTAAAAGCCCAATTAAAAGCCCATTTGGCGAAATACTTGGACGGATGAAGTATATGTCAAAAGCCAATTTTGATTGATAAGTATGGAACGGTTTGAAAGAGTTTTCATCTTGGGCCCAAGCCCAAGTTATTTACACAAAGAAAGAAACGAAAGTTTGTATTTGCTAGTCAAAAACTCAGTCAACACCACAACTCACACCTTTCCCCACACATCCTTACCGTATACCTCACCCACACCCAATCATTCCCTATCACACACCCAATCTACCGTGCACCCTCACCACACCGGATCTCCCCTCACACCCAGTCAATTCTCACTCGGTCAACTCACACGACCGTTACCTACTCTCACCCCACTTCAATTTTTTTTAATAAACATTTAACCCAACATCCCTTCCTCACACGTGTATCCCACTCCCATTTAATAAATATAACGTTTTTTTATTACCCCATTCCCCCAAATCTGTCGATAGAAACAAGAAAAACAAAGTTTTTTTTCACCACCCACTCTTTCTTTCTCCCCAAAATACGCAGCATCCATCCCAAACCCTAATATTTTTACCATCTCAAATTTACCATTAATTTTGGGGCTTTTTACATTTATGCTTAATTCACATCTTTGGGAATTAAATCCCCAAAAATTTCGGGGAAGAACACCAAGGGTGGTCCACAATCCACCCTGGCAGTCCGTAGCCCCTCATTTATTCTCAACCGTTGGATGAAGAAAGAAGAAAAAAAGAAGAGATATGCGGCCAAGATTAAAGAACTTGGGCACCAAGACTCATCAAAGGGGGATTAGGTTTTCCTATAAATCCCCCCCCCCCCCAAAAAAAACCTGTAATAGGAGTCCAATTTTTATATAAGCTTTTCTTTATTATTTTTCAGTTTTTTTCAATTAATTAGGAGTAGGGTAAGTTAGATTTAATTTTCAGAAAATTAGATTAGGTTATTGTAATTTTAAATTTCAGTGAATGTAATTTTATTTTATTAATGAAAAGTTTATTTAAATTTTAATTTGGTTCTCATCTAATTTCTTTTGAATTTTGATTTTCCAGCACTCGGTTCTCATTTATTTTAATTAAACTGTTTGTCTTGTTTTTATTATTATTATTTTGATTTTCATTCGGTAAAAATAAATAAATAAATAAATAATAATAATAATAAATAAAAAAAAATAAATAAAAAAAATAATCTGTTCGAAGAATCTGTTCGAGTAGCTTGGATCCTTTGGATGCGATTTCTGTTCGAGGGATGTTAGTTTGGTTATATTGATGGTTCATGGTGGTGTTCGATTCGGATTAAAGGAGGCTCAGCGCCCATCCTTCGACCCAACGGAAATCTCTAAAAAGGTTTCAAGTCTCTTTTTAATTTCCTGTTTTAGTTTATTATTCAGTTTATAGTTTGCTTATTGTTTTGATCTTATTTGCTGGTTAAGTTTTAATTATGTTCTTGTTTGGTATTTAATTTGTGAAGATTTGCTTATTGTCTTATATGTGTAATTATGGTTTAAATTTCTGTTTAGATTTTATTTAGTTGTGATTGCTTTGGTTTTACTGATTTGGCAGCTTGATCGTTTGAGTAAGTCTATTTGTATTGGATTTAGTTGATTTGCTTAGTAGTAATCTGTTTAGACTTATCTATCTGCTTAGTATGCTTTATAACTTGCTTAGGTTTTGGCTTATTTGATTCTTCTTTGCTATTTAGTTTCTGATTAGCTTTTGTGCTTTTCAGTTTTTTTTTATTTAGCTTATTTGATTTCATCTCTTCAGTTTTCTATGCTCATTTTGTTACTGCTTTTTAGATTTATTTATTATGTTTACTGCTTATTTGATTTAGCTTTACATTTTTTTAGCTTTTATAGCTTTTATTAGCTTTGCTTCTTGGGATTTTGCTTATGTGCTTATCGGTTTTTCTTTTATCTGCTTATTGGGTCTATAAGAGTGCTGTGTTAAAAGCTCAGACTCTATTAGTCTGAGTATTTAATAGTTCCAAAAAAAAGTCCAAAATAAAAATAATTAGCATAAAACTGGTCTGCTGGGTATCGAACCCCCGACCTTGTGCATAGCTACCAATCGCCCCAACCATCTCTCCTTACACCTCATTTGTGTTTTACTTCGCTTAGTTTAATTAATATAGGGATTTGATTTCTGGCAGTTTATTTTTATTACTAGTCTAGTTTAAATTCGATTTTAATTGAATATTTTATTTAAATTTCGTTTTAAGTTCAGTTTTTATAAAAAATAAAAAGTTTAAAAAAAAATATTTTATTTACTTTTAAAATTTTAATTTAGTTTTCAATAGATTTTTAATTTAGTTTATTTCAATTAATTAAGTTTTATTTTAAAATAGATTTGATTTAAAGTTTTAGTTTAAATTTAAGTTAGTTTTATTTGAATTATTTTTAAGTAGTTTTTATTTAAAATTACTAGTTTAAAATTAATTAGTTTAAAATAGTTTTCGTTTAAGAAGTTTTTATTAGTTTAATTTTGTTTAAGTTTTAAATAGCTTTTAAATAGTTTTCTTTTAATCGAATAGATTTAAATTAGTTTAAAATTCCAAAAGATTTAGTCACCAAAAACAAATATAATCTTACGTTAAACCGGAAATCAAATTCGAGTGAGTCGAGGAACGATAATAGAAATAAAAAAAAGGTATTCAAAATATCTTTTTCAATAAGTATTTAAAAGAAGTATAGAAAAAGAAAGATATTATCTTAAACTAAAATGGAATTCTAAAGTCTATTTGGTTAAAAAAAGTATTTATCTAAATGAAGGATAATTAAAAGTAGGAATCTTCAGAAGACTTAATAGTTACGTCTAACACCCCCACAAATGCTATGCGCAGCGGAACTACAACATTTGGGTGCTAGACAGTTATCATCGCACACAAGATATATCAAACGACTCAAAGAGACGTAAAAGTTTTAACATAATTTAAGCATTTTTAAAAACATACATGTCTACGGTTTTCCAAACCCAAGATAATACAACACAGAGTTAGCGTTTTGGTCCCCACGAATCTCAACCCCAAAAGATACAATTTTGTTAACATGACAGAAAATTTAAAATGTTCAAGTTAAATATGGGTGGAAAAAAACAAGTAGACGCCAAGCCACACACAACTCCCATCCAATGCATTTTGCATGCTATACTTCATCGGTTACCTGAAACACATGCTAAATTGGGTCAACAAATAATGTTGAGTGGAATTCATAAGTTTTATAATCTCATTTTTGAACATATGTGTTATAAAAATAATTCACGATCATTCATAGACTTGTCGATCAAACAATCTATTTTCAAGGTTATGACAATTGTGTTTAAGCTCATGACACTAATCCGTTAACTCGATCACCCGCATAATAATTACCGGCGTGATTAAGATGAAACCATTGCCCCTTCTAAAGGCATCAGTTGCAATTATACCTTATCTCTTATCACAAGTTATCCATCCGTAGGGGGTACTCAACGTACTAGCCCTCGTCTCGGATAGGGTCGTCAACCCCATAGTACTATCAATTGTATAAGAGGCTAATTTCAATCCACAATAGGATTAAACAATAGTTAATAGTTCATGAATATAGGGTCTTTTGCAACTAGGTACTCAACACAATTTTAAGGCAACATTCGGGTCCAACAATCATTCATGACATGTTCATTTTAGAAAACTAGCATGCATCTCCCTCGCGGGTAAAAACAATTTAAAATAGTAATAAGCGAGGCTACGAATTCACACCTTATGTATATAGAGTAGTCGACGATTTCGAGTGACGATCACTTACGATGATGAGGATGCCCGGGGTTTTCAACACCTAACAAACAATAACGCGTAATGAGTAAATCTCATTTATAAACTTTAAGTACTGTATATTACATACATATTAGTCAATTGTGATAATTACATACTCACGCCAAAACCAAATGGATAATTGTTACTCGTTTTATACTATTCATCTACGTTATTAACGTTATTACCCTTTTTAAGTTTTTCGCCGATACTTATCAAAAGTATGCGCTGTTTTCCTAGACTTAAACCCTTTTATAAAATTTAGGAAAATTCTCAAAAATACCTTAAGACCTGAGAAAACCCATTTTTAATCCCATTAAAAGTTTTCACTTTTACGACTCGTTACTCAACACATTACTAAACATACGTTTTTCGGACTCATTTTTCACATTGACCATGTTGGACTCGTTTGACCCATTTAAGATATACCATTGACCCATTTGACACCTAAGTCTAATAATAGACTCACAAATGCAGGTTTGAGACAAAAAAATCAACCTTTAATCAATTACCAAACTATATCTATGGTCCCCGGGTTTCACCCAAAACCAAACATAATTTCGGATTATGTAGGTTCTCATCTCCCAGTACACGTATTTTTAAAACATCATAACTTTTGACTCGTTAGGAGTCGTAACCTCTATCTTATACCAAATCGAAGCTAAGACGACGCTCTACAACTATATCCTAGTCTCATGAGCTTTTTACAAAATCAAATTTATTAAAACAAGCCCAAACAATCTGCCTAAATTTACCCTTCTCAAAATCAACCCAACACTCGTTTCCAAACCATTTTATCGACACCTAACCTCAACTTAATCACCCCTAACCATGACTAACCATCCTAATCAGTCCTTAACCCCTAAAATACCAAATCCATCCTAAAACCAATTCACCAAATCAAACATGCAATGAGGTTTACCTATTCTAAAACATCTAAAAACATGAATTAAACACAAAGCCCATAAGTAAAACATCAAAAACATGATCCACCAAACACCCCCATTTGGCCGTGGGGTGTGGGTGATCAAAACACCCCAACCAAATTGATTTTGGTTGGTTTGTTGGGTGATTATCCATCTACTATACCCCAATTAAACATGCATGAACTCAATTAACATCAAAAGAAATTTTTGAAAAACCCATTTGATTCTTGAAAAATTTTATGAATGCATGTTGGATTAAAGCATATCAAAACACTTGGAATGATTAAACTAGATGTGGTCTAACCTTGGTTTTAATTTAAACAAGCTAGAAAAAAAATATGGTGGTGGTGTGGTGGTGTTTGGCCGTCGGCCTAAAGAGAGAAAAGAGAGAGGGTGAAGAAAATTTTTAGTGTGTTTTGTGTTGTGTGTGTGTTATGTTTCCACTTTGTAAAAATTGGAGGCCCTTGTGTGAAATTATAGCATTCTTTTGGCCTTGAATGAAAACGACCTCAAATGTTTGCGGGAATGATTCACTAGTCGACTTGGAAAATTTTGCGGGAGTCGAGGGTCATCCCGAACACTCCAAAATATTTTTAGGACAATTTAAATGTACCCGGAAAGCAATAAAACGCACCTGACTCAACTTAACACGAACCAAAGTAAAATCCTCGAAAAATTATAATATCGATAAAACGACAATAAACATAAAAATTTGGGCATCCATCGGGATCGTAGTCGTCATCGTTCTTCTTAAATCTTCAATCGTCAAGTTTACGACCTCAAACATTGGTTTCAACCAAAACGATAGAATATATAGTAAATAAAATTTCTTAAAAATTTCAAAAATAAGCGTAATTTAGGGTAAGATAAGTGACTCGGTTCTGGGTATCACATCCACCACTCCTTAAAGAGAGCGACGTCCCGGCGCTCGCCTCTTCTTATACTCACATTTCGTGCCGCTGGAACAGATGAGGATATCTCTCCTTGAAAAAGTCCTCACGTTCCCAAGTGTATTCCGGTCCACGTTTAGAATTCCATCGAACCTTCACAATGGGAATTCTACTATGCTTCAGCCTCTTGACCTCTCGGTCCATAATTTCCACGGGTTCTTCCACGAAATGCATCTTGTCGTCCAGCTGAATCTCGTCCAAAGGAATCATCAATTCCTTATCCGCCAAACTCTTCTTCAAATTTGGTACGTGAAACGTGTCGTGAATAGCACTAAGCTCATTCAGCAACTCTAACTTATATGCTACCGGTCCAATTCGTTTAACAATCTTAAATGGTCCAATATACCTCGGACTCAACTTTCCTTTCTTCCCAAAATGAATCACACCCTTCCACGGCGAAACCTTAAGCACAACCATGTCTCCGACCTCAAATTCCAACAGTTTTCTTCTATTATCGACATAACTCTTCTGTCGGCTTCTTGCAACAAGTAAACGGTTCTTAATTTGCACAATCTTCTCTGTCGTCTCCAAAACCATTTCGGGTCCAGTCAACTGACTCTCTCCTACTTCACTCCAACACACAGGGGATCTACACTTCCTTCCATACAACGCTTCGAATGGTGCAGCCTTGATGCTCGCATGATAACTATTATTATACGAAAACTCCACTAAAGGTAAGTGGCATTCCCAACTTCCTCCAAAATCGATCACGCATGCTCGGAGCATGTCTTCCATCGTCTGAATAGTTCGTTCGCGTTGGCCATCAGTCTCTGGGTGATAGGCCGTGCTCAAACTCAATTCAGTGCCCATCGCACATTGAAGAGATTTCCAAAATTCCGAAGTAAACCTACTATCGCGATCCGAAATGATCGATAAAAGTACACCATGTCTGCAAACAATCTCCTTCACGTACACACTAGCAAGTTTCTCCATGTTGTCCATCTTCTTCATAGGTAAGAAGTGAGCAGATTTCGTCAATCTATCCACTATTACCCAAATCATATCACATCCACTTGGAGTTTTAGGTAAACCCGTCATGAAATCCATAGCGATCCTCTCCCATTTCCACTCTGGGATCTCTGGTTGTACCAACAGCCCAGACGGTTTCTTATGTTCGGCTTTAACCTTCGCACAAGTCAAACACTTACTAACGTAACGAGCAATCTTTGCCTTCATATTCGGCCACCAGTAGACTTTCTTCAGGTCATGATACATCCTATACGCTCCAGGATGTATCGAGTACTTCGAATTATGAGACTCGTTCATAACCAAATCTCGTACTCCAGGCATTCTTTCCTTGGATGGACACAACGGTAACCAAATCCGATTCTCAAAATATCTCAGCCCGTCTGACCTAACCATAAAAAGAGGTTTCAACAGTCTCCCCAGATTCTCTGCACCAAAATTTTCTTTCATTAATCCCTTCTCTTGAGCCTTCAATATTGTTTCGGTTAAATAAACACCCTCGGTCATCACTAATGCTCTGACTCTCAAAGGTTTCTCTCTATCCTTCCTACTAAGTGCATCCGCTACAACGTTCGCCTTGCCAGGATGGTAGCGAATCTCGCAGTCATAGTCACTCAGTAGTTCCACCCATCGCCTTTGTCTCATGTTCAACTCCTTTTGGTCTAAAATGTACTGCAAACTCTTGTGGTCAGTGAATACCACACACTTCATCCCATACAAGTAGTGTCTCCACAATTTCAACACAAAATATACAGCTCCCAATTCCAAATCATGCGTAGTGTAGTTTTCTTCATTCTTCCTCAATTGTCTCGACGCGTAAGCAATCACCTTCTCACGCTGCATCAACACAGCTCCATAACCCTTACGAGACGCGTTGCAATACACCATGAAGTCTTCGATTCCTTCTGGTAATGACAATATCGGAGTAGAACATAATTTGTCCTTAAGTGTTTTGAAAGCGAATTCCTCATCATCTCCCCATTCATACACCTGATTATTCTCTGTAAGCTTTGTCAATGGCTTCGCAATCAACGAAAATCCTTCGATGAATCTCCGATAATACCCAGCTAATCCAAGGAATTGTCGAACTTCAGTCGCCGTTGTCGGTGCCGACCATTCCTTGATTGCCTCGACTTTGGCAGGATCTACGCGAACTCCTTTGCTATCAATTACGTGCCCAAGGAATTGCACAGACTCTAACCAAAACTCACACTTTGAGAATTTCGCATACCGCTTCTCCTTCTTCAGCAGATCCAATATCTTCCTCGGGTGCTTCTCGTGCTCTTCCTTACTCTTGGAGTAAATAAGAATATCATCGATGAATACAATGACGAACTTATCTAGATACGGCTTACATACACGATTCATAAGGTCCATGAATACTACAGGCGAGTTTGTTAGCCTAAAAGGCATCACTCGGAATTCAAAGTGTCCATACCGCATACGAAAGGCAGTTATAGGAATATCCTCCTCTCTCACACGCAGTTGATGATACCCTGATCTCAAGTCGATCTTTGAGTACACACAGGAACCTTGCAATTGGTCAAACAAATCGTCAATCCTCGGCAATGGATACCGATTCTTAACCGTCAACTTGTTGAGCTCTCTATAGTCGATACACATCCGGAACGACCCATCTTTCTTCTTCACAAACAACACTGGCGCTCCCCATGGTGATGAGCTCAATCTAATAAATCCCTTATCCATCAACTCTTTCAATTGATCCGATAACTCCTTCAACTCTGATGGTGCTAATCGATAGGGTGCACGAGGAACTGGTGCAGCTCCCGGCATCAAATCGGTTCGAAATTCGACTTCACGGGTGGGTGGTAAACCCGACAACTCATCAGGAAAAACTTCCGGATATTCTCAAATTACAGGTACCTCTTCTAACTTTGCCTCTAAGTCACCATCACTAGAAACTTGTGCCAAAAACACATCACATCCATCTTCTACATACCTCATCATTTTCAAGCAAGATATCACTTTCAAACGAGAGGTGCATTCATCTCCCTTCACAGTCAAAACCCTATTCCTCAACGGGATTTGAACTAATCTTTCTCCACAAACGATCACGGCACTATGCGCCATTAGCCAATCCATTCCAACGATCACATCAAACGATCCTAGCTCTATGGGCATTAAGTCGATATCAAAAGCGTAATTCCCTAACTTCAAGGTACACCCTTTAAGTATAGAATTTGTACTAACGATCTTCCCATCAGCTAATTCCATGTTATAATTAGTCGTTAGCATTACCGGTTCTCTATGATATGACGACTAAATTTAACATCTACGAAGCTCTTGTCGGAACCAGAATCAAACAATATACTAGCATAACAAGTGTCTAGTAGAAACATACCGGTAACCACATTAGGGCCTTGCTGTTTATCAGCAGTCCCTACTCGATACACAACAGCAACATTATTTCCTCCTTGCCTATTTCCAGCCTTCGGGCAGTTCCCCTGCTTATGCCCTCTTTCTCCACATCCAAAGCAAACCATCACCTTCGTGGCATTTGCCCCAGTAGCCACCCCTTTAGCTCGGCAATCTGCAATTCTGTGACCCGCTTTTCCGCACTTTCCACACGCAGGTGGGCAATTCACTACATGGTACAAATTACATCGACCACAATGGGGATTCACCTTAGCTCCTCTAGGGTTAGTGACAGCCCTCATCCCACCATTTCTTCTCTGGTTGAACTGCTGGTTGCGGTTTTGACCTTGGTTGTTACGGTTTCCTCCACGATTTTGACCTTGGGATTGATTACCCTGAGCTGCCTCCCACTTTCTCTTGTTCCCTTCGGCAATGTAGTCCTTCTTATCTTGCAGTTTGACATCTATTAGTGCGTGAGCCATTTGGACTGCTTCATCGAATGACCCAGGCTTAGATGAAGTTGTCTCACCCTTGATATTGCTTGACAAACCCTTGATGTACTGCTTCATTTTCTTGTGATCATCAACAAAGGCATCGGGACACAAAAGGCTCAATTCATTAAACCTCCTTGTATACGATGTAATGTCATTGTTCCTCAAAGACAAATGCCTTAACTCATCTTCTATTTGACCCAGCTCTTCTTCGGGACAGAACTTTTTGGTCAAGAGTGCCTTGGTAGCAGTCCAAGTCCTCGCATTTGCTACCGCTAATCCGACAGTGGCTACTTGATTGTTCCACCAACTTAAGGCGTCATCGAGAAAAGTGGCAACTGCAAACTTGACTTTATTTGCCTCTGAACATCCGCTAATCTCAAAAGTACTTTCGATCTTCTCCAACCACCTTCGGAGTTCTAGGGCTCCGCTAGTTCCACGAAACTGTGTGGGACCGCATTTCATAAAACCAGCATAAGTACACTCCCTCGGGGCTTGCTGTCTTCCTGCATTTCCAACTTGATCTGGGTTTCGGTTTGCACGATCCGCTTCGAGTGCATTTGCAATTGCTTCTTGAATCATTGTGTTCACACGGTCAGCTGTTAGCTTTGGAGGCATGGTGAATTCTCAAGTACACCTCTCTGCAAAGACAGGGAAATAGAAAAACAAAGTAAGTATACACATCAAGATTAAGATGGATTTCTCTTTCAAGACATAATATAAGTATAACAACACATCACTTCAAGGTTACTAATATTCATCAATTCACATCACAAAAGAGCAAATTAAAGACATATCATAGATTATGAAAGGTAAACATGGATTGCATTGATAAATCAACCAAAATCTGTGACAAGTAATGCCACTACAACCATACACCATCAAACTTAAGTCATCAAGTTTTCATCACAATACCATCATACAGGAGTCTAAAATAGTTCGATTACAACGATCAAAGATAAAATAAAATACAAGCAACTAGTCACGTGGTGATCCACACGACCTCTTGGATGGTGGTTCTTCTTCATCCTCTTCGGGCTCTTCATCACTGTCTTCCTCGTCCTCGTCCATCTTCCTCTTTCCCTTATCATTCGGCCCACACTCAGCTGCCTTCTTCGTCCCAGAAGTAGATCCACACTCCACTGCTACCTGATTCCCTAAAGTGATACACACACCTCTGGCAGGTGGCTGGACCATAAAATCATTAGCCTTCATTTCTGAGTCTTCTACAAATCTCCAATCTTGTGGCAGGGATGCTCTAACACGATGCTCCCAACTTCGCATCCTAGCCAACCTCGCCTGATCCTCCATAACTTGCTCAAGACTAGCACTCAGGTTTGCTATCATCGATCTCAAACTATTAATATCACTCTTATTTGCCACTCCATCAAATTCAATCCTTGCAGTTCTTGCCAACAACCTCTGATGTGCCCTCTCATTCTCGTCGAACCTTTTGATTACTCTAGTTTCCACCACGTACCGCTCGTACATCAATCTATCCATTCTTCTCAAACGATTCTCAGGATCCTAATAGTTTCTTGGCCTCGGAAAATAGACCTTCGCCACATTTTCATAAATAGAACGCGATCTCGATGCATTACTGGATTCCGCACCAAACTCATTACTCGCTCGAGTAAACCCCGGCACCGTCCTCAGGTAATCCTTAAAATTATCCATCGGGGGACGAACGAGTTGCTGATCATATCGGCCTGTCAGAGGCACTTCATATCCCTTCGGTGAATTTAGAGATTGAACTAATTCGGGCTCGGTCTGACCAACGGCATTTGCTGGAATTCCATCATCCACCGGATCCTCTTCCTCGGAATCCTCTCCACCATCGTCACTAACACTGAAGTTGTCCACATCACTTTCATCACTGTCATTTTCCGGCTCTATCGCTTCTTCTGGAGCTATCCTAACATTGTCACCATTTGGCGGGTTCGGAGGAAATGGCCCCCTTCGTGTCCTACGAGGTATTCGTCTCCATTTCCGTTAGGCGGTACCTCGGCCATTCCTGCAATAACAGAGATTTTGGAGGGTACGTAAGATTACTATTCAATATTTATAAATACATGTATGCAAATGCAATGCAAAGGTGGTACACATGCCCAAAATGCGATAATATGATGCTCATGCATATGTAATACAAGAATTACGGTATCGAGTACTCCACGTACAATTTCAACGTTTACATATAGTAGTTCAATATCTACGTAATAAATACCCACATATATTACTTCAACTCAAAGGTATGCATCTATACCGTCAATACTAAAATAAACCTTACCGGAGCCATGCAGGATAGTTGTGTGCTTGGACAATTTCTTACGACACCAAAAGTTATAGTTTAGGATTTTTCAAAACGACCTAGTTCTCTATAACCCATGGCTCTGATTACCAATCTCTAACACCCCCACAAATGCTATGCGCATCGGAACTACAACATTTGGGTGCTAGGCAGTTATCATCACACACAAGATATATCAAACGACTCAAAGAGACGTAAAAGTTTTAACATAATTTAAGCATTTTTAAAAACATACATGTCTACGGTTTTCCAAACCCAAGATAATACAACACAGAGTTAGCGTTTTGGTCGCCACGAATCTCAACCCCAAAAGATATAAGTTTGTTAACATGACAGAAAATTTAAAATGTTCAAGTTAAATATGGGTGGAAAAAAACAAGTAGACGCCAAGCCACACACAACTCCCATCCAATGCATGCTCCATGCTATACTTCATCGGTTACCGGAAACACATGCTAAATTGGGTCAACAAATAATGTTGAGTGGAATTCATAGGTTTTATAATCTCATTTTTGAACATATGTGTCATAAAAATCATTCACGATCATTCATAGACTTGTCGATCAAACAATCTATTTTCAAGGTTATGACAATTGTGTTTAAGCTCATGACACTAATCCGTTAACTCGATCACCCGCGTGATATTTACCGGCGTGATTAAGATGAAACCATTGCCCCTTCTAAAGGCATCAGTTGCAATTATACCTTATCTCTTATCATAAGTTATCCGTCCGCAGGGGGTACTCAACGTACTAGCCCTCGTCTCGGATAGGGTCGTCAACCCTATAGTACTATCAATTGTATAAGCGGCTATTTTCAATCCACACTAGGATTAAACAATAGTTAATAGTTCATGAATATAGGGTCTTTTGCAACTAGGTACTCAACACAATTTTAAGGCAACATTCGGGTCCAACAATCATTCATGACATATGTTCATTTTAGAAAACTAGCATGCATCTCCCTCGCGGGTAAAAACAATTTAAAATAGTAATAAGCGAGGCTACAAATTCACACCTTATGTATACAGAGTAGTCGACGATTTCGAGTGACGATCACTGACGATGATGAGGATGCCCGGGGTTTTCAACACCTAACAAACAATAACGCGTAATGAGTAAATCTCATTTATAAACTTTAAGTACTGTATATTACATACATATTAGTCAATTGTGATAATTACAAACTCACGCCAAAACCAAACAGATAATTGTTACACGTTTTATACTATTCATCTACGTTATTAACGTTATTACCCTTTTTAAGTTTTTCGCCGATACTTACCAAAAGTATGGGCTGTTTTCCTAGACTTAAACCCTTTTATAAAATTTGGGAAAATTCTCAAAAATACCTTAAGACCTGTAGAAAACCTATTTTTAATCCCATTAAAAGTTTTCACTTTTACGACTCGTTACTCAACACATTACTAAACATATGTTTTTCGGACTGATTTTGCACATTGACCATGTTGGACTCGTTTGACCCATTTAAAATATACCATGACCCATTTGACACCTAAGTCTAATAATAGACTCACAAATGCAGGTTTGAGACCAAAAATCAACCTTTAATCAATTACCAAACTATATCTATGGTTTCCGGGATTTGACCCAAAACCAAACATAATTTCGGATTATGTAGGTTCTCATCTCCCGGTACACGTATTTTTAAAACATCATAACTTTTGACTCGTTAGGAGTCGTAAGCTCTATCTTACACCAAATCGAAGCAAAGACGAAGCTCTACAACTATATCCTAGTCTCATGACCTGTTTACAAAATCAAATTTATGAAAACAAGCCCAAACAATCTGCCTAAATTTACCCTTCTCAAAATCAACCCAACACTCGTTTCCAAACCATTTTATCGACACCTAACCTCAACTTAATCACCCCTAACCATGACTAACCATCCTAATCAGTCCTTAACCCCTAAAATACCAAGTCCATCCTAAAACCCATTCACCAAATCAAACATGCAATGACGTTTACCCATTCTAAAACATCTAAAAACATGAATTAAACACAAAGCCCATAAGTAAAACATCAAACACCATGATCCACCAAACACCTCCATTTGGCCGTGGGGTGTGGGTGATCAAAACACCCCAACCAAATTGATTTTGGTTGGTTTGTTGGGTGATTATCCATCTACTATACCCTAATTAAACATGCATGAACTCAATTAACATAAAAACAAATTTTTGAAAAACCCATTTGATTCTTGAAAAATTTTATGAATGCATGTTGGATTAAAGCATATCAAAACACTTGGAATGATTAAACTAGATGTGGTCTAACCTTGATTTTAATTAAAACAAGCTAGAAAAAAAATATGGTGGTGGTGTGGTCGTGTTTGGCCGTCGGCCTAAAGAGAGAAAAGAGAGAGGGTGAAGAAAACTTTTAGTGTGTTTTGTGTTGTGTGTGTGTTATGTTTCCACTTTGTAAAATTTGGAGGCCCTTGTGTGCAATTATAGCATTCTTTTGGCCTTGAATGAAAACGACCTCAAATGTTTACGAGAATGATTCACTAGTCTACTTGGAAAATTTTGCGGGAGTCGGGGGTCATCCCGAACACTCCAAAATATTTTTACGACAATTTAAATGTATCCAGAAAGCAATAAAACGCCCCCGACTAAACTTAACACGAACCGAAAGTAAAATCCTCGAAAAATTATAATATCGATAAAACGACAATAAACATAGAAATATGGGCATCCATCGAGATCGTAGTCGTCATCGTTCTTCTTAAATCATCAATCGTCAAGATTACGACCTCAAACATTGGTTTCAACCAAAACGATAGAATATATAGTAAATAAAATTTCTTAAAAATTTCAAAAATAAGCGTAATTTAGGGTAAATAAGTGACCTTGGTTCTGGGTATCACATTACGTAACCCTATAAACCTATTCCCTAATCTTGTAAGAAGTATCTCTAAATTTTTTAAAAAGAATATGCTCGTAAAGCGTTGTATGTATACACATATGGCAAATGCTTAAGGACATGTATATCTAAACTTCAAAAAAAAATTGTCTTCTAAATTGAGAATGACACATTTAAGGACATCAATATCTTCTACCTTAACTCCCGAAGGAATTCAACAAATCATTAATGATGGAATTGTTGCGGCTATGAAAATACCGACTTTTAAGATAGTGAAGAATACTACCGCAATAGAAAATTTTATAACTAGTCAGTTATATAAATTTCAAGGAACCGAAGATGATATTAGTATCACTCATTGGATTGAAAGAACTAAGACGATTTTCTCCTAAAGTAGTTGTGCCGAAGATCGTAAAGTAAAGATTGCTGTTAGTAGTTTAACTATTGAAGCATTATCATGGTGGATTTACTATTCTCAACTCGTTGGAATAGAAGAAGCTTAGGAGATGAAGTGGTTAGATTTTAAGTGCCTTTTAATGACCTAATATTATCCCTCCATAGAAATCAACAAAGTGAAAAAGGACTTTTGATATCTAGTGACACAAGGAAATGATCTCAATACCTATTTGAAAAAATTTCAAGAGTTAGAAGAATTATATAATATCACTAATTCCCAAAGAATGATGAAAGCTTTTATTAAAGGTTTTCCCCAAGAATTCAAGAAAATGATTACTTTCTCTAAACCCCAAAGTTTAGAAGAAACCATCAACATTTTTCAGAAATTAATGGATCACGTAATAAAGCACAATCCTCTACAAGAATCAAACACTCTTAAACGTAAACTTAGTGAAGAAGAAGAAGAAAAAGAATCTGCTAAAATGAAACCTAATCCATTAAAATTCTCCTATGATCTCTATTTTCCTTACTTATATTACCCAAATCCCAACTCCTTTAGAATTCCCAAAACACTAGGACATAAGAATTATGCTGGAAAGCTTCCTCTTTGTGTAAAGTATCTACTAGATCACAAAGGATCCTGCCTAGCTAAATGTCAGAATTGCATCAAGAAAGGTCATCAAACACGATACTGTTGGAACAAGGCTAATTTCTAAATTTTCTTTTTCCGTATCTTGTAAATGAAATGAATATATGTGAGTTTTATCAATAAAATCTATGTGTTTTAATTACATCTCATGTAAGTATTATTTTATTATCTTATAGTACAACTCATTTGTAATATATTATGTATTTGATCTTTATATTTTAACAAGAATGAAAAATCTAAACTTATGAAAGTTCAAAACCTTGATTTCCCTTATAAAGAAAGGTAAGAACAAGTAATAAGATTTCTCAGTATTTCTTAAGACATAATGCCATCTGGATTATTGTCAATTGTATTTTACTAACGATATAGAGACTTTGACAAGATTATACCCAAAATAATCTGTTGACATAGAGTACCAATATCTATAGTTTTAAATATATTAAGAAGAATAAATCCCTTATATGTATTTATGGCTAAAGTGAGAGAATTATCCAGATATTAGAAATTCATACTCCACGTATGTGATGACGTATAGTCCCCAGCCGGGTCATGAACCCGGCCCACGGGTACTACCCGTATCCGGCCCATCACGGATGGGTGGGAATAATGTCATTTGAGCTTATGGGCTTGAATGAACAGTAACCGCACACATGTGTGCGGCCCACGGCCTGGCATGACCGGTACAGGGTTAGACAGAATCATATTCTATCTCTGAATATGATTTACTTCAAAAGTAGAGGATATTCACTCACCATAATTAGAAGATAACAATCAATCTAATTCTGGTGCTTATCCTTTCCTTGGGGCCGCAACATTAGTGACAGCCCATTAGGGTTTCACTGCCTATAAAAGGAACCCCCAAGGGTTCCACAAAGGTATTACGTTCTAAACTCTCAACTCACATAAAACCCTAACCGATTACTTACTCTCACGCCGGAGTCAAATCGTGGGAAACATTCCCACGGTAAGCCTAACGCGTGTTGTTTAGTGTGCAGGATCCCAACCAAACAGTTCACTTGGTGCAAGAGTCGGAGCCCAGCCAACCCGAATTAAGCCTAATTCGGGTCTAGCAAGGATCACCCAACTTTTGCATCAACAAGTTGGCGCCATCCGTGGGACCCATTACACTAAGCTAAAGTAAAACCTCATCTTGAATTTCCAATGACGAAGGGGCATTCGCAAGCTTATCCTAGGAACACAAATCCTGGAAATCGGAAGTCTCAAGGGGAAGGGATACTCATCCCCAATCAATCTCCTAGCCACCCTGCGGGCGGACCTGGTAACCGTGGTGGTTTTCAGCCTTTGGGGGTGACGAGCACGATCTCCATTACACCCCCACATACTTCAACCCTGGATAACCCTGATACAGGGAGTGCGCCCAATCCTCCTAACAAGGAGCCGCGCAGGCCATCGATTAAGGAGGAAGTAGAAGTCCAACCACTCAGCGAGGAGGATCTCACTCGAGTTCTCACGCAGAACTTTGATAGGATCATCCCAGGGATTGCATCAATGTTGAATCTAGGGAGGAACCTCCAATCTAGACTCAACTTTGGCAATACTGGACCAATCACCTCTTCCCAAAATCAGAGGAAAAGGAAAACCCGGCCTCAGGAGCAGAGCATCTTTGAGGAAACTCCTCAACCTAGGAATGTGTTCGAGCGCATAGGAGATCGCCTC
The DNA here is from genome assembly GCA_025667525.1 of Glebionis coronaria. NCBI lineage: Eukaryota > Viridiplantae > Streptophyta > Magnoliopsida > Asterales > Asteraceae > Glebionis > Glebionis coronaria. Next base: position 1,862,909 of record CM046880.1, read on the forward strand.
ATACAGGAACTAACACAGTCTCGAGAAGGGGGAGAGAAGTCCGACGGTTCACCCGAGCGACCAGATCGAGAGCTGACCAGAGCCGCTCGCCGCATAAGTGTCTGGGATAGGATGGACACTGGGAAAAAGGCTCCTGGCTCGTCTCAAAAAAGTGGTCTTCACCCAAGGAATGGGGCACCACCACCGTCTCCAGATTCATCAGGAGAGGACTCGGATGACCATCCGCCCAAGGGTCGTCGACCTAGGCATACCCCTCCACCACCACCAAACAATGATGAATATTATGGTGGCCCTTATTATCGAGATGCAGAAGCGGAGGATCTTTCCCGCCCATGGTGTGACTTATGGGATGACCCTAGGCTCACCCGTCCATGGGCGGATCCCAGGGAAGACCCATTCACTCTCCGCATACGGAACTACTCCGAGGACACCAAATGTCGCATGCCGGCGTGTGTCAAGACCTATGATGGAACTGGTGATCCGGATGATCACCTCAAAATATTCGACACGCAGGCTAAAATTGAGCGATGGCCCATGCCTATATGGTGCCAAATGTTCAATTCGACCTTGATCGGAAATGCCCGTAACTGGTTTGAAGGAATCCCTCCACGAAGCATTGATAGCTTCACGGAACTACGCATTGCGTTCAAGAATAATTATACTCAGAGGAAGAAGTATAATAGGGATCCGGTCTCATTGGCAATGGTCAAGCAACGGCCGGGGGAGTCTACAGAGGCCTTCACTGAACGCTTCAACGACGAGTGCACACGCACAAAGACGATGCCGGAACTCCTGAAAATCTCCGACTACATGCACGCCATAACAAATAGGGAGTTAATCAGGCGTCTCAATGACAAGCGTCCAGAGAGGTATGATGATCTCATGGAAAGGGTCAGAAACTTCATAGAGGGAGAAACAGCGGTCGCCGTGGCTTGCCCTTCCAAAGGAAACGGCTACCGATCAAATGACTAGTCCCGGAGACAGTCGGGTGGACAAAGCAATCAAAACAGCAGTAGGGGCTCAGGTTACAAGAGCCAAAACAAAGGAGGACGGCCAGATGATAAGTTTACCCCCCTAAAGATGTCCTACCGGGTGATCTTGCTGACGGAAAGGGCAAATTTTCCGAGACCTCCCCCAATGACAACTCCTCCGGACCGTCTTCAAGGAAATCGTTTCTGCGAGTTCCATAATGACAAGGGCCACGGCACTGATGAGTGTATCCAGCTCAAGAAGCACACTGAGTCACTGATCAACTCAGGTAAACTCAAGCATTTGGTTAAGGATTGGAAAGATGGAAAAGACAACAAGAAGTATGACAAGAAGGATCCCCAAAAGGACAAACCTTCGACCATATACATGATCCAATCCAGACAACACCGCACGAGGCAGAAAATTGGCCAAAAATTTTCACGCGGCAGGGAAATTTCATTCCCTCCCATCACAACAAGCGATGTGATTGATGCGCCTCTCAGTATTGAGATAAGCATTGGAACACACAATGTTTGTCGCATGTATGTGGATGGAGGGTCGTCGGCAGAAGTACTGTACGAACACTGTTTTGTGCAGTTACGACCAGAAATAAGAAGCCAATTAGTACCGGCCACGACGCCGCTCACTGGCTTTAGTGGAGACACTATCTGGCCGATAGGGCAACTACGTCTGCTCGTAACCATTGGGAATGAGGAACACTCCACTACGGCGTGGATGAACTTCATGGTGATACGCTCACATTCTCCGTACAATGGGATCATAGGCAGACCAGGTATTCTGGCTATACGGGCGGTACCCTCCATGGCGCACGGAATGATCAAGTTCCCTGTTGAGGGAGGAATCGTCACCATCTACAACACAATCGTACCAGCATCCGAGTGTCATACCGTGACAACACCGGCCCCACCTATTCCACCCAAGGATGGATCACCACCTCCCAATTGGAAGGTGGCAATCCATCCTGACTACCCGGAACAGGAGATATCCATAGGGGGGGGGGCGCTCTCGGATAGCGGTAAAAGGGCCATGTGCTCTCTTTTAAGTGCAAACCTAGATATATTCACATGGGAGCCAAAGCATATGACAGGCATGCCACGTGCGATAGCAGAACATAAGCTCCAGATCCGCCAGGGTACCAACCCATCAAGCAAAAGAAGCGCGACCAGGCGCCTGAGCGCAGCTGATTGATATTGGAGGAAGTACGAAACTAGTGGACGCAGGTATCATGCGCGAGGTATACTACCACGAGTGGTTATCCAATCCGGTCATGGTGAAAAAACATGACGGAAGTTGGCGCATGTGTGTGGATTTCACGGATCTGAACAAAGCCTGTCCACAGGATTGTTACCCGTTACCGGAAATTGACTGGAAGGTGGAATCCCTATGTAGATATCCCTTTAAGTGCTTCTTAGACGCATATAAAGGATACCACCAAATCCAGATGGCGGAGGAGGATGCAGAAAAAACGGCGTTCCGTACGAGTCAGGGCGTATATTGCTATACGAAAATGTCGTTTGGACTAAAGAACGCTGGTGCTACATACCAGCGGCTTGTGGACAAAGCTTTTGAATCACAGATAGGCCGCAACCTGGAAGTTTATGTGGATGACTTAGTCATAAAAAGTCATACGGAGGATGCACTTCTCCGGGATGTCCAAGAGACATTCGACACACTGAGCAGGATTAACATGAAGCTAAATCTAAAGAAATGCACGTTTGGGGCTACGGAGGGAATGTTCCTTGGATATATGATTGATCCAAATGGTATCAAACCTTGCCCAGAGAAAACGGACGCCGTAATACAGCTGCCATCCCCTCAGACACGGAAAGAGGTGCAATCCTTAAATGGGAAGCTGGCCGGGCTAAATAGGTTCCTATCCAAATCCGTAGAGAAGTCATTACCCCTATTTAAGAGACTCAAGAAGTGCATTAGGAAGGGAGACTTTCGGTGGACAAAGGAAGCCGAGGAAGCTTTTGGCCAACTCAAGCAGCACCTGGCATCTCTCCCTATGATAGTAGCTCCCTGGCCAAAGGAGGAACTCATTATGTATCTCTCAACCACTCATGGCGCAATAAGTGCGGTACTAATGAAAGATAGGGATACGGTACAAACTCCGGTCTACTTTATAAGTAGAACATTGCAAGGGCCGAAGCTGAATTACTCCTCTATGGAAAAATTGGTTTTGGCACTAGTGTTTGCTACAAAGCGGTTGCGCTGATACTTTCAGGCGCACCCAATTGTAGTCATTACGGACCAACCAATAAAGAAAGTCATCTCTAGACCGGATGTCGCAGGGAGGCTACAAAAATGGAGCATCCTATTGGGGGAGCATAATATATCTTATAGGCCAAGGACGGCTGTTAAAGGCCAGATCTTGGCAGATTTCTTGATAGAGAAGCCGGATGAAGAAGGACCAATCGTTAAACAAGACGAGACTCCAACAGAACCATGGGTGTTATTTACCGATGGATCTTCGTGTACGGATGGGTCCGGAGCTGGTCTCATTCTCACAAATCCGGAAGGAATGGAGTTTACATACGCCCTCCGTTTTGAGTTCATGGCCACCAACAACGAAGCGGAATATGAAGCATTAATTGCGGGTTTAAAAATCACCGCTAGAATGGGAGTTCGCAACCTTGAGGCCTACGTGGACTCACGGCTTGTCGCGAACCACATTCTAGGTGGATACGTGGCTAAGCAGGACAACATGGTCCGGTATTTGGAGAAATTCAAGTCACTCATCGCGGCTTTCAGCAAGTTTTCCATGAAGCAGGTGCTAAGAGGTGAGAACAAGAAGGCGGACGCTCTTAGCAAGATCGCATCCATAAGCTTCGCCCACTTGTCCAAGCAAGTCTTGGTGGAAATACTCAAGGAGAAATCTATAACAGAAGGGGAGGTCGCTACCATAGTTGAAGAGGATGGACCTACATGGATGACCCCGATTATCAACTATTTGACTAGTGAGACCCTTCTGGACGAGGAAAAAGCAGCACGGCACATCAGAAGGAAGTCGCAACAGTTCGAACTCCGAGAAGGTATTCTTTATAAGCGCTCTTTCTTGCAACCATGGTTGCGGTGTGTTGGACCACGTCAGGCTACCTATGTAATCAGTGAAATACATGAAGGGTTGTGCGGCATGCACGCAGGTCCACGATCCATGGTAGCTAGAGCCTTACGGACAGGATATTATTGGCCTACAATGCACAGGGATGCGCGCGACATGATTCGCAAGTGTAGTGATTGCCAAGTGCATAGACCAGTGTCGCGGCACCCGCAGCAAGAGCTTACACCTATCACGTCCCCATGGCCATTCTATAAATGGGGAATCGACATTGCAGGACCATTTCATGTAGCTGCGGGGGGAGTTAAGTTCTTGATTGTCGCGATGGACTACTTCACACGATGGATAGAGGCCAAGGCAGTTAAATCCATCACAGGCAAACAAGTTAAAAAGTTTGTTTGGGAGCATATTGTGTGCCGTTTTGGCCTACCAGGGGAAATCATCTCGGACAACGGTAAACAGTTCGCGGATAATCCATTCAAGGACTGGTGTGCATCATTGAATATCAAGCGGCGCTTCGCGTCTGTTAAGCATCCGCAGACGAATGGCCTTGTGGAATGAGCGAATAGAAGCTTGGGAAACGGCATCAAGGCACGTTTGGATGAGCGAAGTGCCAAATGGGTGGATGAGCTGCCACATGTTCTATGGGCACATAGGACTATGATCAAAACGGCCAACGGAGACACTCCATTTGCATTGGCTTACGGCACTGAAGATGTTATACCAGCAGAAATAGGAATGCCTACCATCCGCACGGCGGAGATTAATGTTGTCACGAACGACGAATATGTACATCATATGTACATCATAATATCCTAATAGATCTATGAGGAAACGGGTAAATGGAATGCGGTAGTTGGCCGCATCGAAGAGGCGAGTGTAAAGGCCAATTTTACCCTGTGGAGCCTCAGTTATGAGTTCTCCGGCGCCAGGAAGTGAGGGGTGTAGGTTGGTAGGGATGAAATAATTGGTACAAAATTGATCTAGTTGCTCCTGGGTCATTACATTAAGCATGGATCCAATCGTGGGGTTGTTTCTGTGAGCCATTACTGAATAAAAAGGTAAGGACGTGGTATTTTAACCTGCGGAGGAATGGATCCATGCGTGATTAATTGAAGCTAAGAAGATAGCTTTAATGGCAGAAATGGAAGTTAGAACTGTGTGTTTCACACAGCCATAGGGGTGGCTTATTTATAGGTTTGCATCGTGGGTCATAGCCTGTTGGATGCGTGACACGTGTTTGCCACTATCCTTAATCGTGTGGTTAGGGTGCAAGTGGCAAGTGAAACGTCAGGTGGGACCCACGGGTCACTTCTAATTCAGACGATTACGCTGCTCGAGATTCTGTCTGTTTGCACTTTTTCAGTCAAAGTGGCAGGTGAACAGTTATTTATGTCGGGATATGCGGCTCTTACGTAAGACCCAAATTCAATGCTGCATTTAATTTGTTTCGGTCGTCACGAGCGGCTGAGATAATCATGGAATAAATTCCTAAATCAGGTTGCCACGTGCGGCTGAAACAAATTCTTGGATAAATTATCATTTCCTATTTTTTCTTGGTACGTCCAGGGAGCGTCTTGATAGTCTAGAGGTTACGCCCATGGCTGTAACAACTAGACTGGGGGGACATGATGACGTATAGTCCCCAGCCGGGTCATGAACCCGGCCCACGGGTACTACCCGTATCCGGCCCATCACGGATGGGTGGGAATAATGTCATTTGAGCTTATGGGCTTGAATGAACTATAACCGCACACATGTGTGCGGCCCACGGCCCGGCATGACCGGTACAGGGTTAGACATAATCATATTCTATCTCTGAATATGATTTACTCCAAAAGGAGAGGATATTCACTCACCATAATTAGAAGATAACAATCATTCTAATTCTGGTGCTTATCCTTTCCTTGGGGCCGAAGCATCAGTGACAACCCATTAGGGTTTCACTGCCTATAAAAAGAACCCCCAAGGGTTCCACAAAGGTATTACGTTCTAAACTCTCAACTCACATAAAACCCTAACCGATTACTTACTCTCACGCTGGAGTCTAATCGTGGGAAACATTCCCACGGTAAGCCTAACGCGTGTTGTATAGTGTGTAGGATCCCAACCAAACAGTTCACTTGGTGCAGGAGCCGGAGCCCAGCCAACCCGAATTAAGCCTAATTCGGGTCTAGCAAGGATCACCCAACTTTTGCATCAACAGTATGCATTATTACTTAGAATTACACTTATCCTATAGAGATATTATTAGAATAAAACTTTATAATATAGTAAGTAATAACTAATAACTATCTACTAAATTTAAATGGTAAATTTTTAGAGAACTTTATAGAGAATAATCTCAATTCTTTTCTTAGTATCAACTTTAAAAAAATATATCTTTTCCTTATAAACCTCGTTAATTTTGAAAAAGGCGATAATCAATTTAAGATTTTAATTAAACTATGACTCACTGATTTAAAATAATCATACTTCCTTTCGTATTTCAAAAGAACTTATGTAAATTATCTGTACGCTTTCTATTTATCTTAATAATATTTATATATTACGTTACGATCTTAATGGTTAGAGTATAAATTAACACTTTATAAATGTTTGACGATAAATGATAGTATACAAGTCGTATTCATTAGTGTATGAATGGAATATTAGAAGGAATTTAAGAATGCAAGAACTATATCTGTCTTTAGTACACTACCTTACTGTTGTAATCTCGGGACGAGATTTTCTAAAGGGAAGAGGCAATGATATCCCATAAATTTCACAAGTATGATATATATTATGTTTACTGGAAATGGAAATTACATTAGAAATTTTTGCTTTTTATGCACTACTTGGTAAGATAAACTACTTTTCCTAACCAGAACTACCATATCAACATATTCCTATATGTTTTAAACATAACAAGTATAAGTTTATGAGTAATTTGACAAGTATACTTATAAATAAGAACATTTCAAGAAATATAGTGATACCCTATATTCCCTTAGAAACCCTAGACAATGAATAATGAACTCCAAGATGACAAAAGTATAAATACATAATACATATGAACAAGTAAACAAGGAATAAGAACAAGGATTATACTATCATATAGAAAGTACAAAGTTATATAAATAATAAGTAAGAATAAGCTATACAAAGCTAAAGTACAAATAAGTGTACATAATAGTCTAGAAACATCACCTAAAAACCTTTATGAACAATATTTTAAGCAATGTAATTATACAAGAACGATGAATCTATAATCAATATAGTATACTAATTCTAATCTAATATATAAAGAAAAGTTAAGCAATCACAAAGTACTAATATTCACGAATCTCAAGCTAATTACAAGAAAATGACCTAAAACCAAGATTAGTATATAAAAACCATTCTATAATGAATTAAAGTCTAATATTTTGCAAGTAATTATAAACTTAACTAAGTATCATATTAAAGTAATACATTTATTTTCAACTAAGTTACAAATTATTAAAGCATAAAGTACAAGTTTTCAAAGCATAGGATCTTAAGCTCCCATAATTAACCCTAGATTATGATTACCCTATATAAACCCTTAAACTAAGAAAGTAGAACCTAGAGAAGTCATTAACATACTGTATAAGACTTAGAATAAGGCTACATTAAGATATAAACCTTAATTCTCTAAAATAGAAAGTCATTACGCTTAATAATATAGAAACACTTACATTAAGAAATCCACATGAAATCATTACCTAGTCTTTTAGGACAAGTCTATATATACTCATATGACTTCATTAAGGTTATAAGATTATGATAAGACAATGCACAAGTACCCTAATGCACAAGGTACAAGATTTTAATGCATGACTTGTAAATTAGGTCAAAACAAGTATTTTCACCCTTTAGACATGTTTACCTAAACTAAACCATTAAATAAAGTGTGATAACTCTTTGGACACTTAAGACACAATGTCTAGGACCTAAATTAAGTATACATCAGTAGCTAAGATGAGGATAATCAAATTTACTAAAACTAAACCCTAGATCAGTAGAAAACCATAATCTAGATCAATATACTTCCCATTTTCACATCATACCTTTGTTAAACGAGATGAGTGAAATCTCATATCAAGAATATCACAAATCACCCAAAAACACAAATCAAAATACCTAATTTTATACATAAAAGTAGTATTATGGGTTTGTTTTGTGTTTATGCTTCAAAGATACAAATTTAGTGCAAATAAGTGAAATCAAGCCTTAAAGATTAAGAAAATACAAAACAAGGATGAAAAGTGACAAGCCTTGCAACGACAAAGGACCTTTCTTGACAACTTTCAAAGATGAAGGACTAAAAGTGTAATTATGCAAAAGTCAAGAACAAAGTCAAATTTGGTCAACATTCAAGTCAACAAGTCAAAGGATGATAAATGAATAAGATTGAATTTGGAAGGACCAAATATGTCAAAGAAATGAAGCTTAGGGCTTAATTCCTATTCTGCCTAAACTACAAGGACTAAACTTGACAAAGTGTTAGCAAGTTTTGGCTTGATCCGTGTACATCTAGTATCAACCAATGGGAAGAGAGTATTCCTTACACTTGGATTTCACTTTTGTGCCACATCAGCCCACTAGCGCCATCTTTGCAATAAATAAACAATCCAAATAGTGAAGTCCACTCAGCTTATTTTAACCAATCATAAATTAGAATAAATATAATGATCCGCAAGACCCTTTATCAACCAATAACAAAACGCCACTTGTCACTTTCAAACAAGAACAAGTCCAGTATCGATTTCGAGCTAGACTGCATATCATGAGAAATGATCAACATCAATATTGCTCTATTTCAAGAGAGGAAGACAACCAAAGCAACCAATTAGCTTGAAATCAACTACAGCAAAAACCCCCAAATTGGATCTTCAACGGCTAGTTACAATTGAGAGATTCAAGCCATGTGGAAGGATGTTATTTGTCGCAACACGTCACCAGACTCCAACTAACTATATCCCAACCACAATAAATACCCAGCTTAATCTTCATTTGATGTATGTAGTTAGTGTGTGTTTTTTCACACACTTGTAAAATTCTCTCTCAATTCACATAACACTTTAGTTAAAACTACTCTTAAGTGACTGACAATCACTTAAGAGTTAGTTAGTTAGTTGTAACCGTTTTGTAACAGACTTTACCTCTATTAATGAAATTCCACTTTAACTTTCACTCATTCTACTTCTCAATTCCTACATAATCATACTCCTAGTGTTACTGTTTGGTTCTTTTGATCATCATTGATCAATGGAACTTGATTGATGTCATTTGGAGACTTGTAGCTGATTCAGAAGCATTACCAGTTCATTTCATAGCTAAAATTGTAGATTGTAGCAGGGGAGATCAATACCAGTAGTTGATGATGTTATGATGGTGTTTGTTGGTTAATTCATGGTGTTCTTGTAGACTCTAGTAAGCTCATCACTTATTACTCCACCAAAGGAGGCATCCAAGCTAAAAGGAACTCATTTTCTTGTTAAAATTCCACTCAACTATTTCTGCATGCTAAATTCGTAGTTGTATCTCTTAAATGCTGAATTGTGATTGTGTTAGCTTATTTGTAGTATGATCTTGTTGTTTTGATAGTCTGCTAGTGGTTTGATAGCTTATCATTCAGTTTCACTTGGTTAAAATTGATTTTCATCAGTTAATGTTTATCAATAACTCATTTAGTGGTATAACAATTAAACTTGCTTCTTTTTGACTCAAAACCAGTTCATTTCATCTACTAAACAAGTTTAGATAAGTGTCATTTCTGTCATAAACATTTGCTGAATAAGCCTTTGAAAAAGTTCATATCAGACTTTTAAACCAGTGTTTGGTTTTACATCAATCTTGTGATCTAGTTTGTAAAACCTGTTGTTTTGAGCTCATTGGCACTCAAGAAGTGAGTGTAAAACTTTTGGTTAAGTTTTGTAGTCAAAGTAAAGGTCAAAAAGGCAATTTGCATCTAAAAAGTTTGGGTCAGTCCTTTGTAAAGTTCATCAGTCAAAACATGTCTATTTGATCATCTATTATTTGTTTGTTAGTTGATGAATTTTGCTGAAACTTTCTCTCAATTCTAGCTTATCATATGGACTTTCATTCTTTGTAAGGAAATTCTACAGTATTCAGTATTAAGTGAGTAATCAGCTTATAAATAAGCCCTAGACCAATTGCAAGTTTCTGTGATCATAAGCCTACTGTTTTTCAAGATCTCTTAATCCACTTCATAAATCACTCAATTTTCTTTCACAAATCACTTTGCAAACATGTCCTGAATTTCAGCTTTTTGAGATTTTTGGTCAAACTTAGTCAACATAAGCACTTTTGGCTTATTTCGAATTTCAGCTTATTTTGAATTTCAGCTCATTTTCTTGATGATAACTAAAAGAATTCCAAGCTTTTCACAACCTGTTTAATCATTCTCAACAAGAAAATCACATACTCGATGTTTGGATTTGTTTTTAGCTTATTGTGAGCTTATTGGAATAAGCTGTCCAGAGATTTAAAAGCTTTCAGCCAAAATCCTTTTACCAGTATAGCTTAATCTTGAATTTACGCACATTAGAAAAACCTAGAACGTTTTTGTTTGAGAAATAAGCTCAAACGATCTTATTCTTTACCTTGTGCCCGTTTTTGGAAAAATTATACTTTTCTTTGCAATTTGGTCCTCCGCTTTTCAATAACATTCTAAACAGCTTTGAAACTTAAACTTTTCTAGGGTTTGCAAACTTAGGTCCCTGAAATTTGGTTTTTTGCATAATTGGTTAGTTAGTTTTGGAACTTGTTGGTTAGTTTGAATAGTTTGTTACTATTTTCACTTTTGGTCCCTATACTTTCTGATTTTACATTTCTAGTCCCTCTATTTTCATTTTCTTTACATTTCAAGTACTTTTACATTGTATGCATTAAATACTTGTACTTTGTGAATATTATGTGGTACTTGCACTTTGTTTTACGGTTAGATAGAGCTATAATATTTCCCATTTCTACGAGTTTGTTTGAATTAGACCTATAATCCAAATAACTTTTTAACAACCAAAAACAATATAAACTTGAAATTAGTGGGCCTTTCAATTTGTCTTGAGTCGAGAAAAACAAACTTGCAAAATATTCAATATTAAATGGTGCCGCTTCCGGTTCATGACATTACGAGAGACTATTGATTGACGGTTTAGATTGGATTTTTGGATTTGTTTCCCGAGTGGATGTTATTTTTACGTATCATAAATCTAAAAGATAAAAAAAATCAAAAATATAAACATATAAAAACTAAAAAACCACAAAATCAATTCTTTTCCTAAAGAATTAAACCAAAAAATAAAAAATCCAAAAAGTAATCTTTTTCCTAAATTATTACACCCAAACATATATATTATATCGGTTTTCATCGTTTTTACGTACATATAGTATGTTTCTTAATAAACCCGATAAATACAAAAATATTTTTGATATATTATTATATGTAGATACATATACGTATACGAACACTCAATACACATACTTCCATAAGTATTGCTTTTGCAATACACCGTGTTCGAGAGTGTTCCGGTCCTTGACACGTGTATCGATCAAATTTAATTAAGGCAAGAATAGATAAATACTTCCAATAGGAAAGAATTTGAAGAATACAAACTACAAAGTAGATAGAAAGGCGACGTACTATAAAATGCCGTCTAAGGGTTAATAGGTACTTAAGTGCTTCGCGCCACCTAACCCCCCGTTCACTAGTGAGTATTATAAGAAGGAAGCTTGATTGGGGGTCTTGCCACCCAAGTATTACTTACATATACTATATTTTCTTGTGGATATTACTTATTGAACCTCGGAAAGGATAATCCCTTCTTTTCCAAAGTCGAACGAGAGCTTCTCTCTCACTCCTTGATATGAGTTGCATGCTCACCCGAGGGCGTACACAAATACCTTTTGGTGTACAACCCCTTCCTCCCAAAAGGAATAAAAAGAAGAGTAAGAACAACACCTTCCATCAAGCCGATCCCGAGTATCGTGCTTTGCTCAATACACAAGAAGCCATGGCTTCCATTGACACTAGACCATTGATGGAGCCCCTCCAATCAAATGTGCAAGGATATGCCGATGCCATTGTTATACCCGAGATACCCGCAAACACCTTTGAGCTTAAGACATCAATTATTACCTTGGTTTCTAACACACCATTTTTCGGGAGACCTAATTATGATCCACATGATCATATCAAGAAGTTTCTATCCATTTGCAATACACTTAAGTACAATGGAGTTCCTCATGATGCCATTAAGTTGATCTTAGTTCCATTCTCCTTAGAGGGCAATGCTAAGTATTGGCTAGATAAAAAACCACCTAAGAGCATTACCACTTGGGATGAGTTTACCAAGAAGTTTTTGAACAAGTTCTTTCCTCCATCTAAGACCACGACTTTTAGAAACCTAATTATTGGATTTCAACAAAAACATAATCAAAACTTTAGTGATGCTTGGGAAGAGTACAAGGAGTTATTGAGAAAATGCCCCAATCATGGATTCAATGAAGTTCACCAAATCAATACCTTCTACAATGGATTAAGACCACATCATCAAGATTCCCTCAACTCCTTAGCGGGTGGGAACATTCTTGCCAAATCCATACAAGAGGCATGGGATATTATTGAGACTAAATCCATGGTGCAAACAAATAACCAAATTGATGAAAGGGTTCATGTTGTGCAAGATAGTTCTCAAACATCCATTGATAATATATTCCTCAAGAGTCACATTGAGATACTTCAAGCAATGGAAAAGCAAAATAAGACAAATGAAGAGATAGCCCAAGCCCTTAAGAATCTTTCCTTGAACAACTCTTCCAATGATGTGAATGCCATTTCTATATCATATGAGACTTGTGGAGGTCCTCATTCTTACCTACAATGTGACAAGGTTCAAAATTACCAAGGTGAATGTTATGCTTATCAAGATGAACATAAAGAGCACTTCAAACCTTACATCAACCCAAACAATCTCTCTTACAAGTCAAAAAACTACCTTGCTCCACCCGGCTTTCCACCCCATCCACCCCCCCAAAATCAAACCAACCCTCCTCAATTACTTCAAAAAAATCAAGGGCCTAGGCCAAACTAACAAGGGAACAACTATAGAGCACCCAACAACTTTAAAAATCAAGGAAATAACTTTCATGCAAACAATCAAGGATTTAAACCACCACCTCTCCCACCTTTTCCTAATCAAGGTCACAATCAAGGATATGGGCAAAATGATACATTTGAGCTACTTCAAAAGATGAACCAAGAAACCGAAAGAAGAATTCGTGAAAGTGAAAAGAGAACACAAGATCAAATAAGAGCCATGAATGAGGAGACTACCAAAAGGATTATGATGATGATTACTCAAAGGCCACAAGGGGCTCTACCTTCAAACACAAAAACAAATCCAAGGGCTAATGTCAATGCAATCACAACAAGGAGTGGAAAGAAAACTAATCATCCTTCACCACCTAAACCTACTTTGGTTAAGCCTACTAAAATTCCACCTTGTGATAAGCCATCAACATCAACACCTTCAAGCTCTACAGCCTTAACACCTACACCTTCTATTCCTTCAACTTCCACATCCATTAATGAAGAACCCAACAAATAAAATCCTTTAACAACCACTCAACCTAAACCAAGCCTTCCATACCCATCAAGAATGAGAAAGGAAAAGATTAGAATAAGGATGATATTCAAGTGTCAAACTTTTTGCGGATGTTCAAACAATTGAATATTAACATATCCTTTGCGGAAGCCTTAGCCAATATGCCTAAATTTGCTAAGATGATCAAGGACCTTCTTTCTAATCAGGAGAAATTGGTGGATTTGCCTAATGCTTCCTTAAATGAAAATTGGTCCGCTGTTTTGCTTAAGGAGTTGCCTACTAAGCTTGGAGACCCGGGGAGGTTTTTGATTCCTTGTAATTTCCGAGAATGGAAAACTGCATGGCATTAGTGGATCTTGGGGCAAGCATAAATCTCATGCCATTATCGGTTTGGAAAATACTATCACTTCCCGAGCTCACACCTACAAAAATGACACTTGAATTAGCCAATCGTTCAATAGCTTATCCGGTGGGAATTACAGAGGATGTTTTTGTTGAAGTGAATAGATTTACATTTCCCGTGGATGTTGTGGTGGTTGATTATGATATGGACCCGAGAGTTCCTCTTATTGTTGGTAGACCATTTTTGAGAAAGGGTCATACTCTTATAGATGTGGCGGAAGGTAAACTTTCAATGAGGGTAGGAGAAGAAAGAGTTGTGTTTAACATGGGAAAGTTGTCTAAGAAATTCAATGGGCATGAAACGGTGAAGCATATTGATGTTGTTAATGAGGAGGAAACTCAAGATGATATCCTTGATGAAGTTTGTGATGAATATTTTTATGAAGTTTGTACAATTGGAAATTATGATCCCCCATATGTTAAAACCATAGCCTCCATTAACTCATTTTTGGATTTTCATGAACCTCAAGAGGTTAACTTTGGTGATTTTGTGATTCATTCCAATCCTCTCTTTGAAACATCATTTGACAACCCGCTTTTCCACCATATTAAGGAAACCAATAAGGTTTTTAGTGATGATGAACCTCCTCTTTGTGATACACCAATATATGATGATTATAGTGATGATAAGTTCTCCGCTTGTGAATCTCCATTTTTTGATGATAACACTTCCTTGAGTTTTGAGGAGTCACCAATATTTGACATAACAATTTATGATGATTATGGTGATGAGGAGGATTCTATCATGATTGAGAGTGATGAGTTTTTAGAGGTTGATATACCTTTTGAGTACACTCTTGGATATGTTGACAAGGAGGGAGACATACTCTTTCTAGATTCTCTATTGCATGAAGATCCTTTACCTTTTCCCCTTTCCACCTCAACCTTTCAAAGTGACAAAGAAAAAAAAGTCATGATGGTTCCTTCTAAGAGCTTGTTGATACCCCTTGCTCCACAACCTTTCTCTCAACATGTGACCTATAAGGGGGAATTATCTAAGGCAACCACCACTTGTTGTTTTCCAATCAAGGAAAGGATTTTTGATCCTTGTAAAGAGCTTGATAAACCACCTCAGTATCCGCCTGATGCAATAAAAGGAAATTTAGGGGGAGATTTTAGAGTATCACCTTATCACCTTTGGAAGAACATATGGGCAATCATTTTGGAGAACAACACCTCACCCTTTTCACCATTGCTTGAGAAGTTAGTTGTTGTATTATGTTATAAGTGGGATGGTAATTATGTATTTGATCCGGGGGATATTTATGGAGTTTTGTATACTTGAAAACTTGCTTTACCTCATCATGGAGATTTTTCTTAAAAAGGGTAAAACTTTTACTCTTCATGATATGTTTTAGACACTTTTATGTGTGGGATGAGTCGAGCTAGAGACTCCATAAATCAAGCTTGAATAACTAGGCTTAGAGTTTTTAGACTTAGGGTGTGGTAGGATAGAAATAAGGGTATAGAGTTGAGGATAAGTGTAGGGGGAGACCTTCCTTTTATCTTCATGTTGTTTGTAGGGTTCCTCTCTCTCATCACATGCATTGGAGCTTATGGAGGAGGCCCTTGTATCCGGTTCAGTTTGTTACTATTGTGATTTTTCATAACCACATTGTGCTAAAAATGAATAGTAGACCTTTCCTTAGCTTAGGTTAAGCAAAGTTGTCAATGTGATAAGTGTAGGGGAGTTTACTCCAATGCTCTTAAACATTGAGGACAATGTTTACCTTAAGTGTAGGGGTTCTTCTATCGAAGTGACCTTACCTAGAACTTTTCCTTTGACTTCATGATAACTTGGAAATTAATTTTTCCAACATTTTTCAAACTTTTGATCTAGTTTGGCCACCAAAAATATGCATTCATAATTTTTGCATCAATCATTTTTCATTTGCATAACACATTTGCGTTGTATAATTTTTTTCTTTTAAAATATTTAAAACAGAAAAAATATAATAAAGGACATGGTTTAACAAATTTATACTTTTTTGACATATTAGGCACGCCATGGATTCTTTAACTCAACCCGAGTTTGCTTATCTAAGCATCCTCTATCTAGTATCCTTAACCATGTAGACCTTTATTGGTTTATTAGGCTAAGCATCCACTAGTCTCATTATTTGAGATTTTATACTATAGAGAACAAGAGATGATAGAGTTTGAAGTAAGTGTTAAGGGCTAGATAAACCTCATATTCAATAATTGTGGCTTTTATATCCCCTTTCGTAACCTTTAATTTCTTTTCAACGCATGTATATATGTTACTAAATAATCAAGAACTATTTTAATCGATTTGTAGTCTCTTATGCATTTTTGACTAATCATTCGTGGTTGGTATAAGTACGTCTTAAGATTCTAAGTTAGAACGTTTTATGTGTACTAGACTTATGTCATGCTTAATACTTAGCGGGTGTTTGTCCTTTTATTCTTTTCAACTTTCTTTGTGAGGAATAAAGAAAAATAAGAGCGGCTTATGAAAAAACTGAGTGGCTAGAAAAAAAAGAAAATAACAAGAAAAAGAAAAAGAAAAAAATAATTATACAAGACTCCCAAGAGGGGCAGTGAAGCGTTAATTATAGTAGTTATTGAATTCCAATATTACCTTGACGGGTTGCGGGGATTTAATAGTTGCTCCAATCGATTATTACCTTGACGGGTTTCGGGTTTGAAGATCTAAAGTCTCAAAAAGGTGGCGGATATAAATTATTTTGCATGAGTTTTATTTTTATTTCCTTAGCGAGTGTTTTAACAGCCCCAAATTTACACGCAGCGGAATATATCTTTGGGTGCTAAACAATGGTAAAATAACACATAATTTATAAAAAACGACTCGAAAAGAGACGTTTCAATTTATCGTTCCTAAAACATTTGTCAGAGTAGCGTAGTCCCAAAACATTGTAACCAAAGTACAATTAAAACAAAATATTTAAATTGTTTTAAACAAAGGAACGATAATTATTCAAAGAGTTTATATTGCAAAAGCAGTGCACAACTTCATTCCCGTGACCTCCAAGCTTCACACTTC
Source organism: Glebionis coronaria (assembly GCA_025667525.1). Classification (NCBI taxonomy): domain Eukaryota; kingdom Viridiplantae; phylum Streptophyta; class Magnoliopsida; order Asterales; family Asteraceae; genus Glebionis; species Glebionis coronaria. Next base: position 1,880,019 of record CM046880.1, read on the forward strand.
TTGATTACCTGAAATACATGTGAGAAAATCATCAGCAAAAATGCCGAGTGAATCTATAGGTTTATATAATCATTTTGAACACAAGCAAAGATTATAAGTTTGTGGCATACTTGAAGGCGACAAGCATCAAATAATTTGCATCAACGATAATAATTGTATATAGCATAAATTGCATCAAGCTCATGGAACCGAGCCCTTAGACACTCCCATATCAGTCTAATAAGACAAGAGATTTATTAATTGTCGGTTACCTCCAGATTATTGGTACATTGCCGTATACCTGACTTCTCAATACAATATGTTCAAACAGTGTGGAGGTCGGGCCTAAGCTTCTGTGACAAGTCCACACAAACTGAACCGGGGCGGCTTCCCCCATAGATCTATTAATTGTACTAGCGGTTAACCCATCATAGGTTAATTAACGGTCCATAATTGAGGCTTGAATAATGGCAATTACTTAATGCAATTTAAAGGCAACCACGGGTCCATTCATAGAGGGACAAGCATACCATAAAAATCTTGTGTTCTAAGTTTATAAAAACATGTATTCCCCCTCGCGGGTTTTTAAAATATTTGAATGAGCTCAAACGAGGCTATAGACTCACCTGATATAGATATTACACGTAGAAGGAACAAACATCTAATAGTCGCCACACGACTTCACGAGATATCAATCGCTCATTTATCGAGAACGAGATGCCCAACGGTCGACATACGACCGAACGAGACCTATAATGACGAGATGCCTCTTAGAAATATATACGACAACGTACAAAATTGAAATAAGTTTTATAATGTTTTCATCCATAATGAATAGTAATCAAGTCAGGTTTAAATACTTATAAAAACTATTTATTACAATTGAAAATACATTTTTACAATTTATGTTTTAATATTTATGAATATTTACAATTTTTCCTTTAACTCCTACATAATCACAATTTATCCCCTCTAGTTTAACTTTTTGCCTTTATGTCCCTTGACTTTTGGATATGACCAGGTGACCCCTGTATTATAAAATTACAAAATTAATCCCTGTGACTAAATTTTGAAATATGTTCAAAACAGCCCTTGTGGTTTAAAGTTTCAAAAAAAAAAATTATACAATTAGTCCCTTGAATGTATTTCTATTTCAAAATGACTCCAAAAGCCATGCAAGCTTACACTTACGTTTAAAAACTCATTTGCATCTTATAAAGTGTTAAAATAATTTAACTTAAGGAGTTCTATTAAGTTTAAAGCTAAATAAATGAGCTAGTACGCTCATAATCCATAAATGGGTCGTTTTAACGTTTTCTAGGATTCGAAATAGAAGTGTGACCGGTTAGGAATCGGGACATAGTTTTTAGACTTATAATTGAATGTTGTGAGCTTATTTGAAACGCCTATAAGGGCTGATATGAGTTTATGCTCCATAAAGCATTAAACCGATTTCCGAAAATAACTATATTTCATGTTTTGGGGACACAATTTGGTCGCATATTTTATATAGGTTAAGTGACGAATTGAAGGCTAATATTATGGGGCTGTCTAGTCTCATCGGTGAGGTTTATGATTATGAAAAGATTAGGGTAGTGTAATATTCAAAAGATAATAAGGTCTAAAGTAACCTCGTTATCTACTATTTCTATGGTTTTTAAATTCTCAAAATATGTTTAACTTATTTCTTTCTTACAAAATGATTATGACAAGATCTTGTACATGCCATAGAGATATAAAGGAGCTTACAGAAAAGATAGGATGCTTACAAAAATCCAAGATGAAACGAAATGAGTCGAGACGAGACGAGATGAGGTGGTGTAGATTTTATTGTTTACTAAACAGGAGTTTACTCCTCTTCTTTTTGACTTGGCATGGAACATTGCTACTGCTAAAAAAAATAAGGGCGCCGTTTACACAAGCTTGGAACTTCTTTCTCATTCTCCTCCTGGACTCAACTTGTACTCGCCATTTTTGCTTTGAGTTTCAAAAGGTGATATTGAAATAAAAATGGATGCATACTTAGAAGAACAAGATGATAAGGAGGCTTGAAAAAGGTGGAGGTGGCGATATCATGTCATGACGAGGAAGACATAAATAAACAGGAGGTGGCGATGGGAAAAAAAGTGACGAGGCTTCACAAGTCTTAGCGGCTAAGTTAAGGATGGTATCAAAATGATGAAAGCGACGAGCATGAAAATAGCATGACAAGGTTGACTATACTCACAAATATAAAATTTGTGTGTCGTGAGAAATGAGCATATTTTAATCTTGCCTCATTATTTGCTTGCACAAGCGGGTATTATCGAAACTCAATATTTTAAAAGTTACTTGATATAAAAGTTACACGTAAACCACAAAAAAATAAACGCTCAATATAAAATAAAAACATCGACATTCGAAGAACATTATATTTCGATAATTAAATGACTTAAAGTATTTAATTTGTCAAATGAACGAATGACACATAAAGGTTTAACGTAAATTATGAAAAATATACTTTTAAAATAAAATAAAATAAAAATTAAACGACAACAATAGAAAATATTAAATATCGAAACTATCGATAATAAAATATAAAATTCTGGGCATCCGTCGGTAATGCGATTACTAATAGTCCTCGTTACTCGTCAAACATAAATATAAAATGTTCAATATCGGTTTCAACTTAAACCGTTCAACATAATGATATTTAACGCCATTAAATGTTTCAAAAATACTTGAAAGATAGAATTAAGTAATGACCTTATTTTTGCGGGTTTTACAAGTGTGTATCTACTTATTAATGCATAACATAAGGATCTTACAAGGCGAATGACTTATTACTCTTGAGTCGGACTTATATTGATTATGTGCGGTTTTTCGAGTAATGGATACGATGGTTACTTAGGATTAAAACCGTGCTTCCTTATTTTGAGATTTACATTTCTTATATTTCACACTTTAAATAATGACAAATTTTCCCTCAAGCAATTTGCTCAAATAATAACCAGTCTTAGAGGCATAATAAGTGTAACATCCCATTTTGATAAATGGAATATCACCTTATAATTATGGCGTATCATCAAAGCATGCAAGGTAATATGTCATAAACATACATGACCAAAGGGATAACCGGAATCAAACATCGGTCCCCAAACATAAGCCCAAAACATAAATAATACAAATGACCTAAAGTAAGACTAAACAAGCATAAATGTGTGAAGGAAAGAGGAGAAGAAGTCCAAGGTGGCTCCCATCCTATGCATGTCCTCCAAATGCTCCAGTCTAACCTTGAATACCTGCCGTTTTGGGACATGGAAAGAAAGTAACGGCTGAGCAATACGCTCAATGCACAGATATATAACATAGCATGAATGGCATAATATAGGAAAGAAATGTAAGCATGAAAAGCAGCGGAAGTGAATAAGTCCTGGAAACCATGGAACTATAGCATGTTTAATGGTTTTAGTTCGGAAAGATAGCTTATGTTTACTTATGAAAATCTGTATTAATTTAATATACCAAATTAGCCAATATAGTTCATGAGGTCAACAACGTGTATGAATACTTGGAGGGGTGACCTCGTCATGCAAATTAGTGGGGATACCTCTAATTAATTGGTAAGTGGGTAGGAGGGATCGGCTCCTTGTGAAGGATGCAAGGCACACACCACATTCACCATGAAATCCTGACTGAAACATGTAACTAGGATGCACCCATACGCCCCACATGATAATATAATAATATAATGTCCAAATAACTGAAAAGGGACGCTACGAGCTATCACTCCGCCGTGGTGAAGTCATAACACTAGTGCCTCTAGTGTTATGGTTATGGTACCTCCATAACTAGGTGAAACTGGTCATGCATGCATATGGCCAAGGTAACTAATAAACATAAGCATTTAATCTATAACTACTGGGGAAAATAGTTGGCTGCATACGGGAAATCCTAATAAAGGAAAGATTGTCCTTACTGAAGGACACGAAATCTGTACCTTATGTCCAGTAGAAGCCAACGAAAACGATGAAGAACTACTCTGCCTTGACGGATAATACTACACAAGAAATATGGACGTGTATGAGTTGTCTGAACTACATGTGTTTTACTGGTTCTGTGGTTTATTAGCTTGTTATGCTTATTATGTCATGTTTTACTGTTTACTGTGTTTACTGTAGTTATTCTGACATTCTATTGTGTTTTGTTCATGTATTAGTGTATTATAATACTTGTATTGTAATACTAAGTAACTTTCTAAAAATGGCAGGTTTCCATAAATAGTAAGTTTCCATATTTAGAAATAAGCTGGATTATAAATAATAACTAAAGTTTAAATAGTATAATACAAGTCATGGTTATAGCTTATTAATTAAATAACTGCTTAATTAATTAAATTACATGTTATATAGAATTTAATTAAAAATACATGTTTTAATTAAATTAAGCTAAGTTAAATACCTTAGGTTATGCATGTAATATTAATCTTAAGATTTAACCTAAGTCATGAAATTAATTAAATTAAAAAGTCTAGTAATTAATTTAATTAACATGTTTTTCTGATTTTTAATAATTCCCGAAATCCAAGTCTGTGTTTTAAAATTAACCCGAGCCCGTACTCCTTGTTTTTAAATAAGCCGAACACCCCTTTGACGGTGGCTAACCAGTCTAGCCGGCTGCCACTGCCCAAGTGGTTTCCCCCACTGCCGAGCCACGGCTAAGTGCCGCCGAGCCCGGTTCACACCGGTTTAGCACCGGTTCCTAATGTTTGCATACTCGGCCGAAACAAAGTCCCACCGAGACCTTGAGGGTCTCGGTTGACACTAAACAAAGACAAACCAATCACTAAACATACCCCGACCTAGTGTCAGGGTTCTCTTGTCTGGCGTATGAACCATACACACCAAGCCGAGACCTTCAATGGTCTCGGTGGTGGTGATATAGTCAAGCCGAGAGCTCTAGGCTCTCGGTGTGTCTCTCGGCCGAACAAACAAACATCAAAACACCCTTTAATTCCATGATTTAATTATTCTACATGTTTCCTTGATTTGTTCTTATGATTATAACATGAATTAATTAAAAAGAATAAAAAGAAAAGGGTTCTGATTATAGCAAACACGTGGAATGAAAGAGTTAATGCTCACGAACACGTAGCCTCTAAAATCAATGATCAAAATCGTCTGGTTTGACCTTGGTGGTGATATGTAGCCGGCGCCTATGGAGGACAAAAGGGAAGGGTTTTTGCAATTTTGATATAACATAAAATTATGAAAGTAATCTCCCTGTGTTTTGTTTAATATGGTTTATGGGCCAAAAGCCCATTTGTCTCCTCCTTTTGCTTGCCTAGCCGCGGGTACAAGGGCCCACAAGGGAAACCCGTAACTTTTCAATGTTAAATTTTATGATCGTGTATGTTCATGTTTTATTTTTCGTTAATTCGGTAATCGTGATCGTGTCATATTTATAATACTCGTAAATGTTAGTTATTAATTTTCGTGACACGTGTATTAATATTATAAATGGAAAGTTTTAGTTTTATCGCGTTTTCATGTATTTACTTTTCATGTGTACTGTTCATAGGATTTTAAAGCGGGTTTTACAACTCTTCCCCTCTAAAAGAATAACTCGTCCTTGAATTAGAGACGTGATATTGTTGCGGGTATCACAGTTCTTACCCTCTAAAAGGATCATTCGTCCTTGAGTTAAAGGTAAGATAACTGACAAGGTTATGAGTATTGAAGGTACACTAAAACTGGAAAGACGTATAAGCTGAAGAGACATGGATGTGACGTAACTGGAAAGGAAATGGAACTTGACCTGACTAGGGAAAGACATGGTACGTGACATGACTCGAAAGTACCTGGAACGGGACATAGTTGAAAAGGATAAACCTAACTCATGGACCGAAAAGAGGATAAGAGTCCAGATGGACTCTTCCGTTTCCAAGTGACTTCCCACTAGGAACGATGTTCTAACTGTTCTTGGCGAGAGTTAATAATCTTGATCTTAATGAATTTGTTTTGATGATACAGAAAGTTTCTGGTTCACCAACGTGAGATGGGTTCTCATGAATCTGATCGAATGGCTAAGAAATAACGTATACAATAACAAACGTTATGATACAAGATAATCTGGAATAAATGACATAAGAAACATCTTAGTAATGATGTACAAGACATAAGGAAACGTAGTACATGAACAATTGTGAACGTGATAGGTGAGCAATTGTAAACGTGATACGTGGAGATATGGTACATGCCACCTATCGTGGATGTGATATAAGGAACGTGGAATGAACATGACATGTGAAACATATCGTGGACAAGAGATAGTTGAGGTGCTAATGCCGACGGTATGAGGTAAGACATGAAATGAGACGTGAAGCGCCATCCTGAAGTTGACTAGTTTATCATGCTCGAGTCTGGTCTCCCAAGCTTTCTGCAACTTCCAAGCATGAAAGTAAGAATTAAAATCGTAAGCTAGAATACGGTCATGAACGTGAATACTGCCATGAACATAAATGTGAAAACAACACGTAAAATTTAACAATGACGTGAACGTAATGTTGAATGAATGCGTATGCGAGTCTTCCTCTGAGCTGATAGCTGAAAGAGTGTCCAGTGAACGCACGCTCTCTGGATGCGAAATGTCTGAAAATTTGCTAGCTGTGAAATCCTTACGGATGGAAGGATTCTGCAGACTTGGTCAAACGGTTGAAACAACTAGCTGGCATCATGTTTCATCTGCATGCGATAGTCCAAGAACAGAACCCATGGGGATCCTGTCCCTTAGTCAATTGGTGTTCTATCTTAGCCTGCCGGTATGACAGATACTTAGATATGAACTTAACCACATCTTGCTTCATAGAAACTGGATACCTAGAAGTTTGGAAAACTATGAGTCTCTGCAATTAGACTACGCTTAGCATGTGATTCTCTCTTTTACGCATAAGTTGAGTCATGGTAAGATTAACCGTAAGAATCAATGTGATTCAACGTGTCACTATAATCAACCAGGATTCTTAAAGAAATTTCGGGTGAAATTTCTACGGTCATAAAATCGGCAACATAGTGCGACTATGGTCTTCATACCCTTCTCTAGACATTAGAGAAAATCGGATTGTAAATGATAAAACAATAATGAATTCGTTTATGAATTCTTGGGAAATTCCATCCATCATGTCCATTATACTACTGAATCGCTCATGAGACGAATCAACATCGTGAATTTAGCATGACCAAATAGTGTGTGAAAAGCAGTCATGGAAATGTCCTACTCCTTTACTCGCCACTATTGTCAGTATGATGGAGATTTGTTTTCGGAAAAGTGCTTAGCACTCTGTAAGTCGATCATATACGTCGTTAATACATGGAGGGAATTAACGGTTATGAATGGTGATTTGTTCCCATCGACGATGGTCAACACATAATCTCATGTTACCGTCCTTCTCCTTGAAGGTTCTTCTTGAATTTATATGGGAAGATTCTGGAATAATCGCCTGGTTATGAATAAAAGGAACTTCAGTAATCGTGTCATAAATGATGGCTAGGAAATCTTCGCAGCCATGAAACCATAAACACGAGCTTGTAAAGCATAATTATTTATACAGATTTTCCTGATGGAAAATCATGCTGAATGTATTCAGTACCCTAAACATCGCTGTACATACTCTGATATGAATGATGACTAACCGTAGACTGGGATGCTGTTCTTAGTCCATAATCACAATCATATTTAGTTCACATCAGTCTGAAGTAAGTGCGTTAGCAGATTGGATCTTATCATTAGACTGAAGGAAAAACGCCTGAATACATGGGTGATACGAATGGCGTACTTATGTGTGGAAACCTTGGTTTCCTCGAATCTTTTAGCTACTAGGCATAATCATTGTTCATATGATATACAATCAAAGCGGAAAAGAACAATAACTATGAAACAAGGTGTTTGGGCACAATAACACATGAATTACTAACAATCGGATTGATCATTATATTAATAACAAACAATCACTAGGTGTGTATACATTGAATCCCACAACTAGTCGACACATGCTTTTGGTTTACATTGTGAATGAATGATATGAAAAACCTAATAATCCTTGGTTCCTTTTTATAGACTAAGTATTAGGGTTTTACAAGAGATAAGATCAAATAAACATGTGTATCTTCTATTTAAATAAACTAATAAAGAATAATAAAAAATAATATTATGAATATTTATCCTAAATAGATATTTCCAATAGCGTTTGACTTCTGTCAGCATTGCGTTAACACTTGTCAACTCTTAGACACAATTTTTCAGCGTTGAAGTGAATGCTTCATGTTTTCTTCGTTTTGAGTTTCTGCCACATCAACTTTTTGACCCAACAATCTTCCCCTAGTTTATGTCATCAAAACTCTATGTGTATCTCTTGTAAGTGGTACATCATCTTCAAATTGCTTCCCCTCAAGTGTAGAATGTATGTCTTCCCCTTTTTGTCACATCAATAGGGAAGGAAACTGTGTTTGCAATTGAAGATTCTCCAGATGTAGGCTCTGTGTAATGATCTTGAAGAAAAATAACTATAATATTCTTGATGTAGAAGTAGAGTAACCCAAACCTATGTTCCATATCTTGTACGATGTGATGAAGTGTAATGCTTATACGAAAATCCTCATCCTTTGTGAGACACTGAGCACGATAATGTAACTCCTTCAAGTGATAGAAAATATGTGCATAGAGTACCATAAGAAAAATCACATATTCCTAAATCTTGTATCACTTCATTAGTAACAATGTAAGCACAAACAAGTTATCTTAAAAGTCAGTGACTGGTAGGTCACAACTTTAAGATATGATAGAACATAACCTTGCGAAAATCTTCTTCAAACATCGAACTTACCATAAGAATTCTTCCCCTTAAGTTAACACCGCTTCATGACGAGTCTTAATGAACCAATATCTTCGTATGTAAAAGTCAATATGGATAACTCTTTCACAAGGCTGACCCGATTACATAAGAAATATTACTCCAATAAATTACTTCACGACTTGTTGATAACTCACGTAAAAATCATTAATCCCCTTTTAAAACTATCCGAGCCATTAATATCAAAATGATATTCTGAATAAAACAGAGATTCCATGTACCTTCGTGTGTAAATATAATACAAAGATTTACTATTAAAGTTCGTTAAACCGGTCTTTTCGAATTGATTATTGGTAGAAAGTGTGACTCAATTGTTCTTGGTGGAAAAATAAAAGGGTTTTGATTATCTATTTTAAACTAAAAATGAAAATGTCGTTGAGTAAATAAATAAAAATGAAAGCTCGAAAATTTAAACTAAAAGTTAAGACTTTTGAAATGAAAAGTAAATGATTAAAACTTTTAAAAATGTAAACTTTAAAATTGAATTAAAACAAACCAAGTTAAAATAATTCTAAGTAAGAAAAGGCGGGAAAAAGTTGAAATTCAAAAACAGTAAAAACAAAAACTTATCCGGAATAATATCCGGATTGTGATCAGAAGGCTTATCCGGAATAAGTTGGTAGACTTATTCGGAATGCTGGACAAACCCTTATTCGGAATAAAATTGTGATGCTTATCCGGAATAACCTTGAGCTTCTTATCCGGAATCGTCTTCTTCTTCTTATCCGGAATAATAACTTGGTGTGCTTATCCGGAATGGTGGAAATGTAGCTTATCCGGAATACTAAATTGAAGACTTATCCGGAATAAAATTCTACAGCTTATCCGGAACTCGTCTTGGAGGTGTTATCCGGAATAATACAACTACTCCTTATCCGGAATGACTTTCTCGGGTTATCCGGAATAATCTTAAGATGACTTATCCTGAATACTTGACTATCCAGAATAAATGTAATACGGTTCTTAACCGGAATAAAAGGGATTGCTTATCCGGAATAAATTATTATGAAGTTTATCCGGAATAAGAGGGTTTGGGACAATTTGTTCCGTAACATGAAGATTTAAGAAAATAAGCCAAAAATCAATAAGCACTTTACCAAAAACTAAACCAAAAAGATTTTTAAGAAAACTTTTAAAACACTAAATAAGCTAGAAATCAAAAAGCACTTTTTATAAAAACTTAAACTTATTAAAAACAACTTATTTCTAAAAACTATGAAGCATAAAGATTAAGAAAAATAAGCACTTTAATAAAGAAACTTTTAAGATCACCAAATTAATAAGCACAATCAAATAAGCTACACAATCAAATCATCAACAAGAATAAAATAAAACTACATGATTATCAAGATTAAGTAAAAGATTAAGAAAGGTAGAATGAGAATTAAGGAAAATAAGCTTGATTGATTAAAGATTAATATCAAATGATTACAAGATTAAAGTTGATGAACTTGGAAAACTAGAGAGAAGAAAACTTAAGAAAAACTTGAAAATAAACTACAAGTAAAAATTAACCACCTAACCCCCTCATAATGACATATTAGGAGGGTATTTATAGGAGGTGGAGATATTACATGCTTAAGCTATCTTATTTCTTTCTTCTCGTCTCGACTCGACTTAATTTCTTTGTCTTTCTCGACGTTGTCTCGGGATTCGTCGATATAAGTTGAACTTGTCTTATAATTTTCTTCAATAATTAGACTTGAGTTCTTCGACTTCATTAAACGTCCGTCTTTAGAATTTTTCTTCGATAAATCTTCAGAATTGGCCTTGGACTTTCGTTCTTTTTGCATTCTCGATCTTTCGACTTCGTCTTTAGTCTTTTTCTTCGATAAAAGCCCGTGATAGCCCATGTTTTCTTCCTTTTGCATCTTTTGGTCCTAAAACATAATAAAAACACAAAGCACGCATAATTCTGACTTTTACGACATAAAATACATGTTTTGGTCTTGTTATTATTGGAAATAAGTGGTAAAAGGATAAGTGTTTTCACACTTATTAAATCCCATACACTTGACCATTGCAATGTCCTCATGCAATGCACTAATTTCAAAGCACGGTTTACATTTTTCATCATAGATAACCCACCTTGGCCTTTATGAAATACTAAACACTAAGAAAACTAAAAGAACAAAATAAGTAAAGAAATCAAAGACTTACATTAGGGTTTTAGGTAGTCATGAATGCTCATCATTCTCAAGTTTCACGTTCCCCATACCAAGCTTAAAAACGAGATCATTGTTATTATAAATTAGCAAACTAACACGAACTCATGTGGCCCAATTATTCACTTAGACTCCCTTATTCCTAGGTGTATCTCTTATATTTTATTGTTGTCTTGAATGATCACGAGGATGCATTGTTTGACTTATTTCGATAGTTTATTAGGCTGAAAATAAAGTGGGACGATTTAATTAATAGTTAGCTAAAGGACAAAATCTTTTAAAACTGCTTCTCGGGACCTTTCAAAGTTCATATCTTGGCATAACTCGCTTTACGATTTGAGACCTTTCTCGGACCGATATTTTGCAGCGACTTCATACATCAAATCTTTGAGAGACGTTCTTGAAATTATGGTCTTCTCTTCATAATAGGAATTTCTTCACTTGAAGTTTTGAGAGATTCTTCATATTTGGACCACGACTTCTTCATTTTTCTCCAATCTTTATTTTGGACTTTGATATACAACGGTCCGCCTCCTTTTAGGACTTGGATCTATTTATCCTCATACCTTGCTAGGGTCTTTTCGGATAGACTTCTCCATGATCTTTAGGGGAGTATTTGCTTTTCGTCATGTGTCTCGATCCTTCATATTGATTTTTGATAAATGATTCTTCACATCACTTTTGGATCTTTAGCAACAAAATGTAGCCCTCATGCCTTGTTAGGGCCTTTTCGGACTCGCCAATCTTCGCATCCCGCTTCAATAAGTTATGCCTTGGCTATGAACTCTAATTAATACTGAGCAACTTTTAAACGATCTTGTGCTAGAAGCTAAGTCACTTTTCAAATCGTACAACCTTATTTATTGCAGATAAATTTATTAGCAAGCGATGGGAGAATAGGCTTATAATCAACTCACATAAATTCACGAAAGAATACCAAACTTATAATTGACACTATCATCTCCCGTTCACCACAGTTTAAAATCTCAAGGAATGAGACTCGTGGATGCTTAGCCAATTAAATAAAAATTTTGGGTTTTCAAGTTATCTATAGGATCTTGCAATTTCTTAGACTTTTTCAAGTTTAGAAATCACATTTTAAAGTTCCTTTGATAAACAACTCTCTAGGATCAATAATAGGAACTTGCGAAAAGTTCTTGTTCTTAACCCGTGAGAGCTAAGACTTTCGCGTTTTAAAGCTCCCTATATAAAAGCCTAGCAAAACTCGACTTAAACACGTTAAGGATACTAGCTAGAGTAAACTTAGATAAGTAAACTCGGGTTGAGTCAAAATATTCATGACTTTGAAAATTTTAAAGCCACTTTATTAAACTTTATTTTAGCAAAGAAAGTAAATAACGTTAAAAAAAGAAAATCACAAGGCCAAAATATATTAAAAATTTTGAAAAATGTCGAAAAATCAAATTTTCCGGTTAAAATAAGGAAAAATTCATGGAAAAGACCACTTACTTCGATAGAAGTCCCCTTACACTTAATATAAACATTGTCCTCAATGTTTAAGCATGTGGGAGTAATCTCCCCTACACTTATGACATTGTGCACTTTGTTTAAATCTTGCTAAGGGAAGGAAAACGATAGTGATTTCAATGTGGACATATAAGATATGAAATATTGAATCACGATAGTTTAGGATAGAACCGGGAAGAAGGGTACACGAGATCACGGTTCGTCAAAAGTCATCGAGAATTGATCTTTGAAGCTTTCATCCCTGCACAGAAGAAGAAACAAGACAACAAACACATACGGGGCTCCCCCTACACTTATTATGAAAACGGTAAAGGATAGATAAATGGGTTGCCTCCCGAGAAGCGCTTGTTTTTGATAACCGAGTCACGAGCCTGACTCGACTCAAAACTAGTTCATGGGAAACGTGGTGAGGGATGGAATCATCTCATGAGAGATGTCCTCACCAAAGTACAACTTCAAACGCTGGCCATTCACCTTAAAATTTGGCCCATTTGGCTGAGAAAGATTAATGGTGCCATACGGAAAGACTTTGGCGACGGTGAATGGACCAGACCAGCGACTCTTCAACTTTCCCGAGAAGATCTTAAACCGAGAGTTAAAGAGTAAAACTTGATCACCAACATGGAACTCTTAGTTCTTAATCCTTGCATCATGGATGATCTTGGTCTTCTCCTTGTAGATCAGTGAGTTCTCGTAAGCTTCATTCCTCAGTTCATTAAGCTCGTTGAGTTGAATCTTCCGAAGATCACCGGCTTTGTTGATGTCGAAGTTAGCCCACTTCAAGGCCCAATATGCCTTATGTTCCAGCTCAATAGGGAGGTGGCATGCTTTCCCGTACACAAGACGATAAGGTGTACAACCGATCAGCGTCTTATAGGCGGTACGGAAAGCCCACAAAGCATCATCTAATTTATCAGCCAACGAGGCACGATGGTCTCCCACAGTACGCTCCAGAATTTGCTTCAATCTGCGGTTAGATATCTCGGCTTAACCATTGGTTTGAGGATGATAAGAGGTGGAAACACGGTGATTGACACCGTACTTAGCCATGACTCTTGCGAATTGATCATTGCAAAAACGAATCCCGCGATCACTGATTATAGCACGAGGAACATCGAATCGTGCAAAATGTTGCTTCAAAAAGTTCACAACCACCCTCGCATCACTCGTGGGGAGAGCCTTAGCTTCAACCCATTTGGAAACATAGTCAACGGCTACGAGGATGTACTTGTTCCATTTAGATGATGGAAATGGCCCCATAAAGTCGATGCCCCATACATCAAAGATTTCACATTCTTGTATGAAATTTTGAGGCATCTCATATTTATGTGTGATCTTGCCTTGCCTTTGGCAAGCATCACAATGTTTAACCATTTCATGAGCGTCATTATGAATGGTGGGCCAATAAAATCTAGAGTCGAATACTTTCTTCGCGGTGTAATTGGGACCAAAGTGACCACTGGTGGGTCCTTTATGGCAAGCGTCAAGGATTTGTGCCGCTGCCGGCCCATCAACACATCGACGAATGACAAGATCCGAACATTGTTTGAAGAGGTAAGGGTCGTCCCAGAAATAGTGTTCAATGTCTTTAAAGAACTTTTTCTTTTGTTGGGACGTTAACCCTTCCTTGAGAATGCCACCCGCTAAGTAGTTTGCAATGTCCGCAAACCACGGGGTGTCATCAAGATTGGAATTTATAGACATTAAGTCCTCAAGGGGAAAAGAGTCATTGATCTCTTGATTCGGATGATCCCCTTGATAAGGATCCTCAAGTCTACTTAGATGATCCGCGGCTAGGTTTTCGGCTCCCTTTTTGTCACGAATTTCAATTTTGAATTCCTGAAGGAGCAAAACCCAACGAAGAAGTCTTTGCTTATAATCTTGTTTAGTCAACAAGTACTTCAACGCGGAATGGTCGGTGTACACGATGGTGGTGGAAAGGACAAGATAGGGGCGAAATTTTCAGAAACATACACTACAGCTAAAAGCTCTTTTTCGGTAGTGGTATAATGCAATTGAGCCCCCGTCATTGTCTTGCTAGCATAATGGATTGGTTGGAAGTGTCTGTTCACTCTTTGGCCTAAAACCGCTCCATTAGCAAAGTCGATAGTATCACACATCAATTCAAAAGTAGCTCCCAATTAGGGGTAACCAAGACAGGTGCCTTAGTTAGCTTGTCCTTAAGAAGATTGAAGGATTCAATACACTCTTTGGAAAAGATGAAAGGAGTATCTTTTTCCAAGAGGTGGGTCATCGGGCGAGAGATTTTAGAAAAATGTTGAATGAATCGACGATAGAAGCCCACATGACCAAGGAAACTTCTCACACCCTTCACGGTTGAAGGTGGAGGTAATTTGGCTATGACATCCACTTTAGCACGGTCCACTTCAAGACCGGCTTTTGAGATTTTATGTCCAAGCACAATGCCTTCTTTTACCATGAAATGGCATTTTTCCCAATTTAGAACTAGGCGAGTGTCTTCACACCGCTTAAGCATGCGTTCCAAATTGGCAAGACAATGAGATAAAGAATCACCATAGACCGAGAAGTCATCCATGAAGACTTCCATAGTTTCTTCAACCATGTCATGGAAGATAGCCACCATACACCTTTGAAATGTCCCATGAGCATTGCATAAGCCGAAAGGCATTCTTTTATAAGCAAATGTTCCATAAGGACAAGTGAATGTGGTTTTCTCTTGGTCTTTGGGATCGATGGGAATTTGAAAATACCTGGAGAAACCGTCTAAGAAGCAGTAATAGTCATTACCCGCTAGACGTTCAAGCATTTGGTCCATGAAAGGGAGGGGAAAATGATCCTTTCTCGTAGCATCATTGAGTTTGCGATAGTCTATACAAACTCTCCACCCTGTAACGAGACGAGTAGGAATCAACTCATTGTTTTCATTGGGCACAACGGTGATTCCGCCTTTCTTAGGCACATAATGGACCAGACTAACCCATGGTGAATCCGAGATAGGGTAGATCATTCCCGCATCAAGAAGTTTGATAACCTCTTTTTTGATAACGTCATAGATCATAGGATTCACCCTTCTTTGGCTTTGAATAGTGGGTTTAAAGTCGTCCTCCATGAGAATTTTATGTGTGCAAAAGTGAGGATCAATTCCACGAATATCGTAGATTTTCCAAGCAATCGCTTTCTTGTGATTCTTCAGCACGGCGATAAGTCAGGATTTTTTCGTCTTTCAAGTCCTTAGCGATGATGACGGGTGACTTCTTGTTGTCTTCAAGGAAAACGTACTCGAGATGAGACGGTAGGTCCTTAAGCTCTAAATCCGGAGGATTTTTGATGGAAGGCGTAGTCAAATTCGGTTCATCAATAGAGATATCCTTAGGAGATGGTGGAGAAATATGGTCCTCATTGAGAAGTTTCTCAATGGTATGAATGTCTTCATCCCAATTGGAGGGAGAATCGTCATATTGCAAGTCCACATCTCCCAAAGTTGCTTCAAATTCTTTCAAGATGAAATCACTTTCTCCAAATGGAGTTAGTGATGGAGCAATAGAGGCAACGGTCTCAACAATGGGTAGAGAAGAAGAACAACTTTTACAAGCGTCTTTGAAATGTTCTTCACAAGCCTCATCAAGAACATCAATGAAATTAACACTCTCGTTTTCTGAAGGCTGCTTAGAAAGTTTACCCATGTTGAAGACGATTTTATCGTCACCAACTCTCATGATTAATTCTCCCGCGGCTACATCAATAAGAGTGCGACCGGTCCTTAAGAATGGACGTCCAACGATTAATGGAACACGGGGGTCCATCTCGTAGTCAACGACAACTAAATCCGCCGGAAAGGTGAATTTTTTGACACCAACGAAGACGTCTTCAGCTATCCTTAATGGATAAGCAACCGTACGGTTAGCTAATTCCAAAGTCATTCGGGTGGGGACTAGCTCGGGTAGAGATAATTATTTCCTAACACTTAATGGCATTAAGTTTATACTAGCACCTAGATCGGCTAGGGCCATACAATTCTCTACCCCAGGGAAATTGAAAGGAATCAAGAAACGACCCGAATCACCAAGTTTGGTGGGTAATTTCCTTAAGAGCACTATAGAGCAATTCTCATTAAGTTGGGTCTGAGCAATATCGAGAAGTTTCTCCTTATCACTGAGAAGATCTTTAAACATTTTAGCATACTTGGGCATGTGAGCGAGAGCCTCAGCAAAGGAGATATTTAAATTCAGTTGTTTAAACATTTTGAGAAAGTTAGAAACCCGAATATCATCCTTGTTCTTCAATTTCTCTTTCCTCAACCTTGAAGGATAAGGTATATTGGGTTGAGATGAAGGCTTTGGAATGGAATTCGCACTCACATCATTGGGTGGTGGAGGGGTAGAAGTAGAAGGTGGTGGAATTGGAGAAGTTGAAGTTGGAGGTGTTGGAGAAATAGTAGGTGGAGGAACCGGAGAATGAGACTCGTTTTCATTTGTCACGATCACCGGTGTAGGTGTAGGAAGCTTGGGTTCCTTTAAACCTTTTCCACTTCGAGTGGTGATTGCTTTCACCTCCCCTCTTGGATTAGCAACGGTGTTACTCGGAAGAGAAACTGAACTAGAGGCTTGATTACTTGGGAAGAAACTAGCCATCATGTTCCTTAAGTCATTCGTTTGACTTGCCAAAGTGTTTCGCATATCAGCTCGAAGATCATTTCCTTGCTTCACCATATCTGCTTTCATGTTGGCCATTTCCCGCTGAAGATTCTGCACTATCGCATCATTAGTCGTCATGTAAGTTTCAACGTCTTGGTGTAATGCGGTGGGTTGATTGGGGGGAGCATGGTAGGCAGGTGGTTGATAAGCGGGTTGTTGGTAAACTTGGTTGTTTCTTTGAGGTGGATATGGGGTTCTTTAGTTTTGATATTGATTTGGAGCACGAGGTTGGTTTTGAATGTTGCGATTGAGGTTGTTTGGGTTTTGTGGGGGAAAAACGGGTGGTGAAAGATAGTTGTTTGAGCGATAGCTGAGCAGATTGCGGTCACCTTGAGGACGTGCTTGATAGCTTCCTGTAGCAAAGTTACCGTTAGCGGCATACACATTTTCAGGATTGTCGTGAGTCGGAGGACAATCAGTGTATGAGTGAGATCCCCCGCGTATTTCACATGATTGACTCAAAGCATTAGCTTGGGCGGTGAGTTGTTTGGCATTGTTGGCTGTTTGGAGAGCAAGTGATTCAACAAGCGAAGTAAGCTTATCAATCCTTTTGTCGGCATCATAGTACTAGCACTAGCCACATTAGTCCGAACACTCTTGGTTTGCACTCTAGACTTATTCTCAATAATGTCCCATGCAACATTAGAAGACTTAACCAAAATATTACCCCCCGAAGCACTATTTAGTGAATCTTGGTCATTCATGCTTAAACCAATGTAAAAAGTATTGATTTGATGTACTTTTGTTAAACCATGTTGTGGACACTTTCTTAAAAGTTCCTTAAAACGGTCCGAAGATTCACTAAATGACTCACCGTACTTTTGTTCAAATGTAATGATTTCATTCCGCAAAGCGGTAGTACGTTAGGGTGGGAAAAAGTAATTAATGAATTTGGTCTCTAAATTCGTCCACGTAAGAATACTTTGTGGCGGTTCCTTATCAAGCCAATTCCGGGCTTGTCCCTCTAAGGAGAAAGGAAAGAGTTGCTAGCGAATCACTTCTTGTGATACCCTATTATACTTAACCGTATTGGTGAGTTGAAGAAACCTTTTTCTGTGGTCGTGAGGATCATCAAGTGAACGCCCCAAGAAGGGTTGAGCAGAGACCATTTGAATAAAGCCTGATTTTAGTTCAAAATTTTTGGCTCCAACCTCAGGTATGACAATAGCATCGGTGTTGCCTTCTACGTGCGATTGCAAAAGCTCGATCATTGGTTGATTGTCCATGGTGACAATAGGTTGAGTAATGACTTCGGCTTGATCTGCTTTCTTCTTACGAGCACGAGTACGCATGCACACCTACAAAAGGAAAAGAAAAATATACAAGAAATATTTTTGGTTTTTTTTTATGTTTTTCTATTTTTTTAGATTTTTGAAAAAAATTTAATTTTTATGGATTTTTGAAAATTTTAAAGCAAGGAAAATAACTTCAAAAGGGAACAGATCCCAAAATCCAACGCATCTCTCACTTAAAACCGTTAATCTTAACGAAAAGAGTCGGCAGCAGCGCCATTTAATACAAATATTTACTAAGTATCAAAGTTCGTTAAACCAGTCTTTTCGAATTGATTATTGGTAGAAAGTGTGACTCAATTGTTCTTGGTGGAAAAATAAAAGGGTTTTGATTATCTATTTTAAACTAAAAATGAAAATGTCGTTGAGTAAATAAATAAAAATGAAAGCTTGAAAATTTAAACTAAAAGTTAAGACTTTAGAATTGAAAAGTAAATGATTAAAACTTTTAAAAATGTAAACTTTAAAATTCAATTAAAACAAACCAAGTTAAAATAATTCTAAGTAAGAAAAGGCGGGAAAAAGTTGAAATTCAAAAACGCTAAAAACAAAACCTTATCCGGAATAATATCCGGATTGTGATCAGAAGGCTTATCCGAAATAAGTTGGTAGACTTATCCGGAATGCTGGACAAACCCTTATTCAGAATAAAATTGTGATGCTTATCCGGAATAACCTTGAGCTTCTTATCCGGAATCGTCTTCTTCTTCTTATCCGGAATAATGACTTCGTGTGCTTATCCGGAATGGTGGAAATGTAGCTTATCCGGAATACTAAATTGAAGCCTTATCCGGAATCAAATTCTACAGCTTATCTGGAACTCGTTTTGGAGGTGTTATCCGGAATAATACAACTACTCCTTATCCGGAATGACTTTCTCGGGTTATCCGGAATAATCTTAAGATGACTTATCCTGAATACTTGACTATCCGGAATAACTGTAATATGGTTCTTATCCGGAATAAAAGGGATTGCTTATCCGGAATAAACTATTATGAAGTTTATCCGGAATAAGAGGGTATGGGACAATTTGTTCCGTAACATGAAGATTCAAGAAAATAAGACAAAAACCAATAAGCACTTTACCAAAAACTAAACCAAAAATATTTTTAAGAAAACTTTTAAAACATTAAATAAGCTAGAAATCAAAAAGCACTTTTTTTATAAAAACTTAAACTTATTAAAAACAACTTATTTCTAAAAACTATTAAGCATAAAGATTAAGAAAAATAAGCACTTTAATAAAGAAACTTTTAAGATCACCAATTTAATAAGCACAATCAAATAAGCTACACAATCAAATCATCAACAAGATTAAAATAAAACTACATGATTATCAAGATTAAGTAAAAGATTAAGAAAGGTAGAATGAGAATTAAGGAAAATAAGCTTGATTGATTAAAGATTAATATCAAATGATTACAAGATTAAAGTTGATGAACTTGGGAAACTAGAGGGAAGAAAACATAAGAAAAACTTGAAAAATAAACTACAACTAAAAATTAGCCACCTAACCCCATCCTAATGACATATTAGGAGGGTATTTATAGGAGGTGGGGAGATTACATGCTTAAGCTATCTTATTTCATTCTTCTCGTCTCGACTCGACTTAATTTCTTTGTCTTTCTCGACGTTGTCTCAGGATTCGTCGATATAAGTTGAACTTGTCTTATAATTTTCTTCAATAATTAAACTTGAGTTCTTCGACTTCATTAAACTTCCGTCTTTAGACTTTTTCTTCGATAAATCTTCAGAATTGGCCTTGGACTTCCGTTCTTTTTGCATTCTCGATCTTTCGACTTCGTCTTTAGTCTTTTTCTTCGATAAAAGCCCGTGATAGCCCATGTTTTCTTCCTTTTGCATCTTTTGGTCCTAAAACACAATAAAAACACAAACCACGCATAATTCCGACTTTTACGACATAAAGTACACGTTTTGGTCTTGTTATTATTGGAAATAAGTGGTAAAAGGATAAGTGTTTTCACACTTATTAAAATACCTCTTTTTGTGTGCTAAAGTCTTACAAGTTTTCCAAACATCAGCTATTCCTTTGTTATCCAAGATCCTTCACTATCCAAGATCTCATCAGTGTGTGTTGTCCAATATCGGACAACACTTATCAGCGTTTGAAAATCAATGTATCGGACGACATATGATTTTCCTGTCAGCGCCATCTTTAAACCTGTCAGCGCCTGGCCATCAGCGTCTCATCCATGCCTTGTCAGCGTTACACCAACATCTATCAGCGTTACACCAGCATCTATCAGCGTCTAAATAGCACCCATCAGTGGCTAATTGATCTAGGGTTTTATAAACCCTAAATCATGATTTTATGTGAAAACCATAAACTGCAGCGAACTTCGGCATCAAACATCTTCCTCATGAGTGCTCAGATCAAAGATCCCTTCAGTGAGATCCATGAGACAAGTGCCAAGAACCTACAGCGCGAATTTCAAGACGATCGAACGGTTAACGAAGAAGAAATCGTGTTTTTGCTCTTATACCACTTGTTGATCTCAAACTTAGATCGATTTAGCTTTGTGTAAACGAGAATGAATCAAGTTAAACACTTAGAGAAACTTTGTTGTATATGAAACAATCTAAGTATTATGTGGAATTAATACTTAGAACAAGAACACACAAACAGAATAAACCAAACTTTCATTTTGATTGATGACTGAACTTGTGTACAATGAAAGTGTATACCATATATTTAACTAAAACCTAAAGGCCTCATTTTATAGATTAGGGATCCTTGTACAAGAGTCTACGTATCATCTATTTTAGGTAAATATAAACATAAGAAATACATTGTCGAACATATCTTTACTAGAAACATAAAACCTGTAGACTAAGTATTCTATCAGTACTTGACTTCTTCTCATCAATGCTTCACTTCTTCCTGTCAACGCTTGATCTGACAACGCTTGATTTCTTTCTATCAACGTCCAATTTCCTCTTGTCAGCGTCTAAGTGTCTTGGCTTCATTTTATTCCCAACAATCCTCCCATAAACTTGATATCTACTCTAGTAATCAAGGTTCTGAATAAAAACTAAGTACAAGGAGGATTGTTAGAAATACAAATCACTTTTTAATTAAGAAATAAATAAACCTAGTTAGATCTTTGCCAACATCTCTTGTGTAATCCATCTCTAGCTGTGTCGACACCGTTTTCTTCAAAACTTCCTTGGACACGGGATATTCAGCATCCACAAGAAGATATTCAGAAAATTTTATAGTACTCAAATGATAAACACCAGCTGCTGAACGTAGACGTCATTGAAGTCCACTAATATCAACAGGATCCCTCCATACTGGATCTTCATCATTTGGCTCACACATTCTCTTGAATGTGGACCAAATCTTTATTCCATTGACTGAAGTAGGTGCTTCAGTCTCATACTTGGCCTTCATTATTCACCAAAGATCTGCCAAGTCGTCCCTATCTAGGCTTGCAAACAAATAGATAAGAGTAGTAAGATTATGTACCTCCTTCCCATATCTGCCAATCATCCAAAACCCACTTGTATCCTCTTCATAATGACCTATAGGCTTTCTAGAATCATGAGGTAATACCTCTACCATATGTGAAGCTTCCAAAAGTAAGAGCTTAATACTCCTTCTAATAATTGCTTCACTAGGGTTCACTCTATCCAAATTCTGTGGGAACTCAATTGGAACTCCCTTCTTCAAAGGCCTTGGTGCAATTAAAGCCTGTTGGATCTGCATCTCTTCTGCAAGTTCTTCCTTTCTTTCATCTGAAAGAAGTCTGATAGTGTTCTGCTCTTAAACACTTGCCCATATAGGATAAGCCCTAAACTCCAACTCATCAAAGGACAAACCCTACCACTTCTGAAAAGTCCAACCCCCTTGATGACATCTAAGAAGCATATAATAGAACTCCCTTTTATCCTTCTTAGACTGCGAAAGAACTTTCCTAGCCTTATACTTCAGAATCACACTTGCAATCTCTTTGAACTCTTAGTAGAATCTCCAAACCCCAAATTTGATCTGAAACTGTCATGTCTAGATTCTCCATTACCTTATTCTCCCATGCAAAGTACATCTGAGCCACTTCAGGCATCTCTTAATCCACTTGATTTTTCAACTCTGCAAGCCTTTCCCTAGCCAACTCATCACCATATTCAAGCCTTTATGGATCTTCAATGATCATCACACTTGAATCAGTACTCTCATCATGTTAGCCTCAAAATATTGAGTCAAACAAGAATGTTCGGTCATAAGTTTCTATTGTAATATTTATTAGAACGTTGTAATAAGTAGTTATTTAGTCGTGGTTCACGGGCTTGGATTTAAACTAATTAAAGTCCAAAAGACAAGCCCGGCCCAATATATAGTCCATTAAAGCCCGCATGTGGGTGGACTATATATACTACCCTCCTAGAATGTTAGGAGGGTGGATGGTCATTTGTAACAAATTCTTTTCTCTAATCTAATCTCACCAAGTTAATCATTTCCTCTCTACTTTCTCTCGCTCCTTTCTCTCTCTAGGAATTCATCTCTTCTTCATCTATTTTCTTTCTTTCTTTAATTCTTAATCAATCACAAATACATGGGACAACACATCATCACTGCCTCCCTTATTACTCTCAGAAGTAGCCACAAATGGTGACTTAATAGCAGCAATCTTCTTCTCTTTTTCCTCAAGTTGTGCAGCCAACATAGAATCAAACTGCACTTGGGCTGCATCCTTGGGAACTATTGTTTCTACCATAATCCCTTTACCTTTATCTAATACATCAACGGTGGGTAAAGAAATGGATGGTACCTATGTAGACACATCCTTGATGATAGCTGATGACTGGGATACATCAACCACACCTGCAAGTCTATCAGCGTCCAAAACCTGCTTGTCAACGCTCAACTTACTCTTGTTAGCGCTTGGCTTTGTGAACTGCTCCAACATCTTAGTAAAAGATAAATTTAAATTTACAGGGGTAGCCAATGAAGCATCAAACCTAATTGCCTCTTCAAATCTGTTAGAGCTTCAGCTATACCCAAAGATTCTCATTCAAGTAAGCCTTTGTCACTCTCATGTATCTGCTCATCATCCCCTTTGGAAGAATCCTCCATTCCACGCCTAGGGTTAGCTCCTTCCAAAATAACAATCCTTTCCCTCAATTGCTTGAGTTCAAGGCCTTATGTGTTGACAATATGTACAAGGTCTGCATTTTGCTATTGCAAGCTAATGCAGACAGCCGTTAATTCCAACAATGTGTAAGGTTCCAATGTTCCCTGATCTAGAATGGGAATTTGACCTCCCAAAGTAGATTCATGGGACATGGATGGGGTCTTAAGGATGTTAGGACTGTCATGGCCTGTATCTAAGCTAGAACCAATAGCCCTAGCCCCACCCATGACAACAACCACACTTGTGGTGGTGGTTCTCTCTACCACATGGCTAGGACCACTAGAGGAGAACACTCCAGTAGTCCTTTAGTGTTTTACCAACCTAAATTCTGGGGGTGTAGAAGATGAGGTGGATTGGGTGTCTGTTTGAAGGTTAAGGGGTGTTTGGGTTTGTTATAAAAGGGTGTTAGCATTTGTATTTGAAGTGTCATTTCCAACATTTAACATGTCAGCGTTGAAAGGTTCTTGGTCAACTTCTACTTGCTGGGGTGATGGTGGTTGTTCAGGCAATGGGTTTGGTTGTTGTTGAGGGTCTGGTTGAGGTTGTGTTGCTGCGATAACAGCAAGCATGGCTTGGGTAAGGGGTAAGTCTCTATGAGGTGGTGAATTCATCTTCCCAAAAACTGCTTTCTTTGAACAGGGATCGTATAAAAATAATTGTGATCCCTATTGAAGTATCTTTGTAAATCAAACACCATTGTAAAAACCTTGGGTAAGCAAGAGTCATCTTGCTACCCTTGTTATGACAGATGCCATCAAAAATCATTTTATAAAAATTATATTTTTTCCCAGTAGCAATACACACAATAGCACTCCCAATAGATCGGTTGAATTCATTGTGTGTAGTACACTTGGGACTCAAACATTGAAGAATGACATGTATCAAGTACTTCCAAGTTGGGGAAAATTCTTGTTTTGTATATTTGTCTAAATGGCCATCTTCCTGCAAAGGATAACCCAAAGCTTGGAGTCCTTGTTCTAGCTCTCCAATGGGTAGGGTGGTTATACCATCTACATCATTAAGATGCAAAGATTGGCGAACCAGAGCTTCAATAACCACCCATGGACAATAGCAGTCAATGTAGTCACATTATTAACTGTTGAGGAAGTGACAGTATTCCAAAACTGTTTAATATGTGTGAAAGGGATAACAGGAGCTTAAGAAAGTGCATACCTTAAAGAGGATGCATTCAAATACTCAACCATCTGAGTATATTGGGGAAACAGAGCATCGTCCGCTTCTAAATAAGCAACCATGTTATGCTGACTTCTGAACCCCAATTCCAAATCTCTTGGTTTAAACTTAGGCGCTTGATGTAGAAAGCTGTTATAAAAGTTATGAAAGATCAAGGTTTGAGAATATTAGTTAGACAAGGATAAGCAGTTACCTTGTTTAAAAGAAATGAGCCAAATATATAGGAGAGGTGAAAACTTGTGATTTGTCAAAGCATGAGGCAGTTATATTAAAAATAATGATGAAAATATTGAAAAAGATATAACTTATCTCTTGAATTAATACCAACTCCTAAAATTACGGCCAATATTTTTGTCAAAAATAACAACAGGGTAGGACCCAATGGCTATCAACGGTAAAAAATAACTTATCAGCTCCCAACGGCTATATTCTTGTCAACGTTGGATTTTGCCATGTCAACGTCAAAATTGGTCCTAACAACGCTTGGAAAGAAATTTGTCAGCGTCCAAAAATAAAAATAATTTAAAAGAAAAGGACCTTAACAAAGTAATTTATCCTAGTGAAGATAACTTATAGACTGAAAATCACTATAGGGTGGCAAGCACTGTCCAATCATGCACACTTGCTTAAGCAAGATAGACATAATTGTCCTCAAGTGTCCCTTGCTAACCAAAATTCTTAACAATGAAGTTATCTCATAAAATCCTTTTTAACTTCCCATGTAAGCCCAATAAAATCATACCCAAGTTTCCCAACAGACCACATCCAATTCTAAGTCAAAAAGTCTTGGCAGCGTACATATCAAATTCGCATGCTACAATGCCTCACGATTTAGTAAACTAACTCTGACTCACCGGTGGGCACAATCTAGAATTGTGATAAGAGTATTATATGAATACCCAAAAATTCCTAAAGGTTTCCTAAACCTCTCCTTAAAATATGATACACAGGTTTCCAAACATAAAATACGCAATAAAAATTTATGTCAAGATAGGAATGCAAACATTCCAACCATCATCCATAAACTTGAACACACTCCAAGTAAGCTCCAAAGATCCATAAGCCACTCTGTATCCATTTGTACAATGCTGATAATGCCTGCATAATTAGATCAAAAACCACAAAACTAACATGTTGGTGTCAACGTCCATTTTAACACTTATCAGCGTTAAAATAACCTTTGTCAGTGTTAGACAAATAAATTGGAAAACCAAATTTTGTACAAAGACCAATAACAGTGCCTATCCTGTACATACTTTTACAATAAGCTCCAAAAACACATATTAGGTAAGATTGATCATTCCAATACTTGTTACCAAGTATTGAAATCTCCCAGTATCAAAAGGTTTAGTTAATAAATCTGCCACATTTTCTTCTGTGTCAACCCTATCTGGTTGTATTAAACCTTTTTCAAAACAATCTCTTATAAAATGATGTCTAATTTCTATGTGTTTTGTTTTAGAATGATGTACAAAATTCTTAATAATGCATAAAGTACTGTTATTGTCTACAAAAATCTTGGTATGCATAAAATTATACCTATAATCCAACAGTTGGTTCTGAATCCAGAAGACTCGTCCACAACAAGTAGCTGCAGCAACATATTCTGCTTCATTTGTAGAGTTGGCCACCACTGTTTGTTTCTTGCATTGCCAAGATATTAACCTACTCCCAAGAAATTGGCATCCACCAGTTGTGGATTTTCTATGAAACGCGTCACCTCCATAATCACTCTGAATATCCAATAAGCTCCGATGGAGAATCCTTTGGATACCATAATCCCAAGGTGGGATAACACCTAAGGTATCTAAAAATCCTCTTGACAGCTTGAAGATGACACTCTTTGGGAGTCACTTGATGGCGTGCACATGCACACACAACAAACATAATGTTAGGTCTAGAAGCTGTAAGATACATCAATGATCCAATCATTGACCTATAATGCCTGACATCCACCTCTTTTCCATATCCAATCTTTCCCCAAGGGTGTTCCCTATCCATGGGTGTGCTAGCCCATTTTTTATGTGGAGAAAAACCAAACTTTTTCATGATCTCTGCTACATATTTGTCTTGAGAGATGAAGATACCATCTTCTTTCTGCTGAACTTGTAAACCTAAAAAGAAGTTCATATCTCCCATTGCACTCATCATGAATTTGTCTGTCATGGGCTTGGAAAAGTCTTCACTCATCTTTGGACTTGAAGAGCTAAAGATGATATCATCCACATAGACCTGAACAAGTAAAAATTCCTTACCAGTCTTCTTGGTAAATAAAGTTTGATCTATGGTGCCCCTCTTTAATCCATTTTCAACCAGATAGGTGGAAAATGTGCCATACCATGATTTTGGGGCTTATGAAGTCCATGCATTGCTTTCTTCACCCTATACACCTTGTCTGGATTTTCTGAATCTTCAAAACCAGGAGGCTGCATTACATAAACCTCCTCTGCAACTGTGCCATAAATAAAAGCACTCTTCACATCCATTTGATAAATTGTGAATCACATGCAAGAAGCATAGGCTAGGAAAATCCTTATTGCTTCAATCCTTGCAACATGTGCAACAACCTCTTCATAGTCTATCCCTTCCTCTTGTGTATAACCTTGGGCAACTAAACGTGCCTTGTTTCTGACCACAATTCCTCTCTCATCCTTCTTGTTTCTTAGAACCCATCTTGTCCCTATAGGTCTAACATATCTGGGACAATCCACTAACTCCCAAACATCTTGAATAGCAAATTGGTGAAGTTCATCCTGCATTGCTTCCACCCAACTTGGTTCTTTGAGAGCATCAAATATCTTCTTGGGTTCATGTTGTGACAGAAAACAAGCAAACAAACATGCTTGTACAAGAAGGGTATCAACCTTCTTGTGAATATTGGCAATAAAACCTCCTTGATTCTGATGAGACCTTCTAGTTTGAACAGGAGACATCACATCACCAATGATTAGAGAAGATGGATGATTCTTTTTATAGTAGATGTAATTATTCCTCCTTCAAGAATTGTGTTGTCTTCAATTTCAGTCTCCATGTTGCCAATATCATCTTCAAATTCTCCTCCATCATCACCTGAATGAACCCCTTCATGAACTACTGAAGGCTCACCTTGTTCAAAAACATTGGAAGAGAATAAATGGTCAAAAGAGTTGTCAACGCCTGAACTATGTCTGTCAACGATTGAGCCATCAACGCCTGAATTTGGCCTATCAGCGCTAGATTTTCCTTTGTCAGCGCTTGAAGATTCATGCATGTGTTCATCAATTGGTTTTTCTTGTGGACCATCTTTTTCCTTTGAAGCAGCAACAACAAATCCATCTGTCCAAATAGGAATGGTGACATACTCAAGTATGGGAGCTGATTTAACTGCTTGTGATCTTACTTCCTTATCAACTTGTATACCTGAAATTTCAACAACTGTTTCTTCCACAACATTTGAATTCACTTTCACAATGTCTGGATTAGTAACATGCATATAATTCAAGGTTCTAGATAAATTTTCTAAGTCAAAGAACCAATTTGGTCCACTCTAAGGATCATTGGGTTTACTTTCTAAAAACCTAACATGTACCTTTTCAAGTATATGTTTTTCTTTCTTAATGTAAACCCTATATCCTCTACTCTACACTGAATAGCCCATAAAGTAGCCTTCATCACCTTTAGCACTAAACTTTCCTAAGGCATCACTAGTATCAAGCACAACTTCATGACATCCAAAGGGTTTAAGAAAACCAATATTAGGTTTCCTATTCCAAAATAGCTCATAAGGTGTCTTATTGTGGATTTTGTTGATCAATGCCCTATTCTGAACATAACAGGCTGTATTCACAGCCTCAGCCCAAAAAGCAATGGGAAAATGAGCTTCAACCAACATTGTCCTAGCTGCTTCTATGAGTGTTCTATTCTTCCTTTCAGCCACCCCATTTTGTTGTGGGGTTCTAGCTACACTAAACTGCCTAGTAATCCCTTTATTGACACAGAAGTCATCTAAAAACTTATTTCTAAACTCACCACCATTATCACTTCTAAGTATTTTAACCTCGTTCCCTGTTTTCTTTTCAATTTGGGTAATAAAGTTAATCAAAATAGTGGCAGTTTGACTTTTCAAAGCCAAAAATAAAGTCCAAGTAAATCTAGAAAAATAATCAGTTATGAAAAACAAAAAGATTTACCATTTAACTTTCTATCTTAGTTGGACCAAACAAGTCCATATGCAACAAGTGAAGTGGTTTAGAACTAGAATGCACAAGTTTAGACTTAAAGGAGACTTTGTGCTGCTTGCCTTTAAGGCATGCAACACAAGAGTGGTCATTGTGGAAAGCCTTTTCAGGCAAACCATCATCTAAACCATGCCTCACAAGTCTATTTATGTTCTTAAAATTTATGTGCCCTAACCTTCTGTGCCAAAGATTACTTTCATCAACTGAAGCCTTAGCATATAGACATGACAATAAACTTCTCATCAGGTATTTTAAAGTCTTTGCTAAACACCAAGCATTCAGTATCAGTGAAAAGAACCTTATTTTTGTTATCACAAACTTGTGATACACTAAACAGATTATAATCAAGTTCTTTTACCAGAAATACGTTTTCAAAACGCAAATTGTTGGTGATAAGAGTGCCTTTGTCAGTAATAGTTCAATATCCTCCTCCAAAGTACACTTTGTCACGATATTTAATGGGGGTAAAGTTTGTCAAATAATATTCCTTCCCCGTCATATGCCTAGAGCATCCACTATCCCAATAGCCATAATCGTTTACCTGCTTTTGAATGCCCTGTACATAGAGAAAACAAATAAGTTTTCTTTGGGAACCCAAGCCTGAGCAGACTTGGATTCATTTGGTTGTTCAACAAGAACAGACTTAGTCCTCATAACAACCTCTTGTTCATCCCTTTTAGGATTAAACACCCAGTTAACCCCAATTGGTTTAGTTATGACCTTTGAAATACAATGAAATTAGTTACAGGTCATAGAAATCCCATCTGAATTAGGGTTTGGTCTTTTTTGGGTCTTGAAGTTAAGCTAGAAGAAGCTTTAGACCCCTTTCCCTTTGGTTTCAAGTATTTGTTATTACTTGGTCTAACAGTGTTAAAATTGTTCTTGACAACGCTGAAATTGCACTTGTTAGTGCCAAAACTAGGGTTTACTACAGGAACCCATTGTCTGTTAGACCATGTATTGGTCTTTTCAAAAGGCATTTGTCCATAACTATTAGACCCTTTAATAAAGAATGGAGCTAGTCTAATGACTTTTGGACTTTGTTGGACAAAAGGTCTGGGTTTTACCATGGTTGACCTTTTATCAGTGTTGACTTTTGAAGCACTGACACACTTATAAGCCAAATGTGAAAAACTCCCACAACTATAACAAGCTTTTCTAGACATAAGCCTGGGTCTAGATGAAAAGAAACCTGTTCCATTATCACTAACTTGACTTTTTGGTGACCTAGGTTTTCTATACATTTCTGCATACTTAACATTAGGTTTTCTATAACTAGATGAACCAAGGTCAACAGTCTTTCCAGTAGAAGGGTTAGTCACAATTATAGGTGTAGACTCATTTGGGCATTCACTAAGCATGCCACCTTTAACAAACAAAGTAGGATTGACTTTCTTTCATTGGTCCAAGTCAGTCAATTTCTGCTTATATTCCTCTACTGGAGTAAGAACTACTAGTGGAGGAATGAATTCCTTTTCTTAGAGTCCTGGTATACCAGTCCAAGACAAATCCTTTCTAAGGACACCATAGAAGTTCCCAACAGGTGGTGGAACATCAGCATACTCTTTCATCCCAATCCTAGTCATATCCCTAGAGTCTCTTTGTTTACTAAGACATTTTTCTAGGGTTTGAGAAGCTTTATCAAATCTTTGAATTTTAAGCCCTACATTATCTTTGTTTTTAATGGCCTCATTCAACTCAACTTGTATGACACCTTTGGATCACTCCAAATATCCCTAAGGTCAACACTAACTTTAAGGTAATGTGACAAAATGTTAATTTGATCTTTTAGGTCATGCTCCATTTTCTTATATTCAACCACAGTCTTTTCAGTTTGATCAAGTGCAAGTTGATAATTAGATAACTTGCATTTTTCATCAAAAACATCTGATTTTAACTTTAAAATTTCTTTGTTAAGTTTTCCAGAGTTTAAACGACAACCTTTACTACAAAATGCATCATCATATACCTCATTATCTGATGAAGATGAAGAATGTGCCATGAGAGCATAGTGAACATGCTCCTCTTCCTCCTTCTCTGCAATCAAAGCCTTGTTCTCTTCTACCTCCTTGGCCATAAAGCTCCAATCCCAGCCAACACCATCAATTTCTTGTATGGAAACCATAGCCTTTGTGTCTTAAACCTTGATGATTTAGCTTGAAGGTTTTCCAGCATCAGATCTTCTTGGAGATCTGCATTCTCTCATAAAGTGACCCATTCTATGGCAATTGTAACACTCAACCTTGGATTTATTAAACCCAGCGGTGTCTTTAGCATTAAATGTCATTCGTTAACTATTGGATCCACTTGAGGGGAAGCAATTTGAAGATGATGTACCACTTACAAGAGATACACATAGAGTTTTGCCGACATCAACTCGGGGAAGATTGTTGGGTCAAAAAGTTGATGTGGCAGAAACTCAAAACGAAGAAAACATGAAGCATTCACTGCAATGCTGACACGTTGTGTCTAAGCGTTGACAAGTGTTAACGCAATGCTGACAGAAGTCAACAGAAGTCAAACGCTATTGGAAATATCTATTTAGGATAAATATTCAGAATATTATTTATTAATATTCTGTATTAGTTTATTTAAATAGAGGATACACATGTTTATTTGATCTTATCTCTTGTAAAACCCTAATCCTTAGTTTATAAAAGGAACCAAGGGTTATTAGGTTTTTCATATTGTGACAATCCGTCAATTTATGGTCGATATTTTATTCTCAATATTTATTTGAAAATATTATTTTATGAACTCACTTATTTTTGGGAAGAAATTTGGATTTACGTCTTGAAGTAGCATCGACTACGTTTAAACCGGAGGTTTCTACGTTACGTGCTTACGTTTACATACACCGTCTTTGGTGACAGTCCGACATTTCAGAAAATAAATTTGTCCATGAATATTATTTTGGAATTCTAAATTTGTGTTGGTTCATAAACTCACAAATTTACGAGAAGAGATTAGGACTTACGATTTTAATTTAACGCCCTTTACGACTAAACCGGAAACCTTAGGATTACGTATTTACGTTTTCGAACTCCGTTTTTGATGAGACAATTTTTATTAGATTCGTTTTGTGCCATTGATTCATAATTTATAAAAACGTTTTTCGTAAAACGACCCGAGGGCACGCAAATCGAGGAAACTAGAATCGGGGAGTACCCGTAAATTAGTGAGATGGGACAAAACTAATTTATCCCACCCCACTACAAAGGGAAGGCCCAAGCTAGGACACCACATCAAAGATGTGGCATCTTTATACTAGCTTAAGTTACACTTGTAGCTTAGCTTCCTTTTGAAGCCACTAACTTGTCAAAACTACTAGCAAAACCATTTCTCCATCCCATCTCATGCAAACCACTCATACTCTCCTCCCTCACTCTCTCTATTCCGTCCCATATTCACCCAAAACAACCCTCATTTGATCAAATTTAACCATGGAATCATATGTATAATTTACATATGATGAAAACCCATTGAAGTTATGAAGATTGGAGGTGATCTTAACATGTAAAAAGGAGTTTTCAAGGGAGTTTGGGGCTGATTTCTCAAGGAGTTTTCATGAAGAAAAAGGGCTGATTTTTGGAGGAATCTACAAATACTTGGTGATCCTAGAAGTGGTGTTGATATCTCATAAGATTGGTTACCCAAAACCATGTCTTGTTCATCCAAAATCTCATCATTTCATCATCATGGTGGTATAAAGATTGTTCTCCTCATCCTCTTGTTATTTTGATTATGTAATCATGTATTATCTTTCCTATTGTATATGTATATGATGATTATATGATGATAAAAGTGTTGTGTGGGGATTTGTTGTTGATAAACATGCTTAAAAATGATGATAACTATAAGCAATGAAGCTAAAATCTTGATTATTTAGTTGGCTGTATAAAAACAGTAGATAACTAAAATATGAACTGATAAAATTGCATGGTTTGATCCATTTAAAGTAAGTAGATGATGTTATACACATGTGAGAGTTGGCCATGCAATGGAATCAAAATAATGAGTGAGATATGATCAAAACAAGTTAGGTGGTGTAATCTGAATAAGCAGTTTTGTAGGGACTGTTAAGGCAACTTAAACTCAAAATGGGCAGTAGCTATAACTAAGTTAAATGTAGCACATAATATGAAGATCATGCCATCCAAAAATGAGCTTCTAAGTCATTATAGAACTCAAGATATGGTAAAAATGGTGAACATGAAGTTAAAAATCAGATTTTTGGAAATAATGTTTATTAATATTATATAAGCACTCACATTATAATGTATAAAATGTAAAAATATAAACCCACTAACTTATAAAAAAAACTTATTTATATAAATGTATAAAAGGTTAATTAAATGGGTAAATTATATAAATGGTGGTAAAATAATATTTATAAGTAATAAAAACTATAAACTTGATTTTTACGACTTTTTCGGCTTTCGCCGTAAAATTAACGTTTTTCGCCAAATAAAACTTAGACGACCAAACCCGTCTAATGTAAAGTTTATAAAAGTCATATACTGATGTATAAGTAACTAATACAAGTAAAAACCGATAAAACCCGAACTATAAGAGATACGGACATTTACGAGCTAACTAAACATATTGGACTAATAATTGGACTTAATAATATAAAAACTTGTAAAAAGAACTTATTGGGCTTAACCCATTTGGGCCCAACATGAAAAGTATATATACTGATAATATAGGTATAAAAGGGATAAAAACAAGTTGAAGAACTTATAGAAGACTTAATGGACTTAAAAGAGGTAAATAGGTTAAAACTAGTGAACTAGTAAAACGTTACCAAAACGTAAACGCTAAAATAAGTAAACAAGGATGTATAAACCCACTTGATCATCATCATATGTACAAAATCATCATATGTATACATAATTGTTATTTTTATAAAGTCATTGGACAAAAGTCTAAGACGAGTATTATTTGTCTAGGTTTCCGTGATTGAAGCACGTACCGTACTTCCGAATTGCCGATAACCCACCTTCCCACATCAACGTGAGTTCATAGCCTCACACTCTTTTAAATGTTTTTATAAATGTTTTATAAACCCGCGAGGGAGATAACATGTTAGTTTTTATAAAATAGGACACCATTTGTCCCGATTGTATGTTTATTGATTTGGACCCGAATGATTGTATGACCCGAATGTATGACCCGATAAATGATTAAAGGACCCGATAGATGAAATCAAATGGATTATTAAAGTTATGTTATGTCACTAAAAGTCCCATTAGCATGAATTGTGAACTACCGGGAGTTGGTAGACGCTTATGCATTTAATAGTACTATTTGGGGACGATCACCCCAGTTCGCGCCTTGACGGTTGATCCCCGTCGTGCCACATTGATTGGTAAGCGAATTTATGTATGGGAAGATTTCCATAGCGTGACCTTTGTGACGACACGCTACTTTAGATGGGAAAATTGAGTATCGGGTTAGCTACCCGTTGTTTGTTTAGTAAGGTAACAATGTCATGCGGCTTATAATAATCCAAAACTAACGAAATACTACTAGACGCTCCGAATTACGATGTATTGCCTGACTAGCAATACAGGGTCATACTATTGATATTATGTTCGTGTTTTGGTTTTCATAACCATATTCATATAACGGTTTTTATTTAATCTATACAACGTTGTAAAACGTATTGTATGATGTTTTTACGACATTGGCTCGTATAATGATTTTTAAGGCAAATGCCTATATTTGATTTTGATAAAGATTTGTATAAAATGATTTTGGCTATTCTATGGCCTTTTACAATGATTTGTACGAAATGATTTTTGGTAATAATTTTATACCAAAGTTATATTGATGGAATTTATTAAACTCTATGAATTCACTCGGCGTTATCGCTGACCTTTTCTTTTAACATGTTTTATCTCAGGTACTTGAAGGTAATTCTCGGGAAGACGACAAGAATTCATGGCCCGCACTTAAACTATATTTTCCATTCAAATACTTTGTAAAACTTTGTATGAAATAATATGATTTGGGACCGATGTAACTTTGATATTTATGAATGGAAATGATTTATTATTAAACGACGCGATTTTTATGCGTTGTCTATGATGTGAGTAATGTGCTATCCCGTAACACCAACGAGTCTTCCGCTGTATTGAGTTGTATAAATTTGGGGGTGTTACAGTTTGGTACCAGTGCTCTCGTTATAGAGAACGAAAGATTTTTAAAACCAAGGTTTTGAATAAAACATTTCAAAATCTTTTAACTATAAACATTTTTCTAAAAATGTCTAAAAATCTTTTGACTATAACGGTGCCAAAGAATTCCCGAGTTACCGACAAGGCCAAGACTGAGAAGTGTTATTTTAATATATATATAACTTGGATTATATATATATGATGTAATTTTATTACATGATTGTTTGATGATTATTTTGATTTTTATACGAGGTATTTATACGACGTAGATTGTCACAAGTAACCCTAAATCCCCTAGTAAATTAATCTAAGCTATTCTCGTAGGAATTCTAGCTATCCTAGATCTAAACCAGGTTGTGGATATTTATGATCCCAACAAATGGTTGATATTCGTAGAAATGTAGATATTAGTTGATTGTGATATTGAAGAAGGATTGGCGAGATTAAATCTGATATCGATGTCATGACGATCTTTCCTTATAGAGTGGAGTTTGACAAAACGTTATCACCTGGAAAGATGTCATCTGATTCGTTGTCATCCAATTCTTAAATTGAAATCGAAAGGGTGAATGTTGCACTTGAGGCTTTCATTGGAACCATTACCCAAAAGCCTCATGCCACTAGTACCTTTCCGAGAAGTCTAGTTGAATGATCAAGTCATTTCATACTAGTGACTCATTTGATAATTGTTGTTGTAAGAGCTATAGGATTGGATATTAAGTGTTGATCATATCGAGCTTTTATTGCCCTTTTAAGGTCTAAGAATAAAGATTGAAAGTATTGGAGAATGAGGTAGAATATCGCATTGAATATAAGTTGGTTGAAACTTGAATAAAGTAAAATTTAACCCGTATGGAATATGAGATTGTTAAAAGGAAGTCATTAAGTCCTGTGATTGAATTATAAGGTTTTAATTGATTGTTAGTTTGTGTTAAGGGCTGTTCCTAGGCCATTGTCCACTGACGAGGATGCCCAGTGTCCAAGAAATAAATTGAAGAAATCTTCTTCTGAATTGAGACCGATGGATCTTCTGGGACATGTGGAACACCTAATGACTCTTGTAGATTGGTATTCATTGTGGTATCTTTTAAGAATCCCTAACTTAACTGAGACATCAGTTGGTAGGATGAGTTCTGAGAATTGTATGACATAGTGACACATAATGTGTTACGGTACAATTCGACTTGTTTGTGATTAATGAAAAGACTACCTTTGATTGCTAAATTCTACATGTATCAATGTTATCTATCTTTTATTGCTTCATCCTAATGTTTGCATTAGTGATGCAACCATTGAACGAGTACTCATCTTGATTTGAGTTACGTTGCGGATTATTCTTTTTGAGCGCCATCCAGGTCATGAACCTCATGATTATTTGGCAAAAGCTCATTTCCTATCATATTGTAGTTAGTTCTTGGTGAACAACTTTCCATCACTCTTTTGCAGATCACTCATTGTTTTTCTAAGATAAAACAGTATCCCTTGAGAAAGATTGAATTCTCATCACTATAATGATTATTCAAAGTAAGATTTATAAGTGATTGTTATCGAAATGTGATTGTTTATAAAGTACCTTGGAAAACCTAACTGTTTTCATAACAAAGAAAATCTTTGTAAATTCATTTTTGATTCTTATTTAAGAATCAAGCATGAAAATGTTTTTATTATAAACATGGATGATAAAATTTTGACGAACTGAGTATTGCATCGTTAATCTTGAAATTGTATATAGTTGCGCGCCTACATACAATTTGGAATGGACTATGCAAGACTGATTAGTAGTCACCATAAAACTAATGAATAAACACTACATTTTCTTTGAGGATTGTGAAAGATTAAATTTTAATGAGATCTGCAAGAAGTGAAAAATAAGGACATAATGTTAGGGTCACCTACATATGTGCCTGTAGCATCTATTCTTCTGAGTCGAATTTACTCATCTGTGGAAATTGTCTTATTTGACAATTGACAATTCTTTCTTCTCTAATTCTCCCGTAGTGAGATTCTTAGGAAAAGTATCTGATTACCGAGTGTGGATACCCGACTGGATGTATCGACGTTCTTATCATTTCTTTTGATTTGATTTCATTTGAATGACCTGGGTAACGATCCGAGGAGCTTTCAAATGCGTACTCAAATTATGAAAACATGGTATATGTTCATATTCGTTAAATGTTTTCGTCTGTATCTGATTTGAAATTCTCTCGCATAGATTATGCGTTGACCTTACTCTTTTTATGGTAGTTATGTCTCCTGGTATCCTTGAAATTGTGAAGGATTATGAGTTATTATCAGTCTTTTGAGAAGTTCACATCTTATCGACGGCAATGAAACTGCAAAGTTGATAGTGCCAGTAGAATGGATTGATTGATTATGACATGACGACATTGTCTTAATTGATGGGAACTCGAGTAGAATTCCCCTAAATGATAAAATGTTGATTATCAAAAGTGATCTAAATAATTCTTGATGGATGACCATATCCTGCTTTTAGACTTGAAATTATACCGTGAACGGTTGTGAATTAGTCATAGATATTATAATCTAGAAGGAACCTAATATGTATCTATTAAAAGATGTTTATCTTATCTGAAACTTTAAGAGGTATTTGTTGGTGAATTACCTAGACTTTCGCCATTAAGGCAAGTTGAAATTGGTATTGATTATATTCCCGGTGCTGCACCTGTAGCTTGTTCACTGTACGTCAGCACCATCTGAATTAAAGGAATTACCGTACAACTGAGAGAGTTGTCGGAGAAAGATTTTATTATACCAAGCCTGTCATCCTGAAGAGCTATGGTGTTATCATTCCTTATATTTATAGATTACTGTAAACTGAGTAAATTGACAATCGAAAACGATATCCATAACTCGAAATGGAAGATTTGTTCGATCATTTACAAGGTTTTAGCGTTTTTTTTAAAGATTTGATTCACGGCATGGTTATCATCCACTTCGTATCCGCGAAAGAGATTATCTATTCCAATCTCTACATCCAGAACTTGTGATGAACATTATGAGTTTCACGTGATGTCGTTTGGATTGACCAATGCACATACAGCATTCATAAAATTTGGTGAATCACGTGTGAAGGCTGTAATTTAATAAATTCATGCTCGTGATCATTAAGGATCATTTGTTTGTTTATAAGAATAAGAATGAGTTAATAATTATTTATAGATTGCCCTGAATTGGCCGAACAATGAAAACATGTACCTTAGATATTTAACATAAGACTTAAGACTTAGTTCTTTACATGATTTAACCGTGTGATTAATAGATAATGGAAGCTATATTGACTTTTCAAAGATTAGAACCATTAACGCTTAGGGATTAAAAACTTAATCCTTTACATAAAATGACCGTTGGATTAATAATGGTAAGATGTATGCATATAGACTCTTCAAAAATTAAGATCCCTTTTAAGACTTTGGATTTTACCAAAAAGAAATGGAAATATGTTTTGACAAATGTTTTAACAAAGGATTTTTAAAGGGATTATTCCCTTATACACAAACCATTTAACTAAACTTCTGTTTAGGGGTAAATGTTTGTGTATACCTCAAGATAACTTAAGAAGGATTGAGTAAAACCATTTATACCATAACCTGAAAACTTAAAACGACAATTTTTGCTTTTCAACTAAGAAAACTTTGACCAAAGTATAAACAAAGGTTTTTCGAATATTTACGAATCTTATTAATTATTTTCGATAAATCAACGAAAATCTTGTTAATTAAACTCAAATTTATTTTGAACATTTTATATAATTGGTCGAACTAAGAAATTTAAAACTTTTACGTTTACGTTTCATAAAAATTATATAATTATTGTTAATTTACATGTAAAAATTATCGACGCTTTAGACGTCAGAGTGAGTAAAACAGATAAAGATAATAGTAAAGACGAAACTGAAGCATAGAAAATATGAAGAAAGGTGAACGTAATTACTGACGCATAATATAGAAATAATATCTGAGTGAATTGTGGACATGATAATTACATCATCATGAGAAGTGAATGTAGATACTGACACATAATGTATAAAAGATAAAGAACCAATTAGGATGTATTTCTTAATAATGAAGATGCAAAATAAATTGCCGAACAATTTAAATGTGAACGATGTTTGTAAAAAGGATAATATAGATAATAAAAAGCGGTTCGCGGCTAATGTGAACCATTAAAATTGAGAAGCCAACAACGTTAAATGTTTTAAAGGCCACTTGTGGTTGCTTAAACATGGAGGATTGTGAGATATAGTTATGTTGGAATCTTGTAAGTATAAGTATTTTATTTATGTCATTTCTGATTTAATGTATCATTATCAGAAGAAGTTGTACTGATGGCAAATTATGAAGGCAGACATCGCCTCTTACATTAGTAAACGTCTAGCTATTGCAAAGGTCATCATCTTAATTTGATTCGATTTGGGTCATCGTCGACATACTGACCAAATCTGCTAATATCATTCTTGTTAATGATAGATTCTTGATAAAGAAATTGACTCTTTTGTATTTAAAGGAGTTGTGTAAACATAGCGTGCCTGTATCGATCATCTCTAACAAGATCCTCGCTTCGCATCGAATTTCTAGAGATTTGCTCAGAAGTCGTTGGGAACGAACCTTGAAGAGAATACTGTTTACCACCCCAAATCGAAGGGACGAGGTAAATAACGATACAAAATACTATAAGTGCTGTTTTATGCTTGAATGATTGACCTTTGGCAATAAACCGTATAATCGTTTTCCTTTAGAGAGATTATCATTGATAATTATCGTATTAGGATTGAGATCGAATCTTGTTAGGATCTAAATAATAGAGCATCTGTAAGCAAGAGTTGAGACGAAGACACCCGACATACACCCACTGTGAGTTGGACATGTCTTTTAAGTTTAAGGTTTCCTATGATGGCGAACCTAACCTTGCAAAATACCCGACCCGCGAGATCTGAAATGATTGTTGAAATTAGGATTTGATTATTGACAGCCGGTAGTGGGCAGGAGGTTAAGTGAATGTGGAATTTAGATCTTGAAGTGCCAAATGGGTAGCGAAGTTATGCCACAATTTTTAACCTTGGAAAAATGAATTCATGATCTGACAAATCATGGGATATAAGTCTCCGTTGTTTGGGACCATTGAGATGATGTAAAAGATTTGGTTTGAAAGGCATATAAGCTGGATCTACCCAAGGACTTCAAGAGATGCATGAATTATGTTTCGTATATTGAACTTGATGGAATATCTATCAAGTGAAAATCTGATTGTTCTTAGTAAAGCTTAGATCGGCAAAAAGTTGCATTCATCAGAAACCCATGAACATCATGGATAGAGAAAGTAAGTCAACATTTAGCCTGATCTTATTCCCGTAGTTGTGTTTGATGAAACTCGCGTATTATAATGGATTACACTTGTAAGAAAAGACCGAAAGCGGAGGAAATACCCACATGGCTTTAACTCTATAAGAAGCGAGTAGTAAGGTAAGATGATCTTTGAGGACAAAGTTCATGTTTAGGGGTAAATGCTGTGACAATCCGTCAATTTATGGTCGATATTTTATTCTCAATATTTATTTGAAAATATTATTTTATGAACTCACTTATTTTTGGGAAGAAATTTGGATTTACGTCTTGAAGTAGCATCGACTACGTTTAAACCGGAGGATTCTACGTTACGTGCTTACGTTTACATACACCGTCTTTGGTGACAGTCCGACATTTCAGAAAATAAATTTGTCCATGAATATTATTTTGGAATTCTAAATTTGTGTTGGTTCATAAACTCACAAATTTACGAGAAGAGATTAGGACTTACGATTTTAATTTAACGCCCTTTACGACTAAACCGGAAACCTTAGGATTACGTATTTACGTTTTCGAACTCCGTTTTTGATGAGACAATTTTTATTAGATTCGTTTTGTGCCGTTGATTCATAATTTATAAAAACGTTTTTCGTAAAACGACCCGAGGGCACGCAAATCGAGGAAACTAGAATCGGGGAGTACCCGTAAATTAGTGAGATGGGACAAAACTAATTTATCCCACCCCACTACAAAGGGAAGGCCCAAGCTAGGACACCACATCAAAGATGTGGCATCTTTATACTAGCTTAAGTTACACTTGTAGCTTAGCTTCCTTTTGAAGCCACTAACTTGTCAAAACTACTAGCAAAACCATTTCTCCATCCCATCTCATGCAAACCACTCATACTCTCCTCCCTCACTCTCTCTATTCCGTCCCATATTCACCCAAAACAACCCTCATTTGATCAAATTTAACCATGGAATCATATGTATAATTTACATATGATGAAAACCCATTGAAGTTATTAAGATTGGAGGTGATCTTAACATGTAAAAAGGAATTTTCAAGGGAGTTTGGGGCTGATTTCTCAAGGAGTTTTCATGAAGAACAAGGGCTGATTTTTGGAGGAATCTACAAATACTTGGTGATCCTAGAAGTGGTGTTGATATCTCATAAGATTGGTTACCCAAAACCATGTCTTGTTCATCCAAAAGCTCATCATTTCATCATCATGGTGGTATAAAGATTGTTCTCCTCATCCTCTTGTTATTTTGATTATGTAATCATGTATTTTCTTTCCTATTGTATATGTATATGATGATTATATGATGATAAAAGTGTTGTGTGGGGATTTGTTGTTGATAAACATGCTTAAAAATGATGATAACTATAAGCAATGAAGCTAAAATCTTGATTATTTAGTTGGCTGTATAAAAACAGTAGATAACTAAAAGATGAACTGATAAAATTGCATGGTTTGATCCATTTACAGTAAGTAGATGATGTTATACACATGTGAGAGTTGGCCATGCAATGGAATCAAAATAATGAGTGAGATATGATCAAAACAAGTTAGGTGGTGTAATCTGAATAAGCAGTTTTGTAGGGACTGTTAAGCCAACTTAAACTCAAAATGGGCAGTAGCTATAGCTAAGTTAAATGTAGCACATAATATGAAGATCATGCCATCCAAAAATGAGCTTCTAAGTCATTATAGAACTCAAGATATGGTAAAAATGGTGAACATGAAGTTAAAAATTAGATTTTTGGAAATAATGTTTATTAATATTATATAAGCACTCACATTATAATGTATAAAATGTAAAAATATAAACCCACTAACTTATAAAAAAAAACTTATTTATATAAATGTATAAAAGGTTAATTAAATGGGTAAATTATATAAATGGTGGTAAAATAATATTTATAAGTAATAAAAACTATAAACTTGATTTTTACGACTTTTTCGGCTATCGCCGTAAAATTAACGTTTTTCGCCAAATAAAACTTAGACGACCAAACCCGTCTAATGTAAAGTTTATAAAAGTCATATACTGATGTATAAGTAACTAATACAAGTAAAAACCGATAAAACCCGAACTATAAGAGATACGGACATTTACGAGCTAACTAAACATATTGGACTAATAATTGGACTTAATAATATAAAAACTTGTAAAAAGAACTTATTGGGCTTAACCCATTTGGGCCCAACATGAAAAGTATATATACTGATAATATAGGTATAAAAGGGATAAAAATAAGTTGAAGAACTTATAGAAGGCTTAATGGACTTAAAAGAGGTAAATAGGTTAAAACTAGTGAACTAGTAAAACGTTACCAAAACGTAAACGCTAAAATAAGTAAACAAGGATGTATAAACCCACTTGATCATCATCATATGTACAAAATCATCATATGTATACATAATTGTTATTTTTATAAAGTCATTGGACAAAAGTCTAAGACGAGTATTATTTGTCTAGGTTTCCGTGATTGAAGCACGTACCGTACTTCCGAATTGCCGATAACCCACCTTCCCACATCAACGTGAGTTCATAGCCTCGCACTCTTTTAAATGTTTTTATAAATGTTTTATAAACCCGCGAGGGAGATAACATGTTAGTTTTTATAAAATAGGACACCATTTGTCCCGATTGTATGTTTATTGATTTGGACCCGAATGATTGTATGACCCGAATGTATGACCCGATAAATGATTAAAGGACCCGATAGATGAAATCAAATGGATTATTAAAGTTATGTTATGTCACTAAAAGTCCCATTAGCATGAATTGTGAACTACCGGGAGTTGGTAGACGCTTATGCATTTAATAGTACTATTTGGGGACGATCACCCCAGTTCGCGCCTTGACGGTTGATCCCCGTCGTGCCACATTGATTGGTAAGCGAATTTATGTATGAGAAGATTTCCATAGCGTGACCTTTGTGACGACACGCTACTTTAGATGGGCAAATTGAGTATCGGGTTAGCTACCCGTTGTTTGTTTAGTAAGGTAACAATGTCATGCGGCTTATAATAATCCAAAACTAACGAAATACTACTAGACGCTCCGAATTACGATGTATTGCCTGACTAGCAATACAGGGTCATACTATTGATATTATGTTCGTGTTTTGGTTTTCATAACCATATTCATATAACGGTTTTTATTTAATCTATACAACGTTGTAAAACGTATTGTATGATGTTTTTACGACATTGGCTCGTATAATGATTTTTAAGGCAAATGCCTATATTTGATTTTGATAAAGATTTGTATAAAATGATTTTGGCTATTCTATGGCCTTTTACAATGATTTGTACGAAATGATTTTTGGTAATAATTTTATACCAAAGTTATATTGATGGAATTTATTAAACTCTATGAATTCATTCGGCGTTATCGCTGACCTTTTCTTTTAACATGTTTTATCTCAGGTACTTGAAGGTAATTCTCGGAAGACGACAAGAATTCATGGCCCGCACTTAAACTATATTTTCCATTCAAATACTTTGTAAAACTTTGTATGAAATAATATGATTTGGGACCGATGTAACTTTGATATTTATGAATGGAAATGATTTATTATTAAACGACGCGATTTTTATGCGTTGTCTATGATGTGAGTAATGTGCTATCCCATAACACCAACGAGTCTTCCGCTGTATTGAGTTGTATAAATTTGGGGGTGTTACACATATCTTTCATTAAAAATGTAAACCTAAAGCGTGTGTTGACTAGGTGTGGGACTCAATGTATACACACCTAGTGATTATTTGTTATTAATATAATGAGTAATCCAATTGTTAGTAATTCATGTGTTATTGTGCCCAAACACCTTGTTTCATAGTTATTGTTCTTTTTGAATCTCCTATTCCATCTATTGGCCCTTATGCTAGCAAGTGCCATATTCCACTTTATGTCCATCTCCTCCAAATGCTCATCACTGATTTGCTCAAGGTCCTCATATGTAATCACTGAACCATTGGGCAATGCAGCAATGTATGCACACACTCTATCTAGATCAATACCAGCAGGTCTAATCCTTGGTGAGTCAACATTGTATGTGTCAACGTCTGAATGTGGGGCGCTGACAAAGCTTGATCCAATGTTGACACAAGGTGATCCAGTAACAGGGTGCACGTATGACTCCCTTTGATCAAATTAACCTTCACTATGTGAGAAGAAGGCCATGTTTCCATTGGTAGATTTGCTTCCTTGATCCAAAAGGATTTCATTCTCTACAATCTTCATTTTATTGTAGACTTCATCAAAAGTGGAACTTTTGTGAGCATTGGTTGCAATAATAGACCTTGCTTCAATCTTCCATGCAACACCAAGACTTTTGAGGAAAGTGGTAATGATATCAACATCATCATACACTGTTCACATAAAGGACAA
Organism: Glebionis coronaria; assembly: GCA_025667525.1. Lineage (NCBI taxonomy): Eukaryota > Viridiplantae > Streptophyta > Magnoliopsida > Asterales > Asteraceae > Glebionis > Glebionis coronaria. Next base: position 1,924,962 of record CM046880.1, read on the forward strand.
CTTGCTTGTGATGTCAAGAAGGCTGCTTCTCACCCCACTTAACTTTTCATTGGGAAGAGTTTTGAACACAGCATACTCATGCAAGAGTTGCTTCTTCTTCTCTAAGGCAGTATCATCATTACCACCATAATTGACTTGAAGGGCTACCCAAAGATATTTTGTAGACTCAAAGCCTCTATACTTGTGTTGATTTGCTAGTCCCAAAGAAAGTTTGAGAATGCTTAGAGTTTTCATGTCATTCCTTCTTTTTGCAATGTATTCAGTTGCAACATCTCTTCCATCTGAAGGTATTTCTTTTCGATCCTCTTCAGTTGAGCCCTAAATTGATCTTGTAGTAATAGCAGCTGTAATCCTAGCAGCCTTATCGAATGTATTTCCATATTCAATAATTTCCCATTGAGTGTGATCATGGATTTGAAGATACTGCTCAAAATTGAACTTCCATAGCTCAAAGTTGTCAGGGTCTAGCATGGGGATTTTTAGATTGTGGCTTGAGGAGGAGGTCAGATCTAGAGTAGACATATTGTCTGGTTTTTAGGGTTTCTTGAAAAATTAGGGTTTTTGGCGATTTAGGGTTTTTAGGGTTTTGTGTTCTTTAGATCAAAGTTCCTCAACAAGCTATGATACCACTTGTTGATCCCAAACTTAGATCAATTTAGCTTTATGTAAACGTGAATGAATCAAGTTAAACACTTAGAGAAACTTTGTTGTATATGAAACAATCTAAGTACTATGCGGAATTAATACTTAAAACAAGAACACACAAACAGAATAAACCAAACTTTCACTTTGATTGATGACTGAACTTGTGTACAATCAAAGTGTAAAACAAATATTTAACTAAAACCTAAAGGCCTCCTTTTAAAGATTAAGGAGCCTTGTACAAGAGTCTACGTATCAGCTATTTTAGGTAAATATAAACATAAGAAATACATTGTCGAACATATCTTTACTAGAAACATAAAACGTGTAGACTAAGTATTCTATCAGTACTTGACTTTTTCTCATCAACGCTTGACTTCTTCATGTCAACGCATGATCTGATAATGCTTGATTTCTTTCTATCAACGTCCAATTTCCTCTTGTCAGCGTCTAAGTGTCTTTGGCTTCATTTTATTCCCAACATTATGGTCATGGATATATGAAATATGAAATCAAGAAATGAAAGTGTCATGAAGAAAACGTGACAGTGCTCACTGGATGTGTTTTGCCTGTCTCACACAGAACAAGTCCTGCATGTCCAAACACGTATAATACGCCGTTGATGGTACCAAAATTCTTGTGGCATGTTTAAGACATGGCACCACAAAATGGATATACCCCTTGCAGGGTACCCTGAATTTCTTAGGGATGTTCCAGAAATGGACGACTGTAACACTCTCATTTTTCGTATCGGTACAGCGGAAGGGTCTTTCAGAGTGTTACAGGATAGCACAATAACTCCAATCATAGACAACACATAAAAATGGTTGTACAAGGTTTAACAAACATTCATTCGATAAAAAGGTTTAAAAGTGTACAACAGGTCCCAAATTATACAGGTAATTAAGTTTACAAAACACATATCGAATGAACATTTTTAATATTAAGTGTGGGCCATCAGAGTCGATCTCCATCCGGATTACCTTCAAGCACCTGAGATAGAAAACATGCGAAAATCATATCAGCGAATGCCGAGTGAATTCATAGAGTTTAATGAAAACCGTTATATAAAACAATCATTTACAATCATTTAAAATCAGAACAGAAGTATAATATCGGAAGTAAGTCCACATATTGCTAGTCGGGCAATATATAAATCAAGCATACATCTGAAACCGTCCATGAGACCGTAGTCTCTATATTACCATGATAGGTAATATATTCATCGTAATAGCGTCGTTATCGTTTATTATTTATGTCTTATATTGTATTAGGATACATAGTATCTGAATTAGGTAGGATTATTATTAGCCGCATGACATTGTTACCTTACTGTGAAAACAGCGGGCCGCGAACCCGACAAACAATTTGCCCATCTAAGTTAGCGTGTCGTCACAAAAATCACGCTATGGAATCTTCTCATACATAAATTCGCTTACCAATCAATGTGGTACGACGGGGATCAACCGTCAAGGCGCGAACTGGGGTGATCGTCCCCAAATAGTACTATCAAATGCATAAGCGTCTACCAAATCCCGGTAGTTCACAATTCATGCTAATGGGACTTTAAGTGACATAACCTAACTACTAATAATCCTTTTAGTCTCGAATATAGGGTCATAGCATCATTCGGGTCCATATCATTTAGCATACAATCGGGACTACTTGTGTTCTATTTTTATAAAAATCTAGCATGTTATCTCCCTCGCGGGTTTACAAATCATTTTATAAAACATTTAAAAGAGTGCGAGGCTATGAACTCACGTTGTTAATGAAAGGTGGATTATCGGCTATGGGCGTGCTTCGGTCACGGAAACCTATATAAATAATAATCGGTCTTAGACTCGGTCCAATGACTTTTATCAAAATAACAATATACATATGATGATTTTGTACATATGATGATGATCAAGTGGGTTTACAAATCCTCGTTTACTTATTTTAGTGTTTACGTTTTGGTAACGTCTTACTAGTTCACTGTTTTATCGATTTTACCTATTTTAAGTCCATTAATTCTTTTATAAGTTCTTTTACTTGTTTTTACCCATTTTATACCTATATGATCAGTATATATATCTTTCATGTTGGGCCCAAATGGTTTAAGCCCAAATAATTCTTTTTACAAGTTTTTATCTTTTTAAGTCTAATTATTAGTCCAATAGGTTTAGTTAGCTCGTAAATGTCCGTAATTCTTATAGTTCGGGTTTTATCGGTTTTTACTTGTATTAGTTACTTATACATCAGTATACAACTTTTATAAACTTTACATTAGACGGGTTTGGTCGTCTAAGTTTTATTTGGCGAAAAACGTTAATTTTACGGCGATAGCCGAGAAAGTCGTAAAAATCAAGTTTATAGTTTTTATTACTTATAAATATTATTTTTACCACCATTTATCTAATTTACCCATTTAATTAACCTTTTATACATTTATATAAATAAGTTCTATAAGTTAGTGGGTTTATATTTTACATTTTATAAATTATAATGTGAGTGCTTATATAATAATAATAAACATTATTTCCAAAATCTGATTTTTAACTTCATATTTACCATTTTTATCATATCTAGAGTTCTACAATGACTTAGAAGCTCATTTTTGGATGACAAATTCTTCATAATATGTGCTACATATAACTTAGCTATAGCTACTGCCCATTTTGAGTCTAAGTTGCCTTAACAGTCCCTACAAAACTTATTATTCAGATTACACCACCTAACTTGTTTTGATCATATCTCACTCATTATTTTTATTCCATTGCATGGCCAACTCTCACATGTGTATAACATCATATACTTACTGTAAATGGGTCAAACCATGCATCTTTATCAGTTCATCTTTTAGTTATCTACTGTTTTTATACAGCCAACTAAATAGTCATGATTTTAGCTTCATTTCTTATAGTTATCATCATTTTTAAGCATGTTTATCAACACTTGATCCCCACACAACATTTTTATCATCATATATACATCATATACATATACAAAATGAAAGAAAATACATTTGTTCTTTACAAAATAATAAGAGAAAAATGTAGAGGATGATCTTCTTTACCAATCCAAGTGGATTTCTTGTTTTAGGAAGACAAGAACTTGATGAACACAACAAGTATCTCCAAGACCATCAAATATCAAGAACATAGGTTGGAAAATCAGACCTAGGACACAAGCAAATCACCTCCAAAGTTGTTAATATGACCACCAAATGATCAAGGCTTCAAGAGAACACCTTAATAGGACTAGTAAACATGTGGTTTATGGCTAGAAAAGATCAAATGGGATGTTTGTTAGCTTATTTGGGACGACACAAAGGGAGAAGTTGAGAGGATTTTAGAGTGGTTTGCATGTAGAAAATGAGAGGAATGAAACAAGTTGCTAGTTTTTGTTTAGTGGTAAAAGAGTTAGCTTGATGTGTAAGCACAAGCTTACACTTGTACAAGTTAGCTAACTTGATGCCACATTAGTGTTGTGGTGTCAAGTGTAGCCGTCCCATATTGCTAGTGGGGTGGGACAAAGTGTTTTGTCCCATCTCACTAGTTTACGGGTATTTCTCGATTCTAGTTTTCTCGATTTGCGTGCCCTCGGGTTGTTTTACGAAAAACATTTTTATAAATTATGAATCACCGTCACAAAACGAATCCAATAAAAATTGTCTCATCAAAAACGGAGTTCAAAAACGTAAATACGTAATCCTAAGTTTCCGGTTTAGTCGTAAAAGACGCCAAATTATGCACGTAAGCCCAAATTTAAATCCGTAAATTGTGAGTTCGTCAACCAACACAAAAATAAGTTTCAAAATATTATACGAGAAAATATTTCACTACCTGAAAATGTTAGATTTGTCACAGCTTTTCCTCCTAAAAGGGATCAACGTCCTCGTGATCCATTTCATTTGGATGTCCGTTTCTTATTGAAATCGAAGAGGTGCGGATATTTCTTCCACATTTCATCCTCTCGTTCCCAAGTATACTCCGGTCCATGCTTTGAATTCCATCGGATCTTGACAATAGGTATCCGACTTTGTTTCAGTTGCTTTACCTCACGGTCCATAACTTCTATGGGCTCTTCGATAAAATGCAACTTCCCATCTATTCGAACCTTACCTAACGGAATTTTCTCATCACTCATTGCTAGACATTTCTTCAGATTAGATACATGGAATGTGTTGTGAACACCATGAAGTTCTGGGGGTAACTCTAGTTTGTAAGCCACCGGACCTACTCTAGATAAAATCTTAAAGGGTCCAATATAACGGGGATTCAATTTTCCTCGTTTTCCAAATCTTATAACGCCTTTCCATGGCGATACCTTCAACATTACTCGGTCACCCACTTCAAACTCCATTGGCTTCCGCCGCACATCCGCGTAACTTTTCTGTCTACTTCGGGCAGTCAACAACCTCTTCTTAATCTGAACTATCATCTTCGTAGTCTCCCGGATCAATTCCGGTCCCGTGAGCTAGGTATCCCCAACTTCACTCCAACATACAGGAGATCTACACTTCCTACCATACAAAGCTTCAAACGGTCCAGCCTTAATACTAGAATGGTAACTATTGTTATACGAAAACTCTGCTAACGACAAATGTTTATCCCAATTCTTACCAAAGTCTAACACACAAGCTCTCAACATATCTTCCAGTGTTTGTATCGTCCTTTCACTCTGCCCATCAGTCTGGGGGTGATAAGCAGTGCTCATGTCGAGATTCGTTCCCAAAGATCTTTGGAGAGATTTCCAAAAATTCGATGCGAATCTAGGATCTCGATCTGAAATGATCGATACAGGCACTCCATGCTTGCATACAACATTATCAAGGTATATTCGAGTCAGCTTCTCTAGTGAGAACTGCTCCTTAACCGGAATGAAGTGTGTTGATTTGGTCAGTCTATCGACAATAACCCAAATCGAATTGTTTCCAGATGATGTTCTAGGAAGCTTGGTGATAAAGTCCATTGTAATTCGCTCCCACTTCCATTCAGGAATCTTTGGTTGTTGAAGTAGTCCTGATGGTTTTTGATGTTCGGCTTTAACTCTAGCACAAGTCAAGCATTGAAGAACATACATAGCTATGTCAGCTTTCATATTCGGCCACCAGTACAACTTCTTCAAATCATGGTACATCTTATCAGATCCCGGATGAATAGAATACTTAGATTTATGGGATACTAACATAATCAAATCTCTTAAGCCTCCAAACTTAGGTATCCACATACGACCTCTTAAACATTTCACTCCATCAGCTCTAATCTCTAAAGGATCTCCTTCTCCTCGGAACCCTTCATTAACAAAATTCTCCTTCTTACAAGCTTCTATTTGCGCATTTCTAATTTGCTCGGGCAAATTATTGTGCACGGTCAAGACTAGAGAACGCACCCTGATAGGCTCTCTATCTTTCCTACTCAACGCATCAGCAACAACATTGGCTTTTCCTGGGTGATATTTTATATCACAATCATAATCACTTAACAACTCTATCCATCTTCGTTGCCTCATGTTCAATTCCTTCTGGTCGAGAATATACCGTAGGCTTTTGTGATCGGTGAATACCGTACACTTGGTGCCATACAGATAATGTCTCCATAACCTAAGAGCAAAGACCACCGCTCCTAGCTCAAGATCATGAGTAGCATAATTCTCCTCATTCTTCCTTAATTGCCTAGAAACATAAGCTATCACTTTCTCTCTCTGCATCAAAACAGCTCCATAACCTCTAAGAGATGCATCACAATACACTACAAAATCTTCACTCCCTTCGGGTAATGATAAGATTGGCGCACTACATAATTTTTTCTTCAATATCTGAAATGCTCCATCTTCATCACTTCCCCAAACGAAAGGTTTATTCTTCCGAGTAAGCTTAGTCAAGGGTTTAGCTATCAAAGAAAATTCTTTAATGAATCGCCTATAATAGCCAGCCAATCCTAAGAACTGTCGCACTTCCGTTGGCGTTGTCGGTGCAGACCAATTCTTAATAGCTTCAACCTTTGCAGGATCAACATGAATTCCATCTCTGTTAATCACATGACCAAGAAATTGCACAGAATCTAACCAGAATTCACACTTCAAAAACTTAGCATACAACCTTGAATCCTTCAACAAGTTCAAAACAATCCTCAAATATTCTCTATGCTCATCTTCATTCTTAGAATAGATTAGAATATCGTCAATAAACACAATCACAAATTTATCCAAGTAGGGCTTGCACACTCGATTCATTAAATCCATGAAAACCGCATGTGCGTTAGTTAACCCAAATGGCATTACTTGAAATTCATAGTGTCCATAACGAGTTCTAAATGCAGTTATAGGAATATCTTCTTCACGGACGCGAAGTTGGTGATATCCTGACCGCAAATCTATCTTAGAATACACACTAGATCCTTGCAGTTGATCAAATAAATCATCAATCCTAGGTAAAGGATATCGATTCTTAATTGTCAACTTATTCAATTCCCTATAATCAATGCACATACGAAAAGATCCATCCTTCTTCTTAACGAACAAGACTGGAGCTCCCCAAGGCGACGAGCTCGGTCGAATAAAACCTTTATCAGACAACTCCTTAAGTTGCTCAGATAACTCCTTTAATTCAGAAGGGGCTAATCGGTAAGGCGCACGTGCCACCGGTGCAGCACCAGGAATTAAATCGATTCGAAACTCTACTTGCCTTATCGGTGGAAGTCCGGGTAAATCTTTAGGAAATACCTCAGGAAATTCACAAATAATAGGTACATCTTCCAATCGTTTCTCTCTAGACTCATTCCCGGTCACTTGAGCTAAGAATAACTCACAACCGTTCCTGATGTACTTTTGGACTTTAATACATGAAACGATTTTCAAACGGGATTCACCTCGACTACCATCAATTACTAGCGTTCTATTCCTAAGAGGAATCTTAACCTTCTTCTCTCCACATAAAATAGTAGCATTATTCAACGACAACCAATCCATACCAATAATAATATCAAAACTACCTAATTCTATCAACATCAAATCAATCGGAAAGGAATGGTTCAAGAGATTTAGAGAGCATCCTTCTAATAGCTTATTAGTTTTCACTAATTTACCATCAGCCAATTCCACCTCGTAACTGGTACTTATCTCAACAGGTTCAATATCAATAAGGGCACTAAATTTAGTGGATATAAAGCTCCTATCGGCACCCGAATCGAATAAAGCAACAACATAATGATTGTTGAGTAAAAACGTACCGGTAACGACATTCAGATCCTCTTTCTTCACCTCAATTGTTCCAAGTTGGTAGATACCACCCTGGGGGTTTCTTCCAGGTACAATCGCTTTCAACTTGGGGCATTCTGATTTCCTATGACCTTCTTCATTACAGTTGAAGCAAATGGTTCCCTTCTTACACCTTTCAACCTCGTGTCCAAGCTTTCCGCAATTTCGACATTTCCAGCAGTCGCCAGCATGCCTCTTGTTGCCACACTTAGGACATCTATCATCGTTGCGCGGTGCATTGTTGGTAAGAGCATTTGCATTCCCCTTTCTATTGTTCTGACGACGATTGAAATTCTTCCTATAATCACCTCTATCTACACGCTCACCGTCTCCCTTTCTTTTCTCACCAACACGGGCTTCATCTTCCTTATCCTGAATTATCTGTCCAATGAGTTGGTAAGCCATTCGAACAGCATCATCAATGGTCAGTGGTTTCGATGATGTTACGTCCCCCCGGATATTCCTGGTCAACCCTTTCACATATTGCTCAATTCGGATCTCTTCGGGTTCAACCAATCGAGGACATAGCAAGGCCAACTCATGGAATCGATTCGTGTAACTATCAATGTCCACACCTTTCATTCTCAAATGAATCAACTATTGTTCTAACCTAATTATCACACTACGAGGACAAAACTCCAAAGTCATCCACTTCTTAATTTCAGCCCAAGGAGTAGCATTAGCAGCATCAAGACCCATGAAAGCAATTCTCCCGTTCCACCAAGTCAACGCACGACCTTTAAGAGTAGCCATAGCAAAAGTCACCTTATCTTCCTCCTTACACTTACTAATCCTAAACACCGATTCAATCTTCTCGATCCACTGGCTTAGTCCTACAGCACCTTCAGTTCCATTAAAAGGTAGAGGTTCACACTTCATGAACGTCACATAAGTATAGCCACCAACTTAAGGTGCATTCGTTCCAAGTCCTCCTACATTTCCTCCAGCATTAGCATTCACATTATTAGCATTCACATTCACATTTGTACCGCCAATTCCACTACCGCTGATGAGATGGCATTTATACATGATCTCATCGTTCTTTTCGGGCTTTAAATGCACAAAAATGTCATAAAATATCATATATATATGCTTGTGTTTGTTTACTTGTGTATTTTAGGTATGGATATCGTGAAAAAGACAAAATATCACAAGTTACAAGGAAAAACGGACACGAGAAACGAAGCCGTACAAAGAACCGGGCCCTAATCATGGAATTCTCAACAAAATACCTTGAAGACTTGAAGACAAACAAGATTGATCCTCATTTATTGAAGAAATGACACTTAAAACCCTTGTATATTAATAATTACAAGTTTGGTCCCTTAAGTTTATCAAAATTACACAAAAGGTCCTTCAACTTTGAAGAAATGGCAAGATTAGTCCCTCAACAAATCAAAAATGCCAATAATGGTCCCTCATGAAGTCAAAGTTACAATGAAGACCTTTGAAGACCAACAATGTCCAAGATCAGTCCTTGAAATATCTCAAAATGGCAAATATAACCCTTGAAACACTTTTTATAAAGTTTTGTGCCAAAATTGCCAAGTTGTGAAACGTTGATACAAAGGAAATGGGCGCTGATAGAAGTTTATATCCAAGTGACAAAAGAAATGAAGAGGAAGGGCTAAAGTTGTGTATTTGAAACATTCAAACGTAATAATGCGCCAAACAACTTTCACTTCCCCTAATATCGGATCAAAAGGTTTACTATTCACCCCAAGAACCCAGTTACCACTTCACTTAAAACAAAGGGTAAAAACAAATTACCCAGGCACATGCTTGATTCACATGCCCAGAAACCTATCCCACACCAAATACCCTCATCTCCACTCACCAAAGGGGTCCCACCCATTCACCCGTCCACCTATCACATCACACCCTCCTCTCCAAGTCATCCTATGTGGCAAAATCAACAGCCAAGAACCTTAGCTTCATCCTAAAGCTAAAATGAACGTCCTTGATCAATTTGGACAGCACATTCCATCAAAACGTCTAGAAGACTTCAAGGACAAATGTGGAATTTCACTTCTAGGGTTTGTGAACAGTGTAACCTTGGCATTTGCCTATAAAAAGACTCCTCAACATGTGAGAGAGCTTTTGTTCCAGATTTTAGCTTTTAATCTTTGTAATTCCTTTTTATGAAATAAAGTTTAAATTTCTTAAAATTCTGAGTTTTTAATCTGTTATTTATAAAAGTTTGGTGTTTGAGAAGCTAAAATCCGAGTTCCATTTACATGTTTGAAGGTTTTTGAGGCAAGGTTTTAAGTGATAAGACTTGTGCATCAAAAATCAGAAAGTCCTTGTTTATTTGATCTCACCCTTGTGTTTGTTCATCTTAGCAGCATTGGAAGCTGGTACTTGTTTTGCTAGTACCTCAGCTCAAACAATCCAGGGCCTGGATGTAGGTCTTGGAGGTTTGCACCTTCTTCCCTTTTCATTTTCTCTTTTAGTTTCTGAATATTTGTGATTTTGTGGATTTGTGATTGAATCTGTGTTATTGTGGATGTTTATTGTTGATTTGGCTTGGTTTGATGTTTATGAGGTGTTATTGATCTGATTTGTGGGTTGAATCTTAATGATCCTTTGAAAATTTGTGAAAATAAGTTTTAAAAGGGTGTTTGGGATTACTGCATAAGTTGGATTAGAGGTTTGTTAAGTGCTTGTGTGTTGTATGCAAGTATTGCTATCTGCTATTTGGGAGTATTTGTGCATCTGTTTGCAGGTTTTGTGGTATTAAACTCATTGATTCATAGATTGGCTATAAAATCTTCATAACTTGGTAAAATTGGCTAGGATTTTGAGGACACCTAGATCTAAGCTTAGGTTAAGGGTAACAAGTGCTAAATCATAGCTAATCACACCAGGGTAGAAGGATTTGAGGCTTGAAATTGGATTAAGTGTCAAGTATATCAGCAACTTGTTTCTGCACATGTTCTTTGTTAATCAGTAACTTTTTGTGCTTTAATCTTGCTAATTACTTTGTTTCAGTGTTTGTTTCTTGTTGATTTGTGTTCATTGTTTGTTTGATTGCTGCTTGTAAGGATATTTGGCTATTTGGATTGCTTTGTTCATAGCTAATAAGTTTACTGGCTTATTGGCTTATTTGTGCCAAAATACATCAAGTTTACCCAACTGGTAAGCTTTGATTCACAAGGTTTGCACTCAAACCTTGACCAGCAGGGTGAAAAACAGGTTCTTACACATCATTAAGTCTGTCAACGCCTTCTTTGTTCCTGTCAGCGTTTGATTATAACTTGTCAGCGTTTGACTTTTGGTCAAACTTGGTTTTCAGCTTATTGAATCTGTTTTGCTTATTGGTACATGCAACAACTTAGTTTTTGTAATAGAAATCATTTTTCTTAGCTTAATATCAAGTCTGGAAGGTTTCAAGTCTTTTGGTTAAGCTTTTGCTAGGAAACTAGCTTACTTGGCTTTTTCAGCCAGCTTATTTGCTCCTACAGCTTATTCTACTTGGCTTTTTGTGATTTTCTTGATTGATTATTCTTAGTTAAGCTATTTGTGAGCTTTTGCAACAAACTAGAGCTTCTGAGGTGCATTATTTCTCAAACCCGACTATTTTGTCGTTTTGTGGATTTTTGCTTTTCTATTTTCTGGCTTATTGAGTGTGCTTATTGGAAATTTCTTTTGACAGATCTCTTAAGCATCCAAAAAGAGGGTTGTGTGTCAAATTAGAGCTTATGGCATTAGCTTTTGGCTTAATGGGCTGAAAAGCCCAATAAGAATAAGCTTTGTGTTCAATAAGCTGTGATAAGCACATTTTCAGCTTTTGGGCCTTTAGAGTTTTTGTTCTTAGAATTAAATTTTAAGTCAGATAGGGCTTTTCCAAGTCAATTGGGCCAAGTTTGACTTTTTGGGCCCAAAAGCCCATTTGTGTTGACTGAATTTAGATTTGGCCCATTTGAGGGCAGATTAGGGGTATTTTGGTAATTTCACCTTCATTTTCTGATTATTTAGGTTAAAATAAACTAGTTTGCAAGTTTTTAGAATTTTTTATATTTTTTGGATTTTTAAATTATTTTATTATTATTTTATTATTATTTTTAAAATCTCACTTTTTCCTACTTTTTACATTTTTCTTAGGTTAATTTCATTAAAATAGGAATTTAGCAACTTTTAGAATAATTTTATCACTTATAGATTAATTTTTATAATTATTTTAAGTTTTAATAGTTTTTAGTTCATTTTAAATAGTTTTTATTAGTTTTAAAATTTCTAAAAATAGTTTTTAATCATTTTAGGTCATTTTAGAGGTTTATCAATTGAAAAATCTTTATTTGGGCTTTTTGATAATTTATTTGATTTTTAGGGCTTTAATTAGCATTTAAAAATTGAATATTTATTTGTTTAAAAGGTTTGAAAAAGTTTTGGTCATTGGTAAACTCTTAGTTTATTATTTTTGATTTTTGGTGAATTTTTGGTAATTTTTAGAATTTATTTTATTTTTGGTGATTTTTTAGGTTCTACGTCTTAACTTTCTAATAGTGATTTTTAGTTAATTTTTATTTTTTCGACTTCGTCATTTTCTCTTCTAATCCCCTTCTAAACCAATCATTAATCACAAACATTTGGCAAGTTTTTCACACACATATACCTCCTTGGAGAACGATACCCACTTAGGGTCATTTACACACGGTTTTCCTAAATCGTCGTGCTTACCCCTATATTTTTAGTTGCTTACTTTTTCCTAAAGGCAAGTTGACTAAATTTACTACAATCACTTTGGCGCCGCTGCCGGGGAGGTGTGTCGTGATTAATTTGCATTGTTGTTTTTAATATTAACCAAATAGTATTTGTATTAGTAGAACTCTACTAATACGTATTATCGGTTTTCTTGGTTTTTCTTGTACAAATATTATTACTATATTGTATTAAGTATCACAATAAATTTACAATATCTCCAAAAGTGTGAAAACACAACCTTAATTGGTATTTGATCTCCTAATTATTGTATTCGAATCTCAAACAAAAAGAAAAAGGCAAAAATAGATAAATACTTTCGTGAAGCTCGATTTTGAAAGATACAAACTATAAGGTGGGTATAAGGCGGGTATTATAAAATATACCCTAAGGAAAAAGGCTCTTAAGTGCTTCGCGCCGCCTCGTTTCCCCGCTTGCTTGTGAGTATTTTGAGATTGAAGGCTAATCGAGGGTTTTGCCGCCCAAAGTATTATTACGTATAATATATTTGCTTGGTTTTCTTTGTGATTAAACCCTCTTGAACAATTTGGTTTTCACCAAAGTTCTAAAGTCATTAGAAGACGTTCACTCCACGTGATCGTTTTCATTCCTTTGAGGCTTCTTTAATCAAGAGTTTGATTCGAGGAGAGATTTTGTAGATTGTTGTCTACGAAGATACACCAAAATCCAAAAAAATTAAATATCATCAAAAACACAAAAAAAATTGAAAATTCACAAAACACCCAAAAAGAATCTTCCTTGCTCACCTCCCATTCTTCGTGAAGTTTATGATCACTCGTAATCAAGCAAAACGAGCTCGTAAACGACTTCAAAAGCAAGCCAATCAAGAGACGTTGATTGTTGAAGAACCTCCAATTGTTGAACCTATTGTAGAACAAGAAGTCGTCATGGCTAATCGTACTATGATGGAGTTGCTACAAGCACCCACCGAGGGTTTTGGAGAGGCTATTGTTATTCCCGCCATCCTTGCGGAGAATTTCGAGATTAAGACGGGTTTAATGTCAATGTTGCAAGCAAATAAGTTTAGAGGTCACGAGAAAGACAACCCGCATTACCACATTAGGAATTTCAACCGTCTCACCGCCACTAGCAAGTTTAAGGATGTTCCACATGACGCCATTAAGATGATGTTGTTTCCATACTCGTTGGATGGACCCGCAAAAATTTGGCTCGAGAAAGAACCGCCAAATTCGATTTTGACATGGGCCGATCTCGTTTCTAAGTTTGTGAACAAATTTTTTCCACCATCTAAAACAACACACTTGAAAAATGAGATTTCACGATTTGTGCAAAGAAACAATGAAAGTTTTTCAATGGCATGGGAACGATTTAAAGAGATGTTACATGAATGTCCACACCATGATTTTACGGAATTGCATCAAGTGGATACTTTTTATAATGGGCTTAATGATCATGAACGAGATTATTTGAATGCCGCCGCGGGTGGTAATTTTTTGTGCAAGATGACAAATGAGGCTTTACAAATCATTGAAAATAGATCTAAGGTTTATAACCCTCGTAACACACCAAGTGTTGCCAATATGGGTTCGTCATCTTCGTCACAATCGTCTCGTAGCATTAATGCCTTACATGATGAAGCTAATGAGGAAAATCGGTTTTTTGATAGATTTGCTAATCTAATGTCCCATTGGAAGGCTCAAGAAGCTTCCAATTCCGCTTCGGTTAAAGCGGTTGTTAAGAGTTGTTTATCTTGTGGGGGAGCTCATGATCTTTCCGAGTGCATTACCGCGGATGGTAACACTTCGAGTGCTTATGTAGCAACGGGAACTTACAACCAAAACGGTCAAGGTTCCCGCCAAAATCAAGCTCCACCAAACCAAAATGTTAACAATTACCGAAACAACAACCAAGGTAATTACCAAGGCAACACACGCAATTACAACAAAGGGAATTATCAAAGTGGGAATGGACAAATTTCTAATCAAAACCAAAACCGTGATTTTCAAAACACTACACAAGGTTTTCAAAATGCTCACACTAAGAATTTGCAAGGAGAATTTTGGATTATGCTAAAGCAAATGATGCTAAATTTGATAATATGCAACGTGAGATGATTAGCTTAAGATCCGAGTTGAAAAACGAGCTTAAAATGAACTTGCTAATGAACTTAAAACTCATGCAAACAAAATGGAAGGAAATGTCCAACGTCTACAACAAAATCAACAAAAGATGGAATTAGGACAACATGAGATTAAGCAAGAGTTATTAAAAGCGGATGCTAGGCAATCAAAATTTGAGGACCGAATGGCTAAGATGTTTGAAGCAATCATGTGTAAGCCCTCTTCTTCGGGTGGTATTCCTAGTGATACCATTAATAACCCGAGGGGAGAATTGAAGGTTGTTGCTACACGAAGTGGTAAAACTTTCAAGGAACCAATCTCTCGTACAAGTACTTCTAAGGAGAAGGAAATCGAGAAAGAACCCGAGGTGATGGTCGAAAAGGAGCACATTACAATCCCACGAAGTACCGCTCATACCACACCTACGGTTGAACCAATACCAATTGTGGAACCCGAGTTTCCAAGGCCGTTGCCTAATGACCAACCCACACCACCTTTACCCTACCCTTCGAGACGAAATAAAGAGAAAGCACAAGAACGGAACAATTATCAATTTGAGCTATTTATGAAAATGTTTCGTGATATGCATTTTAACATAAGTTTTGCCGACGCTCTTATCATGATGCCTCGATTCGCCGCAAACTTCAAAAGTATGCTTAACAACAAAGAGAAGTTACAACAATCGTCTAGTTGTTCATCGGTTTTTCTAAGCCGCATACCACAAAAATTCGGTGATCCCGGTAAATTTTTGATTCCGTGTGCAATACAAGATATGGAGGAATGCTACGCCTTGGCCGATCTTGGCGCTAGTATTAATTTAATGCCTCTTGAGATTTTCAAATCGCTTTCGCTTCCGGCTCTTACTCCTTCGAACATGTCTATCGAGATGGCCGATCATTCTACGATTTTAGCATGTGGAGTAGCCGAAGACGTTTTCGTTAAAGTCGGAAAGTTTTACTATCCCGTTGACTTTATCGTTGTAGACATTCCAATCGATCGAAAAGTTCCTCTCATTTTGGGTCGTTCATTTTTGGATACATCAAGAGCACTTATCGATGTTCATGCTCGAAAAATCACCCTTCGTTTCAATGAAGAAGAACTTGTCATCAATGCAACACAAAACTCCAATCTTTCCCATGTCTATTCTATTGCTACTTTAAACCATGGTGATTCAACCAATGTCGTTTGCAAAGAATTTTCACCAAGAGTTTTAGGAAATGTCGCCAAAAACAATTTACCATTTCCTCCACCGGTGGAGGTTATGAGTGTAAAGCCTACAAAGAAGAGACCGTCAATACTTGAATCGAAAAATCTTTCGCCTCACCTCGAACATTCATTCTTGAAAAGTGTTGATAAATTGCCGGTTTCTACGAAAGATCTTTCGGATGATGAATATGTAGACCCCGATGGGGAGGTTTTCTTCGTCGATAAACGTTTTGAGAACTTGCCGCCACCAAAACCAAAACGATTTCAAAATGTGAGAATTTTTAGTGTAACTAACATCGTCTTAGAAACACCAAATATTTTCGACATAATCAAAAAGGGTTTTCATAAGGAGAGTTTAAAAGATAAAAATGGAAAAGATCTTAAATGTGATTTAATTGATTTTTCTACTAATCTAACTCCGTCATCACCACGTATTTTGAGTGCTACAAGCTCGTCTACTCCTTTTGACGATGCTTTGTGTGGTTCTAGTATGGGGGAAGCCCCTTATGTTCCCTCATCCTTGTCCACCGAGGACGAGATATTCGATCCCGGAATTTCATGTAAAGGGAAATCTCGGTCTTCCACCGATGCAATAAATGGAAAATCTTTCTATTTGCTTGGTGCGAGTCTACCTCGAGTAGCTCGAAAGTTTGTCTTACCAATTGTCTCACCCTTCTACTTCTCATCTATTTTCTTCGAACTCTTTGAGATTATGGCACACGTTGAAGTGGCGTTAAATTGTTTTTCCAATGAAAACGAGAACGCCATTTTCGACCCCGGTATTTTGCATCATATAAGGACTTAGTCCTTATTACCGGTTGCTTTTTGGGCCTTATTTATCATGTAAGCCCCATTGACCATACCATGATATCCCTAGATGTTCACATTTTGAGGGGATCGAGTCGAGCTCATGACTCGGTAATCAAAAACGAGGTGCCTCGTGGGGGAGATCCCATGCTTATCTTTTATGCTCACTATTCACTAATAAGGGGACTTGTACCCTTTCAACTCGTTGTCTCGTGGTTGTTTGTGATTGTGTTATCTAGATCATCATCATCATCTACGATTGAAGACTCTCGTGTTCGTTTACGTGAGCCTCCATCGTTCGTTTGAAGAAGTTTTTCACGATTCCATGACATATCCTTTATTGTTCTAACAATTATCTTTTAGCATACTTAATAAACGGCTTTAGATATATTGTTGATCACCCTTTCCATGCTAGATCCTAAGCATTCGATTCTTCGTCTCTAGTATGGGGGTGCTCCACCTTTAGACTCGAAACATTGAGGACAATGTTTACTTTTAGTATGGGGGGGTGAATAGATACTTTCTTTGCTACGCCCTCACGCTTTCCAAATTTTCAATGTTTTGTTTTGCTAATAAGGCTAAAAATGGCCAAATTTTTAAAATTTTTCTTAGTTTTCATAAGTGTTTTTAAGACACGAATGTATATTTTCCGATGGGTAGAATAAGAGTTAATTTTTGACTTGATGGGCATTTGGAGCCATTTACATTCCTTAACCCGCTCAATTCAAGTTTTGCTAGTCTTTTATATAGGGAGCTTTAAAACGCGAAAGTCTTAATTCATACGGGTTAAGAACAAGAACTTTTCGCAAGCTCCTATAATTGATTCTAGAAAGTCACTTATCAAGGGAACTATAAAACGCATTCTCTAAAACTTGAAAAAGTCCAAGAAAGTGCAAGATCCTATAGGTGGCTTGAAAACCCAAAACTTTGATTTGATATAGTCTTAATGAAAGCTAATCCAAATTTGGCTTAATTTTGACTTGCATGGCTAAGTATTCACGAGTCTCTTTAATTAGAGGTCTTTATATAGTGAAGAACGAGAAATGATAGAGTTGGACAAGTGATCATGCTAAACGTAGAACATGAAAATGTTCTTTTAAAAACTCATATGTTTTTAATTGTGGCTTTTTCTTCCCATAAGATCAATGCATTAGGAATAAATCATAATTGCAATAAGTAAGGTCGTACGGTTTGAAAGGTTACTTAGCCTCTAGCGCAAGATCGTTTAAAAGTTGCTCGGGGTTGAATAGAGTTCATAGCCAAGGCATAACTTATTGAAGCGGGACGCGAAGATTGGCGATCATCCAAAAAGGCCCTAACAAGGCATGAGGAGCTCTATTTTTGCTAAAGATCCAAAGATGATGTGAAGTATCATTATTCCTAAATCAATATGAAGGATCGAGACACACGACGAGAAGCAATTACTCCCCTAAAGAATGGAGAAAGTCTATCCAAAAAGACCCTAACAAGGTATGAGGATAAAATATATCCAAGTCCGAAAAGGAGGCGGATCGTTGTATATCAAAATCCAAAGTAAAGATTGAAGAAAAATGATGAAGTCGTGGTCCTATATGAAGAATCTCTCAAAAACGTCAAGTGAAGAAATTCCAAATATATGAAGAGAAGACCATAATTTCAAGAACGTCTTCCCAAGATTTGAAGTATGAAGTACATGCCAAATATCGGTCCGAGAAAGGTCTCAAATCATGAAACGAGTTATGCCAAGATATGAACTTAAGGAGATACACGAGAAGCCGTTTTAAAAGATTTTGTCCTTCGGCTAACTATCGATCAAATCGTGATACTTTGCTTTCGGACTAATAACTACTCAAATAAGTCAATATGTATCACTTGTGATCCATGACAACTAGATAAAAAATGCTAGTAACCCATTTCCTTTTATAATAACTAGGATTGCGGGGAGAAAAAGTATTACACAGTTTGGACGTATGAGAAGTGTTAGCATTGTGACTTGTACCAACAATGATCTTGTTTTTGCACTTAGCATGGAATGTATGACAATCAAGGATGACGAAGTTTACTCTAAGGGACATTAACTTGTTTCTATTCTTTGACCCTAAAAGTCACTTTTCGTGATGAAAATCATACATTATGTCTTTACACATCATCGTAGTATGTTGCAAGTCTTTTACTCCTCAATAAAGGTTAATAAAATTGAACTTTGGTGATGCTTAGATACTTTATTCCAGCATTGCGTGAGGGCACGGCAATGGCTTAGTATGGGGGAGTGATGAGATGGCATTTATACATGATCTCATCGTTCTTTTCGGGCTTTAAATGCACAAAAATGTCATAAAATATCATATATATGCTTTTGTTTGTTTACTTGTGTATTTTAGGTATGGATATCGTGAAAAAGACAAAAGATCACAAGTTACAAGGAAAAACGGACACGAGAAACGAAGCCGTACAAAGAACCGGGCCCTAATCATGGAATTCTCAACAAAATACCTTGAAGACTTGAAGACAAACAAGATTGATCCTCATTTATTGAAGAAATGACACTTAAAACCCTTGTATATTAATAATTACAAGTTTGGTCCCTTAAGTTTATCAAAATTACACAAAAGGTCCTTCAACTTTGAAGAAATGGCAAGATTAGTCCCTCAACAAATCAAAATTGCCAATAATGGTCCCTCATGAAGTCAAAGTTACAATGAAGACCTTTGAAGACCAACAATGTCCAAGATCAATCCTTGAAATATCTCAAAATGGCAAATATAACCCTTGAAACACTTTTTATAAAGTTTTGTGCCAAAATTGCCAAGTTGTGAAACGTTGATACAAAGGAAATGGGCGCTGATAGAAGTTTATATCCAAGTGACAAAAGAAATGAAGAGGAAGGGCTAAAGTTGTGTATTTGAAACATTCAAACGTAATAATGCGCCAAACAACTTTCACTTCCCCTAATATCGGATCAAAAGGTTTACTATGCACCCCAAGAACCCAGTTACCACTTCACTTAAAACAAAGGGTAAAAACAAATTACCCAGGCACATGCTTGATTCACATGCCCAGAAACCTATCCCACACCAAATACCCTCATCTCCACTCACCAAAGGGGTCCCACCCATTCACCCGTCCACCTATCATATCACACCCTCCTCTCCAAGTCATCCTATGTGGCAAAATCAACAGCCAAGAACCTTAGCTTCATCCTAAAGCTAAAATGAACGTCCTTGATCAATTTGGACAGCACATTCCATCAAAACGTCTAGAAGACTTCAAGGACAAATGTGGAATTTCACTTCTAGGGTTTGTGAACAGTGTAACCTTGGCATTTGCCTATAAAAAGACTCCTCAACATGTGAGAGAGCTTTTGTTCCAGATTTTAGCTTTTAATCTTTCTAATTCCTTTTTATGAAATAAAGTTTAAATTTCTTAAAATTCTGAGTTTTTAATCTGTTATTTATAAAAGTTTGGTGTTTGAGAAGCTAAAATCTGAGTTCCATTTACATGTTTGAAGGTTTTTGAGGCAAGGTTTTAAGTGATAAGACTTGTGCATCAAAAATCAGAAAGTCCTTGTTTATTTGATCTCACCCTTGTGTTTGTTCATCTTAGCAGCATTGGAAGCTGGTACTTGTTTTGCTAGTACCTCAGCTCAAACAATCCAGGGCCTGGATGTAGGTCTTGGAGGTTTGCACCTTCTTCCCTTTTCATTTTCTCTTTTAGTTTCTGAATATTTGTGATTTTTGTGGATTTGTGATTGAATCTGTGTTATTGTGGATGTTTATTGTTGATTTGGCTTGGTTTGATGTTTATGAGGTGTTATTGATCTGATTTGTGGGTTGAATCTTAATGATCCTTTGAAAATTTGTAAAAATAAGTTTTAAAAGGGTGTTTGGGATTACTGCATAAGTTGGATTAGAGGTTTGTTAAGTGCTTGTGTGTTGTATGCAAGTATTGCTATCTGCTATTTGGGAGTATTTGTGCATCTGTTTGCAGGTTTTGTGGTATTAAACTCATTGATTCATAGATTGGCTATAAAATCTTCATAACTTGGTAAAATTGGCTAGGATTTTGAGGACACCTAGATCTAAGCTTAGGTTAAGGGTAACAAGTGCTAAATCATAGCTAATCACACCAGGGTAGAAGGATTTGAGGCTTGAAATTGGATTAAGTGTCAAGTATATCAGCAACTTGTTTCTGCACATGTTCTTTGTTAATCAGTAACTTTTTGTGCTTTAATCTTGCTATTTACTTTGTTTCAGTGTTTGTTTCTTGTTGATTTGTGTTCATTGTTTGTTTGATTGCTGCTTGTAAGGATATTTGGCTATTTGGATTGCTTTGTTCATAGCTAATAAGCTTACTGGCTTATTGGCTTATTTGTGCCAAAATACATCAAGTTTACCCAACTGGTAAGCTTTGATTCACAAGGTTTGCACTCAAACCTTGACCAGCAGGGTGAAAAACAGGTTCTTACACTTCATTAAGTCTGTCAACGCCTTCTTTGTTCCTGTCAGCGTTTGATTATAACTTGTCAGCGTTTGACTTTTGGTCAAACTTGGTTTTCAGCTTATTGAATCTGTTTTGCTTATTGGTACATGCAACAACTTAGTTTTTGTAATAGAAATCATTTTTCTTAGCTTAATATCAAGTCTGGAAGGTTTCAAGTCTTTTGGTTAAGCTTTTGCTAGGAAACTAGCTTACTTGGCTTTTTCAGCCAACTTATTTGCTCCTACAGCTTATTCTACTTGGCTTTTTGTGATTTTCTTGATTGATTATTCTTAGTTAAGCTATTTGTGAGCTTTTTCAACAAACTAGAGCTTCTGAGGTGCATTATTTCTCAAACCCGACTATTTTGTCGTTTTGTGGATTTTTGCTTTTCTATTTTCTGGCTTATTGAGTGTGCTTATTGGAAATTTCTTTTGACAGATCTCTTAAGCATCCAAAAAGAGGGTTGTGTGTCAAATTAGAGCTTATGGCATTAGCTTTTGGCTTAATGGGCTGAAAAGCCCAATAAGAATAAGCTTTGTGTTCAATAAGCTGTGATAAGCACATTTTCAGCTTTTGGGCCTTTAGAGTTTTGTTCTTAGAATTAAATTTTAAGTCAGATAGGGCTTTTCCAAGTCAATTGGGCCAAGTTTGACTTTTTGGGCCCAAAAGCCCATTTGTGTTGACTGAATTTGGATTTGGCCCATTTGAGGGCCCATTAGGGGTATTTTGGTAATTTCACCTTTATTTTCTGATTATTTAGGTTAAAATAAACTAGTTTGCAAGTTTTTAGAATTTTTTATAATTTTTGGATTTTTAATATTATTTTATTATTATTTTATTATTATTTTTAAAATTTCACTTTTTCCTACTTTTTACATTTTTCTTAGGTTAATTTCATTAAAATAGGAATTTAGCAACTTTTAGAATAATTTTATCACTTATAGATTAATTTTTATAATTATTTTAAGTTTTAATAGTTTTTAGTTCATTTTAAATAGTTTTTATCAGTATTAAAATTTCTAAAAAATAGTTTTTAATCATTTTAGGTCATTTTAGAGGTTTATCAATTGAAAAATCTTTATTTGGGCTTTTTGATAATTTATTTGATTTTTAGGGCTTTAATTAGCATTTAAAAATTGAATATTTATTTGTTTAAAAGGTTTGAAAAAGTTTTGGTCATTGGTAAACTCTTAGTTTATTATTTTTGATTTTTGGTGAATTTTTTGTTATTTTTAGAATTTATTTTATTTTTGGTGATTTTTTAGGTTCTACGTCTTAACTTTCTAATAGTGATTTTTAGTTAATTTTTATTTTTTCGACTTCGTCATTTTCTCTTCTAATCCCCTTCTAAACCAATCATTAATCACAAACATTTGGCAAATTTTTCACACACATATACCTCCTTGGAGAACGATACCCACTTAGGGTCATTTACACACGGTTTTCCTAAATCGTCGTGCTTACCACTATATTTTTAGTTGCTTACTTTTTCCTAAAGGCAAGTTGACTAAATTTACTACTATCAACCGCCAGCTCCACTACCGCCAGCTCCACTACCGCCAGCTCCACTACCGCCAGCTCCACTACCGCCAGCTCCACTACCGCCAGCTTCATTTCTAGCATTTGCCATAAATTCAGTCATAGATGCGGTAACTTGCTCCGTAATAATCCTACGTACATCATCCTCAGTCACAGCCTTCTTGGGCGGCATAGTTCTATAATTCAACAATTTCAAAGTATTAAGCATTCATCCATCAAAGGATTCATATAATATGGATCGAATTCATAATCAAGATACAAATAAGGCACAATATGGAATTCAAGACAAGATACATATTTCATTCGATCTAAAACAAAAGTATTGTCTTAGTACATCCATATTAAAGTTCTAACACTATATACACTCAAAATTCGTGCCAAGTCTACTACTAACAAGTCGGTTCAGTCAAAGCTACAAACACAAAAGATATAAAGGTCACTACTAAATACAGACTGGTCTACTGAGAACCGCCAGATGGTCCATCATCCATCGTCTTCTGGATCTTCGCCGGACGATCACTAGACACATCTTCAGCTGGGCGCTTACGGATTACTCCTCTTTCAACCATGTCGGCATAAAATCTACTGTTCCAACCCACAGATATATTCAACTCCTTTTCAGCTTTCTCACGCATCGCACGAGCCACACTCAACTGAATCTCCATAGAATTCACCTTTTTCTTCATTGCAGCATACTCACCACTTTCCAACACCGATAACCTCCTAAAAGACTCATTCAATCCACGCTCTACATCACTCAAATCCAAACTAAGCCATTCTCGCTCTTTCTCGCCAACCTTTGTCTTCGACTCCAAATAAGCAACCTGAGTTTGAACAACACCTAATCCAACCTCTGTCACACAACTCTTAACACGGGAAGCATCTAGATCACGTCTCAAGGCCCATGGTGCAAGACCATCAATATGAGTAGCCTCTCGAGTACTAGACGACTCTCCTATCTCACGTCTACGAGTATCAATACCATCAGTACCGTCAGGTGCATCGTCATCCTCATCCTCCTCTGATTCAGAATCAGATTCAGACGATTCAGACATTTCGTCCCTAGGTAACTCCTCCTCAGAATCAGACAAACAAACTGGTGGGGGGCAAAGGCTCGCCCTCTAGAACATCATACGGATAAATAAGCTCAGCTTCCTCATCGTCATCAACCTCAACATCTATACCTACATCCTCCTCGACATCCTCGTCGTCAATCTCGTCATCTAAATTATCTAACCCAATCTCATCATCGTTCTCAATATCAACATTCTCAATATCCACGTCCTCAATATCCACATTCTCAATCTCCACATTCTCATTACCCACATTCTCAATCTCATTCTCTACTAAGTCAACCTGAGGGGCAATCTGATCTCCTAGTCCTAACTCGGGCTCGGGATCCTCAAATGGTTCCTCCTCATCATCAATATCAAAATCTACTAAGTCTAAATAAGGATCATCTTCTATATTAGGTTCGGGAATAGCATGGTTTTCTACAAGAATATTAGGGTCAGCCATGACAATCTGCATTTATATATATTTATCTCGTATTAGGATAACATACTAGTTAAACAATTACATAATGAAATCACGATATATACATATATATAAATTATATTATATATATCAAAATATATATCTTCTCAATAGGGCTTGTTGGTAACGTCGGAGATCTCTGGCACCGTTATAGTCAAAAGATTTTTCAAATATTTTCTCAAATGTTCATTGTCAAAAGATTTTGAAAAGTTTTGTTCAAAACCTTGGTTTTTAAAATCTTTTGTTCTCTATAACGAGAGCTCTGGTACCAAACTGTAACACTCTCATTTTTCGTATCGGTACAGCGGAAGGGTCTTTCAGAGTGTTACGGGATAGCACAATAACTCCAATCATAGACAACACATAAAAATGGTTGTACAAGGTTTAACAAACATTCATTCGATAAAAAGGTTTAAAAGTGTATAACAGGTCCCAAATTATACAGGTCATTAAGTTTACAAAACACAGATCGAATGAACATTTTTAATATTAAGTGTGGGCCATCAGAGTCGATCTCCATCCGGATTACCTTCAAGCACCTGAGATAGAAAACATGCAAAAATCATATCAGCGAATGCCGAGTGAATTCATAGAGTTTAATGAAAACCGTTATATAAAACAATCATTTACAATCATTTAAAATCAGAACACAAGTATAATATCGGAAGTAAGTCCACATATTGCTAGTCGGGCAATATATAAATCAAGCATACATCTGAAATCGTCCATGAGACCGTAGTCTCTATATTACCATGATAGGTAATATATTCATCGTAATAGCGTCGTTATCGTTTATTATTTATGTCTTATATTGTATTAGGATACATAGTATCTGAATTAGGTAGGATTATTATTAGCCGCATGACATTGTTACCTTACTGTGAAAACAGCGGGCCGCGAACCCGACAAACAATTTGCCCATCTAAGTTAGCGTGTCGTCACAAAAATCACGCTATGGAATCTTCTCATACATAAATTCGCTTACCAATCAATGTGGTACGACGGGGATCAACAGTCAAGGCGCGAACTGGGGTGATCGTCCCCAAATAGTACTATCAATGCATAAGCGTCTACCAAATCTCGGTAGTTCACAATTCATGCTAATGGGACTTTAAGTGACATAACCTAACTACTAATAATCCTTTTAGTCTCGAATATAGGGTCATAGCATCATTCGGGTCCATATCATTTAGCATACAATCGGGACTACTTGTGTTCTATTTTTATAAAAATCTAGCATGTTATCTCCCTCGCGGGTTTACAAATCATTTTATAAAACATTTAAAAGAGTGCGAGGCTATGAACTCACGTTGTTAATGAAAGGCGGATTATCGGCTACGGGCGTGCTTCGGTCACGGAAACCTATATAAATAATAATCGGTCTTAGACTCGGTCCAATGACTTTTATCAAAATAACAATATACATATGATGATTTTGTACATATGATGATGATCAAGTGGGTTTATAAATCCTCGTTTACTCATTTTAGTGTTTACGTTTTGGTAACGTCTTACTAGTTCACTGGTTTTATCGATTTTACCTATTTTAAGTCCATTAATTCTTTTATAAGTTCTTTTACTTGTTTTTACCCATTTTATACCTATATTATCAGTATATATATCTTTCATGTTGGGCCCAAATGGGTTAAGCCCAAATAATTCTTTTTACAAGTTTTTATCTTTTTAAGTCTAATTATTAGTCCAATAGGTTTAGTTAGCTCGTAAATGTCCGTAATTCTTATAGTTCGGGTTTTATCGGTTTTTACTTGTATTAGTTACTTATACATCAGTATACAACTTTTATAAACTTTACATTAGACGGGTTTGGTCGTCTAAGTTTTATTTGGCGAAAAACGTTAATTTTACGGCGATAGCCGAGAAAGTCGTAAAAATCAAGTTTATAGTTTTTATTACTTATAAATATTATTTTTACCACCATTTATCTAATTTACCCATTTAATTAACCTTTTATACATTTATATAAATAAGTTCTATAAGTTAGTGGGTTTATATTTTACATTTTATAAATTATAATGTGAGTGCTTATATAATAATAATAAATATTATTTCCAAAATCTGATTTTTAACTTCATATTTACCATTTTTATCATATCTAGAGTTCTACAATGACTTAGAAGCTCATTTTTGGATGACAAATTCTTCATAATACGTGCTACATATAACTTAGTTATAGCTACTGCCCATTTGGAGTCTAAGTTGCCTTAACAGTCCCTACAAAACTGCTTATTCAGATTACACCACCTAACTTGTTTTGATCATATCTCACTCATTATTTTGATTCCATTGCATGGCCAACTCTCACATGTGTATAACATCATCTACTTACTGTAAATGGATCAAACGATTCAATTTTATCATATCATCTTTTAGTTATCTACTGTTTTTATACAGCCAACTAAATAGTCATGATTTTAGCTTCATTTCTTATAGTTATCATCATTTTTAAGCATGTTTATCAACACTTGATCCCCACACAACATTTTTATCATCATATATACATAATATACATATACAAAATGAAAGAAAATACATTTTTTCTTTACAAAATAATAAGAGAAAAATGTAGAGGATGATCTTCTTTACCAATCTAAGTGGATTTCTTGTTTTAGGAAGACAAGAACTTGATGAACACAACAAGTATCTCCAAGACCATCAAATATCAAGAACATAGGTTGGAAAATCAGCCCTAGGACACAAGCAAATCACCTCCAAAGTTGTTAATATGGCCACCAAATGATCAAGGCTTCAAGAGAACACCTTAATAGGACTAGTAAACATGTGGTTTATGGCTAGAAAAGATCAAATGGGATGTTTGTTAGCTTCTTTGGGACGGCACAAAGGGAGAAGTTGAGAGGATTTTAGAGTGGTTTGCATGTAGAAAATGAGAGGAATGAAACAAGTTGCTTGTTTTTGTTTAGTGGTAAAAGAGTTAGCTTGATGTGTAAGCACAAGCTTACACTTGTATAAGTTAGCTAACTTGATGCCACATTAGTGTTGTGGTGTCAAGTGTAGCCGTCCCATATTGCTAGTAGGGTGGGACAAAGTGTTTTGTCCCATCTCACTAGTTTACGGGTATTTCTCGATTCTAGTTTTCTCGATTTGCGTGCCCTCGGGTTGTTTTACGAAAAACGTTTTTATAAATTATGAATCACCGTCACAAAACGAATCCAATAAAAATTGTCTCATCAAAAACGGAGTTCAAAAACGTAAATACGTAATCCTAAGGTTTCCGGTTTAGTCGTAAAAGACGCCAAATTATGCACGTAAGCCCAAATTTAAATCCGTAAATTGTGAGTTCGTCAACCAACACAAAAATAAGTTTCAAAATATTATACGAGAAAATATTTCACTACCTGAAAATGTTAGATTTGTCACAACGTGAGTCATTTGTCTTGGCTTGTGTCTTGGAAAAATATACGTGAGACATGTGTCTTGACTGATGTCTTGACAAGTGTCTCGAGGTGTGAAACAAATAAAAATACAAATCTTAGGTTGTCATGCCAGAATTGGCAGATCGGTTGGACTGCTGACCCTTGTATTCCTGATCACCTCCGTGTCCGAAGCTTCTATTGCGATTGCTAGGATAGTTGCTGTCACCGTAGTGGTTACTATCGTCTTGTCTGTCAGTTTCATGACGGTCATTCTCATGACTGTGATTCATGTAACCATTCAGCTGAGTGGTAGGCTGGTACCGGTCCTCGCTCATATGACTGAAAAGACAACTGAATGATGTGTGACATGTAACTAAGAATTAGGGACATCGATTTTGATGGAAAACGTCCGGTGGTGAAGCATCTTCTCATCCGATCGCTTTGATCTAACGCCTTTGTCTTCGTCTTGTAAGATCTCCAGGTTGTGAACATCATCAGCATCTCGTAGCGTCTCAGAAATCAACAACATCAACCTTTAGTAACATCTCCAAGCTATGAGCGGCATCATAAATCTTGTAGAATATCAGCAAAAGGGAATACGCCTGAGATGATTTAGAATCGACAAGAGAATACTCGTGAAGTATTATAAGTGAAATACACATCGATTACATTACGTGTAATACCCATGGAACACGGTACATGGAGTACTCGTGGAATATGGTGCATGGACTACACCTGAAGTGCACTAAAATGATCGGTATGGGTGGATAATCTGACATGATTTATAAAGGAAACTATTTAGCTCAACGGTTAGAAAACCGAACTGGAATAAGCATCATGATAGCCTAGCAATTCCAGCATAGACATCATTCTAGTTGCACAGAGAACCACTAAAAGTATGGTTAAACGAAATTCATCGATGATTTGTATGAAAGCATGATTAATGAAAACCAACCATGACTATCGTGAAAGCATGATTACATGAAATCCATCAATGTCTTGCATGAAAGCATAATCCACATAAGAAACATAAGACATAATCAGCATGAAAACGAATTCAATCATGAAGAAACATGGAACAAATTTAAAATGAAGGAGTATAAAACATAATCAACATGAGAACGAAGTTAACTATGATAGCATGAAAACATACTTGACATAAAGAGACATAGCAACTAATGAAGGAACTTGAAAAGTTATGACTGAATTAAATAAAAATTTGAAAATTAATAGCGTGGACGACTATGAATCGTTTCACAATGCAAACAATATAAAATAAATGATAATTCTGAAGTAATATGAGATGAACATAAAATACATGAATAATGTATGAAGCAATGAAATAGTTTATAATGCATGAAATAGTTTAAAAGGCGTGACTTAGTTTATAAAACTGATAGGTGTGTAAACACCCATCCTTTTACCACTTAATTCTGGCTAAAACAAGACCAAAACACGTAATTAATATCATTTGTTTGGAATTATGCGTGGTTTTTGTGTTTATTGTGTTTTCAGAGCTAACCGGATGAATATTAAAGAAAACATGGGATTGCACGGGTTTTATCAAGGAAAAAAGACTGAAGACGAAGTCTATTGTCCAAGAGATGCAAAAGATTTGAAGTCACTAGGCCTATTCGAAGATTTATTGAAGAAAAGGACTAAAGACGGAAGATTTTCATAAGTCGAAGAAACTCGAGTCTATTTAACGAAGAAATTAAAAGACGAGTTGGATTTAATCGACAACAAATCCCGAATCAGAATCGAAATCGTCAACTTTTCTGAAAAGACGAGAAGACAAGAAGAAAGGGAGAAAGCCCACTCACCAACCAACCACTAGGACTATATATAGTTTTTCCCTTCACACATAGGGAGTTAGTTTTCATTTTCCTTTTTTTTCCAGTTGCTTTGTAGTTCGTCCCATCACCAACTCCATTAGGGAGTTTGGTGATTTTCATCTTTTTCTTTTCATCTTGTAATCCTTAACCATTAATCTTGTTACTTTTACATTAATCAATCCATTCCATCTTTTCATTAATCTTGTTCTTCATCATCTCTTTTTGCAAGTTCTTAAGCTTTTATTTGATTCGAGTTTGGTATTAAAAAGTTGTTGATTTAGTGTTTTTATTGGTGGGATTTGTTCTTTATGGTATGTTAATGATTATTGGTTAGTTTGGTTAAACCTTTTTAAGTATTTGATTTGATTTTGGATTTTTGATTAAGTTTCCCGTTCGTGTCTGCTGTATCTGTTCTTCGTCCCAGATTTTCCGAATAGACATTTTAAGTTTGCTTTACTCGGAATATTTCAATTATTCCGAGTAGAGGTTTTACTTCCTCTTTATTCGGAATATCCCAGATATTCCGAATAGCTCTATTTTCCGCATAGAGGTTCATCTTTCCGAATAGCCATTTTTGAATTTCCCTTATTCGGAACTTTGAGCATTCCGAATAGGGTTGTTTTAGTTTCTCTTACTCGGAACTTTTTGAGCATTCCGAATAGAACCAATTTTCCGAATAGGACTTTTCCCGTTTCCTTATTCGGAACTTTTTAATTATTCCGCATAGCCAATTTTTGTTTCCCTATTCGGAATATTTTTCCGAATAGCCGTTTTTTCCGCGTAGCCCTGATTTTTCCGAATGATCTTAATTTTCCGCATGAGACAATTTATTCCGAATAGAAGTGTTTTCCGAATAGACAGTATTTTCCGCATAGAGCTTTTTCCGAATCATACAATTTATTCCGCATAGAGCTTTTTCCGAATCATACAATTTATTCCGCATAGAGCAACATTCCGCATAAGGGTTATTTTCAGCATAGGGCATTTTTCAGTAAGAGTATTTTTCTGCCTTATCATTTAACTGCTTTTATCTACTGTTTCCAGCTTTAATCTTTAATCTTTTATTCACTTATCTGTTTAATAGTCTAGAAAACCAAATCCACTTTTTGTCACCAAGAACAAATCATTCTACTTTTAACTGAGATCAATTCGAGAGGATTCCGAGAATTCTGAACCTACACAAAACGCTTGTATCAAATGGCGCCGCTGCCGGCTCCTCTCGTTAAAATCAAAAGTTTTTTGTAGAATTTGGATTTTGGGATCCGTTCCCCGTGAACGTTACTTTTTCATAAAATTCTCAAAAACACTAAAAAATATAAAATTTTCAAAAATCCTAAAAAGTAAAAAAAAACAACAAAAACCAAAAATATTTTTGCTTTCTTTGTTCGTTCTTTTGCAGGTGTATGCGCACTCGATCCACGTCTTATCAAGAGCCCGAGCCTCTCGATAACTTAGACATGGCTGGTGTCCAAAACAACAATAACATACCACCTCCGAACAACAATAATCACAACAACAACCCGCCTTTCAACAACATGAATAACAACAACAATGAGCCACTTCCGGATAATCGCCCAATGATTGAACTGCTGCAAGCTCATGTTGATGGCAACACGGATCCAATTGTTATACCACCAATTGCCGCCAACAATTTCGAGCTCAAGTCAGGCTTTATCCAGATGGTCTCCGCTCAGCCATTCTTGGGACGAACCATTGATGACCCACATGACCATATCAAGAGATTTCTACAACTCACCAACACGGTCAAATTCAATGGAGTTTCGCAAGAAGTGATAAGGTTACAACTTTTTCCCTTTTCTTTAGAGGGACAAGCCCGGCATTGGCTTGCTAAGGAACCGCCACAGAGTATTCTCTCGTGGACGGATTTGGAAACAAAGTTCATCAATTACTTTTTTCCACCCTCTCGTACTACCGCTTTGCGGAATGAGATTATAAACTTTGAACAAAAGTACGATGAGTCATTCAGTGAATCTTGGGATCGTTTTAAAGATCTTTTAAGAAAATGCCCACAACATGGTTTTACCAAAGTACATCAAATAAATACTTTTTACAATGGTTTAAGCATGAGTGATCAAGATTCACTGAATAGTGCCTCAGGGGGTAATTTATTGGCTAAGACTTCCAATGCTGCTTGGGATATCATTGAGAACAAGTCTCGTGTGCAAACCAAGAGCGTTAGGACCAATGTTGCTAGTGCTAGCACTAATGACAGCGACAAGCGATTAGACAAAATCACCACGCTTCTTGAATCGCTTGTCACACATACCGTCAGCAACAACAACAGCAACAACGCCAAAAACGCTCAAGTAAACGCTGTCAGCCAACCTTGTGAGATATGCGGTGGGCCCCACTCGTACACAACTTGTACCGCCACCCAAGATTACCCTGCTGAGAATGTGAATGCGGCATATGGCACCTACCAACAACCCGCTTATCAAGCAAAACCCCAAGGTGACCGTAACTTGCTTAGCTACCGCAGCAACAACTATCTTTCCCCACCTGGCTTTCCTCCTACCAACCCAAACCAACAACAAAACCTTAACCGCCCTCCTCAACAACAACAACAACCTCGACAACCATACATCCCACCTCACAAGCAGCAACAACCACCTCAAAGAAACAATCAAGTCTACCAACAACCTGCTTACCAACCACCTGCATACAATGCTCCTCCCAACCAACCCACCGCTCTTCACCAAGAAGTGGAAACTTATATGAGGACTAACGATGCGATAGTGGGAAATCTTCAGAGAGAAGTGCTCAACCTGAAAGCCGATTTGGTAAAGCAAGGAAATGATTTGAGAGCCGATATGCGAAACACGCTGGATAGTCAGACGAATGACTTGAGGAACATGATGGCTAGTTTCTTCCAAAGTAGTCAACCCTCTTCTTCGGGTACTCTTCCGAGTAACACCGTTGCAAACCCAAGAGGGGAGATGAAAGCAATCACCACTCGAAGTGGTAAAGGTACAAAGGAACCCGAGCTTCCTATACCCCCACCGGTGGTTGTGACTAAGGAGAACGAGTCGCCTGCTCCTATTCCTCCTCCTTCTCCTTCACCAATTTCTCCACCTCTTCATTCTACCCCTCCTCCACCCGTGGTTGTGAGTGATCCTATACTCCCAAAGCCTTCATCTTCATCCAATATACCTTATCCTTCAAGGTTGAGGAAAGAGAAGCAAAAGAGCAAGGATGATATTCAGGTTTCTAACTTTCTTAAAATGTTTAAACAACTGAATTTCAATATCTCCTTCGCTGAGGCTCTCGCTCACATGCCCAAGTATGCTAAAATGTTTAAAGACCTTCTGAGCGACAAGGAAAAGCTCCTCGACATTGCTAACACCCAACTTAATGAGAACTGCTCTGCAGTGCTCTTAAGGAAATTACCAACCAAGCTTGGTGATCCGGGTCGTTTTCTTATCCCTTGCAATTTCCCGGGAGTAGAGAATTGCATGGCCCTAGCCGATCTAGGTGCCAGTATTAATCTCATGCCTCTAAGTGTGTGGAAGCAATTATCTCTCCCAGAGCTAGTCCCCACCAAGATGACTTTGGAATTGGCGAACCGTACGGTTGCTTATCCAGTGGGGATAGCCGAAGATGTTATCGTAGGAGTCGACAAATTCACCTTCCCTGCTGATTTTGTTGTCGTCGACTACGAGATGGACCCTCGTGTACCACTTATTGTTGGTCGTCCATTCCTTAGGACCGGTCGCACTCTCATTGATGTTGAAGCCGGAGAGCTTATCATGAGAGTGGGTGACGACAAAGTAGTCTTCAACATGGGTAAGTTGTCTAAACAGCCTTATTCATATGAGAGCGTTAATTGTATTGACGTTCTTGATGAGGCTTGTGAAGAACACTTTAATGATGCTTGCAAAAGTATTCCTACCTCTCTTCCCACTGTTGAGACCGTGTCCTCTATTGATTCATCGTTGTCTCTATTTGGAGATAGTGATTTATTCTGGAACAATCTTGAAGATACCATGGGAGATGCGAATTTAGCCACCAATGATTCTCCCACCGAGGGGGATGAAGACATGAGTTTCTTTGACAATCTTCTCACTGAAGACAATCCTTCGCCTCCATCTCCCACGGTCATTGCTATCGATACTACGACTTTGAAAACGCCTCCCGTCGAAAATCCTCCGGATTTGGAACTTAAGGAGTTGCCGCCTCATCTCGAGTACGTGTTCCTTGACGACAACAAGAAGTCACCCGTCATTATTGCGAAGGACTTGAAAGATGAAGAGAAGACTCGCCTCGTCGCTGTGTTGAAGGATCACAAGAAGGCTATTGCTTGGAAAATCTCGGATATTCGTGGAATTGATCCTCACTTCTGCACACACAAAATTCTCATGGAGGACGACTTCAAGCCCACTATTCAAAGCCAACGAAGGGTGAATCCAAAAATCCACGAAGTCATCAAAACAGAGGTTATCAAACTTCTTGATGCGGGTATGATTTACCCTATTTCGGATTCACCATGGGTTAGTCCAATCCATTGTGTGCCCAAGAAGGGCGGAATAACCGTTGTTCCCAATGAACACAACGAGTTGATTCCTACTCGTCTCGTTACTGGGTGGAGAGTTTGTATAGACTACCGCAAACTCAATGATGCCACGAGAAAGGATCATTTCCCTCTACCTTTTATGGACCAAATGCTTGAACGATTAGCCGGTAATGAATATTACTGCTTTTTGGATGGTTTCTCGGGTTATTTCCAAATACCCATCGATCCCCAAGATCAAGAGAAGACTACATTCACTTGTCCCTATGGCACTTTTGCTTACAAAAGAATGCCGTTCGGCTTATGTAATGCGCCAGGGACTTTCCAAAGGTGTATGTTAGCTATCTTCCATGACATGGTTGAACAAACCATGGAAGTCTTCATGGATGATTTCTCGGTCTTCGGGGATTCCTTCTCATCTTGCCTTGCCAATTTAGAACGTATGCTAAAGCGGTGCGAAGACACTCGCCTTGTTCTAAATTGGGAAAAATGCCATTTCATGGTAAAAGAAGGCGTCGTGCTTGGACATATGATTTCGAAAGCCGGTCTTGAAGTAGACCGTGCTAAAGTTGATGTTATAGCAAAGTTGCCTCCACCTTCCACTGTGAAGGGTGTGAGAAGTTTCTTGGGTCATGCGGGCTTCTACCGCCGATTTATCAAAGACTTTTCTCAAATCGCTCGCCCGATGACCCACCTCTTGGAAAAAGATACTCCTTTTATCTTTTCCAAAGAGTGCCTTGAAGCCTTCAACTCGCTTAAGGATAAGCTAACTAAGGCACCCGTCTTAGTTACCCCTAATTGGGAGCTGCATTTTGAGTTGATGTGCGATGCTAGTGATTTTGCTATTGGAGCGGTTCTTGGACAAAGAGTGAATAAACACTTCCAACCGATCCATTACGCTAGCAAGACAATGACTGGGGCACAATTGCATTATACGACAACCGAAAAAGAGCTTTTAGCTGTTGTCTATGCTTTTGAAAAATTCCGCCCCTATCTTGTCCTTTCTACCACCATCGTGTATACCGATCACTCCGCGCTGAAGTACTTGTTGACAAAGCAAGATTCCAAACCAAGACTTCTTCGCTGGGTTTTGCTGCTCCAGGAATTTAAAATCGACATCCGCGATAAAAAAGGAGCAGAAAACCTAGCCGCGGACCATCTTAGTAGACTTGAGGATCCATACCAAGGGGATCATCCGACTAAAGAAATCAATGATTCTTTTCCCTTGGAGACCTTAATGTCTATAAACTCGAAGCCGAATGAAACCCCGTGGTTTGCGGACTTTGCAAACTACTTGGCGGGTGGAATTCTCAAGGAAGGGTTGACGTCCCAGCAAAAGAAGAAGTTCTTTACCGACATCAAGACTTACTTTTGGGACGACCCTTACCTATTCAAACAATGTGCTGACCTGATTATCCGTCGATGTGTAGATGGACCGGCAGCGTCTGAAATCCTTGATGCTTGCCACAAAGGACCCACCGGTGGTCACTTTGGTCCCAACTACACCGCAAAGAAAGTGTTTGATTCGGGATTTTATTGGCCCTCCATATATCGTGATGCTCACAATATGGTTAAGCGATGTGATGTTTGCCAAAAGCAAGGCAAAATCACACATAAAGACGAGATGCCTCAGAATTTCATTCAAGAGTGTGAAATTTTTGATGTTTGGGGTATCGACTTTATGGGGCCATTCCCTTCATCTAAAGGAAACAAATACATCCTTGTAGCCGTTGACTATGTTTCAAAGTGGGTTGAAGCCAAAGCTTTGCCTACTAATGACGCAAGGGTGGTTTGTAACTTTTTGAAAGCTCTATTCGCTCGCTTCGGTGTGCCTCGCGCCATTATTAGTGATCGTGGGACTCATTTCTGCAATGACCAATTTGCTCGAGTCATGGCTAAGTACGGTGTAAACCATCGTCTTTCCACAGCCTACCACCCACAAACTAATGGCCAGGCCGAAATATCCAACCGAGGACTGAAGCGAATTTTGGAAAGAACCGTGGGAGAGCATCGTGCCGCATGGGCTGATAAACTCGATGATGCTTTGTGGGCTTTCCGTACTGCTTACAAGACCCCGATCGGCTGTACGCCTTATCGTCTTGTGTACGGGAAAGCGTGCCACCTCCCCATTGAGTTGGAGCACAAGGCTTATTGGGCCTTGAAGTGGGCCAATTTTGATATAAACAAAGCCGGTGACCTACGCAAGATCCAACTCAATGAGCTGAATGAACTTCGGAATGAGGCTTATGAAAATTCTTTGATCTATAAGGAAAGAACTAAGCTCATTCACGACTCCAAGATCAAAAACCGAGAGTTCCATGTTGGAGACAAAGTCTTACTTTTTAACTCTCGGTTGAAAATCTTTTCGGGCAAGCTCAAATCTCGTTGGTCCGGCCCATTCACCATTGCCCAAATTTTTCCATATGGTACTCTCGAGCTCGCTCAACCTAATGGACCAAATTTTAAGGTGAATGGCCAACGAGTGAAGTTGTACTTTGGTGAGGACACCTCTAACGAGGTGATTCCATCCCTCACCACGTTCCCCATGAACTGAATTTGGGTCGAGTCAGGCTCGTGACTCGGTTATCAAAAACAAGCGCTCCTCGGGAGGCAGCCCGAGTATCTATCCCTTTAACCCCCTAAGTGTAGGGGAGGACCTATTTTGGTCATTTGTGTTTGTGTGGTGATGTGCTTACAGGGATTACTGCAATCTTGGAAACTTTGAAGAACCGTGCTCCCGTGTTATCCGAAATCCGGTTCTATCTCTCAACTATCGTGATTCAATTTTCTTCATTCTCACATTTGAAATTGATCACTTTAGTCGTCTCTTCCTTAACTTGAGTTAACCAACGTGCACAATGTCATAAGTGTAGGGGAGACTCTTCCCACATGCTTAAACATTGAGGACAATGTTTATCTTAAGTGTAGGGGAGACTTCTATCGAAGTTTTAAGTGGACTTTTCCATGAAAATGCCTTCAATTAACCGGAAAATCCTATTTTTCAACATTTTTCAAATTTTTTATTAACTTTGGCCATTTAGTTGTAATTTTTAAATTTTTATCGTTGCTTTCATATGTATATATCCCGCAATAAAGTCAAAAATATTAATAAATTGGTGTAGCTAGTTTAGAAGTCTTTGACATATTAGGCCCGTTGCGTTTATTTTGACTCAACCCGAATAGACTTATCCAAGTTTATTCTAGCTAGTATCCTTAACCATGTAGACCTTAATTGGTTTATTAGGCTAAGTGTCCACGAGTCTCATTATTTGAGATTTTAAATTGTGGAGGACGAGAAATGATAGAGTCAATTATAAGTCGGTAATCTTGCGCAAGCTCACTTGGTGTAATTATTTGCCTATTCTCCCATCACTTGCTAATAATCTATCTGCAATAAGTAAGGTCTTACGATTTGAAAAGTTACTTAGCTTCTAGCCCAAGATCGTTTAAAAGTTGCTCGGTAATGATAAGAGTTCATAGCCAAGGCATAACTTATGAAGCGGGGCGCGAAGATTGGCGAGTCCGAAAAGGCCCTAACAAGGCATGAGGATTCAATTTTATTGCTGAAGATCCAAAGTGATGTGAAAAGCATTATTCTTAAAGTCAATATGAAGGATCAAGACTCACGACGAAAAGCAATCAACTCCCATAAAGATCATGGAGAAATCTATCCGAAAAGACCCTAACAAGGTATGAGGATAAATAGATCCAAGTCCGAAAAGGAGGCGGATCGTTGTATCTCAAAATCCCAAATAGAGATTGAAGAAATAATCATGAAGTCGTGGTCAACAAAGTTGGAGTACCCCTCAAAAGTCTCCAAGTGAAGAAACTCTATTATGACGAGAAGACCATTATCTCAAGAACGTCTCTCGAAGATATGAAGTATGAAGTACATGCCAAATATCGGCCCGAGAAAGGTCTCAAATCGTGAACCAAGTTATGCCAAGATATGAACTTTTTGATATCCCGAGAAGCAGTTTTAAGAGATTTTGTCCTTTAGCTAACTATTGATCAAATCGTCCTACTTTGCTTTCAGCCTTAATAAACTATCGAAATAAGTCCAAAAATGCATCTTCATGATCATTCTAAGACAAAAATAAAATATAAGAGAAACAATTAGGAATAAGGGAGTTTAAGCATTTAATTAAGCCATGTGTGTAAGTGTTTGATTTACTAACTTATAATAACAATGATCTCGTTTTTAAGCTTAGTTTGGGGAACGTGAAACTTGAGGGTGATAAATCTTCGCAACACCAAAGCCCTAATGTAAGTCTTTGATTTCTTTACAAGTTATTTCATTTCTTTTTGTTTATCTTAAAGTTTTTATTTCTCCTAGTTATTTGATTCTTAATTAGTAGTATTTGAATAAGGCCGAGGTTGATTAATTATGAGAAAAATGTAAAATTGCTTTATCACTAAGCATTGCATGAGGGCATGGCAATGGTTAAGTGTAGGGGATTTGATAGGTGTGTAAACACCCATCCTTTTACCACTTAATTCTGGCTAAAACAAGACCAAAACACGTAATTAATATCATTTGTTTGGAATTATGCGTGGTTTTTGTGTTTATTGTGTTTTCAGAGCTAACCGGATGAATATTAAAGAAAACATGGGATTGCACGGGTTTTATCAAGGAAAAAAGACTGAAGACGAAGTCTATTGTCCAAGAGATGCAAAAGATTTGAAGTCACTAGGCCTATTCGAAGATTTATTGAAGAAAAGGACTAAAGACGGAAGATTTTCATAAGTCGAAGAAACTCGAGTCTATTTAACGAAGAAATTAAAAGACGAGTTGGATTTAATCGACAACAAATCCCGAATCAGAATCGAAATCGTCAACTTTTCTGAAAAGACGAGAAGACAAGAAGAAAGGGAGAAAGCCCACTCACCAACCAACCACTAGGACTATATATAGTTTTTCCCTTCACACATAGGGAGTTAGTTTTCATTTTCCTTTTTTTTCCAGTTGCTTTGTAGTTCGTCCCATCACCAACTCCATTAGGGAGTTTGGTGATTTTCATCTTTTTCTTTTCATCTTGTAATCCTTAACCATTAATCTTGTTACTTTTACATTAATCAATCCATTCCATCTTTTCATTAATCTTGTTCTTCATCATCTCTTTTTGCAAGTTCTTAAGCTTTTATTTGATTCGAGTTTGGTATTAAAAAGTTGTTGATTTAGTGTTTTTATTGGTGGGATTTGTTCTTTATGGTATGTTAATGATTATTGGTTAGTTTGGTTAAACCTTTTTAAGTATTTGATTTGATTTTGGATTTTTGATTAAGTTTCCCGTTCGTGTCTGCTGTATCTGTTCTTCGTCCCAGATTTTCCGAATAGACATTTTAAGTTTGCTTTACTCGGAATATTTCAATTATTCCGAGTAGAGGTTTTACTTCCTCTTTATTCGGAATATCCCAGATATTCCGAATAGCTCTATTTTCCGCATAGAGGTTCATCTTTCCGAATAGCCATTTTTGAATTTCCCTTATTCGGAACTTTGAGCATTCCGAATAGGGTTGTTTTAGTTTCTCTTACTCGGAACTTTTTGAGCATTCCGAATAGAACCAATTTTCCGAATAGGACTTTTCCCGTTTCCTTATTCGGAACTTTTTAATTATTCCGCATAGCCAATTTTTGTTTCCCTATTCGGAATATTTTTCCGAATAGCCGTTTTTTCCGCGTAGCCCTGATTTTTCCGAATGATCTTAATTTTCCGCATGAGACAATTTATTCCGAATAGAAGTGTTTTCCGAATAGACAGTATTTTCCGCATAGAGCTTTTTCCGAATCATACAATTTATTCCGCATAGAGCTTTTTCCGAATCATACAATTTATTCCGCATAGAGCAACATTCCGCATAAGGGTTATTTTCAGCATAGGGCATTTTTCAGTAAGAGTATTTTTCTGCCTTATCATTTAACTGCTTTTATCTACTGTTTCCAGCTTTAATCTTTAATCTTTTATTCACTTATCTGTTTAATAGTCTAGAAAACCAAATCCACTTTTTGTCACCAAGAACAAATCATTCTACTTTTAACTGAGATCAATTCGAGAGGATTCCGAGAATTCTGAACCTACACAAAACGCTTGTATCAAATGGCGCCGCTGCCGGCTCCTCTCGTTAAAATCAAAAGTTTTTTGTAGAATTTGGATTTTGGGATCCGTTCCCCGTGAACGTTACTTTTTCATAAAATTCTCAAAAACACTAAAAAATATAAAATTTTCAAAAATCCTAAAAAGTAAAAAAAAACAACAAAAACCAAAAATATTTTTGCTTTCTTTGTTCGTTCTTTTGCAGGTGTATGCGCACTCGATCCACGTCTTATCAAGAGCCCGAGCCTCTCGATAACTTAGACATGGCTGGTGTCCAAAACAACAATAACATACCACCTCCGAACAACAATAATCACAACAACAACCCGCCTTTCAACAACATGAATAACAACAACAATGAGCCACTTCCGGATAATCGCCCAATGATTGAACTGCTGCAAGCTCATGTTGATGGCAACACGGATCCAATTGTTATACCACCAATTGCCGCCAACAATTTCGAGCTCAAGTCAGGCTTTATCCAGATGGTCTCCGCTCAGCCATTCTTGGGACGAACCATTGATGACCCACATGACCATATCAAGAGATTTCTACAACTCACCAACACGGTCAAATTCAATGGAGTTTCGCAAGAAGTGATAAGGTTACAACTTTTTCCCTTTTCTTTAGAGGGACAAGCCCGGCATTGGCTTGCTAAGGAACCGCCACAGAGTATTCTCTCGTGGACGGATTTGGAAACAAAGTTCATCAATTACTTTTTTCCACCCTCTCGTACTACCGCTTTGCGGAATGAGATTATAAACTTTGAACAAAAGTACGATGAGTCATTCAGTGAATCTTGGGATCGTTTTAAAGATCTTTTAAGAAAATGCCCACAACATGGTTTTACCAAAGTACATCAAATAAATACTTTTTACAATGGTTTAAGCATGAGTGATCAAGATTCACTGAATAGTGCCTCAGGGGGTAATTTATTGGCTAAGACTTCCAATGCTGCTTGGGATATCATTGAGAACAAGTCTCGTGTGCAAACCAAGAGCGTTAGGACCAATGTTGCTAGTGCTAGCACTAATGACAGCGACAAGCGATTAGACAAAATCACCACGCTTCTTGAATCGCTTGTCACACATACCGTCAGCAACAACAACAGCAACAACGCCAAAAACGCTCAAGTAAACGCTGTCAGCCAACCTTGTGAGATATGCGGTGGGCCCCACTCGTACACAACTTGTACCGCCACCCAAGATTACCCTGCTGAGAATGTGAATGCGGCATATGGCACCTACCAACAACCCGCTTATCAAGCAAAACCCCAAGGTGACCGTAACTTGCTTAGCTACCGCAGCAACAACTATCTTTCCCCACCTGGCTTTCCTCCTACCAACCCAAACCAACAACAAAACCTTAACCGCCCTCCTCAACAACAACAACAACCTCGACAACCATACATCCCACCTCACAAGCAGCAACAACCACCTCAAAGAAACAATCAAGTCTACCAACAACCTGCTTACCAACCACCTGCATACAATGCTCCTCCCAACCAACCCACCGCTCTTCACCAAGAAGTGGAAACTTATATGAGGACTAACGATGCGATAGTGGGAAATCTTCAGAGAGAAGTGCTCAACCTGAAAGCCGATTTGGTAAAGCAAGGAAATGATTTGAGAGCCGATATGCGAAACACGCTGGATAGTCAGACGAATGACTTGAGGAACATGATGGCTAGTTTCTTCCAAAGTAGTCAACCCTCTTCTTCGGGTACTCTTCCGAGTAACACCGTTGCAAACCCAAGAGAGGAGATGAAAGCAATCACCACTCGAAGTGGTAAAGGTACAAAGGAACCCGAGCTTCCTATACCCCCACCGGTGGTTGTGACTAAGGAGAACGAGTCGCCTGCTCCTATTCCTCCTCCTTCTCCTTCACCAATTTCTCCACCTCTTCATTCTACCCCTCCTCCACCCGTGGTTGTGAGTGATCCTATACTCCCAAAGCCTTCATCTTCATCCAATATACCTTATCCTTCAAGGTTGAGGAAAGAGAAGCAAAAGAGCAAGGATGATATTCAGGTTTCTAACTTTCTTAAAATGTTTAAACAACTGAATTTCAATATCTCCTTCGCTGAGGCTCTCGCTCACATGCCCAAGTATGCTAAAATGTTTAAAGACCTTCTGAGCGACAAGGAAAAGCTCCTCGACATTGCTAACACCCAACTTAATGAGAACTGCTCTGCAGTGCTCTTAAGGAAATTACCAACCAAGCTTGGTGATCCGGGTCGTTTTCTTATCCCTTGCAATTTCCCGGGAGTAGAGAATTGCATGGCCCTAGCCGATCTAGGTGCCAGTATTAATCTCATGCCTCTAAGTGTGTGGAAGCAATTATCTCTCCCAGAGCTAGTCCCCACCAAGATGACTTTGGAATTGGCGAACCGTACGGTTGCTTATCCAGTGGGGATAGCCGAAGATGTTATCGTAGGAGTCGACAAATTCACCTTCCCTGCTGATTTTGTTGTCGTCGACTACGAGATGGACCCTCGTGTACCACTTATTGTTGGTCGTCCATTCCTTAGGACCGGTCGCACTCTCATTGATGTTGAAGCCGGAGAGCTTATCATGAGAGTGGGTGACGACAAAGTAGTCTTCAACATGGGTAAGTTGTCTAAACAGCCTTATTCATATGAGAGCGTTAATTGTATTGACGTTCTTGATGAGGCTTGTGAAGAACACTTTAATGATGCTTGCAAAAGTATTCCTACCTCTCTTCCCACTGTTGAGACCGTGTCCTCTATTGATTCATCGTTGTCTCTATTTGGAGATAGTGATTTATTCTGGAACAATCTTGAAGATACCATGGGAGATGCGAATTTAGCCACCAATGATTCTCCCACCGAGGGGGATGAAGACATGAGTTTCTTTGACAATCTTCTCACTGAAGACAATCCTTCGCCTCCATCTCCCACGGTCATTGCTATCGATACTACGACTTTGAAAACGCCTCCCGTCGAAAATCCTCCGGATTTGGAACTTAAGGAGTTGCCGCCTCATCTCGAGTACGTGTTCCTTGACGACAACAAGAAGTCACCCGTCATTATTGCGAAGGACTTGAAAGATGAAGAGAAGACTCGCCTCGTCGCTGTGTTGAAGGATCACAAGAAGGCTATTGCTTGGAAAATCTCGGATATTCGTGGAATTGATCCTCACTTCTGCACACACAAAATTCTCATGGAGGACGACTTCAAGCCCACTATTCAAAGCCAACGAAGGGTGAATCCAAAAATCCACGAAGTCATCAAAACAGAGGTTATCAAACTTCTTGATGCGGGTATGATTTACCCTATTTCGGATTCACCATGGGTTAGTCCAATCCATTGTGTGCCCAAGAAGGGCGGAATAACCGTTGTTCCCAATGAACACAACGAGTTGATTCCTACTCGTCTCGTTACTGGGTGGAGAGTTTGTATAGACTACCGCAAACTCAATGATGCCACGAGAAAGGATCATTTCCCTCTACCTTTTATGGACCAAATGCTTGAACGATTAGCCGGTAATGAATATTACTGCTTTTTGGATGGTTTCTCGGGTTATTTCCAAATACCCATCGATCCCCAAGATCAAGAGAAGACTACATTCACTTGTCCCTATGGCACTTTTGCTTACAAAAGAATGTCGTTCGGCTTATGTAATGCGCCAGGGACTTTCCAAAGGTGTATGTTAGCTATCTTCCATGACATGGTTGAACAAACCATGGAAGTCTTCATGGATGATTTCTCGGTCTTCGGGGATTCCTTCTCATCTTGCCTTGCCAATTTAGAACGTATGCTAAAGCGGTGCGAAGACACTCGCCTTGTTCTAAATTGGGAAAAATGCCATTTCATGGTAAAAGAAGGCGTCGTGCTTGGACATATGATTTCGAAAGCCGGTCTTGAAGTAGACCGTGCTAAAGTTGATGTTATAGCAAAGTTGCCTCCACCTTCCACTGTGAAGGGTGTGAGAAGTTTCTTGGGTCATGCGGGCTTCTACCGCCGATTTATCAAAGACTTTTCTCAAATCGCTCGCCCGATGACCCACCTCTTGGAAAAAGATACTCCTTTTATCTTTTCCAAAGAGTGCCTTGAAGCCTTCAACTCGCTTAAGGATAAGCTAACTAAGGCACCCGTCTTAGTTACCCCTAATTGGGAGCTGCATTTTGAGTTGATGTGCGATGCTAGTGATTTTGCTATTGGAGCGGTTCTTGGACAAAGAGTGAATAAACACTTCCAACCGATCCATTACGCTAGCAAGACAATGACTGGGGCACAATTGCATTATACGACAACCGAAAAAGAGCTTTTAGCTGTTGTCTATGCTTTTGAAAAATTCCGCCCCTATCTTGTCCTTTCTACCACCATCGTGTATACCGATCACTCCGCGCTGAAGTACTTGTTGACAAAGCAAGATTCCAAACCAAGACTTCTTCGCTGGGTTTTGCTGCTCCAGGAATTTAAAATCGACATCCGCGATAAAAAAGGAGCAGAAAACCTAGCCGCGGACCATCTTAGTAGACTTGAGGATCCATACCAAGGGGATCATCCGACTAAAGAAATCAATGATTCTTTTCCCTTGGAGACCTTAATGTCTATAAACTCGAAGCCGAATGAAACCCCGTGGTTTGCGGACTTTGCAAACTACTTGGCGGGTGGAATTCTCAAG
Source organism: Glebionis coronaria (assembly GCA_025667525.1). Classification (NCBI taxonomy): domain Eukaryota; kingdom Viridiplantae; phylum Streptophyta; class Magnoliopsida; order Asterales; family Asteraceae; genus Glebionis; species Glebionis coronaria. Next base: position 1,969,694 of record CM046880.1, read on the forward strand.
GAAGGGTTGACGTCCCAGCAAAAGAAGAAGTTCTTTACCGACATCAAGACTTACTTTTGGGACGACCCTTACCTATTCAAACAATGTGCTGACCTGATTATCCGTCGATGTGTAGATGGACCGGCAGCGTCTGAAATCCTTGATGCTTGCCACAAAGGACCCACCGGTGGTCACTTTGGTCCCAACTACACCGCAAAGAAAGTGTTTGATTCGGGATTTTATTGGCCCTCCATATATCGTGATGCTCACAATATGGTTAAGCGATGTGATGTTTGCCAAAAGCAAGGCAAAATCACACATAAAGACGAGATGCCTCAGAATTTCATTCAAGAGTGTGAAATTTTTGATGTTTGGGGTATCGACTTTATGGGGCCATTCCCTTCATCTAAAGGAAACAAATACATCCTTGTAGCCGTTGACTATGTTTCAAAGTGGGTTGAAGCCAAAGCTTTGCCTACTAATGACGCAAGGGTGGTTTGTAACTTTTTGAAAGCTCTATTCGCTCGCTTCGGTGTGCCTCGCGCCATTATTAGTGATCGTGGGACTCATTTCTGCAATGACCAATTTGCTCGAGTCATGGCTAAGTACGGTGTAAACCATCGTCTTTCCACAGCCTACCACCCACAAACTAATGGCCAGGCCGAAATATCCAACCGAGGACTGAAGCGAATTTTGGAAAGAACCGTGGGAGAGCATCGTGCCGCATGGGCTGATAAACTCGATGATGCTTTGTGGGCTTTCCGTACTGCTTACAAGACCCCGATCGGCTGTACGCCTTATCGTCTTGTGTACGGGAAAGCGTGCCACCTCCCCATTGAGTTGGAGCACAAGGCTTATTGGGCCTTGAAGTGGGCCAATTTTGATATAAACAAAGCCGGTGACCTACGCAAGATCCAACTCAATGAGCTGAATGAACTTCGGAATGAGGCTTATGAAAATTCTTTGATCTATAAGGAAAGAACTAAGCTCATTCACGACTCCAAGATCAAAAACCGAGAGTTCCATGTTGGAGACAAAGTCTTACTTTTTAACTCTCGGTTGAAAATCTTTTCGGGCAAGCTCAAATCTCGTTGGTCCGGCCCATTCACCATTGCCCAAATTTTTCCATATGGTACTCTCGAGCTCGCTCAACCTAATGGACCAAATTTTAAGGTGAATGGCCAACGAGTGAAGTTGTACTTTGGTGAGGACACCTCTAACGAGGTGATTCCATCCCTCACCACGTTCCCCATGAACTGAATTTGGGTCGAGTCAGGCTCGTGACTCGGTTATCAAAAACAAGCGCTCCTCGGGAGGCAGCCCGAGTATCTATCCCTTTAACCCCCTAAGTGTAGGGGAGGACCTATTTTGGTCATTTGTGTTTGTGTGGTGATGTGCTTACAGGGATTACTGCAATCTTGGAAACTTTGAAGAACCGTGCTCCCGTGTTATCCGAAATCCGGTTCTATCTCTCAACTATCGTGATTCAATTTTCTTCATTCTCACATTTGAAATTGATCACTTTAGTCGTCTCTTCCTTAACTTGAGTTAACCAACGTGCACAATGTCATAAGTGTAGGGGAGACTCTTCCCACATGCTTAAACATTGAGGACAATGTTTATCTTAAGTGTAGGGGAGACTTCTATCGAAGTTTTAAGTGGACTTTTCCATGAAAATGCCTTCAATTAACCGGAAAATCCTATTTTTCAACATTTTTCAAATTTTTTATTAACTTTGGCCATTTAGTTGTAATTTTTAAATTTTTATCGTTGCTTTCATATGTATATATCCCGCAATAAAGTCAAAAATATTAATAAATTGGTGTAGCTAGTTTAGAAGTCTTTGACATATTAGGCCCGTTGCGTTTATTTTGACTCAACCCGAATAGACTTATCCAAGTTTATTCTAGCTAGTATCCTTAACCATGTAGACCTTAATTGGTTTATTAGGCTAAGTGTCCACGAGTCTCATTATTTGAGATTTTAAATTGTGGAGGACGAGAAATGATAGAGTCAATTATAAGTCGGTAATCTTGCGCAAGCTCACTTGGTGTAATTATTTGCCTATTCTCCCATCACTTGCTAATAATCTATCTGCAATAAGTAAGGTCTTACGATTTGAAAAGTTACTTAGCTTCTAGCCCAAGATCGTTTAAAAGTTGCTCGGTAATGATAAGAGTTCATAGCCAAGGCATAACTTATGAAGCGGGGCGCGAAGATTGGCGAGTCCGAAAAGGCCCTAACAAGGCATGAGGATTCAATTTTATTGCTGAAGATCCAAAGTGATGTGAAAAGCATTATTCCTAAAGTCAATATGAAGGATCAAGACTCACGACGAAAAGCAATCAACTCCCATAAAGATCATGGAGAAATCTATCCGAAAAGACCCTAACAAGGTATGAGGATAAATAGATCCAAGTCCGAAAAGGAGGCGGATCGTTGTATCTCAAAATCCCAAATAGAGATTGAAGAAATAATCATGAAGTCGTGGTCAACAAAGTTGGAGTACCCCTCAAAAGTCTCCAAGTGAAGAAACTCTATTATGACGAGAAGACCATTATCTCAAGAACGTCTCTCGAAGATATGAAGTATGAAGTACATGCCAAATATCGGCCCGAGAAAGGTCTCAAATCGTGAACCAAGTTATGCCAAGATATGAACTTTTTGATATCCCGAGAAGCAGTTTTAAGAGATTTTGTCCTTTAGCTAACTATTGATCAAATCGTCCTACTTTGCTTTCAGCCTTAATAAACTATCGAAATAAGTCCAAAAATGCATCTTCATGATCATTCTAAGACAAAAATAAAATATAAGAGAAACAATTAGGAATAAGGGAGTTTAAGCATTTAATTAAGCCATGTGTGTAAGTGTTTGATTTACTAACTTATAATAACAATGATCTCGTTTTTAAGCTTAGTTTGGGGAACGTGAAACTTGAGGGTGATAAATCTTCGCAACACCAAAGCCCTAATGTAAGTCTTTGATTTCTTTACAAGTTATTTCATTTCTTTTTGTTTATCTTAAAGTTTTTATTTCTCCTAGTTATTTGATTCTTAATTAGTAGTATTTGAATAAGGCCGAGGTTGATTAATTATGAGAAAAATGTAAAATTGCTTTATCACTAAGCATTGCATGAGGGCATGGCAATGGTTAAGTGTAGGGGATTTGATAGGTGTTTAAACACCCATCCTTTTACCACTTAATTCTGGCTAAAACAAGACCAAAACACGTAATTAATATCATTTGTTTGGAATTATGCGTGGTTTTTGTGTTTATTGTGTTTTCAGAGCTAACCGGATGAATATTAAAGAAAACATGGGATTGCACGGGTTTTATCAAGGAAAAAAGACTGAAGACGAAGTCTATTGTCCAAGAGATGCAAAAGATTTGAAGTCACTAGGCCTATTCGAAGATTTATTGAAGAAAAGGACTAAAGACGGAAGATTTTCATAAGTCGAAGAAACTCGAGTCTATTTAACGAAGAAATTAAAAGACGAGTTGGATTTAATCGACAACAAATCCCGAATCAGAATCGAAATCGTCAACTTTTCTGAAAAGACGAGAAGACAAGAAGAAAGGGAGAAAGCCCACTCACCAACCAACCACTAGGACTATATATAGTTTTTCCCTTCACACATAGGGAGTTAGTTTTCATTTTCCTTTTTTTTCCAGTTGCTTTGTAGTTCGTCCCATCACCAACTCCATTAGGGAGTTTGGTGATTTTCATCTTTTTCTTTTCATCTTGTAATCCTTAACCATTAATCTTGTTACTTTTACATTAATCAATCCATTCCATCTTTTCATTAATCTTGTTCTTCATCATCTCTTTTTGCAAGTTCTTAAGCTTTTATTTGATTCGAGTTTGGTATTAAAAAGTTGTTGATTTAGTGTTTTTATTGGTGGGATTTGTTCTTTATGGTATGTTAATGATTATTGGTTAGTTTGGTTAAACCTTTTTAAGTATTTGATTTGATTTTGGATTTTTGATTAAGTTTCCCGTTCGTGTCTGCTGTATCTGTTCTTCGTCCCAGATTTTCCGAATAGACATTTTAAGTTTGCTTTACTCGGAATATTTCAATTATTCCGAGTAGAGGTTTTACTTCCTCTTTATTCGGAATATCCCAGATATTCCGAATAGCTCTATTTTCCGCATAGAGGTTCATCTTTCCGAATAGCCATTTTTGAATTTCCCTTATTCGGAACTTTGAGCATTCCGAATAGGGTTGTTTTAGTTTCTCTTACTCGGAACTTTTTGAGCATTCCGAATAGAACCAATTTTCCGAATAGGACTTTTCCCGTTTCCTTATTCGGAACTTTTTAATTATTCCGCATAGCCAATTTTTGTTTCCCTATTCGGAATATTTTTCCGAATAGCCGTTTTTTCCGCGTAGCCCTGATTTTTCCGAATGATCTTAATTTTCCGCATGAGACAATTTATTCCGAATAGAAGTGTTTTCCGAATAGACAGTATTTTCCGCATAGAGCTTTTTCCGAATCATACAATTTATTCCGCATAGAGCTTTTTCCGAATCATACAATTTATTCCGCATAGAGCAACATTCCGCATAAGGGTTATTTTCAGCATAGGGCATTTTTCAGTAAGAGTATTTTTCTGCCTTATCATTTAACTGCTTTTATCTACTGTTTCCAGCTTTAATCTTTAATCTTTTATTCACTTATCTGTTTAATAGTCTAGAAAACCAAATCCACTTTTTGTCACCAAGAACAAATCATTCTACTTTTAACTGAGATCAATTCGAGAGGATTCCGAGAATTCTGAACCTACACAAAACGCTTGTATCAAAAACTTTTTATATGAGCGAGGGTGAACGCTTGTGGGTCAGTCCACCAAAACAAAGACATAGCAAAGTGGACGCCAATGGGTCGGTCCAAAGTTAAAAATTTCGATAAAAGAACATGTAACTAAATAGGGCCAGTCCTGTACCAACCAGTACTTAGTCATAATTCCTGTGAGAATGATATGAATGCATGAAATGAATACATGAAAAGAATGAGTGAAAACCAAATGTCTAAAACTAAATAGAAAACGTGTGACTAAGTATAAACTACTGTTGTACAGTCCATATTAGTCAACATTCGCAAGAAACATCGCGCATAAAAATAATGACATGTAATTAAGTATGGATGACGGTTGTTTAGTCCATATTATTAAAACAATTCCGAAGAAAACATCATGGTTAAAACAATAAGGTGCTGAAAACATCAATACGTGGAATAACGAGTGTTGACTTAGGAAGCTTCTGGTGACTACCCACTAGTTACCGATCGAGTTTTAGAGCCTACAGGTCAAAGCCTTGTCTCTGATACCATAATTGTAACACCCCATTTTGATAAATGGAATATCACATGATCATATGGCGTATCATCAAAGCATGCAAGGTAATATGTCATAAACATACATGACCAAAGGCATAACCAGAATCAAACATCGGTCCCCAAACATAAGCCCAAAACATAAATAATACAAATGAACTAAAGGAAGACTAAACAAGCATAAATTTATGAAGGCAAGAGGAGAAGAAGTCTAAGGTGGCTCCCATCCTATGCATGTCCTCCAAATGCTCCAGTTTAACCGTGAATACCTACCGTTTTGGGACATGGAAAGAAAGTAACGGCTGAGAAATACGCTCACTGCACGGATATATAACTTAACATGAATGGCATAATATAGGAAAGAAATGTAAGCATGAAAAGCAGTAGAAATGAATAAGTCCTGGAAAACCTAGAACTATAGCATGTTTACTGGTTTTAGTTCTGAAAGATAGCTTATGTTTACTTATGAAAATCTGTATTAGTTTAATATACCAAAATAGCCAACATAGGTCATGAGGTCAACAACGTGCATGAATACTTGGAGGGGTGACCTCGTCATGCAAATTAGAGGGGATGCCTCTAATTAATTGGTAAGTGGGTAGGAGGGATCAGCTCCTTGTGAAAGATGCAAGGCATACACCACATTCACCATGAAATCATGACTGAAACATGTAACTAGGATGCACCCATACGCCCCACATGATAATATAATAATATAATGGCCAAATAACTGAAAAGGGACGCCACGAGCTATCACTCCGCCGTGGTGAAGTCATAACACTAGTGCCTCTAGTGTTATGGTTATGGTACCTCCATAACTAGGTGAAACTGGTCATGCATGTATATGGCTAAGGTAACTAATAAACATAAGCATTTAATATATAACTACTGGGGAAAACAGTTGGCTGTTTATGAGAAATCCTAATGAAGGAAAAGATTGTCCTTACTGAAGGACGAGAAATCCGTACCTTATGTCCAGTAGAATCTAACGAAAACAATGAAGAACTACTCTGCCTTGACGGATAATACTACATAAGAATATGGACGTGTATGAGTTGTCTGAACTACATGTGTTTTACTGGTTCTGTGGTTTATTAGCTTGTTATACTTATTCTGTCATGTTTTACTGTTTACTGTGTTAAATGTAGTTATTCTAACGTTCTATTAGGTTTTATTCATGTATTAGTGTATTATAATACTTGTATTGTAATACTAAGTAACTTTCTAAAAATAGCAGGTTTCCATAAATAATAAGTTTCCATATTTAGAATTAAGTTGGATTATAAATAATAATTAAAGTTTAAATAGTATAATACAAGTCATGGTTATAGCTTATTAATTAAATAACTGGTTAATTAATTAAACTACATGTTATATAGAATTTAATTAAGAACACATGTTTTAATTAAATTAAGCTAAGTTAAATACCTTAGGTTATGCATGTAGTATTAATCTTAATATTTAACCTATGTCATGAAATTAATTAAATTAAAAAGTCTAGTAATTAATTTAATTAACATGCTTTTCTGATTTTTAATAATTCCTGAAACCTGAGTCTGTGTTTTAAAATTAACCCGAGCCCGTACCCCTTGTTTTTAAATAAGCCGAGCCAAACACCCCTTTGACGGTGGCTAACCGGTCTAGCTGGCTGCCACTACCCAAGTGGTTTCCCCTACTGCCGAGCCCGGTTAACACCGGTTTAGCACCGGTTCCTAATGTTTGCATACTCGGCCGAAACAAAGTCCCACCGAGACCTTAGGGGTCTCGTGTGACAATCCGTCAATTTATTGTTAATATTTTATTCTCAATATTTATTTGAAAACATTATTTTAATATTACAATATGAACTCACTTATCTTTGGGAAGTAATTTGGATTTACGTCTTGAAGTAGCATCGACTACGTCTAAACCGGAGGATTCTACGTTACGTGCTTACGTTTACATACACCGTCTTTGGTGACAGTCCGATATTTCAGAAAATAAATTTGTCCATGAATATTATTTTGGAGTTTTAAATTTGTGTTGGTTCATAAACTCACAAATTTACGAGAAGAGATTAGGACTTACTATTTTATTTTAACGTCCTTTACGACTAAACCGGAAACCCTAGGATTACGTATTTACGTTTTCGAACTCCGTTTTTGATGAAACAATTTTTATTAGATTCGTTTTGTGCCGTTGATTCATAATTTATAAAAACGTTTTTCGTAAAATGACCCGAGGGCATGCAAATCAAGGAAACTAGAATCGAGGAGTACCCGTAAATAAATGGGGATGAGACAAGTGGGACACTTGCCCCACCCCCACTCTAACCGGCCACACAAGTCCACCAAACCAACTTGGTGTCAATTTTTGGACAAGTATCTAACACTTGTCCTACTTAGCCTAACTTGAAAGCTAAGCTTACCACTTTCCATCAAAACCATTACCTAAAACCATTTTTCATTTCTCACACATGCAAACAACTAAATCCTCTCTTCCTCTCTCTAGGATTTCGTCCCATACTCCCCAAAAATACCCATTTGATCCAAATTTAACCACAAACATATGTTATAACTTACATATATTAATCTCCATTCAAAAAGAGGAAGATTGGTGCAAGTTTTAACATCCAAGGAGGAGTTTCCATGGAGTATTAGGGCTGATTTTCCACAAGGTGTTCATGAAGATTGGTGGTCTTGAAGATGGTCTTGGCTATGCACAAGTTTCTCCATCAAAATCCATGTCCAAATCACAACCTACATTAACTTGGTGGTATAAAGATTGTCCTCCTCATCTTCTTGTTATTTTGATTATGTAATCATGTATTTTATTTCCTATTGTATATGTATATGATGATTATATGATGATAAAAGTATTGTGTGGGTGTTTGATAAACATGCTTAAAAAGATGAAAGACTATAAGAAACAAGGTTAAAATCTTGTTTAAATTTGTTGGCTGTATAAAACAGTAAAGAATAAAATGATGAACTGATAAAAATGGCATAGATTAATGGATTTACAGTAAGCTATGGGTCTTGTACACATGTGAGAGTTGGCCATGTAATGGAATCGTTGTAATGAGTGAGATATGATCAAAACAAGTTTAGGGTACAAATCTGAGGTTACTGTTTTGGACGATTTTTAGAAAATACTTGGAGGATGATTCAACAGTAGCTATAGAAGAGTTAAATGGAGCACATATCATGTAGTTTATGTGATAAAAATTTGAGCATCTATCTCCTTATATAACTCTAGATATGGCAGTTTTGGTGAAGATGAAAATAAAAATCAGATTTTGAGAATTAATGTTTATTATTATTATATAAGCACTCAAAAATATATTGTATAAAATGTAAAACAAAAACCCACTAACTTATGGATTTTATTTATATAAATATGTAAAAGGTTAAATAAGTGTATAAATTATGAAAATGGTAGTGGAATAATACTTATAAGTAATAAAAACTATAAACTTGATTTTTACGACTTTTTCGGCTATTACCGTAAAATTAACGTTTTTCACCAATTAAAACTTAGACGATCAAACCCGTCTAATGTAAAGTTTTTAAAAGTATATACTGATATATAAGTATCTAAAAAAAGTAAAAACCAATAAAACCCGAACTATAGGACATACGGACATTAACGAGCCAAGTAAACATATTGGACTAATAATTGGACTAAACAAGTTAAACACTTATAAAAAGAACTTATTGGACTTAACCCATTTAGGCCCAACTTGTAAAGTGTAGATACTGATAATATAAGTATAACATGGATTAATACAAGTTAAAGAACATATAATAAGTTTATTGGACTTAAAACACGTAAATAGGTAAAACTAGTAAACTAGTATAAACGTTACCGACACATAACACTAAAATGAGCAAACGAGAATATGTAAACCCACTTGATCATCATATATATAAAATCATCATATGTATACATAATTTCTATTTTTATAAAGTCATTGGACAAGAGTCTAAGACGAGTATTATTTGTCTAGGTTTCCGTGATTGAAGCACGCACCGTACGTCCGAATTGCCGATAACCCGCCTTCCCACATCAACGTGAGTTCATAGCCTCGCACTCTTTTAAATGTTCTTATGAAATGTTTTATAAACCCGCGACGGAGATAACATGTTAGTTTTTATAAAATAGGACACCATTTGTCCCGATTGTTTGTTTATTGATTTGGACCCGAATGATTGTATGACCTGATTCTATGACCCGATAAATGATTAAAGGACCCGATAGATGAAATAAAATGGATTATTAAAGTTAGGTTATGTCACTAAAAGTCCCATTAGCATGAATTGTGAACTACCGGGATTTGGTAGACGCTTATGCATATAATAGTACTATTTGGGGACGATCACCCCAGTTCACGCCTTGACGGTTGATCCCCGTCGTGCCACATTGATTGGTAAGCGAATTTATGTATGAGAAGATTTCCATAGCGTGACCTTTGTGACGACACGCTACTTTAGATGGGAAAATTTGGTATCGGGTTAGCTACCCGTTGTTGGTTTAGTAAGGTAACAATGTCATGCGGCTTATAATAATCCAACTAACATAAATACTACTAGACGCTCCGAATTACGATGTATTGCCTGACTAGCAATACAAAGTCATACTATTGATATTATGTTCGTGTTTTGGTTTTCATAACCATATTCATATAACGGTTTTTGTTTTCATACAACGTCATAAGACGTATTGTATGATGTTTTTACGACATTGGCTCGTATAATGATTTTTTTAGGCAAATGCCTATATTATGATTTTCGACAAGGATTTGTATAAAATTGACTTTGGCTATTTTATGGCCTATTACAAAGATTTGTACAAAATGATTTACAGTATTAATTTTATATTGATATTATATTGATGAATTATATTAAACTATATGAATTCACTCGGGCTTATCGCTGACCTTTTTTTAACATGTTTTATCTCAGGTACTTGAAGGTAATTCTCGGGAAGAAGACAAGAATTCATGGCCCACACTTAAACAATATTTTCCATTCAAACACTTTGTAAAACTTTATATGAAATATAATGACTTGGGACCGATGTAACTTTGATATTTATGAATGGAAATGCTTTATTATTAAACGACGCGATTTTTATGCGTTGTCTATGATGTGAGTAATGTGCTATCCCATAACACCAACTAGTCTTCCGCTGTATTGAGTTGTATAAATTTGGGGGTGTTACAGTTTGGCATCAGAGCTCTCGTTATAGAGAACGAAAGATTTTTAAAACTAAGGTTTTGATTATAACATTTCAAAATCTATTAACTATAAACATTTTTCTAAAAATGTCTAAAAATCTTTTGACTATAACGGTGCCGAAGAATTCCCGAGTTACCGACAAGGCCAGACTGAGAAGTATTATTTTAATATATATATATAACTTGGATTATATATATATATATGATGTAATTTTATTACATGATTGTTTGATGATTATTTTGATATTTATACGAGGTATTTATACGACGTAGATTGTCACAAGAAACCCTAAATCCCCTAGTAAATTAATCGAAGCTATTCTCGTAGGAATTCTAGCTATCCTAGATCTAAACCAAGTTGTGGTTATTTATGATCCCAACAAATGGTTGATATTCGTAAAAATGTAGATATTAGTTGATTGTGATACTGAAAAAGAATTGGCGAGATTAAATCTGATATCGATGTCATGACAATCTTTTCTTATAGAGTGGAGTTTGACAAAACGTTACCACCTAGAAAGATGCCATATGATTCGTTGTCATCCAATTCTTAAATTGAAATCGAAAGGGTGAATGTTGCACTTGAGGCTGTCATTGGAACCATTACCCAAAAGCCTCATGCCACTAATACCTTTCCGAGAAGTCTAATTGAATATGTGAGTCATTTCATACTAGTGACTCATTTGATAATTGTTGTTGTAAGAAATATAGGATTGGAAATTAAGTGTTGATTCATATCGATCTTTTTATGCCCTTTTAAGGTTTATGAATAAGGTTGAAAGTATTGAAAAATGAGGTAGGATATCGAATTGAGTATAAAATTGGTTAAAACATGAATAAAGTAAAATTTAACCCGTATGGAATAAGAGATTGTTAGGAGGAAGTCGTTAAGTCCTGTGATTGAATTATAAGGTTTTAATTGATTGATTGGTTCGTGTTAAGGGTTGTTCCTAGGCCATTGTCCACTAATGAGGATGCCCAGTGTCCAAGAAATAAATTGAAGAAATCTTCTTCTAAATTGGGACCGATGGATCTTCCGGGACAGGTGGGACACCTAATGACTCTTGTAGATTAGTATTCATTGTGGTATCTTTTAAAAATAATCCCTAACTTAACTGTGACATCAGTTGGTAGGATGAGTTCTGAGAATTGTATGACATAGTGACACGTAATGTGTTACAGTACATTTGACTTGTTTGTGATTAATGAAAAGACTACCTTTGATTGCTAAATTCTACATGTATCGATGATATCTATCTTTTCTTGCTTCATCCTAATGTTCGCATTAGTGATGCAACCATTGAATGAGTACTCATCTTGATTTGAGTTACGTTGTGGATTATTCTTTTGAGTGCCATCGAGATCATGAACCTCATGATTATTTGGCTAAGCTCATTTCCTATCATATCGTAGTTAATTCTTGGTGAACAAGCTTTCATCACTCTTTTGCAGATCACTCATTGTTTTATTAAGTTAAAACAGTATCCCTTGAGAAAAATTGGATTTTCATCACCATATAGATTATTTAAAGTGAGATTTATAAGTGATTGTTATCGAAATGAAGTTGTTTATAAAACACCTTCGAAAACTTAATTGTCTTCATAACAAAGAAAATCTTTGTAAATTTATTTTAATTCTTATTTAAGAATTAAGCATGAAAATGTTTTTATTATAAACATGATGATAAAATTTTGACGAACTGAGTATTGCATCGTTAATCTTGAAATTGTATATAGTTGCGCGCCTACATATAATTTGGAATGGACCATGCAAGACTGATTAGTAGTCACCATAAAACTAATGAATAAACACTACATTTTCTTTGAAGATTGTGGAAGATTAAATTTTATGAGATCTGCAAGAAGTGAAAAATAGGGACATAGTGTTAGGGACACCTACATATGTGCCCGTACCATTTATTCTTCTGAGTCGAATTTACTCATCTGTGCATATTGTCTTATTTGACAATTGACAATTCTTTCTTGTCCAATTCTCCCATAGTGAGATTCTTAGGAAAAGTATCTGATTACCGAGTCTTGATACCCGACTGGATGTATCGATGTTCCTATCATTTCTTTTGATTTGATCTCATTTGAATGACCTGGGTAACGATCCGAGGAGCTTTCGAATGCGTACTCAAATTATGAAAACATGGGATATATTCATATTCATTAAATGTTTTCATCTGTATCTGATTTAAAAATTCTATCACGTAGATTATGCGTTGACCTTACTCTTTTTAGTAGTTGTGTCTCCAGATATCCTCGAACTTGTGAAGGATTATGAGTTATTATTAGTCTTTTAAGAAGTTCACATCTTATCGACGGCAATGCAACTGGAATGTTGATAGTGCCCGTAGAATGGATTGATTGATTATGACATGACGACATTGTCTTAATTGATGGGAACTCGAGTAGAATTCCCCTAAATGATAAGATGTTGATTATCAAAAGTGATCTAAATAATACTTGATGGATGATTTTATCCTGCATTTAGACTTGAAATTATACCGTGAATGGTTGTGAACTAGTTATAGATATTGTAATCTAGAAGAACTTAAAATGAATGTATTAAAAGATGTTTATGTTATCTGAAACTTTAGGAGGTATTTGTTGGTAAATTACCTAGACTTTCGCCATTAAGGCAAGTAGAAATTGGTATTGATTATATTCCCGGTGCTGCACCTGTGGCTTGTGCACTATACGTCAGCACCATCTAAATTAAAGGCTTTACCGTACAACTGAGAGAGTTGTTGGAGAAAGATTTTATTATACCAAGCCTGTCATTATGAAGAGCTATGGTGTTATCGTTCCTTATATTTATAGATTACTGTAAACTGAGTAAATTGACAATCGAAAACGATATCCATAACTCGAAATGGAAGATTTGTTCGATCATTTACAAGGTTCTAAGTGTATGTTTTAAAGATTTGATCCATGGCATGGTTATCATCAAACTTCGCATCTGCGAAAAAGATTATGTATTCCAATCACTACATCCAGTACTTGTAATGAACATTATGAGTTTCACGTGATGTCGTTTGGATTGACTAATGCACATATAGCATTCATATATTTGGTGAATCATGTGTGTAGGCTGTAATTAGATAAATTCATGCTCATGATCATTAAGGACTATTTGTTGTTTATAAGTATAAGAATGAGTTAATAATTAATTATAGATTGCCCTGAATTGGCCGAACAATTAAAAATTGTACCTTGAATATTTAACATAAGACTTAAGACTTAATCATTTACATGATTTAACCGTGTGATTAATAGATAATGGAATATAAATTGACTCTTCAAAAATTAAGAGCCTTTTTAAGACTTTGGATTTTACCAAAAAGAAAGTGCAAATATATTTTGACAAATGTTTTAACAAAGGATTTTAAGGGATTATTACCTTATACACAAACCATTTAACTAAACTTCTGTTTAGGGGTAAATGTTTGTGTATACTTCTAGACAAGCTAAGAAAAATTTAGGAAACTATATAACTTATTACTTGAAATTTGAAACGATAATTTACGCTTTTCAAACTAAGAAAATTTGGACCACAATATAACCAAAGATTTTTTTTCGAACATTTACGAATCCTATAAATTATTTTCGATAAATCAACAAAAATCGTGTTAATTAAATTCAAATTTATTTTGAACATTTTCATATAATTAAACGGACTAAGAAATTTAAAATCTTTACGTTTACGTTTCATGAAAATCGAATATTTAATATTTAATTAGTTGCAATAGTTAACGACGCTTTATACGTCGGATTGAGTAAAACGGATAAAAATGTTAGTTAAGAAGAAACTAAAACCTAGAAAATAGGAAGAAAGGATATCTGAGTGAATTGTGGACATGATAATTACATCATCAGGGGAGGTGAATTTAGATATCGACGCATTATGTAAAAAGTATAAAGAACCAATTAAGATATATTTCTTAATAATGACTGTGTAAAATAAATTGCCGAACAATTTAAAATATAGCCGATGCTTATAAAAAGGATAATATATATAATAAAAGGGGTTCGCGGCTAATGTGAACCATTAGAATTGAAAAGCCAATGACTTTAAATGTATAAAAGTCTATTTGTGATTGTCTAAATAGGGAAGATTATGAGATATAGTTATATTGGAAATTTGTAAGTATAAGTATTCTATTTATGTCGTTTATGACTAAAAGTATCTTTGTCTGAAGAAGTTGTACTGATGGCAATTATGAAGGCAGACATCGCCTCATACATTAGTAAACATCTAGCTATTGCAAAGGTCATCATCTGAACTTGATTCGATTTGGGTCATCGTCGACAGACTGAACAAATCTGCTAATGTCATTCCCGTTAATGATAAATGCATAAGAGCTATGTAAACATGGTATGCCTGTATCGAACATCTTTATCAAGATCCTCGCTTCGCATCGAATTTCTAGAGATTTGCTCAGAAATCATTGAGAACGAACCTTGATGAGAGTACTATGTACCACCCCAAATCGAAGGGACGAGGTAAAGTAACGATACAAAGTAATATAAGTGCTGTTTTATGTTTGAATGATTGACCTTTGGTAATAGACCGTATAATCGTTTTCCTTTGGAAGGATTACCATTGATAATCATCGTATTAGGATTGAGATCGAATCTTGTTAGGATCTAAATCTTAGAGCATCTGTAAGCAAGAGTTGAGATGAAGACACCCGACATACACCCACTGTGAGTTGGACATGTCTTTTAGGTTTAAGGTTTCCTATGATGGCAAACCTAACCTTGCAGAATACCCGACCCGCGAGATCTGAAATGATTGTTGAAATTAGGATCTGATTATTGACTGCCGATAGTGGGCGGGAGGTTATATGAATATGAAATGTAGATCTTGAAGTGCCAAATGGGTAGCGAAGTTATGCCAAAATTTTTACCCTTAGAAAAATGAATTCATGATCTAACAAATCATGGGATATAAGTCCATGTTGTATGGGACCATTGAGATGATATAAAAGATTGGTTTGAAAGGCATATAAGCTGGATCTACCCTAGGACTTCAAAGACTGCATGAATTATATTTCGTATATCGAACTTGATGGAATATCTATCAAGTGAGAATCTGATTATTCTTAGTAGAGCTTAGATCGGCGAAAAGTTTCATTCATCAAAAACCCGTGAACATCATGGATAGAGAAAGTAAGTCAACATTAAGCCTGATCTTATTCCCGTAGTTATGTTTGATGTAACTCGTGTATTGTAATGAATTACACTTGTGAGAAAAGACCGAATGTGGAGGAAATACCCACATGGCTTTAACTCAATAAGAAGCGAGTAGTAAGATGATATTTGAGGACAAAGATCCTGTTTAGGGGTAAATGCTGTGACAATCCGTCAATTTATGGTTGATATTTTATTCTCAATATTTATTTGAAAACATTATTTTAATGTTACAATATGAACTCACTTATCTTTGGGAAGTAATTTGGATTTACGTCTTGAAGTAGCATCGACTACGTCTAAACCGGAGGATTCTACGTTACGTGCTTACGTTTACATACACCGTCTTTGGTGACAGTCCGATATTTCAAAAAATAAATTTGTCCATGAATATTATTTTGGAGTTTTAAATTTGTGTTGGTTCATAAACTCACAAATTTACGAGAAGAGATTACGACTTACGATTTTATTTTAACGTTCTTTACGACTAAACCGGAAACCCTAGGATTACGTATTTACGTTTTCGAACTCCGTTTTTGATGAAACAATTTTTATTAGATTCGTTTTGTGCCGTTGATTCATAATTTATAAAAACGTTTTTCGTAAAACGACCCGAGGGCACGCAAATCAAGGAAACTAGAATCGAGGAGTACCCGTAAATAAATGGGGATGAGACAAGTGGGACACTTTCCCCACCCCCACTCTAACCGGCCACACAAGTCCACCAAACCAACTTGGTGTCAATTTTTGGACAAGTATCTAACACTTGTCTTACTTAGCCTAACTTGAAAGCTAAGCTTACCACTTTCCATCAAAACCACTACCTAAAACCATTTTTCATTTCTCACACATGCAAACAACTAAATCCTCTCTTCCTCTCTCTAGGATTTCGTCCTATACTCCCCAAAAATACCCATTTGATCCAAATTTAACCACAAACATATGTTATAACTTACATATATTAATCTCCATTCAAAAAGAGGAAGATTGGTGCAAGTTTTAACATCCAAGGAGGAGTTTCCATGGAGTATTAGGGCTGATTTTCCACAAGGTGTTCATGAAGATTGGTGGTCTTGAAGATGGTCTTGGCTATGCACAAGTTTCTCCATCAAAATCCATGTCCAAATCACAACCTACATCAACTTGGTGGTATAAAGATTGTCCTCCTCATCTTCTTGTTATTTTGATTATGTAATCATGTATTTTATTTCCTATTGTATATGTATATGATGATTATATGATGATAAAAGTATTGTGTGGGGATTTGGTGTTGATAAACATGCTTAAAAAGATGAAAGACTATAAGAAACAAGGTTAAAATCTTGTTTAAATTTGTTGGCTGTATAAAACAGTAAAGAATAAAATGATGAACTGATAAAAATGGCATAGATTAATGGATTTACAGTAAGCTATGGGTCTTGTACACATGTGAGAGTTGGCCATGCAATGAAATCATTGTAATGAGTGAGATATGATCAAAACAAGTTTAGGGTACAAATCTGAGGTTACTGTTTTGGACGATTTTTAGAAAAAACTTGGAGGATGATTCAACAGTAGCTATAGTAGAGTTAAATGGATCGCATATCATTTAGTTTATGTGATAAAAATTTGAGCTTCTATCTCCATATAGAACTCTAGATATGGCAGTTTTGGTGAAGATGAAAATAAAAATCAGATTTTGAGAATTAATGTTTATTATTATTATATAAGCACTCAAAAATATATTGTATAGAATGTAAAATAAAAACCCACTAACTTATGGATTTTATTTATATAAATATGTAAAAGGTTAAATAAGTGTATAAATTATAAAAATGATAGTGGAATAATACTTATAAGTAATAAAAACTATAAACTTGATTTTTACGACTTTTTCGGCTATTACCGTAAAATTAACGTTTTTCGCCAATTAAAACTTAGACGATCAAAACCGTCTAATGTAAAGTTTTTAAAAGTCATATACTGATATATAAGTATCTAAAACAAGTAAAAACCAATAAAACCCGAACTATAGGACATACGGACATTAACGAGCCAAGTAAACATATTGGACTAATAATTGGACTAAACAAGTTAAAAACTTATAAAAAGAAATTATTGGACTTAACCCATTTAGGCCCAACTTGTAAAGTGTAGATACTGATAATATAATTATAACATGGATTAATACAAGTTAAAGAACTTATAATAAGTTTATTGGACTTAAAACACGTAAATAGGTAAAACTAGTAAACTAGTATAAACGTTACCGACACATAACACTAAAATGAGCAAACGGGAATATGTAAACCCACTTGATCATCATATATATAAAATCATCATATGTATACATAATTGCTATTTTTATAAAGTCATTGTACAAGAGTCTAAGACGAGTATTATTTGTCTAGGTTTCCGTGATTGAAGCACGCACCGTACGTCCGAATTGTCGATAACCCGCCTTCCCACATCAACGTGAGTTCATAGCCTCGCACTCTTTTAAATGTTTTTATGAAATGTTTCATAAACCCGCGAGGGAGATAACATTTTAGTTTTTATAAAATAGGACACCATTTGTCCCGATTGTTTGTTTATTGATTTGGACCCGAATGATTGTATGACCCGATTGTATGACCCGATAAATGATTAAAGGACCCGATAGATGAAATAAAATGGATTATTAAAGTTAGGTTATGTCACTAAAAGTCCCATTAGCATGAATTGTGAACTACCGAGATTTGGTAGACGCTTATGCATATAATAGTACTCTTTGGGGACGATCACCCCAGTTCACGCCTTGACGGTTGATCCCTGTCGTGCCACATTGATTGGTAAGCGAATTTATGTATGAGAAGATTTCCATAGCTTGACCTTTGTGACGACACGCTACTTTAGATGGGCAAATTTGGTATAGGGTTAGCTACCCGTTGTTGGTTTAGTAAGGTAACAATGTCATGCGGCTTATAATAATCCAACTAACGAAATACTACTAGACGCTCTGAATTACGATGTATTGCCTGACTAGCAATACAGAGTCATACTATTGATATTATGTTCGTGTTTTGGTTTTCATAACCATATTCATATAACGGTTTTTGTTTTCATACAACGTCATAAGACGTATTGTATGATGTTTTTACGACATTGGCTCGTATAATGATTTTTTTTAGGCAAATGCCTATATTATGATTTTCGACAAGGATTTGTATAAAAATGACTTTGGCTATTTTATGGCCTATTACAAAGATTTGTACAAAATGATTTTCAGTATTAATTTTATACTGATATTATATTGATGAATTATATTAAACTCTATGAATTCACTCGGCGTTATCGCTGACCTTTTTTTAACATGTTTTATCTCAGGTACTTGAAGGTAATTCTCGGGAAGACGACAAGAATTCATGGCCCGCACTTATACAATATTTTCCATTCATATACTTTGTAAAACTTTATATGAAATATAATGACTTGGGACCGATGTAACTTTGATATTTATGAATGGAAATGCTTTATTTATAAACGACACGATTTTTATGCGTTGTCTATGATGTGAGTAATGTGCTATCCCGTAACACCAACTAGTCTTCCGCTGTATTGAGTTGTATAAATTTGGGGGTGTTACATCTCGGTTGACACTAAACAAAGCCAAACCAATCACTAAACATACCCCGACCTAGTGTAGGGGTTCCCTTGTCTTGCGTCCGAACCAAAAGCACCAAGTTGAGACCTTCAATGGTCTCGGTGGTGGTGATTTAGTCAAGCCAAGATCTCTAGGCTCTCGGTGTGTTTCTCGACCGTACAAAAAAACACCAAAACACCCTTTAATTCCATGATTTAATTATTCTACATGTTTCCTTGATTTGTTCTTATGATTATAACATGAATTAATTAAAAAGAATAAAAAGAAAAGGGTTTTGATTATACCAAACACTTGGAATGCAAGAGTTAATGATCACGAACACGTAGCCTCTAAAATCAATGATCAAAATCGTCCGGTTTGACCTTGGTGGTGATATGTAGCCGACGGCTATGGAGGACAAAACGGAAGGGTTTTTGTAATTTTGATATAACCTAAAGTTATGAAAGTAATCTCCCTGTGTTTTGTTTAATATGGTTTATGGGCCAAAAGCCCATTTGTCTCCTCATTCTCTTGCCTAGCCGCGGGTACAAGGACCTACAAGGGAAACCCGTAACTTTTCACTGTTAAATGTTATGGTCGTGTATGTTCATGTTTTATTTGTCGTGAATTCGGTAATCGTGTCACATTTATAATACTCGTAAATGTTCGTTATTAACTTTTGTGACACGTGTATTAATATTATAAATGGAAAGTTTTATTTTTATCCCGTTTTCATGTATTTACTTTTCACGTGTACTGGTCATAGGATTTTAAAGCGGGTTTTACAATAACTGGGGGTATGAGAGTAACACAATTAATCTATATGAATGAGTTTACGCACTTTCACTTGTGGATAACAATGATCTTGTTTTTAAGCTTGGTATGAGGAAAGTGAAACTTGAGGGTGATAAGTGTTCATGGTACCAAATGCCCTAAGCTAAGTCCTTGATTTCCTTATGATTTATTTCCATCAAAACCATTTCAAGAAAATCCAAAAATATATAAATAGAATTACTTTCATTTGCATTGCATTGTATAAAATCAAAATCATGCATCATATAGTGTAGAGTAGTGTAAAAGCATTTCATATTGACCAAGGTAGATTAATGATAACTAGGTTTTAGTTATAAAAATTGTTCGTTGTTGTGTTCTTCTCGAATTGATAACTGGTTAACTATGCGACTCAGTTTTCTTTGGTGGAAACAAAAGTTGTGTCGTTGTAGTATATTAAAAGTGCAAAACTTTAAAGGAAATCTAAATCTACTTTAAAATAAATGACAAGAAATTAAAAACGTGACGAGAAATTAAAAGGCACTTAAAGTAAATGACGCAAACTTAAAACTATCTAAGGCAAACTTAAAACGCAACTAAAACTTAAACTAAGGCAAGGCTAAAATAAATCTAAGGCAATTAAACTGAAAGTGCGACTAAGTAAAAAGGCGGGAAAAGTAAAGCTTAAAAATTAAAACTTAAAACAGAAACATAAAATAACATGAAAACAGCTCATTCGGAATAATCCTTCGTTCGGAATAAATCACTGGTTCGGAATGTCACCTTCGTCCGTAATAATTTCTTCTTTACTCGGAATAATTCTTCATGCGGAATAAAACACTCTCATTCGGAATAACAAGACCAAAACCTTTCATCCGGAATATTCCGAGTGAACGCCTTGATCAGGAATGTTTGAAGTTCCGAATGAATCAATCTGATCCGGAATATATTCTGAATGAAGACCTTGATCCGGAATGTTTGAAGTTCCGAATGAATCACCTTTATTCGGAATAATAAATGTTCCGGATGAACAAACTTTGGTTCGGAATGTTCCGGCTGAACAAACTTTGGTTCAGAATGTTCCAGATGAACCCCCTTGACTCAGAATATTCTGCTGATCCGGAACAAATCTTCAAAACCTTCGTTCGGAATCTTCCGAATGAACTAGTTCCGAATGAATTCCCCTGATTCGGAATGTTGCTTATTCCGAATGAACTTCCCTTGATCTGGAATATCCTCTTGGTTCGGATTGTTCCGAATGAACTCCTTCGTTCGGAATGTTCCGAATGAACTCCCTCGTTCGGAATGATTCTCTGGTCCGGAATATTTTCTTCACTTGGAATAATCCACTTATTCGGAATATGTCACTTATCCGGAATAATTGGAAGAATTCCTTGGTTCGGAAAAACGACCCTTGATTCGGAATATACCTGGGAAAATCAGTCACGAAGAACACGGGACAAAAATAACACTAATCTATACAATAACTAATCAAATCAACCAAAAGATTAAATCAAACTAAACACAAACGATCTAATAACAATAACCTATCAATCCAAATCAATAACACTAACAATAATAATCAAAATAATCAAAACCCACTTAAATCAAATCAATAAAACATCAAAAACATAAACATGAACATAAGCATAAAGATTAAAGATTAACAAGAAAGGAAGATAGAAGATTGACGATAAAAGTAAAGATTGACAATAATTAAAAGGAAACTTACTTGAAATTAAAGGTATTTAAGGTGCAAGACAATTAAGTAAATGACATGTATTTAAATTACAAGTAATTAAAAGGTGGAAGACTAATTGTCACACTTAGCCAACAAAATGAAATGAAAACAGTAATGATCTATTTATAGGAGGTTTAGGGAGGTGCTTAGGAAGCTTCCTCCCCTCTTTCTTCTTTCTTTAATTGCATGATTAAGTCCTTGTCTTCTTAATCTTTTGACTTTAATGACTTTGTCTCGGGATTTCTTCAAACTCGTCTTGTAATTCTTCAATAAATTAGACTTGAGTTCTTCGGCTTTTAGTAAACTTCCGTCTTTTGACTTTTTCTTCGATAAATCTTCAGAATTGGTCTTGGACTTCCGTTCTTTTTGCACTCTAGATTTCTTGACTTCGTCTTTTGTCTTTTTCTTCGATAAAAGCCCGTGAATGCCCGTGTTTTCTCCCCTTTTCACAATTTCGTCCTAAATCACAACAAAAACACAAACCACGCATAATTCTGACATTTACGACATAAAATACACGTTTTGGCATGGTTATTATTGTAGTTAAGTGGTAAAAAGGATGGGTGTTTACACACCTATCAAATCCCCTACACTTGACCATTGCAATATCCTCATGCAATGCATTAGTTACAAAGCATTTTTACACTTTTCATCACAATCAATCCACCTTGGCCTTTATTAAAGAGAAAGAAAATTATAAACATTCAAAGTAAAGAAATCAAAAACATACCTTCGGGTTTTGGAAATGTCATGAATAATCATCATCCTCAAGTTTTCACTTTCTCCAAACCAAGCTTAAAAACAAGATCATTGTTATTATAAGTTAGCAAACTAACACGAACTCATGTGGGCCAATTATTCACTTAGACTCCCTTATTCCTAGGTGTATCTCTTATAATTTATTGTTGTCTTGAATGATCACGAGGATGCATTGTTGACTTATTTCGATAGTTATTTAGGCTGAAAATAAAGTGGGATGATTTAATCAATAGTTAGCTAAAGGAAAAAATCTTTTAAAACTGCTTCTCGGGACCTCATATAGTTCATATCTTGGCATAACTCGCTTCGCGATTTGAGACCTTTCTCGGACCGATATTTGGCAGCGACTTCATACTTCAAATCTTGAGAGACGTTCATGAAATAATGGTCTTCTCTTCTCATAATAGGAATTTCTTCACTTGAAGTTTTGAGAGATTCTTTATATTTGGACCACGACTTCTTCATTTTTCTTCAATCTTTATTTTGGACTTTGATATACAACGATTTGACTCCTTTTTGGACTTGGATCTATTTATCCTCATACCTTGTTAGGGCCTTTTTGGATAGACTTCTCCATGATCTTTTGGGGAGTTCTTGCTTTTCGTCGTGTGTCTCGATCCTTCATATTGATTTTCGATAAATGATTCTTCACATCACTTTTGGATCTTTAGCAACAAAATGTAGCCCTCATGCCTTGTTAGGGCCTTTTCGGACTCGCCAATCTTTGCATCCTGCTTCAATAAGTTATGCCTTGGCTATGAACTCTAATCCATACCGAGCAACTTTTAAACGATCTTGGGCTAGAAGCTAAGTAACTTTTCAAATCGTACAACCTTATTTATTGTAGATAAATTTATTAACAAGCGATGGGAGAATAGGCTTATAATTAACTCACATAAATTCACGAAAGAATACCAAACTTATAATTGACTTTATCATCTCTCGTTCTCCACAGTTTAAAATCTCAAAGAATGAGACTCGTGGATGCTTAACCTATTAAATCAAAGTTTTGAGTTTTCGAGTCGTCTATAGGATCTTGCAAACTCTTAGACTTTTTCAAGTTAAGAAATCGCATTTTAAAGTTCCCTTGATAAAAAACTCTCTAGGATCAATTATAGGAACTTGCGAAAAGTTCTTGTTCTTAACCCGTGAGAGTTTAGACTTTCGCGTTTTATAGCTCCCTGTATAAAAGCCTAGCAAAACTTGACTTAAACACGTTAAGGATACTAGCTAGAGTAAACTTAGACAAGTAAACTCGGGTTGAGTCAAAAGATTCACAACGTTTGAAAATTAAAACCACTTTATTAAAAATTTATTCTAGCAAGGAAAGAAAATAACTATACAAAGGGAAAAACTGATAGGCCAAAATAGGTCAAAAATTTTGAAAAATGTCGAAAAATTGATTTTCCGGTTAAAATGAGGACAAATACAAGGAAAAGACCACGTAACTTCGATAGAAGTCCCCCCTACACTTAATATAAACATTGTCCTCTATGTTTAAGCATGTGGGAGTAAACTCCCCTGCACTTAGGACATTGTGCACGTTGTTTAAATCTCACTAAGGAAAAGACAACTAACGAGATTCCTATTTTAATATTGGAAAATATAAAATAGTGAATCTAAAAGAGTTTAGGATAGAACTGGGAAGACGGGAACACAGAATCACGGGTCGTCAAAAATAATCAAGAGTGGATCATTGAGCGCTCGAATCCCAGAATATGAGAAGAGAGGAAATACCAAACACCAACGGGTCTCCCCTACACTTAGGATAAAGATAGCTAAAAGATACATACATGGGTTGCCTCCCAAGAAGCGCTTGATTTTTGTTCAACGAGTCGTGAGCCTGACTCGACCTTGATTAGCATAGGAAGAAGCATGAAACATATCCACCGGGATCAAAGACATAGTTTTCGTCCATCAAATAGCACAAGCTAAAGACGAACAAGGCAATCCAAAGAAGAATAGGCAAGGTTCCCTTAAGCAAACATGGAGCACGGTGGAAGCAAGTATGGTGAGGTGCAAGCATATCTTTATAAGTTCCAAAGATTTTTCCTTTTATTTCATCAGATGGATACTGAGATGGCTGAAGAATATCGATACCGGGGTCGAACACCTTTTCCTTTAGGGGAAAATAGCACTCAGGCTCAGCAGAATTTGAAGATGATCCGCGAAGAAGATGCACAACCTCGTCCTCAGAAGGTGGACAAATAGGTGTTAAATCATACGTGCTGCGGATGTTGGTGTCGTCCAGTTGCTTCTCCTTTGAAACAATTTTCTTCAAATCCGAAGTAGGATCAAGACCATAATCATCAAAGTCTAAAGGAGGAGCATCACTCTCATGAGGGAAGTATGTATTGAGAAAAGTAGAGAAGTCTTTCTCAAATGAGTAATCATCCAAAGTAGGATTAAGCCTGGATGGCGGAGGATCTTCATCATGTGAAGAATCACTCGAAAGAGTATCGGCCTCATCAAAATCATCAAAAGTGGGCATGTCGGGATACTCGGAAGTAAAATCATCATAATCATTTCCATCGAAGTTAGAATCATCATCATAAGCATCATAGATCGGTGGAGAATCATGTATGGGTGAAGGTTCCAAATTGGAGAGAGAATCATCCACATCATCTTGAAAAAGTGGATTATCATTGCAAGAATCGAATAGAGGATTGTTGTAGATGACAAAATCTTCAAGCACATTAATCATATTCGCGGATTCTCTTCCATAGGATTTGCTTGTAAGCTTCCCCATTTAAAAAACTTGTGCATCATCCCCGACTCTTAAGATGAGCTCACACTTATCCACATCTATTAAAGCTCTACCGGTTCTTAAAAATGGGCGTCCAAGTATTAACGGAATACGAGGGTCCATTTCATAATCAACAACGACGAAGTCGACCGGAAAAGTGAATGTGCCAACTTTGATGAACACATCTTCGGTAATACCAACGGGGTAAGCGAGAGTACGATTAGCTAACTCAAGAGTCATCTTGGTAGGTGTGAGGTCGGGCAATGATAACTTTTTCCAAACACTAAAAGGCATCAAATTAATACTTGCCCCGAGATCGGCTAAGGAAGTAAATTTGTCTGTTTGGTTAAAAGTACAAGGTAGCACAAAACGACCGGGATCTCCAAGTTTCTCTGGAAGTTCTTTAAGAAGGATGACAGAACAATTTTCATTCAATCGAGTATTAACAAACTCGGGCATCTTCTCCTTCTTGCTAAGTAATTCCTTAAACATCTTGAGAAATTTAGGCATTTGTGCTAGAGCTTCAACAAGGGGGAAAGTGACGGTCATTTCCGAAACATTCTTCAAATAGTTTGACATTTGAATGTCATCCTTGGTGTGCATTTTGGCCTTGCCTAAGCGAGATGGATAAGGAATTTTGGGGTTGGGTGGTGGAGGTGAAGAAGGTGAAGGTTGAGATGTTGAAGGGTTCTGCTTGGGTACATCGTCATGACGAGGCGGAGACGGTAATAGTATACTAATACTAGGTGTGGGAGGAGTAGGGATAAATGGCGGTGGAGGAGGTGTAGATGATGGGGGCGGAATATATGGTCCTACTAAAGTAACTCCACTACGGGTAGTAATAGCACTCACATTCGCTCGCGGATTGGTGACGGTGTTTGAAGGTAGAGAACTCGAAGTAGAGGGTTGAATGGTGGGCAAGAAACTAGCCAGCATATTCTTCAAATCATTCGTTTGATTGCTGAAGGAGGATTGTATATTATCTCGAAGCTCGGATCTAATGTCATTCCCTTGCTTGGTGATATCCCCTTTCAAATTGATAATTTGGCTTTGTAGATTCTTGATTTGCTCTCCATGGGTTCTCATTAAGGCTTCAACCTCTTGATTGATGGGTGGGGCTTTTTGAGTGGATGGGTAATAAGGATTAGAAGCTCTAGGTAGGATTTGGTTGCTTCTATTGTAATTGTTGTTGAGGTTTTGGTTTTGAGGAGAAAAATCGGGTGAAAGATAGTTGTTGGACCGGTAACTCAGCAAATTTTGATCCCCTTGAGGTCGGGCTTGGTAATTTTCCGGCGAATAATTACCATAAGCCGCATACACATTTTCCGGATTGCCTTGAGTAGAAGGACAATCAGTGTATGAGTAAGGACCGCCGCATGTCTCACAAGGATTAGCCACCGCTTTAACTTGTTGTTGTTGGTTTGAAGCGATGAGCAAGATATTTTTGTTCATTTCAGTCATCATGCGGGTGAATTCGGTCATGTCGGGGTTTGCTGACGTTGAAGAAACATTGACTCTCGGGTTGTTCCGTGAAGAAGCGGTGGAATCCCAGTTTTTGTGATGAGTAGTCATGTTCTCAATAAGCTCTCTACACTCCTCGGGTCTCCTTTTCATAAATGTGCCACCGGCGGCTGCATTAATCGTATCACGATCACGAAAAGTCAAACCGTTGTAGAAAGTATCAATTAAGGTCACAGGGAGCATGTTGTGGTTTGGATATCGATCGATCAAAACATTATATCTTTCTCAAGCATCAAAGAGAGATTCATCAGGTTCTTGCATGAAACCGCTGATTTGATTGCGAAGGCTCGTGACCATGTATGGTGGAAAGTAGCGCGACAAAAAGCGTTGAGTCATGTCATCCCAAGTATGAATAGAATTCTTTGGAAGACGATCAAACCATTTCTCGGCGTGGTGTGATAAAGTATGTGGGAAGAGTTGAAGGCGAAGAACATCCATTGTGGAACCGGGCAACTTCATGCTTTGAGTGATTGTAATGAATTTGTCGAGGTGTTTGTTGGCATCATCATCAGGCATTCTGGCGAATGGATTAGTTTGCACTTGCTGGATCATGTGATGCTTCAACGAAAACTCTGGAGCCGTGATTTGCATCGGCGCAATCGGTCCTCCTCGTCCAAACATGGTGGGTTGACAAAGCTCTTCCATTGTCCGAAGATCGGGCTGTAGAAGAACAATGTTGTTGTTATTGTTGAGTTGCGGTGGATTATTGTTATGGTTCACACCTGCTATAACTAAATCTCCACGAGTCTCAGGCTCTTGATAAGTATAAGATCTAGTACGCATACACCTGCGAAAGCAAAAGAAAACAATACCAAAGCAATAGACAATATATATACACAATAAAATAAAATCTTTTTGGATTTTTGAAATTTTTAATTTTTATTGATTTTTAACAATTTTAATTTTTATGGGCTTTTTGAAATTTTTAAGCAAGAAAATAACGCTCATGAATGAACGGATCCCAAAAAGCAACGCGTCTCTCACAGAAAACCTTAATCTTCAGGAAAAGAGCTGGCAGCGGCGCCATTTGATAACTAGGTTTTAGTTATAAAAATTGTTCGTTTTTGTGTTCTTCTCGAATTGATAACTGGTTAACTATGCGACTCAGTTGTCTTTGGTGGAAACAAAAGTTGTGTCGTTGTAGTATATTAAAAGTGCAAAACTTTAAAGTAAATCTAAATCTACTTTAAAATAAATGACTAGAAATTAAAAATGTGACGAGAAATTAAAAGGCACTTAAAGTAAATGATGCAAACTTAAAACTATATAAGGCAAACTTAAAACGCAACTAAAACTTAAACTAAGGCAAGGCTAAAATAAATCTAAGGCAATTAAACTTAAAGTGCGACTAAGTAAAAAGGCGGGAAAAGTAAAGCTTAAAAATTAAAACTTAAAAACAGAAACTTAAAATAACCTGAAAACAGCTCATTCGGAATAATCCTTCGTTCGGAATAAATCACTCGTTCGGAATGTCACCTTCGTCCGGAATAATTTCTTCTTTACTCGGAATAATTATTCATGCAGAATAAAACACTCTCATTCGGAATAACAAGACCAAAACCTTTCATCCGGAATATTCCGAGTGAACGCCTTGATCCAGAATGTTTGAAGTTCCGAATGAATAAATCTGATCCGGAATATATTCTGAATGAAGACCTTGATCCGGAATGTTTGAAGTTCCGAATGAATCACCTTTATTCGGAATAATAAATGTTCCGGATGAACAAACTTTGGTTCGGAATGTTCCGGATGAACTCCCTTGACTCGGAATATTCTGCTGATCCGGAACAAATCTTCAAAACCTTCGTTCGGAATGTTCCGAATGAACTAGTTCCGAATGAATTCCCCTGATTCGGAATGTTGCTTATTCCGAATGAACTTCCCTTGATCCGGAATATCCTCTTGGTTCGGAATGTTCCGAATGAACTCCTTCGTTCGGAATGTTCCGAATGAACTCCTTCGTTCGGAATGATTCTCTGGTACGGAATATTTTCTTCACTTGGAATATTCCACTTATTCGGAATATGTCACTTATCCGGAATAATTGGAAGAATTCCTTGGTTCGGAACAAAGACCCTTGATCCGGAATATACCTGGGAAAATCAGTCACGAAGAACACGGGACAAAAATAACACTAATCTATACAATAACTAATCAAATCAACCCAAAGATTAAATCAAACTACCCACAAACTATCTAATAACAATAACCTATCAATCCAAATAAATAACACTAACAATAATAATCAAAATAATTAAAACCCACTTAAATCAAATCAATAAAACATCAAAAACATAAACATGAACATAAGCATAAAGATTAAAGATTAACAAGAAAGGAAGATAGAAGATTGACAATAAAAGTAAAGATTGACAATAATTAAAAGGAAACTTACTTGAAATTAAAGGTATTTAAGGTGCAAGACAATTAAGTAAATGACATGTATTTAAATGACAAGTAATTAAAAGGTGGAAGACTAATTGTCACACTTAGCCAACAAAATGAAATGAAAACACTAATGATCTATTTATAGGAGGATTAGGGAGGTGCTTAGGAAGCTTCCTCCCATCTTTCTTCTTTCTTTAATTGCATGATTAAGTCCTTGTCTTCTTAATCTTTTGACTATAATGAATTTGTCTCGGGATTTGTTCAAACTCGTCTTGTAATTCTTCAATAAATTAGACTTGAGTTCTTCGGCTTTTAGTAAACTTCCGTCTTTTGACTTTTTCTTCGATAAATTTTTAGAATTGGTCTTGGACTTCCGTTCTTTTTGCACTCTTGATTTCTTGAATTCGTCTTTTGTCTTTTTCTTCGATAAAAGCCCGTGAATGCCCGTGTTTTCTCCCCTTTTCACAATTTTGTCCTAAATCACAACAAAAACACAAACCACGCATAATTCCGACATTTACGACATAATATACACGTTTTGGCTTGGTTATTATTGTAGTTAAGTGGTAAAAAGGATGGGTGTTTCCACACCTATCAATTAATTATGAGAAAATTGTAAATTGGTGCTTTCAAATGTAGCATTGCATGAGGTCATGGCAATGATCAAATGTAGAGGATTTGATATGAGTGAAATATCATATCAAGAATATCACAAATCACCCTAAAACACAAAGCAAAATACCTAATTTTATACATAAAAGCAGTATTATGGGTATGTTTTGTGTTTGTGCTTGTTTAGGTAACAAAGATATAAATTTGGAGCAAACAAGTGAAATCAAGCCTTAAAGTTGAATAAAATACAAAATAAGGATGAAAAGTGACAAGCCTTGCAAAGACAAAGGACCTTTCTTGACAACTTTCAAAGATGAAGGACTAAAAGTGTAATTATGCAAAAGTCAAGAACAAAGTCTAATTTGGTCAACATTCAAGTCAACAAGTCAAAGTATGATAAATGAACAAGATTGAAGTTGGAAGGACCAAATATGTAAAACCCGCATGCTTTTACCATGCATAGTACCCTTAGGATCGTACGTACTAGTTAAAACTTTCCTAACATAGCATGATTACGATTACGTGTTAGGAGTTTACGTATTACGTACGTGTTAGAACACGATAAGTATTTTATATGCACGATCACGTAATAATTATTTAACAATAATTAATCACGAACATGCGATCATGAAATCATGAACGTAATTAAAACACGAACTATTATTAATTACGTATATATATTTATTACGAGCGTAATTAAATATATTGAATCACGGTATTTACGTAACGAGAACAATTAAAACACGAACATAAATAAACACAAACGAGTAACTAAATAACGAGACACGGAAAAAGGTACGGGAACCCCATGTGGGGTCCCTACCCGCGGCCAAACAAGGGCAATGGGCCAAGCCCATTGTCAAATTTACTAAAGGGGGTTATGTTTATTTTTACTACTCAAAAATAACATTTTTAAGAAAAACCTAAAAACCCTCCTTCCTCCTTCTCTTTGTGCCGCCACCCATAAATCACCATACAAGGTGATTTGTTGATCTTTGATCTTGAAGAATAGGTGATTGATCGTGTTTGTTCTTTGTTCTCTTGATCCACGAATTCGGTAAACCTTTTTAAACCTTTTCTTTAAATTTAATCTTGTTATTAATTATGAGCATGTGATGTTTTTATAAAAACATAAAAATTAATCATAGATCTAACATGTTTTGGTGATTAATTAAATCAAAGGGTTGTTTTAAGGGGTGTTTTGTTTTGGCCGCAGGCTGTAACCGAACCCGAGGGGGTTTCGGTTTGCCAAGCCGACCACCACCAAGACCATATGGTCTTGGTTGGTGCGTATGGGTCCCACGGCAGAAAGGGGAACACGGGGTACCCCGAGTTGGTTCGGGGTACGGTGTCGATTCATGTCCGGTTCATGTTTTCTAGCCTAGATCCGGTTCATGGTTTATGTTAGTTTTTTTATGTTATGAACTTATGTTAAAATTAAATTAATAAAAGATGTGATTAATTTAATGACATGACTTAGGTTATTTAATTATTAATGAACATGAAATTATTTTAACCTAAGTATTTATATATTTAAGACATATGATTAATTAATTATTTTAAAACCATGGATATAATTAATTAATTAACAGGACTTAGGTTATATTATTAATATATAATAATACATATTTTAACGTAAGTATTTAACTTATTTAATTAAAAACATGTTATACTTTAATTAAATATTATAACCTATAGTTTAATTAAATTACAAGAAATAATTATTAAACTATACAATATACCATATGACTTAGAAAATAATCATGAAAAACACTTAGGCTTATATACTTAGCTTATTTAACCAGCTATTTTTAGAAACTTATTTATTTAAGGCAGCTAATTTATTTATGGAAACTTATTTAATTAAGGCAGCAAATCTATTTATGGAAACTTTCTATTTTTAGAAACTTATCTATTTTAAGCAGTAAATCTATTTTTGGAAACTTTCTATTTTTAGAAACTTTCTATTTTTGGAAACTTTTTATTTTTGGAAACTTTCTATTTTTGGAAACTTTCTATTTTTGGTAACTTTCTATTTTTGGAAACTTTCTATTTTAGGAAACCTGCTATTTTTTGGAAAGTTACTTATTATTACACAGTAAGTATAATAACACATGAAATACCAGAAATACTTAATCAGACTAAACAGAATATAAGATTTAATACAGTTTAACGCTTTAAAACAGTAAAACATAGTAAGAACACATAAAATAAATTAAGACATGACATAAAACAAACTATGTATTTAGTAAGCAGATACTTATTCATGTACGTATTTATGTAGCACTAGTGATTCGGAAGTAGGATTCTCGCAGTTCGTCTTTCTCGTTCACTGGACATAAGGTACGGATTCCCGTCCTTTCAGTATGGACATTCTTTCCTTATTAGGATTCCCCGTATGCAGCCATCTGTTTTCCCGTAGTAAAAGTTACGTGTTTGATTGCTTATGTTTAATTTATGATTACCTATAGCCATATACATGCATGACCAGTTTCACCTAGTTATGGAGGTACCATAACCATAACATTAGAGGCACTGATGTTATGACTTCACCACGGCAGAGTGATTGCTCGTGGCGTCCCTTCAGCTTTTGGCCATTTATTTATATTTATCATGTGGGGCGTATGGGTGCATCCTAGTTACATGTTTTTATTCGGGATTACATGGTGAATGTGGTGTGCCCCTTGCATTCTTTACAAGGAGTTGATCCCTCCTACCCATAAACCAGTATATTAAATTAGAGGCAGCCCCTCTAATTTGCATGATGAGGTCACCCCTCCAATTATTCATGCACGGTGGATTTTCATGACCTATATTGGGTAATGGTAGAATATGACAAACAGTTTTTATAAGATAAACATAAGACTTTCAAACTATAAACCAGTTTTATTAAGACTTAACCAGGTTACTCGGGATCTAGTTTTCTTCCGCTGTTATTATGTTATGTGCTTATTCTATTCATGCTTTATTGTACATCCGTGCACTGAGCGTATTTCTCAGCCTTTTTTCCTTTTCTATGTTCCCAAAACGGCAGGTACTCAGGGACGCTCGTTGACACTAAGAGTATGTGCATATGGACTGGAAGCTGTCTAGCCTTCTTTACATTATGCGTTTCCTTTCTTTTGATACTTATGCTTTGGACATTGTTTAGTCCTTTCCGTTATTATACTATGTTTGTGTGTGATGAGCTTACTTTTGGACTACCGATGGTTGATTCCGGTATTTTCCTTTTTATGGTCAAGTAATGTTTAGACATTTTACCTTGTATGCTTTGATGACACGCCATAATTACTGTGATATTTCCATTTCCAAAATGGGGTGTTACAATTATGGTATCAGAGCCAAGGCTTCAACCTGTAGGCTCTCAAATATGACCTGTGATTAGTGGGTAGTCACTACGGTCTTCCTAGAACTGACAGTTGTTTTCATGCATTCATCATTTTTAAGCATACATATACATGTCATTGTTACAGGGTTTTTGACTAAGTAATGGTTGGTACAGGACTGGCCCTATTTAGTCGCATGTGTTTTATCAAAACTTTTAGATTTGGGACCGACCCATAGGCGTCCCCTCGCTATGTCTTTTGTTTTGGGTGAACTGACTAGAGGCGTTCACTCTCGAGCATACAAAAGTTTTCATAAAACTGCATCATGCATTCATACACAAAATTTTCTTGCATAAAATTTTTCTCGTGAAATTTTAGTATAATTTTTTTTTCATGTATATATTTATATTTTATGTTTTGAACTGTTTAATCATATGTTTTATGTTATACTGTCAGATGGTTCTCACACGCGAACAGGAGCAGCTCAATGTTGCAATTCAGGCTGCCATGCAAGCCTTGCTTCCTCAACTGAGGAATGACATCCGGGCTGAAGTTCAAGCTGCCAACAATCAGCAGCACAATCAGCCACCTCCTCCTCCTCCTCCAGTGACATTAGCAGTATGGCTGGAGAGATTCAACAAGCTCCGCCCTCGAGCTTTTGAGAAGACAGATAGCCCCAGCGATGCTGAAAGCTGGTTGGCTCACATCGAGAAGATTTTCAATGCTATGGGTTGTGACCCCGCATAAAAGGCGAGGTTGGCATGGTATCGGTTCGAAGGCGATGTACTCAACTGGTGGTTAGCATTGATGCAATCTTAAGGTGGTGATGAGTGGGTTGCTGGTTTGACTTGGGCTTAGTTCAAGGATAGGGTGATGGAGCAGTTCTTTCCCAAGGCTGAGCAGGACAAGCTCAAGAGAGAGTACCATGGGATCCGTCAGAGAGCTGGGGAGAATAGCAATGAGTTTATGCAGCGCTTTCTTCGCTTGGCTGGTTTCCTTGGTTCGGTAGCAGGTACTCCTAAAGAGCAGGCACATCACTTCAGATGGGCTCTTCGCACATCGGTCGCAAACAATCTGGTGTGTGCTACGTTCAACATTGTAGCACAAGTGGCCGATGCAGCACGAAAACTGGAGATGCTGCAGGAGAGAGATGAGTTCGGGGAAGCTGAAAGACCCGACAAGAGGTAAAACGTGCGTATTCAAGCGGTGACCAATCCGTATACTTTCAATATGTCAATTATTCATCTCTTTAACTGTATCTTCCAGGCAGAAAACTGGGGACCGGTCTCAGCCGGCTACTCAGCAGCAGCCTCATCAGCCCAAGGGAAACGGTCAGACTAACGACCGTTCTGCTACGGATAGGCGTGGCGGTAATGACAATTACCGTAACAACGTCGGGCGCTCCAACAACAGCAGGTCCTAATACTTACGAAATTCCCTATGTTTTATGTTATAAATCATATTCTGACACTTTAGCAAAACTTCTACCAGGAACCATGAAAACGGTAGGGACCAGAACCAGAGAGGTTCGCAGCCTAGCCGTCCAGCTATCACTGGTATTCAATCTTACGATTATCCGCTTCGTCAGTTGTACCCAATTATCATGTCTTATGTAAAATGTTGTTATCAGGTCCTCAGCCAGCCAAAGCACCTGCTGGAGGATACACTCATCCTCTTTGCTCTATTTGCCACCGTAGGCATCCAGGACCATGTTGCCGTAATACTGATGCGTGCTTCAAGTGTGGTCTTCCTGGCCATATTATGAAGGATTGCCGTAAGGGCGAGATGGAGGGTACATCAGGACATGCTGATACCAAGCCGCCTCCTACTGCCGGGCGTGTCTACACGACATCTCGAGACCAGGCCAACAAGTCTACAGGTACCATCACTGGAATCTTGTATATGTATGGTCACGCTGCATGTGTTCTTTTCGATACGGGTGCTACTCACTCGGTTATTTCTACTGCTTATGCTAATAACATTAGGATGCCTCTCTTGCAACTAGAAAATAGGCTTACTATTTCCACGCCTTTGAGGGACTCTGTATTAATCACCCATGTATACAAGAGTCTTCCCCTAGAATTTGATGATAAGGTTCGACCTGTCGACGCACTTCCGCTGGACATGAATGACTTCGACATGATTTTGGGCATGGATTGGCTATCCAAGTATCATGCTACCATAGACTGTCATTCATATCGAGTTATCTTCGGTGATGTCAATGCACCAGAGTACATTCATAATGGGTTCATACCCGGACGGTCTATACAAGTCATATCCACCCTGCAAGCGTGTGCACTACTGTCACATGGCTGCGAGGGTTACCTAGCTACGGTTCACGACCTGGATGCTGAGTCTCCATCGATTTAGGATCAACCAATAGTGTCGGAATTCCAAGACGTGTTTCCAGCAGAACTTCTGGGCATACCACCTGCACGAGAAGTGGAATTCAGTATTGAACTGGTTCCAGGAGCTGAACCCATCTACAAGGCTCCTTATCGCATGGCTCCCATAGAGCTGAAGGAGCTGATGGATCAACTACAAGAACTTCTTGAACGAGGTTTCATTCGACCGAGCGCATCTCCATGGGGCGCACCAGTCTTGTTTGTTAAGAAGAAGGCCGACAGTATGCGTCTTTGCATAGACTATCGCGAGCTCAACAAGATTACCATTCGGAATAGATATCCACTGCCACGCATCGACGATCTGTTTGACCAACTCCAAGGGGCCAAACACTTCTCCAAGATTGATCTCAGGTCAGGCTATCATCAGCTACGGGTCAAGGAGCAGGATATAGCTAAGACTACCTTTCGTACTCGTTATGGCCACTACGAGTTTGTAGTTATGCCATTTGGCCTGACAAATGCTCCAGCAGTGTTCATGGATCCGATGAACATAATCTTCCATGAATTTCTAGACAAATTCGTCATTGTTTTCATCGATGACATCCTGATTTTCTCAAAGTCCAAGGAGGAACACGAAGACCATCTTCGTACAGTACTACAGATTCTTCGCCAGAAGCAGTTGAATGCTAAATTCTCCAAGTGTGAGTTCTGGTTAGACAAGGTGGCATTCTTAGGTCACATTGTATCAGCAGAAGGAATCACTATGGATCTAGCGAAGGTCGAGGCCATTACTAAGTGGCCAAGGCCGACATCAGCGACGGAAGTTCGCAGTTTCTTAGGCTTAGCTGGCTATTACCGTAGGTTCATGGAGAACTTTTCCCGCCTAGCACTACCATTGACCAAACTGATGCGGAAAGGGGAGAAATTCGTCTGGACTGAAGATCGAGAGAAGAGCTTTGAAGACCTGAAGCAGAAGCTAGTATCTGCACCTATTCTTACTCTACCATCTGGTACAGGTGGATTTCAAATCTACAGCGATGCATCGGGGAAGGGACTTGGCTGTGTTCTCATGCAACATGAGAAAGTGATCGCGTACGCTTCACGGCAGCTTAAGCCTTATGAAGAAAATTACCCTACGCACGATCGGGAACTTGCTGCAGTCGTGTTTGCATTGAAGATATGGAGACACTACTTATATGGAGAATCATGTGACATTTACACGGACCACAAGAGCTTGAAGTATATCTTCACTCGGCGTGAATTGAACATGAGGCAAAGAAGATGGTTAGAGCTGTTGAAGGATTATGACATTAATCTACAGTATCATCCCGGAAAGGCAAATGTAGTAGCAGATGCCCTTAGCAGGAAGTCCGGAATGATCAACGGCATTAGAATCGAAGAGGAAATCATAATAGACTTGGAGCGACTAGACATCAAGTACATGGTACGTGGACAGCACGGTTACTAGGCTAATCTTAGAGTAGAACCCGAGTTGCTATCTAAGATCAAGGAAGCTCAGAAGGATGACGGAGAAATCTGGGAGATAGTACAGAATTTGGAGAAGTAGACAGAATTCAGAGTAGATGCAGATGGTATCGTATGGCAGGGCACGAGACTTTGTGTTCCTGATGACCAAGAACTCCGGGAAGCTTTGTTAGCTGAAGCTCATAGCTCCCCATTCTCGATACATCCTGGTTCGACTAAGATGTACCATGACATCAAGCAGTACTTTTGGTGGAGTGGTATGAAACAGGATGTGGCCACTTACGTCTCCAAATATCTTACCTGCCAGCAGGTTAAGATCGAGCATCAGTGATCTGGCGGTCTCCTTCAACCGTTAGATATTCTAGAGTGGAAGTGGGACAAAATCACCATGGATTTTGTTACCGGTCTTCCGCCTACTAAAAGGAAGCACGATGCAATTTGGGTTATCGTTGATCGACTTACCAAATCGGCTCATTTCTTACCGATCCGTAAGGGAGATCCGGTAAGTAAACTCGCAGATACGTATAGACGAGAGATCATGAGACTCCACGGTGCACCATCCAGCATCGTCTCAGACAGAGATCCTCGTTTCACTTCGCGCTTTTGGAAAAGTCTGCAGAAAGCTTGGGGTACACAACTTAAGCTTAGCACGGCTTTTCATCCTCAAACGGACGGACAGTCGGAGCAAACCATTCATACATTGGAAGATATGTTGAGGTCATGTGCGTTGGAATGGACGGGTGATTGGGACGAATACATCTGTTTGGTGGAGTTTGCATACCACAACAGCTGGCACGCAAGCATCAAATGTGCTCCATTTGAGATGTTGTATGGCAAAAAGTGTCGCGCCCCAATCTGATGGGATCAGGTTGGCGAGCGAACACTTGAAGGACCCTGTTAGTGCAAACATTATGATGCTTTGTCGATATAATCTCTTTGTGTTTTGTTGATGACAAACGTATAATTCGCAACACATTATGTAAAATGTTAAGGTACTCGTAATCACTCAAGAATACATTTGTATACTTCTCTCGACACCTCCAAGATCGCATTCGGCATGAATCACTCAAGGTATGTACAAACATGTCATTAACCTAACTAAGTGATCAAGGATTAATATTTTCTTAAAACTCACATTTAATCAAATGTGACAAAAGATTTTAATTAACTTTATTTTTAAGAAAATGTTTTATTAAAAAGAAAATGGAAATTTGAAATTGGCATATTCCATATGCCAAAGGAATATCCTTTGAGGGTATAAACTACCCCAGATGGCATATCCCCACTAAAGGACAAAATTTGCACGGACTCCGACGCGGAGGTTCCTTAAAGGAACCCGCGGCTCCTTATCGATAAGGTACCGCGGGTGGAGATAAGGAACCGCGGGTCTTTTTGACCGTTGCAATGTTGCCCTATAAATAGTGGATCATTTCCAACTTTTCTTTTAACCCTTTTTGCACAGTTTCTTTCAAAAACCATCTTAGATCCTTGATTAGTTAGTTTTGATTAATCTTGTTTAAGATGTGATTCAATCTTCAATCTCCTCATCCTCACAAGTGAAAAGAGAAGAACACTATCATTACCATGATGTGTTGGGTTCACTACATGATGAAGATCTTTCCTTCTATAGATCTAAGTTATGTTTTTAGTCTTCC
This sequence comes from Glebionis coronaria, assembly GCA_025667525.1. Lineage (NCBI taxonomy): Eukaryota > Viridiplantae > Streptophyta > Magnoliopsida > Asterales > Asteraceae > Glebionis > Glebionis coronaria. The sequence goes on from CM046880.1 coordinate 2,008,373, forward strand.
TACTATGTATATGTAGAAGATCCAAGTGTTGGGTACACTTGGATGTGTTTCTAAGGGTAGAATATCCAAGTGATGGGTATCCTTGGATTAGGTGTTAGTTGTGTAGATCCAAGTCTTGTTAGTACTTGGATATAGTGTTAGAGTTATAGATCTAAGTGTTGTGTGCTTAGATCTATATGGTTTATGTGTTTAGACCATAAAACACGAGGTTTGTTATGTTGGACCATAAAATATAACTTGTGGGTAGATTAGGTTGTGTCTTGGTAGTTCTCACTAAACTCTAAAGTGATGTGGTTGTGTCTTGTGAGTTCTCACTTAGCTTTAAAGTGATTAAGTAGTTGTGTTGTGTGAAGTTCTCACTTAGCTTCAAAGTGAAGAGTCGTGAAGATTGGTTCTAGCTTTCGATTAGAACTCGACATCTAGCCTTGTGTCGTTAAATGGTGAAGTGGGCGACGTTGTGTAGATTGGTCCTACCTAAGATTAGGACTCGACTTTTAGCTTAGAGTCGGAAATTGGATAAGCGACGTTGTGTATGGTTTCTCCACCTTAAGGAGTTTGTTGACTAGTGAAGTAACTCTCGAGTAAGGTGTAATCGAGGAGTGGAGTAGGGCGAAGAGGAGCTTCGTGACCGAACCACTATAAATCATCGTGTCGGTACTTTCATTTACATTTATGTCTTTACCTTTGTAGATGTATTTATAATTGCTTACTTGTGTTGTGTGTCTTTGTGTGCATCACATAATCTAAACATCTAAGTTGCGGAAAAGCTATGGCTAAGTACGTGTGTGCTTCATGTTTAGATTATGGTCAAGTGTACATCACTTAGTCTAAACATCCTAGTTGCGGAAAAGCTTGTGATTAGTACGTGTGTGCTTAGTGTTTAGACTATTGCTTGATGTACTCTTGATTTGATGTGCTTGTGTGTTTTCTTACTTGTAGTATTTATCTCTCAATCAAACACATCTCACATCTAGTCAAGATTGATAAGGAATTTGATACAAAGGATTGTTAAGGTTTCAAATTAACAATGTTGCTACGTCCACTGTCGGCGGTTCGTTATTGGACCAGCGGTTCCTTATCAATAAGGAACCGCGGGCAGAGATAAGGAACCGCAGGCAGTAGATTGAGCCAAAATGTTTTGAAAATGAACTAGAAACTATTCAACCCCCCCCCCCCCTTCTAGTTTCTACAATTGGTATCAGAGCGAGGTTACTTAATATCTTTGAAGTATATTGTACTTTAAAGCTTGGATCGATCTTTGCTCTCTTTTTCAAAACAAATGGTTTTAAAAATGAAAACTGCTTTTAAAAAAAAATAGAGACGATCTTTGTATGAAATTGTTCATGAAGAGTGATTACTTATGACATGTGTTTCGTTGTTTCATTCGTACAAGTTTTGGTGTTAAATAAACTTTGTATAATAGCTTGAATTAAATCTTTTCATGTTTGGAAGTATAAAAATCTTTTGTGTCATAATTAACTCTAAAATACGAGTTCTATGTGTCTAAAATGATTTTTTAGAGTCCTAAGTCCTTCCAAAAAGTTACCAAATGATTTTGGCCAAAAACTCATTTTTTGTCCTCTGACCGCGGTTCTTTATTGTTCCTCGCGGATCCTTATCAATCAGGAACCGCAGTCAGTCTGACTCAGATTTTTGAAAACATTGAAAAATCATATAAAATCAACCGTAAGTCCGTAGAAGTCGTGCCACCCGTCATTTCGAAAGTAATTGAATTTTCTTTCAATTAAAAATGCTTCCAAACCTTTATTCATACTTTAAAATTTGGATGGTTTCTAAGTTCCATACTTTGTCCAAAGTATTGAGCGTCGGTTTGTCGTAAAACTTGTGTTTTACTCTTTTCTATTAAGTTGGACATCTCTTGGTGATATATCTTTGAAAATTGATATATTTACAAAGTGTTAAACTTAATTAAATCTTAAATGGGTCAAAGACTATTTTCAAATAAAATCAAGCTATGAATACTTTGTTGTATCTAACACTCAAAACATGGACGAATGCTTTTATGTGTTAAGCTAATTGTTTGTATGTGTTTCCTTGTGTGTTATTTTTATTTGTAGACATTATTAAGTGTTCCTTGCTATTTGTTAGTATCTAGTTTTTCCTAATTAGGATGTATGCTAGATTTCTTGCATTTTAGTTGCAACATTATGTGTGCATTGCATATAGGATTAACATCTCTTTGTTTACAAATGTTACATAAACATCTTGTACACCTCGGGATATTCTTTAACACTTTTAGGTTTGAAAGCTTTGGGAGCTTGTCAAATCTATTGATTTAGGTCGTCTTACTCGATCATTGTGTTATTAGTTCAAGTAGATAAATGTCTCACAATAAAACATGAAACACCCTTTGAAAATCTTAGCTATTTTCTCTTAAAAGAGTGTTTGTGGGAATCAAGAAAGATTTCGATTAAATATCAATGCATTATTCAAACTATGATTGGTATCATTATCGAATCTAATTGACATATTTTTTAGTGTAGACATGAATGTGATTTATTAGTAATATACATCGGATCATAACTCACACTTGTGTTGATGGTGTTATATTGAATCTACTTGTTCAAATTGTTAGACATATTTTGTTTAATAATTACTTATAATTCACAATAGAGTCGGTTTGATAACTTGGATGTTTCATCCGAAATACTCAAGTAATTTACATTGCTATGCAATTTATAAATGTGTCATTTCCGAAAGACCAATCAAGAGTGTTCCTTTGGTTTGTGTAAACTCTGTTTATACACTTCAAAGTTATTGGCCTCAAGTTTTATTAAGGTAAATAACCTTAACTAGACTTTTTTGACAAAATATGCAATGGTGCATTCATAACCCTTATTAGGTCATGCATCGTGTCGCCATGCAAGTTTCATCCTTGCTAAACTTTATTAGGCAAATGTTGGAATTACATTTTGTCTAACTTGAGAATGACTACTAGAGAATTTATGCACTAGGATCTTAATTTGACCTAACGGTTGAATTACTTCCATGTGGGAAGTTGAGTTGGTGTATAACTCGTAAAAATGGTCGTGTTTAGCCTTAATTGAGCACCTCTAGTGATAGTCTCATACTCATTCTCTAAATTGGCTAAATGGCTCTTCCTATATATGACTAATGATAGTTTACTTTGATGAACTTTGTATGTCATTAGGAGTCTTTTTCTTTTGTAGCCATTAGGTTTTTCTTAGCTTTCCTCTTACGTGCTAATTGAACCTATGTGTCCTTCCTTTGTGTGTGTTCTAGTTTTTATTGCTCTTAAGCATGACTTTATGATAAGTTAGACTAGAACATTAGGATTTGCTTAATTGGAAAATCCTCCATTCACCACCTAAACCAAGCCTCTGTAGGTGGTTCTTTAAATAGACCGCGGCTCCATATCAATATGGAACCGCCGGTGGAGATAAAGAACCGCGGGCAGAAGCTCACATATTCGGGTTTTCTGAAACTTCCCAATTGTTCCAACACCCTTTGTAATCTTTGTTTCAAACCTTTGATCACTCCCAAAATATCTTGGGCTTTCCCTTTTTAACCCTTTACTAGTTTGGATCATCCCCTCACCCTTTTAAACCCTCCTTGTTAGCCTTGTTCTTCACACCTCAAACCATTCATCCTTACCCCTTAAACCACCCATTACTACCATGGTTTCTACAAGAACCTCCAATTCATCCAAAACCTCCTCTTCAAAGAGGCACCTCAAAATTTAAGATTAAGTTACCCAAATTTAACTCTTCACCCTTTCACACACCCAAGAATGAGATTGTTCCAATTCTCATCTCTTCATCACCTTCACCACCTCTTGCTCCATGCAAGACTACCTCAACCCATGGTACCAACCATTCTCATGGTTCTACCTCCTCTTCATTCCAATCTAGAATGAATGAGCTAACCTCACCCTTCACTCCAAGTACTCTCTTGGACGTGTCTACCCAACCTCCACCCATCCAAAGTATTCCCATTGTGAATGACTTTGTTGAACCCTTGGTGACTTCACCTTTCACCCCACCAAATTCCGCCACCACCATTGTCTTTCATTTAAGCATGTGGATTGCTTATTGCTAAGACATCTAATTTAAGCAAATCTTAGGATTCTAGTGTAACTAAGATTAAAATTATGCTTAAGTTTTAGGCTTGTTTTTTATTCTCTTGTATTTCCTTTCATGTTTTTCAACATGATTTTTCTTTGAGTCTTGCATGTTGTTGTTATTATGTTTCTTTCTTTTCTCTTATTTTGAGTCCTTTTTTTAAACTAATAAGAATTAGGAATCTTCTTGGAGATTTATATTACTTGTAGCTTGATTTGTGATATCTAGTTAGATGACTTGCTTGTATGCTACTTGCTTATATATCTTCTTGCTTATCCGTTTGCTATATGCTTAATTGATTAGTTAATGAATGCATGCTTATTATAAAGGTTTTGTCTTTGTCAAGCAATTCCGATATAATATCTCTTAGATGTGTCTAACTCATGCATGTCCTTAAATGCTACGTGCTAACATGTTTTACTTAGTCTTCTCTTTTTAAGTAATCATGTTTATTGCATGCCATATGTGTTTATTGCGCACCTTCTCTACATTAGTTTATTGCAGACTTCATTAGGCATTGCATGAATTATCCTATGTGCTTACTTGATTATGTGTTTGATTTTGTACTAACTCTTCATGTCTTCTTAAGCTTCTTTTGAGTTTCTTCTCTCATTTTCTTTCGAGATTTCACTATCACCTTCTAAGGTATAGTATTCATAAATCAATTTGTGAAGTTATCCTTAACTTCTTTGTTGAGTCTCTCTCAATTCATTTTAATCATGCTCTTCTAAGTCGAGTCTCTTTCTTCTAGTCTTTCTAAACTAAGTTGAGTCGAGCCTTGCCCTTTCCTCATCATGTAATTGTTCTTTGAACATCCACAATGATTGAGAAGAGCTACGAAACTTTGAGCATGTAGTTTATCGTATGCTAAACATCATTTGGTGTCGACATTCATACGCATTGTTGCCTATAATGTCCTATATCCCGTTTCTTAAAGCGTCGATTTATCCGCTTTTGGTTTTCCTTTATTTTTTTTGTCAAAAATGTCTCTAGGTTGAGATATTTTTGTTCATCTTTTTTAGAGTTGATTGCGGTTAAACTTTATAATTGGTATGGGTGATTCCATCAATTCTAAGTTTTTAACCCCTTGAGATGATATCTTCAAATTCTTGGATGTTTCTTTTCTACCTCTATTCCAACAATTTTGAATTGATTTCCTCAAAATCCTCTCCTTGTTTTTTGAGAGTTGATGGTTAAATCTTGAATTTTCTTGGGTGATTCCAAAAATTCTAAGCTTTTTTACCCTTTGACATATTATCATTACAATTGGTATGGATGTTTCTTATCTATCTCTATTCCAACAATTGTGAATTGATCTTGTCAAGATCCTCTCCTTTTTTTGTTTTTGGATTGATAGCATCGCATGCACACTTCTTTGCTTGTCATTGTTTGTGCAAACGACTTGTTTATCATCCTAATTCCGTTTGGGTGACCCTTGCTATATATATGCTCTTGTCTACTAACTTTGTTTTGTAGGACTTTTCTAACCCTTTTGTGTAGCTCGTCACTATTCTTGCTTTGTTGGTGCCTCAAGCAAGGGGGAGCTCATATCAAGGGGGAGCATTTGCAAGAGTTCAAATCATTACATTTGTGATCGTTGACTCACTCAAATTGTATTCATCAAACATCTTGCAAGTAATGCATTTTGGACACTCATAGATAAGCATATTATTATGCTTGGAGTTGGTTAACCTATGGTGATTGAAGACTTCACTAGGATGACGCAAGCTCAATATCTTTGGATGATGGGTTTATAGTTTGGATTCTTGCCTCCCAAACGACAACCACAATGGATGATTAGATTTTTGGATGCATGTTCTCTCGAAGTCGATCCTCCTCTTCTTAATATGAAGACTACCTTTCGGATGCAAGCTCTCGTGATGTCGATTCTTCTCTTCTTCAAGACGTTGACTACCTTTTTGATTCGACAAAAGGGGGAGAAGTAAGTGTAAACTAGTAACTTGTGCATTTTAATATGTGTTGCGGTTTACTTGTTTGTCATCATCAAAAAGGGGGAGATTGTTAGTGAAAACATTACGATGCTTTGTCGATATAATCTCTTTGTGTTTTGTTGATGAAAAACGTATAATTCGCAACACATTATGTAAAATGTTAAGGTACTCGTAATCACTCAAGAATACATTTTATACTTCTCTCGACACCTCCAAGATCGCATTCGACATGAATCACTCAAGGTATGTACAAACATGTCATTAACCTAACTAAGTGATCAAGGATTAATATTTTCTTAAAACTCACATTTAATCAAATGTGACAAAAGATTTTAATTAACTTTATTTTTAAGAAAATGTTTTATTAAAAAGAAAATGGAAATTTGAATTTGGCATATTCCATATGCCAAAGGAATATCCTTTGAGGGTATAAACTACCCCAAATGGCATATCCCCACTAAAGGACAAATTTGCACGGACTCCGACGCGGAGGTTCCTTAAAGGAACCCGCGGTTCCTTATTGATAAGGTACCGCTGGTGGAGATAAGGAACCGCGGGTCTTTTTGACTGTTGCAATGTTGCCCTATAAATAGTAGATCATTTCCAGCTTTTCTTTTAACCCTTTTTGCACAGTTTCTTTCAAAAACCATCTTAGATCCTTGATTAGTTAGTTTTGATTAATCTTGTTTAAGATGTGATTCAATCTTCAATCTCCTCATCCTCACAAGTGCAAAGAGAAGAACACTATCATTACCATGATGTGTTGGGTTCACTACATGATGAAGATCTTTCCTTCTATAGATCTAAGTTATGTTTTTAGTCTTCCTACTATGTATATGTTGAAGATCCAAGTGTTGGGTACACTTGGATGTGTTTGTAAGGGTAGAATATCCAAGTGATGGGTATCCTTGGATTAGGTGTTAGTTGTGTAGATCCAAGTCTTGTTAGTACTTGGATATGGTGTTAGAGTTATAGATCTAAGTGTTGTGTGCTTAGATCTATATGGTTTATGTGTTTAGACCATAAAACACAAGGTTTGTTATGTTGGGCCATAAAACATAACTAGTGGGTAGATTAGGTTGTGTCTTGGTAGTTCTCACTAAACTCTAAAGTGATGTGGTTGTGTCTTGTGAGTTCTCACTTAGCTTTAAAGTGATTAAGTAGTTGTGTTGTGTGAAGTTCTCACTTAGCTTCAAAGTGAAGAGTCGTGAAGATTGGTTCTAGCTTTTGATTAGAACTCGACATCTAGCCTTGTGTCGTTAAATGGTGAAGTGGGCGACGTTGTGTAGATTGGTCCTACCTAAGATTAGGACTCGACTTTTAGCTTAGAGTCGGAAATTGGATAAGCGACGTTGTGTATGGTTTCTCCACCTTAAGGAGTTTGTTGACTAGTGAAGTAACTCTCGAGTAAGGTGTACTCGAGGAGTGGAGTAGGGCGAAGAGGAGCTTCGTGACCGAACCACTATAAATCATCGTGTCAGTACTTTCATTTACATTTATGTCTTTACCTTTGTAGATGTATTTGTAATTGCTTACTTGTGTTGTGTGTCTTTGTGTGCATCACATAATCTAAACATCTAAGTTGCGGAAAAGCTATGGCTAAGTACGTGTGTGCTTCATGTTTAGATTATGGTCAAGTGTACATCACTTATTCTAAACATCCTAGTTGCGGAAAAGCTTGTGCTTAGTACGTGTGTGCTTAGTGTTTAGACTATTGCTTGATGTACTCTTGATTTGATGTGCTTGTGTGTTTTCTTACTTGTAGTATTTATCTCTCAATGAAACACATCTCACATCTAGTCAAGATTGATAAGGAATTTGATACAAAGGATTGTTAAGGTTTCAAATTAACAATGTTGCTACGTCCACTGTCGGCGGTTCGTTATTGGACCGGCGGTTCCTTATCAATAAGGAACCGCGGGTAGAGATAAGGAACCGCAGGCAGTAGATTGAGCCGAAATGTTTTGAAAATGAACTAGAAACTATTCAACCCCCCCTTCTAGTTTCTACAGACCCGAAATCATAGAGATGGCAAATGAGAAGATCGCAGTAGCTAAGCAGAAGATTCAGGAAGCACGGTCACGTCAGAAGAGTTACGCCGATAAGCATCGTGGGGATTTACACTTTAACGTAGGAGATCACGTGTTCCTTAAAGTTTCGCCGGCACGTGGTGTTAGACGCTTCGGGATTATAGGGAAGCTCAGTCCTCGTTTCATCGGACCGTTTGATATCATTGAACGAGTAAGTGAAGTATCTTACCGATTGGCGTTACCTCCACAGCTTTCGCATGTGCACAATGTGTTTCATGTGTCATTACTCAGAGGGTACCAATATCATCCCCTTCACATGGTTCAGTATCCACTGGAACACATATGTGAAGATCTCACTTTTATAGAAGAACCCGAACGAGTTCTTGATAGACAAGAACGAGTCATGAGAAAGAAGACGATTCCATTCGTCAAAATTCTATGGAGGGATCATACCGAGCGGGAAGCCACTTGGGAAACGGAGGAGTCTATCCGGGCTTCTTACCCTCATTTCATATTTTGAATTCGGGTATGTTCTTCTTTTCCAGTTTACTTTATCTATAATTCGGGGACAAATTATTCTTTTTAGGGGGGAAGAGTTGTAAAACCCGCATGCTTTTACCATGCATAGTACCCTTAGGATCGTACGTACTAGTTAAAACTTTCCTAATATAGCATGATTACGATTACGTGTTAGGAGTTTACGTATTACGTACGTGTTAGAACACGATAAGTATTTTATATGCACGATCACGTAATAATTATTTAACAATAATTAATCACGAACATGCGATCATGAAATCATGAACGTAATTAAAACACGAACTATTATTAATTACGTATATATATTTAGTACGAGCGTAATTAAATATATTAGATCACGGTATGTACGTAACGAGAACAATTAAAACACGAACATAAATAAACACAAACGAGTAACTAAATAACGAGACACGAAAAAAGGTACGGGAACCCCATGTGGGGTCCCTACCCGCGGCCAAACAAGGGCAATGGGCCAAGCCCATTGTCAAATTTACTAAAGGGGGTTATGTTTATTTTTACTACTCAAAAATAACTTACAGAAGATTTTTACGAAAAACCTAAAAACCCTCCTTCCTCCTTCTCTTTGTGACGCCACCCATAAATCACCATACAATGTGATGTTTTTATAAAAACATAATAATTAATCATAGATCTAACATGTTTTGGTGATTAATTAAATCAAAGGGTTGTTTTAAGGGGTGTTTTGTTTTGGTCGCAGGCTGCAACCGAACCCGAGGGGGTTTCGGTTTGCCAAGCCGACCACCACCAAGACCATATGGTCTTGGTTGGTGCGTGTGGGTCCCACGGTAGCAAGGGGAACACGGGGTACCCCGAGTTGGTTCGGGGTACGGTGTTGATTCATGTCCGGTTCATGTTTTCTAGCCTAGATCCGGTTCATGGTTTATGTTAGTTTTTTTTATGTTATGAACTTATGTTAAAATTAAATTAATAAAAGATGTGATTAATTTAATGACATGACTTAGGTTATTTAATTATTAATGAACATGAAATTATTTTAACTTAAGTATTTATATATTTAAGACTTATGATTAATTAATTATTTTAAAACCATGGATATAATTAATTAATTAACATGACTTAGGTTATATTATTAATATATAATAATAAATATTTTAACCTAAGTATTTAACTTATTTAATTAAAAACATGTTATACTTTAATTAAATATTATAACCTATAGTTTAATTAAATTACATGAAATAATTATTAAACTATACAATATACCATATGACTTAGAAAATAATCATGAAAAACACTTAGGCTTATATACTTAGCTTATTTAACCAGCTATTTTTAGAAACTTATTTATTTAAGGCAGCTAATCTATTTATGGAAACTTATTTAATTAAGGCAGCAAATCTATTTATGGAAACTTTCTATTTTTAGAAACTTATCTATTTTAAGCAGTAAATCTATTTTTGGAAAATTTCTATTTTTTGAAACTTTCTATTTTTGGAAACTTTCTATTTTTGGAAACTTTCTATTTTTGGTAACTTTCTATTTTTGGAAACTTTCTATTTTAGGAAACCTGCTATTTTTTGGAAAGTTAATTATTATTACACAGTAAGTATAATAACACATGAAATACCAGAAATACTTAATCAGATTAAACAGAATATAAGATTTAATACAGTTTAAGGCTTTAAAACAGTAAAACATAGTAAGAACACATAAAATAAGCTAAGACATGACATAAAACCAGCTATGTATTTAGTAAGCAGATACTTATTCATGTACGTATTTATGTAGCACTAGTGATTCGGAAGTAGGATTCTCGCAGTTCGTCTTTCTCGTTCACTGGACATAAGGTACAGATTCCCGTCCTTTCAGTATGGACATTCTTTCCTTATTAGGATTCCCCGTATGCAGCCAACTGTTTTCCCGTAGTATAAGTTACGTGTTTGATTGCTTATGTTTAATTTATGATTACCTATAGCCATATACATGCATGACCAGTTTCACCTAGTTATGGAGGTACCATAACCATAACATTAGAGGCACTGATGTTATGACTTCACCACGGCGGAGTGATTGCTCGTGGCGTCCCTTTAGCTTTTGGCCATTTATTTATATTTATCATGTGGGGCGTATGGGTGCATCCTAGTTACATGTTTTTATTCAGGATTACATGGTAAATGTGGTGTGTGCCTTGCATCCTTCACAAGGATCTGATCCCTCCTACCCATATACCAGTATATTAAATTAGAGGCAGCCCCTCTAATTTGCATGATGAGGTCACCCATCAAATTATTCATGCACGGTGAATTTTTATGACCTATATTGGCTAATGGTAGAATATGACAAACAGTTTTTATAAGATAAACATAAGACTTTCAAACTATAAACCAGTTTTATTAAGACTTAACCAGGTTACTCCGGATCTAGTTTTCTTCTGCTGTTATTATGTTATGTGCTTATTCTATTCATGCTTTATTGTACATCCGTGCACTGAGCGTATTGCTCAGCTGTTTTCCTTTTCTATGTTCCCAAAACAGAAGGTACTCAGGGACGCTCGTAGACACTAAGAGTACGTGCATATGGACTGGAAGCTATCTAGCCTTCTTTACATTATGCGTTTCCTTTCTTTTGATACTTATGCTTTGGACATTGTTTAGTCCTTTCCGTTATTATACTATGTTTGTGTGTGATGAGCTTACTTTTGGACTACCGATGGTTGATTCCGGTATTTTCCTTTTTATGGTCAAGTAATGTTTAGACATTTTACCTTGTATGCTTTGATGACACGTCATAATTACTGTGATATTTCCATTTCCAAAATGGGGTGTTACAAAATATGTCAAAGAAATGAAGCTTGGGGCTTAATTCCTATTCTGCCTAAACTACAAGGACTAAACTTGACAAAGTGTTAGCATGTTTTGGCTTGATCCGTGTACATATAGTATCAACCAATGGGAAGAGAGTATTCCTTACACTTGGATTACACTTTTGTGCCACATTAGCCCACTAGCGCCGTCTTTGCAATAAATAAACAATCCAAACAGTGAAGTTCACTCAGCTTATTTTAACCAATCATAAATCAGAATAAAGATAATGATCCGCAACACCCTTTATCAACCAATAACAAAAAGCCACTTGTCACTTTCAAACAAGAACAAGCCCAGGATCGATTTCAAGCTAGACTGCATATCATGAGAAATGATCAACATCAAAATTGTTGTATTTCAAGAGAGAGGAAGACAACCAAAGCAACCAATTAGCTTGAAATCAACTACAACAAAAACCCCCAAATTGGATCTTCAACGGCTAATTGCAGTTGAGAGATTCAAGCCACATGTAAGGATGCTATTGGTCGCAACACGTCACCAGACTCCAACTAACTATATCGCAACCTCTATAAATACCGAACTTAGTCTTCATTTGATGTATATAGTTAGTGTGTGTTTTTTCACACACTTGTAAAATTCTCTCTCAATTCACTTAGCACTTTAGTTAAAACTACTCTTAAGTGACTAACAATCACATAAGAGTTAGTTACTTAGTTAGTTGTAACCGTTTTGTAACAGACTTTACCTCCATTAATGAAATTCCACTTTCGCTTTCACTCATTCTACTTCTCTATTCCTGCATAATCGTACTTCTAGTGTTACTGTTTGGTTCTTTTGATCATCCTTGATCAATGGAACTTGACTGATGCAATTTGGAGACTTGTAGCTGATTCAGAAGCATTACCAGTTCATTTCATAGCCAGAATTGTAGATTGTAGTAGGGGAGATCAATACCAATAGATGATGATGTTATGATGGTGTTTGTTGGTTAATTCATGGTGTTCTTGTAGACTCTAGTAAGCCTAGCGCTTATTACTCCACCAAAGGAGGCATCCAAGCTAAAAGGAACTCATTTTGTTGTTAAAATTCCACTCAACTGTTTCTGCATGCTAAATTCTTAGTTGTAGCTCTTAACTGCTGAACTATGATTGTGTTAGCTTATTTGTAGTATGATCTTATTGTTTTGATAGTCTGCTAGTGGTTTGATAGCTTATCATTCAGCTTCACTTGGTTAAAATTGATTTTCATCAGTTAAAGTTCATCAATAACTCATTTAGTGGTATAACAAGTAAACTTGCTTCTTTTTTACTCAAAACTAGTTCATTTCATCCACTAAACAAGTTTAGATAAGTGTCACTTGTTGTCATAAACATTTGCTCAATAAGCCTTTGAAAAAGTTCATATCAGACTTTTAAACCAGTGTTTGGTTTTAGATTAATCTTGTGATCTAGTTTGTAAAAACTGTTGTTTTGAGCTCATTTGCACTCAAGAAGTGAGTGTAAAACTTTTGGTTAAGTTTTGTAGTCAAAGTAAAGGTCAAAAAGGCAATTTGCATCTAAAAAGTTTGGGCCAGTCCTTTGTAAAGTTCATCAGTCAAAACATGTCTACTTTGATCATCTATCATTTGTTTGTTAGTTGATGAATTTTGCTGAAACTTACTCTCAATTCTAGCTTATCATACGGACTTTCATTCTTTGTAAGGAAATTCTACAGTATTCAGTATTAAGTGAGTAATCAGCTTATTAATAAGCCCTAGACCAATTGCAAGTTTCTATGATCATAAGCCTACTATTTTTCAAGATCTCTTAATCCACTTCATAAATCACTCAATGTTCTTTCACAAATCACTTTACAAACATGTCCTGAGTATATCCTATCAATTTCAGCTTTTTGAGATATTTGGTCAAACTTAGTCAACATAAGCACTTTTCGCTTATTTCGAATTTCAGGTTATTTTCTTGATGATGTTTAAAACCAAAAGACATTCCAAGCTTTTCACAATCTGTTTAATCATTCTCAACAAGAAAATCACATAGTGGATGTCTGGATTTGTTTTTAGCTTATTGTGAGCTTATTGGAATAAGCTATCCAGAGATTTAAAAGCTTTCAGCCAAAATCCTTTTACTAGTCTAGGTTAATCTTGATTTTAAGCACATTAGAAAAAACTAGAACGTTTTTGGATGAGAAATAAGCTCAAACGAGCTTATTGTTTACCTTGTGCCAATTTTTGGAAAAGTTATACTTTTCTTTGCAATTTGGTCCTCAGCTTTTCAATAACTTTCTAAACAGCTTTGTAACTTAAACTTTTCTAGGGTTTGCAAACTTAGGTCCCTGAAATTTGGTTTGTTGCATAATTGGTTAGTTAGTTTTGAAATTTGTTCGTTAGTTTGAATAGTTTGTTACTATTTTCACTTTTGGTCCCTATACTTTCTGATTTTACATTTCTAGTCCCTATATTTTCATTTTCTTTACATTTCAAGTACTTTTACATTGTATGAATTAAATACTTGTACTTTGTGAATATTTTGTGGTACTTGTACTTTGTTTTACGGTTAAATAGAGCTATACTATTTTCCATTTTTACGAGTTTGTTTGAATTAGACCTAGAATCCAAATAACTTTTTAACAACCAAAAACAATATAAACTTGAAATTAGTGGGCCTTTCAATTTGTCTTGAGTAAGGAAAAACGAACTTGCAAAATATTCAATATTATTAAACTTTAAACCAATGACCCAAATATCTTAAATAGAATGTCTAAACCCTAATTAAGCCCTAATCATTCACTAATCACTTTCCTATGTCCTAAATCACCAAAAACACAAACCATAAGTTACAAGCCCTAGATTTTAATCCCGGTTTTGTATTTTCCCTCGAAAACTCATTTTTAAACCATTTCCCTCCATTCCCAGTATGAAAACCAGATATTTATAAGTCCTAAGATATTTTAAAAGTGCCTACAAGTAGGTGCATCACCTTATTGCTTGCTACACATCACCATTACTATCCTAATGTTGTCGTGACCTTATAATAGCCATAAGTGAAGATTAGATCCAAGCTAGGACCTATAAACTTGTGTAGAGCTTCACTAGCATACCTTAGTCACTCTCCTATCTATCTTACACGTCCTAGGCCAGAACTTGGAGGCTAAGTCTTGCTACAAGTATAAATAGAGGCGTATAGTCTTCATTTGAAACTCGCACCCCGTTTTCTTAGTATCTCCTAACCATTCTTCACATTCACCTCTATATACGTCTTATGACATCCCCAAGACTATAATTAAGGTCTAGAGGGAAGCCATTGAAGCTTTGATAGCAAGTAGTGTTCATAAGAAGTCATAAGGATCCATTTTGGAGCTACCTAAGTAATTTTTATGTTAAGAAAGCTTTAATCTTGTTATAATGATATATATTAGACTTTTTTTAATGCCAAAATTATGTTAGAAAGATAATCTAAAAGAAACTAAATCATTTCAACAATTTAAATGAAAGTTATAAGCTAAAGATGCTTAAAACCCTAGTTTTATATTTAGCAAAAACCCATTTTAAGAGTTATAATTCTAATGAAATTTTTTATTATGATTATAAATGTGTTTCGAAACTTTATTTTAAAATCCTAGATAATTTGGTACATTTTTAAAGAAGTTATATGATTTTTTTCTAGTATAAGGACTAAAACTGTCATTTTTGAAAATATTTAACATTTTGGGTCAAAAGTGTCATTTATGAATGTTAAAGCTATAAAAATAAATGTTGGAAAGTTTGAGACCCTAAGGTTAAATATTGAGGGTTGAAATTGTAAATATTAAAAACTATACACTTAAGGGGTTAAAAGTGTAAATATGCTAAACTTATAAAATTCACGTGTTAAAAAGGTAATTATTCTTAAATTATTAACTTAAAGGATCATTTTAGTAATTTATAAAGTTATATGAATAAAAACTATATGATGAAACAAACTTTCTAAATTATTATAAAGTATAAGGACTATTTTTGCCAATTATGAAACTAAAGGATAAAAGATATAAACATAAGAGAAACATACCAACTTTTGAAGAAATATCTTAAAATTTATTACTATGTACCATGTAACATCCCACCTACTCAGACTACAATATTGTCCGCTTTGCCCGCAGGCTCACGGCTTTGCTTTGTGGCCCTCTTGTAAGTACTTTCCGGTTGGTCACCCAACCTAGTACTAATCTGACATGAGCATGCTTAACTGCCAGTTCCTAAGATCCCCACATGCAGTAGACCACAAAACGCGTTGTGTCATGGGAAGGCGACTGTTATCTTATGAACCATGGATCTCTCATGGCCACAGCCGATGTGGGATTTGCCTAGGGTGTCACAATAACCCCCCTTCGGGACTCATCATCCTCGATGAGGTTTGCCCCACTATCCCGAACGGCTTAGGAGTGGCTCTGATACCACTTGTGACATCTCGCCTACTCAGTCTATAATATTGTCCGCTTTGCCCGCAGGCTCACGGCTTTGCTTTGTGGCCTCTTGTAAGTACTTCCCTATTGGTCACCCAACCTAGTACTACTCTGACATGAGCACGCTTAAGTGCCAGTTCCTAAGAACCCCACATACATTAGACCACAAAACGAGTTGTGTCATGGGAAGGCGACTGTTATCTTATGAACCATGGATCTCTCCTGACCACAACCGATGTGGGATTTGCCTAGGATGTCACATACCATGTTAGTATGGAACTTTATACAAAGATGTTCCATCTCGATATTACGTTCTGACTGAGTGGTTGGGTTTACGATTCAAAGTACCCTCGCTCCTCAAACGTTTATAGAATGGCTTCTGGGTATAATGGCCCGAACAATGATGTAGCATTATCATAATTACAAGAATACATAATAAAATAACAAGAATTTTGAACTCCAAAATCAAAGACTTACTACTATACCAAATATGTTAAAACAGGTTGGTGTAATATCAAGTTCTTCTTTGTTAGCTCAAGTAATTCTTTGTGATATAAGCCTGACAAGATTTACTAGACCTAACGTGAGTTCGTAGCCTCACTAAATTATACTACTTTTTAATTATTCGAAAACCCGTGAGAGGAACATATGCTGAAATGGAATACAAGTATTTTTGGTATGCTTCCAAGAAATAATTATTGACACTATGTTTATTGCTGCCTTGAAAGTCCCTTTTTAATTATGAACAGTTAGTCATTTCCTAGAAATGAGCGCTAATATTGTAAATAGTACTATTTGGAGACTGACATCTCCTGTCTGGGCAAGTTGCACTTGCTAGCACCTCAGTGGTCAAACAGGCATACTTTATTTTGCTAAGTAGGATAGTTTAGCAGACTTCCTCATAAGGGCAATTGTGGGTTTCTGATATGTCTAGTCGCGGTATCATAAGCTTAGTGCATTGATTAATTGATTTTAGGGGTGAATAATAACGTAGCTCAGAAAAAGGATCTTGTATTCAAATTACTTTTAAACTTATGAATTCACTCAACCTTTGTGTTGACTTTACGCATATATTTTAGGTTTTGATAATTGATAACATGGAGCAGCATAATGATGACGTGAAGAGATATAGACTTAGGAACCTGTGATTGTACAAAGTATGTACAAGTTGTTTTATTGTAAATCTCTGATTTTGAATGATAAATTATAAAAAATTAATAAATTTATTTAAACACTCTTTTGAGTTGTTTTTCTGTTACTATGCTTTCATATCATGAAGTAATACCCCAAAAATATTATTCCGCTGTCCCAAGTTAAAAATGCGGGTGTTACACTAGTCCTTGTTCTCTTTGGTGCCGCCAGTTACACAAGTAAAAAAAGGATAAGAAAAACTTGTTTGATCTTTGTTAATTTTTGGGTTCGTGTTTGGGTCAACCACCTTGATTTATCACGTATTCGGTATCACCAATTCAACCTTTTCTTTTGTTATTTATTTTTCCTTTAATCATGAATCAATAGATTAATCTAAGAACACATGCATGGATGAACTAAACAAGATCTAATCGGGTTTTTGTTCGGGTTGTCACGTAAACCGAGAGTCAAAGACTCTCGGTATGGGTTTTGTTCGACCAGCCGAATCCCATAAGGGGTCGGTGGCTGTTTTGTTTGAGCAGCCATAATCCCAAACAATCCTACAGCAGGGTGTTTGGCTTGGCAGTGGCAACCGGCTTGACCGGTGGCTAGTTTCGGCAGGCAACGGTAAAGCCACAGCTGCAGCGGCTATGGTAATGTTTGCTGTTCGAGCGAGCCGAGACGGGGGTCTCGGTGGAGCTTTGGTTCGGGCTCGGGTACACGAAAACACACAAAGGTGTGTTTGGTTTTAACTTTTTTAATTTAATTTGGGCTAATCAAGATTAATTTAATTAGTTATATTAGAAATAAATCATGTTATACTTAAATAAATTAATCAAGACTTAGGATATAATTATGTTGTGTAATTCATAAAATTTACATGGGCTCATTAAATTAAATTAACCATAGACTTATAATAATTATTTAATATAATTATTCATGATACATGACATGACACATTTTAGTTTAAATAAATTTAGACTTAGCTTATTTAATTAAACACATTTTATCCAAATTAAATTAATTATAACACCTAGTTTAATTATACATTAATCAAGTTATGGTAAATTTTTATTAATATAAATCCAAGTTATATGATTAATTAATAATCATTTATAAATCATGTGTTATATTATTAATTAACAATTATCATGTTAGAATAAAGTATTTATTTATTAAATAAACTTTACTATATTATGACATTTAATAAACCATGACTTACAAAATATATTCATTAAGCTTTAGCTTATATCACATGCTTATTAAACAAGGTTATTACTAATTATGGAAACATGCTATTTATGGAAACATACTATTTATGGAAACTTTCTATTTTTGGAAACTTACTATTTATGGAAACTTACAATTTTTTGAAAGTTGCTATATATGGAAACCTGCTATTTTTGAATATTTACTATATATAGAAACCTGCTATTTTTAGAAAGTTACTCGTTATGAAACATAAAGTATAAAAACACATGAAACATGAAATATGTTAATCAAGAACACGTGAAACACTAAGAAACTACATGATAAAACAAGAAACAGTAAAATAAAACATGAACAAGTAAAACAAGTAAAGAACAAGTAAAACAAGTCAAGAACAAATAAAGCAAACTAAGAACCTGTGAGTTATACATGAACACACAACTCATTCACGTCCTTTATTATGTAGCACTCGTGAAGTTGAAGTAGATTACTTTCCGCCTTTCATCTTTCATCGTTACTGGACATAAGGTACGGATATTACGTCCTTCAGTAAGGACATCCTCTTTCTATGCATGATTAGGATTCTCCGTTTATTGCCATCTATTTTCCCTAGTAGTTTACATGTCATAAAACTTTACAGTAATTACCATGCTATCATTTTAAGATGCCTGAGCTATATACATGCATGACCATGTCCACCTAGTTATGGAGGTACCATAACCATAACACGTGAGGAACCAGTATTATGACTCTTCCGCGACGAGAGTGATTTCTCGCGGTGTCCCTTTAAGCTATTTGGCTATTATTATTATCATGTGGGGCGTATGGGTTCATCCTAGTACATGTTTTGCAGATCTACACGGTGACTATGGTGTATGCTCTACATCCGTCACATTGGAGCTGATCCCTCCACCCAGATTAATGAAATTAAAGGATACCCCTCTAATTGCATGACGAGGTCACCCCTCTATGTATTCTTGCATGTTGATACCTTTCATGACCTATATGAGCTCTTTGGCCTTTAAATTACATTTTCATGAATAAACATAAGACTTGTTAGATATAAAACATGTTTTAGGTTTTCTAGGACTTACACATATTCTACTGTATTTCATACTTTACTTATGTTTTAGTTGTTCATATTATGTCATTATATCCGTTCACTGAGCGTATTGCTCAACCGTATTTTCTTTCCATGTTCCTATATGGCAGGTATTAAAGGACAAACTTAGGCATTTAAGAGTACGTGTATAGGATGGAGGTTCCGTTGACTTCATTTCTTTTATGTATTTATATACTTATGCTTTGCTTGAACATTTTTTAGTCATTTTTCTACATTCTTTGCTTATGCATGTGTGAGCTTATGTTTGGGGACTAGTGATTGATTCAGGTTTTCTTTTATGGTCATTTATGTGTTAAGACATTTACCTTGCATGCTTTGCTGACATGCCATAATTATCATGTAACGATCCACTTGTCAAAGTGAGGTGTTATAATTATGGTATCAGAGGACAAGGTTTTGACTTGTAGGCTCTAAAACTTGACATGTGACTAGTGGGAAGTCACCAGGATCTTCCTAAACTGACAGTTGATTTTATTTCATGTATCATTGTTTTCTTTAAATTTTTTACTAAGTAAGGGTTGATACAGGATCGACCATACTTAGTCGCATGTGGTTTTCTTCGAGTTTTTTATGGGTTGAACCATAGTCGTCCACACTTGCTAATGTCAGATTTCGTTGACTATATCTTAATAATTCTTCCATGTATCTCTTAGGCTTATTCCATGTTTCTAACTGATTAATCATTTTATTTCCTTTGAAACTGTCAGATGGTTAACACACGCACGAACGTGGAACTCGCTACAGCTGCTAATGCAGCTTTGCAAGATATGCTTCTTCAGATCTAAAATCAGATTCGGGCAGAATATCAGGCTTTACGAAATAATCCTCCTCCTCCTCCACCAGTTACATTCTACACATGGCTGTAACGTTTCAATAAGTAGAAGCCTCGATCATTCGAAAAGGCTAATGTCCGGTCAGCTGCTAAGAACTGGATATCGCATATGGAAAGGATCTTTGACGTCATGGGTTGCGATGGGGTATACAAGACGAGGTTGGCATGCTACAAGTTTTAGGGTGATGTGTTAGCATGGTGGAGGGCTTATAAGCAGACTAATGGAGGTGAAGCATGGCTTACTACAATGACATGGGCGCAGTTCACAGAGTTGTTCTACAATCAGTTCTTCCCTAGAGCTAAACAAGAACGACTAAAGAGGGATTATCGTGCTATCCGTCAGAAGGCAGGAGAGAACACCACAAATTTCATGCAGTGTTTCCTCAAGTTAGTTGGTTTTCTAGTGCAGTTGCTGCACAGCAGAGGAGCAAGCGAAGCATTTCTGTTCGGCTCTTCACACCTCGATTTCTGATCGTCTGTTGTGTGCTACATTCACCAATGTGGCACAAGTTGCTGACGCAGCTGACCATTGCAATGCCCTCTTGCAATGCATTAATTACAAAGCAACGTTTACATTTTCCATCATAATTAACCCACCTTGGCCTTTATTAAACACAAGACATTAAAGAGGTAGAAAATTATAAAATATTCAAAGTAAGAAAACAAGTAAAGAGATAAAAGACTTACATTGGGGTTTTGGATAGTCATGAATGTTTATCACCCTCAAGTTTCACGTTCCCCATAACAAGCTTAAAAACGAGATCATTGTTATTATAAGTTAGCAAACTATCACAAATTCATGTGGCCCTATTATTCACTTAGACTCCCTTATTCCTAGGTGTATCTCTTATATTTTATTGTTGTCTTGAATGATCACGAGGATGCATTGTTGATTTATTTCGATAGTTATTTAGGCTGAAAATAAAGTAGGACGATTCATTGATAGTTAGCTAAAGGACAAAATCTTTTAAAACTGCTTCTCGGGACCTCATAAAGTACATATCTTGGCATAACGTGCTTCACGATTTGAGACCTTTCTCGGATCGATATTTGCATTGACATCAAACTTCAAATCTTGAGAGACGTTCATGAAATAATGGTCTTCTCTTCATAATAGGAATTTCTTCACTTGAAGTTTTGAGAGATTCTTCACATTTGGACCACGACTTCTTCATTTTTCTCAAATCTTTATTTGGGATTTTGATATACAACGATCCGCCTCCTTTTAGGACTTGGATCTATTTATCCTCATATCTTGTTAGGGTCTTTTTGGATAGACTTCTCCATGATCTTTTGGGGAGTGTTTGCTTTTCGTCGTGTGTCTCGATCCTTCATATTGATTTTTGATAAATGATTCTTCACATCACTTTGGATCTTTAGCAACAAAATGTAGCCCTCATGCCTTGTTAGGGTCTTTTTAGACTCGCCAATCTTCACATCCCTCTTCAATAAGTTATGCCTTGGCTATGAACTCTAATTAATACCGAGCAACTTTTAAACGATCTTGTGCTAGAAGCTAAGTAACTTTTCAAATCGTACGACCTTATTTATTGCAATTGAATTTATTAACAAGCGATGGGAGAAAAAGCTCATAATCAACTCACATAAACTCATGAAATAATACCAAACTTATAATTGACTCTATCATCTCTCGTTCTCCAGAGTTTAAAATCTCAAGGAATAAGACTCGTGGAGGCTTAGCCAATTAAATCAAAGTTTTGGGTTTATAAGTCATCTATAGGGTCTTGCATCTTCTTAGACTTTTTCAAGTTTAGAATTTACATTTTAAAGTTCCCTTGATAAACGACTTTCTAGGATCAATTATAGGAACTTGCGAAAAGTTCTTGTTCTTAACTCGTAAGAGTTAAGACTTTCGCGTTTCAAAGTTCCCTATATAAAAGCCTAGCAAAACTTGACTTAAACAAGTTAAGGATACTAGCTAGAGTAAACTTGGATAAGTAAACTCGGGTTGAGTCAAAAGATTCACAACGTTTAAAAATTCAAACCACTTTATTAAAATTTATTCCAGCAAAGAAAGAAAATAACTATAACAAAGGTAAATACAACTAGGCCAAAATAGATCAAAAATTTTGAAAAATGTCGAAAAATCAATTTTTCCGTTAAAATGAGGACAAATACAAGGAAAAGCCCACTTAACTTCGATAGAAGTCCCCTTACACTTAATATAAACTTTTTCCTCAATGTTTAAGCATGTGGAATTAACCTCCCCTACACTTAGGACATAGTGCACTTTGTTTAAATCTTGCTAAGGAAGAGACAACTAAAGTGATTCCTATTTCAATCATAAATGATAAAATAATGAATCAAAAGAGTTTAGGATAGAATCGGGAAGAAGGGTACACGAAATGACGGGTTGTCAAAAGTCATCAAGAATTGATCTTTGAAAGCTCGAATCCCTGCACATGATTAGAAAGAAGACATCAAACACATACTAGGGTCTCCCCTACACTTATTATAAAAATGGAAGAAAAGGATAGATACTTGGGTCGTGAGTCTGACTCTACCTTGATTAGCATGGTAAGAAGCTTGAAATACATCCATCGGGATCAAATACATGGTTTTCGTCCATCAAATAACACAAGCTTAAGGCGAACAAGGCAAGCCAAAAAAGAGTAGGCAAGGTTCCCTTAAGTAGAGATTTAGCACGGTGGTATAAGGTATGGAGAGGTGAAAGCATAGCTCCATATTGTCCAAAAATCTTTCCTTTTATTTCATCAGATGGATACTGAGATGGCTTAAAAATTGTGATACCGGGATCGAACACCTTTTCTTTTAGGGGAAAATAACACTAAGGCTCAGTATAATTTGAAGAAGATCCTCTCATAAATCGCACAATCTCATCCGACGAAGGTGGATAGAGAGGTGTCAAAACATAAGTACTGCGGATGTTGGTGTCATTCGGTTTCTTCTCCTTTGAAACGGGTTTCTTAATATCCGAATAAGGATAAAGACCAAAATCAAAGTCCAAAGGAGGAGAATCATTCTCATTGGGGAAGTATGTATTAAGGAATGTGGCAAAATCTTCCTCAAATGAGTAATTATCCAAAGTATCAATAGTGTTTGGTGGAGGATCTTCATCAAAAGTAGGAGTAAGGTCATCATGAGAAGAATCACTCGAGAGAGTATCAACATCATCAAAATCATCATAAGTTGGCATGTCTTTATACTCTGAAACAAAAGCAGCATAATAATCATCATCATAATCATCATAGATCGGTGGAGAATCATTAATTGGTGGGGGATCCAAATTAGAGAGAGAATCTTCAGAATCATCCACATCGTCTTGGAAAAGTGGATTATCATAGCAAGACTCGAAAAGAGGATTTTCATATACAACAAAATCATCAAGCTTTATACTCTCCAAAGTAGTAGTAAGATTTTCTTGAAGCACATTAATCATTTTCACTGATTCTTTTCCATTAGATCTACTTGTAATTTTCCCCATCTTAAAGACTTGTGCATCATTCCCGACCCTTAGAATAAGTTCACCTTCGGCAACATCAATTAAAGTTTTTTCGGTCCTCAAGAATGGCCGTCCAAGTATTAACGGAATACGAGGGTCCATTTCATAATCAACAACAAAATCGACCAGAAAGTGAAGGTACCAACTTTAATAAATACATCTTCAGCAATACCAGCGGGGTAAGCGAGAGTTCGATTTGCTAGCTCAAGAGTCATCTTTGTTGGTGTAATGTCGGGTAATGATAGCTTTTTCCAAACACTTAATGGCATCAAATTTATACTTGCCCCGAGATCGGCTAAGGCAGTAAATTCTTCAACTTTGTTAAAAATGCAAGGCAACACAAAACGACCAGGATCTCCAAATTTTACCGGAAGTTCTTTAAGAATGACTGCAGAACAGTTTTCATTTAAGCGTGTGTTGACAAACTCAACCATTTTTTCCTTCTTGTTAAGAAATTCCTTGAATGCTTTGACAAATTTCGGCATTTGGACAAGTGCTTCAACAAGGCTAATGTTTAAATTCATTTGAGAGATCATCTTCAAATAGGAAGTAACTTGAGAATCCTCTTTTGTGAGCAATTTGCACTTGTCTAACCGAGAAGGATAAGGGATGTTGGGTTTAGGTGGTGTACGTGTGGAAGGTGAAGGTGTAGCAGGTACAGGTTGAGATGATGAGGGTTGAGAAGTAGAAGGATTAGAGGTGGAAGGTAGGGTTGGTGGAGGGTTTTGCTTTGGTACTTCTTCATTAAGAGGTGGAGACGGTAATGGAGAACTAGTACTAGGTGTGGTAGTAGGACGGATAAATGGAGGTGGAGGATATGTAGATGGAGTAATGGGAGGAGGGGTAGAAGGTCCTACTAAAGTTGCTCCACTTCGAGTAGTAATAGCACTCACATTCTCTCTAGGGTTTGTTTCGGTTGTAGAAGGAAGAGCACCTTGGGGACGAAGGGCTTGGAACATTTGAAGGAATTTCCTATCTGTGGACTCTTGCATTTGTCTATTAAATTCTTGCATTGCTTGCATTATTTTCTCATGTTCATTCAATTTGCAAAACCAAGTCCACTGGTGGATGAGGTAAATTGAACCCTTGTTGTTGAAAACGTTGGTTTGGGTATTGGTTATAAGGTGGAAAACCTTGAGGATTGAAACCTTGGTTTGGAAAGCCTTGATTTTGCATTTGGTAATTTCCTTGTTTTTCATTTGAGCCCCTAATATTGGCATTACCTTGAAAATTAGCTCTTGGCGGCCCTTGGTTGTTTTGGTTGGGTGGGGGTGGTCTTTGTTGAAAGCCGGGTGGAGCCAAGTAATTTGTCGAGTTGTAAGACAAGTGATTAACGTCGACATTAGGCTTGAAATGAACTCTCTTAGTGTTGTTGTAAGCATACAACTCCCCGTGAGATTGATCATAAGATTTATCACAATTAGCATAAGAGTGTGGCTCACCACAAGTTTCACAAGTTATATTAAGAGCATGGGCATGTTGCGTGGGAGGTTTATCTCTTAGAACAAGGTGTTTTACTATAGAAGTAATCTCCTTAATTTGAGTAGTGACTTCACTCTCACTGGCAGTAGCCATAATAGCCCTAACACTCTTGGTTTGGACTTTGGATTTGTTTTCAATGATAGCCCAAGCTTCATTCATAGTTTTAACCAAAATATTACCCCTCGAGGCACTATTTAGTGAGTCTTAGTCATTCAAACTTAATCCATTATAAAAATTATTAATTTGATGTACCTTTGTAAAACCGTGTTGTGGACACTTTCTTAAAAGTTCCTTAAAACGATCCCAAGATTCACTAAATGTCTCACCGTACTTTTGTTCAAAGTTGATAATGTCATTCCGCAAAGCTGTAGTACGTGAGGGTGGGAAAAAGTAATTGATAAATTTGGTCTCAAGGTCCGTCCATGTTGTAATACTCTGGGGTGGTTACTTATCAAGCCAAGTCCGGGCTTGTCCCTCGAGGGAGAAAGGAAAGAGGAGCAAATGAATTGCCTCTTGCGAAACCCCATTGTATTTTACAGTAATGGATAAGTGTACGAACCATTTAATGTGATTGTGTGGATCATCATTAGTGCGACCTAAGAATGGTGTAGCGGAAACCATTTGTATCAAACTGGTCTTGAGCTCGAAGTTATTTGCATCAATAGCCGGAACCACAATCGCATCTTCATTGCCTTCAACATGTGACTTCAAGAGCTTGATCATAGGACGGTTATCCATTGTGTTAACAACAAGAGGAGGCTCGATGATAGAAGCTTGAACGGACTTCCTTTTGCGCGAGCGAGTATGCATACACCTGCACAATAAAAGAAAAGCACATAAATAGAAAAATAAAGGTTAACGTGAAAAATAAATATTTTTGGTGCAAAGTCTTTGAAAAAGAATTGCTTTTTATGATTTTTAAATGTTTTTGAATTCTTGAAATTTTTTAATTTTTATGGATTTTTAAAAAAAAAAATTGAAAATTTGACAAGAAAAATAACGTTTAAAGGTGAACGGATCCCAAAATCCAACGCGTCTCTCACAAAAAACTGTTAATCTTCACGAAAAGAGCCGGCAGCGGTGCCATTTAATAACTGGTTTTTACTCAGTTAAAAAGTTTGTTGAAATCGGTCTTTTCGAATTGAATACCGTTAGTCGTGCGACTCAGTCGTTTTTGGTGGAAAATAAAGGAAAAAGGTTATCTATTTTAAACTTAAAGTAAAATGAAATTCTAAATTGAAAATGTAAATGTCGTTAAGTAAAAGTGGAAGCTTAAAAATTAAAACTAAAATTAAGACTTAAAATAAATGAAGAGAAATTAAAACTTTAAAAGTAAATTTGAAAACTTTAATAAAAATGCAAACTTGAATTAAATCTAAGATTAAACAAATTTAAAATGACACATAAGAAAATTGGCGGAAAAATTAAAGTTTAAAAACTAAAACAAGAAATAAACAAAACATAAGTCGGAATCCCAAAATCCTTTCACAATTCGGAATCCACAATTTGCTACCTAGTTTGGAATACAAGCAAGCACAACCTAATTCGGAATCAACAGTCAGCAAGTAGTTCGGAATGTGTGTCACTCACATAATCCGGAATCCACGTTCTCGACCTAGTTCGGAATACGAAATCGATACCTAATTCGGAATGGAGGTTCAGAATGTAGTTCGGAATCCGCATTAAGGACCTAATTCGGAATGTTTATGCATGATGTAGTTCGGAATAAAAAACTTGCTTCTAATTCGGAATCAAATGAGTGACCTAATTCGGAAAGCAGCTATTATACTCAATTCGGGAAAACAATCATGAACATAATTCGGGAAAGGGTGAAAGACTCAGTTCGGGAAAATAAAGTTTGCAAGTAGTTCAAAATGTGCTGAATACAAGACCTAGTTAGGGAAACTAGGGTTTTAAAACATTCAGAACTAAAACTAAAATAAGCAAAATCTAAAAATTAAGCTAAAACCAACTAAGCACTTATCTAAAACTTAAACCAAATCAATTTTTTTTAAGAAAAAGCAAATAAACCAAAATTTAAAATTTTTTAGAAACACTAAATAATAAATATAATTAAAAACAACTTTTTATAAAGATTAACTAATAAGCACTTAATTAAAAATAAGAAGATTAACACAATAAGCACTAAAACACTATAAGCTATAAAAATCAAACACTAAAAGATCAATAAGCACAATCAAACACAAACATCAATCAATCAAGAACATGATTAACAAACTACATGATTATCTAAATCAAAACAAGATTAAAAATAAAGAAAAGTAGATTGAGAATGATTAATTGAAAAAGCTTGAAATTAAGATGATTTAAGATTCAAATTACAAGATTAAAGTAAAAGCTTGAAAAACATTAAGAAAAGCTAGAGAGAGAAAGTATATTAATCTACTCCTAATTACCTTACAAAAATTAACCTAAAATCTACTACTCCTTAATGAAGTGTTTAAGGACTATATATAGGAGGAGGAAAATGTGTTGGTGCTTTCTTCTTTCTTCTCGACTTTAAATTCTTCGTCTTTCTCGACGTTGTCTCAGGATTAGTCGATATGAAACGAACTCGTCTTCTAATTTTCTTGTTTTATTAGATTTGGTTCTTCGACTTCATTAAACTTTCGTCTTTAGACTTTTTCATCGATAGATCTTTAGAATAGGCCTTGGACTTCCGTTCTTTTTGCACTCTTTATCTTTTGACTTCGTCTTTTCTCGTTTTCATCGATAAAAGCCCGTGAAAGCCCGTGTTTTCTTCCTTTTTCATCTTTTGGTCCTAAAACACAATAAAAACACAAACCACGCATAATTCCAACTTTTATGACATAAAATATACGTTTTGGCTTGGTTATTATTATAGTTAAGTGGTAAAAGGATGGGTGTTTTCACACCTATCAGCAGCACGTAGTATGGAGATGCTCCAAGAGAGAGATGAGTATGAGGAGTTAGATCGACCTGAGAAGAGGTATATTTTAGTCACCAAGCGCTACCATCTCATTCATATCAGTACATTCAATTATATATCATGCTCTATTCAATTGTATCTTTCAAGCAGAAGGGTGGAGACCGGTCCCAACCGGCCACTCATCAGAACAACTACAAGGGACACGGTCAGACTAACAACCGTTATGGATCAGACAAGCGTGGCAGTAATGATAACCTACCTAACAATGGTAGCCACTCCAACAACAGAAGGTCCCTAAAATTTAAATTCTTCCATTTTAAGATGTTGTATGACATAAATTTTAACATCTCAGCATTATAATAGGAGCTCTAGTAACGGGCGTGACCAGAACAACAAGGGTCAACAGCCAAATCACTCAGCTCAATCTAGTATTATACGTAAACTTTCACTGTAGTCATGTTTATGTTCTAACAATCATGTCTCACGCATATCTTCTGAATCAGGCTCCCATCTAGCAAGGGTACCCACTGGCGGGTACTCTCATCCCATCTGCAGCACATGCGGACGAATGCATCATGGACCATGCCGTCGTGCTACAGGTGTTTGCTTCAAGTGTGGGCATTCAGAGCATCTCATGAAAGACTGCAAGAAAGGGGAAACCTTTGGTACATCAGGTCTTGCCCCTCAGAAACCTACAGCATTCGGCCGTGCAGGCCAACAAGTATACATATACCATTACTGGCATCTTATTTATGTATGGATATGTTGCCTGCATTTTATTTGATACATGTGCGACCCATTTAGTTATATCCACTAATTATGTTGCTCGTATTAATAAGACACCTACACCACTTGAGAATGTGTTAAATATATCCACGCTCATGAGAGACTCTATTCGCATTACAAATGTGTACTGAGATCTTCCCTTAGAATTTGATGACAAGATTCGTCCTGTCGACGCACTTACTTTAAACATGTACGAATTTGATATGATTTTAGGCATGGACTGGTTAGCAAAACACCACGCCACGATTGATTACCATACATATCGAGTTATATTCGATGATGTTCAAGCCCTATACTACATTCATAATGGTTTTATACCAGAAAAGTCTATACAAATCATTTCTGCCTTGCAAGCACGTGCCTTACTAGCTTACTAGCTGATGGTTGTGAAGGTTTCTTGGATACTATTCATGACACTACTGAAAATCCATCTTGTAAAACCCGCATGCTTTTACCATGAATAGTGCCCTTAAGATCGTACGTCCTAGATTAAAACTTACCTTATTCAGTATTGATCACATTCATGTGCTATTAATCAAGTAAGTACATACGTGTATAACATGATAAGTATCGTTTACGTACGAACTCATGATAAGCAGTTAATAAGTATTTCACGGGAACATAATTAAATCATGATCACCATTAAAACATGAACTAAAATAATCACGTAAATACATATAATATAACAACAAGCACGTATAAATATATTAGGCACGGTAGATATTTAACGAGAACACACTAAACACGAACACCAATAAACACGAATGAACACTTAACTAATTAAAACACGTAAAACACGAACACGAGAACACACTTATTATTTAGACACGAAAAACATTTGGGTTAC
Organism: Glebionis coronaria; assembly: GCA_025667525.1. Lineage (NCBI taxonomy): Eukaryota > Viridiplantae > Streptophyta > Magnoliopsida > Asterales > Asteraceae > Glebionis > Glebionis coronaria. The sequence continues at coordinate 2,038,047 of CM046880.1, forward strand.
CCCATGTGGGCCCCATGAACCACGAAATTAGGGACAAGAAAAGGGCCTAGCCCATCATTTTTACTAAACAAGGGGTTAAGGGAAAAAGTCATTCATTTATCACATTTTATTGAAAACAATTAAAACCCTAATTTTGTTCTTCCTCTCCTTTTGTGGCCGCCACCTATAACACACCAAGAGGGGGTGTTCTTGTTGATTTTGATCTTGAATATTGTACAAGTGTTCGTGTTTGTTCATCCTCTATTTATCCACACATTCGGTATATCTTTTTAACCTTTCTTTTTATTTCCTTCTTTTGATTTGATTTGGTAAAATTGATTAAGAACATGATGTTTTTAAAACCTATTTTAAAAACATAAAATAAACATGTATTTGGTTAAGAGGTAAAATCAAAAGGGTGTTTTACGGGTGTTTGGTTTAGCCGACGCCTAGACCGTGCCCTAAGGGGGTCACGGCTTGGCCTAGAAACCACCACCGAGACCATATGGTCCCAGTTTGGTGGTGTGGGTCCCACGGCAGCAAGGAACCAAGGGGAACCCTGATTTGGTTCGGGGTACGGTGTCGATTTCATGCCCGGTTCACGGTTCGTTGGTTAAATCATGATTTATGCTACATGTTAATTTTATGAATTATGAACTTAGGATATGAATTAATTAATAACATGAGATATTAATTAAATCATGACTTAGGTTATTTTAATTATTAATTTAGCATGATACTAATTTAACCTAAGTATTTTTATGTTATAAGTTATAATTAATTAATTATTTAAAACATGCCTATAATTAATTAATTTAGACATGACTTAGGTTATGTTATTAATGCATAATAATACACATTTTAACCTAAGTATTTTATTCCATTTTAATTAAAACATGTTATACTTTAATTAAAATGCTTAACCTATAGTTTAATTTAAATACATGAAATAATAATTAAACTATACACTATATCATATAACTTAAGAAATAAGCTTATAAACACTTAGACTTATATGTTAGCTTATGTAACCAGCTTAATTCTAAATATGGAAACTTCTATTTATAGAAACTTAATTAAATAAGGCAACTAATCTATTAATGGAAACCTTCTATATATGGAAATCTATCTATTTCAGGCAGCTAATCTAATCATGGAAACCTTCTATATATGGAAACTTATTTAATTAAGGCAGCTGATCTATTTTTGGAAACTTTCTATTTTTAGAAACTAATCTATTTTAAGCAGTAAATTCTATTTTTGGAAACTTTCTATTTTTGGAAACTTTCTATTTTTGGAAACTTTCTATTTTTGGTAACTTTCTATTTTTGGAAACTTTCTATTTTTGGAAACTTTCTATTTTTGGAAACTTTCTATTTTTGGAAACCTGCTATTTTTGGAAAGTTACTTTTTATTACACAGTAAGTATAATAATACATGAAATACCAGTAATACTTAATCAGATTAATCAGAATACAAGATAAACACAGTTTAAGGCTTTAAATAGTAAACCATCACCTAAAACATACCAAGTAAGCTAAGATGAGACATAAAACCCAGTACGTAATCAGTGATTCGATACTTATACACGTGTGTATTCATGTAGCGTTAGTGATCCAGAAGTAGGAGTCTTCCTTCCGTTCATTCACTGGACTTGAGGTACGGATTCCCGTCCTTTCAGTATGGACATTCTTTCCTTATTAGGATTTCCCCGTATGCAGCCAACTGTTTTCCCGAGTATTTGTTTTATTGTTTTGAACTGCTTATGTTTAATTAGCATAATCTATAGCCATATACAAGCATGACCAGTTTCACCTAGTTATGGAGGTACCATAACCATAACATTGGAGGCACCAATGTTATGACTTCCCCACGGCAGAGTGATTGCTCGTGGCGTCCCTTTTCAGTTTTGGCCATATTATTATATCATGTGGGGCGTATGGGTGCATCCTAGTTACATGTTTTATTCAGTATTTCATGGTGAATGTGGTGTGTGCCTTGCATCCTTCACAAGGAGTTGATCCCTCCTACCCAGACCAGTATATTAATTAGAGGCATCCCCTCTAATCAGCATGATGAGGTCACCCCTCCAAGTATTCATGCACGTGACCTTTTCATGACCTATATGGGCTATGGTATATTTATGTTAAAACAGTTTACATAAGATAAACATAAGGCTTTTCAAACTATAAAACCAGTTTTTCTCAATACTTAACCAGTTTACTCAGAACTTAGTCTTCCGCTGTTATATGTTACATGCTTATCCTATTCATTCTATATTGTATATCCGTGCACTGAGCGTTTTGCTCAGCCGTTACTTTCCTTTCCATGTCCCAAAACGGCAGGTACCCAAGACTCGAGCATTTGGAGGACGTGCATAGGATGGAAGCTGCCATAGACTTCTTCTCCTTTTGCCTTCATATATTTATGCTTGTTTAGTCTTTCTTTCAGTTCATGTATTTTATTATGTTTTGGGCTTATGTTTGGGAACCGATGTTTGATTCCGGTTTTCTCTATTGTCATGTATGTTTTACTACATATTACCTTGCATGCTTTGATGACACGCCATAATTACGCGTGACATTCCATTTATCAAAATGGGGTGTTACAATTATGGTATCGGAGCCAAGGCTTCGACCTGTAGGCTCTAAAACTCGACCTGTGACTAGTGGGTAGTCACCAGGAGCTTCCTAAGCCAACGATTGTTATTCCACGTATTGATGTTTCAGCGCGTTGTTGTTTTAACCATTATGTTTTCAGCACCTTTTTGTTTTAGCCATGACGTTTTCAGCACCTTGTTGTTTTCACCATGATGTTTTCACCAGTATCGTCTTACTAATATGGAATGAACAACCGTCATCCACACTTAGTTATGTGTCATTGTCTATGCATGATGTTCCTCGTGAACTGTGACGATGTGGACTGACCCCAGTAGTTCATAATTTTAACATAAATTTTTTTTTCTTTCTGTTAAGTTTTGACAATGGCTTTTAATTATTATGTTTCATGCATTCATGCATTTATATCATATGTCATTTGTTGCAGGAATTTTGACTAAGTAATGGTTGGTACAGGACTGGCCCTATTTAGTCGCATGTGCTTTTATCGAAACTTTTAACTTTGGGACCGACCCATAGGCGTCCCCTCGCCATGTCTTTTGTTTTGGAACCGACCCATAGGCGTTCCCTCGCACATATAAAGGTTTTATAAACTACATTACGCATTCATGCACTGTTTTCTTGCATAAAATTTTTCTCATGATTTAAATGGGCATAAAAAAAATTTTTTTCATGTCCCATCATAAGTTATTATGTCTTTATGTCAAGTATGCCTTTATACTGTCATGGTTAACTTCAGTTTCATGCTGATTATGTTATACACTTCTTCGTAATAGATGGTTTCATGTTTCCTCATAATAATTCCGTCTTCATGTTGATTATGTTCCACGCCTCTTTTGTTATTTTCGTTGTCCTGCAAGACATTGTTAGATTTCTTGAATCATGCTTTCATGATAGTCATGGTTGGCTTCCATTGATCATGCTGTCAGGCAAATCATCGTTGAATTTTGTGTAACCACACTTTAGCGTTTCTCTATGCAACCAGAATGATGTCTATGCTAATACTGCCAGGTTATCATGATGGTTTTCCTAACCGTTTAACCGGTTTACTTTCCTTAAATCATGACAAATGATCGAGCCCATACTGATCATTTCAGGTGCATTCCATGTGTACTCCACGTATCGTATTTCATGTGTATTACATGTACCTTAATCCATGTGTATTCCACTTGCTATACTTCACGAGTAATCGCTAGTCGATTCTAAATCATCTCAGGCGTATGTTCACTTGCTAATATCCTTTCAAGGTTGTCGATGCCGCTCATAGCTTGGAGATGTTACTGAAGGTTGATGCTGCTGATGTTGGGAGACGCTACGAGATGCTGATGCTGATGCTGTTCACAACCTGGAGATCCTAAAAGACGAAGACAAATGCGTCGGAGCAAGGCAATTGGACGAGAAGATGCTTCACCATCAGACAATTCCCATCAATCATTGTCCCAAATTCATAGTTACATGTCACACGTCGTTCGGCTATCATTTCAGCCATATGAGTGCAAACTAGTACCAGCCGGCCACCCAGCTGAATAGTTACATGAGTCACGGTCATGAGAATGACCGTCATGAAACCGACAGACAAGATGATAATAACCACTACTATGACAACAACTATCCTAGAAATCGCAACCGAGGCTCCGGCCACGGACGTGATCAGACATACAAATGATTAGTAGTCCAACCGATCCGCCAATTCTGGCATATTAACCTAATATTTGTAGTTCTAATTGTTTCACATCTCGAGACACATGTCAAGACATCAGTCAAGACACATGTCTCACGTATACTTTCTGAGGACACATGTCAAGATACCAGTCAAGACATATGTCACGCTTACATTTCTCAAGACACGAGCCAAGACACATGACTCACGTCTAATTATGGAACATTTCTAAGAAATTTAGGGTACCCTCCAAGGGTATATCTATGTTGTTGTGCCATGTATTAATCAGGCCACAAGAATTTCAATACCATTATCGGCGCATCAGTGACAACCGTCACGTTGCCGATGTCACTTTCATTTCTTTCACCATAGTTCATATATTCATAACCATGAAGGACGCCTTTCTATTCCCACGCATACGAAGGTTTTCCTTCAGCTTAATGATAAGATCCAAGCTGCTAATGCATTTCCTCGAACAGACACGAGATGAATTTTATCCTAATTATGTACTATGAACACCACACCATGCTATGATTCATAATTATGTACAGTAATGTTCAGGCTCCTGAATACATTCAGCTTGATTTTCCATCAGGAAAATCTGTACAAATTATCTATGCTTTTCAAGCACGTGCTTTGTTAGCCTTAATTGCTAATATTTTCTAGCTGTCAGTAACACACGACTACTAAGGTCCTTTTACGCATAACCAACGGATTATTCCAAATTGTTCCTTACACTCCAGAAGAACCTTCAAGGAGAAGGATGGTACCATGAGATTATGTGTCGACTACCGTCGACTTAAACAAATCACCATTCATGACCGTTATTCTCCTCCACGTATTGACGACATGTCCAATCAACCGTATAGTGTTAATCACTTTTCCAAGATTGAACTCACGATCATGCTGCCAACAGTGACGAGTGAAAAAGCAGGACATGTCCATGACTGTTATTCGTTCACGACTCGGTTATGCTAGATTTATGATTTTGATTCAGTCTCATCAATGCTCCAACAGCATTATGGAGTTAATAAATTGAGTTTCCATGAACTCCTAAACAAATTCATCAGCGTTTTCATTGAAGATAACCTGATTCCCTCTAAGCCTAGATAAGAACAGGAAGACACTATCTACACTATGTTGCAAATTCTGTGACAAGAGAAATTCTACCCTGGAGATTTTTTTTCCAATATCATTTCTGTTTGATTACAGTAACACACTGAATAACATGGGTTTTATGGTTAATCTTACCATGACTCAGCTTATGCGTAAAGAAGAGAACCCTACACTACATTAGCTGTTCTAGGAAATCCTACGCTAGGAGAAGTCAAGATTTAGAGACTCAGAGTTTCGCAAACTCCTACGTATCAAGTTCGACGAAGCAAGATACAGTTACGTTCATATCTAGGTACCTGACATACCAACAGGTTAAGATAGGACACCAACAAACTGGGATGTTTTCATTATATGAAATTGTGAATCGAAAAGGGACAAGATTTCCATGGATTTTAGTTACCAGATTTCAGCAAACTCAGAAGAAGCATGATGCTATCTGGGTTATTGTCAACAGTTTGATCAAGTCTGCAGAATCCTTACATCCGTACGGATTTCAGAATCAACAGATTGAACGAACATGTTCCAGCCAAGGCTCATCCGATCACTTGGCAATTCCTCAGCTATCGGGTCAGATAAAGATTCGTAATTGTACTCCTAACTTACTTCACGTCTTCATTCTAATTCCACGACTTGCTTTCGCGCTCACGTTCATGACACTATTCACGTTCATGATCGTATTTTGGCTTACAATTTTACGTTCATTCTTTTCTCATTCTGGGAAGTTTGCAAGAACTTGAGAGACCAGACCCAAGTTTAGTATAACTCTCCATCATCAGATAGACGTTTCACGTCATATTCCACGTCTCACCTTGTAGCGTTTGGCGTTATCGCCATTATATTCTATGATCACGATATGTCTCACATGTCATGTTCATTCCACGTTCCTCATATCATGAACAAGATATGTTACACGTATCATGGATCACGATATGTTTACTCATACTACACTCGCCATATCTCCACGTAGCACGTTCAAAAATTTTCACGTATCACGTTCAAAATTTTTCACGTACTACGTTTCTTTATGTCTCGCGCATCGTTTCTAATTATCAGTTAAGTCAGATGGTCTTTCATCATAACGTTTCAGTTACCCTTGCACGTTAACTCTTATTTTTCTCGATCGAATTTAGGGGATCTACCTTCCGTTGATAACCAAGAATTTCTTCGTATTCCAAGTCAAGGTCAGGAGGACCAAGATTTATCATTAGTGTCAGGATCTTTTGAAGGAACCGTTCCAAGAGGGAGGCCACTTGGAAACAGACAAGTTCATCCGGACTTCTTATCCATTTTTCTCTTATCGATTAGATATGTCCTTTCAGTCACGTCACGTTCCATGTCTTTTCAAGACAGGTCACGTTCCACGTTCCCTTCTACCATGTCACCTTCATTTCCATTATTTTGCATACCTTTCCAGTTTGATGCGGGTATGTTTCGCTTCCAGTTACGTTATCTATAATTCGGGGACGAATTATTCTTTTTAGGGGGGAAGAATTGTAAAACCCTCATGCTTTTACCATGAATAGTGCCCTTAAGATCGTACGTCCTAGATTAAAACTTACCTTATTCAGTATTGATCACATTCATGTGCTATTAATCAAGTAAGTACATACGTGTATAACATGATAAGTATCGTTTACGTACGAACTCATGATAAGCAGTTAATAAGTATTTCACGGGAACATAATTAAATCATGATCACCATTAAAACATGAACTAAAATAATCACGTAAATACATATAATATAACAACGAGCACGTATAAATATATTAGGCACGGTAGATATTTAACGAGAACACACTAAACACGAACACCAATAAACACGAATGAACACTTAACTAATTAAAACACGTAAAACACGAACACGAGAACACACTTATTATTTAGACACGAAAAACATTTGGGTTACCCCATGTGGGCCCCATGAACCACGAAATTAGGGACAAGAAAAGGGCCTAGCCCATCATTTTTACTAAACAAGGGGTTAAGGGAAAAAGTCATTCATTTATCTCATTTTATTGAAAACAATTAAAACCCTAATTTTGTTCTTCCTCTCCTTTTGTGGCCGCCACCTATAACACACCAAGAGGGGGTGTTCTTGTTGATTTTGATCTTGAATATTGTACAAGTGTTCGTGTTTGTTCATCCTCTATTGATCCACACATTCGGTATATCTTTTTAACCTTTCTTTTTATTTCCTTCTTTTGATTTGATTTGGTAAAATTGATTAAGAACATGATGTTTTTAAAACCTATTTTAAAAACATAAAATAAACATGTATTTGGTTAAGAGGTAAAATCAAAAGGGTGTTTTACGGGTGTTTGGTTTAGCCGACGCCTAGACCGTGCCCTAAGGGGGTCACGGCTTGGCCTAGAAACCACCACCGAGACCATATGGTCCCGGTTTGGTGGTGTGGGTCCCACGGCAGCAAGGAACCAAGGGGAACCCTGATTTGGTTCGGGGTACGGTGTCGATTTCATGCCCGGTTCACGGTTCGTTGGTTAAATCATGATTTATGCTACATGTTAATTTTATGAATTATGAACTTAGGATATGAATTAATTAATAACATGAGATATTAATTAAATCATGACTTAGGTTATTTTAATTATTAATTTAGCATGATATTAATTTAACCTAAGTATTTTTATGTTATAAGTTATAATTAATTAATTATTTAAAACATGCCTATAATTAATTAATTTAGACATGACTTAGGTTATGTTATTAATGCATAATAATACACATTTTAACCTAAGTATTTTATTCTATTTTAATTAAAATATGTTATACTTTAATTAAAATGCTTAACCTATAGTTTAATTAAAATACATGAAATAATAATTAAACTATACACTATATCATATGACTTAAGAAATAAGCTTATAAACACTTAGACTTATATGTTAGCTTATGTAACCAGCTTAATTCTAAATATGGAAACTTCTATTTATAGAAACTTAATTAAATAAGGCAACTAATCTATTAATGGAAACCTTCTATATATGGAAATCTATCTATTTCAGGCAGCTAATCTAATCATGGAAACCTTCTATATATGGAAACTTATTTAATTAAGGCAGCTGATCTATTTTTGGAAACTTTCTATTTTTAGAAACTAATCTATTTTAAGCAGTAAATTCTATTTTTGGAAACTTTCTATTTTTGGAAACTTTCTATTTTTGGAAAATTTCTATTTTTGGTAACTTTCTATTTTTGGAAACTTTCTATTTTTGGAAACTTTCTATTTTTGGAAACTTTCTATTTTTGGAAACCTGCTATTTTTGGAAAGTTACTTATTATTACACAGTAAGTATAATAATACATGAAATACAAGTAATACTTAATCAGATTAATCAGAATACAAGATAAACACAGTTTAAGGCTTTAAATAGTAAACCATGACCTAAAACATACCAAGTAAGCTAAGATGAGACATAGAACCCAGTACGTAATCAGTGATTCGATACTTATACACGTGTGTATTCATGTAGCGTTAGTGATCCAGAAGTAGGAGTCTTCCTTCCGTTCTTTCACTGGACTTGAGGTACGGATTCCCGTCCTTTCAGTATGGACATTCTTTCCTTATTAGGATTTCCCCGTATGCAGCCAACTGTTTTCCCGAGTATTTGTTTTATTGTTTTGAACTGCTTATGTTTAATTAGCATAATCTATAGCCATATACAAGCATGACCAGTTTCACCTAGTTATGGAGGTACCATAACCATAACATTGGAGGCACCAATGTTATGACTTCCCCACGGCGGAGTGATTGCTCGTGGCGTCCCTTTTCAGTTTTGGCCATATTATTATATCATGTGGGGCGTATGGGTGCATCCTAGTTACATGTTTTATTCAGTATTTCATGGTGAATGTGGTGTGTGCCTTGCATCCTTCACAAGGAGTTGATCCCTCCTACCCAGACCAGTATATTAATTAGAGGCATCCCCTCTAATCAGCATGATGAGGTCACCCCTCCAAGTATTCATGCACGTGACCTTTTCATGACCTATATGGGCTATGGTATATTTATGTTAAAATAGTTTACATAAGATAAACATAAGGCTTTTCAAACTATAAAACCAGTTTTTCTCAATACTTAACCAGTTTACTCAGAACTTAGTCTTCCGCTGTTATATGTTACATGCTTATCCTATTCATGCTATATTGTATATCCGTGCATTGAGCGTTTTGCTCAGCCGTTACTTTCCTTTCCATGTCCCAAAACGGCAGGTACCCAAGACTCGAGCATTTGGAGGACGTGCATAGGATGGAAGCTGCCATTGACTTCTTCTCCTTTTGCCTTCATATATTTATGCTTGTTTAGTCTTTCTTTCAGTTCATGTATTTTATTATGTTTTGGGCTTATGTTTGGGAACCGATGTTTGATTCCGGTTTTCCCTATGGTCATGTATGTTTTACTACATATTACCTTGCATGCTTTGATGACACGCCATAATTACGCGTGACATTCCATTTATCAAAATGGGGTGTTACACATCTATTCATGATCATCCGATTGTTTCAGAATTCCCATACGTGTTTCCAAAAGAAATTCCAGGTATACCACCTATCCGTGAGGTGGAGTTTGGCATTGAGATCATTCCAGGGGCTGACCCTATCTCCAAGGCTCCTTATCGCATGGCCCCAATAGAGCTCAAGGAGTTGAAAGACCAGCTGCAGGAGTTGAAAGACCAGTTGCAGGAGTTACTAGAGCGAGGTTTTATTCGCCCGAGTGTATCACCATGGGGTGTATCGTTGATTTTCATTAAGAAGAAGGATGACAGCATGCGACTGTGTATTGACTACCGTGAGCTAAACACGATCACAATCAGAAACCTTATCCATTACCACGTATAGATGATTTATTTGACCAACTTCAGGGTGCCAAGAACTTTTCTAAGATTGATCTACGACCAGACTACCATTAGCTGCGAGTGAAGGAGCATGATATTTCTAAGACTGCTTTTCGCACACGATATGGTCACTATGAGTTCGTAGTCATGCGTTTCAGACTCACAAACGCTCCAGCGGTATTCATGGATTTGATGAACCTCATTTTTCATGAGTTTCTAGACAAGTTCATCATTGTTTTTATCTATGACATTCTGATCTTCTCGAAATCTAAGGAAGAAAACGAGGAGCATCTTCGCACGGTAGATCAGATTCTTCGCCAGAAGCAACTGTATGCAAAATTTTCCAATGTGAGTTTTGGTTAAGTAAGGTGGCATTTCTGGGCCACATCGTTTCAGCATAAGGGATCACCATGGATCTTGCGAAGGTTGAAGCTATCACAAAATGGCCTAGACCGACATCTGGAACAAAGGTTTGTAATCGTTTGGGTTTAGCTAGATATTATCGCAGGTTTGTGGAGAAATTCTCACAGTTAGCCTTGTCTTTGACTAAGCTAATGCGTAAGGGAGAGAAATTCATCTATAATGTTGAGCGAGAGAAGAGCTTTAAAGAACTTAAGCAACATTTGGTATCCGAACCTATTCTTACTCTCCCATCTGGCACAAGTGGATTTCAGATTTATAGAGATGCTTCGGGAAAAGGACTTGGTTGTGTACTCATGCAACATGGGTAAGTGATTGCCTATGCATCACGACAACTTACGTCATATGAAGAAAATTATCCCACTCATGATCTAGAATAAGAAGCAGTTGTTTTTGCACTCAAAATCTGGAGGCATTATCTTTATGGTGAGTCATGTGACATCTTCACTGTTCACAAGAGCCTCAAATACATATTCACTTAGCGAGAACTAAACATAAGACAAAGACGGTAGTTAGAACTACTAGAGGATTATGACACCAATATTTAGTACCATCCTGGTCAAGCTAATGTGGTAGTCGATGATTTATGCAGGCAATCAGGCATGATCGCTGGCATCAAGGTTGAATAGGAAATTATTCATGATCTAGAATGTTTAGACATTGAGCTCTTTGTACACGGACAACATGGTTACTGGGCTAATCTAAAAGTTGAGCCAGACTTAATCTCTCGGATCAAGGCAGCTCAAAAGGAAGACGGTGAGATATGGGCGATTATTCAGAATATCAATCAACAGACAGAGTTTCGAATATATGACGATGGCATTGTATGTCAGGGTACCAAGTTATGTGTTCCAGATGATCTTACATTAAGAGAAGCCTTATTTACTGAGACTCACAGCTCTCCTTTTTCGATTCATCCTGGTTCTACCAAAATGTATCATGACCTCAAGCAACATTTTTTGTGGAGCGGCATGAAGCAAGATGTTGCTACCTTTGTTTCTAAATGTCTGACCTGCCAGCAGGTTAAGATAGAACATTAGCGAGCTAGTTGTTTACTACAACCATTAGAAATTCTCGAATGGAAGTGGGACAAGATCTCACTAGATTTTGTTACCGAACTACCATAGACTTAGAAGAAACATGATGCCATCTAGGTCGTTGTCGATCGTTTAACCAAGTCTGCTCATTTCCTTCCAATCCGCAAGGATTATTTAGTTAGCAGATTGGTAGAGATATTCCAGCAGGAAATTATGCGACTACATGGTACTCCATCGGATATCATTCAGATAGAGATCCACGATTTACATCTTGTTTCTAGAGAGGCTTTCAGAAAGCTTGGGGCACCAGACTCAAGCTTAGTACAACCTTTCATCCTAAGACCAACGGTCAGTCAGGGCGTACTATTTAAACTATAGAAGACATGTTACGGACTTGTGCGTTAGAGTGGACATGAAATTGGGATGACTACATTTGTTTGGTTGAGTTTGATTACAACATCATTGGCACGCAAGTATTAAGTGTGCACCTTTCAAGATGTTATATGGCAGGAAGTGTCGTGCTCCAATCTGCTGGGATCAGGTTGGTGAATGAATCATTGAGGGTCCAGAGATGATTGAGGTAACCAATGAGAAGGTCGCCATCGCCAAGGCGAAGCTTCAGGAAGCTCGTGCTCGTCAGAAGATCGTTAGAATTTCAGCCTGGTGATCATGTTTTCTTGAAGGTATCACCAGCACAGGGAGTCAAGCGTTTTGGTATTAAGAGCAAGCTCAGTCCTCGTTTCATCAGACCGTTCGAGATCCTCGAACGTGTTGGTGAGGTATCGTATCGTTTGGCGTTACCTCCTCAGCTATCTCATTTTCACAATGTGTTCCATGTGTCCTTACTCATAGGCTACAATTATCATCATCTACAAATTGTCACGTATCCAATCGATCAAATTTGTGAGGATCTATCCTATGTTGAGGAACCCGAGACAGTTCTCGATCTTCAGGATTAGTTCATAAGGAGAAAGACGATTCCATTTGTCTAGATCCTTTGGAGGGACCATCCCGAGCGGGAAGCCACTTAGGAAACAGAGGAGTCTATCGAAACTTCTTTTCCTCATTTTCGTCTATGATTCAGGTATGTCTTTTTAGCTTATCGTATCTCTAATTCGAGGACGAATTATTCTTTTTAGAGGGGAAGAGTTTTAAAACCCACTTAAAATACATGAAGACATTAATTACACAAAAACATAGATTAATTAAAACTTCATAATTAATTAACATACGACATGTATCATGAATATTTAGTGTATAAATACAAGTATTACGTATATTATTATTTATTATTTACATGTATGTACAAATAATAAATAATGCACGACAAGTATTAACACAAGTTAGAAACACGAACACACGTCACGAATAATAATACACGAGATTAAGTAAAACACGAAAAATGAAAATGTATAAACAAGGGGTGTTTGGCCGGCCTTAGAAAGGAAAGAGAGAAGATGGGCCAAGCCCGGCCCCTTATGATTTCATTAGTATACAAAAACATCTCTGGAAAGTCATTTTACAAAGTTTAACAAAAAAAATAAAAACCCTGGTCCTTGTTCTCTTTGGTGCCGCCGGTTACACAAGGAAAAAAGGAGAAGAAAAACTTGTTTGATCTTTGTTAATCTTGGGGTTCGTGTTCGGGTCATCCACCTTGATTTATCACGCATTAGGTATCACCAATTCAACCTTTTCTTTTGTTATTAATTTTTCCTTTAATCATGAATCAAATAGATTAATCTAAGAACACATGTATGGATGAATCAAACAAGATCTAATAGGGTTTTGGTTCGGGTTGTCACAGAAACCGAGAGTCAAAGACTCTCGGTGTGGGTTTTGTTCGGCCAGCCAAACCCCATAAGGGGTCAGTGGCTGTTTTGTTTGAGCAGCCGCATCACCAAACAACCCCACAGCAGGGTGTTAGGCTTGGCAGTGGCAACCAAGATCCTTTGGCTCTCGGTGGGTGATTTCGCGCCGACAGCGGCAACCGGCTCGGCTGGTGGCTAGCTTTGGAAGGCGGCAAAGCCACAGCCGCAACGGTCGTCATGATGTTTGCTATTCGAGCGAGTCAAGACAAGGGTCTCGGTGGAGCTTTGCTTCGGGCTCGGGTACACGAAAACACACAGAGGTGTGTTTGGTTTTAACTTTGTTAATTTAATTTTGGCTAATCAAGATTAATTTAATTAGTTATATTAGAAATAAATCATGTTATACTTAATTAAATTAAATTAACCATAGACTTATAATAATTATTTAAGATAATTATTCTTGATGCATAACATGACACATTTTAGTTTAATTAAATTTAGACTGAGCTTATTTATTTAAATACATTTTATCCATGGTATAATTAAATTACTTCTAACACTTAGTTTAATTATACAATAATCAAGTAAAGTTTTATTAATATAAAACCAAGTTATATTATTAATTAATAATCATTTAAAAATCATGTATTATATTATTAATTAATAATTATCATGTTAGACTAAAGTATTTATTTATTAAATAAACTTAACTATATTATGACATTTAATAAACCATGACTTATAAAATATATTCATTAAGCTTTGGCTTATATCACATGCTTATTAAACAAGCTTATTACTATTTATGGAAACATGCTATTTATGTAAACATACTATTTATGGAAACTTTCTATTTATGGAAACATACTATTTATGGAAACTTTCTATTTTTGGAAACTTACTATTTATGGAAACTTACTATTTCTGGAAAGTTGCTATATATGGAAACCTGCTATTTTTGGAAAGTTACTATATATAGAAACCTGCTATTTTTAGAAAGTTACTCGTTATGAAACATCAAGTATAATAACATATGAAACATGAAATACGTTAATCAAGAACACGTGAAACACTAAGAAACTACATGATAAAACAAGAAACAGTAAAATAAGACATGAACAAGTAAAACCAATCAAGAACAAGTATAACAAGTCAAAAACAAGTAAAGCAAACTAAAAACCATTCAGTTATACATGAACAAACAACTCATTCACGTACATTATTATGTAGCACTCGTGAAGTCGGAGTAGATTACTTTCCGCCTTTCATCTTTCTAACACCCCCAATTTACATTGCGCAGCGGAATTACATAATTGGGTGCTAGACACAAGCATCATCACACAAGGTATATTGAACGACTCAAAAGAGAGACGTTTACACCTAAAATATAAACAAGCTTTTCATAATAGGTCTAAAACATAATTTCATCCCATATTATACTAAAACGACACCAGAGTAAAGTGTTTAGTCCCCGTGGACCTCGACCAACATCCAACAAGTTTAGTACAGTACACAAATATTTAATGAATTGTTCAACAGTAAAAGGATAGAAATAGTTTTTAGACCAACATTTTTCCAAAATCTAACCCACAACCTCCACAACAAAGCTCCGCCTTCAATCACTTCCTATTACCTGAAACACATGCTAAAACGAGTCAACAATAATGTTGAGAGAGTCTATAGGTTTATCAAATCACATTTGAACATAAGAAGAAAATCAATCATAATCATTTATAGAATTGTCGTACACACAATCTATTTCAAGGCAAAACATTGTATTTACGCTCATGACACCGACCCCTTAACCAAATAGTCACCCACGCCAAATGCCATCATGACTAGAGTAAAACCATTGCCCCTCTAGGGTATCAGTTGCTAGAATAACACATTCTTATTCCCGTAAATTATCCTTCCCAGAGGTTACTCAACGTAATGCCGTGGTCTCAGATTGGGTGGTCAACCCAATAGTACTATCATTAGAATTAGCGGCTATTCCCGACTCACAACATCAAGTCAGAATATAGTTAACGGCTAATGGATTTAGGGTCTTTAGCAACAAGGTACTTGATAGGTGTGTAAACACCCATCCTTTTTACCACTTAATTACAATAATAACCGAGCCAAAACGTGTATTTTATGTCTTTTATGTCGGAATTATGCGTGGTTTGTGTTTTTGTTGTGATTTAGGACGAAAAGGTGAAAAGTGGAGAATACACGGGCATTCACGGGCTTTTATCGAAGAAAAAGACGAAAGACGAAGTCAAGAAGTCAAGAGTGCAAAAAGAACGGAAGTCCAAGACCAATTCTGAAGATTTATCGAAGAAAAAGTAAAAAGACGGAAGTTTACTAAAAGCCGAAGATTTATTCCGGATAAGTGACATATTCCGAATAGAGAATTTGTTCCGGATCAAGGGTTTTGGTGAATATCCCGAGTAAAGAAGAATCATTCCGAACAAAGGTGACATTTCAGATGAGTGATTATTCCGAACGAAGGTTTATTCCGGATGAGCTGTTTTCAGGTTCTTTTTAGTTTCAGCTTTTAACTTTCTGTTTTTTTTTAATTTTTAAGCTTTATTTTTCCCGCCTTTTTACTTAGTTGCACTTTAAGTTTAATTGCCTTAGATTTATTTTAGCCTTGCCTTAGTTTAAGTTTTAGTTGCGTTTTAAGTTTGCCTTAGATAGATTTAAGTTTGAGTTATTTACATTAGGTGTCTTTTAATTTCTCGTCACGCTTTAAATACTTGTCATTTACTTTAAATTAGAGCATATATTTATTTTACACGTCATTTACTTTAAAGTTTTGCACATTTATTTTAGAACAACCAAAAATATTTGTTTCACCAAAAACAATAGAGTCGTACTTTGAACCGGAAATCAATTCGTTAAGATAACGAGAACACGAACTTTAATTTTTATACGGGCTGTCAAAAGCCCTGTATTAAATGGCGCCGCTGCCGGCTCTTTTCGTAAAGATTAACGGTTTTCTGTGAAAGACGCGTTGCTTTTTGGGATCCGTTCACTTGTGAGCGTTATTTTTCTTGCATAAAAATTTCAAAAAACCATAAAAATTAAAAATTGATAAAAATCCATAAAAATTAAAAATTTCAAAAATCCAAAAAGATTTTATTTTTATTGTGTATATATACTGTCTTTGTGTTTGGTATTGTTTTCTTTTGTCTTTGTAGGTGCATGCGTACTAGATCTTCTAATTATCAAGAGCCCGAGACTCGAGAAGATTTAAGTATGTCAGGTGTTAACAACAACAATAATCCACCGCACCTCAACAATAACAACAATGTTCTTCCATAACCCGATCTTCGGACAATGGAGGAGCTTTGTCAACCTACCATGTTTGGACGAGGAGGATCGATTGTGCTGATGCAAATCACGGCTCCGGAGTTTTCGTTGAAGCACCACATGATTCAGCAAGTGCAAACAAATCCTTTTAGAGGAATGCATGATGATGATTCCAACAAACACCTCGACAAATTCATTACAATCACCCAAAGCATGAAGTTTCCCGGTGCCACAATGGATGTTCTACGCCTTCAACTCTTCCCACATACTTTATCACATCATGCCGAGAAATGGTTTGATAGTCTCCCGAAGAATTCAATTCATACTTGGGATGACATGACTCAACGCTTTTTGTCGCGCTACTTTCCACCATCCATGGTCACGAGCCTTCGCAATCAAATCAGCGGTTTCATGCAAGAACCTGATGAATCTCTCTTTGATGCTTGGGAAAGATATAATGTCTTGATCGATCGTTGCCCAAACCACAACATGCTCCCTGTCACATTGATTGATACTTTCTACAACGGATTGACTTTTTGTGATCGTGATATGATTAATGCAGCCGCCGGTGGCACATTTATGAAAAGGAGACCTAAGGAGTGTAGAGAGCTTATTGAGAACATGACTACTCACCACAAAAACTGGGATTCCTCCGCTTCTTCAAGGAACAACCCGAGAGTCAATGTATCTTCCACCTCAGCCAGCCCTGATATGACCGAATTCACCCGCATGATGACTGAAATGAACAAAAATATCTTGCTTCTCTCTACAAACCAACAACAACAAGTTAAAGCGGTTGCACCTTCTTGTGAAACATGCGGCGGTCCACACTCATACACCGATTGTCCTTCTACTCAAGGAAATCCGGAAAATGTGTATGCATCTTATGGTAATTATTCACCGGAAAATTACCAAGCTCGACCTCAAGGGGATCGAAATTTGCTGAGTTACCGGTCAAACAACTACCTTTCACCCGGTTTTTCTCCTCAAAACCAAAACCCCGCCAACAACTACAATAGAAGCAACCAAATCCCACCAAGAGCTTCTAATCCTTATCACCCACCCGCCCAACAAACCCCACCCATTAACCCGGATGTTGAAGCCATCATGAGAACCCAAGGTGAGCAAATCAAGAATCTGCAAAGCCAAATTATAAATTTGAAAGGAGATATTACCAAGCAAGGAAATGACCTTAGATCCGAGCTTCGAGATAATATTCAATCATCCTTCAGCACTCAAACGAATGATATTAAGAATATGCTGGCTAGTTTCTTGCCCACAGCTCAATCTTCTACTTCGAGTTCTCTACCTTCAAACACCGTCACCAATCCGCGAGCGAATGTGAGTGCTATTACTACCCGTAGTGGAGTTACCATAGTAGGACCACCTATCCCACCCCCATCATCTACACCTCCTCCACCACCATTTATCCCTACTCCTCCTACACCTTGTATTAGTGCACCATTACCGTCTCCGCCTCGTCATGACGATGTTCCCACGAAGAACCCTTCAACATCTCAACCTTTACCACCTTCACCTTCACCACCCAAACCCAATATCCCATATCCTTCTCGCTTAGGCAAGACCAACGAGCTAACCAAGAATGACTGTCAAGTGTCAAGCTATGTGAAGATGCTCTCTCAAATGAACATCAACATGAGCCTTGTTGAAGCACTTGTCCACATGCCGAAATTTGTTAAAGCATTTAAGGAATTGCTTAACAAGAAGGAGAAGTTGATTGAGCTCGCCAACACACGCTCAAATGAAAACTGCTCTGCAGTTATTCTTAAAGAACTTCCGGAAAAGCTTGGAGATCCCGGTCGTTTTGTGTTACCTTGCATTTTCAACAAAACTGAAGAATTTACTGCCCTAGCTGATCTCGGGGCCAGTATTAATCTTATGCCTTTAAGTGTTTGGAAAACACTATCATTACCCGACCTTACTCCAACAAAGATGACTCTTGAGCTTGCAAATCGCACTCTTGCTTACCCCGTTGGTATTGTCGAAGACGTGTTCATTAAAGTTGGCACATTTACTTTCCCGGTCATTTTGTGGTTGTTGATTATGAAATGGACCCTCGTATTCCGTTAATACTTGGTCGGCCATTCTTGAGAACCAGAAGAGCTTTAGTTGATGTTGCCGAAGGTGAGTTAATCTTAAGAGTCGGGAATGATGCACAAGTTTTCAAAATGGGGAAGCTTACAAGCAAATCCTTTGGACGAGAATCCGTGAATATGATTAATGTGCTCGATGATTTTGTCATCTACAACAATCCTCTATTCGAGTCTTGCATTGATAATCCACTTTTTCAAGATGATGTCGATGATTCTCTATCCAATTTGGAACCTCCTCCCATTTACGATTCTCCAACGATCTTTGATGCTTATGATGATGATTCTAGCTCAGATTCGGATGATTTTGATGATTGTACTTCCGAGTATCCCGAGATGCTCACTTATGATGATTTTGATGAGGCCGATAGTCTTTCGAGTGATTATTCACATGATGAAGATCCTCCGCCATCACTCGATACTACTTTGGACGATTACTCATTTGAGGAAGACTTCTCTACGTTTCTCAGCACTTACTTCCCTCATGAGAGTGATGCTCCTCCTTTAGATTTTGAAGATTATCGTCTTGATCCTACTTTGGATTTGAAGAACATTCTTTCAAAGGAGAAGAAACCGGTCGACACCAATATCCGCAGCACATATGATTTAACACCTCTTTGTCCCCCTTCTGAGGACGAGGTTGTGCATTTTCATCACGGATCATCCTCACACTCCGCTGAGCCTGAGTGCTATTTTCCCCTAAAGGAAAAGGTGTTCGACCCCGGTATCGATATTCTGCAGCCATCTCAGTATCCACCTAATGAAATAAAAGGAAATATTTTTGGAACTTATGGAAATCTGCTTGCACCACTTCACCCTTGCTTCCACCGTGCTCTATCGCTGCTTAAGGGAACCTTGCCTACTCTTCTTTGGATTGCCTTGTTCGCCTTAAGCTTGTGCTATTTGATGGACGAAAACTATGTCTTTGATCCTGGTGGATATGTTTCATGCTTCTTCCTATGGTAATCAAGGTCGAGTCAGGCTCACGACTCGGTTAACAAAAATCAAGCGCTTCTTGGGAGGCAACCCATGTATCTATCTTTTCGCTTTCTTTATCCTAAGTGTAGGGGAGACCCGTTGGTGTTTGCTATTTCCTCTCCTCTCTTAATCAGGGATTCGCGCGCTCATTGGTCCACTCTTGATGATTCTTGACGACCCGTGATTCTGTGTTCACTTCTTCCCGGTTCTATCCTAAACTCTTTTCGATTCACTATTTTATATTTTCTCAATATTAAAATAGGAATCTCTTTAGTTGTCTCTTCCTTAGCAAGATTTAAACAAGGTGCACAATGTCCTAAGTGTAGGGGAGTTTACTCCCACATGCTTAAACATTGAGGACAATGTTTATATTAAGTGTAGGGGGACTTCTATCGAAGTTAAGTGGCCTTTTCCTTGTATTTGTCCTCATTTTAACCGGAAAATCAATTTTTTCGACATTTTTCAAAATTTTTGATCTATTTTGGCCTATTAGTTTTTCCCTTTGTATAGTTATTTTCTTTCTTTGCTAGAATAAACTTTAATAAAGTGGTTTTAATTTTCAAACGTTGTGAATCTTTTGACTCAACCCGAGTTTACTTATCTAAGTTACTCTAGCTAGTATCCTTAACGTGTTTAAATCAAGTTTTGCTAGGCTTTTATATAGGGAGCTATAAAACGCGAAAGTCTTAACTCTCACGGGTTAAGAACAAGAACTTTTCGCAAGTTCCTATAATTGATCCTAGAGAGTCGTTTATCAAGGGAACTTTAAAACGCGATTTCTAAACTTGAAAAAGTCTAAGAGTTTGCAAGATCCTATAGACGACTCGAAAACCCAAAACTTTGACTTAATAGGCTAAGCATCCACGAGTCTCATTCCTTGAGATTTTAAACTGTGGAGAACGAGAGATGATAGAGTCAATTATAAGTTTGGTATTCTTTCGTGAATTTATGTGAGTTAATTATGAGACTATTCTCCCATCGCTTGCTAATAAATTTATCTACAATAAATAAGGTTGTACGATTTGAAAAGTTACTTAGCTTCTAGCCCAAGATCGTTTAAAATTTGCTCGGTATGGATTAGAGTTCATAGCCAAGGCATAACTTATTGAAGCAGGATGCGAAGATTGGCGAGTCCGAAAAGGCCCTAACAAGGCATGAGGGCTATATTTTGTTGCTAAAGATCCAAAGTGATGTGAAGAATCATTTATCGAAAATCAATATGAAGGATCGAGACATACGACGAAAAGCAAAAACTCCCCAAAAGTCATGGAGAAGTGTATCCGAAAAGACCCTAGCAAGGTATGAGGATAAATAGATTCAAGTCATAAAAGGAGGCGGATCGTTGTATATCAAAGTCCAAAATAAAGATTGGAGAAAAATGAAGAAGTCGTGGTCCATATATGAAGAATCTCTCAAAACTTCAAGTGAAGAAATCCCTAAATGAAGAGAAGACCATTATTTCATGAACGTCTCTCAAGGTTTGAAGTATGAAGTCGCTGCCAAATATCGGCCCGAGAAAGGTCTCAAATCGCGAAGTGAGTTATGCCAAGATATGAACTTTATGAGGTCCCGAGAAGTAGTTTTAAAAGATTTTGTCCTTTAGCTAACTTTTGATTAAATCGTTCACTTTATTTTCGGCCTTAATAACTATCGAAATAAGTCAACAATGCATCTTCGTAATCATTCAAGACAACAATAAAATATAAGAGATACACCTAGGAATAATGGAGTCTAAGTGAATAATTGGCCCACACGAGTTCGTGTTAGTTTGCTAACTTATAATAACAATGATGTCGTTTTTAAGCTTGGTTTGGAGAAAGTGAAAACTTGAGGATGATGATTATTCATGACATTTCCAAAACCCAAGGTATGCTTTTGATTTCTTTACTTTAATGTTTAGAATTTTCTATCTCTTTAATAAAGGCCAATGTGGATTGATTATGATGAAAAATGTAAACGTGCTTTGTAACTAATGCATTGCATGAGGGCATTGCAATGGTCAAGTGTAGGGGATTTGATAGGTATGTAAACACCCATCCTTTTTACCACTTAATTACAATAATAACCGAGCCAAAACGTGTATTTTATGTCTTTTATGTCGGAATTATGCGTGGTTTGTGTTTTTGTTATGATTTAGGACGAAAAGGTGAAAAGTGGAGAAAACACGGGCATTCACGGGTTTTTATCGAAGAAAAAGACGAAAGACGAAGTCAAGAAGTCAAGAGTGCAAAAAGAACGGAAGTCCAAGACCAATTCTGAAGATTTATCGAAGAAAAAGTCAAAAGACGGAAGTTTACTAAAAGCCGAAGAACTCAAGTCTTATTTATTGAAGAATTAAAAGACGAGTCCAAACAAATCACGAGCCAAAAGTCATTAAAGTCCAAGATTAAAGAAGATTAAAAGGCTTAAGGACCAATGGTGCAATTAACAAAAGATTAAGAAGAGAAGGACTAAGCATGCAATTAAGGAGAAAGGAAAGAGGGGAGGAAGCTTCCTAAGCACTCCTTAATCCTCCCCTATAAATAGATTAGGAAGTTAATCATTTCATTTTGTTCGCTAATAGTGAAAATTAGTTCTTCCACTTTTAATTACCTTGTCATTTAATTACTTGTCAAATTTAAATACTTGTCTTGCACCTTAATTACCATTTAATTTCAAGTAAGTGTTCTTTTAATTCTTGTTAATCTTTATCTTTATTGTTCGATCTCATCCTACCTTTCTTTAATCTTTGATTTTTATGTTTATGTTCATGTTCATGTTCTTATTTTGATCAAAGTGGGTTTTGATTATTGTGGTTAGTTTTGTTAGTTTTATTGATTTGGGTTGTTTGTTTATGATTATTAGATGTTTTGTTATTAGTTTGGTTTAATCTTGTGGTTGATTTGATTTAGTTTTGGTTAGATTCGTGCTATCTTGTTCCTCCTTGTTCTTCGTTTTTGCTGTTACTGTATCTTGCCCAGGTATATTCCGGATCAAAGATTTGTTCAGAAAGTTCTGAACCAAGAAAGTTCTGAACCAAGCCAAAGTTCCGAACCAACCAAAGTTCCGAACCAACAAAGTTCCGAACCAAGAAAGTTCTGAACCAAGAAAGTTCTGAACCAAAGTTCCGAACAAAGCCAAAGTTCCGAACAAAGCAAAAGTTCTTAACCAAGGAAGTTCCGAACCAAGAAAGTTCTGAACCAAGAAAGTTCTGAACCAAAGTTCCGAACCAAGCAAAAGTTCTGAACCAAGGAAGTTCCGAACCAAAGTTCCGAACCAATAAAGTTCTGAACCAAAGTTCCGAACCAAGCAAAAGTTCTGAACCAAGGAAGTTCCGAACCAAGAAAGTTCTGAACCAAAGTTCCGAACCAAGAAAAAGTTCTGAAACAAGGAAGTTCCGAACCAAAGTTCTGAACCAAGCAAAAGTTCTGAACCAAGGAAGTTCCGAACCAAAGTTCCGAATCAGCAAAAGTTTCGAACGAAGGATTTATTCCGGATAAGTGACATATTCCGAATAGAGAATTTGTTCCGGATCAAGGGTTTTGGTGAATATTCCGAGTAAAGAAGAATCATTCCGAACAAAGGTGACATTTCGGATGAGAGATTATTCTGAACGAAGGTTTATTCCGGATGAGCTGTTTTCAGGTTCTTTTTAGTTTCAGCTACTTTCTGTTTTTTTTATTTTCAAGCTTTATTTTTCCCGCCTTTTTACTTAGTTGCACTTTAAGTTTAATTGCCTTAGATTTATTTTAGCCTTGCCTTAGTTTAAGTTTTAGTTGCGTTTTAAGTTTGCCTTAGATAGATTTAATTTTGAGTTATTTACATTAAGTGTCTTTTAATTTCTCGTCACGCTTTTAAATACTTGTCATTTACTTTAAATTAGAGCATAGATTTATTTTACACGTCATTTACTTTAAAATTTTGCACATTTATTTTAGAACAACCAAAAATATTTGTTTCACCAAAAACAATAGAGCCGTACTTTGAACCGGAAATCAATTCGTTAAGATACCGAGAACACGAACTTTAATTTTTATACGGGGTGTCAAAAGCCCTGTATTAGTACTCAATACAATGTAAACAACATAGGAAACATTTGGGTCCAACAATTACTCCTGAATTGTGTTCATTTATTTTCAAATAGCATGTATCCCCCTCGCGGGTAATAAAACATTTAGTAGCTAGCTTGAAAAGCGAGGCTACAGACTCACCTTAGTATAAGAGATCTAGCGAGATGATCGTCGATGATAGAGGATGCCTTTCAAACACGAGAATCGCTACCTATCAAATAAGGCGCGTTCATTAATAATGACTCGAGAAATAAATCATACATAACAATATCAAACTCAAACTCATAAAATCACGATAAACTCGATAGAAAATGAGACAAATAACTCAATTTCACTCTTCTATACATTTACTTTACCATTCTACACTTTCGACAAAATCCGCCAGCACATACTACATGTACTAGCTTATTTACCCCTTTTAGACTCGTCAAACATTTATAAAACAACTCGAGAAACTAACTTACTATATATAGAACGTCCTCCCACAAGTTTATCAAATGAAATTACTTTTAAAGTTCTTTACCCGACTCATCTTCAAACTACATAATCCGGAAAGATTTACGTTAATAATTAATACAACCATTTTAACTTCTTTAAACGACTTCATTTACAAAACCGACACTTGGGTTTGAAAATAAACTCGCCCTATAGGGTTTACACTTCATAATCAGTATGTGACTCATTTCAAAACTTCAATTTATAGTCCCCGAGATTCGATCTAAATATCGACAACAACTATATGTAGTGCCGATACTCGTCTCCCGGTACACGAATAATCAAAACATCATAACTTCGCGCTCGTTTGGAGCTAGAAGTTCTACATTATATCAAATCGAAGCTAATAAAATGATATACAGCCCTAGGCTATTAGTTAAACCATTATCACAACATAAAATTCCCAAAAAAACAGTTTACCTACTGATGTAAAATACCTTTCTAAAACTTGTATAAAATCATGTTTTAGCCAAAACCAATCATAGTTATGATCATCCCATAACCCTAACACTAACATATATCAACTATAACATTTGAATCATCATCAAAATCAAAACATTCAAATCAAAATCAAGTTTTTAGCAAAACTTTAGCAAGAAAACCTTTTGATCATCCTAAAAACAACATGCATGATCATAATTCTCACCTACCAAACCTAAAAAAATAAAACTTCTTGCATGTACCCAAATTTAGTACCAAAATGATCTCCTTTCAATTATAGAGATGGGACTTGTGTTAGTTTAGCTTAGATCATCCTTGAATTTGAGTTAAAATTGATTGAAGTTGGGTTTTTGATGAAATGAGGGTCACGGCTAGGTAAGAAAAAAAGAAGAGAAAGAGAAATTTTGGGAGTTAGTGGATTTGTATGTGTGTTATGAGAAATTTTTTAGCTTTTATATAGTGGTTGAGGGACCATTGTTGTCAATTTGCAATAGTTATGGCTAAAAATGAAAATAGTTGGCTAAAAAGCGGGAAATAACTATTAGTCAATTTTGAAAATATTTACGGGGCTCGGGTTTCATAAAGATACTTTTAAAAATTTATAACGTACCTCAAATATAATAATATCGACTCCCGACTCGACTTAACACGTCATTTAATAGAAAACATCAAAAATGACAAACATCGAACAACCGAGAATAAAACGTAAAATATTTGGCATCCATCGACATCACGCTTGCTAATACTCCTTATACTTATTAAATATAAAATATAAGCCTTCCAACATCGGTTTAAACTTAAACCTCCAAAAATAAATATCATTCAAACTCATCAAAGATTTTAAAAATAGTAGTAAAATAAGATTAAGCAATGACCTCGGTTTCGGGTTATCACATGCCCTCCTTCTTAAAAAGAGAGACGTCCGTGGCGCTTAATATTTCCTAAACAAATGAGGATACTTATCCTTAAAGAAATCCTCTCATTCCCATGTAAACTCTGGTCCACGTCTAGAGTTCCATCTTACTTTCACAATCGGAATCCTACTATGCTTCAATTTCTTAACTTCCATATCCATAATCTCTACAGGTTCCTCTATAAAATGCAACTTATCATCAAGTTGAATTTTCTCCAATGGAATCACCACATTCCTTTCAGCTAAACATTTCTTCAGATTAGACACATGAAAAGTTTTATGAATAGCCTTAAGTTCATCAGGCAACTCTAAATTATAAGCAACCAATCCAATCCTTTGGATAATCTTAAATGGTCCAATATATATCAGGCTCAACTTTCCTCTCTTTCCAAAACGAATCACTCCTTTCCATGGAGATACCTTTAACATAACCATGTCTCCTACTTCAAATTCCAACGGTTTCCTTTGGTTATCAGCATAACTCTTTTGTCTACTTCTGGTAGATAACAAACGCTTTTTAATTTGCACAATCTTTTCAGTCGTCTCAAATATCATTTCAGGTCTAGTCAATTGACTTTCTCCAACTTCACTCCAACACACTAGAGATCTACACTTACGTCCATACAAAGTTTCAAATGGTGCGACTTTAATACTAGCATGATAACTGTTATTGTACGAAAATTCAACCAATGGCAAATGTTTATCCCAACCATTTCCAAAGTCAATCACACACGCACGAAGCATATACTCTAACATTTGAATCGTTCTTTCACTTTGTCCATCAGTTTCCGGATGATATGTTGTACTCAAACATAAATCCGTTCCAATAGGTTTCTTCAAAGATTTCCAAAATTCTGAAGTAAACCTACTATCACGATCAGAAATTATCGACCAAGGTACACCATGTTGACAAACAATCTCCTTTACGTACACTGTGGTTAACCTCTCCATACTATTTGTCTTCTTCATTGGCAAAAAGTGAGCAGACTTAGTCAATCTATCTACAATCACCCATATCATATCACAACCACTAGTAGTCCTTGGCAAACCTGTCACAAAATCCATAGTAATCTTCTCTCATTTCCACTCAGGAATCTCAGGTTACACTAATAATCCAGACGGTTTCTTATGTTCAGCTTTCACTTTCGCACAAGTTAAACACTTATTAACATATTGTGCTATATTTGCCTTCATATTCGGCCACCAATAAACTTTCTTAAGATCTTGATACATCTTGTCTGATCCAGGATGTATTGAATACTTCGACTTATGAGATTTATTCATCACTAAATCTCGCACTCCTAAAGAACCTTCCTTAGACGGACACAATGGTAACCAAATCCTGTTCTCAAAATACCTCAATCCATTCGACCTTACTTTAAACAATGGTTTCAACATTCTACCCAAATTTTCTGCCTCAATATTCTCTTCCTTTAAACCATTAGCTTGGTCTTTCAATATCGTTTTTGTCAAATCAACACTTTTCATCATTGCCAAAACTCTAACTCTTATAGACTTATCTCTTTCCTTTTCTACTAAGTTCATCAGCTACCACATTCGCTTTACCAGGATGGTAATGAATCTTGCAGTCATAATCACTCAACAATTCAACCCATCTCCTTTGTCTCATATTCAATTCCTTTTGATCCAAAACATATTGCAGACTCTTATGATCAGTGAAAACCATATACTTGATTCCATACAAGTAGTGTCTCCACATCTTCAAAGCAAAAAACACAGCCCCAAGTTCTAAATCATGAGTAGTGTAATTCTCTTCATGCTTCCTCAATTGTCTCGATGCATATGCTATCACTTTCTCCCTTTGCATCAACACAGCTCCAAATCCTTTATGAGACGCGTCAGAATACACTACAAAATCCTCAGATCCTTCTGGCAAAGACAATATCGGCGCCGAACACAACTTATCCTTCAACGTACTAAATGCAAATTCCTCTTCCAATCCCCATTCAAACACTCGATTCTTTTCAGTAAGCTTGGTCAACGGTTTAGAAATTAGTGAAAACTTCTCGATAAACCTTCTATAATACCCAGCTAGACCAAGAAATTGGCGAACTTCACACGAACACTTTCACTATCAATTAATTTCCCTAGAAATTGCACTGATTTCAACCAAAATTCACACTTAGAGAACTTCGCATACAGCTTCTCTTTCCTCAACAATTCCAAAGTTGTTCTCAAATGCTTCTCATGTTCTTCTTCACTCTTGGAGTAAATGAGAATATCATCAATGAATACGATAAAAAACTCATCCAAATACGGCTTGCATATATGAATACATCAGGCGCATTCGTTAATCCAAAAGGCATCACTTGAAATTCAAAATGTCCATATCGAGTACAGAAAGCTGTTATAGGAATATCTTCCTCCCTAACTCTCAGTTGATGATACCCAAACCTCAAATCGATCTTTGAGTATACACTTGCACCTTGCAACTGATCAAATAAATCATCAATCCTCGGCAGTGGATACCAATTCTTGACAGTCAATTTGTTAAGCTCTCGATAATTAATACACATTCTAAAAAAACCATCTTTCTTCCTAACAAATAAAACAGGAGCACCCTACGGCGACGAACTCGGTATAATAAATCCCTTATCCATCAATTCCTTCAATTGATTAGATAATTCTTTCATCTCAGATGGAGCTAAACGTTACGGTGCACGAGCAACTGGCGCAGCTCCCGGCACTAAATCAATACGAAACTCCACTTCACGATGCGGCGGTAATCCTGGCAAATCTTTAGGGAAAACCTCAGGATACTCTCTAATCCAGGCACATCCTTCAATTTCCTTTCATTCACACCATCATTACTTATCTGTGCAAGAAACACATCACACCCTACTTCTATATACCTCATCATCTTCAAACAAGAAACAACTCTCAAACGAGAAGTACATTCATCACCTTTCACAGTCAATACCCTATTCCTTAGCGGTATCTGGACTATTCTCTCTCCACAAACAATCACTGCACCATTACCAACAAACCAGTCAATTCCAAAAATCACGTCAAAAGATCCTAACTCTACGGGCATCAAATCAATACTAAACACATAATTACCTAACTTCAAGGAACAACCTTTAAGTATAGAACTAGTGCTTACAACCTTACCATCAGCTAACTCCACCTTATAACTAGTTGTCAATCTCACTGGTTCTCTATCCAATAGCTAACTGAATCTAACATCTAAGAAACTTCTATCGGATCCAGAATCAAATAACACACTAGCATAACAAGCATCAAGTAAGAACGTACCAGTCACCACATTTGGCCCTTAAGGTTTGTCAGCATCTCTCACGACAGAGGTTGGAGCAGTAGTCCAAGCAGCAACAGCAGAAACATATCCTCCTTGTCGCATGCCAACCCTCAGACAGTTCCCTTGCTTATGTCCACGACCTCCACATTTAGAACAGTTAACTACCTTAACAACATTGTCTCTAGTGGCCACACCCTTATTTCTACAATCTGCCATCTTATGTTCGGCCTTCCCACACTTGTTGCAAGCAGGTGGACAATTTCCAACATGATATAGATTACATCGACCACACTTCGGATTCACCTTGTTACCTTGAGTTCCAGTGGCAGCACAAACACCATCATTCATTCTCAAATTATATTGTTGATTCCTATTTGGTCTTTGGTTATTGTTGTTACGATAACCACTGTAAAATCCATGATTTTACCATGATTTTGTGTAATGAAATTTAACCCATTAATCCTAGAACACATACTCATGTAATTATACCTTTACATCTATATTGGTTATAAATAAGTTACAAAGCCTAAAACATGTACCTAAAACTAGGGATAACAAGTAGTAAGATGTATACTTAATAATTGAGATATACAACACTTAAATTTTTTTTGGAAATATACTACATTAGGTAATGCCACCATGTATATATGTACATGAAAACTAAGAGCTCACTTAACTCTCATGGACTAGCCCAAGGTTGTGCTCTAGCCCAACATAGGCCCAACACAAGCCCACCCTACCCTTTTGGATAGCCTTACATGGCACCAAGGCCATGTGGAAGGAGAAGGGATGCATGGGAAACACAAAAGCCAACGCTTGGCACAAGTGTTCTTACCTAGGCAATCATGCCTTTTGCATTCCCTTTCCCTCTCTCCTCTTTAAGCCGAAACACACACACATTCCCATTCTCATACATGCAATCTCACTTCTCTCTTCATCTCTCTCTACAATTTGGCTAAAAGCCAAAAAAATCCAAAGTTGATTCATTAAATCAACTCAATCTTTGTCCTATCTTGATTACAAATCATTTGATAGCATCATTCCTCTTGTAAACAAGCCCTAGCCGAATCATTATAGGCCACGGCTTAGTTATAACTAGGGTATACACATCATGTGCTTTCATTTCTTCATGCATGCATCATCATACATCTATAAACACAAGTAAATAACATGTTAAAATCAGGATTTGATAAAGCTATGACCATTATAGGTCACGGCATATTTATGTAAATCATGTTCATGATTTAAAATCTTTTAATAAGAAACTAATGACTTGTATGTTATGTTTTAAACTTGATTCAAAAACCATATGAAACCTTTTATAAATCTAAATGTTGCATGGGTTATAAATCTTGTTTTATGGGACTATGGTTAACTAATAATCATAGATCTCATAAAATTAACATGTATAACTTAAAGATCATGAAAACCATGACCTTAAAGGTCACGGCTAAAATGGAAAATGACCATATGATTTCTCTCTTAAGTTTTGAATAATGGAATATGAAAATTTACATGTTAAATGGAATATTAAAAATCACAAAATATAACTTATGGGAATAAATGTAGCCGTGGGTTACATATGACTTAAAATGGGTTAGATGTACATGCATGCTTATATATACCTAGATCTAGTGATAAGTGTTAACTTAACATGATAAACATGAAATAAGCTAAATAGATCTTATGGGAATGTTGGGAGAAAACAATATAGCTGTGGGCTATATATTGTTTTCTTGGAATGATAGTAACCTTGGGAACATGCATGTAACCTAGATAATCATGATGTGTTTTGGTAAATATTTACAAGACTTCAAGATTAGCTAAAGTGTTCATCTTGGTAATACCAAGATTTAAAAATATAGACGTGAGCTATATATGTGTGTACATGGATCTATGATTGATTTTTAGGTCTAGACATATTTTAGATCTCATTTTAGACTTGTGACTTATTTTCTTGATGTCTACATAGCTAGATCTATTTTGTAACACTTATAAATTGCATGCACCCTTAAAATGAGACTTGACTTATCTTAATAAGTTGTAACTAATTGTAACCGTGAGATGTAAGCTCCTATTAGGGCTTATGAATTACTTACAACCTTATAACACACCTAGATCTAATTTGGTACATCACATAAAACAAATTATATGTTTTATTCTCCTAATTAGATTTAAAACTAGATATGAATAAGCTCATAATAAGCTTATAAGAATATCCTAAGTTAAAACTTACATAAAATGTAAAGTAGTGTTAATGGACTATTTAAGCCCATGAAATGTTAATTCAAAACTTAATGGACCCTATAAGCCCATTTAATAAATCCTAGTAACCTAAATGGACTTAAGATTACACTTAGGCCCATTTAACTAGTTAAAGGACTTAAAAATGTAGTTAAGCAGAATAAATGATTTAAAGGCCCATTTAAATAAATTAGTGGACTTGAGATATATTTAAGCCCACTAAAATAGCCCATTAGATGCTTAGCCCATTTAATGAGCCCATATAAAGTTTAAATGTTAAAATAAAAGTTTTTATAATAAAATATAACTTATAAAAACTTTTTGGATGAAAATGACAATTCATAAAACTTAAGGACTAAAACCATAACTTATGAAACTTGTTTTGATAAACTAGTAAACACAGGGACTGAAAATGTAAGTATCCAAAAGTATAGGGTTTATTAAATACTATCCGTGGCAAGTTAAACCCTAGGGACAATTTTGGGAAGTTTCTAAAAGTTATTTTGTCATTTTATAACCCTAAAGACTATTCTTGTAATTTTTCGAAACATAAAGAAGCCCTAGGAGATGTTTTGTAATTTTAGTAAAGTTACAAAACCTAGATATAACTAGGGGGACTAAGTCTGCCATAAGCCGAAACTTTACAAGCCCTAGGTACTAAAAATGTAAAATCCTAATGTTATACTTGTTTAAAAATATAGACGGACTAGTTTTGCCAAATCCTGAAACATTAACAAGCCCTAACCCTAAAATCTATTTTAATTATAATAATACATATTTAAAAACCTAGACCATAAAGAACTAATGTATAAATTCTTAAGTTAAATTATTTTATAAATGTTAAAATGATTTAGGGAAACTTTAAAGTTAAATAAAATAGTATATTTTATTTTTCAAAATAAAATACTTATATTTACTTTAGGAAATAATTGTATAAACAATTATGAATATGTATTACTCATATATAAACTCATATACTTTTAGAAAATAAAAACTATATGAACGTTGAATAAATTGAATGCTAATATGTAAGTAAAACACCTTACGTTTACTTAAAATATGAAACTTAATAATAAGTTAAATGGATGATTATAATACATGAACTACGAACGTGAACTAATATTAAGTATAATTTTTATGTTTACTTAATAATGAAACTTAATAGTAAATGAGTGATTATAATACATGAACAGAGAACGTAAATTAATATTTTAATTAAGACATTATATGTCTATTTAAATAAGAAGCTTAATTCTAAGTTGAATGATTGTTATATATGCTAACTGATATTAATAGTTAAAACATTTTATGTTTACTTAGAAATGAAACTTATATAAATAAGTTTAATTGAATGATGTTGATACTTGAACTACGGTTATTTAGATAAATACCATAGCATAAATGAACTGACTAAAATCTGTATAAGCATACATATATGTTCTTTGTACTATCTATTAAGACTGTACTATTTGATTAGGCATAACTTTGGCGTGAGCTTTAATTGGATATTCGTATTAAACAGCTATTGCCTACTCCCAGGTGAGTTTACAGCCCCGTATAAACTTTTGATAAAACTTTCCCTTTTGGGAAAGAAAATATGCAAACACTTAATGGAGATAACAAGATTTTATAACTTGACTATGATTGATTATTATAAATTTTTTAAATCGCCCAAATGTTATAAATAGATCTATTAGGGATTAACCATCCCCGTCTTTGTGAGTCATGCTCACTGTGCCTTGCCCGGGACAACAGACGTATACCATGTTGGAACTGGAATGGGTGTCTTTTTGTAAGACACTACGTCCTCATCTGTTGAGGACTATAGAAGGTTATGCTTCAGTTTCTAATAGTAAACAAATGTAGTCTACATTTAGTAAGAATGCTTTGTGCATTGTTACTTCCATGATTAAGGTATGTCCAAACTAATTAATTGTTAAAACCTGTAAATTCACCAACTTTATGTTGACCCCTTTAGTATGTTTTGCACAGGAATGTGAAGTTAGTACGTGGTGTGTGCATGGTCTCCAGCATCTTAGTAATCTGCATCATAGGACTCGTCAGGGGTTCTATTTGGGAAACACAAACAATAACTCTTCATCATGTTTAAGAAAAAATTTATTTATTTGTTTAATAAACATGTAATCTGATTTGAATAACTCTTTATCTTATGCTCTATGGACTATATGCTATCGATCCACCCTAGTGACATCTCCGTGGATAATTCCGCATATTTTGACCCTACCCGGGGTGTCACAGAGAATGGTATCAGAGCATTAGTTATAGAGAACCAGATAAATTTTTAAATAAAATAAAATTAAAATGATTTTTCTTTTATTTAAAACTCGACTATAACTTATAAAAATCTTTTTGGGATTTTATTTTGGGACCGTATTAGTTAAAGATATAGATCTTAGGGCATTTTATGCCATGTGAACTAAGTTTATATATATATATATTGTTAGTAAATTTGATTGTTAATTCTGTTTAGTAAGATAGTGTTATGGAAAATGTTAGATAAGCTAAACTTGAAAATTTTACACTACATAGTAAAATACTAAAATGAGAATATAGGTAATATTAAACCAAACCTCGTACTTACAAATTGATAAATGAACTACTTAAATGATAATATATATACATATATATAAGTATTAATATATGTAACCTTAAAACATTATAATAATTTTTTAAAAGGGATATATTTCATAAAACATGTAATCTAAAATAATATTGTTCTTTGTTTGTAAGCTTATACTCACTTCAAACTTAAAATAATACTATTTCAGAGCATCATGACTCCGCCTACTTCATCCTCGATCTTCTAACCGTAGTAGCTCCTACTCCAGTTGTTTGTTCATATTCATGATCGACGCATTGTGGATGGTTGTCAGCCTCGGATTTAGAGGATGACTGAGCCATATAAGTTTTACTCCCAGAGTACCCTTTTTCCATCTCAGCATCAGCCTCACTGGCCCCAACCTCTATGGAGGAGGACCGGGTCCCTCCTAGCATACCATCATCCATGCCTCCATCCCTATCATCGGGCTCTTTTTTCCAGGCCCGCGCCCATCTCCACTTATGAGACCAGGGAAGGCTCCGGGGCAGGACGTGCCGATTTCATCAAGACCTAGATATCCGCACTAGGTGCTCGCCAAGAGCGGGAGATATCCGACCTCCGCAACCAGTTGACAGTCAGTCAACAAAGCCATGTCGTCATCTATGATTGTATCAACACTCTTTTTCGCACTATGAGGGGAGAATCCCAGACCGCTAAGGGATTCCAGGCTAGGACGGACGAGGCACTGAAGTGGTTATTGGAGGATAACTACCACCTCCACCAGCACATTCAGGTTATGGAGGGTCTGCAGCATCAGACCCATGTTGCTCTTTCCACTCAAGAGCAATCACTATCCATTTTCTTTGATCTCGCCACTGTCCGGCATGATGGGGTTACTGGGGAGATGTCTTATCTCCGAGGGGTCGTCGATAGACTCCGAAATCAGCTACTATCAGCCCTCCGTACTCTTAAGGAGGCCCGAACGACAATTCAGACTTTATGGAACACCAAGAGGAATTCTGCAGCCCCACCAGCTCCATCAGCCCCGGCATCATCTAGTGGACCACCCAGGCAGGATTAGTATAGACGTACTAGACTTCTTGTACGTCATGATAAGCTTACGGGTTGCATCCCAACTATCATGACATAGGGCCTTTGTACTTTATCTCTTTTTTCAGCTTTTGGTGATGTAATCCCGTACTTTATCTTTTCTTTTCTTTTGGGACATGTAATTTTGGGATATGTTGTTTTACAGACTGTGTGTATCATTACCTTGGACTAGGCCCGACCGGCTTATGACTTAGGTTGTGTTATGCTTGATGAATGTTAAATTTCTCATGGAAATAACATGTGATCACTTTGTTTATAGTATCTGCTTTGCAATGTATTATATAATGAGATCTTGACAGGTTATCCAAATTTGTTATGAAATCAGTGCATAAGTTTTCTCGTGCAAATAATATAAAAACTGTAGTAATTCTTGAACTAATAATCTCATTTTGTATATGATTATAGAAAAATGGTGATTACGAGATCAAATCCCAATAATGGAACCACTTCCAATGCCGATAATGTTGTATTCCCAGAAGCTACTCGAAATGTTACTGCCGCACAACTGCGGGAAATGATAAGTGAACGCATCACAACAGCCATGCCAGCCAGGGGAGTTGACCCAAATGCAAACAATGATCCAAACTTTGATGCACGCAGAAACAACACCAACAGGGGTTGCTCTTACCCCGACTTTTTAAAATGCAAACCCTCATACTACCGAGGGAAAGAAGGAGTTGTTGAATTAATGCAATGGTTTGAAAGACTAGAGACAGTCTTCCACATCAGTGGTTGTGCTGACGATAATAGAGTTAAGTTTGCTATGTGCACCCTACTCGAGATCGCCCTTACTTGGTGGAACTTTGTGGTCGCCATCCTTGGACATGACACTGCTTATACTCTCGTTTGGGCCAACCTCAAGGAGAGAATGACCGAGAAGTATTGTCCCAGAGGAGAAATGAAGAAGTTGGAAGTCGAGCTGTGGGATCTCAAGTGTAAGAACAATGATATCCTTTGGTACAACCAAAGATTTCAAGAGTTAAGCTTGATGTGCACAAGAATGTTTCCTCTAGGGAGTGACAAGATTGAAAAGTATGTCAGCGGACTCCCTGACAACATTCATGACAGTGTGCTAGCTTCACGACCCACTACCGTTGAAGGTGCTATGGAATTTGCGACTTAGCTGATCAACAAGCGAGCCCGCAATCTGTCTGAGAGGCAATCGGACAACAAGAGGAAATCCGATGAAAACTCTCGTAGCCAGCACCAACAGCCTTCCAAAAAGAAAAACGTTGGGCAAGCGGATGACACTACTCCCACAACCCGCACCAAGAACTACTCAGGGACCAAGCCTAAGTGTTCAAAGTGAAACTACCATCATGTTGTTGGAGGACAGTGCCAAGGATGCTACAAGTGTGGCCAACAAGGCCATTTTGCTTGCGATTGTCAAACAACTGTTGCTACCCCAGGTCGACCCAATACCAATCCCGAGAACAGCAACAAGGTCAAGTCCAACACACGTGGGAGTGGAAGTGGGCAGTAGGGAAACCGAAACCCCACTGGTGGGAGCAGTAGTGGACCAAAGAAAGCTGTGGTTTGTTACGAGTGTGGAAGCCCTGGGCATGTTAATCTGGTGTATTTTGTATACACCTCATAGCATGTTAATTTAGTATAATTGTATATTTTTTAGTCGTTATATATGTACTTTGAGTGTGTTTTGTGATTATATAGGTTACGAGCGAAATGGAATAAAATGGCCGCTTTAATTAATTTTTTTGGAGAAAAGACATTGTGAGCGCCGATGAATGAAGAAAAAATATTGAAGAAAAAGATTTGAGCGGGTCGCAATATTTTCGGTCATCTTTTATTTGTCCGGGCTTTGTTTGAGAAATTATTTGTGTTGGGTTAATTTTTATTGGGCCAAAGTTATTATATGTTAAAAAAAAAAAAAAAGGTTTTTGGCCCATTTGGACCCAGTGGCCCAACACCATAACCGACTAATTGTAACTATAAAAGAAAAAAAAAGACAACAAGAAAGGGGAGTTGACTTCTACCGCAATTCACAAACAAAAAAAAAAGACGGAAAAAAGGGCTAGAGAAAAAAGGACAAGATTCTTTTTGGTGGGGGAATATCAAAGGAAAAAAAAGAGTTAGTCAACACAGGAAAAAAAAAACGACTGGAAAGAGTAAAAAAAAATAAAAATCAATTGAAGTGTGACTCTTGGGGAGGAGAATTCGGTGACTGTGCAATTGAGGGGCTGCGCATAGGGACAAACAGTCGCAAGTTGGAAGATATCAATTTGTCAATTTGTCATTGATACAAGTGGGGACAAAGATTGATTATAGCCGCATATTATACAAAGAAAAAAAAAAGTAGATGATGAGTGCACAACGGGTCAGATACATCGCGATGTCCGGCTAATTTTGTTGTAATTCCTTCTGGTAACTTTATTTATGGTTTGATCATTACTTTTGGGTTATCATATCTTTACTACATTGATTTATGATTTATTTATAAATTATTTTTATTGACTTAATATTATGTTTAATTATTTGTGTGAGACAATTTATTGTTAGTTAACGATTCATACTTATTTTATTTAGTTAAAAAAAAATGGTCGTATAATAAACATAAGTTGTACCTAAATAAATTATTAAAGCATAATTATTGGTTGGATTAATATAAGATTTATTATTGCGAGTCATTAACAAACATAATAAATGCCGACGTTAATTCATTCATAGTAAGTCAAAATAATATTTGTAATCGGTTCTAAAAAGTTTCAATAATCCATTAGTGTGATCAACCATAAATATTAGGAGCTGGAAGGGATTTCATTTTTCTTTTAACTGTTTACATCTTTATTTTATTTTTCTAGCTTTACTATTAGCTTAATAATTATTTTAATTTTTAATCAGCATTTTTATTATCAAAAGTATTTTAGTTGTCAAATTTCAAAACCAAAACCTTTATTGATCAGTGATCACCTCAAAACTTAAACTAAAACCACATAGTCCTCGTGGATCGATACCCATTTACCCTATCTAATATAAGGTAATTAGGTTTTTTTTTTTTGACCGGCACTTCAACGTCGATCAAAATTTTGGCGCCACTGTCGGGGACTCAGTGAGCTTTTCGTTTAAGTTTTTGTTAATATTTTTCTTTAATAAAATACAAAAATACAAAAAGATTTTATTTTGCTTGTTTTGTTTTGTTTTGTTTGTTTGTTTTGTTTCTTGTGAGTGTGTAGGTTAGTGTATGCGCACGCGTAGATCGGGACGTACATCACCGTTAGCTTACGATCCCGAGGTTGAGAAAAGTGCGAGGTTGAGAAGGAAGACGTTTCGACAGTTTTCTACTAATCTTGATTTTTCAGGTTTAGCAGAGCTTTTCGCTGAAATGCCAGGTGACGAAGATGCTGGCGGAAGTGCTAGCGGCACTAGTAGCGGAGGAGAATCTCCACCACGGGGTGTTGATTCTTATTACAGGCCGGGGATCTTCGAGGATCCCTCGCCTATCGTCTATCCGGATCCGGTTAAAGGGGTTACAAGTAACTTCAAGATCCAGCCGAACCTCATAGCAATCTTGCCGGTGTTTAGAGGTCGTGAGGAACCATACGCACATCTGCGAGAATTCTTCTCAATTGCTGACACACATCAGGTTAATAACATTACCAAGGATGAGGTAAGACTTCGCCTTTTTCCTTTTTCACTTAAAGATCAAGCTAAGGACTGGTTCTCATCTCTTGAGCCAGGTAGTATTAACTCATGGTCTGAAATGCAATCTGCTTTTCTTGAGGAATTTTATTCTATAAGTAAGACTGCTGCTATTAGGAATAAGATTAAATCCTTTCGTCAAATCCCAGGCGAGCAGTTTCATGAAGCATTTAATAGACTTAAGGAGTTATTAAGAACATGCCCTCATCACGATGTTCCAAAATGGAAGCTTGTCAAAGTCTTCTATGATGGGTTGGATTATAACAACCAACAATTTGTGATGGCCACTAGTGGGGGTATGTTTTTCTCGCGACCTATGGAGGAAGAATGGGAGTTTTTTGAAAAACTAAGCAAAGGTTCTAAGACCCAAGCTTCAGTGGATCGAAACAACCACCCATCTTCCACCAATTATGTGTCTAACCAATGTGGCACAAATTCTGAAATTAGCGAGTTAAGTAAGAAAGTTGATCTTTTGTTGAAAAATATAGGAAAAGGTGTTCCAAATGTGTCTAATGTGTCGCATAGTGGGTGTTCAATGTGTGGTGATCCAAGTCACTCTGTCGATAATTGTCAAAATTGGGGGGCGCCACCAAATGAGGAGGTAAATGGAGTTTAAGGTGGTCGTCCACGAAATGACCCATTCTCCGAAAGTTATAATCCTGGATGGCGCAATCACCCCAATTTCCGTTGGAAAGATGAAGACAATCGCCCTAATAATACCCAACAACAACACTATGGTTACAAACCAAGGTATGAGGGTGGCGATTCATCTAACTTCCAACAAAATTCTTACAATCATAGGCCACAACAACAATATCCAAATCAGGGCCAAGGGCAAGATGACAACCGTCTCTTGAACCTTGACCGAAAGTTTGATAGGCTTATGGATTCATTGTCTACCAACAATCAAGAGATCAATAGAAAATTTGAGGTCACTAATCAAAGACACGAGACCACTACTAAATCTATTGCAGCTCTTGAGAGACAAGTTGGTCAATTAGCGGATCAGTTAAGTAAAAGAGATGAGGGAAGGCTACCGAGCTACCCTACCATGAATCCCGCACACAAGAAAAATGGAAATGAGCATGTGAATATGGTGACGTCTCTTCGAAACGGTAAAATCTACAACAATGACAAGGGAATTCCAAATTCTCCTGATGTCGAGGATTTCGTTACTGAAGACGAAATTATTGTTGAAGGTAAAAATTCTGATAATGTTAAGTCCGGTTCTGAGTTGGTAAATGATTTGTTGAATGATTTTCCTAAACCAACAACACCGAATCCTAAAGCTACTGAATCTCCCGAAGTTGAGGAGGGTGGTGTGTCCAGCACACCTTACCCTACGGCTTTGGAGAAATCGACATCTGCAAAGTTAGCTAAAAAGGGTCCTCATGCTGAGGACATGTGGGAGACTTTCAAGCAAGTTAAAATCAATCTCCCCCTTATTGATGCTATCAAGCAAATTCCTGCTTATGCCAAGTTTTTAAAGGACTTGTGTACTCAGAAGAGGAAGTTGAAGGCGTCTTTGCCTAAAAAGATTGACCTAACTGAGCATGTTAGTGCAGTCTTATCTAACTCCCTTCCTCCTAAGTTCAAAGATCCTGGAGCACCGTTGATTTCAGTGGTGGTCGGAAATATTGCCATTAAGAAGGCGCTCCTTGATCTTGGTGCCAGTATTAACATCCTTCCTGCTAGTTTGGTTGATAAGTATGACTTAGGAACTCTTCGTAAGACAGACACCATTATTTCCTTAGCCGATCGATCTACCAAAATTCCTAGAGGTATCTTAGAGGATGTAATTGTGAAAGTTGATGATTTCTATTACCCAGTTGACTTCTTTGTTATGGACACCGAGTCACAATTCAAGGATGTCCAACCAACTATTATCCTTGGCCGCGCATTCTTAGCCACGATAGATGCTAGGATTAATTGTCTAACTGGCGCCATGGATATTGCATTCGGTAATAAGAAGATAAGATTGAATGTGTTTAATTCTATGAATTCTCCTACGATGAATGAATGTTACCAAGTAGATGTGATTGATGAGGAAGTCCAAAAACATGCACCCCGTATGCTTAAGGATGATCCTTTGGAATTATATTTAACTGGTGATAATGAGGGGATTCTTGATGTTTCTGAAGTTCTAGAGATTCAAGAGTGTTTGGTCAGTTCTTTGGACCATCAAAAGCCACCTTGGTCTTATAAAGTAGAGCCCTTGCCTTCTACTTTTGACACGGCTACGAAGCCGTCTTTGGAGGTGCCTCCAACTCTTGAGCTAAAACCTTTGCCACCTAATCTCAAATATGCTTTTCTAGGTCCTAACAATACGTTACCCGTTATTGTTGCTTCTGATCTTTCTGAATCACAAGAGGGAGCACTTCTAAAGGTGCTTTCCAAGTACAAAGCAGCAGTAGGATGGACAATTGCAGACTTAAAAGGGATCAGCCCTTCATTATGTATGCATCGAATTGTTACAGACCCAGATATTAAGCCAGCAAGAGATGCGCAAAGGCGTCTAAATCCTAATATGAAAGAGGTAGTGAAGACGGAAGTTCTTAAATGGTTAGATGCTGGTATCATCTATCCCATCTCAGATAGTAAATGGGTAAGTCCTACTCAAACGGTGCCTAAAAAGGCTGGAATCACCGTTGTTGAAACCGAGAATGGGGAAAAGCTCACAACCCGACCAGTTACTGGGTGGAGAGTTTGTATAGATTACCGTAAGCTGAATAATGCCACATCTAAAGATCACTTCCCACTACCCTTCATTGATCAAATAGTTGAGAAGCTTTCTGGTAAGAAGTTCTATTGCTTCTTGGATGGGTACTCCGGTTATAATCAAATACCCATCCATCCTGATGACCAGGCCAAAACTACGTTTACGTGTCCATACGGGACGTTTGCATTTCGAAGAATGCCTTTTGGCCTATGTAATGCACCCGCTACCTTTCAGCGGTGTATGATGAGTATCTTTTCTGACATGGTTGGAGAATCTGTAGAGATATTTATGGATGATTTCTCCATCTTTGGTCAATCCT
Source organism: Glebionis coronaria (assembly GCA_025667525.1). Taxonomy (NCBI): domain Eukaryota; kingdom Viridiplantae; phylum Streptophyta; class Magnoliopsida; order Asterales; family Asteraceae; genus Glebionis; species Glebionis coronaria. The sequence continues at coordinate 2,079,708 of CM046880.1, forward strand.
TTGAAAGCTGCCTTGATCAGCTTGAAAGTGTGTTAAAAAGATGCACCGAAACTAATCTGGTACTTAGTTGGGAGAAGAGCCATTTTATGGTTCGAGAGGGAATTGTATTAGGGCATGTTGTGTCTGAAAAAGGATTTGAGGTTGACCGTGCCAAAGTTCAAGTAATTTCGACCCTTCCTCCTCCCACTACCGTCAAAGGTGTACGTTCTTTTCTTGGTCATGCCGGGTTCTATAGGCGATTTATTAAAGATTTTAGTGCTATATCAAAGCCTCTTTGTAATTTACTCTTAAAAGATGCAGGCTTTGACTTTAATGAATCATGTCTTAAAGCATTCAATATGCTTAAGCAAAAGCTTATAGAAGCCCCTATTCTGCAATCACCTGATTGGTCGAAGCCTTTCGAGATCATGTGTGATGCGAGTGATTATGCCGCTGGGGCGGTTCTAGGACAACGGGTCGATAAGAAACCCGTTGTGATCTTTTATGCTAGTAAGACTTTTTCAGAAGCTCAAATGAATTACACCACTACTGAAAAAGAGTTGTTAGCCGTGGTTTTTGCTCTTGATAAGTTTAGGTCATATATTTGGGGGCATCCTAAGGTGATAGTATTTTCAGATCATAGTGCCTTAAGACATTTGTTGACTAAGAAAGAGACAAAACCAAGGTTGCTTAGGTGGATTTTGCTTTTACAGGAATTTAATCTAGAAATTCGGGATAAAAAGGGGTCAGAAAATGTAGTTGCCGACCATTTGTCTAGAATTATCCCTCCGCCGTTCAACCCTTCTGATGTGATTAAGGAAAGCTTTCCGGATGAAAGTTTATTTGAGGTTTCTAAGGTTCCTTGGTACGCAAATATAGTTAATTACCTAGCTGTTAAAAAGCTCCCGGATTTTTGGTCCAAACAACAAAGAAAATACTTCTTCTCTCAGTTGAAGCATTATTTTTGGGAGGATCCGGAGCTATATAAGGTATGTGCTGACCAAGTTGTTAGGAGATGTGTTCCTGACCATGAGCATATGGACATATTGGCTCATTGCCATTCTTATGCATGTGGTGGTCACTTTGGTGCTACGAAAACTGGGCATAAAGTCCTGCAAAGCGGTTTCTTTTGGCCGACTATCTTCAAGGATGCCCAGTCTTTTGTGAAAGCGTGTATTCGTTGCCAACAAGTTGGAGGGATTTCAAGGCGTGATCAAATGCCTATGAATCCCATACTCGTTGTTGAGATCTTTGACGTGTGGGGTATTGATTTTATGGGACCATTCCCCACTTCCCATGGCAATATTTACATTTTAGTGGCAGTTGATTATGTGTCTAAGTGGGTGGAGGCTGAAGCTACTAGAACAAATGACCATAGTGTAGTTCTTAAGTTTGTTAAGAAGAATATCTTTGCTAGACATGGTATTCCTAAGGCTATAATTAGTGATGGGGGTTCTCACTTTAAGAACTTTAGATTTGGGAAATTACTGAAACACTATGGAGTTAATCATAGGATAGCTACCCCTTATCACCCACAGACTAGTGGACAGGTGGAAGTATCTAATAGGGAGATTAAGCGAATTTTGGAAAAGACCGTCCGTAGTGATAGGAAAGATTGGTCCTTGAGGTTAGATGATGCATTGTGGGCATATAGGACGGCTTTTAAGACTCCTATTGGTATGTCACCGTATAAGTTGGTATATGGCAAGGCGTGTCATTTACCGGTTGAGATAGAGCATAGGGCTGAATGGGCGATTAAGACCGTTAATCTGGATTTAGAGAAAGCGGGTAGTTCTAGGAAACTTCAATTATCTGACTAGATGAGATTAGACGTGATGCTTATGAGAGTTCTGGGATTTATAAGGAGAAAACCAAAGCTTTTCATGATCGACACATCACCAAGAAGTCCTTCTTGGTTGGTCAAAAAGTTTGGTTATTCAATGCTAGACTTAAGCTTTTTCCTGGAAAGTTGAGAAGTAAATGGACGGGTCCATACGTTGTGACTCAAGTCTCTCCATACGGAGCCATTGAAATAAAAAATATGGTGGGTGGAGAGCCTTTTAAAGTTAATGGACACCGTTTAAAGTCGTATGTTGAGTTGGAGAGTGATCAGATGGAAACGGTGGATGTGGTTTACTTGGAACCAATCCAACCGTCTCAATAGCTCATATGAGTTATGTCTGGCTGAAGACGGTAAACTTAGCGCTTCGCGGGAGGCAACCCGTGGTTTGTGGAACTTTGTGGGTGTGTTCACTACAAACCCTCACGAGACAAAACTCGTCCAGTCGGGCTACCGAGTGGTTTAAAGGCTTGTTGCATACGCTAAATGCAACCGTGATTCCTACGAAAGTGAGTTAGGTTTTTGTTTTTTTGTGTGAGTTTGTCAAATTAGTTTTTAACCAAAATTTCAATTTAAAGTTTTTGCATTAGAGACAATGCAATGCTTTAAGTTGAGGGGAGGGGCACGTGTGTTACATGTTTTTGTGTGAAATTTTGGTCAAAATGGGTTAAAATGTGATTTTTGGGGAAAATTGAAATTTTTTTAAAATTTTAAATCACATTATAAGAGTCTTGTGCTAATTAGATGTGGAAGTTCTTCTACATATATGTTTATTGAGTGTTTGCAGATTCTGAAGATTAGTTTGTGGATGATTTATTGGAGCAAGCTAGAGGATTTGGCCGAAATTATCAGGTGCACCCGATTCCATTGTATAATTTGGTTATTAAATTGATTTGATTGTTTGCATGTAGTTAGGCATATGTATAATTTAGATGATCAAACCACGCCGGTTAAATTCCCTCTACTTACCTTTGCTTAGATCGAGTAAAAAGTTTAAATAAATAATATGAATATAGTAATGTAATAGTTGGGTTAGGACATTTGAAATTGATCTTATTCGGCTCGCCACCCGCGCACGGTGGCCTTAGAAAAGAGTTGGAGAACTGTCATAATTATTGGTGGTAGTCATATGCTGGGCTTGCCTATCTGATTCGTCACCCGCGCAAGGTGATACTTTAGTTGTTAGCATGGGTCAGACGCCAATTTTTATGATGGATAGCATTGCACTTAGCTGAGACAATTTTAGGTGAAATAACCCAATCCTTGTATTGTTGTAATGAAATTAGAAAGATTAGTTTAATTTAGTGCATGGTATAATTATACTATATGGTAGATAATTCCATCATGTGATGTACCAGTAGGCGCGAAGTATAACTGTTCCCATTTAATTAAAGAGACTTAATTAACCGGTTCTCATGTGCCAATGTATCTTAGTATGCACCTATAGGATAGATATTCATTTTTTCTGAATAATTGGTCTTTATATCAATCTTAAAAGGAGTGTATAAAGCGTTCGGGATGACTTGTATAAGAAACGGTCCCGAATGGCTAAAAAGATAGAGCTTATGTGTGATGTGAAAAAAAAAAAAAAAGTGAAAAAAAATGAAAGAAAAAAAAAAGAAAAAAAATGTGTGAAAAGAAAAAAAATGATGAGAAAAAAAAAATGGAAGTATGTAAGCTAAAGTATGATGGCTTATGATGTGCTCTTATGCTATAAAAACTCCAACGTTATACAAGGTGTACGATATTCTCACCTCTTGTTTTAGATTAATGTTTATATTGATTATAGGTGTGTAATAGGTACGTTGGCCACATGGTTAATTATATGAAATATAAAGTAAATGGAATTAATGGGAATGGTTATGCTAAGTGTTTAAGAAGGACAAAAATACTGGTAATCATTTTTGGATTATTTGTCATATAGGATGGTTATTAATGTATTAGGTTGAATGTGATTTTTTTTGATTAAATTTCAATAGTATGATTAAAAATTATGAAATTAACATGCTTGTATATTTTTATTTTATTTTTACACGAGACGGTAAAAGTTAAAGTTGAGGGGAGTTAATCTGGTGTATTTTGTATACACCTCATAGCATGTTAATTTAGTATAATTGTATATTTTTTAGTCGTTATATATGTACTTTGAGTGTGTTTTGTGATTATATAGGTTACGAGCGAAATGGAATAAAATGGCCGCTTTAATTAATTTTTTTGGAGAAAAGACATTGTGAGCGCCGATGAATGAAGAAAAAATATTGAAGAAAAAGATTTGAGCGGGTCGCAATATTTTCGGTCATCTTTTATTTGTCCGGGCTTTGTTTGAGAAATTATTTGTGTTGGGTTAATTTTTATTGGGCCAAAGTTATTATATGTTAAAAAAAAAAAGGGTTTTTGGCCCATTTGGACCCAGTGGCCCAACACCATAACCGACTAATTGTAACTATAAAAGAAAAAAAAAAGACAACAAGAAAGGGGAGTTGACTTCTGCCGCAATTCACAAACAAAAAAAAAGACGGAAAAAAGGGCTAGAGAAAAAAGGACAAGATTCTTTTTGGTGGGGGAATATCAAAGGAAAAAAAAGAGTTAGTCAACACAGGGAAAAAAAAACGACTGGAAAGAGTAAAAAAAAAAATCAATTGAAGTGTGACTCTTGGGGAGGAGAATTCGGTGACTGTGCAATTGAGGGGCTGCGCATAGGGACAAACAGTCGCAAGTTGGAAGATATCAATTTGTCAATTTGTCATTGATACAAGTAGGGACAAAGATTGATTATAGCCGCATATTATACAAAGAAAAAAAAAATTAGATGATGAGTGCACAACGGGTTAGATACATCGCGATGTCCGGCTAATTTTGTTGTAATTCCTTCTGGTAACTTTATTTATGGTTTGATCATTACTTTTGGGTTATCATATCTTTACTACATTGATTTATGATTTATTTATAAATTATTTTTATTGACTTAATATTATGTTTAATTATTTGTGTGAGACAATTTATTGTTAGTTAACGATTCATACTTATTTTATTTAGTTAAAAAAAAAAGATGGTCGTATAATAAACATAAGTTGTACCTAAATAAATTATTAAAGCATAATTATTGGTTGGATTAATATAAGATTTATTATTGCGAGTCATTAACAAACATAATAAATGCCGACGTTAATTCATTCATAGCAAGTCAAAATAATATTTGTAATCGGTTCTAAAAAGTTTCAATAATCCATTAGTGTGATCAACCATAAATATAAGGAGCTGGAAGGGATTTCATTTTTCTTTTAACTGTTTACATCTTTATTTTATTTTTCTAGCTTTACTATTAGCTTAATAATTATTTTAATTTTTAATCAGCATTTTTATTATCAAAAGTATTTTAGTTGTCAAATTTCAAAACCAAAACCTTTATTGATCAGTGATCACCTCAAAACTTAAACTAAAACCACATAGTCCTCGTGGATCGATACCCATTTACCCTATCTAATATAAGGTAATTAGGTTATTTTTTTTGGGCACTTCGACGTCGATCACATGTGAGACCCGATTGTCCCAAGTGGGCCAATCAGAAGAAGGACGAAAAGGGAACTCCTTCGCAAGTATACATGGCCGGCAATGCCCAAGCAAATCCAGGCTCCAACATCGTACTTGGTACGTTCTTACTAAACCAATGATATGCATCTATCTTGTTTGATACATGAGTAGACCAAAGCATTGAAATTTCTAATTTTATTAAGAAATTGGAAATCCCTCCGTTAGTTCTAGACTCCTATTATACTGTGGAATAGTCGACGGAAAAGTTATGATGGTTAACACCATCATTCGAGGTTGTTCCTTAAAACTTTCCAAATCGCCCATTTTACATCAATCAGATCCTAGAAAGTCTTTATAGCTTTAATGTCGCTATTAGCGTGAATTGACTAGCAAGTATCATACAGTTATCCTGTATCACCAAAAATTGGTTCGTGTACCTTGGGGAGATTAAACCTTGATTATACTGGGGAGCCATAACCCCAGCACTAGATTTAGTGTCATCTCTAGCACCACAGGGTCAGAGAGTACTTGGTCCAAGAATACTCCATTTCCCTAACCTGTTTCTCTCCTGCCTAAACCTGAAAGGCACATCCAACTCGTAATGGGTGTACTTTGTAGGGTATTGTCTGACATCCCTCGTAAAGAGATGTTGAATGTCCCATGTTTTTGGACATTCCTCCTTCCTCTTCGGGTCCAATTATTTCGACAATACCATCACCCACTAGACTTTGGGAGATGTAATTTCCTCTCTTTAGAAGTCAGAATTTGTACAAATTTTGAACCAGTAATAGTGAATGCATGACCCTTGTTATGGCACCCCGCAAGGCGCGCACTTCTTTATTCTTGGTATCTTCTTTTATTTCCATCATTTTAGGTACTTATTTTCTGCGCCCCTCTCGCTCAGCACCGCGGCGAATGAAGGAGATTCTTTGCAACTTCTTACCCAATCGCCATCAACAATAATCTTAACCTCGCTGTTGGGTAGGAACTTTAGTACTATTAACTAATATTTGAATCCCACAAGCCTGAGGTATAATTGTAAGTCCGTTCTTAAAGCTGTTGATATAGGAGGGGTTATAGTTAAAATGTTTTGTTTTACCTTCAACCCCCAATCTTCATCATCGGGTGTGGAGATATAACCTGTATCTCACCAAGGACAAGGACACATATATAATACATCCCCAGTTTCCCCAGCATATAAAACATGTTGGCGTGTCCTCCTCAAATCAGAAACCATTTGCAATGGATTTGTCCTCCTAACAGAATCCGCAACACCATTGGACCTCTCCTAGATCCTGGAAGGGTATGGCTGCAACCCCCGTTGGGAAGCCCGCGCCAATCCATCCACCGCAACAGTCTCCTTTACTACTCAATCGGATGTATAGTACGATTCAGATAAAGATCTCTTTGCATTCCTTTCCTATCCATCCACAGCCGTAGTCTCCTTTACTACTCAATCGGACGTATAGTACGATTCAGATAAAGATCTCTTTAAATTCCTTTTCTATCCATCCACAGCCGCAGTCTCCTTTACTGCTCAATCGGATGTATAGTGCGATCCAGATAAAGATCTATTTGCATTCCTTCCCTATTCATCTATAGCAGCAGTTTTCTTTACTGTTCAATCGGATGTATAGTGCGATCCGGATAAAGATCTCTTTGCATTGCCTCCTGTCCATCTATAGCAGCAGTCTCTTTTACTACTTGATGAGACTGCTTTTATACATAGTCTCATCGTTCAAATCGGGCTTAAAATGCATTAAATATCATTAAAACTGCCAAATATATGCTCGTGTTTGTTGCTTGTGTATTTTAGGTATGGATATTGAGGAAAAGACAAAAAGATCACAAGAATCAATCAAAAACGAACACGGGAAACGAAGCCGCACAATGAACCGGACCCGAATCCTAAATTTACAAAATGGTCCTTAAAGTTTTGAAGATTGGCAAATTTAGTCCCTCATTTTTGAAGATTTGGCAAGATAAGACCTTGAAGAAATCATCATTGGCAAAAGAAGACCTCCATATTTGAAGATTATACAAGTTATGCCCTTGAAGAATCCAAAATATGCATTAATGGTCCTTGTTAACAAGCTTGAAAAGTTATTGTGCCAAAATTGACAAGCTGCCAAACTTATTTACAAAGGAAATGGGGTTTCTTGCTATTTATTACAAGTTGAACAAACCATGAAACATGGAGGGGCCTTTCTGACCAGACAAACAAACTCACACCCCCACTCACAAGCCGCCACCTCACCCTCACCCTCCACCTCACCCTCCACGTCTGATTCCCACCCAGCCAAACCAGATTAGTTTATTAACTAATCTTTTCCCACCAAACACTTAATTTAAAAACATAATCCTTTAACTCAGATTAAACCCACCCTGTTTACACCCATAAACCCTAAAAATCCCAGGATGAACTAAGAGCAAATCAAAGGGTTTTTGCTAACCCTTTTCCAGATCACTAATTAACCTCTTTGTCACAAAAACCATGACCCAGACACACCCATGTGTCCTGTAGGGCCCTCCCCTGCTCCCGTTATTGTCCACAAAACCCCAAATGCAGACAAGATGAACGGTTTGATCACATTACTTGGTCCCTACACTTCAATGAAGGGCTTAGATTAGTCTTTACATCCTGGCAACTCACATGGTGCATGGCAGAACTCACAAGAACGAATTTGAACAAGATTCCAAGAATTCAAACAAAGGGCTTTTCAGGAAATTCGTCCATTAGGGTTTTAGCATTCTAGATTATTCTGTGACCCATTATATAAGGGCATATAGGGTTTTCATTTTAGCGTGTTCCAGATTTTTTCTCATTAAAATTGTAATACCTTTTTAAATTGAATGAAAGTTGGTGTTTTGATTTAAATGTAATTCCTTTTCCTGTTTAAAAGTTGGTTTATTTATTAATCTGAGTTCCATCATTATTTGGTAGAAATATTTTGAGTTTCAGTTTTCAACAAGTTCCAAAAAGGTTGTTATATATTTAGAAATTGCAAGTGTTCAAGGAAGTGGAAGTGGAATTGAACTATTGTTTTTTTGAATTTGAGTTTAGTTTGGTTTAAAAAAAACGTGTTCAAAGTTTCCAAGATTGGATAAATCAGTTTTCTCAAAAGTCTGTTTTTCAAAGATTTTCCAAAAATCTTATTTCCTTATTTTACTAAGACTTACTGTTTAATATGCTAAAACCAATAAGCCTGATAAACTTATTGGATTCAAGCTTATTAAACTTGTAGTGTTCTCTTTTGGTTGTCTGAGTTTGTGCAGGGTCAAAGCAAAGATATCATCATCATCTTCTTCCATAATCAAAAGCCCAAGAGTTCAGCTCAGGCCCCAGTCTGAAGGGAGATGGCATTGCAGCCATAGTGGGGCCCGGATGTGGGTCCCACAAGGTAACTATCTTGTCCCTTGTTTGACCTTTCAAATATTTGTGATTTATGTGATATTGGTGAAAAGTGCATGAAATTTGTCTAAGTGTTGGTTTATATGTTTGTTCATGTTTGTGTTAGGTTTATATGCATGATAGGTTAAGTTTGAATTAGTTTGGTTTGGATTTGATGTGATTTGGTTTGAAAAAAAATTCAATTTCAGTAATTAAGGGAGTGTTTGGATTAGGGTTTAAGTTGGGTTGAATAACATAAATCTAGCTTAAAAATCTGTTTAACACACTCAATAGGTTGTTATTAGATAATATCAGTATTTGGATTTCAGGTTGGTTGAATTTAAAACAAGTTTACATGTTCAAGATTGGTTAAAAGTAGCTAAAAATAGCAAAGTGCCTTTTCTGCCTGATTTTGTAGAAATTTGTGCCTCAAATCTGGTAAATTGTTAGAAGATAGGTTTAAGCAGGGTTTGTAATCAGTTGTATGTCATTGGGTTGGATTGTGTGCAAGTATTTAGGTGTTGAAATTCATTTTTGTGCAAGTTGCATCAAGACACTATTCATCAGAAAAACTCATGCTTAATCAGTAACTTTTTGTGCCATTTGTGCTTATTTTTGTGAAAGACTTGTGTGTTTTTTAGTATATTCTGACTCCCTACACTCCACTGAGTGTAGGGGTGCCTTGTTGTACAAAAACAAGCCCTCACATAGCTTTCCTAAGCTATTTGGTCAACTGACCAATATTTTACACTAACAGTGGGAACTAAGTTCCCCCTGCTTGTGCTTTGGTTTCCACTACTCAGCTAAAAAAAAACAAGTCAAGTGTTACTATCAGGATTTTGATTTTTTGTCTTTTGTGGGTTAATTTACGAATTAGGACTTGAAACCTATTGCAATATTTTTCTAATTTTATTTCTGATTTTTTAGTGTAATTTATTTTTCTGTTACTGTTCATTTGCTATTTTTTAGGTTTAATAGCTATTTTAATTAACTTTTAATATTTCTGTTTTTGTCTTTTAGTGACAAAAATAACTATTTTTCAGTTTTAAGATTTTTCTTAGATTTAGAAAAATAATTTAAGATTTTTAGTTCAAAAAGTTTTTACTGTTCACTTTTTATTTAATTTTTAGAATTAATTTAGTTTAATTAGGGTTTTAATTATAAACTGTTTTGTCTTTTAGTGAAAAATTTTATATTTTTCAAACTTTTTCATTTTTCTACTGTTCATTAGGGTAATTTAGGATTTTTAAAATTGTCAAATTATTTTCCGCATTATTTTATTATTTTTTATAATTATTTTAGTTTAAAAATAGTTTTAAGTGATTTAAAAATAGAAAAATAGTGTTTAAAAAATAGGAAAAATACTTTTTAGTCTTTAGATAATATAAGTAAGTTACTTGTTCAATAAAATAATATTTTGGACATTTTGATTAATTATATTTAATTTTTGGGCTTTAATTAGCATTTAAAACTGAATATTTAATTAATAAAAGGTTTTAAAATATTTTTATTAGATTTTTATTCTTATTTATATTATTTTAGGCTTACTTTTAACTTTTAATTAATTTTTAGGTTTAAATTTTTAATTTGTAGCTTTTTACGGTTTTACGTGATCGACCTTTTCGTCTTACCTTAATCCGTCATCGTAACCGTCATTCTCTTCTTACCCTATTTCTATTTTCTTTTTCTCATAACAATATAATCACAAATCAAAATCAATTCATTACACAACGCACTAGCCTCCTTGGGAAACAAACTTGAACTTAATTGGTCATTAGTGCTTGGTTTTCCTAAACCAACACTTAATACTTGCCACTTTTGCTCTCTTTTCCTAAAGAGTAGTAAAACCACTACATCAATTTTGGCGACGCTGCCGAGGAGGCGTGTTGTGTTTTGATTGGAATTGTTATTTTTATATACTAACCATAATTAGTATTTGTATTAGTAGCACTCTACTAATACGTATTATCGGTTTTCGGTTTTTTGTGTGAATACTATTACTATAGTGTATACGTAGAACAATAAATTCACAAGAACTCCAAATACGTGAGAAATCACAACCTTGACTTGGGAGGTCATTACCCAATCATTGTATTCGAATCTCAAACCAAAGAAAAAGTCAAAAGTAGATAAATACTTTCGTGAAGCTCGATTTTGAAAAATACAAACTATAAGGTGGGTATAAGGCGGTTGTATTTCACGACCTAAAGGAAAAAGGCTCTTATGTGCTTCGCGCCGCCTCGTTTCCTCCGCTTGCTTGTGCGTATTTTGATTTTGAGAGCTAATCGAGGGTTTTGCCGCCCAAAGTATTACTAAGTATCATATATATTTTCTTGGTTTTCATTGATTAAACCCTCTTGAACATTTTGGTGTTCCACCAACGTTCTAAAGTCATCGAAGGCGTTCACTTCACGTGATCGTTTTCATTCCTTGAGGCTTCTTTAATCAAGAGATTTGATTAAGGAGGAGATTTGTAGTTTTGTCTCTACTTAATACATTCACCAAAATCCAAAAAAAAGTAAAAACAATCAAAAATCCAAAAAAATTGAAAAAGTTAAAAACACCAAAAAGAATCTTCTTTGCTCATCCCTTCGTTGTACGTGACGTTTATGCTTACTCGTAACCAAGCAAAACGTGCACGTAAACGTAGAAACCGAAAGGAGGCAACACCTACTCCTAATTTTGCTAGTGAAGAGACTCCAAGTGAGGAACCCATTGTAGAACAAGAAGCTATCATGGCTAATCGTACTATGATGGAGTTGCTTCAAGCACCCACCGAGGGTTTTGGAGAGGCCATTGTGATTCCCGCCATCCTTGCGGAGAACTTCGAGATCAAGACGGGTTTAATCTCTATGCTTCAAGAAAACAAGTTACGCGGACATGAAAAAGACAACCCACATTATCATTAGGCAATTTAATCGTCTCACCGCAACAAGCAAGTTTAAGGATGTACCACACGATGCCATTAAGATGATGTTGTTTCCATACTCGTTAGATGGACCCGCCAAGATATGGCTCGAGAAAGAACCCCTAAATTCGATTTTGACATGGGCCGATCTCGTTTCTAAATTTGTGAATCAATTTTTTCCACCATCTAAAACAACACATTTGAAAAACAAGATTTCACGATTTACACAAAGGTCTAATGAAAGTTTTTCAATGGCTTGGGAAAGGTTTAAAGAAATGTTACATGAATGTCCACACCATGATTTTTCCGAATTGCATCAAATTGACACTTTTTATAATGGGCTTCATAATCATGAACGAGATTACTTAAATGCCGCCGCGGGTGGTAATTTTTTGTGCAAAACAACCGAAGAGGCTTTGAAAATCATTGAAAATAGGTCTAAGGTTTATATCCCTCGTAACACACCGAGTGTTGCCAATTTGGGCTCGTCATCGTCTCGTAGCATTAATGCCTTGCAAGATGAAGCAAATGAGGAGAATCGGTTTTTCGATAGATTTTCGACTCTTATGTCCCATTGGAAAGCTCAAGAAGCTTCAAATTCCGCTTCGGTTAAAGCGGTTGCTAAGAGTTGTATTTCGTGTGGTGGAGCTCATGATTTTTCCGAGTGCATTACCGCGGATGGTAACACTTCGAATGCTTATGTAGCCACGGGAACTTATAACCAAAACGGTCAAGGTTCCCGCCAAAATCAAGCTCCACCAAATCAAAATGCTAATAACTATCGAAACAACAATCAAGGTGGTAATTATCAAGGCAATCAACGTAATTACACCAAGGGTAATTATCAAAGTGGAAATGGGAAAATTTCAAACCAAAACCAAAACCGTGATTTTCAAACTAACACACAAGGTTTTCAAAATGATCACACCAAAAATCTTCAAGGAGAATTTTTGAATTATGCTAAGGCAAACGATGCTAAGTTTGATAATATGCAACGTGAAATGGTTAGCTTAAGATCCGAGTTGAAAAACGAGCTTAAAAACGAACTTGCTAATGAACTTAAAACTCATGCTAATAAAATGGAAGGAAATGTTCAACGACTCCAACAAAATCAACAAAAAATGGAGCAAGGTCAACATGAGATTAAGCAAGAATTGTTAAAAGCGGATGCTAGGCAATCTAAGTTTGAAGATCGAATGGGAAAAATGTTTGAAGCTATCATGTGTAAACCTTCTTCTTCGGGTGGTCTTCCTAGTGATACCATCGTGAACCCGAAAGGAGAATTTAAGGTTAATACTACTCGTAGTGGTAAAACTTTCAAAGAACCCATTTCTCGTCCAAGTACTTCTACGGAGAAGGAAAAAGAGAAAGAACCCGAGGTGGTGGTAGAAAAGGAGCAAATTCAAAGCCCACGAAGTACCGCTCAAACCACACCTACGGTTGAACCAATACCAATAGTGGAACCCGAGATTCCAAGGCCGATGCCTATGCCCCAACCCACACCACCCTTACCCTACCCTTCAAGACGAAACAAGGAAAAGGCACATGAACGAAATAATTATCAATTTGAACTTTTTATGAAGATGTTTCGTGACTTGCATTTTAATATAAGTTTTGCCGACGCCTTGGTCATGATGCCTCGATTTGCCGCGAACTTCGAAAGTATGTTGAATAACAAAGAGAAATTGCAAAAATCGTCTAGTTGTTCATCGGTTTTTCTTAGCCGCATACCTCAAAAAGTCAGTGATCCCGGCAAGTTTTTAATCCCATGTGCTATACAAGATATGGAAGAATGCTACGCCTTGGCCGATCTTGGTGCTAGTATTAATTTGATGCCTCTTGAGATTTTTAAGTCGCTCAATCTTCCCAATCTCACTCCTTCAAGAATGTCAATCGAGATGGCCGATCATTCTACGATTCTAGCTTGTGGAGTAGCCGAGGACGTCTTCGTGAAAGTTGGAAAGTTTTACTATCCCGTAGACTTTATAGTTGTTGACATTCCCATCGATCCTAAAGTTCCTCTAATTTTAGGTCGATCATTTTTGGATACCTCGAGAGCACTTATCGACGTGCATGCTAGGAAAATCACTCTTCGTTTCAATGAGGAAGAACTCGTCATAAATGCAACTCAAAACTCCACACTTTCTCATGTGTATTCTATCACGTCTTTGAGCAATGTTAGTCCTATCAAAAACATTTGTAAAAGGATTTCAAAATGAGTTTTAGGAGTTGATGATAAAAACGATTTTCCGTCCCCTCCGCCAGTGGAGGTTAAGAGTGTTAAGCCTACGATTCCAATCACGAATGATTCTTCGGATGATGAATGTGTTGATCCCGATGGGGGAGTTTTCTTTATCAACAAACGTTTTGAGAACTTGCCACCACCTTTACCAAAACGGTTTTCAAATGTGAGAATTTTTAGTGTGACTAACATTGCTTTAGAAACACCAAATATTTTTGACATAATTAAGTCGGGTTTTCATAAGGAGAGTTTAAAAGATGAAAAAGGGAAAGATTTTAAATTGGATTTAAAAGATTTTTCTACAACTCTAACTCTGTCATCACAACGTGTTTTGAGTACTACAAGCTCGTCTTCTCCTTTTGACGATGCTTTGTGTGGACCTAGTGTGGGGGGAGCCCCTTATGTTCCCTCCCCTTTCTCCACCGAGGACGAGATATTTGATCCCGGAATTGCTTATAAATGGAAATCTCGGTCTTCCACCGATGCAATAAATGGAAAATCTTTCTATTTGATTGGTGCGAGTCTACCTCGAGTAGCTCATGGTTTTTATGACTTACCCATTGTCCCACCTTTCTATTTCTTCTCGTCTATTTTCTTGAAACCCTTTGGGTTTGTGTTGACACATGATGAAGTGGCGTTGATTTGTTTTTCCAATGAAAACGAGAACGCCATCTTCGATCCCGGTATTTTGCAACATCAAAGGACTTGGTCCTTAATACCGGTTGTTTTTGGGCCTTGTTTATCATGTAAGCCCCACTAAAAATTGACCACACCAAGATAATCCCTAAATGATCACATTTATGGGGATTCGAGTCGAGCTTTTGACTCGGTTATCAAAAACAAGGTGCCTCGTGGGGGAATTCTCATGCTTATCCATGTACATATTATTGCTTACTAATTAGTTTAATGAGAGGGGATTTGTGCCCTTCCAACCTTTGTTCCGTGGTTGTTTGTGCATTGTGGTTTTTAGATCATGATCTTCACGATTGGAGCCTCTCGTGTTCGTTTTATGGGAGCACTGGATCGTTTGCTTTGAAGACTTTCTCAATATCCAAATGATATATCCTTTGATGTTCTAACCTTAGGTTTTTAGCACACTTCATCAACGGCTATTAATTTAACGGTTACACCCTTTTCATGCTAGATTAGGCATTCGACTACGTCTCTAGTATGGGGGTGTTTGCACCCCTAGACTCGAAACATTGAGGAAAATGTTTAACTTTAGTATGGGGGGTGAATAGATACTTGCCTTGCCAAACCTTCACGCTTTCCAAAGTTTATCTTTTTGTTATCGTTTTTGTTGCAAAATAAGGCTAAAAATGGCCAATATCGTTTTTGAAGACACGAATGTAGGTTTTCCGATGGCGAGAATAAGAGTAATTTTTGACTCGTCCGTGCGTGTTGAGCACTTAGCTTTGATTCCTTAACTACACATTAGGCTAAGTCTCTTAAATGAGGACGAGAAATGATAGGGTTAATTATAAGCTACTATGCTAAACGTAGAGTACTCGTATTCTTTCAAAAACTCATGTGTTCTCGTTGTTTGCTTATTCTCCTTTCGCTTGTAAATATTTTTTGCTTAACAAATATTGACTTAGCGGTTTAGTTGGGATTGTTGGGTTTCTAGTCTTTTCTAGTAGCTTATGTGTAATTAAATTGGGAAGACATTAAGGTATCGCCAGCGTCACGGTTTTGAAGTATTGGCACCCGAATAATCAAAAGTTTCACCAATAATAAGATTTCAAGTGCTCACCTAAATCAAGCAAACAATTTGAAGCCCCACAAGGCCTAAAACTATGCAAAATTGAAAGTGAATCAAGCCTTAATTTTCGAAGATTTAAAGATCCCAAAATTTTCTTTAGCGTGAGGATATACGTCTTTGGCTAATAAAACCACCGATGAGGCGGATAATAAAAGGCAAGGCAAGACCGAAGTCATAATAAAAGCTTCATGGCGAAGTTGAATAAAAGATGGAGGTAAACCAAAGATAATAAGGCCCTTCCATTAGGGGGCGTATAAAAGTCTTGGTAATAAGTCTCATGTTCAAAACCGTTATAAAACCGTGTTTATCGATTCTTCTTGTCAACTTAATTTTTTGACATCGTTGTCTATTAGGAGGGGTTATTGATTTGATGGTCTTAGTTACACCGTTAGGACTCTATTTTTAGACCTAAATCTCTATTATCGCATAAGTCAAACAATGTATCCTCGTGAAACATTCAAGACAAAATAAAATATAAGAGATACCACTTAGGAATAATGGGAGGATAAGTACGTGATTAGGGCATATGAGTAGTGTTAGCATTACTAACTTATAATGACAATGATCTCGTTGCACGCTTGGCATGGAATTGGGGTGAAAATCGAGGACGATGAAATTATTTCTAACGAAGCATTCACGTGTTCTTATTCTATGAACCTCAACATCCCATTTTGCAATGAAAATCATACATTATGTCTAAAAACGCAAGTAGTAGCAATAGTAGTAGTGTAGCTAGTTTATCATTCAATAATGTGAATAAAAATAAATCTTGGAGGTGCTATGATACTTTATTCTAGCATTCCGTGAGGGCACGGCAATGGTTTAGTATGGGGGAGTGATGAGACTGCTTTTATACATAGTCTCATCGTCCAAATCGGGCTTAAAATGCATTAAATATCATTAAAACTGCCAAATATATGCTCGTGTTTGTTGCTTGTGTATTTTAGGTACGGATATTGAGGAAAAGACAAAAAGATCACAAGAATCAATCAAAAACGAACACAGGACAAGAAGCCGCATAATGAACCGGACCCGAATCCTGAATTTCCAAAATGGTCCTTGAAGTTTTGAAGATTGGCAACTTTAGTCCCTCATTTTTGAAGATTTGGCAAGATAAGACCTTGAAGAAATCATCATTGGCAAAAGAAGACCTCCATGTTTGAAGATTATACAAGTTATGCCCTTGAAGAATCCAAAATATGCATTAATGGTCCTTGTTAACAAGCTTGAAAAGTTATTGTGCCAAAATTGACAAGTTGTCAAACTTATTTACAAAGGAAATGGGGTTTCTTGCTATTTATTACAAGTTGAACAAACCATGAAACATGGAGGGGCCTTTCTGACCAGACAAACAAACTCACACCCCCACTCACAAGCCGCCACCTCACCCTCACCCTCCACGTCTGATTCCCACCCAGCCAAACCAGATTAGTTTATTAACTAATCTTTTCCCACCAAACACTTAATTTAAAAACTTAATCCCTTAACTCAGATTAAACCCACCCTGTTTACACCCATAAACCCTAAAAATCCCAGGATGAACTAAGAGCAAATCAAAGGGTTTTTGCTAACCCTTTTCCAGATCACTAATTAACCTCTTTGTCACCAAAACCCACACCAAAACCATGACCCAGACACACCCATGTGTCCTGTAGGGCCCTCCCCTGCTCCCGTCATTGTCCACAAAACCCCAAATGCAGACAAGATGAACGGTTTGATCACATTACTTGGTCCCTACACTTCAATGAAGGGCTTAGATTAGTCTTTACATCCTGGCAACTCACATGGTGCATGGCAGAACTCACAAGAACGAATTTGACCAAGATTCCAAGAATTCAAACAAAGGGCTTTTCAGGAAATTCGTCCATTAGGGTTTTAGCATTCTAGATTATTCTGTGACCCATTATATAAGGGCATATAGGGTTTTCATTTTAGCTTGTTCCAGATTTTTTCTCATTAAAATTGTAATACCTTTTTAAATTGAATGAAAGTTGGTGTTTTGATTTAAATGTAATTCCTTTTCCTGTTTAAAAGTTGGTTTATTTATTTGAGATAATCTGAGTTCCATCATTATTTGGTAAAAATATTTTGAGTTTCAGTTTTCAACAAGTTCCAAAAAGGTTGTTATATATTCAGAAATTGCAAGTGTTCAAGGAAGTGGAAGTGGAATTGAACTCTTGTTTTTCTGAATTTGAGTTTAGTTTGGTTTAAAAAAACGTGTTCAAAGTTTCCAAGATTGGATAAATCAGTTTTCTCAAAAGTCTGTTTTTCAAAGATTTTCCAAAAATCTTATTTCCTTATTTTACTAAGACTTACTATTTAATAAGCTAAAACCAATAAGCCTGATAAACTTATTGGATTCAAGCCTATTAAACTTGTAGTGTTCTCTTTTGGTTGTCTGTGTTTGTGCAGGTTCAAAGCAAAGATATCATCATCATCTTCTTGCATAATCAAAAGCCCAAGAGATCAGCTCAGGCCCCAGCCTGAAGGGAGATGGCATTGCAACCATAGTGGGGCCCGGATGTGGGTCCCACAAGGTAACTATCTTGTCCCTTGTTTGAGCTTTCAAATATTTGTGATTTATGTGATATTGGTGAAAAGTGCATGAAATTTGTCTAAGTGTTGGTTTATATGTTTGTTCATGTTTGTGTTAGGTTTATATGCATGATAGGTTAAGTTTGAATTAGTTTGGTTTGGATTTGATGTGATTTGGTTTGAAAAAAAAATTCAATTTCAGTAATTAAGGGAGTGTTTGGATTAGGGTTTAAGTTGGGTTGAATAACATAAATTTAGCTTAAAAATCTGTTTAACACACTCAATAGGTTGTTATTAGATAATATCAGTATTTGGATTTCAGGTTGGTTGAATTTAAAACAAGTTTACATGTTCAAGGTTGGTTAAAAGTAGCTAAAAATAGCAAAGTGCCTTTTCTGCCTGATTTTGTAGAAAATTGTGCCTCAAATCTAGTAAATTGTTGGAAGATAGGTTTAAGCAGGGTTTGTAATCAGTTGTATGTCATTGGGTTGGATTGTGTGCAAGTATTTAGCTGTTGAAATTCATTTTTGTGCAAGTTGCATCAGGACACTATTCATCAGAAAAACACATGCTTAATCAGTAACTTTTTGTGCCATTTGTGCTTGATTTTTGTGAAAGACTTGTGTGTTTTTTAGTATATTCTGACTCCCTACACTCCACTGAGTGTAGGGGTGCCTTGTTGTCCAAAAACAAGCCCTCACATAGCTTTCCTAAGCTATTTGGTCAACTGACCAAATTTTACACTAACAGTGGGAACTAAGTTCCCCCTGCTTGTGCTTTGGTTTCCACTGCTCAGCTAAAAAACAAAAACAAGTCAAGTGTCACTATCAGGATTTTGATTTTTTGTCTTTTGTGGGTTAATTTAAGAATTAGGACTTGAAACCTATTGCAATATTTTTCTAATTTTATTTCTGATTTTTTAGTGTAATTTATTTTTCTGTTACTGTTCATTTGCTATTTTTTAGGTTTAATAGCTATTTTAATTAACTTTTAATATTTTTGTTTTTGTCTTTTAGTGACAAAAATAATTATTTTTCAGTTTTAAGATTTTTCTTAGATTTAGAAAAATAATTTAAGATTTTTAGTTCAAAAAGTTTTTACTGTTCACTTTTTATTTAACTTTTAGAATTAATTTAGTTTAATTAGGGTTTCAATAATTAACTCTTTTGTCTTTTAGTGAAAAATTTTATATGTTTCAAACTTTTTCATTTTTCCACTGTTCATTAGGGTAATTTAGGATTTTTAAAATTGTCAAATTATTTTTGGCATTATTTTATTATTTTTTATAATTATTTTAGTTTAAAAATAGTTTTAAGTGATTTAAAAATAGAAAAATAGTTTTAAAAATTAGTAAAAATACTTTTTAGTCCTTAGATAATATAAGTAAGTTACTTGTTCAATAAAATAATATTTTGGACATTTTGATTAATTATATTTAATTTTAGGGCTTTAATTAGCATTTAAAATTGAATATTTAATTAATAAAAGGTTTTAAAATATTTTTATTGGAATTTTATTCTTATTTATATTATTTTAGGCTTACTTTTAACTTTTAATTAATTTTTAGGTTTAAATTTTTAATTTGTAGCTTTTTACGGTTTTATGTGATCGACCTTTTCGTCTTAGCTTAATCCGTCATCGTAACCGTCATTCTCTTCTTACCCCATTTCTATTTTCTTTTTCTCATAAAAATATAATCACAAATCAAAATCAATTCATTACACAACGCACTAGCCTCCTTGGGAAACGAACTTGAACTTAATTGGTCATTAGTGCTTGGTTTTCCTAAACCAACACTTAATACTTGCCACTTTTGCTCTCTTTTCCTAAAGAGTAGTGAAACCACTACATCACTGCTCAATCGGATAAATAATTCTACCCGGATAAAAATCTCTTTGCATTCTCTTCTGTTCACTTGTAATGACAAAACCTTCCATTAATGCCAAATCAGACGTATAAGAGTAACCTAGGTATAGACCACTTCGCGTTCATGCCGCCATCCGTACCGGAGAGGGAGTCTGAAACGAATCATATTTAGAACATCTTTCACTTAAGAGATAACTACGTTTTTAGTAGCTTTGAGGACAAAGCTAAAATAACGGGGTGGTGATGTAAAATCCATGATTTTACCATGATTTTATGTAATGAAATTTCACCCATTAATCCTAGAACATATACTCATGTACTTATACCTTTACATCTATATTGGCTATAAATAAGTTACAAAGCCTAAACCATGTACCTAAAACTAGGGATAACAAGTAGTAAGATATATACTTAATAATTGAGATATACAACACTTAATAAAAATTTGGAAATATACTACATTAGGTAATGCCACCATGTATATGTGTACATGAAAACTAAGAGCTCACTTAACTCTCATGGACTAGCCTAAGATTGTGCTCTAACCCAACATAGGCCCAACACAAGACCACCCTACCCTTTTGGATAGCCTTACACAGCACCAAGGGCATGTGGAAGGAGAAGGGATGCATGGGAAACATAAAACCAACACTTGGCACAAGTTTTCTTACCTAGGCAGTCATGCCTTTTGCATTCCCTTTCCCTCTCTCCTCTTTAAGCTGAAACACACACACTTTCCCATTTTCATACATGCAATCTCACTTCTCTCTTCATCTCTCTCTCTACAATTCGGCTACAAGACACAAAAATCCAAAGTTGATTCATTAAATCAACTCAATCTTTGTCCTATCTTGATTAGAAATCATTTGGTAGCATCATTCCTCTTGTAAACAAGCCCTAGCCGAATCATTATAGGCCACGGCTTAGTTATAACTAGGGTTTTCTTCACCATCTTGAGTAGATCTTAAACCTCCTTGTTCATCTAGATCATCCTTGGAAGTTTTAGGCAAGAAAGGTATACACATCATGTTCTTTCATTTCTTCATGCATGCATCATCATACATCTATAAACACAAGTAAATAACATGTTAAAATCAAGATTTGATAAAGCTATGACCATTATAGGTCACAGCATATTTATGCAAATCATGTTCATGATTTAAAATCTTTTAATAAGAAACTTATGACTTGTATGTTATGTTTTAAACTTGATTTAAAAACCATATGAAACCTTTTATAAATCTAAATGTTGCATGGGTTACAAATTGATACAAGGCTTTTGTATGGGTTCAGAAATAAGTCTCTCGGTATCCTCTCGAATTGATCTCAGCTAAATGTGGAATGATTTGTTTTTGGTCACAAATAGTGGGTTTGGTTTTCTATTCTATTGAAAAGATAAATGAATTTAGTAATGAAATTAAACTAGAAGGAATTAATTAACAAAAATAAAACTTGAATTAAAATTTAAATAAAACTGAAATTTACCCTCACTGAAAATGCTCTGTTCGGAATAATAGTCTCTATGCGGAATACATCCTTACTCGGAATAAATGATCCTATCCGGAATATGAGGCTAAACGGAATAAAAGGCTATACGGAAAAAGGAGGCTATTCGGAATGTTGGACAATGCGGAATATCAAGCTCTATGCGGAATGTTTCTCTACTCGGAATAAAGTTACTATGCGGAATAAAGGGCCTATTCGGAATATATAAGCTAAGCGGAATATAAAATTATTCTGAATAAGGAATGAACTAAGAAGGCTATCCGGAATATATAATATTCCGAATAAGAGACAGGATAATCAGACTATTCGGAATATATGAACATTCCGAATAAGGGGTAAAACAAATGGACTATTCAGAATATCTGAATATTCTGAATAAAGGATAAAGTAAACGGCTATACGGAATAAACCTGGGATGAAGAACAGGAACAGATACGTGAAACAGGGAACACGAATTTGAATTAAATCAAGCCAAATAAACAAGAAGGTTTTACCAAATTAACCAACAATCATTTAATAACCATAAGCAACAAATACCAACAATAAAAACACAAAATGAACAAATTTTAAAAGATCAAAATCAATCAAACAAAAACTTTGAATAAAAGAGAAGATGAACAAGATGAATGAAAGGATTTGTATTGAAAGATTAATGTTAAACAAAACAAAGGTAAAGATTAAAGCTACAAGATTGTAAAAACAAGAATCAAAATCACAAAACACCCTATTGGTGTTGGTGAAGCTACGAACCAAAAAGAAGGTAAAACTGGAAAACTAAAAACTGAATGAAAAGTGTGAAGGGGAAATCTTTATATAGGTCTTCCTTTTGGTTGGTGAGTGGGCTTTCTCCCTATCTTCTTGTCTTCTCGTCTTTTCAGAAAAGTTGACGTTTTCGATTCTGATTCGGGATTTGTCGACGATTAAATTCAACTCGTCTTTTAATTTCTTCGTTTAATAGACTTGAGTTTCTTCGACATATGTAAATCTTCCATCTTTGGTCCTTTTCTTCGATAAATCTTCAAATAGGCCCATTGACTTCAAATCTTTTGCATCTCTTGGACAATAGACTTCGTCTTGAGTCTTTTTCTTCGATAAAACCCGTGCAATCCCATGTTTTCTTCAATATTCATCCGATTGACTCTGAAAACACAATAAACATAAAAAACCACGCATAATTCCAAACAAATGATATTAAACACGCGTTTTGGTCTTGTTTTAGCAAGAAATAAGTGGTAAAAGGATGGGTGTTCTCACACCTATCAAATCCCCTACACTTAACCATTGCCATGCCCTCATGCAATGCTTAGTGATAAAGTAAATTTACATTTTTCTCATAATCAATCAACCTTGGCCTTATTAACATACTACTAAACAAAAAATTAAAGTACTAAGAGACATTAAAACTTTAAAGTAAACAAAAGGATAGAAAACCATTTTCACTTCAAAATAGCTATATGGAAATAACTTGCAAAGAGATCAAGGACTTACATTAGAGCTTTGGTGCTGCGAAGATTTATCACCCTCAAGTTTCACGTTCCCCAAACTAAGCTTAAAAACGAGATCATTGTTATTATAAGTTAGCAATCAAACACTTACACACATGGTCTAATTATATGCTTAAACTCCCTTATTCCTAGGTGTATCTCTTATATTTTATTTTTGTCTTAGAATGAACATGAAGATACATTTCTGGACTTATTTCGATAGTTTATTAAGCTGAAAGCAAAGTAGGACGATTTGATCAATAGTTAGCTAAAGGACAAAATCTCTTAAAACTGCTTCTCGGGATATCAAAAAGTTCATATCTTGGCATAACTTGGTTCACGATTTGAGACCTTTCTCAGGCCGATATTTGGCATGTACTTCATACTTCATATCTTGAGAGACGTTCTTGAGATAATGGTCTTCTCTTCGTAATTGAGTTTCTTCACTTGGAGACTTTTGAGGGGTACTCCAACTTTGTTGACCACGACTTCATGATTATTTCTTCAATCTCTAATTGGGATTTTGAGATACAACAATCCGCCTCCTTTTCGGACTTTGATCTATTTATCCTCATACCTTGTTACGGTCTTTTCGGATAGACTTCTCCATGATCTTTATGGGAGTTGATTGCTTTTCATCGTGAGTCTTGATCCTTCATATTGATTTTGGGAATAATGCTTTTCACATCACCTTGAATGTTTAGCAATAAGATTGAATCCTCATGCCTTGTTAGGGCCTTTTCGGACTCGCCAATCTTCGCGCCCCGCTTCATAAGTTATGCCTTGGCTCTGAACTCTTATCATTACCGAGCAACTTTTAAACTATCTTGGGCTAGAAGCTAAGTAACTTTTCAAATCGTACGACCTTACTTATTGCAGATAAATTATTAGCAAGTGATGGGAGAATAGGCAAATATTTACACCAAGTGAGCTTGTGCAAGAATACCGACTTATAATTGACTCTATCATTTCTCGTTCTCCACAATTTAAAATCTCAAGTAATGAGACTCGTGGATACTTAGCCTAATAAACCAATTAAGGTCTACATGGTTAAGGATACAAGCTAGAATAAACTTGGATAAGTCTATTCGGGTTGAGTCAAAATAATCGCAACAGGCCTAATATGTCAAAGATTTCTAAACTAGCTACACCACTTTATTAATATTTTTGACTTTATTGCGGGATATATACATATGAAAGCAACGATAAAAATTTAAAAATCACGACTAAATGGCCAAAGTTGATAAAAAATTTGAAAAATGTTGAAAAAGATGATTTTTCAGTTAAATGAAGGCATTTTCATGGAAAAGTACACTTAAAACTTCGATAGAAGCCCCCCTACACTTAATATAAACATTGTCCTCAATGTTTAAGCATGTGGGAAAAGTCTCCCCTACACTTATGACATTGTGCACGTTGGTTCAATCAAGTTAAGGAAGAGACGACTAAAGTGATCAATTTCAAATGTGAGTATGAAGAAAATTGGATCACGATAGTTGAGAGATAGAACCGGATTTCGGATAACACGAGAGCACGGTTCTTCAAAGGTTCCAAAAGTGCATTCATCCCTGTAATCACATCACCACACAAACACAAAGAACCTATAGAGGTACCCCTACACTTAGGAGGTTAAAACGGAAAAGGATAGATACTCGGGCTGCCTTCCGAGGAGCGCTTGTTTTTGATAACCGAGTCACGAGCCTGACTCGACCCAAAATTGGTTCATGGGAAACGTGGTGAGGGATGGAATCATCTCATGAGAGATGTCCTCACCAAAGTACAACTTCACTCGTTGGCCATTCACCTTAAAATTAGGACCATTAGGTTGAGCGAGCTCGAGAGTACCATATGGAAAAATTTGGGCAATGGTGAATGGGCCGGACCAATGAGATTTTAGCTTGCCCGAAAAGATTTTCAACCGAGAGTTAAAGAGCAAAACTTTGTCTCCAACTTGGAACTCTCGGTTTTTGATCTTAGAGTCGTGAATGAGCTTAGTCTTTTCCTTATAGATCAAAGAATTTTCATAAGCCTCGTTACGGAGTTCATTCAGCTCATTGAGTTGGATCTTGCGTAGGTCACCGGCTTTGTTGATATTGAAATTAGCCCACTTCAAGGCCCAGTAAGCCTTGTGCTCCAACTCAATGGGGAGGTGGCATGCCTTTCCGTACACGAGACGATATGGTGTACAACCAATCGGAGTCTTGTATGCGGTACGAAAAGCCCACAGAGCATCATCAAGTTTATCGGCCCATGAGGCATGATGCTCTCCCACGGTTCTTTCAAGAATTCGCTTTAATCCTCGGTTAGAGATTTCAGCCTGGCCATTAGTTTGTGGGTGGTAGGCGGTGGAAAGACGATGATTGACGCCATACTTAGCCATGACTCTTGCAAATTGATCATTGCAAAAATGAGTCCCGCGATCACTAATAATGGCACGAGGCACACCGAATCTAGCGAATAGCGATTTCAAAAAGTTACAAACCACCCTTGCGTCATTAGTAGGTAAAGCTTTGGCTTCAACCCACATAGAAACGTAGTCAACGGCCACAAGGATGTATTTGTTTCCTTTAGATGAAGGGAATGGCCCCATAAAGTCGATACCCCAAACATCAAAGATTTCACATTCTTGAATGAAATTCTGAGGCATCTCGTCTTTATGTGTGATCTTTCCTTGTTTTTGGCAAGCATCACATCGTTTAACCATCTCGTGAGCGTCACGATAGATGGTGGGCCAATAAAATCCCGAGTCAAACACTTTTTTGGCGGTGTAGTTGGGACCAAAGCGACCACCAGTGGGTCCTTTGTGGCAAGCGTCAAGGATTTCTAAAGCTGCCGGTCCATCAACACATCGGCGAATAATCAAATCAGCACATTGTTTGAATAGATACGGGTCATCCTAAAAGTAAGTCTTAATGTCTTTGAAGAATTTCTTCTTTCGTTGGGATGTTAGACCGTCAACGAGAATTCCACCCGCCAAGTAGTTTGTAATGTCCGTGAACCACGGGGTTTCATCATAAGTCGAGTTGATAGACATTATGGTTTCCAGGGGAAAAGAGTCATTGATCTCTTTGTTCGGATGATCCCCTTGGTAAGGATCCTCAAGTCTACTGAGATGATCTGCGGCTAGGTTTTCAGCTCCTTTTTTATCGCGAATTTCGATTTTAAATTCTTGGAGTAGGAAAACCCAGCGAAGAAGTCTTGGTTTGGAATCTTGTTTAGTTAACAAGTACTTCAACGCGGAATGATCGGTGTAAACGATTGTGGTAGAAAGGACAAGATAGGGGCAGAACTTTTCAAAGGCATAGACAACAGCTAAAAGCTCTTTTTCGGTTGTCGTGTAATGCAATTGAGCCCCCGTCATTGTCTTGCTAGAATAGTGGATTGGTTGGAAGTGTTTGTTCACTCTTTGGCCCAAAACCGCTCCAATAGCAAAGTTGCTAGCATCGCACATCAACTCAAAGGGAACCTCCCAATTTGGGGTAACCAAGACCGGTGCCTTAGTTAGCTTATCCTTAAGCAAGTTGAAGGCTTCAAGACACTCTGTGGAAAAGATAAAAGGAGTATCTTTTTCCAAGAGGTGGGTCATCGGGCCAGCGATTTTAGAAAAATCTTTGATAAAGCGACGGTAGAAGCCCGTATGACCCAGGAAACTTCTCACACCCTTCACGGTTGAAGGTAGAGGCAACTTAGCGATAACATCGACTTTAGCACGGTCCACTTCAAGACCGGCTTTGGAGATCTTGTGTCCTAGCACGATGCCCTCTTTTACAATGAAATGGCATTTTTCCCAATTAAGAACAAGGCGAGTGTCTTCACACCGCTTAAGCATACGTTCTAAATTGCCAAGGCAAGCAGAGAATGAATCGCCATAAACCGAGAAATCATCCATGAATACTTCCATAGTTTCTTCAACCATGTCATGGAAGATAGCCATCATACACCTTTGGAACGTCCCAGGAGCATTACATAAACCAAAAGGCATGCGTTTGTAAGCAAATGTTTTATAGGGACAAGTGAATGTGGTCTTTTCTTGGTCCTTGGGATCGATGGGAATTTGAAAATACCCGGAGAAACCGTCTAAAAAGCAGTAATAGGCATTACCCGCTAGACGCTCGAGCATTTGATCCATGAAAGGAAGAGGAAAGTGATCTTTTCTCGTGGCATCATTGAGTTTGCGGTAGTCGATACAAACTCTCCACCCAGTAACGAGACGAGTGGGAATCAACTCGTTGTGTTCATTGGGAACAACGATTATTCCGCCCTTCTTGGGCACACAATGGACGGGACTTACCCACGGCAAATCCGAAATAGGGTAAATCAAGCCGGCATCAAGAAGTGTTATAACCTCTTGCTTGATGACGTCATGAATTCGAGGATTAACCCTTCTTTGGCTCTGGATTGCGTGTTTAAAGTCATCTTCCATGAGAATCTTGTGAGTACAAAAGTTTGGATCAATTCCGCGGATATCGGAAATTTTCCAAGCAATTGCCTTCTTATGATCTTTAAGCACGGCGATGAGGCGAGATTTTTCTTCTTCTTTCAAGTCCTTCGCGATGATGACGGGCGACTTCTTCTTATCTTCAAGGAACACGTACTCGAGATGGGGCGGCAACTCCTTAAGGTCTAAATCCGGAGGATTTTCGATGGGAGGCGTATTCAAAGTCGGAGCATCGATAGCAATAACCGTGGGAGATGGTGGAGAAATATTGTCCTCTTTAAGAAGGGTCTCAATGAGACGCATGTCTTCATCCCAATCGGTGGAAGGATCATCATTTTCTAAGTTCACATCTCCCATGGTGGCTTCCAAATCTTTCCAAAGGAAATCACTTTCTCCAAATAGAGATAGTGATGAATCAATAGAGGAAACGGTCTCAACATTGGGAAGAGAGGTAGGAATACTTTTACAAACATCTTTGAAGTGTTCTTCACAAGCCTCATCAAGAACGTCAATACAATTAACACTCTCATATGAATAAGGTTGCTTAGAAAGCTTTCCCATGTTGAATACGATTTTGTCGTCACCCACTCTCATGATAAGCTCACCCGCTTCAACATTGAGCGACCGGTCCTCAGGATTGGACGACCAACGATCAATGGCACACGAGGGTCCATGTCGTAGTCAACGACAACGAAATCGGCAGGAAAAGTGAATTTGTCGACTCCTACAAAGACGTCTTCGGCTATCCCCACTAGATAAGCAACCATACGGTTAGCTAATTCCAAAGTCATTTTGGTGGGGACTAGCTCAGGGAGAGATAATTGCTTCCACACACTTAAAGGCATTAAGTTAATACTGGCACCTAGATCGGCTAGGGCCATGCAATTGTCTACTCCCGGGAAGTTGCAAGGGATTAAGAAACGACCCGGATCACCAAGCTTGGTTGGCAATTTCCTTAAGAGCACTGTAGAGCAATTCTCATTAAGTTGGGTGTTAGCAATATCAAGAAACTTCTCCTTGTCGCTAAGAAGATCTTTGAACATTTTCGCGTACTTAGGCATGTGAGCGAGAGCCTCAGCGAAGGAGATGTTGAAATTCAATTGTTTAAACATTTTTAAAAAGTTCGAAACTTGAATATCATCCTTGCTTTTGAGCTTCTCTTTCCTCAACCTTGAGGGATAAGGTATATCGGAAGAAGAGGAAGTCTTTGGGATCGAAGGATCACTCACATCCTTGGGTGGAGGAGTGGTAGAAGTAAGAGGTGGAGAAATTGGGGAAGTAGAAGGATGAGGAATAGGAGCAGGTGACTCGTTCTCCTTAGTCACAATCACCGGTGGAGGTATAGGAAGCTCGGGTTCCTTGGTACCTTTACCACTGCGAGTGGTGATTGCTTTCATCTCCACTCTTGGATTCGCAATGGTGTTACTCGGAAGAGTACCCGAAGAAGAAGGTTGATTACCTTGGAAGAAACTAGCCATCATGTTCCTTAAGTCATTCGTTTGACTATCCAAATTGTTTCTCATATCAGCTCTCAGATCGTTCCCTTGTTTCACCAGGTCTGCTTTCAAGTTGAGCACTTCTCGTTGAAGATTGTCCATGATCACATCATTAGTCCTCAGGTAGGTTCCAATGTCTTAGGGTAATGAGGTGGGTTGGTTGGGAGGAGCATTGTATGCGGGTGGTTGATAAGCAGGTTGCTGGTAAACTTGGTTGTTTCTTTGAGGTGGATATGGTTGTTTTTGAGGTGGTATGTATGGTGTACGAGGTTGTTGTTGTTGTTGAGGAGGGTGATTTAGGTTTTGTTGTTTCTTTGGGTTGTTAGGAGGAAAACCGGGTCGGGAAAGATAGTTGTTAGAGCGGTAGCTAAGCAAGTTGCGGTCTCCTTGAGGACGAGCTTGATAAGCGGCCGAAGGATAGGTACCGTATGCTGAATTCACATTCTCAGAAGGATAGTCTTGGGTGGCGGTACAAGTGGTGTAAGAATGAGGACCCCCGCATATTTCACATGGTTGGCTTACAGCATTGACTTGAGCGTTTTTAGCATTGATGTTGTTGGTGTTGTTAGCGGTGTGGGTAACAAGCGATTGAAGAAGCTTAGTAATTTTGTCAAGTCGCTTGTCGTTGTCACTAGTACTAGCACTAGCGGCATTGGTCCTAACACTCTTGGTTTGCACACGAGACTTATTCTCAATGATATCCCAAGCGGCATTGGAAGTCTTAACCAAAATATTAACCCCCGAGGCACTATTTAGTGAATCTTGGTCATTCATGCTTAAACCATTGTAAAAAGTATTAATTTGGTGCACTTTGGTAAAACCATGTTGTGGGCATTTTCTTAAAAGATCTTTGAAACGGTCCCAAGATTCACTAAAATATTCATCGTACTTTTGTTCAAAATTGATAATTTCATTCCGCAAAGCGGTAGTACGAGAGGGTGGGAAAAAGCAGTTTATAAACTTGGTCTCCAAATCTGTCCACGTAAGAATACTTTGTGGCGGTTCCTTAGCAAGCCAATGCCGGGCTTGTCCCTCTAAAGAAAAGGGAAAAAGTTGTAAACAGATTACCTCTTGTGGAACACCATTGAATTTGACCGTATTCGTGAGTTGTAGGAATCTCTTGATGTGGTCATGTGGATCATCAATGGTACGCCCCAAGAATGGTTAAGCAGAGACCATCTGGATAAAGCCGGATTTGAGCTCAAAGTTGTTGGCTGCAATCGCGGGTATGACAATGGGATCATTGTTGCCGTCTACATGTGCTTGAAGAAGTTCAATCATCGGGCGATTATCTGGTAGAGGCTCATTGTTGTTGTTATTATTGTTGTTGAGAGGTAGATTGTTATTGTTGTTATTGTTTTGAGGTGGGTTATTGTTGTTGTTTTGTACACCGGCCATGTCTAAGTCTTCGAGAGGCTCGGGCTCTTGATAAGACGTTGATCGTGTACGCATGCACCTGCAAAAGAACTAACAAGGAAAAAACAAAGCAAAAATATTTTTTGTTTTTATGTTTTTTTTTTAATTTTTAGGATTTTTGAAATTTTTTTTTTTTTTTGTGTTTTTGAAAAATTTTATGAAAAAGGTAACGTTCACGGTGAACGGATCCCAAAATCCAAGTTCTCACAAAAAACTGTTAATCTTAACGAGAAGAGCTGGCAGCGGCGCCATTTGATACA
This sequence comes from Glebionis coronaria, assembly GCA_025667525.1. Classification (NCBI taxonomy): domain Eukaryota; kingdom Viridiplantae; phylum Streptophyta; class Magnoliopsida; order Asterales; family Asteraceae; genus Glebionis; species Glebionis coronaria. The sequence goes on from CM046880.1 coordinate 2,110,362, forward strand.
AGGCTTTTGTATGGGTTCAGAATTAAGTCTCTCGGTATCCTCTCGAATTGATCTCAGCTAAAAGTGGAATGATTTGTTTTTGGTGACAAATAGTGGGTTTGGTTTTCTATTCTATTGAAAAGATAAATGAATGTAGTAATGAAATTAAACTAGAAGGAATTAATTAACAAAAATAACACTTGAATTAAAATTTAAATAAAACTAAAATTTACCCTCACTGAAAATGCTCTGTTCGGAATAATAGTCTCTATGCGGAATACATCCTTACTCGGAATAAATGATCCTATCCGGAATATGAGGCTAAACGGAATAAAAGGCTATACGGAAAAAGGAGGCTATTCGGAATGTTGGACAATGCGGAATATCAAGCTCTATGCGGAATGTTTCTCTACTCGGAATAAAGTTACTATGCGGAATAAAGGGCCTATTCGGAATATATAAGCTAAGCGGAATATAAAATTATTCCGAATAAGGAATGAACTAAGAAGGCTATCCGGAATATATAATATTCCGAATAAGAGACAGGATAATCAGACTATTCGGAATATATGAAAATTCCGAATAAGGGGTAAAACAAATGGACTATTCGGAATATCTGAATATTCCGAATAAAGGATAAAGTAAACGGCTATACGGAATAAACCTGGGATGAAGAAAAGGAACAAATACGTGAAACAGGGAACACGAATTTGAACTAAATTAAGCCAAATAAACAAGAAGGTTTTACCAAATTAACCAACAATCATTTAATAACCATAAGCAACAAATACCAACAATAAAAACACAAAATCAACAACTTTTAAAAGATCAAAATCAATCAAACAAGAACTTTGAATAAAAGAGAAGAAGAACAAGATGAATGAAAGGATTTGTATTGAAAGATTAATGTTAAACAAAACAAAGGTAAAGATTAAAGCTACAAGATTGTAAAAACAAGAATCAAAATCACCAAACACCCTATTGGTTTTGGTGAAGCTACGAACCAAAAAGAAGGTAAAACTGGAAAACTAAAAACTGAATGAAAAGTGTGAAGGGAAATCTTTATATAGGTCTTCCTTTTGGTTAGTGAGTGGGCTTTCTCCCTATCTTCTTGTCTTCTCGTCTTTTCAGAAAATTTGACGTTTTCGATTCTGATTCGGGATTTGTCGACGATTAAATTCAACTCGTCTTTTAATTTCTTCGTTTAATAGACTTGAATTTCTTTGACATATGCAAATCTTCCATCTTTGGTCCTTTTCTTCGATAAATCTTCAAATAGGCCCATTGACTTCAAATCTTTTGCATCTCTTGGACAATAGACTTCGTCTTGAGTCTTTTTCTTCGATAAAACCCGTGCAATCCCATGTTTTCTCAAATATTCATCCGGTTGACTCTGAAAACACAATAAACACAAAAACCACGCATAATTCCAAACAAATGATATTAAACACGCATTTTGGTCTTCGTTTAGCAAGAAATAAGTGGTAAAAGGATGGGTGTTCTCACACCTATCACAAATCTTGTTTTATGGGACTATGGTTAACTAATAATCAAAGATCTCATAAAATGAACATGTATAACTTAAAGATCATGAAAACCATGACCTTAAAGGTCACGGCTAAAATGGAAAATGACCATATGATTTGTCTCCTAAGTTTTGAATAATGGAATATGAAATGTTACATGTTAAATGGTATATTAAAAATCACAAAATATAACTTATGGGTATAAATGTAGCTGTGGGTTACATATGACTTAAAATGGGTTAGATGTACATGCATGCTTATATAAACCTAGATCTAGTGTTAAGTGTTAACTTAACATGATAAACATGAAATAAGCTAAATAGATCTTATGGGAATATTGGGGGAAAACAATATAGTCGTGGGCTATATATTGTTTTCTTGGAATGATAGTAACCATGGGAACATGCATGAAACCTAGATAATCATGATGTGTTTTTGTAAATATTTACAAGACTTAAAGATTAGCTAAAGTGTTCATCTTGGAAATACGAAGATTTAATAATATAGCCGTGAGCTATATATGTGTGTACATGGATCTATGATTGATTTTTAGGTCTAGACATAGTTTAGATCTCATTTTGGACTTGTGACTTATTTTCTTGATGTGTACATAGCTAGATCTATTTTGTAACACTTATAAATTGCAACCGTGAGATGTAAGCTCCTGTTAGGGCTTATGACTTACTTTCAACCTTATAACACACCTAGATCTAATTTGGTACATCACATAAAACAAATTATAAGTCTTATTCTCCTAATTAGATTTAAAACTAAATATGAATAAGCTCATAATAATCTTATAAGAATATCCTAAGGTAAAACTTACATAAAATGTAAAGTAGTGTTAATGGACTATTTAAGCCCATGAAATGTTAATTCAAAACTTAATGGACCCTATAAGCCCATTTAATAAATCCTAGTAACCTAAATGGACTTAAGATTAAACTTAGGCCCATTTAACTAGTTAAAGGACCTAAAAATGTAGTCAAGCCCAATAAATGATTTAAAGGCACATTTAAATAAATTAGTGGACTTGATATATATTTAAGCCTACTAAAATAGCCCATCAAATGTTTAGCCCATTTAATGAGCCCATATAAAGTTTAAATGTTAAAATAAAAGTTTTTATAATAAAATATAACTTATAAAAACTTTTTGGATGAAAATGACAATTTATAAAACTTAAGGACTAAAACCATTACTTATGAAACTTGTTTTGATAAACTTGTAAACACAAGGACTGAAAATGTAAATATCCAAAAGTCTAGGGTTTAATAAATACTATCCGTGGCAAGTTAAACCCTAGGGACCATTTTGGGAAGTTTCTAAAAGTTATTTTGTTATTTTATAACCCTAAGGACTATTCTTGTAATTTGCCGAAACATAAAGAAGCGCTAGGGGCTGCTTTTGTAATTTTAGTAAAGTTACAAAACCTAGATATAACTAGGGGGACTAAGTCTGCCATAAGCCGAAAGTTATACTTGTTTAAAAATATAGAGGGACTAGTTTTGCCATATCCCGAAATATTAACAAGCCCTAACCCTAAAATCTATTTTAATTATAATAAAACATAATTAAAAACCTAGACCATAAAGAATTAATGTATAAATTCTTAAGTTAAATTATTTTATAAATGTTAAAATGATTTAGGGAAACTTTAAAGCTAAATAAAATAGTATATTTTATTTTTCAAAATAAAATACTTATATTTACTTTAGGAAATAGTTGTATAAACAATTATGAATATGTATTACTCATATATAAACTCATATACTTTTTGAGATAAAAACTATATGAACGTTGAATAAATTGAATGCTAATATGTAAGTAAAACACCTTATGTTTACTTAAAATATGAAACTTAATAATAAGTTAAATGGATGATTATAATACATGAACTACGAACGTGAACTAATATTAAGTAGAATTTTTATGTTTAATTAATAATGAAACTTAATAGTAAATGAGTGATTATAATACATGAATGGAGAACTTAAATTAATATTTTAAATAAGACATTATATGTCTATTTAAATAAGAAGCTTAATTATAAGTTGAATGATTGTTATATATGCTAACTGATATTAATAGTTAAACATTTTATGTTTACTTAGAAATGAAACTTATATAAATAAGTTTAAATGAATGATGTTGATACTTGAACTACGGTTATTTAGATAAATACCGTAGCATAAATGAACTGACTTAAATCTGTATAAGCATACATATATGTTCTTTGTACTATCTATTAAGACTGTACTATTTGATTAGGAATAACTTTGGCGTGAGCTTTAATTGGATATTCATATTAAACAGCTATTGCCTACTCCCAGGTGAGTTTACAGCCCCGTATAAACTTTTGATAAAACTTTCCCTTTTGGGAAAGAAAATATGCAAACACTTAATGGACATAACAAGATTGTATAACTTGACTATGATTGATTATTATTGGAACTGTTAAATTGTTGTAAATCGCCCGAATGTTATAAATAGATCTATTAGGGATTAACCATCCCCATCTGGGTGAGTCATGCTCACTGTGCCTTGGCCGGGACAACAGACGTATACCATGTTGGAACTGGAATGTGTGTCTTTTTGTAATACTCTACGTCCTCATCTGTTGAGGACTATGGAAGGTTAAGCTTCAGTTTCTAATAATAAATAAATGTAATCTACATTTTAGTAAGAATGCTTTGTGCATTGTTACTTCCATGATTAATGTATGTCCAAACTAATTAATTGTTAAAACCTTTAAATTCACCAACTTTATGTTGACCCCTTTAATATGTTTTGCACAGGAATGTGAAGTTAGTACGTGGTGTGTGCATGGTCTCCAACATCTTAGTAATCTGCGTCATAGGACTCGTCAGGGGTTCTATTTAGGAAACACAAACAATCACTATTCATCATGTTTAAGAAAAATTTTATTTATTTGTTCAATAAACATGTAATCTGATTTGAATAACTCTTTATCTTATGCTTTATGGACTATATGCTATCGATCCACCCTAGTGACATCTCCGTGGATAATTCCGCATATTTTGACCCTACCCGGGGTGTCACAACCACCACGATTCTGTTCTTGGTTTGAGTGTGTAGCTTCCCACTTTCTCTTATTCCCCTCAGTAATACTATCCTTTCAGTCCTGCAGCTTTACATCCATCAAAGCATGAGCCATCTGAACAGCTTCATCAAATGACTTAGGTTTCGACGAAGTAGTCTCTCCCTTGATATTACTAGATAAACCTCTGATATACTGCTTCATCTTCTTACGGTCATCAATGAAAGCATCAGGATACAACAAACATAAATCAGAGAATCTCCTTGTATAAGCCATAATATCATTGTTCTTCGGTACTAAATGACTCAACTCATCCTCTAACTGACCTAACTGTTCCTCGGGACAAAACATAGCAGTTAACAGTCCTTTGGTCACAGTCCATGTTCTAGCATTAGCTTCAACCAATCCCACAGTAGCTACCTGACTATTCCACCAGCTTAATGCATCATCCTGAAAAGTAGCTGCAGCAAATTTCACCTTACTAGCTTCTGAACATCCACTGATTTCAAAAGTACTTTCAATCTTTTCAATCCAGCTCCTTAATTCCAAAGCACCACCAGTACCACGAAATTGGGTAGGTCCACATTTCATGAAACTATCATAAGAACATTCCTTCTGAATCTGCTGAATAGCAGCATTACCTCCAACTTCTCTCGCGGCATTTCCTCCCACTGGTTCATCAGTATTACCTGCAACTAGATTTGCAACATTCCCTCCAACCTGACCAGCAGCATTCCTATTCTCAGTTTCTTGGTTCCTCGCAGCATGTTCAGCTTCTAGTGCTCTAGCAATAGCTTGCTCAACCATGGTATTAATAGTAGCAGCTGTTAATTTTGGCAGCATGTTTTAGGAATCTAACCAAACAACAATTTAGTAAAGTCAGAAAAATGCCTCCCAACTCCTTCCTGTGTCACCACAAAATAAAAAGAACAAGTAAGTATTCATATCAAGATAAGAAGAAGGATTTCTATATCAAGATCTAACATGGATACTACATGTACCAACAACACAGTCCACAATGAATCATTAACCAATTCACAAAAGAACTAATAAGACAAATCATAAGTCATGAAGGTAATTTGGATTGCATTGGAAACTTTCCACAAAATTGTGACAAGTAATATCACTACAACCCTTCATCAAAGCAACTTAAAAGTCATTAAGTTTCATCATAAACTATAGTACCAGTCTATATAAGTTCTATTACAACAAGGCTAATTAAAACAACATAAAAGAACTAAACAACTGATCCCTGCAGCTTCTTGTACATCAGCTCATCATCACTGTTGCTATCATCTTCCTCAGAATCTTCCTCCACTTTTTCCTTTCCCTTTCAACTTCCTCCTTCACTTGGCTTCACCAACACTTGAGCTTCAACCTGACTTGGTACATCACGAATCACCACACCTCGACTAGGAAAAGTTCTCATCGGCAAACCCCACGCATTCAACCTTGCATTCTTTTCTTACTCCTCACGAAACCTTTCAATTTGCCCACTCAAATTCAACACCATTGATCTTAACTTAACAACTTCATCCATTTCCCTTTCTCTAACAAACTCTGATCTCTTCACACTATTAACAAACCTGTCAAACCTCTTTTCATTCTGCTCAAACCTTCTAATCACACGGGTTTCAACTAAATACCTTTCGAACAAAGATCTATCGAACTTTTTAAGAAACCAGAAATTATCATCATAAGACCTAGGACCTGGAAAATAAACATTAGATATGCCATCATGAATAGATCGGGCACTAGCAGCATTACTCGACTCAGTAAGAACATCACCCCTAGCAAATGACATCCTCTAACACCCCCAATTTACATTGCGCAGCGGAAATACACAATTGGGTGCTAGACACAAGCATCATCACACAAGATATATTGAACGACTCAAAATAGAGACGTTTACACAAAATATAAACAAGATTATTATAAATGGTCTAAAACATAGATTTCAACCCATAAATATACTGACACGATACCAGAGTAAAGCGTTTTGTCCCCATGGATCTCGACCAACAACCAACAAGTTTAGTACAGTAGATCAACATAAAGTAAATTGTTCAACATTAAAAGGTAGAAAACAGTTTAGACCAACATTCTTCCAAAAGCCAAGCCACAACCTCCACAACAAAGCTCCATGCTCCATCACTTCCTATTACCTGAAATACATGCATAAAACGAGTCAACAATAATGTTGAGCGAGACTATAGGTTTATCAAATCACATTTGAACACAAGAAGAAAATCAATCATAATCATTTATAGAGTTGTCGTACACACAATCTATATTCAAGGCAGTAATAATAATGATAAACAAACATTGTATTTAAGCTCATGACACCGACCCCTTAACCAAATAGTGACCTATGCCAAATGCCGGCATGACTAGAATAAAACCATTGCCCCTTTAAGGTATCAGTTGCTAGAATACCACAATCTTATTCACGTAAAATTATCCTTCCCAGCGAGTTACTTAATACAAGTTTTTTAAGCTCGTATAAAATTTCGTTATTCCGAATCTCTTCGAAGTGACTATTGGTTCAAAGTGCGACTCAATTGTTTCTGGTGGAAATGAAAATGGTTTGGTTGATTATCTATTTTAAACTAAAAGCAAATAAGTAAGTGTCGTTGAGTAAAGTAAAATCTTTTAAAAGATTAAACTAAATTGACGAGTTAAAATTAAATGCTTGAAAAACTTAAAGAAAAGATTAGAAAAATACTTGAACACTTAATAAATCTAAAACTTGGAAACTTTGTAAAAACTAGAAACTAAACCATCGGAATGCACAATGTGAATCTGATCGGAATGTTTGTCGGAAAAACGGATAGGAATATGCCAAGGAGACTGCAATCGGAATGTTAAAACCAAGTCAATCGGAATATCAAAAACGTCCCTAGTCGGAATGATGGTGCCGGAATAAGGAAAACAACTCTCGTCGGAATATCTTAGAAACAAGGCTAATCGGAATGTCTAAAAACAATGCCAATCGGAATAACCAACAAATTAGTCCAATCGGAATGTCACAAAATACCCTCGTCGGAATATTAAACCCTAATCCGATCTAATAGATCGGAATATTGGAGATGCAAATCGGAATAATATTAAACCCTAATCCGATCAAGTGATCGGAATAAGGGGTGGTGTAATCGGAATGTAGTGATCAGAAAAGGGTTTATACCTTTTCTGATTTATGTGGGATTCGAGAATAAGCAAAGGTGATAAGCTATTTTGATAAGCTATCACCCAAACTTGAACGAATCTAATATGAAACGGATTAAATAAGATCAAATAACAACTTTCACTAACTTTAAATTAGCAATCTTTTCAATCAAACTATAAAAAGATGAACTTTTTAAGAAAACTTTTAAAAGTAAATAAGCTAAAAGAAGATTAACTTTTTAAGCACGAAAACATCAAGATCAATCGTATGAAAGCTTACGTAACTATAAAAAGATTAACTTTTTAAGCACGAAAACATCAAGATCAACACGGATTTAAAGTATTTCGCACCAAAATTAATCTAAAAATGAAGAAAGGTAGAAAGAGATGAAAGATTAAAAGCTTAAACTTAAAATTGATTAATGAAATCAACAATACACAAAGGCTTAATCTTGTAAGATTAAAAGGAAGAAAGATGAAAACTTAGTGAGAGAAAGTTGAGAACTTTCTCTCTCTAAAACTAGAAAGAAAATTAAAAATGAAACTAACTTCTAAAAACTAACCACCCTCCTAATGTGTATTATGAGGGTATTTATAGGGAGAAATGGGAAGGAGTGCATGTGTTGCCTCTTCTTTCTTTCTTTCTTCACGTCTTCTCGACTCGATTTAATTCTTTGTCTTTTCTCGACGTCGTCTCAGGATTTGAACTTGTCTTAATAATTTTCTTCTTCTATTAGACTTGAGTTCTTCGACTTCATTAAACTTCCGTCTTTAGACTTTTTCTTTAGAATAGGCCTTGGACTTCCGTTCTTTTTGCACTCTTGATCTTTTGACTTCGTCTTTTCTCGTTTTCTTCGATAAAAGCCCGTGAAAGCCCGTGTTTTCTTCCTTTTTCATCTTTTGGTCCTAAAACACAATAAAAATACAAACCATGCATAATTCCGACTTTTACGACATAAAATACACGTTTTGGTCTTGTTATTATTGGAAATAAGTGGTAAAAGGATAAGTGTTTTCACACTTATTAAATCCCCTACACTTGACCATTGCAATGCCCTCATGCAATGCATTAATTTTAAAGCACAATTTACTTTCTTCATCATAAATAACCCAACTTGGCCTTTATTAAATGCTAAACATAAAAAGATAAAAACAAGTAAAGAAATCAAAGACTTACATTGGGTTTTGGCGGCCATGAACGTTTATCATCCTCAAGTTTCACGTTCCCCATACCAAGCTTAAAAACGAGATCATTGTTATTATAAGTTAGCAAACTAACACGAATTCATGTGGGCCAATTATTTACTTAGACTCCCTTATTCCTAGGTGTATCTCTTATATTTTATTTTTGTCTTGAATGATCACGAGGATGCATTGTTTGACTTATTTCGATAGTTATTTAGGCCGAAAATAAAGTGAACGATTTAATCAATAGTTAGCTAAAGGACAAAGTCTTTTAAAACTGCTTCTCGGGACCTCATAAAGTTCATATCTTGGCATAACTCACTTCACGATTTGAGACCTTTCTCGGACCGATATTTGGCAGCGACTTCATACTTCGAATCTTTGTGAGACGTTCTTGAAATTATGGTCTTCTCTTCATAATAGGAATTTCTTCACTTGATGTTTTGAGAGATTCTTCATATTTGGACCACGACTTCTTCATTTTTCTCCAATCTTTATTTTGGACTTTGATATACAACGATCCGCCTCCTTTTAGGACTTGGATCTATTTATCCTCATACCTTGTTAGGGCCTTTTTGGATAGAGTTCTCCATGATCTTTAGGGGAGTATTTGCTTTTCGTCGTGTGTCTCGATCCTTCATATTGATTTTTGATAAATGATTCTTCACATCACTTTTGGATCTTTAGCAACAAAATGTAGCCCTAATGCCTTGTTAGGGCCTTTTCGGACTCGCCAATCTTCGCATCCCACTTCAATAAGTTATGCCTTGGCTATGAACTCTAATTAATACTGAGCAACTTTTAAACGATCTTGGGCTAGAAGCTAAGTAACCTTTTAAATCGTACAACCTTATTTATTGTAGATAAATTTATTAACAAGCGATGGGAGAATAAGCTCATAATTAACTCACATAAATTCACGAAAGAATACCGAACTTATAATTGGCTCTATCATCTCTCGTCCTCCACGGTTTAAAATCTTAAGGAATGAGACTCGTGGATGCTTAGCCTATTAAATCAAAGTTTTGGGTTTTCGAGTCGCTTATAGGATCTTGCAAACTCTAAGACTTTTTCAAGTTTAGAAATTGCATTTTAAAGTTCCCTTGATAAACGACTCTCTAGGATCAATTATAGGAACTTGCGAAAAGTTCTTGTTCTTAACCCGCGAGAGTTAAGACTTTCGCGTTTTAAAGCTCCCAATATAAAAGCCTAGCAAAACTTGATTAAACACGTTAAGGATACTAGCTAGAGTAAACTTAGATAAGTAAACTCGGGTTGAGTCAAAATGTTCACGACTAAGAAAAATTTAAAACCACTTTATTGAAAATTTATTCTAGCAAGGAAAGAAGATAATCATAACAAAGGAAAATACAACTATACAACTAGGCCAAAATAGATTAAAAATTTTGAAAAATGTCGAAACATCAAATTTTCCGGTTAAAATGAGGAAAAATGCAAGGAAAAGACCACTTACTTTGATAGAAGTCCCCCTACACTTGATATAAACATTTTCCTCATTGTTTAAGCATGTGGGAGTAAACTCCCCTACACTTATGACATTGTGCACTTTGTTTAAATCTTGCTATGGAAAGGACAACTATAGTGAATTCAATGTGAACATATAAAATATGAAATATTGAATCACAAGAGTTTAGGATAGAACCGGGAAGATGGTAACACGGTATCACGGTTCGTCAAAAGTCATCAAGGTGGATCTTTGAAGCTTTAATCCCTGCACAACACAAGAAACAAGACAACAAACACATACGGGGCTCCCCCTACACTTATTATGAAAGCAGTAAAGGATATATCACGGGTTGCCTCCCGAGAAGCGCTTGTTTTTGTTCACCGAGTCACGAGCCCGACTCGACCCAAATTTAGTTCATGGGAAACATGGTGAGGGATGGAATCATCTCATGAGAGATGTCCTCACCAAAGTATAGCTTCAAACGCTGGCCATTCACCTTGAAATTTGGCCCATTTGGCTGAGAAAGCTCAATGGTGCCATATGGAAAGACTTTGGCGACGGTGAATGGACCAGACCAGCGGCTCTTCAACTTGCCTGAGAAGATCTTCAACCGATAGTTAAAGAGTAAAACTTGATCACCAACATGGAACTCTCGGTTCTTAATTCTAGCATCGTGGATGATATTGGTCTTCTCCTTGTAGATCAGCGAGTTCTCATAAGCTTCATTCCTCAGTTCATTTAGCTCGTTGAGTTGAATCTTGCGATGATCACCGGCTTTGTTGATGTCGAAGTTAGCCCACTTCAAGGCCCAGTATGCCTTATGTTCCAGCTTGATAGGGAGGTGGCATGCTTTCCCGTACACAAGACGATAAGGTGGACAACCGATCGAGGTCTTATAAGCAGTACGGAAAGCCCACAAAGCATCATCTAACTTATCGGTCCACGCGGCACGATGCTCTCCCACTGTACGCTCCAAAATTCGCTTCAATCCACGGTTGGAAATCTCGGCTTGACCATTGGTTTGGGGATGATAGGTGGTGGAAAGACGATGATTAACACCGTACTTAGCCATGACTCTTGCAAATTGATCATTGCAAAAATGTGTTCTGCGGTCACTGATAATAGCACGAGGAAAGCCGAATCGAGCAAAGAGCTGCTTCAAAAAGTTCACAACCACCCTCGCATAGTTCGTAGGGAGAGCCTTAGGTTCAACCCATTTAGAAACATAGTCAACGGCTACGAGGATGTACTTGTTCCCTTTAGATGATGGAAATGGCCCCAAAAAGTCGATGCCCCATACATCAAAGATTTCACATTCTTGTATGAAATTTTGAGGCATCTCATCTTTATGTGTGATCTTGCCTTGTCTTTGGAAAGCATCACAATGTTTAACCATATCGTGAGCGTCACGATAAATGGTGGGCCAATAGAATCCATAGTCGAATACTTTCTTCGCGGTGTAATTAGGACCAAAGTGACCACCGGTGGGTCCTTTATGGCAAGCGTCAAGGATTTGTACCGCTGCCGGCCCATCAACACATCGACGAATAATCAGATCCGCACATTGTTTGAAAAGGTAAGGGTCGTCCCAGAAATAATGTTCAATATCTTTAAAGAACTTTTTCTTTTGTTGGGACGTGAGCCCTTCCTTGAGAATCCCACCCGCTAAGTAGTTTGCAATGTCCGCAAACCACAGGGTGTCATCGAGATTAGAATTTATAGACATTAAGGCCTCAAGGGGAAAAGAGTCATTGATCTCTTTGTTCGGATGATCCCCTTGATAAGGATCCTCAAGTCTACTGAGATGATCCGCGGCTAGGTTTTCAGCTCCCTTTTTGTCACGAATTCCAATGTTGAATTCTTGAAGGAGCAAAACCCAACGAAGAAGTATTGGCTTAGAATCTTGCTTAGTCATCAAGTACTTCAACGTGGAATGATCGGTATACACGATGGTGGTAGAAAGGACAAGATAGGGGCAGAATTTTTCAAAAGCATAGACAACAGCTAAAAGCTCTTTTTTGGTTGTCGTATAATGCAATTGAGCCCCCGTCATTGTCTTGCTAACATAGTGGATTGGTTGGAAGTGTTTGTTCACTCTTTGACCCAAAACCGCTCCAATAGCAAAGTCGCTAGCATCACACATCAACTCAAAAGGTAGCTCCCAATTAGGGGTAACCAAGACCGGTGCCTTAGTTAGCTTATCCTTGAGACGATTGAAGGCTTCAAGACACTCTTTGGAAAAGATGAAAGGAGTATCTTTTTCCAAGAGGTGGGTCATCGGGCGAGCGATTTTAGAAAAATCTTGGATGAATCGACGATAGAAGCCCGCGTGACCGAGGAAACTTCCCACACCCTTCACGGTTGAAGGTGGAGGCAATTTAGCAATAACATCGACTTTAGCACGGTCTACTTCAAGACCGGCTTTGGAGATTTTGTGTCCTAGCACGATGCCCTCTTTTACCATGAAATGACATTTTTCCCAATTTAGAACAAGGCGAGTGTCTTCACACCGCTAAAGCATACGTTCTAAATTGGCAAGGCAAGTAGAGAAAGAATCACCATAAACCGAGAAATCATCCATGAAGACTTCCATAGTTTCTTCAACCATGTCATGGTAGATAGCCATCATACACCTTTGGAACGTCCCAGGAGCATTGCATAGGCCGAAAGGCATTCTTTTGTAGGCAAATGTTCCATAAGGACAAGTGAATGTGGTTTTCTCTTGGTCTTTGGGATCGATGGGAATTTGAAAATACCCAGAGAAATCGTCCAAAAAGCAGTAATAGTCATTACCCGCTAGACGTTCAAGCATTTGGTCCATGAAAGGAAGGGAAAAATGATCCTTTCTCGTAGCATCATTGAGTTTGCGATAGTCTATACAAACTCTTCACCCTGTAACGAGACGAGTAGGAATCAACTCGTTGTTTTCATTGGGAACAACGGTGATTCCGCCTTTCTTAGGCACACAATGGACGGGACTAACCCACGGTGAATCAGAGATAGGATAGATCATTCCCGCATCAAGAAGTTTGATAACCTCTTTTTTGATTACGTCATGGATCTTAGGATTCACCCTTCGTTGGCTTTGAATAGTGGGTTTGAAGTCGTCCTCCATGAGAATTTTGTTTGTGCAGAAGTGAGGATCAATTCCACGAATATCAGAGATCTTCCAAGCAATCGCTTTCTTGTGATTCTTCAGCACGGCGATAAGTCGAGATTTTTCTTCTTCTTTCAAGTCCTTAGCGATGATGACCGGTAACGTCTTGTTGTCTTCAAGGAAAACGTACTCGAGATGAGACGGAAGATCCTTACGCTCTAAATCCGGAGGATTTTCGATGGACGGCGTAGTCAACTTTGGATCATCGATAGAGATATCCTTAGGAGATGGTGGAGAAGTTTGGTCCTCATTGAGAAGTTTCTCAATGGTATGAATGTCTTCATCCCAATCGGTGGGAGAATTATCATACTTAAGATCGAGAGGACCCAAGCTAGCTTCAAAATCATCCAAGTCACTTTCTCCAAAAGGAGTCAATGACGGAGCAATTGAGGCAACGGTCTCAACATTGGGTAGAGAAGAAGAACCACTTTTACAAGCGTCTTTGAAATGTTCTTCACAAGCCTCATCAAGAACATCAATGAAATTAATACTCTCGTTTTCTGAAGGCTGCTTAGAAAGTTTACCCATGTTAAAGACGATTTTATCGTCACCAACTCTCATGATTAATTCGCCTGTGGCTACATCAATGAGAGTGCGACCGGTCCTCAGGAATGGACGTCCAATGTTTAATGGAACACGGGGGTCCATCTCGTAGTCAACGATAACAAAATCCGCCAGAAAGGTGAATTTGTCAACGCCAACGAAGACGTCTTCGGCTATCCCCACTGGATAAGCAACCGTACGGTTAGCTAATTCCAAAGTCATTCGTGTGGGGACTAGCTCCGGGAGAGACATTGCTTCCAAACACTTAATGGCATTAAGTTAATACTGGCACCTAGATCGGCTAGGGCCATGCAATTCTCTACTCCCGGGAAGTTGCAAGGAATCAAGAAACGACCCGGATCACCAAGTTTGGTTGGCAATTTCCTTAAGAGCACTGCGGAGCAATTCTCATTAAGTTGGGTCTGAGAAATATCGAGAAGTTTCTCCTTATCATTGAGAAGATCTTTAAACATTTTAGCATATTTGGGCATGCGAGCGAGAGCCTCAGCAAAGGAGATATTGAAATTCAGTTGTTTGAACATTTTAAGAAAATTCGAAACCTGAATATCATCCTTGTTCTTCAATTTCTCTTTCCTCAACCTTGAAGGATAATGTATATTGGGTTGAGATAAAGGCTTTGGGATAGAATTCACACTCACATCCGTGGGTGGTCGAGGGGTAGAAGTAGAAGGTGGTGGAATAGAAGATGGAGGATTCGGAGAAGGAGACTCGTTTTCCTTTGTCACAATCACCGGTGTAGGTGTAGGAAGCTCGGGTTCCTTTAAACCTTTTCCACTGCGAGTGGTGATTGCTTTCATCTCCTCTCTTGGATTAGCAACGGTGTTACTTGGAAGAGAACCCGATCTAGAGGCTTGATTACTAGGGAAGAAACTAGCCATCATGTTCCTCAAGTCATTCGTTTGACTTGCCAAAGTGTTTTGCATATCGGCTCGAAGATCATTCCCTTGCTTCACCATATCTGCTTTCATGTTGGCCATTTCCCGCTGAAGATTTTGCACGATCACATCGTTTGTCCTCATGTAGGTTTCAACATCTTGGTGTAAGGCTGTGGGTTGGTTGAGAGGAGGAGCATGGTAGGCAGGTGGTTGATAAGCAGGTTGTTGGTAAACTTGGTTGTTCTTTAAGGTGGATATGGGTTTCTTTGGTTTTGATATGTAGTTGGAGCATGTGGTTGGTTTTGATTGTTGCGATTGAGGTTGTTCGGGTTTTGTGGGGGAAAACCAGGTGGTGAAAGAAAGTTGTTTGAGCGATAGCTGAGCAAGTTGCGGTCACCTTGAGGACGTGGTTGATAGCTTCCTGTAGCATAGGTACCGTTGGCGGCATACACATTTTCCGGATTGTCGTGAGTCGAAGGAAAATCGGTGTATGAGTGAGATCCCCCGCATATATCACAAGATTGGCTCAAAACATTAGCTTGGGCATTGAATTTTTTGGCATTGTTGGCAGTTTGTAAAGCAAGCGATTCCACAACCGAAGTAAGCTTATCAATTCTTTTGTCGGCATCACTAGTACTAGCACTTGCTACATTAGTTCTAACACTCTTGGTTTGAACTCTAGATTTGTTCTCAATAATATCCCAAGCAGCATTAGAAGACTTAACCAAAATATTACCCCCCGAGGCACTGTTTAGTGAATCTTGGTCATTCATGCTTAAACCATTGTAAAAAGTATTGATTTGATGTACTTTTGTTAAACCATGTTGTGGACACTTTCTTAAAAGTTCCTTAAAACTGTCCCAAGATTCACTAAAAGACTCACCGTACTTTTGTTCAAAGGTAATAATTTCATTCCGCAAAGCGGTAGTACGTGAGGGTGGGAAAAAGTATTGATAAACTTGGTCTCTAAATCCGTCCACGTAAGAATACTTTGTGGCAGTTCCTTATCAAGCCAATTACAGGCTTGTCCCTCTAAGGAGAAAGGAAAAAGTTGCAAGCGAATCACTTCTTGTGATACCCCATTGTACTTAACCGTATTGGTAAGCTGAAGAAACCTTTTAATGTGGTCATGATGATCATCAAGTGAGCGGCCCAAGAAGGGTTGAGCAGAGACCATTTGTATAAAGCCATATTTGAGTTCAAGTTGTTGGCTCCAATCTCAGGGATGACAATTGCATCGGTGTTGCCTTCTACGTACGATTGCAAAAGCTCGATCATTGGTTGATTGTCCATGGTGACAATTGGTTGAGTAATGAATTCGACTTGAGCTACTTTCTTCTTACGAGAACGAGTACGCATGCACACCTACAAAAGGATTAGAAAAATAGAAAGGAAATATTTTTGGTTTGTATGGTTTTTCATTTTTTTGTATTTTTGAAGATTTTATATTTTTTAGGATTTTTTTGAAAATTTTAAAGCAAGGAAAATAACGTTCGACGATGAACGGATCCCAAAATCCAACGCGTCTCTCACTAAAAACCTTTAATCTTAACGAAAAGAGCCGGCAGCGGCGCCATTTAATACAAGTTTTTTAAGCTCGTATAAAATTTCGTTATTCTGAATCTCTTCGAATTGACTATTGGTTCAAAGTGCGACTCAATTGTTCTTGGTGGAAATGAAAATGGTTTGGTTGATTATCTATTTTAAACTAAAAGCAAATAAGTAAGTGTCGTTGAGTAAAGTAAAAGCTTTTAAAAGATTAAACTAAATTGACGAGTTAAAATTAAATGCTTGAAAAACTTAAAGAAAAGATTAGAAAAATACTTGAACACTTAATAAATCTAAAACTTGGAAAGTTTGTAAAAACAAGAAACTAAACCATCGGAATGCACAATGTGAATCTGATCGGAATGTTTGTCGGAAAAACGGATCGAAATATGCCAAGGAGACTGCAATTGGAATGTTAAAACCAAGTCAATCGGAAAATCAAAAACGTCCCTATTCGGAATGATGGTGTTGGAATAAGGCAAACAACTCTCGTCGGAATATCTTAGAAACAAGGCTAATCGGAATGTCTAAAAACAATGCCAATCGGAATAACCAACAAATTAGTCCAATCGGAATGTCACAAAATACCCTCGTCGGAATATTAAACCCTAATCCGATCTGATAGATCGGAATATTGGAGATGCAAATCGGAATAATATTAAACCCTAATCCGATCAAGTTATCGGAATAAGGGGTGGTGTAATCGGAATGTAGTGATCGGAAAAGGGTTTATACCTTTTCTGATTTATGTTGGATTCGAGAATAAGCAAAGGTGATAAGCTATTTTGATAAGCTATCACCCAAAAATTGAACGAGTCTAATATGAAACGGATTAAATAAGCTCAAATAACAACTTTCACTAACTTTAAATTAGCAATCTTTTCAATCAAACTATAAAAACATGAACTTTTTAAGAAAACTTTTAAAAGTAAATAAGCTAAAAGAAGCGAATCAGCCAATAAGCACAAGAATCTTAAAGCTTAATCGTATGAAAGCTTAAGTAACTATAAAAAGATTAACTTTTTAAGCACGAAAACATCAAGATCAACACGGATTTAAAGTATTTCGCACCAAAATTAATCTAAAAATCAAGAAAGGTAGAAAGAGATGAAAGATTAAAAGCTTAAACTTAAAATTGATTAATGAAATCAACAATACACAAAGGCTTAATCTTGAAAGATTAAAAGGAAGAAAGATGAAAACTTAGTGAGAGAAAGTTGAGAACTTTCTCTCTCTAAAACTAGAAAGAAAATTGAAAAATGAAACTAACTTCTAAAAACTAACCACCCTCCTAATGTGTATTAGGAGGGTATTTATAGGGAGAAATGGGAAGGAGTGCATGTGTTGCCTCTTCTTTCTTTCTTTCTTCACGTCTTCTCGACTCGATTTAATTCTTTGTCTTTTCTCGACGTCGTCTCGGGATTTGAACTTGTCTTAATAATTTTCTTCTTCTATTAGACTTGAGTTCTTCGACTTCATTAAACTTCCGTCTTTAGACTTTTTCTTCAGAATAGGCCTTGGACTTCCATTCTTTTTGCACTATTAATCTTTTGACTTCGTCTTTTCTCGTTTTCTTCGATAAAAGCCCGTGAAAGCCCGTGTTTTCTTCTTTTTTCATCTTTTGGTCCTAAAACACAATAAAAACACAAACCACGCATAATTCCGACTTTTACGACATAAAATACACGTTTTGGTCTTGTTATTATTGGAAATAAGTGGTAAAAGGATAAGTGTTTTCACACTTATTATTACTCAACGTAATGCCCTGGTCTCAGATAGGGTGGTCAACCCAATAGTACTACCATTAGAATAAGCCGCTATTCCCGACTCACAACATCAAGTCAGAAGATAGTTAACGGCTCATGAATTTAGGGTCTTTAGCAACAAGTTACTCAATACAATGAAATCAACTTTAGGCAACATTCGGGTCTAACAATTACTCATGACTTGTGTTCATTTATTTTCAAATAGCATGTATCCCCCTCGCGGATATTAAAATCATTAAAACGAGTAGAAAGCGAGGCTATAGACTCACCTTAGTATAAGAGATCTAGCGAAATGATCGTCGACGGTAATGGATGCCTTTCAAACACGAGAACCGCTACCTATCAAATAAGGCGCGTTCGTTAAATAATGACTCGAGAAATAAATCATTCATAATAACATCAAACTGAAACTCATAAAGTCACGATAAACTCGAGAGAAAACGATATAAATAACTTCATTATACTTTACTACGCTTTTACTTTACCATCTTACACTTTTTACAAAGTTCGCCGGTACATGCTACATGTACTAGCTCATTTACCCCTTTTTAAACTTGTCAACCGTTTATGAAACGACTCGATAAACTAACTTACTATATATAGAAATTCCTCTTACAAGTTTATCAAATGAAATTACTTTTAAAGTACTTTACCCGACTCATTTTCAAACTACAAAATCTGGACAGATTTACGTTAATTTTTCATACAACCGTTTTAACTTATTTAAACGACTCCGTTTACAAAACCGACACTCGGGTTTTAAAGTAAACTAAACCTAATAAGTAAACACCTCATTATCAGTATGTTACATTTTTCAAAACATCTATTTAGAGTCCCCGAGATTCGATCCAAATACCGACAACAACTACTTGTAGAGCCGGTACTCGTCTCTCGGTACACGATCATTCAAAACATCATAACATCGCGCTCGTTTTGAGCTAGAAGCTCTACCTTATATCAAATCGAAGATAAGAAAATTATCTACAACCCTAGGCTATAAGTTAAGCCATTTTGAAAACATAAAAATTCGGATTTTGCCTTTTACTTACTGTTGTAAAATGACTACTCAAAACTTGTACAAAATCAACTTTTTGATAAAAACCAACCATGGAAATGATCATTACTATGCCCTAATATCATCATACATTAATCATAACATCAAAATCATAATAAAAATAAAAATCATAAGATCAAAATGAAGTTTCTAACAAGATTTTTAGCACAAACCACCATGGATCATCAAGATAATGCCATGCATGATCAAATCTCCTACCTACCAACATCATAAAAAAAAGTTGCTTGCATGTATGAAATTCTTACACCAATGTGATCCTTACGCAAAAATAAGGTTGGGTCTAGTGTTAGTTTAGCTTGTAACAAGCTCAAACTCAAGAAAAATGGAAGTTTGATTTTGTTTGGTGGTGGTGGTGATGTTTCGGCAAAGAGAAGAGAACAAGAGAGAGAAAGAAAAATTTTTGAAGTGAAAATTATGAAGTGTGTGTGTTTGTTTATGTTTATATATAGTGGGGTAGGGACCAAGTTGCAATTTAATGAAAGTTGTGGCTAGAAATGTAAATAGTTAGCTAAAAAGCGGGAAATAACTATTAGTAAATTTTCAAAATATTTACGGGGCTCGGGTTTCATAAAGATACTTTTAAAAATTTAAAACGTACCTCAAAAATAATAATATCGACTCTCGACTCGACTTAACACGTCATTTAAAATAAAACCTCGAAAATAATAAAAATTGAACATCCGACAATAAAACGTAAAATATTTGGCATCCATCGACATCACGCTTGCTAATACTCCTTATACTTAATAAATATTAAATATAGACCTTCCAACATCGGTTTAAACATAAACCTCCAAAATAAAAATCGTTCAAACTCATTCAAAAATTTCAAAAATAATCATAAAATAAGATTAAGCAATGACCTCGATTTTTTTTGGGTTGTCACATCCCCCCCCCCTTCTTAAAAGAAGCGGCGTCCTCGGCGCTTAACCCTTCCTAAACAAATGAGGATACTTGTCCTTAATGAAATCCTCACGTTCCCACGTAAACTCTGGCCCACGTCTAGAGTTCCATCTCACTTTCACAATCGGAATTCTACTATGCTTCAACTTCTTAACTTCCCTATCCATTATCTCTACAGGTTCTTCTATAAAATGCAACTTTTCATCAAGTTGAATCTCCTACAATGGAATCACCACATCCCTTTCAGCTAAACACTTCTTCAGATTAGACACATGAAAATTATTATGAATAGCCTTAAGCTCATCAGGCAATTCTAACTTATAAGCCACCAATCCAATCCTTTGGATAATCTTAAATGGTCCAATAAATCTCGGGCTCAACTTTCCTCTTTTTCCAAAACGTATTACTCCTTCCCATGGAGATACCTTCAACATAACCATGTCTCCAACTTCAAACTCCAATGGTTTCCTTCTGTTATCAGCATAACTCTTTTGTCTACTTCTGGCAGATAACAAACGCTTCTTGATTTGCACAATCTTTTCAGTCGTCTCAAATATCATTTCAGGCCCAGTCAATTGACTTTCTCCTAACTCACTCCAACACACTGGAGATCTACACTTACGTCCATACAAAGCTTCAAATGGAGCGGCTTTAATACTTGAATGATAACTATTGTTGTACGAAAATTCAACCAATGGCAAATGCTTATCCCAACCATTTCCAAAATCAATCACACATGCACGAAGCATATCCTCTAACGTTTGAATCGTTCTTTCACTTTGTCCATTAGTTTCCGGATGATATGCTGTACTCAAACATAACTCCGTTCCCATCGCTTTCTGCAAAGACTTCCAAAATTCTGAAGTAAACCTACTATCACGATCAGAAATTATCGACAAAGGCACACCATGTCGACAAACAATCTCCTTCACATACACTGTTGTTAACCTCTCCATACTATATGTCTTCTTCATTGGAAAAAAGTGAGCAGACTTAGTAAATCTATCTACATTCACCCATATCATATCACTACCATTTGCAGTCCTTGGCAAACCTGTCACAAAATCCATAGTAATCTTCTCCAATTTCCACTCAGGAATCTCAGGTTGCACTAATAATCCAGACGGTTTCTTATGTTCAGCCTTCACCTTCGCACAAGTTAAACACTTATTAACATACTATGATATATCTTCCTTCATATTCGGCCACCAATACACTCTCTTAAGATCTTGATACATCTTGTCCGATCCAGGATGTATCGAATATTTTGACTTATGAGATTCATTCATCACCAAATCTCGCACCCCTAACGAATCTTCCTTAGATGTACACAACGGTAACCAAATCCTATTCTTAAAATACCTCAATCCATTCGACCTTACTTCAAACAAAGGTTTCAACATTCTACCCAAATTTTCTGCCTCAACGTTCTCTTCCTTCAATCCATTAGTTTGGGCTTTTAATATCTCTTCTATCAAATCGACACTTTCCAACATCGTCAAAGCTCTAACTCTTATAGACTTATATGTTTCCTTTCTACTAAGTGCATCAGCTACCACATTCGCTTTACCAGGATGGTAACGAATCTTGCAGTCATAATCACTCAGCAACTCAACCCATCTTATTTGCCTCATATTCAATTCCTCCTGATCCAAAATATACTGCAAACTCTTATGATCAGTGAAAACCACACACTTGGTTCCATACAAGTAGCGTCTCCACATCTTCAAAGCAAAAATAACAGCCCCAAGTTCTAAATCATGCGTAGTGTAATTCTCTTCATGCTTCCTTAATTTTCTCGACGCATATGCTATTACTTTCTCCCTTTGCATCAATACAGCTCCAAATCCTTTATGAGACGCGTCACAGTACACTACAAAATCCTCATATCCTTCTGGCAAAGACAATATCGACGCAGAACACAACTTACCCTTCAACATACTAAATGCAGATTCCTCTTCCAATCCCCATTCAAACACTCTATTCTTCTCCGTAAGCTTAGTCAAAGGTTTAGCAATTAACGAAAACTTCTCAATAAACCTTCTATAATACCCAGCCAAACCAAGAAATTGGCGAACTTCAGTCGGCGTCTTCGGCACTGACCAATCCTTAATTGCTTCAATCTTAGTAGGATCCACACGAACACCTTCACTATCAATAACGTGCCCTAAAAATTGCACTGATTTCAACCAAAATTCACACTTAGAGAATTTTGCATACAACTTCTCCTTCTTCAACAATTCCAAAATTGTTCTCAAATTCTTTTAATGTTCCTCTTCACTCTTGGAATAAACGAGAATATCATCAATGAATACGAGAACAAACTCATCCAAATACGGCTTACATACACGATTCATCAAATCCATAAATATAGCAGGCACATTTGTTAATCCAAAAGGCATCGCTTGAAATTCGAAATGTCCATATCGAGTACAGAAAGCGGTTATAGGAATATCTTCTTCCCTAACTCTCAGTTGATGATACCCAGATCTCAAATCGATCTTCGAGTATACACTTGACCCTTGCAACTGATCGAACAAATCATCAATCCTTGGCAATGGATATCGATTCTTGACAGTCAATTTGTTAAGCTCTCTATAATCAATACACATTCTAAAATAACCATCTTTCTTCCTAACAAACAAAACAAGCACACCCCATGGCGACGCTTGGTCTAATAAATCCCTTCTCCATCAATTCCTTCAATTGATCGGATAATTCTTTCATCTCAGATGGAGCTAAACGATACGGTGCACGAGCAACTGGAGCAGCACCCGGCACTAAATCGATACGAAACTCCACTTCACGATGCGGCGGTAACCCTGGCAATTCCTCAGGGAAAACCTCAGGATACTCTCTAATCACAGGCACATCCTCCAATTTCCTTTCATTCACACCATCATTACTTATCTGTGCAAGAAACACATCACAACCTGCTTCTATATACCTCATTATCTTTAAACAAGAAACACCTCTCAAACGAGACGTACATTCATCACCTTTCACAGTCAATACCCTATTCCTTAGCGGTATCTGAACTAATCTTTCTCCATAAACAATTACTACACCATTACCAACTAACCAATCCATTCCAATGATCACGTCAAAAGATCCTAATTCTATAGGCATCAAATCCATACTAAACATATAATTACCTAACTTCAAGGAATAACCTTTCAGTATAGAACTAGTGCTTACAACCTTACCATCAGCTAACTCTACTTTATAACTAGTTGTCAATCTTACTGGTTCTCTATCCAATAGCTGACGGAATCTAACATCTACGAAACTTCTATCGGATCTAGAATCAAATAACACACTAGCATAACAAGCATCAAGTAAGAATGTACCAGTCACCACGTTCGGCCCGTGAGGTTTGTCAGCATCTCCCACGACATAGGCTGGAGCAGCATTCCCAACAGCAACAGTAGAAACATTGCCTCCCTGTCGTATGCCAACCCTCGGACAGTTCCCTTGCTTATGTCTACGGCCTCCACATCCAGAACAGTAAACTACCTTAACAACATTAGCCCTAGTGGCTACACCCTTGTTTCTACAATCTACCATCTTATGTCCGGCCTTCCCACACTTGTTGCAAGCAGGTGGACAATTTCCAACATGATACAGATTACACCGACCACACTTTGGATTCACCTTGTTACCTTGATTTCCAGTGGCAGCACGAACACCATCATTCCTTCTCAAATTGTATTGTTGATTCCTATTCGGTCCTTGGTTATTGTTATTACGATAACCACCTCGATTCTGCCCTTGACTTGAGTGTGCAGCTTCCCACTTTCTCTTATTCCCTTCAGCAATACTATACTTTTGATCCTGCAGCTTTACATCCATTAAAGCATGAGCCATTTGAACAGCTTCATCAAATGACTTGGGTTTCGACGAAGTAGTTTCTCCCTTGATATTACTAGATAAACCCCGAATGTACTGCTTCATCTTCTTACGGTCATCAGCAAACGCATCAGGACACAACAAACACAAATCAGAAAACCTCCTTGTATAAGCTACAATATCATTGTTCCTCAACACCAAATGCCTCAATTCATCTTCCAACTGACCTAACTCTTCCTCAGGATAAAACTTAGCAGTCAACAGTCCCTTAGTCACAGTCCATGTTCTAGCATTAGCTTCAACCAATCCTACAGTAGCTACTTGACTATTCCAACAACTCAACGCATCATCCTGAAAAGTAGCTGCAGCAAATTTCACCTTACTGACTTCTGAACATCCACTGATCTCAAAACTACTTTCTATCTTCTCAATCCACCTCCTTAATTCCAATGCACCACCAGTACCACGAAATAGGGTAGGTCCACATTTCATGAAACTAGCATAAGAACATTCCTTTTGAACCCGCTGAACAACAGCATTACCTCCAGCTTGCCCCGCAGCATTTCCTTCTTCTTGTTCATCAGCATTACCTCCAGCCTGATTTCCAGCATTCCCTCCAGCCGGACCAGCAACATTCCTATTCTCAGCCTCTTCGTTCCTCGCAGCACGTTCAGCTTCCAAAGCTCTAGCAATAGCTTGCTCAATCATGGTATTAACAGTAGCAGTCGTCAATTTAGGCGGCATGTTTACAGGAAAACTAACCAAACAGTAATTTAGTAAAGTCAGAAAAATGCCTCCCAACTCCTTCCTGTCACCATAACAGAAAAAGAACAAGTAAGTATTCATATCAAGATAAGAAGAAGGATTTCTCTATCAAGATGTAACATGGATACTACATGCACCAACAACATAATTCACAATGAATCATTAACCAATCACACAAGAACTAATAAGACAAATCATAAGTCATGAAGGTAATTTTGGATTGATTTGGAAAAACTCCACAAAATTGTGACAAGTAATGTCACTACAATCCTTCATAACAACAACTTAAAGGTCATTAAGTTTCATAACAAATTAGAGTACGAGTCTACATAAGTTCTATTACAACAAAGCCAAATGAAAACAACAGAAAGAACTAAACATCACATCCCCGCAGCTTCTTGTACATCGGCTCGTCATCACTGCTGCTATCATCATCCTCATATTCTTCCTCCACTTTTTCCTTCCCTTTACGACTACCTCCTTCACTCGGCTTCACCGACACTTGAGCTTCAACCTGATTCGGCACATCACGAATCACAACACCCTGACTAGGAAAAGATCTCACCGGCAAACCCCACACACTCAACCTAGCATTCCTTTCTTGCTCCCTACGCAACCTCTTAAATTGCCCACTCAAATTCAACACCATAGACCTCAATCTAACAACCTCATCCATTTCCCTTGCCCTAGCAAACTCTTATCTCCTCACACTACCAACAAACCTTTCAAACTTCTTCTCATTCTGCTCAAACCTCTTAATCACACGAGTCTCGACCAAATACCTCTCAAACAAAGATCGATCAAACTTCTTAAGAAACCAGAAAATATCATCATAAGACCTAGGACCTGGACAATAAACCTTAGGAATACCATCATGAATAGATCGAGCACTAGCAGCCCTACTCGACTCAACAGGAACATCACCCCTAGCAAATGCAATCCTAGGCAAACTACTAATATAAGCATCACAAGTAGGAGTCGAAGAGCGAACAACCGGTCGCTGACAATCTGGAACAGTCTGTGGCACAACATCGACCCTTGGAACTTGACTACCTTGTAACAACTCAGGCTCTGTCTGACCAACTACAGTAAGTGGAATCCCATCATCTAAAACTCAAAAGGCTCCTCATCGTCACTAGCACCAAAGTTATCTACTTCCTCACCATCCACTACATTAGTCAAATCAATCCATCCATCCTCACGAGGTAAACCAGCCATTCTCTACAATTATAAGGGTTAAGGATACTTAAGGTCATCGTTAATAAAATAATAATTAGTATGCAATGCTCATGCAAATGTCATACGTTATCCATGCTATGCAACACAATGCAAATGATGTTTATGCAATGCTCGCAAAAAAAATATATGATACTGACAAGCACTCAGCGTACTTTCAATAAATCCAATACAATATCGTAGTATTTACTTAATAAATACTCGGGAAATCATTTCAGTTATGAGGGATACATCTACAATGCAAAACAAAACTAAAAGTGATCTTACCGGATCGTTGCAGAGGAGTTGTGTGCTTTTGAAGAATAAATACTTTCGACACCAAAGTTATAGTTTAGGAAAATTTTAAAATCGACCCAGTTCTCTATAACTTGCAGCTCTGATTACCAATCTCTAACACCCCCAATTTACATTGCGCAGCGGAAATACACAATTGGGTGCTAGACACAAGCATCATCACACAAGATATATTGAACGACTCAAAATAGAGACGTTTACACAAAATATAAACAAGATTATTATAAATGGTCTAAAACATAGATTTCAACCCATAAATGTACTGACACGATACCAGAGTAAAGCGTTTTGTCCCCATGGATCTCGACCAACAACCAACAAGTTTAGTACAGTACATCAACATAAAGTAAATTGTTCAACATTAAAAGGTAGAAAACAGTTTAGACCAACATTCTTCCAAAAGCCAAGCCACAACCTCCACAGCAAAGCTCCATGATCCATCACTTCCTATTACCTGAAATACATGCATAAAACGAGTCAACAATAATGTTGAGCGAGACTATAGGTTTATCAAATCACATTTGAACACAAGAAGAAAATCAATCATAATCATTTATAGAGTTGTCGTACACACAATCTATATTCAAGGCAGTAATAATAATGATAAACAAACATTGTATTTAAGCTCATGACACCGACCCCTTAACCAAATAGTCACCCACGCCAAATGCCGACATGTCTAGAATAAAACCATTGACCCTCTAGGGTATCAGTTGCTAGAATACCACAATCTTATTCACGTAAAATTATCCTTCCCAGCGGGTTACTCAACGTAATGCCCTGGTCTCAGATAGGGTGGTCAACCCAATAGTACTACCATTAGAATAAGCGGCTATTCCCGACTCACAACATCAAGTCAGAAGATAGTTAATGGCTCATGAATTTAGGGTCTTTAGCAACAAGTTACTCAATACAATGAAATCAACTTTAGGCAACATTCGGGTCTAACAATTACTCATGACTTGTGTTCATTTATTTTCAAATAGCATGTATCCCCCTCGCGGGTATTAAAATCATTAAAACGAGTAGAAAGCGAGGCTATAGACTCACCTTAGTATAAGAGATCTAGCGAAATGATCGTCGACGGTAATGGATGCCTTTCAAACACGAGAACCGCTACCTATCAAATAAGGCGCGTTCGTTAAATAATGACTCGAGAAATAAATCATACATAATAACATCAAACTCAAACTCATAAAGTCACGATAAACTTGAGAGAAAAGGATATAAATAAATTCATTATACTTTACTACGCTTTTACTTTACCATCTTACACTTTTTACAAAGTTCGCCGGTACATGCTACATGTACTAGCTCATTTACCCCTTTTTAAACTCGTCAACCGTTTATGAAATGACTCGATAAACTAACTTACTATATATAGAAAGTCCTCTTACAAGTTTATCAAATGAAATTACTTTTAAATTACTTTACCCGACTCATTTTTAAACTACAAAATCCGGACAGATTTACGTTAATTTTTCATACAACCGTTTTAACTTATTTAAACGACTCCGTTTACAAAACCGACACTCGGGTTTTAAAGTAAACTCAACCTAATAAGTAAAAACCTCATTATCAGTATGTTACATTTTTCAAAACATCTATTTAGAGTCCCCGAGATTTGATCCAAATACCGATAACTACTTGTAGTGCCGGTACTCGTCTCCCGGTACACGATCATTCAAAACATCATAACTTCGCGCTAGTTTTGAGCTATAAGCTCTACCTTATATCAAATCGAAGCTAAGAAACATATCTACAACCCTAGGCTATAAGTTAAGCCATTTTCAAAACATAAAAATTTGGATTTTGCCTTTTACTTACTGTTGTAAAATGACTACTCAAAACTTGTACAAAATCAACTTTTTGATAAAAACCAACCATGGAAATGATCATTACTATGCCCTAATATCATCATACACTAATCATAAAATCAATATCATAATAAAAATAAAAATCATAAGATCAAAATGAAGTTTCTAACAAGATTTTTAGCACAAACCACCATGGATCACCAAGATAATGCCATGCATGATCAAATCTCCTACCTACCAACATCATAAAAAAAGAGTTGTTTGCATGTATGAAATTCTTACACCAATGTGATCCTTATGAAAAAATAAGGTTGGTTCTAGTGTTAGTTTAGCTTGATTCAAGCTCAAACTCAAGAAAAATGGAAGTTTGATTTTGTTTGGTGGTGGTGGTGATGTTTTGGCAAAGAGAAGAGAACAAGAGAGAGAAAGAAAAATTTTTGAAGTGAAAATTATGAAGTGTGTGTGTGTTTGTTTATGTTTATATATAGTGGGGTAGGGACCAAGTTGCAATTTAATGAAAGTTTTGGCTAGAAATGTAAATAGTTAGCTAAAAAGCGGGAAATAACTATTAGTAAATTTTCAAAATATTTACGGGGCTCGGGTTTCATAAAGATACTTTTAAAAATTTAAAACGTACCTCGAAAATAATAATATCGACTCTCGACTCGACTTAACACGTCATTTAAAATAAAAACTCGAAAATAATAAAAATCGAACATCCGACAATAAAACGTAAAATATTTGGCATTCATCGACATCACGCTTGCTAATACTCCTTATACTTAATAAATATTAAATATAGACCTTCCAACATCGGTTTAAACCTAAACCTCCAAAATTAATATCGTTCAAACTCATTCAAAAATTTCAAAAATAATCGTAAAATAAGATTAAGCAATGACCTCGATTTTTTTTGGGTTGTCACACATCCCAAGAAAACCGCTTAAATAAGCATCACAAGTAGGCGTTGAAGAACATAAAACAGGTCGTTGACAGTCCTGAACAGTCTGTGGCACAACATTAACTCTTGGAACATAACTACCTTGAATCACTTCAGGCTCAGTCTGTCCAACTACAGTAGGAGCAATTCCATCATCTAAATACTCAAACGGCTCCTCATCGTCACTAGCACCAAAGTTATATACTTCCTCACCGTCCAATACATCAGTCATATCAATCCATCCATCCTCACGAGGTACACCAGCCATTTTCTAAAATTATAAGGGTTCAAGGATACAAAAGGTCAATGTTAACAAAACAAAAATTAGTATGCAATACTTATGCAAATGTTATATATAATCCATGCTATGCAACACAATGCAAATGATGTTTATGCAATGCTCGCAAAAAAAATATGATACTGACAAGCACTCAGCGTACTTTCAATAATTCCAATACAATATCGTAGTATTTAATTAATAAATACTCGGGAAATCATTTCAGTTATGAGGAATACATCTATAATACAAAACAAAACTAAAATTGATCATACCGGAGCGTTGCAGAGGAGTTGTGTGCTTTTAAAGAATAAATACTTTCGACACGAAAGTTATAGTTTAGGAAAATTTTCAAAATTGACCCAGTTCTCTATAACTTGTAGCTCTGATTACCAATCTCTAACACCCCCAATTTACATTGCGCAGCGGAAATGCACAATTGGGTGCTAGACACAAGCATCATCACACAAGGTATATTGAACGACTCAAAAGAGAGACGTTTACATATAAAATATAAACAAGATTTTCATAATAGGTCTAAAACATAATTTCATCCCATATTGTACTAAAACGACACCAGAGTAAAGCGTTTAGTCCCCATGGATCTCGACCAACAAACCAACAAGTTTAGTACAGTACAGAAACATTTAACGAATTGTTCAACAATAAAAGGATAGAAATAATTTTTAGAACAACATTCTTCCAAAAGCTAACCCACAACCTCCACAGCAAAGCTCCGCCTTCCATCACTTCCTATTACCTGAAACACATGCTAGATTGAGTCAACAATAATGTTGAGCGAGTCTATAGGTTTATCAAATCACATTTGAACATAAGAAGAAAATCAATCATAATCATTGATAGAATTGTCGTAGACACAATCTATTTCAAGGCAAAACATTGTATTTAATCTAATGACATCGACCCCTTAACCAAATAGTCACCCACGCCAAATGCCAGCATGACTAGAATAAAACCATTGCCCCTCTAGGGTATCAGTTGCTAGAATACCACATTCTTATTCCCGTAAATTATCCTTCCCAGAGGTTACTCAACGTAATGCCCTGGTCTCATATAGGGTGGTTGATAGGTGTGTAAACACCCATCCTTTTTACCACTTAACTACAATAATAACCAAGCCAAAACGTGTATTTTATGTCGTAAATGTCGGAATTATGCGTGGTTTGTGTTATTGTTGTGATTTAGGACGAAAATGTGAAAAGGGGAGAAAACACGGGCATTCACGAGCTTTTATCGAAGAAAAAGACGAAAGACGAAGTCAAGATATCAAGAGTGCAAAAAGAACGGAAGTCCAAGACCAATTCTGAAGATTTATCGAAGAAAAAGTCAAAAGACGGAAGTTTACTAAAAGCCGAAGAACTCAAGAAATCTAGTTATCGAATGGCGCGCTGCCGGCTCTTTTCGTAAAGATTAACGGTTTTCTGTGAGAGACACGTTGCTTTTTGGGATCCGTTCATTCGTGAGCGTTATTTTTCTTGCTTAAAAATTTCAAAAAACCAATAAAAAGTAAAAATTGTTAAAAATCATAAGAATTAAAATTTTCAAAAATCCAAAAAGATTTTATTTTTATTGTGTATATATATTCACTTTGTGTTTGGTATTGTTTTCTTTTGCCTTTGTAGGTGTATGCGTACTAGATCTTCTACATATCAAGAGCCCGAGACTCGTGAAGATTTAGCTATGGCAGGTGTGAACAACAACAATAATCCACCGCACCTCAATAATAACAACAACAATGTTCTTCCATAGCCTGACCTTCCGACAATGGAGGAGCTTTGTCAACCTACCATGTTTGGACGAGGAGGACCGATTGCGCCGATGCAAATCACGGCTCCGGAGTTTTCGTTGAAGCATCACATGATCCAGCAAGTGCAAACTAATCCATTCCGAGGAATGCCTGATGATGATGCCAACAAACACCTCGACAAATTCATTACTATCACCCAAAGCATGAAGTTGCCCGGTGCTACAATGGATGTTCTTCGCCTTCAACTCTTTCCACATACTTTATCACACCACGCCGAGAAATGGTTTGATCGTCTCCCGAAGAATTCCATTCATACTTGGGATGACATGACTCAACGCTTTTTGTCGCGCTACTTTCCACCATCCATGGTCACGAGCCTTCGAAATCAAATCAGCGGTTTCATGCAAGAACCTGATGAATCTCTCTTTGATGCTTGGGAAAATATAATGTTTTGATCGATCGTTGTCTAAACCACAACATGCTCCCTGGGACCTTAATTGATACTTTCTACAACGGTTTGACTTTTCGTGATCGTGATACGATGCAGCCGCCGGTGGCACATTTATGAAAAGAAGACCCGAGGAGTGTAGAGAGCTTATTGAGAACATGACTACTCATCACAAAAACTGGGATTCCTCTGCTTCTTCAAGGAACAACCCGAGAGTCAATGTTTCTTCTACTTCAACAAGCCCCGACATGACCGAATTGACCCGCATGATGGCCGAAATGAACAAAAATATCTTGCTTCTCGCTACAAACCAACAACAAGTTAAAGCGGTAGCCAATCCTTGTGAGACATGCGGCGGTCCTCACTCATACACTGATTGTCCTTCTACTCAAGGAAATCTGGAAAACATGTATGCGGCTTATGGTAATTATTCACCGGAAAATTACCAAGCCGGACCTCAAGGGGATAGAAATTTGCTAAGTTACCGGTCCAACAACTACCTTTCACCTGGTTTTTCTCCTTAAAACCAAAACCCCAACAACAACTACAATAGAAGCAACCAAATCCCACCTAGAGCTTCTAATCCTTATCACCCACCCGCTCAACAAGCCCCACCCATCAATCAAGATGTTGAAGCCTTAATGAGAACCCAAGGAGAGCAAATCAAGAATCTACATAGCCAAATTATCAATTTGAAAGGGGATATCACTAAGCAAGGGAACGACATTAGATCCGAGCTTCGAGATAATATACAATCCTCCTTCAGCAATCAAACGAAGGATTTGAAGAATATGCTGGCTAGTTTCTTGCCCACCACTCAACCCTCTACTTCGAGTTCTCTACCTTCAAATACCGTCACCAACCCGAGAGCGAATGTGAGTGCTATTACTACCCGTAGTGGAGTTACTTTAGTAGGACCACCTATCCCGCCCCCATCATCTACACCTCCTCCACCACCATTTATCCCTACTCCTCCCACACCTAGTATTAGTACACCATTACCGTCTCCGCCTCGTCATGACGAAGTACCCAAGAAGACCCCTTCAACATCTCAACCTTCACCTTCTACGCCCCCACCACCCAACCCCAGCATTCCTTACCCTTCTCGACTCAACAAGGCTAGAATTTTGACAAAGAATGACCTTCAAGTCGCTAAATTTTTGGAAAAGATTGCCGGCATGAAAATCACCTTTACCCTTGTTGAAGCTCTTGCTCAAATGCCACAATTTGTCAAGATGTTTAAGGAATTGCTAAATAAGAAGGAGAAGATGGTCGAGTTTGTTAATACTCGATTGAATGAAAATTGCTCTGCAATCCTTATTAAAGAACTTCCGGAAAACTTGGAGATCCCGGTCGTTTTGTGCTTCCTTGTACTTTTAACCAAACCGAAAAATTTACTACCTTAGCCGATCTCGGGGAAAGTATTAATTTGATGCCTTTAAGTGTTTGGAAAAAGTTATCATTGCCCAACCTTACACCCACCAAAATGACTCTTGAGCTAGCCAATCGCACTCTCGCTTACCCCGTTGGTATTGCCAAAGATGTGTTCATTAAAGTTGGCACATTCACTTTTCCGGTCGACTTCGTCGTTGTTGATTATGAAATGGATCCTCGTATTCGGTTAATACTTGGCCGCCCATTTTTGAGAACCGGTCGAGCCTTAATAGATGTGGATAAATGTGAGCTCATCTTAAGAGTCTGGGATGATGCACAAGTTTTTGAAATGAGGAAGCTTACAAGCAAATCCTATGGAAGGGAATCAGCGAATATGATTAATGTGCTTGATGATTTTGTCGTCTACAACAATCCTCTATTCTATTCTTGCAATGATAATCCACTGTTTCAAGATGATGTGGATGATTCTATCTCCCGTTTGGTACCTTCACCCATATATGTTTCTCCACCGATCTTTGATGCTTATGACAATTCTAGTTCCGATGGAGATGATTATGATGATTTTACTTCCGAGTATCCCGACATGCCCACGTATGATGATTTTGATGAGGTCGATAATCTTTCAAGTGATTCTTCTCATGATGAAGATCCTCCGCTTACATCACTTGATCCTACTTTGGATGATTACTCATTTGAGGAAGACTTCTCTACTTTTCTCAATACATACTTCCCTCATGAGAGTGATGCTCCTCCTTTAGACTTTGATGATTATGGTCTTGATCTTACTTCGGATTTGAAGAAAATTCTTTCAAAGGAGAAGCAACCGGACGACACCAACATCCACAGCACGTATGTTTTGACACCTCTTTGTCCACCTTCTGAGGACGAGGTTGTGCATTTTC
This sequence comes from Glebionis coronaria, assembly GCA_025667525.1. Taxonomy (NCBI): domain Eukaryota; kingdom Viridiplantae; phylum Streptophyta; class Magnoliopsida; order Asterales; family Asteraceae; genus Glebionis; species Glebionis coronaria. Next base: position 2,144,325 of record CM046880.1, read on the forward strand.
TTAGCGGATGTTCTTCAAATTCTGCTGAGCCTAAGTGCTATTTTCCCCTAAAGGAAAAGGTGTTCGACCCCGGTATCGATATTCTTCAGCCATCTCAGTATCCATCTGATGAAATAAAAGGAAAAATCTTTGGAACTTTTGAAGATATGATTGCACCTCTTCATCCTTTCTACCACCGTGCTCCATTTTTGCTTAAGGGAACCTTGCCTACTCTTCTTTGGCTTGCCTTGTTCGCCTTAAGCTTGTGTTACTTGATGGACTAAAACTCTGTATTTGATCCCGGTGGATGTTTTTCATGCTTCTTCCTATTCCAATCAAGGTCGAGTCAGGCTCACGACTCGGTGAACAAAAATCAAGCGCTTCTTGGGAGGCAACCCATGTATCTATCTTTTAGCTTTCTTTATCATAAGTGTAGGGGGACCCGTTGGTGTTTGCTATTTCCTCTCTTCTAATATTCAGGGATTCGAGCGCTCAATGATCCACTCTGGATGATTTTTTACGACCCGTGATTCAGTGTTCCCATCTTCCCGGTTCTATCCTAAACTCTTTTCGATTCACTATTTTATATTTCTCAATATCAAAATAGGAATCTCTTTAGTTGTCTTTTCCTTAGCAAGATTTAAACAACGTGCACAATGTCCTAAGTGTAGGGGAGTTTACTCCCACATGCTTAAACATTGAGGACAATGTTTATATTAAGTGTAGGGGGACTTCTATCGAAGTTAAGTGGTCTTTTCCTTGTATTTGTCCTCATTTTAACCGGAAAATCAATTTTTCGACATTTTTCAAAATTTTTGATCTATTTTGGCCTACTAGTTTATCCTTTTGTATAGTTATTTTCTTTCTTTACTAGAATAAATTTTAATAAAGTGGTTTTAATTTTCAAACGTTGTGAATCTTTTGACTCAACCCGAGTTTACTTATCTAAGTTTACTCTAGCTAGTATCCTTAACGTGTTTAAGTCAAGTTTTGCTAGGCTTTTATATAGGGAGCTATAAAACGCGAAAGTCTTAACTCTCACGGGTTAAGAACAAGAACTTTTCGTAAGTTCCTATAATTGATCCTAGAGAGTCGTTTATCAAGGGAACTTTAAAATTCGATTTCTAAACTTGAAAAAGTCTTAGAGTTTGCAAGATCCTATAGATGACTCGAAAACCCAAAACTTTGATTTAATATGCTAAGCATCCACGAGTCTCATTCCATGAGATTTTAAACTGTGGAGAACGAGAGATGATAGAGTCAATTATAAGTTTGGTATTCTTTCGTGAGTGTATGTGAGTTAATTATAAGCCTATTCTCCCATCGCTTGCTAATAAATTTATCTGCAATAAATAAGGTTGTACGATTTGAAAAGCTACTTAGCTTCTAGCCCAAGATCGTTTAAAAGTTGCTCGGTATGGATTAGAGTTCATAGCCAAGGCATAACTTATTGAAGCGGGATGCGAAGATCGGCGAGTCCGAAAAGGTCCTAACAAGGCATGAGGGCTACATTTTGTTGCTAAAGATCCAAAGTGATGTGAAGAATTATTTATCAAAAATCAATATGAAGGATCGAAACACGCGACGAAAAGCAAATACTCCAGTAAAGATCATGGAGAAGTCTATCCAAAAAGGCCCTAACAAGGTATGAGGATAAATAGATTCAAGTCCAAAAAGGAGGCGGATCGTTGTATATAAAAATCCCAAATAAAGATTGGAGAAAAATGAAGAAGTCGTGGTCCAAGTATGAAGAATCTCTCAAAACTTCAAGTGAAGAAATTCCTATTATGAAGAGAAGACCATTATTTCATGAACGTCTCTCAAGATTTGAAGTATGAAGTCGCTGCCAAATATCGGTCCGAGAAAGGTCTAAAATCCGAAGCGAGTTATGCCAAGATATGAACTTTATGAGGTCCCGAGAAGCAGTTTTAAATTTTGTCGTTTAGCTAACTATTGATTAAATTGTCCCACTTTATTTTCAGCCTAATAAACTATCGAAATAAGTCAACAATGCATCCTCGTGATCATTCAAGACAACAATAAAATATAAGAGATACACCTAGGAATAAGGGAGTCTAAGTGAATAATTGGCCCACATGAGTTCGTGTTAGTTTGCTAACTTATAATAACCATGATCTCGTTTTTAAGCTTGGTTTGGAGAATGTGAAAACTTGAGGATGATGATCATTCATGACATTTCCAAAACGCTAAGGTATGTTTTTGATTTCTTTACTTACTTTGAATGTTTATAATTTTCTATCTCTTTAATAAAGGCCAAATATGGATTGATTATGATGGAAAATGTAATCTTGCTTTGTAACTAATGCATTGCATGAGGACATTGCAATGGTCAAGTGTAGGGGATTTGATCAGTGTGTAAACACCCATCCTTTTTACCACTTAACTACAATAATAACCAAGCCAAAACGTGTATTTTATGTCATAAATGTCGGAATTATGTGTGGTTTGTGTTTTTGTTGTGATTTAGGACGAAAATGTGAAAAGGGGAGAAAACACGGGCATTCACGGGCTTTTATCGAAGAAAAAGAAGAAAGACGAAGTCAAGAAATCAAGATGCAAAAAGAACGGAAGTCCAAGACCAATTCTGAAGATTTATCAAAGAAAAAGTCAAAAGACGGAAGTTTACTAAAAGCCGAAGAACTCAAGTCTAATTTATTGAAGAATTACAAGACGAGTTTGAAGAAATCCCGAGACAAAGTCATTAAAGTCAAAAGATTAAGAAGACAAGGACTTAATCATGCAATTAAAGAAAGAAGAAAGAGGGGAGGAAGCTTCCTAAGCACCTCCCTAATCCCCCTATAAATAGATTAGATTTCATTTCATTTTATTTTGTTGGCTAAGTGTGACAATTAGTCTTCCACCTTTTAATTACTTGTTCTTTAAATACATGTCAATTTAATTACATTCTCTTGCACCTTAAATACCTTTAATTTCAAGTAAGTTTCCTTTTAATTATTGTTAATCTTTACTTTTCTTGTTAATCTCCTATCTTCCTTTCTTATTTTATCATTAATCTTTATGCTTTATTGTTCATCTTTATGTTTTTGATGTTTTATTAATTTGATTAAAGTGGGTTTTGATTATTTTGATTATTATTGTTAGTTTGATTGTTTTGGATTGTTTGTTTATGATTAGTAGATGTTTACTGATTAGTTTTGCTTAATCTTTTGCTTTGATTTGCTTGATTTTGTTTAGATTCGTGTCTCTTTTTGTTTCCTTGTTCTTCGCATTTATTGTTATTCCAGGTACTGTTGATTTCTAGTTTATTCCGAATCAAGGAATTAGTTTAGTTTATTCCGGATCAACTGTTATTCCGAACGAAGAGTGTTTGTTGAATATTCCGAATAAAGGGCTTTCATTCGGAATAAGTGACATATTCCAGATCAGTTTGATATTCCGGATCAGCAACATATTCCGAGTGAAGAAAACATTCCGAACCAAACCATATATTCCGGATCAAGGGCATTCATTCGGAATACTTGTATTCCGAATCAAAGTCTTTATTCGGAACATTCCAGATCAGGATTCTCATTCAGAAATTCCGGATCAAGGTTTCATTCGGAACATGCCGAACCAAGCTGACATTCCGAATCAAGGTTGTTCATTCGGAACAACAGTTACTCCGGATCAAGGTTTCATTCGGAACATTCCGAACCAAGGTAGTGTTGTGAACATTCCGAACCAAGCTGACATTCTGAATCAAGGTTGTTCATTCGGAACAACATTTATTCCGGATCAAGGTTGTTCATTCGGAACATTCCGGATCAAGGTTTTGGTAATTATTCCGAGTGAAGAAGAATCATTCCTAACGAAGGTGACATTCCGGATGAGTGATTATTCCGAACGAAGGTTTATTCCGAATGAGCTGTTTTCAGGTTATTTTAAGTTTCTGTTTTTAAGTTTTAATTTTTAAGCTTTACTTTTCCCGCCTTTTTCCTTAGTCGCACTTTATGTTTATTTTCCTTAGATTTATTTTTGCCTTAGTTTAAGTTTTAGTTGCGTTTTAAGTTTGCATTAGATAGTTTTAAGTTTGCGTCATTTACTTTAATTGCCTATTTACTTTTCGTCACGCTTTAAATTCTCACCCTTTATTTTAAATTAGATTTAGATTTATTTACTTGCTATTTTACTTTAAAGTTTTTGCACCTTTAATTTTACTACAACGACACAAACATTTGTTTCACCAAAGAACGACTGAGTCGCATAGTTAACCAGTTATCAATTCGATTAGACATACGACAAAGAACAAAGAACTTTTTCAACCTAGTAAAAATCTAGTTATCAGCGGTCAACCCAATAGTACTATCATTAGAATAAGCGGTTATTCCCGACTCATAACATCAAGTCAGAATATAGTTAACGGCTCATGAATTTAGGGTCTTTAGCAACAAGGTACTCAATACAATGTAAACAACATAGGCAACATTCGGGTACAACAATTATTCATGACTTGTGTTCATATATTTACAAATAGCATGTATCCCCCTCGCGGGTAATAAAATATTTAGTAGCTAGCATAAAAAGCGAGGCTATAGACTCACCTTAGTATAAGAGATCTAGCGAGATGATCGTCGATGATAGAGGATGCCTTTCAAACACGAGAACCGCTACCTATCAAATAAGGCGCGTTCATTAATAATGACTCGAGAAATAAATCATACATAACAATATCAAACTCAAACTCATAAAATCACGATAAACTCGAGAGAAAACGATACAAATAACTCTATTACACTCTTTTATACATTTACTTTACCATTCTACACTTTCGACAAAATCCGCCTGCACATACTACATGTACTAGCTTATTTAGCCCTTTTAGACTCGTCAAACGTTTATAAAACGACTCGAGAAACTAACTTACTATATATAGAAATTCCTCCAACAAGTTTATCATATGAAATTACTTTTCATGTTCTTTACCCGACTCATCTTCAAACTACAAAATCCGGACAGATTTACGTTAATAATTCATACAACCATTTTAACTTCTTTAAACGACTTCATTTACAAAACCGACACTTGGGTTTGAAAATAAAGTCACCCTCTAGGGTTTACACTTAATTATCAGTATGTGACTCATTTCAAAACTTCAATTTATAGTCCCCGAGATTCGATCCAAATATCGACAACAACTATATGTAGTGCCGATACTCGTCTCCCGGTACACGAATAATAAAAACATTAAAACTTCGCGCTCGTTTGGAGCTAGAAGCTGTACTTTATATCAAATCGAAGCTAATCGAATGCTCTACAACCCTAGGCAATTAGTTAAACCATTATCACAATATAAAATTCCCAAAAATACAGTTTACCTACTGATGTAAAATACCTTTCTAAAACTTGTATAAAATCATGTTTTAGCCAAAATCAATAATAGTTATGATTATCCCATAAACCTAACACTAACATATATCAACTATAACACTTGAATCATCATCAAAATCAAAACCTTCAAATCAAAATCAAGTTTTTAACAAAACTTTAGCAAGAAAACCTTTTGATCATCCTAAAAATAAAATGCATGATCATAATTCTCACCTACCAAACTTAAAAAAAAATAAAACTTCTTACATGTACCCAAATTTATTACCCAAATGATCTCCTTTCAAATATAGAGATGAGACTTGTGTTAGTTTAGCTTAGATCATCCTTGAATTTGAGTTAAAATTGATTGAAGTTGGGTTTTTGATGAAATGGGGTTCACGCTAGGTAAGAAAAAAAAGAAGAGAGAGAGAAATTATTGGAGTTGGTGGATTTGTATGTGTGTTATGAGAAAATTTAAAGCTTTTATATAGTGGTTGAGGGACCATTGTTGTAATTTGCAATAGTTATGGCTCAAAATGAAAATAGTTAGCTAAAAAGCGGGAAAAAACTATTAGTCAATTTTGTAAATATTTACGGGGCTCGGATTTCATAAAGACACTTTTAAAATTTTAAAAAGTACCTCAAATATAATAATATTGACTCCCGACTCGACTTAACGCGTCATTTAAAAGAGAACATCAAAAATGACAAACATCGAACAACCGACAATAAAACGTAAAATATTTGGCATACATCGACATCAAGCTTGCTAAATACTGCTTATACTTATTAAATATGAAAATATAAGCCTTCCAACATCGGTTTAAACTTAAACCTCCAAAAATAAATATCATTCAAACTCATCAAAGATTTTAAAAATAGTAGTAAAATAAGATTAAGCAATGACCTCGGTTTCGGGTTATCACAATCTTTCATCGTTACTGGACATAAAGTACGGATATTCCGACCTTTAGTAAGGACATCCTCTTTCTATGCATGATTAGGATTCCCCGTTTGCTGCCATCTGTTTTCTATAGTAATTTACATGTCATAAAACTTTACAATAATTACCAAGCTATCATTTTAAGTTGCCTGAGCTATATACATGCATGACCATGTCCACCTAGTTATAGAGGTACCATAACCATAACACTCGAGGCACCGGTGTTATTACTCTTCCACGAAAAGAGTGATTTCTCGCGGCATCCCTTTCAGTTATTTGGCCATTATTATTATCATGTGGGGCGTATGGGTGCATCCTAGTACATGTTTTGCAGATTTACACGGTGACTGTGGTGTGTGCTCTCATCCTTCACCTTGGAGCTGATCCCTCCACCCAGATTAATATAATTAGAGGACACCCCTCTAATTGCATGACGAGGTCACCATCTAACTATTCATGCATGTTGATACCTTTCATGACCTATATGATCTCTTTGGCATTTAAATTACATTTTCATGAATAAACATAAGACTTTTCAGATATAAACCCGTTTATAAAACATGTTACAGGTTTTCCAGGACTTACACATATTCCGTTGTATTTCATACTTTACATATGTTTTAGTTGTTCATATCATGTCATTATATCCGTTCACTGAGCGTATTGCTCAGCTGTATTTTCTTTCCATGTTCCCATACGGCAAGTACTAAAGGACAAACTTAGGCATTCAAGAGTACGTGCATAGGATGGAGGCTCCCATTGACTTCATTTCTTTTATGCATTTATATACTTATGCTTTTCTTGGATATTCTTTAGTCCTTAGTCTACATTCTCTACTTTTGCATGTGTGAGCTTATGTTTAGGGGTAGATGTTTGATTCTGGTTTTCTTTTATGGTCATTTATGTTTTAAGACATTTACCTTGCATGCTTTGATGACACGCCATAATTATCATGTAACAGTCCACTTGTCAAAGTGGGGTGTTACAGTACCGTCCACGACCCATGGCATGATGAAATTCCTAGTAAAGGGCGGAATCCTCATGATCTTCAACATAGTCATACCACAGTTAGAATGCAACTTGATTGTAGAACCACCAAGAACGATAGCGGAACCGAAATTGGCATCCCCACCAAATCTAAAGGTAGTTATTCACCCAGATTTCCTAGAGCAAGAAATAATGATTGGAGGAACGCTATCTGACCAAGAAATGGCAGACATGTGCAAACTCTTAAAGAACAATCTATATATCTTCACATGGAACCAAAAGACATAACAGGAGCACTGCGCCCAAAATTTTGATAACAAAGCCCGGTAATTGCCCAATGGTGGCCTATTAAGTGTATAGTTCACTTTAGCCCATTATATGATCAGTTTTAGTCTCATATATTAAGTCTACGCTCAGGCTTATTATTGGTCCAATAGCCATTATAGATGTACGTTGATCTTTTATGGCCTAAGTTCATCATAAATGCTTCACGGTTCTAAAAATGCCTCAAATCGACATCAACTTAATATTTTCCGATGGTCGGGTCTTGGGTTTTATATACATCAATATATAAATTGGCACGCTTCACGTTAATTCAATATGATTGAATTCTTAAAATTTCCTGGCATGCCTTGTAGATTAGATCGTTTCTCCTAAACTGTAAATAATCCAGATGATCTCTTTTTACCAAAATCATTCTAAACTTATTTATTTTAATTAATATAAGTCCAATTGCTCCTAATTTATATATATCATAGCTTAATTACCCATTTTCACACTTAGAAACGTTGGCTGTGATTTACAGTCAACTTCAGTTCTACCTTTTTGCACGTCATTTACAAACCATTTATCAATAGAAAACCATTCAATTTGTGTGTGTGTTCTACATAACTTTAGCTACAACTTTTTATTTTACACATGTTTTGTCGTTTCAGCCATATCTAATTCATCGGGTATCGTTATGAGACGAGCCACCTGGAAAAATCACCACAAAACATAGACCTATAAATATCTTACTTTAAAACAACCTCACACCTTCTGATTTTATACAATACTCACGTTTTGCAATGGGTTCAAATCAATACATTACATTCATGATCAAGGGCTTATTTAAGCTAGTTTCTTTCAAATAATATCCATATACAATGTCCATTAACCCCTAATCAACTATTACAATCTCATTATAATTAGATAAATGATATATAAATATTTACAAAATAACTTTACAATGATAGAGACTAGATGATAACCTTAAAAAATGGAGAAATCAACAACACCATATTCAGTCACTTAAACTCTTGATCAAAACCACTTATCAATTCACCCATAAATTGTTTATACCCAATATCCTTTAAATAAGCTTAAACCTCATGAATATCTCATTAATTCATCCCCTAAAATCATCTTGAATAAAATTATTAATGATGATTTGAAGTGGTTCAACCCAAGAACTTCATTTAGGACTACAAGGCCTCAATGCTTATCATCAAAAATTAGATAGAAAGATTGATATGAAATTGGTATTGAGTTAGGGATATTGACGTCAAAAACAAGGGAACCAAAATGTGTGTGTGATAATATTTGCATGTATGAAAAGTTAAGTGGGATATAGATTACATAGTTATCAACAAATTGAGTTTAGATGACACAAGTGTCATCAAGACACTATAAAATTCGGCCACATGTCTAATGAGGTGGTGTGATGAATATTTTTTTTTGAGTGGGGTGATGTTTAAAATAAAATTTTCTCCATAATTTTCTAAAGCGAGTATTATTAATGTCCGATATTTTAAAAGTTACGCGTTTTGAAAGATACGCGTAAAACATGAAAAATAAACGCCCAATATAAAATAAAAACGTCGATATTCGGAGAACATTTATATTTTGATATATAAATGAGGGCTTATGATTTAATAAAATTTAACGCGTCATATAACAAATGAAGCCTAGCGATTTAAGTGTATTACCAAAAATGCTCGTAAAACGAGAAATAAAATGATGACAATAGAAAATATTTCTATCTCATAACAAGGATATTTACGGTCGATCAAAAACATAGTCCTTACCGATAAATAATAAATGAAACGTATTTGATAAGTTAAAGCCTTAACCTTGTCGGTTAGCCGAGAATTCAATATTATCCCTAAAAACGATCATGACAAATAAAAGTCGATTAATAAATATTGGTCCGAATATTAAAAATAAAATTAGATCTCGGTCTAAATGTTGATTTTATATTTCAAGTTACTACAGTATCTACCCCTTTAGGAAGCGACTTCCTGGCGCTTAATTCGTCTTAATAGTCTTCGGTTTAATGGCGATGAAGTGAGGAGAGACAAGCCATCACAGAGGTTTCTAACAAAGGTTAGATGAATGAAAAGGTAAAGCAACGAGTATACATAACGGGCACAAATGAATGGTTTGTGTAAAACCCGTATTTAAAAATCGGAATATTTAAATACGCAGTTTAATTTTAATAACTATATATATATTAAATATTAGACAGAGATAGAAACGTGGAAATTAAATACGCTATCCCAGTTTATTAAATACGGTGAATATTACAGTTATGCAGATAATAAGTATTCAGTCTCAGAAAATACTACGGATGAATTAATTATTTAACAGGAATAATTAAACGTTATTATTAAATACGCGTAGCCTCAGTTTATTTAAAGATTACAAATAAATAATTATTCAGAAAATAATTATTAAGTTCAGAAAACATTGCGAAGGTATTATTTTAGCATACGGAAAAGATATTAACGTTTCGGGAAACTAAAAATACGATCGAGGTTTAATTCACGAATACGTACGTTTAAAAAAAATAATAAATAAAATAATATACAACATAAAGTTTGGGCTGTGGGTTTTAAAACAAAAGAAAGAGACTGGGCTTCAGCCCAATTGGTTACAAACATAAGACGGGGGTTTCCCCTTACTCATTCAACGATCAAAAAAAAAAAACAATAAAGCCGCTAGGGTTTTCTGCCGACAGAAGAAGACAAAAAAAAAAAAAAAAAAAAAAAAAAAAAAAAAAGAAAAAGAAGAAGAGACGCCGGCCGGAAAAACAAAGATGGATGACGGTTGATTTTGGTTGTCGATTCGTGTAATTAGCGAGCATCCCTAACCACATGAAAGGTAATCCCAATCATATTTTCCTTCTTCTGTTTGTGTATTCACAATCCATCAGGGTGTCGGGTTGATTTTCTATCAATCGGCCTGCCGAGCCCATGAGGGCCTCGGTGACCCTTCTGTCGGCCGCGAGTGACCACAACCCCCTTGTGGGGCGATTCGGACAGCAGTAACAAACCGAGAGTAAAATCTCTCGGTGGTGTGTTTTTATGGCCAGCCGAAACAAATCAGGGGGTGTCGGGTTGTTGTCGATTACGAAAACCGAGAGCATGAAAGCTCTCGGTGGTGTCTTTATTGCCAGCCGCGACCAGCAGGGTCACGGTGGTGAGGTGGTGGAGAGATCAACTCTGAACCAAAAAGCAGCAGGGGCGTTTGGGATTACTGGGCAGTTAGGGAGTGTTTGGGTCTGTCAGAAAACAAAAGCGGGGGGAACCCTATAGCAAGCAGTGGGAACCACTGCATAAGCAGTGGGAACCACTGCACAGGCAGTGGGAACTTTCCATTAAAACAGAACAAGCAGTGGGAACTTGGACAAACAAACAGTGGGAAAAAAAAAGATAATATAGGCAGTGGGAATATAAGATAGACGGTGGGAACTTTAATATAATGAAAACAGTGGGAATTTATTTTAGTCTTGGTTAAAGCACTTTATAAATAAGTTTGTTTATATTATAAAAAAATAAAGTTAAACATTTTGTTATTTTAATCATTTAATTAGTAAAATTAAATTGATTTTAACATTTTTTTTTATTCAACTAATTAAAGGTCGGATTTAACTATGATTTAATTAATCATTATTTCAGAAAACTAAATTTGGAAATCTTTCTAAATTTGGAAACTTTCTATTTATAGCAGGTTGCTAATTATAGTAATATTTTACGTTGGATTACATGTTTTACGATAATCGGGAATACAGAGGATACGTTAATCATGTGTAATATTATGAGAACAGTCAGAAATTATCAGTTTATCCATAAATAGTAATACAAGAAAAATTAAATTAAACTTAGAACATACAAGAATCAGTAACAGCGAACAGTAATTAGGCGACTTATTTTCCGTCCATTATTTATGTAGTAACCGTGAAGTCAGATTCGAATCGTCAGCTTTCAGTCTCATTTCAGTACTGGACGCGAGGTACGGATTTCCGTCCTTTCAGTAAGGACTTTTTTTTTTATGCATGATTAGGATTCCCCGTCTGCAGCCAAATGTTTTCCCCAGTATATGTTTAAACTTATCAGTAATCATATTAATAAAAGAATAAATTGCCTGAGCATTATATACAAGCATGATTAGTTTATGTACTAGTTACCGAGGTACCGTAACCACGACACTAGAGGCACCGGTGTCGTGACTCACATGCAGGAGAGTGATATCCTGCATCGTCCCACTCAGCTCAGTTTGGCCATTTTATCAGTATTATTATTATTAGTGGGGCGTATGGATGCATCCTAGGCTACAGTTTACAGTTTAGCAGGTGAATGTGGTGTGTGCTCTACATCCTTCACATTGGAGCTGATCCCTCCACCCAGCACAGTTATTTAGAGGTCACCCCTCTACAGCATGACGAGGTCACCCCTCCAGTTATTCATGCACCGTTGTTACAGCACATGACCTATATAATCTCTGGCAATTAAAATACAGTAAATGCATGTTTTCAGATTTAACAGATAACAGTTCAGCTTTATTAATTATAAATCAGCCTTTATAGATTATACACAGATTTCCGCTACAACTTTACTTATCAGTCTTACAGATCCAGTATTTCATCATCTGTTTCATTTCAGTATTTCCTTATCATGCTTTATATCCGTTCACTAAGCGTTATGCTCAGCCGTAGTTCCTTTCATGTTCTAACGGCAGGTACATCAGGATGCTTTTAGGATTCTAAGAGCATGTGCATTTGGATGGAAGCTACCCGAACTTCTTACTTTATGCATTTCTTATATTATTCTGCTTATTTGGACATTGTTTAGTCCTTTCTTTCAGTATTTTATATTTCATGTTTTGGGCTTATGTTTGGATTACCGAAGTTTGATTCCGGTATTTCCTCTATGGTCAGTTAATGTTCTAGGACATTTACCTTATGCTTTGATGACACGCCATAAATACACGTAACGGTCCATTTATCCAAGTGGGGTGTTACAACTATGGTATCAGAGCGCAAGGTTCGACCTGTAGGCTCTAAAACTTGACCTGTGACTAGTGGGTAGTCACCAGGAACTTCTCAGATTTTGGCGTCGTTATCTTTCATGTTTCTCATGGATTATTCAGTCAGTTTTCTTCATTATCAGTCAGTTTTCTTAACGTTTTGACTAAGTAAAAGGTTGGTACAGAACTGGCCATATTTAGTCGCATGTGCTTTTAGCGAGCTTTCGTTTTGGTGAACTGACCATAGGCGTTCACCTTGCCGTTCAGATTTTGTATTGGTAAACTGACCATAGGCGTTTACCCTTACTCATGACAGATTCATGTTTTCAGTCAAATATCACTTGGTGAACCAGCCATAAACGTTCACCATTTCTCAAGTCAAATTTCAAGTCTTTCAGTCAAATGATGCTTTGTGAACCGATCCACAGTTGTTCACCCTTGTCATATCATGACATTCTATAAATTTTGACAAGTATGGATTGAACTTCAGCCATCCATATTTAATACCAGATTATAAATTTCTATACATGACAGTTCTCAGAAAATTTTGACCAGTATGGATCGAACCAGAATAGCCCATACTTAGTCTAATGTTTCCTTCCTTGAAGTACGTAGATTGAACCATAGCCGTCCACATCAGTTGATATTACACCTCAGTTGTTTGGACTTTTTATGTTCCTTGTGTCAGTCAAATTTTCATACCCTCACGTTGATGTCATCTACATGATGATTCAGTTTCATGTCTCCTTACGAGGGTTATGTTTTCAGCAAGGCGATGATGCCTTCAGACTAAAATATAGAAGGATTACAGTAAAATCATATTCATGATGAATCATGTTCTGGTCTTCATCAATCATGTCTTCTGTCTTCATACTGAACATTGATGAAACTTTGTTTAATCATACTTTCAGCCTCTATACAACCATCATTAAGTCTACGCAGCTATCACGTTAACCATTTCATTTCAGTTTACTACCATTCAAATCAATTTATTGCTATGATCATGTCAGACAATTGACACTAGTATCGATCATTCCATAAAATTTCCACCAGTTCCATGTACAGTATTCCATATGTACCCATGCACAGTGTCTCAGTTATACTCCATATATAATAATTCACGGGTACTCCATGTACAACGTCTCAGATATGCTCCGTGTGCAGTATTCATTTTGTACTTCATGTACAGTAGTTCAGGTGTACTCCAGGTACCCTACTCCATGGATATTGCTAATCGATCCTTAATCATCTCAGGCGTTTCCACTTGTCGATATTCTACCAGGTGCTGATGCTGCTCGTGAGTTGAAGATTCTACCAGATGCTGATGCTGCTAACACTGAAGACCACACAGATGCTGATGCTGCTGATACTTTGGAAATCTCTCAAGATGCCGATGCCGTTCATCCTATGAAGACTCTGCAGAACAAGGACGAAAACTATAATTTGAAATTTCGGGCAAGAATAAATTTCAATCATCAGACACTACCATTCTATTCCATGCTTTTACTTTCTCAGTTAGGTGTCACAACTCACTCAGCTAAACTTTCAGCCAAAAGAGTGAGAACCGGTAACCAGCCGACCACTCAGCAAAAATAATTACATGAATCACGGTCATGATAATGACTGTCATAAATGACAGACAAAGCAGTAGTGACAATCACCATGCTTAAAATAATCAGTCAATAACCATCAGAACTCCAGAACGTACGTGACCGTAAATACAGAGGTCAGTAGTCTAGCCGGTCCGCCAATCCTAGAAGTTACCAATATTTTCCAGCCTTGTTCATATTCATTTATTAAAAACGTGCCAAGACATCAGTCAAGACATAGTTCTCAGGTATCATTTCGGAAGACACATATCAGGGCACCAGTCATGATACACGTCATACGAATGTCTTCTCAGAGTACGAGTCCGAGCTCCTACTCCCAGTATGTTCCAAGCAAGACCCTCAGTAATTCAGGGTATCTTTCAGAAAGGGGTATACTCATTCTATTATGCCACGCGTATATCAGATCATTAAAATTCAGTCACCACGACCAGATTATTATTCAGATTAAACGCACGGTAATATTTCTGTGAGGTTCCAAACGAATCCACTCAGTGTAAGTCGCCATGTTTTCTTCACATGTTCCTGTGCCAGCTTTAGTTTCAATCGGGCAGTTACCTGCCTCTCACCCGGAAAAGATTTCACGGTACCACCCATGGTTATTAAAATTTTCTCTTCAGTTAACGACGAGATCCGTCTTATTAGATCCCAAATATATTCATTCTGTTTTCTGCCGAAAAATCAGTACAAATTATTCTGCTTTATAAGCACGACGACTTATTATTTCATAGCTTTGAAGACTTTCTAGCTACCAGTCATGACTAAACTTTTGAAATTCCTTAAATTCATTATCAGTAAATTATTCCAAAAATTTCCAAATGTCATTCCAGAAGATTTCTAGAAATCCCTCTCTAACCACGAGACCGAACTTAACATCAAGCTTGTCCCAAGAACAGAACCTGTTTTCAAAACTCTTTATTGCAAGGCTTCAGCTAAGTTAAAAGAGTGGCAACATTTGCTGCCTGAGTTACTGAAACAAAGTTTTGTTCGTCCTAGCGCACCATCAGGAAGTACACCGTTTCTGTCTACCAGGAAGAAGGCCGGTATCATGACATCATGTATCGACCACAAGATATTTTTTTTTATTAGATCACCATTCTTAATCAATGTTTCATCCCGCGTATAGAAAGTTTATCTGATCTGCTATGATGTCTAAAGCATATTTTCCAGAATAATTTTCAATCATGCTACCACTGTGGTGAGAGAAAGAACATTTTGTCTCCAAGACTGCTTTTGCACACGTTATAGTCTCTCTAAATTTTTGATTTACACTTCCAAGCTTCCATTTGCTCCAACTATAGTATGAAATTTTTGAATAAAATTTTTTCCATGATTCTAAGACAAAATCGTCAGCATATTCATTGATCGCTTTCTGGTCTATTAAACTCTAGAGAAAAATGTGAGAATCATCTTTTCATGATCCTGCAGATTCTTAGATAGGTGAAAATCATATACGCAGCTTCCCAGACGTAAATCTTAGTTGAACAAGGTGGCATTTCTAAACCACCCTATTTCAGCAGAAAGAAATTTCAGACAACCCTGCGAAGGTGAAGGCCATCACCGGATGGTCCCGACTGACGACTGTGAACGTAGTATAAAATTTCTAGAACTCAATTGACTGCTACCGCAGAAATTGCCGACAGCCATCACTAGAAATTCTTTTGTGACTATTCAACAAGATTTCCACCAGAAGGTTCCATAATCCCAGACAAAACACTGATAGATTTCGCATCACACATTAATGCAGCTATGTTCATATTTAGATGCCTGACCTACTGCAGGTTCAAGATAGAACACCGACTTGCTATTACTACAAGTAGAAGATTCTAGACCGGAAAGAGACAAGATTCCATGAAATTGTTATCAGCTACCACAGGCTCAGAGAAAGTATGATACTATCTAAGTTATCATCAACCACGTAATCAGCCTGCGCGTCTCTTTCATCCGAAAGGATCACGTAGTAGCAGATCTGCAGAAAATTTTAAAAATTCAGTAGTAAATCGTACGAATTCAAGGCATTCCATTGACCATCATATCAGACAGAATTCATGTTTACGATCAAGTGTATGTTTACGTCCACTTTAAGTTCATGTTTAGTTCCACTTTCACGTTTACGTCTCATTCGCAGTATGATGCTGTTTTAGTTCATCGTTTATGCTATCTCCTGATTTAAACTCACGTTAGCGTCCATAACGTTGTTCACATTCAAGATGTGTGCCATTTCACGATACACGTTTCTCAGTTTATTACCGAGTACGGTTACAGAAAGCTTGAGAGACCAGACTCAAGTTTAGCACAACTATTTCATAACCAGGCAGACGTTTCACATCTCAGGCCGCAACGTTTGACATTCATTCCTCAGTCAGCATACATTCATAATATGTCCTAGTATCACGTTCACAGTATGAATCACTTATCATATTCTAATTCCATGCCAGCGCTCCTCATATAATTATGAACCACGTTCACAATTGCTCACTTAGCATGTTCACAATTGATCACGTAGTTCGTCCCTATATATATTCTCAGCAGCTTGCTCAGAGATATAAATATTACCTTTTCAGAATATTTACACGTATCGTTTCATGTATCATACATGCTATAGTTATTCAGTCTACCAGATTCAGAAATCCATCTTAAGTATGGAACCAGAAACTATTCAGCATCGTCAGGACAGGGTCATCAGGACAAGATTTTCATTATGTTTAGACCTTTGAAGGAATCGTTTCGAGCGGGAGGCCACTCGAAACAGAGGAGTCCATCCGGACCTCTCATCCCCTTTCCTTCAATAAATCCAGTTAAGCTCTTTCAGTCATGTCAGGTTTATACCTATCAGCAGCATTATGTCTTAATTAGAAGACAATTCATCCTTCAGCTTAATTGTCTTTTCAGTCTACGTGTTCTTTCAGTTCTGATAACTTCATCAGCTTATCATCTTTAATTCGAGGACGAATTATTATTTTTAGAGGGGAAGAATTGTAAAACCCGGTATAGTCGTATCTTTAATTCGGGGACGAATTATTATTTTTAGAGGGGAAGAATTGTAAAACCCGTATTTAAAAATCGGAATATTTAAATACGCAGTTTAATTTTAATAACTATATATATATTAAATATTAGACAGAGATAGAAACGTGGAAATTAAATACGCTATCCCAGTTTATTAAATACGGTGAATATTATAGTTATGCAGATAATAAGTATTCAGTCTCAGAAAATACTACGGATGAATTAATTATTTAACAGGAATAATTAAACGTTATTATTAAATACGCGTAGCCTCAGTTTATTTAAAGATTACAAATAAATAATTATTCAGAAAATAATTATTAAGTTCAGAAAACATTGCGAAGGTATTATTTTAGCATACGGAAAAGATATTTACGTTTCGGGAAACTAAAAATACGATCGAGGTTTAATTCACGAATACGTACGTTTAAAAAAAATAATAAATAAAATAATATACAACATAAAGTTTGGGCTGTGGGTTTTAAAACAAAAGAAAGAGACTGGGCTTCAGCCCAATTGGTTACAAACATAAGACGGGGGTTTCCCCTTACTCATTCAACGATCAAAAAAAAAAAAAAAAAAAACAATAAAGCCGCTAGGGTTTTCTGCCGACAGAAGAAGACAAAAAAAAAAAAAAAAAAAAAAAAAAGAAAAAGAAGAAGAGACGCCGGCCGGAAAAACAAAGATGGATGACGGTTGATTTTGGTTGTCGATTCGTGTAATTAGCGAGCATCCCTAACCACATGAAAGGTAATCCCAATCATATTTTCCTTCTTCTGTTTGTGTATTCACAATCCATCAGGGTGTCGGGTTGATTTTCTATCAATCGGCCTGCCGAGCCCATGAGGGCCTCGGTGACCCTTCTGTCGGCCGCGAGTGACCACAACCCCCTTGTGGGGCGATTCGGACAGCAGTAACAAACCGAGAGTAAAAGCTCTCGGTGGTGTGTTTTTATGGCCAGCCGAAACAAATCAGGGGGTGTCGGGTTGTTGTCGATTACGAAAACCGAGAGCATGAAAGCTCTCGGTGGTGTCTTTATTGCCAGCCGCGACCAGCA
This sequence comes from Glebionis coronaria, assembly GCA_025667525.1. Taxonomy (NCBI): domain Eukaryota; kingdom Viridiplantae; phylum Streptophyta; class Magnoliopsida; order Asterales; family Asteraceae; genus Glebionis; species Glebionis coronaria. The sequence continues at coordinate 2,162,521 of CM046880.1, forward strand.
GGGTCACGGTGGTGAGGTGGTGGAGAGATCAACTCTGAACCAAAAAGCAGCAGGGGCGTTTGGGATTACTGGGCAGTTAGGGAGTGTTTGGGTCTGTCAGAAAACAAAAGCGGGGGGAACCCTATAGCAAGCAGTGGGAACCACTGCATAAGCAGTGGGAACCACTGCACAGGCAGTGGGAACTTTCCATTAAAACAGAACAAGCAGTGGGAACTTGGACAAACAAACAGTGGGAAAAAAAAAAGATAATGTAGGCAGTGGGAATATAAGATAGACGGTGGGAACTTTAATATAATGAAAACAGTGGGAATTTATTTTAGTCTTGGTTAAAGCACTTTATAAATAAGTTTGTTTATATTATAAAAAAATAAAGTTAAACATTTTGTTATTTTAATCATTTAATTAGTAAAATTAAATTGATTTTAACATTTTTTTTATTCAACTAATTAAAGGTCGGATTTAACTATGATTTAATTAATCATTATTTCAGAAAACTAAATTTGGAAATCTTTCTAAATTTGGAAACTTTCTATTTATAGCAGGTTGCTAATTATAGTAATATTTTACGTTGGAGTACATGTTTTACGATAATCGGGAATACAGAGGATACGTTAATCATGTGTAATATTATGAGAACAGTCAGAAATTATCAGTTTATCCATAAATAGTAATACAAGAAAAATTAAATTAAACTTAGAACATACAAGAATCAGTAACAACGAACAGTAATTAGACGACTTATTTTCCGTCCATTATTTATGTAGTAACCGTGAAGTCAGATTCGAATCGTCAGCTTTCAGTCTCATTTCAGTACTGGACGCGAGGTACGGATTTCCGTCCTTTCAGTAAGGACTTTTTTTTTTATGCATGATTAGGATTCCCCGTCTGCAGCCAAATGTTTTCCCCAGTATATGTTTAAACTTATCAGTAATCATATTAATAAAAGAATAAATTGCCTGAGCATTATATACAAGCATGATTAGTTTATGTACTAGTTACGGAGGTACCGTAACCACGACACTAAAGGCACCGGTGTTGTGACTCACATGCAGGAGAGTGATATCCTGCATCGTCCCACTCAGCTCAGTTTGGCCATTTTATCAGTATTATTATTATTAGTGGGGCGTATGGATGCATCCTAGGCTACAGTTTACAGTTTAGCAGGTGAATGTGGTGTGTGCTCTACATCCTTCACATTGGAGCTGATCCCTCCACCCAGCACAGATATTTAGAGGTCACCCCTCTACAGCATGACGAGGTCACCCCTCCAGTTATTCATGCACCGTTGTTACAGCACATGACCTATATAATCTCTGGTAATTAAAATACAGTAAATGCATGTTTTCAGATTTAACAGATAACAGTTCAGCTTTATTAATTATAAATCAGCCTTTATAGATTATACACAGATTTCCGCTACAACTTTACTTATCAGTCTTACAGATCCAGTATTTCATCATCTGTTTCATTTCAGTATTTCCTTATCATGCTTTATATCCGTTCACTGAGCGTTATGCTCAGCCGTAGTTCCTTTCATGTTCTAACGGCAGGTACATCAGGATGCTTTTAGGATTCTAAGAGCATGTGCATTTGGATGGAAGCTACCCGAACTTCTTACTTTATGCATTTCTTATATTATTCTGCTTATTTGGACATTGTTTAGTCCTTTCTTTCAGTATTTTATATTTCATGTTTTGGGCTTATGTTTGGATTACCGAAGTTTGATTCCGGTATTTCCTTTATGGTCAGTTAATGTTCTAGGACATTTACCTTATGCTTTGATGACACGCCATAAATACACGTAACGGTCCATTTATCCAAGTGGGGTGTTACAGTTTGAATGTAGCTTCAATCCTTATAAGGAAAGAATAATACATAACTCGAAGGAGAAGCCATTGGAAACGAAAAATTAACAATTCATTAATTTTTGGAATGTGCTACTAGGTACATTACTATTAGCTTATCAAACATGTGACGGTCGATATAAGCTCAAAAAAGTACTCACTACAAGTAACGACTCGGAAAGAGTGGGCGCATTTAAAATATTTTGAATGCGACAATCAATTCAAAACTATCGGTGATTACATCGATTAAATCAAAAAAAAATATATCGTCCACGAGTTTCAATAAAGGGATCACGTTAAAAAAGAAATCGCATGGATCGCACATAACTCCACCGAAAACTTTACGAAATATTCAAGACGAGGTAATTAATAATATTCGTAAAAAATCACCTAATTGCATGATCTCGAGCATGCAAACCTATTTCGTCAAACGCGAATTCATCAACACGGAAATCGTTCGCCGTATACAATACTCTATCAAAAGCATTACGATCTAAATCAAACACGAAAGCTATCACTAAGCACATATAATCATATTACGAGATGCTTGAAAAATATCCAGTCAAAGGAAATTTTACAAGTTAAAGGATGTTCATGGGTCTGATAGCCATTGATGAATATCAAAAAAAATTGTCATCAGATGGTGCTCACACATGGATCCATACCCCAAATGATATTATAGGATTCTCACAAACGGAACTATACCCAAAAGAAATTATCGTTACGTTTGAAAAAAATTCTTCGATGAACCATCGATAATAACAAGCAAAATTTAACAATATTTTCGCCTCAACTGAGTTGTTGATGATAATTCAATTGTTGATCGACCTACAATTATACACTTGAATCTTGAAGTCTATTAAACGAGTCGTCCATTCTCGGGTTGAACAAAGGTTCTTAACGGTTAGCTTATAAAGTTTGCAATAGTCAGGACACATTAAAAATGGTCCATAAAGACAAATCATAACTCAAGAGAAGACTAACGGGTTACTCGTACATAGAAGATAATCAATAATAACTACAATGACGTCGGTAATAAACGATTCATACCAAAGAAACACGATCCGAAGAAAGTCGTTCGTATACAAAATAATCACAAACCAAGTCGGGGACACTAAAAATGATAGTTGTATATTCACTCTTTTAGGAAAAAGGGCGTAAAAGCGGCAAGTATTAAGTGTACGTTTAGGAAAACGTAAACACTTATGACCCTTGGTGTGAGTTCGTTCTCAAGGAGGCTTGGTGTGTGTGTTAAGACTTGATTGATTTTGAGATTAATATTGATGAGAGAATGGAAAAAGAAAAATGATGACGGATACGAATAAAATTAAACTACGACGAATGACGTAAACGTAAAACCGTAAAACGTGACGAAATTTAAAAATTACTCTAAAAAATCCTAGAAAATCACAATAAATTCCTAAAAATGCAAATAGAGTTTACCAAAAATCAAAACTTACTGAAACCTTTTATTAATTAAATAATAATTTTTTAAGGCTAATTAAAACCCTAAAAATCAATTTAATTAATAAAAATCCCAAATTAAGATTTTTCAATTTGAAAAACTCTAAAATAACTTAATTAAACAGAAAAGTATTTTTGAAAAATTTAAAACTAATTAAAACTATTTAAAATGATTAAAAATTAAAATTAAATAATAAAATAATATTAAAAATTCTAAATTAATTAAAAATTATAAAAACTTGCAAACTAATTTATTTTAACTTAATAACACCAGAAATGAAAGTAAAATGACCAAAATACCCCTAATGCGCCTCCAAATGGGCCAAAAGTGAAAACATTTTGCTAAATGGGCTTTTTAGGCCCAATAAGAAATATGTTAACCAAATAAGCCAAAAACTTCGAGATAAGCTTAAAATTCAACTTTAAACACAAAACTCTAAAGGCCCAAAAGCTGAATCAGTGCTTATCACAGCTTAATAGAATTCAGCTTACTCTTAATGGGCTTTTTGGCCCATTAAGCCATAAGCTAATGCCATAACTTGAAATTTGACACACATCCTTCTTATGAGATTATAAAGCTATTTGTAAAAAGAATTTTTGAAAAAGCTCAAGAAATAAGCCTGAAATAAGCCAAAGCTCTCTACAGAAAACGACAAAATTGTCGTTTTTGAGTTCTAGACCACTTCAAGAACTGATTCAAGTTGCAAAAGGTTTTAAATGACAAAACTAAGCTTAATCATCAAAAATATTTCAAATAAGCACACTCAATAAGCTAGAAAAAGTAATAAGATGTTTTGATAAACAAAAGTCAATTCGTTACCTAGTCAAACTTAAAAGTCAAAGTCCAAAAAGCTCCAGATCAAGTAAATGGGTCAAATAAGTAAGATTGATTACAAAATCTAAGTTGTTGCACAATAGAATAAGCTAATATAGATTATTAATAAGCTGATGACCAATTAACACAATCAGTGGGAACTTTCAGTGGGAAAGAGTTCCCATTGCTTGACTTTTTTGACTTGCTTTTATAGAGAGTATCGGTTGGGTTTCTTTGGACAAAAAAGGCACCCCTATAACCAGTGAGTTGTAGGGAGTCACAATCAAGCAAATAAACACAAATTGATCCAGCCAAATGGTACAGTAAATTCAATTAGTGCACAGACATGACACATACTTGGTACAGTTAAGGTCTGATGATATTAAGCTAAGTTTAACCAAGAATAAGCTAACAAAAGTTAACCAAATGCATACAAACGCTATAAAGACTTAATCAAGCATAAACAAACTCAAATCATGCACTGATTTCAATATTTGAGCTAGTTAGAACCCTAAGTGACTTAAGTACTTTTACTGATGAACACAAAATCCTTCTTGCTGATATACTTGACCACAAATCCAATTTCAAAGCCTTAGATCTATTACTTAGGTTGCATAAACTTTGATTTATCACTTGTTATCCCTAGTTACACATACAATCTAGGTGTGCACAAATAATCAACTCAAAACAACCTAAAACAAGCCAGATATAGCAAAGATTCAAATTTATGTTTCAAAGCACAAGTGTAGCAAACATGAGCACACAATCACCTTCATATCAGATACAAACTCAAATAAAACCTAAAACGTACTACAACTAATGTTGATCCCAAACTTAGATCGATTTAGCTTTGTGTTATCGAGATTAAATCAAGTATAAACGTAGAGAAACTTTGTGTATTCAACAATCTAAGTATTATGCGGAAACTAATACTCAGAACGAAGAACAAACAAAATATATGAATACCAAACTTTCACTTTGATTAATAATAACAATGAAAGATTACAATGAAAGTGTTATGAGATATGTGGAAGAGATGTGTGAAAAAGATGTGTCTTATGTCTAACCCTAAGGCCTCCTTTTATAGGTTTAAGGAGCCTTGTACAAAAAGATAAGATCAACTATTTTAGGAAAAGACATAAGATAAACATAACTTATTAACTAAATCTTTTTAAACATTAACAATATATTCTGAATTCTTATCTTCATATTTTTTCCACCAGCTTGAAGAATTCATCATTGGCAGATTTAGTCCTTATCTTTGTCTTTAAGATTCTTCTTGTCAACGCATTGATAATTCTTATCAGCGTCTCATTTGTCAGCGCCTCGTTTACTCTTGTCAGCGTCCAATTTCCTCTTGTCAGCGTTCAAGTGACTTAGCTAATTTTATTCCCAACAATCCTCCTCTAAACTTGATATCTACTCTAGTAATCAAGTTTCTGAATAAAAAAAACATACAGAGAGGATTCTTATAAACATGCTCTATCCTTGAATTTGAGTATGAATAAACCTCAAAAAGTCAATCACTCAAATCACTTGTATAGTCAGCCTTCACTTGGTCTTAATCATGTTCAGCACCTATAGATTCTTTGGAGCTTTCTTAATTACTTTTGTCACTCAAATTCGATTGCTCCTCCCCTTTTTAAGACTCCTCTCCAAGATCAAAATACAAGGACGGAACTAAGAACGTCCTCCTTGCATCAGCTTCCAAAACAACAAGTCTATCAGTTCAAAACAGTGATCCTTGACAATTTGTACCATTTCTGTATTATGCTTTTACAAGCTAATACAGATTTTCGTCAATTCCATTAATGTCAAAGGTTTCATACTGTCCTCATCCACATTCGGGAAATGAATCCTCAATGTTGATTCATAGGACATGGGGATGGACTTACTGATGTTAAGACTGACTTGACCTGCATTAAAGCTAGTGCCAATAGTCTCAGCCATCTCCATAACACTATAAACCCTTGTGAAAGTGATCTCTGTTGCTTCTAGATGTCAATCACTAGGAAAAACATCTCAATGATCATTAGGCTTCCAAATATCCAAAATTTTGAAAAATGAAAGGGTGATGAAACATTTTGGGACTATAAAGAAGTTTATAAATCATACTAGCTAAGATGTCATAGCATAAAATGGACTTGAGAATGGAAAACTTTAGTTAGAACATAAACAAAGGTAATAATCCTAAGGAAATTAACTAGTCTCTAATAAGCAAGAATGACAAACACTGTTCATGCATACACTCATGCAAAAGCATGATAGAAACACATGAACTCTAGAGTCCTTTGTTCACAAATGCCCCAAAGAAAAAGTTAACTCATATAAAACATTTGCAACTCCCCAAGTAACCCAAAAATATATCTACCCCAAGTCACCCATACGACCACACCCAATTCTAGGTCAAAAGTCTTGGCAGCATGCACAGTATATCAACTTTGCATGCTACAGTGCCTCACGAATTAGAAAACTAAACCGTAGTCACCAGTGGACACAACCTAGAATTGTGATAAGAGTGCTCTAAGAGTACCCAAAAACCTAGAGGTTTACCTCCCCTTAATAGAAGCATACAAATCATTATATGTGAAGAAGCAAAATTTTATCTCAAGATAGGAATGTAAACACTCCAACCATCATAAATAAAAGTTTGCAATTCTGTATCCATCCAAATGTAGCTCCATTTTCCTGCATAGTTAGACAAAAACAACAAAAACACACCAACAGAGGCTACCCTTTCCCACAACAATGAGTAGAGATAACATGTTAATGGATAAAAATAATATTAGTGGAAAGACCAACAATGCGTGTTCCTTGAGCATCCACTATCCCAATATCCTTGATCATTAACCTGCTTTTGGATAGGCTGCTCAAAAAGAAAACAAATTAGTTTTCTTTGGAGATCCAAGCCTTATCAGACTTGGATCTGTCTAGTTGTTCAACTAGAGTGGTCTTATTCTTTACCACAAATCCCTGTTCATCCCTTTGGGACCTAATCACCCAATTTGTTCCAATGATTCTAGTAATGACCTTCTCAAGATATTTAAGTCTATTGCAACTCATTGAAATACCATTAAAATTGGAGTTTTGTTCTTGTTTAGGTTTCCATGTTAAGTGGGATGATGCTTTAGACCCTTGACCCTTATTAACCAAGTATCTTTGTTTATATGGTCTAAAATAAGGTCTCATACAACACTTGGAGCTGTCAGCGTTGCATTTGTTCTTGTCAGCGTTGAACTTCTTCCTGTCAGCGCTGAATTTTTTCTTATCAGCGCCTAGATTAGGGTTTGCTATAGGAACATACTGCCTGTTTGACCAAGTGTTGGTCTTTTGAAAGGGCCTTTTTCCATGGGTATTAGCTGCCTTAGAGAAGAAAGGAGCTGGTCTAGTAGCCTGTGGTCTAGTGTGGACAAAAGGTCTATGGTTGACATTGGATGACCTATTGTCAGCGAATGAATTGTATCCACTGACACAATTATAGGCCAAATGTGAGAAGCTCCCACATGAGTAACAAGCCTTTTTGGACACAAACTTAGGCTTAGACTAATAAAACCCTGTCCCATTAACAATTGCTTGGCTTTGGGGTGACCTAGGTTTCCTATACATTTCAGCATATTTAACACTAGGTTGTTTCTTAATTAGGGAGCCAAGATTAACAGCTTTTCTAGTGATGGGATTTGTCACAGTTATAGGTGTAGATACAACTGGACTCTCAATGGGTGTAGGCACAAATGGACTCTCACTAAGTATCCCACCTTAAACAGATAAAGTGGGGTTGGACTTTTTCCGCTCTTGTAGGTCAATAACCTTTTGTTGATATTCCTCAACTGGGGAAAGAACTCTAGGTGGAGGAATAAATTCCTCTTCTTGGAGTTCTGGAATACCAGTCCAAGATAAGTCCTTTCTTTGGACACCATAGAAATCCCCAGCAGGTGGTGGAACGACAACATATTCTTTCAACCCAATCCCAGACATATCCCTAGAATCCCTTTGTTCACTAACACATTTTTCTAGGGTTTGTGAGGCTTTATCAAATCTCTGAATTTTAAGGTCTACATTATCCTTATTTTTGATAGCCTCATCTAACTTAGCCTGTAATTTAGCATTGACTCTCTCCATGATGTTTCTAATATCCATACTATAGTTTAAATCATGTTTTAAGATATTAATATTATCTTTTAGGTCAAACTCCATTTTCTTGTACTCAGAAACTGTCTTTTCAGTTTGAGTGAGAGCAATTTGATAGTTAGACAGTTTGCATCTCTCAGTACTCACATCATCTAACAATCTTAACACCTCTTTGTTAAGTTTCTCTGTATTTAACCTACAAGAAGGTTTATCACATACCTCACTATCAGAACATGAAGATGAATTGGAACTTGTGGAATTTGAAGTAGACGTGGCCTTAACTGAAAACATCATCAGATTCTTCTTCACCTTATTCCTTAGCCTGGTTCACCTCACGATATTGGATTTCGTTCTTCAAATCAAAGTTTCTCAACAAGCTCTGTTACCACTTGTTGAAACCTTGGTTTCCGGATCTTTGAAGCTACTAGGAATGCACCATGTTCATATGATTAGATAATCAAAGCGGAATTAGAACATGATACATTAACAAGGTGTTTAGGGCACAAGAACATGAATTAAAACAATAGGATTGTTCATTATATTAATAATAAACAACCACTACACGTGTATACATTGAATCCCACGTCTAGTGCACACACGCTTTTAGGTTTACATTGTGAATGAAATTTATGAAAAACCAAATAACCCTTGGTTCCTTTTATAGTGTAAGGATTAGGGTTTTACAAGAGATAAGAATGAATAAACATGTGAATCTTCTATTTAAATAACTATATACATAATATATCCTGCATATATATCCAAATAGAAGCTTCTAAAGGCTTCTTGTCTACGTTTCTATCAATGCTTACATTGTACATGGCAATGCTTGGATTGTACATGACAATGCTTGCTTCTGTCAACGCTTGTTTTGTTCTTGACAATGCTTGGAATACACTTGTCAACGCTTGGACAAATGCCTTCATGTTTTCTTCGTTTTTGAGTTTCTACCACATCAACTTTTTGACCCAACAGAGTGTCTTCACACCGCTTAAGCATACGTTCTAAATTGGCAAGGCAAGCAGAGAAAGAATCGCCATAAACCGAGAAATCATCCATGAAGACTTCCATAGTTTCTTCAACCATGTCATGGAAGATAGCCATCATACACCTTTGAAATGTCCCAGGAGTTATGCATAAACCAAAAGGCATGCGTTTGTAAGCAAATGTTCCGTAGGGACAAGTGAATGTGGTCTTTTCTTGGTCTTTGGGATCGATGGGAATTTGAAAATACTCGGAGAAACCGTCTAAGAAGCAATAGTAATCATTACACGCTAGACGCTCGAGCATTTGATCCATGAAAGGAAGAGGAAAGTGATCTTTTCTCGTGGCATCATTAAGTTTGCGATAGTCGATACAAACTCTCCACCCAGTAACGAGACGAGTAGGAATCAACTCGTTGTGTTCATTGGGAACAACGGTTATTCCGCCTTTCTTTGGCACACAATGGACGGGACTTACCCATGGCGAATCCGAAATAGGGTAAATCATGCCGGCATCAAGAAGTTTGATAACCTCTTGTTTGATGACGTCATGAATTCAAGGATTAACCCTTCTTTGGCTTTGGATTGCGAGTTTAAAGTCATCTTCCATGAGAATTTTGTGAGTACAAAAGTTTGGATCAATTCCGCGGATATCGGAAATTTTCCAAGCAATTGCCTTCTTATGATCTTTAAGCATAGCGATAAGGCGAGATTTTTCTTCTTCTTTCAAGTCCTTAGCGATGATGACGGGTGACTTCTTCTTTTCTTCAAGGAACACGTACTCGAGATGGGACGGTAACTCCTTAAGCTCTAAATCCGGAGGATTTTCGATGGGATGTGTATTCAAATTCGGTTCATCGATAGCAATATTCTTGGGAGATGGTGGAGAAATATGGTCCTCATTGAGAAGTTTCTCAATGGTACGAATGTCTTCATCCCAATCGGTGGGAGAATCGTTATATTGTAAGTTCACATCTCCCAAAGTTGCTTCAAATTCAGTCAGAAGGATATCACTTTCTCCAAATGGAGTTAGTGATGGAGCAACAGAGGCAACGGTCTCAACAATGGGAAGAGAGGTACGACTACTTTTACAAGCATCATTAAAGTGTTCTTCACAAGCCTCATCAAGAACGTCGATACAATTAACACTCTCGTATGAATAAGGCTGTTTAGAAATCTTACCCATGTTTAAGACAATTTGATCGTCACCAACTCTCATGATAAGCTCACCCGCTTCTACATCGATGAGAGTGCGACCGGTCCTCAAGAATCGACGTCCCACGATTAATGGAACCCAAGGGTCTATCTCGTAGTCGACTACGACGAAATCGGCGGGAAAAGTGAATTTGTCGACTCCTACAAAAACGTCTTCGGCTATCCCCACTGGATAAGCAACCGTACGGTTAGCTAATTCCAATGTCATTTTTGTGGGGACTAGCTCAGGGAGAGAAAATTGCTTCCAAACGCTTAAAGGCATTAAATTTATACTAGCACCTAGATCGGGTAGGGCCATGCAATTCTCTACTCCCGGGAAGTTGCAAGGGATTATGAAGCGACCCGGATCACCAAGTTTGGTTGGCAATTTCCTTAAGAGCACTGCAGAGCAATTCTCGTTAAGTTGGGTATTCGCAATATCAAGAAGCTTCTCCTTGTCACTAAGAAGATCTTTAAACATCTTCGCATATTTAGGCATGTGAGCAAGAGCCTCAGCGAAGGAGATGTTGAAATTCAATTGTTTAAATATTTTGAGAAAGTTTGAAACTTGAATATCGTCCTTGCTTTTGAGCTTCTCTTTCCTCATCCTTGAGGGATAAGGTATATCGGAAGAAGAGGAAGGCTTTGGAATAGTAGGAGCACTCACATCCTTGGGTGGTGGAGGGGTAGAAGAAAGAAGTGGAGGAATAGGAATAGTGGACTCGTTTTCCTTTGTCACAATCACCGGTGTAGGTATAGGAAGCTCGGGTTCCTTGGTACCTTTTCCACTGCGAGTGGTGATTGCTTTCATCTCCCCTCTTGGATTGGCAACAGTGTTACTCGGAAGATTACACGAAGAAGAGGTTTGATTACCTTGGAAGAAACCAGCCATCATGTCCCTTAGGTCATTCGTTTGACTACTCAAAGAGTTTCGCATATCGGCTCTAAGATCATTCCCTTGTTTCACCATATCTCCCTTCAAATTAATAATCTAGGTCTGTAGATTCTTCACCAACACATCATTTGTCCGCATGTACGTTTCGACCTCGTGGTTGAAAACGGTGGGTTAGGTAGGAGGAGGTGCTTGATAAGCAGGTGGCTGGTAAGGAGCGGGTTGGTAAACTTGAGTAGGATTTTGAGGTGGATATGGTTGTCTTTGAGGTGGTTGGTATGGTGCTCGAGGTTGGTTTTTGATTTGTGCGGTTAAGGTTTTGTTGTTGGTTTGGATTGGTTGGAGGAAAACTGGGCAGGGAAAGAAAGTTGTTTGAGCGATAGCTGAGCAAGTTGCGGTCACCTTGAGGACGAGCTTGATAACCGGCCGGAGGATAGGTACCGTATGCTGCGTTAACATTCTCATAAGGATAGTCTTGGGTGGAGGTACAAGTAGTGTAAGAGTGAGGACCACCGCATATTTCACATGGTTGGCTTACAGCATGGACCTGAGCGTTGATTCTTTTGGTGTTTTTAGCGGTGTGGGCAGCAAGCGATTCAAGAAGCGAAGTAATTTTGTCAAGTCTCTTGTCGTTGTCACTAGTGCTAGCACTAGCGGCATTGGTCCGAACACTCTTGGTTTGCACTCTAGACTTATTCTCAATAATATCCCAAGCGGCATTAGAACTCTTAACCAAAATATTACCCCACGAGGCACTATTTAGTGAATCTTGGTCATTCATGCTTAAACCATTGTAAAAAGTATTAATTTGGTGCACTTTGGTAAAACCATGTTGTGGGCAGTTTCTTAAAAGGTCTTTAAAACGGTCCCAAGATTCACTAAAAGACTCATCGTACTTTTGTTCAAAATTAATGATTTCATTCCGCAAAGCGGTAGTACGAGAGGGTGGGAAAAAGTAGTTTATGAATTTGGTCTTTAAGTCCGTCCACGTAAGAATACTTTGTGGCGGTTCCTTTGCAAGCCAATGTCGGGCTTGTCCCTCTAAGGAGAAAAGAAAAAGTTGTAAGCGGATTACCTCTTGTGGAACCCCATTGTATTTGACTGTATTCGTGAGTTGAAGGAACCTTTTAATGTGGTCATGAGGATCATCAATGGTAAGCCCCAAGAATGGTTGAGCAGAGACCATTTGAATAAAGCCGGATTTGAGCTCAAAGTTGTTGGTTGCAATCGCGGGTATGACAATAGGATCGTTGTTGCCCTCCACATGTGCTTGCAAAAGTTCAATCATAGGACGATTGTCCGGTAGAGGTTCATTGTTGTTATTATTCATGTTGTTTTGAGGTGGATTATTGTTGTTGTTGTGTACACCGGCCATGTCTAAGTTATCGAGAGTCTCGGGCTCTTGATAAGACGTTGATCGAGTGCGCATACACCTGCAAAAGAACTAACAAAGCAAGAAATATTTTTGGTTTTTATGTTTTTTAATTTTTTTGTATTTTTGAAAATTTTATATTTTTTGGATTTTTGAAATTTTTTATGAAAAAGTAACGTTCATGGTGAACGGATCCCAAAATCCAATTTCTCACAAAAAACCGTTAATCCTTACGAAAAGAGCCGGCAGCGGCGCCATTTGATACAAAGATTTTGCATGGGTTCAATTAAGTTCTCGGTATCTTCTCGAATCGATCACGGTTCAAAGTGGAATAGTTGTTCTTGGTTACTAAAAAGGGGTTTGATTTTCTATGCTACTAAAAAGGTAAATGCGTGAAGTAAATAAAGATAAACTAAGAGCAATTAATTAAAAGCAATTAATAAAAATAAAACTTGAATTAAAATAAAACAGTTAAAAACCTTAACTCAGAAAAAGTCACTAATTCGGAATATTTATGCTTGATCCGGAATATACTAAACAGAAACCTTGATTCGGAATATATTCTTCATGCGGAATAATTAGAACAAAGGCTTGATTCGGAATAAAAATGCTTCGTTCGGAACAATCTACTCATGCGGAATAATTAACAAAAACACTTCATTCGGAATATGGCTTGTTCATTCGGAATAATCTGACAAAACTTTGATTCGGAACATTTTGGTTCATCCGGAATATTTGGTGATTCGGAACACTTGCTCACTCGGAATAAAAAAACACTGATTCGGAATAAAAATCGTTCATTCAGAATATTGATTATTCCGAATGAAGACACTGACTCGGAATGACTGAATGAAGACCTTGGTTTGGAATACTCTTGCTCATCTGGAACATTTAATATAAACTTGCTCGTTCGGAATAAAAATGAAATCAGCTGGTTCGGAACATACTAGGCAAAAGCTTCATTCGGAATAAAATGTTTATCCGGAATATAATGATAAAGCCCTTGGTTCGGAATATTAACTTGATTCGGAATCTGGGGAATGATGAAGACGCGAAGAACAGGGAAACCAACAAAGCAACGAATTTAACCAAAATCAACAAAGTTTTTAACCAAAACTTAAACAAAACTAATCACCAATCATTTACTAACAATAAACATCAAACCAAAACAATAAAAACACAAAACCCACATACTTTTGAAGATTAAACTCACCAAAATAAAACTTTAAAACTTTAAATCAACAAGAGAAAGATGAACAAGATGAAATGAAAGATTATATTGAAAGATTAATGTTAAACAAATGAAAGGGAAGATTAAAGCTTACAAGATCTTGGATTGAAAAATGAAAATCACCAAACACCTTAAGGGTGTTGGTTCCTACGAATGAAAAAGAAAGAAACTGGAAAAAAATAAAAGCTAGTTGTAGCGTGTAAAGGGAGGTCCTATTTATAGGCCTTGTCTTTGGTTGGTGAGTGGGCTTTCTTCCTTTCTTTTTGTCTTCTCGTCTTTTCTGTAGAGTTGACGTTTTCGATTCTGATTCGGGATTTGTCGACGAATAAATTTAACTCGTCTTTTAATTTCTTCGTTTAATAGACTTGAGTTCTTTCGACATATGTAAATCTTCCATCTTTGGTCCTTTTCTTCGATAAATCTTCAAATAGGACCATTGATTTCAAATCTTTTGCATCTCTTGGACAATAGACTTCGTCTTGAGTCTTTTTCTTCGATAAAACCCATGCAATCCCATGTTTTCTTTAATATTTATCCGGTTGGCTCTGAAAACACAACAAACACACAAACACGCATAATTCCAAACAAATGATATTAAATACGCGTTTTGGTCTCGTTTTAGCAAGAAATAAGTGGTAAAAGGATGGGTGTTTTCACACCTATCAGAAGCCTTATAATATTTGGAGCCTAAAGCCGGTTGCTTCCCAAACACAGAAATTGGTTGCATTCCAGGAGGCCGAAATAGGGGAAATAGATGCCGAAAGCTTAAAGATAAAAAACACCATTGTAACTCCGAAAACATTCTGTTATATGCATCATATAACAGTACTAATCCCGAACTAATCCTAGCATCATATGTACACAGTACTAATACGAACGTTCAATCTTAGCATCATATGTACACAGTACTAATATCAAGCATGCTATTCTATTATATGCTAAGATTTAGACACATGCTAAGTTGTCATCACTAACATGTTATATTCCTGTATTTGATCATTTGATGTTAAAATTGTTAATAGTACTAATCTCGGCCGTCTAAACATCTTGTACTCAGACGATAAAATATTATATGCCTTGTCCGCACAAACTTTTTGGTAGGTCACTCAAGCTAATGATAACCCATTGGCCATCGAATATATAAAAAATTAGGTATTCTTTTTTTCAAGTCAAGTCAAGAGTTGTTAATTCTAACCTCTAAAGAAAATGGAATTAGACAAAATAGCCATGTCATTGCTTCCATCTGCACCCCTTTCACTTTCACTTCTCCTGGAATATCTAATTTTATATGCGATGACGGATCGAACTAATATCACCTATATATGTTTGCACTATAATTCTTTCTGTTGTTTGTTTTTATTAATTAAAAGGTAAATTACTAATTATGTCCTTCAACTATTCTTGATTCGTAAAAATAGACCTGAAAATTTCGCTGCAATCTTAGCATCATATGCACACATTCTGTCTAAATCAGAAAGAAAACACCATTGAACGTTCATATAAGAAACATTTTAACACAGTTTATGAATGACACATTTGGAAGTCAGCAATCCGATACTCACTTTTATATAAGTTTCATAAGCTCACTTTTTGTGGCTTATTTCAAAACTTTTCGGATTATATAAGTTCATTGTGACATAGCAAACTTATATAAGCCAAAAAGTTTAAAAGGCCAAAAAGTGAGGTTACGAAACTTAAGCCGAAACGAAGTAAGCCGTAAGCCGGCTATATAAGCCGAAACAGACATCCCCTTATTATATATACACTAATGATATAGCACCCTATTCGTAACAGACACAACTTAGGTCAAAGTAATCAGCAGCCAAAAGGTCAAAATAAGTGAATCCATACGGATCTAAGAAGAATAATAAGTTATTAACCGAGTCAAATAATAAGCTGAAATTAATAATAAGCAACTAACAAATAAGCAATCAAAGAATAATAAGATGAAATCACATAATAATAAGCTAAAATTAAATTATAATAAGCTAAATTGAAACCTTATGAACGAATCAAAGTCCTTTAATTAGCTCATGAATAAGCCGAGGAATAAGCTGATGAATGAATAAAAGCGATTAAATAGAAATGAATAATCGGAGTGATACGATTAAGAATAAGCTGAAATCAAAGCGATGCATTTTTTTTTGAAGTAAAATGAATAAGCTGATGTAGTTGTATTTTTATGGGTTTTTTTATGAATGAGCGATTAAACATAGATGAAAAAAATGGGTTTTTTTATGGGTCGTTGGAATGTTTATTTGGGCTTTCTGATGGAGGGTTTTTATTTGGGCTTTCTGATGTGTTTATTTTGAAGGGATGTTTGTTATATAATTATCCAAGTAGAAGTAAAACTAGGTAAATGTATATATTTATTAATAGTTTTTTAATTTATTATAAAAGTATGTTAAAATAATATTATGATTTAAAGAGTAATGAGTTTTTATTTTTCGTGACGAAATAGTTTGGTCACCTATTTTTATTATATCAAATTGGTGACCAATAATCTCGTCACTATTATAAAACAAAAATAAAAAGTGCATAAATGGTGACCATATAAAAAGTGGTCACGGAATTTTCGTCACTAAAAGCACTTTTTCTTGTAGTGCTTCGTGGGTAAGTTAGATGTCAATTGTCTTCCGTTGGGGTCATCGTACTTCGTGGGTACTTGTTTGGGTAATTTCTTGCAATGTTCTAGATCAAGCAACTTTTCGGACTTTCAGGTCATCATGTCTTTTGGATCTCCTTACACAGTGAGTAATGAGTTATGCTGAAACGCACGTCTACGTGAATATATAAAAGTTGTTAATACGAATAAGGTCGTAAAAATGTTATTTATATTTCTAGACTTCATGACGTTTTGATAATTATAAAATGCAACGTTCTATATAAAATTAAACGTAAGCAAAGTTTTAGTCGTTAATTTTATTCTGATATAATATAACTTAAGGTATTTACAAATAATGTATATAGTTGCAAAGTGACCAAAGGAAAATCAAGTTCTTACAAACTAACATTTTATAAAATATACACAAAGTGTATAAAATATTACAAGGTAGTTTTTTCAAATTAAATAAAATGTTTCAAACAAATTATATATTTGAATTTCAAATTTCTCCACCTTAATTGTCTAAAGCATATACCACATAATACATTCATCACTAAAAGATAAAAGGGACCGACTAATCTTGCTGGTACACTAGACTAGGCTTCAGGTGCATTTAGCTAATTGCACCGGCTGCGTTGCTTAGTGCATCGGCAACGCTCCCACATTTGGTCTCTTAGTATAGATAGCCTATTGTTAAACTTGACAAACGTACCTCTTTGCACAACTAAGAGCCCACTATCTAAACTCTCTTTCCTAATTCTTTCTTCCTTTGATCTTAATATACTTCTTTACAAGTTATCCAATTCTTATACATTATTTTTTCCAAAAAAAGCATACTTGTGATTCCATCAATGATCAAGTGTTGTAGATTAGTAGTCATATTAGTTTGGATATTGTTGAAGCATTGTAAATTTTTGTATGATCTTGTGAAAGATTTGAGTGTAGATACGGTGTGTGATTTGTGAGTTTATTTCCAAGGTGTGGAAATACTTGTGATCCGGCGTGATCGTGTGTATAAGTGTGTAGTAAATAGATTGGGTGATCGTGAGTGGTTCTAGCTAAGATTAGGACTCTACATCTAGCTTTGTGTCGGTAAACTTTGTAAGTGACGTGTATACGGTTTTCTCAACCTTGAAGGGAGCTTGTTCATATTATAAAATCTCGGGTAAGATACTCGGAGAGTGGAGTAGGGCGAAGATGAAATCTCACCAACTTTATGTTGACGTTTTAAGTATCATCTTCTAGTGAGCATCTTGATGAAAGTAGAGTTAAGAAGAGTGGCTAGAAAGACTTTAGGCTTGCATGTGGAGTATTTGCTTCCTAATTTATGTATTTTATATTTGATTTGTTTTGAATAATTTGCACTTTATGTTCGAATGTTTATGTAAAACCCGCATGCTTTTACCATGCATAGTACCTTAAGTTCGTACGTACTAGTTAAAAACTTTCCTAATATAGCATGATTACGATTACGTATTAGGAGTTTATGTATTACGTACGTGTAAGAACACGATAAGTATTTTATATGAACGATCACGTAATAATTATTTAGCAATAATTAATCACGAACATACGATCACGAGATCACGAGCGTAATTAAAACACGAGTTATTATTAATTACGTATATATATTTAATACGAGCGTAATTAAATATATAAGTGTAGGATATTTACGTAACGAGAACTTTTAAAACACGAACATAATTAAACGTAAACGTGTACAAAATTACAAGACACGAAACGAGGTACGGGACCCCCACAAGGGAGTCCCTACCCGCGGCCAAATAAGGACAATGGGCCAAGCCCATTGTCAATTTTACTAAAAGGGAGGGTTAAGAGTTTTACTACTCAAATTATTTTTACAGAAGAATTTCAAGAAAACCTAAAATCCCTTCCTCCTTCTCCTTTGTGTGCCGCCACCTACAAACCACCATAAGGGGGTGATTTTGATCTTGGATCTTGTTGATTTAGTGTTTGTTCGTGTTTGTTCTTCACCCTTTTGATCCACGAATACGGTAAAACCTTTTTACTTGTTTCTTTTTAATTAATCTTTTATTAATTAAGAACACATGATGTTTTTCATAAAAACACATTAATTAAACCTAGATCTAACATGTTTTGGTCATTAATTAATCAAAGGGATCGATCTAAGGGGTGTTTGTTTTGGGCCGCAGGTACAACCGACCCCAAAGGGGGCTCGGTTTGTTTTTAGCCGACCACCACCAATACCGATTTGGTTCGGGGTACGGTGTTTGTTCATATCCGGTGCATGTTTTTAAGCTTAGATCCGGATCATGATTATGTTAGTTGTTTATGTTATAAACTTATGTTAAGAATTAAATTAATAAAGATGTAATTAATTTAATAACATGACTTAGGTTAACTAATTATTAATAAACATGAATTATTTTAACCTAAGTATTTTTATTATTAAGACTTATAATTAATTAATTATTTTAAAACCATGGATATAATTAATTAATTAAACATGACTTAGGTTATATTATTAGAATTTAATAATACATATTTTAACCTAAGTATTTATTATATTTAATTAAAACATGTCATACTTTAATTAAATATTATAACCTATAGTTTAATTAAATTACATGAAATAATTATTAAACTATATAATATATCATATGACTTAGAAAATAATCATGAAAATACTTAGGCTTATTTACTTAGATTATTTAACCAGCTTATTTCTAATTATGGAAACTTTCTATTTTTAGAAACTTAATTAAATAAGGCAGCTATTTTATTTATGGAAACCAGCTATTTTTAGGAACTTATTTATTTAAGCCAGCTAATCTATTTATGGAAACTTATTTAATTAAGGCAGCTAATCTATTTATGGAAACTTTCTATTTTTAGAAACTTATCTATTTTAAGCAGTAAATCTATTTTGGAAACTTTCTATTTTTGGAAACTTTCTGTTTTTGGAAACTTTCTATTTTTGGAAACTTTCTATTTTTGGAAACTTTCTATTTTTGGTAACTTTCTATTTTTGGAAACTTTCTATTTTTGGAAACTTTCTATTTAAGGAAACCTGCTATTTTTGGGAAGTTACTTATTATTACACAGTAAGTATAATAACACATGAAATATCAGAAATACTTAATCAGAATGAACAGAATATAGGATTTAACATAGTTTAAGGCTTTAAACAGTGTAAATAGTATGAACACATAAAATAAGCTAAGACATGATATAAAACCAGTTATGTATGTAGTAAGCAGATACTTATTTCATGTACGTATTTATGTAGCACTAGTGTTTCGGAAGTAGGATTCTCGCAGTTCATCGTTCTCGTTCACTGGACATAAGGTACGGATTCATGTCCTTTCAGTATGGACATTCTTTTTAACACCCCCAAATTTACACGCAGCGGAATACATCTTTGGGTGCTAAACAATGATACAACAACACATAATTTATAAAGACGACTCGAAAAGAGACGTTTTAGATTTATCGTTCCTAACGCATTTATCAGAGTAGCGTAGTCCCAAGTAACCGTTACCAAAAGATAAGTTAAAACAACATTTTAGTTTGTTTTAAAAATGGAACGATAAATAAATCAAAGAGTTTGAACAACAAAAGCAGTGCACAACTTCATTCCCCGTGACCTCCAAGCTTCCACTTCCTGATTACCTGAAATACATGTGAGTAAAACAATCAGCAAAAATGCCGAGTGAATCTATAGGTTTATGTAATCAATTTGAACACAAGCAAAGATTATAAGTTTGTGGCATGCTTATAAGCATCAAATAATAATTTGCATCAACAATGATAATTGTATATAGCATAAATTACAATAAGCTCATGGAACCGAGCCCTTAGACACTCCCATATCAGTCTAATAAGACGAGAGATTTATTAATTGTCGGTTACCTCCAGATTATTGGTACATTGCCGTATACCTGACTTCTCAATACAATATGCTCAAACAGTGTGGAGGTCGGGCCTAAGCTTCTATGACAAGTCCACAAAAACTGAACCGGGGCGGCTTCCCCCATAGATCTATTAATTGTACTAGTGGTTAACCCATCATAGGTTAATTAACGGTCCATAATTGAGGTTTTAACAAAGGCAGTCACTTAATGCAATTTAAAGGCAACCACGGGTCCATTCATCGAGGGACAAAGCATACAATAAAAATCTTGTGTTCTAAGTTTATAAAAACATGTATTCCCCCTCGCGGGTTTATAATCATTTAATAACTAGTATAAAGCGAGGCTATAGACTCACCTTAGCCAATAGTGGTAATGAGACGATCGCTGACGATAGATGATGCCTTTCAAACACGAGAACCGCAACCTATCAAATGAGGTGCGTTCATTAATAATAGACTCGAGAAATAACCCATACATAAGAATATAAAACTTGACTCATAAAATCACGACAAAATCGAGAGAAAACGATACAAGTGATACTATTACACTCTCCTATATTTTCGTTTTATTATTCTACGCCTTTAATAAAAATATGCCGGAACATACCGAATGTCCATGCCGTTTTCCCATACTTAAACATATCAACTTTTTATGATACTACTCAGAGAACTCACTTACTATATGTAGAAAGTCCTCCCAATAGCCCATTAAAAGATTTTACTTCTAAAGTTCCCTGCCCGACTCATCTTTGAATCACAAAATCCGGACAGTTTAGCGACCTTGACTTACGAAACCATTTTGACCATTCTAAACAACTCCATTTGTAAAACCGCCACTTGATTCTAAAAATAGACTCAAAATACTAAACTTGGAGCCTGAGAACAGCCCTTGAATCATTTTGAAACTCATTTTATAGTCCACGAGATTCGATCCAAATATCGACAACAATTTTCGAATTGTGTCGACACTCATCTCCCGGTACACGAAAATCAAACTAGTGTATCTTCCACCTCGTTTGGAGTTGGAAGGCCTACCTTATATCAAATCGAAGCTAACGAAATTCTCTACAACATAATCCAATAATAACAACCTATATTCAGACTTAATATTTCCGAAAATGACCTCAAACCTACTGCCCAAATTTGACTATTAAAATCTCTTGCAAAATCATGTTTTTGATCAATTCCAACAACTTTTGTCATCAACCTAAGCCCCTAATATCATCATAAACCATTCCTAACACTTGTATCATCATCAAAATCAAAAAGCCAAAAATTAAAAATCAACTTTTTAACAAAAACATAGCATGAAAATCTTTTGATCATTACTACTAACACATGCATACAACAAATTTGGATCAAACATCACCAACTTTTCTTAAAAAATTTATATGGTTGTATGTTGATAAAAATGGTACCAAAATACTCACAAGAGGATTTTAGGATAGGGACTTTGCTTTGTTTTTCTTGAATTTGGCTTAAAAAAATTTGGATGATGATTTATGTTGGAGGGGGTGGAAGGTTTTCACAAGAAAGAGAGGGAGGAGGTGTTTATTTTTTTTTTATGCAACTATGTGTAAGTTAGTAGAAAATTTTGGCTTTTATATGGTGGTACAAGGGTTAATTTTGCCAATTTGGGATAATTTTGGTCCAAAATGTAAATATTAGTTAGAAAGCGGGAAATGACTAAAAGTCAATTTTACAAATATTTACGGGACTCAGGTTTCGTAAAAATACTTAAAAGTTTAAACGCACACGAAAAATAATAATATAACGACTCGATACGTAATTAAAACGATATCGTTGAAAATATTAAATATCGAAACGATCGATAATAAAATATAAAATTTTAGGCATCCGTCGGTATCGCGATCACTAGTAGTCCTCGTTACTCGTCAAAACATTAAAACATAATATTTAATATCGGTTTCAACTTAAACCGTTAAACATAATAATATTTAACGTTATAAAATACTTCAAAATAATTGAAAATAGAATTAAATATGACCTTATTTTTACGGGTTTTACATTCTTTCCTTATTAGGATTTCCCCGTATGCAGCCAACTGTTTTCCCGTAGTATAAGTATGAGTTTGATTGCTTATGTTTAAATATGATTACCTATAGCCATATACATGCATGACCAGTTTCACCTAGTTATGGAGGTACCATAACCATAACATTAGAGGCACTGATGTTATGACTTCACCACGGCGGAGTGATTGCTCGTGGCGTCCCTTCAGCTTTTGGCCATTTATTTATATTTATCATGTGGGGCGTATGGGTGCATCCTAGTTACACGTTTTATTCAGGATTACATGGTGAATGTGGTGTGTGCCTTGCATCCTTCACAAGGAGTTGATCCCTCCTACCCATAAAACCAGTATATTAAATTAGAGGCAGCCCCTCTAATTTGCATGATGAGGTCACCCCTCCAATTATTCATGCACGGTGGATATTCATGACCTATATTGGCTAATGGTAAAATTATGACAAACAGTTTTTATAAGATAAACATAAGACTTTCAAACTATTAAACCAGTTTTATTAAGACTTAACCAGGTTACTCGGGACTTAGGTTCTTCCGCTGTTATTATGTTATATGCTTATCCTATTCATGCTTTATTGTACATCCGTGCACTGAGCGTATTGCTCAGCCGTTTTCCTTTTCTATGTTCCCAAAACGGCAGGTACTCAGGGACGCTCGTAGACACTAAGAGTACGTGCATATGGACTGGAAGCTGTCTAGCCTTCTTTACATTATGCATTTCCTTTCTTTATGATACTTATGCTTTGGACATTGTTTCGTCCTTTTCCTTTACTATACTATGTTTGTGTGTGATGAGCTTTACTTTTGGACTACCGATGTTTGATTTCGGTATTTTCCTTTATATGGTCAAGTAATGTTTAGACATTTTACCTTGTATGCTTTGATGACACGCCATAATTGCTGTGATATTTCCATTTCCAAAATGGGGTGTTACAATTATGGTATCAGAGCCAAGGCTTCGACCTGTAGGCTCTCAAATATGACCTGTGATTAGTGGGTAGTCACTACGGTCCTCCTAGAACTGACAGTTGTTTTCATGCATTCATCATTTTTAAGCATACATATATATGTCATTGTTACAGGGTTTTTGACTAACTAGTGGTTGGTACAGGACTGACCCTATTTAGTCGCATGTGTTTTATCGAAACATTTAGATTTGGGACCGACCCATAGGCGTCCCCTCGATATATCTTTTGTTTTGAGTGAACTGACCAGAGGCGTTCACTCTCGAGCATCCAAAGTTTTCATAAAACTGCATCATGCATTCATACAAAAATTTTCTTGCATAAAATTTTTCTCGTGAAATTTTTAGTAGAAAATTTTTTTCATGTATATATTTTATATTTTATGTTTTGAACTGTTAATCATATGTTTTATGTCATACTGTCAGATGGCAAACGCAAACGATATCTGGGCAATATTTGCAGCTGCTGATGCAGAGATGCAAGATGCTCTTCTTTATAACGACGGTTATCCTCCTCCGCCCAACATCTTCCCCATGGAAGGAAGGAATCGACTCATGAGGGAATACTATAGAATCAGACAGCGACCTGACAAAGACAGCGATGACTTCATGCAGCGTTTCCTTCGCTATACTGGTGTCTTGAGAGCAGCTGCGGGCACCACTAAAGAACAAGCAATACATTTTCATTGGGCTCTAAATCCAAGGATTGCAAACAACTTGTCAGGTGCTCCGTTGGACACGGTAGCACAAGTAGCAGATGCAGCACGTAGACTGGAGATGCTGCAGGTGAGGGATGAGTTCGAGGAAGCTGAAAGACCCGACAAGAGGTAAAACCTTCATATTCAAGCGGTGATCAATCCGTATATCTTCCATATGTCAATTATTCATCTCTTTAAATGTATCTTCCATGCAGAAAACTGGAGACCGGTCTCAGCCGGCTACTCAGCAGCAGCCTCATCAGCCCAAGGGAAATGGTCAGACTAATGACCGATCTGCTACGGACAGGCGTGGCGGTAATGACAATTACCGTAACAACGCCGGGCAATCCAGCAACAGCAGGTCTCAATACTTACGAAATTTCTTATGTTTTATGTTACAACTCATATTCTGACACTCTAGCAAAATTCTACCAGGAACCATGGAAACGGTAGGGACCAGAACCAGAGAGGTTCGCAGCCTAGCCGTCCAGCTATCATTGGTACTCAATCTTACGATTATCCGCTTTGTCCTTTGTACCCAACCATTATGTCTCATGTAAAATGTTTTATCAGGTCCTCAGCCAGCCAGAGCACCTGCTGGAGGATACACTCATCCTCTTTGCTCTACTTGCCACCGTAGGCACCCAGGACCATGTCGCTGTAATAATGATGCGTGATTCAAGTGTGGTCTTCCTGGCCATATTATGAAGGATTACCGAAAGGGCGAGATGGAGGGTACATCGGGACATGCTGATACCAAGCCGCCTCCTACTGCCGGGCGTGTCTACACGACATCTCGAGACCAGGCCAACAAGTCTACAGGTACCATCACTGGAATCTTGTATATGTATGGTCGCGCTGCATGTGTTCTTTTTGATACGTGTGCTACTCACTCGGTTATTTCTATTGCTTATGCTAAGAACATTAGGATGCCTCCCTTACCACTAGAAAATAGGCTTACTATTTCCATGCCTTTGAGGGACTCTGTATTAATCACCCATGTATACAAGAGTCTTCCCCTAGAATTTGATGATAAGGTTTGACCTGTCGACGCACTTCCGCTGGACATGAATGACTTCGACATGATTTTGGGCATGGATTGGCTATCCAAATATCATGCTACTATAGACTGCCATTCATATCGAGTTATCTTCGGTGATGTCAATGCACCAGAGTACATTCATAATGGGTTCATACCCGGACGGTCTGTACAAATCATATCCACCCTGCAAGCGCGTGCACTCCTGTCACATGGTTACGAGGGTTACCTAGCTACGGTTCACGACATGGATGCTGAATCTCCATCGATTCAGGATCAACCGATAGTGTCGGAATTCCAAGACGTGTTTCCAGCAGAACTTCCGGGCATACCACCTGCACGAGAAGTGGAATTCAGTATCGAGCTGGTTCTAGGAGCTGAACCAATCTCCAAGGCTCCTTATCGCATGGCTCCCATAGAGCTGAAGGAGCTGAAGGATCAACTGCAAGAACTTCTCGAACGAGGTTTCATTTGACCGAGCGCATCTCCATGGGGCGCACCGGTTTTGTTTGTTAAGAAGAAGGACGGCAGTATGCGTCTTTGCTTAGACTATCGCGAGCTCAATAAGATTACCATTCGGAATAGGTATCCACTGCCACGCATTGACGATCTGTTTGACCAGATCCAAGGGGCCAAACACTTCTCCAAGATCGATCTTAGGTCAGGCTATCATCAGTTACGAGTCAAGGAGCAGGATATTGCAAAGAATGCCTTTCGTACTCGTTATGGCCAACACGAAAACCATCTTCGTACAATACTACAGATTCTTCGCTAGAAGCAGTTGTATGCTAAATTCTCCAAGTGTGAGTTCTGGTTAGACAAGGTGGCATTCTTAGGTCACATTGTATCAGCAGAAGGAATCACTATGGATCCAGCGAAGGTTGAGGCCATCACTAAGTGGCCGAGGCCGACATCAGCGACGGAAGTCCGCAGTTTCTTAGGCTTAGCTGGCTATTACCGTAGGTTCGTGGAGAACTTTTTCCGCTTAGCACTACCATTGACCAAACTGATGCGGAAAGGGGAGAAATTCGTCTAGACTGAAGATCGAGAGAAGAGCTTTGAAGACCTGAAGCAGAAGCTAGTATCTGCACCTATTCTTACTCTACCATCTGGTACGGGTGGATTTCAAATCTACAGCGATGCATCGGGGAAGGGACTTGGCTGTGTTCTCATGCAACATGGGAAAGTGATCGCGTATGCTTCACGGCAGCTTAAGCCTTATGAAGAGAATTACCCCACGCACGATCTGGAACTTGCTGCAGTCGTGTTTGCATTGAAGATATGGAGACACTACTTATATGGAGAATCATGTGACATTTTCACGGACCACAAGAGCTTGAAGTATATCTTCACTCAACGTGAATTGAACATGAGGCAGAGGATATGGTTGGAGTTGTTGAAGGATTAGGACATTAACCTTCAGTATCATCCCGGAAAGGCAAATGTAGTAGCAGATGCCCTTAGCAGAAAGTCCGTAATGATCAACAGCATTAGAATCGAAGAGGAAATCATAAGAGACTTGGAGCGACTAGACATCAAGATCATGGTACGTGGACAGCATGGTTACTGGGGGATGACGGAGAAATATGGGCGATAATACAAAATTTGGAGAAGCAGACAGAATTCAAAGTAGATGCAGATGGTATCGTATGGCAGGGCACTAGACTTTGTGTTCCTGATGACCAAGAACTCCGGGAAGCTTTGCTAGCAGAAGCTCATAGCTCCCCATTCTCGATACGTCCTGGTTCAACCAAAATGTACCATGACATCAAGCAGTACTTTTGGTGGAGTGGTATGAAACAGGATGTGGCAACTTACGTCTCCAAATGTCTTACCTGCCAGCAGGTTAAGATCGAGCATCAGCGATCTGGCGGTCTCCTTCAACCGTTAGACATTCCAGAGTGGAAGTGGGATAAAATCACCATGGATTTTGTTACCGGTCTTCCGCCTACCAAAAGGAAGCACGATGCAATTTGGGTTATCGTTGATCGACTTACCAAATCAGCTCATTTCTTACCGATCCGCAAGGAAGATCCGGTAAGTAAACTTGCAGATACGTACAGACGAGAGATCATGAGACTACACGGTGCACCATCCAGCATCGTCTCAGACAGAGATCCTCGATTCACTTCGCGCTTTTGGAAAAGTCTGCAGAAAGCTTGGGGTACACAACTTAAGCTTAGCACGGCCTTTCACCCTCAAACGGACAGACAGTCGGAGCGAACCATTCAGACATTGGAAGATATGTTGAGGTCATGTGCGTTGGAATGGACGGGTGATTGGGACGAATACATCTGTTTGGTGGAGTTTGCGTACAACAACTGCTGGCACGCGAGCATCAAGTGTGCTCCATTTGAGATGTTGTATGGCAGAAAGTGTCGCGCCCCAATCTGCTGGGATCAGGTTGGCGAGCGAACACTCGAAGGACCAGAAATCATAGAGATGACAAACGAGTAGATCGCAGTAGCTAGACAGAAGATTCAGGAGGCACGGTCACGTCAAAAGAGTTACGCCGACAAGCATCGTAGGGATTTACACTTTAATGTAGGAGATCACGTCTTCCTTAAGGTTTCGCCGGCACGTGGTGTTAGACGCTTCGGGATTAAAGGGAAGCTCAGTCCTCGTTTCATCGGACCGTTTGATATCATTGAACGAGTCGGTGAAGTATCTTACCGATTGGCGTTACCTCCGCAACTTTCGCATGTGCACAATGTGTTTCATGTGTCCTTACTCAGAGGGTATCAATATCATCCCCTTCACATGGTTCAGTATCCACTGGAACAGATTCGTGAAGATCTCACTTTTATAGAAGAACCCGAACGAGTTCTTGACAGGCAAGAACGAGTCATGAGAAAGAAGACGATTCCATTCGTCAAAATTCTATGGAGGGATCATACCGAGCGGGAAGCAACTTGGGAAACAGAGGAGTCTATCCGGACTTCTTACCCTCATTTCATATTTTAAATTCGGGTATGTTCTTCTTTTCCAGTTTACTTTATCTATAATTCGGGGACGAATTATTCTTTTTAGGGGGGAAGAGTTGTAAAACCCGCATGCTTTTACCATGCATAGTACCTTAAGTTCGTACGTACTAGTTAAAAACTTTCCTAATATAGCATGATTATGATTACGTATTAGGAGTTTATGTATTACGTACGTGTTAGAACACGATAAGTATTTTATATGAACGATCACGTAATAATTATTTAGCAATAATTAATCACGAACATACGATCACGAGATCACGAGCGTAATTAAAACACGAGTTATTATTAATTACGTATATATATTTAATACGAGCGTAATTAAATATATAAGTGTAGGATATTTACGTAACGAGAACTTTTAAAACACGAACATAATTAAACGTAAACGTGTACAAAATTACAAGACACGAAACGAGGTACGGGACCCCCACAAGGGAGTCCCTACCCGCGGCCAAATAAGGACAATGGGCCAAGCCCATTGTCAATTTTACTAAAAGGGAGGGTTAAGAGTTTTACTACTCAAATTATTTTTACAGAAGAATTTCAAGAAAACCTAAAATCCCTTCCTCCTTCTCCTTTGTGTGCCGCCACCTACAAACCACCATAAGGGGGTGATTTTGATCTTGGATCTTGTTGATTTAGTGTTTGTTCGTGTTTGTTCTTCACCCTTTTGATCCACGAATACGGTAAAACCTTTTTACTTGTTTCTTTTTAATTAATCTTTTATTAATTAAGAACACATGATGTTTTTCATAAAAACACATTAATTAAACCTAGATCTAACATGGTTTGGTCATTAATTAATCAAAGGGATCGATCTAAGGGGTGTTTGTTTTGGGCCGCAGGTACAACCGACCCCAAAGGGGGCTCGGTTTGTTTTTAGCCGACCACCACCAAGACCTTTTTGGTCTTGGTTGGTGCGTGTGGGTCCCACGGCAGCAAGGGGGTACCCCGATTTGGTTCGGGGTACGGTGTTTGTTCATATCCGTTGCATGTTTTTAAGCTTAGATCCGGATCATGATTATGTTAGTTGTTTATGTTATAAACTTATGTTAAGAATTAAATTAATAAAGATGTAATTAATTTAATAACATGACTTAGGTTAACTAATTATTAATAAACATGAATTATTTTAACCTAAGTATTTTTATTATTAAGATTTATAATTAATTAATTATTTTAAAACCATGGATATAATTAATTAATTAAACATGACTTAAATTATATTATTAGAATTTAATAATACATATTTTAACCTAAGTATTTATTATATTTAATTAAAACATATCATACTTTTATTAAATATTATAACCTATAGTTTAATTAAATTACATGAAATAATTATTAAACTATATAATATAGAAAGTTTCCAAAAATGTGTAATCTTAATACTATATAATTAATTAAACTATATAATATATGAAATAATTAATTAAACTATATAATATATGAAATAATTTTTTGGAAACTATAGGTTAATAATTATTTCATGTAATTTAATTAAAATATGAAATAATTATTAAACTATATAATATATGAAATAATTATTAAACTATATAATTAATTAAACTTTCATAAAAATGTGTAACCTTAATACTAACAATCTTCTTTATAACATACTTTTGTAACAACGTATTAAAACTTATACTTATTTTTAAATTAAAATGTAT
Source organism: Glebionis coronaria (assembly GCA_025667525.1). NCBI lineage: Eukaryota > Viridiplantae > Streptophyta > Magnoliopsida > Asterales > Asteraceae > Glebionis > Glebionis coronaria. The sequence goes on from CM046880.1 coordinate 2,192,347, forward strand.
TTTTATATATATATTTTTATAATTTAATTTCACCATGTTTTTTAAAATTTCGTACTCTTTAATCAAATATTTTTATATATATTATTACATATAGTTTTGTTTTTTGTTTTTAGTGGGTTTATTTTATTTCGATTTAGTTTTTTAAAATTTGAACCTTAATCTAAATACAAAATTGAAATTGATGGGTAAAAAGTGTAACATTTGTTTGCCTCATAAATCATCATCAGGTATCCGTCGTATTACGCGGGTACCATACTAGCCTCATAAATCGTCATCAGGTATCCGTCGTATATTAAACTATATAATATATCATATGACTTAGAAAATAATCATGAAAATACTTAGGCTTATTTACTTAGCTTATTTAACCAGCTTATTTCTTATTATGGAAACTTTGTATTTTTAGAAACTTAATTAAATAAGGCAGCTATTTTATTTATGGAAACCAGCTATTTTTAGGAACTTATTTATTTAAGGCAGCTAATCTATTTATGGAAACTTATTTAATTAAGGCAGCTAATCTATTTATGGAAACTTTCTATTTTTAGAAACTTATCTATTTTAAGCAGTAAATCTATTTTTGGAAACTTTCTATTTTTGGAAACTTTCTATTTTTGGAAACTTTCTATTTTTGGAAACTTTCTATTTTTGGAAACTTTCAATTTTTGGAAACTTTCTATTTTTGGTAACTTTCTATTTTTGGAAACTTTCTATTTTTGGAAACTTTCTATTTAAGGAAACCTGCTATTTTTGGGAAGTTACTTATTATTACACAGTAAGTATAATAACACATGAAATATCAGAAATACTTAATCAGAATGAACAGAATATAGGATTTAACACAGTTTAAGGCTTTACACAGTGTAAATAGTATAAACACATAAAATAAGCTAAGACATGATATAAAACCAGTTATGTATGTAGTAAGCAGATACTTATTTCATGTACGTATTTATGTAGCACTAGTGTTTCGGAAGTAGGATTCTCGCAGTTCATCGTTCTCGTTCACTGGACATAAGGTACGGATTCCCGTCCTTTCAGTATGGACATTCTTTCCTTATTAGGATTTCCCCGTATGCAGCCAACTATTTTCCCGTAGTGTAAGTATGAGTTTGATTGCTTATGTTTAAATATGATTACCTATAGCCATATACATGCATGACCAATTTCACCTAGTTATGGAGGTACCATAACCATAACATTAGAGCCACTGATGTTATGACTTCACCACGGCGGAGTGATTGCTCGTGGCGTCCCTTCAGCTTTTGGCCATTTATTTATATTTATCATGTGGGGCGTATGGGTGCATCCTAGTTACACGTTTTATTCAGGATTACATGGTGAATGTGGTGTGTGCCTTGCATCCTTCACAAGGAGCAGATCCCTCCTACCCATAAAACCAGTATATTAAATTAGAGGCAGCCCCTCTAATTTGCATGATGAGGTCACCCCTCCAATTATTCATGCACGGTGGATATTCATGACCTATATTGGCTAATGGTAAAATTATGACAAACAGTTTTTATAAGATAAACATAAGACTTTCAAACTATTAAACCAGTTTTATTAAGACTTAACCAGGTTACTCGGGACTTAGTTTCTTCCGCTGTTATTATGTTATATGCTTATCCTATTCATGCTTTATTGTACATCCGTGCACTGAGCGTATTGCTCAGCCGTTTTCCTTTTCTATGTTCCCAAAACGGCAGGTACTCAGGGACGCTCGTAGACACTAAGAGTACGTGCATATGGACTGGAAGCTGTCTAGCCTTCTTTACATTATGCATTTCCTTTCTTTATGATACTTATGCTTTGGACATTGTTTCGTCCTTTTCCTTTACTATACTATGTTTGTGTGTGATGAGCTTTAATTTTGGACTACCGATGTTTGATTTTGGTATTTTCCTTTATATGGTCAAGTAATGTTTAGACATTTTACCTTGTATGCTTTGATGACACGCCATAATTGATGTGATATTTCCATTTCCAAAATGGGGTGTTACAGTTTAGGTATCGTCTAGACTCTTGACACTTTGTGTCCTTTTTAATGACATGTTTTAGTCATTTAGTTTGCTATTACATCATTGTGTTGTGGTGATAACCCGAAGTTACACCTCGTGTTTTCGCCAAGGAGGGGTGAGACACTGACCTACCCCTCGTTTGAAGACCCTCAAAGTTCTTCAACTAATCTTTATTCGGTCAAATCGGTTAAGTCATACATCAAATCTTCCACTACCTATTGGAGAGCCACAGACAAATTTGAATCCATAACGGTCGAAGTCAATGAAAAATAAAAAAATTTAAGAACCCGAAAAGGTAACTCATTGTTTCTTGAAAGCCTAACTCGTGAGGAAAATATAGAGTTAGGAAAAAGTGAGTCTGCATTCTTTCATGGAGAAGTACCTAGAGCTTTAAGACCTGCTATTGTTAATCTTACCTTATGAATTAGGCAACTCTAAGCCTTATGAATCCCTAGCCGAATTAGGGTCTAGTGTGAACTTAATCCCGTTGGACCTCTTCAAAAAGCTCAACTTAGGATTACTTGTTGAGACATACATTGTATTCAGGTTAACCGATAGGAGAAAGGCTTATCCCCTTGGAATTTTCAAGGACATGGAGGTCAAGATTGAAAAACCTACTCTTATAAGATTTTTATGTTTTAAACATGTAAAAGACCCTACATGACCATTGTTAGTAGGAAGAGGATTCCTATAAACCATTGGTGTATTTATTGATTGTAAAAGATCTACAATAGAAGTAGGAGAGGGAGCAACAAAGTCGGTGTTTGGAGTTAAGAAAATTGATCATGGTGATGAGCTTGTACATTATTGGATCACCCAAACTAGATTACCAATTTATGGCCCCGTTGCAATACCAACTCATAAGTCTCGAGAGACCAAGCTAGTTGATCAAATCATTAATCTAATAGCTTCTTCCTAAAGAATTTGAGATATTGTGTGATGACGAGCTGACCCTTAAAGATACATTAGCCTTTAGAAAGATGGTATAAATATTAGGAATTATACCTATCAATCATAAGGCGAATAATAGGAAAGAGATGGCATGTTCAAAGATAGGTCTTAAGGAAGGAAATGGGTCATGACATCTGAAAATTGAGTTAACTGATCATGATGAAGAAATATTCGAAATGGCATGCTATACCGTAGCATACCAACCACTAGGAAATTAGCCGTCAAGTTCAATCTAAGTAATGTCCTTGACTTGGATGAACTTCATGATACCTAGAGTGATTCCAATTTTAAATAAAAGACTCGTAAAATAAACAAATGAGCTTGTCGGGAGGCAACCTAACTCTTTTACTTTATGAATTTTAGAATTATGTTCTGTGATTTTTATGTAATGAACTTGTTTTTAATGTTATTCATTTTGCAATTTGATTATATTTTATTTTGTTCTTAAACTCATCTTGTTTCCTAAATGCCTATCTAATTTCCAAAACCATGCATCCTCGCTATGTTTCCCTAGCACATAAGTCTTAAACGACTATATCTAGTTCATTACACTAATTGAAATACTTTAATCTGTATCGATCACTTGATACATATACTAATAAAACCATCATTCTATTTCTCAATAATAGTCCTATTGGTACATAGTTTAACGCTATGTAATGTCATTTTCAACATACAAATGTTAAGTTTAATTCCTGCTAGGTGCAAACATCCTTGATGCGACCACGTCAATCTCGTGAAATTAGAGGACTTTATCCGGTTTAACTATGTGTGGCTTTGGGTTCAAACCCCGTGGATTAGTCAGCCAAAAGGTCTCAGAAACCGCCACAATGCTTGTAATAAAAACATCATAACATCGAAACCTATTTCATTTCCACATCACCATAAACTATGCTCTCAGTCTTCATCTTTTATAGAAAGTTTATTCCTAAAAAGGAGAGGAAAAAACCCTGATCATTTTGTAAGTACCTAATTCTAGGCAATGGGCACATGTTTAATTGACCTTCAGTCAAGTATAGATTAAGCACATGACCTATTTACTCATAACCGGTACGAAAGAGCTTTGGATAACTATGGGCCTAGCGGGGAGTTTTTGTGGATAAAAGATCATATGTTTGAGTCGCAGGCTCATGCTCACTCGAATTGGTGCTCATATAGGTCATGAGAGTTTCCCGAGTCATTCTTTGTGGGATGGACAATGGCTCGTGGCACGAAGCACCCGACGGTGTTCCTGCCAATCTACATCTCTTCTGATCTACTTAAAATGGGTCAATTGGAGATTTTTTCGGTAGAGCAAAACAAATAAACATATAATCAAAAGTACAACCACCATGGAAAATATTATTTTACTACATCAGCCCCAAAAATGAGCTTATGAATCATAAGCAGAAAAGTAAATAAGCCATAAGGCCCATATATAAGCCGAAACAAAAACCACCTAAGCAATAACAAATCCAAAGTGTATGTGAATAAACTTACGCTTTGCAAGAATATGAAGATGAGATTCTGAAACAAAAAAACTTACAAATTAGAAAAACCGTAAATAATGAAACCCTGATTTAAAAAAACAGGAAAATCAAGCCAACTAACACAATCAAATCACAAATATACACTACATGAACCTCAGAAACTCAAAAAAAATTAATTAAACAAAATAAAAAACAAACTTACCAAAGTTCATACGGTGGATCTTGGTATTTACAGTGAATCCCGGATAGTGGATCTTATTTAAATTTGATACGTGTGTTTTCATATGTGAGTTTGAGATAAGACGATGATAAGATTTACAGATGTGGGTGTAATATGCAAATCCACAGCTGGGTGTAATAAAGAAATCGACGGCTGAAAAAGATGAAAAAAGTAATCAGCATGGCATAAGAAAATCAATGGCTACAAAAGTGGTTTTGGAAAAGAACTCATACCAGTGAATAATTTTCTAAACCAACAAACGGTTCAGATGTAGATTGGGTTGAGGAACCCATACCAGTGAACATGGAAGGGGGAAAACGAATGGCTGGTAAGAAGGTAAGAGTTTCTCCTCTCACACACTTATAATCTTTTTTATTTGGGTATTTTCCAATTCCCCTTATTGTATAAAGGGAGTAATTATAACATGTGTTTATTATTTAAAAACAAATTTTTTTAAAACTAAACCAAACGTTAGACTGGTTTTTAAGCTAGTTAGCTAATAAACGTAGTAACATTCATACCTTAATTTTTATTTATGTAAAGTAACAATTCAATTGGAATATATATTAAAAACGCAAGCCAATTGAATTTCAAAAATTATAAAAATAGTCTCTTTAACAATGTCAGTTTTGAAATTATATCAATGAATTTTAGGAAATCTCTTTTAAAATCATTCTTTTCCTACATGTTTGTATTTTTCTAAAAATAACCAACCAACACATCTCCATCTTTTTTAATAAACCTTAAAATGTAGTTATTTAAACTAATCTTTCTCCAACACTAACTCAAAAACGAAATCAAAAATAATAGACTCAATTGTGCACGTATTATATGATATTGTGATTGTGATTTGATATAGGTTGAACTAAATTTATTCTTACTTTTTATCTTTGAGGATCCACATGCCAATCTTTTACACTGATGTAAGATTCAATCTTGTATTTTTTTAACGGCGAGTTAGTAGTTAGTGATTCGAGCTTACAGTGACATCCAATTGGGCAGTATGCAAGCCTCGAATCTACTCCTTAGGGGATAAACCCCACTCCTGCTTCTATTTTATTCGGGCCCCTAAAGGTCCTTAGTGAGACTCGATTTCGAGACCTCTCCAAGAATAACTCCGCAAGGTTACCCTTGGTGGCCAACAGAGCTAGCTCACTTGGTTAGATTCAATCATGTATGATATATCTTTTTTTAGAACTCTCATCTACTGATAGGTGTGAAAACACGCATCCTTTTACCACTTAATTACAATAATAACCAAGCTAAAACGTGTATTTTATGACGTAAATGTCAGAATTATGCGTGGTTTGTGTTTTTGTTGTGATTTAGGACCAAAACGTGAAAAGGGAGGAAAACACGGACTTTCACGGGCTTTTATCAAAGAAAAGACAAAAGACGAAGTCAAAAGATAAAGAGTGCAAAAAGAACGGAAGTCCAAGGCCTATTCTGAAGATTTATCGAAGAACAAGTCTAAAGACGGAAGTTTAATTAAGCTGAAGAACTCAAGTCTAATAAATGAAGAAATTATAAGACGAGTTTAAATTAATCCCGAGACAAAGTCGAAAAAGTCGAAGAACTTAAAAGACGAAAAGACGTGAAGAAAGAAAGAAATAAAAGAGCAACACAAGCATCCCCTCCTTTCCTATAAATACCCTTCATTTCACCACATGAAAGGGTGTTAGTCATTTAGGAGTAGATTAGTTTTAGGAGTAGGAGTAGATTACTTTCTCTCTCTAGATTTCTTTCATGTTCTTAAGATTTTCTTTCAAGTTTTCTTAATCTTTAATCTTGTACTTTTGAATCTTTAATCTTAATCTTATTTCAAGCTTTTTACAATCATTCTCATTCTACCTTTCTTGATTTTATCTACCTTTGATTCGATATAATCTTTGATCTTGTTTAGTTTTGATGTTTGATTGATTAAAAAGTTTATCTTTTTATTCATCTATAAGTTTTAATACAAATGAGTTTTGAGCTTGACATGCTTATTGGCTTATTTTGTGTTTAGCTTATTTTTTTTCTAGTTTTTCTTAAAAGTTTATCTTTTTAAAGTTTATTTTATAAAGTTGTTTATTTTGTGTTTTAAAAAGTCTTTAAATTCTAGCTTATTAGCTTTTCTTAAACGTGTTTTGATTAGATTTTTAGGCGTGTGCTTATTTGATTAATAGCTTATTAGATTTAGCTTATTTTATACATTCCTTTTACATCCCGGTCATCTTGATTGGAAAAGGGTTTTACATTCCTTTTACATTCCGATCATCTTGATTGGAAAAGGGTTTTAACATTCCCTTCCGCATTCCTTTTAGCATTCCTTTCAGCATTCCTTTTAGCATTCCTTTCAACATTCCTTTCAGCATTCCTTTCAGCATTCCTTTCAGCATTCCTTTTAGCATTCCTTTCAGCATTCCTTTTAGCATTCCTTTCAGCATTCCTTTTAGCATTCCTTTCAGCATTCCTTTTAACATTCCTTTCAGCATTCCTTTTAGCATTCCTTTCAGCATTCCTTTTTGCATTCCTTTCAGCATTATTCCTTTAAACATTCCTTTCAGCATTCTTTTTAGCATTCCTTTTAGCATTCCTTTTATCATTCCTTTCAGCATTCCTTTTAGCATTTCTTTCAGCATTCCTTTTAGCATTCCTTTCAGCATTCCTTTTAGCATTCCCTTCAGCATTCCTTTTAGCATTCCTTTCAGCATTCCTTTTACATTCCTTTCAGCATTCTTTTTACATTCCTTTTACATTCCTTTTTACATTCCTTTCACATTCCTTTTAACATTCCTTTTAGCATTCCTCTCAGCATTCCTTTTTAGCATTCCTTTCAGCATTCCTTTTAGCATTCCTTTCAGCATTCCTTTTAACATTCCTTTCAGCATTCCTTTTAGCATTCCTTTCAGCATTCCTTTTATATTCCTTTCAGCATTCCTTTTACATTCCTTTTACATTCCTTTTTACATTCCTTTCGCATTCCTTTGGCATTCCTTTTACTTATCGCAATTTACATTTTCATTTTACCTAGTAATAGATAACCAAACCATTTTCATTTCCACCAAGAACAATTGAGTCGCACTTTCTACCATTAATCAATTCGAAGAGATCGGGCGATAATATTTTATACTTAGCCAAAAGCTTTGTATTAAATGGCACCGCTGCCGACTCTTTTCGTGAAGATTAACGGTTTTTTGTGAGAGACGCGTTGGATTTTGGGATCCGTTCACTCGTGAACGTTATTTTTCGTGTCAAAAAAAAAATTCAAAAATCCATAAAAATATAAAATTTCAAAAATCCAAAAACATTTGAAAAATCATAAAAGCATTTCTTTTTCACAAGTTTTGCGCCAAAAATAATCTTCTTGCTTATCTATTGTTCTTCATGGATTCTTATGTCCATTGCGTAGGGTGTGGGAGACGATTATATGGGTGCGAATCATGTCAATGGTGTTCATGCGAGCAATGCGGAAAAGACCTTCCTCCTATTTCAATCGATTCACAATTGGGATTTTGTCCATCGTGCAACTCGACTAATTCGTCCTTTTCTAATCCACCTCCTATTCCCCCTTGCATATATTGTGGAAACGATTCTCATTGGCATGTTTCGTGTCCAATTCGATACCCGCCTCATGGCGAGCAAGAACTGGGTTACAATTATGACAATGGTAATAGCTATCTACAAGAAGCACCGGGTTTTTCTCCATACCCATGTTGCCAAAATTGTGGGGGCCCTCACGATACTTCTTATTGTCAGCCAATGAATTATTATGAGCAAAATCCGTGTCCTCATTTTTCTTCCCCGATGGATTATTATGAACCAAATCCGTGTTCTAATTCTTCTCAACTGATGACTTACTATGAGCCACATCCGTGCTATAATTCCGGTATGTATAACTGTGAGCCCCCACATCACAAACTCAATCATCAATCCTCTCAGGGAATTCTTATTGCCCAACAACTCACTACTTTGAATGACGAAACACACGCCATTATTTTGCAACTTCAAGAAGCCGTTGTTCAGCTAAACGAAGCAAGGGAGGAGGAAAAGCGACAGCAACAAGAGCAAGTATCTAATCTTAGTGATTATACCCCTCCTCGTGTGCGTTCATACTATTATGATGATGATGACGATGAGAATACTATTTCTTGGAATGATCTAGTTGCTCAATGTCCTAGCGCAATTGCACTTCCCTCTCTTAATATCCCCAATGCCTCTAAGGATTGTGATACATCGAGTGAGATTAGTGATTTCGGTCTTGATAAATTCTTTGATGAGGTTTGTGATGTGCTAACTTTTGAGGAGCTTACGGAAGAGGTCGCTCTTAATGATGATGTTCCTTCCACCAACACTTTGGGAGATGATTCTTTGGCTTTCTCTAATCCTCTTTTTGATCAAGATGATGATTTTACTTCTAGTAATGACGAGTCACTATCCAATGAAGACGTTCCGAAAGAAACTTTCAAGATTTATTCGAACCCTTTATTTGATTTTTATGACGCCTACATATCTAGTAAGGTGAATCCTCTCTTTGACGAAGGGATTGAGGACATTGATAGCCCTGATTCTCTTGCTATTAATGAGCATACTTTGTTAGCCATGCCTCCTTCTATCGCAGAGGTGGAAAGACTTGACTCTACTGAAAAGGGGACGCGGGTGGAAGGTAATTGTTCTCATACTTCTCATATTATATTTCCACCTCATCCTACCGCCTGCACACCCAATCGGAAGATGTATCGGTTTCACTCTCCCTATTTCACGCCGGGAAGTGAGGATGAGTGCTTTGACCCGGGAGGTGGAATTGACCATTCTTTGATTGACACCCTTACGGCTTTGCCGCTTAGTAACCATCAACTGTCTTGGGGGGATAACAATTTGCTTCCTTTACCCACCCCACCTCCCGTGGATCATGATTTCACTTACTTTTCTTATGTTGAGAGGACTTTTCTACCCTGCAAGACTTATCCTCCGGCCTCTCTTGTTGTATTTTCCTCCGGGAACGAGGACAAGGTCTTTGATCCCGGTATTACATTCGAGGCTTCCCCATGGACCATTTAATTTGGGGTCGGGTCAGGCTCATGACTCGGTTAACAAAAACAAGCGCTTCTCGGGAGGCAACCCGATTATCTATCTATCTTTATCTGCTTTTATAATAAGTGTAGGGGGAGACCCTTGTATGTGTTTGTTGTCTTCTTTCTTATCATGTACAGGGATTCGAGCTTTCAAAGATCCATTCTTGATGACTTTTGACGACCCGTAATTCCGTGTACCCGTCTCCCCGGTTCTATCCTATACTCTTTTGATTCTCTATTTTATATTTATTCAATATTAAAATAGGAATCACTTTAGTTGTCCTTTCCTTATCAAGATTTAAACAAAGTGCACAATGTCCTAAGTGTAGGGGAGTTTACTCCCACATGCTTAAACATTGAGGACAATGTATATATTAAGTGTAGGGGGGACTTCTATCGAAATTAAGTGGTATTTTCCTTGCATTTGTCTTCATTTTAACCGGAAAATTGATTTTTTGACATTTTTCAAAAATTTTGATCTATTTTGGCCTAGTAGTTTTTCTTTTGTTATTGTTATTTACTTTCTGTGCTAGAACAAAATTTTTAATAAAGTGGTTTTAATTTTTCAAAGTCGTGAATATTTTGACTCAACCCGAGTTTACTTATCTAAGTTTACTCTAGCTAGTATCCTTAACGTGTTTAAGTCAAGTTTTGCTAGGCTTTTATATAGGGAGCTTTAAAACGTGAAAGTCTTAACTCTCACAGGTTAAGAACAAGAACTTTTCGCAAGTTCCTATAATTGATCCTAGAGAGTCGTTTATCAAGGGAACTTTAAAACACAAATTCTAAACTTGAAAGAGTCTAAGAAGATGCAAGATCTTATAGGCGACTCGAAACCCAAAACTTTGATTTAATTGGCTAAGCATCCACGAGTCTCATTCCTTGAGATTTTTAAATTGTGGAGAACGAGAGATGATAGAGTCAATTATAAGTTTGGTATTCTTTCGTGAATTTATGTGAGTTGATTATAAGCCTATTCTCCCATCGCTTGCTAATAAATTTATCTGTAATAAATAAGGTTATACGATTTGAAAAGTTACTTAGCTTCTAGCACAAGATCGTTTAAAAGTTGCTCGGTATTAATTAGAGTTCATAGCCAAGGCATAACTTATTGAAGCGGGATGCGAAGATTGGCGAGTCCGAAAAGGCCCTAACAAGGCATGAGGGCTACATTTTGTTGCTAAAGATCCAAAAGTGATGTGAAGAATCATTTATCAAAAATCAATATGAAGGATCGAGACACACGACGAAAAGCAAATACTCCCCTAAAGATCATGGAGAAGTCTATCCAAAAAGGCCCTAACAAGTTATGAGGATAAATAGATCCAAGTCCTAAAAGGAGGCGGATCGTTGTATATCAAAGTCCAAAACAAAGATTGGAGAAAAATGAAGAAATCGTGGTCCAAATATGAAGAATCTCTCAAAAACTTCGAGTGAAGAAATTCCTATTATGAAGAGAAGACCATAATTTCAAGAACGTCTCTCAAGATTTGAAGTATGAAGTCGCTGCAAAATATCGGTCCGAGAAAGGTCTCAAATCGTGAAGCGAGTTATGCCAAGATATGAACTTTAAGAGGTCCCGAGAAGCAGTTTTAAAAGATTTTGTCCTTTAGCTAACTATTGATTAAATCGTCCCACTTTATTTTCAGCCTAAATAACTATCGAAATAAGTCAACAATGCATCCTCGTGAACATTCAAGACAAAAATAAAATATAAGAGATACACCTAGGAATAAGGGAGTCTAAGTAAATAATTGGCCCACATGAGTTCGTGTTAGTTTCCTAACTTATAATAACAATGATCTCGTTTTTAAGCTTGGTTTGGGGAACGTGAAGCTTAAGGGTGACAATCATTCATGACATTTCCAAAACCCTAAGGTAAGTTTTTGATCTCTTTACTTGTTTTCTTATTTTTGAAATTTTCTATCATTTTAATAAAGGCCAATGTGGATTGATTATGATAGAAAATGTAAAACTTGCATTGTAACTAATGCATTGCATGAGGACATTGCAATGGTCAAGTGTAGGGATTTGATAGGTGTGAAAACACCCATCCTTTTGCCACTTAATTACAATAATAACCAAGCCAAAACGTGTATTTTATGTCGTAAATGTCAGAATTATGCGTGGTTTGTGTTTTTGTTGTGATTTAGGACCAAAACGTGAAAAGGGAGGAAAACACGGACTTTCACGGGCTTTTATCAAAGAAAAAGACAAAAGACGAAGTCAAAAGATCAAGAGTGCAAAAAGAACAGAAGTCCAAGGCCTATTCTGAAGATTTATCGAAGAACAAGTCTAAAGACGGAAGTTTAATTAAGCCGAAGAACTCAAGTCTAATAAATGAAGAAATTATAAGACGAGTTTAAATTAATCCCGAGACAAAGTCGAAAAAGTCGAAGAACTTAAAAGACGAAAAGACGTGAAGAAAGAAAGAAAGAAAAGAGAAACACAAGCATCCCCTCCTTTCCTATAAATACCCTTCATTTCACCACATGAAAGGGTGTTAGTCATTTAGGAGTAGATTAGTTTTAGGAGTAGGAGTAGATTACTTTCTCTCTCTAGATTTCTTTCATGTTCTTAAGCTATTCTTTCAAGTTTTCTTAATCTTTAATCTTGTACTTTTGAATCTTTAATCTTAATCTTATTTCAAGATTTTTACAATCATTCTCATTCTACCTTTCTTGATTTTATCTACCTTGATTCGATATAATCTTTGATCTTGTTTAGTTTTGATGTTTGATTGATTAAAAAGTTTATCTTTTTATTCATCTATAAGTTTTAATACAAATGAGTTTTGAGCTTGACATGCTTATTGGCTTATTTTGTGTTTAGCTTATTTGTTTTTTCTAGTTTTTCTTAAAAGTTTATCTTTTTAAAGTTTATTTTATAAAGTTGTTTATTTTGTGTTTTAAAAAGTCTTTAAATTCTAGCTTATTAGCTTTTCTTAAACGTTTTTTGATTAGGTTTTTAGGCGTGTGCTTATTTGATTAATAGCTTATTAGATTTAGCTTATTTTATACATTCTTTTTACATCCCGGTCATCTTGATTGGAAAAGGGTTTTACATTCCTTTTACACATTCCTTTTACATTCCGATCATCTTGATTGGAAAAGGGTTTTAACATTGCTTTTCGCATTACTTTTAGCATTCCTTTCAGCATTCCTTTTAGCATTCCTTTCAGCATTCCTTTTAACATTCCTTTCAACATTCCTTTCAGCATTCCTTTAAGCATTCCTTTCAGCATTCCTTTCAGCATTCCTTTTAGCATTCCTTTCAGCATTCGTTTTAGCATTCCTTTCAACATTCCTTTTCGCATTCCTTTCAGCATTCCTTTTAACATTCCTTTCAGCATTCCTTTTAGCATTCCTTTCAGCATTCCTTTTAGCATTCCTTTCAGCATTCCTTTTAGCATTCCTTTAAACATTCCTTTCAGCATTCTTTTTAGCATTCCTTTTAGCATTCCTTTCAGCATTCCTTTTAGCATTCCTTTTAGCATTCCTTTTAGCATTCCTTTCAGCATTCCTTTTAGCATTCCCTTCAGCATTCCTTTTAGCATTCCTTTCAGCATTCCTTTTACATTTCTTTCAGCATTCTTTTTACATTCCTTTTACATTCCTTTTTACATTCCTTTCGCATTCCTTTTAACATTCCTTTTAGCATTCCTTTCAGCATTCCTTTTTAGCATTCCTTTCAGCATTCCTTTTAGCATTCCTTTCAGCATTCCTTTTAACATTCCTTTCAGCATTCCTTTTAGCATTCCTTTTAGCATTCCTTTTACATTCCTTTCAGCATTCCTTTTACATTCCTTTTACATTCCTTTTTACATTCCTTTCGCATTCCTTTTGCATTCCTTTTACTTATCACAATTTACATTTTCATTTTACTTAGTAATAGATAACCAAACCATTTTCATTTCCACCAAGAACAATTGAGTCGCACTTTCTACCAATAATCAATTTAAAGAGATCGGACGATAATATTTTATACTTAGCCAAAAGCTTTGTATTATCTACTTTTATGAGTTTGTTACTTATAAACTATCATAAACTATGATTATATTTATTATAATATTTCTATTTCATTCTGTTTGTTTGCAGGATAATCTCTTAATGGTAAAAAATAACAATGCATAAGTTACGGTGTTGTAAATCAAAAATTTCAACTGCACAACTTTTCTTGATTTTCCGAAGAATTATATTCTATGCACACCCTAAAATCGGTAAGTATAACATCTATTCAAGTTCTTCTATTTAGTGTTTCATTTTAATTTCATATTACAGCTATTTGGATGTGCTTATATTTTAATTTGATATATGTTATGTGCATGTCAATATGATTATGAATTGATTATTGTTATTTTGTTTTTTATATGTTAATTTGCTTTGATATTTTTCAGGTCAATACTGGGGAGTTGTTTGGATGATTTTATTAAAGAGAACATATTTTAGACAATCTGTTATAAGGTTTGTTCCTTCTAAAAAGATGGATGATTTTATTAAAGAGAACATATTTTAGACAGTCTGTTATAAGGGCTTCCATTATGCCAAGGCCAGTGAAGAATGGAATCTCTATTGAATTTCCAGTACTTGATAAATTGAATACAAGTGAAGTTGTGATAAGAAAGAATATAAAGCTTTTACCTTTGGAGGCTTCAGATGTTGCAGAAGTGTTACCTTTAGATTTCAGAAACCCTGTTATCAAGTATGAAGAAGATGCAAGTGGTTTCTGGGTGATCACCAAATATGGTGACAAGGTACATACTTTCACTTCTTTGATTTCATTGTTTGCAAGTATAGATAGAGAAGACTTGGTAGATTTGTGGAATTTGATGAAGACCAAGTATGAAGTTGAAGAGCCTTCTTCAGCAAATGGAATAACGATTTGGACAACATTCAAGAGAATGATTGCTCCAGATGAAGCTGATCCAATATGGTTAGATGTGGATGATATTAGTGGTTTGAAGTGGCATCTACATTCAGCTGTTGGTGTATACCATCTTAGCACCTCAAAGTTTTAAGAATATCTTTTGGTTGATGTTGAATATCCTATGTCTAAAGAGGTTTTGAAGATGATGTCATCTACACAGTTAGAGGTTGACTATACTAGTGATGTTAGCAAGGATTTAATTAGATTTGTTCATTTTCTAATTAAGAGATAGTTTGTATTTGTAAGAATCCTCCTTGTACTTAGTTTTTATTCAGAAACTTGATTACTATAGTAGATATCAAGTTTAGGGGAGGATTGTTGGGAATAAAATTAGCTAAGTCACTGGGACGCTGAAAATAGGAACTTGGATGCTGATAAGAGTAAAAGAGGCCCTGACAGATAAGCACTGACAAGACATATTTGAGCGCTGACAAGAAGAAGATTAACCACTGATAGGAATACTTAGTGTACACGTTTTGTGTTTGAAGTAAAGATATGTGCAATATTGTATTTTCTATAATTATCTTTACCTAGAATAGTTGATAGGTAGACTTTTGTACACGACTCCTTGTGTTATAAAAGGAGGTCGTAGGGTTCATAGTTTAAAATCATATTTTTAATAAGTCTTTACAAGTTTTACAACTTTCATTATACGTAAGTTTCATTATCAATCAAGAGTGAAAGTTTGGTTTACATTGTTTGTTTGTTCTTTGTTCTAAGTGTTAATTCCGCATAACACTTAGATTATTAAATATACAAAGTTTCTCTAAGTGTTAATCTTGATTCAATCTCGTTTAACAAAAAGCTAATCGATCTACGTTTGGGATCAACAATATATGTTTCACCATGAATCATATACGATTTCAAGCATAATACACACTTACAGAATACACCAGATAAGCATAATAAAACACTTGCAGAATACACCAGATAAGCATAATAAGCTTAATATCAAAATAAGCATAATAAACACTTACATAATACAATAGAAAGCATAATAAGCTTAATATCAAGATGATGTACCAAATAAGCATAAAAATAAGCATAATAAGCTTATTTTTCATGGTGAAACATATATGATTCATCATGAATCATATATGTTTCACCATGAAACATATATGATTTTAAGCATAATACACACTTGCAGAATACACCAAATAAGCATAATAAAACACTTGCAGAATACACCAGATAAGCATAATAAGGTTAATATCAAAATAAGCATAATAAACACTTGTAGAATACAACAAATAAGCATAATAAGCTTAAATAAGCATAAAAATAAGCATAATAACCTTAATATCAAGATAATGTACCAAATAAGCATAAAAATAAGCATAATAAGCTTACTATCAAGATAATGTACCAAATAAGCATAATCTTAACAATGAAATGAAGATTACCATCTTGTCCGGATGTTTTAGAAGATGATATGAGCTTGGCCTTGTTAGGCGCAGCATACTCCTCACGAATATCCATAGATCTTGAAAAATTAGGGTTAGGATTAAATGAACATATGGTGGTTGCGGGTTACGATTAGATGGTGGAGAATCATATCGGAAACAATGGTTGGGATGGTGGAGATGATAAGGTGGTTGAGGTGGTTGTTATGACGGTTTGGGGTGGTGGTTACGGTTGGGGGTGGTAATTACGGTGCTAGAGAGAGAAAGAGAGGTATATTTTTCGTTAGTGTTTGAAAAATAATGAGGGTAGGGACGTATACTTTTTTTAGGAAATACGTATTTTTTTATTAAATAAATTGGAAAAACAAGGACCGTTCAAATGAAAAAAAATGGAGGGCTAGGATCGTCTCTTTTGGTCTATGATACAAATGAGGTCTATGGAGATCTTTTTCATATGTTATATTCTATTATAATATTAGAAAATGATTACTTGATTACCTTATTTAGTTGGATTGTAAAAACATGAATTGGATGGGAACAACCTTTTAGAAACATGACAAGTTAATAGCACATGTCCATAAAGAAGTGTTTGTTTGTTTTATATAAAGGAAAAAAAGATCTAATTGTTTGTGATGACAAACAAAATTAAGAATTGATGTTTAGTATAATAATTGTTATAAACGCAAATGTTTATCGAGTAATTCATGTAATGTCTAATTAGTTCTTTCATATATTATTATATACTTCATACAAAATCAAATGTTTATCGAATAATTTATGTATTCGCTACTTTATGGAACATGTTCACGTTTTGTTTTTTTTCTTACATTAGTTACACAAATTGCTTCTTACATTTAACTTTTTAAAATATCCCGTAATTCTACGGGTGTTTTAAGCTAATTTGATATATAGTTCAACACTACATTAAAGTCCTACTAGCAGGGTACCCGCGTGATGCGGCGACAGGTACCCTGTGACTATATTTTTTTGAGAGTGAATGTCATTCGGTTATTCGTCTTTCATAGTAATAATTTATCGATGCTGATAGTTTTCATCTAAAAACATGTTTCAAAAACATAATTTTGATATAAGGATATTATTACTTGTGGCGTATATGTAATATGTAATATGTGTAACTTTATTTTCGGAACTTAATTAAACGCGAGAATTGACATAACCTCTTTTGAACATGTGAATGAGAAGATCAACCTAAAAGTGGTTTGTACATATGATTGAAAGGAAAAAGAGAGAAAAATATGATGGAGATGATTTGTACAATGTGTTGTTTTGCTTGTAAATTGTAGTGACGGGGTGTTCTAATTATATTATTAATTATGTTTTTATTAAGTATGATTAAATCTATACTATCTAATAAAAGAGAGTTTTGTACAAGCATATTGAAGCAATCCTTATTTAATTCGGTGACGTGTCTTGATATTTAGGCTATAGATAGTAAAGTGCAACCCCTCTTCAACTATATGATGAAGCTTATTCTCTACAATTGTAATTGATATAAATCTTTCTTAATTTTAGCAAGCATTAACTTACAAAACAACATATCAATTTTCCTCTACACGCTCCATAAATATGTTTTCACATTAATGCCGGTCATTTAATCTGTACCATGAATTAACACCAACAATCTACACCCAATTCAAAAACAAGACACCTATTATTAAAGATTCAAAGATCCAAATCATCACTATTTACTAAATCATTTGATTTTGCATGGTCAAAAGAAGGAGCATCACCGTTGTTTTCAATTAAACTCCTATACACAAGGTACCTTTATCTTCAGTTTGATTACAGATTGTTAAAGTTTTTATGTGAGGCTAATATTGTTGTTATTGTGGTTCGATCGTCATAATTGGTTGGTTGATCTTTTGTTTTTTCCGAAAGTTTATATGCGTAACAGTGTAATTAAATGATATGATTTTTTTATCGTTATAATTGATGTTTTTCCTGTAAACCTTTCATGTTCGGAGATTTGTTGCGATGATCGATAATCGATAACAATTTTCACCGCTAAAAAAATTGTAAGTTTGTCGATCATGTAATTTACTAACTTTCGTATAACTTTTTAGATACGATTTGTAATCGTAGGACTTATTTCATGTTATAAGTATTTCTTTTTGTTTCGTTTAAGACACATGATTCTTAAAGAGGCGCTTCTTTGTTGTACTTTTTTCATCATATTATAAAATCACTATACGCTTTAGAGTGAGGAATTTGTCTAAAATGACCAATGATTTGATTTCTTTTCGGGAGAGATTGAGTTTTGGTTGGTGCAATTGGAGTGGCAGTAATGTTGGCTCAAACATGTAATAAAGATTACATTTTCTTCTTCGAGGTAAATGACCAAAACGTGTAATCCTGATTAACGTACAAGTATGTGTTTATTGTGCATGGTGTGATTTTGGTTTTTTATCTTATTCCAATGCCATACACTTGGACCATAATCTTTGTGGAGATGATCGAGTCCAATAGTTGTGTTTAAAGTTCACATAAATAAATGTTTGTTTTGTACATGTAGATCATGCAAACATTAGCCATAGTTTAATATTTAGTTTTTACTATGGTTCATGTTTATACCGTTATAGATTCTGAGTGTTGGCCCAAATCAAAGCTTATTTGGTAGAGTCTTTAAGCTTTAGTTATCTTTAACTTCATAACTATTAATAAATCCTTATTTTACTAGGCCATTGATGTTTGTAGTAGGTGTTTTTTTTAATTTTTAGCTTATTGGTATCGATCTTTTAGATTTTGACTCTTGAAAAAGAATCATGGGGCAGGTTATAGTTTTTAGTTTCTCCTTTGTTTTGGCTTGAATTTGTAATAAATAAAGTATGTTGCTGCTCTAAAAATATTGTTGTTAGTGAGGCTAATAAGTAATAACCATTGAACTCTTCTTCGTAAATTAGCAAAAGACACATAGAAAATACCAAGAAAATACCAAGTGTTAATCCACATGTCTAGAAACTTTTTTTCGTTTTTCATCATGTTTTTTGCATATAGAATTATTTTGCACAGCTTTCGGATATTCTTTTTTGTTTAGGTAATACATGAAATCATTTACTTTAATTAGCTCAATTATCTTACCCTTTTGTTGTTAGTTCAAATTTCATATGGGAGCCTTTGATTTTGTTAATTTGATAGGTTGAATACTATTTTTTCGGGATGAGAAGATAAAGGATGTGTAAGATATCATGATCTGTACTATGACGATGCTTAGTACAATAATAGATTCATGAAGGATGTTTGTTACAGGAATGAAGTCATTTCTACAAAGGGCCCATGTGTTATATGTAAACGGGTGGTCTCAGTTTGTAATAAAACTATTTGTGTTTGTATTATTAAAGGTTTTTCTGTACTATTAAGTAAACATCATAAGAGAACTGTAAATTTGTCTCAGTTTGTACATGAATCCGTAACAACCACTAAGTGTTTATAGAAAATTAACTAATATTAAATAAAAGATATATTAAAAAGTAGTTACAAAAGAAAAGAAATTTTTTTTTTTAGTTTTTCACAAACTGCCGTTAGTCAAATAGATGAACGAATGCAGAAGATGACTCTAAAACACATATTGGCTCCATCCCAAAATAAGTGCCGAACTTGACTTTTTCAGAGTTAAACTGGTTCAACTTTAACCCTCACTATTTTCGCGTGTGTTAAACGATACATAATGCAAGATACATGAATAGATTGGGTTTTATATGTATTTTCATTGATACAAACTTCATCAAGTGCTATATTATCCAAAAATATATATTTAAGGTTAAAATCGATAAAAAAACCGAAAAAATCGTAATAAATAAATAAAATTTGCAATTTGGTTGTTTATT
This sequence comes from Glebionis coronaria, assembly GCA_025667525.1. Lineage (NCBI taxonomy): Eukaryota > Viridiplantae > Streptophyta > Magnoliopsida > Asterales > Asteraceae > Glebionis > Glebionis coronaria. The sequence goes on from CM046880.1 coordinate 2,212,239, forward strand.
GTGGTTCGTATCTAATAATGAAACAAATAAAAATGTATGTTGCTATTACATACCATAAACTCAAAAGTTTAAGGATAGGTATTTGAGAAGAACTAAGATGAATATGAGCACAAAAAAAAACTTACCTGCGTGTCATATAACTAACGAAATGAAGGGTTAGTGCGTTCATCCTGAATTTAAAGGTGATAAGACAATCAACGTAAGTCATTTTGGTAAATAAGTTCTTACCGCAAGGATGAAAATATCATCCTTTGAATAAACATTTGTTGTTAAAGATTGTTTGGAAGAAGTTGCAGTTATGTGTTCGTCTCTTTCGTAACAACAATCAATAAAAATAAAAGGCAATAACTAACGAAGGCACGACATGTTTTTACACATGGCCAACTATAAGTAGCTCTCTCTCACATTAGGAGCATAAAATGTTTGAAGATGATTATTCGTGACGAATACGAAAATCACATAAATAACCCATGAACATTGTGTACAAAAAGAGTGCTAAACAATTTAAGATCACATCTACATGTATATGTATCTCGCGTTAGTCTAAATAAATGACTGCAGATGTTTATTATCTTTTATAATAATTTGTCTATCATGTTTAACCATATCTCTTTGACTTTCTATACATGTGGGCACCCGATATCATGTATAACCCCGGTTACATCGATCCTATAACATATGTTTCATCATTACCAACTATATTCTTCCGGTTTGTTTATCCAAAGATGGTTCTTTCTTACATATCCTTCATACTAAGCAGCTCATTCACCACTTTCTTTCGAGGTTTTTGAAAAATACTCGTGAATTTCATAGGTCTTTTAGCTAGTGTTTTGTATATATTAGAGATATAAAGTTGTACATATGCATTAAAATCTTGTATTATTTAAATTTTATATTTTTGGCTGCACTAATATGTTGTACATTATGTACTATTTAATTTTTTGGTATTAAATGAAGAAAAAGAGTCTAATATCTTTTATAAGATAGTATGAAATATGATAGTATGATTATATAAACTACTTGTTCTCTATAGTATATACTACTATACTACTTTGATTAAACTGAATAAAGCTAGATTTGGCAGTAATAAGCCATTTTGTTCTATAGGTCATTACTACATAGCATTAGTAGATTTTGCCGCATTCGACAGTAGTTAAACTCCTAATCTGATAGATAGTTTAACAATAGGTAATTCGCAAGAGAAATCCCATTATTAATACATACCGTAAGAGCGTCTAAAAGTAAAAAAAAAAAAAAGAGTGCGCAAAATTATATTCATCAAACATAATGATACAAATAGAATGTGATTGGCGTATGTTTGACAGTGATACAAATAGAGTTGAGATTAACATAAACCTTTTTTTTAGCACATACCATATCAACCAATCACATTCATTCAAATTAACTTTCCATCTTTTTCTTAAAAATTAAATAACTCACAAATGGTAAATCGTCAAGTGACAAAAAATACACCATTACAACGATTAATAGTTTGTGAGATATTGAATTTTTAAAAAATATATTTTTGTTATAAGATGAAAAAAATGGGTGGTTGTGATTGATTAATTGGGTATATGCTAAAGAAAGGGTTTATGCAGAATTTTTTCCGATACAAATGTGGTTAAGCTAATTTGGCATGTAATTTCTTTTAGGTTTGGCTATATATATATGTAAACTAGACTATAGACCTGCGGGTTTCGCGGGTAACAATAAAAATACTTTCTTTTTAACGTTTTTGATAAACTATAGTAACTCATGCATTAAGCGGAGTGTTAATTAAATTTATATTTGCTTTGAACTATAATTAACCAAAAGTCCAAAATGTATAGACTAACATGGTTAAAGAGGTCATGGTCTATAATCCACAGGTGCCATGAACTAAATTTTAAGTGTTTTTCTAACAATGATCCTCTTCTTTACCATCATCAAAATTTGGGCTTTAAATATAAGATGTCAACGTGGAAGTTAGCTTATATCATTAGTTATGTGCATGGATTAAGAATTTAAAAAAAGTATACCTACATGAATCGGTTTTGGTTCTGGTGAGTGTACTGGTTAACCCAAGAGTATTGCATCTTTGATGTTACATTATTCATATCCCCTAATGTTGGAAACTACAATAAGCATTACTTAAATAAAATCTACAACTTCGAAAAACATATACGATACTCAAGGTAACATTATGCTTATTTTTTTGGGTAAAGGGTTATCCCGGTAAATGGAAGGTAACATTATGCTTGTCAACATTCAAGATGTGAATTTACATTGTTCAAATACTTCAAACTTCTTATTTATTTGAAATCAAACATATGAGTAGGAATAGTAATAAGTAATACCAAAAACCCTCTTAGACTCACCTTATCGCCATTAGCTGTGATGATATAGTTACAAGATGAAGATTTGAGAATGGTCCTCAAAGACTGGTTCTTCCTCGCTTCTGCTTCCTGCTCTTTGACCCGTTCTGGAGTGAATGGGTACCCTTCTGATCCATATTCTCCAAGGATCATGACCCAACAATCGGTCAAAACTTTCCCACTTTCATCAAGGAATACAATATGAGGTATTCCGTTGACCTTAAAACAACCATCTATATTCTAAAGCCCGTTGGCTCTTGGTAGCAGAGAATGGAACAGAAAACACTGACATCATGGAGAAATAGCCAATTATGGATTCCTCATCTTCATCAGCTTAAATGAATAAAATATCGAAGTCACCTTTTTCAGTAAGTTCACTGTACATATCTATCAAATTCGGCGTGAACATTTGGCATGGTGGGCACCAGGAAGCAGAAAACTTTATGCCCATTTTTTTTCCATTTAAGGTGCTAAGTGCAACCTATCAATATTTGACAAGAGAGCAAAACTTGACGAGGTTAGCACGTAGTGGGCAACGACAGACAAGCAATAAGAAAATATGTTAGACTATTATTATACAAACTAGGGTAGATGCCCGCGCTCTGCTGCGGGTTTTCTGTAGACGTTGGTTGTGAGAAGCGTGGTTATGAGATAAACAGAGAGATTTTTACAATATAAAGAATAGATTACAATCATGAAGAAACTATTCCTACTTAATCATGAAATAAAAATCATACCTTTGTTGCCAGACAATGTTCCCATGCAGAGACGCATGTCGTAAACTTTTGTTCTTTGTAACTGTACTGTGATCAGGAAAAACATGCATGCACAACCAAAATATATATACATGAAATAATATAATCGAAATCTTGAAAAAATAAATTGTTTGCTTCCAACGATTTGAATTAAACAATACGATAATTAACGGATCTTCAAGCATCTCCGGCATCATCGTCGTCCTCGGGCTGGGGAAGTTTGTTTAGGTCCGGGATCTTGATTCTTTTCGCAATTTCCACACCGTCCTGGACTTGGCGACTTAGCACCAACATCTCTTGAATTTCAGCACTCTTGGCATCTCGGTCTTCTGGCGTGTGCCTGCGAATGTGCCCGCGGAAGGCCTTCTAGTGATGCATATTTTTCCCACAGATGGGACAATTGACCTTGTGTTTGGACGACGTCAATGGGCTACTGGAAGACGCGCCGCCACTCATACTGGCACTGGTCGTAAACTTGGGTGGCGTTGTTGATAACGCTGTAGAAATCGATCTTGTTGGGGACGCATCGGAGTCCTGGACGAATTGGGGACCCTAACTATGGTTCTCGGTGGGGTAACCTCGGAAGAACCAGGCACCCTTACCGTTGGTGATATCCTGACAACAGTCCTTGGTGCACTCTTGGCATCTCGGTCTTCTGGAGATAATAGTCGACGCATAATTCTATAATATTAAGTTCATTTCTCTCTAGAGTTCTAGCTTAAACTAAGTGATCACAAACTTACAATGAGAAAACAAATGGATCATTTACATCTAAAAAAATCCAAAAATTCAACATTCTCTAATTAATGTTGTCGACACATAATTCTGTATTAATTATGGCCATTATTTTATTTTAGTTTAGACACCAATCAATCATATTTTTAATCCTAATCATTGCTGATTATAACTAAACCTACAAATCAGTATAATATGGTGGTAGCATATTTAATTTCCAGAAAAAAAAAACTAAGAAATTAACAAAAATAAATGGTTTTGGTTTAATATATGCTCAAATAAATGGTGGCAATATATTCAACATCTGCTGAAAAATCGACATACAAAGATAATTCGAGTTGTATTTTTTGGCTATTCCTGGGTTTTCGAGTCGGTATTGCGAGCCGATTAATCTCAGGGGAACTACCCTTTTGGATAGCCCGGACGTATAATTCTACCGTATTAAGTTAACTCTTGTTAACCCTTAAAGGTAATAGCCAATTGTATGCATGAACTTCTAACATCTTATAACTAATTATATGTCTGCACGATTTGTCAGATTTAGCAAACATTTTTCCTGGGTATAATTAGCTCCAACCAATTCACCATGTCCTAGAATATAACAATCTTATAGCTAAATTTATTGTCTATACGAATTAAGATTGAAGTCTATAATCGATAAATCCGCTACTGAATATAACAATCTTATAGCTAATATATTATTTATATTAATTAGGGTTGAATTCTATAATCGAATAATACGTTACTGAATCAACATAAACAATAATCCAGGCTTTTTTCTTTCCGTTGTTATGGTCAATAAACGGATATAATCAAATCCATTTGATTTTTTGTAGATTAATGAGTTGATTTTAATATTTACATATCATAAAACTTTTAATGAAATATTGCATAAATTCAGGTGATTGCAATACATAAAAATAGCAGAAACTCTTATATAGGATTTGAGTATGAATTTCTCAATTTAAATAACGTGAACCTGCTACTATGTCTCCAAGTGGTATGCATTCCTTCAAAAAGTTAACCATTTCTTTTATTTTCATTTAAAAGACTCGAGCAACATCAGGCTTGTCTTTCCCTTTCGATCCCAAAAACTCGTCTACATGCCATTTTATCTTTGGCCATTTTACGTTGCAATTGACCACAAAAGGCCTTCTCGTGATGCATATTTTTCCCACAGATGGGACAATTGACCTTGCGTTTGGACTGCGTCAATGGGCTACTGGAAGACGTGCCACCACTCGTACTGCCACCGGTCGTAAACTGGGGTGGCGTTGTTGATAACGCTGTAGAAATCGATCTTGTTGGGGACGCGTCGGACTCCTGGACGAATTGGGACCCTAACAATGGTTTTTGGTGAGGTAACCTCGGAAGAACCAGGCACCCTTACCGTTGGTGATACCCTGACAACAGTCCTTGGTGGCGCCAATACAGCCTCATCAACACTTGCGGAACGAGGCTCCACGGAGCCTTTGTTCTTTGGCGATGAAGGAGGAGTGTCTGCCATAGTAATGTTTAATCGAAAATGAGATTATATATATTTAGAAGGTATGTATGAAAGAATATTGGGAGTACGGAAAATGATGTATTTATAGGTATTGTAAAGATACGACTGTTAAACACATGTATTTTAAAAGTTGTCATGAAAAGGCACCATGCTGGAAACCATAAAACGCTGTGAGAGTGGCGCCTTTTTTTTAATTACGATAGACACCATGTTGGAAACCGTAAAAGGCTTTGTGAGAGAGGCACTTTTTTTTTTTTAATTCCAAATATTCCCATATATTATTATAGTTATAATATGAACCCAAAAAGAGATTGCATAAATATGCCGACGCAAGTATACAGGAACAACATATTTCGTTTGCAATTGGTGCAAAAACGTAACAAAAATGTGTGAGGCAATTCATGTAATAATACAAAAAGGGGCAAAATTACCTATTACACACAAGACCTTCTTGCAGTTGCATTTGGCCCATATCCTCTTAATAGCTAATCGGTATTTGCCTATGCATTTAGAATCTATTTTGAAGTTTATTAAAGTATATGTTTAAGCAGCCTACACATATCATTTGGAAACAACAGTAACTACATGTATATACTCGTTCTACATTTAATCCTCCGGTAACGTCATTTTAGAAATATATTAAAACTCACAATATAAAATTGATAGAATCAATTTTGTATGACTTTGAACTTGACACACATAAACAGTCATATCAAAGTATGATTAATTAATCAGCGAAATTAAGTTAAAATTAACACAACAATAATAATCTAGCAATGAGTTAAGCAAGGAACTTAATATGAACAATAGGTGAGTTAAGGATAAAAAAAGGAACCTTAAGCCACTCATACAGAGCACGAGACGAAATGAACGCAAGCATCACTAAGTGCCAAGTGGACATTTCAGAAAGATCCCCGAGTTCTAATTAATGCTTCCTATGCACTCCAGTTGTGTGTACAACAGCCATCCAACTATCCGCTGAAAATTATGTCTAATTTTTTCGATTCCTCTAACGACTAAACATATTATACTAATACAATAAAGCTTCAGCTAAGCGAAAACAACATAACTGCCATTATGGGTGTACACTGGCCGGCTCAGTCACGTTTATGGCTAAATATGGGCTACACCATAACTATCGGTTTCATAAAGCTTCAAATTGACCGCCATTATGTGTGTACATTGGCCTGCACAGCCGGGTTTTTGGCTAAATGTGAGTTACACCATAACTATCGGTTTCATAAACCTTCAAATTGGTCTCCAGTATGTGTGTAAATTGTCCGCCTCAGCCGGGTTTTGTTTTTGCTAAATATGAGCTAAACCATAACTATCGATTTCATAAAGCTTCAAATTGATCCACCTGTGTAAGATATGGAACTGAACATGCAAAATGGTTAGCTACCAGTTCAGAATGGATTAGTCGGGTCTTTAGTTTTGATCTGACGTAATGGGCCTGAATGAATTAAACCATTGAAATATATTTTCTCAATTATTTGAAAGCTAAGAGGTATTTTTCACAAAGAAGCTGCCCTACTTATTTGCCAGGGTAGTAGGGAAAGTTGTAAAATAAAACATGGTGACTGACCTTATCAAGGAAATGTGTGACACCTTATCCAACTATGAATATCGCTGTTGAAGATGTGCTATATTTTAGTCCTAAAAGTAAAATAAAGAGTAATGAAGAACAGCCAATGCCCAACGTATTACCAATGTGGATCTTCCATCGGTAATCATCCAAAGATTCCCTTCCTTATTTGAATATGAATCTCTAGAAGCACCCATAAACAGAGAAAGCTTATCGCTACCTTTTGTGAATATAACGTTTCGAGAATTGAACGGTTTGTGAAAATGTTAGTCATTCCATGCCATTGTGTATCCAAATCAAGAAAGAAGAAAAATAGTGTAAAAGATTATAATCTCACCTTTGTTGAGGAATTATATCGAGTACTTGGTGTTCGCCTAATACCATTTCATATAAAAGTCAGACAACTAAAAAACTAACCACATTCAACAGGATTTTAAATTTTCGATCATAATCAATAAATGACTAAATGTACAAAAATTGATTATCATGTAAATTAAATATGCCTAATTCACCTACTACATCACAATAAAAAAAGGCATCTTAATTTTCCCTATCATCCCGAACAACATCCGGTAACATGAATTATCATAGCAGAAAAGCCTAATATGATAAAAACGCCCAAAAACACAAATCAAAATAACATAATCATATAAAGTAAAATGAATATTCAAATAAACAAAAACCCTAATACGCATCGTGTATAAGAAAAACAATATAAATTAATGACTTACCTTAATGAATTGTTGTTAAAGGTTGTTTGATTGAATCTTTCAAAATATTGAATCTTGATGAAAGAATCAGTTTTAGTCACTTGGAGAAATAATCGGGAGAAAGAAGCGGTTGAACACAAAACCGATAGGTGGATATATGACGTCAATATATGACGTCAGAACAGGGAGAGTGGAATTCAAAAACATTTTCATATATTAGATATAAAGATAAAAGATTATTTACCATTCTCCGTAGCTCTACAAAAGTCTAAAATTATAAACATAGAATGCGTTTTTTATGGGCATGGAAATCCCACATTTTTAGGTATAGCATTAACTGAACCGAATTCTTTTCCCTCATTAACTTGAGAAGTTGTCACAAATATCATTAAGCTAGTACGCAATTTATTTTGATAATAATTTACTTCCCCGCCTAATTCTCAGTATCCTTAAACATTACAACTGTTTTCATTCTTATTTTTTGCAAAGATTCATCCAAGGAGTACTATTTTTGTTATGCATTTAATATTAATTGTTTTGTTAACAAAAATCACCTATCTCCTTTGCTTATTTATTCTTACTTTTTATTTGTCTCAGAATCCATCCATGAAAGAAAACCCCACTCATTTCTCCTCTAACAACGCCGTGTATATTTAAGTTTAAATTTCATAAAGTAAGAAGCGTATTTCGAATTCCTGTATCAATGGAGACGAAGCCCCGCATATCTACTGCAAACACAGACGGTATACATCGATCTACCATGCAATACTTTTAATTAGTTACTATCAGTTTCCATTAAAAAAAATTCAGAATACTTTAGAAATTAGAATTCATGTTTTTATATGAACAAGGTAACCGGTTTATATTCACTATGGACAATCTATGTTTTGTCTTTAGAATACCCTGTTTTCTTTACTTCAAGCATAATAAAAATCATATGCAGAAAGAACATAAATCATAATTGAAAGTTGGAAACAAATAAATCTTCGGGGCTTAGGTTATTTGACAAAAATGATATAGATCTAGTCCTTCATTTTTGTCTTTGAAATTATGTTCAAATTAATATGATTATAACTTTTAGAGTAAACTTTATATTTCTGTCATTTTGGTTTACACACTTTTATCTTTCGTCTTTATTTCAAATTAAGTACATAAATTGTGTCGTGTGGTCGACAAATTTTGCATGGTCGGTCCTTCCATCTACAAGACATGTGAGTATATCATCTTCAACCTCCTTTTTAATATTAAATTTCTGTTTTGCAGCATACGACCATGAAGAGACCGAAACTTACCAAAATCAGAGTTTTACTTACCTTTAACATTCCTGACTGGCCAAACATTCAGATGAGCACAAACATTCCCTTTTCAAAACACATGTGTCATTGGGTCCCACTTAATCTCCTTAAACCAACACAATATTAAATACTCCTTTTTTTCAATCACAGCCTTTATAGTACTAACGATAAACAAGAATCTGTTAAATTGGTTTTATTAGACTTCTTGAACATGTGTATTTGTGTGAATGACTTATAGAGTGAGTTTAGTGCTTGTAATCTAAGATATGATACGTTGGCATTGAATTTGAGTGGTGTTGTGTTGAGGCAAAGACCCATTAGAGTGTTTGCTTCATTATTAGTAGGATTACCAAAACGACAGATTATGTATATGTGTTTGGGTGAGTTTGTTCGTGTGGTAGAGGGACTTATGTTTTATAATTTTTCAAGTTTGAGACAGTTGGGGCGAGTTTCCGATGATGAGTTGAGAGAAGCTGGTTTCCTTCTTGCTTTTCTCAACTCATCCTCTGAAACTTGCTCCAATCGTTTCAAACTCATAAACTTATAAAACTCAACTCCCTCCACCACACCAACAAACTCCCCAAACACGATATTATTATTATTATTGATTATTACTACTACAAAAAAAAACATAACCAAACACTTTAACGAGTCTTTCCTGAACACTTTAGCACCACTTAAATTCACTGTCACCTCAACAAATCTTTCATCACAAGCACAAAACTCTCTCCATAAGTCATTTAAACAAATAGCCATGTTCAAAAAGGGTGTAGTAAAATGAATTTACAAGATTCTTGATTATCATCTGTACTATTAAGGTTGTGAATGCAAAAAGGTGTGTTTTTTAAAGTTCTGTTGGTTTAAGGAGATTAAGTGGGCCCAATGACACCTGTGTATTGAAAAGGGGTATTTGTTTCCATCTGAATGTTTGGCCAGTGGTGAAAGTTAAAGGTAAGTAAAGCTTTAACTTTGGTAAGTTTAGCTGTTTAGGAGTGTCCATTTGAGGGGTTGTGTTTAGACGGGTGTTTTGAGGTTTGAAGGAATCGGTTGACCCGAAGACCGGTGGACTAGCATAGGATGTGGTTGGAAACTATAGACCATGTCAGTCAGTCTTCTAAAGTATCTTTATTTTAAATTTTTTTGACCCATGATTCAAAAAATTGTTGTTTATATATTTGTTCATCTCCATGAGTAGAAACGTGCAAACTTTTCGTAAACGCATGGTCCTTGCTTAAACCGTTCTACCCTATGAGTAACCCCATCCATTTCATGGATATTGCAAAGAAAGAACGTGATTATCAAATTTTCTTGGCTTGTGTGTTGAATTTTGGACTAAATAAATAGTTTAGTTTTGTTCAATTGGTAATTTTCTGTCTCCTTATGTTCTCTTAGCAGCGCGTATGGGATGGGGGTGGCTAGTGTGTGCTAGGCCTCCCCAACCTCATGGCCGACCCTACCCTAGGTGAGGCACAAGGTTTTGTGTCATGAATTGGTTATATGTGATGTATATGGTGTTGTGACGATAGTCCCATTCGATTACTCTATGGTCGCCAACTTCAATATTCACAGCGTTTGCAAACTCATGCTACCAATATTGGTTCTATTAATAAATTTCTGTGTAGCTAAGAAGATTTTGCGACATTGACTTACATGCTACAGCACCAAGTAAGTGTACCGGCCAAATTCACTTTTTTTGGCCTGCGTCTTCCAAGGAAGGAATAACTTCTCCCCAAGTCCTAACAATCAAAATCTCTCTTTTTCTTCTGATTTTAATTATTTGTATTCAGATTTTGATCATTTCTTGTATACACTTTAAATCCATGTTGATCATTTCTTGTATGCGCTTGCCCATAAGATATGGGTTTAGGATGTACTACCTCCGTCTCAAATTAATACTCTTGTATACCATTTTCGGTTGTCTCAAAATTATAGTCTCATTTCATATATATAAATGTAAGTAATGTAATTAATTTTAGCACATAGAAGCATCCGCCTCCCGTCTAAGCTTTAGATATACAGATACAAACAAAAAATATAATGGGCTTATGTAATTTTAGAAGTGACTGATTATAGTGAAGTATTGTATTAAGTAACTAAAATTAACGCTTTATCATCTTATTTTGGAAGCTATTAGTATAATAGGTCTATGCAATTAAATTGAATGTAAAAATATATTATATGTTAAGTTGGGTTGGGTTGTGGATAAATGATAAAAAAAAGTTAAGATTGGTTGTATCTATATGTTATATAGATGAAAAAGTGTGAAAATAATAAATTAATAAAAGATTGGGTTGGGAGAGGTTGTGAATAAACATAGTTTAAAGTGGCTTTTATTTCGTTTGTAAATTATTTATTTACATATGCATTTGTAAATCCACTTGTTGATGTCATATTTTGGTTAAGCATGAAAATGTCAAACAAATTAAAAGTTACTCACATTCATTTATAATATGCAAAAATACCACTTGATTTATATTTTAATATAAATGTTGAGGAATATAAGTTAGGAGATCTTTGTAATCTACTAACTGCAAATGAATATAAGATTATTATAAATATTTATAAAAGATACTTGCATGGTCTCCGCGCATTGTCGCGGCGAGTACTTGATGACGATTTATAAAGCGAAAAATATTACAATCTTATATATGAAGTTTGTATTTGAAAGAAATTTAAAATGATAAAAAATAAATTAAAATCAACCCCTCAAAAATGGAAAAAAACACTAAAAGTTAATAAAATTTATCGAAAATATAGTGAATTTAAATTATGAAAATAATAAATAGATAAAAAGATATTTCAACTTAAAACTAAAAATGTTATTTTCATGGGTTGTTACTAACGTTTGTTAAAAAAGTTGTTAAAGTATCGGAAATTACGGTTTCCAAAAAAAAATAAAAAAAAAAATTAAATGTAATCTATCTATAACGACATAAAGCATTTTGAACCTTCTTAAAATAGGAAGGTTGAAAATTCAGACTTTTTTATCTACAAAATAAAAAAAGTTGGTATTAACATTATATACTATAACTATTACTAACAACCTTTTGTAACAAACTTTTACAACAACCTATTAAAATAAAATTTCTTGTTTTAAATTGCAAAAACTTTTTATATATTTATTATTTTTATAATTTAAATTCATCATATTTTGTAAAATTTTGTGCTCTCTAATTCGATATCCAGTTTGTTATATTTTTATTAACTTTTAGTCTTTTTCATTTTTAGTAGGTTTTTTTTATTTGATTTTTTATAACTTTAAGAGTACAAACTTAACAGGTAAAAGATTAATATTTGTTAGCTTCAAAAATCAACATCAGGTACTCGTCGCCGCATTCCGTGGGTACCATAATAGTATATTATAAATCATTTAGGACTTTTGTAACAAATTTTTTAAAGGCTGAATTTTCAGACTTTTTTACTTAATTTTTACTTCATATATAAAGAAAGGGTTGTTAGATATCTTTCTCACATTATATACCATGATCTTTATTAACAACTTTTTGTAACAAACTTTTGTAACAACCTATTAAAATAACATTTTGAATTTTAAATTGAAATATCTTTATATCCATTTCATAATCTAAATTTACCATATTTTTTAAAAAATTATGCTCTTTTTATTCAATATCCATTTCGATAAATTTTATTAACTTGTAAGTTTTTTTCTAGCAGGTTTATTTTGGATTTTTTTATCACTTTAAATTAACGTGAATACGAACTTGATAGATAAAATAGTAAAATTTGTTAGCTTCAAAAATTGTCACTAAATACTCGTCGCCGCTTTGCGCGGGCACCATGCTAGTGATATATAATGTGAGAAATATATATAACAATTTGCTTTATATATCTATACTACTTATAAAGGCAAAACCCTCATTTCTTGAAAAGTGAAAAGCGAAATGTGAAAACTTAAATTCCATAATTAGATTTAATCATTAATTAGTCAAACTTCTTCATAATTTCACTTCTCCTAATTTCGACCACCGGGTCAATGGTTCGACGACCAGGTCAACCCAATCGAGTCACCCGGTTACCAGTTCGTCCACCGGGTGTAACAGGGTTTCAAAAATATAAGACCAGGTTTAACTTTAACCATTTTTTCAACTGGTTGAACCGGTCGGGTCAAACTGGGTTTTCAAAATAAGTGGGTCAAAACATGTTACTTCTACAACGGGTTATGAATGGTAATTTAAAAATTTATGTTGTTTTATTTTAACATAAGATGAATAACTTGATTTGTACACATTTTTTTGAACGGCCGAGCGGTATACGTTTTTGTTTGAATGTCACGCGAAACACTGACTACAATATAACGTATCATTAATTATTCGTCGTTAGGAATTTCCGCCGCTATGAGCGGGAAATCGTCTAGGAATAAATAAAAAAGTCTTAAAATTCAGCCATCCAAAAATTTGTTACAAAAGTCCAAAATGTTTTATAATATAGTAAGATAAGATTATGAAGAATTCGAGTAAATATTCTTGTTTACACCCCAAGCAAGTTAAAAACATTTTGGTGATTGCCCAAAAAAATACTATCATCTAGTTGAGAGTAAGCATGCCAAGTACAGAAGTACAAAAGGTAAAGTTGTCTATCAACACTCTCGAACATCATTAGAAGCATAAGTCTCGATAACCAACAGGAAGGAGAAAGGAAAGCTGCATAGAGAAATTAAAGTGCAGGAACCTGATGTATTATGGTAATCCCACTTCTTCGCTGCGGGCACTGGTAAAGAGGTAGACCAACATTATATATCCTCCATTTGATGTGGCATTTAACAAACTAACCATAGAGACAATATATTATGTGAGACCTCAAAAATCAGGCAAGGAAACACGTAGGTAGCATGGGGGTGCCACGTAATGGTACATGAAACAATGATATATAAGTGACACAAAATTGACATAATAATACATTTATTTCACATAATAATAGATCAACGTTTTTAACTTAAAGGTCCCAAAGTTTTATAAGCGAATAAATTTACTATTTAAACATGGTTTTGTAACATATAGTTACCAAGAATACAAGATAAAATTCTGACAGCTTTTGCCAAAACCAAAGTTTAAATATAACACATAAATCTCTTAGCTGCGAAAATATCCTCCGGGCTCCCATCCAAGCAAAATTTAGCATTATTACCTGAGATTAAACATGTAAAACGTCAACACAAAGTTGACTGATATTTATAGGTTTAGTAGTAAAGTTGTGGAACACACACATTCATTTGTAAAAAAAGTAATAGGGAGTATGGTTATATACGTCAACCATAGTCCGAAACCATTATTATTGCTATTTAGCTCATGAAATCGAAGCTTAACATCATGTAAGTTCCTCTAGTGAGTATTCAGCCTAAATACTCAAGTATAAACAAATGTAATGCGTCAAAGTAATAGGAGACGGGGATTGTCAATCCCGATGGATCCATCCACAACATTCGCGCTTGCAAGAAGTAATACGGGAATAGTTAACGGTTCATGATCAAGAGAGGAAACTTAGTGGCTATGTACACTAAAAGAAATAATAATAATAAAAGACTGTTGGAAATCATCAAGTTCTGGAAAGCATACATGTTCTGGATAGCATACAACTTCAGGATAGCATACAGTTTTAAATGAATGTGTTCCACTATGTAAATCTCACCCCGCGTTTAGAAACATGTACAAGTAGTAAAAATGGGGTATGAACTCAATTTAAACCACGAGGTAAGTGAACACCGAACTTAGGAGCTGAGTAGAAGAAGTAGTTGTATGACGATCGCCGATGATATAGATGCCCGCGAAACACGAAAGCCGCAACCTACCAAATAAGGCGCGTACTTTATTAATATACCCATGTATAAACTCATACTTAGTAAAACCAATTAAATAAACTTAAAACCGTAGATAAACACGCAAGAACAAACCACATAAGTGAATTTACTAGTCGCTTTTTCAAGACTACATTATTAAGACAATTGCTCCCGCAAGCACTCAGCCACCAAATGTACCCGCTGATTTCTCATACTTAGACAACTCGAATTTTTATGAAACTTGGTGAAAAACTCAATCATAACCTGAACAAAACCCAGTTTAGATTTCATCCAAAGATTTACATTTTAGAACCACCTGCTCAACACATTTCTAGACTCAAAAAATACAGACAGTTTTGTACACTTGACTCATAAGACCATTTTGACCATCATAATCAATTCTGTTTACAAATCTGACCATTGACTTTGAAAATAGACTCAGAATGCTAAGTTTAGGGTCTGAGATCAGCCTCTAACCATTTGTAAAACTCAACTTATAGTCCCCGAGATTTGACCCAATATCAACAACAATTTCATATAGTGTCGATACGCATCTCCCGGTACACGAAAATTCAAACCTATATATCTTCCTCATCGTTTTGAATTGTAAGGCCTACTTTATAACGAATCGAAACTTGAGAAAAACTCTAAACAATATATCATCAAACCAATCTTATCTCATATTTAAGACCACGAAAAATACCCTAAAAGTCAATGATCTAAAATACACTTTTAAAAATCATACGAAATCATAGTTTTGACCTATTTTAACCATTCCCACTATAACACCCCACTTGGATAAGTGGACCGTTACGTGTATTTATGGCGTGTCATCAAAGCATAAGGTAAATGTCCTAAAACATTAACTGACCATAAAGGAAATACCGGAATCAAACATCGGCAATCCAAACATAAGCCCAAAACATGAAAAATAAAATACTAAAGGAAAGGACTAAACAATGTCCAAATACGCAGAATAATGTAAGAATGCATAAAGTAAGAAGTCTGGATAGCTTCCATCCAAAATGCACATGCTCTTAGAATCCTAAAAGCGTCCTGGTGCACTTGCCGTTAAAACATGAAAGGAACTACGGCTGAGCATAACGCTCAGTGAACGGATATAAAGCATGATAAGGAACTACTAAAATGAAACAGATGGTAAAATACTGGAGTTGTAAGGCTGATAAGTAAAGTTGCAGTGGACATCTGTGCATAATCTGTAAAGTCTGATTTGTAAATAATAAAGCTGAACTGTTATCTGATAAATCTGAAAACATGCATTTACTGTATTTTAATTTGCCAGAGCTTATATAGGTCACGTACTGTAACAACCGTGCATGAATAACTGGAGGGGTGACCTCGTCATGCTGTAGAGGGGTGACCTCTAAATAACTGTGCTGGGTAGAGGGATCAGCTCCAATGTGAAGGATGTAGAGCACACACCACATTCACCTGCTAAACTGTAAACTGTAGCCTAGGATGCATCCATATGCCCCACTAATAATACTGATAAAAATGGCCAAGCTGAGCTGAGTGGGACGATGCAGGATATCACTCTCCTGCATGTGAGTCACGGCACCGGTGCCTCTAGTGCCGTGGTTACGGTACCTCCGTAACTAGTACATAAACTGACCATGCTTGTATATAATGCTCAGGCAATTTATTTAGTTATTAACGTGATTACTGATAAGCCTAAACATATACTGGGGAAAACATTTGGCTGCAGACGGGGAATCCTAAACATGCATAGGAAAGGAAGTCCTTACTAAAAGGACGGAAAATCCGTACCTCGTGTCCAGTCATGAAATCAGAATGAAGGCTGAAGGATCGACTCTGACTTCACAGATACTACATAAATAATGGACGGAAAATAAGTTGACTGACATTTTTTTTATTTACTGCTCTTACTGTTTTCGTTGGATTAAAGTTATTCTTGAAATACTGATCGTATATAATCTGATAGATTCTGACTGTTCGTAAATATTACTGATTTAATGTATTCGGTATTTCTGATTATCGTAATGTATACCCCGGTATTACTATACATAGTACTCATTATTACTAAAAGTTTCCTATTTTAAAATATTTCCAATTTAATATCTTTAAAATTAAATTATTTATAAATCAAAGGTTTTATATAGACTAATAAAAAAATAAAATGATAAAGCTAGAACTAATTAAATTTTATTAATTAGATTAATAAAAATGGACAGTATAATTTATTTACTTATAAACTCATTTATAAAATAATTTATCCATTCTATTAATTTGTGGTTCCCACCGCTTGTTAAGTTCCCACTGCTAGTTATATTATTCCCACTGTTCTGTTTAAGTTCCCACTGCTAGTTATATTATTCCCACTGTTCTGTTTAAGTTCCCACTATTAATACACACCCAAACACCCCTGCAGGAAACTGCAGTCCCAAACGCACCCTTGCTGGAACTGCAGTCCCAAACGCACCTCTGCCGTGGTAAAACTAAACCCCAAACACCCCTGCTGGTTTTCACGTCATGTTAAACAAACACCCCTGGTCGTTTTTGGCTACGGCTGAAAGACCCGACACCAAGCCGCCCCTGTATGGGTCACGGCTGGCCAGCATTCACCACACCGAGACCAACTGGTCTCGGTTTTCCCCTGACTTCACCAAAACCCGACATCCCCCTGTCATCAACTTACCCCCCCCCCCCTGCGTGGGGTTTTGTTGACCCTCGGTTGGCCAAAGAAGGACACCACCACAACCACCACGGGTCGCGGCTGGCCAAATCAGAAGGCACACCGAGACCTTTTAGGTCTCGGTTGACAACTAATGATCAACACCGAGAGTCTAAGACTCTCGGTTTGCCTGAAGTCCGAGAACCACACAGCCCTCCCAAGATTTGGATTCGTGATTCAATAAACCAAGAAAGAAAAATATAAGATTTGATTACCCTTTGTTGTTCGTCGGCTGGAAGAAGGAAGGGAAAAAGAATGGCGTTTTTTTTTGTCTCATCTGTCGGCAGGAAAAAGAGGAGGCAGCAGCAACCCTAATTTTTTGTTTTCCTTTCCCCCTTTTTTTTGTTCGTAGAGTGAATAAGGGGAACCCCCGTTTTTTTCTTTCTTACCCCAAATGGGCTTAGCCCAATTTCTTTTTCTTTTTCATTTCTTTCACAAACCGACCCATAAGCACAAATATTCTTTTCCCCCTTTTTTTTGACATATAAATCATTTTCGCGTATAAGCGTATTTAATTTCCGCATTCTAACTTTCTGAAAACGTAAGTCTTTTCTGTGTAATAACTTATATTTACGTCATATTTCCTGCAACTAATTAATTATTTTTCTGAATAATTAAGTATAGTTTATAATAAATCGAGACTACGTATTTAATATTAATGTTTAATTATTTCTGAAAAATAAATAGTTCATCTGTAATATTTTCCGAGACTAAATATTCATTATCTGAATATACTGTAATGTTTATAGTATTTAAATAAACTGGGATAGCGTATTAAATTTCTGCATTTATATCTCTGTCTAATAATTTATACTTATATAGTTCATTAAAATTAAACCGCGTATTTAAATATTCTGATTTTAAATACGGGTTTTACAATTCTTCCCCTCTAAAAACAATAATTCGTCCCCGAATTAAAGATACGACTATACTGGGTTTTACAATTCTTCCCCTCTAAAAAGGAGAAATTCGTCCTCGAATTAAAGGTAATAAGCTGATGAAGTTATAAGAACTGAAAGAACACGTAGACTGAAAAGACAATTAAGCTGAAGGATGAATTGTCTTCTAATTAAGACATAATGCTGCTGATAGGTATAAACCTGACATGACTGAAATGATCATGTAACGTGACATGGCTGAAAAGGACATGGAACGTAACCTGACTGAAAGAACTTAACTGGATTTATTGAAGAAAAGGATGAGATATTCGCATGGACTCCTCCGTTTCGAGTGGCCTCCCGCTCGAAACGATTTCTTCAAAGGTCTAACATAATAAATAAAATCTTGGTCCTGATGATGCTGAATAGCTTCTGGTTCCATATTTAAGATGGATTTTCTGAATCTGATAGGCTGAATAACTATAGCATGTATGATACATCAGATGATACGTGTAAATATCCTGAAAAGATAATATTCATAACTCGGAGCACACTGCTGACAATATATAGGGACGAACTACGTGAACAATTATGAAGGTGCTACGTGAGCGATTGTGAACGTGGTTCACGATTATATTAGGAATGCTGGGGATAGAATCTATTGTGCACGATGATACATGAAACATACCGTGAACGTGATGCTAGGATATATCATGAACGTATGCTGATTAAGGAATGAATGCCAACCGTTACGGCCTGAGATGTGAAACGTCTGCCTGGTTATGGAATGGTTGCACTAACATGAGTCTAATTTCTAAAGCTTTCTGTAACCATATACGGTAATAAACTGAGAAACGTGTATCGTGAAATGGCACACGAGCTTGAACGTGAACAATGTTATGAACGCTAACGTGAGCTTAAATCACGAGATAGCATAAAAGATGAACTGAAACAGCATCATGCTGCGAATGAGACGTAAACGTGAAAGTGAAAATAAACATGAACTTAAAGTGAACGTAAACATACACGTGATCGTAAACATGAATTCTGTCTGATATGATGGTCAATGGAATGCCTTAAATTTGTACGATTCACAGCTAAATTTCAAAATTTTCTGCAGATTCGTACTGCGTGATCCTTTCGGATGAAAGAAACGCGCAGGCTGATTTCATGGTTGACGATAACTTATATAGCATCATACTTTCTCTGGGCATGTGGTAGCTGATAACAATTTCATGGAATTTCGTCTCATATCTGTTCAGAAATTTCTAAGGGTTGTAGTAACTCACTAACTTGACGGCGTTCTATCTTGAACCTGCAGTAGGTCAGGCATCTAGATATGAACATGGTTGCATTAATGTGTGATGCGGATTCTATTAAAGTTTTGTCTGGGATTATGGAACATTCTGGTGGAAATCTGGTTGAATAGTCATAGAACATTTTTTAGTGAGATCTATCGGCAATTTCTGCGGTAGTAGTCAATTGAGTTCTAGAAAATTGTACTTCGTTCACAGGCGTCAGTCGGGACCATCAGGTGATGGCCTTCACCTTCGCAGCATTGTTTGAAACTTCTTTCTGTTAAGGTAGAATGCTCAGAAATTCCACCTTGTTCAATTTGAATTCATATCTGGAAAGCTGTATATAAAATTTTCTCCTATCGAAGATTTTGTACAACTGTGAGAAGATGATTCTCGTGTTCTTCTTTAAAAATTAGCAGATCAGAATGTGATCAATGAATATACTGACGATTTCGTCTGCGAAGTTGTAAAAGAAAGTTTATTCATAAATTCCATAATATAGCTGGAGCATTTAGGGAGCCCAGACGTAAGTCAAAATTTTATAGAGACTGTGACGTGTTCAACAGAAATCTGAAAAACATCATATTCTTCTCTCACCACTTCTGGTGGCATGGTCGCGAATTGTTCTGGAAATTATTAAGATATCGTAGCAGATCAGATAAACCTGCTATTTATGGAATGAACATTGATTAAGAATGGTGCTCTGGTAAAAATTTAGTGGTCGATACATGATCTCATGATACCGGTCCTCTTCCTGATAGACATAAACGGTGTACTTCCTGGTGGTACGCTAGGGTGAATAAGTCCTCGTTCCGGTAACCGTTGCAGCAAATGTTGTAACTCTTTATTTTAGCTTAAGCCTGGCAATAAAGAGTTTTGAAAATAGGTTCCATTTTTTTAGACTAACTCGATGTAAAATTCTGTCTCGTGGTTAGGAAGGAATTTCTTGAAAACTTCCTGAAGTTACATTTGGGAACTCTGGAATAATCTGTTGATCATGAATCTAGAGAACTTCAGAAGTGGATTATAACTGGTGGCTAGACAGTCTTCGTAGCTATGGACTGATAAGTCCCACGCTTGTAAGGTAGAATAATTTATATTGATTTTCCTGACAGAAAGTATAATGAATATATTCGGAATTTAGTAAAAACGGATCCCGTTATTAACTGAAAATGAGGCTTTAATAAATATGGTGATACTGTTGAGTCCTTTCTGGCGGAGAGGTAGGGGACTACCTGATTTAAGATAAAGCTGACATAGGAATACGTGAAGTAACGTGGCGACTTCCACCGAGTGGGTTCGTTTGTAACCTTACAGAATGAATATCTTGTGTTTAATCTGAATAATAGTCTAGTGGTGGTAACTGAATTTTAATGGTCTAATTTATGTCTGGCATAACAGAACGGGTATACCCCCTTGGGGGTACCCTGAATTTCTGAGGACCTAGTTTAGGAGGCATACTGGTGTTATGAATCTGACTCGTACTTTGAGGAGATATTCATATAACGTGTACTATGACTGGTGTCCTGACATGTGTCTTCCGAAATGATACTTGGGACCTACGTCTTGACTGTTGTCTGAACATGTATTTTAATGGGTGAGTCTGAATGAGATTAAGAATTTCTGGTAACTGCTAGGGTTGGCGGACCGGTTAGACTACTGACCTCTGTATTTCTGGTCACGTCCGTTCTGGAGTTCCGATGGTTACTGACTGATTACTTATAAGCACGGTGGTTGTCACTACTACTTTGTCTGTCAATTTATGACGATCATTATCATGACCCTGATTCATGTAACTATTCTGCTGAGTGGCCGGCTGAGTTCCGGTTCCCACTCTTTGAATATACGGTTAGCTGAGTGGAGTGTGACATCTAACTGAGAAGGTAAAAGTATGTAATGGAATGGTAGTGTCTGATGGTTGAAATTTTGTCTTGACATAAAGTTCAAATTTATAGTTTTCGTCCTTGCTCTGCGGTGTCTTTATAGTATAACAGCATCAGCATCAGCATCTTGAGAAATCTCCAAAGTATCGGCAGCATCAACAATTTTGAGGTCTTCAAAGTGTTCGCAGCATCAGCATCTGGTAAAATCTTCAGCTCACGAGCAGCATCAGCACCTGGTAAAATATCGACAAGTGGAAACGCCCGAGATGATTGAGGATCGATAAGCAATAACCATGGAGTAGGGTACCTGGTGTACACCTGGACTACTGTACGTGAAGTAAAAAATGAATATTGCACATGAAGCATATCGAGACATTGTACGTGGAGTACTCATGGAATAGTGTACATGGAGTATAACTGAGACACTGCACATGGGTACATATGGAATACTGTACATGGAACTGGTGGAAATTTTATGGGATGATCGATACTGGTGTCGCTTGTCTGACATGATCAAAGAAATAAATTGATTTAAACGGTAGTAAACTGATCTGAAATAAATAACATAATAGACTGACAATTCCTGCGTCGACTTACTGCTGGTTGTTTCGAGGCTGAAAAGTATGATATAATCGAAGTCCCAACAGTGGTCAGCATGAAGCGTGATTAATGAAGGTCAGTCATGATTTATCATGAAAACGGGTTTTACTGAAGTTCTTGTGTATCTTAACATGAAAACATCATTACTTTGCTGAAAACATAATCCTCGTAAGGAGACATGACATCAAAGTGAGGGTATGAAAATTTGACTGTTACAAGGAACATAAAAAAAATCAAATCAACTGAGGTGTAATATCAACTGATGTGGACGGCTATGGTTCAATCCACAGAATTCAAAGAAGAAAACATGAGACTAAGTATGGGCTATTCTGGTTCGATCCATACTGGTCAAAATTTTCTGAGAACTGTCATGTATAGAAATTTATAATCTCGGACTAAATATGGATGGCTGTAGTTCAATCCTTACTTGTCAAAATTTATGAAATGTCCTGATATGACAAAGGTGAACAACTGTGGATCGGTTCACAAAACATCATTCGACTGAAAAGCATGAAATTTGACTTGAGAAATGGTGAACGTTTATGGCTGGTTCACCAAGTAATATTTGACTGAAAACATGAATCTGTCATGAGTAAGGGTAAACGCCTATGGCCGGTTTACCAATACAAAATCTGAACGGGCAAGGGTGAACGCCTATGGTCAGCTCACCAAAACGAAAATTCGCTAAAAGCACATGCGACTAAGTACAGCCAGTTCTGTACCAACCTTTTACTTAGTCAAAACTTTAAGAAAACTAACTGATAAATGAAGAAAACTGTAACACCCCCAAATTAGGTCCAGCGGAAGCACACAAGTTTTGGGGCCTGTTACGTCATGATTATCCGAGTCTTGATCCGATAACGACCTTTACATGCCAAAAACCACAAAGTAGACTCCAAATAATCCACATAGTCAAGTACCTAAAAATACATGCTTAAAACGTCAACATAAAGTTGGTGAGTTCATAAGTTTGTTTTAAAACGTTTATGAAAAATTAGAGTTTTACCGACCACTGCACCTTGCAGTAAGATATAAGAGTTTAAAAAAAATCACAGTTTCTGTTAAATAAACTTTCTTTGATAATTTCAAAGTTTATTAATAAAAAAACATAGTTTATTGATAAAAACAGAGTTTACTGATAGTAAATATAGTTTACTGATAACAACAGAGTTTTCTGGAAATTAATAGAGTTTTCTGATAAAAACAAAGCTCACTGATAATAATAAGTTTTCCAACAGAATAGAATTGTTTAATGAACCACAAGATTTTCCAACCACTTAGTGACAATATAACAAATACAAAGTCACTAAATAAAATAAGGCATTTATTATTGTCTAAGCTCATGACACCGAAGCGTTAACAACACCGGTAGTATAATCATATAATGCAGCCCCTACGGATGCCTAACCCACGACATCCGTCCACAGACTCAAATGAAACTGTGCCCGATTGTCCTCTGTTGGACCAAGCCGGACAGGGGCGTCAACCCCGATAGATCTATCCATAACATTCGCGCTTTCAACCGGTCATCCGGTCTGAAATTAACGGTTCATGATAATGGGCCAAAGTAATTGGGTTAAAGTGGGACTTAGACCAATACATAAAAGAGATATGCACTTGTGTTCATTCTTGCAACCATTGTCTCTACCCGAGAACCAATAAAAAGCAGTTAAAGTTTTGGGCTATGAAAATCACAATAGAAATTTTAGTATCAGCATTCATATGTATAACAATTAGAGGAGTTGACCACTCAGCACGTAACAATTAAACCAGTTTAAAGATAGTTTATGACCAACCAAGTAAGCTTAACATTAGCTTATGACAATCAAGTAATTTATAAACAGTTATAGACAACCAAACAAGTTTAATATCAGTTTCTGACAGCCAAGCAAGTTTATAAGTAGTTTATGACCAAGCATGTACCTCCCCCAAAGAGCAATTATAAAACATTTATAACTCAATTCAAAGCAAGAAAAGGTGGGGTATGAACTCACCTCGACGAAGTAGAGCGAATAATAGTGATGCTAACAATACGCTCAGTAGAAACAGAAATCGATACGGCTCGGTCATGGTGTTGTGGTTTGACTAATCGGCTAAATCCAACAACTTAAAAATGTATTTTAATTCTTAATAGGTATGTACATCAACGTGGCTCATTGATAAAATATTTAAATTCCAAGTTATAATAGTTCGGTGGTTGGTTACATAATATAGATAAATTTGGCACACACGCCATGTGTGTAGTATATTACCTACACATCACGTATAAGCAGACGCTTATATAATTCTTATGTTGAATTATATAATAGAGCCAACAATCTTACAAAATAAACCAAAGTTTATATATGTTTAGTATACACAGTATAAAGATTGTGATAAAATAATTAAACAATTTAGTTCGACACAATTTAAATATATCACCATTTAATTAATACTTGTCGCTTTTAGATAAAAGTATTACTTCCATTAACTCGATAGAATCCATCTATTTTATCGGTTTACAAATATAATAGTATATATTTATTTTATCGCTTTACAAAATATCCTGATATTTATTTGTTTTATCATTTTATAAATTTAATAGTACTTACTTGTTTTATAGTTACAAATATAATGATAGTTTGTAGCGAACAAAATATAAAGTATAGAATCTTATAGAAATTTTGACATGACCTATTCGTTTATACAAACTTTTCCATATTAACCAATTCTCAATATTTTCCAAACAATCTACGTTACGCAAAATCACGTTTAAGTATATACTCAAACTAGACTATTGTATCACCTTAATTAAATAGAACCAAACACAACCTATGTGTTATAAATTAAAAGCCAAGCGCCCGATGTGAGCGATTTAAGCACATATCTAAACATCTAATTATATTTATAGTACTCGTAATAACGATAGTGTTCAACGTATTTATTTAACCAATAAATATATATACCACCATTTTATCCGTCTTTATAACCAATAAAGTTAAATAGTTTATTAGCCGAACTAAACCACAACGAACCATGAGCCCAATTTGCGCCCGACACTATAAACTCTCGAAGGCCCGCGTCCCAATGCACTCGACACTAGAAATCAGCAACCCTAAACACACCCTCAACCCGGCTGTTAACCCCAAACGCTCCCCTACAATACCAAAATCAGCAACAAACACTTTCGGTGGGGTTTCTACCCGAACTAAGCAATCCCGCTGTTTACACAGCGAACCAAACACACTCGTACGGCTGTTTATACGGCAGATCCAAACACCCTCTTATAAACTGTCAGCAACCCCAAACACCCACTGGTGACGTTTCTGCTGCACCAAACGCACCCCTGGTCTGTTGCACCAAATGCTCCCTTGTGGAGTTTCTGCTGATAAACAGCGAATCCAAACACCCCTGCTGTTACTGCCGAACCCAACGCACCCTGCTGCTCGTACGCAGCAACCAAACGCACCTGTAACCTCTGCTGGCAATCCCAAACACCCCCAGTAGCATCAGCAGGTCCAAACACCCATTGTGGGGTTCTCCGCTTAAACCAAACGCCCCTGTTGGTGGTGCCTGCAGCCTAAACGCGCCCTTGCAGCGGCAACCGCAACCCAAATGACCCCGTGTATTGGTTTCATTAACCGCAATGAACAACCAAATCAACACCCCTTCGGGGTTGAACATAACTGAATCAAACACCCCATGTTCGCTTTTCTTTTACACCAAACGCACACTTATGGTGGCTGGTTGAAAAACCTCGACGGCTGGAGACCACAACCGTGGCGGTCTGGGTGGCGGCTGATGTCTCTGCTGGTAACGAACCCACAACCACACCCTTTTAGAACTGAATATAAACGAAATAAGCAACACCACCAGATTGGCAGATGTGTGATGGTGGCTCGCTGTCAAAGGCCACGGTGGTGGTTAGACCATCACGTGGTGGTGGTGGTCATATCGAGGGTGGGCTGGTGGTCATGGTAGTTTCGAATGTTGGTTGTGGCGGATATGGTGGGCGAACAGTGGTAAAGGTGGCACGACTTTTGGTGGTGGATGGTGATGGTAGACCTGTTGGTGGTCGTGATGGTGATGTTACTGATGACAGCCGGAGAAGATGACATCGGCGGCTGTTTGTGGTGAATATGTGGTGGAGATGACCACCACGAGGTGGTGATATAATGGATCGGGTAGATCCGATGATAATAAGGTGGTGGTGGCCGGAAATAATTTTCCGGTGGTCAGAAAATAGAAGGGGGCGCCGGAAATTTTATGGAGAGGGAGAAGAGAGTGAATTAGGGTTTTGATGTGTGTGTTTTATTAGGGTTAGGGTTAGGTTATGATGAAAACCCTAATTTCTAAGCTATATATACCTATATCTAAAAGTTTTAAAACTAAGTGTAATATTTAAAATAGTTGGGGGTTTGTATTGTAACTTATTTACTTACGTTTCTCGTCATTTTTGCTTAAGCATGGTTCGTGACTCGTTTGAGTTAGATAAAATTAGACTCATTTACCGAAAATTGCACCATTGATTTTAAAATGATTTTTCCAATAATTTAGAGTATTTGTTCAACAAACTTTTCGTAATTGTTAAATATATTTTTATTTAAAATATATATCGGTTAACTATAGTTGTGCTCCAAGAAAAATAAGAATTCAATTCGATTGATCTCGTTTTCAACGTGCGGCTTTAAAAATAAAATGAAATTATCAGATAGTTTAAGAAATTCTTTTTTTTCAAATATTTCTAAATAATTAAATATAATTTTAATTTGTATCACGTCAGTTCTTAGATTTTGCGCAGTCTTTTACAGTATATAAAACAAACTCCCGTTTTCGAATCAAATGACTTTGATATCTCTCGAAAACGAATTTCGATTAATAAATAATATAATTTATTATTATTTAAAGTCTAGAAATTTCCCGGTTGTCACAAAAACTGACTGAATAATTCATGAGAAACATGAAAGATAACAACGCCAAACTCTGGGAAGTTCCTGGTGACTACCCACTAGTCATAGGTCAAGTTTTAGAGCCTACAGGTCGAACCTTGCGCTCTGATACCATAATTGTAACACCCCACTTGGATAAGTGGACCGTTACGTGTATTTATGGTGTGTCATCAAAGCATAAGGTAAATGTCCTAAAACATTAACTGACCATAAAGGAAATACCGGAATCAAACATCGGCAATCCAAACATAAGCCCAAAACATGAAAAATAAAATACTAAAGGAAAGGACTAAACAATGTCCAAATACACAGAATAATGTAAGAATGCATAAAGTAAGAAGTCTGGATAGCTTCCATCCAAAATGCACATGCTCCGTCCTGGTGTACCTACCGTTAGAACATGAAAGGAACTACGGCTGAGCATAACGCTCAGTGAACGGATATAAAGCATGATAAGGAACTACTAAAATGAAACAGATGGTAAAATACTGGAGTTGTAAGGCTGATAAGTAAAGTTGCAGCGGACATCTGTGCATAATCTGTAAAGTCTGATTTGTAAATAATAAAGCTGAACTGTTATCTGATAAATCTGAAAACATGCATTTACTGTATTTTAATTTGCCAGAGCTTATATAGGTCACGTACTGTAACAACCGTGCATGAATAACTGGAGGGGTGACCTCGTCATGCTGTAGAGGGGTGACCTCTAAATAACTGTGCTGGGTGGAGGGATCAGCTCCAATGTGAAGGATGTAGAGCACACACCCCATTCACCTGCTAAACTGTAAACTGTAGCCTAGGATGCATCCATACGCCCCACTAATAATACTGATAAAAATGGCCAAGCTGAGCTGAGTGGGACGATGCAGGATATCACTCTCCTGCATGTGAGTCACGGCACCGGTGCCTCTAGTGCCGTGGTTACGGTACCTCCATAACTAGTACATAAACTGATCATGCTTGTATATAATGCTCAGGCAATTTATTTAGTTATTAACGTGATTACTGATAAGCCTAAACATATACTGGGGAAAACATTTGGCTGCAGACGGGGAATCCTAAACATGCATAGGAAAGGAAGTCCTTACTGAAAGGACGGAAAATCCGTACCTCGTGTCCAGTCATGAAATCAGAATGAAGGCTGAAGGATCGACTCTGACTTCACAGATACTACATAAATAATGGACGGAAAATAAGTTGACTGACGTTTTTTTTATTTACTGCTCTTATTGTTTTCGTTGGATTAAAGTTATTCTTGAAATACTGATCGTATATAATCTGATAGATTCTGACTGTTCGTAAATATTACTGATTTAATGTATTCGGTATTTCTGATTATCGTAATGTATACCCCGGTATTACTATACATAGTACTCGTTATTACTAAAAGTTTCCTATCTTAAAATATTTCCAATTTAATATCTTTAAAATTAAATTATTTATAAATCAAAGGTTTTATATAGAATAATAAAAAAAATGATAAAGCTAGAACTAATTAAATTTTATTAATTAGATTAATAAAATTGGACAATATAATTTATTTACTTATAAACTCATTTATAAAATAATTTATCCATTCTATTAATTTGTGGTTCCCACCGCTTGTTAAGTTCCCACTGCTAGTTATATTATTCCTACTGTTCTGTTTAAGTTCCCACTGCTAGTTATATTATTCCCATTGTTCTGTTTAAGTTCCCACTGTTAATATACACCCAAACACCCCTGCAGGAAACTGCAGTCCCAAACGCACCCTTGCTGGAACTGTAGTCCCAAACGCACCCCTGCTGTGGTAAAACTAAACCCCAAACACCCCTGCTGGTTTTCACGTCATGTTAAACAAACACCCCTGGTCGTTTTTGGCTACGGCTGAAAGACCCGACACCAAGCCGCCCCTGTATGGCTCACGGCTGGCCAGCATTCACCACACCGAGACCAACTGGTCTCGGTTTTTCCCTGACTTCACCAAAACCCGACATCCCCCTGTCATCAACTTACCCCCCCCCCCTGTGTGGGGTTTTGTTGACCCTCGGTTGGCCAAAGAAGGACACCACCACAACCTTTTAGGTCTCGGTTGACAACTAATGATCAACACCGAGAGTCTAAGACTCTCGGTTTGCCTGAAGTCCGAGCACCACACAGCCCTCCCAAGATTTGGATTCGTGATTCAATAAACCAAGAAAGAAAAATATAAGATTTGATTACCCTTTGTTGTTCGTCGGCTGGAAGAAGGAAGGGAAAAAGAATGGCGGTTTTTTTTTTGTCTCATCTGTCGGCAGGAAAAAGAGGAGGCAGCAGCAACCCTAGTTTTTTGTTTTCCTTTCCCCCTTTTTTTTGTTCGTAGAGTGAATAAGGGGAACCCCCGTTTTTTTCTTTCTTACCCCAAATGGGCTTAGCCCAGTTTCTTTTTCTTTTTCATTTCTTTCACAAACCGACCCAAAAGCACAAATATTCTTTTCCCCCTTTTTTTTGACATATAAATCATTTTCGCGTATAAGCGTATTTAATTTCCGCGTTCTAACTTTCTGAAAATGTAAGTCTTTTCTGTATAATAACTTATATTTACGTCATATTTCCTGCAACTAATTAATTATTTTTCTGAATAATTAAGTATAGTTTATAATAAATCGAGACTACGTATTTAATATTAACGTTTAATTATTTCTGAAAAATAAATAGTTCATCTGTAATATTTTCCGAGACTAAATATTCATTATCTGAATATACTGTAATGTTTATAGTATTTAAATAAACTGGGATAGCGTATTAAATTTCTGCATTTATATCTCTGTCTAATAATTTATACTTATATAGTTCATTAAAATTAAACCGCGTATTTAAATATTCTGATTTTAAATACGGGTTTTACACCCACACTACTAACATTGACTAACAATCATCCAAACCAAAACTCACTACTCCAAATCACTTGCATGCAATGTTTTAAAACACGGTTTTTCAATTGACACGGTTTGATGGCCGGTTCACCGGGTCACCGGTTTAACCGGTTGAACCGCCGGGTCAAACCAGCTTTACTTAAAAATAAATAAAATATTCAAAGTCTAAAGTTACAAATGTCACTCACTTTTAGTTTATAAAAGTAAAAAACAAACCAAAAAGCTGCGGTGTTAAAACATGAAGATAACACCCCAAACATTCATACGTCTACAATACCTACGATTCCCTAGCCAACAATTTTTTTTGGCAAAACATAATATATATATGTGGATAAAATGAAAACTTCAACAAAGTCGAAGTTTAACTAACACAACTACAAATCCAAACACAATTAAATACTACTACACTTGGTCCAAAAACTAAAATTCACTGAAGACTAAAAATTCACTAAAGTCTCCAAGGTTGATCAATCCAAATGTGATATTCATAAGCATTACACAATTTTTGTTCAACCGCACATTGAAACGCTTTCCTCTTGACAATGTTTACCGCTTTGGACCAACAAAAAAACTTTTCATTGAATGTCGCCTCGTTTCTTGCCACCCAAATTTGCCAAATGGCATAAGGGCCGATTCATTTCCATATATTGCGAAATTTAGTTGGCAAACCTTCACAGCAATCTTGAACAAATTTTGAAATTGAACATGGCAATACCCATGACATGTTCCACCATCTAAACAACCTGCCCCAAAACAGGAAAGACCAATTGCAGTTCAACAACAAGTGATCAATAGTTTCTGTATGTGACCCGCACCATGAACATGTTACGTTATTGATGTCAAGAATGATGTTTCTGTGAAAAAGCAAGTCTTTTACCAGTATTCGTTGGTGGTAAGCTAACCATGTGAAGCCTTGGAATTTTGATGGGACTCCTTTAGTCCACATAAATCTAATCCATTCCGGATTGTGTTAATCAGGTTGTTGATGTATCACTTTGTACGCCATGGTGGTGGAGTAAGATGAAGACCCTGTTGGTTTCCATATAACTATATCATCTACATATGGTTGGATAACAATGCAATGAAGAAGTGTAAACAAAGCTTCTAGTTGCACCTTCTGAACCGGGTTTAAAGACCTTGAAAAACCTATACGCCACACAAATCCGTTTGAAGGGCTCACATCATAAAATTTACTCACTTTCCCAAATCTGTTAACGGCTAAAAGAAATAGACCTGGAAATAAACGACACAATGTTTCATCACATGCCCAAGAAACGTACCAAAAGGATATACGATCTCTATTACCGCACTTCCATTTCCACATACTATATCCTAAAGTAGACGCCATTAAATTCGGCTTCTGTTGTAACACCCCATTTTGATAAATGGAATGTCACGCGTAATTATGGCGTGTCATCAAAGCATGCAAGGTAATATGTAGTAAAACATACATGACCATAGGGATAACCAGAATCAAACATCGGTTCTCAAACATAAGCCCAAAACAAAATAAAGCAAAAGAAATGAATGAAAGACTAAACAAGCATAAGTATATGAAGACAGAAAGGAAAAGAAGTCTCTAACAGCTTCCATCCTATGTACTTCCTCCAAATGCTCGAGTCTCTCCTAGGGTACCTGCCGTTTTGGGACATGGAAAGGAAAGTAACGGCTGAGCAAAACGCTCAGTGCACGGATATAGACATAGTATGAATGACTGAAACATAATAAAGACTTAATAGCAGCGGAAATGTATAAGTCCTGGAAAACCTGGAACATGTTCATAAAACTGGTTTTATAGTTTGAAGAGCCTTATGTTTATCTTATGAAAACTGTTTAACATATTTTACCATTAGCCAATATAGGTCATGAAAATCCACCGTGCATGAATACTGATAGGTGTGTAAACACCCATCCTTTTTACCACTTAATTACAATAATAACCGAGCCAAAACGTGTATTTTATGTCTTTTATGTCGGAATTATGCGTGGTTTGTGTTTGTGTTGTGATTTAGGACGAAAAGGTGAAAAGTGGAGAAAACAAGGGCATTCACGGGCTTTTATTGAAGAAAAAGATGAAAGACGAAGTCAAGAAGTCATGAGTGCAAAAAGAACGGAAGTCCAAGACCAATTCTAAAGATTTATCGAAGAAAAAGTCAAAAGACGGAAGTTTACAAAAGCCGAAGAACTCGAGTCTTATTTATTGAAGAATTAAAAGACGAGTTTAAAGAAATCCCGAGCCAAAAGTCATTAAAGTCCAAGATTAACAAAAGATTAAAGGCTTAAGGACCTAATGGTGCAATTAAGAGAAAATGAAGGAGGGGAGGAAGCTTCCTAAGCACCCCTTAATCCTCCCCTATAAATAGTCATTAGGATTCATCTTTTCATTTTTGTTGGCTAAGGTGACAATTAGTCTTCCACCTTTTAATTACTTGTCATTTTACTTTTCATGTCAAATTTAAATACATGTCTTGCACCTTAATTACCCTTTAATTCCAAGTAAGTGTTTTTAATTTTGTTGATTTAATCTTTATTTACATTTGATCAAGTTTCTTTTCATCATTCTCATTCTACTTTTCTTCTTTTTGGTTCGGCTTAAAATCGGATTAAGCAAGCTTTTGCTTAATCCTTTTGCTTATTTGATTAAAGGTTTTGTCTTTTCTTTTCCTTTTAAGTTTCCATACGAAATAAGCCATAAGTTTGACAATGTTATGTGCTTATTTGGTATTTGGCTTAATTGATTTCAAAGTTTTCTTAAAATTTCATCTTTCTAAAAGCTTACTTATTTTGTTTACTTAATTCGTTTTCACAAAAGTTTTTAAATTTTTGCTTATTGTATTCGTCTTATTATTGATTCCGGATTAGTTTTTTTTGAAATTTGCTTTTTGATAAAGTGCTTATTTAGTTCTGCTTATTTGCTCGTTACGATTCATTACCATCTTAGGAGGGTTTTACTTGTTGCGATCCTTGGCTTCGATCGCATTGACTGTGACCTGTTTGTTTTACCTGGTACGATCCACGCCCACGATCACTCATTGCGATCTGGGGTGCGATCGGGTCTCTTCTCCTTGCTGCGATCGCATTGACTGCGATCTGATTTGTTACGATCAGGCACCCATCCTTTTTACCACTTAATTACAATAATAACCGAGCCAAAACGTGTATTTTATGTCTTTTATGTCGGAATTATGCGTGGTTTGTGTTTGTGTTGTGATTTAGGACGAAAAGGTGAAAAGTGGAGAAAACACGGGCATTCACGGGCTTTTATTGAAGAAAAAGATGAAAGACGAAGTCAAGAAGTCAAGAGTGCAAAAAGAACGGAAGTCCAAGACCAATTCTGAAGATTTATCGAAGAAAAAGTCAAAAGACGGAAGTTTACCAAAGCCGAAGAACTCGAGTCTTATTTATTGAAGAATAAAAAGACGAGTTTAAAGAAATCCCGAGCCAAAAGTCATTAAAGTCCAAGATTAACAAAAGATTAAAGGCTTAAGGACCTAATGGTGCAATTAAGAGAAAATGAAGGAGGGGAGGAAGCTTCCTAAGCACCCCGTAATCTTCCCCTATAAATAGTCATTAGGATTCATCTTTTCATTTTTGTTGGCTAAGGTGACAATTAGTCTTCCACCTTTTAATTACTTGTCATTTTACTTTTCATGTCAAATTTAAATACATGTCTTGCACCTTAATTACCCTTTAATTCCAAGTAAGTGTTTTTAATTTTGTTGCTTTAATCTTTATTTACATTTGATCAAGTTTCTTTTCATCATTCTCATTCTACTTTTCTTCTTTTTGGTTCGGCTTAAAATCGGATTAAGCAAGCTTTTGCTTAATCCTTTTGCTTATTTGATTAAAGGTTTTGTCTTTTCTTTTCCTTTTAAGTTTCCATACGAAATAAGCCATAAGTTTGACAATCTTATGTGCTTATTTGGCATTTGGCTTAATTGATTTCAAAGTTTTCTTAAAATTTCATCTTTCTAAAAGCTTACTTATTTTGTTTACTTAATTCGTTTTCACAAAAGTTTTTAAATTTTTTCTTATTGTATTTGATAGTCGTAGAAATACGTCTTTTAGGAAAAAGAGCGTATAATGGGCAAGTATTAAGTTGCACGTTTTAGGAAAAACGCGAAACCGAACAAATGCGAGTTCGTTCTCGAGGAGGTGTTTCGATTAATGTGCCAATAAGTATAATCAAAAGTTGGGGTAGTGTCGTTTCTGGAAGAGAAAAGAAAGAAATAAAAGACGAGATACGTTAAAGACTACACTACGACGGCGAAAACGTGAAATCGTAAAACCTACAAAAACCTAAAAAGTCTCTAAAATTCACCAAAATTTAAACTTAAACTAATAAAAATACAAATAAAACAATTTTGAAAACCAAAAAGTCTAAAACCCTTTTAATAATTTTATATTAATTTTTAAAGTAAAAAAAAACTTAAAATTAGATAAAATAAAAAATAAGTTAAAATGGGAATTTTATGGATTGTAAACCTAAAACTATTTATTTAAAACATGAAAACTATTTTTGAAAATTTTTAAACTAAATTATACTATTTAATTAAAAACGGTAATAAAATATTAAATAAAAAAAATCAAATAACATGAAAAATAAAAACTTTATACTAAAAAGTCCTAATGTAATGGAGAACTAGGGAAAAATCAAAAACACCAACTTAGCTTATTCAATAAGCTGGAATCAGCTTTTTATAACTCGAATTGAATTAAACAAGCTAGCACAAAATTACCTTAAGTATCTAACCAATGCAACCTTGGTCAGTAAAAGACCCAAGGGCATGGCGGTGAGAGTGTTGGTGTGTGGTGTAAACGGCGTAGGTTCGAGTCCTGGCCAAGACTTTTTGAAAAACTATATATTTTTTTTAGAGCTTAAACTAGAATACAGTTATCCAACTACACAAAAACACCAATACAAGTTCTGATCAACACGATTTTAGCTCAGTTATGACAAGAAAATTCTCACAGACATTACACTTTTTCTTTCTTTGTTCTTAGCTTTGACTATTGGGATTTCAAGGATATTGGAGAGCTCGATTTGGGGATGTAGAATATTGCTGAGCTCGCAGACGGCACCCCCACAAACATGGGCTTGTGGGGAGTCAAGGACCAACACACAAACACTACCAAAACACACAACACGCCACAGAGATCACAACAGCAAGCTTAATCTGAACTGCATACAAAAATCTGCTAAGGGGGGGGGGGGGGGTCTGTATCTTATGGTTCATAGTAGGCTATAGCAGCAAACTCGGGAATCCCAATTCCTATCTGAAACCTAAACTTGGATTATTTAGACCTAAATTACACTATACTAAGTTGTGACCAACTGTCAACCAAACTATCACTCGATTACGACCTTATAGGTCTGCTGACCTATAAAGACAGAAACAATGTGTGTCGTCGGCTGATACAAGTGGTCATAGCGGTGGAGTTTCTATGCTATTACAGGTCCTCCAAAGGTCTACTATTACCAAATTCTTAGACGATTATACCCTATATGTAAACTAAAAGCTCAGTAGTGAACAATTGTCAAATCTCAAAACGCGAAAACCTATTACCTAAACCTGCTGGTATCTATGACATTAAGGTGACTATTCCTAGGCGCAAACTAGTGAAAGTCACCTTAATAATAAGCGTACCCAGTTGCAAAACCCGAGTAAGCACACTTAAAAATACCCCAAGAGTATAAGCGCAACCAATTATAAACTATGAACCAAAACTTACAGCCCTAAACACTAACTGATACGTCTAATAGACAGAAAGAGTGGCTGGTTGAACTGAATGACCAAATGGGGAACTAGGAATGGACAATTCTGAGTTCTAGGCAAATCTTACCTCAACAAAAGTGCAACATACCTAAATTTCATGAGTCAAATACAAATCAACCAACTAACAAATAAAAGAAACACTAAACACAAAAATACAATAACTTGTTGATGATAATACAGAAACTCAAATTCTACCGATTTTATATTTTTCTTTTATGTATGATAAAGTAGTAACTAACAACTACTAACTTCCTAACATACCAAAGTCAAATACAAGAACATGAAATCCTACTCTAGCATCTACCATAACTGATTACAAAATCTCAGTCTATAATACACTAAAACAACCCTGATTACCCCTACTTATATCAAACAGTGGCCTCTAAACCGCATGAACTGTCCTGAAAATTGGGGCTAAGGGTTTTGGACAGCTAAGTGTTCAAAACTTACACAATTGGTATAATCCTTTGTGTGATTTGAGACCACCCACACATCACCAAAACCATCAGCAAGAAAGAAACAGTCCAAGATCTAGATAAACCAGATACAAACTCCAACTAGCAATACTCTAATATATTTCTAAATATCCCAAGCAGATTTTAGGAAATTTACCAAATCCAATTTCAAAATCAACTTTTAAAAACTGAAACTACCAAACTTGTTGCAAAATCCACTTAACCTAAACCCAACAAGGACGTGCAGAATTTAGCAAAATCTAGGATGGTGGTTGCTACCCTAGACCTAGCTCTCCCAAACACTACTCAATAGGCTTAAAAAAAATAGATTCTTCCAAAGCTTAGGTTCTCAAATACCACACGATTACAAAGTTATAAATCATAAACCTAAAAATCAACAGGTTTACGTTTAATCACAACTTAATCCAAAAATACATCCATTCACTAATGTGCATTCATGAAAAGTGAAAAAAAGAAAAAAAAGAAGACGCACCTCAAGGATGTACGTACACACCCTCGATATTCGAGCTCTGGTGTACGCCCGTACGCCAGCTCCCAATGTTGTAGACACAACGAACAAACCAACCAAGGCTAGTGACCTTGATTGAGTTAGTACACAAGCACAAGTAACCAACTGATTTCTTCCTCAATTTTTTTACTTTCTTAAAACCCCTTTTTTCAATCACAAACTTTTACTTCCCGTGATAAAACTTGAACAACAATCTTACAAACACCACTCCAATAACAAACCCAGTATTAAAAACCAAATTTTAATACCAAAGTTTCTTTCTTGAAAACTTTTTAAACAACTTTGCAAATAAAATATATGAGACTGAAAATGTAAAGATGCATAAATTTAAAGACAAGTAAATTAAAATTGGAACTCAATAATTTCATTCATAAAATTCGAATCAATATTACAAACTATGAATTGAAAAATTGGAACCAAAAAAAAACTGCTAACCTATTATAGCTCTATTTATACAAGAATGAGGGTACAAGAACCCTAACCCTAAACGAATTGAAGTTCCAAAATTACCCCAGCATCAAAACGGATATGCTTCTTTAGATTCTGTCTTCTAGAGCCTTCTTGGGTATCATGTGATTTCCAGCTGTTGGAATAATCGATCTTGAACGTTTATCTTGAGTAGGGAACACGCCTTGTGATCTCAAACGTCTATTGAGTCAAATCATTTGGCTGTTAGTGATGAACCCGTGACTCTCCTTGTTGTCTTGTGTCCCTATATGCTGATGTGGATGGAAGTTTGCACATGGGATGGGATTCTCTTGGTTTTAATTACCATTTGGTATTGGTAATTTTCATTTACCCTTTAATTTGAGAGAATTGAAACTGGGCAAGTTTTTAGGGTTTATGGGATGGTTTTGGGAAATTTGATTTGTATAGTAAGTGTAAACCGGGATTTAGGATTTATAAAAATATTTTTAAAACAAATCATAGTTATGTGAAAATGGGGGTGACGTGGGCTGATTTGGGTGGAGGTGATGACGTGTAGTATGGTGATTGGTGGTGGAGGTTTGGTGGTCTGGCAAGAATGGCCCTTAGGCTTCCCAATTATGTGCATACAAGGTTTTATCCAGCAAGTCACCCTTTTTCCTTTATATCACTATGGGCTAAATATACTTCTGGCCCCTCCAGGTTTGTATAAACATAAACAAGGATAGAATATGCATATTCTTCACTTTCCAAGGACTAAACATGTGTAATCTTGAAACTTAAGGGACCCAAATATAATACTTGAGATTTACAAGGGTATTAAGTGACAAGTCTTCCAAAGTTGAGGGACCAATCATGACAAATCTTCAAACTTCAAGGACTTCAATGGAAATTCATGCTTCGGGTCCGGTTCTTTGTGCGGCTTCGTTTCCCGTGTTCGTTTTTGCTTGAATCTTGTGATCCTTTGGTGAATTCACGATATCCGTACCTAAAATACACAAGCAACAAACACAAGCATATATTTGGGTATTTTAATGATATTTTTAGCATTTTAAGCCCGATTTGGACGATGAGACTATGTATAAAAGCAGTCTCATCACTCCCCCATACTAAACCATTGCCGTGCCCTCACGCAATGCGAGAATAAAGTATCATAGCATCTCCAAAATTCATTTTTATTCACTTTATTGAAATGATAAACTAGCTACACTACTACTATTACTACTACTACTTGTGTTTTAGACATAATGTATGATTTTTTCATCGCAAAATGGGACGTTTAGGTTCATAGAATAAGAACACGTGAATGCTTTGTTAGAAATAATTTCATCGTCCTCGATTTTCACTCGATTCCATGCTAAGCGTGTAACGAGATCATTGTTATTATAAGTTAGCAACACGATCACATCTCATGAGTGTTAATTACGAACCTAAACTCCCTTATTCCTACTTGGTATCTCTTATATTTTATTATGTCTTAATGATCATGAGGATACATCATTGACTTATGCGTGAATAGAGATTAAGTCTAAAAAAATAGAGTTTTAACAGTGTAACCAAAATCATTAAATTAATAATTCATCCTAATAGACAACGATGTTAAAAAATTAAGTTAACAAGAAGGATCGATAAACACGGTTTTATAACGGTTTTGAACATGAGACTTATTACCAAGACTTTTATACGCCCCCTAACGGAAGGGCCTTATTATCTTTGGTTTACCTCCATCTTTTATTCAACTTCGCCATGAAGCTTTTATTATGACTTCGGTCTTGTCTTGCCTTTTATTATCCGCCTCATCGGTGGTTTTATTAGCCAAAGACGTATATCCTCACGCTAAAGCGAATTTTGGATCTTTAAAGCTTCGAAGATTAAGGCTTGATTCACTTTCAATTTGGGCATAGATTTTTCGGCCTTGTGAGCTTCAAATTTTTGCTTAATTTAGGTGAGCACTTGAAATCTTATTATTGGGTGAAGCTTTTGATTATTCGGGTGCCAATACTTCAAAACCGTGACGCTGGCGAAACCTTAATGTTTTCCCAATTTAATTACATGGAAGCTACCAAAAAAAATTGGAAACCAACAATAGTGACTATCCGCCAAATCAATATTTATTAACAATTTATTATCAAAAGCGTGGGGAGAATAAGCTAATAATTACTACACATGAGATCGTGACGATTACGAGACTTATAAATAACTCTATCATTTCTCGTCCTCATTTAAGAGACTTAGCCTAATGTGTAGTTAAGGAATCAAAGCTAAGTGCTCAAGACGCACGGTCGAGTAAAAAATTACTCTTATTCTCGCCATCGGAAAATCTACATTCGTCTTCAAACACTTATGAAACATGAGAAAAATTTTAAAATTTGGCCATTTTTAGCCTTATTTTGCAACAAAACGATAAACAAAACATAAACTTTGGAAAGCGTGAAGGTTTGGCAAGACAAGTATCTATTCACCCCCCCCCCATACTAAAGTTAAACATTGTCCTCAATGTTTCGAGTCTAGGGGTGTAAACACCCCCATACTAGAGAC
The DNA here is from genome assembly GCA_025667525.1 of Glebionis coronaria. Classification (NCBI taxonomy): domain Eukaryota; kingdom Viridiplantae; phylum Streptophyta; class Magnoliopsida; order Asterales; family Asteraceae; genus Glebionis; species Glebionis coronaria. The sequence goes on from CM046880.1 coordinate 2,251,893, forward strand.
AAAGTCGAATGCTTAATCTCGAGCATGGAAAGGGTAAAACGAATAACCTAAAAGCCGTTTATGAATTATGCTAATAAGATAAACGTTAGAACGTAAAAGGATATCATCGGATATCGGAATCTCCAAAGGCAACGATCGAAGCTCGAGTGCTACGTAAGACGAACACGAGAGGCTTCAATGATGACGATGTACCTAATGAATCACAATCACGAACAACCACGGAACAAAGGTTGGAAGGGCACAAATCCCCTAACATTAAACTAAATTAGAAAGCAATAATATGTACATGGATAAGCATGGGTCTCCCCCACGAGGCACCTTGTTTTTGTTAACCGAGTCAAAAGCTCGACTCGAATCCCCATAAATGTGATCATCTAGGGATAAACATGGTTCGGTCATTTTTGGTGGGACTTAGATGTAATCAAGGCCCAAAAGCAACCGTGAATAAAGGCAAAACCTCTATACCGGGATCAAAGATCGTGTCTTCGTTTTCGGATGATAAACGAAACAACACGACTTTCAATATCATCGTCCCAAAGGGACATAAGAAAATAGAATGAGAAGAGAAGGGTGGGACATTGGGTGGGCAAACAAATCGAGTTACTCGAGGTAAACTCTCACCGTAAGTGTAGAAAGGATTTCTAGTGACTACTTCGGTAAAAGACCGATATTTTATCTTAAACGTGATACCGGGGTCAAAAATCTCGTCCTCGGTGGAGAATTGTGAGGAAACAAATGGGGCTTCCCCCATACTAGATCCACACAAAACGTCATCAAAAGAAGTAGACGCGTTTGTAGCAAGCTCAATTAAGCGAGGTGATGACGGAGTTATCTTTGGAAAAATTTTCAAATCACTTGTAAAATCATTCCTATTTTCATTTTTAAACTCATTGTTACGAAAACCCAAGTTGATTAAATTGAAAATATTTGGTGTTTCTAAAACAATTCTAGGCACACATAAAATTTCCACATTTATGTTGAAGGCGGGAGGAGGATTTGAATTTTTAAAACATGAATCGATTAATAAAACATCCCCCTCCGGGCTAATGCAACGGTCCTCATCAAACTCGAAAATCGAAGGAGGATCGTCAAGAATACGTTTGTCTCGGAAAAATCACCATCGGGATCAAAAACGTCTTCTCTTCCTCCTGGAAGAGGTTGAGCAATAAAATCGTCGATAATCGAGTCGCTAGCTTCAACCGTCGTGAAACTAGGAAAAGAAGGCTCTTCGATTGAAGATTTTTCCTTTGTCGTTTCGACCTCTATATCAAAAAACGTATCGATGTGAGCAAGGCCATCGGCGGACTTCTCACATGATAAATCCAAAATCTCACTCGGTGTGGGATTAGGAGTAAAAGGCTCGTCTCGTGACGATTTTGCCTTGACGGTTTCAACTTTGTCCTTCGAAGGGATCGAACGTGGGTTTTCAAACATTTTAGCAAAACTACTAACACGTCCCTTCGGAATTAATTTTCGTTCATCTTGTAAAAACGAGGGTTCAATGCTTTCCTTAAAAACCTTTTTACATTTTTCTTTTTTAAAATCATTTAATGGAATTTCTTCGTCAAAATTAAGTGTATATTGATTTAGAAAATCCTCAATAATTTCATCCTCATTAGAAAAATTAGTTTTAGAAGGTACAAGATTTAAATATCCCAAGTATCCTACGAGTTTTTCCTTTGGTTTATTTTCAAAAACATTTTTCAAAACTTCGTTGGATGACGTTTTTGTTTCCTCAACGTTTTCGCAAGACGACGAAGGTTGCACGACTCTAAAATTCGAGAGATTGGGACCAATACGAGACGTACGAGTCTTAGGAGTTGAAATAACTTGAACCTCTCCCTCGAGATTAGGATTGGTGACGTTCGACGAAGAACTCGACTCGTATGAAGCTACTTTTTTCTCTAAGGTCTCAATTGTTGAAAGAAGTTCATTTTTCTTATTAGTGTAAGCCTCCACAACTTTATCAACAATTTTATCCCATCTCTCGTCAAGTAGGTCAGATAAACGTTCTTGTTCTTTAAAACCGGTATCATATTCGTTTTCCAACTCGGTTCTCATGGAGGCCATTTCCTTTAAGTAAAATTCCTTTTGAGTTTCCAATTGTTTTTCGTGATGTTCCTTAAGGTTCCTAACTTGTTCTTGAATCATCATTAAGTTTGCATTATTACGTCTCACATAGTCATAAAAAGCGTTTTGATTCATTTCATCATTTTGATTTTGATCACAATTAAAAGACGAATCATATGACGAGTAGAACGAAGACGATGGGTGATCTTGGTCGTAAGATCGAAAATTGTCACCAAGACCACGTGGAGAGGAGTTATAGATATAACCCTCTCGACCTCCAATAACCTTACAATTAAAACAATTGGCACCATCGGGCGGGCCTCCACAATATGGACACGAATAATATCCACTATCATTCGACATGATGCAACGAGAACGGTGTTACGAGAATTAAACGTTATAGAGGGTGAAAGAAGAGAATTATGAAATTAGAGGGGATGTAGAAGACTATTTTTGTGCTTTTGATTGTTTTTTAATTTTTTTTGGTATTTTGAATGTATTACGTAGACAAAAATCTACAAATCTCTCCTCGAATCGATTTTCTCGATTAAAAGAGCCTCAAGGAATGAAAACGATCACGTGGAGTGAACGCCTTCGATGACTTTAGAACGTTGGTGGAACACCAAAACGATCAAGAGGGTTTAATCTTGAAAACAAGCAAATATATATACGTAGATAATACTTTGGTTGGCAAACCCTCGATTAGCCCTTTTTCTCAAAACACGCACAAGCAAGCGGGGGAAACGAGGCGGCGCTAAGCACTTAAGAGCCTTTTTCCCTTAGGTCGTGAAATACAACCGCCTTATACCCACCTTATAGTTTGTGTTAATTGAAATTAAGCCTCACGAAAGTATTTATCTATTTTGCCTTTTACTTTTGCTTTGGATTCGAATACAATGATCGAGTGATGAAATCCCGAATCAAGGTTGTGATTTCTCACGTATTTGGAGTACTTGTATTTTTATTGTTCTACGTAAATACAATATATTAATAATATTCACAATAAAAACGAAAACCAATATATCTACAATATAGTAAAATGATGTTGTGTGTTTAATTTAGGAAAACTAAACACAATTTATTTGGATACTATAATATAATAAGGAAAAATAACAAAAATGAGTATGTACGATATTCACGCTCTTCAAAATGTGAAAAGCAAAAACGCACCACTCACAAAAACACGATACTAATAATGGCACACTAAAAACACCTCCCCGGCAGCGGCGCCATTTTGATAGTCGTAGAAATACGTCTTTTAGGAAAAAGAGCGTATAATGGGCAAGTATTAAGTTGCACGTTTTAGGAAAAACGCGAAACCGAACAAATGCGAGTTCGTTCTCGAGGAGGTGTGTGGATTAATGTGCCAATAAGTATAATCAAAAGTTGGGGTAGTGTCGTTTCTGGAAGAGAAAAGAAAGAAATAAAAGACGAGATACGTTAAAGACTACACTACGACGGCGAAAACGTGAAATCGTAAAACCTACAAAAACCTAAAAAGTGTCTAAAATTCACCAAAATTTAAAATTAAACTAATAAAAATACAAATAAAACAATTTTGAAAACCAAAAAGTCTAAAACCCTTTTAATAATTTTATATTAATTTTTAAAGTAAAAAAAAAACTTAAAATTAGATAAAATAAAAAATAAGTTAAAATGGGAATTTTATGGATTGTAAACCTAAAACTATTTATTTAAAACATGAAAACTATTTTTGAAAATTTTTAAACTAAATTATACTATTTTTAAACTATTTAATTAAAAACGGTAATAAAATATTAAATAAAAAAAATCAAATAACATGAAAAATAAAAACTTTATACTAAAAAGTCCTAATGTAATGGAGAATTAGGGAAAAATAAAAAACACCAACTTAGCTTATTCAATAAGCTGGAATCAGCTTTTTATAACTCGAATTGAATTAAACAAGCTAGCACAAAATTACCTTAAGTATCTAACCAATGCAACCTTGGTCAGTAAAAGACCCAAGGGCATGGCGGTGAGAGTGTTGGTGTGTGGTGTAAACGGCGCAGGTTCGAGTCCTGGCCAAGACTTTTTGAAAAACTATATATTTTTTTTAGAGCTTAAACTAGAATACAGTTATCCAACAACACAAAAACACCAATACAACTTCTGATCAACATGATTTTAGCTCAGTTATGACAAGAAAATTCTCCCAGACATTACACTTTTTCTTTCTTTGTTCTTAGCTTTGACTGTTGGGATTTCAAGGATATTGGAGAGCTCGGTTTGGGGATGTAGAATATTGCTGAGCTCGCAGACGGCACCCCCACAAGCATGGGCTTGTGGGGAGTCAAGGACCAACACACAAACACTACCAAAACACACAACACGCCGCAGAGATCACAACAGCAAGCTTAATCTGAACTGCATACAAAAATCTACTAAGGGGGGGTCTGTATCTTATGGTTCGCAGTAGGCTATAGCAGCAAACTCGGGAATCCCAATTCCTATCCGAAACCTAAACTTGGATTATTTAGACCTAAATTACACTATACTAAGTTGCGACCAACTGTCAACCAAACTATCACTCGATTACGACCTTATAGGTCTGCTGACCTATAAAGACAGAAACAATGTGTGTCGTCGGCTGATACAAGTGGTCATAGCGGTGGAGTTTCTATGCTATTACAGGTCCTCCAAAGGTCTACTATTACCAAATTCTTAGACGATTATACCCTATATGTAAACTAAAAGCTCAGTAGTGAACAATTGTCAAATCTCGAAACGCGAAAACCTATTACCTAAACCTGCTGGTATCTATGACATTAAGGTGACTATTCCTAGGCGCAAACTAGTGAAAGTCACCTTAATAATAAGCGTACCCAGTTGCAAAACCCGAGTAAGCACACTTAAAAATACCCTAAGAGTATAAGCGCAACCAATTATAAACTATGAACCAAAACTTACAGCCCTAAACACTAACTGATACGTCTAATAGACAGAAAGAGTGGCTGGTTGAACTGAATGACCAAATGGGGAACTAGGAATGGACAATTCTGAGTTCTAGGCAAATCTTACCTCAACAAAAGTGCAACATACCTAAATTTCATGAGTCAAATACAAATCAACCAACTAACAAATAAAAGAAACACTAAACACAAAAATACACTAACTTGTTGATGATAATACAGAAACTCAAATTCTACCGATTTTATATTTTTCTTTTATGTATAATAAAGTAGTAACTAACAACTACTAACTTCCTAACATACCAAAGTCAAATACAAGAACATGAAATCCTACTCTAGCATCTACCATAACTGATTACAAAATCTCAGTCTATAATACACTAAAACAACCCTGATTACCCCTACTGATATCAAACAGTGGCCTCTAAACTGCATGAACTGTCCTGAAAATTGGGGCTAAGGGTTTTGGACAGCTAAGTGTTCAAAACTTACACAATTAGTATAATCCTTTGTGTGATTTGAGACCACCCACACATCACCAAAACCATCAGCAAGAAAGAAACAGTCCAAGATCTAGATAAACCAGATACAAACTCCAACTAGCAATACTCTAATATATTTCTGAATATCCTAAGCAGATTTTAGGAAATTTACCAAATCCAATTTCAAAATCAACTTTTAAAAACTGAAACTACCAAACTTGTTGCAAAATCCACTTAACCTAAACCCAACAAGGACGTGCAGAATTTAGCAAAATCTAGGATGGTGGTTGCTACCCTAGACCTAGCTCTCCCAAACACTACTCAATAGGCTTAAAAAAATAGATTCTTCCAAAGCTTAGGTTCTCAAATACCACACGATTACAAAGTTATAAATCATAAACCTAAAAATCAACAGGTTTACGTTTAATCACAACTTAATCCAAAAATACATCCATTCACTAATGTGCATTCATGAAAAGTGAAAAAAAGAAAAAAAAGAAGACGCACCTCAAGGATGTACGTACACACCCTCGATATTCGAGCTCTGGTGTACGCCCGTACGCCAGCTCCCAATGCTGTAGACACAACGAACAAACCAACCAAGGCTAGTGACCTTGATTGAGTTAGTACACAAGCACAAGTAACCAACTGATTTCTTCCTCAATTTTTTAACTTTCTTGAAACCCCTTTTTTTCAATCACAAACTTTTACTTCCCGTGATAAAACTTGAACAACAATCTTACAAACACCACTCCAATAACAAACCCAGTATTAAAAACCAAATTTTAATACCAAAGTTTCTTTCTTGAAAACTTTTTAAACAACTTTGCAAATAAAATATATGAGACTGAAAATGTAAAGATGCATAAATTTAAAGACAAGTAAATTAAAATTGGAACTCAATAATTTCATTCATAAAATTCGAATCAATATTACAAACTATGAATTGAAAAATTGGAACCAAAAAAAACTGCTAACCTATACAGCTCTATTTATACAAGAACGAGGGTACAAGAACCCTAACCCTAAACGAATTGAAGTTCCAAAATTACCCCAGCATCAAAACGGATATGCTTCTTTAGATTCTGTCTTCTAGAGCCTTCTTGGGTATCATGTGATTGCCAGCTGTTGGAATAATCGATCTTGAACGTTTATCTTGAGTAGGGAACACGCCTTGTGATCTCAAACGTCTATTGAGTCAAATCATTTGGCTGTTAGTGATGAACCCGTGACTCTCCTTGTTGTCTTGTGTCCCTATATGCTGATGTGGATGGAAGTTTGCACATGGGATGGGATTCTCTTGGTTTTAATTACCATTTGGTATTGGTAATTTTCATTTACCCTTTAATTTGAGAGAATTGAAACTGGGCAAGTTTTTAGGGTTTATGGGATGGTTTTGGGAAATTTGATTTGTATAGTAAGTGTAAACCGGGATTTAGGAATAATAAAAATATTTTTAAAACAAATCATAGTTATGTGAAAATGGGGTGACGTGGGCTGATTTGGGTGGAGGTGATGACGTGTGGTATGGTGATTGGTGGTGGAGGTTTGGTGGTCTGGAAAGAATGGCCCTTAGGCTTCCCAATTATGTGCATACAAGGTTTTATCCAGCAAGTCACCCTTTTTCCTTTATAGCACTATGGGCTAAATACACTTCTGGCCCCTCCAAGTTTGTATAAACATAAACAAGGACAGAATATGCATATTCTTCACTTTCCAAGGACTAAACATGTGTAATCTTGAAACTTAACGGGCCCAAATATAATACTTGAGATTTACAAGGGTATTAAGTGACAAGTCTTCCAAAGTTGAGGGACCAATCATGACAAATCTTCAAACTTCAAGGACTTCAATGGAAATTCATGCTTCGGGTCCGGTTCTTTGTGCGGCTTCGTTTCCCGTGTTCGTTTTTGCTTGAATCTTGTGATCCTTTGGTGAATTCACGATATCCGTACCTAAAATACACAAGCAACAAACACAAGCATATATTTGGGTATTTTAATGATATTTTTAGCATTTTAAGCCCGATTTGGACGATGAGACTAGGTATAAAAGCAGTCTCATCAGTATTCGTCTTATTATTGATTCCGGATTAGTTTTTTTTGAAATTTGCTTTTTGATAAAGTGCTTATTTAGTTCTGCTTATTTGCTCGTTACGATTCATTACCATCTTAGGAGGGTTTTACTTGTTGCGATCCTTGGCTTCGATCGCATTAACTGCGACCTGTTTGTTTTACCTGGTACGATCCACGCCCACGATCACTCATTGCGATCTGGGGTGCGACCGGGTCTCTTCTCCTTGCTGCGATCGCATTGAGTGCGATCTGATTTGTTACGATCAGGCTACGATCCTGACCACGATCCACTTGTTGCGATCGTGGTTGCGATCGGTAGTGCGATCACCCCTACCCATCGTACTGCTGAGTACGATCCGATCCCTTTGTTTCCATCGCATTGAGTGCGATCGTAGGCTGCGATCACCAAGTGCGATCAAGCTGCGATCAAGCTACGATCCAACCACCTTAGTTGCTTGCGATCGGATTACGATCGGACTTGTGATTTGTTTGTTTAATTTTTCCTAGTTTTTAAAATTTTGTTTTCCCGCCTCTTTATTTGATTTATTTTTAAGTTTTTAAACTTTATTACATTGTCAAGTTTAATTTTCGTCGCGCTTTTATTTTTAGTCATTTAATTAATTTACTTTTCGAAGTTTAAATATTGTGCCATTTACATTTAATTAGTTTAGATTTAATTAAGTGACATTTACTTTTAGTCTCGCTTTAAATTCCCGTCATTTATTTTAAGATTAAATTGTAGATTTATCTTAATTGTTTTTGCACTTTTAATATACTACAACGACACAACTATTTGTTTCACCAAAGAACGACTGAGTCGCATAGTTAAACCAGTAATCAATTCGATTAGACCACTAAACGATAATTTTCTTACTAGGAAAAACCTAACATTAAATTGGCACCGCTGCCGGCTCTTTTCGTAAAGATTAACGGTTTTCTGTGAGAGACGCGTTGCTTTTTGGGATCCGTTCACTTGTGAGCGTTATTTTTCTTGCAAAAAATTTCAGAAAACCATAAAAATTAAAAATTGTTAAAAATCCATAAAAATTAAAAATTTCAAAATATCCAAAAAGATTTTATTTTTATTGTGTATATATATTGTCTTTGTGTTTGGTATTGTTTTCTTTTGTCTTTGTAGGTGTATGCGTACTAGATCTTCTAATTATCAAGAGCCCGAGACTCGAGAAGATTTAAGTATGTCAGGTGTTAACAACAACAATAATCCACCGCACCTCAACAATAACAACAATGTTCTTCCACAACCCGATCTTCGGACAATGGAGGAGCTTTGTCAACCTACCATGTTTGGACGAGGAGGACCGATTGCGCCGATGCAAATCAACACTCCGGAGTTTTCGTTGAAGCACCACATGATTCAGCAAGTGCAAACAAATCCTTTTAGAGGAATGCCTGATGATGATGCCAACAAACACCTCGACAAGTTCATTACAATCACCCAAAGCATGAAGTTTCCTGGTGCCACAATGGATGTTCTTCGCCTTCAACTCTTTCCACATACTTTATCACATCATGCCGAGAAATGGTTTGATCGTCTCCCGAAGAATTCTATTCACACTTGGGATGACATGACTCAACGCTTTTTATCGCGCTACTTTCCACCATCCATGGTCACGAGCCTTCGCAATCAAATCAGCGGTTTCATGCAAGAAGCTGATGAATCTCTTTTTGATGCTTGGGAAAGATATAATGTCTTGATTGATCATTGTCCAAACCACAACATGCTCCCTGTGACCTTAATTGATACTTTCTTCAACGGATTGACTTTTCGTGATCGTGATAAGATTAATGCAGCCGCCGGTGGCACATTTATGAAAAGGAGACCCGAGGAGTGTAGAGAGCTTATTGAGAACATGACTACTCACCACAAAAATTAGGATTCCTCTGCTTCTTCAAGGAACAACCCGAGAGTCAATGTCTCTTCTACTTCAGCAAACCCTGATATGACCGAACTCACCCGCATGATGATTGAAATGAGCAAAAGTATCTTGCTTCTCGCTTCAAACCAACAACAACAAGTTAAAGCGGTTGCACCTTCTTGTGAAACATGCGGCGGTCCTCACTCATACACCGATTGTCCTTCTACACAAGGAAATCCGGAAAATGTGTATGCAGCTTATGGTAATTATTCACCGGAAAATTACCAAGCTCGACCTCAAGGGGATAGAAATTTGCTGAGTTACCGGTCTAACAATTACCTTTCACCCGGTTTTTCTCCTCAAAACCAAAACCCCGCCAACAACTACAATAGAAGCAACCAAATCCCACCAAGAGCTTCTAATCCTTATCACCCACCCGCTCAACAAGCCCCACCCATTAACCCCGATGTTGAAGCCATCATGAGAACCCAAGGTGAGCAAATCAAGAATCTGCAGAGTCAAATTATCAATCTTAAAGGAGATATTACCAAGCAAGGGAATGAGATAAGATCCGAGCTTCGAGATAATATTCAATCCTCCTTCAGCAATCAAACCAATGATTTGAAGAATATGCTTGCTAGTTTCTTGCCCGCTGCTCAACCTTCTTCTTCGAGTTCTCTACCTTCAAACACCGTCACCAATCCGCGAGCAAATGTGAGTTCTATTACTACCCGTAGTGGAATTACCATTATCGATCCACCGATCCCGCCCCCATCATCTACACCTCCTCCACCACCATTTATCCCTACTCTTCCTACACCTAGTATTAGTGCACCATTACCGTCTCCGCCTCGTCATGACGATGTTCCTAGGAAGGACCCTTCAACATCTCAACCTTTACCTGCTACGCCTTCACCTTCACCACCCAAACCTAATATCACATATCCTTCTCGCTTAGGCAAGACCAAAATGCTAACCAAGGATGACTCTCAAGTGTCGAGCTATGTGAAGATGATCTCTCAAATGAACTTCAACATTAGCTTTCTCGAAGCACTTGTCCACATGTCGAAATTTGTCAAAGCATTCAAGGAATTGCTTAACAAGAAGGAAAAGTTGATTGAGCTCGCCAACACACGCTTAAATGAAAACTGCTCTGCAGTTATTCTTAAAGAACATCCGGAAAAGCTTGGAGATCCTTGTCGTTTTGTGTTGCCTTGCGTTTTCAACAAAACTGAAGAATTTACTGCCCTTGCTGATCTCGGGGCCAGTATTAATTTGATGCCTTTGAGTGTTTGGAAAACACTATCATTACCCGACCTTACTCCAACAAAGATGACTCTTGAACTTGCAAATCGCACTCTCGCTTACCCCGTTGGTATTGCCGAAGATGTGTTCATCAAAGTCGGCACATTTACTTTCCCGGTAGACTTTGTCGTAGTTGATTATGAAATGGACCCACGTATTCCTTTAATACTTGGTCGGCCATTCTTGAGAACCGGACGAGCTCTAGTTGATGTTGCCGAAGGTTAGTTAATCTTAAGATTCGGGAATGATTCACAAGTTTTTAAAATGGGAAAGCTTACAAGCAAATCCTTTGGACGAGAATCAGTGAATATGATTAATGTGCTCGATGATTTTGTCATCTACAACAATCCTCTATTCGACTCTTGCATTGATAATCCACTTTTTCAAGATGATGTGGATGATTCTCTCTCCAATTTGGAACCTTCTCCTATTTATGATTCTCCACCGATCTTTGATGCTTATGATGATGATTCTAGCTCAGATTCGGATGATTATGATGACCTTACCTCCGAGTATCCCGACCTGCCCACGTATGATGATTTCGATGAGGCTGATACTCTTTCGAGCGATTCTTCACATGAGGAAGATCCTCCACCATCACTCGATCCTACTTTGGACGACTACTCATTTAAGGAAGACTTCTCTACGTTTCTCAACACTTATTTCCCTCACGAGAGTGATGCTCCTCCTTATGATTTTGAAGATTATCGTCTTGATCCTACTTTGGATTTGAAGAAAATTCTTTCAAAGGAGAAGAAACCGGTCGACACCAATATCCGCAACACATATGATTTAACACCTCTTTGTCCCTCTTCTGAGGACGAGGTTGTGCTTCTTCGCGGATCTTCTTCACACTCTGCTGAGCCTGAGTGCTATTTTCCCTTAAAGGAAAAGGTGTTCGACCCCGGTATCGATATTCTGCAGCCATCTCAGTATCCACCTGATGAAATAAAAGGAAATATTTTTGGAACTTATGGAAATCTGCTTGCACCACTTCACCCTTGCTTCCACCGTGCTCCATCGCTGCTTAAGGGAACCTTGCCTACTCTTCTTTGGCTTGCCTTGTTCGCCTTAAGCTTGTGCTATTTGATGGACGAAAACTATGTCTTTGATCCTGGTGGATATGTTTCATGCTTCGTCCTATGATGATCAAGGTCGAGTCAGGCTCACGACTCGGTTAACAAAAATCAAGCGCTTCTTGGGAGGCAACCCATGTATCTATCTTTTCGCTTTCTTCATCCTAAGTGTAGGGGAGACCCGTTGGTTTGCTATTTCCTCTCCTCTCCTCTCTTAATCAGGGATTCGAGCGCTCAATGATCCACTCTTGATGATTCTTGACAACCCGTGATTCCGTGTTCACTTCTTCCCGGTTCTATCCTAAACTCTTTTCGATTCACTATTTTATATTTTCTCAATATTTAAATAGGAATCTCTTTAGTTGTCTCTTCCTTAGCGAGATTTAAAATAAGTGCACAATGTCCTAAGTGTAGGGGAGTTTACTCCTACATGCTTAAACATTGAGGACAATGTTTATCTTAAGTGTAGGGGGGACTTCTATCGAAGTTAAGTGGCCTTTTCCTTGTATTTGCCCTCATTTTAACCGGAAAATCAATTTTTCGACATTTTTCAAAATTTTTGATCTATTTTGGCCTATTAGTTTTTTTACTTTTGTATAGTTATTTCCTTTCCTTATTAGAATAAATGCTTAATAAAGTGGTTTTAATTTTCAAACGTTGTGAATCTTTTGACTCAACCCGAGTTTACTTATCTAAGTTACTCTAGCTAGTATCCTTAACGTGTTTAAGTCAAGTTTCGCTAGTCTTTTATATAGGGAGCTATAAAACGCGATAGTCTTAACTCTCATGAGTTAAAAACAAGAACTTTTCGCAAGTTCCTATAATTGATCCTAGACAGTCGTTTATCAAGGGAACTTTAAAATGCGATTTCTAAACTGGAAAAAGCCTAAGAATTTGAAAGATCCTATAGGCGACTCGAAAACCCAAAACTTTGATTTAATAGGCTAAGCATCCACGAGTCTCATTCCTTGAGATTTTAAACTGTGGAGAACGAGAGATGATAGAGCCAATTATAAGTTTGGTATTCTTTCGGGAATTTATGTGAGTTAATTATAAGCCTATTCTCCCATCGCTTGCTAATAAATTTATCTGCAATAAATAAGGTTGTACGATTTGAAAAGTTACTTAGCTTCTAGCCCAAGATCGTTTAAAAGTTGCTCGGTATGGATTAGAGTTCATAGCCAAGGCATAACTTATTGAAGCGGGATGCGAAGATTGGCGAGTCCAAAAAGGTCCTAACAAGACATGAGGGCTACATTTTATTGCTAAAGATCCAAAGTGATGTGAAGAATCATTTATCAAAAATCAATATGAAGGATCGAGACACACGATGAAAAGCAAAAACTCCCCAAAAGTCATGGAAAAGTGTATCCGAAAAGACCCTAGCAAGGTATGAGGATAAATAGATCCAAGTCAAAAAAGAGGCGGATGGTTGTATATCAAAGTCCAAAATAAAGATTGGAGAAAAATGAAGAAGTCGTGGTCCAAGTATGAATCTCTCAAAACCTCAAGTGAAGAAATTACTATATGAAGAGAAGACCATTATTTCATGAACGTCTCTCAAGGTTTGAAGTATGAAGTCGCTGCCAAATATCGGTCCGAGAAAGGTCTCAAATCGCGAAGCGAGTTATGCCAAGATATGAACTTTATGAGGTCCCGAGAAGCAGTTTTAAAAGATTTTGTCCTTTAGCTAACTATTGATTAAATCGTTCACTTTATTTTCGGCCTAAATAACTATCGAAATAAGTCAACAATGAATCCTTGTGATCATTCAAGACAACAATAAAATATAAGAGATACACCTAGGAATAAGGGAGTCTAAGTGAATAATTGGCCCACATGAGTTCGTGTTAGTTTACTAACTTATAATAACAATGATCTCGTTTTTAAGCTTGGTTTGGAGAAAGTGAAAACTTGAGGATGATGATTATTCATAACATTTCCAAAACCCAAGGTATGCTTTTTGATTTCTTTACTTTGAATGTTTGTAATTTTCTATCTCTTTAATAAAGGCCACTATGGATTGATTACGATGAAAAGTGTAAACGTGCTTGGTAACTAATGCATTGCATGAGGACATTGCAATGGTCAAGTGTAGGGGATTTGATAGGTGTGTAAACACCCATCTTTTTTACCACTTAATTACAATAATAACCGAGCCAAAACGTGTATTTTATGTCTTTTATGTCGGAATTATGCGTGGTTTATGTTTGTGTTGTGATTTAGGACGAAAAGGTGAAAAGTGGAGAAAACACGGGCATTCACGGGCTTTTATTGAAGAAAAAGATGAAAGACGAAGTCAAGAAGTCAAGAGTGCAAAAAGAACGGAAGTCCAAGACCAATTCTGAAGATTTATCGAAGAAAAAGTCAAAAGACGGAAGTTTACCAAAGCCGAAGAACTCGAGTCTTATTTATTGAAGAATTAAAAGACGAGTTTAAAGAAATCCCGAGCCAAAAGTCATTAAAGTCCAAGATTAACAAAAGATTAAAGGCTTAAGGACCTAATGGTGCAATTAAGAGAAAATGAAGGAGGGGAGGAAGCTTCCTAAGCACCCCTTAATCCTCCCCTATAAATAGTCATTAGGATTCATCTTTTCATTTTTGTTGGCTAAGGTGACAATTAGTCTTCCACCTTTTAATTACTTGTCATTTTACTTTTCATGTCAAATTTAAATACATGTCTTGCACCTTAATTACCCTTTAATTCCAAGTAAGTGTTTTTAATTTTGTTGCTTTAATCTTTATTTACATCTGATCAAGTTTCTTTTCATCATTCTCATTCTACTTTTCTTCTTTTTGGTTCGGCTTAAAATCGGATTAAGCAAGCTTTTGCTTAATCCTTTTGCTTATTTGATTAAAGGTTTTGTCTTTTCTTTTCCTTTTAAGTTTCCATACGAAATAAGCCATAAGTTTGACAATCTTATGTGCTTATTTGGTATTTGGCTTAATTGATTTCAAAGTTTTCTTTAAATTTCATCTTTCTAAAAGCTTACTTAATTTGTTTACTTAATTCGTTTTCACAAAAGTTTCTAAATTTTTGCTTATTGTATTCGCCTTATTATTGATTCCGGATTAGTTTTTTTTGAAATTTGCATTTTGATAAAGTGCTTATTTAGTTCTTCTTATTTGCTCGTTACGATTCATTACCATCTTAGGAGGGTTTTACTTGTTGCGATCCTTGGCTTCGATCGCATTGACTGTGACCTGTTTGTTTTACCTGGTACGATCCACGCCCACGATCACTCATTGCGATCTGGGGTGCGATCGGGTCTCTTCTTTTTGCTGCGATCGCATTGAGTGCGATCTGATTTGTTACGATCAGGCTACGATCCTGACCACGATCCACTTGTTGCGATCGTGGTTGCGATCGGGAGTGCGATCACCCCTACCCATCGTACTGCTGAGTACGATCTGATCCCTTTGTTTCCATCGCATTGAGTGCGATCGTGGGCTGCGATCACAAAGTGCGATCAATCTGCGATCAAGCTACGATCCAACCACCTTAGTTGGTTGCGATCGGATTACGATCGGACTTGTGATTTGTTTGTTTAATTTTTCCAACTTTTTAAAATTTTGTTTTCCCGCCTCTTTATTTGATTTATTTTTAAGTTTTCAAACTTTATTACATTGTCAAGTTTAATTTTCATCGCGCTTTTATTTTTAGTCATTTAATTAATTTACTTTTCGAAGTTTAAATATTGTGCCATTTACATTTAATTAGTTTAGATTTAATTAAGTTCCATTTACTTTTAGTCTCGCTTTAAATTCCCGTCATTTATTTTAAGATTAAATTGTAGATTTATCTTAATTGTTTTTGCACTTTTAATATACTACAACGACACAACTATTTGTTTCACCAAAGAACGACTGAGTCGCATAGTTAAACCAGTAATCAATTCGATTAGACCACTAGAACGATAATTTTCTTACTAGGAAAAACCTAACATTATACTTACTGTGTACGAAGAAGATGAACTGAGAGGAATCCTACTTCTGTATCACTAACGCTACATAAATACATACATGAATGAGTATCTTCTTACTAAATACGTATCTGGTTTTATGTCATGTCTTAGCTTATTTTATATGTTCTTGTCATGTTTTACTGTTTAAAGCCTTAAACTGTGTTTATCTTATATTTCGTTTGCCCTGATTAAGTATTTCTGGTATTTCATGTATTATTATACTTACTGTGTAATAATAAGTAACTTTCCAAAAATAGCAGGTTTCCTAAAATAGAAAGTTTCCAAAAATAGAAAGTTACCAAAAATAGAAAAGTTTCCAAAAATAGAAAGTTTCCAAAAATAGAATTACTGCTTAGAATAGATAAGTTTCTAAAAATAGAAAGTTTCCATAAATAGATTAGCTGCCTTATTTAAATAAGTTTCCATAAATAGATTAGCTGCCTGAAATAAATAAGTTTCAAAAAATAGAACGTTTCCATAAATAGATTAGCTGCCTTATTTAAATAAGTTTCTAAAAATAGAAGTTTCCATAATTAGAATTAAGCTGGTTAAATAAGCTAAGTATATAAGCCTAAGTGTTTTCATGATTATTTTCTAAGTCATATGATATAATGTATAGTTTATTAATTATTTCATGTAATTAAAATAAACTATAGGTTAAAATATTTAATTAAAGTATATCATGTTTTTAATTAAATAAAGTTGAATACGTAGGTTAAAACATGTATTATTATTTATTAATAATATAACCTAAGTCATGTTAATTAATTAATTATAACCATGGTTTTTAAATAATTAATTAATTTATAAGTCTAAAAATATAAAATACTTAGGTTAATAATTTCATGATTTTAACAACTAAAATAACCTAAGTCATGTTATTAATTAATCATGTCATGTTCATTAATTTAATTTTAACATAAGATTATAAAAGAAAAAATAATCTTAACATACACCGTGAACCGGATCTTGACTAAGAACCATGAACCGGACATGAAATAGACACCATACCCCGAACCAACTCGGGGTTACCCTTGTCTTGTTGCTGCCGTGGGACCCACACCTACCAACCGGGACCATATGGTCTCGGTGGTGGTCAAATAGCCAAACCGAGACCCTCTCGGGTTTGGTTTAGGCGGCGGCCAAGAACAAACACCCCTAAACATCCCTTTTGATTTATTCCCAAAACCAATTTCATGATTAGATCTATGATTTAATTAGGTTTTTAAGAAAACATATCATGTTCTTAATTATTTAAAAGATTAAATCAAAAGAAAAGGGTTTAAAAGAATTACCGAATGCGTGGATCTAAACAACGATGAACAAACACGAACACTAGCACCAAATCCAAGATCAAAGATCAAATAACACCTCCTTTGGTGTGTTTGAGGGTGGCGGCCAAAAGAAAGAAAAAGGGAGGAGGAAGAACTTTTAGGTTTTTGTAAAAATCCTCTGTAAAGTGAAAATGAGTAGTGATCTTTTCCTAATTCCTTGTTTTAGTAAAAAATTTATGGGCTAAGCCCATCCTCCCTCCCTAATTTCGTGGTAATGGGGCCCACAAGGGGTAACCCGAATGTTTTCCGTGTCTAAAATATTGGTGTGTTCTCGTGTGTTCTCGTGTTCGTGTTTTACGTGTTCTCGTTAAATATTAACCGTGACTTAATATATTTATTCGTGTTCGTAATAAATATATATACGTAATTAATATTAGCTCGTGATTAAATTACGTTCATGATTTCATGATCGCATGTTCGTGATTAATTATTGTCAAATAATTATTGCGTGCTCATGCGTAGTAAAATACTTATCGTGTTCTAACACGTACGTAATACGTAAAATCCTAACACGAAATCGTAATCTTGCTATAATAGGAAAGTTTTAATCTAGTACGTACGATCTTAAGGGTACTATTCATGGTAAAAGCATGCGGGTTTTACAACTCTTCCCCCCTAAAAAGAATAATTCGTCCCCGAATTATAGATAACGTAACTGAAAGAGAAACATACCCGAATCAAACTGAGAGGGTATGTAAGATTAATGAACGTACAGGTGACATGGTAGAAGGAACGTGGAACGTGACATGTCTTGAAAGGACATGGAACGTGATGTGACTGAAAGGACATATCTAATTGATGAGAAAAAACGGATAAAAGTCCGGATGAACTTGTCCGTTTACATGTGGCCTCCCTCTTGGGACAGTTTCTTAAGAAGATCTTGACACAAATGATAAATCTTGGTCCTCCTGACCTTGACTTGGAATACGAAGAAATTCTTGGTTATCAATGGAGATCCCCTAAATTCGATCGAGGAAAATAAGAGTTAACGTGCTAGGGTAACTGAAACGTTACGATGCAAGACAATCTGACTTAACTGATAATTAGAAACGATGCGCGAGACATAAAGAAACGTAGTACGTGAAAAATTTTGAACGTGATACGTGAAAAATTTTGAACGTGCTACGTGGAGATATGGCGAGTGTAGTATGAGTAAACATATCGTGATCCATGATACGTGTAACATATCTTGATCATGATATGAGGAACGTGGAATGAACATGACATGTGAAACATATCGTGATCATAGAATACAATGGCGGTAACGCCAAACGCTACAAGGTGAGACGTGGAATATGACGTGAAATGTCTATATGATGATGGAGAGTTATACTAAACTTGGGTCTGGTCTCTCAAGTTCTTGTAAAACTTCCCAGAACGAAATGAACGTAAAATCGTAAGCCGAAATGCCATCATGAACTTGAATAGTGTCATGAACGCGAGCGCGAAAGCAAGTCGTGAAATTAGAACAAAGACGTGAAGTAAATAAGGAGCATAATTATGAATATTTGTCTGACTCAATAACTGAGGAATTTCCAAGTGATTGGATGAGCCTTGGCTGGAACATGTCTGATCAATCTGTTAGTTCTGAAATCCTTGCGGATGTAAGGATTTTGTAGACTTGATCAAACTGTTTGTAATAAACCAGATAACATCATGCTTCTTCTGAGTTTGCATTAAACTGGTAACCAAAATCCATGGAGATCTTGTCCCATTTTAATTCACAATTTCAGATGATGAAAACATCCCAGTCTGTTGGTGTCCTATCTTAACCTGTTGGTATGTCAGGTACTTAGATATGAACGTAAGTGTATCTTGCTTCATAGAACTTGATACATAGGAGTTTGCGAAACTCTGAGTCTCTGAATCTAGACTTCTCCTAGCGTAGGATTTTCTAGAACACCTAATGTAGTGTAGGGTTCTCTCCTTTACGCATAAGCCGAGTCATGGTAAGATTAACCATGCAAATCCATGTGATCCAGCGTGTCACTGTAATCAAACAGAATTGATATTGGAAAATTTTCTAGGGTAAAATTTCTCTTGTCATAGAATTTGCAACATCGTGCTGATATGGTCTTCCTGTTCTTCTCTAGGCTTAGACGAAATCGGGTTATCCTCAATGAAAACACTGATGAATTTGCTATGAGTTCATGGAAACTCATTCTTATAATGTCGTTGGAGCATTGATGAGACTAATTCAAAATCATAAATCTAGCATGACCGAGTCGTGCACGAATAGCAGTCATGGACATGTCCTGCTCTTTCACTTGTCACTGTTGGCAGCATGATCATGAGTTCAATCTTGGAAAAGTGATTAACACTATAAGGTCGATTGGACATGTTGTCAATACGTGGAGGAGAATAACGGTCATGAATGGTGATCTGTTTAAATCGACGGTAGTCGACACATAATCTCATGGTACCATTCTTCTCCTTGTAGGTTCTTCTGGAGTGTAAGGAACAATTTTGGAATAATCCGTTGGTTATGCGTAAAAGGACTTTAGTAGTTGTGTGTTACTGAAAGCTAGAAAATCTTAGCAATCATGGCTAACAAGGCACGTGCTTGGAAAGCATAGATAATTTGTACAGATTTTCCTGATGGAAAAATCAAGCTGAATGTATTCAAGAGCCTGAACATTACTGTACATAATTATGAATCGTAGCATGGTGTGCTGTTCATAGTCCATAATTAGGATAAAATTCATCTCGTGTCTGTCCGAGGAAATACGTTAGCAGCTTAGATCTCATCATTAAGCTGATGGAAAACCTTCGTGTACGTTGGAATACGAAAGACGTCCTTCATGGTCATGAATATATGAAATATGGTGAAAGAAATGAAAGTGACATCGACAACGTGACAGTTCTCATTGATGTGCCGGTAATGGTATTGAAAATCTTGTGGCCTGATTCATACATGGAACAACAAAATGGATATACCTTTGGAGGGTACCCTGAATTTCTTAGACATGTTCCATAGTTGGACGTGAGTCATGTGTCTTGACTCGTGTCTTGGAACTATAAGCATGACATATGTCTTGACTGGTGTCTTGACATGTGCCTTCAGAAAGTATACGTGAGACATGCGTCTTGACTGATGTCTTGACATGTGTCTTCAGAAAGTATACGTGAGACATGTGTCTTGACTGATGTCTTGACATGTGTCTCGAGACGTAAAACAATAGAACTACAATGTTAGGTTATTATGCCAGACCTGGCGGATCGGTTGGACTACTGATCCTTTGTATGTCTGATCACGTCCGCGGCCGGAGCCTCGGTTGTGATTTCTAGGATAGTTTCTGTCATAGTAGTGGTTACTATCGTCTTGTCTGTCAGTTCCATGACGGTCATTCTCATGACCGTGATTCATGTAACTATTCAGCTGAGTGGCCGTCTAGTACCGGTTTGCACTTATATGGCTGAAATGACAGCCGAATGACGTGTGACATGTAACTAAGAATTAGGGACAATGATTGATGAAAATCGTCTGATGGTGAAGCATCTTCTCGTCCAATTGCTCTGCTCTGACGCCTTTGTCTTCGTCTTGTAGGATCTCCAGACGCCTTTGTCTTCGTCTTGTAGGATCTCCAGGTTGTGAACAGCATCCGCATCTCGTAGCGTCTCCGAACGTCAGCAGCATCAACCTTTAGTAACATCTCCAAGTTATGAGCAGTATCAGCAACCTTGTAGAATATCAGCAATTGAACATACGCCTGTGTTAGCCTCAAAATATTGAGTCAAACAAGAATGCTCGGTCATATGGTTATTATGTATCGTATTTTAGAACGTTGTAATAGGTAGTATATTAGTCGTGTATAACGGGCTTAACTTTAGGCTAAAGTTCATTAATAAGTAACTAAAGCCCAAAGGGAAAGCCCGGCCCAAACCATATAGTCCATAAAGAAGCCCGCATGTGGGTGGACTATATATACCCTTCCTAGCATGTTAGGAAGGGTGTTGGTCATATCATTTTCTCTCTAATCTAATATTTCACAAGTTTCTCCAACCATTTCTCTCTACTTTCTCTCATTGCTTTCTCTCTCTAAAATACATCTCATTTCTACCTTTCTTTCTTTAAATTCGTGATTATAACATCATATATTAGGGACAACAATTGGTATCAATCGCCATGGGGTAGTTTTGTGATTGGTTGTTGTGTTTTCATTTGATTTAATTGATTTGATCCTTCTTTCCACCACGAATTCAAGATTTTTCTTGTTTTTTAGTGTTTTTCGATTCATATAACTTCTTTATTCGTGTCATTGTGACTTGGGTATCTTGGTTTTTGGCTTAAACACAAGTTTTTTGGATCAAAAGTTGAAAATTTCTTGTTTTTCATCTTTCCGAAATTCTAGCTTGTATCACCATCGGAAAGTACAATTGAGAGGGGTTTGATCGCAATAACCAACTGGTTCTACTTTGCGATCACTAGATTACGATACCTTATTCCGATCTGGACATTCCGATCGTTCTTTGCGATCTGGGATTCCGACGGTTTCAAGGGACTTTTGAGTCGTTACTCTGCCAAATTTGTTTTAGCCACATTCCCATCTGAACATACCGATCTGAAAATTCTGATCTGAACATATTCCGATCTGAACATTGCGATCTGGGATTCCGACAAGTATACATTGCGATCTGGGATTACGACAATACATTGCGATCTGGGATTCCGACAGTGCATTGCGATCTAAGCCACATTCCGATGAACATTCCGATGGCACATTCCGATGACATGTTTAGCTAAATTTTTGATTGAGTATTTTTTAGACTTAGCCACCATCTAGACTAGTTTTAGAACGTAGTTTACACGAAGATTAAAAAAAAAAAAAAATTGGCGATTCAAAATTTTTTGGACATTTCTAGCTCAATTTCAAAATTTGGACATTTCTAGCTCAAGTAAAATCAAATTTTTTCCATACTAGTTTTAGGACATTTCTAGCTCAATTTCAAAATTTGGTGATTTAAAATTTTTTGGTCTACCGTTTTGTCGGATTGAGGAATTTATTGTCGGACTGGGAAAAAAATATAGCATTTTTCGGAATTTCGACAACAACTCAGTCACATCATATCTACTTAAGATCCATATTCACTTCATCATTTCAGAGAATTTTGAGATGGATTCTACTGTAGAATATCGTGTGACCAACAACAACATAATGGTGGCGGGTAACAAAGAGAGACCACCAATGCTTGTGGCCGGCCGATATGCTCAATGGCAATCACGTTTTTGTTCGTTATCTTGATACAAGACCTAATGGTGATGCATTGAGACAATGTATTAACAATGGACCATATGTTTTCTCCGATATCACTGTTCCTCATACACCAGCCACTGACACTACCAAAAAAGTACCCGCAACCACAAGAAAAGAAACGTTATCTGATCTTACACCAGAGAAGCGTGCTTGGTATGATGCAGAAAAAGAAGCGATCTATATGATTCTAAGTGGAATTGGAGATGATGTTTATTCCACGGTTGATGCATGCCCTACGGCACAAGAAATGTGGACGGCTATTGAACGCTTGCAACAAGGAGAATCACTCAACAAGCAAGATGTTAAAACTAACTTGTTTTGAAATTTTGGTAAGTTTACTGCATTGGATGGAGAATCCATTGAGTCTTATTATTCACGATTATACAAGATGATGAACGACATGAAAAGAAACAACCTGGAAGTCTCCACCATGCAAGTCAATGTGCAATTTCTTCAGCAACTTCAACCAGAGTGGACACGTTTTGTTACTTTGGTGAAACAACAGAAGCAGTTAGACAAGGTAAACTATCACACTCTCTTTGATATCTTGAAACAATTTCAGCATGAGGCAAATGAAATTCTAGCTGAACGAGTTGCAAAGACGGTTAATCAACTTGCTCTAGTGTCTACCACTCAAGATCATCGATCTCGTACTCCAAAGTCATATTACATTCAATCATCCTCCCCACGATATTCCACATCATCCAAGTCTTCATTATCCACAAGATCACGTGGAAAAGAACCAAGAGCACCATCACCACCATCTGAGTCATCATCTGAAGAGGATAGTGATGAAGATCAAGATCAGAAGAATCGGGAAATGAAACAACAAATTGCTTTCATTATGAAGACCTACAAGAAAATCTTCAAACCCACCAACAACAATCTTCGAACATCATCCAACACAAAGAACCAATATGTTGAGAACCCTTCAAGGTATGACACACGTCGAAGTGGTGAAAGTCCTTCTAGGTATGATCGACATAATCCAACACATGTTGAGGGTTTTGCAAGGTATGATCGACAAACTGCCAAGTATGATACTCAGAGGATTGCTGCTTCTACTGGGAATAGGGAAACTGTTGGAACACAAGTGGTTCAACAAAGTGGGATTCAATGTTATAATTGCCAAGGTTATGGGCATATGGCAAAGGAATGCAGAAAGCCGAAACGGGTTAGGGACTCCAGCTATCATAAAGAGAAGATGTTGTTACACAAGAAGATGGAAGCAGGGGTCAAATTGTCGGCTGAGGAAGGAGAAATGCTTGATGATACTGATGATGAAGCCTCCGACCAAGAATTAGAAGCACATTACTCGTACATGGAAAAGGTTGACGAAGTTCTCAACGTCACTGAAGATGACAATGGACCTATCTTTGACACTGAGCCACTCGATAAGGTACACACCACTGATGAATATAATGTGTTTGGTGATACTCACGAGCATAGTGAGCTACCCAATGCCATTAATGACACATGTATGACGGAAAAGGTTGATAGCAATACCACACCCGATTCATCAGACATGTGCAATAATGAGTTTGAGGATGATTGATATGAGCTTAATTACTCATATCATTTGTAGCTTAAAACAATGAAATAATGCATGAAATGTATCATATATGCCTTGGAAATGCTTGTTTCTTGTTTTCATGTGTGTAGGTACCAAGTTCGCAAAGACCAACGAAAACCGCCACGAGATTGATGAAAAAGATCGAGGAAGCCAAAACTGAGCTCGATTTAGAGGATTTAATATTTTAATAAAGGATTTTGGCCAAGTGGGGCCCACAATGGGGTAAATGGGCTAAAAAGCCCATTTATAATTTAAGTTGTTAATTTGTTAAGTCAAAAGCCCATATTAGGCCCAAAAGTGGAAAGTTGTAACGGATGGATTAAATGCTTGGGCCCAAGCCCAAATCAAGATGAAAGAAACGAATGGAAGGAGTAATATTTATTTGGGCCTGTTAGGGTTTAAGGAAAACGTGTATTGAACACGCTTCATTCACATCTTGAACAAATTCACTTTCCTTCATTTATTTCTTTTCACACGTCACTAGTAAATAATAAACAATGTCACCCACTCACGTTTTCTCAATAAAAAAAAAACGCCCCATCATTTTACACCACAAACAATCTTCGTTAGTTCCTATGCCTTATTTCTTCTTCCCCATTATCTTCCCCATCAAAACCTGTAAAAATAAACTACTGTTCATTAAACCCTAAATGGGTAAAAAGTTAAATTAACATGGGGGTTTTGATCCCACGTGTTAATCACGTGTGGGGAAATAAAAACCCCCAAATATAAGGAAGAGAAGGGATGTTACGTGAGTGATACGTGGCGGTTTGCAATTGGTGTTAACACCTCATTTCCCACAATCCAGCCAATCACAGGCCAAAGAAGAAGCACAACTAGCACACGGATGCCACGTTGGCGATCCGTGTGCTATTCAGAATCATCACAGCCATCCAATTGAAGAAAGAGAAAGAAGATAGAGATCAATGGCCTAGAAGAAAAGGGAATATCCCTCAGAAGATCCGCATATTCGCTCACCAACAGCCATTGGGGAGGCTATAAAAACCCCCAATTATCTTGTATTTTTCATGCTTTACTTTTTCTTTAAAATTATGCTGTTAAATTAGTCGTAGGATTTAATTTTGTATTTCATTTAAAAAGATTTGTAATACTTGTTGGAAATTAATAAAAGTTCAGTTACTTTGATTCTATATCGTGTCTTACTTTAATCTTTTCTTTACTGCTTTCATTTGATATACGGGTTAAATCTAATCACTGTTTAACAAAATAATTTATGTTATGTTCAAGCTAATTAATAGCTTGATTTTTAACATTAAAAGTGAAAAGGATATTTTAAGTTTTTCCCCACTGGAAAAATATAATGAAAAATGTTCGGATCAATGTACTTTGATGGTGATGGCGATATGATGTTTGGTGGTTAATGGTGGTGGTCCGGTTCATTAAGGGTGCTCAGCGCACACCTTCTTCTCAAAGGGTTCATCAAAAGGTACTAGTGTCTTTTCATTTTAAATTTACTCTACAATTTTAATTGTAACTGTTTTGATGTTTATCCTGTTATGTTATTTATTTTAGTTGAAATCTGATTTGTTTTGAGAGTGTTACTGATTAGTTAGTTTACTGGTTTACTAGAATAAAAACTTGTTACTGTATTACGAATTTTGCGTTACTGTATTAGATTCAAAGGGACGAATTGATTCACATTTTATAAAACTGATGTCATTGGACTTAGACTGTTTGTTTAGTTAGATTTGAGAGGTTATTTGGTTTAAATCTGTTTAACTGTATGCATTTGTTCAGCTGAATATACGTGTTTGATTCTGCTAGTCTTGATTAAGTTGTTATGGATTGAATGTTGAAATAATCGGTAATCTTAGAATTTGCTGCTTAATAGGATTTGCTGCTTAAGTTTTGGATATCTGCTCAGTTTGGATTGATATTACTGATTCTGTGCACTGTCAGCTTATTTATTTTAACTTTGCTGTATGTTAATGTTAGATCGAGCTGTTAGGATAGTAGTTATTGTTCTAAAAAGCTTTATTTGATTTTAATCTTGATGTTGTATGATTTTGGTTTGCTTAATGATTTTGGTAACGTTTAAATGCTGGTTTAATAGATCTTGTACTGCTTTGTTCTGATTTTGTTGCGTTTGGTTACCTTATTGCTTATCAGATTCAACTAACTGATAAGCCCAATTAAGCTGTTTCCTGACAGTACATAAGCTAATAAGCTTACCAAAGTCTTTCCTAAGACTGCTTGTTGTAATCTGCCAAAAAGTAATTAATTCCAAAAATTATGTCTCGTGGGGGTTTCGAACTCAAGACCTCCTGCTTATAGGTCTAACGTGATAACCATCTGGGCTATTGCCTTTTTTTGATTTTATTTCCCTTTCTTTCATTAATATAGTGTAAATCTAGCTGGCAGGTTTTGTTTTAGTTTAATTACCAATTGTCACGTTTTTATTTAATATATTACTTTTAATTTTAATTAAAGTTAATCTTTAATAAAAATAAGTAGTTTAAAATAAATAAATAAAATAAAAAAAATATAAAAAAAATGTTTTTATTTAAAAAGTTTAATTAGTTAGATAGATTTTTATAACTTTAGATTTTAATGAATATAGTTTTGCAATAGATTTATTTTTAAATAAGGTAAATTAGTTATAAAAAGTTTAATTAGAATTTTTTTTAATAGATTTAAAGTTGTAGTTTTTAAATAGAATAATTTTTTATAAGAATATTTTATTGGTTTAATTTTTGAATAGTGTCTTGATTTTTAAGTAATTAAGTATTTTAAATAGGCGGGGTTTACGATTCATGCACTTTAGGTTTATTTTAAATAGCTTAAAATTCGTAGTTTTTAATTGTAGTTTAAAAACCACAAACCAATTCAAATCGATTGTCCAAATCAAAGCAAAACGTCTCAAATTCATAAGATCTTCGTGTACAACGAACTCGACTCACTCACGTGTTTAATTGAATTCGTCATTGGTATTATTAGACTATTACTTTTTCCTAAAGGTAAATTTCTAATTTACCCTATAACGTATCTAATTATCACATATACACATCCACGTACATCAAAAATTTTGGCGCCGCTGCCGGGGATCTTGTGTACGATTCGTCTTTGTGGAGATTTGTTGATCGTGGATTTGAAGACCCTTTCCG
Organism: Glebionis coronaria; assembly: GCA_025667525.1. NCBI lineage: Eukaryota > Viridiplantae > Streptophyta > Magnoliopsida > Asterales > Asteraceae > Glebionis > Glebionis coronaria. The sequence goes on from CM046880.1 coordinate 2,278,963, forward strand.
TCCTTGGAAAGTTATGTTATTTTTCTATTACGTAGTATGTATCGTTTTTCTCGTTTTTTGTGAACAATATATTGTATTACGTAGCACAATAATTTTAAATACTTTTCAAATAAGCCTTAGTTGGGATTTCATCACCTAGCTATTGTATTCGAACCCAAAACAAAAATAAAGGAAAAATAGATAAATAATAAGAAGTTTGAACTCGATTTATACAAACTATAAGGTGGGTATAAGGCGACGTGCTATAAAAGGCCGTCTAAGGAAAAAGGTTTTTAAGTGCTTTGTGCCACCTCGTTTCCCCGCTTGCTTGTGCGTATATTGAGAGGGACGACCTATTATTGGTTTGCCGACTCAAGTAGTAATAAATCTTATTTTTTGTTGTTTACTTATTGAACCTCGAGACGTTTAGGATTTCACCTATCGTTTCAAAGTCGACCGAGGGTAATTTACTTCCATAGTAATTATCCTTATTCCTAATTTTTATCGATCATTATTGATTGAGCAATACCAAATAAAATACCAAAAATAATCTTCTTCTAGTCTAATTTCTTTTCTTCAATCCTCTAAATTCTCGTTTTTATGAAAAATACCAAAAATAATCTTCTTAATCCTCTATCATGTTTAATTCTTTTTCTCCTCACCCTCTAAATTTTAATTCTTCCTTCGTCAATTGTGAAGGGTGTGGAGAACCGTTATATGGTTTTTCAACATGTCGGTGGTGCACGTGTGAGCGTTTTGGAAATGACTTACAAAACGATATACGTGTTGGATTTTGTCCTTGTTGTGATGATATTACTTCATTTGGAAATCCGAATTTTTCGAATAATTCTCTCGATTTCAATCCACCTCCACACCCCACATACGAGACACCCTCGTGTGAGTTTTGTGGAAATAATTCTCATTTAGGAATTAATTGTTCGCATCGATTCTCGCTTAATTACGAGCAAGAACCGAGCTACAATCAAAACTTTAATGATAATTGTTATCCACAAGATTTACCGAGTTTATCACAACAATATCTTTGTTGTGAGTATTGTGGAGGTCCTCACGAGAGTTTTTGTTGTCAACCGAGAGATCAAAGTTTTTATGAGCCTAATCCTTGCTATAATTCGATTCCTTCCGGTTTTGACCAATCTCCACAATATTCTTTCGAAATTGAACGATTTGAAAAAATGAATCAAAGAAATGTTGAAGTTGTTGAAAAAAGTATTGAAGACTTGTTGCTTGAAAAGAGACAAATTAAGCAAGAGATTAATGACATTACTAATGAATTAGGAAGTCGCCGATTTCATGGAGAAATAATTGATGAGGGATTTAGACGAGATTGTGAGCTTAAGATTAGACAACTTTCGCAAGATTATAATGGTTTAAGCATTGAAATTCGTGAGAAAGAACGAGCTCAAGCGGAAGCAAAATCTCTTGCTAATCGTGAACTCGAGCGTTCTCTTCTTTTGGATGATGACGAGGATAGTTCTATTTCTTTGCGGGATCTTATGGCTCTTCATCCTTCGTCTAGTGCTATCGTGTGTCCTATTCGTATCTTGCCGGCTATTGAGCCCGAGGATTCTCCCATCCTAGATGATGAGGAAATTTCTCATGACATCACCACTCCTATTCATGATTCTTCCATCGTGGAACTTGAAAATTCTCTAAGCAAGGGGGACGAGCATATTAGCACTATTTTTGTTTAAAACCCAAGAGAGTTTGACGGTATTTCCAATGAGATGTGTGATTTGCCACATTGTGATGACTCTACTTCTTCCATTCACTTTGATATTTTCACTAATTCTAATGATGAAAATTGTGATGGAAATGAAGATTTTGAGGATGATTCTACTTCTAGTGAATTTTCTAATGAGGAGTTCTCCGATGAACTTTCTTATAAAGATGATATTCACGACTCGGATTTTGAGGGGTTCACCGATGAACCTACTCTTCTTCACCCATTTCCACCGGGAAATGAGGATGATAGTGATCCGTTTTATGAGAGGTTCACTTTTGAACTTGCTCTTTTAGACCCATTTCCACCGGGAAATGAGGTTGATATGACTATTCCGATCCTTGAGAAGTTCTCCGATGAACTTACTCATTTAGATGTGGAAGACGTGATACTTCGTGAGAAATTATCCAACGTCTATCTTCTCATTTCTAGGATCGAGGATTTGAATTCTAAGCCTAGTGCCAAATCTTTCTCTCCATCTCCTATTCCCGTTGAGGATAGTGATCCACTTATGGAGGAGATTGACACTTTTCTTGCTTCTAATGATTCGATACCACCGGGTGTTGATGATATCGACCCGGAGGGGGACGCTCTCTTTTTAGAGAATTTACTTGATGATGATTTCGTCCCAAGTCCTCCTCCCACCCACTTTGACCTTAATGTGCGGGTTTTCCATGCGACTCGTTTTAAGTACCATGACCCTATTGATCACATTCCTAAGGGTGAAATGGTCGTTAAAGCAAAGAATGTTGATTCCATTATGGATGAAACTTTTATCCCACCATTATGTTGTGCTTTATATGATCTTGGATTAGCATGGGGGGACGACACCGTGTTATCCTTTCCTTTCTCCACCGAGGACGAGGTATTCTGTAGGATTGTAAATCTATGCTTATGTGTTAGAGAGAGAAAGAGATAGAGAGATGGTGGATTTCACACAAAGCTAGAGAGAGAAAGTAATGTTTACTATGTGAAAAATAATGAAACCACACCCCTCTCCATCAAAGGAGAGGGTTTATATACCCAAGCCTTGTGATGGGCTTGGGCTTACATTGTTGGGCCGGCCTACACATGTTGTAGGCTAGGCTTGGCTTTGTATGTTTAATAAAGATGTCTAGACTACGAGCTACTACTAAGTATATTGTCGGAGTGACCGAATCTTCCTAAATACGTAAAAACGTATTTCTAACAATCTCCCCCTAAGGGAGGTCACTCCAAACAAGGGCGTTACCCGAGTTACAATAATTAAATAAACCTAGCATACTATGCTTGTCTTGAGCTCGTAGTCTTCGTCTTTCTTTTTCTTTTTCTTTTCTGGTGAACATGCTGATGTGATCTTTGATATCAATCTTTGAGCATTAATCTCTTGCCTTGATCTCGTGCATCCATCACTTGTGATCTTCGCCTCTTCGTGACCTCACGTCCCACATACTTATACCTTCGTAATTCTTGAAAGCTTCAGAGTTTGAAACAGCGGAAGACTTAACTTTTAGGCTTTCTTGAATTAGATGAGATATTAAGTGCATAAAGTATAAGCATGCGGGGACGACTTCTTCTTGGATCCCGCAACGCCACCATCTTCAAATGCCGCAACATAAGTAGACACGAACGAAATGGCTTTGAACATTTCATTCTAAATCGGTAGCATTTTACCACCGGTCGGTGAAGACCGTTGGACGATATTAGATATCGTACCCGTGACGGATAGTTTCAAATAAGTAACTTCCTGACAGGATTTCGCGGGTAAACCCGTTCTCTTTACTCGACCGTCCAAAGCTGACTGCGAACGTAAAGAGTGAATCATTTGGATAAAAGTATCCGCATGATTTGAAGTCGTCAATTCATGTTCCTGGAACAAGTGAAATTCAATTAAGAACCGCACCATCGTTGCTTTCCAGTTGTCACGAGCTTGATTCGTATAGAATCTTGCAAGTTACCTATCAAGTGCTGTTTGAGGTTAACACTAGAAGGATTTCCACTCATCACCGTGAACACAAAGGTATCACTCTGAGTGTTCTGGCAAGATCACTGAGATATTGCGTAGAGGCCTGGAACGTGTTTAAATTCAGTTAAGAATTAAACAGCTGTTGCTTTCCAGTTATCACAAGTTTGATTCATAAAGAATCGCACAAGTCACCTACCATGAGCTTTTTGATATTCGCTCAAGAAGGATTTCCATCTTCATTGTAAATACTTTCGTATTACTCGGATGTTCAGGCAAGATCATGAAGATTTTGCGTAGGACTCTTAAAATCTTTCTTACTTTTCATAGTGTGTGAAGAAGCAAGGAAATATGAAAGTGTGTCCTAGTGAGATATTTGATGATCTCAAATGGCTCTAGACTCGATCGTGCACTTTGGATTTTAGTGATCGGAGGCTGGAGAGGAGTGCCACCATTTGAATACCAATTTATTCGGAGTGAATAAATCGATAGATAACGTGTTGTCTCCGTGTGATTAAAACAAATACCTTTTGAGAGATATCTGAGTTAGCTGGGATGGGTTGTGCATTGCATCACTGGGTCCATGATGTTTGTCTTCAATATCAAGAATCATTAAAATGATCTCAATAGCATATGTATTGACCCGGTTTCTGCCTAAAGTTGTAAGGAGGGCTTCTTTCTTTACACCCTTTATCTTTACAATTCTTTTTCATTCTTCAACCCCTTCAATGCTTACCAATACGTCATAACTAGCACCTTGTTGTGATTTTTCCAGTGCTAACTTAAGTACTTGGTCGGCATTCAGCTGCGTTCACATTCTTTCTCCACCTTTCCTAAGGACTACTATTTCTAGCTATGGAATGTCCTTGGGAAGATTCCTCCGGTTCTGGAAGAATCATAGGACTTAACCTATCCTACCATCCTTATGTCACCACAATCTTTATCGTCGTGAATTAAATGAGGTTTGGGTAAGTATATGTCACCATGAAAATCCATTTTGATATGCAAATCCATTTTGCTCCCCCTTAACATATGCTACGATATTCGAAAACATTTCGCATATATAGAGATGAGCCAACACATTAAGTCAAACCATTTGTGATAATATCCCATATTAAATCACATTTTCTCCCCCATATAAAAATATTAACCCAATCGATGTTTTTAATATCAATTGATTTAATGAAGTTTTAACAAAGGTTTTGGGAAGAAAAATGCAAGTCCGTTTTATCTTCATGATATCAAACGCATGAGATATGATACCGATTTGTAACATGATCACATATTCACCATATTAGAAAAGAATTGACAAGGTTGGACCTGATAGATGAGAACATCATATGATAAGATCAAATGGTTCTTGTCAGCATATGTTGGTTGCCTCGTCACGTCTGAAGTCATCTCTTGACACCAAGTGTACGATTGGTATTGTTTTCTTGACACCAGGTAGTGAGCTTGGCACGTTCGGCATCGAAGATTCTGAATGCTTGACAATTGCTCCCCCTCAATTGTTGACCCGTGTTCTATCGAAAGAGCTGTAGTCGTCGGTTGAGTAGTCGCATCGTCGAGTATGTAGATACCAATTGTAGATAGCATGGTTGTAGAGATGATAGCTTCATAAAAACAAGACTTCTCTTGTTTTAACAAATAAATGCACTGAGGCGTACATAGATTTGTGTTAGACCAAGTTATAAAGTAAACTTGATCCCTTACAAGGTTTTAAAGCAAACCTTGCCCGAGAAAATTAATTCCCGTTGAGAGCCAAAGCTTTCATAAGAAATACTTGACTTTAATATGAAAACCGGGTTGCAGTCTGAAATAACTACAAGCCATGTAGGCATGTTTTATGAAATATTTTCAACTTTTGTACGAACTCTATTTATGGCGCCGTGTCGATATTAATCAACATTTCTAAGGCCGTAAATATTATCGTACCAAAAGACATGCCTTTGAAAAATAAAGTAAAAATATTTTTGGATTTTTCTAGATTTTTCAATTTTTATGGTTTTTATATGGTTTTATATTTTTGTATTTTGCTTTTGAGGATAAAAATATAATCAATATATACAAATGATCACCAAGGATACGGAGAATAGTTTTACCACCACTATTCTTTCGCTTCATTTGCTAGTTCCTTAAGAGTCTCAGGCGAGAAGGTTCTCATTCCTAGCTTGTCGGCCAAAAATTCAATTCGAGCGCGATCTAAAGCCTTCGTGAAAATATCCGCCAATTGATACTCAGATCGGACAAAGTAAAGCTCGATTAATCCATTTTCCACTTGCTCCTTGATGAAGTGGTAGAGAATGTCAATATGCTTCGACCGGGAGAATTGAACATTGTTGCAGCATAAGGCAATTGCACTTTTGTTGTCGCAGTACATCGGAATCTTGTTGAAACCTAGACCATAGTCGGTTAATTGTGATCTCATCCAAAGAATTTGAGCACAGCAACCGGACATAGCTATGTATTCTGCTTCCGTACTTGAAATTGCAGCGCTTTTCTGCCTTTTCGATGCCCAACTGATTAATCGATCTCCTAGTAGTTACAAAGTTCCACTCGTGCTACGCCTTGTATCTTGACAACCCGCGTGATCCGCATCTGCATATGCCATTAGTGCAATAGAAGAGTCCTTCGAATACCAAAGTCCCCGATTAATGGTTCCTTTAAGATATCGAAAGATCCTTTTAACAGTAGCTAAGTGTAACTCAGTAGGCCTAGTTTGATACCTGGCACACATACATATAGCAAACTGAAGATCAGGTCTACTGGCTGTGATATACAGAAGAGTACCGATCATTCCACGATAAAGCGTCGGATCAACGGCAACTCCATGTGGATCTGCATCAAGCTTAGTTCGTTCCACCATTGGAGTATCCACGGGGTCGCAAGATTCCATCTTATACTTCTTAAGCGATTCAAGGGCATACTTGGATTGATTGATAAAGATGCCTCTGGGACTCTGAGATATCTGAAGACCTAAGAAGAATGATACCTTGCCCATCATTGACATCTTAAACTTGGAAGACATGAGTGTCCCAAACTCATCCGATAAGGTTTGGGTCGAGGCTACAAATATAATATCATCAACATATATTTGTACCATAATCATATCTTTACCTCGTTTCTGAATGAACAGCGTGGGATCCACCTTGCCTTTAGCGAAGCCTTGCGTAATGAGGAATTGTGACAAAAGATCATACCATGCGCGAGGAGCTTGCTTCAACCCATAGAGAGCCTTCTTAAGCTTGTACACATGATTAGGATAATTAGGATTCACAAAACCATCCGGTTGTTGAACATAGACCTCTTCCTTGAGTTCACCATTAAGAAATGCCGTCTTCACATCCATCTGATAGACGACCATATTCATATGGGATGCATAAGCGAGGAATAGTCTAATAGCTTCCAAACGGGCAACAGGTGCAAAGGATTCCATAAAGTCGATGCCCAATAATTGCTTGTATCCACGAGCTACTAGACGAGCTTTGTTCTTCAATATTCCGCCTAACTCATCGAGTTTCACCTTGTAAACCCATTTCAAAGTGAGTAACTGCACTTGATCCGGGCATGGGACAAGTTCCCAAACATCAAGACGTATGAATTCGTTAAGTTCTTCTTTCATAGCTTCTATCCAACAGGATTGAGTAAAAGCTTGTTGCCATGTCTTAGGTTCAACTTCAGTGAGAAAAGCATCAAAGTGACAAAACAGTGCACTTTCTTGTAACTGACTTCGTGTGGATACTGGACGATTAGGGTCACCAATAATAGAATCTATAGGATGATCCTTTGTCCACTTGCTGTCATGTTCACGAATCCGTAGATTGGAGTAAACTGTAGAAGGAGCTTCCTCTGAGGTGGACGACCCGGCTTGATTAGGGTCGGGAATAGATACACCAAAGAATGGAAGTTCACGCATTTGAGCGAATTCCAAATCGTGATCATCATCATCCTCTTCATCATCAATAGGCATGACATGGGTAGTTGAGACACGTGTTGGTTGAGAATTACTTGTTGAAGGTATATCTTGACCAATTGTTGGTGCAGATGTATCTGATTGTGCAACGGTTGCTGGAGCGACAACTTCGGTTACCGGAGCTATTACTTCAGGTTCTGGAGCAACAATACTTGGAGGAGTAAAGAATTCATCAAAGAACGGTTGAAACTACGTATCCCATTCCTTTCTAGAAGGTGGTGTAAATGATGATGAAGTAGGGTTGTTTGGGACAAGACCAGAACTAATATTACTGGGTCCCATTTCATGAAGTGCTGGTTCAGAGCTGCTTTGCTCAGAAGCCATTGCTGTCAGCTCATCAAAATCAACATTCATAGTTTCGAGGATCTTGCGAGAGTTACGGTTGTAGATTCGGTATGCCTTCTTTGAGGGTGCGTAACCAATGAAAATACCAATATCAGCCTTTGGTTGAAGTTTTCCCAAATTGTCACCATCATTATTTGGATAGCAAAGAGAACCAAATACATGAAGATATGATAAATCTGGTACTTTTCCATGGAGAAGCTCATAAGGTGTTTTACCATGGCGTTTACGAATTAGTGACCGGTTTTGGGTGTACACTGCTGTAGATACTGCTTCTGCCCATAAAAACAATGGAGCCTTTGCGTAAATTAACATTGTTCGAGCAGCTTCCATAAGTGTGCGATTTCGCCTTTCAACGACACCGTTTTGTTGTGGAGTGCGTGCAACGGATGTTTCATGAGAAATGCCAACTTCTTCATAATAATCACGCAAAATTTGATTCACAAATTCGGTTCCATTATCTGTACGAATGCGTCGGACAGTAGTGTTGAGACGCACTTGAATCATCTTGAGAAATCCGATGATGAATTTAGGTGCCTCATTCTTTGCTTTAAGAAATTTCACCCATGTAAACCGAGAGTAATCATCGACAATGACGAGGATATACTTTTTGCCACTAAGACTTTCAACACGCATTGGCCCACAAAGATCCATATGCAAAAGATAAAGTTTCTCTTGGTTGGTGTCTTCCGTCTTGGGTTTGTAAGATTTCTTAGTGCTTTTCCCCATTGTACACGCGGAACACAAATGATCCTTGTGAAATGATAGTTTAGGAAGACCACGAACAAGTTCGTTTTTGGCCAAGTGATTAATAGCGTCAAAGTTAAGATGAGATAACCGTCGATGCCATAACCAAGACTTAGTCTTCGATGCTTTGGAGAGAAGACATACGGGAGAAGCGGCCATCATGTCTTGTAGAGACAAAGTATACAAATTATTCCCTCGAGTACCTTTCAATAAATCAACCCCTTCCAAATTACGAATGAAGCAGGTATGCTCTCGAAAAGCAACTTCTATGTTTGCATCACAAAATTGTCCCACAGAAAATAAGTTGTGACCGAGACCTTCCACATAATACACTCTTGAAATTATAACATTCCCAATATGATAATCACCATAACCCATTATCTTTGCAATATGATCATTTCCAAATCGAACCGTACCAAGAAACTTGCTGACGAAATTTCTGAGCTGAGAGCGATCTCCGGTCATATGCTTGGAGCAACCAGAGTCCAAATACCAGAGAACAATTTGGACCACCTGTTTTCAATCACAACAGTAGACAATGCATTGGAAACTATTGGTTCCGGAGTGTTAGCAGATACAGATATGTTATTATCAGAATTGCTAACATTTTTGTTATCCTTAGATTTCCTGCATTTTCTAATGTGAGTTTTAGCATTTACAGGTTTTACTGTTCCAATTTGCTGAGGTTTTGGAGTATTAGCGGGCACTACAGTGGGAGTAGACCTATTTAAAGGGCACTTTGTTCCTACAATAGTGTTGGTGTTCCTAGTTAAAGGACACGCTTGTGTTTTGGTAGCCTTGGTACTCCTAGTTAAAGGGCACGCTTTCTTCACTTTAGTGGGAGTGATCCTAGTCAAAGGGCACGTATTTCCTACTATAGTGAAAGTTCTACCAGTGGGGCGCCACACCCAGCCAACTTGGGTTAACACTTTCCCAGTCGGTTTCCATTCTAATCCATTTTTCCGGGCATGCATCTCATTCACATGGTCAATAAGGCAAGAATCATGACGACTAGAAAACATACATTCATTGCAATTCCAACATTTCAAATTAGAATTCACACTAGGCTTAGAACGCTGCACAACCGCAGAGCCTTTAGGTTTAGCTACATGATTCTTTTTATTCAAAACAGAAATAACATTCCTAGGATGGGCTTCTACTTTCTTCTTCACTTGACTACTAGATGGGGGCAAGATCCTATCATTCTTCTTGTTTCTCTTAAGCTTAGATCTTTGAGCCTTAGTAGTGGTGCTTACTCCTGTAGAAGGCAACACGGGAATATTAGAAGCTGGTTTTGATTCCGCCTTATCTTTAGTGACCAATGTTTGAGAAGGTTTAGTCTTAGGGCCCTTGTTAAGTGGTGTGACGGCTATTAGGTTCCTTTTGATTGCACTAGAGGACGATGCTGAGATAGTGGTTGCGTTATCCACAACATTCTTACCTTTTAGAGTACGAAGTGTTTCCTTTAACTCAGCCAAGACCAGATTTTTATCACAAATTTGTTCCCTCAAATCAGATATTTCCACCGACTTTCGATTCAATTGTTCAATCAATGATTGATTCTGTGCAGTTGTATCAACACATGCGGGCTGTACTGAATCGAAGAGTCGTGTATTTTTCTGTTTTAAGTTATCAACTTTGGACAAAATCTTGGAAACTCGATTATCTAGATCAAGTCTAAAATTCTCAGCGGCCTCAAGTACGTTCACACAGTTAAGCTCCTTGGATTTCTCTATTTCTATCGGCAAAGAGTTAGCAACTTTGTGACTTGGCTGACGCTGTTTTGATTGTAAATTCAATCGAAAATTCTTTTCAAAATTTGCATCATCGATATTAACACCTTCGAATGACGTTTCAAAGATTTCTTGAATAAATTGTTGCTTGCATTCAAGCGAAATACAATGTGTTTGAATCTCATCAAAACGTTTTGAAAGCGAAGAATATGAATCTTGAAGCTTTAAAAATTCAGCGTCAGATTCGTGACAAGTACTATCTACCACATTATCCACAGATTCAACATTATGCACAATAGAATCATTATCAACACTTGTATTCACACAGACAGAAACTATATCATGAGACATCACTTGATTCGGAAGCAGATCATTATGGCGTGAAACCCGTTCTATTTCAAGTAAACTGTTTTCATAAGCATCTTCCATTTCATTGAAAACACGTCTAACTTCTTCTATTTCCAAAAACAAATCTTGATCAATATTACGAAGACAAGCTTTAACATTCTTTACAAACGGAACAATTTCATCTCGAAACGCAGCTCTAGTGTGCTCAAAGTTCCATTCACCTTCCGTTATGGCCGTGGCCGTCGTACGTTCCAAAATGACCTTGTCAAAATCGGCTAAGTGTTGGTGAACCGTATTTAAGTTAACGGACGCCTTACTTACCGGTGGAATTAACTTCGTTAAATCCTTTTTGACGAGTGTAGGAGACGTACTAGGAAGATTTTCATTTGACAAACTTTGGGGCACAAGAACTGTTAATTCTGCTAATTCCTTTTGTAAGCGAATGCGTGTCTTTTTCGAAAATTGATCTTTGTTATGTTGATCATAATCAATTGTATGGAATTTTGAAAGCATTTTAGAATGAGTTTCATCCCCAAGTGATTGTGTCTCCTCAGTACTACGAACAAAAGGTGCTTCTTTCGATTTGCCAATTATGGTCATATCATAAAGACCGGGAATATATTCCTGAGCTTGTTTTGCATAACCAGGATTAGGTGGTAAATCTTGAAGACGCTTAAGTTCGAATTCTTTAAATGATTTAGTTAAAAGATGAAACTTTTCTGTGGAAGTATTGTTTTAAAAGCTGTTGTTCTTTGAATTTAAGAAGTTTGGTAGCATTAATTTCCGATTCAACCTTTTTAGACTCGAGAGTTTCGAAATCCATTTTAAGTTTCTGAAAATCATTGACAACCGACTCTTTTTCTTTTAATTCATTGGAAAGATTAGCTTTTAATGATTCTATTTATTTCAAGTGTTCAATCTTTTCAAAACGAAATTGGTCAAATTCAGAACATGTTATTTTCTCTTCTTGAGGGACCATTTCAAAAGTTTTGACCTTTTCTTTATGCAACGCAAGCTCAGCAGTTAGGGTGGAATTCGTATCTACGGATTGTCTGAGGGCCATATGCATTTGATCAATAATATGTTTAGGCACCATGACCAAATCATGTTGAGCATAAGATTCCATACCCGTCGTAGCATTTGGTTGAGGTTCACGCAAATGTGTTGGATTGGGTACCACATCATTTGAGTTACTAGTCCCCGAATGCTGTTCGAGGTTGTCATTTTCATGCCCAACTTGATGTTGGTTATCATCAATATTATTAGATGTGGTTGGTACCTCACTGATGACATCAGAACCGTAGTGAGAGAGATTAGCAACGAGAGCAGCTTGGGCAGAGTGAATGTCATCACAATCCGAATCGTATGCATCAAGATCGTCCGCTTGATAAGCTGCATTAGAAGTGGAGACGACTGCAATGCCTTCAGTATCTGCTGCCCCTGGGTCTGCAAGAAATGCTAACTCCTCTGAATCCAAAATCTTCCCCTTAGACTGAGCATCAACCAAATACATCTTCTCACGAAACCATGCATCATCCCTCCTCCTTTTCGGCTGAGTGCATTCCCTAGCCATATGACCTTGTCCTCGGCAATTGTAGCAAGTCACAACCTTTTTAGGACCACTAGGACTTCCATTTCCATTAGCTTGAGAATTCACAGCTTGATTGTTCCCAGTCCTTGTAGGAGGTCCATATGAATTTTGCCTTCCCTGAATAGGTTGCACCATCACTTGACCATCTTGAATAGTGGCTTGTTGTCGAGGATTTGATGAGGTGCGGAGCTGATTGTTTGTTGGTGGAAATCCTCTAGTTGCAACAAGTTTTGACAAGTAGGCTGTGAGATGGTTTAGAACATCAGCTGGCGTATCATTTGGTGTGAAGACCGGTGCTTCGATTGGTGGAAGTTCATTAGAGTAGAAAGCTTGTGCTGGTTGTGCTTCAATTGGAAAATATCCTTGCTGAGGAGTATAGCCCAATGGAGAGGTGTTGGCTTGTGATGGTGATGTCTGATATGGTGGTTGCTGTGGAAAAGATTGTTGATGAACACCTTGTTGAAATGCTTGTTGTGGCATCACTAGTGGTGGATAAGATGGTTGCTGTGGTTGCTGATAGTTGTGTGGTGGTGTCTGCTGCAAGTATGATGGTTGCTGATAAGTATAAGCCATGTTTTGTTGAGAAGCATACATTGCAAGTGGATCATGAACTTGAGGTGTAGACAACCGAGCCTCGATCACATGGCATTCGTGTTGTTGAAGAAAGGCTTGAAGTTGATCCACATTGGTGTTATGCAAGTCCTTAGCCAATTTAACATCCGCCACGTATTTTTTCCATTTTGAAGGAAGAGTGTTCAAATACTTGGTGTTCAATTGAAAGGTAGGAATTGTCATGCCATAGATATTGAGCTCATTCAACAATAGGGTAAATCTTAGATAGTAATCATTGAGAGTCTCCCCTGGCACATAGGCAAACTTATCAAAAGTATCATAAAGCTTACACTCTCGTTCTTGTTTAGTTTACGAGGTGCCTTGCATTAGAACCCGAATTCTATCCCATAACTCTTTGGCAACTTTGTGTTTGCTGACGAGTTTGTAGACATCTGGAGGAAGGGCTTGGAGAATGATGTTTGTAGCATACTTATCACATTTATCTTGAATCTTCATATCTCCAGTCAACTCACCCGTTGTGCGAGGACGAGTAGTCGTACCTTCCGTCACTGTACCATAATCTAATGGTCCATTGAGCACCGATGCCCAAATGAGATGTCCATTCTCCTTGTTCAACATATAAAGTTCCATTCGGGAAGCCCATTCCTCATACATAGTCTTCACCAACATTGGTGGACGATTATCCGTACCCGAGAGGATGGACTTATCCGTAAGAGATGTGTACTCCATTTTAATAAGTTAAGATTTACAAACTTTGATCGATCAATGAAAGAAAGTAAATGTGTTTGTTGTTGTGAGTTGAAGTCGAGAAAAAACGTTAAAATCCCCTAAAATATGTTCTCAATAAACCAAAAATTCCAAGTCAAAATTACACACGAAATTTTTTAAGGAATAATTTTGTTATCGGAATAGTGATCGGAATAGTGATCGGAAAATCCAATCTGAATACCAATCGGAATGTACCAAATCTGAATACCAACCAATCGGAATGCCGATCTGAATGCCAATCGGAATGCCCAATCTGAATACCAACCAATCGGAATGCCGATCTGAATGCCAATCGGAATGCCCAATCTGAATATCAACCAATCGGAATGCCGATCAGAATGCCAATCGGAATGCCCAATCTGAATACCAACCAATCGGAATGCCGATCTGAATAAGTAAACCCTTTTCCGATTTGACCAGATCGGAATATTTTCCACTTTTCTCGGACAAAACTCAACCAATTCGTGATTTTAAGCCAAAAAATGATCAAAACACCCAAAAATTTTGTGTTTTTAGCCAAAGTAACTATACCAAATCCCTACCACAACTATGTAGAAGATTTGTATCAAGAAAAAACCATCAAAAACACAAAAAAAATTTTGGACGTGTGAAAATGGATCAAAAATGGCGTATGAATCAAGAACACAAACACATGAACAATACAATCATCCCATGGCTCTGATACCATTTGTAGGATTGTAAATCTATGCTTATGTGTTAGAGAGAGAAAGAGATAGAGAGATGGTGGATTTCACACAAAGCTAGAGAGAGAAAGTAATGTTTACTATGTGAAAAATAATGAAACCACACCCCTCTCCATCAAAGGAGAGGGTTTATATACCCAAGCCTTGTGATGGGCTTGGGCTTACATTGTTGGGCCGGCCTACACATGTTGTAGGCTAGGCTTGGCTTTGTATGTTTAATAAAGATGTCTAGACTACGAGCTACTACTAAGTATATTGTCGGAGTGACCGAATCTTCCTAAATACGTAAAAACGTATTTCTAACATATTCGACCCCGAAATCGTTTATTTAGGGAGATCTCAGCCTTTCACCGATGCAACAATTGAAAGATTTTTCGATCATCTTGGTGCGAGTTTATCTCGGGGAGCATGCTACATCTATACTATTAGTTGTGACTACCATCTCTTTTTAGAGATTTGTGTTGGAGTTTTATCCTTTCGTTTGTCATCCGACAACGAGGATGAGATCTTTGACCCCGGCATCGTGCTTTATCATGGATTTTATTCCATTATGCCGGTTTGCACCACTTTCCCTAAGGACCAATGAATGCGGGGATCGAGTCGAGCTCATGACTCGGTGAACAAAAACGAGGTGCTTTGTGGGGGAGTCCCATACATTCTATCTTCTTTCTATTTTCTAACACCTAATAAGGCTTGATCTTTCAAGCTCGTGTTCCTGTTTTGTTGTGTTGTGATCTTAGGTACGACCCTAATATTTGAAGACTCTCGTGTTCGGTTTTTGCCGGTCCACTTGATCTTCAATTCTTTGAATGCCAAAAAGGGGCACACTTTCTTACCCTTGATTTTTATCGACTAAAGTTTTATCTTGAGGCATAATTAATAAACGGCTTATAGATTTGCGTACTCTTTCCATGCTAGGAATTTGCATTAGACTCTTTGTGTTTTAGCAAGGGGGTGTTACTCTTGAGCTAAGAAACATTGAGGACAGTGTTTGGTTTTAGCATGGGGGAGTCAATCGATATAATCGCTTGCAATTGCTTTTGTCGTGTCCAAACGTGTTGTTTTTCTCATTTTTCAATAAAATTTTAAATTTTTAGTGTTATTTTTAAGTTTTAATAAATAAAATAAGTGTTTTTTACACGAATGTAGGCTTTCAATAAGAATAGTTTTTGACTCGACTCGGTTTTTAACCTTAGCTTTTCCTTAACGTATTTGAATTAAGTTTTGCTAGGCTATTATATAGGGAGCTTTAAAACGCGAAAGTCTTAATTCATACGAGTTAAGAACAAGAACTTTTCGCAAGCTCCTATAATTGATCCTAGAAAGTCGTTTATCAAGGGAACTTTAAAACGCAAATTCTAAAACTTGCAAAAGTATAAGAAGATGCAAGATCCTATAGATGACTTGAAAACCCAAAACTTTGATTTAATAGGCTAAGTATCCATTGATTTAATTTTTTGGAATTTTACAATATGGAGAACAAGAGATGATAGAGCCAATTATAAGTTTGGTTTTCTTTCGGGAATTTATGTGAGTTAATTATGAGCCTATTCTCCCATCGCTTGTTAATAAATTTTATTTGCAATAAATAAGGTTGAACGATTTGAAAAGTTACTTAGCTTCTAGCCCAAGATCGTTTAAAAGTTGCTCGGTACGGATTAGAGTTCATAGCCAAGGCATAACTTATTGAAGCGGGATGCGAAGATTGGCGAGTCCAAAAAGGTCCTAACAAGACATGAGGGCTATGTTTTATTGCTAAATATCTCAAGTGATGTGAAGAATCATTTATCAAAAATCAATATGAAGGATCGAGACACACGACGAAAAGCAAAAACTCCCAAAAAGTCATGGAGAAGTCTATCCAAAAAGACCAAAAATAAGGTATGAGGATAAATGAAGCCAAGTCCAAAAAGAAGGCGAATCGTTGTAAATCAAAATCCCAAGTAAAGATTGGAGAAAAATGAAGAAGTCGTGGTCCAAGTATGAATCTCACAAAAATTCAAGTGAAGAAATATTATGAAGAGAAGACCATTATTTCGTGAACGTCTCTCAAGGTTGGAAGTATAAAGTCACTGCCAAATATCGATCCGAGAAAGGTCTCAAATCGCGAAACAAGTTATGCCAAGATATGAACTTTATGAAGTCCCGAGAAGCAGTTTTAAAAGATTTTGTCCTTTAGCTAACTATTGATTAAATCATTCACTTTATTTTCGGTCTAATAAATTATCGAAATAAGTCAACAATGCATCCTCGTGATCATTCAAGACAACAATAAAATATAAGAGATACACTTAGGAATAAGGGAGTCTAAGTGATTAATTAGCCCACATGAGTTCTTGTTAGTCTACCAACTTATAATAACAATGATCTTGTTTTTGCACTTGGCATGGAAAAGTGAAAAGTCGAGGACGATGAATCTATTTGAGCTTTTATGATCCTTAAAGTTATTTTATGTCTTTGCAAAATAAATTGTCAAAAGTTGAATAATGATGTAGATATAGCTTGATTTTATCATTGCGTGAGGACACGGAAATTGCTTAGCATGGGGGAATTTGATATGAGCTTAATTACTCATATCATTTGTAGCTTAAAACAATGAAATAATGCATGAAATGTATCATATATGCCTTGGAAATGCTTGTTTCTTGTTTTCATTTGTGTAGGTACCAAGTTCGCAAAGACCGACGAAAACCGACACGAGATTGATGAAAAAGATCGAGGAAGCCAAAACCGAGCTCGATTTAGAGGATTTAATATTTTAATAAAGGATTTTGGCCAAGTAGGGCCCACAATGGGGTAAATGGGCTAAAAAGCCCATTTATAATTTAAGTTGTTAATTTGTTAAGTCAAAAGCCCATATTAGGCCCAAAAGTGGAAAGTTGTAACGGATGGATTAAATGCTTGGGCCCAAGCCCAAATCAAGATGAAAGAAACGAATGGAAGGAGTAATATTTATTTGGGCCTGTTAGGGTTTAAGGAAAACGTGTATTGAACACGCTTCATTCACATCTTGAACAAATTCACTTTCCTTCATTTATTTCTTTTCACACGTCACTAGTAAATAATAAACAATGTCACCCACTCACGTTTTCTCAATAAAAACAAAACGCCCCATCATTTTACACCACAAACAATCTTTGTTAGTTCCTATGCCTTATTTCTTCTTCCCCATTATCTTCCCCATCAAAACCTGTAAAAATAAACTACTGTTCATTAAACCCTAAATGGGTAAAAAGTTAAATTAACATGGGGGTTTTGATCCCACGTGTTAATCACGTGTGGGGAAATAAAAACCCCCAAATTTAAGGAAGAGAAGGGGTGTTACGTGAGTGATACGTGGCGGTTTGCAATTGGTGTTAACACCTCATTTCCCACAATCCAGCCAATCACAGGCCAAAGTAGAAGCACAACTAGCACACGGATGCCACGTTGGCGATCCGTGTGCTATTTAGAATCATCACAGCCATCCAATTGAAGAAAGAGAAAGAAGATAGAGATCAATGGCCTAGAAGAAAAGGGAATATCCCTCAGAAGATCCGCATATTCGCTCACCAACAGCCATTGGGGAGGCTATAAAAACCCCCAATTATCTTGTATTTTTCATCCTTTACTTTTTCTTTAAAATTATGCTGTTAAATTAGTCGTAGGATTTAATTTTGTATTTCATTTAAAAAGCTTTGTAATACTTGTTGAAGATTAATAAAAGTTCAGTTACTTTGATTCTATATCGTGTCTTACTTTAATCTTTTCTTTACTGCTTTCATTTGATATACGGGTTAAATCTAATCACTGTTTAACAAAATAATTTATGTTATGTTGGAATCAAGCTAATTAATAGCTTGATTTTTAACATTAAAAGTGAAAAGGATATTTTTAGTTTTTCCCCACTGGAAAAATACAATGAAAAATGTTCGGATCAATGTACTTTGATGGTGATGGCGATATGATGTTTGGTGGTTAATGGTGGTGGTCCGGTTCATTAAGGGTTCTCAGCGCACACCTTCTTCTCAAAGGGTTCATCAAAAGGTACTAGTGTCTTTTCATTTTAAATTTACTCTACAATTTTAATTGTAACTGTTTTGATGTTTATCCTGTTATGTTATTTATTTTAGTTGAAATCTGGTTTGTTTTGAGAGTGTTACTGATTAGTTAGTTTACTGGTTTACTAGAATAAAAACTTGTTACTGTATTATGAATTTTGCGTTACTGTATTAGATTCAAAGGGACGAATTGATTCACATTTTATAAAACTGATGTCATTGGACTTAGACTGCTTGTTTAGTTAGATTTGAGAGGTTATTTGGTTTAAATCTGTTTAACTGTATGCATTTGTTCAGCTAAATATACGTGTTTGATTCTGCTAGTCTTGATTAAGTTGTTATGGATTGAATGTTGAAATAATCGGTAATCTTAGAATTTGCTGCTTAATAGGATTTGCTGCTTAAGTTTTGGATATCTGCTCAGTTTGGATTAATATTACTGATTCTGTGCACTGTCAGCTTATTTGTTTTAACTTTGCTGTATGTTAATGTTAGATCGAGCTGTTAGGATAGTAGTTATTGTTCTAAAAATCTTTATTTGATTTTAATCTTGATGCTGTATGATTTTGGTTTGCTTAATGATTTTGGTAACTTTTTTTAAATGCTGGTTTAATAGATCTTGTACTGCTTTGTTCTGATTTTGTTGCGTTTGGTTACCTTATTGCTTATCAGATTCAACTAACTGATAAGCCCAATTAAACTGTTTCCTGACAGTACATAAGCTAATAAGCTTACCAAAGTCTTTCCTAAGACTGCTTGTTGTAATCTGCCAAAAAGTAATTAATTCCAAAAATTATGTCTCGTGGGGATTTCGAACTCGAGACCTCCTGCTTATAGGTCTAACGTGATAACCATCTGGGCTATTGCCTTTTTTTGATTTTATTTCCCTTTCTTTCATTAATATAGTGTAACTCTAGCTGGCAGGTTTTGTTTTAGTTTAATTACCAATTGTCACGTTTTTATTTAATATATTACTTTTAATTTTAATTAAAGTTAATCTTTAATAAAAATAAGTAGTTTAAAATAAATAAATAAAATAAAAAATATAAAAAAAATGTTTTTATTTAAAAAGTTTAATTAGTTAGATAGATTTTTATAACTTTAGATTTTAATAAATATAGTTTTGAAATAGATTTATTTTAAATAAGGTAAATTAGTTATAAAAAGTTTAATTAGAATTTTTTTAATAGATTTAAAGTTGTAGTTTTTAAATAGAATAATTTTTTATAAGAATATTTTATTGGTTTTATTTTTGAATAGTGTCTTGATTTTTAAGTAATTAAGTATTTTAAATAGGCGGGGTTTACGATTCATGTACTTTAGGTTTATTTTAAATAGCTTAAAATTCGTAGTTTTTAATTGTAGTTTAAAAACCACAAACCAATTCAAATCGATTGTCCAAATCAAAGCAAAACGTCTCAAATTCATAAGATCTTCGTGTACAACGAACTCGACTCACTCACGTGTTTAATTGAATTCGTCATTGGTATTATTAGACTATTACTTTTTCCTAAAGGTAATTTTCTAATTTACCGTATAACGTATCTAATTATCACATATACACATCCACGTACATCAATGATCAACATGCAAATGAGTATGATGATGAGGAGCGTGTCGCGCTTGCTAATTTAATTGCTAGTTTACAAAATGATGTCAATGAAACTAGAAAAAGTCAAAAGCAATTAAAGAAGGCAAACGCAGCGCCCACTCAAAATTTTGAAGAATGCAAAGCCGCACTAATTACATCTAGTGAGACCATTGAACACTATAAAGATGAGCTTCTTCAGAAAACCAAAGAAATTGAGGGGTACAAGGGTAGTGCGTTAAAAAGTCAAAATGACGATCTTGAAAAGAAATACAACGAAACTCTTGAGTTATTAACAAAAGAAAAACGTCAATTTAATGTTTTGTTAATGGATGAACGTCAAAAAACGTACCTTGCTACCACCAAAGTTAACGAACTTGAACAACGGCTTTCGATGGATAACACCGAGTCTGCTAAAACTCTTGATGTTAAGAAACAAGAGGTTGAAACGTTAAAACAAGATTTCAAAAGTCGACATGGAAAAGATACTTAAAAAGTAACGGAACTAGAAAAACAAGTCGAATTTTTGAAGAAAGTTGTTTATAAAACGCATGACTCTATTCAAACCGTAAGAATGTTAGCACCTCCGTCTATGTTTAAGGGTCAAGCTAGCTTTGCAAGTACTGATTATCTTGCCCAAGCTCAAGCTACGAACCCACGCATTTATATGGATGAGTCCGAATGGACCGATCCTGAATATCCTCTTGGTTATGATGAGACATCCCTTTGGGAAGAGGAGAGTAGATCACCGGTCAATAAAGAGTTTGTGAAACCATACAATTATGCTTATGAGAATAGTCTATATGGTCTTTTCACTACTCAAAAATAAAAGTCTCGTGAGGAATTGTTTTTAGAATGCAAACAAATAAGAATTCAATGGAAGAAAGCTTTTGCTACTAAGAAAACAAACGTTTCTAAGTTCATCAACTACTTGCCTCTTGATGCTTCTAAAAGCAAGAGTAGGCAGACATTTGGTTTTCTACAACATTACATTGATAATATTAAATCCATTATTGACAATGAATGGAAACAACGAGAAAATGACGAGTGGAAAAAACCAAATCCTCAAGATGTAACTGTGCTTATCAAACAAATCTTAATACCGAACATGACCACATTAAAAGAAAATATGCTTGAATTTGAAAGATTAATTCGGTCTGAAATGTTTGATGATTTAAAATATGTTGAGTCTATTGAGAAAGAAATTGACGATCTTCAAATGGATAAGTCCGTTTTTCTGATGAATATGATTTACTCTTAGAAGAATGTCTCTCCAAAGATATTTTGTGTGTTACTCTTCAATCTTGTGCTGATATCGATGAATATTCTGATGTTGCATGCAAATATCTTGATAAAATTAAAGAATGTGAACGTCTTGAACTTGAGCTTTCGAAAAATAAAGAAAATGTTGATAAAAAGGCTTTTCAGTTACTTCAACACAAAAATAATTTCCTTCAAAAACATTGTCATTCACTTGAACTTTCTTTGCAAAAAGACGTTGGTAGTTTTCCACACGATAATAAATTGCAAGAAAAACTTTCCCAAACATTTCGAGAAATGAATGAACAGAATTTGGAAATTAAAGGGTTGAAAGCTCAGTTACAAGACAGGGACAGAGCCATAGCAGAGTTGCAGAAACTCATTGCTAAAATGTGTGGGAAAATTGTGGAACCTAGTATTAAGAAAAATGTTGTTAGACAACCCAATGCCTCTAAAGAGAATAGATCCTCTATCTTGGGAAAACCATCTGCTTTATCTAATTCCTCATTTGCAAAACCTGTGTTTGCCCCCAAGATGGATGGAAAGGAAAGGTTACCACAAGCTCAACCCATAAGGAATCCTATAGCACCAAGCGTTAAGCACAATAATGTGATTAAACCAGGGATGTATAGATTGGATGCTAAACCTACACAAAACAAAGAAAGTCAATCACATCAGACTTCTAGAAACACTAATAGACGTGTATCTTTTACTACAGGAGTAATCCCCACTGATAGTGTTAGCCGGCCTAAGCTTAAGAGCACTCTAATGAATGAAAAGGTTTGGCAAAACAAAAGTCAAGGGAAGATGAAGACAGTAGAAGACCACCCTAGGATTTTCAATGTTTCTAAGAATAAAACGTCTGTAATCGCGTGTAATGACGATTTGAATGATTCGACTATGAATGCGTTGAATGTTAAGTTTGTTTGTGTGAAATGTGGAAAGTGTGCTAATGCTAATCATTCTATGTGTGCTATGAATAAAGACAAAGGCGTAGATACTAGAACTAAGAAGCAAGTTGCAATGCCTATTAGAGCTAGTAAACCCAAACGCAAAGTGAACCATTCTGGTGCA
Source organism: Glebionis coronaria (assembly GCA_025667525.1). Classification (NCBI taxonomy): domain Eukaryota; kingdom Viridiplantae; phylum Streptophyta; class Magnoliopsida; order Asterales; family Asteraceae; genus Glebionis; species Glebionis coronaria. The sequence goes on from CM046880.1 coordinate 2,301,366, forward strand.
ACCCCCACTAAGAAAAGTAATGCATCAGACTCCACCACTAAGAACCCTAGAAGCAAAATTAAGGAATTATATGAGTCTGCTAGCAAGTCTTGGAAATGGTGTTGATCCCAAACTTAGATCGATTTAGCTTTATGTATACGAGATTAGATCAAGTAATACACTTAGAGAAACCTTTGTATATGTTTATAATAATCTAAGTGTTATGCGGAATTAACACTTAAACAAGAACACACAAGATATAAACAAACTTTCACTTTGATTAATGATATCAAACTTGCTTACAATGAAAGTAGTTTACGAATGAAAACTTATTATGAAACATTAACCTAAAGGTCTTCTTTTATAGACATAAGAAGCCTTGTACAATAATCTACGTATCAGCTATTCTAGGTAAAGATAAATATAGAAAATACATTGTTGTTCATATCTTTACTAGAAGTAATCTAGAATACAATAAACGCGTATAATATATCTTCCCATCAGTGCTTGTCTTCAATGTATCAACGCTTGACTTTATCTTGTCAACGCTTGAGCTGTCAGCGTTTGTTTTGCTCTTGTCAACGCTTGTTTTACTCTTGTCAGCGCTCAAGTAGATTGGCTATAATTTATTCCCAACAATCCTCCCCTAAACTTGATATCCACTCTTATGATCAAGTTTCTGAATAAACATTAAGGACTAGGAGGAATCTTACAAACCTTCTCATATTGGTAATAAATAAATCTGATCAAGTCTTTGGCCACATCACTTGAATAATCAATTTCCAGCTGAGTGTTCTTCATCTTCTCCAAGATATCCTTGGATATGAAATATTGACCATCTACAAGTAGATACTCAGCAAACTTTGTAGAACTCAAATAATATACACCAGCAGCTGAATACAATCTCCATTGAATACCACTGAGGTCATCTTCAAGATCCTTCCAAATAGCAGGATCCTCATCTTTTGATCCATACATCCTCTTGAATGTGGACCACAGTTTTATTCCATTAGCTGAAGTTGGTGCTTCAGCCTCATACTTGGCCTCTAATAACCTCCATAGGTCTACCAAGTCTTCTCTGTCAAAACTTGCAAACAAAGATATAAGGGTGGTAAAAGTGTGAACCTCTTTGCCATACTTGTCAATCTTCCAAAATCCACATTCATCTTCTTCATAGCTCACAATTGGATTTCTAGAATCTAGTGGTAACACTTGTACCATATCTGAAGCTTCTAATGGTGAGAGCTTGAGGCTCTTTCTTATGACAGCTTCACTTGGATATAATGGATCCATATCTTTGGGAAACTCAAGAGAAACTCCCTTTTTCACTGGTCTGGGAACAAACATTGCTTTCTTGAGCTCCATTTCCTATGCAAGTTCTTCTTTTCTTTCATCTGAAAGAAGTCTGAGAGTGTTTGCTTCCTGCACTCTAACCCAGATGGGATAAGCTTTGCATTCCAACTCATCAAATGTCAATGCCCTCAATTTCTGATAAGTCCATCCTACTCCATGACATCTGAGTAACATGCAGTATAACTCCCTTCTATCCCTTTTCAACTCTGAGAGAATATTGCTTGCCTTGTGTTTCAAAATGATCTGGCAATCCTTTTATACTCTAAGAAGAATCTCCAAACCCCATATCTGATCTGAAATGGTCAAGTGTGGATTCTTCATACATCTTTCTTCCCAAGCATGATACATTTGAACCACCTCTGGCATATCAAAGTCAACCTGCAATTTCAACTCTCTCAATTTCTCCTTGGCCAACTCATCTCCATACTCAAGTCTTTCTGGCTGTTCTATGATCATAACACTTAAGTCTGAGCTAGCTTCATCACTTCCTTCTTTCTCTTCTGAAGTGACAACAAATGGTGACTCTTTCACCTCCTTTCTATCTTGTTCCATGATTTGTGCAGCCAACCTTCTATCAAACTCAATTTGAGCTGCATTCTTTGGAACAACCTCTTCTACCATAATACCCTTACCCTTATCTAATGGATCAATTGTTGGTAAGGTAGATGGTGATACCTGTGAAGAAACCTCCTTGATGATGGATGATGACTGGGATACATCACCCTCATGTGCATGTCTGTCAACGCTTACTTTTGCTCTATCAGCGCCCAAAATATTTCTGTCAGCATCCAAATTCTCCATGTCAACGCTCAAATTTCCTGCCTCAGCGCCTTTTGCAATTTCCTCCAACATAGCTGTAAATGATAAATTTAAGTTGGTAGGAGAGACTAAGGATGCATCAAAACCTGTCTTTTTCTTCAAACTTGTTAGGGCCTCAGCAACATCCAAAGATTGACCATCATGGCTGCCCTTATCACTCACATTTATTTGATCTTCCTCCCCTTTGGAAGATTCCTCCATCCCTCTCCTTGCACTAGCAGTGTCCAAAATAACAATCCTCTCCCTCAATTGCTTGAGTTCAAGGCCTTGTGTGCTGACAACTTGTACCAAGTCTGCATTTTGCTTTTGCAAGCTCATGCAGACTGCCGTCAATTCCATTAGGGTCATTGGTTCCAATCTGCCCTCTTCTAAAATGGGTATTTGACCTCCCAAGTCAGATTCATTGGGCATGGATGAGGACTTAATGATGGTGGGACTGCCTTGGCCAGCATCTAAGCCAGAACCAATAGTCCCAGCCTCATCCATAACACCAGCCACACGTGTGGTGGTGGTTCTCTCTGCTACATGGCTAGGACCACCAGAGGAGAACACTCCAGTAGTCCTTTGGCATTTAATCAACCTATATTCAGGGGGTGTAGAAGATGATGTGGATTAGGTGGATGTGGGTTGGTTAAGGGGTGTTTGGGTTTGTGAAGGTTGTGTGTCAACGTTGGGAATATGCACATCAACGCCAACATTTAATGTGTCAGCGTCGAAGGGTTCTTGGTTAATTTTCATACGTTCAGGTGAAGGTAATGGTTCAGGTATTGGGTCAATTTGGGGTTGGGGGTCTGGTTGGGGTTGTGCTGCTGCAATGACATCAAGCATAGCTTGTGTTAAAGGTAGGTCACGATGTGGGGGTGAGTTCATCTTTATAAAAATTGCTTTCTTTTGCACAGGGATCTCATAAAAATCATTATGATCCCTTGTGCAGTATCCTTGAACATAAAAAACCATTTGTAAAAATCGGGGATAAGCTAAAGTCATTTTGTTCCCCTTATTTTTACACATGCCCTCAAAAATCATTTTGGAATAATTAAATTTTTGCCCAGTAGCAATACACACAATAGCATTGGCAATAGACCTATTGATCTCATTGTATGCAGTGCATTTGGGACTCAAACATTGAAGGAGGACATGTATTAAGTACTTCCAGGCTGGGGGAAACTCCTGTTTATGATATTTATTTAAAGTTCCTTCATCAGGAAAAGGATAACCCAAAGCCCTTAGTCCTTGTTCTATTTCACTAATGGGAAGGGTGGTTATACCATTAGCATCATCAAGATGCAAGGCTTGGCGTACCAAAGCCTCAGTAACCACCCAAGGTCTCCCATGAACAATAGAAGTTAATGTAGTCACTCTATTAACCGTTGAGGAACTAACAGTGTTCCAAAACTGTTTAATATGTGTGACAGGAATGAGTGGGGCATGAGAAAGAGCATACCTTATGGGAGATGCGTTCAAATACGCCACCATTTGTGTGTATTGGGGAAACAGGGTATCATCAGCTTCAAGATACGCGATCATGTTGTGTTGACTTCTGAACCCCAATTCCAATTCTGATGGTTTAAACTTTGGTGCCATTGTTGAAAGCTGTTAAAATGATTGATGAAGATGAAGTTGATAAGAGAAAATTGTGTTAGACAAGAATTATAGGTACCCTGTTTAAAAATAGGAGCCAAATTTATAGGAGAAGAAAATGCATGTGTTTGGCCCAAAAATAGGCAAGTATTTTCAAAACACAATCATGAAAATATTGAAAAAGAATAATTTTATCTCATGCATTAAATGAAGTTTATCTGCTCCCAAATTACGGCCTAAAAATATGTCAAAAGTAACAACTAGGTAGGTCCCATTGAGTGTCAACGGTCAAAAATAACCTATCAACGCCCAACGGCTATATTCTTGTCAACGTTTGCCTATAGCCATATCAGCGTCTAAATTGGTCACAACAACGCTTGGAAAAATACTTGTCAACGTCCAAAAATAAAAAGGTTTAAAAATGAAAAATGACCTTAACAAAGTAATTTATCCTAGAGAAGATAACCAAAAAGCTGATAATTATTATAGGGCGGCAAGCACTGTCCAGTTATGCACACTTGCTTATACAAGATAGACATAACAGTCCTCTAGTGTCCCTTGCTAACCAAAACTCTTAACAACTAAGTTACCTTATAAAATTCCTTGTTACTCCCAAGTAAATCCCATAACAAAATTATTCCCAAGTCTCCCAATAGACCACAACCAATTCTAGGCCAAAAATGTCTTGGCAGCATGCATAGTATATCAACTTTGCATGCTACAGTGCCTCATGATTTAGTAAAACTAACTCATACTCACCTATGGACACAATCTAGAATTGTGATAAGAGTATCATATGGATACCCAAACATCCTAAAGGTTCCTAAAACCTCCCTTAAACTATGATACATAAGTTGCTAAAAACATGCATGAACATAAAAATTTATGTCAAGATAGGAATTAAAAATTCCAACCATCATCCATAAATAAAAACTTGTTCAAATGCTTCTCCATTAATCAATAAGCAACTCTGTATCCAATGGTATACTACTAACACCACCTGCACATTTAGATTGAAAACCACAAAACTAACATTGTTGCTGACAACGCCCCGATAACACATGACAGCGTTGAGGGAAGCTTTGTCAGCGTTAGACAATTATATTGCTGACAACGTCACAAAAACACTTATCAGTGTTCAAGCAACCTTTGTCAGTGTTAGAAAAATATAGTGGAAAATCTAAATCTTCAAAAGACCAATAACAATGCATTATCTTGTACATACTTTTACAAAAAGACTCTAAAACACATATTATGTGAGATTGATCATTCCAATACTTGTTACCAAGTATTGAAACCTCCCAGCATCAAAAGGTTTAGTTGTAAATCTGACACATTTTCTTCTGTGTCGACCCTATCTGGTTGTATTAAACCTTTTTCAAAACAATCTCTTATAAAATGGTGTCTAATTTTTATGTGTTTAGTTTTAGAATGATGTACAGGATTCTTAATGATGCATAAAGTGCTGTTATTGTCAACAAATATCTTGGTATGCATGAAATTATACCCATAGTCCAACAGCTGGTTCCGAATCCACAAAACTTAGCCACAACAAGCAGCTGCAGCCACATACTCAGCTTCAGTTGTAGAATTAGCCACCACTGTTTGTTTCTTGCATTGACAAGATATCAACCTGCTCCCAAGAAACTGACATCCACCAGTTGTGGATTTCCTATCAAATTTATCACCTCCATAGTCACTATCTGAATATGCAATCAGCTCCAATGGTGAATCCTTTGGGTACCACAAACCAAGACTAGGATAGCATCTCAGATACCTAAAGATCCTCTTCACAGCATAAAGGTGACATTCTTTGGGAGTCACTTGATGGCGTGCACAAGCACACACAGCAAACATGATGTCAGGTCTGGAGGCTGTAAGATACATCAAGGATCCAATCATGGATCTATAGTGCCTGACATCAACATCTTTCCCATCTCCAATCTTTCCCCAAGGGTGTTCTCTATCCATAGGAGTAGTAGCCCTCTTTTCATGTGGAGAAAAGCCAAACTTCTTCAAGATCTCAGCCACATATTTATCCTGGGAGATGAAGATACCATCTTCTTTCTGCTGAACTTGTAAACCAAGAAAGAAGTTCATCTCCCCCATAACACTCATCTTGAATTTGTCTGTTATAAGCTTGGAGAAATCCTCACTCATCTTTGGATCAGTAGACCCAAAGATGATGTCATCAACATAGACCTGGACAAGCAACACATCCTTTCCTTTCTTCTTTGTAAATAGTGTCTAATCTATGGTGCCCCTCTTGAATCCATTGTCCACTAGATAAGTAGACAAAGTACCATACCATGCTCTAGGGGCCTGATGAAGTCCATACATAGCCTTTTTGACTCTATACACCTTGTCTGGATTCTCTGGATCCTCAAAACCAGGAGGTTCCATCACATATACCTCCTCAACAATTGTACCATAGAGGAAGGCACTCTTGACATCCATTTGATAGACAGTGAAGCCCATGCAGGATGCATAGGCTAAAAAGATCCTTATAGCTTCAATCCTTGCAACTGGTGCAAAGACCTTCTCATAGTATATCCCCTCCTCTTGTTTATATCCCTGAGCCACTAACCTTGCCTTGTTTCTGACCACAATGCCTCTTTCATCTCTCTTGTTTCTTAGAACCCATCTTGTCCCTATAGGTCTGACATATCTGGGACAATCAACCAGCTCGCAAACATCCTGAATTGCAAATTGGTGAAGCTCATCCTGCATTGCTTCCACCCAACTTGTTTCTTTGAGAGCATCAAATATTTTCTTGGGTTCCTGTTGTGACAGAAAACAGGCAAACAAACATGCTTGCACAAGAGGGGTATCAACCTTCTTGTGAATATTGGCAATAAACCCACCAAGACCTTGATGAGATCTTCTAGTCTGAATTGGAGTCATAATATCACCAATGATTTGAGAAGTGGGGTGATTCTTCATAGTGGAAGTGAGAACTCCTCCTTCAAAAAGTCTGGTGTCCTCAACCTCATTCTCCATGTTGCCAATATCTTCTTCATCAGACTCTCTTTCATCAACATGAGGATGAACCTCTTCATATATATTGGAAGGTTCACCTTGTTAAAAATGGGAGAGAAAAGATGTGCAGAAGTGTTGTCAACGTCTGAACTTTGTTTGTCAGCGCTTGGGCTAACAACGCTTGAACTGTTGTTGTCAACGTCTGAACCATCAACGTCTGAATTGGTCTTATCAGCGCTAGATTTGCCTTTGTCAGCGCCTGAAGGACCATGCATGTTTGTATCTGGTGGTACTTGGAGACCACCATTATCTTTACCAGCAGCAGCAGCAAAAGCATCTGTCCAAATGGGAATTGTAACATATTCTTGGATAGGAGATGACTTCTCTGCTTGTGATCCAACCTTCTCATGAACCTGTGTACCTGAAACATCAACAAATTGTTCTTCCACAACATTTGAAGTTACCTTCACAATGTCTGGATTAGTGACATGCATATAATTTAAAGTTATAGATAAAGGTTCCAAGTCAAACAACCAATTAGGACCACTTTCAGGATCACTAGGTTTATTCTCTAAAAACCTAACATGTACTCTTTCAAGTATACGTTTTTCCTCTTTAAGATAAACCCTATATCCCTTGCTCTGCACTGAATACCCCATGAAGTAGCCTTCATCACCTTTTGCACTAAATTTACCTAAGGCATCACTAGTGTCTAAAACTACTACATGACAACCAAAAGGTCTGAGAAAACCAATATTAGGTTTTCTTCCCCAAAGTAACTCATAAGGTGTTTTGTTCTGAATTTTGTTAACCAATGCTCTATTTTGAACATAACAAGCTGTATTAACAGCCTCAGCCCAAAAGGCTATAGGAAAATGAGCATCAGCCAACATTGTTCTGGCTGCTTCAATTAGGGTTCTATTTTTCCTCTCAGCAACCCCATTTTGCTGTGGGGTTCTTGCAATACTAAATTGCCTAGTAATTCCTTTCCTGGCACAGAAATCATATAGCTTCTTATTCCTAAATTCACCACCATTATCACTCCTAAGCATTTTAACTTCATTGCCAGACTTCTTCTCAATCTGAGTGATAAAATCAATTAGAATATCAGCGGTGTCACTCTTCATAGCTAGAAAGAATGTCCAAGTAAACCTAGAAAAGTCATCTGTGATAACAAAGCAGTATGACTTACCATTCAAACTTTCTATATTGGTTGGACCAAAGAGGTCTATATGAAGCAAATGAAGAGGTCTAGAACTAGAATGCACCTGTTTGGACTTGAATGAGACCTTGTGTTGCTTGCCTTTAAGTCATGCAACACAAGAGTGGTCATTGTGGAAGGACTTCTCAGGCAAACCATCAACCAAGCCTAGTCTCACAAGCCTGTTTATATTCTTAAAATTTATGTGTCCTAGTCTCTTGTGCCACAAATTACTCTCATCTACTGAAGCTTTAGCATAAAAACAAGACATATTGTTATTCATTCTAATCCCATTTAGATTCACATTGTATATGTCTTTATGCCTAGGTGTTCTATAGTCAATATATTTCTCATCAGGGATCTTATAATCCTTGCTTAACACCAAACATTCAGTATCAGTAAACAGAACTTTATTTTTGTTATCACAAACTTGTGATACACTAAAAAGATTGTAATCAAGTTCCTTTACCAAAAATACGTTCTCAAAACGCAAATTCCTGGTGAGAGGGTTCCTTTGCCTGTGATAGTACCATATCCACCTCCAAACTAGACCTTATCACCATCCTTTATGGGAGTGAAGTTCGTTAGATAGTCTTCCTTCCCTGTCATGTGCCTTGAGCATCCACTGTCCCAATATCCATAATCATTGACCTGTTTTTGAATGCCCTGCACATAAAGAAAACAAATTAGTTTTCTTTGGGAACCCAAGCCTTAGAAGACTTGGATTCATCTGGCTGTTCAATAAGAACAGACTTAGTTCTCACAACAACCCCATTTTCATCCTTCTTAGGATGAAATACCCAGTTAACCCCAATAGGTTTTGTAATGACCTTTGAAATGTAATTAAATCTGTTGCAGGTCATTGAAATCCCATTATCATTAGGGTTTTGATCTTTCTTGGGTCTCCATGTCAAGCTTGAAGAAGCTTTAGACCCCTTTCCTTGTGGTTGCAAATATTTAGGTCTGGTCACGTTTCTGTCAGCGTTGGAATTGGTCTTGTCAACGCTGAAATTACCCTTGTCAGCGTTGAACCTAGGGTTTGCTACAGAAACCCATTGCCTATTCGACCAGGTGTTTGTCTTTTGAAATGGTCTTTTTCCATTAGTGTTAGACCCTCTAGTGAAGAATGGGGCAGGTCTAACAACTTGTGGACTTTGCTCCACACAAGGTTTGGGTCTGACAACGTCTGACTTCCTAACAATGTTGACTTTGTTCCTGTCAGCGCTGAATTTGTTCCTGTCAGTGCTGAATTTGGGAGCGTTGACACACTTATATGCCAAGTGTGAAAAGCTACCACAAGTGTAACAAGCTTTTATAGACATAACCCTAGGTCTAGAAGAGAAGAAGCCTGTTCCATTATTACTATCTTGGCTCTTGGGTGACCTAGTATTCCTATACATCTCTGCATACTTAATGCTAGGTTTTCTAACAGTGTTTGAGCCTAGGTCAACAGCTTTACCAGTGATTGGGTTTGTAACTTTAATGGGAGTTGACTCATTAGGACTTTCACATAGCAAGCCACCCTTAACAAATAATGTAGGGTTAGCTTTCTTCCATTCATTCAGGTCAGTCAACTTTTGATGATACTCTTCAACTGGGGTGACAACTCTTGGTGGGGGAATGAATTCCTCCTCTTGGAGTTCTGGCAAACCAGTCCAAGATAGGTCCTTTTGTTGGACACCATAGAAGTCACCAGCTGGTGGTGGAACCACAGAGTAGACTTTCATCCCAATCCCAGTCATGTCCTTAGGATCCCTTTGTTTCCCACACATTCTCCTAGGGTTTGTGTTGCCTTATCAAATCTCTGGATTTTAAGGCCAACATTATCTTTGTTTTTAATGGCTTCATCTAATTTAGCATGTAACTCACCATTAACCCTTTCCATAATGTTTCTAATATCCATACTAGCATTTAACTCATGTTTTAAGATATTTATTTTATCTTTTAAGTCAAATTCCATTTTCTTGTATTCAGAAACTGTTTTCTCAGTTTGAGTGAGAGCTAGTTGGTAATTAGACAGTTTGCACTTTTTAGTACTCACATCACTTAATAATCTTAACACCTCTTTGTTAAGTTTCTCCGTGTTTAACCTACAACCTTTACTACAAAAAGCATCATTGTATACCTCATTATCATATGAAGAGGAGGAGTGTGCCATGAGAGCATATTCAACATGCTCTTCTTCTTCAATTTCAGCAACCAAAGCTTTATCCTCTTCCACATCCTTAGCCAGATAGCTCCAATCCCATCCCATACCATCAATTCCTTGAACTGCAACCATGGCTTTAGGATCCTGAGCTTTAACAATTTGACTTGAGGGTTTACCAGCATTAGATCTTCTAGGAGATCTGCATTCCCTCATGAAGTACCCCATACGATGATAGTTGTAGCATTCAACTTTGGATTTATCAAATACAGCTGTGTCTTTTGCATTGAAGGTCATCTTCTTCTTAAACCTTCTGTTCCACCTGTTTGCTCTTATACTAGCAAGAGCCATGTTCCACTTAATGTCCATCTCTTCCAAATGCTCATCACTTATCTGCTCAAGGTCCTCATATTTAATCACTGAACCATTGGGAAAAGAAGCAATATAATCACATACAGTATCCAAATCCAAACCAGCAGGTTTAACTCTTGGGGAGTCACTTTTGAATGTGTCAGCGTCTAAGAAGGAGACGTTAAATGGACTTGTTCCAGCGCTGACACATGATGATCCAGTAACTGGATTCATGTAAGAGTCCTTCTGATTGAATTGACCTTCACTATGAGAGAAAAAGGCCATGTTACTGTTGGTAGACTTGCTTCCATGCTCTAAAAGAGTTTCATCTTCCAACAGCCTTAGTTTGTTGTAGATGTCATCAAACGTGGAACTTTTGTAAGTATTATTGGCAAGAAGAGATCTTGCCTCAATCTTCCACGCCTCACCAAGACTTTTAAGAAAGGTAGCATTAATGTCAACATCACCAAGTGGTGTCCCCATGAAGGAAAATTTGCTTGTAATGTCAAGCAATCTGCTTCTCACACTACTCAGCTTCTCATTGGGTTGAGCTTTGAAAACAGCATACTCATGCATGAGTTGTTTCTTCTTTTCTTCCCTGGTATCTGCATTGCAACCATATGCAACTTCAAGAGCTACCCAAAGGTCTTTAGCAGAATCATAACCTCTGTATTTATGCTGGTTCTCTTGTCCCAAAGAGACTTTCAGAATATTTAGGGTTTTCATGTCAACCCTTTTCTTTGCTATGTCTTCAGCAGACACAACTCTACCATCTTCAAGTTTTTCTTTCTTATCTTCTTCAGAACATCCAGCAACAGCTGGTCTTTGAGAAATAGCATCAACAATCTTTTGGGCTTTATCGAATGTGTTTCCATATTCAATGATCTCCCAGAGTGTGTAGTCATAGATCCCTAGATATTGCTCAAAGTTGAATTTCCACAATTCAAAGTTGGTTGCATCAAGCATGGGAATCTTGATGTTTGGTAAAGGTGAGGAAGAGGTTATTTCTGAAGTTGACATGATGTTGTTAGGGTTTTTGAGAAAATTAGGGTTTTGGTGATTTTTAGGGTTCTTGTGTTCTTTAAGATCAAAAGTTCCTCAACAAGCGCTGATACCACTTGTTGATCCCAAACTTAGATCGATTTAGCTTTATGTATACGAGATTAGATCAAGTAATACACTTAGAGAAACCTTTGTATATGTTTATAATAATCTAAGTGTTATGCGGAATTAACACTTAAACAAGAACACACAAGATATAAACAAACTTTCACTTTGATTAATGATATCAAACTTGCTTACAATGAAAGTAGTTTACGAATGAAAACTTATTATGAAACATTAACCTAAAGGTCTTCTTTTATAGACATAAGAAGCCTTGTACAATAATCTACGTATCAGCTATTCTAGGTAAAGATAAATATAGAAAATACATTGTTGTTCCTATCTTTACTAGAAATAATCTAGAATACAATAAACGCGTAGAATATATCTTCCCATCAGTGCTTGTCTTCAATGTATCAACGCTTGACTTTATCTTGTCAACGCTTGAGCTGTCAGCGTTTGTTTTGCTCCTGTCCTTTGTTTTACTCTTGTCAGCGCTCAAGTAGATTGGCTATAATTTATTCCCAACAAATGGTGGTTTGCTAATCAATGTCCTCTAGGATATAAATGGATGCCTAAAGCTAGAACTGAAAATGTGACAACGAGTGTTAGTATGCCTTTAAATGTTGCTAAGGACACTAATGATTCTACTATCACAACTACTGTGGTATCCAATTTAGCAAATGCTCCATCGTATTCTAACTCTTCTGCAAGTGATACAAATAATTCTCTTCATAATGGACTCCGGATGCACGAAGCACATGACGGGGAATCTCAAGCTTCTAATTAACTTCGTGGAGAAGTTCCTGGGTACGGTCCGATTTGGAAATAATCAATTTGCACCGATCCTAGGATATGGAGATTTGGTTCAGGGGAATATTACGATCAAAAGGGTATACTACGCCGAAGGGCTCAATCACAATCTTTTGTCGGTTGGTCAATTATGTGATGCGGATTTGGAAGTTGCTTTCAGAAAGAGGACGTGTTTGTTCGTGATTATAATGGGAATGACTTACTTACCGGTACACGGGGTACTGATCTTTACACAATTTCACTTCAAGACACAACTTCATCAACTCCAATTTGCTTCATGGCTAAAGCCTCAACGACTCAGGCATGGTTATGGCATCAACGTCTTTCTCATCTCAACTTTGATACCATTAACTTGCTTTCCAAGAAAGATATTGTGAGAGGACTTCCAAGCTTGAAATTCATCAAAGATCATATTTGTTCTTCTTGTGAACTTTGTAAAGCTAAACGAAGTAGCTTCAAAACAAAGACCACACCAAGCTCTAAAGGACGGTTAGATCTTCTTCATATGGATCTGTGTGGTCCTATGCGTGTTCAGAGTATAAATGGAAAGAAATATATTCTGGTAATTGTCGATGATTACTCAAGGTACACATGGACTCACTTCTTGAGGTCCAAGGATGAAACACCCGATGTTCTCATCAGCTTTCTTAAACTGATACAACGTAGTCTTCAAGCTCAAGTTAAAGTGGTTCGTACTGACAAAGGTACAAAATTTTTGAATTCAAAACTGAGAAACTATTTTGAAGCCGAAGGGATTGAACATGAAACATCTATTGCTCGAACACCCGAACAAAACGACGTTGTTGAAAGACGAAACCGTACTTTAGTTGAGGCTTCTTGAACATTATTATCTGCTTCAAAACTTCCACTATACATTTGGGCCGAAGCCGTGTCAACCGCTTGCTACACACAAAACCGTTCCTTAATTATCCCATGACACGAAAAGACTCCATATCACATAATTCATGATCGAAAACCTTCACTTTAACACCTTCATGTTTTTGGATGTACTTGTTACATTATTCGAGATGGTGAGAATTTGGATAAAATGAAAGAGAAAAGTGATGCATGTATTCTTGTGGGATATGCAACTCAGTCTAAGGGGTATAGAGTGTACAACAAGAGAACAAAATTGATTGTCGAGACTATTCACATTCGATTTGAGAATTACAAGAAATGGCACTTGAACAAAACAGTTTAAGTCCCGGTCCACAACGACGAACGACTTCCGTTAATAACCGCACGGAACTCGGAACTCAAGACCACAACAATGAACCGTCAAGTTCAAAGCTGGTTCCTGAACATGTTCCTAGAGCAGATATGACAGTGGATACAACAATTGAAGAGTTGGAAATGTTATATGGACCAATGTATGATGAATATTTCACGGGGGAGAAACAAGTTGTATCGAAGTCTTCCGCTGTCACTCATCATAAGAATGATGATACCGATCATCGTCAACAAAAGGATACAACTTCATCTACTTCAACACGGGTTGCTGCAGATTTACCTCCTCAGAATATCACTTCAACAATCGATCCTACAACATCCACAACTACTGTCATTGCTCCAGAGAACACAAACCAAGCAGACGATGCATTATCTGACGAAGACGAATTTATCAACCCATTCGGTACACCGGTACTTGAAACTGGAGAGTCTTCTACTCGCCATGTTGATTCGTCAAATATGCATACGTTCTACCAACGACATCCTTCAACACATCAATGGACCCGAGATCATACTTTGGTTCATGTCATTGGAAACCCTTCACAGCCCGTTCGTACAAGACGACAGCTTCACACTGATGGTGATGTTTGTATGTTCGCACTCGCCGTGAGTTCAGCTGAACCGAAAAACATCAAAGAAGCCTTGGCTGATCATGCTTGGATTGAATCGATGACGGATGAACTTCAACAATTTGAAAGACTTAAAGTCTGGGAACTTGTTGACAGACCATACGATGCCACACCATTAAATCTTCGATGGATCTGGAAAAACAAGATGGATGAAGAAAACACGATCATCAAGAATAAATCTAGGCTAGTGGCTAAAGGGTATGGACAGAAAGAGGGTATTGATTTTGAAGAATCATTTGCACCAGTAGCTCGTTTGGAAGCGGTCGGGATTTTCCTTGCTTATGCTGCACATAAGGGATTCATTGTCTATCAAATGGACGTAAAGACGGCGTTTCTTAACGGTCCTTTGAAGGAAGAAGTCTATGTCACACAGCCGGAAGGATTCGTCAATCCTCATTATCCTGACAAGGTGTATCATCTCCACAAAGCACTTTATGGACTCAAGCAAGCTCCAAGGGCGTGGTACGACGAGCTCGCGAAATTTCTGGTCTCCAAAGGTTTCTCAAAAGGTTCCATTGATCTAACTTTGTTCACTTATAAATATGTGGATGACATTCTGCTTGTGCAGATTTATGTTGATGACATTATTTTCGGGTCTACAAACCCAAAACTTTCAAAATGGTTTGAAAAAGTAATGCCCAGCAGGTTTGAAATGTCAATGATGGGCGAACTAAAATTCTTTTTAGGAATTCAAGTTCACCAATCCCCAAAGTGGTATCTTTATAAACCAAGCTAAGTATTGTCAAGAGATAATAAAAAAGCATGGTATGACCTCATGTGACCCCGTTGGGACACCATTATCAACCACATCGCTAGATGCTGATTTGGAGGGATTACCCATAGATCAAACGAGATATCGTTCCATGATCGGGTCCCTCATGTACTTGACAGCAAGCAGACCTGATATTCATCATGCTACATGCTATTGTGCATGATATCAAGCACGACCCACTGAAAAGCACCTCAAGGAGGTTAAACGGATCTTTCGGTACCTTAAGAATACCATTCACATGGGACTCTAGTATCCGAGGGAAACCGGTTTCTTTCTAACGGCCTATTCAGATTCTGATCATATAGGGTGTCTTGATATACGTAAAAGTACTTCTGGTGGTGCAAAATTTCTAGGTCAAGATAAACTTGTGGGATGGTCTTCCAAGAAGCAGGATTGCACGTCACTTTCATCAGCCGAAGCGGAGTATGTGTCTCTATCTGCGTGCTGTGCTCAAGTTCTTTGGATGAGAACACAACTCACAGATTATGGCTTCCTCTTTGATAAAGTACCTATGTACTGTGACTCAAAGTCTGCCATAGCCATCTCCTGCAATCCAGTAAAACATTCCCGCACGAAGCACATTGATGTCAGATATCACTTCATGAAGGAACAAGTTGAAAAGGGTATTGTTGAATTATACTTTGTTGGAACTGATTACCAATTAGCTGACTTGTTTACAAAAGCTCTTTCGAAAGAGAGGTTTGCGTATCTAGTTAGGCAAATTGGTATGAGATGTTTGACTCCAGCAGAACTGGAGGTTCTGGCAAAGAAGCCTGCTTGATTCATCTATCAAACATCTACTTGTAAATATTAATGAAAAAACAAAATACAAAAATATAAAACATATAAAAACAAAACACAAAATTAAAAATCATTCAAAATCCAAAAATATTCTTCTCGACATGTCTTTCAGTATCGATAATATGGACGTGCCTAGAAATGTCGCTCAATAACGACACGGGTGTGTACATAAATCTCGAATGAAAGTTGTAAATATTTTTCAAAACATGTCATTTCTATCTTTTTAATGGAAATTGTCTATTTTGGATAATATTTCCAACAACGGGTAGAGCAATCTATCACGGGTTGAGCTTGTCACAAAACATTCAACGTTTTGAGCTCAACACAATGGCATGTAATCACTTTCGGATTGCTACCCGGATCAATATTCACGGGGGAGTGTACGATTTAGTGCGCTTACCCTTAGCAAAAGAAGAGAAATCTTCTTACACTTGAGTGGATTCGTCAAGACATTCAAAGTCTATGAACTCAAGTTTATGCTTTAGAAAAACCTCTTCGACAAAAAGAAATAGGATTTTTCAAAAAGCGTTGAACACATCTTTTTCAAGAATTTTTCAACGATTATTCAAAATCTTTCAAAAATTGTGTGTTCAACAACTCCCATCCTCAAAAAGAGAAATGTGGATCATATCCTCACAATGACAATTCAATTAGATCAAATTTTGAGGGGGAGCATTTTAACTTCATGTAACAGATTAACACATCTTTCTCCCGGAGATTTTCAAGACTATTTTTCAAAATATATTTTAATCAAATTTGGTATCTCTAATATCAAAAGATTTTATATATTAGAGATAGGGGAGAAAATGTGATTAAAATGTGATCTTATATAAGACTCAAGCACTTTAACTCTTACCTACATGTGCGAAACACTTTTGATTATCGATGCACATGTGAAGGGGGAGCATTTCTAAAACGACAAAACTAGCAAGGTGATTAAATGTTTTTTTCAAACACTTTGTTAGAATTTAAAGTGATTTTCATGGTTACGATCAAATACCCACAACATCTTTAATTCACGACATTATTGGTGTCAAAAGGGTGGTTAGGTTTAAGTCCTATGATCCAACCAGAACCGGAGGGATCTTCCCAGGGACAATCCAATAGATTATTAGAAGTCCTTAGGAAAGATGGAGTAGAATGTGAACGTAGCTGAATGCCGACTAAGTACTGATGCTAGCACTGGAACAATCACAACAAGGTGCTAGTAATGATGTCTTGGTAAGCATTGAAGGGGTTGAAGAATGAAAATAAAATGTAAGGATAAAGGGTGTAAAGAAATAAGCCCTCCATACAACTTAGGCAGAAACTGGGTCAACTCATCATGAAGACAAACTCATCATGGACCCAGTGATGTGAAGCGCAACCCTTTCCTAGCTACTCAGGCTTCTCTCAAAAGACGTTTGTTTTATTGTCACGGAGATCAACACGACTTCTATTGACTTTCTCACTCCGAGATAGTTGATATTGAATAGGTAGCATCTGCTCCAGCCTCCGACCTCTAAAAGTGCACAAATAGAGTCTAGAGCCAAGAGATCAATCAAATCTCGTTAGGACACACGGATGAAGATCAACAGAGTCCTACGCTATATCCTTGCGATATTGCTAGAACACTCAGAGTGATACTACTTAGTATTCACAATGATGAGTGGAAATCCTTCCAGTGTTAACATCAAACAGCACTGCGGTAGGTCATATGTAAGATTCTTTATGAATTGAACATGTGTAAAACTGAAAAGCAACAATGGTTTGATTCTTAATTGATTCAAACTCGTTTCAGGTTTCTACGCAATATCTTTATGGTCTTGCCAGAACATTCAGAGTGATATTTATTAATATTCACAGTGATGAATGGAAATCCTTCTAGCGTCAACATCAAACAGCGCTACGGTAGGTAACTTGCGAGATTCTTATGAATCAAGCTTGTGTCAACTGGAAAGCAACAATGGTAAGATTCTTAATGAATCAAACTTGTTACAGGAATTTGAATTGACGACTTTAATCAAGCGGATATTTATCCAATTGATCCACTCTTTATGTTCGCAGTCTTGCTTTGAGACGGTCGAGTAAAGAGAACGGCTAGTATAGCCGCGAAACCCTGTCAAGGAGATTCTTAATTGAATCTACCTGATCACAGGTACGATATTTAATATCGTATAACGGTCTTCACCGACCGGAGGTAAAACGCTACCGATTTAGGACGAATGTCAAAGCCATTCTGTCCGTGTCTATGTTTTGTCTCGAGAAGGTGGTGTCACGGTGTACACAATAAAGTCAATGATTCAGAAACCACATACTCATGCCTAAAGACATATTCAACAATCAATAGTGTGAGCATGTAGATAAAGACACAAGATCCCAAGATGGCAAAGACAAGTCAAGGATGATTTGAATATCTCAAGCTTAAAGACAAAGTCGAAAGACAACGACAAAGGCTCAAAGATCACAACATGAAGGAACAAGACTACGATTACACGTTCAAGACTCATTTACGTCGAGATTAGTAATCTCTACAAATTTCCTAAATGACCAAGGTTTATGACCTCTCATTGGGGGAGATTGTTAGCCTCAAAATATTGAGTCAAACAAGAATTCTCGGTCATATGGTTATTATGTATCGTATTTTAGAACGTTGTAATAGGTAGTATATTAGTCGTGTATAACGGGCTTAACTTTAGGCTAAAGTTCATTAATAAGTAACTAAAGCCCAAAAGGAAAGCCCGACCCAAACCATATAGTCCATAAAGAAGCCCGCATGTGGGTGGACTATATATACCCTTCCTAGCATGTTAGGAAGTGTGTTGGTCATTTCATTTTCTCTCTAATCTAATATTTCACAAGTTTCTCCAACCATTTCTCTCTACTTTCTCTCACTACTTTCTCTCTCTAAAATTCATCTCATTTCTACCTTTCTTACTTTAAATTCGTGATTATAACATCATATATTAGGGACAACAGCCTGAGATGATTTAGAATCAACTAGCGAATACTCGTGAAGTATTGCAAGTGAAATACACATGGATTAAGGTATGTGAAATACACATAGATTACGGTACATGGAGTACACACGGAATGCACATGAAATGATCGGTATGGGGTCGATCATTTGTCATGATTTAAGTAAGGTGTACCGGTTAGACGGTTAGGAAAAACCATCATGATAACCTGGTAGTATTAGCATAGACATCATTTTGGTTGTATCGAGAAACGTTAAAGTGTGGTTACACCAAATTCAACGATGGTTTGCCTGACAGCATGATCAATGAAAACCAACCATGACTATCATGAAAGCAGAATTCAATGAAATCCAACTATGTCTTGCATGAAGGCATAATAACAAATGAGCCGTAAGACGTAATCCACATGAAGACGGAATTATCATGAAGAAACACGAAACAATTTAACATGGAGGAGTGTATAACATAATCAGCATGAAACTGAGTTTAACCATGACAGTATGAAAAAAATACTTGACATAAAAACATAGTAACTTATGAGGGGACATAAAAAAAATTTATTCCAATAAATCATGAGAAAAATTTATGCATGAAAAACAATGCATGAATGCGTAATGTAGTTTATAAAAACCTTTATATGTGCGAGGGGACGCCTATGGGTCGGTCCCAAAACAAAAGACATGGCGAGGGGACGCCTATGGGTCGGTCCCAAAGTTAAAAGTTTCGATAAAAGCACATGCGACTAAATAGGGCCAGTCCTGTACCAACCATTACTTAGTCATAATCCCTGCAACAATGATACATGAAACATAAATGAATGAAACTCGTTTGTCAAAACTTATCAGATAAATTTTTATGTGACTAATTATGAACTATTGGGGTTCAGTCCACCTAGTCACAGTTCACGAGGAACGTCATGCATGAAACAATGACACATAACCACATACGAATGGCGGTTGTCCATCCATATTAGTACAACAATATCGATGAAAACATCAAGGTTAAAACCTCAAGGTGCTGAAAACATCATGGTTAAAACAACAATGCACTGAAAACATCAATACGTAGAATAACAAACGTTGGCTTAGGAACCTTCTGGTGACTACCCACTAGTCACAGGTCGAGTTTTAGAGCCTACAGGTCGAAGCCTTGGCTCTGATACCATAATTGTAACACCCCATTTTGATAAATGGAATGTCACGCGTAATTATGGCGTGTAATCAAAGCATGCAAGGTAATATGTAGTAAAACATACATGACCATAGGGATAACCAGAATCAAGCATCGGTTCTCAAACATAAGCCCAAAACATAATAAATCAAAAGAAATGAATGAAAGACTAAACAAGCATAAGTATATGAAGGCAGAAAGGAAAAGAAGTCTCTAGCAGCTTCCATCCTATGTACTTCCTCCAAATGCTCGAGTCTCTCCTAGGGTACCTGCCGTTTTGGGACATGGAAAGGAAAGTAACGGCTGAGCAAAACGCTCAGTGCACGGATATAGACATAGTATGAATGACTAGAACATAATAAAGACTTAATAGAAGCGGAAATGTATAAGTCCTATAAAACCTGGAACATGTTCATAAAACTGGTTTTATAGTTTGAAGAGCCTTATGTTTATCTTATGAAAATTGTTTAACATATTTTACCATTAGCCAATATAGGTCATGAAAATCCATCGTGCATGAATACTTGGAGAGGTGACCTCATCATGCAAATTAGAGGGGTTGCCTCTAATTTAATATACTGGTTCTGGGTAGGAGGGATCAGCTCCTTGTGAAGGATGCAAGGAACACACCACATTCACCATGAAATCCTGACTGAAAACATGTAACTAGGATGCACCCATACGCCCCACATGATAAATATAATATAAATGGCCAAAAGCTGAAGAGACGCCACGAGCAATCACTCTGCCGTGGTGAAGTCATAACATCAGTGCCTCTAATGTTATGGTTATGGTACCTTCATAACTAGGTGAAACTGGTCATGCATGTATATGGCTATAGGTATTCTAAATTAAGCATAAGCAATTCAAACACATACTTATACTATGGGAAAACATTTGGCTGCATACGGGAAATCCTAATAAGGAAAGAATGTCCATACTGAAAGGACGAGAATCCGTACCTTATGTCCAGTGAACGAAGAAGATGATCTGAGAGGAATCCTACTTCCGTATCACTAACGCTACATAAATACATACATGAATGAGTATCTGCTTACTAAATACGTAGCTGGTTTTATGTCATGTCTTAGCTTATTTTATATGTTCTTGTCATGTTTTACTGTTTAAAGCCTTAAACTGTGTTTATCTTATATTCCGTTAACCCTGATTAAGTATTTCTGGTATTTCATGTATTATTATACTTACTGTGTAATAATAAGTAACTTTCCAAAAATAGCAGGTTTCCTAAAATAGAAAGTTTCCAAATATAGAAAGTTTCCAAAAATAGAAAAGTTTCCAAAAATAGAATGTTTCCAAAAATAGAATTACTGCTTAGAATAGATAAGTTTATAAAAATAGAAAGTTTCCATAAATAGATTAGCTTCCTTATTTAAATAAGTTTCCATAAATAGATTAGCTGCCTGAAATAAATAAGTTTCTAAAAATAGAACGTTTCCATAAATAGATTAGTTGCCTTATTTAAATAAGTTTCTAAAAATAGAAGTTTCCATAATTAGAAATAAGCTGGTTAAATAAGCTAAGTATATAAGCCTAAGTGTTTTCATGATTATTTTCTAAGTCATATGATATAATGTGTAGTTTATTAATTATTTCATGTAATTAAAATAAACTATAGGTTAAAATATTTAATTAAAGTATATCATGTTTTTAATTAAATAAAGTTAAATACTTAGGTTAAAACATGTATTATTATTTATTAATAATATAACCTAAGTCATGTTAATTAATTAATTATAACCATGGTTTTTAAATAATTAATTAATTTATAAGTCTAAAAATATAATATACTTAGGTTAATAATTTCATGATTTTAACAACTAAAATAACCTAAGTCATGTTATTAAATTAATCATGTCATGTTCATTAATTTAATTTTAACATAAGATTATAAAAGAAAAAATAATCTTAACATACACCGTGAACCGGATCTTGACTAAGAACCATGAACCGGACATGAAATCGACACCATACCCCGAACCAACTCAGGGTTACCCTTGTCTTGTTGCTGCCGTGGGACCCACACCTACCAACCGGGACCATATGGTCTCGGTGGTGGTCAAATAGCCAAACCGAGACCCTCTCGGGTTCGGTTTAGGCGGCGGCCAAGAACAAACACCCCTAAACATCCCTTTTGATTTATTCCCAAAACCAATTTCATGATTAGATCTATGATTTAATTAGGTTTTTAAGAAAACATATCATGTTCTTAATTATTTAAAAGATTAAATCAAAAGAAAAGGGTTTAAAAGAATTACCGAATGCGTGGATCTAAACAACGATGAACAAACACGAACTAGCACCAAATCCAAGATCAAAGATAAAATAACACCTCCTTTGGTGTGTTTGAGGGTGGCGGCCAAAAGAAAGAAAAAGGAGGAGGAAGGACTTTTAGGTTTTTGTAAAAATCCTCTGTAAAGTGAAAATGAGTAGTGATCTTTTCCTAATTCCTTGTTTTAGTAAAAAATTGATGGGCTAAGCCCATCCTCCCTCCCTAATTTCGTGGTAATGGGGCCCACAAGGGGTAACCCGAATATTTTCCGTGTCTAAAATATTGGTGTGTTCTCGTGTGTTCTCGTGTTCGTGTTTTACGTGTTCTTGTTAAATATTAACCGTGACTTAATATATTTATTCGTGTTCGTAATAAATATTAATACGTAATTAATATTAGCTCGTGATTAAATTACGTTCATGATTTCATGATCGCATGTTCGTGATAAATTATTGTCAAATAATTATTGCGTGCTCATGCGTAGTAAAATACTTATCGTGTTCTAACACGTACGTAATACGTAAAATCCTAACACGAAATCATAATCAAGCTATAATAGGAAAGTTTTAATCTAGTACGTACGATCTTAAGGGTACTATTCATGGTAAAAGCATGCGGGTTTTACAACTCTTCCCCCCCTAAAAAGAATAATTCGTCCCCGAATTATAGATAACGTAACTGAAAGAGAAACATACCCGAATCAAACTGAGAGGGTATGTAAGATTAATGAACGTACAGGTGACATGGTAGAAGGAACGTGGAACGTGACATGTCTTGAAAGGACATGGAACGTGATGTGACTGAAAGGACATATCTAATTGATGAGAGAAAACGGATAAAAGTCCGGATGAACTTGTCCGTTTCCAAGTGGCCTCCCTCTTGGGACGGTTCCTTAAGAAGATCTTGACACAAATGATAAATCTTGGTCCTCCTGACCTTGACTTGGAATACGAAGAAATTCTTGGTTATCAACGGAAGGTAGATCCCCTAAATTCGATCGAGGAAAATAAGAGTTAACGTGCTAGGGTAACTGAATCGTTACGATGCAAGACAATCTGACTTAACTGATAATTAGAAACGATGCGCGAGACATAAAGAAACGTAGTACGTGAAAATTTTTGAACGTGATACGTGAAAAATTTTGAACGTGCTACGTGGAGATATGGCGAGTGTAGTATGAGTAAACATATCGTGATCCATGATACGTGTAACATATCTTGATCATGATATGAGGAACGTGGAATGAACATGACATGTGAAACATATTGTGATCATAGAATACAATGGCGGTAACGCCAAACGCTACAAGGTGACACGTGGAATATGACGTGAAACGTCTATCTGATGATGGAGAGTTATACTAAACTTGGGTCTGGTCTCTCAAGTTCTTGCAAAACTTCCCAGAACAAAATGAACGTAAAATCGTAAGCCAAAATGCCATCATGAACTTAAATAGTGTCATGAACGCGAGCGCGAAAGCAGGTCGTGAAATTAGAACAAAGACGTGAAGTAAATAAGGAGCATAATTATGAATATTTGTCTGACTCGATAAGTGAGGAATTTCCAAGTGATCGGATGAGCCTTGGCTGGAACATGTCCGATCAATATGTTAGTTCTGAAATCCTTGCGGATGTAAGGATTTTGCAGACTTGATCAAACTGTTTCTAATAAACCAGATAGCATCATGCTTCTTCTGAGTTTGCGTTAAACTGGTAACCAAAATCCATGGAGATCTTGTCCCATTTTAATTCACAATTTCAGATGATGAAAATATCCCAGTCTGTTGGTGTCCTATCTTAACCATTTGGTATGTCAGGTACTTAGATATGAACGTAAGTGTATCTTGCTTCATAGAACTTGATACATAGGAGTTTGCGAAACTCTGAGTCTCTGAATCTAGACTTCTCCTAGCGTAGGATTTTCTAGAACACCTAATGTAGTGTAGGGTTCTCTCCTTTACGCATAAGCTGAGTCATGGTAAGATTAACCATGCAAATCCATGTGATCCAGCGTGTCACTGTAATCAAACAGAATTGATATTGGAAAATTTTCCAGGGTAAAATTTATCTTGTCATAGAATTTGCAACATCGTGGAGATATGGTCTTCCTGTTCTTCTCTAGGCTTAGAGGAAATTGGGTTACCCTCAATGAAAACACTGATGAATTTGCTATGAGTTCATGGAAACTCATTCTTATAATGTTGTTGGAGCATTGATGAGACTAATTCAAAATCATAAATCTAGCATGACCGAGTCGTGCACGAATAGCAGTCATGGACATGTCCTTCTCTTTCACTTGTCACTGTTGGAAGCATGATCATGAGTTCGATCTTGGAAAAGTGATTAACACTATAAGATCGATTGGACATGTTGTCAATACGTGGAGGAGAATAACGGTCATGAATGGTGATTTGTTTAAATCGACGGCAGTCGACACATAATCTCATGGTACCATTCTTCTCCTTGTAGGTTCTTCTGGAGTGTAAGGAACAATTTTGGAATAATCCGTTGGTTATGCGTAAAAGGACTTTAGTAGTTGTGTGTTATTGACAGCTAGAAAATCTTAGCAATCATGGCTAACAAGGCACGTGCTTGGAAAGCATAGATAATTTGTACAGATTTTCCTGATGGAAAAATCAAGCTGAATGTATTCAGGAGCCTGAACATTACTGTACATAATTATGAATCGTAGCATGGTGTGCTGTTCATAGTCCATAATTAGGATAAAATTCATCTCGTGTCTGTCCGAGGAAATACGTTAGCAGCTTGGATCTCATCATTAAGCTGATGGAAAACCTCCGTGTACGTTGGAATACGAAAGACGTCCTTCATGGTCATGAATATATGAAATATGGTGAAAGAAATGAAAGTGACATCGGCAACGTGACAGTTCTCACTGATGTGCCGGTAATGGTATTGAAATTCTTGTGGCCTGATTCATACATGGCACAACAAAATGGATATACCTTTGGAGGATACCCTGAATTTCTTAGACATGTTCCATAGTTGGACGTGAGTCATGTGTCTTGACTCGTGTCTTGGAACTATAAGCATGACATATGTCTTGACTGGTGTCTTGACATGTGCCTTCAGAAAGTATACGTGAGACATGCGTCTTGACTGATGTCTTGACATGTGTCTTCAGAAAGTATACGTGAGACATGTGTCTTGACTGATGTCTTGACATGTGTCTCGAGACGTAAAACAATAGAACTACAATATGAGGTTATTATGCCAGACTTGGCGGATCGGTTGGACTACCATCCTTTGTATGTCTGATCACGTCCGTAGCCGGAGCCTCGGTTGCGATTTCTAGGATAGTTTCTGTCATAGTAGTGGTTGCTATCGTCTTGTCTGTCAGTTCCATGACGGTCATTCTCATGACCGTGATTCATGTAGCTATTCAGCTGAGTGGCCGGCTGGTACCGGTTTGCACTCATATGGCTGAAATGACAGCCGAATGACGTTTGACATGTAACTAAGAATTAGGGACAATGATTGATGAAAATCGTCTGATGGTGAAGCATCTTCTCGTCCAATTTCTCTGCTCTGGCGCCTTTGTCTTCGTCTTGTAGGATCTCCAGGTTGTGAACAGCATCCGCATCTCGTAGCGTCTCCGAACATCAGCAACATCAACCTTTAGTAACATCTCCAAGTTATGAGCGGTATCAGCAACCTTGTAGAATATCAGCAATTGAACATACGCCTATGTTAGCCTCAAAATATTGAGTCAAACAAGAATGCTCGGTCATATGGTTATTATGTATCGTATTTTAGAACGTTGTAATAGGTAGTATATTAGTCGTGTATAACGGGTTAACTTTAGGCTAAAGTTCATTAATAAGTAACTAAAGCCCAAAAGGAAAGCCCGGCCCAAACCATATAGTCCATAAAGAAGCCCGCATTTGGGTGGACTATATATACCCTTCCTAGCATGTTAGGAAGGGTGTTGGTCATTTCATTTTCTCTCTAATCTAATATTTCACAAGTTTCTCCAACCATTTCTCTCTACTTTATCTCACTACTTTCTCTCTCTAAAATTCATCTCATTTCTACCTTTCTTTCTTTAAATTCGTGATTATAACATCATATATTAGGGACAACAATTGGTATCAATCACCATGGGGTAGTTTTGTGATTGGTTCTTGCGTTTTCATTTGATTTAATTGATTTGATCCTTCTTTCCACCACGAATTCAAGAATTTTCTTGTTTTTTAGTGTTTTTCGATTCGTATAACTTCTTTATTCGTGTCATTGTGACTTGGGTATCTTGGTTTTTGGCCTAAACACAAGTTTTTTGGATCAAAAGTTGAAAATTTCTTGTTTTTCATCTTTCCGAAATTCTAGCTTGTATCACCATCGGAAAGTACAATTGAGAGGGGTTTGATCGCAATAACCAACTGGTTCTACTTTGCGATCACTAGATTAAGATACATTATTCCGATCTGGACATTCCGATCGTTCTTTGCAATCTGGGATTCCGACGGTTTCAAGGGACTTTTGAGTCATTACTCTGCCAAATTTGTTTTAGCCACATTCCGATCTCAACATTCCGATCTGAAAATTCCGATCTGAACATATTCCGATCTGAACATTGCGATATGGGATTCCGACAAGTATACATTGCGATCTGGGATTACGACAGTACATTGCGATCTGGGTTTCCGACAGTGCATTGCGATCTAAGCCACATTCCGATGAACATTCCGATGGCACATTCCGATGACATGTTTAGCTAAATTTTTGTTTGAGTATTTTTTAGACTTAGCCACCATCTAGACTAGTTTCAGAACGTAGTTTACACGAAGATTAAAAAAATAAAAAAATAAAAAATTTGGCGATTCAAAATTTTTTGGACATTTCTAGCTCAATTTCAAAATTTGGACATTTCTAGCTCAAGTAAAATCAAATTTTTTCCATACTAGTTTTAGGACATTTCTAGCTCAATTTAAAAATTTGGTGATTCAAAATTTTTTGGTCTACCATTTTGTCAGACTGAGGAATTTATTGTCGGACTGGGAAAAAAATATAGCATTTTTCGGAATTTCAACAACAACTCAATCACATCATATCTACTTAAGATCCATATTCACTTCATCATTTCAGAGAATTTTGAGATGGATTCTACTGTAGAATACCGTGTGACGAACAACAACATAATGGTGGCGGGTAACAAAGAGAGACCACCAATGCTTGTGGCCGGCCGATATGCTCAATGGCAATCACGTTTTCTTCGTTATCTTGATACAAGACCTAATGGTGATGCATTGAGACAATGTATTAACAATGGACCATATGTTTTCTCCGATATCACTGTTCCTCATACACCAGCCACTGACACTACCACAGAAGTACCCGCAACCACAAGAAAAGAAACGTTATCTGATCTTACACCAGAGAAGCGTGCTTGGTATGATGCACAAAAAGAAGCTATCTATATGATTCTAAGTGGAATTGGAGATGATATTTATTCCACGGTTGATGCATGCCCTACGGCACAAGAAATGTGGACGCTATTGAACGCTTGCAACAAGGAGAATCACTCAACAAGCAAGATGTTAAAACTAACTTGTTTTGGAATTTTGGTAAGTTTACTGCATTGGATGGAGAATCAATTGAGTCTTATTATTCACGATTCTACAAGATGATGAACGACATGACAAGAAACAACCTGGAAGTCTCCACCATGCAAGTCAATGTGCAATTTCTTCAGCAACTTCAACCAGAGTGGACACATTTTGTTACTTTGGTGAAACAACAGAAGCAGTTAGACAAGGTAAACTATCACACTCTCTTTGATATCTTGAAACAATTTCAGCATGAGGCAAATGAAATACGAGCTGAAAGAGTTGCAAAGACGGCTAATCCACTTGCTCTAGTGTCTACCACTCAAGATCATCGATCTCGTACTCCAAAGTCATATTACATTCAATCATCCTCCCCACGATATTCCACATCATCCAAGTCTTCATTATCCACAAGATCACGCGGAAAAGAACCAAGATCACCATCACCACCATCTGAGTCATCATCTGAAGAGGATAGTGGTGAAGATCAAGCTCAGAAGAATCGGGAAATGAAACAACAAATTGCTTTCATTATGAAGACCTACAAGAAAATCTTCAAACCCACCAACAACAATCTTCGAACATCATCCAACACAAAGAACCAATATGTTGAGACCCCTTCAAGGTATGACACACGTCGAAGTGGTGAAAGTCCTTCTAGGTATGATCGACATAATCCAACACATGTTGAGGGTTCTGCAAGGTATGATCGACAAACTGCCAAGTATGATACTCAGAGGATTGCTGCTTCTACTGGGAATAGGGAAACTGTTGGAACGCAAGTGGTTCAACAAAGTGGGATTCAATGTTATAATTTCCAAGCTTATGGGCATATGGCAAAGGAATGCAGAAAGCCGAAACGGGTTAGGGACTCCAGCTATCATAAAGAGAAGATGTTGTTATGCAAGAAGATGGAAGCAGGGGTCAAATTGTCGGCTGAGGAAGGAGAAATGCTTGATGAAACTAATGATGAAGCCTCCGACCAAGAATTAGAAGCACATTACTCGTACATGGCAAAGGTTGACGAAGTTCTCAACGTCACTGAAGATGACAATAGACCTATCTTTGACACTGAGCCACTCGATAAGTTACACACCACTGATGAATATAATGTGTTTGGTGATACTCATGAGCATAGTGAGCTACCCAATGCCATTAATGACAAATGTATGACAGAAAAGGTTGATAGCAATACCACACCCGATTCATCAGACATGTGCAATAATGAGTTTGAGGATGATCAACATGCAAATGAGTATGATGATGAGGAGCGTTTCGCGCTTGCTAATTTAGTTGCTAGTTTACAAAATGATGTCAATGAAACTAGAAAAAGTCAAAAGCAATTAAAGAAGGCAAATGCAGCGCTCACTCAAAATTTTGAAGAATGCAATGCTGCACTAATTACATCTAGTGAGACCATTGAACACTCTAAAGATGAGCTTATTCAGAAAACCAAAGAAATTGAGGGGTACAAGGGTAGTGCGTTAAAAAGTCAAAATGACGATCTTGAAAAGAAATACAATGAAACTCTTGAGTTATTAACAAAAGAAAAACGTCAATTTAGTGTTTTGTTAATGGATGAACGTCAAAAAACGTACCTTGCTATCACCAAAGTTAACGAACTTGAACAACGGCTTTCGATGGATAACACCGAGTCTGCTAAAATTCAAGATGTTAAGAAACAAGAGGTTGAAACGTTAAAACAAGATTTCAAAAGTCGACATGGAAAAGATACTGAAAAAGTAACGGAACTAGAAAAACAAGTCGAATTTTTGAAGAAAGTTGTTTATAAAACGCATGACTCTATTCAAACCGTAAGAATGTTAGCACCTCCGTCTATGTTTAAGGGTCAAGCTAGCTTTGCAAGTCCTGATTATCTTGCCCAAGCTCAAGCTGCGAACCCGCGCATTTATATGGATGAGTCCGAATGGACCGATCCTGAATATCCTCTTGGTTATGATGAGACATCCCTTTGGGAAGAGGAGAGTAGATCACCGGTCAATAAAGAGTTTGTGAAACCATACAGTTATGCTTATGAGAATAGTCTATATGGTCTTTTCACTACTCAAAAACAAAAGTCTCGTGAGGAATTGTTTTTAGAATGCAAACAAAGAAGAATTCAATGGAAGAAAGCGTTTGCTACTAAAAAAACAAACGTTTCTAAGTTCATCAGCTACTTGCCTCTTGATGCTTCTAAAAGCAAGAGTAAGCAGACATTTGGTTTTCTACAACATTACATTGATAATATTAAATCCATTTTTGACAATGAATGGAAACAACGAGAAAATGACGAGTGGAAAAAACCAATTCCTCAAGATATAACTGTGCTTATCAAACAAATCTTAATACCGAACACGACCACATTAAAAGAAAATATGCTTGAATTTGAAAGATTAATTTGGTCTGAAATGTTTGATGATTTAAAATATGTTGAGTCTATTGAGAAAGAAATTGACGATCTTCAAATGGATAAGTCCGTTTTTTCTGATGAATATGATTTACTCTTAGAAGAATGTCTCTCCAAAGATATTTTGTGTGTTACTCTTCAATCTTGTGCTGATATCGATGAATATTCTGATGTTGCATGCAAATATCTTGATAAAATCAAAGAATGTGAACGTCTTGAACTTGAGCTTTCGAAACATAAAGAAAATGTTGATAAAAAGGATTTTGAGTTACTTCAACACAAAAATAATTTCCTTCAAAAACATTGTCATTCACTTGAACTTGCTTTGCAAAAAGACGTTGGTAGTTTTCCACACGATAATAAATTGCAAGAAAAACTTTCCCAAACATTTCGAGAAATGAATGAACATAATTTGGAAATTAAAGGGTTGAAAGCTCAGTTACAAGACAGGGACAGAGCCATAGCAGAGTTGCAGAAACTCATTGCTAAAATGGGTGGGAAAATTGTGGAACCTAGGATTAAGAAAAATGTTGTTAGACAACCCAATGCCTCTAAAGAGAATAGATCCTCTATCTTGGGAAAACCATCTGCTTTATCTAATTCCTCGTTTGCAAAACCTGTGTTTGCCCCCAAGATGGATGGAAAGGAAAGGTTACCAGAAGCTCAACCCATAAGGAATCCTATAGCACCAAGCGTTAAGCACAATAAGGTGATTAAACCAGGGATGTATAGATTGGCTGCTAAACCTACACAAAACAAAGAAAGTCAATCACATCAGACTTCTAGAAACACTAATAGACGTGTATCTTTTACTACAGGAGTAATCCCCACTGATAGTGGTAGCCGGCCTAAGCTTAAGAGCACTCGCATGAATGAAAAGGTTTGGCAAAACAAAACTCAAGGGAAGATGAAGACAGTAGAAGACCACCCTAGGATTTTCAATGTTTCTAAGAATAAAACGTTTGTAATCGCGTGTAATGACGATTTGAATGATTCGACTATGAATGCGTTGAATGTTAAGTTTGTTTGTGTGAAATGTGGAAAGTGTGTTAATGCTAATCATTCTATGTGTGCTATGAATAAAGACAAAGGCGTAGATACTAGAACTAAGAAGCAAGTTGCAATGCCTATTAGAGCTAGTAAACCCAAACGCAAAGTGAACCATTCTGGTGCAACCCCCACTAAGAAAAGTAATGCATCAGACTCCACCACTAAGAACCCTAGAAGCAAAATTAAGGAATTATATGAGTCTGCTAGCAAGTCTTGGAAATGGTGGTTTGCTAACCAATGTCCTCTAGGATATAAATGGATGCCTAAAGCTAGGACTGAAAATGTGACAACGAGTGTTAGTATGCCTTTAAATGTTGCTAAGGACACTAATGATTCTACTATCACAACTACCATGGTATCCAATTTAGCAAATGCTCCATCGTGTTCTAACTCTTCTGTAAGTGATACAAATAATTCTCTTCATAATGGACTCCGGATGCACGAAGCACATGACGGGGAATATCAAGCTTCTAATTAACTTCGTGGAGAAGTTCCTGGGTACGGTCCGATTCAGAAATGATCAATTTGCACCGATCCTAGGATATGGAGATTTGGTTCAGGGGAATATTACGATCAAAAGGGTATACTACGTCGAAGGATTCAATCACAATCTTTTCTCGGTTGGTCAATTCTGTGATGCGGATTTGGAAGTTGCTTTCAGAAAGAAGACATGTTTTGTTCGTGATTATGATGGGAATGACTTACTTACCGGTACACGGGGTACTGATCTTTTCACAATTTCACTTCAAGACACAACTTCATCAACTCCAATTTGCTTCATGGCTAAAGCCTCAACGACTCAGGCATGGTTATGGAATCAACGTCTTTCTCATCTCAACTTTGATACCATTAACTTGCTTTCCAAGA
The DNA here is from genome assembly GCA_025667525.1 of Glebionis coronaria. Taxonomy (NCBI): domain Eukaryota; kingdom Viridiplantae; phylum Streptophyta; class Magnoliopsida; order Asterales; family Asteraceae; genus Glebionis; species Glebionis coronaria. The sequence goes on from CM046880.1 coordinate 2,333,431, forward strand.
AAGATATTGTGAGAGGCCTTCCAAGCTTGAAATTCATCAAAGATCATCTTTGTTCTTCTTGTGAACTTTGTAAAGCTAAACGAAGTAGCTTCAAAACAAAGACCACACCAAGCTCTAAAGGACGGTTAGATCTTCTTCATATGGATCTGTGTGGTCCTATGCGTGTTCAGAGTATCAATGGAAAGAAATATATTCTGGTAATTGTCGATGATTACTCAAGGTACACATGGACTCACTTCTTGAGGTCCAAGGATGAAACACCCGATGTTCTCATCAGCTTTCTTAAACTGATACAACGTGGTCTTCAAGCTCAAGTTAAAGTGGTTCGTACTGACAAAGGTACAAAATTTTTGAATTCAAAACTGAGAAACTATTTTGAAGCCGAAGGGATTGAACATGAAACATCTATTGCTCGAACACCCGAACAAAACGGCGTTGTTGAAAGACGAAACCGTACTTTAGTTGAGGCTGCTCGAACATTATTATCTGCTTCAAAACTTCCACTATACTTTTGGGCCGAAGCCGTGTCAACCGCATGCTACACACAAAACCGTTCCTTAATTATCCCAAGACACGAAAAGACTCCATATCACATAATTCATGATCAAAAACCTTCACTTAAACACCTTCATGTTTTTGGATGTACTTGTTACATTATTCGAGATGGTGAGAATTTGGATAAAATGAAAGAGAAAGGTGATGCATGTATTCTTGTGGGATATGCAACTCAGTCTAAGGGGTATAGAGTGTACAACAAGAGAACAAAATTGATTGTCGAGACTATTCACATTCGATTTGATGAATTACAAGAAATGGCACTTGAACAAAACAGTTTAAGTCCCGATCTACAACGACGAGCGACTTCCGTTCATAACCGCACGGAACTCGGAACTCAAGACCACAGCAATGAACGTCAAGTTCAAAGCTGGTTCCTGAACATGTTCCTAGAGCAGATATGACAGTGGATACGACAATTGAATAGTTGGAAATGTTATATGGACCAATGTATGATGAATATTTCACGGGGGAGAAACAAGTTGTATCGAAGTCTTCCGCTATCACTCATCATAAGAATGATGATACCGATCATCGTTAACAAAAGGATACAACTTCAACTACTTCAACACGGGTTGCTGCAGATTTACCTCCTCAGAATATCACTTCAACAAACGATCCTACAACATCCACAACTACTGTCATTGCTCCAGAGAACACAAATCAAGCAGACGATGCATTATCTGACGAAGACGAATTTATCAACCCATTCGGTACACCGGTACTCGAAACTGGAGAGTCTTCTACTCGCCATGTGGATCCGTCAAATATTCATACGTTCTACCAACGACATCCTTCAACACATCAATGGACCCGAGATCATCCTTTGGTTCATGTCATTGGAAACCCTTCACAGCCCGTTCGTACAAGACGATAGCTTCACACTGATGGTGATGTTTGTATGTTCGCACTCGCCGTAAGTTCAGCTGAACTGAAAAACATCAAAGAAGCCTTGGCTGATCATGCTTGGATTTAATCGATGACGGATGAACTTCAACAATTTGAAAGACTTAAAGTCTGGGAACTTGTTGACAGACCATACGATGCCACACCATTAAATCTTCGATGGATCTGGAAAAACAAGATGGATGAAGAAAACACGATCATCTAGAATAAATCTAGGTTAGTGGCTAAAGGGTATGGACAGAAAGAGGATATTGATTTTGAAGAATCATTTGCACCAGTAGCTCGTTTGGAAGCGGTTAGGATTTTCCTTGCTTATGCTACACATAAGGGATTCATTGTCTATCAAATGGACGTAAAGACGGCGTTTCTTAACGGTCCTTTGAAGGAAGAAGTCTATGTCACACAGCCGAAAGGATTCATCAATCCTCATTATCCTGACAAGGTGTATCGTCTCCACAAAGCACTTTATGGACTCAAGCAAGCTCCAAGGTTGTGGTACGACGAGCTCGCGAAATTTCTGGTCTCCAAAGGTTTCTCAAAAGGTTCCATTGATCTAACTTTGTTCACTTATAAATATGGGGATGACATTCTGCTTGTGCAGATTTATGTTGATGACATTATTTTCGGGTCTACAAACCCAAAACTTTCAAAATGGTTTGAAAAGGTAATGCACAGCAGGTTTGAAATGTCAATGATGGGCGAACTAAAATTCTTTTTAGGAATTCAAGTTCACCAATCCCCAAGTGGTATCTTTATAAACCAAGCTAAGTATTGTCAAGAGATAATAAAAAAGCATGGTATGACCTCATGTGACCCCGTTGGGACACCATTATCAACCACATCGCTAGATGCTGATTTGGAGGGATTACCCATAGATCAAGCGATATATCGTTCCATGATCGGGTCCCTCATGTACTTGATAGCAAGCAGACCTGATATTCATCATGCTACATGCTATTGTGCACGATATCAAGCACGACCAACTGAAAAGCACCTCAAGGAGGTTAAACGGATCTTTCGGTACCTTAAGAATACCATTCACATGGGACTCTAGTATCCGAGGGAAACCGGTTTCTTTCTAACAGCCTATTCAGATTCTGATCATGCAGGGTGTCTTGATACACGTAAAAGTACTTCTGGTGGTGCACAATTTCTAGGTCAAGATAAACATGTGGGATGGTCTTCCAAGAAGCAGGATTGCACGTCACTTTCATCAGCCGAAGCGGAGTATGTGTCTCTATCTGCGTGTTGTGCTCAAGTTCTTTGGATGAGAACACAACTCACGGATTATGGCTTCCTCTTTGATAAAGTACCTATGTACTGTGACTCAAAGTCTGCCATAGCCATCTCCTGCAATCCAGTACAGCATTCTCACACGAAGCACATTGATGTCAGATATCACTTCATGAAGGAACAAGTTGAAAAGGGTATTGCTGAATTATACTTTGTTGGAACTGATTACCAATTAGCTGACTTGTTTACAAAAGCTCTTTCGAAAGAGAAGTTTGCGTATCTAGTTAGGCAAATTGGTATGAGATGTTTGACTCCAGCAGAACTGGAGGTTCTGGCAAAGAAGCCTGCTTGATTCATCTATCAAACATCTACTTGTAAATATTAATGAAAAAACAAAATAAAAAAATATAAAACATATAAAAACAAAACACAAAATTAAAAATCTTTCAAAATCCAAAAATATTCTTCTCGACATGTCTTTCAGTATCGATAATATGGACGTGCCTAGAAATATCGCTCAATAACGACACGGGTGTGTACATAAAGCTCGAATGAAAGTTGTAAATATTTTTCAAAACATGTCATTTCTATCTTTTTAATGGAAATTGTCTATTTTGGACAATATTTCCAACAACGGGTATAGCAATCTATCACGGGTTGAGCTTGTCACAAAACATTCATCGTTTTGAGCTCAACACAATGGCTTGTAATCACTTTCAGATTGCTACCCAGATCAATATTCACGGGGGAGTGTACGATTTAGTGCGCTTACCCTCAGCAAAAGAAGAGAAATCTTCTTATACTTGAGTGGATTCGTCAAGACATTCAAAGTCTATGAACTCAAGTTTATGCTTTAGAAAAACCTCTTCGACAAAAAGAAATAGGATTTTTCAAAAAGCGTTGAACACAATTTTTTCAAGAATTTTTCAATGATTATTCAAAATCTTTCAAAAATTGTGTGTTCAACAACTCCCATCCTCAAAAAGAGAAATGTGGATCATATCCTCACAATGACAATTCAATTGGATCAAATTTTGAGGGGGAGCATTTTAACTTCATGCAACAGATTAACACATCTTTCTCCCAGAGATTTTCAAGACTATTTTTCAAAATATATTTTAATCAAATTTGGTATCTCTAATATCAAAAGATTTTATATATTAGAGATAGGGGGATAAAATGTGATTAAAATGTGATCTTATATAAGACTCAATCACTTTAACTCTTACCTACATGTTCGAAACACTTTTGATTATCGATGCACATGTGAAGGGGGAGCATTTCTAAAACGACAAAACTAGCAAGGTGATTAAATGTTTTTTCAAACACTTTGTTAGAATTTAAAGTAGTTTTCATGGTTACGATCAAATACCCACAACATCTTTAATTCACGACATTATTGGTGTCAAAAGGGTGGTTAGGTTTAAGTCCTATGATCCAACCAGAACCGGAGGGATCTTCCCAGGGACAATCCAATAGATTATTAGAAGTCCTTAGGAAAGATGGAGTAGAATGTGAACGTAGCTGAATGCCGACTAAGTACTGATGCTAGCACTGGAACAATCACAACATGTTGCTAGTAATGATGTCTTGGTAAGCATTAAAAGGGTTGAAGAATGAAAAAGAAATGTAAGGATAACGGGTGTAAAGAAAGAAGCCCTTCATACAACTTAGGCAGAAACCGGGTCAACTCATCATGAAGACAAACTCATCATGGACCCAGTGATGTGAAGCACAACCCTTTCCTAGCTACTCAGGCTTCTCTCAAAAGAAGTTTGTTTTATTGTCACGGAGATCAACACGACTTCTATTGACTTTCTCACTCCGAGATAGTTGATATTGAATAGGTGGCATCTGCTCCAGCCTCCGACCACTATAAGTGCATAAATAGAGTCTAGAGCCAAGAGATCAATCAAATCTCGTTAGGACACACGGATGAAGATCAACAGAGTCATACGCTATATCCTTGCGATATTGCTAGAACACTCAGAGTGATACTACTTAGTATTCACAATGATGAGTGGAAATCCTTCCAGTGTTAACATCAAACAGCACTGCGGTAGGTCATATGTAAGATTCTTTATGAATTGAACATGTGTAAAACTGAAAAGCAATAGTGGTTTGATTCTTAATTGATTCAAACTCGTTTCAAGTTTCTACGCAATATCTTTATGGTCTTGCCAGAACATTCAGAGTGATATTTATTAATATTCACAGTGACGAATAGAAATCCTTCTAGCGTCAACATCAAACAGCGCTACGGTAGGTAACTTGCGAGATTCTTATGAATCAAGCTTGTGTCAACTGGAAAGCAACAATGGTAAGATTCTTAATGAATCAAACTTGTTCCAAGAATTTGAATTGACGACTTTAATCAAGCGGATATTTATCCAATTGATCCACTCTTTATGTTCGCAGTCTTGCTTTGAGACGGTTGAGTAAAGAGAACGACAGCCGCGAAACCCTGTCAAGGAGATTCTTAATTGAATCTACCTGATCACAGGTACGATATTTAATATCGTATAACGGTCTTCACCGACCGGAGGTAAAACGCTACCGATTTAGGACGAATGTCAAAGCCATTCTGTCCGTGTCTATGTTTTGTCTCGAGAAGGTGGTGTCACGGTGTACACAGCAAAGTCAATGATTCAGAAACCACATACTCATGCCTAAAGACATATTCAACAATCAATAGTGTGAGCATGTGGATAAAGACACAAGATCGCAAGATGGCAAAGACAAGTCAAGGATGATTTGAAGATCTCAAGCTTAAAGACAAAGTCGAAAGACAACGACAAAGGCTCAAAGATCACAACATGAAGGAACAAGACTACGATTACACGTTTAAGACTCATTTATGTCGATATTAGTAATCTCTACAAATTTCCTAAATAACCAAGGTTTATGACCTCTCATTGGGGGAGATTGTTAGCCTCAAAATATTGAGTCAAACAAGAATGCTTGGTCATATGGTTATTATGTATCGTATTTTAGAACGTTGTAATAGGTAGTATATTAGTCGTGTATAACGGGCTTAACTTTAGGCTAAAGTTCATTAATAAGTAACTAAAGCCCAAAAGGAAAGTCCGGCCCAAACCATATAGTCCATAAAGAAGCCCGCATGTGGGTGGACTATATATACCCTTCCTAGCATGTTAGGAAGGGTGTTGGTCATTTCATTTTCTCTCTAATCTAATATTTCACAAGTTTCTCCAACCATTTCTCTCTACTTTCTCTCACTACTTTCTCTCTCTAAAGTTCATCACATTTCTACCTTTCTTTATTTAAATTCGTGATTATAACATCATATATTAGGGACAACAACCTGAGATGATTTAGAATCAACTAGCGAATACTCGTGAAGTATTGCAAGTGAAATACACATGGATTAAGGTATGTGAAATACACATGGAATACGATACATGGAGTACACACGGAATGCACATGAAATGATCGGTATGGGGTCGATCATTTGTCATGATTTAAGGAAGGTGTACCGGTTAGACGGTTAGGAAAAACCATCATGATAACCTGGCAGTATTAGCATATACATCATTTTGGTTGTATCGAGAAACGTTAAAGTGTGGTTACACCAAATTCAACGATGATTTGCCTGACAGCATGATCAATGAAAACCAACCATGACTATCATGAAAGCAGAATTCAATGAAATCCAACTATGTCTTGCATGAAGGCATAATAACAAATGAGCCGTAAGACGTAATCCACATGAAGACGGAATTATCATGAAGAAACACGAAACAATTTAACATGGAGGAGTGTATAACATAATCAGCATGAAACTAAGTTTAACCATGACAGTATGAAAACATACTTGACATAAAAACATAGTAAATTATGAGGGGACATAAAAAAAATTTATGCCAATAAATCATGAGAAAAATTTATGCATGAAAAACAATGCATAAATGCGTAATGTAGTTTATAAAAACCTTTATATGTGCGAGGGGACGCCTATGGTTCGGTCCCAAAACAAAAGACATGGCGAGGGGACGCCTATGGGTCGGTCCCAAAGTTAAAAGTTTCGATAAAAGCACATGCGACTAAATAGGGCCAGTCCTGTACCAACCATTACTTAGTCATAATCCCTGCAACAATGATACATGAAACATAAATGAATGAAACTCGTTTGTCAAAACTTATCAGAAAATTGTTTATGTGACTAATTATGAACTATTGGGGTTCAGTCCACCTAGTCACAGTTCACGAGGAACGTCATGCATGAAACAATGACACATAACCAAATATGAATGGCGGTTGTCCATCCATATTAGTACAACAATATCGATGAAAACATCAAGGTTAAAACCTCAAGGTGCTGAAAACATCATGGTTAAAACAACAATGCGCTGAAAACATCAATACGTAGAATAACAAACTTTGGCTTAGGAAGCTTCTGGTGACTACCCACTAGTCACAGGTCGAGTTTTAGAGCCTACAGGTCGAAGCCTTGGCTCTGATACCATAATTGTAACACCCCATTTTGATAAATGGAATGTCACGCGTAATTATGGCGTGTAATCAAAGCATGCAAGGTAATATGTAGTAAAACATACATGACCATAGGGATAACCAGAATCAAGCATCGGTTCTCAAACATAAGCCCAAAACATAATAAAGCAAAAGAAATGAATGAAAGACTAAACAAGCATAAGTATATGAAGGCAGAAAGGAAAAGAAGTCTCTAGCAGCTTCCATCCTATGTACTTCCTCCAAATGCTCGAGTCTCTCCTAGGGTACCTGCCGTTTTGGGACATGGAAAGTAAAGTAACGGCTGAGCAAAACGCTCAGTGCACGGATATAGACATAGTATGAATGACTGAAACATATTAAAGACTTAATAGCAGCGGAAATGTATAAGTCCTGGAAAACCTGGAACATGTTCATAAAACTGGTTTTATAGTTTGAAGAGCCTTATGTTTATCTTATGAAAACTGTTTAACATATTTTACCATTAGCCAATATAGGTCATGAAAATCCACCGTGCATGAATACTTGGAGAGGTGACCTCATCATGCAAATTAGAGGGGCTACCTCTAATTTAATATACTGGTTCTGGGTAGGAGGGATCAACTCCTTGTGAAGGATGCAAGGCACATACCACATTCACCATGAAATCCTGACTGAAAACATGTAACTAGGATGCACCCATACGCCCACATGATAAATATAATATAAATGGCCAAAAGCTGAAGGGACGCCACGAGCAATCACTCCGCCGTGGTGAAGTCATAACATCAGTGCCTCTAATGTTATGGTTATGGTACCTCCATAACTAGGTGAAACTGGTCATGCATGTATATGGCTATAGGTATTCTAAATTAAACATAAGCAATTCAAACACATACTTATACTACGGGAAAACATTTGGCTACATACGGGAAATCCTAATAAGGAAAGAATGTCCATACTGAAAGGACGAGAATCTGTACCTTATGTCCAGTGAACGAAGAAGATGAACTGAGAGGAATCCTACTTCCGTATCACTAACGCTACATAAATACATACATGAATGAGTATCTGCTTACTAAATACGTAGCTGGTTTTATGTCATGTCTTAGCTTATTTTATATGTTCTTGTCATGTTTTACTGTTTAAAGCCTTAAACTGTGTTTATCTTATATTCCGTTTACCCTGATTAAGTATTTCTGGTATTTCATGTATTATTATACTTACTGTGTAATAATAAGTAACTTTCCAAAAATAGCAGGTTTCCTAAAATAGAAAGTTTCCAAATATAGAAAGTTTCCAAAAATAGAAAGTTACCAAAAAAATAAAAGTTTCCAAAAATAGAAAGTTTCCAAAAATAGAATTACTGCTTAGAATAGATAAGTTTCTAAAAATAGAAAGTTTCCATAAATAGATTAGCTGCCTTATTTAAATAAGTTTCCATAAATAGATTAGATGCCTGAAATAAATAAGTTTCTAAAAATAGAACGTTTCCATAAATAGATTAGCTGCCTTATTTAAATAAGTTTCTAAAAATAGAAGTTTCCATAATTAGAAATAAGCTGGTTAAATAAGCTAAGTATATAAGCCTAAGTGTTTTCATGATTATTTTCTAAGTCATATGATATAATGTATAGTTTATTAATTATTTCATGTAATTAAAATAAACTATAGGTTAAAATATTTAATTAAAGTATATCATGTTTTTAATTAAATAAAGTTAAATACTTAGGTTAAAACATGTATTATTATTTATTAATAATATAACCTAAGTCATGTTAATTAATTAATTATAACCATTGTTTTTAAATAATTAATTAATTTATAAGTCTAAAAATATAAAATACTTAGGTTAATAATTTCATGATTTTAACAACTAAAATAACCTAAGTCATGTTATTAAATTAATCATGTCATGTTCATTAATTTAATTTTAACATAAGATTATAAAAGAAAAAATAATCTTAACATACACCGTGAACCGGATCTTGACTAAGAACCATGAACCGGACATGAAATCGACACCATACCCCGAACCAACTCGGGGTTACCCTTGTCTTGTTGCTGCCGTGAGACCCACACCTACCAACCTGGACCATATGGTCTCGGTGGTGGTCAAATAGCCAAACCGAGACCCTCTCGGGTTCGGTTTAGGCGGCGGCCAAGAACAAACACCCCTAAACATCCCTTTTGATTTATTCCCAAAACCAATTTCATGATTAGATCTATGGTTTAATTAGGTTTTTAAGAAAACATATCATGTTCTTAATTATTTAAAAGATTAAATCAAAAGAAAAGGGTTTAAAAGAATTACCGAATGCGTGGATCTAAACAACGATGAACAAACACGAACACTACCACCAAATCCAAGATCAAAGATCAAATAACACCTCCTTTGGTGTGTTTGAGGGTGGCGGCCGAAAGAAAGAAAAAGGGAGGAGGAAGAACTTTTAGATTTTTGTAAAAATCCTCTATAAAGTGAAAATGAGTAGTGATCTTTTCCTAATTCCTTGTTTTAGTAAAAAATTGATGGGCTTAGCCCATCCTCCCTCCCTAATTTCATGGTAATGGGGCCCACAAGGGGCAACCCGAATGTTTTCTGTGTCTAAAATATTGGTGTGTTCTCGTGTTCGTGTTTTACGTGTTCTTGTTAAATATTAACCGTGACTTAATATATTTATTCGTGTTCGTAATAAATATATATATACGTAATTAATATTAGCGCTTGATTAAATTACGTTCATGATTTCATGATCGTATGTTCGTGATTAATTATTGTCAAATAATTATTGCGTGCTCGTGCGTAGTAAAATACTTATCGTGTTCTAACACGTACGTAATACGTAAAATCCTAACACGAAATCGTAATCATGCTATAATAGGAAAGTTTTAATCTAGTACGTACGATCTTAAGGGTAGTATTCATGGTAAAAGCATGCGGGTTTTACATCTGTAAACTCAAAATACCATTTCATACTTGAGATAACTTCGGATTATTTTTCGTATTAATGTTATAGATCAACTTATCTAGAATCATTCTTCCATAATGACATTTTATGAGAGCTTTCCAAATTTTTGTCTTATTGTCGTTGTACCTGCACCACCACTTTGCAAGAAGAACTAAGTTTTTAGTTCGTAATGGCATAATGCCAAGCCCTCCTTGCCTTGGAAGAGAAACTTTATTCTAGGCCACCAATGGTATCTTGGATCTTGAACAACTTCCGCCTCACAAAAAATTCTTCCTGAAGCATTTAAGTTGTTTAATAATGCCTTTTGGAGCAAGAAATAGAGACATACAGTGTGTAGGTAAGTTGTTCAACACAGAGTAAATCATGACAATTCGCCCACCAAACCATAAGAACCTCCCTTTCCATCCTTTCAATCTCTCTCAAAATCTATTGATGATTTTCTTCCAAGTAGAAACCAATCTTGGATTAGCACCAATCAACACCCCCAAGTATTCGAACGAAGGGGAACCAATAACACAGTTAAAATTATGTGCCAGCCTTTCTAACTCTTCTTGAGTGATATTAATACCAAACATCAATTTTAGATATTGCAGAGAAAGAACGTGATTATCAAATTTTCTGGGCTTGTGTGCTGAATTTTGGACTAAATAAATAGTTTAGTTTTGTTCAATTGGTAATTTTCTCATCTCCTTATGTTCTCTTAGCAGCGCGTAGGAGATGGGGGTGGCTAGTATGTGCTAGGCCTCCCCAACCTCATGGCCGACCCTAGTTGAGGCACAAGGTTTTGTGTCATGAATTAGTTATATGTGATGTATATTTTGTTGTGACGATAGTCCCATTCGGTTACTCTATGGTCGCCAACATCAATTTTCACATACACTGACAATATACACACAGCGTTTGCAAATTCATGCTACCAATATTGGTTCTTTAAATAAACTTTTGTGTAGCTAAGAAGATTTTGCGACATTGACTTACATGCTACATCCCCAAGTAAGTGTACCGGCCAAATTCACTTTTTTGCCAGCGTCTTCTAAGGAATGAATAACTTTTCCCCAAGACCTAACAATCAAAATCTCTCTTTTTCTTATGATTTTTAATTATCTATATTCAGATTTTTATCATTTCTTGTATACACTTTAAATCCATGTTGATCATTTCTTGTATAAGCTTGCCCGTATGATATGGGTTTAGGTTGTACTACCTGCGTCTCAAATTAATACTCCTGTATACCATTTACAGCTATCTCAAAATTATAGTCTCATTTCATATATAAATGTAAGAAATGTAACAAGTTTACCATAATGCACCTAGTGATATTAGAATTTACAAAGTAGATACAAAGTAATAATTAATTTCATAAGGGTAATGATGTCATTTTGCAAAAAAATAAGAGAGAGAATGAAGTGATAATGATGTTTTCTTAAAATGTGTTTTTTTTTCGGATGACAGTTAATTTAGGACGGAGGGACTAATATTTTTTGTTGGTGTATGTATATCTAAAGCTTAGACGGGAGGCGGATGCTTCTAGGTGCTAAAATTAGGGTTGTGAATATGAAGAGAATATGGGTAAAACATTTATTATATAACCTAGTTAGTTGGGTTTATATAATGGGCTTATGTAATTTTAGAAGTGACTGATTATAGTGAAGTATTGTATTAAGTAACTAAAATTAACGCTTTATCATCTTATTTTGGAAGCTACTTAGTATAATAGGTCTAAGCAATTAAGTTGAATGTAAAAATATACTATATATTATATGTTGAGTTGGGTTGGGTTGTGGGTAAATGATAAAAAGTTGAGATTGGTTGTATGTATATGTTGTATAGATGAAAGAGTGAGAAAATAATAAATTAAGAAAAGATTGGGTTGGGAGAGGTTGTGAATAAACATAGTTTAAAGTGGCTTTTATTTCATTTGTAAATTCTTTATTCACATATGCATTTTGGGTAAAAATGGCACTCTTGGACTAAACATACAAAGATTATTTTAAATATTTATAATAGATACTAGCATGGTATCCGCGCAATGATGCGGCGAGTACTTGATGATAATTTATAAAGCGAAAAATATTACTATCTTAAGTATCAAGTTTGTATTCAAATTAACTTAAAATAATAAAAAAAATTAAAATCAACCCCCCAAAAATAGAAAAAAACACTAAAAGTTAATAAAATTTATCGAAATAGATATTGAATTAAAGAGAATAAAATTTTAGAAAATATAGTGAATTTAAATTACGGATATAATAAATAGATAAAAAGATATTTCAACTTAAAACAAAAAATGTTATTTTCATGGGTTGTTACTAACGTTTGTTAAAAAAGTTGTTAATGTATCGGAAATCACGGTTACAAAAAAAAATATAATAAAATAAAATGTAATCTATAACCACATTATAGAGCATTTGGGACCTTCTTAAAATAGGAAGGTTGAAAATTCAGACTTTTTTACCTACTAAATAAAAAAAGTTGATATTAACATTATATTATAACTATTTCTAACAACCTTTTGTAACAAACTTTTACAACAACCTATTAAAATAATAATTTTTTGTTTTAAATTGCAAATTTTTTTTATATATTTATTATTTTTATAATCTAATATCATCATATTTTCTAAAATTTTGTGCTCTCTAATTTGATATCTATTTTTTTATATTTTTATTAACTTTTAGTCTTTTTTGTTTTTAGTAGGTTTTTTTCAATTTGATTTTTATAACTTTAACCGTACAAACTTAACACGTAAAAGATTAATATTTGTTAGCTTCAAATATCAACATCAGGTACTCGCCGCCGAATTGCGCGGGTGCGATGATAGTATATTATAAATCTTTTAGGACTTTTCTAACAAATTTTTTAAAGGCTGAATTTTCAGATTTTTTACTTATATTTTTCTTAATATATAAAGAAAGGGTTGTTAGATATCTTCCTCACATTATATACCATGACCTTTATTAACAACTTTTTATAACAAACTTTTGTAACAACGTGTTAAAATAATATTTTGAATTTTAAATTGAAATATCTTTTTATCCATTTCATAATCTAAATTTACCATATTTAAAAAAAAATTATGCTCTTTAATTCAATATCCATTTCGATAAATTTTACTAACTTTTAGGTTTTTTTCTAGCAGGTTTATTTTGGATTATTTATTTATCACTTTAAATTAACGTGAATACGAACTTGATAGATAAAATAGTAACATTTGTTAGCTAAAAAAATCGTCACAAAATACTCGTCGCCGCTTTGCGCGGGCACCATGCTAGTGATATATAATGTGAGAAATATATATAACAATTTGCTTTATATAATAAGTAAAAATAAAATAAATTCAACCATCTAAATTTTTTTTTTACAAAAGTCTCAAATGTTTTATAATATAGTAAGATAAGATTATGATGAATTCGAGTACATATTCTTGTTTACACCAAAAGCAAGTTAAAAACGTGTTGGTGACTGCCCGAAAAAATACTATCATCTAGCTGAGAGTAAGCATGCCAAGTACCTAAGTACAAAAGGTAAAGTTGTCTATCAACACTCTCGAACATCATTAGAAGCATAAGTCTCGATAACCAACATGAAGGAGAAAGGAAAGCTGCATAGAGAAATTAAAGAGCAGGAACCTGATGTACTATGGGAATCCTACTTTTTTGCTGCGGGCACTGGCAAAGAGGTAGACCAGCATTATATATCCTCTAATTGATGCGGCATTTAACAAACTACCATAGAGACAGTGTATTCTATGAGACCCCAAAAATCAGGAAAGGAAACACGTAGGCAGCATGGGGGTGCCACGTCAAGGTACATGAAACAATGATATATAAGTGATACAAAATTGACGCAATAAGACATTTATATCACATAATAAAATATCAGCATTTTTAACTTGAAGGTCCCAAAGTTTTATAAGCGGATAAATTTACGATTTAAACATTGTTTTGTAACATATAGTTACCAAGAATACAGGATAAACTTCTGACAGCTTTTGCCAAAACCAAAGTTTAAATATAACACATAAATCTCCTAGCTGCGAAAATATCTTGCGGGCTCTCATTCAAGCAAAATTTAGCATTATTACCTGAGATTAAACATGTAAAACGTCAACACAAAGTTGAGTGATATTCATAGGTTTGGTATTAAAGTTGTGGAACACACACATTCATTTGTAAAACAAGTAATAGATAATATGGTTATATACGTCAACCATAGTCGGAAACCATTATTATTGCTATTTAGCTCATAAAATCGAAGCATAACATCATGTAAGTTCCTCTAGTGTATATTCAACCTAAATACTCAAGTATAAACAAATGTAATGCGTCAAAGTAATACGATACAGGGATCGTCAATCCCGATGGATCCTTCCACAACATTCGCGCTTGAAAGAAGTAATACGGGAATAGTTAACGATTTATGATCAAGAGAGGAAACTTAGTGGCTATGTACACAAAAAGCAATAATAATAACAAAAGACTGTTGGAAATCACCAAGTTCTGGAAAGCATACATGTTCTGGATAGCATACAACTTCAGGATAGCATACAGTTTTAAATGAATGTGTTCCACCATGTAACATCTCACCCCATGTTTAGAAACATGTATATGTAGTAAAAAGGGGCTATGAAATCACCTTAAACAACGAGGTAAGTGAACACGGCACTCAGGAGCTGACTAGAAGAAGTAGTTGTATGACGATCTCCAACGATATAGATGCCCGCTAAAGACGAAAGCCGCAACCTACCAAATAAGGCGCACACTTTATTAAAATACCCAAGTATAAACTCATACTTAGTAAAAAAATTAAATAAACTCAAAACCATAGTTAAAAACGCAAGAACAAACCACACAAGTGAATTTACTAGTCACTTTTACAAGACTACATTATTAAGACAAGTGCTCCCTTAAGCACTCAGCTGGTACATACCAAATGTACCCGCTGATTTCCCATACTTAGACAACTTGAATTTTTATGAAACTTGGTGAAAAACTAAATCATAACCTGAGCAAAGCCCAGTTTAGATTTAATCCAAAGATTTACATTGTAGAACCACCTGCTCAACACATTTCTAGACTCAAAAAAATCCAGATAGTTTTGTACACTTGACTCATAAGACCATTTTGACCATCATAATCAATTCCGTTTACAAATCTGACCATTGACTTTGAAAATAGACTCAGAATGCTAAGTTTAGCGCCTTGGATTAGCCTCTAACCATTTGTAAAACTCAACTTATAGTCCCCGAGATTTGACCCAATATCGACAACAATATCATATAGTGTCGATACGCATCTCCTGGTACACGAAAATTCAAACTAGTATATCTTCCTCATCGTTTTGAATTGGAAGGCCTACTTTATACCGAATCGAAGCTTGGGAAAAATTCTACAACAATATCTCATCAAACCAATCTTATCTAATATTTAAGACCACAAAAAATACCCTAAAAGTCACTGATCTAAAATACACTTTTAAAAATCATACCAAATCATAGTTTTGACAAATTTTAACCATTCCCATACTTCTAACATTGACTAA
Organism: Glebionis coronaria; assembly: GCA_025667525.1. Classification (NCBI taxonomy): domain Eukaryota; kingdom Viridiplantae; phylum Streptophyta; class Magnoliopsida; order Asterales; family Asteraceae; genus Glebionis; species Glebionis coronaria. Next base: position 2,349,105 of record CM046880.1, read on the forward strand.
CAATCATCCAAACCAAAACTCACTACTCCAAATCACTTGCTTGCAATGTTTTAAAACCTGGTTTTTTAATTGACCCCGTTTGATGGCCGGTTCACCGGGTCATCAGTTTAACCGGTTGAACCGCCGGGTCAAATGGACTTTACTTAAAAATAAATAAAATTTTCAAATTCTAAAGTTAAAAATGTCACTCACTTTTAGTTTTTAAAAGTAAAAAACAAATGTCAAACCAAAAAGCTGCGTTGATAAAACATGAAGATAACACCCCAAAGATTCATACATCTGCAATACCTACGATTCCCTAGCCAACATTTTTTTTGGCAAAACATATTATATATATAGATAAAATGAAATCTTCAACAAAGCTGAAGTTTAACTAACACAACTACAAATCCAAACATAGTTACATACTACTACACTTGGTCCAAAAACTAAAATTCACTGACGACTAAAAATTCACTGAAGATTCCAAGGTTGATCAATCCAAATGTGATATTCATAAGCATTACACAATTTTTGTTCCACCTCACATTGAAACGCTTTCCGCTTGACCATGTTTACCGCTTTGGACCAATAAAAAAACTTATCATTGAATGTCGCCTCGTTTCTTGCCAACCAAATTTGCCAAATGGCATAAGGGCCGATTCATTTCTATATATTGCAAAATTTAGTTGGCAAACCATCACACCAATCTTGAACAAATTCTGAAACTGAACATGGCAATACCCATGACATGTTCTACCATCAAAACAAGCTGCCCCAAAATAGGAAAGACCAATTGCAATGCAACAACAAGTTATCAAAAGTTTTTGTATGTGACCCATACCATGAACATGTTACGTGATTGATGTCAAGAATGATGTTTCTATGAAAAAGCAAGTCTTTTACCTGTATTCGTTGGTGGCAAGCTAACCATGTGAAGCCTTGGATTTTTGACGGGACTTCTTTCGTCCACATAAATCTAACCCATTCCGGATTGTGTTGATGAGATTGTTGATGTAGCACTTCGTACACCATAGCGGTGGAGTAAGATGAAGACCCCGTTGGTTTCCATATAACTACATCATCTACATATGGTTGGATAACAATCCAATGAAGAAGTGTAAACAAAGCTTCTAGTTGCACCTTCTGAACCGGGTTTAAAAAGCTTGGAAAACCTATACGCCACATAAATCCGTTTGGAGGGCTCACATCATAAAATTCACTCACTTTCCCAAATATGTTAACGGCTAAAAGAAATAGACATGGAAATAAACGGTCCAATGTTTCTTCACATGCCCAAGAATCATACCAAAAGGATATACGATCTCCATTACCGCACTTCCATTTCCACATGTTGTATCCTAAACTAGACGCCATTAAATCCGGCTTCTATAAACTCAAAATACCATTCCATACTTGAGATAACTTCGGATTATTTTTCGTATCAATGTTATAGATCAACTTATCTGGAATAATTCTTCCATAATGACAGTTTATGAGAGCTTTCCAAATTTTTGTCTTGTTCACGTTGTACCTGCACCACCACTTTGCAATAAGAACCAAGTTTTTAGTTCGTAATGGCATTATACCAAGCCCTCCTTCTTGCCTTGGAAGACAAACTTTATTCCAGGTCACCAATAGTATTTTGGATCTTGAACAACTTTCGCCTCACAAAAAATTCTTCCTGAAGCGTTCAAGTTGTTTAATAACGCATTTTGGAGCAAGAAATAGAGACATACGATGTGTAGGTAAGCTGTTCAACACAGAGTTTATTATGACAATTCGCCCACTAAACGATAAGAACCTCCTTTTCCATCCTTTCAATCTCTCTCTAAATCTATCGATGATTTTCTTCCAAGTAGAAACCAATCTGGGATTAGCACCAATCAACACCCCCAAGTATTCGAATGAAGGGGCACTAATAACATAGTTAAAATTATGTGCCAGCCTTTCTAACTCTTCTTGAGTGATATTAATACCAAACATCAATTTTAGATATTGTAGAGAAAGAACGTGATTATCAAATTTTCTTAGCTCGTGTGTTGAATTTTGGACTAAATAAATAGTTTAGTTTTGTTCAATTGGTAATTTTCTCGTCTCCTTATGTTCTCTTAGCAGCGCGTAGGGGATGGGGGTAGCTAGTGTGTGCTAGGCCTCCCCAACCTCATGGCTGCCCCTAGGTGAGGCACAAGGTTTTGTGTCCTGAATTAGTTATATGTGATGTATATGTTGTTGTGACGATAGTCCCATTTGATTAGTCTATGGTCGCCAACTTCAATTTTCACATACACTGAAAATATACAAACATCGTTTGCTAACTCATGCTACCAATACTGGTTCTTTAAATAATCGTCTGTGTAGCTAAGAAGATTTAGCGACACTAACTTACATGCTACAGCACCAAGTAAGTGTACCGACCAAATCCACTTTTTTGGCCAGCGTCTTCCAAGTAATGAATATCGTTTCCCCAAGACCTAACAATCAAAATCTCTCTTTTTTATGATTTTAATTATCTGTATTCAGATTTTGATCATTTCATGTATACACTTTAAATCCATATTGATCATTTCTTGTATACTCTTGCCCATATGATACGGGTTTAGGATGTACTACCTCCGTCTCAAATTAATACTCCTGTATACCATTTCGACTGTCTCAAAATAATAGTCTCATTTCATATATAAATGTAAGTAATATAAAAAGTTTTAATTAATTCCATTAGGGTAATGGTGTCATTTTACAAAAAAATAAGAGAGCGAATGAAGTGATAATGATGTTTTCTTAAACTGTGTGTTTTTTGTCAGATGATAGTTAATTTGGGACGGAGGGACTAATATTTTTTGTTTGTGTCTGTATATCTAAAGCTTAGACGGGAGGCGGATGCTTCTATCTGCTAAAATTAAGGTTGTGAATATGAAGAGAATATGGGTAAAACATTTATTATATAACCTAGTTAGTTGGGTTTATATAATGGGCTTATGTAATTTTAGAAGTGACTGATTATAGTGAAGTATTGTATTATGTAACTAAAATTAACGCTTTATCATCTTATTTTGGAAGCTATTTAGTATAATAGGTCTAAGCAATTAAGTTGAATGTAAAAATATACTATATATTATATGTTGAGTTGGGTTGGGTTGTGGATAAATGATAAAAAAAGTTGAGATTGGTTGTATGTATATGTTGTATATATAGATGAACGAGTGACAAATTAATAAATTAATAAAAGATTGGGTTGGGAGAGGTTGTGAATAAACATAGTTTAAAGTGGCTTTTATTTCATTTGTAAATTCTTTATTCACATATGCATTTTGGGTAAAAATGGCACACTTGGACTAAACGTACAAAGATTATTTTAAATATTTATAATAGATACTAGCATAGTGTCCGCGCAATGCTACGACGAGTGCTTAATGACGATTTATAAAGAGAAAAAATATTACTATCTAATATATCAAGTTTGTATTCAAATTAATTCAAAATAATAATAAAAAAAATTGAAATCAACCCCCGAAAAATTGAAAAAAACACTAAAAGTTAATAAAATTTATCGAAATAGATATTGAATTAAAGAGAATAAAATTTTAGAAAATATAGTGAATTTAAATTATGGAAATAATAAATAGATAAAAAGATATTTTAACTTAAAACTAAAAATGTTATTTTCATGGATTGTTACTAAAGTTTATTAAAAAAGTTGTTATAAAATGTAATCTATGACCACATTATAAAGCATTTGGGACCTTCTTAAAATCGCAAGGTTAAAAATTTAGACTTTTTTTCCTACTAAATAAAAAAAGTTGATATTTTTATCAACATTATATACTATAACTATTTCTAACAACCTTTTGTAACAAACTTTTACAACAACCTATTAAAATAATAATTTTGTTTTAAATTGCATAAAATTTTTATATATTTATTATTTTTATAATTTAATTTCATCATTTCTAAAATTTTGTGCTCTCTAATTCGATATCCATTTTGTTATATTTTTATTAACTTTTAGTCTTTTTCATTTTTAGTAGGTTTTTTTTAATTTGATTTTTATAACTTTAACAGTACAAACTTAACAGGTAAAAGATTAATATTTGTTAGCTTCGAAAATCAATATCAGGTACTCGCCGCCGCATTGCGTGGATACCATGATAGTATATTATAAATCATTTAGGACTTTTGTAACAAATTTTTTAAAGGCTGAATTTTCAGAATTTTTTATTTAATTTTTACTTAATATATAAAGAAAGGGTTGTTAGATATCTTCCTCACATTATATACCATGACCTTTATTAACAACTTTTTGTAACAAACTTTTGTAACAACCTATTATAATAATATTTTGAATTTTAAATTGAAATATCTTTTTATTTATTTCATAATCTAAATTTACCATATTTTTAAAAAAATTATGCTCTTTAATTCAATATTCATTTCGATAAATTTTATTAACTTTTAGTTTTTTTCTAGCAGGTTTATTTTGGATTATATTTTTATCACTTTAAATTAACGTGAATACGAACTTGATAGATAAAATAGTAACATTTGTTAGCTTCAAAAATCATCACTAAATACTTAGTGATATATAATGTGAGAATTATATAACAATTTGCTTTATATAATAAGTAAAAAAGTTTTAAAATTCAGCCATCTAAAAATTTGTTACAAAATTCCCAAATGTTTTATAATATAGTAAGATAAGATTATGATGAATTCGAGTACATATTCTTGTTTACACCCCAAACAAGTTAAAAACATTTTGGTGACTGCCCGAAAAAATACTATCATCTAGCTGAGAGTAAGCATGCCAAGTACCAAAGTACAAAAGGTAAAGTTTTCTATCAACACTCTCGAACATCATTAGAAGTATAAGTCTCGATAACCAACAGGAAGGATAAAGGAAAGCTGCATAGAGAAATTAATGAGTAGGAACATGATGTATTATGGGAATCCCACTTTTTTGCTGTGGGCACTGGAAAAGAAGTAGACCGGCATTATATATCCTCCAGTTAATGCGGCATATGACAAACTAATCATAGAGATAATGTATTATGTGAGACCCCAAAAATCAGGCAAGGAAACACATAGGCAACATGGGGGTGCCACGTGATGGTACATGAAACAATGATATATAAGTGACACAAAATTGACGTAATAAGACATTTATATCACATAATAAAAGATCAACGTTTTTAACTTAAAGGTCCCAGAGTTTTGTATGCGGATAAATTTACTATTTAAACATGGTTTTATAACATATAGTTACCAAGAATATAGGATAAAATTCTGATAGCTTTTACCAAAACTGAAGTTTAAATATAACACATAAATCTCCAAGCTGCGAAGATATCCTACGGGCTCCCATCCAAGCAAAATTTAGCATTATAACCTGAGATTAAACATGAAAAACGTCAACACAAAGTTGAGTGATATTCATAGGTTTATTAGTAAAGTTGTGGAACACACACATTCATTTTTAAAACAAGTCATAGGGAATATGGTTATATACGTCAACCATAGTCCGAAACTATTATTATAGCTATTTAGCTCATGAAATCGAAGCATAACATCATGTAAGTTCCTCTAGTGAGTATTCAGCCTAAATACTCAAGTATAAACAAATGTAATGCGTCAAAGTAATACGAGACGGGGATCGTCAATCCCGATTGATCCATCCACAACATTTGCGCTTGCAAGAAGTAATACGGGAATAGTTAACGGTTCATGATCAAGAGAGGAAACTTAGTGGCTATGTACACTAAAAGAAATAATAATAATAGAAGACTGTTGGAAATCATCATGATCTGAAAAGCATACATGTTCTGGATAGCATATAACTTCATGATAGCATACAAATTTAAATGAATGTGTTCCACCATGTAAAATCTCACCCCGCGTTTATAAACATGTACAAGTAGTAAAAAGGGGTTATGAACTCACCTTAAACCACGAGGTAAGTGAACATGGGACTCATGAGCTGAGTAGAAGAAGTAGTTGTATGACGATCGCCGACGATATAGATGCCCGCTAAATACGAAAGCCGCAACCTACCAAAAAAGGCGCGCACTTTATTAATATACCCAAGTATAAACTCATACTTAGTAAAACCAATTAAATAAACTTAAAACCATAGTTAAACACGCAAGAACAAACCACACAAGTGAATTTACTAGTCGCTTTTACAAGACTACATTATTAAGACAAGTGCTCCCGTAAGCACTCAGCCGGTACATACCAAATGTACCCGTTGATTTCCCATACTTAGACAATTCGAATTTTTATGAAACTTGGTGAAAAACTCAATCTTTGTCACACCCCCAAATTCACTGCAGCGGAAGACTTGCTTTGGGGACTTGCGACTTCATGAGTATTCGAGAGCTTGATCAGAGAACGACCTCTACATGCCAAAAACCACAAAGTAGACTCCAAATAATCCACATAGTCAAGTACCTGAAATACATGATTAAAAATTTCAACATAAAGTTGGTGAGTTCATAATTTTTTTTAGGTGTTTATGAAAAATTATAGTTTATATCAACCACTGCACCTTGCAGTAAAAATATAAGAGTTTAAAAATTATAGTTTCTTAGTAAAATGCGTCTCTGGATGAAAACAAAATTTGTTAATAATAAGGGGTTTATGATAAAACAATGTTAAATAGTAAAGACAAAGTTTACAGATAAAACCAGAGTTTATTTGTATAAGCAGAGTTTACTGATAATAATAGATGTTCTCGTTAATAATTGAATTCCATGATGATAAAATATATTCCAGTTCATAAGTAAGATTCTTGATAACAAAAGAAGTGTTTGATGAACCACAAGATTTTCCCAAACATTGGTGACAATATAACAAATACAAAGTCACTATAAAAAGAATTTATTATTGTCTAAGCTCATGACACCGAAGCGTTAACAACACTGGTAGTATAATCACATAATGCAGCCCCTACGGATGCCTAACCCACGACATCCATCCACACACTCAAGTGAAACTGTGCCCGCTTGTCCTCTCTTGGACCAAGCCGGAGGCGTCAACCCCGATAGATCTATCCATAACATTCGCGCTTTTGACCGGTCATCCGGTCCGAAATTAACGGTTCTTGATTCATGGGCCAAAGTAATTGGGTTAAAGCGGGACTTAGACCAATACATAAACGAGTACATGCACTTGTGTTCATTCTTGCAACCGTGTCTCTACCCGAGAATTAGTGAAAATTAGTTAATGTTTTGGGCTATGAAAGTCACAACAGAAATTTTAGTATCAACTTTCATAATTATAACAATTAGAGGAGTTTACCACTCAACACATAACAATTAAACCAGTTTAAAGATAGTTTATGACCAACTAAGTAAGCTTAAAATTTGCTTCAGACAATCAATAAATAGTTTATAAGTAGTTTTTGACAACCAAACAAGTTTAATATCAGTTTCTGACAACCAAGCAAGTTTATAAGTAGTTTCTAACCAAGCATGTACCTCCCCCAAAAAGCAATTATAAAACATTTATAATTCGATTTAAAGCAAGAAATGGTGGGGTATGAACTCACCTTGACGTAGTAGCGCGAACAATAGTGATGCTAATAATACGCTCTGGTGTTGTGGTTTAACTAATCGGCTAAATGCAATAACATTATTTGATTTCTCGATACATATGTACATCAACGTGACCCGTTGATAAAATAGTTAAGTTCCAAATTATAATAGTTCGGTGGTTGGTTAAATAAAATAAATAACTTAGACAATATAGTTCGACACATTTAAAGAAAAATCACCACTTAATTAATAATTGTCACTTTCATGTAAAAAGTATAACTTTATCAGTTTATCAATACAATTGTTACCATCTATTTTATCGGTTTACAAATATAATATTATATATTTATTTTATCGGTTTACAAAATATAATGGTATTTATTTGTTTTATCAGTTTATAACTTTAATAGTACTTATTTGTTTTATTGGTTTACAAATATAATGATAGTTTGTAGCAAAAAAAATCTAAAGTATAGAATCTTATAGAAATTTTGACATGACCTATTCGTTTATATAACGTTTTTCATATTTAATAATTCTAAATATTTTCCATTTTCCAAACCATCTACGTTACACTAGTCGCATTTTAACGTGTAACCAACTAGACCATTTAATCACCAAAATTACGTAAATACAGAACACAACCTATGTGTTGTAAATCAAGAGCCAAACGCCCGATGTGAGCTATTTGAACACACATTTAAATGTATAATCATTAATATAGTTCTCGTGATAATAATAGGATTCGACATATTTATTTAACAGTTTATATATACTTATATAGGTATAACACCATTTAATCCGTCTTAATTAACTAATAAATTTAGATACGTTATTAGCCGATTCCTAAACCACAACCAACCATGGATCGTAATTGCGCCCGGTACTCTAAACCCTTGCAAATCCGCGTCCAACAGCACTCAAAGCTATAAATCAGCAATCCCAAACGCCCCTTTATAACAATCAACAAACCAAAGGCACCCATATAACTTTCAGCTAACCCCAAACACCCCCGTAATGTCTGATGTTGATCCAAACAGCCTCCTGCTGCATTTCTGCCCGAACAAAACCAACACTCCCGTTACTCGTTGCTGTTCTTCAGTCCCAAATGCACCCGTACTGCTGTTAACAGCAGATCCAAACAACCCTTATATGCCTATCTGCAGACCCAAACGCACATGTTGTGTTTCTGCCCGAACCAAACAACCTCCTGCTGCGTTTTCAGCTGGCCAAGGAAACACACACGTTACTCGCTGTTGTTGTAAACATGACACACCTTCTGTGGTGCTACTTCCGTAGACAGACGCACCTTTGGTGTTGTTGTTGTCGTAAACATACGCACCCTCGTGGGGCTGCTACTATAAACAAACACATATAGGCTGGCCCGAACACTCTCGTGGTGCTGCTGCTGTAAACAAACACGTCTAGGCTGACCCGTACACCCTCATAGACGCAGGTATCTTCGGATCTGATGGTAAACACCCCGAAACATGTGGATCCGTGATGGTGGAGGTTTCATCGGTAGTGACGGCTGTAAGTGGTGGTGGTAGCGTCTCGCTGTATACCACAATGGTGATGGTGATGGTTGGACAACACGGATAAGGTCGTGATATTTATGGTACATCAACATTGGTGGATTTGATCTTCTTTGGCGACTTGTAACAGGGTGACGGTTTTGGTGGTGGTCGCAATGGCGACGAGATGTGGGTGGTGAAACAGTGGCCGCTGATGAAAGATTAAGGATATTATGTAATAGATCTCGTATTTATGATGACGAATATGTGGTGGTGGTTTCGATGAGATGGTGGACATGTGGTTAAAGACCACAAAGGTGGTAGGGGCTGGTGATTTGAGTTGTATGGTGGCGACTACGGCTGGTGGTACTATGGTGTTGCGGCGGCTGGCGGTACTATGGTGTTGCGGCGTTATTTACTACTACGAGAATGGTGATTTGGAGATAATAAATGAAGGATCGAATGGTAAATAATAAAGTAGAGTATCTACTCGACTAATTTTTGTAATCGTCTACATTTTTATTTAAAATTATTACCAATTATCGGTTACCTCGAATAGTTCACGTTCAAAGAATATTTATAATTGCATTTTGATATTCTCGTTTTTAACGTAAATTATTAAAATTTTTAAAACAACTATAATTACAATATTAAATAATTTAATAAATCTTTTATCAAATGTCTTTATAAAATTAAATATAAATTTAATTGTATCGCGTCAGTTCTCAGATTTTTGTGTAGCCCTTTACAATATGTAAGATAAACTCCCGTTTTCGAATCAAATAACTTTGATATCGCTCGAAAACGAATTTCGGGGGATATAACTTATTATTATTTAAGGCCTGAATAATTCCCGGTTGTCACAATCATAACCTGAGCAAAACCCAGTTTAGATTTAATCCAAAGATTTACATTTTAGAACCACCTGCTCAACACATTTATAGACTCAAAAAAATCCAGATAGTTTTGTACACTTGATTCATAAGACTATTTTGACCATCATAATCAATTCCGTTTACAAATCTGACCATTGACTTTGAAAATAGACCCAGAATGCTAAGTTTAGGGCCTGAGATCAGCCTCTAACCATTTGTAAAACTCAACTTATAGTCCCCGAGATTTGACTCAATATTGATAACAATTTTATATAATGTCGATACGCATCTCCCGGTACACAAAAATTGAAACTAGTATATCTTCCTCATCGTTTTGAATTGGAAGGCCTACTTTATACCGAATAGAAGCTTGGGAAAAACTCTACAACAATATCCCATCAAACCAATCTTATCTCATATTTAAGACCAAGAAAAATACCCTAAAAGTCACTGATCTAAAATACACTTTTAAAAATCATACGAAATCATAGTTTTTACCCATTTTAACCATTTCCATACTTCTAACATTGACTAACAATCATCGAAACCAAAACTCACTACTCCAAATCACTTGCATGCAATGTTTTAAAACCCGGGTTATTAATTGACCCGGTTTGATGGCCGATTCACCGGGTCACCGGTTTAACCGGTTGAACCGCCGGTTCAAACCGCCTTTACTTAAAAATAAATAAAATTTTCAAAGTCTAAAGTTAAAAATGTCACTCACTTTTAGTTTTTAAAAGTATATAACAAATGTAAAACCAAAAAGTTACGTTGTTATAACATGAAGATAACACCCCAAAGATTCATACGTCTACAATACCTACGATTCCCTAGCCAACATTTTTTTTGGCAAAACATATTATGTATATGGATAAAATGAATACTTCAACAAAGTTGAAGTTTTAGTAACACAACTACAAATCCAAACAGAGTTACATACTACTACACTTGGTCCAAATACTAAAATTCACTGAAGACAAAAAATTCACTAAAGATTCCAAGCTTGATCAATCCAAATGTGATATTCATAAGCATTACTAAATTTTTGTTCAACCGCACATTGAAACGCTTTCCGATTGACAATGTTTACCGCTTTGGACAAATAAAAAAACTTATCATTGAATGTCACCTCTTTTCTTGCCAACCAAATTTTCCAAATGGCATCAGGGCCGATTCATTTCCATATATTATGAAATTTAGTTGGAAAACCTTCACACCAATCTTGAACAAATTCTGAAATTGTACATGGAAATACCCATGACACGTTCCACCATCTAAACAAGCTGCTCCAAAACAGGAAAGACCAATTGCAATGCAACAACAAGTGATCAACAATTTTTGTATGTGACCCGCACCATGAACATGTTGCGTGATTGATGTCAAGAATGATGTTTCTATGAAAAAGCAAGTCTTTTACCGGTATTCGTTGGTGGTAAGCTAACCATGTGAAGCCTTGGATTTTTTACGGGACTCCTTTAGTCCATATAAATCTAATCCATTCTGGATTGTGTTGATGAGGTTGTTGATGTAGCACTTCGTATGCCATGGTGGTAGAGTAAGATGAAAACCCCGTTGGTTTTCATATAACTACATCATCTACATATGGTTGGATAACAATGCAAGGAAGAAGTGTAAACAAAGCTTCTAGTTGCACATTCTGAACCGGGTTTAAAGACTTTGAAAAACATATACGCCACACAAATCCGTTTGGAGGGCTCACATCATAAAATTCACTCACTTTCCCAAATCTGTTAACGGCTAAAAGAAATAGACCTGGAAATAAACGGCCCAATTTTTCATCACATGCCCAAGAATCGTACCAAAAGGATATACAATCTCCATTACCGCACTTCCATTTCCACATGTTGTATCCCAAAGTAGACGCCATTAAATCCGGCTTCTGTAAACTCAAAATACCATTCCATACTTGAGATAACTTCGGATTATTTTTCGTATCAATGTTATAGATCAACTTATCTGGAATCATTCTTCCATAATGACATTTTATGAGAGCTTTCCAAATTTTCGTCTTATTGTCGTTGTACCTGCACCACCACTTTGTAAGAAGAACCAAGTTTTTAGTTCGTAATGGCATAATACCAAGCCCTCCTTTTTGCCTTGGAAGACAGACTTTATTCCACGCCACCAATGGTATCATGGATCTTGAACAAATTTCGCCTCACAAAAAATTCTTCCTGAAGCGTTCAAGTTGTTTAATAACGCCTTTTGGAGCAAGAAATAGAGATATAAAGTGTGTAGGTAAGCTGTTCAACAAAGATTTAATCATGACAATTCGCCCACCAAACGATAAGAACCTCTCTTTCCATCCTTTCAATCTCTCTCTAAATCTATCGATGATTTTCTTCGAAGTAGAAACCAATCTTGGATTAGCACCAATCAACACCCCAAGTATTCGAACGGAGGGGCACCAATAACACTAGGGATGAGCACGGTACCGGTACCGTACCGAACCGGTACTGAATTAGTGGTACCGAATTTTTCCCGAGCATAAATTAATGGTACCGGTAACGTATCGAACGAGATTCGGATATCGGTACCGGTACCGGTACCGGGAAATCGAGATTTTCCCGTTTTATTTCGAGAATTTCCCGATTTGGTACCGGTCCCGTACCGAATTAGTGGTACCGAATTTTTTTTCACCTTATTTTGTGGTACCGGTACCGTACCGAACGGGATTCGGGTACCGGGAATCGGTACGGTTACGGTACGGTTCCGGTTCGGTTTTGGGATTCGGGTCCAAATGCTCATCCCTAAATAACACAATTAAAATTATCTGCCGGCCTTTCTAACTCTTCTAGAGTGATATTAATACCAAACATAGCCGTCTTTGAAAAGTTCACCTTAAGGCCAGACAACCAGCTAAATAAATCCAAAACATCTTTAAAACCTTTCATTTCGTTAGTAGATGGGTTGACAAAAAGAAGCGTGTCATCAGCAAATTGACTATAAGAAAAACATAAGGACTCATCAAATTTAATTCCTTGCAGTAACCCAACGTGGATCGCTTTCTTGACCATCTTGCTAAATACCTATGTGATTAAAAGAAACAGAAAAGGGAAAATAGGGTCCCCTTGCCGAAGACCTCTCTCCATAATTGCTTCAGAAGTTGGAGACCCATTAACGATAACCGAGACACGGACTTCGGTGATGCACACTTTAATCCAACTTATAAATAGTGGACCAAAACCAAAAGCCTTCATTGTTTCAAGCAGAAACTGATGAGATACTGTATCATAAGCTTTTTCAAAATCAAGCTTCACCAAAACACCGGGGATCTTTTTCTTTATCAAATAAAACCATAATTCATTCACTAACATAGCACGATAAGACAATTGTCTATTTGGAACAAACACACCTTGGTTTTTACTCATAATCAAATGAAGCACCTTTCGCAACCTAGAAGCTAAAATATTTGAAATTATCTTATAAGGAGCATTAATCAAGCTTATCGGGCGGAGTTGTTTTAAATCTTTTGGCTTGTTTGACTTTGGGATTAAGACTGTGAAGCTAGAATTGAAACCTTTCGGAAAGGAAGCGTTAATTTCAAATTCAGTCAACATCTTACTATAATTCTCTTTGATTGTGTTCCATACATATTTATTGAACCCAATGGTAAAGCCGTCAGGTCCAGGAGCCTTGTCTCCTTCACAATCTTTAATGGCACTCCAAGCTTCTTCAATAGTCATTTTTTCTTATAACATTAAAGAAAGTTATGTTGTTAGTTTCATCAACTCCAAATCATTCCATGGAAACCAGGAATAGTCCTTGTCTACTTTAGAAAATAAGTTAGAGAAATGGTTCACAATATGTTCTCTAATGATGTCCGGTTATACTACCCATCTACCCATTGAGAATCAATATTCAACCCAACAATTGATTTTCTATTCTTCCTTATACGATGAAACAAATGAAAAAGTTTGGAATTTTTATCACCTTGTTTAAGCCATGTAATTTTGGAGGCTACTCTCCACCTGAAATCAAGTTTTCTTTTCACGCTTCTAAACTTGAGCTTAGCTTGAACAAATTCAAGTTCTTCATCAGTTGACAAGTCCCTTTCTTCTTCAACTTCTAGTAAATTATGTATGACATGTTTTAGCTAAGTTAACATTTAAGGCCACAAAATTAAAGAAAAGTAAAAAAGGAAGACAAAAGATTACCGATTGTGGATTTTGGCACATCTTTGACGAAAATAAATAGGAAACATAAAAACTTGTGCATGGGAAATGAAAATCTATCACATGTTAGTCATCGGGAAACAAAATCAAACACATATTATTATTAAAACTATAAAAATGAAACCAAAACTTTTTGACCTAGTCGGGTTTATTTAACCAAGTCGACCTGGTTCGTTAAAAACCCGCCGGTTTAATCCGATTTTGAATAGGTCAAAAACCCGTTGACATCCTGACCTGTCCTTCTGACGATTCCCGGTTTAACCGGTTGAACCGGTCGGGTCAATCCGATTTTTAATACATTGCTTGCATGTCCATTCTCTTACAAAACCTAAAGCAAAATCGTACATGCAACCATAGAAAAATGATTATTTAAGTAGTTAACATATAAATAAGGAACTTTACCAACAAAATGGATCAATTTACATAGTTCATGAAAATAAATTTTTTAAGAAAAATCAAGGTTAATGCATGTAGTAAAATTTTAGCTTAAAACACTCACCAAAGAATTCCAAGATTGGGTCAAGTCTTAGTTTCTTCCGATTTCAAGTAGATCAAAAAAATTTGGTGGTGTTTTGGTGAAGAAAATGGGACGTCAAGTATGGGGTGTGGGGATAGATTTTTGTGTGTTTTTACACTAAAAATAATGAAAGTAGTTAGTGAAAATTTCCTTTATACTTTGGTGGGGGTAGAAAGTGTAATATTGGTTATCTTTTGGCTTTTGTTGCAAAGTTTCTTTTAAAGAGAGGGAAATGGTACCCAGTCGATTTTAAAAAAATTGGGAGAGTCGGGTTTCGTCCCGGCTTCATAAGAATTAAAATCTCGGTCAATAAAATACTTTTTCAAGGATTTAACGCACACAAAAAGTAATAGTAAGGTTCCGACTCGACTTAATACGTAATGAAACGAAAACGTCAAAATAATCAAGTATCAAAACAATTGATAATAAAACGTAAAATTTCGGGCATCGATCAGTATTGCGATCACTAGTAGTTCTCGTTACTCGCTGATTTGAGTAAACTTTTTGAAAAATGCACGCGGGTGCTTTTAAATCAGAAGATTTTGATTTAAATAAATATGAAAAAATAAAATAAGAAATTTTACAATTCCGAATAAAGTATTATCAATAATCAGAAAAATAGTTAGAAATATAATTTAGTAAAGTTATCAAGATCTTAGGATTTACGTATGAAGAATACAAGAAAATATAACATGTTGAAAAATTCAAGAAGCATGAATAAAAGAATAAAATAATACCAGGAAAATACGAGTTCTCTCATATTCAAAGGAGTGAATAGTGTTTCTTGAACGAGTGGTCATAGCGGGATTCGGTATTATCCTCGGCCAAGAGAAAGACAGTCAACTTGCGCAAAGGTTGCAATAAGCACAAACGTAATGATAGAAAGGCCAACCGACGAGTAGATTAACCTCCTTTTCGTGTTCTTGGTGTTCACTATATCAATATGGTTTGCTGTTAAGTAGTATATTGTTCTGCCTTTCAACATTTTTACTTCACCATAGCTTTATTGTCATGTCATGAGAAACTTAGAAACAATGGCAATACATTGTCCATCTGCAGCTACCTCAACATATTTCACTTTAGATTCGTGACCAGAAAGGAGATTGACGGCTTAAAATCTATTCATGACCAGATACAGAACCAAGGTGGGTCCGAGGGGGTCCCAAGATACACATGCATTTTTACTATAGTGTTAAATCTGTTAAAAAAACATTGATTTTTCTTAGATTTGTGTTAAATACACCTCGTTCCTAAAATTTGTGTTTGTATTATTTAGTTTATCGTAAGTGCACCTAATGGTTTTATGTCCTATTTTCGCCACTGTTAATGACCATACCTTAGCCGTTGAAGCAGTACCGAAAAGTATCCCTGATTGAGGCTCAAATCCCAAATTCTACATATATTAATAATAAGTTTGTAAACACTTATCCTTTCGGAAGCAAACACCATGGTGGTCCTCTCTCCTCATCAGACGTGGCCTATCCTTGGCATTTGATTGGCTGTGACAACACCACAACTCCAATCCTCCAATCATTAGACTCCACACAACAAACACAAAAATGCCATGCTGGCAATCCGTGTGATACAAGTGTCTTTAGCCGTTTGATCAAGCAAAGGGAAGAAAGAAAAGAAAAATAACCTGTTTAGCGGCCAAGATTTGATCTCTACCTCAAGAAGCTTCATGAAGAAGGCTTGGGGTTTGCCTATAAAACCACCTTCATATGTAATTTTGGGTGCACTTTTTATTATTAATTTTAATTTCTGCAAATTTAGATCAGATTTAATATTGTAATTTTCTTTTTAAAGTATTGTACTTAATTTTCAGTGATTAATAAAATTTACATTTGGTTTAATTTTTGACTCTTTAATTCATTTAATATAATTGCAATTTGATTTTAATCTGTTTTAAATTAAATATTATTGATAATAAAAAGTGGTGTTAATTTTCCCCACTGGGAAAATATAAAAAATTGGTTCGAGTATATTGTTTGGTTTGAAGTTCATGGTGGTGATGATTTAAGGTGGTGTTCGGTTTCGGTTTAGTCATTAAGGAGGCTCAGCGCCATCCTTCTTCTCAACGGAATCATCACAAGGTTCTCACCTCTTTTATTTATAAGTTTTTATTAATTAGTTTATTTTATCTGCTCGTGTTTGATTTAAGTTTATATTTAGATTATTGATTGTTTAGATTTACTTATTTTATTATCTGCTATTGATTTTGATCTGTTATGTTTGAAGTGATGCGAGTTTCATCTTAGCTACTACTTAGGTTACTGTTTGTTTTTATCTGCTCATCTTTTTAGTTTTGTCTTAGTTTTTAGATTTGTTTTCTTGGCTTATTTGGTTTAGATCTGCTTATTGTATTTTTTATGGTTCGGTTTGCTTATGATTTTTAGTCTGCTTGTTAGTTCAGTTTCAGTTGTTCAAATCTGCTTAATTAATTTGTTAGTGATTGTTAGCGTATTTGCATTTGCTTATCTTGGTTGTGCTTACTGTTTGATTTGGCAGGTTTGATTTGCTTATTTTTATTTTTTTCTTATTAGTTTGCTTATTAGTTTTACATAAGATTTGCTTATTGTTTTAAGTTTTTTTTGTTTCATATGCTTATGCCTTATCAGTCCTATTTTCTTATTCATTTTGGCTGTGATGCTTATTTGATTTTATGTGCTTATTGGGTTTAGTTTTATTTGCTGATATATTGCTGTGTTAAAACCGTAGATCCAATTGATCTGTTTGGTTAGTATTTTTGTCCAAAAAAAGTAATAATAAAAATAAATAGCAGATTCGTCTGTCAGGGGACTCGAACCCCTGACCTTTCGTTCAATAGTCATACGCCTTACCATCTTAGCTAGCCAGTTATTTGTGTTTATTTACACAGCATTTAATTAATATAGATTTATTCTAAGCTGCCAGATTTAGTTAATTTGTTTAATACAAGTTTTTAGGTTAATTAAATTTAAGTAAAAGTTTTATTTATTTTTATTAAAAGTTTTCTATTTAAGATTTCTTTTATAAAGTTTTTAAAAAATATAAAAAGATAAAAAATATTTTATTTAAATTGTTTTAGTTTTTAGTTAAAAATTAATCTAGTTTAATTTGAAAATAGTTTTAAACTAGTTTTTTAAATAGTTTAAAATTAGTTTATTAAATTTAAATTAGATTTGTTTTAATCATTTTAATTAGTTTTTAAATAAAAAGGTTTTAGTTAATTAAATTAGATTTAATTTTTAATTAGTTTAAAATAGTTTTTATAGTTTTTAGTTTTTAAAATACCAAAAAAATACGTTTAACCAAGAACAAATATATCCACGTTAATTTGAGATCATTTCGAGTCGATTCGAGGAAAACGAACTTAATTGCACACAAAAATACTTATATTAAATTGGCGCCGCTGCCGCTTCGCTCGTAACGATTGACGATTTCGTGAGACGTTTGGATTTTGGGATCCGTTCATTTTGAACGCTAATTTTCTTGCAAAAAAATCAAAAACACAAAAAAAATCAAAAACTTAAAAATAAAAAAAAATTAAAAAATCACAAAAGCAAATTCTTTCCTAAGATTCGCACCAAAAAAATAAAAAAAAATACAAAAGTAATACTTTTTCCTAAAAGTATTACACCAAAAATATTACGTATTAGTGTCATTTTTCTTAGTTCGATTTCTTTCGAATTTATTGTGATTATATATTTTTCTAAAAAAATACAAAAAGATTTTTCATTTATTATATTATATTACGTAGAACATTAATTTACCTACTTTTCAAATAAGGCCTTAGTTGGGATTTCATCACCAAACTATTGTATTCGAATCCTAAACGAAATAAAAGGGCAAAATAGATAAATACTAGTAAGACGTTTGAGCTCGACATATACAAACTATAAGGTGGGTATAAGGTGTAACACCCCATTTTGATAAATGGAATGTCACGTGTAATTATGGCGCGTCATCAAAGCATGCAAGGTAATATGTACTAAAAATACATGACCAAAGGGATAACCGGAATCAAACATCGGTTCCCAAACATAAGCCCAAAACATAATAAAGCAAAAGAAATGAATGAAAGACTAAACAAGCATAAGTATATTAAGGAAAAAAGGAAAAGAAGTCTCTAGCAGCTTCCATCCTATGCACGTCCTCCAAATGCTCGAGTCTTTCCTAGGGTACCTGCCGTTTTGGGACATGGAAAGGAAAGTAACGGCTGAGCAAAACGCTCAATGCACGGATATAGACATAGTATAAATGACTAAACATAATAAAGACTTAATAGCAGCGGAAATGTATAAGTCCTGGAAAACCTGGAACATGTTTATAAAACTGGTTTTATAGTTTGAAAAGCCTTATGTTTATCTTATGAAAACTGTTTAACATATTTTACCATTAGCCAATATAGGTCATGAAAATCCACCGTGCATGAATACTTGGAGGGGTGACCTCATCATGCAAATTAGAGGGGCTGCCTCTAATTTATTATACTGGTTTTGGGTAGCAGGGATCAACTCCTTGTGAAGGATGCAAGGCACACACCACATTCACACTGAGTAATCTGCTGAAAACATGTAACTAGATGCACTCATACGCCCCACATGATAAATATAATAATATGGCCAAAAGCTGAAGGGACGCCACGAGCAATCACTCCGCCGTGGTGAAGTCATAACATCAGTGCCTCTAATGTTATGGTTATGGTACCTCCATAACTAGGTGAAAATGGTCATGCATGTATATGGCTATAGGTATTCGAAATTAAACATAAGCAAATCAAACATATAAACTTATACTACATGAAAACAGTTGGCTGCATACGGGGAATCCTAATAAGGAAAAGAATGTCCATACTGAAAGGACGGGAATCCGTACCTTATGTCCAGTGAACGAAGAAGACGAACGGAAGAGAGTCCTACTTCGGTATCACTAATGCTACATAAATACATACGTGTATAAGTATCTGATTACTAAATACGTAACTGGTTTTATGTCATGTATTAGCTTATTTTACACGTTCATGTCATGTTTTACTGTTTTAAGCTTTATACTGTATTTATCTTATATTCTGTCTATTCTGATTAGGTATTACTTGTATTTCATGTATTATTATACTTACTGTGTAATAATAAGTAACGTTCTAAAAATAGCAGGTTTCCTAAAATAGAAAGTTTCCAAAAATAGATTTACTACTTAAAATAGATAAGTTTCTAAAAATAGAAAGTTTCCATAAATAGAATTAAGTTGGATTATTAAGCTAAAAAGATAAGCTTAAGTTATACTTATTAATATTCTAAGTCATAGGATTAAATAGTATAGTTTATTAATTAATACATGTAAATTAAATAATCCATATGTTATATGATTTAACTAAATATAAGCATGATTTAATTAAATTAATGTGTATGGCACAACTTAGGTTAAAACATGTATTAATATTGTATTAATATAACCTAAGTCATGGTTATTAATAAATTATATTTCATGTTTAATAATTAATTAATATTATAGTGTAAAATAAATAATTAAATACTTAGGTTAAAATCATGTATTATTAATAATAATAATAAACCTAAGTCCATGTTTTAATTAAATTAATTATATACCATGAAAAATTAATTTAATTAACTTGTAAATCTTATATACTTGTAAAATAAATTAGGCTTGTAGAAGAAATCATGCATCGAACCCGTGTATTATAATTTTAATCACGACATGAACCGGACCAAATAAATTTAGTAATTCTCGTATAACTAAGGTTTTAAATAATATAACCTAACTTGACAAGATTTAATCAATATTAATTAGATTAAAAATTAATATTGCATGATTAATTTAATTCTTTATTTAAATTAATTAAACTAGCTTAAAAAATGATAACCAAACACCCCTTTAATTTCTCTAAAACTGTTAGCCAAACATCCAATCTAAAACTAACAGCCAAACACCTCCTGTTCCTGCAACTTTCCCACCGACAGTGGTGGTTTCCCCCTGCTGGTTATATGTCCCCACCGAGACCAAAAGGTCTCGGTTCCTACTGCCTGAACAAAAACGCCCCTGCTGGGCTTCCGTTTCCACTGTTAGAACAAAACCAAGCCAAACCCATTAAGGGTTGCCGATGGTAGGCAGCTTTTACCACCGAGACCATGAATGGTCTCGGTTTTTGTGCCATTTGAACACAACAGCCCCAAAACGCACACACCTCTTAATTCAACTTGTAATTTACATGTTTTCAAAATCCTAAACTCCAAATATTGGATTAATTAAAAGAAGGAAAAATTAAAAAAACAAGATTAGGGTTTACTTACATGTTTTAGGGTTTAGGAAACAAATCACTAACACAATCTGATCTTGATTCAGACTCGCGACTTTATTCTTGTTTTCTGTTGATGAATCGATGGAAGCATGAAAGAAAAAACAAAAAAATGAAACGATCGGCTGTTGCTATGTTTTAGGGTTTTGGTTTGTGTTGGTGTCGACTAAAAAAAACGATCCTTCCTATTTATCCTATTTTCAGGTCGGTCTGGCCCTTCCTTGTTGGGCTGCGGCCCAAATGCTGCCTTCACCTATTCTGGCCGCCCAAACAGCCCATATTCTAGTTTGTTTTTAATTTGTTCGCGACTCGAATAACGTGACGCGTAGTCGTGTTTTTAAACTTGTAATTTCCTTTGTTATCATTCCCATTATACATGTTTTACGTACCTAATTATATTCGTAATTACTTATCGTGTGCAATCACACATATAACCATATTCGTGTGCATTAACGTTTATTTAAATACGTACGCGCTTTCGTTTAAATGTCGTGAATTTCCCATGGTTATACTTATACGTGTAAAACGTAAACATTACATACGTAATTACTTGTCGTGTTAATTTAACATGCGTAATAATAATAATAATCGTGTTAAGTATTCGTTTTTACGTGCTACATAATTATTAATTATTCATGTTATATTAATTATTTTTACGTAATGACATTCGTCGTATTAATAATTACGTAAGTACTTAGTTATCTGTTTGTGATTTCATGTTCTTATACTCGTGATTATAATAATTATTTGAATAATTATTGTGTGTTCATACGTAATAAATACTTATCGTGTTCTAACATGTACGTAATACTTGTAATACTTATACGTGAAACGTAAATATGTTATAAAAGGAAAGTTTTAATCGTATACCTATGATCGTAAGGGTATTATGCATGGTAAAAGCATGCGTGTTTTACATAAGGCGGCGCGCTATAAAAGGCCGTCTAAGGAAAAAGGTTTTTAAGTGCTGTGTGCCACCTCGTTTCCCTGCTTGCTTGTGCGTATATTGAGAGGGACGACCGATTATTGGTTTGCCAACTCAAGTAGTATTAAGTATATACTTTTGTAGCTTTTTAATATTGCACCTCGAGAGGGATAATCCCTTTCCTCTCAAAGTCGACCGAGGTAACCTACCTCATTCCAAAGTTTTAATTGTATGCGCACTCGCGCGCGTACATACATACCGATTGGTGTACCAAATACTTCTAATTCTTCCAAAAAGAAGAAGAAGAAAAACAAAAAGACCGTCATTAAAGCCGATCCCGAGAATCGAGCTTTGAACAACACGATGGCAACGGATAATCGACCAATGATTGAGATTCTACAATCTCATGTTGAAGGAAACGATGACGCGATTGTGGTGTCGGATATTGGAGCTAATAATTTTGAACTAAAAACGGGTTTCATTCAAATGGTTTCCGCTACACCATTTTTAGGCCGTACTAATGATGACCCACACGCTCATATCAAACGTTTCATACAATTGGCAAACACCGTCAAATACAATGAGGTGCCACAAGAGGCCATTCGTTTACAACTCTTTCCTTTTTCCCTCGAGGGACAAGCCCGGATTTGAGTTGATAAGGAACCACCCCAAAGTATTACAACATGGATCGACTTAGAGACCAAGTTCATTAACTACTTTTTCCCACCATCACGGACCACTTCTTTAAGGAATGAAATCATTATTTTTGAACAACAATATGAGGAAACGTTTAGTGAGTCTTGGGATCGATTTAAAGATCTTTTAAGAAAATGTCCACAACACGGTTTCACTAAAGTGCATCAAATAAATACATTTTACAATGGTTTAACACTTAATGACCAAGACTCACTTAATAATGCCGCGGGGGGTAATATTCTTGTGAAGTCCATGAACGAGGCTTGGGCCATAATTTAAAACAAGGCTAAAGTGCAAACCAAGAGTGTTAGGACTACTATGGCAAGTGCTAGTTCTAGTGAGAGTGATAAGAGAATTGATAAGCTTACGTCGCTTGTTGAATCAATTGCTCTAAAAACCCAAGCCCTCAATGGTCAAGTTAATGCCTTGAAAGAAACTAGTGAAACGTGTGAGACTTGTGGTGGACCACATTCGTATTTTAATTGTGACAAGGTTTACAATCAACAATAACAAGTTTGTGCTTATAATACCAATGTTAATGAGAGGGTTCAATTTAAACCAAATGTTGATGTTAGCCATTTGTCTTATAAGAGTACTAATTATTTGGCTCCCCTGGTTTTGTAGCTCCACAAAGACCACTCCCACCCGCCCAAAATACCCAAACCCAAAATAGGAACCAAGGTCCTCAAATGGGTAATTTCCAAGGGAATGCAAATCAAGGGAATTTTAATGGTCAAAATCAAGGGTTTCAAAATAATAACCAAGGTTTTCATAATAACAACGGTTTTCAACCTCAATATCAAAACCAAGGGTTTAACAATCAAGGGTATAATCAAATGAACATGCATAATCCTCAAATGGACTTGGTTCTACAAAAATTGACCGAACATGAGAAAATTATGAAAGCAATGCAAGAATCTACTAGACAAATGCAAGAGTCCAACGATAGGAAGTTTGTGCAAATGTTGCAAGCCCTTAGACCCCAAGGAGCCTTACCTTCAAATACCGAGATTAACCCTCGTGCTAATGTGAGTGCTATCACTACTCGAAGTGGAGCCACTTTAGTGGGACCTTCCATCTCTTCTCCCATAAAGGAGAGACAAGGCCCGGACGTCATAATGAGTAATCCTACTCCCCCTTCAGTGATTCCTCCCACTACCACTCCTAGTACTAGTGCTCCATTGCCTAATGAGCCCAACCCTAAGGTTTTTCAAGAAGCGAGTCGCTCTCCTTCTCAACCTTCAAAGTCTAAGCCTAATATCCCTTAGCCCTCTAGGTTAGACAAGGCTAAAGTGCTCACCAAAGATGACGTTCATGTCTCCAACTTTTTGAAAATGATTTCCAACGTCAATGTTAACATTAGCCTTATTGAAGCACTTGCTCAAATGCTAAAATTTGTGAAAATGTTTAAAGATTTGCTTAATAAGAAAGAAAAAATGGTTGAGCTCGTGAACACCCGTTTAAATGAGAATTGTTCCGCGATCCTTCTCAAAGAGCTTCCCGAAAAGCTAGGAGATCCCGGACGATTCGTGTTACCTTGCTCGTTTCCTCAAATTGATGATTGTATGGCTTTAGCGGATCTCGGCGCTAGCATCAATCTTATGCCACTTTCAGTATGGAAACAATTATCATTACCCCGACCTTGTACCGACTCGCATGACTCTCGAGTTAGCTAATAGAACTCTCGCATACCCCGTTGGTATTGCCGAAGACGTTTTTGTTCGAGTTGGTACATTCACTTTTCCCGTGGACTTTGTCATCGTCGACTATGAGATGGATCCTCGTATTCCGTTAATACTTGGTATACCATTCTTAAGATCCGGAAGAGCCTTAGTTGATGTGGCCGAAGGGGAGTTAATTCTTAGGGTTAGGAATGAACAACAAGTTTTTAAAATGGGAAAAATCACAACAAAATCGAATGGAAAAAAGTCGGTCAATATGATTGATGTTTTTAATTATGATAATGACGAGATTTTTATTAATCCTTTTGGAATTAAAACGTCTAATCAAAATGATTTTGTGATAAATTCATCCCTTCCCTTAGAGACTTAAATTTTTGAAACTCCTATTTATGACACCTATAGTGATGACACTTCTTCAAGTGATCACACTATTTTCGGTTTGGACGACCTATCTTTTGACCCACCCACTTTTGACCCACCCATTTTTGATCAACCAATCTTTGATACTTACGATGATGACACTTCTTTAAGTGATCTAATTAACTTTGATGACCCACCCCATAATCGTAATGCACCTCATATCTCTATGAGTGATTCTTCCATGGAGACTCCTTTTGACTTTTATACCCCAATTTTAGAAGTCATGACTTTTGAGGAGGATCCTCCACTCTTAGAGATCATTCCTAATTTAGAGGTTATTCCATTTGAGGAGGATTTAGATACCTTTCTAAACTCCTATTTTCCTCACGAGGATGAATTTTACTTTGACTCCGATGATACTTATGTTTTCACATCGAGTTTGGAAGAGGACGACCTTCCCACTTTGGATTTTGATGATATTTTGAGCTTAAATGTCAATACCTCTTGCTATTTTCCCGTTAAGGAACCGATGTTTGATCCCGGAATAGAGACTTTAGTGCTTTCATTTCCAAATCACCTTACCCTTCCTTATGAGAGACTTTTGCCTAAGGATACCCCTCTTTTCTTTTACTTGTGTGATTTTACCACCTCGGGGTTTATTTCCTTTAATGATGGAAATTATGTGTTTGACCCGGGTGGATTTTCATGGGGTATGCCTTATATGAATTTGTTTCACCTTTATCATGGAGAGATTTTCCTCCCTTGGAAAACTTGGTTTTCCCACGATTTTCCCATTTGAATGATGACATTCGGGAAATCGAGTCGAGCTAGAGACTCGTGATAAATAAATCAAGCATCGTTTAACTAGGTTAGATTTTTACCCTTTTCCACCCTTTTTCGCCTTCACCCATTTTCACCAATAAGTGTAGGGGGAGCCAAGTAGGTTGTTTGTGTTGTGATGTTCTGTGCAGGAACATGTGTTTTAATGATCCACTTTTGGTGCTTTTGACGCGACCTGTGATCCAGTATTTCTCGTGTACCCGATTCCTTCGATAAGTTTTTGCTATTGTGATTCATACATGTGTATAAAATAAGACGAGTAAATGTAATCACTTTAGTTGTCTCTTCCTTAGCTCGATTTAAACAACGTACTCAATGTCCTAAGTGTAGGGGAGTTTATTCTCCCACATGCTTAAACATTGAGGACAATGTTTATATTAAGTGTAGGGGGACTTCTATCGAATTTTAGTGGGGTTTTCCATGAATTTGACTCCATTTAACCGGAAAATTTAAAAATTTTCAACTTTTTTCAAATTTTTGATCTATTTTGGCCTAGTAGTATTTTTATTTTCCTTTTTGTCATTGCATCGTATTTATATTTTACATTTCAAGAATAAAGTCAAAAATAAATAAATGAATAAAATGGTTTTAACAAGTTTAGATATCTTTGATATATTAGGCCCGTCGTGAATATTTTGACTCAACCCGAGTTTACTTATCCAAGTTTACTCTAGCTAGTATCCTTAACCATATGGACCTTAATTGGTTTATTAGGCTAAGCATCCACGAGTCTCATTCCTTGAGATTTTAAATTGTGGAGAACGAGAGATGATAGAGTTGATAATAAGTTTAAGGGTTAATTCTTGCTTATAGAGTTTTTGTGGCTCTTTCTTCCCGCTTGTATATTTAATTGCTTAATAAATGAGGATTTTTGCGGTGTCGATTCGATATCTTAACTCTTAGCCAAATCTTTATTCTCCTTGTAATTAAAGAATGAACACATTGAGGGTGCTAGCGTTGTGGACTTCCGACCAAGGTGGCTCATAACCACTAAGTAGGAGGTATTCAGACCATGGGACCGCGGAATTTGGCCTACTATATATATCATAAATAAGAAAGAATAAGATTAAAACATGACCTCAAGGAGCCTTATGGTGTGGGGCATGTAGCACGAACCTTGTCATTAGAGCCTTAGGTGTATGGCATGGTAAGTGTTGAATAAAAATTGATCAAAAATCAATTCCCTCGTTTATCGTTGAAGGAGCCTTAGGGTGTGGACAATAGATGAGGAGAATTTTTACATCTTAAAGAGCCTAAGGGTATATGATGTGAATTTTCTAAACTCCACATAAAGTCAACATGACTTTGGAGGAATAATTAATAAAGTAGTACTATCGGCCAAATTTTGGGTCCGGGAATTTATTCCCCAAATCGTGTTAAATGATCCTTGATGTGTGCTTACTTTAGTGACAACGTTTTTTGAGGACGAGGTTAGGTTCTGAGTGTCGGGTTTGCACCGTTTTGCCTTCATTTTTGGACTAATAATTATCAAATAAGTCAAATGAGCCTACGGGTGAATGACATTCAATAAAATCTAGAGATACAACGTAGGAATTGGAGAAAGAGTATTACACAATTATCTTATATAAGTGGTTTTAACTTGAGGACTTATGGTAAACAATGATCTCGTTTTTAAGCTTGGTATGGGGAACGTGAAACTTGAGGGTGATTAATATTCATGACACCAAAGCCCTAATTTAAGTCTTAGATTTCTTTACTAGTTTCTTCCATCAAATAATTTCCAAGTTAATAAGTTGTTATAACTTTTGTCTCCTTTTAAGTTTTTATCTTTTCATGATAGTAGTAATAGTATATCTTAATAAAGGCCGAGATGGATTAATTATGAGAAAAATGTAACTTTATGCTTTAAAATAATGCATTACATGGGGTCATTGCAATGGTCAAGTGTAGGGGATTTAATAAGTGTGTAAACACTTATCCTTTTGCCACTAAAATCAAGGAAAAACAAGACCTAATCATGTGTTTAATATCATAAAATTCGGAATTACGCGTGGTTTTATGTTTTTGTGTAAAATAGGTACAAATGATCAAAAGGAAAGAGAACACGAGGATTTCACGGTCAAATGTTGAAGAAAAGTCCAAGAAAGAGACGAAGACAAAGTCAAAGACCAAAAGTGTGCCAAATATCACGAAAACCGGCAAATCAACACGGGTTTTGAAGAAACAATCAAGGAAGCCGAAATCAAGTTCATTTTTAGCGGATTTAATCTTTTTGAAGATATTCGAGCTTTGTGGGTCCCACATTTGGTTAATGGGCCCAAAACCCATAGTGGAAATAACTAAGTTACTTTTGATATAAAAGCCCAATTAAAGCCCAAAAAGGATTAAATGAAACGGATGGAAATGTTTTCAATAAGTTTGGGCCACAAAGCCCACTTGCACAAAATATTGAAACAGTGAAAAGGAAGTATTCATTTGTTACAAAATTAATGGTACGGAGATAACAATGTATCTTGGTCAAAATAGTTTTTAATCTTATTTAGTCATTTTAGAGGTTTACAAAGTGAAAAATCTTTATTTGGGATTTTTAATAATTATTTTGATTTTTAGAGCTTTAATTAGCATTTAAAAATTAATATTTAATTAATTAAAAGGTTTGAAAAAGTTTTGATCATTTGTAAACTCTTAGTTTATTTAATTTGAATTTTGGTAATTTTTGGGAATTTTTAGAATTTATTTTTATTTTGGCACTTTTTACGGTTTAAATTTTAGTCGTCGTAGTAATAATTTTCACGTCTTCATCATTCTATTGTCTCATCCCCTTCTTTCAAATATTAATCTCAAATATCTTTGCATTTTAGTCACACACATATACCTCCTTGGAAAACAAACTTAATTGGGTCATTAACACTTGATTTTCCTAAGTCATTTGTTTAATACTTACCGCTTTTACGCCTTTTTCCTAAAAGGTCGTATTTTACCACAATCAAGAATTACACTACTCATGATTTAGAACTTAGAGCTGTGATTTTTGCTTTGAAGCTGTGGAGACACTACTTGTATGGAACCAATTGTGTGGTTTTCATTGATCATAAAAGTCTTCAACATATTTTGAATCAAAAGTAATTGAATATGAGACAAAGGATATGGGTAGAATTACTGAGTGATTATGAATGCGAGATTCGTGCCACCCTGGTAAAGCGAATGTGGTAGCTGATGCACTTAGTAGAAAGGAAAAAGATAAGTATTTAAGAGTTAGAGCTTTGGCAATGATGGAAAGTGTTGATTTGACAAAAATGATATTGAAAGCCCAAGCTAATGGTTTGAGGAAAGAAAATATTGAGGCAGAAAATTTAGGTAGAATGTTGAAACCATTGTTTGTAGTAAGGCCGAATGGATTGAGATATTTTGGGAATAGGATTTGGTTACCATTGTGTCCGTCTGAGGAAGGTTCTTTAGGAGTGCGAGATTTGGTGATATGAATCTCATAAGTCGAAGTATTCAATACATCCTGGTTCGGACAAGATGTATCAAGACATTAAGAAAGTGTATTGGTGGCCGAATATGAAGGCAAATATAGCCTAGTATGTTAATAAATGTTTAACTTGTGCGAAAGTGAAGGCTGAACATAAGAAGCCGTCTGGATTATTAGTGCAACCTGAGATTCCTGAGTGGAAATGGGAGAAAATTACTATGGATTTTGTAACAGGTTTGCCAAGGACTTCTAGTGGATGTGATATGATATGGGTGATTGTAGATAGATTGACTAAGTCTGCTCACTTTTTTCCAATGAAGAAGACGAATAGTATGGAGAGACTGGCGACAGTGTATGTGAAGGAGATTGTTTGTCGACATGGTGTGCCTTTGTCGATAATTTTAGATCGTGATAGTAGGTTTACTTCAGAGTTTTGGAATCTCTGCAGAAAGCGATAGGAACGGAGTTAAGTTTGAGTACAGCATATCATATGGAGACTGATGGACAAAGTGAAAGGACGATTCAAACATTAGAAGATATGCTTCGAGCATGTGTGATTGATTTTGGAAATAGTTGGGATAGACATTCTCTGTTGGTTGAATTCTCTTATAATAATAGTTATCATGCTAGTATTAAAGCCACACCATTTGAAGCTTTGTATGGAAGTAAGTGTAGATCTCCAGTTTGTTGGAGTGATGTAGGAGAAAGTCAACTGACTGGACCTGAAATGATATTTGAGACAACTGAAAAGATTGTGCAAATTAAGAAGCGTTTGTTATCTGCCAGAAGTAGACAAAAGAGTTATGTTGATAATAGAAGGAAACCGTTAGGATTTGAAGTATGAGACATGGTTATGCTGAAAGTATCGCCATGGAAGGGAGTTATTCGTTTTGGAAAGAGAGGAAAGTTGAGCCCGAGATATATTGGACCTTTTAATATTATCCAAAGGATTTGATTGGTTGCTTATAAGTTAGAATTGCCGGATGAACTTAGGGCTATTCATAACACTTTTCATGTGTCTAATCTGAAGAAGTGTTTAGCTGAAAGGGATTTGGTGATTCCATTGGAGGAAATTCAACTTGATGATAAGTTTCATTTTATAAGGAACCTGTAGAGATTATGGATAGGGAAGTTAAGAAATTAAAGCATAGTAGGATTCTGATTGTGAAAGTAAGATGGAATTCTAGACGTGGAACAGAGTTTACCTGGGAACGTGAGTACTTCTTTAAGGATAAGTGTCCTCATTTGTTTAGAGAGGATTAAGCGCCGAGGACGTCGCTCTTTTTAAGAAGGAGGGGATGTGATAACCTGAAACCAAGGTCATTGCTTAATCTTACTTTACGACTATTTTTGAAATTTTGATGAGTTTTAATGATTTTTATTTTGGCATGTTTAAGTTTAAACCAATGTTAGGAGACTTATATTTATATTTAATAAGTATAAGGAGTATTAGCAAGCGTGATGTGGATGGATGCCCAATATTTTACGTTTTATTTTCGGTTGTTCGATGTTTGTCGTTTTTTATGTTTTCTTTTAAATGACATGTTAAGTCGAGTCAGGAGACGATATTATTATATTTGTGTAACGTTTTAACTTTTGAGAAGTATTTTTATGAAACCCGAGCCCCGTAAATATTTTCAAAATTGACTAATAGTCATTTCCCGCTTTTTAGCTAACTATTTACATTTTGGACCACAACTATTGCAAATTTACAAGAATGGTCCCTCCACCACCATATAAAAGCCTAAACTTTCCACCTAATTTCACATAGATAACACTTAAACCTAGCAAAATCTTTCTTCTCTCCTTTTTCTTTTTATGCCGTCACCCCCTAGCCACCATATAATCAATTTTCATCAAAATTCAAGCTTGATCTAACCTAAATAAACACAAGTCCCTATCTTAGAATTTGAAGGAGCTCATTTTGGTAATAATTTTGGCTACATGCATGAAGTTTTATTTTTTTAGGGTTGGTAGGTCAAAACTATGATCATGCATGTGATTTTGGTGATGATAAAAGGATTTTCATGCTAAGTTTTTGTTAAAAACTTAATTTTGATTTTGGGTTTTTGATTTTGATAATGATACATGTGCTATAGATGAGTTATGTTAGTATTAGGATTATGGGATGATGATAAAAATGGTTGGTTTTGGTTAAAAACATGAATTCATACAAGTTTTAGATGGGTAATTTAGATCAGTAGGAAAAAGGGTGTTTTGGGTACCTTATGATTTTATTAAGGCTTAACTAATTGCATAGGTTGTAGAGAATTCGATTAGCTTCGATTTGATATAAAGTAGAGCTTCTAGGTCCAAACGAGCGAGAGGTTATGATAGTTTGATTATTCGTGTACCAGGAGACGAGTATCGGCACGACATATAGTTGTTGTCGATATCGGGATCGAATCTCGGGGACTATAGAATGAGTTTTAAAATGATTCAAGGACTGATGAAGAAGTATAAACCCTAGAGGGTGAGTCTAATTTCAAACCTAAGTGTCGGTTTGTAAATGGAACCTTTTATAGAAGTTAAAACGGTTGTATGAGTCGATAACGTAAAACTGTCCGGTTTTTGTAGTATAAAGATGAGTCGGGCAGGGAACTTTAGAAGTAAATTCATTTGATAAACTTGTTAGAGGACTTTCTATAGATAGTAAGTTAGTTCCTCGATTCATTTCATAAACGTTTGACGAGTCCAAGTGGGGTAAATGATCTAGTACATATGGTATGTGCCGGCAGATTTTGTCGAGAGTATAGAATGATAAAGTAGATGTGTAGAAGAGTGTAATAGTGTTACTTGTATCGTTTTCTCTCGAGTTTTTCGTGATTTTATGAGTTTGAGTTTGATATTCTTATGTATGGTTTATTTCTCGAGTCATTATTAATGAACGCGCCTTATTTGATAGGTAGCGGTTCTCGTGTTTGAAAGGCATCCTCTATCATCGACGATCATCTCGCTAGGTCTCTTATACTAAGGTGAGACTATAGCCTCGCTTTTCATGCTAGCGACTAAATGTTTTAATACCCGCGAGGGGGATATAAGCTATTTGAAAATAAATGAACACAAGTCATGATTAATTGTTTGGACCCGAATGTTTCCTATGTTGCATTGCATTGTATTGAGTACCTTCTTGCTAGAGACCCTAAATTCATGAACCGTTAACTATGTTCTGACTTGATGTTGTGAGTTGGGAATAGCCGCTTATTCAAATGATAGTACTATTGGGTTGACCACCCTATCTGAGACTAGGGCATTACGTTGAGTAACCTCTGGGAAGGATAATTTACGCGAATGAGATTTGGGTATATATCTAGCAACTAATACCCTAAAGGGGCAATGGTTTTATCTAGTAATGCTGGCATTTGGCGTGGGTGACTAATTGGTTAAGGGGGTTGGTGTCATGAGCTTAAATACAATGTGTTGCCTTGAAATAGATTGTGTGCACGACAATTATATAAATGATTATGATTGATTTTCTTCTTGTGTTAAAATATGATTTGTTAAACCTATGGACTCGCTCAACATTATTGTTGACTCGTTTAAGCATGTGTTCAGGTAATCGAAGGTGATTGATGGCCGAGCTTTGTTGTGGATGTTTTGGGTTGGCTTTTGAAGTTTGTTGGTCTAAAACAATTTCTATCCTTTTATAGTTGAACAATTTGTTAAATGTTTATGTACTGTACTGAAACTTGTTGGTTTGCTGGTCAAGATCTCTGGGAACTAAACGCTTTACTCTGGTGTCGTTTTAGTACATTATGGATGAAATGTATGTTTTAGACAATGTGTGAAATCTTATTTATATTTTATGTGTAAGCGTCTCTTTTGAGTCGTTCAATATACCTTGTGTGATGATACTTGTGTTTAGCACCTAAGTGTGTATTTCTGCTGCGCAATGTAAATTGGGGGTGTTAAAGTGTTAATTCCGCATAATACTTAGATTTTCACAAACACAAAGTTTCTCTACGTGTTATACTTTATTCAATCTCGTTAACATAAAGCTAAATCGATCTAATTTTGGGATCACCAAGTGGTATCAGAGCTTGTTGAGGAACTTTGATCAAAATAACACCAAAACGCTAATCACATAAAACACTAATTTTTCAAAACTATAAAATCATCATGTCGACCTCAAACTCAAAAACTCAAAGTCAAGGATCCTCTAATCATAACCTAAAAATCCCCATGTTTGAACCTGATAACTTTGAACTATGGAAGTTCAATTTTGAGCAATATCTCCAAGTGGATAACTATGTTCTCTAGGAGGTTGTTGAACTTGGAAACAAGTTTAACCATGCACAAAAGATCTTGGACTGCATTGAAAAACGGGAAACAACCAATGCTAAGCCTAAAGACTTACTTCTAAGACGTGAATATGGAAGAGCCACCTCAGCTGTAGAGGTAGCTGACAGGAGGCTTGATATGAAGGCATTAAGCATTCTTAAACTAGCTCTTGGAAGCAAAAACCAACAAAATTCAGAAGGTATGAATATGCTAAAGAGCTTTGGGAAGCTCTTGAGATCACCGATGGTGGTAATGAGGACACTCTCAAACAAAGGAAGAAGCAACTGGTAATGGAGTTTACTGTGTTTAAACCTCGTCCTAATGAAAAACTATATAAGATAAGAAGTCGTCTTCAAGACATCATTAGCAAGCTGGCATTCATGGAGACTGAATTTAAAGATGATGATATTAATGTTGGTTTCCTTGGAGCTCTTGGAGATGGGTGGGAAATTCATGCCAAGTCAATTCTTGCCACTCAAGCTTACAAGAACATGACTTTTGATGATATTTATAATCAATTAAAGGTCATGGAACCCAAAGTTCTGCTCAAATAAGGAAGTAAAACACCTTCTAGAAGCATGGCCTTTATCTCTCACAATCATTCCTCAAACGCTGACAACTCTTGCTTTGTCAGCGAAAAAACTTCTCATGACAGCTGTAAAACCCGCAAGAATAAGGTCATTATTTAAATTCTATCTTTCAAGTATTTTTGAAACATTTAATGATCTTAAATGCTATTATGTTTAACGGTTTAAGTTGAAACCGATATTGAACATTTTATTCTTATGTTTTGATAAGTAACGAGGACTACTAGTGATCACGATACCGACGAACGCCCAAAATTTTACATTTTATTATCAAGCGTTTCGATATTTAATATTTTCGACGATTTCGTTTTAATTATGTATTAAGTCGTGTCGAAATTATATTATTACTATTTTTCGTGTGCGTTTAAACTTTTAAAAAGTATTTTTACGAAACCCGACTCCCGAGAATTTTTGAAAAGTCGACTAATAGTCATTTCCCGCTTTTTAACATAAATATTGTATTTTGGTCCAAAACTATTACCTATTTACTATTTTTACCCTAACCTCCATATAAATACACTTTCCACCAACTTTCCATCTCATTCTCTTATAAAAAACACACACATCCTTTTTTTCTCTCTTGATGTCGTCCCCCTCACACACACAAAATCATCATCATCATTTGATCTAGCCAATTTCAAAGAAAACCAAGACTAGACCCATCCTACAAATTCTATTGTGTGTCTTTTGATACCATTTTTATCAACATGCAACAACACATATTTTTCAAGAAATTTGGCTAAGTTGGATCCAAATTCTATGAATACTTTTGTTGTTATTGTTATTATATATAAATTTTGATCATTGCATGTAAGATTTTTGATTTGGGTTTTTTATTAAAAGTGGACATGCAAGTGATTAGGGTTGATGGGAATTGATTAGAGTGATATATAGTCAATATTTGGTGCATGATTGATGTTAAAATGAGTCAAAATGGTGATTTAATATGATTTTCAAGAGTATGTTTTTGACCAACAGGTTTAGGAGTGTTTTTCGTGGGTCAAATTTTATAAAAGTTTGATATGATAGGATAGTGTTGTAGAGGATGCCGAGAGCTTCGATTTGGTATAAAGTAGGCCTTCCAACTCAAAACGAGGAGGAAGATACGCTAGTTTGATTATTCGTGCACCGGGAGATGCGTATCGACACAATACGAAATTGTTGTCGATATTGGGTCAAATCTCGGGGACTATAGCTAGAGTTGTATAAATGTTCAATGGCTGATCTCAGAGCCTAAATGTAACCTTTTGAATCAATTTTTACAATTAAGTGTCAGATTTGAAAATAGTATTGCTTAAGATGGTCAAAATGCTTTTATAAGTCAAAGGTACAAAACTGTTCGAGATTTTGAAGTCTAAAGATGCTTTGAGCAGAAGGTCTTAGGAGTAATATTTTTGAATGAAATTTAAATTGAGTTTTATACAGGTTATGTGTGGGTTTATC
Organism: Glebionis coronaria; assembly: GCA_025667525.1. Classification (NCBI taxonomy): domain Eukaryota; kingdom Viridiplantae; phylum Streptophyta; class Magnoliopsida; order Asterales; family Asteraceae; genus Glebionis; species Glebionis coronaria. The sequence goes on from CM046880.1 coordinate 2,384,266, forward strand.
AACAAGTTTCATAAAGAACGTAGTTGTCTAAATATGGGAAAACAGCTTGAACATTGGGTATGTTCCGACATAATGTTTTGGAGGTGTTGTCTAGTAAAGGAGACTTTGTAAAAGTGTCTAGTGGTATCACTTATATAGATTACCCTTGTGAAATTTTTGTTGTTTTACCTTGTTGATTTTGATTATATTAGGTATAAGTTCATACTTGGATATATTATTAAAGTGCGCGCCTTATTTGCTAGGTTGCGGTTGTCGTGTTTACTGGGCATCTACTATCGTCGGCGGTCGTCATCTCTACTTCTACAACTTAAGGTGAGTCTATAGCCTCGTTTGTGCAATTATATGATTTTAAAACCTGCGAGTGGGAATATATGTTTTTATAAACTTAGAACACAAGATTTTTATGGTATGATTGTCCCTATATGAATGGACCCGTGGTTGCCTTTAATTGCATTAAGTAAATTCCCCTTGTTAAAGCCTCAATTATGGACCGTTAACTTGCTTATGATGGGCTAGCCACTGGTACAATTAATAGATCTATGAGGGAAGCCGCCTCGGTCCGGTTTGTGGGTGATGTCCCTCATGCTTAAGCCTGGACGCCCACTGTACGGACATATTTTATTGAGAAGTCAGGTATACGGCAATGTACCATAATCTGGAGGTAACTGACAATTAATAAATGTCTTGTCTTGTTACACCTAACGGAGTATCTAAGGGTTCGGTTCCATGAGCTTAATGCAATTGTTACTATATACAATTATATTTGTTGATGCAAATTATTATTCGATGCTTGTTGCCTTCAAGTATGTCACTAAATTATAACTTTTGCTTGTGTTCAAAATACTTACATAAACCTATAGATTTAACTCAGCATTTTTGTTGATGATTTTACTCACATGTATTTCAGGTAATCAAGAAGTGTGAAGCTTGGAGGTCACATGAATGAATTTGGGTGCACTGCTTTTGTAATTTAAACTCTTTGAACGTTTATCGTTCTTTTCCTTAAAACAATAAAAATATTTTGTTTTAGTTGTACTTTGGTTACGATGTCTTGCGACTATGCTACTCAGACAAATGTTTCAGGAACGATAAATTTAAAACGTCTCTTTTCAAGTCGTTCTTTATAAATTATGTGTTATTGTACCATTGCTTAGCACCCAAAGATATATTATGCTGCGTGTAAATTTGGGAGAGTAATAACAACGGCTCAACAGACACTAATACATATAACTATACTTCACCAAGTCTTAAACTAGCAAGAATTGATTTGGATATTGTATGTGCTTATATTGCTTCTTTTCCCAATGGATCATCAATTTCTATTGAACATCTTCAGCAAATTAGTGATATTGATCTTGAGGAGATGGATATCAAGTGGAATATGGCTCTTTGCAGTATAAGAGCCAGTAGGTGGAACTAGAGATTTGGCAAGAAGATGAATTTCAATAGCAAAGAGACTGATGGATTTGATAAATCCAAAGTTGAGTGTTTCAACTGTCATAGAATGGGACACTTTGCTGGAGAATGTAGATCTCCTAAGAGGAATGATGGAGGAAAGAATGCTAGACAGACTCTCAAGGTTGAAGATGTTGAACCAAAAGCCATGGTAGCCATGCAAGGTATTGATTGCATTGGATTTGACTGGAGCTTTCTGGACAAGAATGTGGTGGAGAACCAAGCATTGGTTGCTGAAAAGGATGAGGAGCACGTTCAATATGCTCTCATGGCCAGATCTTCTTCTTCATCAGATAATGAGGTATATGATGAATTTTGTAGTAATGGTTGTAGATTAAAAACTGAAAAACTTAACAAAGTGGTTTTAAAGTTACAATCTGATGTCCTTGGTTTAAATATCACTATTTCAATCTACAAAAGGGGGCTTGCACAATCGAATGGGATGGTGCAAGAATATAAGGACATGGAATTTAATCTAAAGGATCAAATAACTGTTCTGAAAAGAGATGTAGCACTTAGTTATGAGGCTAAAGCTTCATATAAGCTAACATTGAATTAAAACTTAAGCTAGATGAGGCCATTAAATCTAGAGAGAATATAGGGTTTAAAATTGAAAAGTTTAAAAAAGCTAGTCAAACCCTAGAAAAGGTCATAAGTGAGCAAAGAAACCCTAAAGACATGTCTGGAATTGGGATGCATACAAAGGAATATGCTGCTGCCCCACCTCCAACAGGTGATTTCTATGGGGTTTCTAAGAAACAAGACTTGTCATGGACTGGTATTCCAGAGTTCCAAGTGGAGGAATTTCTTCCTCCACCATGTGTGCTCACACCAGTAGAGGAATATATGCAAAGGGTGACTGATCTTAACCTATGGAAGAAAGCTAACCCTACCCTCTTTGTTAAGGGTGGGATTCTTGATGATGAAACATTTGACCCTAATCCTATTGTTGTGACCAACCCTACTACTGGAAAACCTGTTGATCTTGGCTCTCCAATTAAAATCAAACATAGTGTTAAATATGCTGAAATGTATAGAAAACCTAGGTCACCCCAAAGCCAAGCAAGTGTTAATGGTATAGGGTTTTATCAGTCTAAGCCTAAGTTTGTGTCTAAAAAGGCTTGTTATTCATGTGGGGGCTTTTCATATTTGGCCTATAATTGTGTCAGTAGATACATTTCACCCGCTGACAATAGGTCAACCATAGTCAACCCTAGACCTTATGTCTACACTAGACCATCAGACACTAGACTAGCTCATTTCTTCTCTGAGGCAGCTAATACCCAAGGCCAAAGACCCTTCCAAAAGACCAAAACTTGGTCTAACAAACAGTAGGTTCCTTAGCAAACCCTAATTCACCCGCTGACAGGATCAGTTCATCCGCTGACAAGGCAAGACTAGCTGCTGACAAAATTAGGTTTGGTATGAAAATGCCACAATTAGCAGCTGTCAGACCCCTTGTTAGACCTGGTAATAAAATGTATTTACATCCAAGGGGCAAGGGTCTAAGGCATCATCCAACTTAACATGGAGACCAAAACAAAAACAGTCATCAAATTTTAATGGTGTCTCCATGACTTGTAATAGATTCAAGTATCTTGAAAAGTATGTTGGGATAAACTGGGTATTTAAGGTTAAAAGGGATGAACAGGGGGTTGTTAAAAGGAATAAGGTCATTCTTGTTGAACAACCAAATGGATCCAAGTCAACCAAGGCTTGGGTTTCCAAAGAAAACAAAATTTGTTTTCTGTTAGTATAGGTCATTCCAAAATAGGTTAATGATGATGGATATTAGTGGATACTCAAGGCATATGACTGGAAAGGAGGAGTATTTGACAAATGTTACTCCTATTCAAGATGGTGATAAAGTGTACTTTGGAGGCGGTTTTGGGACAATTACTGGCAAAGGCACTCTTATAACTAACAAATTAAGGTTTGATGAAGTCTTCCTGGTAAAAGAACTGGACTATAACTTGTTTAGTGTGTCACAAGTGTGTACAACAAAAACAAAGTTCTTTTTACTGATATAGAATGCTTGGTTTTGAGTAAATATTATGTGATTCCTGCTGATAAGTTTATTAAATTTAGAACACCTAGACATAAATACATATATAATGTTAATTTACAAGGGATTAAAATGAATAATAACTTGTGACGTCGTTATGCTAAGGCTTCAGCAGATGAGAGTATTTTATGCCACAGAAGGCTAGGGCACATTAACTTTAAGAACATGAATAAACTTGTAAGGCATGATATTGCCTTCAAAAGCATTCCACAATGAGCGTAATTCTGTTGCATGTCTTAAGGGCAAGCAGCAAAATGCCTCATTTAAGTGTAAGAGTGTGCGTTCTAGTTCTAAACCCCTTCACTTGCTTCACATGGAGTTATTTAGACCCACTAATATTGAAAGCTTAAATGTTAAATCTTATTGTTTTGTGGTAACTGATGACCATTATAGGTTTACATGGACTTTCTTTTTAGCCAAGAAGAGTGATACTGCCAAAACTTTGATTAACTTCATTAACCAAATGGAAAAGAAATCAGGGTTTACAGTTAACATTCTTAGAAGTGATAATGGTGGTGAGTTTAGGAATGACCTTTTAGGTGTCTTCTGTGTTGATAAGGGAATTCCTAGGGAGTTTAGCATAGCTAGAACTCCATAGCAAAATGGTGTAGCTGAGAGGAGAAATAGAACTCTTATTGAAGCAACTAGGACCATGTTGGAAGATGCTAAGTTACCCATTGGTTTTTGGGCTGAGGCTGTGAATACATCATGCTATGTTCAGAATAGAGCCTTGGTCAACAAAACTCACAATAAGACCCCCTATGAGCTATTTTGTAATAAAAAAACCTAATATACATTTTCTTAGACCCTTTGGATGTCATGTAGTAATTCTAAATACTAGTGATAACCTAGGTAAGTTTAATTCAAAAGATGACGAGGGATATTTTGTGGGTTACTCTATGAACGACAGAGGGTATAGGGTTTACCATAAAAGGGAAAAGGTCATAACAGAAAACGTGCATATTGACTTTTTGGAGAGTAAACCTAGTGATTTTGAGAATGGACCAGATCAGCTTTTTGATTTAGAGCCCTTGTCTAGATCCATGAATTATTTGCCTGTTTCTAATCCAGATGTGTTGGAAAACTCTCCAAAGATTGTGGAAGAAAGTATTATTGATAATGCAGGTACACAAGCTACAATGGTGACAGGATCACAAGCTAATGATCTCACTCCAAAATTTTCCTTTCTGGACTTACCCATTTCGAGTGAAGATTTCATTTAGGCATCTGCTTCTGAAATAGAAGTGGAGAGAAAGCAACAAGAAGAGCAAGTGAGTGAAAGTATTCCATTAGCTAACAAAAGTAGTTCAGCCGCTGACACACCAGTTTCAGCCGCTGACAGTTTGCTTTCATCCGCTGACAAGGAAGTGATTGAACATGTTGATGATTCCATACTCAATGAAGGTGTCAGTGTCATCAATCTAAACGCTGACAATGTGTCTCCTAGTTCAAGTAGGTATGGAAATCATGATGATGGGGACAATGGTACCTTGGAGTCTACTGTTCATGACAACACATTATTTGGGGGAGGAATTGATACTAAAGTTTCTAAGATTCATCCTCTCACCCAAATAATTGGACCCATCAATTCACCAGTTCAAACAAGAAGAAAGAAGAATCCTAAAGGAGGATTCATTGCCAACATTCACAAAAGGAAGATAATCCTTTTGTTTAAGAATGTTTATTTTCTTTCTTTCTATCACAGAATGAGCCTAAGAAGATTTTTGATGCTCTTAAAGAACCAAGCTGGGTTGAATCAATGCAAGATGAGCTTCATCAGTTTGCAATATAGGATATTTGGGAGCTTGTTGATTGTCCCAAGCATGTGAGACCAATTGGATCATGTTGGGTTTAAAGGAATAAGAGAGATGATAGAGGTATTGTGATCAGAAACAAGGCAACACTGGTTGCTCAAGGTTATACACAAGAAGAAGATATTGATTATGAATAGGTTTTTGCACCTGTTGCTAGGATTAAAGTAATAAGGATTTTCCTAGCCTATGCTTCCTACATGGGTTTCACAGTCTACCAGATGGATGTCAAGAGTGCTTTCTTGTATGTAACAATTCAAGAGGAAGTGTATGATATGAAACCTCCTGGTATTCAAGATTCAGAGCATCTAGTTAAAGTGTATAGATTTAAAAACGCAATGTATGGTCTTCATCAAGCCCCTAGAGCATGGTATGGTACTTTATCAACTTACCTTGTGGAAAATGGTTTCAAGAGGGACACCATAGACCAAACTCTCTTTACCAAGCAGAATGGGAAAGATTTTCTTCTTGTTTAGGTCTATGTTGATGATATCATCTTTTGATCATAAAATCCAAAGATGAGTGAAGAATTCTCCAAGATTATGACTGACAAATTTCAGATGAGTGTCATGGGAGGGATGAACTACTTTCTAGGTTTGCAAGTTCAACAGAAAGAAGATGGTATCTTCATCTCTCAAGACAAGTATGTGAATAAAATTTTGAAGAAATTTGGCTTTTCCCCTCATGAAAAATGGGCTAGCACACCCATGGACAGGGAACACCCTTGGGGAAAGATTGGAGATGGCAAGAATGTAGATGTTAGGCATTATAGGTCAATGATTGGATCATTGATGTATCTCACTGCTTCTAGACCTGACATCATGTTTGTAGTATGTGCATGTGCACGTCATCAAATGACTCCCAAAGAGTGTCATCTTCATGTTGTCAAAAGGATCTTTAGGTATCTTAGGTGCTATCCTACTTTAGGATTATGGTACCTTAAATATTATCTATTAGAGCTTGTTGGCTATTCAGAGAGTGATTATGGAGGTGATAACAATGATAGGAAATCCACAACCGGTGGAGGTCAATTCCTTTGGAGTAGACTTATCTCTTGGATATGCAAGAAACAAACGATGGTGGCCAATTCAACAACTGAGGCTGAATATGTAGCTGCTGCTACATGTTGTGGACAAGTGTTATGGATTCAAAACCAATTGTTGGACTATGTGTACAATTTTATGCATACCAAGATTTTTGTAGATAATAACAGTACATTATGCATTATTAAAAATCTTGTGCATCATTCTAAAACTAAACACATAGAAATTAGGCATCTTTTTATAAGGGATTGTTTTGAAAAAGGTTTAATACATCCAGATAGAATAGACACAGAGAACAATGTGGCTAATCTTTTAACTAAACCTTTTGATGTTGGGAGGTTCCAATACTTGGTAACAAGTATTGGAATGATCAATCCATAAAGTATGTATTTTGAACTTATTATATAGTATGTACAAAATGTGCACTGTTATTATTTCTTGTAAAAAATGTTAGATTTTCCATTATATTTTCTAACCGCTGACAAGGTCATTATATCCGCTGACAAGTGGAATGAAGCCGCTGACAACATATGTTAGTTTTTGTGGTTTTTCATCTAATCATGCAGGCATTTGAGCATTGTACCAATGGAAACAGAGTTGCGTGTGGACTTCAAGGATATGTCAAGTATTTATTTGTGATGGTTAGAATGTTTACATTCCTATCTTGACATAAAAATTTGTCATTTATTTATTTATTTGAAACTGTGTAAGCTTAATTTAAGGGGATGTTTAGGAAACCTTTAGGACTTTGGGTACTTTTAGAGTTCTCTTATCATAATTCTAGATTGTGTCCACTGGTGAGTAGGGGTTAGGAATAATGAAGACTTTTCTTTTTAAGGATTGTTGGAATTTCTAAACCTTGAGGCACTGTAGCATGTAAAGTTGATATAACTGTGCATGTTGCCAAGACTGTTTGACCTAGATTTGGGATTTGTCGGTTGGGAGACTTGGTGTAAATTAAAATGGGCTTACTTGGGAGTTACAGAGTGTTTACATGAGATAACTTCACTCTTAAGGACTTACTTTAGCAAGGTTTACTTGAGGACAGTTATGTCTATCTTGCTTGTTCAAGTGTGTATAATTAGACAGAGAATGCTAATTTCAGTCTGTTTAAGAGGAAGATTTATCTTCATTAGGGTAAACTTCTTTGTTAAGGTCTTTATTTTATTACTTTTTATTTTTAGCCTTTGACAAATAATGTTGTATCCGTTGACAAGCACACTTTTAGACTTTCACATGGCAAATTTACACGCTGACAAATATAGCCTTTACCCGCGGACACATTCTTTGACCGTTGAAGCACACTGGGTCCCACCTAGTTGTTACTATTGTGATATTTTGGGCCGTAATTTTATGGGTTTGGTAAATATCTTTTAAAGCAAAGAGATAAGTTATTGTTTTTGTAACACCCCCAAATATATACAATTCAATACAACGGAAGACTTGTTGGTGTTACGGGATAGCACATTACTCACATCATAGACAACGCTTAAAAATCACGTCGTTTAATAATAAAGCATTTCCATTCATAAATATCAAATTTACATAGGTCCCAAGTCACTGTATATCATACAAGTTTTACAAAGCATTTGAATGGAAATTATTATTTAAGTGCGGGCCATGAATTCTTGTTGTCCTCCCGAGAATTACCTTCAAGTACCTGAGATAAAACATGTTAAAAGAAAAGGTCAGCGAAAACGCCGAGTGAATTCATAGAGTTTAATGAAATCCATCAATATAACATCAGTATAAAATTATTACCGAAAATCATTTTGTACAATCTTTGTAATAGGCCATAAAATAGCCAAAGTCATTTTATACAAATCCTTATCAAAAATCATAATATAGGCGTTTGCCTTCAAAATCATTATACGAACCATTGTCGTAAAAACATCATCCAATACGTTTTATAACGTTGTATAGATTAAATAAAAACCGTTATATGAATATGGTTATATAAAACCAAAACACGAACATAATATCAATAATAAGACCCCGTATTGCTAGTCAGGCAATATATCGTAATTCAGTGCGTAGTGCAGTATTTCGTTATTTGGATTATTATAAGCCGCATGACATTGTTACCTTACTACAACAAACAACGGGTAGTTAACCCGAAACTCAATTTGCCCATCTAAATTAGCGTGTCGTCACAATAATCACGCTTGTGTAAATCTTCTCATACATAAATTTGCTTACCAATCAATGTGGCACGACGGGGATCAACCGTCAAGGCGCGAACTGAGGTGATCGTCCCCAAATAGTACTATTATATGCATAAGCGTCTACCAAATCCCGGTAGTTCACAATTCATGCTAATGGGACTTTTAGTGACATAACCTAACTTTAATAATCCATTTTACTTCATACACCGGGTCATATAATCATTCATCGGGTCATACAATCATTCGGGTTTTAATTAATAAACAATCAGTCGGGACAAATGGTGTCCTATTTTATCAAAACTAACATTTCATCTCCCTCGCGGGTTTATAAAACATTTCATAAAAACATTTAAAAGAGTGCGAGGCTATGAACTCACGTTGATGTGGGAAGGCGGGTTATCAGCAATTCGGATGTACGGTACGTGCTTCAATCACGGAAACCTAGACAAATAGTACTTTGTCTTAGACTCTTGTCCAATGACTTTACAAAAATAAAAATTATGTATACATATGATGATTTTATATATATGATGATGATCAAGTGGTTTTATACATTCTCATTTACTCATTTTAGTGTTATGTATTGGTAACTTTTATACTAGTTACACTAGTTCAACTTATTTACATTTTGGAGGCCCAATAGGCCCATTACAAGCCCAATACTTTTCATTAGCCCAATTATACTTTTATTATCAGTATTATACTTTACATGTTGGGCCCAAGTGGGTTAAGCCGAATAAGTAAGTTTATAAGTGTTTTACCAAACTAGTCGGGTTTATAGTCCAATAAGGCTACTTTGGCCCGTTAATGTCTATATGTTATATAGTTCGGGTTTTATCGGTTTTTAACTGTAATAGGTACTTATATATCAGTATATGACTTTAAAAAAGTTTACATTAGACGGATCCGACCGTCTAAGTTTTAATTGACGAAAAACGTTAATTTTACGGTATTAGCCGAAAAGATGTAAAAATCATGTTTATAGTTTTATAACTTATAAAACTTATCAAACTACCATTTTTATAACATTTCCATTTATTTATCCTTGTACATATTTATATAAATGTAATATATAAGTTCGTGGGTTTTAATTCACATTTTATACTATATTTATTTGAGTGCTTATATAATACTATTAAACTTTAATTCCACAAAATCTGATTTTTAGTTTCACTTTCACCATTTTTATCATATCTTGAGTTCTACAAGGAGATAGAACCTCAAATTTTTATGAAAGAAACTACATGATATGTGCTTCATTTTATTTTCTTATAGATACTGATGAATCAACATCTAAATATTTTAATAAATTCGTCCAAACAGTGTAGGCAGATTTGCATTCTAATCTTGTTTTGATCATATCTCACTCATTTTGATGATTCCATTGCATGGCCAACTCTCACATGTGTATAACACCTAATACTTACTGTAAATTGATTCCACTATGCCATTTTATCAGTTGATCATTTGGTTACTTACTATTTTTATACAGCCATCATATTTAGCAAGATTTTAACCTTGTTACCTATGGTTTTCCATCTTTTTAACCATATTTATCAACACTTGATCCCCACACAACATTTTTATCATCATATATTCATCATATACATATACAGTAGGAAATAAAATACAAGATTACATAATCAAAATAACAAGAGGATAGGAAGAAACAATCTCTATACCACCAATAGTGATGAAAAGATGAGGTTTTTGATGAACAAGTCTTGGTTCCTTGTTACCAAATCTTCAACTTGGCAAATGAACTTATTGGGTCCTTCAAATGGATGAATATCTTCATAAAAATCAGCATAGGAACTACATATAAACTCCTTTTTAGTTGTTAAGATTACCTCCAATCTACAAGTCTTCAAAGGGTTATCATCTTGTGCAAGTTAATCACAAGATTCATGGTTGAAATTTTTGATCAAAAGGGTGTTTGGTGGTTGAGTATGGACGTTCATAGGGAGCAAGAGAGAGAGGTTGAGAGAATTTTTGCTAGTTTGCATGGAAGATAATGGTATATGGTTTTTGGTTCCATGGTTTTTGTGTTTAAGTGGTTTGGATGGAAACTAAGGACATGTGTCCTTAGTTAGCTTAATATGTTGACAAACATGAGGTGTGTTGTTGAAGCTTTGCCCACCCATGTGTGGGGGTGGGACAAGTATATACTTGTTCCATCCCCATTAATTTACGGGTATTCCTCGATTCTAGTTTCCTTGATTTGCGTGCCCTCGGGTCATTTTACGAAAAACATTTTTATAAATTATGAATCAACGGCACAAAACGAATCTAATAAAAATTTTCTCGTAAAAAACGGAGTTCAAAAACGTAAATACGTAAACCTAGGGTTTCCGGTTTAGTCGTAAAGGACGTTAAATTATGAACGTAAGTCCTAATCTCTTCTCGTAAATTTGTGAGTTTATGAACCAACACAAATTTAAAATTCCAAAATAAAATTCACCGATAAATTTATTTCCTGAAGTGTCGGACTGTCACCTAAAACGGTGTATGTAAACGTAAGCACGTAACGTAGAATCCTCCGGTTTAGACGTAGTCGATGCTACTTCAAGACGTAAACCCAAATTTCTTCCCAAAAATGAGTGAGTTCATAATATAACATTAAAATAATTGTTTTAAATAATACTTGAGAATAAAATTTCGACCATAAATTGACGGATTGTCACAGCATCTACCCCTAAACAGGATATTTGTCGTCAAAGATCAATTTATCTTACTACTCGCTTCTTATAGAGTTAGAGCCATGCGGGTATTTCCTACACATTCGGTCTTTTCTCACAAGTGTAATCCATTACAATACGCAAGTTTCATCAAACATAACTACGGGAATAAGATCAGGCTTAATGTTGACTTACTTTCTCTATACATGATGTTCACGGGTTTTTGATGAATGCAACTTTTCGTCGATCTAAACTTCATCAAGAAGTAATCAGATTTTCACTTGATATACATTTCATCAAGTTAGATATACGAATCATAATTTACGCAGCCCTTGAAGTCCTAGGGTAGATCCAGCTTATATGCCTTTCAAACTAACTTTTTACATCATCTCAATGGTCCCATACAACAGAGACTTATTTCCCATGATCCTTCAGATCATCAATTCATTTTTCCAAGGTGAAAATTTTTGGCATAACTTCGCTACCCATCCTGCACTTCAAGATCTAAATTTCATATTCACATAACCTCCTGCCTACTACCGGCAGTCAATAATTAGATCGTAATTTCAACAATCAATTCAGGTCTCGCAGGTCGGTTAAGGTTCGGTTTGTCGTCATAGGAAACCTTAAACCTAAAAGACATGTCCAACTCACAATGGGTGTATGTCGGGTATCTTCATCCCAACTCCTGCTTACAGATGCTCTCATATAGATCCTCTCAAGATTCTATCTCGATCCTAATACGATAATTATCAATGATAATCTCTCCAAAGGAAAACGATTATACGGTTTATTACCAAAGGTCAATCATTCAAACATAAAACAAGACTTCTAGTGTTTTGTATCGTTACTTTACCTCGTCCCTTCGATTGGGGTGGTAAACAGTACTCTCATCAAGGTTCGTTCCCAATGACTTCTGAGCAAATCTCTAGAAATTCGATGCGAAGCGAGGATCTTGATATAGATGATCGATACAGGCACACTGTGTTTACGCAACTCCTTTATATACAAAGAGTCAATTTCTTCATCGAGAATCTATCATTAATAGGAATGATATTAGTAGATTTGGTCAGTGTGTCAACAATGACCCAATCGAATCAAATTCAGATGATGAGTTTTGCAATAGTTAGACGTTTACTAATGTATGAGGCGATGTCTGCCTCCATAATTTGCCATCAGTACAACTTCTTCAGATAAGATACGCTTAATCAGAAATGGCATGAATTGAATACTTATACTTACAAGATCCCAACATGACTAAATCTCACAAATCTCATATTTAGGCAACCACAAGTGGTATTTTATACATTTAACACCATCGGCTTCTCAATTCTAATGGTTCACATTAGCCGCGAACCTCTTTTATTATCGATATTATCCTTTTTACAAGCATCGGCTATTTTTAAATTGCTCGGTAATTTATTTTGTAGCATCATTACTAAGGAACACATCCTAATTGGTTCTTTATCCTTTTTACATAATGCATCGGTATCTACATTCACCTTTCCTGATGAAATAATTATCATGACCGTATTCATTTAAAATTTCTTTCTTCACATTTCTAAGTTTTAGTTTCGTCTCGACTATCATTTTTATTAGTTTTGCTCAATCCGACGTCTAAAGCGTCGATAATTATTACAAGTAATTAAATAATAATTATTTAATTCTTATGAAATGTAAACGTAAAAAATTTTAAATTTCTTAGTTCGTCCAATTATATAAAAATGTTCAAAATAAATTTGAATTTAATTAACACGATTTTTGTTAATTTATCAAAAACAATTATTAAGATTCGTAAATGTTCGAAAAATCTTTGTTTATACTTTGGTCAAAATTTTCTTAGTTGAAAAGCAAAAATTGTTGTTTCAAATTTCAGGTCATGGTTTAAATGGTTTCCTCAATCCCTCTTAGGTTGTCTTGAGGTATACACAAACATTTACCCCGAAACAGGAGTTTAGTTAATTGATTTGGGCATAAGGAAATAATCCCTTAAAAATTTCTTTGATAAAATATCTGTCAAAACATATTTCCACTTCCTTTTTAGTAATACCCAAAGCCTTAATGGCTCTAATCTTTGAAAAGTCAATATAGATTCCATTACCTTATTAATCACACGGTCAAATAATGTAAAGGATTTAGTCTTAAATCTCATGTTAAATACTCAAGGTACAGGTTTTCATTGTTCGGCCACTTCAGGGTAGTCTATAAATAATTATTAACTCCTTCCTATTATTATAAATAAACAAATGGTCCTTAATGATCACAAGCATGAATTTATCAAATTAAAGCCTACACACGTGATTCACCAAATTTATGGATGCTACATGTGCATTGGTCAATCCAAACAACATAACATGAAACTCATAATGTTCATTACGAATTCTGAATGTAGTGATTAAAATAGATAATCTTTTTCGCGGACACGAAATTGATGATAACCATGCCGTGGATCAAATTCCTGAATATACACTAGAACCTTGTAAATGATCGAACAAATCTATCATCTTGGGTAGTGGATATAGATTGTTTATCATCAATTTACTTAGTTAACGGTAATCAATAGACATAAGGAATGATAACACCATAGCTCTTCATGAGGACGAGCTTGGTAGAATAAAAGTTTTCTCCGACAACTCGCTCAGTTGTACGGTAACTCTTTTAGTTTAGATGGTTCTGACATAGGGTGCACACGCCACAGGTGCAACACCGGGAATATAATCAATACCAAATTCAACTTGCCTTAATGGTGAAAGTCTAGGTAATTCACCAACAAATACTTTCTAAAGTTTCAGATAACATGAACGTCTTTTAATACATTTACTTTAAGTTCTTCCTAGATTATAATATCTATGACTAGTTCATAACCATTCATGGTATAATTTCAAGTCTAAATGCAGGATACAACCATCTATCGGGAATTATTTAGATTACTTTCGATAATCAACATCTTATCTTTTAGGGGAATTCTACTCGAGTTCCCACCAATTAAGACAATGTCGTGTCATAATCAATCAATCCATTCTACTAGCACTACCAACTTTCCAGTTTTATTGCCGTTGATAAGATGTGGACTTCTCAAAAGACTAATAATAACTCATAACCCTTCACAAATTCAAGGATATATGGAGACACAACTACCATTAAAAGAGTAAGGTCAACGCATAATTTACGCGAGAGAATTTCCAATCAGATACAGACGAAAACACTAATGAATATGAATATATCCCATGTTTTCATGATTTGAGTACGCATTCTGATAGGTGTGTAAACACCCATCCTTTTACCACTTAATTCGGACTAAAACGAGACCAAAACACGTATTTAATATCATTTGTTTGGAATTATGCGTGGTTTTTGTGTTTATTGTGTTTTCAGAGCTAACCGGATAAATATTAAAGAAAACATGGGATTGCACGGGATTTATCAAGGAAAAAAAAAGACTCAAGATAAAGTCTATTGTCCAAGAGATGCAAAAGATTTAAAGTCACTGGGCCTATTCGAAGATTTATCGAAGAAAAGGACTAAAGACGGAAGATTTTCATAAGTCGAAGAAACTCGAGTCTATTTAACGAAGAAATTAAAAGACGAGTTGGATTTAATCGACGACAAATCCCGAATCAGAATCGAAAACGTCAACTTTTCTGAAAAGACGAGAAGACAAGAAGAAAGGGAGAAAGCCCACTCACCAACCAACCACTAGGACTATAAATAGATCTCTCCCTTCATATTTTAGGGGGTGAGTTCATTTTCTTTTTCCAGTTCTTTGTGATTCGTAGCATCACAAACACCATTAGGGTGTTTGGTGATTTTTCATTTTCTTTTTCAATCTTGTAATCCTTAATCATTAACCTTGTTACTCTTCTATTAATCAATCTATTCCATCTTTTCATTCATCTTGTTCTTCATCATCATCTATTGCAAGTTCTTAAGTTTTTATTTAATTCTAGTTTGATCTTAAAAAGTTTTTGATTTAGTGTTTTTATTGGTGGGATTTATTACTTATGGTATTTAAATGGTTTGTGTTTGATTTGGTAAAACCTTTTTAAGTATTGGAGTTGATTTTGAGTAAAATCCGTGTCCCCTGTTTATTCGTTGCTGTTACTGTTCTTCAACCCAAAAACATTCTGCATAGCTCCTTGTCTTTCTCCCTTATTCGGAACATTTCATTCTTTCCGAATAGGGGTATTTACTCTTCTTTTATTCGGAATAAAATTTATTCCGAGTAGCCTTCATGGTTTTTCCTTTATTCGGAATAATACCATATTCCGCATAGGGAGATTTTCCTTTTCCCTTACTCGGAATATTTTAAATATTCCGCATAGTAAAACATTCCGCATAGAGCATTATTTTCCGAATGGCCCAGTGTTCCGAATAGACATATTGTTCCGCATGGTCATACTTTCCGCATAGCTTAACATTCTGAGTAGAGCATTTTTCCGCATAGCATTACTTTCCGCATAGCCTTAATCTTCCGCATAGACCATCTTTCCGCATAAGGATTATTTTCAGCATAGGGCATTTTTCAGTAAGAGTATTTTTCTGCTTTATCATTTAATTGTTTTTATTTACTGTTTCCGGCTTTAATCTTTATTCACTTCATTTATTTAGAATAGAAAACCAAATCCACTTTTTGTCACCAAGAACAAATCATTCCACTTTTAACTGAGATCAATTCGAGAGGATTCCGAGAATCGAACTTTTTCATCACATTAAAAAGCTTGTATCAAATGGCGCCGCTGCCGGCTCTTCTCGTTAAGATCAAAAGTTTTTTGTGAGAACTTGGATTTTGGGATCCGTTCCCCGTGAACGTTACTTTTTCATAAAATTTTTCAAAAACACAAAAAAATATAAAATTTTCAAAAATCCTAAAAAGTAAAAAAAACATAAAAACCAAAAATATTTTTGCTTTGTTTTTCTTTGTTCGTTCTTTTGCAGGTGTATGCGCACTCGATCCACGTCTTATCAAGAGCCCGAGCATCTCGATAACTTAGACATGGCTGGTGTACAAAACAACAATAACATACCACCTCCGAACAACAATAATAACAACAACAACCCACCTTTCAACAACATGAACAATAACAACAACAATGAGCCCCTTCCGGATAATCGCCCGATGATTGAACTGCTGCAAGCTCATGTCGATGGCAACACGGACCCAATTGTCATCCCTCCAATTGCCGCCAACAATTTCGAGCTCAAGTCAGGCTTTATCCAGATGGTCTCTGCTCAACCATTCTTGGGACGAACCATTGATGACCCACACGACCACATCAAGAGATTTCTACAACTCACCAACACGGTCAAATTCAATGGAGTTCCACAAGAAGTTATAAGGTTACAACTTTTTCCCTTTTCTTTAGAGGGACAAGCCCGGCATTGGCTTGCTAAGGAACCGCCACAGAGTATTCTCTCGTGGACGGATTTGGAAACAAAGTTTATCAACTACTTTTTTCCACCCTCTCGTACTACCGCTTTGCGGAATGAGATTATAAACTTTGAACAAAAGTACGATGAGTCGTTCAGTGAATCTTGGGATCGTTTTAAAGATCTTTTAAGAAAATGCCCACAACATGGTTTTACCAAAGTACATCAAATCAATACTTTTTACAATGGTTTAAGCATGAGTGATCAGGATTCACTGAATAGTGCCTCGGGGGGTAATTTATTGGCTAAGACTTCCAATGCTGCTTGGGACATCATTGAGAATAAATCTCGTGTGCAAACCAAGAGTGTTCGGACCAATGTTGCTAGTGCTAGCACTAATGACAGCGACAAGCGACTTGACAAAATCACCACGCTTCTTGAATCGCTTGTCACCCACACCGTCAGCAACAACAACAGCAACAACGCCAAAAACGCAAAAGTGAACGCTGTCAGCCAACCTTGTGAGATATGCGGTGGTCCCCACTCTTACACAACTTGTACCGCCACCCAAGATTACCCTGCTGAGAATGTGAATGCGGCATATGGCACCTATCAACAACCTGCTTATCAAGCTAGACCTCAAGGTGACCGTAACTTGCTTAGCTACCGCAGCAACAACTATCTTTCACCACCTGGTTTCCCTCCTACCAACCCAAACCAACAACAAAACCTTAATCGCCCAACTCAACAACAACAACAACAACCTCGACAACCATACATCCCACCTCACAAGCAGCAACAACCGCCTCAACGTAACAACCAAGTCTACCAACAACCTGCTTACCAACCACCTGCATACAATGCTCCTCCCAACCAACCCACCGCTCTTCACCAAGAAGTGGAAACTTATATGAGGACTAACGATGCGATAGTGGGAAATCTTCAGAGAGAGGTGCTCAACCTGAAAGCCGACTTGGTCAAGCAAGGAAATGATTTGAGAGCAGATATGAGAAATACGTTGGATAGCCAAACTAATGATTTAAGGAACATGATGGCTAGTTTTTTCCAAAGTAGTCAACCCTCTTCTTCGGGTACTCTTCCGAGTAACACCGTTGCGAACCCAAGAGGGGAGATGAAAGCAATCACCACTCGAAGTGGCAAAGGTACCAAGGAACCCGAGCTTCCTATACCTCCACCGGTGGTTGTGACTAAGGAGAACGAGTCACCTGCTCCTATACCTCATCCTTCTCCTTCCCCAATATCTCCACCTCTTCCTTCTACCCCTCCTCCACCCGTGGTTGTGAGTGATCCTATTCCTCTAAAGCCTTCCTCTTCTTCCAATATACCTTATCCATCTAGGTTGAGGAAAGAGCAGCAAAAGAGCAAGGATGATATTCAGGTTTCGAATTTCCTAAAAATGTTCAAAAAACTGAATTTCAATATCTCCTTCGCTGAGGCTCTCGCTCACATGCCCAAGTATGCCAAAATGTTTAAAGATCTTCTGAGCGACAAGGAAAAGCTCCTCGATATTGCCAACACCCAACTTAATGAGAACTGCTCTGTAGTGCTCTTAAGGAAATTGCCAACCAAGCTTGGTGATCCGGGTCGTTTTCTTATCCCTTGCAATTTCCCGGGAGTAGAGAATTGCATGGCCCTAGCCGATCTAGGTGCCAGTATTAATCTCATGCCTCTAAGTGTTTGGAAGCAATTATCTCTCCCAGAGCTAGTCCCCACCAAAATGACTTTGGAATTAGCTAACCGTACGGTTGCTTATCCTGTGGGGATAGCCGAAGACGTCATTGTAGGAGTCGACAAATTCACCTTCCCTGCTGATTTTGTTGTCGTCGACTACGAGATGGACCCCCGTGTGCCACTCATTGTTGGTCGTCCATTCTTGAGGACCGGTCGCACCCTCATTGATGTTGAAGCCGGTGAGCTTATCATGAGAGTGGGTGACGATAAAGTAGTCTTCAACATGGGAAAGTTGTCTAAACAGCCTTATTCATATGAGAGCGTTAACTGTATTGACGTTCTTGATGAGGCTTGTGAAGAACACTTCAAGGATGCTTGTAAAAACATTCCTATCTCTCTTCCTAATGTTGAGACCGTTTCCTCTATCGACTCATCACTATCTCTATTTGGAGAAAGTGATTTCCTTTGGAAAGATTTGGAAGCCACCTTGGAAGATGTGAAGCAAGACAATGACGATTCTACTGCCAATTGGGATGACGATCTCAGTTTCATTGCAAACCTCCTCAGAGAAGACAATCCTTCCCCTCCATCTCCCACTGTTATTGCTATCGAGACTCCGACTTCGAATACGCCTCCCGTCGACAATCCTCCGGATCTAGAACTTAAGGAGTTGCCACCCCATCTTGAGTATGTATTCCTCGAAGAAGAGAAGAAGTCGCCAGTCATCATTGCTAAGGATTTGAAGGATGAAGAGAAAGCTCGACTTGTCGCTGTGTTGAAGGATCATAAGAAGGCTATCGCTTGGAAGATTTCGGATATTCGTGGAATTGATCCTCACTTCTGCACACACAAAATTCTCATGGAGGACGACTTTAAGCCCACAATTCAAAGCCAACGAAGGGTGAATCCAAAAATCCATGAAGTCATCAAAACAGAGGTTCTCAAACTTCTTGATGCGGGTATGATTTACCCTATTTCGGATTCCCCATGGGTTAGTCCAATCCATTGTGTGCCCAAGAAGGGCGGAAAAACCGTTGTTCCCAATGAACACAACGAGTTGATTCCCACTCGTCTCGTTACTGGGTGGAGAGTTTGTATAGACTACCGCAAACTCAATGATGCCACGAGAAAGGATCATTTCCCTCTACCTTTCATGGACCAAATGCTTGAACGATTAGCGGGTAATGAATATTACTGCTTTCTTGATGGTTTCTCGGGTTATTTTCAAATACCCATCGATCCCCAAGATCAAGAGAAGACTACATTCACTTGTCCCTATGGCACTTTCGCTTACAAAAGAATGCCTTTTGGCTTATGTAATGCGCCCGGGACTTTCCAAAGGTGTATGTTAGCTATCTTCCATGACATGGTTGAACAAACCATGGAAGTCTTCATGGATGATTTCTCGGTCTTCGGGGATTCGTTCTCTTCTTGCCTTGCCAATTTGGAACGTATGCTACAGCGGTGCGAAGACACTCGCCTTGTTCTAAATTGGGAAAAATGCCATTTTATGGTAAAAGAAGGCATCGTGCTTGGACATAAGATCTCGAAAGCCGGTCTTGAAGTAGACCGTGCTAAAGTCGATGTTATCGTAAAGTTGCCTCCACCTTCAACTGTGAAGGGTGTGAGAAGTTTCCTGGGTCATGCGGGCTTCTATCGTCGATTCATCAAATATTTTTCTCAAATCGCTCGCCCGATGACCCACCTCTTGGAAAAAGATACTCCTTTTATCTTTTCCAAAGAGTGCCTTGAAGCCTTCAACTCGCTTAAGGATAAGCTAACTAAGGCACCCGTCTTAGTTACCCCTAATTGGGAGCTGCCTTTTGAGTTGATGTGCGATGCTAGTGATTTTGCTATTGGAGCGGTTCTTGGACAAAGAGTGAACAAACACTTCCAACCAATCCATTACGCTAGCAAGACAATGACTGGGGCACAATTGCATTATACGACAACAGAAAAAGAGCTTTTAGCTGTTGTCTATTCTTTTGAAAAATTCCGCCCCTATCTTGTCCTTTCCACCACAATTGTGTATACCGATCATTCCGCGTTGAAGTACTTGTTGACAAAGCAAGATTCCAAACCAAGACTTCTTCGCTGGGTTTTGCTGCTCCAGGAATTTAAAATCGAAATTCGCGATAAAAAAGGAGCAGAAAACTTAGCCGCGGACCATCTTAGTAGACTTGAGGATCCTTACCAAGGGGATCATCCGACCAAAGAAATCAATGATTCTTTTCCCTTGGAGACCTTAATGTCTATAAACTCGAAGCCGAATGAAACCCCGTGGTTTGCGGACTTTGCAAACTACTTGGCGGGTGGAATTCTCAAGGAAGGGTTGACGTCCCAACAAAAGAAGAAGTTCTTCACCGATATCAAGACTTACTTTTGGGACGACCCTTACCTATTCAAACAATGTGCCGACCTGATTATCCGTCGATGTGTTGATGGACCAGCAGCGTCCGAAATCCTTGATGCTTGCCACAAAGGACCCATCGGTGGTCACTTTGGTCCCAACTACACCGCCAAGAAAGTGTTTGATTTGGGATTTTATTGGCCCTCCATATACCGTGACGCTCACGATATGGTTAAACGATGTGATGTTTGCCAAAAGCAAGGCAAAATCACACATAAAGACGAGATGCCTCAGAATTTTATACAGGAATGTGAAATTTTTGACGTTTGGGGTATCGACTTTATGGAGCCATTCCCTTCATCTAAAGGAAACAAATACATCCTTGTAGCCGTTGACTACGTTTCTAAGTGGGTTGAAGCCAAAGCTTTGCCTACTAATGACGCAAGGGTGGTTTGTAACTTTTTGAAAGCTTTATTCGCTAGATTCGGTGTGCCTCGCGCCATTATTAGTGATCGTGGGACTCATTTCTGCAATGACCAATTTGCTAGAGTCATGGCTAAGTACGGTGTAAATCATCGTCTTTCCACAGCCTACCACCCACAAACTAATGGCCAGGCTGAAATATCCAACCGAGGACTAAAGCGAATTTTGGAAAGAACCGTGGGAGAGCATCGTGCCGCATGGGCTGATAAACTCGATGATGCTTTGTGGGCTTTCCGTACTGCTTACAAGACCCCGATCGGCTGTACGCCTTATCGTCTTGTGTACGGGAAAGCGTGCCACCTCCCCATTGAGTTGGAGCACAAGGCTTATTGGGCCTTGAAGTGGGCTAATTTTGATATAAACAAAGCCGGTGACCTACGCAAAATCCAACTCAATGAGCTGAATGAACTTCGGAATGAGGCTTATGAAAAATCTTTGATCTATAAGGAACGAACTAAGCTCATTCACGACTCCAAGATCAAAAACCGAGAGTTCCATGTTGGAGACAAAGTCTTACTTTTTAACTCTCGGTTGAAAATCTTTTCGGGCAAGCTTAAATCTCGTTGGTCCGGCCCATTCACCATTGCCTAAATTTTTCCATATGGTACTCTCGAGCTCGCTCAACCTAATGGACCAAATTTTAAGGTGAATGGCCAACGAGTGAAGTTGTACTTTGGTGAGGACACCTCTCAGGAGGTGATTCCTTCCCTCACCACGTTCCCCATGAACTAATTTTGGGTCGAGTCAGGCTCGTGACTCGGTTATAAAAAACAAGCGCTCCTCGGGAGGCAGCCCGAGTATCTATCCCTTTAACCCCCTAAGTGTAGGGGAGGACCTATTTTGGTCGTTTGTGTTTGTGTGGTGATGTGCTTACAGGGATAACTGCAATCTTGGAAATCTTTGAAGAACCGTGTTCCCGTGTTATCCGAAATTGATCACTTTAGTCGTCTCTTCCTTAACTCGAGTTAACCAACGTGCACAATGTCATAAGTGTAGGGGAGACTTTTCCCACATGCTTAAACATTGAGGACAATGTTTATCTTAAGTGTAGGGGAGACTTCTATCGAAGTTTTAAGTGGACTTTTCCATGAAAATGCCTTCATTTAACCGGAAAATCCTATTTTTCAACATTTTTCAAATTTTTTATTAACTTTGGCCATTTAGTCATAATTTTTAAATTCTTATCGTTGCTTTCATATGTATATATTCCGCAGTAAAGTCAAAAATATTAATAAAGTGGTGTAGCTAGTTTTGTAATCTTAGATCTATTAGGCCCGTTGCGTTTATTTTGACTCAACCCGAATAGACTTATCCAAGTTTATTCTAGCTAGTATCCTTAACCATGTAGACCTTAATCGGTTTATTAGGCTAAGTATCCACGAGTCTCATTACTTGAGATTTTAAATTGTGGAGGACGAGAAATGATAGAGTCAATTATAAGTCGGTATTCTTGCGCAAGCTCACTTGGTGTAATTATTTGCCTATTCTCCCATCACTTGCTGATAATTTATCTGCAATAAGTAAGGTCGTACGATTTGAAAAGTTACTTAGCTTCTAGCCCAAGATCGTTTAAAAGTTGCTCGGTAATGATAAGAGTTCATAGCCAAGGCATAACTTATGAAGCGGGGCGCGAAGATTGGCGAGTCCGAAAAGGCCCTAACAAGGCATGAGGATTCAATTTTATTGCTGAAAGATCCAAAGTGATGTGAAAAGCATTATTCCTAAAGTCAATATGAAGGATCAAGACTCACGACGAAAAGCAATCAACTCCCATAAAGATCATGGAGAAGTCTATCCGAAAAGACCCTAACAAGGTATGAGGATAAATAGATCCAAGTCCGAAAAGGAGGCGGATCGTTGTATCTCAAAATCACAATTAGAGATTGAAGAAATAATCATGAAGTCGTGGTCAACAAAGTTGGAGTACCCCTCAAAAGTCTCCAAGTGAAGAAACTCTATTATGATGAGAAGACCATTATCTCAAGAACGTCTCTCGAAGATATGAAGTATGAAGTACATGCCAAATATCGGCCCGAGAAAGGTCTCAAATCGTGAACCAAGTTATGCCAAGATATGAACTTTTTGATATCCCGAGAAGCAGTTTTAAGAGATTTTGTCCTTTAGCTAACTATTGATCAAATCGTCCTACTTTGCTTTCAGCCTTAATAAACTATCGAAATAAGTCCAAAAAATGCATCTTCATGATCATTCTAAGACAAAAATAAAATATAAGAGATACACCTAGGAATAAGGGAGTTTAAGCATTTAATTAAGCCATGTGTGTAAGTGTTTGATTTACTAACTTATAATAACAATGATCTCGTTTTTAAGCTTAGTTTGGGGAACGTGAAACTTGAGGGTGATAAATCTTCGCAACACCAAAGCCCTAATGTAAGTCCTTGATTTCTTTACAAGTTATTTCCATCCTTTTGTTTATTTTAAAGTTTTAAGTTCTCTTAGTATTTTAATTGTTGTTTAGTAGAATTTAAATAAGGCCAAGGTTGATTGATTATGAGAAAAATGTAAAATTGCTTTATCACTAAGCATTGCATGAGGGCATGGCAATGGTTAAGTGTAGGGGATTTGATAGGTGTGTAAACACCCATCCTTTTACCACTTAATTCGGACTAAAACGAGACCAAAATACGTATTTAATATCATTTGTTTGGAATTATGCGTGGTTTTTGTGTTTATTGTGTTTTCAGAGCTAACCGGATAAATATTAAAGAAAACATGGGATTGCACGGGATTTATCAAGGAAAAAAAAGACTCAAGATAAAGTCTATTGTCCAAGAGATGCAAAAGATTTGAAGTCACTGGGCCTATTCGAAGATTTATCGAAGAAAAGGACTAAAGACGGAAGATTTTCATAAGTCGAAGAAACTCGAGTCTATTTAACGAAGAAATTAAAAGACGAGTTGGATTTAATCGACGACAAATCCTGAATCAGAATCGAAAACGTCAACTTTTCTGAAAAGACGAGAAGACAAGAAGAAAGGGAGAAAGCCCACTCACCAACCAACCACTAGGACTATAAATAGATCTCTCCCTTCACATTTTAGGGGGTGAGTTCATTTTCTTTTTCCAGTTCTTTGTGATTCGTAGCATCACAAACACCATTAGGGTGTTTGGTGATTTTTCATTTTCTTTTTCAATCTTGTAATCCTTAATCATTAACCTTGTTACTCTTCTATTAATCAATCTATTCCATCTTTTCATTCATCTTGTTCTTCATCATCATCTATTTCAAGTTCTTAAGTTTTTATTTAATTCTAGTTTGATCTTAAAAAGTTTTTGATTTAGTGTTTTTATTGGTGGGATTTATTACTTATGGTATTTAAATGGTTTGTGTTTGATTTGGTAAAACCTTTTTAAGTATTGGAGTTGATTTTGAGTAAAATCCGTGTCCCCTGTTTATTCGTTGCTGTTACTGTTCTTCAACCCAAAAACATTCCGCATAGCTCCTTGTCTTTCTCCCTTATTCGGAACATTTCATTCTTTCCGAATAGGGGTATTTACTCTTCTTTTATTCGGAATAAAATTTATTCCGAGTAGCCTTCATGGTTTTTCCTTTATTCGGAATAATACCATATTCCGCATAGGGAGATTTTCCTTTTCCCTTACTCGGAATATTTTAAATATTCCGCATAGTAAAACATTCCGCATAGAGCATTATTTTCCGAATGGCCCAGTGTTCCGAATAGACATATTGTTCCGCATGGTCATACTTTCCGCATAGCTTAACATTCCGAGTAGACCATTTTTCCGCATAGCATTACTTTCCGAATAGCCTTAATCTTCCGCATAGACCATCTTTCCGCATAAGGATTATTTTCAGCATAGGGCATTTTTCAGTAAGAGTATTTTTCTGCTTTATCATTTAATTGTTTTTATTTACTGTTTCCGGCTTTAATCTTTATTCACTTCATTTATTTAGAATAGAAAACCAAATCCACTTTTTGTCACCAAGAACAAATCATTCCACTTTTAACTGAGATCAATTCGAGAGGATTCCGAGAATCGAACTTTTTCATCACATTAAAAAGCTTGTATCACATTCGAAAGCTCCTCGGATCGTTACCCAGGTCATTCAAATGAAATCAAATCATAAGAAATGATAGGAACGTCGATACATCCAGTCGCGTATCAACACTTGGCAATCAGGTACTTTTTCTAAGAATCTCACTACGCGAGAATTGGACAAGAAGGGGATATCAATTGTCAATTAAGACAATATCTATAGATGAGTAAATTTGACTCAGAAGAATAAATAGTACGGGCACATATGTAGGTGTCCCTATCAATATGTCCCTATTTTTCACTTCTTGTAGATCTCATAAAATTTAATCTTTCACAATATTCAAAGAAAATTTAGTGTTTATTAACAATTTCATGGTGACTACTAATCAGCCTTGCATGGTCACTTCCAAATTATATGTAGGCGCGCAACTATATACAATTTCAAGATTAACGATGCAATACTCAGTTCGTCAAAATTTTATCATCATGTTTATAATAAAAACATTTTCATTCTTAATTCTTAAATAAGAATCAAAAATAAATTTACAAAGATTTTCTTTGTTATGAAAACAATTAAGTTTTCCAAGGTTTTTTATAAACAACTTCGTTTCGATAACAATCACTTATAAATCTCACTTTGAATAATCCTTATAGTGATGAAAATTCAGTTTTTCTCAAGGGATACTGTTTTATCTTATAAAAACAATGAGTGATCTGTAAAGGAGTGGTGAAAAGTTATTCACCAAGAACTAACTTCAATATATCAGGAAATGAGCTTAGCCAAATAATCATGAGGTTCATGACTTCGATGGCACTCAGGAATAATCCACAACGTAACTCAAATCGAGATGAGTACTTGTTCAATGGTTGCATCACTAATGTGAGCATTAGGAAGAAGCAAGAAAAGATAGATAATATCAATACATGTAGAATTTAGCAATCAAAGGTAGTCTTTTCATTAATCACAACCAAGTCAAAAATGTACCGTAACATATTACGTGTCACTATGTCATACAATTCCAAGAACTCATCCTACCAACTGATGTCTCAGTTAAGTTAGGGATTTTTAAAAGATACCATAATGAATACTAATCTACAAGGGTCATTAGGTGTTCCACCTGTCCCGGAAGATCCATCGGTCCCAATTCAGAAGAAGATTTCTTCAATTTATTTCTTGGACACTGGGCATCCTCATCATTGGACAATGGCCTAGGAACAACACTTAACACGAATCAACAATCAATTAAAACCTTATAATTCAATCACAGAACTTAACGACTTCCTTTTAACAATCTCATATTCCATACGGGTTAAATTTTACTTTATTCAAGTTTCAACCAAATTATACTCAATGCGATATCCTACCTCATTCTCCATTACTTTCAATCTTTATTCTTAGACCTTAAAAGGGCCATAAAAGCTCAATATGGACAACACTTAATTTTCAATCCTATAGCTCTTACAACAATATTTATCAAATGAGTCACTAGTATGAAATAACTCACACATTCAATTAGACTCATCGGAAAAGTACTAGTGGCATGAGGCTTTTGGGTAATGGTTCCAATGACAGCCTCAAGTGCAACATTCACCCTTTCGATTTCAAATTTAAGAATTAGGTGACCACGAATCAGATGACACCTTTCCAGGTGGTAACGTTTTGTCAAACTCCACTCTATAAGGAAAGATCGTCATGACATCGATATCAGATTTAATCTCGCCAATTTTTCTTCAATATCACAATCAACTAATATCTACATTTCTACGAATATCAACCATTTTGTTGGGATCATAAATATCCACAACTTGGTTTAGATCTAGGATAGCTAGAATTCCTACGGGAATAGCTTCGATTGATTTGCTAGGGGATTTAGGGTTTCTTGTGACAATCTACGTCGTATAAATACCTCGTATAAATATTAAAATAATCATCAAACAATCATGTAATCAAATTACATCATATATATAATCCAAGTTATATATGTATTAAAATAACACTTCTCAGTCTGGCCTTGTCGGTAACTCGGGAATTCTTCGGCACCGTTGTAGTCAAAAGATTTTTAGACATTTTTAGAAAAATGTTTATAGTTAAAAGATTTTGAAATGTTTTATTCAAAACCTTGGTTTTAAAAATCTTTTGTTCTCTATAACGAGAGCTCTGGTACCAAACTGTAACACCCCCAAATATACACAATTCAATACAACGGAAGACTCGTTGGTGTTACGGGATAGCACATTACTCACATCATAGACAACGCTTAAAAATCACGTCGTTTAATAATAAAGCATTTCCATTCATAAATATCAAATTTACATGGTCCCAAGTCATTGTATATCATACAATTTTTACAAAGCATTTGAATGGAAATTATTATTTAAGTGCGGGCCATGAATTCTTGTTGTCTTCCCGAGAATTACCTTCAAGTACCTGAGATAAAACATGTTAAAAGAAAAGGTCAGCGAAAACGCCGAGTGAATTCATAGAGTTTAATGAAATCCATCAATATAACATTGGTATAAAATTATTACCGAAATTCATTTTGTACGAATCTTTGTAATAGGCCATAAAATAGCCAAAGTCATTTTATACAAATCCTTATCAAAAATCATAATATAGGCGTTTGCCTTCAAAATCATTATACGAACCATTGTCGTAAAAACATCATACAATACGTTTTATAACGTTGTATAGATTGTAGAATCTTGATAACCTATGAATCTATGAAGTGGGTTGATGTTTTCTAGAGAGAGAAACTAGAGAGAGAAAGTGAGAGAAAAACTATGTGTATTTTATTAAGTGAAACTAGAAAGTGAACAACAACCAAACCCTTTCCAAGGAGGAAAGGGGTAATTATACTTCCAAGTCTTATGTGGACTTGGGCCGGCCCATGACAAGCCCATGGACCGGTTCTTACTTAACTAAATAAGTAACTATTAACTATTTGTTAACTACGAGCTATTACAACATAAATAATATTGTGGAGTGACCGATACTTCTAATATACGTAAAAACGTATTTCTAACAATCTCCCCCTAAGGGAGGTCACTCCACGTTACAAAGTTCTAAACTAGCATACTATACTAAGTCTTCGTTCTTTAGCTCGTAGTCTTTTCTTCTTTTTCTTTTTGTTGTGAATATGTTTATTGATCTTTTAGGCTTTGGCTTGAGAGCATTGTTCTTTTGGCCTTTCATGTGCGATCTTTGCCTTCTTGTGAAACTTGCCTCCTCGTGACTCCATGTTCCACACACTTATGTCTTTTTGTTGAATTCTCGAAAGCTTCAGAGTTTGGTACAGCGGAAGACTTCATTTTGCACTTTCTTGAATTTTTTTTTGCTGAACTTTGATGCAGAAAAAACATAAGCATGTGGGAACGACTTCTACAGGTACACCGCAACACCACCGTCTTCACTGGTACACAGCAACGCCACCGTCTTCAACAGGTACACAGCAACGCCACCGTCTTTAACAGGTACACAGCAACGACAGGAATAAAATGGCTTTGAACATTTTATTCTAATTCGGTAGCATTTTACCTCCGGTCGGTGAAGACCGTTGGACGATATTAGATATCGTACCCGTGACGGATAGTTTCAATTAAGTAACTTCCTGACAGGATTTCGTGGGTAAACCCGTTCTCTTTATTCGACCGTCCAAAGCTGACTGCGAACATAAAGAGTGAATCACTTGGATAAATTATCCTTGTGATTTGAAGCCGTCAATTCATGGAACCTGGAACAAGTGAATTTCAATTAAGATTTTCACCATCGTTGCTTTCCAGTTGTCACGAGCTCAATTCATAAAGAATCTTGCACGTCACCTACCAAGTGCTGTTTGATGTTAACACTAGAAGGATTTCCACTCGTCACTGTGATCAATAAAGAGTCACTCTGAGTGTTCTGGCAAGATCATATGATAATGCGTAGAGGCCTGGAACGAGTTTAAGTTCAATTAAGAAATAAACCACTGTTTCCTTCCAGTTTTTAACAAGATTGGTTCTAAAAGAACCGCACGTGTAACCTACCATGAGCTTGTTTGATGTTGGCTCAAGCAGGATTTCCATCTTCATTGTAATACTTGCGTATTACTCGGATGTTCTGGCAATATTACAGGAATACTGCGTAGGACTCATGAAAATCTCTTACTTTTCACAGTGTGTGAGAAAGCAAGGAATAAATGGAAAGTGTCCTAATGAGACTTTTGATGATCTATTGGCTCTAGACTCGATAGTGCGTTTTGATTTAGTGAGCGATGGCTGGAGAGGAGTGCCACCTTTTCAATACCAGTTTATTCGGAGTGAATAAACCAATAGATAACGTACTGATCTCCGTGTGATTAAAACAAATACCTTTTGAGAGATATTTGAGTTAGCTAGGAAGGGTTGTGCATTGCATCACTGGGTCCATGATGTCTTTCTTCAATACCGAGAATCATTACCAAAAATGATCTCAGTAGCATATGTATTGACCCGGTTTCTGCCTAATGTTGTAAGGAGGGCTTCTTTCTTTACACCCTTTATCTTTACAATTCTTTTTCATTCTTCAACCCCTTCAATGCTTACCAATACGTCATCACTAGCACCTTGTTGTGATTGTTCCAGTGCTAGCTTAAGTACTTGGTCGGCATTCAGCTACGTTCACAATCTTTCTCCAACTTTCCTAGGACTTCTAATTCTATCTAGGGAATTGTCCTTGGGAAGATTCCATCGGCTCTGATGAATCATTGGACTAAACCTATTCCTACCACCCTTTTGTCACCACATTCGTCGTGAATTAAGCGTGTTTTGGGAAGGAATTGCCACCATGAAAAATCATTGAAAATCACCTAAAGTACTTGTGATATTGAAATCAAAAGTTTCGTACCTTAGGTGTTTTTGATCATCAAAAACGCTCCCCCTTAACACGTGCTTTACACATATTAAGTTGGATAATCGTTAAGTCTTTTTCATCTTTTAGCCAAGTATCATGTAAATCTCCTTAATCCCATTTTCTCCCCTTATCCAAAATGTTAACCATTAATATTTAGGATATTGAATGGATTAACCGGTCTTTGGGTAAAAATGAAATCGATGTTTGGCCATAGAACATGTTCATGCTCCCCCTTAAATTAATAAGGGATATTTGTAGTGCTTTAGTATGATATATTTTGAAAGATTTAGAATCTCGTAAGAAATTCTTGAAAAATTATCATACTTTAACACTACATCAAGCCGTAAAAGCACAATATTCACAAATTTACATATTCATAATTAAAACCAATATAAAGTGGACCTGAAATGTACAACCCATTAGATGGATCGTTGCAGTAACTTGTGGTGCACTCCATATGGTCTACCACCAACGAACCTTTCTAAGCTCCTTATCAATCTTCGTTCAAGAGTTCTTGCTTCGGCAATTACGGCTGCTCTAGAATCTTGGAGAGCTTGTATTGTTGGATTAGTCATCGTATTTGCTTAAGATAAGACATGAAAGGTTGATGCACAAACAATATATAGATATGTATCACTATTACTTCAAAGCATAACACATTTCAACAAGTACTTATAATATGCAAACACTATTAAAGCAACAACTCTTCATCCGGAAATCCTTCAATCGGAACTCTTCATCCGGAAGTTCACTCGAAACCTCTTCATTCGGAAGTTTCATTCAGAACTCCTTCATTCGGAAGTCTCATTCGGAACTCCTTCATTCGGAAGTATCATACGGAACTTCTTCATTCGGAACTTCTTCATTCAGAACTTCTTCATTCGGAAGTCCTTCATTCGGAAGTTCTTCATTCGGAAGTCCTTCATTCGGAACTTCCTTCATTCGGAAGTTCACTCGGAACTCCTTCATTCGGAAGTCCTTCATTCGGAACTTCTTTCATTCGGAAGTCCTTCATTCGGAACTTCCTTCATTCGGAAGTCCTTCATTCGGAACTTCCTTCATTCGGAACTTCCTTCATTCGGAACTTCCTTCATTCGGAAGTCCTTCATTCGGAACTTCCTTCATTCGGAACTTCCTTCATTTGGAAGTCCTTCATTCGGAACTTCCTTCATTCGGAAGTCCTTCATTCGGAACTTCCTAAACGCAGCCTATTGGTGATTATTCTAAGCACGATTGTGAGTTTTAAGGCATGCTAAGGCAACAGAACATCTTCTAATCCTTATCCGCATAAAACCCAACTAAAACCCCTAATTAATTAATCCTAAATTAAGGCAGAAACCCTAATCTAGATTAACAAAATTAAATGAATTTAAATGAATTAGGCGAATTAATTTTTCAACTTAAGCATCGCATCCTATTAGCAAATCTCCAAAATCTAAAGCCAGTCCAATCACAAGTCGTATTCTAAAGCAAAACCACTCATAAACCATTTAGCCAATTAATTTTCCACAAACACTTTTTGAAAATCGTTTTGATGATGAAGATGATTTAACATTTTCTCCCCCTTAAACGATGACCCGTTTTCTATTTAAAGAGCTGTAGTCATTGTTTAAAGAGTCAAATATTGATAAAAGCATTTCCAATTAGTATCTTGAAAAAGATTGATTCGTGGTGTCAATAAGATTTCTCTTATTTAGACAAATTAATGCACTGAGACGTACACTAATTCGTGTTAGACCAAGTTGTAAAGTAAACTTGATCCCTTTGCATGATTTGGCTTGTAAATCATGCCCGAGAAAATTAATTCCCGTTGTGAGCCAACGTTTTCCAAGGAAATACGTGACTTTAATATGAAAACCGGGTTGCAGTCTGAAATAACTACAAGCCATAATGGGCATGTTTTAAAAATGTACAACTTTTATACGGACTCTATTTATGGCACCGTGTCAATATTAATCGACATTTCTAAGGCCGTAAATATTACCGTACTAAAAGACATGCCCGATTTAAAAACGAAAAATATTTTTGGTTTTTCTTGATTTTATAATTTTTATGGTTTTTGTAGGTTTTATATTTTTTATGGTTTTTGTTGGTTTTATATTTTTTATGGATTTTCTTGGTTTTATATTTTTGTATTTTTCTTTTGTGGTTTATATATTTACTATAATATACATGATCACGAACAAAGGATACTCTGAATAGTTTACCACCACTATTCAGTTGATTCTTCTGCCAACTCTTTGAGAGTCGCTGGAGTGAATGATTTCATGCCAAGCTTGTCGATCAAAAACTCGATTCGTCCTCGATCTAATGCTTTTGTGAACATATCCGCCAGCTGGTACTCAGTAGTGACAAAATACAGCTCGATCACTCCGTTCTCCACCTGCTCTTTAATGAAATGGTAGCGAATGTCTATGTGCTTGGCCCGGGAGTGTTGAACATAGTTGCAGCAAAGGGCAATGGCGCTCTTGTTGTCACAATACATCGGGATTTTGTTAAATCCCAAACCGTAGTCAGTTAATTGTGATCTCCTCCAAAGGACTTGAGCACAACAACCGGACATGGCGATGTATTCAGCCTCCGTGCTAGAAATTGCAGCGCTTTTCTGCCTTTTTGAAGACCAACTAATCAATCTATCTCCAAGGAGTTGCACAGATCCAGAAGTGCTACGACTCGTGTCTTGACATCCAGCATGATCGGCATCTGCGTATGATATTAAAGCAATAGAGGAATCTTTCGGATACCATAGACCACGATGAAGTGTTCCTTTTAGATACCGAAAGATCCTTTTCACAACATGTAGGTGCTTTTCGGTAGGCCGAGCCTGATACCGGGCACACATGCATACAGCAAATTGCAAATCAGGCCTGCTAGCAGTCAGATAGAGAAGGGTGCCGATCATTCCACGGTAAAGTTTTGGATCGACAATAGTCCCATTCCTATCTTCATCTAACTTGGATTTCTCCACCATTGGAGTGTCCACGGGGTCACAATTATCAAAGTTATATTTCTTTAACGATTCTAGAGCATATTTGGATTGATTAATAAAGATGCCTCTGGGATTTTGAGAAATCTGTAATCCTAAGAAAAATGAGATTTTTCCCATCATTGACATCTGAAAGCGTGTGGACATTATCTTCTCAAAGCGATTTGACAATTCTATGTTAGTGGCAGCAAATATTATATCATCAACATAATATTGTACCAGAATCATGTCGTTGCCCTCCCTGAGAGTGAATAGAGTGGGGTCCACCTTGCCTTTGGAGAAGCCTTCCAAAATGAGATATGTTGAGAGGAGATCATACCACGCGCGTGGAGCTTGTTTCAACCCTTAGAGAGCCTTCTTGAGCTTGTACACATGATTAGGAAACTCCGTGCTAACGAACCCATCCGACTGACTAACATAGACTTCTTCCGTTAGTTCACCGTTTAAAAATGCCGTCTTCACATCCATTTGATAGACGATCATGTTCATATGAGCAGCATACGCAAGGAATAGTCTAATCGCCTCCAATCTTGCCACAGGAGCAAAAGATTCTTCAAAGTCTATACCCAAGGCTTGTTTATATCCTCTAGCGACCAATCTAGCCTTATTCTTCAATACTGCACCCATCTCATCAAGTTTAACCTTATAAACCCATAACAAGGTAAGGATGTTAACCTTGTCAGGGAGAGGAACTAATTCCCATACTTCAAGTCGTTGGAATTCATTTAGTTCCTCCTGCATGGCTTCAATCCAAGATGATTGAGTCATAGCCTGCTGCCAATTTTTCGGTTCAACTTCAGAGAGAAATGCATCAAAGTAGCAATAGAGTGCACTCTCTTGTAATTGATGGCGTGTAGAGACTGGTCGATCTAGATTACCAATGACATTCCTAATTGGGTGATCTTTTGTCCATTTGGTGCTATGTTTTTCAATCCTAGGTGGTCTGGAGTGAACAATAGAAGGAGCTTCTTCTGAGGTAGACGCGGCTGAAGGGTTTTCAGGTATCGCTACACCAAAGAAAGGAAGCTCTTGTAGGTGAGCATATTCCAAATCGTGATCAATAGAATCCTCTTCCACATCATTAGGCACAAGTAGGGGTGACGATTCAGGTGTAGTTTGAGAATCACTTGGTGAAGGTGCATCCGGTTCAATGTGAATTGAAGATGCATTAGATAAAGCTTCATTTGCTTGAGCAACAACTTCAGGGATTGGAGCTATCACTACCGGTGCTGGAACTTCATCATTTGGGGGATCAAAGAATTTGTCAAACAACGGTTGAAACAGTTTTTCCCACTCGGGCCTTGATGGTGGTGAAAATGATGTAGAAGTAGGATTATTGGGAACTAATCCGGAACTAATAGCACCGGTTCCCATCTCATGAAGCGCGGGTTCAGAGCTGTGTTGCTCAGAAGCCATCACTGTCAGCTCATCGAAATCTGCGTCCATAGTTTCTACAATCTTACCAAGACGACGGTTGTAAATTTGGTATGCTTTCTTGGAGGGTGAGTAACCAATGAAAATACCTATATCGGCTTTCGGTTGAAGCTTACCCAAGTTCTCACTATTAATGTTTGGATAACAAAGAGCACCAAACACATGAAAAAATGAGACATCGGGTTGACGGTCATGTAGAAGCTCGTAAGGTGTTTTTCCATGGCGTTTTCGAATGATAGAACGGTTTTGGGTGAAACATGCAGTAGATATAGCTTCTGCCCACAAGAACAATGGAGCGTTCGCATAAATGAGCATAGTCCTAGCAGCTTCCATAAGCGTACGATTCCGTCTTTCAACGAAACCGTTTTGTTGTGGAGTGCGTGCAGCGGATGTTTCATGTGAGATACCAACTCCTTCATAGTAATCACGAAGAGTCTGGTTGACGAACTCTTTTCCATTATATGTACGAATACGGCGGACAGTAGTATTCAAACGTACCTGAATGAATTTTAGAAAAGTGATGATAGCCTTCGGTGCTTCATCCTTTGTACGTAGAAATCTAATCCATGTAAACCTGGAGAAATCATCCACAATGACAAGAATGAATTTCTTACCACTCACACTTTCAGTTCTCATTGGCCCACAAAGATCCATATGCAAAAGATGAAGTTTTTCTTGATTGGTGTCTTCAGCTTTGGGCTTATATGATTTCTTGGTACTTTTCCCCCTTGAACACGCGGAACATAAATGATCCTTGTGAAATTTGAGCTTTGGAAGACCACGAACTAATTCGTTTTTAGCCAGATGATTGATAGCATCAAAATTAAGATGAGATAATCTGCGATGCCATAACCATGACTTGGTCTTAGATGCTTTAGAGAGAAGACATACTGGAGAAGCGGCCATCATGTCTTGTAGAGACAACGTATAAAGATTTGCACCACGAGATCCCTTCAACAAATCTTTTCCTTCCAAGTTTCGGATGAAACAAGTGTGTTGTCGAAAAGCAACCTCTAGGTTGGAATCACAAAACTGTCCTACTGAGAATAAATTATGACCAAGACCTTCTACATAGTATAGCCTTGAAATCGTAACGTTTCCAATCTGATATTCACCATACCCCATTATCTTTGCAATATGATCATTCCCGAATTTAATCGTACCAAGAAACTTGCTGACGAAATTTCGGAGCATCGAGCGATCTCCGGTCATATGTTTTGAACAACCGGAGTCCAAATACCAGAGGATGATTTGGACCACCTGAAAATATCACCACACGAAGACAATATAGAGGTATCGGAATCTGAGTGTTCCTTGTTATTAGCAGGTACAGATTTAATAATCTTAGATTTGCTAACTCTAGGTTTCTTAGATTTCCTAGCCTTCTTCTTCCTAGTCGGTGGTGTAGATTCTAGTTGGCTTAAATCCTGTGGTATTTCTTCACTGATAGGCACTATAGTTGGGGCTGACCTAATTAAAGGGCGCTGTTTCCATACTTGAGTGCGAGTGTGCCTAACTAAAGGACGCTCAGACCTAACCTCAATGGATGCATTCCTAGTTAAAGGGCACATTGTTCCATCTAATGTAAAGGTCCTACCAGTGGGACGCCATTGCCAGCCAACCTGGGCACGAGTTCTACCCGTTGGCTTCCATTCAAGACCATTCCTAATGGCATTCATTTCATTCACATGATCAATAAGACACAAATCATGACGTTGGGAAAACATACATTCATTACAATTCCAACAATTCAAATTAGAATTCACGAATGGTTTAGGCTTCTTCACAGGCGCAGAGCTTTTAGTCTTAACATGATTCTTCTTATTTAAAACTGAACTAACATTCCTATGGTGAGCTTCTACTTTCTTCTTTTTGGCACTACTAGTGGAGGGCTTGATCTTATCTTTCTTGAGTGGCGATCCTTTAGCCTTAGTAGTCTCTTTTAATCCTGTAGAAGGCAAAGTGGGAACATTAGCAACAGATTTTAAAGGTGCCTTACTTGATTGTGCCAATGACGGTTTTGCTCCTGGAGTCTTATTAAATGGAGTTACAGCAATGGGCCTATTAGTAAGTAGTGCAGAGCCTGGTTTACCTATGTATTGCAAATATGCTAAGCAATATTGAACTCGCTTAATATATTCATGAGCCGAATAATAGTAGCTACTTGAGGGATCTAAGGCATAAAGATCGTCTAAAATATCCCTAACAAGATCTACATGCTTAATGGCATTCCTCATATAATCATCGTAGGTAACCGGGTTTCTGTTATGAAGCGGGTTCTTATAAAGCACTACTGACTTGGTTGTTGGAGCACTAGTGGACGGTGCAGAGTCGGTAGCTGAGTTATCAACAACTTCTTGTCGGGTGAGAAGAAGTGTCTCCTTTAACTCGGCCAAAACCATATTTTTGTCAATGAGCATGATGTTTAAGTCAGAGATTTCCTCACATTTTTGGTTCAATTGTTCAACATAAGATTGTTGCTGTGCCGCATTAAAAGCGAAGCGTTCTTCTAGTGAACCATAAATTTGAGACATTCCCTGTCTTGCACGATCCATCTCCCCTAGAATAGACGAAAGTCTAATTTCTAAGTCCTGGTTTTTTGACTCTGCGGCCTCTAGTTCCAATTTTAATGTTTCATTTGATGACACATCTCTCTTCAATCTCATAATCTCTTCCTCTAATGCCTTAACAATTGCAATCATCTTGTCACTCGTCTCAACACCGTTTTCACAACTATTTGTTATCAAAAGATCCTCATTTTGAGTTTGTTGTTTTAATTCTAAAGATATACAATGTTGTTCTAGTTGATTAAAGCGTTTTGAAAGTAAATTGTAAGAATCTTGTAGCTTTAAAAACTCAGCATTAGATTCGTGACAAGAATGATTATCTACCTCATTTACAGTATCAGCAACATTTACAGAGAGATCACACACATCATCACAAATATTCACAGCATCACAACTAATCATAGCAGATGTAAGCTCATTCGAATAATTAACATTTACAGTAGTAAGCACATCACACGAGATTACTTCGGACAAGAATCGGTCATATTCAGTTAAAATCTTTTACTTTTCAATCAGTTGTAGTTCGTAAGCGGTGTCCATTTCATAAAACACTTTTTGAACTTCTCCAATTTCAAATTCAAGATTTTCTTTAAGAGATGCAAAACTTCCTTTTAGACTTTTGACAAATGGATTTATCTCATTCTTAAACACCTCGTTCATGTGTTCGAAAGCCCATTCTCCGGCGTTTAGGCCATTTGAAGTCGTACATTCCAAAATGACCTTGTCAAAATTAGTAAAGTATTGATTAATCTCTTTCAAGTTTAACCATACAGTGCTAACAGGTGGAAGATCCTTTGGAATTTCCTTAGGACCTTCCATGTTGACAAGTGTAGGAAATGTACTAGGGTTTTCTTCATTCAACATGTAGGTTGGTGCTGTAATGAGATCTTTGTCCATATGGAAGCGAATTCTAAAATCCGTTTTAGCAAGCTCCTTATTCATTTTAAAATAATCACACTCGGGATATTTTGCAGAATTGTATGACCGATCCTCATCAACTAGATCCATACTTGTTCGATCATCGAAAATAACAATCGGGTCTAAGACCAATCCTAATTGGGTTGCATTATAAAGTCTTGGACTATGTCTTAAAGCTTGTTTTGCATACCTTGGGTTAGGGGGAAGACCTTTTTGACGTGATAAGTTAAATTCTCTAAAGGAAGCATCAAATAAGTGCACTAGTTGAGAAGCAACGTATTGTTTTAAAAGCAAATAATCTAGACTTCTAATCTTATTAGCAGCATTAATCTCCATTTCATTCTTCTTAGACTCGAGTAACTCAAAATCCGTTTGAAGTTTTTGAAAATTAGTGACTACTAACTCCTTTTCTTTAAGTTCATTAGAAAGATTTGCTCTTAAGTTTTCAATTTCTTGCAAGTGACCCATTTGTTTGTTTCAAAAGTGATCATATTCGGGATTTGTTAGAACACTAGACGAAGGCACTAATTCCAAAGTTTGAACTTTCTCGTTGCTTAAGGCAAGCTCATCAAACAAATTCTTATTCTTATCTAGGGTTTCTAAAAGTGCAGCATTCATTTGGCTAAGTAATGTAGCAGGAACCATGACCAAATCTTGTTGAGCAGGAGTAGGCGTATGCGAAATGGCTCTCGGTTGTGATTCACTCAAAGTCTGGGGACTCACATTGATATTACTATCATTGATTGTCTCCTCATTTGAAAGACTCACCACCGAAGACTCATTCGAATCAGCACTCTCTTGCACAACTTGATGTGGTTGAATACTAGCATCAGTGGTATTATCAGTGGTATTAATAAGTACCTCAGATCTCTTTTCTTGCCCTAAGCTGGAGATAGTTGCCATGAGAGCAGCCTTTACAGATTGAAATTCATCACAGTCTGAGTCATACGCATCAAGATCATCTGCTTGGTATGCTGCATTCTGTGTGGTGACAGTGTCTTGTTCAGCAATCCCTGGATCAGCAAGAAATGCAAGCTCCTCTTCATCAAGTTCCCTTCCTTGTTCCTGAGCATTCACCAGATAGATCTTCTCTGCAAACCATTGACCATCCCTTCTCCTCTTGGGTTTCTTGCAATCCCTGGACATGTGTCCTTCTTCCTTGCAGTTGTAGCATGTAATCATTCTCAACTTGCCTGTGGAATTAGCCCGTGGAGCAGGATTGACCATTGGAGCCTAATTGACCGTGCGAGCATTGGTAGTTGATGTGGTAGGTCTCCCCTGATATGGTTGAATAGGCTGAACCATTACCCTGCCATTCTCA
Organism: Glebionis coronaria; assembly: GCA_025667525.1. Classification (NCBI taxonomy): domain Eukaryota; kingdom Viridiplantae; phylum Streptophyta; class Magnoliopsida; order Asterales; family Asteraceae; genus Glebionis; species Glebionis coronaria. Next base: position 2,423,488 of record CM046880.1, read on the forward strand.
ATAGTAGCTTGTTGGCGAGAATTGGATGAATTCCTCAACTGATTGTTAGTCGGAGTTGATCCCCTAAATCCTCGTTTGCTTAAAGTCCTTGTGAGATAAGCAGACATAGTGGTTAACACTTCAACTGGGTCATTTCCTTGTTTGAACACAGGAATGGGGACTTCATCATCATCATCACAATACATTGCTTGGTCATGTTGAGCTGCATAATCACTAGAGGGAATACTCATTTGATCAGGGTAGCTTGTTGGATATGCTGCATTCTCTTGATAAGAAGAATATGAAGATTGAGCATAAGATGCAATACTTGCTGGGTGATGTTGTGAAGCATAGTGTGGTGAAGGTGCATTGAACCGATATTGTTACTGATGTGAGGTGGGTGGTTGTGGTAGAATCGAGTATTGGGGAAAGGTTGGTGTCATGTAAGGTGATGGATGATAGGCTTGATGTCCCAAGATATAAGGAGTGTTGTTGTGAGACAAGCTTGGTTGATTCGCCATCAAAGCTAATGAATCAGGATACATACCTCGAGGCGAACGGTGCATGATCACATGTTTCTCATGCTGCTGAAGAAAAGCATATAGTTGATCCAAATTGCACTTATGCAAATCCCTGGTTAACTTAACATCGGTAATATACTCACCCCATTCAGCTTGAGGTAAAGTATTCAAGAATTTGGTGTTAACCTGGAATGGAGCAATCACGAGATTATATACATTCAGATCATTCATGAGAGTGGTGAATCTGAAGTAATAATCGTGAAGCGTTTCCCCTGGGTTGTACGTGAATCTATCAAACAGATCATACAACTGACATTCCCTTTCCTGTTTGGTGAGAGACGTACCTTGTAGCAACACCTTAAGACGTTCCCATAAATCCTTTGCCACCGTATACTGACTTACCATTCGATAGATGTCATGTGGAAGGGCTTGGAGAATGGTTTGAAGAGCTTTTTCGTCGGCATCTGCAACAAGTTGTTGAGCTGGAGTGAGTTCTTCAAATTCTCGTGGTCGAGTCACGTTGTTAACCACGATGGTACCATAGTCAAGTGGACCATTTAAAATTGACTTGACCATAAGCCTCCCATATGCCGGTTTTCCCTTAAGGTAAGACATCATCCGGTCTTGCCATGCTTCAAAAACTTCTTTGATGAGCATTGGCGGGCGATTATCCGTTCCCGTAATGACGGAAATATCCGTAAGTGATGTCATCTGAGGCATTACTGAATTCGGATTCATTTTGTTCACTTCAAAGAGACAAAGATTATCGGTTGATCGAGCAGTGAAGTAAAGCTTGTGAATTGTGTTGAGTTTTTGTTGTAAGAAACCAAGATTAAATCCTCTAAAAAATCGTCGAAAAAACAAGTAAAATGACCCTTGATTCGGAACTTTTTGTTGATTCGGAAGTTTGATTCGGAAGATTTTGGCTTGGAAATACCTTAATTCGGAACTTTTGGTTCGGAAGTCTTGATCCGGAACTTTCCCTTGATCCGGAACTTTTTCCTTGATCCGGAACTTTCCTTGATCCGGAACTTTCTCCTTGATCCGGAACTTTCCTTGATCCGGAACTTTTGGTTCGGAACTTCCTTGATCCGGAACTTTCCTTGATCCGGAACTTTTGGTTCGGAACTTCCTTGATCCGGAACTTTCCTTGATCCGGAACTTTTGGTTCGGAACTTTTGTTGATCCGGAACTTTTCGTTCGGATCTTTTTCGTCCGGAACTTTGGTTGATCCGGAACTTTTTGGTTCGGAAGTTTGTCTGGGTAAACAGAAGGTTGTTCGTGATGAACAGTCGATCAAAAAACCAAGATTAAACCCATATTTTTACCAAATAACCCAAAAAGTTTTGTGATTTCTACAATAATAAGTAAAAACTAATACTTATCCACTAATCCCAATCACAAAAACACGAAAAACACCAAGAATCAAGATGGATCTTCTTAAAGAACACTAATACAATCAAAAACTAAAAAACCACACAAATCATTACCTTAAATCACCCATAGCTCTGATACCAAATGTAGAATCTTGATAACCTATGAATCTATGAAGTGGGTTGATGTTTTCTAGAGAGAGAAACTAGAGAGAGAAAGTGAGAGAAAAACTATGTGTATTTTATTAAGTGAAACTAGAAAGTGAACAACAACCAACCCCTTTCCAAGGAGGAAAGGGGTATTTATACTTCCAAGTCTTACGTGGACTTGGGCCGGCCCATGACAAGCCCATGGACCGGTTCTTACTTAACTAAATAAGTAACTATTAACTATTTGTTAACTACGAGCTATTACAACATAAATAATATTGTGGAGTGACCGATACTTCTAATATACATAAAAACGTATTTCTAACATAGATTAAATAAAAACCGTTATATGAATATGGTTATATAAAACCAAAACACGAACATAATATCAATAATAAGACCCCGTATTGCTAGTCAGGCAATATATCGTAATTCAGTGCGTATAGCAGTATTTCATTATTTGGATTATTATAAGCCGCATGACATTGTTACCTTACTACAACAAACAACGGGTAGTTAACCCGAATCTCAATTTTCCCATCTAAATTAGCGTGTCGTCACAATAATCACGCTTGTGTAAATCTTCTCATACATAAATTCGCTTACCAATCAATGTGGCACGACGGGGATCAACCGTCAAGGCGCGAACTGGGGTGATCGTCCCCAAATAGTACTATTATATGCATAAGCATCTACAAAATCCCGGTAGTTCACAATTCATGCTAATGGGACTTTTAGTGACATAACCTAACTTTAATAATCCATTTTACTTCATACATCGGGTCATATAATCATTAATCGGGTCATACAATCATTCGGGTCTAAATCAATAAACAAACAATCGGGACAAATGGTGTCCTATTTTATCAAAACTAACATGTCATCTCCCTCTCAGGATTATAAAACATTTCACAAAAACATTTGAAAGAGTTCGAGGCTATGAACTCACGCTGATGTGGGAAGGCGGGTTATCGGCAATCCAGATGTACGGTACGTGCTTCAATCACGGAAACCTAGACAAATAATACTTTTTCTTAGACTCTTGTCCAATGACTTTATAAAAATAACAATTATGTATACATATGATGATTTTATATATATGATGATGATCAAGTGGGTTTATACATTCTCATTTACTCATTTTAGTGTTATGTATTGGTAACTTTTATACTAGTTACACTAGTTCAACTTGTTTACATTTTGGAGGCCCAATAGGCCGTTACAAGCCCAATACTTTTCATTAGCCCAATTATAATTTTATTATCAGTATTATACTTTACATGTTGGGCCCAAGTGGGTTAAGCCCAATAAGTAAGTTTATAAGTGTTTTACCAAACTAGTCAGGTTTATAGTCCAATAAGGCTACTTTGGCCCGTTAATGTCTATATGTTATATAGTTCGGGTTTTATCGGTTTTTACTTGTAATAGGTACTTATATATCAGTATATGACTTTTAAAAAGTTTACATTAGACGGATCCGACCGTCTAAGTTTTAATTGAAGAAAAACGTTAATTTTACGGTATTCGCCCAAAATATGTAAAAATCATGTTTATAGTTTTATAACTTATAAAACTTATCAAACTACCATTTTTATAACATGTCCATTTATTTATCCTTGTACATATTTATATAAATGTAATATATAAGTTAGTGGGTTTTAATTCACTCTTTATACTATATTTATTTGAGTGCTTATATAATACTATTAAACTTTAATTTCACAAAATCTGATTTTTAGTTATACTTTCACCATTTTTATCATATCTTGAGTTCAACAAGGAGATAGAAACTCAAATTTTTATGACAGAAACTACATGATATGTGCTTCATTTTATTCCTATAGCTACTGATGAATCAACCTCTAAATATTTTAATAAATTCGTCCAAAACAGTATAGGCAGATGTGCACTCTAATCTTGTTTTGATCATATCTCACTCATTTTGATGATTCCATTGCATGGCCAACTATCACATGTGTATAACACCTAATAATTACTGTAAATTTATTCCACTATGCCATTTTATCAGTTGATCATTTGGTTACTTACTGTTTTTATACAGCCATCATATTTAGCAAGATTTTAACCTTGTTACCTATGGTTTTCCATCTTTTTAACCATATTTATCAACACTTGATCCCCACACAACATTTTTATCATCATATATTCATCATATAAATATACAATAGGAAAGAAAATACAAGATTACATAATCAAAATAACAAGAGGATAGGAAGAAACAATCTCTATACCACCAATAGTGATGAAACGATGAGGTTTTTGATGAACAAGGCTTGGTTCCTTGTTACCAAATCTTCAACTTGCCAAATGAACTTCTTGGGTCCTTCAAATGGATGAATATCTTCATAAAAATAAGCCTAGGAACTCCATATAAACTCCTTTTTAGTTGTTAAGATTACCTCCTATCTACAAGTCTTCAAAGGGTTATCATGTTGTGCAAGTTAATCACAAGATTCATGGTTGAAATTTTTGATCAAAAGGGTGTTTGGTGGTTGAATATATGGACGTTCATAGGGAGCAAGAGAGAGAGGTTGAGAGAATTTTTGCTAGTTTTCATGGAAGAGAATGGTATATGGTTTTTGTGTTTAAGTGGTTTGGATGGAAACTAAGGACATGTGTCCTTAGTTATCTTAATATGTTGACACACATGAGGTGTGTTGTTGAAGCTTTGTCCACCCATGTGTGGGGGTGGGACAAGTATATACTTGTTCCATCCCCATTAATTACGGGTATTCCTCGATTCTAGTTTCCTTGATTTGCGTGCCCTCGGGTCGTTTTATGAAAAACGTTTTTATAAATTATGAATCAACGGCACAAAACGAATCTAATAAAAATTGTCTCGTCAAAAACGAGTTCAAAAACATAAATACGTAAACCTAGGTTTTTCGGTTTAGTCGTAAAGGACGTAAAGTATGAACGTAAGTCCTAATCTCTTCTCGTAAATTTGTGAGTTTATGAACCAACACAAATTTAAAATTCCAAAATAATATTCACGGATAAATCTATTTCCTGAAGTGTCGGACTGTCACCTAAAACGGTGTGTGTAAACGTAAGCACGTAACGTAGAATCCTCCGGTTTAGACGTAGTCGATGCTACTTCAAGACGTAAACCCAAATTTCTTCCCAAAAATGAGTGAGTTCATAATATAATATTAAAATAATTGTTTTAAATAATACTTGAGAATAAAATATCGACTATAAATTGACGGATTGTCATAGTTTGTCAAAGATTGTCATCATTAATTTTTGAAAATTACTTGCCTCTTTTTCAATCAATAGTAGCCTAGTTTACCTCCTATTTATACTGCTCAATACTTTCCAACAGGGTAACTTGCATATTTGTCTATCTTTCTCCATAATCAAAATTCTCCATTTTCTCTCATACTAAAAGCTTTTACAATCAGTTTTCATGGCTCCCTTGTTTAAACCTGTTGCTGCTACATTGGGGTTCAGAGATCATCACAACATGATTGCTTATCTTGAGGCTGATGATGAACATCATCCCCAATACACATGGATGATTGAGTTTCTCTTGGCGTCCAACTTAAGGTATGCCTTGAACCATGATCCTCTCATTCCTACCACACACATCAAGCAGTTTTGTAACACTACTCATTCTGAAACCATTGATGGAGTGGTTACACTTGTTGGGACTATTCATGGGACTCAATGGGTGGTCACTGAAGCACTTATTCGTCAAGCTTTACAACTTGATGATGTTGATGGGGTGATCACCCTTCCCATTGAATAGCTAGAAGAAGGACTTCGAGGCTTGGGGTATGCTTTGACCCCTGTTCGGCATATAAATAAATATTCAAAACAACAATTTCCCCCAGCCTGGAAGTTCTTGATACATGTCCTCCTTCAATTTCTTAGTCCTAAATGCACGTCATTCAATGAAATCAACCGTTCATTCGGGAGTGCTCTTGTTTGTATGGCAAATGGGGAAAAATATAACTTTTCTCGTATGATTTTTGAGGGCATGTTGCATAATAAGGGTAGCAAGATGACACTTGCTTACCCTAGGTTTTTACAAATGGTTTTTGATATACAAAGATACTGTCGTGGGGATCATGACAACATTTACAAGATCCCTACTCAAAAATCAAAGATTTTCTTGTCCATGAACACTACACCTTTTAGGGACTTACCCTTGACCCCTTCCATGTTGGCTGTTATTGAGGTATCCTTACACCCTCACCCACAACAAGAACCTATCATTGAACAACAACCACCTTCCCCCCACCATGATGAACACATGAACCTTGACCCACAGCCATCAGCCGCTGACACAGCCATTCCACCCGCTGACAACTCTCCCCCCATTATACACATGGCCACCTTTCCATCTCATCTTATGAACCCTTTGATTTTAGATTGAGAAATGCCAAAGGAATACTGGAGTGTTCTCCTCTAGTGGTCCTAGCCATGCACTAGAGAGAACAATGCCTGATGAGTACATATTGAGGAGACAAATCCCAATTAGGGAGGATGGCAGTCTGCAACCACTTACTAACTTAGAATTGACGGCCATCTACATTAACTTGGAAAAGTCCAATGCAGAACTTGTACAAGAAGTCACTGAACAAGGCCTTGAACTCATTAATTTGAGGGAGAGGTTGGTTACTTTAGAAGATGTTGGGTCAAGAAAAAGGAGGTTTATGGTGTTGTCCTCAAGTGATGATTCTTACAAAGGGGAGGATGGACCTACTAATCTAGTAAATCTGAGTGATAAGGGGTCCTAAGAAGGTTCTCATGGGACAAAGGAGGTAGCTGAGGCACTTACAGGTCTGAAGGAACAACCTACTTTTGATCATTATATAGTTACTCCTAAAAAGCTATCCTTCACAGAGATGATATTGCAAGTGAATGGAGTTTCAGCCACTAACAAGAGTATTTCACACGTTGACAAGGCAATTTCAGCCACTGACAGACCTTCTCCTATGATTGGTGTATCCCAACCACCCTTCATGATCAAGGAGGCTTCCACTTAGGTAACAAATACTTTATCCTCCCTTGATCCATTTGATAAGGGTAAAGCTATTTTGTTAGAAGAACCAGTTCCCAAGGTGCAGCCCAGATTGAGTTTGATACTATGGTTGCTCAACAACTTCATAAGCAAGAACAGAGAGGGTTAGGAAAGGGAAGTATTGAAGCTCAGATTCATTCATCTGAATCTGAGAGTGATGAGATTGGTGGTGATGATGGAAGTTCACATAGCTCCACTGCTGATATGGGTTATTTGGTGGAGTTATAAAAGTTAGAATATGGGGAGGATGAGCTAGCAAGGGAAAGCTCAGGGAACTGAAAAATTAATTAGATTTTGATATTCCCAATGTCTCTACTATGTATTTCAAATGGGAAGAAGCCTGCACAGAAAATCCAGACATGACATTAACAGAGCTGATTTTGGGTTTAGATATTTTGTTTAGAGTTTATAATGATTGTAAGATCATTTTGGAACACAGGGCAAACAAGGTGCTGTTTGAGAACAAGACATCCAGAAGAGAGCTTTACTACATGCTTCTTAGGTACCACCAAACAGGGTGGAATTACACAAAACTAAGGAAGCTTTCTTTTGAACAGTTGGAGTACTTTTCTTATCCTATTTGGGAGTCTGTGTGTGAAGCTAACACATTTAGAATGTTGTTTGTGGAAAGGCAAGAGGAGATATAGGAAGCAATGAAGGTTTCAAGTTGAGGTTCCCAGAACTTGACCATGTGCATTCAAATGAGGCAACTTCGAAGAAAAATATGGTACTTTATCCATTAGTGGGTTCTGATTTAGCTGTTGTTGTGCCTTTAGACTTCAAGAATCCAATCATCAAGTATAAAGAAGATTCTGTTGGATTTTGGAAGATCAACAGGGCTGGTGATAAGGTACACACTTTTACCTCTTTGGTTTTATTATTTGATAGCATGGACAGAGAGGATGTAGAAACTCTTTGGAGTTTAATGAAAGAGAATTATGAGATTGAAGCTCCTTCATCATTGAATGGAATAAAAATCTGGACAACATTCAGAAGAATGTTTGCCCATGATGTTGCTGATCAAGTGTGGTTGGATCTAAATTATTTAAGTGAGTTCAAGTGGCCATTGTTTTCAGCTGCTGGTGTTTACCATCTCAGTACTACTAAGTTTTCAGATTGTTGATAGATCAAGAATATCCTCTATCACAAGATTTGTTGTTGAAGTTGGTCTGCACCAAGCTTGAAGTTGATTACACCAGTGACATTAGCATGGACTTTTTAAGGTTTATATATGCTCAGATCAAGGAGTAGGTTTTCTTTGTAAGAATCCTCTCTTGTATTTTGTTTTTATTCAGAAACTTGATTATTAGAGTAAGTATCAAGTTTAGGGAACGATTGGTGGGAATAAAAATAGCTAAATCACTCAGCCGCTAACAAAGGGATTTTAGACGATGACAAGAGCAAATGAAGCGCTGACAGATTGAACACTGATAAGAGATATCAAGGCTCTAACAAAGGAAATCCCAGTCACAAGACAACTACTTAGTCAACACATTTTGTATGTTTAAGGAAAGATATGATCAATATTTTATTTTCTATATTTATCTTTTCCTAGAATAGTTGATGAGTAGATTATTGTTCAAAACTCCTTATGTTATAAACGGAGGTCTTAGGGTTTGTTGTTGATATATGTTTACACTTTCATTGTGCGGAATCGATTATCAATAAAGTGAAAGGTTGGTATACATTGTTTTTTGCTTTGTTCTTTGTTCTATGTGTTAATTTCGCATAGCACTTAGATTGTCACAAACACTAAGTTTCTCTGCGTGTTATACTTGATTCAATATTGTTAACACAAAGCTAAATCGATCTAATTTTGGGATCAACACTTGTGAGACAGACCTAGGTTCAACCTGAGAAATAAAACAAGCAAACAAACAGTGAAGAAAATCTATGTGATTATTCTGCTTTTGGTCTTCAATATAGCTCACAAGAGCATGATGACTAGAAGTAGCTTTCTTATGCATGTTGCGAGTCTTCACGATAGAACCAGGATCCCAAATAATTTGAGAGGTAGGGTGCACTTTGTTAACCATTGAATAGGAGTAGGAGCTACTTCCACTTCTTGTTCCATGTTATTAAGATCATCAACAAAGTCATCATCATAAGATGCATAATTGAAGATGCCTGACATGGGTTGCGTATGAATGTCATCCAACTTAGTAGTAGTTCTTATTGTAGTTTCCTCGGTCAGAAGGACCAGAGAACCTAGTTGTGGAAGTAGGATCACTAAGTGGACTTCCAGCAGGAGAAGGACTTTCACTAGAATGAATGTTAGCATCACCGGAAGGAACTAGGACAGCAGGAGTATCTATGGGAAACTCAAACCCTCCCTTGTCAGTTGCAGTAGTAGCATCTTGCTGTTGCTTGAGAAATATATCAAGATCTTCTTGTGAGCTAGTGATTGCCTGTGAAGTTGCACCAGCAGGACTAGCAGTAGTGTCCGGAGCAGCGGATGAAGAATAGGAGGGGATAACAATAATATCATCATCCTCCTCTGAGTCCGAGAAGCTTGAAGAAGCACCTGCATTAGAAGGGACAAACTCTTGTGGACTTGCATCTTGGTTAGTTTTGAAGCGAAAATATCCTAATGAATCACTGAGATAATCGAGATCAAAATACCAATTAGGACCTTTCCCTTGAAGGTTTGACTTCTCTTAAAATACCTTAAGTTGATTGTTTCAATGACACTCTTGGCCGTAAGATTATAAACCCTATATGCTCTAGAGTGAGCTGAATATCCCACAATAAAGCCTTCATCAGCCTTGCCATCAAATTCCCCAAATAGTCATTAGTGTTGAGAATGCTGACAAGATAGCCAAAAGGTTTCAAACGAGTAATGTTAGGTACTTTTTTTGTAAGTAGCTCACAGGGAGTCTTCTGATGAGGGTTTGTAATGGAGACCCTATTCAACACATAGCAAGCAGTGTTGACTACTTCTTCCCAAAACATAGTCAAAATCTTTGAATTAGCAAGCATGGTTCATGTTGCTTCTATAAGAGTCATGTTCTTCCTTTCAGCAACACTATTCTATTGAGGAGTTCGGGCAGCACTGTAGTCTCTTTTAATACCCCTGGAATTGTAAAGTGCTATGAGTTCTGCATTCTTAAGCTCAGTTCCATTGTCACAACGAATACATTTTACTTTCTTTGACAACTGATTCTCAATCAAGGTAATGAAGTCTTTGAGAATGGGGAAAGTCTCATTCTTAGTAGCAAGAAAGAAGACCCATGAGAACCTGCTATACCCGCCAGTCACCACTAGGCAGTATTGTTTATGATCAATGCTCCTGATGGAGGTAGGACCAAAGAGATCCATGTGAAGGAGTTGCAAAGGTTCATTGATAAGATTGAGAGCAGTATTGGCCTTGAAGGATGCTTTGTGTTGTTTGCCTTTGCTGCAAGCAAGACAATTTATGTCATTCTTGAAGGTTTTGGGAGGTAACCCAGAAACCATATTCATATTTACCAACTTATGAACTATTTTAAAGTTGACATGCCACATCCTTCTATGCCATTTACTAGCTTCATCTTCTGAGGCTTTGGCAACCAAGCAAGCTAATTGACTAGTAGGATTGACTTCATTCAACATGATACTGTAAATATGATGTCTTCTTGGGACTTTGAGTAGTACTTGTGAGTCATCCGGAAGTTGAAATTCTTTGGACAACACCAGGCAATCTGTGTCCATGAAGAGAACAAATTGCTTCCTATCACAAATATGAGAGACAGGGATCAAGTTGAAGTGCCAGAGTCTCTCTACATAGTACACCTGCTCAAAATTAAGTTTAGGAGTCTAAATAGATCTTTTGCTTGTGATTCGCCCTTCACCCCCCCCCCCCCCCCTAAAGTATACCTTTCCACCTTGAAACGGTACAAAGTTAGTCAATAGTTCTTTGTTCCCTGTCATGCTTCTAGAACAGCCACTATCTACAATTCCAAGATATGGATCTTGGTATGGATTAATCTACAACAACAAGAAACAAATGTAATAGTTAGTGTCTTAAGGGGACCCCAAGCCATTCCTGACTTGAGCCTGCCTTGTGGATCCTTGTAAGATAGCCATTGAGATTGATGAGATCTACTATTGTTCTTGTGTATCCTTTGCATCATTTGAGGTTTAAATTATGTCCAAGAACAACCTGTTGAGGTCTTAACAACAGAACCCAAATGTCCCATGCCAAAATTCATGTGGTCAATAGTAGAATTTAGAAAGTAAGTGCTTGTTGGTCTGTTTGTTTTACTTTGTTTGTTTCACCAGTTATTAGAAGCTGTAGAAGAATTCCTCCTGGTTGTAGGAAAAAGTTGAGCACAAGGGTTTAGCCTACTAGAAGAGAAACCCATACCAGTAGGAGTAACTACTGGTGGACCAGGAGGACCATATGGATGATGGACAGTAGGCCATTGGTCATAAAAATCACAATCTTTAATCAAATGATATCTACTACCACACACAAAGCATGTTTTAGAAGACAAAGACCTTTTATGCAAATGACATTGTTTATTGCTACTATTCTTATTACACATTTGTCTAAGAGAAACAACATTCCTAAAAGATATAGTACTAGAATAAAAAACAATGGAAGTAGAAGCAGTAGCAACTCTCTCATCGCTAGTCCTAGAACTAGAAGCAGTTGTGTCATTTGTCTTGGGGCTTGAGGGACTAGACTTTTCACTTCAACCACAGGATGCATAGTCACTGACCTTGTCACTGAAAGTACAAGAGACAAAGTCATTAGTGTTAGTAGTACTTTTAGGGGACTCATGTATCTGTGATTAATCTAAGTCTGTATGGATAGGTATGGTCATAAAAGTTACTATCAGACGTGGAGGAACATCATGCATTGCTACATCTGCTTTAAACCTATTGTAGTGAGGTTTTCCCTCCTTTCCTTATTAGGATCAAATATACTAGAAAAAGATGAACCAAAAACATCATCTGGTCCAATGTAGTTGTCAAAAACTAACCCCCTTTTTGTTCTTCTAGACATGCTGCTATCAATAAGTTTAGACAGATTTTTGGGTGCATATTGCCATTTATCAAACTTCACTAAAGTAGCATCTAACCTAACCTGCATTTCTTGATTTTCTTTGATACTTTCTGCATTAAGTTTTTCAGTATATTTAAGCTAATTAGATTTATTTTCTAAATCAATACTCAAAACTCTAATTTTATCCTCATATTTTAACTGAGCATTTTGTAACCACTTCTTTTGTTGTTCTAAGGTTTTTAGTGAACTTTTGTCTGCTTGAACTTTTACAAAGTATTTATCATTTTGAGCATTAAGTTCATCATGTTGTTGCATAAGGTAAAATTATTTAGCATCACAACCAAGAGGGCAGTTTTATACCTGAGTAGTGATCCCATTAATGCAAATTCCCCTTGCTTCCTCTGCCTTGGATATGTGACCAACAATCATTGCAAACACATCAGTACCAGGTTCTACTACTAATGGAGTTGGAGTCTCATGTTCATTCCAATTGATCATGGTATCATAAGATACCAAGCCTTTCTTCTCCTCCTAAAGCTCTTAGACCTTGAAGGTTGAGTACCTATTTTAGTCCTGGTCATTTCTACTAGAACATTCTCTAGCAAAATGTCCTTGCTGATGACAGTTGTAGCATCTGACTTTGCTCCTATCAAACCTGGTTGGCTCCTTTGGGTTGTAGCTAAATTTTCTACCAGCCTTCTTCTCGAACTTGTGAACTCGAAGAGTGAGCATAGCCATCTGCCACTTGAGATCTATCTCATCCAAATCAAGCTTGTCTCGCTATTTTAAGTCATCAAATTCTAGCTACTGTTGTGGTTCAACATCAGAAACAAAAGAATGAAGGACAGATTCAACCATACTACTGGTCTTGGCCTTTGGTTTAGGACTAGGAGTATCTTGAGAAAACATGGCATAACTTAAACTACTGGCATAAGTCATTGGATTGGAACTCATGGAACTCACAAAAGAAGAATTAGCATAAGTGTAGTAAGATCAACTAGGGTATCCTCTCATATCAGACTCAATGGTTTTGAGTTTGTAAAATAGGTCATCAAAAGAAAGATACTCAAGTCCTCATTTTGCTTTGAGAAAGATGACTACCTAGTTCTAGGAGTGAGGCAGAGCTCTAAGAAACCTAACATTGATGTATTCATTATCTGGTTTAGACTTGAGTTGATTTAATTGGCTAAGAATCTTCTAAAACCTGTCATACCCTTGATGAAGTCCTTCTGATTTAGAGATCTTAAACTCTGAAAATTCATCTCTAAGCATTGATCTTCTCATCTTCTTGGATTCTTTATTCCCTGCAAACCTTTCTTTGATAGCATTCCATATTTCTCTTGCATCTTCCAAGTGATAGAAATCACCCATATGATCATCAGGAAGAGACTAAAGCAAAATGGTTTTTGCTTTGATTTCCTTTTGTACAATTGTGATTTTGTAGAATATTGATAACTTATGAATCTATGAATGGGTTTGTTGATTTCTAGAGAGAGAAAGTTAGAGAGAGAAAGTGAGAGAAACTATGTGTTATTTCAATAAAATGGAAACAAGAAAATGACAACAACCAACCCCTTTCCATGGTGGAAAGGGGTATTTATAGTTCCAAGCAAACATGGGCTTGGGCCGGTCCATGACAAGCCCATGGACCGGTTCTTACTTAACTTAATAAGTAACTAATGACTATTTTCTAACTACGAGCTATTACAACATAAATATTATTGTGGAGTGACCGATACTTCTAATATACGTAAAACGTATTTCTAACAATCTCCCCCTAAGGGAGGTCACTCCACGTTACAAAATTCTAAACCTAGCATACTATACTAAGTCTTCGTTCTTTAGCTCGTAGTCTTTTCTTCTTTTCTTTCTTTTGTTGTGAATATGTTGGTTTGATCTTTTTTGCTTTGGCTTGAGAGCATTGTTCTTTGGCCTTTCACGTGCGATCTTTGCCTCTCTCGTGAATTTGCCTTCTCGTGACTCCATGTTCCACACACTTATGTCTTTTTGATGAATTCTTGAAAGTTTCAGAGTTTGGTACAGCGGAAGACTTTATCTTGTACTTTCTTGAATTTTTGCTAAACTTTGTTGCAGAAAAACATAAGCATGTGGGAACGACTTCTACAGGTACACCGCAACACCACCGTCTTCACTGGTACACAGCAACGCCACCGTCTTCAACAGGTACACAGCAACGCCACCGTCTTTAACAGGTACACAACAACGACACGAATAAAATGGCTTTGAACATCTTATTCTAATTCGGTAGCATTTTACCTCCGGTCGGTGAAGACCGTTGGACGATATTAGATATCGTACCCGTGACGGATAGTTTCAATTAAGTAACTTCCTGACAGGATTTCGCGGGTAAACCCGTTCTCTTTATTCGACCGTCCAAAGCTGACTGCGAACATAAAGAGTGAATCACTTGGATAAAATATCCTTGTGATTAGAAGCCGTCAATTCATGAAACCTGGAACAAGTGAATTTCAATTAAGATTTTCACCATCGTTGCTTTCCAGTTGTCACGAGCTTAATTCATAAAGAATCTTGCACGTCACCTACCAAGTGTTGTTTGATGTTGACACTAGAAGGATTTCCACTCGTCACTGTGATCAATAAAGAGTCACTCTGAGTGTTCTGGCAAGATCATATGATAATGCGAAGAGGCCTGGAACGAGTTTAAGTTCAATTAAGAATTAAACCACTGTTACCTTCCAGTTTTTCACAAGATTGGTTCTAAAAGAACCGCACGTGTAACCTACCATGAGCTTGTTTGATGTTGGCTCAAGCAGGATTTCCATCTTCATTGTAATACTTATGTATTACTCGGATGTTCTGGCAATATTGCAGGAATATTGCGTAGGACTCATGAAAATCTCTTACTTTTCACAGTGTGTGAGAAAGCAAGGAATAAATGGAAAGTGTCCTAATGAGACTTTTGATGATCTCTTGGCTCTAGACTCGATTGTGCGTTTTGATTTAGTGAGCGATGGCTGGAGAGGAGTGCCACCTTTTCAATACCAGTCTATTCGGAGTGAATAAACCAATAGATAACGTGTTGATCTCCGTGTGATTAAAACAAATACCTTTTGAGAGATATTTGAGTTAGCTGGGAAGGGTTGTGCATTGCATCACTGGGTCCATGATGTCTTTCTTCAATACCGAGAATCATTAGCAAAAATGACCTCAATAGCATATGTATTGACCCGGTTTCTGCCTAAAGTTGTAAGGAGGGCTTCTTTCTTTACACCCTTTATCTTTACAATTCTTTTTCATTCTTCAACCCCTTCAATGCTTACCAATACGTCATCACTAGCACCTTGTTGTGATTGTTCCAGTGCTAGCTTAAGTACTTGGTCGGCATTCAGCTACGTTCACATTCTTTCTCCATCTTTCCTAGGACTTCTAATTCTATCTAGGGAATTGTCCTTGGGAAGATTCCATCGGCTCTGATGAATCATTGGACTAAACCTATTCCTACCACCCTTTTGTCACCACATCCGTCGTGAATTAAGCGTATTTTGGGAAGGAATTGCAACCATGAAAAATCATTGAAAATCACCTAAAGTACTTGTGATATTGAAATCAAAAGTTTTGTACCTTAGGTGTTTTGTTCATCAAAAACGCTCCCCCTTAACACGTGCTTTACACATATTAAGTTGGATAATCTTTAAGTCTTTTTCATCTTTTAGCCAAGTATCACTTACGTCTCCTTAATCCCATTTTCTCCCCTTATCCAAAATGTTAACCATTAATATTTGGGATATTGAATGGATTAACCGGTCTTTGGGTAAAAAATGAAATCGATATTTGGCCATAGAACAAGTTATTGCTCCCCCTTAAGTTAATAAGGGATAGTTGTAGTGCTTTAGTATGATATATTTTGAAAGATTTAGAATCTCGTGAGAAATTCTTGAAAGATTATCATACCTTAACACTACATCAAGCCATTAAAGCACATTATTCACAAATATACATATTCACAATTGAAAACCAATATAAAGTGGACCTGAAGTGTACGACCCATTAGATGGATCGTTGCAGTAGCTTGTGGTGCACTAAATACGGTCTTCCACCAACGAATCTTTCCAAGCTCCTCATCAATCTACGTTCACGGAGCTTTTGATCAATTTTCTTGATCACGTACTTTGCCATCTGCCGGTAACCCGGATGCCAATCCTCCGTCATCTCTGGCAAAGTCCCACCCGAGTTCAGATGCTCCAACTTTCCTCTGACTTGTAGAAGAGTTCCATCACTATACTTGTGGAGCTCCCCCACCCTCATAAACTTCATCAAACCTCGACTGTTCAAGTATAAAATGCCGTAATTCGGGACAGAAATGCCGGTATAGGGACATTTTCTACATGTTGAGGTAGTACTTGATTCACAGGACGGGTTAAGTTGAGCTTCCTTTGATAGCTTTCGACTCCCAACTGAAGATCTTCAACTCGTGACTTGATGACAACGCTTCGTGTGAACATACGAAGTGCTGTATTCAAAGCAATCAGGTCTTCACGAGGAATATGTGTGAGTTGATCTCGGGTCATCAGAAGCAGCATATCTTCGATATCCTCAAGGCGAATGATGGAAAAATCTCCCTGCTGGATTTTGTATTCCCTGTCATCCTCCCTTTTCAAACGAATCTCCGTTACATGATAATAGCCATTCTTGGCTTCAGTTTTCATTCCTAAGATGCTGGAGATGCGGATGTCGGATCTAACATTGCTTCCAGAATTGACCAAGCAGCAACCCCTGTACGCCCTTCGGACTCGTTCGTCCCAATGAGATGCACCTATGACAGCATACATATCATAATTACGATTCATTTTTGGGACCCAGAGTCGATTTACCTTTTCCTCGATAAAGGGTATTGTCCCCCAGTTGGCAGCTTTCAGCAAGGTCAGGGAGGTTGCGTACTTTGATGACCCCTTCAGTAGATACACAAGATCATTGGTGACGAAGAAGTCAAGAGCAATCTGATTATCTTGAGCAGGATCCATTGGAGGTGGAGCTCTTTCTGATTCATGAAGACCTGGCTGTTGAACGGTATTCAGAGCCTTCAGGATCTCATCGGCATAGTACTCGAACTCCATTCGGGTTAATCGGGTTTTGGCACGCAGTCTCTTATCTTTCAGCCCTTTCTTCACCAAGGATGGAGTAACCGAAGTCTTATACTCATGAGCAAAAAATGCACATAAGTCAATCGGACTTCGGATACGGAGATACAACACATCTTTGTCAGCGTCTGTGATCGGATCATATTGTGCTGCTGCCGTGATCCAAGCCTGTGGTGGTGCAGTCTCGTCTATCTCCAACGTGTCTGCCCAGTCTCGTATGCTATGTTCCGGAACCGTATATTGTTGTGCTTGTTGTTGAGGAGTAGAAGTGCGAACATCTGTTGGTTCAGTTTCAGGCATTTCGGCAGTGTCGTGAACTGGTGAGTGTTGTGCAGCTTCGGGTTCCGTCACTGATTCTGCAATCACAGGAGCAATAACAACAGAACTAATGGGGTTAGTGGTAATAGGTAAAGATACAGCGATAGAGGTACCGGGAACCGATGACGCTGTAGTGGCATTCACATCGTGGCGCCACTTAGTTCGTCTTGATTCCGTTGATGTCGATTTGTCCTTCTGCGCTGCATCTTTCTTGGACTTGGTTCCAGTCTTAGCAGTTTTCTTGGAGCTGGTAACCTTGTCTCCCTCTTTCGGCTGTTCACCCCCATCATCATCCTGATTGTCATTTCCGTTACTACCCCTAGCACTCTCCTCATTCCCATCACCACCATCATCGCCATCATCATCATCCTCATCATCCTCATCATCGTCATCATCGTCCTCATCCTTATCCTCATCATCACCATCATCATCGTCATCGTTTTCCTCTTCTTCTCCTTCTTCTTCCTCTTCCTCTTCACCAGTACCTTCTTCCTGCTCACTTTCTTCCCTTTCCTCTTCAGGTAGAATGTGATAAGGTACCACACTTCCAAACGTTTTGAATAATCTATCATCCTCCATGATAGCATCATTCAGGGATTTATATAGAGCCCGTTGAATCCTAGACTTATCAAACGATCCAAGTTCCACCATACGAGCCTTAAGGATCTTCTTCAATTCAAAATCCGTCAAATCATAAGCAATCTTGTAGGCGGCTTCTGAAGGATTGGATGATTTGATCATCAAGTTGTCAGCAGCAAGTGTCTTCAACTCATCACGCAGTTTAGGCATTAGGGATTCAACGGATTCTTGCACTCTTTCTTTCACAGAGGCTTCAAGTGCTTCTTTTTGCTCTTTGTATTTATCCCTCATCGCTTGAAGTCTGGTGATACGTGCAGCATGCTTATCAGCCTCAGCCTGCTTAACCCGAGCTAGTTCTTCTGCATGTGCTTTTCGAGTCAACTCCATATCTGCAGCGAATCTAGCAATCATCTCCTCTTGAGCTTTCCTAGATGCTTCTTCACTTTGAGCTCGTCTTTGTAACTCTTGGCGAAGTTCATCCATTTCTCGTTTGTGAGTATCCACATGTTTATCCAATAGTTCGGCCATCACCAATGCAGCCATTGTAGATGTTGCAGAGCTGCTTTGGGTTGATTGGAGAGATTGGAGAGCCTCGGCTGTTACTGCGGTACTAAGGATGGGAATTGTAGGTGGTGGAAGAAATGGTGTTGAAGCTGGTCTGGTTGGTAAGGGTTGTATGGGTGGAGGTTGAGTTGCTAAGGGTTGAATTGACACCATGATCGTAGGAGCAACAGACTCCTTTTCCACACTTGCTGAAATAGGGATTGATGGCTCCTTCGAAGTGGAATAATGTTCAGGTGACCCAAACTCATCAACATCATCTGGTTCCACGTACTCATCCTCAACATCTACCCTTGCACCTGAACCACTACCGCCAGTATCTTTCCTACTCCTTTGAATAGCAATCTTCATCATTTGTTTCTCAGTTTTATCAAGAGTAGGATCAACAATGTCTTCTTCGTCACGTAGACGCATCTCATCAGCCTTACCCTTTCCCTTTTTACCCTCTGTTTTCTTCTTCTTGGTTTCGGGTTCAAGTAACGCAGCTGGTTGTTTGCGTTTACCTTTACTCTTAACCGTTGTGGACGAGTCTTCTCCAGTCTGAAGGTTTGCTTTCAGTCTCTTGATTTCTATCTGCAGTAGCTTGTAATCAGCAGAACCTTTGATTTTCTCAGACAGAAGGTAATCAGGAATAGGACCCGGAATCACACCAATAGACGGTCCTTCATGCCTCAGATCCACAGTGTCATCAGCTTCTTCAGTGTGATAGCGACCTGCTGCACGCCTATCAATAGTAGCATCATTCTTCATAAAATAATTAATGATAAGCTTGATAAACCGAGGATAAGGAAAGAAGTTTGTCTTCAGCTTCTTGTTATAAAAGAGTTGAAAGGTGAATTCTTCCCATATCAACAAAGCATAATCTGAATTTGCAGCTTTGTACATGCCATAGAATAGGTTTATTATAGGACTACGCAAAGCATCATGGCCACTCGTTTTTGGTGTAAGACATTTGCTGAGAATACCCATCAATGCTCTCCAAGGTTGTCCTACCTTAGCAGTGGTAAACTCAGACGCAACTCGTATTTCCGGACATCCAAGTGCGTCAAATAACTCCACGAGTTCATCTTTAGTAGGATCCCTCGAGAATGACATGCCTTTAGGTGTATCCCGTATACCAAGAATCTTACGGAAGTCTGAAACTGTGAGTGTCTGCTGCTTGTTGTCGATGGTGAAGGTGATCTTGTTTGAAGTGATTTCCTTGGTAGCCCAAAATTCATACATATACTCATAAGGCACCGAGGCACTACTCCTAAGGGCGTTCTTGAAATGAGAGTTATCGAGGATGGCTATGGCGACCTTAAAACCATGGTGAGTGGATTTTGAGACTTGCTTCAGCCGGTAGTTGTTGGGTATAAACTTAAGGGTTCGTGCTTTAGCAATATCGGCTTCTCTAGATTCTTGGATTGCTTGTACTGTTGGATTAGTCATTGTATCTGCTTAAGATAAGACATGAAAGGTTGATGCACAAAGACATATAGATATATATCATTCTTACTTCTAAGCATAACACATTTCATAACATAATACAACAAGTACATATATAGCATGCAAACAATGATAATCGAACTCTTTATTCGGAACTTTTCCTCATTCGGAACATCTTCATCCAGAACATTCCTTCATTCAGAACTTCTTCATCCGGAAGTTCTTCATTCTGAACTTCCTTCATCCGGAAGTTCTTCATTCGGAACTTCCTTCATCCGGAAGTCCTTCATTCGGAACATTCCTTCATTCGGAACTTCTTCATTCGGAACATTCCTTCATTCGGAACTTCTTCATCCGGAAGTTCTTCATTCGGAACTTCCTTCATTCGGAAGTTCTTCATTCGGAACTTCCTTCATCCGGAAGTTCTTCATTCGGAACTTCCTTCATCCGGAAGTTCTTCATTCGGAACTTCCTTCATTCGGAAGTTCTTCATTCGGAACTTCCTTCATTCGGAAGTTCTTCATTCGGAACTTCCTTCATTCGGAAGTCCTTCATTCGGAACTTCCTCATTCGGAAGTTTTTCAGAAAAAATCCTTCATTCGGAAGTTCTTATCCTTGTTCATCCGGAACATCAAAAACGTAGCTAAGAGTATTAATTCTAAACGCATTTGTGATTTCTAAGGTAATCTAAAGCATTTAAACATCATATCATACTAATCCGCACAAAACCCACCACAAATCCCTAGTTAATTAACCCTAATTTTAATCATAAACCCTAAGTGGATTAAACTGATTAATTGAGCACTGTTTAACAGAATTACATGATAGGAAAGGTGGATTAAAAGTTAAAATATTGATGAAATTACCTTTTTACTCGAATGAATGGAATTGGATGGATTAAACGCGTGTTTTAAGCTCTTGTGTGTGTTTATTCAACAATGGCGGCAAATGAGCAGATAAACAGTGAAAGGAAAAATGAAGGGGGCGGGGGGTTTATGTTTTGACTTAGGTCAAAAATTTGACAAGTTTCAACAAGTAACACTTTTAGTCCCTCTATTATCTATTCTTTTCCTTTTTGTTTCTAACTTTTTCATTTCACTTAACCCTTGTTTAACTTACACACAACTTAGCAAACACAATCTATTAGCATATCTCCAATATCTAAAAGCAATGCCTATCACTTAGAACGAACACAAGTTGTATTCTAAAGCAAAACCACTCAATTACCATGTAGCCCTTAATTTTCACAATCACTTTTGAAAATCAATTTAATGACGAAGATGATTTAATATTTTCTCCCCCTTAAACGATGACCCGTTTTCTATTTAAAGAGCTGTAGTCATTGTTTAAAGAGTCAAATATTGATGAAAGCATTTCCAATTGATATCTTGAAAAATTTTGATTCGTGGTGTCAATAAGATTTCTCTTATTTTAACAAATTAATGCACTGAGACGTACATAAATTCGTGTTAGACCATGTTGTTAAGTAAACTTGATCCCTTTGCATGATTTGGCTTGTAAATCACGCCCGAGAAAATTAATTCCCGTTCTGAGCCAACGTTTTCCAAGGAAATACGTGACTTTAATATGAAAACCGGGTTGCAGTCTGAAATAACTACAAGCCATAATGGGCATGTTTTAAAAATGTACAACTTTTATACGGACTCTATTTATGGCACCGTGTCAATATTAATCGACATTTCTAAGGCCGTAAATATTACCGTACTAAAAGACATGCCCGATTTAAAAACGAAAAAATATTTTTGGATTTTCTTGATTTTATATTTTTTATGGTTTTTGTTGGTTTTATATTTTTTTATGGTTTTTCTTGGTTTTATATTTTTGTATTTTCTTTTTGTGGTTTATATATTTACGATAATATACATGATCACGAACAAAGGATACTCTGAATAGTTTACCACGACTATTCAGCTGATTCTTCTGCCAACTCTTTGAGAGTCGCTGGTGTGAATGATTTCATGCCAAGCTTGTCGATCAAAAACTCAATTCGTCCTCGATCTAATGCTTTGGTGAACATATCCGCCAGCTGGTACTCAGTAGTGACAAAATACAGCTCGATCACTCTGTTCTCCACCTGCTCCTTAATAAAATGGTAGCGAATGTCTATGTGCTTGGCCCGGGAGTGTTGAACATAGTTGCAGCAAAGGGCAATGGCGCTCTTGTTGTCACAATACATCGGGATTTTGTTGAATCCCAAACCGTAGTAAGTTAATTGTGATCTCATCCAAAGGACTTGAGCACAACAACCGGACATGGCGATGTATTCAGCCTCCGTGCTTGATATTGCAGCGCTTTTCTGCCTTTTTGAAGACCAACTGATCAATCTATCTCCAAGGAGTTGCATAGATCCAGAAGTGCTACGCCTCGTGTCTTCACATCCAGCATGATCGGCATCTGCGTATGATATTAAAGCAATAGAGGAATCTTTCGGATACCATAGACCACGATGAAGTGTTCCTTTTAGATACCGAAAGATCCTTTTCACAACATGTAGGTGCTTTTCGGTAGGCCGAGCCTGATACCGGGCACACATGCATACAACAAATTGCAAATCAGGCCTGCTAGCAGTCAGATATAGAAGGGTGCCGATCATTCCACGGTAAAGTTTTGGATCGACAATAGTCCCATTCCTATCTTCATCTAACTTGGATTTCTCCACCATTGGAGTGTCCACGGGGTCACAATTCTCAAAGTTATATTTCTTAAGAGATTCTAGAGCATATTTGGATTGATTAATAAAGATGCCTCTGGGATTTTGAGAAATCTGTAATCCTAAGAAAAATGAAATTTTTCCCATCATCGACATGTGAAAGCGTGTGGACATTATCTTCTCAAATCGGTTTGACAATTCTATGTTAGTGGCAGCAAAAATTATATCATCAACATAAATTTGTACCAGAATCATGTCGTTGCCTTCCTTGAGAGTGAATAGAGTGGGGTCCACCTTGCCTTTGGAGAAGCCTTCCGAAATGAGATATGTTGACAGGAGATCATACCATGCGCGTGGAGCTTGTTTCAACCCGTAGAGAGCCTTCTTAAGCTTGTACACATGATTAGGAAACTCCGTACTGACGAACCCATCCGGCTGACTAACATAGACTTCTTCCCTTAGTTCACCGTTCAAAAATGCCGTCTTCACATCCATTTGATAGACGATCATGTTCATATGAGCAGCATACGCAAGGAATAGTCTAATAGCCTCCAATCTAGCCACAGGAGCAAAAGATTCTTCAAAGTCTATACCCAAGGCTTGTTTATATCCTCTAGCGACCAATCTAGCCTTATTCTTCAATACCGCACCCATCTTATCAAGTTTAACCTTATAAACCCATAACAAAGTAAGGATGTTGACCTTGTCAGGGAGAGGAACCAATTCCCATACTTCAAGTCGTTGGAATTCATTTAGTTCCTCCTGCATAGCTTCAATCCAAGAAGATTGGGTCATAGCCTGCTGCCAATTTTTAGGTTCAACTTCAGAGAGAAATGCATCAAAGTAGCAATAAAGTGCACTCTCTTGTAATTGATGGCGTGTAGAGACGGGTCGATCTAGATCTCCAATAACATTCCTAATTGGGTGATCTTTTGTCCATTTAGTGCTATGGTTTTCAATCCTAGTGGTCTGGAGTGAACAATAGAAGGAGCTTCTTCTGAGGTAGACGCGGCTGAAGGGTTTTCAGGGATCGCTATACCAAAGAAAGGAAGCTCTTGCAAGTGAGCATATTCCAAGTCGTGATCAGTAGAATCCTCTTCCACATCATTAGGCACAAGTAGGGGTGATGATTCAGGTGTAGTTTGAGAATCACTTGGTGAAGGTGCATCCAGTTCAATGTGAATTGTAGATGCATTAGATAAAGGTTCATTAGCTTGAGCAACCACTTCAGGTATTGGAGCAATTACTACAGGTGTTGGAACTTCATCCGTAGGGGGATCGAAGAATTCATCAAACAACGGTTGAAACAGTTTATCCCACTCAGGCCTAGTTGGTGGTAAAAATGATGTAGAAGTAGGATTATTGGGAACTAAGCCGGAACTTATAGCACCGGTTCCCATCTCATGAAGCGCGGGTTCAGAGCTGTGTTGCCCAGAAGCCATCGCTGTCAGCTCGTCGAAATCTGTGTCCATAGTTTCTACAATCTTGCCAAGACGACGGTTATAGATTCGGTATGCTTTCTTGGACGGTGAGTAACCAATGAAAATACCTATATCGGCTTTTGGTTGAAGCTTACCCAAGTTCTCACTATTGATGTTTGGATAACACAGAGCACCAAACACATGAAAAAATGAAACATCGGGTTTGCGGTCATGTAGAAGCTCATAAGGTGTTTTTCTATGGCGTTTCCGAAGGATAGAACGGTTTTGGGTGAAACATGCAGTAGAAATAGCCTCTGCCCACAAGAACAATGGAGCGTTCGCATAAATAAGCATGGTCCTAGCAGCTTCCATAAGTGTACGATTCCGTCTTTCAACGAAACCGTTTTGTTGTGGAGTGCGTGCATCGGATGTTTCATGTGATATACCAACTCCTTCATAATAATCACGAAGAGTCTGGTTGACGAACTCTGTACCATTGTCTGTACGAATACGGCGGACAGTGGTATTCAAACGTACCTGAATGAATTTCAGAAAAGTGATGATAGCCTTCGGTGCTTCATCCTTTGTACGTAGAAATCTAACCCATGTAAACCTGGAGAAATCATCCACAATTACCAGAATGAATTTCTTACCGCTCACACTTTCAGTTCTCATCGGCCCACAAAGATCCATATGCAAAAGATGAAGTTTTTCTTGATTGGTGTCTTCAGCTTTGGGCTTGTAAGATTTCTTGGTACTTTTCCCCCTTGAACACGCGGAACATAAATGATCCTTGTGAAATTTAAGCTTTGGAAGACCACGAACTAAATCGTTTTTAGCCAGATGATTAATAGCATCAAAGTTAAGATGAGATAATCTGCGATGCCATAACCATGACTTGGTCTTAGATGCTTTAGAGAGAAGACATACTGGAGAGGCGGCCATCATGTCTTGTAAGGACAAGGTATATAGATTTGCACCACGAGATCCCTTCAACAAATCTTTTCCTTCCAAGTTGCGGATGAAACAAGTGTGTTGTCGAAAAGCAACCTCAAGGTTGGAATCACAAAACTGTCCTACTGAGAATAAGTTATGACCAAGACCTTCTACATAGTATACCCTTGAAATCCTCACGTTTCCAATCTGATATTCACCATACCCCATAATCTTTGCAATATGATCATTCCCGAATTTAACCGTACCAAGAAACTTGCTGACGAAATTTCGGAGCATCGAGCGATTTCCGGTCATATGTTTTGAACAACCGGAGTCCAAATACCACAGGATGATTTGGACCACCTGAAAATATCACCACACAAAGATAATGTAGAGGTATCGGAATCTGAGTGTTCCTTGTTATTAGCAGGTACAGATTTAATAATCTTAGATTTGCTAACTCTAGGCTTCTTAGATTTCCTAGCCTTCCTTTTCTTCTTAATTGGTGGTGTAGATTCTAGTTGGCTTAAATCCTGAGGTATTTCAGCACTGATAGGCACTATAGTGGGGGCTGACCTAATTAAAGGGCGCTGTTTCCATACTTGAGTGCGAGTGTTCCTAACTAAAGGACGCTCAGACCTAACCTCAATGGATGCATTCCTAGTTAAAGGGCACATTTTTCCATCTAATGTAAAGGTCCTACCAGTGGGACGCCATTGCCAGCCAACTTGGGCACGAGTTCTACCCGTTGGCTTCCATTCAAGACCATTCTTAATAGCATTCATTTCATTAACGTGATCAATCAGACACAAATCATGACGTTGGGAAAACATACATTCATTACAATTCCAACAATTCAAATCAGAATTCACGAATGGTTTAGGCTGCTGCACAGGCGCAAAGCTTTTAGTCTTAACATGATTCTTTTTATTTAAAACTGAACTAGCATTCCTATTGTGAACTTCTACTTTCTTCTTTGTGGCACTACTAGTGGAGGGCTTGATCTTAGCTTTCTTGAGTGGCGATCCTTTAGCCTTAGTAGTCTCTTTTAATCCTGTAGAAGGCAAAGTGGGAACATTAGCAACAGATTTTAAAGGTGTCTTACTTGATTGTGCCAATGACGGTTTCGCTCCTGGAGTCTTATTAAATGGAGTGACAGCAATGGGCCTATTATTAAGTAGTGCAGAACCTGGTGTACCTATGTATTGCAAATATGCTAGGCAATATTGAACTCGCTTAACATATTCATGAGCCGAATAATAGTCGCTACTAGAGGGATCTAAGGCATAAAGATCGTCTAAAATATCCCTAAGAAGATCGACATGCTTAATGGCATTCCTCATATAATCATCGTAGGTAACCGGGTTTCTCTTATGAAGTGGATTCTTATAAAGCACTACTGACTTGGTTGTTGGAGCACTAGTGGACGGTGCAGAGTCGGTAGCTAAGTTATCAACAACTTCTTGTCGGGTGAGAAGAAGTGTCTCCTTTAACTCAGCCAAAACCATATTTTTGTCTATGAGCAGGATGTTCAAATCAGAGATTTCCTCGCACTTTTGGTTCAGTTGTTCAACAAAAGATTGTTGCTGTGCCGCATTAAAAGCGAAGCGTTCTTCTAGTGAACCATAAAGAGCGGATAATCCCTGTCTTGTCCGATCCATCTCCCCTAGAACAGACGAAAGTCTAATTTCTAAGACTTGGTTTTTAGACTCTGCAGCCTCTAGTTCCAATTTTAATGTTTCCTTTGATGATACCTCTCTCTTCAATCTCATGATTTCTTCCTCTAATGTCTTAACAATTGCAATCATCTTGTCACTAGTCTCAACACTGTTTTCACAAACATTTGATATCAAAAGATTCTCATTTTGAGTTTGTTGTTTTAATTCTAAAGATATACAATGTTGTTCTAGTTGATTAAAGCGTTTTGAAAGTAAATTGTAGGAATCTTGTAGCTTTAAAAACTCAGCGTTAGATTCGTGACAAGAATGATTATCTACCTCATTTACAGTATCAGCAACATTTACAGAAAGATTACAAACATCATCACAAATATCCTCACAAATATTCACAGCATCACAATTAATCATAGCGGATGTAAGCTCATTCGAATAATTAACATTTACAGTAGTAAGCACATCACACGAGATTACTGCAGACAAGAATCGGTCATATTCGGTTAAAATCTTTTCTTTTTCAATTAGTTGTAGTTCGTAAGCGGTGTCCATTTCATAAAACACTTTTTGAACTTCACCAATTTCAAACACAAGATTTTCCTTAAGAGATGCAAAAATTCCTTTTAGACTTTCGACAAACGGATTGATCTCATTTTTAAACACCTCGTTCATATGTTCGAAAGCCCATTCTCCGGCATTTAAGCCATTTGAAGTCGTACAATCCAAAATGACCTTGTCAAAATTAGTAAAGTATTGATTAATCTCTTGCAAGTTTAACCATACAGTGCTAACCGGTGGAAGATCCTTTGGAATTTCCTTAGGACCTTCCATATTGACAAGTGTAGGAAATGTACTAGGGTTTTCTTCATCTAATATGTAGGTCGGTGCTGTTATGAGATCTTTGTCCATATGGAAGCGAATTCTAAAATCCGTTTTTGCAAGCTCCTTATTCAATTTAAAATAATCACACTCGGGATATTTTGCAGAATTGTATGACCGATCCTCATCAACTAGATCCTTACTTGTTCGATCATCGGGAAAAACAATCGGGTCTAAAGCCAATCCTAATTGAGTTGCATTATAAAGTCTAGGACTATGTCTTAAAGCTTGTTTTGCATAACGTGGATTAGGGGGAAGGCCTTTTAGACGAGATAAGTTAAATTCTCTAAATGAAGCATCAAATAAGTGCACTAGTTGAGAAGCAGCGTATTGTCTTAACAGCAAGTAATCTAGACTTCTAATCTTATTAGTGGCATTAATCTCCATTTCATTCTTCTTAGACTCTAGTGATTCAAAATCCGTTTGAAGTTTTTGAAAATTAATGACCACTAACTCTTTTTCTTGAAGTTCATTAGACATATTTGCTCTTAAGTTTTCTATTTCTTGCAAGTGACCCATTTGTTTGTTTCTAAAATGATCATATTCGAGATTAGTTAGAACACTAGACGAGGGCACTAATTCCAAGGTTTGAACTTTCTCATTGCTTAAGGCAAGCTCATCAGACAAATTCTTATTCTTAGCTAAGGTTTCTAAGAGTGCAGCATTCATTTGGCTAAGTAATGTAGCAGGAACCATGACCAAATCTTGTTGAGCAGGAGTAGGCGTATGCGAAATGGGTCCCGGTTGTGATTCACTCAAAGTCTGGGGACTTACATTGATATTGCTATCATTGTTTGTCTCCTCATTTGAAAGACTCACCACCGAAGATTCATTCGAATCAGCATTCTCTTGCACAACTTGATGTGGTTGAATACTAGCATCAGTGGTATTATCGGTGGTATTAATAAGTACCTCAGATCTCTTTTCTGGCCCTAAGCTGGAGATAGTTGCCATGAGAGCAGCCTTTGCAGATTGAAAGTCATCACAGTCTGAGTCATACGCATCGAGATCATCTGCTTGGTATGCTGCATTCTGTGTGGTGACCGTGTCTTGTTCAGCAATCCCTGGATCAGCAAGAAATGCAAGCTCCTCTTCATCAAGTTCCCTTCCTTGTGCTTGAGCATTCACCAGATAGATCTTTTCTGCAAACCACTGTCCATCCCTTCTCCTCTTGGGTTTCTTACAATCCCTGGACATATGACCCTCTTCCTTGCAGTTGTAGCATGTAATCATTCTCAACTTGCCTGTATTAGCCCGTGGAGGATTGTTGACCATTGGAGCAGGAGCAGGATTGACCGTGCGAGCATTGGTTGATGTGGAAGGTCTCCCCTGATATGGTTGAATTGGCTGAACCATTACCCTGCCATTCTCAATTGTAGCTTGTTGGAGAGAATTGGATGAATTCCTCAACTGATTGTTGGTAGGAGCTGATCCCCTAAATCCTCGTTTGCTTAAAGTTCTTGTGAGATAAGCAGACATAGTGGTTAACACTTCAACTGGATCAGCACCTTGTTTAAATACAGGAACGGGGACTTCCTCATCATCACAGTACAATGCTTGATCTTGAGCTGCATAATCACTCGAAGGAATACTCATTTGATCAGGGTAGCTTGTTGGATATGCTGCATTCTCTTGATAAGATGAATATGAAGATTGAGCATAAGGTGCAACATTTGCTGGGTGTGGTTGTATAGCATATTGTGATGAAGGTGCACTGAACCGATATTATTGCTGATGTGAGGTGGGTGGTTGTGGTAAAATCGAGTATTGGGGAAAGGCTGGTGTCATGTAAGGTGATGGATGATAGGCTTGATGTCCCAAAATATAAGGAGTGTTGTTGTGAGACAAGCTTGGTTGATTCGCCATCAAAGCTAATGAATCAGGGTACATACCTCGTGGAGAACGGTGCATGATCACATGTTTCTCATGTTGCTGAAGAAAAGCATATAGTTGATCCAAATTGCACTTATGCAGATCCCTGGTTAACTTAACGTCGGTAATATACTCACCCCATTCAGCTTGAGGTAAAGTATTCAAGAATTTGGTGTTAACCTGGAATGGAGCAATCACCAGATTGTATACATTCAGATCATTCATGAGTGTGGTGAATCTGAAGTAATAATCGTGAAGCGTTTCCCCTGGGTTGTAAGTGAATCTGTCAAAAAGGTCATACAACTGACATCATCCGGTCTTGACCATAAGCCTCCCATATGCCGGTTTTCCCTTAAGGTAAGACATCATCCGGTCTTGCCAAGCTTCAAAAACTTCTTTGATGAGCATTGGCGGGCGATTATCCGTTCCCGTAATCACCGAAATATCCGTAAGTGATGTCATATGAGGCATTACTGAATTCGGATTCATTTTGTTAACTTCAAAGAGACAAAGATTATCGGTTGATCGAGCAGTGAAGTAAAGCTTGTGAATTGTGTTGTGTTTTTGTTGTAAGAAACCAAGATTAAATCCTCTAAAAAATCGTCGAAAAAACAAGCAAAAAAACCCTTGATTCGGAACTTTTTGTTGATTCGGAAGTTTGATTCGGAAGATTAGGCTTGGAATTACCTTGATTCGGAACTTTTGGCTTGATCCGGAACTTCTTGATTCGGAAGTTCTTGGTTCGGAACTTTGGCTTGATCCGGAACTTCTTGGTTCGGAAGTTCTTGGTTCGGAACTTTTTGGCTTGATCCGGAACTTCTTGATTCGGAAGTTTCCTTGGTTCGGAACTTTCTTGATCCGGAACTTCTTGACCCGGAACTTCTTGATTCGGAAGTTTCCTTGGTTCGGAACTTTCTTGATCCGGAACTTCTTGATCCGGAACTTCTTGATCCGGAACTTCTTGATCCGGAACTTCTTGATCCGGAACTTCTTGATCCGGAACTTCTTGATCCGGAACTTCTTGATCCGGAACTTCTTGATCCGGAACTTCTTGATCCGGAACTTGTTGGTTCGGAACTTTTACTGGGTTAATCAGAAACTTTATACGATGAACAGTCGACCCTCAAAACGAGAGATTAAACCCAGATTTTGACCAAATAACCCAAAAAGTTTTGTGATTTCAACAATAATAAGTAAAAACTAATACTTATCCACTAATCCCAATCACAAAAACACCAAAAACACCAAGAATCAAGATGGTTTTTCTTAAAGAACACTAATACAATCAAAAACTAAAAAACCACACAAATCACTACCTTAAATCACCCCATAGCTCTTGATACCAAATGTAGAATATTGATAACCTATGAATCTATGAATGGGTTTGTTGATTTCTAGAGAGAGAAAGTTAGAGAGAGAAAGTGAGAGAAACTATGTGTTATTTCAATAAAATGGAAACAAGAAAATGACAACAACCAACCCCTTTCCATGGTGGAAAGGGGTATTTATAGTTCCAAGCAAACATGGGCTTGGGCCGGTCCATGACAAGCCCATGGACCGGTTCTTACTTAACTTAATAAGTAACTAATGACTATTTTCTAACTACGAGCTATTACAACATAAATATTATTGTGGAGTGACCGATACTTCTAATATACGTAAAACGTATTTCTAACAGATTTCTTCATGTGTTTTGGGAACTAGAATGGTGATATTACAATTCTTATCTCTGCCAGTACTTTTCTTGCTGTTAGCATTTTGAACAATCTTCAATAGAGCTAGATTAGTGTTGGTGATCCATAACTCCATTTTCATAGCCTAGCTTTCATACTCTTCTATCTTTAGGTGTGGAAATTTTCCATTCGTGTTGGAGACAGTAGCAATCATTTGTTGTGTTTGTTGTGTAGGAGTGGTAGTTTGAGATCCAGTTTAAGTATAACTTGAAGCAGACATGATTCAACGATGTTTTTAGAAACAGAAAAATGGTTCTTCTTGTACAAAGACTCTCCCAGGCTCTGATACCACTTGTTGGGTCCTTTAGATATAGATCTTTCAGCATGTTAAGGATGGTGAACTACTTCTGTAATCACAAGTTTCTTCACAAAGAGACTCTAATGAAAACGAAGTATTTGTGCAGAATATAAACACTAAGAACAAGAAGAAAAACTTGACTAAATGAATAACATGATCCTTTATAAGGATTTCTACTATTACTATTATGAAATTTAACTGGTGAAAGGTCTGTTTGCCCCTTCTACTGGTGGGTTCCTTTTATACTACAAGGAAACCCTAAAACTACATTAACACAAAACGTGTAACAGTTGATATGCATATCCTTTCCTAGGATATCTCATGCATATCCTAACAGATTACTACTAATAACATAGTTTGACTTTATACTAGACTAGGAGTAACGTATTACTCCTACCAGGAGTAACTACTCCTACTACTTCTATGACTAGGAGGAACTACATACCTCCTTTGTCAACCTATTACAAAATGCCTATTACATGAGTCCTACCAGTCTATTTTTTTTAACATTTTTATTGACACTAAAGTGTAATTATAACTTATTATAGTATAGGATGAGCTTATGAACAGTAATTTGTATTTTTTTACTATTATTTGTATTTTTATTCATTATTACCGGTAACGGCATACACAAAGTTTCCCACCACGTGTCCATAAGGTGTAAATACATGCGTGTTCTTGCCTAAAAACTCATATTATACACCTAAAGCCACACACACAACACGATAGCTTCTTTTTTCTCCAAAAGTTTCTCCACACCGATTCTATAATCTGTACTTCGATTAGGGTTAGGGCTGATGGTTTTATGTGTTAATTGTTCTGCCATCCAAGTATCTTGATTAGTGATATGCGATGATGATTGTGGCTTTCGATGTCATAAATCCGAAACAAGCTAAGATTTATTTAGGTTTTAATGGATGGTGATAAAAAAAAGGAGTGTTGAATAGCAAGGATTTATGTTGTGGGTTTTTTAAACTCATCCGTAAGTATCTTAGTTCATAAATGTTTTCAATTTAGTTTGTTACATTTGGAGTTTTTTTTATTAAAAGGTTAACCTTTAGAAACCATATTTTCATGTGGACAACATAGCAGCAGATTCTTAAATTTAGATGGAGAACAAGAATGAAGCTAGCACTAATGGTTACACGTAAGTTTTATTTTTTTCAATTCGAATAGTGATTATCAATAATTAGTTTTTTTTTTCAATTTGTGATTTTTGTTATGATTTGTTTATTTTTGATAAAGCAGTGTTTATTATTTTGGAGATGGAGATGAAGAAGAATAATTGTTGATTAATTGTTAGATTTTTTTTCTTTTTATTTTTGTTGCTAAATTGATTTTTCTTTAATTGAATTATAAGATGGTTTTCGATGAGTTTCATGCGCTTATGTGTTTGTGAGATTGGTTCGTATTGATTATTTCCCATTCCTATTTATGAATCTTGCTTAGTTGTATTCTACGAAGTGCGTATTGAGAATAAGCACTTTGAAAAAGCTGCATAGTTACTTTTTCAGCTCATGCTTATAATTAAGCTCTAATAAGCTACATAAACTAAACAATGTAAAATCATTAGTTTCGATTTACTTATTTCACAATTGCGTTAAATTTATTTCTGATAAGTGGATAAAAGATCAGAAAAGGTTTGTAAAGACAATCGCTTAATATATGTATGGAAGTATTTCATTGGATGACTAAAACATAATTTGGCATTACCACATCGCTGACATCTTACGAATCGCATTGCAGGAACATTCAAGCTCAGGGTCTGTGATGTCCGTTGGTGATTTTTAAGGGTGCTACATCCGATCGCTTTGGGATATTACTTCATAAGGTATAGTATTTATGGTTGATTGTAATTATCGTTTTCTTTGGTTATTGGGAATGTGTATGTGATCCTTATTGTCGCTTATAGTTTAAAAGATTTGATGGTCTAAAATAAGGTGTTAGAATATCCTACGCGAACTGAATGTGAATGGCACTATAGCACACGGTGTTTGCTGGGAAGCATGTAGGGTAACGAGTAAAAGGAGTAAGTTAAAAAGTTCTTTTTTCCAATTTACGGGTGTGTTTGTATTAAGCTTACGTGGCTCACTTTTTCGACTTATAAGTTTTTTTAGTATTAGATCTGCTATTGTACCATTTCTTTTATGTTATTGCCTTCTAAAAATGTTATGTTGTTTATTCGCTTATAGTTGAATTTATGTTATAATAATTAAGGTCGTCTCTTATTCTTAACCTACCTACAGAGATAAGTCAGTTTGGTTTAGTACACAAAGAAAAAGAAGCATAGCAATAGCAAATTTGTTAAAAGAAATTCCAGTTGTAGATTCGTTGTAAACCCCAATTAGGCTGAGTCATTAGTGATAGAATAGAGTAATAATAAGTTATAAAAATTTATTAGAGATTTCTGAATTACTAAATGTCAATATACAATGGATTGGGATGATTTTTTTAACTCTTTGATCATCATATGGGAAACTAAGACCTTGATTGTTGTCCAAATGAGAATCGGTCAAAACATTTTTCCTAATTACTTTTTGTTGTTTGATGAGACTGCTTTTATACATAGTCTCATCGTCCAAAACGGGTTTTAAATGCATTAAATATCATCAAAAATGCCAAATATATGCTTGTGTTTGTTACTTGTGTATTTTAGGTACGGATATTGAGAAAATGACAAAAGATCACAAAGAACAAGCAAAAACAAACACGGGAAACGAAGCCGCACAATGAACCAAGCCCTAGTGTTGATTTTCCAAGAAAAACCCTTGATGATTTGAAGATGGTACAAGAAGGGTCCTCCAATATTGAAGAATTAACACTTCAAACCCTTTTTTATTCATAATTACAAGATTGGTCCTTAAAGTTTGTCAAATTTACAAAAATGACCCTCCACTTTGAAGAATTGGCAAGAATGGTCCCTCAACAATCAAGACTTGTCAATATTAGTCCTCCAAAAAGTCAACAATACAAGTCAAGACCATAATATTTTAAGAAAATACCAATAACCCTTCAAGAATCATCAAATGGCAAGAAATACCCCTGAAAATACTTTGGAAACGTATTTGGGGCAAAAGTGTGAAAATAGAAACTTCTATAACAAAGGGAATCTGGTTTTGAGTATTTAAATTACAAGTGAAAGGTAAATGAAAGATTAAGGGCTAAAGTTGGCAGACAAAGGAAGTTACCTTAACCTGTGCGGGGGTGACACGTGCCCCACTCACTCTCTCCACCAATCAAAACCCACCCTTTTTACACCTCACCATCCCATTCAGATTTATTAAACTAATCATAACTGATTAGTTAAATTTGGCGCTTAACACATCATTTAAAACCCAAAACATATTAAACGTGTTACTATTTACTCAAAAACATGAATTGGGGTTTATTGATTAAGCAAGAATAAAACCTCCATCACCTCCAGAATATTGATTAAGGGTCTCCTAACCCTAACCCAACTCCTAAACTTGACACCTCATCCACCAAAAGCCCCACACATGATTCCCCTGCTACAAAGGTTGAGGAAACTGCCAAAAGTTAACAGCCATCCAACAAATTGCATCCAGCTTCATATCTAAGCTTCATTTTGAGCCTTAGATCAAGT
Organism: Glebionis coronaria; assembly: GCA_025667525.1. Lineage (NCBI taxonomy): Eukaryota > Viridiplantae > Streptophyta > Magnoliopsida > Asterales > Asteraceae > Glebionis > Glebionis coronaria. Next base: position 2,458,644 of record CM046880.1, read on the forward strand.
CAAAACCTTTACACCTCACACATACAGCCAAGAATCCTTCACATGAGATCAAGTTATTCAAATTCGACAAGAGTGCATTGGGAACTTTACACATTAGGGTTTATGTATTTTTCAGCTTTCATAGAACATTTGTAGCCTATATAAGGCATTAGGATATCCACATTGAGCCCAGCTCTTGGTTTTTCCATTGTTCACTTTTCTGTAAATCCTACTTTCAATTTATGAAATAGAGTTTGAATTTGTGAAGAAAACCCAAGTGTCAATCTTATTATCTACTTATTATTGTTTCATGTTTGTGTTTGTGAAGTACTAAAACCTGTTTTTAAAGTTTGTGCAAGAAATTGCATATTTTCTAAAAAATCTTGATATTTTGCTAAGACTTTGGTACACCTTTGGAATTTTTGGGCTATAAGTTGATCATAGCACCCTGATAAGAAGTTATCAAGGTGTTGTGAGGCTTGTGGTTTGGGGATAATCAAAGAGTGGGTACAAATGTTGCATTAATCAAGTTTTGTCACCTTTCTGTTTTTCACTTTATTGTTCTAGCCTTATTGAATCTTAGTAGCTTGTTTGTGGAAGCTTGTGCCTTGTTTTGCTAGGCATATCAACTAAAAAATTCGTGAGTGTGGATGTACATTCATGAGGTTTGAGTTCTTGAACCTAAAAATCTATTAAAATACTTGAAATTTGTGATTTTGAGTTCTGCTAGTGTTCTTGTTGTTTTTATGGGTTAACCTGTTTAAGTGCATAAGTTGTTATTGAGTTATTGTTTGTTGATTGTTTGAGTTGGTATCTGTTATATGCTTGGTTGAGTGCTCATTGCTGCAACTTATTGGTTTTAAAACATCAAAATCTTGATTGTGCTATAAAAGTTGGAAATCTGCTTGTTTTGACCTAAGATTTTGGAAACACTTAGTTTGTATGCAAGCTTAGGGATAACAAGCGATTAAACATACTTAATATAACCTGTTAAGAAGATTTGAGTGTTTGAAATTGGATTTGTGGTCAAGTATATCAGCTAAGTATCAAAACTGCATGTTCTTGTTCATCAGTAACTTTAATCTGCTTGAATATTGATCTAGACTTTGAATCAATGCATGAAACCTGTTTATATTTGTTCATTTGAATTAATTATATCTTGTGTATGCATTTGGTGAAGTTTGGCTGGCTGATTTTTGTTAAAAGTGCTTATTAAGTTCATAGCTTCTTATGTTCATGTCTGGTGCATATCTGGTGATGTTTTGATTAAACTGTATTGATTGGCTGAGCGAATTTGTGTTTTTGTTATTGTTATTGACTCCTTGTGATTAACTGATCACTTGGGGTGCCTTTGCTTAACCTGAATCCACAAAAAAGTCACAAAAGACAAAAAGTCAAAAAGGTCAAGCAGTGGAAACTTTTCCCACTGCTGAACCTACAAAACTAGCCCCTGCTAGTGTAAAATATCAAACAGCTTATTCATAAGCCATTTTGGCTTATCCAGACTTGCAACAACTTATTTTTTGTGATAGATCTTCCTTATTTGACCCATTGATTTGATCTGGAGTTTATTAGGGTTTGACTTTGAATTTGTACTAGAAAACTCATTGAGTTGACTTTTACATAAGTGCTTAATTGCTTATTCCGGCTTATTTCTTTTGCTTATTGGAAAACTTTTTAGTCATTTTGCTTAATTAAGTCATTTAAAACCTTTTGAAAGTTGAATCAGCACTTGAGGTGGTCTAGAACTCAAAAACGACTATTTTGTCGTTTTGTGAAGAGAGTCTTGGCTTATTTTAGCCTTATTTCTTGTGTTTTTTCAAGTTTTCTTTTACAGATATCTTTGGTAACTCAAAAGAAGTTTGTGTGTCAAATTTTAGCTTATGGCATCAGCTTATAGCTTAATGGGCCAAAAAGCCCATTAAGAATAAGCGGCTTTGAAATAGGCTAACTTAAACACATTTTCAGCTTTTGGGCCTTCCGAGTTTTGTTCTTAAAATCAAATTTTAAGTCAGATAGGAAGTTTTGGGCTTATTTGGACAACAATTTTCTTATTGGGCCATAAAAAGCCCATTAAGGGGTCTGTTTGGACTTTTCGCCCATTTCAAGGCCCAATAGGGGTATTTTTGTAATTTCAAGTGCATTTCTATTTTATTTAGGTTAAAATAAACTAGTTGGCAAATTTTTAGAATTTTTTATAAATTTTGGATTTTTATTAATATTTTATTATTATTTTATTATTAAAAATTAAAATTTAGATTTTTCAAAGTTTTTCATTTTTCTTAGTTCAAATACATTAAGTTAGGAATTTTACAACTTTTAGATTAGTTTTATTGTCATTAGATTAATTTTTAGAATTATTTTAAGTTTTAATAGTTTTTAATTGTTTTTAAATAGTTTTAATTAATTTTAAAATTTTCTAAAATAGTTTTAAATTCAGTTAAGTCAATTTTGAGGTTTACAAGTTAAAAAATTTCATTTTGGGCTTTATGTTAATTAAACTGATTTTTTGGGCTTTAATTGGCATTAAAAAATTAATATTTAATTAAATAAAAGGTTTGAGTGATTTTTGATTTTTTGTAAACTCTAATTACATTTTTTTTAGGATTTATTGCAATTTTTTAGGATTTTTTAGGGTAATTTTTAATTTTGGTCACTTTTTAAGGTTTTACATGCACGACTTATCGTCTTAGTTTAATTCATAATCGTAACCGTCATTCTCTTCTGATCTCTTTCTATTTTTCTTTTCTCATAAATCATAATCACATCATTAATCAATTCTTAGCACAACACACTAGCCTCCTTGAGAACGATCCCTACTTTTGGGTCATTAGTGCTTGATTTTCCTAAACCGACACTTAATACTTGCCCTATTTACTCTCTTTTCCTAAAGGGTAGTAAAATCACTACATCATTTTGGCGCCGCTTCCGAGGAGGCGTGTTGTGTTTTGATTTGAACAATTGTTGTTTTTATATAGCCATAATATCTATTTGTATTAGTAGCACTCTACTAACACGTATTATCGGTTTTCGTTTTTTGTGTGAATACTATTACTATATTGTATACGTAGAACAATAAATTCACAAGTACTCCAAAAGTGTGAAAACAAAACCTTGATTGGGAGGTCATTATTCAATCAATGTATTCGAATCTCAAACAAGAAATAAAAGGCAAAATAGATAAATACTTTCGTGAAGCTTAATTTTGAAAAACACAAACTATAAGGTGGGTATAAGGCGGGTATTATAAAATATACCCTAAGGAAAAAGGCTCTTATGTGCTTCGCGCAGCCTAGTTTCCCCGCTTGCTTGTGCGTGTTTAGATAAAAAGGGCTAATCGAGGATTTGCCAACCAAAGTATTATCAAAGTATCATATATATTTTCTTGGTTTCATTTGATTAAACCTTCTTGAACGTTTTGGTGTTCCACCAACGTTCTAAAGTCATCGAAGGCGTTCACTTCACGTGATCGTTTTCATTCCTTGAGGCTTCTTTAATCAAGAGATTTGATTAAGGAGGAGATTTGTAGATTTTTGTCTACCTAATAAAATCAACAAAATCCAAAAAAAAGTAAAAACAATCAAAAACCACAAAAAAATTGAAAAAGTCAAAAACACCAAAAAGAATATTCTTTGCTCATCCACACGTTGTACATGACGTTTATGTTTACTCGTAATCAAGCAAGACATGCACATAAACAAAAAAACCAAAAGGAGTCCACACCTACTCCTAATCTCTCTAGTGAGGAGTCTCCTATTAACGAACCTATCGTAGAAGAAGAACCAACCATGGCGAATCGAACTATGATGGAGTTACTTCAAGCACCCACCGAGGGTTATGGAGAGGATATTGTTATTCCCGCCATCCTTGAAAAGAATTTTGAAGTGAAAACGGGTTTGTTGTCGATGATCCAAAACAACAAATTCCGTGTTGATGAAAAGGACAACCCGCACAACCATATCCGCCAATTCAATCGTCTTACCGCCACTTGCAAATTTAAGGATGTTTGATGAGACTGTATTTATACATAGTCTCATCGTCCAAATCGGGCTTAAAACGCTTAAAATATCATCAAAATACCCAAATATATGCTTGTGTTTGTTCATTGTGTATTTTAGGTACGGATATCGTGAATTCACCAAAAGATCAAAGGAATCAAGAAAAACGAACACGGGAAATGAAGCCGCACAAGGAACCGCGGCCGAATCATGAATTTCCATTCAAGTCTTTGAAATTTGAAGATTTGGCAAGATTGGTCCCTCTACTTTTGAAGACTTAACATTTTATACCCTTGCAAATCTCATTATTGCATATTGGGTCCCTTAAATGTTGAGATATTGCATTATTAGCCCTTGAAGAATGCATAAAGTGCATTAAATACCCTTGGAACAAGTTCTACAAATATTTGGTTGCCAAAATACAAAGTTGAAAACTTTGTTTGTGAAGGAAGTGCAAGTTTAGGCTGTTTAAATCTTATGTAGCAACATGGAAGTAATTGAGGGGCCAAAACCGTCCAGACAACAAAACCTCCATCACCCACTCACCTTTTGCCACGTCACCTTGACTGGTCAACCACCCAATCACACGCCACCCTCACTCTAGGTAACCATCCCACTATCTTTTTAAATAACTGATTTTAATTAATCAGTTAAAATTATGTGGGAAACACATTTTTCAAACACTTAACTCCTAAACTTGATCTAATATAACTATTCACCACCTTCTTAAAACCTATAAACCCTAATCCTAATACCACTTAAATCAAAGGGTTTTTAACCCTAACTCTCTAGATCAGTGATTAACACCCTCACAAACCAAACCCACCTCCAAAACCACTTCCCCTGTGACCCAAAGTGCCCCCCATGTGTTCCCCTGCTCCTCCATTTTTGGTAAATAAAGAATCTCACCAGTCCATCCACGGTTCTCATCACTTCCTTAGCCTCAAAGAATTTTTAAACGACCAAGATCATGTGTACTGCTGGCATATCACATGGGAACCAGGAACCAGTCATAGATCAAATTCAAAATTCGAATCATTCTTTAAAGATGTTGAATAGATCCAAGGGCATTTTAGGGCATTACATTGTTAGGGTTTTGGCTTCTAGATTCTTCTACATGGTAGTATAAATACTATGCTGCCTGTAGCTAGTATTTTTTGTTCCAGATTTATCATTGTAATTTTCTTTTATATAATGGAATATTTAGAGTAATTTTAAAAAACCATTGCAGTGATACTCTGAGTTCCACTTTCGTTTATTGTTCTAGTGTAATGATTTCTCAATAGCAAGTTTAGTTTAAACTTATCAAAATTCTTCTTGTTCAAAAGATTTTGGCAAAAGTTATTTTGAGATCCGAATTCAAGTTTTGGAGTGTGTTTATTCTGACAAGATAAATTCATTTCATAAGTTGTAATTGTTATTTTTCATGTTGGTTTATCTTAAAAAGATGTGGGTTCAAAACTGAAGTCACTTAAGAATTTTCAAAATTATGATTTTTCTGATTTTAAAAGGAGGGTACTGTTCATTAAGCTCATAAGCTATGGTTGACACCCCTAGCTTATGAGAGTTTTATTAACATTTTATTGGTCTGCTATGTTGTGTTTTCAGCAGGTAAGAAGGGCTTCATCATTCTCCTTGTTTTTTTTGAAGACATAATCTCCCCCTTGGTTCTGTTGTAGAACCACAACAAGGGGTCTCTACACACTAAATCAGATCAAAAGTGGGATTAGTAGCTTAGGAGCTGGTGGAATCAGGTAAAACGCCTTGAACTCCCTCTTTTCTATCTAATTTTAATTTATTTTGTAATAAAGTGTGCTTTCTTGCTTATTGTGCTTTGTTGAGTTTTGCTTGTTTCCTGTTTAGTTTAGGTCTAGTCGATGTTTTATGGTTGATTTGTATGATTATAAGTTGATTGAATGATTTTAGAGTAATATTTTTCTTCATCAGTAATTAAGGGTGTGTTTGGGTATGTAGATTGAGCTGTCATAAGTGACAGTAATTGGTTTAAAAACTATTAAACATACATCTTAAGTTAGTTAATAGACACATGGATAGTTTGCTTCATGCTTAGTAAGTTTTTAAAGGTCTTGCTTGTTCACTTTTAGGTAAAAATCTGCCAAGATAATTCAGTAGGCCTTAGTTAATTTGAATTTGAGTTTTAATTGGTAAAACCTTGAAACCAGTTAGTTTTGGTAGCAATATAGGACTTTTGAAACTTTGTTTGTGATTTGGTATGAATTTGAAATAGATCTGCTAGCTTGAAATCTGTTTATTTTCCAATTGGATCAGATTACTGTTCATCTGACCCCAAAAGTGCATAACAGCAACTTACTTTGCCCCTTTGTGTGAAAATTTTGTGAACAGCTTGGTGTTTTTATTGTTTATCTGACTCCCCACAACCCAACTGGTTGTGGGGGTGCCAATCATTATCCAAGAAACCTAGTAAATCAAAAGTTACAAGCTAAATTGTGCCCAGACTCGTTTTTTTTTTGCTCTAGCAGTGGGAACTCAGTTACCCCTGCTAGTGCATTTGTTGGTACTGCTACACAAGCAGACAAAATCCACCACATGTCACTTTCAGAGTTTGAATTTTTTGTCTTTAGTGGTCTTATTTAGGAATTAAAACTTGATTTTGGTTTTGTAATTTTTCTTAATTATTTTCTGATTTTTCTATTCAGTTTATTTTTATTTTACTGTCCATTTCCTATTTTTTAGATTAAATTGCATTTTAATTTACTTTTTAATTTACTGTTTTTGTCTTTTAGTGTAGGAAATTAATATTTTTCAGTTTTACAAATTTCCTTAGACTTAGAAAAACATTTTAAGATTTTTAGTTCAAAAATATTTTACTGTTCATATTTTAAAGTAATTTTTAGAATTAAATTTAGTTTAATTAGGGTTTAATTAAAACTGTTTTGTCTTTTAGTGAAAAATTTTACTTATTTCAAACTTTTTCATTTTTCTACTGTTCATTAGTATAATTTAGGATTTTTAAAATTGTCAAATTATTTTTAGCATTATTTTAATATTTTTTAATCATTATTTTAGCTTAAAAATAGTTTTTAGTGTTTTAAAAAAAGAAAAATAGTTTTTAAAATTTAGTAAAAATACTTTTTAGTCTTTAAATAATATAAGTGAGTTATTAGTTCAATAAAATAATATTTTGGGCTTTTTCTTAATTATATTTAACTTTAGGGCTTTAATTAGCATTTAAAATTGAATATTTAATTAATAAAAGGTTTTAAAAACTATTTATTGGATTTTTATTCTTATTTATATTATTTTAGACTTAGTTTTAATTTTTAATTAATTTTTAGGTTTAATTTTTAATTTCGTCACGTTTTACGTATTTACGTTCGCGTTTTACGTCATTACGTCGTAGTGTAATCGTAGTCGTAGCTCGTCTTTACTTTTTCTCTTCTAAACCAAAAATGTCACTAATCCAAACTTTGATTCTATATATTGGCACACTTAATTCACACACCTCCTTTGAGAACGAACCCGCATTTATTCGGTTTTACGTTTTTCCTAAATCGTAAGACTTAATACTTGCCGCATTTATACTTGTCTTTCCTAAGACTTGTATATAAAAACCTACATCAATTTTTGGCGCCGCTGCCGGGGAGGTGTTTTAGTATTGCCATTATTACTATCGTGTTTGTGTGAGTAGTGCGTTTTTGCTTTTCAATTTTTGGAAAGCGTAAATATCGTACTAATAAGTGTGTAAACACTTATCCTTTTACCACTAAAATCAAGGAAAAACAAGACCTAATCATGTGTTTAATGTCGTAAAAGTCGGAATTACGCGTGGTTTTGTGTTTTTGTGTTAAATAGGTACAAATGATCAAAAGAAGAGAAAACACGGGATTTCACGGTCAAATGTTGAAGAAAAGTCCAAGAAAGAGACGAAGACAAAGTCAAAAGACCAAAAGTGTGCCCAAGTTCACGAAAACCGGCTAAACCGACACGAGTTTGAAGATAATGAACAAGAAAGCTAAAATCAAGCTCGTTCTTAGTGGATTTAATATTATTTGAGTTTAATGGGCCTTGTGGGTCCCGCATTTGCTTATTAGGCCCACAAGCCCATTTGGAAAATTTAATCATATGCTAAATGGAGATAAAGAGTCCAATTAAAAGCCCATTTACAAACCTATTATTCACGGATTGGATGATTGGGCCAAAGCCCATTACATAGTAAACATGGAACGGATGGAGTGAAATATGTTTTCACTTGGTCAAATAATCGGTCAACACTTATCCCCAATTCTCACACAACTCACAAACGTAACACCCAGTCAAACTCCCACCCCACGTGTCTCATCATTTACTCACCCAATACAAATAAATAAATAAAATATTACCCACCCCTTTTCATTACGTTACAAACGAAGTAAGTTTTCACCCACCACTTTCTTCTCCCCACAAAAAACGCAGTCCTTCCCCCAAACCCTAAAATTACCATCATCAAATTAACCAACAAAAATTGGGGATTTTACCCTCAAAGGTTAATTCAAACCTATAGGAATTAAATCCCTATAATTTTCGGATGATCCACCAAAGGAGTGGTCCTCTCCTCTCACTGACGTGGCCAAATCCTTCGATTTGATTGGCTCCCACACGTTTCACACACCAATCCACCAATAGATACACTCCACATCACCCATCAACTAGCACAACAAACACAATTTCTCAACACCCTGGCGATCCGTGTGCAAGGGAATTATTTTCAGCCATTAGATCAAGAAATTGAAGAGAGAGAAGAAGAAAAGAAGGATTGGACGGCTATGATTCGATTCTTACCTTTGATGCTAAGAAGAGGGTTTTCTAGGGGTTTGCCTATAAAAACCCCTTCACATCTGTAATTTGAGTGTGCTTTTCTTTTATTTTAATTTTTATTTCTGAAAAAATAGAATTAGGGTTAATTGTAATTTCCTTTTTAAAAGTATTGTATTCGAATTTTGATTATTAATGAAACTTCATTTTTATTAAATTCTTGGTCTCGTTTAATTTTATTGCAATTTATTTTAATTTTATTTTGATTAAATAATTGTTAAAGTAATATGAAAAGTTAATATTCTTTCCCCACTGGAAAGATAATATATATACATATATATATATATATATATATATATATATATATATATATATATATATATATATATATATATATATATATATATATATATATATATATATATATATATATATATATATATATATATATATATATATATATATATATATATATATATATATATATATATATATATATATATATATATATATATATATATATATATATATATATATATATATATATATGGTTCGTTACTGTTACTGTTGAAGACGATGATGATGGATATTGGGTAAAATCGGCGGTGTTGGTTCGTTTGGTCTCGGTTTTGAGTAATAGGGGGTTCAGCGCCCACCCTACTGCCCAACGGTTATCATCATAGGTTTGTTCTTCTTTTAAATTTATTGTCAAGTTTATTATGTTTTAGTTTAGTTTTAATCTGATAAGTTTCAGTTTTGGATATCTGCTTATTTTAATCTGCTATTTGTTCTTGGGTTTATTTAGTTTAAAGTTTATGATAAATCTGTTTATGCTTAATCTGCTTATCTTTGTTTGGTTCTGCTTATTTTATACCTGTTGTTTGGTTTTAGAGTAGTTCGAATCTGCTTATCTTATACCTGTTTAAGTTTTTAAGCAGCTTATTTGGATTTGCTTAGTTCTATTAGATTTGTTTTTATCTGCTATATTGATAGTGAGTTAAGACAGCTTTGCTTATTTGGGATTTGGCTTATTTGATTGTTTGGTTTATTTGATCTTTTGTCATATGCTTATTATTTAGCTTATAGGATCATTTAGTGGCTTATTGTTTTATTTAGTTAAGTTTTTTTAGCTTATTTGCCTTATTAGCTTCCTGCTTATTTGTCTTTTTATATTTTCTAGCTTATTTGTTTGTTTTATCTGCTTATTGCATTTTGCTTTGCTTATTTGGGTTCTTTATTTTGGTTCGCTTATATGCGTATCATCTGCTTATCTGCTAGATCTGTCTTAGCATATTTGGTTATTACTTTTTGCTGATATTACTTTGTTAAGGTAACAGATCCACTTGATCTGTCACTCCAAAAGTCCAAAAAAGTTCCAAAAAATTAATAGCAAAATTGTATCTGCCAAGACTCGAACCCTGGACCTCCTGTCCAGGACCCTATCGACTTAACCATTCGTGCTAGGCTCCTTCTTGTGTTTATCTTTGCAACATTCCATTAATATAGGGTATTTTTTTAATCTGGCAGTTTTTGTTAAATAGTTTAACTAAGTTTTTAAGGTTATTTATTTTAATTAAAAAGTTTTTTATAAAATTTTCTTTTTATTCAGTTTTGTTTAAAAAATATAAGAAAAGAAAAAAAATATTCTATTTAAATTCCTTTTATAATATTAATCTAGTTTAATTTTATTTTTATTTAAATAGATTTGTTTTGTTTTGAAAGTTTAAATAGGTTTCATTTCAAGTTTTTTTTATAAAGTTAAATTTTTAATCAGTTTATATTTTTATCAAAATTGTTTTATTATTAAAATTAGTTTAAATTAGATTTTTAAATTAGATTTAATATCTTTTAATTAAATAGTTTTTTTATTTAGTTAAAAATACCAAAAAATACGTTTACCAAGAACAAATAAGTTTTACGTTTTAATCGGAAATCAATTCGAGTCGAGTCGAGGAAACGAACTTAATTGAACAAAAATAGCTAGTATTAAAATGGCGCCGCTGCCGCTTCGCTCGTACTATTGACGATTTTTCGTGAAGACGTTTGGATTTTGGGATCCGTTCATTTTGAACGTTAACTTTCTTGTAACAAAATCAAAAATACAAAAAAATCAAAAACTTAAAAAAAAATCACAAACGCAAATTCTTTCCTAAGATTTGCACCAAAAAAATTAAATAAACCAAAAAGTAATACTTTTTCCTAAAAGTATTACACCAAAAATATTACATATTAGTGTTATCTTTTAGTTCGATTTCTTTCGATTTTTCTTGTGAATATTTATTTTTCTAAAAAATACAAAAAGATTTTTCATTTATTATATTACGTAGCACAATAAATTTACCTACTTTTCAAATAAGCCTTAGTTGGGATTTCATCACCTAACTATCGTATTCGCATCCATAACGAGAAAAAAGGGCAAAATAGATAAATACTAGTAAGACGTTTGAGCTCGACATATACAAACTATAAGGTGGGTATAAGGCGTCGCGCTATAAAAGGCCGTGTAAGGAAATAAGTTTTTAAGTGCTTTGTGCCACCTCGTTTCCCCGCTTGCTTGTGCGTATATTGAGAGGGACGACCGATTATTGGTTTGACAACTCAATTAGTAATTAAGTATATATTTTTGTAGGTTTTTCATATTGCTCCTCGAGAGGGAAAATCCTTTTCCTCTCAAAGTCGACCGAGGTCACCTACCTCATTCCAAAGTTTTAATTGTATGCGCACTCGCGCGCATACATACATACCGATTGGTGTACCAAACTCTTCCAATTCTTCCAAAAAGAAGAAGAAGAAGAAAACCAAAAAGACCATCATTAAAGCCGATCCCGAGAATCGAGCTTTCGACAATACGATGGCAACGGATAATCGACCAATGATTGAGATTCTACAATCTCACGTTGAAGGAAACGATGACGCGATTGTGGTGTCGGATATTGGAGCTAATAATTTTGAACTTAAAACGGGTTTTATTCAAATGGTTTCCGCTACACCATTTTTAGGCCGTACTAATGATGACCCACACGCTCATATCAAACGTTTCATACAATTAGCCAACACCGTCAAATACAATGGGGTGCCACAAGAGGCTATTCGTTTGGACTCTTTCCTTTTTCCCTCGAGGGACAAGCCCGGATTTTACTTGATAAGGAACCACCCCAAAGTATTACCACATGGATCGACTTAGAGACCAAGTTCATAAACTACTTTTTCCCACCATCACGGACTACTTCTTTAAGGAATGAGATCAACATCTTTGAACAACAATATGGGGAAACGTTTAGTGAGTCTTGGGATCGATTTAAAGAGCTTTTAAGAAAATGTCCACAACACGGTTTCAATAAAGTGCATCAAATTAATACGTTTTATAATGGTTTAACTCTAAATGACCAAGACTCACTTAATAGTGCCGCGGGGGGCAATATTCTTGTGAAATCAATGAACGAGGCTTGGGCCATAATTGAAAACAAGGCTAAAGTGCAAACCAAGAGTGTTAGGCCACTATGGCAAGTGCTAGTTCTAGTGAGAGTGACAAGAGAATCGATAAACTCACTTATCTTGTTGAAACACTTGCTCTAAAAACCGACGCCCTCACTACACATGTGAATGTCGTGAAAGAAAATTGTGAAACGTGTGAGACTTGTGGTGGACCGCATTCATACTTTAATTGTGACAAGGTTTACAATAATTAAAAAGAAGTTTATGCTTATAATAAGAATGAAAATGAGCGGATTCATTTCAAACCAAATGTTGATGTTAACCAGTTGTCTTACAAGTCTAATAACTATTTGGCTCCCCCGGATTTTGTAGCACCACAAAGACCACCCCCACCCACCCAAAATAGGAACCAAGGTCCTCAACGGGATAATTTTCAAGGAAATTCTAATCAACGGGGTTTTAATCAATATCAAGGGAATTTTCAAGGGCAAAACCAAGGGTTCAATAACCAAAATCAAGGATTTAATAACCAAGGTTTTCAAAATCAAGGATTTAATCAAGGTTATAATCAATATCAAAACCAAGGTTTTCCTAATAAAGGTTTTAATAATCAAGGTTTTAACAATCAAGGGTATATTCAAATGAACATGCATAATCCTCAAATGGACTTGGTTCTACAAAAATTAACCGACCACGAACGAATTATGAGAGAGATGCAAGAATCGACCGATAAAATTTTTTTGACTATGCTTCAAAACCTTCGTCCCCAAGGTGCCCTCCCTTCGAACACCGTGACCAATCCTAGGGCTAATGTTAATGTTATTACTACTAGGAGCGGTAAGACCGCCGTAGAACCTTCCTATCCCCCACCTAACCAAGGACCCGAGATACCTTCTTCTTCGCCACAACCTCCTTCTTCTTCCACTTGTGACATACCACCCGTTATGCGTTCGTCTACACCTTATGTTCAACCGATACCCAAATTTTCTACCACACCTTCGGTTACCAAACCGGTTCCTTCACCTTCCATTTCTATTCCTCCTCCTCCACGAAAGGATGTGAGTGAGCAATCCACTCCAAAGCCTTCATCTAAACCCAATATACCTTATCCCTCAAGGTTGCGGAAAGAGAAATTGAAGAATAAGGATGATATTCAAGTTTCGAACTTCCTTAAAATGTTCAAACAATTGAATTTTAATATCACCTTTGCCGAGGCGCTCGCTCACATGCCTAAGTACGCTAAGATGTTTAAGGACCTTTTAAGTGATAAGGAAAATTTTCTTGATATTGCCAATACCCAATTGAATGAGAATTGTTCCGCGGTTCTTTTGCGAAAATTACCGGTAAAGTTAGGAGATCCCGGTCGATTCCTTATTCCTTGTAATTTTCCGGGTGTTGAGAATTGTATGGCCTTGGCGGATCTCGGAGCGAGTATCAATCTTATGCCATTGTCCATGTGGAAACAATTATCTTTACCCGAGCTAGTCCCCACTCGTATGACATTGGAATTAGCTAACCGTACGGTTGCTTATCCGGTGGGGATAGCTGAGGATGTTTTTGTAGGAGTCGACAAATTCACTTTTCCCGCCGATTTCGTCGTAGTCAACTATGAAATGGATCCCCGTGTTCCCTTAATTGTTGGACGACCCTTCTTGAGAACCGGGCGTACATTGATTGATGTAGCCGCGGGTGAACTTATCATGAGGGTCGGGGATGACAAAATCGTCTTTAACATGGGTAAACTTTCCAAACTTCCCGATGAGCCCGAATCCGTGAATTACATCGATGTGCTCGACGAAGCATGCGAAGAACATTTTCACGAGGCTTGTACGAGCGGGATTTCTCCTTTACCTCATGTTGAGACCGTAGCTTCTATTTCTCCTTCATTGACTCCATTTGGAGAAAGTGACTTTCTTTTACAAGAATTTGAAGCGAGTTTAGGGGATGTGGATTTAAAATATGACGATTCTCCCACCGATTGGGAAGAAGACATTCGTACCATTGAGAGACTTCTCAATGAGGACCATATTTCTCCACCTACTCCTAAGGAAGTTACAAACGATGATCCTAATTTGACTAAGCCTTCCATCGACAATCCACCGGATTTAGAGCTTAAGGATTTACCGTCTCATTTAGAGTACGTTTTCTTAGAGGAGGATAATAAGTTACCCGTCAGTATTGCTAAGGACTTAAAAGAAGATGAAAAATCCCGACTTATCGATGTGCTTAAGAATCGTAAGAAAGCAATTGCTTGGAAAATCTCCGACATTCGCGGAATTGATCCTAATTTTTGTACTCATAAAATTACCATGGAAGATGACTTTAAACCCGCAATCCAAAATCAAAGAAGGGTCAATCCAAAAATTCATGAAGTCATTAAGAAAGAAGTTATCAAACTTCTCGATGCCGGAATGATTTACCCTATCTCGGATTCACCATGGGTTAGTCCCGTCCATTGTGTGCCTAAGAAAGGCGAAATCACCGTTGTTCCCAATGAAAACAACGGGTTCATTCCTACTCGACTCGTAACGGGTTGGCGAGTTTGCATCGACTATCGTAAGCTCAATGATGCCACTCGTAAGGATCATTTCCCTCTTCCTTTCATGGATCAAATGCTCGAGCGTTTAGCGGGTAATGATTTCTATTGTTTCTTAGATGGGTTTTCCGGATATTTTCAAATCCCCATCGATCCAAAAGACCAAGAGAAAACCACATTCACTTGTCCCTATGGAACATTTGCTTACAAACGAATGCCTTTCGGCTTATGCAATGCTCCCAGGACTTTCCAAAGGTTTATGATGGCAATATTTCATGACATGGTTGAAGAAACTATGGAAGTCTTTATGGACGATTTCTCGGTCTATGGTGATTTTTTGTCTTCTTGCCTTGCTAATTTAGAACGTATGCTCCAACGGTGCGAAGACACTCGTCTCGTTCTTAATTGGGAAAAATGCCATTTCATGGTAAAAGAAGGCATCGTCCTCGGTCATAAAATTTCCAAAGCCGGTATCGAAGTCGACCGTGCTAAAGTTGACGTCATTGCTAAGTTACCTCCACCTACCACCATCAAAGGAGTTAGAAGTTTTTAAGGCCATGCGGGATTTTATGGACGTTTCATCCAAGATTTCTCGAAAATAGCTCGTCCAATGACTCATCTCTTAGAAAAGGATGCTCCTTTCATCTTCTCTCAAGAATGTCTTGACTCTTTCGAGCTTCTTAAAGGTAAATTAACTAAGGCACCGGTCTTAGTCTCTCCAAATTGGGAGTTACCTTTCGAGCTCATGTGCGATGCTAGTGATTTCGCGGTAGGAGCGGTTTTAGGTCAACGAGTTAACAAACATTTCCAACCCATTCATTATGCTAGTAAGACAATGACGGGGGATCAATTGCATTATATCACTATCGAAAAAGAGCTTTTAGCCGTAGTGTATGCTTTTGAGAAATTCCGCCCCTATCTTGTGCTTTCCACCACCATCGTTTACACCGACCATTCCGCCTTGAAATACTTGTTGACCAAGCAAGATGCTAAACTGAGACTCCTTCGGTGAGTTTTGCTCCTACAAGAATTTAAAATCGAAATTCGTGATAAAAAAGGAGCAGAAAACCTAGCCGCGGATCATCTTAGTAGACTTGAGGATCCTTATCAAGGGGAATCTCCAAATCAAGAGATTAATGAATCCTTTCCCCTTGAGACCTGAATGTCTATTAATTCCAATCTTGATGATACCCCATGGTTTGTGGACATTGCAAACTATTTGGCGGGTGGTGTTCTTATCGAAGGGTTATCGTCCCAACAAAAGAAAAAATTCTTCAAGGACGTTAAAACGTACTATTGGGACGACCCTTATCTTTTCAAGCAATGTGCGGATTTAATCATTCGTAGATGTGTTGATGGGCCAGCGGCTTTACTAATCCTTGAAGCTTGCCATAAAGGACCCATCGGTGGTCACTTTGGTCCTAATTACACCGCTAAAAAAGTTTTTGACTCCGGATTCTATTGGCCCTCCATTTATCATGATGCACATGAAATGGTTAAGCATTGTGATACTTGCCAAAGACAAGGCAAGATCACACATAAAGATGAGATGCCTCAAAATTTCATCCAAGAGTGTGAAATCTTTGACGTATGGGGTATCGACTTTATGGGGCCAATTCCATCCTCCAAAGGAATCAAGTACATCCTCGTAGCCGTTGACTACGTATCAAAATGGGTTGAAGCAAAGGCTTTACCTACTAACGATGCGAGGGTGGTTGTTAACTTCTTGAAACAATTTTTTGCTCGATTCGGTGTGCCTCGTGCTATTATTAGTGATCGCGGGACTCATTTTTGCAATGATCAGTTCGCACGAGTCATGGCTAAGTATGGTGTCAATCACCGACTTTCCACCGCGTATCATCCTCAAACTAATGGTCAAGCCGAGGTTTCTAACCGTGGTCTTAAGAGAATCTTAGAGCGAACCGTGGGAGAGCATCGTGCCTCATGGGCCGATAAATTAGATGATGCTTTGTGGGCTTTCCGTACCGCTTATAAGACACCTATAGGTTGTACCCCTTATCGCCTTGTGTAGGAAAAGGCGTGCCACCTCCCCATTGAGTTGGAGCATAAGGCTTATTGGTCCTTGAAATTGGCTAATTTTGATATAAACAAAGCCAGTGATCATAGGAAAATCCAACTCAATGAACTTAATGAACTTAGGAATGAGGCTTATTAAAATTCATTAATCTACAAGGAGAAGACTAAGCTCATTCATGATTCCAAGATTAAAAACCGAGAGTTCCATGTTGGTGATCAAGTTTTACTCTTTAACTCTCGGTTGAAAATCTTTTCGAGTAAACTTAAGAGCCGTTGGTCCGGTCCATTCACCGTGGCCCAAGTCTTCCCTTATGGCCCCATTGAGTTATCCCAACCAAATGGGCCCTATTTTAAGGTGAATGGCCAACGGGTTAAGTTGTACTATGGAGAGGACATCTCTCATGAGATGATTCCATCCCTCTCCACATTTCCCTTGAATTAATTCGGGAAATCGAGTCGAGCTAGAGACTCGTGATAAATAAATCAAGCATCATATAACTAGGTTAGATTTTTACCTTTACCATCCTTTCCACCCTTTTTTCACCTTCATCCATTTCCACCAATAAGTGTAGGGGGAGCCAAGTAGGTTCTTTGTGTGTTGTGATGTTGTGCAGGGACATGTGCTTTGATGATCCACTTTTGGTACTTTTGACGCGACCCGTGATCCCGTGTTCCCGTGTACCCGGTTCTATCAAAACTATTGTGATTCATACTTGTATATAAATAAAACGATTAAATGTAATCACTTTAGTTGTCCCTTCCTTAGCTCGATTTTAAACAACGTACTCAATGTCCTAAGTGTAGGGGAGTTTATTCTCCCACGTGCTTAAACATTGAGGACAATGTTTATATTAAGTGTAGGGGGGACTTCTATCGAATTTTAGTGGGCTTTTCCATGAATTTGACCCCATTTAACCGGAAAATTTAAAAAAATTTCAACGTTTTTCAAATTTTTGATCTATTTTGGCCTAGTAGTATTTCCATTTATTTTCTTTTCTTTTCTTTTGTCATCGCATCATATTTATATTTTCCATTTCAAGAATAAAGTCAAAAATAAATAAATGAATAAAATGGTTTTAACAAGTTTAGATATCTTTGATATATTAGGCCTGTTGTGAATATTTTGACTCAACTCGAGTTTACTTATCCAAGTTTACTCTAGCTAGTATCCTTAACCATATGGACCTTAATTGGTTTATTAGGCTAAGCATCCACGAGTCTCATTCCTTGAGATTTTAAATAATGGAGAACGAGAAATGATAGAGTTGATAATAAGTTTAAAGGTTAATTTTTTCTTATATGGTTTTTGTGGCTCTTTCTTCCCGCTTTTATATTTAATTGCTTAATAAATGAGGATTCTTGAGGTGTAGATTCGATATCTTAACTCTTAGCCAAATCTTTATTCTCCTTGTAATTAAAGCATAAACACATTGAGGGTGCCAGCGTTGTGGACTTATGACTAAGGTGGCTCATAACCACTAAGTAGGAGGTATTCAGACCATGGGACCGCAGAATTTGACCTACTATATATATCATAAATAAAGAAAGAATAAGATTAAAACATGACCTCGAGGAGCCTTAGGGTGTGGGGCATGTAGCACGAACCTTGTCATTAGAGCCTTAAGGTGTATGGCATGGTAAGTGTTGAATAAAAATTGATCAATAAAATCAATTCCCTCGTTTATCGTTCAAGGAGCCTTAGGGTGTGGACAATAGACGGGGAGCATTTTTACATCTTAAAGAGCCTAAGGGTATATGATGTGAACTTGCTAAACTCCACATAAAGTCTACATGACTTTGGAGGAATAATTAATAAGTAGTACTATTTGGCCAAATTTTGGGTCCGAGAATTTATTCCCCAAATCGTGTTAAATCATCCTTGATGTGGGCTTACTTTAGTGACAACGTTTTCTAGGACGAGGTTAGGTTTTGAGTGTCGGGTTTGCACCGTTTGGCCGTCATTTTTGGATTAATAATTATCAAATAAGTCAAATGAGCCTACGGGTGAATGACAATCAATAAAATCTAGAGATACAAAGTAGGAATTGGAGAAAGAGTATTACACAATTGTCTTATATAAGTGGTTTTAACCTAAGGACTTATAGTAAACAATGATCTCGTTTTTAAGCTTGGTATGGGGAACGTGAAACTTGAGGGTGATTTATATTCATGACACCAAAGCCCTAATTAAAGTCTTAGATTTCTTTACAAGTTTCTTCCATCAAATAAATTCCAAGTTAATAAATTATTATAACTTTTGTTTCCTGTAAAGTTTTTATCTTTTCGTCGTAGTAGTAGTAATAGTAATAAAGGCCGAGATGGATTAATTATGAGAAAAATGTAACTTAATGCTTTAAAACTATGCATTGCATGGGGTCATTGCAATGGTCAAGTGTAGGGGATTTAATAAGGTGTGTAAACACTTATCCTTTTACCACTAAAATCAAGGAAAAACAAGACCTAATCATGTGTTTAATGTCGTAAAAGTCGGAATTACGCGTGGTTTTGTGTTTTTTGTTTTGTGTTAAATAGGTACAAATGATCAAAAGAAGAGAAAACACGGGATTTCACGGTCAAATTTTGAAGAAAAGTCCAAGAAAGAGACGAAGACAAAGTCAAAAGACCAAAAGTGTGCCTAAGTTCACGAAAACCGGCTAAACCGACACGAGTTTGAAGATAATGAACCAGAAAGCCGAAATCGAGCTCGTTCTTAATGGATTTAATATTATTTGAGTTTAATGGCCTTTTGGGTCCCACATTTGCTTATTGGGCCCACAATCCCATTTGGAAAATTTAATCATATGCTGTGATTCGATGCTTACCTTTGAAGCTAAGAATAGGATTTTCTAGGGGTTTGCCTATAAAAACCTCTTCACATCTGTAATTTGAGTGTGCTTTTCTTTTATTTTAATTTTTATTTCTGAAAAAATATAATTAGGGTTAATTGTAATTTCCATTTTAAAAGTATTGTATTCGAATTTTGATTATTAATAAAATTTCTTTTTTATTAAATTCTTGGTCTCGTTTAATTTTATTGCAATTTATTTTAATTTTATTTTGATTAAATAATTGTTAAAGTAATATGAAAAGTTAATATTCTTTCCCCACTGGAAAGATAAAAAAAATAAAAATATATATATATGGTTCGTTACTGTTACTGTTGAAGACGATGATGATGGATATTGGGTAAAATCGGTGGTGTTGGTTCGTTTGGTAGCGGTTTCGAGTAATAGGGGGTTCAACGCCCACCCTACTGCCCAACGGTTATCATCATAGGTTTGTTCTTCTTTTAATTTTTTTGTCAAGTTTATTATGTTTTAGTTTAGTTTTAATCTGATAAGTTTCGGTTTTGGATATCTGCTTATTTTAATCTGCTATTTGTTCATGGGTTTATTTAGTTTAAAGTTTATGATAAATCTGTTTATGCTTAATCTGCTTATCTTTTTTTGGTTCTGCTTATTTTATACCTGTTGTTTGGTTTTGGAGTAGTTCGAATCTGCTTATCTTATACCTGTTTAAGTTTTTAAGCAGCTTATTTGGATTTGCTTAGTTCTATTAGATTTGTTTTTATCTGCTATATTGATAGTGAGTTAAGACAGCTTTGCTTATTTGGGATTCGGCTTATTTGATTGTTTGGTTTATTTTATCTTTTGTCATATGCTTATTATTTAGCATATAGGAACATTTAGTGGCTTATTGTTTTATTTAGTTAAGTTTGTTTAGCTTATTTGCCTTATTAGCTTCCTGCTTATTTGTCATTTTATATTTTCTAGCTTATTTGTTTGTTTTATCTGCTTATTGCATTTTGCTTTGCTTATTTGGGTTCTTTATTTTGGTTCGCTTATTGCGTATCATCTGCATATCTGCTAGATCTGTCTTAGCTTATTTGGTTATTACTTTTTCCTGATATTACTCTGTTAAGGTAACAGATCCACTTGATCTGTTACTCCAAAAGTCCAAAAAAGTTCCAAAAAAATTAATAGCAAAATTGTATCTGCCAAGACTCGAACCCTGGACCTCCTGTCCAGGACCCTATCGACTTAACCATTTGTGCTAGGCTCCTTCTTG
Organism: Glebionis coronaria; assembly: GCA_025667525.1. Taxonomy (NCBI): domain Eukaryota; kingdom Viridiplantae; phylum Streptophyta; class Magnoliopsida; order Asterales; family Asteraceae; genus Glebionis; species Glebionis coronaria. Next base: position 2,479,470 of record CM046880.1, read on the forward strand.
TGTTTATCTTTGCAACATTCAATTAATATAGGGTATTTTTTAATCTGGCAGTTTTTGTTAAATAGTTTAACTAAGTTTTTAAGGTTATTTATTTTAATTAAAAAGTTTTTTTATAAAATTTTCTTTTTATTCAGTTTTGTTTAAAAAAATATAAAAAAAAGATAAAAAAAAATATTTTATTTAAATTCATTTTATAATTTTAATCTAGTTTAATTTTATTTTTATTTAAATAGATTTGTTTTGTTTTGAAAGTTTAAATAGGTTTCATTTCAAGGTTTTTTTTATAAAGTTAAGTTTTTAATTAGTTTATATTTTTATCAAAAATAGTTTTATTATTAAAATTAGTTTAAATTAGATTTAATATCTTTTAATTAAATAGTTTTTTTGTTTAGTTAAAAATACCAAAAAATACGTTTACCAAGAACAAATAAGTTTTACGTTTTAATCGGAAATCAATTCGAGTCGAGTCGAGGAAACGAACTTAATTGAACAAAAATAGCTAGTATTACGTACATACTCATTTTTGTTATTTTTCTCTATTATATTATAGTATCCAAATAAATCGTGTTTAATTTTCCTAAATTAAACACAAACCAATCATTTTACTATATTGTAGATATCCATTATCGTTTTCGTACTATATTGTATTTACGTAAGAACAATAAATATACAAGTACTCCAAAAGCGTGCAAACGCAACCTTGATTCGGGATTTCATCACTCGATCATTGTATACGAATCTAAAGCAAAATTTTAAAGGCAAAATAGATAAATACTTTCGTGAGGCTTAATTTCGATTAACACAAACTATAAGGTGGGTATAAGGCAGTTGTATTTCACGACCTAAGGTAAAAAGGCTCTTAAGTGCTTAGCGCCGCCTCGTTTCCCCCGCTTGCTTGTGCGTGTTTTGAGAAAGTGGGCCAATCGAGGGTTTGCCGCCCAAGTATTATCTACGTATATTATATTTGCTTGTGTTTTCAAGATTAAACCCTTTTGAATGTTTTGGTGTTCCACCAACGTTCTAAAGTCATCGAAGGCGTTCACTCCACGTGATCGTTTTCATTCTTTGAGGCTCTTTTAATCGAGAAATCGATTCGAGGATAGATTTGTAGATTTGAGTCTACGTAATACACAACAAATCCAAAAAAATTAAAAAAACAATCAAAAACCAAAAAAATTGAAAAAACGAAAAACCGCAAAAAGAATCTTCTTTGCTACCACTCATTCTACGCTTAGTGCATGCGCACTCGATCGAAGGATTATTCTAATTCTAGCGACGCTTCGAATCGACGCAATCGTAATCGAAGGAATCGACGACGTAGACGAGAATTAGAAACCGACGTTCCTAATATCGTTGTTGAAGAAACCTTAGACGAGATGGCCGACAATCGTTCAATGATGGAATTGCTCCAAGCGCCCACCGAGGGTTATGGAGACGCGATTGTAATTCCCGCTATCGAAGCGGAGAATTTTGAGATTAAAAGCGGAATGCTTTCGTTGATTCAAGCTACGAAGTTTCGAGGTCGTGAAGCTGATAATCCTCACGACCACATTCGGAATTTTGATCGTCTTTTGGCCACGAGCAAGTTTAAGAACGTCGACACCGATGTCGTCAAGCTTATGCTTTTTCCGTACTCGCTCGATGGTGCCGCCAAGGATTGGTACGAGAAAGAGCCACCTAATTCCATAACTACATGGAAGGATCTCGTTTCCAAGTTCGTTAATTATTTTTTCCCACCGTCTAAGACGACGTTTTTAAAAAATGAAATTACGAAATTTGAGCAAAAACCGAATGAATCTTTTAGAGACGCTTGGGATCATTTTAAGGAATTGCTTAGGCAATGTCCTCACCATGGTTTTTCCGAGTTGCACCAAATCGATACGTTTTACAACGGTCTTAATTTTCAAGAACAAGATTCGTTGAATTCCGCCGCCGGTGGCAACTTTTTGTGTAAGACTCCGAAAGATGCATTGATAATTATCGAAAACCGATCCAAGGTTTACCAACTCCGCAACGCACCGAGTGTTGCCAATGTCGCCAATGTTAGTAATTCTAATCGCGACATTGAGAGAGTTGATGCAAAAGTCGACAAGTTGACGAGTGTGTTTACGTCTTTTCTCGTTGAAATGCAAAAGAAAGACGCTCCCGCTACGGTGAAAGCGGTTGAGGTTTCGTGTACATTTTGTGATGGACCTCATAATTATTACGAGTGTGTGGCTACGGATGGCCAAACGTCGAATGTGAGTGCGTTAAATAGAAACAACAATTTTCAAAATCAAAATAACGCGGGTCCATCACAACAAGGCAATTATAACCAAGGCAACAATTTTTCGAATCAAAACCGTAACAATTTTCAAGGAAATAATCAACAAGGAAATTTTTTGAATCAAAATCAAGGTTATAATCAAGGTCGGAATTTGAATTGGCAAAATCGAGACAATAATCAAAACTCGAGTTTTCAAAACAACAACAATCAAGGTAACAATTTTTCAAGTGGGAATCAAGGAAATTTTCAAAGAAGTAATCAAAACCAAGGGAACTTTAATTCTAATCAAAATAGTTCGTCAAACGATTTTCAAAATTACATGAAAACGAATGAGGCTAATATGAGACGATTAGAGGGAGAAATTGGTACTTTGAAAAACGACTTATCTAATACATTGAAATTGCAAAACACGAAGATTGAGCAAGGATAAATCGACATTAAAAATATGTTTTCGGCCATTATGAACAAGTCCTCGGGTGCGTCATCGAGTTCGTTACCTAGTGACACCGTTGCAAATCCTAAGGAACAATGTAAAGCCGCCTCGTCTCATGAGAAAGGTCGTGTGATTACCCCTAACCTTGAAGGATTTCGAGTTGTTCCTTCTTCTCAACCCTCGACTTCTAAGACGTCTTATTGTTCTAAAGTCGATGGGGTGAACGTGGCGACCAAGGAAAAGAGTGCACACCCTCGTGTACCTCAAATTCCATCCACGGTTCAAAAAGAGAGTTTTATCGGCCTTACCAAAGTAACCCTTGAAGAAACTTGTGCATCGATCCTTCTTAAAAAATCCAAAAGGCGTATGCCAAGAAAGAAAGAGGATCCGGGCCAGTTTCTATTACCTTGTGATTTTTCCGAGATTGAGGGGTGTTTAGCCCTTGCCGATTTAGGTGCTAGAATCAATCTTATGCCTCATTCTCTATGGAAATTGATGAGATTGCCTAGACTTACCCCCACGAACATGACTATCGAGCTAGCAAATTGTACACCACTTATACCAATTGGAATAGCCGAGGATGTCTATGTCGAATTTGGAAAGTTTGTTTTTCCCGCGGATTTCGTTATATCCGATTACGAGTGTGACCCTAAATGTCCTATTATTTTAGGTCGACCATTTTTATCGACGGTTAGAACCGTAATCGACGTTCACGAGGGGAGACTTACTATGAGATATGGGGATGATAAAATGGACTTTTTCACGAGTAAATCCCAAGTGTTTAATGATAATGAAAAAACCGAGGTTTCAAAACCTATGTTTCTAAACATAATGATTTCAAAATGTTCACTTTAGCGGAAAGAATGAGGCTTAATGCATGTTTTGAAAAAATTAAGAAGAACGGTTTTAAAGATGAGGATTTTAATGATAAAGAATACGTGTACCTAATTCAAAAGGGTATGTGTAAATTTATGAATGAAAATTCACTTTGGGATGAATTCGATGAAACAAGTGAAATACCAATTCCGAAGGGCGACGTTAGTGCCATCACGACAATGACTAAAATAGATTCGTCTTCACCACCTTCGAAGGACCACGTCTTTGAGGCTTCAACTTCTAACTCCATCGAAGTGCCTCCTTTGCCTAGCCCAACACCCGTTGAGGCGAAAGGTTTTATCAACATCGATCCTCTCGTCTTAGAAAAGTCACCTAAGCATAGTCATTCGACTTGTAAGACCATGGTTGTGAGTGCTCACATCGACTCTTTCTTTGATGATGACGATGGCGATTTTGCCGAGATTGATCATGTATTTCGAAATCCACATGCCATTTTGATTCTCCTAAAAAGAAACATGTGAAGTACGATGATTACGAGTTTGATCCCGAGATTGAGGAAATCATTGAACGAGAGCTAGCTCTTTTGCCTCCACTTCCACCTACAAGTGAGGTCAATCTTTCCAAAATCGAGGATGAACTAAATGAGTTGGAACGTCTTATTTTCGATTACAAACCAACTCATGTGACCACTAAAAATCCAATTCTCGAGGAGTTACCTAATCAACACTCCTCAAATGAGAATTACGTTTACCACATTCGTGAGGATTTAACTTATCAACAATCCCCACAAAAGAATGATGGTTTCGTACTTGATCGTGATCTTTTCGAGAGAGTTTCTAAGATACTCAAGGAGGGGAATGACAAACCTTGGTTTGACAAGACTATCTTTGATGAAGAAATCAATGAGATCGAAGTTCATGAGGATGACGAGTATGTAGACCCCGAGGGGGCGATGTTCTTTATTGATAAACGTTTTGAGAACTTATATAATCCTCCACCCCCTCCCACCAAAGACTTAAATGTGAGGATTTTTAGCGCGACTATTTTTGAATTTGACACGCCAAATATTTTCGACATTATCAAATCGGGTTTTCATAAAATGTTTAAAAACGATGAAAAAGGGAAAGATTTTTAAAATGTTTTAAAAGATTTTTCTACATGTTTAACTCCGTCATCACCACATTTTAAGAGTGCTTCCACCTCGTCTAATCCTTTTGACGACGGTTGGTGTGGATCTAGTGTGATGGAAGCCCCTTATGTTCCCTCACATTTCTCCACCGAGGACGAGATTTACGATCCCGGAATTGCTTGTAAAGGGAAATCTCGGTCTTCCATCGATGCAATAAATGGAAATCGTATCTATTTGCTTGGTGTGAGTCTACCTCGAGTAGCTCATAAGTTTGACTTACCCATTGCCCCACCTTTCTACTTCTCATCTCTTTTCTTCTACCCCTTTTGGGTTTTGGCACGTGTTTAAGTGGCGTTGGTTTGTTTATCCCATGAAAACGAGGACGCCATCTTTGATCCCGGTATTTTGCATCATCAAAGGACTTAGTCCTTGATACCAGTTTCTTTTGGGCATTGTTTATCATGTAAGCCCCACTAAAAATGACCATACCATGATTATCCCTAAATGATCACATTTATGAGGATTTGAGTCGAGCTTTTGACTCGGTTATCAAAAACAAGGTGCCTCGTGGGGGATTCTCATGCTTATCCTTGTAAATATTATCACTTTCTTAGTTAATGTAACGAGGGGACTTGTGCTCTTCCAACCTTTGTTCCGTGGTTGTTTGTGATTGTGATTTATTAGGATCATTGTCATCATCGAAGCCTCTCGTGTTCGTTTTACGTAGCACTCGAGCTTCGGTCGTTGCCTTTGGAGATTCCAATATCCGATGATATCCTTTTATGTTCTAACGTTTATCTTATTAGCATAATTCATAAACGGCTTTTAGGTTATTCATTTTACCCTTTCCATGCTCGAGATTAAGCATTCAACTTCGTCTCTAGTATGGGGGTGTTTTCACCCCTAGACTCCAAACATTGAGGACAATGTTTAGTTTTAGTATGGGGGGTGAGTAGATACTTCACCTTGCTCACGTCATCACGCAATCTAAATTTCATCTTTTTTTTTTATCGTTTTGTTGCAAAATAAGGCTAAAAATGGCCAAATTTTAATTTTTTTCTTGTTTTTCATAAGTGTTTAAAACACAAATGTAGGTTTTCCGATGGTGAGAATAAGAGTAATTTTTGACTCGACCGTGCGTGTTGAGCACTTAGCTTCGACTCCTTAACTTTTTAGGCTAAGTCTCTTAAATGAGGACGAGAAATGATAAGAGTTATTTATAAGTCTCGTAATAGTCACGATCTCATGTGTAGTGATTATTAGCTTATTCTCCCCATGCTTTTGATAATAAATTGTTAATAAATATTGATTTAGCGGTTTAGTCACTATTGTTGGTTTCTAATTTTTTTTAGTAGCTTCCATGTAATTAAATTGGGAAAACATTAAGGTATCGCCAGCGTCACAGTTTTGAAGTATTGGCACCCGAATAATCGAAAGATTCACCTAATAATAAGATTTCAAGTGCTCACCTAAATTAAGAACAAATTTGAAGCTCACAAGGCCGAAAAATCTATGCCCAAAATGAAAGTGAATCAAGCCTTAATCTTTGAAGCTTTAAAGATCCAAAATTCGCTTTAGCGTGAGGATATACGTCTTTGGCTAATAAAACCACCAATGAGGTGGATAATAAAAGGCAAGGCAAGACCGAAGTCGTAATAAAAGCTTCATGGCGAAGTTGAATAAAGATGGAGGTAAACCATGATAATAAAACCATTAATGATGGCGGATAATAAAGGTCATGGTAATAAGTCTTGATATGAGCTTAAATACTCATATCATTTGTAGCTTAAAACAATGAAATTATGCATGAAATGTATCAAATATGCCTTGTATATGTGTATTTCTTTTTTTAATGTGTGTAGGTACCAAGATCGCGAAAATCGGCAAAATCAGGCACGAGATTGAAGAAAAGATCGACAAAGCCAATTTCAAGACGTTTTTTAGAGGATTTAAATTTAAATGGGTCAAGTGGGACCCGCACTTGAGTTTAATGGGCCTTAAAAGCCCATTATTGAAGAATGATTTAGTCAAGGCCCAATTTGGGATGGATTGAAAGGTTTCGTTTAACTTAGACCAAAATAGCCCAAAAAGTGAATAAAGAGACGGATTGGGTATCTATACTGGGCCAAAAGCCCAATGTCCTCAAATAAATGAACGAATGAAAAGATGATATGGGCCTAGGGTTTGGTCAGTAAAACGTTTATAAACAAGTTACTTCCATTCACTTCATTCATTCATTTACTCCACCCACTTTTACACGTTTAACCATTCAACAAATAAATAAATGACTGACCTATCTCATTCCTTACCCACTTATTTTATCACTCACGTTTTTTCTCCCACTTTCCATTCACACACACAATAAAAAAATACATCGATACAAACTATGTATTCTTTCTTCTCCATTTTTTCCACCCCAAAACCAGTAACAAATGTTACTGTTCCTCAAACCCTAATTACCCAAAAAGTCAATTAATTATGGGGGTTTTGATCTCACGTGCAATTCACGTGTGGGGGAATTAAATCCCCCAATTTTTAAGGAAGAGAAAGAAGGCTAGCAGTGGTTACGTGGCAGCGGATCATTGGAGGTAACAACTCATTCTCTCCATTCAACCAATCACAAGGCTCAAAAGAAGCACAACTAGCACAAATGGATGCCACGCTGGCAATCCGTGTGCTAGTTGTGAATTTACAACCATCAGATGATAACAACCTTGAGAGAGAAATGATCCAAGAGTTGAAAAGACAAAATAATATTCCTTGGAAGATTCGGAGATGCTCCTCAGCAAGCCCTTGGGAAGGCTATAAAAACCCCCCAATTTACTTGTAAAAAGATATCCCTCTTTTACTTTACTGTTATGATGCAAAAATAGGTTTAGGTTAAATTGTAATTTTCGTTTTTATAATCTTGTAATCAGGTTCTTTATTATTAATAAAAGTTTAATTTGAGTTGAATATTGAGTTGATTTATTTACTGTGAATTTTAATTGCAATTTTACCTTATAAATCTATTTTGTCATGATAAGCAAGTTATTTGATTAAGCTAATTTGATAGCTTTTACCAAATAATAAAAGTAAGATTTGGGAAAACAATTTTTCCCTACTGGAAAGATTAAGAAAATTGGTTCGTATTTGATGACATGTTGGTGATTCGTTTTATGGAGTCCTATGGTATGGTGGTTCGTTTGGTGTCGAAATAAGGGTATAAGGAGGCTCAGCGCCGTCCTTCTTCTCAAAGGAAATCTACATTAGGTTCTTTTCTCTTTTCTTTTAATGTTTAGTTTTATAAATTTGTTTGGTATATCTTGCTTGTTTCATGTTATGATTAAGTTACTATGGATTAATTCGTAGGTTTATCGAGATGGTCTAACTGTTATTTACTGATAATGGATATCTGCTATGAGCTTCTATGTGTTTGGATAATATTTGTTCTATTTTTGGTGTGAGATATTTTTATGCTACGATTTTTGATACTGAGTTAGATTAGACTGCTTCAGGGTTTGAGTAACTGTTGGGATTAGCTTCTTGATGCATTTGCTTTACTGTGTTTTTATGTTAAATTTGGTGTCTGCTCATAATAGTTTGCTCATTTAAGTTCTTACTGAAAAGTTGAATTTATAATACTGCCTGAGTATGTAATGTTAGTTGCTTGAGTAAAATCTGTCATAATAATTATATGGGGATGTTTGGTTCAGTTTATTTGATGTTGCTGCTTTGCTTGGTCGATAAATCCTTTTATCTGAATTATGTAACTGTCGTTAGTTTCATTCCAGTTTTGCCTGCATAACTGAATTTAGTTGCTGTAGATGTGCGTTAATTGCAAGACTTAATTGCTATTTTCTGCATTAAGTTGTATGATTTGATAGTCTGCTGTGAAAATGATTTTGGTTGGAGCAACCTGTTTGTTATGACTTATTACTGTTTTTCTTATGTTAGTTTTGGTCTAGGGTAGCTTATCGCATTGTTGTTTTCAGTTTTTATTTTGTAAATTGTCAGTCCTGAAAGCTTTTAGGATCAATTGATCTATAAGCTCACTTACTGATTTCCTTATCAGTATTCTATAACTCTGTTTCATCTGTCACTCCTGTGATTTGTTTTAACTCTTTTGTTCAAAAAAGAAATTAAATCCAAAAAAAGTTGTCACTATTGGGTTTCGACCTCGAGACCTCTTGTTTGAATGCCCTGCGTGATATCCATCTGGGCTACTTGCCCTTTTGATTTCTTTACTTGTGAATTAATTAATATAGTTAAGTTGAAACTTGGCAGTTTTCATGTAAGTAATCTTTCATTTATTTTAATTCTGTTTTTTTTAATAAACCTTTGATTATTTTTAAAGTATATTTTAGTTAAAGAAAAATAAAATAAGAAATAAATAATAAAAAAAATGTTTTTATTAAATTTAAATAGTTTAATTAGTTTATTTTTAATTAATTAGATTTTTATAAAAATAGATTTAAATAAAAATAGTTTTTAATTAGAATTGTTTTAAAGTAATTTGTGACATAGTAAATTTTTTTAAAAAGTTTAATTAGATTTTTTAAAATAGATTAAAAGTTATCTTTATTAGATAGATTAATTTTTAAATAGTTTTAATTTTCAAGTAATTAATTGTTTGTAGAATTTAAATTTAGCGGGGTTTACGATTCATAAACTTTAGGTTAATTTTAAATAGTTTAAAATTTGTAGGCTTTAATTTTAGCTTAAAAACCGAAAACCAATTCAATTCGATTGTCCAAATCAAAGCAAAACGTCTCAAATTCATAAGATCTTCGTGTACAACGAACTTGATTCACCAACGTGTTTAATTGAATTCGTATTTGGTAATATTAGTCTATTAATTTTTCCTAAAGGTAATTTTCTAATTTACCCTATAACGTAATCTCAAATTATCACTATACTATCAACGATACATCAAAAATTTTGGCGTCGCTGCCGGGGAACTTGTGTACGATTCGTCTTTGTGGAGATTTGTTGATCGTTGATTTGAAGACCCTTTCCGTCCTCAGAAAGTTTTGTTATTTTTCTATTATATAGTATGTATCGTTTTTCTCGTTTTTTGTGAATACTATATTGTATTACGTAGAACAATAAATTTACATACTTATCAAATAAGGCCTTAGTTGGGATTTCATCACCTAGCTATTGTAGTCGAATCCAAAACAAAAATAAAAGGCAAAATAGATAAATACTAATAAGAAGTTTGAACTCGATTTATACAAACTATAAGGTGGGTATAAGGCGACGTGCTATAAAAGGCCGTCTAAGGAAAAAGGTTTTTAAGTGCTTTGTGCCACCTCGTTTCCCCGCTTGCTTGTGCGTATAATGAGAGGGACAACCTATTATTGGTTTGCCGACTCAAGTAGTAATAAATCTTATTTTTGTAGTTTACTTATTGAACCTCGAGACGTTTAGGTTTTCACCTATCGTTTCAAAGTCGACCGAGGGTAATTTACTTCCATAGTAGTTATCCTTATTCCTTGTTTTTTTATCGATCATTATTGATTGAGCAATACCAAATAAATACCAAAAATAATCTTCTTCTTGTCTAATTTCTTTTCTTCAATCCTCTAGATTCTCGTCTTAGTAGTGTATGCAATTACGTTCTTCTCGTCTTGTGATTGATTTTAATAGGCTTGAAAATATTCCTCGTAGAAATAGAAATCGTCAACAACGAATAGTGGAACCCGAGCTTCCACCTATTGTTGTAGAGATGGCCGATAACCGAACAATGGAGGAATTGCTCCGTGCACCCACTGAAGGGTATGGGGAAGCAATCGTTGTGCCGGCTATTTTGGCGGATCATTTTGAGATTAAGACGGGTCTCTTATCGCTCATTCGTGCCGACCAATTTCGTGGCAATGAGACCGATAGCCCGCATTCTCACATTCGGAATTTTAATCGATTTACCTCGACTCTCAAGTTTAGAGATTTGCCGAATGACGTGATTAAGCTCATGCTTTTTCCGTACTCGCTCGAGGGTAATGCTAAGCTTTGGTATGAGAAAGAACCACCGGGTTCGATCTTAACATGGGATGATTTAGTGTCTAAGTTCATGAATTATTTCTTTCCACCATCTAAGACAACACACTTTAAGAACGAGATCACTAGATTTGAACAAAAAGTGCATGAACCGTTTGGGGTTGCATGGGAAAGATTTAAAGATTTGTTGAGACAATGTCCACACCATGGTTTCTCGGAATTGCATCAAATTAATACTTTTTATAATGGACTAAACATGATTGAACAAGATTCTTTAAATGCCGCCGCGGGTGGTAATCTTTTAAGAAAAACTCCGAGAGACGCGTGGAGAATAATTGAGGATAAGTCTAGAGCACAATATTCACGAGACACGCCGGTTGTTTCCAATGTGAATTCATCTAATCCCGAGATTGCTAGATTGGACTCTAAGATTGATAGTGGATTTGCGACTTTGTTGAGTGAGATTAGGAAGAATCCTCATGGATCCATTAATATGGTTGAAAATGTTTGTGTATCATGTGGTGGAGCACATCCTAATCATGCTTGTTTAACCACGGGGTTTGATCAAGCTAGTGCTTTTGCCGCGACGGGAACTTATGGCTCCAACGGTTAAGTTACTCGTCAAAATCATGTTGCTCCACCGGGTTTTCCACCGGTTCCAAATAGGTACAACAATGGAAACAATAGGAATAATTTTAACCATGGTAACCAAGGGAATTTTAATCAAGGAAATGGGTTTAATGCTAATCAAAACAATCAAGGTTTTCAAGGGAATAATTAAAATGATTTGTCAAGCTACATTAAATCAAATGAGGCAAATTTGAAAGCTTTTCAAAATAATCTTCAAGGACAAATGGCAACTTTGAAAAATGAGTTTCAAAATACGCTAAAGGGGCAAAATAACAAGATTGAGCTTAATCAACAAAGAATGGAACAAAGATTTGAGCAAATGTTCGAGCAAGGTCAAAATCGTATGCAACAAAATTTTGAACAAAGTCAAAATAAATTGCTTTCGATGTTTGAGGGATTCATATTAAACCATCTACTTCTTCGGGTTGCTTACCTAATAATACCATTCCTAACCCGAGGGGAGAGCTTAAGGATATCACCACTTATGATAATTTAGAAAGAAAGCTTGAGCTTTATGTGCCACCTAAAGAAACCTTTTGGAATGTCACCAAGGCTACTTCAAATGTGATTAGTACCTCGGATTTTCTTGATTTATTTCCTAAGAAATATAATGACCTGGGTCAATTCTTGATACCTTGTGTTTTCGATGAGCTTGGGGAATACAAAGCTCTAGCCAATCTAGGAGCTAGTATAAATGTTATGCCCCTAGCCGTTTGGAAAACTCTTGACTATTTGCGACTTATTCCCACTCGAATGATCATTGAGCTTGCTAATGGTACCACCACTTATCCGGTTGGTATAGCGGAAAATGTCATTGTTAAAGTGGGGGAGTTCGTTTACCTAGCCGATTTTGCTATCATTGATTATGAGCCGAATCCTCGTGCGCCTATAATTTTAGGACGACCATTTTTGTGTACGGCCAATGTTTTAGTTGATATGAAAGAAGGGGAGCTTAAATTGTTTCATGGTAATAAACATATGATTTTCAAACCGGAAAAAATTCCAAGATTGGTTCCTAAGAAATTGGAAAATGTGGAAATTGATAGACCTAATTTTGTTGAATCATGTTGTAATGTTACCTCATCTCCACTCACTCCACACGAGGATGAAAGTTATAAGATTGAAAACAAATTGATGATTACCTAAGTGAGCCATTTGATGCTAGTGAGTTTGATAGTAAGAATTTTGATCCCGAGAGTGATATTGCTTTAATTGAACAATCTTTGAAAATGGACTCGTTTTCACTTTCTTCGAAGGATCATGTTGAAGTTCCTAAGGCACAATCTTCCATTGAAGAGCCTTTGATTCCTAGCTTCACACCGAGTGAGGTTAGTGATTATTCATTCGATAAGTTCGCCGATGAACTTGTTGATTCACTTCCACCGGGAAGTGAAGACGTTTTCGATCTCGAGATCGAACGTGATTCTCGTGTTTTACCTACCATTCTCGAGGAATTCGCCGATGAATTGCCTTTAAATGAGAATGATAATCTTGTATCCGAGTGTGATACACTCGATACTTTGTCGGATATTTCTTGTGATGACAAGGATGACGATACTTTTGTGACTTACTCAAATCCTCTCTTTGAAGCTTCAATGAACAATAATCCATTGTTTCATGAGGATTTTGAGAGCATCACACCTCCTACATCTCACAACCTTTGTGATGATGATCTTTTCATTAGGGAGTTTGATAAGTTACTTTCCATAGACATTCCTTCGGAATTTGAGGAAGAGTCTAATGACGGTGATGAAGACTCTTGGTTTGATCACCCGATTTATGATGATGATAATGTTGACCCAGAGGGAGAAATTACTTTTGCTCCTATTATCCTTCCTACTCGCTTTGATCATAATGTGCGGGTTTTTCATGCGACTCGTTTTGAGTACCATGACCCCTTTATTCACATTCCTAAGAGTGACAAGGTCAACAAAGTCATGCAAGTTGAAACCACTATGGTTGAGACTTTTATACCACCTTTACCATGTGCTTTATATGCTTTAGGATTAGCATGGAGGGACGACACCTTGTTGTCTATTCCTTTCTCCACCGAGGACGAGGTATTCGACCCCGGAATCGTTGATTTAGGGAAATCTCGGCCTTTCACCGATGCAATAATTGAAAGACTTTTTAATCATCTTGGTGCGAGTTTATCTCGGGGAGCATGCTTTATCCATACCATTAGTTGTGACTACCATCTCTTGTTAGAGATTTGTGTTAGAGTTTTATCATTTCGTTTGTCATCCGACAACGAGGATGTAATCTTTGACCCCGACATCGCGCTTTATGTTGGATTTTATCCTATTATGCCGATTTTCACCTTTTTCCATAAGGACCAATGAATGCGGGGATCGAGTCGAGCTCATGACTCGGTGAACAAAAACGAGGTGCCTTGTGGGGGAGTACCATACATTCTATCTTCTTTCTATTTTCTAACACTAATAAGGCTTGATCTTTCAAGCTCGTGCTCGTGTTTTGTTGTGTTGTGAATCTTAGGTATGACCCTAATATTTGAAGACTCTCGTGTTTGGTTTTTGCCGGTCCACTTGATCTTCCATTATTTGAATGCCAAAAAGGGGCACACTTTCTATCCCTTGGTTTTTATCGACTAACGTTTTATCTTGAGGCATAATTAATAAACGGCTTATAGATTTGCGTGCTCGTTCCATGCTAGGATTTTGCATTAGACTCTTCGTATCTTAGCAAGGGGGTGTTACTCTTGAGCTAAGAAACATTGAGGACAATGTTTGGTTTTAGCATGGGGGAGTCAATCGATATAATCGCTTGCAATTGCTCTTGTCGTGTCCAAACGTATTGTTTTCTCATTTTTCAATAAAATTTTAAATTTTTTTTGTGTTATTTTTAAGTTTTAATAAATAAAATAAGTGCTTTTGACACGAATGTAGGCTTTCTGTTGGTCAAAATAAGAATAGTTTTTGACTCGACTCGGTTTTTAACCTTAGCTTTTCCTTAACGTATTTGAATTAAGTTTTGCTAGGCTTTTATATAGGGAGTTTTAAAACGCGAAGGTCTTAATTCATACGAGTTAAGAACAAGAACTTTTCGCAAGCTCCTATTATTGATCCTAGAAAGTCGTCTATCAAGGGAACTTTAAAACGCAAATTCTAAAACTTGAAAAAGTATAAGAAGATGCAAGATCCTATAGATGACTTGAAAACCCAAAACTTTGATTTAATAGGCTAAGCATCCATTGATTTCACATTTTTGAAATTTTACAATATGGAGAACAAGAGATGATAGAGCCGATTATAAGTTTGGTATTCTTTCGGGAATTTATGTGAGTTAATTATAAGCCTATTCTCCCATCGCTTGTTAATAAATTTATCTGCAATAAATAAGGTTGTACAATTTAAAAAGTTACTTAGCTTCTAGCCCAAGATCGTTTAAAAGTTGCTCGGTATGGATTAGAGTTCATAGCCAAGGCATAACTTATTGAAGCGGGATGCGAAGATTGGCGAGTCCAAAAAGGTCCTAACAAGACATGAGGGCTATATTTTATTACTAAAGATCCCAAGTGATGTGAAGAATCATTTATCAAAAATCAATATGAAGGATCGAGACACACGACGAAAAGCAAATACTCCCCAAAAGTCATGGAGAAGTCTATCCAAAAAGGCCTTACCAAGGTATGAGGATAAATAAAGCCAAGTCCAAAAAGGAGGCGGATCGTTGTATATCAAAATCCCAAATAAAGATTGGAGAAAAATGAAGAAGTCGTGGTCCAAGTATGAATCTCTCAAAATTTCAAGTGAAGAAATTCCTATATGAAGAGAAGACCATTATTTCATGAACGTCTCTCAAGGTTTGAAGTATAAAGTCGCTGCCAAATATCGATCCGAGAAAGGTCTCAAATCGCGAAGCAAGTTATGCCAAGATATGAACTTTATGAGGTCCCGAGAAGCAGTTTTAAAAGATTTTGTCCTTTAGCTAACTATTGATTAAATTGTTCACTTTATTTTCGGCCTAATAAATTATTGAAATAAGTCAACAATGCATCTTCGTGATCATTCAAGACAACAATAAAATAAAAGAGATACACCTAGGAATAAGGGAGTCTAAGTGAATAATTGGCCCACATGAGTTCGTGTTAGTTTGCTAACTTATAATAACAATGATCTTGTTTTTGCACTTGGCATGGAAAAGTGAAAAGTCGAGGACGATGAATCTATTTGAGTTTTATGATACTTAAAGTTATTTTTCAATAATGAAAGCAATACATTATGTCTTTGCAAAATAAAATGTCAAAAAGTTGAATAATGGTGTAGTTAAAGTTTTATTTTATCATTGCATGAGGACACGGCAATTGCTTAGCAAGGGGGAATTTGATATGAGCTTAAACACTCATATCATTTGTAGCTTAAAACAATGAAATGTATCAAATATGCCTTGTATATGTGTATTTCTTGTTTTAATGTATGTAGGTACCAAGATCGCGAAAATCGGCAAAATCAGGCACGAGATTGAAGAAAAGATCGACAAAGACGTTTTTTAGAGGATTTAAATTTAAATGGGTCAAGTGGGACCCACACTTGAGTTTAATGGGCCTTAAAAGCCCATTATTGAAGAATGATTTAGTCAAGGCCCAATTTGGGATGGATTGAAAGGTTTCGTTTAACTTAGTCCAAAATAGCCCAAAAAGTGAATAAAGAGACGGATTGGGTATCTATACTGGGCCAAAAGCCCAATGTCCTCAAATAAAAGAACGAATGAAAAGATGATATGGGCCTAGGGTTTGGTCAGTAAAACGTTTATAAACAAGTTACTTCCATTCACTTCATTCATTCATTTACTCCACCCACTTTTACGTGTTTAACCATTCAACAAATAAATAAATGACTGACCTATCTCATTCCTTACCCACTTATTTTATCACTCACGTTTTTTCTCCCACTTTCTATTCACACACACAATAAAAAAATACATCGATACAAACTATGTATTCTTTCTTCTCCATTTATTCCACCCCAAAACCAGTAACAAATGTTACTGTTCCTCAAACCCTAATTACCCAAAAAGTCAATTAATTATGGGGGTTTTGATCTCACGTACAATTCACGTGTGGGGGAATTAAATCCCCCCAATTTTTAAGGAAGAGAAAGAAGGCTAGCAGTGGTTACTTGGCAGCGGATCATTGGAGGTAACAACTCATTCTCTCCATTCAACCAATCACAAGGCTCAAAAGAAGCACAACTAACACACACGGATGCCACGCTGGCAATCCGTGTGCTAGTTGTAAATTTACAACCATCAGATGATAACAACCTTGAGAGAGAAATGATCCAAGAGCTGAAAAGACAAAAGAATATTCCTTGGAAGATTCGGAGATGCTCCTCAGCAAGCCCTTGGGAAGGCTATAAAAAACCCCCCAATTTACTTGTAAAAAGATATCCCTCTTTTACTTTACTGTTATGATGCAAAAATAGGTTTAGGTTAAATTGTAATTTTCATTTTTATAATCTTGTAATCGGTTCTTTATTATTAATAAAAGTTTAATTTGAGTTGAATATTGAGTTGATTTATTTACTGTGAATTTTAATTGCAATTTTACCTTATAAATCTATTTTGTCATGATAAGCAAGTTATTTGATTAAGCTAATTTGATAGCTTTTACCAAATAATAAAAGTAAGATTTGGGAAATCAATTTTTCCCTACTGGAAAGATTAAAAAAACTGGTTCGAATTTGATGACATGTTGGTGATTCGTTTTATGGAGTCCTATGGTATGGTGGTTCGTTTGGTGTCGAAATAAGGGTATAAAGAGGCTCAGCGCCGTCCTTCTTCTCAAAGGAAATCTACATTAGGTTCTTTTCTCTTTTCTTTTAATGTTTAGTTTTATAAATCTGTATGGTATATCTTGCTTGTTTCATGTTATGATTAAGTTACTATGGATTAATTCGTAGGTTTATCGAGATGGTCTAACTGTTATTTACTGATAATGGATATATGCTATGAGCTTCTATGTGTTTGGATAATCTTTGTTCTATTTTTGGTGTGAGATATTTTTATGCTACGATTTTTGATACTGAGTTAGATTTAGACTACTTCAGGTTTTGAGTAACTGTTGGGATTAGCTTTTTGATGCATTTGTTTTACTGTGTTTTTATGTTAAATTTGGTGTCTGCTCATAATAGTTTGCTCATTTAAGTTCTTACTGAAAAGTTGAATTTATAATACTGCCTGAGTATGTAATGTTAGTTGCTTGAGTAAAATCTGTCATAATAATTATATGGGGATGTTTGGTTCAGTTTATTTGATGTTGCTGCTTTGCTTGGTCGATAAATCCTTTTATCTGAATTATGTAACTGTCGTTAGTTTCATTCCAATTTTGCCTGCATAACTGAATTTAGTTGCTGTAGATGTGCGTTAATTGCAAGACTTAATTGCTATTTTCTGCATTAAGTTGTATGATTTGATAGTCTGCTGTGAAAATGATTTTGGTTGGAGCAACCTGTTTGTTATGACTTATTACTGTTTTTCTTATGTTAGTTTTGGTCTAGGGTAGCTTATCGCATTGTTGTTTTCAGTTTTTGTTTTGTAAATTTGTCAGTCCTGAAAGCTTTTAGGATCAACTGATCTATAAGCTCACTTACTGATTTCCTTATCAGTATTCTATAAGTCTGTTTTCATCAGTCACTCCTGTGATTTGTTTTAACTCTTTTGTTCAAAAAAGAAATTAAATCCAAAAAAAAGTTGTCACTATTGGGTTTCGACCTCGAGACCTCTTGTTTGAATGCCCTGCGTGATATCCATCTGGGCTACATGCCCTTTTGATTTCTTTACTTGTGAATTAATTAATATAGGAGTAAAGTGCTAAAATCATCCTTGTGGTTTGTCAAAAGTTTGAATTACATCCCTCGTTAATACTTCGCGCAACATACATCATTGTGGTTGTAAAATAGTACACCATACATCCCTGAGGACGGATGGTGCAAATATTTTTCCGTTAAGGGTTAAAAGTGTTTGTTATCTTAGGGGTATTTTAGTCCTTTTACAACCTAGGGATGATTTTTGCACCAAACTTTTCAAAAAAAAAATTTCCAAAAAATTTCAAATTTTTTTTAAAAAAGTTTCGAAAAATGTTTTCTTTTTTCGAAAAATGTTTTTTTAATGTTTTTTTTTAAGTTTCGAAAATATATTTGAAAAAAGTTTTTTTCAAAAAAATTTCAATTTTTTTTTAAAAAGTTTTGAAAAATGTTTTTTTTAATGTTTCGTTATTTTTTAAATGTTTTCTTTTTTAAAATAAGTTTCAAAAAAAATTTGAAATTTTTTTTTTTCGAAAAAATTCAAATTTTTTTTTTAAAAAGTTTTTTTTTCAAAAGTTTTTTTTTTTAAATGTTTTTCGAAAAAAAACTTTTTTAAAAAAAAGCTTTTCTAAAAAACTTTTTTTTCAAAAAAATTCAAATTTTTTTTAATCTTCGAAAAAAAAAATTTCAAAAGTTTTTTTTATAAAAGTTATTTTTTAAAATGTTTTTCGAAAAAAAAAACTTTTTAAAAAAAAAGCTTTTTTTAAAAAACTTTTTTAAAAAAAAACTTTTGAAAAAAAAACTTTTTTCGAAATTTTAAAAAAAAAATTGAAAAAAGAAAACATTTTTCGAAACTTTTTTAAAAAAAATTGAAATTTTTTTGAAATTTTTTTCGAAAAAAAAACTTTTTTCAAATATATATTCGAAACTTAAAAAAAAACATTAAAAGACACATTTTTCGAAAAAAGAACATTTTTCGAAACTTTTTTAAAAAAAATTTGAAATTTTTTTGAAATTTTTTTTGGAAATTTTTTTTTTTGAAAAGTTTGGTGCAAAAATCATCCCTAGGTTGTAAAAGGACTAAAATACCCCTAAGATAACAAACACTTTTAACCCTTAACGGAAAAATATTTGCACCATCCGTCCTCAGGGATGTATAGTGTACTATTTTACAACCACAATGATGTATGTTACGCGAAGTATTAACGAGGGATGTAATTCAAACTTTTGACAAACCACAGGGATGATTTTTGCACTTTACTCTTAATATAGTTAAGTTGAAACTTGGCAGTTTTCATGTAAGTAATCTTTCATTTATTTTACTTCCGTTTTTTTAATAAACCTTTGATTATTTTTAAAGTATATTTTAGTTAAAAAAAATTAAAATAAGAAATAAATGATAAAAAAAATGTTTTTATTAAATTTAAATAGTTTAATTAGTTTATTTTTAATTAATTAGATTTTTATAAAAATAGATTTAAATAAAAATAGTTTTTAATTAGAATTGTTTTAAAGTAATTTGTGATATAGTAAATTTGTTTTAAAAAGTTTAATTAGATTTTTTAAAATTGATTAAAAGTTATCTTTATTAGATAGATTAATTTTCAAGTAATTAATTGTTTGTAGAATTTAATTTTAGCGGGGTTTACGATTCATGCCCTTTAGGTTAATTTTAAATAGTTTAAAATTTGTAGGCTTTAATTTTAGCTTAAAAACCGAAAACCAATTCAATTCGATTGTCCAAATCAAAGCAAAACGTCTCAAATTCATAAGATCTTCGTGTACAACGAACTTGATTCACCAGCGTGTTTAATTGAATTCGTCTTTGGTAATATTAGTCTATTACTTTTTCCTAAAGGTAATTTTCTAATTTACCCTATAACGTAATCTCAAATTATCACATATACTTATCTCCATCAAACATCAAGTCTCATGTTCAAAACCGTTATAAAACCGTGTTTATCGATCCTTAATGTTGACTTAATTTTTTGACATCGTTGTCTATTAGGATGAATTATTAATTTAATGATTTGGGTTACACCGTTAAAAATATATTTTTAGACTTAATCTCTATTCACACATACGTCAATGATGTATCCTCGTGATCATTAAGACAAAAATAAAATATAAGAGATACCAAGTGGGAATAAGGGAGTTTAGGTTCGTAATTAACACTCATGAGATATGATCGTGTTGCTAACTTATAATAACAATGTTCTTGTTACACGCTTAGCATGGAATTGGGTGAAAATCGAGGACGACGAAATTATTTTTAACGAAGCATTCATGTGTTCTTTTTCTAGGATCCTAAAAGTCACTTAATTGTGATGAAAACAATACATTATGTCTAAAACGCGTGTAGTAGTTTATTTAAGTTTATGTCTTCAATAAATGTCATCATAAAATGAATTTTGGAAGTGCTAAGATACTTAATTCTAGCATTGCGTGGGGACACGGCAATGGTTTATTATGGGGGAGTGATGAGACTATATTTATACATAGTCTCATCGTCCAAATCGGGCTTTAACGCTTAAAATATCATCAAAATACCCAAATATATGCTTGTGTTTGTTCATTGTGTATTTTAGGTACGGATATCGTGAATTCACCAAAAGATCAAGAATCAAGCAAAAACGAACACGGGAAACGAAGCCGCACAAGGAACCGGGCCCGAATCATGAATTTCCATTTAATTCCTTGAAGTTTGAAGATTTGGCAAGATTGGTGCCTCTACTTTTGAAGACTTAACATTTTATACCCTTGCAAATATCGTTATTGCATATTGGGTCCTTTAAATGTTGAGAAATTGCATTATTGGCCCTTGAAGAATGCATAAAGTGCATTAAATACCCTTGGAACAAGTTCTATTAATATTTGGTGGCCAAAATACAAAGTTGAAAACTTTGTTTGTGAAGGAAGTGCAAGTTTAGGCTGTTTAAATCTTATGTAGCAACATGGAAGTAATTGAGGGGCCAAATCCGTCCAGACAACAAAACCTCCATCACCCACTCACCTTTTGCCACGTCACCTTGACTGGTCAACCACCCAATCACACGCCACCCTCACTCCAGGTCACCATCCCACTATCTTTTTAAATAACTGATTTTAATTAATCCGTTAAAATTATGTGGGAAACACATTTTTCAAACACTTAACTCCTAAACCTAATCTAATATAACTATTCACCACCTTCTTAAAACCTATAAACCCTAATCCTAATACCACTTAAATCGAAGGGTTTTTAACCCTAACTCTCCAGATCAGTGATTAACACCCTCACAAACCAAACCCACGTCCAAAACCACTTCCCCCGTGACCCAAAGTGCCCCCCA
Organism: Glebionis coronaria; assembly: GCA_025667525.1. Taxonomy (NCBI): domain Eukaryota; kingdom Viridiplantae; phylum Streptophyta; class Magnoliopsida; order Asterales; family Asteraceae; genus Glebionis; species Glebionis coronaria. The sequence continues at coordinate 2,500,840 of CM046880.1, forward strand.
CGTGTTCCCCTGCTCCTCCATTTTTGGTGAATAAAGAATCGTACCAGTCCATCCACGGTTCTCATCACTTCCTTGGCCCTAAAGGATTTTTAAACGACCAAGATCATATGTACTGCTCGCATATCACATGGGAACCAGGAACCAGTCAAAGATCAAATTCAAAATTTGAATCATTCTTCAAAGATGCTGAATAGATCCAAGGGCATTTTAGGGCATTACATTGTTAGGGTTTTGGCTTCTAGATTCTTCTATATAGTAGTATAAATACTATGCTGCCTGTAGCTAGTATTTTTTGTTCCAGATTTATCATTGTAATTTTCTTTTATATAATGGAATATTTAGAGTAATTTTTAAAAACCATTGCAGTGATACTCTTAGTTCCACTTTCGTTTATTGTTCTAGTGTAATGATTTCTCAATAGCAAGTTTAGTTTAAACTTATCAAAATTCTTCTTGTTCAAAAGATTTTGGCAAAAGTTATTTTGAGATCCGAATTCAAGTTTTGGAGTGTGTTTATCCTGACAAGATAAATTCATTTCATAAGTTGTAATTGTTATTTTTCATGTTGGTTTATCTTAAAAAGACGTGGGTTCAAAACTGAAGTCATTTAAGAATTTTCTAAATTCTGATTTTTCTGATTTTAAAAGGAGGGTACTGTTCATTAAGCTCATAAGTTATGGTTGACACCCCTAGCTTATGAGAGTTTTATTAACATTTTATTGGCCTGCTATGTTGTGTTTTCAGCAGGTAAGAAGGGCTTCATCATTCTCCTTGTTTTTTTTTGAAGACATAATCTCCCCCTTGGTTCTGTTGCAGAACCACAACAAGGGGTCTCTACACACTAAATCAGATCAAAAGTGGGATTGGTAGCTTAGGAGCTGGTGGAATCAGGTAAAACGCCTTGAACTCCCTCTTTTCTATCTAATTTTCATTTATTTTGTGATAAAGTGTGCTTTCTTGCTTATTGTGCTTTGTTGAGTTTTGCTTGTTTCCTGTTTAGTTTAGGTCTAGTGGATGTTTTATGGTTGATTTGTATGATTATAAGTTGATTGAATGATTTTAGAGTAATTAAGGGTGTGTTTGGGTATGCAGATTGAGCTGTCATAAGTGACATGTAATTGGTTTAAAAACTATTAAACATACATCTTAAGTTAGTTAATAGACACATGGTTTAAAAACTATTAAACATACATCTTAAGTTAGTTAATAGACACATGGATTCTTTGCTTCATGCTTAGTAAGTTTTTAAAGGTCTTGCTTGTTCACTTTTAGGTAAAAATCTGCCAAGATAATTCAGTAGGCCTTAGTTAATTTGAATTTTAGTTTTAATTGGTAAAACCTTGAAACCAGTTAGTTTTGGTAGCAATATAGGACTTCTGAAACTTTGTTTGTGATTTGGTATGAATTTGAAATAGATTTGCTAGCTTGAAGTCTGTTTATTTGCCAATTGGATCAGATTACTGTTCATCTGACCCCAAAAGTGCATAACAGCAACTTACTTTGCCCATTTGTGTGAAAATTTTGTGAACAGCTTAGTGTTTTTATTGTTTATCTGACTCCCCACAACCCAACTGGTTGTGGGGGTGCCAATCATTGTCCAAGAAACCTAGTAAATCAAAAGTTACAAGCTAAATTGTGCCCAGACTCGTTTTTTTTGCTCTAGCAGTGGGAACTCAGTTACCCCTGCTAGTGCATTTGTTGGTACTGCTACACAAGCAGACAAAATCCACCACATGTCACTTTCAGCGTTTGAATTTTTTGTCTTTAGTGGTCTTATTAAGGAATTAAAACTTGATTTTAGTTTTGTAATTTTTCTTAATTATTTTCTGATTTTTCTATTAAGTTTATTTTTATTTTACTGTTCATTTCCTATTTTTTAGATTAAATTGAATTTTAAATTACTTTTTAAATTACTATTTTTGTCTTTTAGTGTAGGAAATTAATATTTTTCAGTTTTACAAATTTTCTTAGACTTAGAAAAATATTTTAAGATGTTTAGTTCATAAAGATTTTACTGTTCATATTTTAAAGTAATTTTTAGAATTAAATTTAGTTTAATTAGGGTTTAATTATAAACTGTTTTGTCTTTTATTGAAAAATTTTACTTTTTTCAAACTTTTTCATTTTTCTACTGTTCATTAGTATAATTTAGGATCTTTAAAATTGTCAAATTATTTTTAGCATTATTTTAATATTTTTTAATCATTATTTTAGCTTAAAAATAGTTTTTATTGTTTTAAAAATAGAAAAATAGTTTTTAAAATTTAGGAAAAATACTTTTTAGTCTTTAAATAATATAAGTGAGTTATTAGTTCAATAAAATAATATTTTGGAATTTTTTAATTATATTTAGTTTTAGGGCTTTAATTAGCTTATAAATTGAATATTTAATTAATAAAAGGTTTTAAAAATTATTTATTGGATTTTTATTCTTATTTATATTATTTTAGACTTAGTTTTAATTTTAATTAATTTTTAGGTTTAATTTTTAATTGTCACGGGATTTACGTTCGCGTTTTACGTCATTACGTTGTAGTGTAATCGTAGTCGTAGCTCGTCTTTACTTTTTCTCTTCTAAACCAAAAACGTCACTAATCTAAACTTTGATTTTATATATTGGCACACTTAATTCACACACCTCCTTCGAGAACGAACCCGCATTTATTCGGTTTTACGTTTTTCCTAAAGCGTAAGACTTAATACTTGCCGCATTTATACTTGTCTTTCCTAAGACTTGTATATAAAAACCTACATCAATGTTGCTAATGATTCGATTAAGATGATGCTTTTTCCGTATTCCTTAGCAGGGCCCGCTAAAATTTTGTTAGAGATAGAGCCACCCAATTCTATATTGACGTGGAAGGATCTCGTTTCAAACTTTGTGAACCAATCTTTCCCGCCCTCTAAGACTACACATTTGAAAAACGAGATTTCAAAGTTTTCACAAGCATTTAATGAGAGCTTTTCAACGGCTTGGTATAGGTTTAAGGAAATGTTACATGAGTGTCCTCATCACTGTTTTTCTGACTTGCATCAAATTGACACGTTTTACAATGGTTTAAATGATCATGAAAGGGATTATCTAAATGCCGCCGCGGGTGGTAATTTTTTGTGTAAAACAGTTCAGGAAGCGTTGTAGATAATTGAGAATAGATCTAAGGTGTAAAGTCCTCGTAACACATCGAGTGTTCGTAAGGCTTCGTCTTCGGCTTCACCTTCATTGTCCAATACCATCGATGCTTGACAAATTGAGGCGAACATGGAAAGCAAAACTTTGATAAGCATAAAGGACTTTTAATTGAATTCAAAGTTGGTGAACAAAGTGCTCCCGCTACGGCTAAAGCGGTCGAGGTTTCATGTATGTATTGTCGTTGAGGTCATGATTTCTCCGAGTGCATTACCAACGGTCGTAACACTTCGAGTGCCTACGCAGCCACGGGAACTTACAACCAAAACGGTCAAGTTACCCGCTCTAATCAATTGACTCCACCGGGTTTTGCTCCCAATCAAAATGCTAACAACAACTATCGAAACAATCAAGTTGGTTTCAAAAACAATTACAAAGGAAACAACTATGGGAATCAAGGGGCTAATAACAATCAAGTTTCAAACAAAAATCAAAACAATGATTTTCAAAACAACAACAAGGGTTTGCAAACTTTGAAAGATCTTCCAAATGAATTTGTTAAATACGCAAATGGAAACGATGCTAGGTTTGATAATATTCAAAGAGAGATCATTAGCCTAAGATCCGAGTTTAAGAATGACTTGAAAAAGGAGTTGAAAAACGCGTTAGCAAATGAGCTTAAGATCCATACAAACAAAATGGAGGGAAATGTAACTAGGTTACAACAAAACTAACAAAAATGGAACAAGGGCAACATGAAATAAAACAAGAGATGATTAAGGCCGAGAAGAGGCAATCTATGTTTGAGGATAAAATTTCATCCATGTTTGAGGCTATAATGTGAAAACCGTCTTCGAGTAGTCTTCCTAGTAATACCATATCGAACCCTAAGGGAGAGATGAAAGTGATTACCACACGAACTGGTAAGACACTTAAGGAACCGAATCCATAACCAATTGCTCCTACAGAGGAAGCAATTGAGGAAGAACCCGAGGTGATGGTCGAAAAGGAGCATGTCCCAATCCCACGAAGTACCTCTCATGCCACACCTACGGTTGACCCATTACCACATTTGGAACCCGAGATTCCAAAGGCTATTCCTATGCCTTAACCCACACCACCTTTTCCCTATCCATCGAGACTTAGAAAGGAGAAACGTCAAGAGCGCGACAATTACCAATTTGAGCTTTTTATGAAAATGTTTCGTGACGTTCATTTTAATGTGAGTTTTGCCGATGCTTTGGTCATGATGCCTCGATTTGCCGCTAACTTTAAGAGTATGTTAAACAACAAGGAGAAATTGCAACAATTGTCTAGTTGTTCATCGGTTTATCTTAACTGCATACCTCAAAAAGTCGGTGATCCCGGTAAATTCTTGATTCCTTGTGCAATCCAAGATATGGAAGAATGTTATGCCTTGGCCTATCTTTGTGCTAGTATTAACTTGATGCCACTTGCAATCTTTAAGTCGCTTAATCTTCCTAATCTTACTTCTTCACTAATGTCTATCGAGTTGGCCGATCATTCCATGATCCCCGCATGTGGATTGGCGGAAGACGTTTTTTTAAAAGTCGGAAAGTTCTATTATCCGGTAGACTTTATCGTTGTCGATATTCCCACGGATCCTCAAGTTCCTCTCATTTTAGGTCGTTCGTTTTTAGATACGTCTATGGCTTTAATTGATGTGCATGCTAGAAAGATCACCTTACGTTTCAACGACGAGGAACTTGTTATAAACGCAACTCAAAATTCTCCAATTTCTCATTTTTATTCCGTCGCGACCATAAACCTCGTTGATATGATCAACGTTGTTTGCTAGGAATTTTCACAAGAAGTTCTAGGTTTTGGTGATGATTAAAATAGTGGCAATCCACTATGCTAGATCACATTCTTGATAATTCGACACCAACCTTCACACTATTTGAAGGTGGTGGTTTTACGTTGGAAGAATTTGATGTTCCACGTACTTGTGATGAAGACCTCGACAACGATGAGGACTTCTCGATTATCATGGATTTTCTTAACGATTTCCCATTTCCTCCAACCGAGGAGGTTATGAGTATCGAGCCTAAATCTTCAATTGAGGAACCACCTATCCTCGAGTTGAAAGATTTACCTCCTCACCTTGAATATGTATTTTTTGAGGAGGACGACAAGTTGCCGGTTATTATTGCGAAAGATCTTTCGAATGATGAAAAACCGCACTTGTCGATGTTCTAAAGGATCACAAAGGGGAAATTGTGTGGAAGTTATCCGACATTAAGGGGATCGATCCCAAATTTTGTACCCACAAAATCTTAATGGAGGAGGATTACAAACCCACAATCCAATGTCAAAGGAGGGTGAACCCCAAAATTCACGACGTCATCAAAAAGGAAGTCCTAAAACTCCTTGATGCGGGAATGATTTACCCTATTTCCGATAGCCCTTGGGTGAGTCGTCTTCATTGTTTCCCTAAGAAGGGAGGAATGACTGTTGTGCCAAACGATGCCAACGAGTTAATTCCAACTCGACTCGTGACCGGTTGGAGGGTGTGCATCGACTATCGTAAGTTGAATGATACCACCCGTAAAGATCATTTTCCCTTGCCCTTCATGGATCAAATGTTGGAGCGTCTTGCGGGAAACGATTTCTATTGATTTTTAGATGGTTTTTACGGTTACTTCCAAATCCCCATCGATCCTTGTGATCAAGAAAAAACTACATTTACGTGTCCATATGGAACGTTTGCTTATCGTAGAATGCCATTCGGACTTTCCAATGCACCGGGAACCTTTCAAAGGTGCATGATGGCTATTTATCATGATATGATCGAGAAGACGATGGAAGTCTTCATGGATGACTTTTCCGTGTTTGGTTGTTCGTTCACTTCGTGTTTGTCGAATCTTAAGAGAATGTTGAAGCGTTGTGAGGAAACCAACCTTGTGCTTAATTGGGAAAAATGTCATTATATGGTTAAAAGTGGAATCGTCTTAGGGCACAAGGTTTCGAAAGCGGGGATTGAGGTCGACCAAGCTAAGGTAGACGTCATCGCCAAATTACCTCATCCCAAAACCGTTAAGGGAGTTAGGAGTTTCCTAGGCCACGCGGGCTTTTATCGTCGATTCATCAATGTTTTTTCAAAGATTTCTCGACCTATTACACATCTCCTCGAAAAAGATGCACCTTTTGTCTTTAACAAAGATTGTGTACGAGCCTTTGAAATCCTTAAGAGGAAACTTACCGAAGCTCCCATTCTTGTTGCTCCCAATTGGAACCTCCGCTTTGAGCTCATGTGTGATGCTAGTGACTACGCTATTGGGGCCGTTTTGGGGAAACGTCATGAAAAACACTTCTTGCCTATTGTAACACCCCATTTTGGAAATGGAATATTACGCATAGTCATGGCGTGTCATCAAAGCATACAAGGATAAATGTCTAAGCATTAATCGACCATAACAGGGAAATACCGGAATCAAACATCGGTAACCCCAAAGTAAAGCTCATCACACACAAACATAAATACTGTAAAAGGAAAGGACGAAACAATGTCCATAGCAACTGTATCAAAGTAAAGGAAATGCATAAAGTAAAGAAAGACAGTAAAGCTTCCAATCCATATGCACGTACGTTTGAGATCTACGAGCGTCCCTGAGTACCTGCCATTTTGGGAACATGAAAAGGAAAACGGCTGAGCAAGACGCTCAGTGCACGGATGTACAATATAGCATGAAATAGAATAAACATGTAACATATAACAGCGGAAGACTAAGTTCTGAGTAAACTGGTTAAGTATTAAGAAAACTGGTTTTATAGTTTGAAAAGCCTTATGTTTATCTTATGAAAACTGTTTTAACATAAATATACCATAGCCCATATAGGTCATGAAAAGGTCACGTGCATGAATACTTGGAGGGGTGACGTCATCATGCTGATTAGAGGGGATGCCTCTAATTAATATACTGGTTTGGGTAGGAGGGATCAACTCCTTGTGAAGGGTGCAAGGCACACACCACATTCACCATGATAAACTGAATAAAACATGTAACTAGGATGCACCCATACGCCCCACCTGATATAATAATATGGCCAAAACTGAAAAGGGACGCCACGAGCAATCACTCCGCCGTGGGGAAGTCATAACATTGGTGCCTCCAATGTTATGGTTATGGTACCTCCATAACTAGGTGAAACTGGTCATGCTTGTATATGGCTATAGATTATGCTAATTAAACATAAGCAGTTCAAAACAATAAAACAAATACTGGGGAAAACAGTTGGCTGCATACGGGGAAATCCTAATAAGGAAAGAATGTCCATACTGAAAGGACGGGAATCCGTACCTCAAGTCCAGTGAATGAACGGAAGAAAGACTCCTACTTCTGGATCACCAACGCTACATGAATACACACGTGTATAAGTATCGATTCACTGATTACGTACTGGGTTTTATGTCTCATTTTAGCTGACTTGGTATGTTTTAGGTCATGGTTCACTGTTTAGAGCCTTAAACTGTGTTTATCTTGTATTCTGATAAATCCGTTTAAGTATTACTGGTATTTCATGTATTATTATACTTACTGTGTAATAATAAGTAACTTTCCAAAAATAGCAGGTTTCCAAAAATAGAAAGTTTCCAAAAATAGAAAGTTTCCAAAAATAGAAAGTTACCAAAAATAGAAAGTTTCCAAAAATAGAAAGTTTCCTAAAATAGAAAGTTTCCAAAAATAGAAAGTTTACTAAAATAGAATTTACTGCTTAAAATAGATTAGTTTCTAAAAATAGAAAGTTTCCAAAAATAGATCAGCTGCCTTAATTAAATAAGTTTCCATATATAGAAGGTTTCCATAATTAGATTAGCTGCCTGAAATAGATAGATTTCCATATATAGAAGGTTTCCATAATTAGATTAGTTGCCTTATTTAATTAAGTTTCTATAAATAGAAGTTTCCATATTTAGAATTAAGCTGGTTACATAAGCTAACATATAAGTCTAAGTGTTTATAAGCTTGTTTCTTAAGTCATATGATATAGTATATAGTTTAATTATTATTTCATGTATTTTAATTAAACTATAGGTTAAGCATTTTAATTAAAGTATAACATGTTTTAATTAAAATGAAATGAAATACTTAGGTTAACATATGTATTATTATTATTAATAATATAACCTAAGTCATGTCTAAATTAATTAATTATAGTCATGTTTTAAATAATTAATTAATTATAACTTATAGCATAAAATACTTAGGTTAAATTAATATCATGCTAAATTAATAATTAGAATAACCTAAGTCATGATTTAATTAATATCTCATGTGATTAATTAATTTATATCCTAAGTTCATGATTCATAAAAATTAACATGAAGCATAAATCATGATTTAACCAACGAACCATGAATCGGGCATGAACTCGACACCGTACCCCGAGCCAAACTCGGGGCACGTGTGCCCCCTTGCTGCCGTGGGTCCCACATGAGCCAACCAAGACCTAAAATGGTCTTGGTGGTGGCGGCAATAAGCAAACCAAACCCCCCTCGGGTTTGTTTTGCTAGGCGGCTAAAAACAAACACCCTTTTAAATCATTCTTTGATTTTAATTAATACCAAAACATGTTAGATCAATGTTTAATTATCATGTTTAAATAAGAAAAACAATAACATATTCATGAACATAAACAAAGATTCAAAAGAATTAAAAAGAAGGGTTTAAAAAGGTATACCACTATGTAGCTTGAAAAAGGATGAACAAACACTGATTATAGCAATAGTTTTTAAGATCAAAATCAACCAATCACCCTCCTATGGTGATGCTAAGGTGGCGGCACAAAGAGAGAACAAGGAGGAGGAGAGAAAACTCTTTTAGGGTTTTTGTGTTTATTTCTTGAAAGTGAAAAATGAAAACTAGTTTTACTCTTTACCCCCCTTTACTTGTAAAAGTCCATGGGCTAAGCCCACCTTGGTATATGTGCCGTGGGTATGGGGGCCCCACATGGGGTACCCGTACCTTTCTCGTGTCCCGATGTTTCGTGTTCGTTCGTGGTTAAACGTGCTCGTGTTTAAAGTGTTTCTGTTTATTTTATCATGTCGTTTATCGTAATCTTAACGCTCGTAACTATATTATATGTATTTACGTAATTATTCTAGTTCGTATTTTAAATGGTGATCATGATTTAGTTATGTTCACGTGACATATTTATTAACTGTTTATCATGAGTTTGTACGTAATCGATACTTGTCATGTCATACACGTATGCACTTGCTTGATTATTAGCACATGAATGTGATCAATACTAAATGAGGTAAGTTTTAATCTAGGACGTACGATCTTAAGGGCACTATTCATGGTAAAAGCATATGGGTTTTACAATTCTTCCCCCCTAAAAAGAATAATTCGTCCCTGAATTATAGATAAAGTAAGCTGAAAAGAAGTAACATACCCGAACTCAAAATATGAAGTGAGGGTAAGAAGCCCGGATAGACTCCTCTGTTTCCCAAGTGGCTTCCCGCTCGGTATGGTCCCTCCAAAGGATTTTGACGAAAGGAATCGTCTTCCTTCTCATGACTCGTTCTTGCCTGTCGAGTACTCGTTCGGGTTCTTCTATAAAAGTGAGATCCTCACGTATCTGTTCCAGTGGATACTGAACCATGTGAAGGGGATGATAATTGTACCCTCTGAGTAAGGACACATGGAACACGTTATGCACGTGCGAAAGCTGAGGAGGTAACGCCAATCGGTAAGATACTTCACCGATTCGTTCAATGATATCAAAAGGTCCGATGAAACGAGGACTGAGTTTTCCTTTGATCCCGAAGCATTTAACACCACGTGCCGGCGAAACCTTGAGGAAGACGTGATCTCCCACATTAAAATGTATGTCCCTACGATGCTTATCGGCGTAACTCTTCTGACGTGACCGTGCTTCTTGCAACTTCTGTTTAGCTACCTCAATCTTCTCATTGGTCATTTCTATAATCTCTGGTCCTTCGAGTGTTCGCTCTCCCACTTGATCCCAGCAAGTTGGAGCGCGACACTTTCTGCCATACAACATTTCGAAAGGAGCACATTTGATACTTGCGTGCCAGCTGTTGTTGTATGCAAACTCGACCAAACAGATGTAATCGTCCCAATCACCTGTCCATTCCAACGCACACGACCTTAACATATCTTCCAATGTATGAATTGTTCGCTCCGATTGTCCGTCCGTTTGAGGATGGAAGGCTGTACTCAGCTTAAGTTGTGTACCCCAAGCTTTTTGCAGACCTTTCCAGAATCGCGACGTGAAACGAGGATCTCTGTCTGAGACGGTGCTGGAGGGAGTGCCGTGGAGTCTCATGATCTCCCTCCTGTAAGTATCTGCGAGTTTACTTACCGGATCCTCCTTGCGTATCGGTAAGAAATGAGCTGATTTGGTGAGTCGATCAACAATGACCCAAATAGCATCGTGCTTCTTCTTGGTAGGCGGAAGACCGGTAACAAAATCCATGGTGATTTTGTCCCACTTCCACTCTGGAATATCCAACGGTTGAAGGAGACCGCCCGATCGCTGATGTTCGATCTTAACCTGCTGGCAGGTAAGACATTTGGAGACATAAGCGGCTACATCCTGTTTCATACCACTCCACCAAAAGTGCTGTCTGATGTCATGGTACATTTTCGTCGACCCAGGATGTATAGAAAATGGGGAGCTGTGAGCTTCAGCTAACAATGCTTCCCGGAGTTCTTGATTGTCAAGAACACAAAGTCTCGTGCCCTACCAAACGATACCGTCTGCGTCCATTCTGAATTCTGTCTGCTTCTCCAAATTCTGAATTATCGCCCAAATCTCTCCATCATCCTTCTGCGCTTCCTTGATCCTAGTCAGTAACTCAGGTTCTACTCTAAGATTCGCCCAGTATCCGTGCTGCCCACGTACCATGATTTCGATGTCTAGCCGCTCCAAGTCTCTTATGTTTTGTTCCTTGATCTCAATGCCGTTGATCATTCCGGACTTTCTGCTGAGTGCATCTGCTACTACATTAGCTTTCCCGGGATGATACTGTAGGTTAATATCATAATCCTTCAACAGTTCCAACCATCTCCTTTGTCTCATGTTCAATTCTCGCTGTGTGAAGATATACTTCAAGCTCTTGTGATCCGTGAAAATGTCGCATGATTCTCCGTATAAGTAATGCCTCCATATCTTCAATGCGAACACCACTGCAGCAAGTTCCAGGTCATGCGTAGGGTAGTTTTCTTCATAGGGCTTAAGCTGCCGTGAAGCATACGCGATCACTTTCCCATGTTGCATGAGAACACAGCCTAGTCCCTTCCCCGATGCATCGCTATAGATCTGAAATCCACCTGTACCAGATGGGAGAGTAAGAATAGGTGCAGATACTAACTTCTGCTTTAGGTCTTCGAAACTCTTCTCTCGATCTTCCGTCCAGACGAATTTCTCCCCTTTTCGCATCAGTTTGGTGAGAGGTAGTGCCAAGCGGGAAAAGTTCTCCACGAATCTGCGATAATATCCAGCTAAGCCTAAGAAACTACGGACTTCTGTCGCCGACGTTGGTCTTGGCCATTTAGTGATAGCCTCAACCTTCGCTGGGTCCATAGTGATCCCTTCTGCTGATACAATGTGACCTAAGAATGCCACCTTGTTTAACCAGAACTCACACTTGGAGAATTTCGCATACAGCTGTTTCTGACGTAGAATCTGTAGTACCGTACGAAGATGGTCTTGGTGTTCCTCCGTGGACTTTGAGAAAATCAGGATGTCATCGATGAATACAATGACAAATTTATCAAGGAATTCATGGAAGATTCTGTTCATCAGATCCATGAATACTGCTGGAGCGTTAGTCAGGCCGAATGGCATGACCACAAACTCATAATGGCCATAGCGGGTACGAAAAGCAGTCTTAGCAATGTCCTGCTCTTTAACCCTCAGCTGATGGTAGCCTGACCTTAGATCGATCTTTGAGAAGTGTTTGGCTCCTTGAAGTTGGTCAAACAGATCGTCTATACGTGGCAGTGGATATCTATTGCGGATGGTAATCTTATTAAGTTCACGGTAGTCAATGCAAAGTCGCATGCTGCCGTCCTTTTTCTTAACGAACAAGACCGGTGTGCCCCATGGGGATGCGCTTGGTCTAATGAACCCTCGTTCAAGAAGTTCCTGCAGTTGGTCCTTCAGTTCTTTTAGCTCTATGGGAGCCATACGATACGGAGCCTTAGAGATTGGCTCAGCTCCTGGAACAAGGTCGATGTTGAGCTCCACTTCTCTTGCAGGTGGTATGCCTGGAAGTTCATCTGTGAAGACGTCTTGAAATTTCGAAACTACTGGTTGATCCTGAATCGATGGGGATTCAGCATCCATGTCATGAACTGTAGCTAGATAACCTTCGCAGCCATGTGACAGTAATGCACGTGCTTGCAAGGTAGATATCACTTGTACAGACCGTCCGGGTATGAACCCGTTATGAATGTACTCAGGTGCATTAATGTCGCCGAAGATCACCCGATATGAGTGGCAGTCTATGGTAGCATGGTGCTTGGATAGCCAGTCCATGCCGAGAATCATATCGAACTCAATCATGTCTAGGGGAAGTGCATCTACTGCACGAACTTTATCGTCAAACTCTAGAGGAAGACTCTTGTATACATGAGTTATTAATACAGAGTCCCTCAAAGGCGTGGAAATGGTAAGCCTATTTTCTAATGGCAAGGGAAGTGTCCTGATGTTCTTAGCATATGTAGTGGAAATAACTGAATGAGTGGCACCCGTGTCGAAAAGAACACATGTAGCTTGGCCGTACATATACAAAATTCCAGTAATGGTACCTGTAGATTTGTTTGCCTGATCGCGCGATGTCGTGTAGACACGCCCAATGGTAGGAGGCGGTTTAGTATCAGCATGACCCGAAGTACCCTCCATTTCACCCTTACGGCAATCTCTCATACGATGGCCAGGGAGGCCGCACTTGTAGCATGCGTCGGAATCACGACGACATGGGCCAGGGTGTCTGCGATGGCAAGTATTGCAAAGAGGATGAGTGAATCCTCCAGCAGGAGTCCTTGCTTGCTGAGGGCCTGCTGATGACAAAACGTGTTAAGAATAAAGTATATGCACGAGTATAGGACGTAAGCGTCATAAGATGTTTACCAGTGTTAGCTGAACGGTTAGGCTGAGAACCCCTGTGGTTCTGGTCCTTCCCGTTACCGTGGTTCCTGGTAGAGGTTAATATAGTGTCAGCATGAGAGATATAACATGAAATCATAATAAGATGCTTAAATAGTAGGACCTGCTGTTGTTGGAGTGTCCCGCATTGTTACGGTAATTATCATTACCGTTGCGCCTTTCCACAACAGAACGGTCGTTATTGTGACCGTTTCCTTTGGGCTGATGAGGCTGCTGCTGGGTAGCCGGCTGAGACCGGTCCCCAGTTTTCTGCCTGGAAGATACAGTTTAAGAGATGATTATAGAACATATAATGATAGGATGCGGTCTGGTTAACGCTAGAACACGAAATGTTTCACCTCTTGTCGGGTCTTTCAGCTTCCCCGAACTCATCACGTTCATGCAACATCTCAAGCTTCCTTGCTGCGTCGGCCACTTGTGCTACTGTATTGAACGTAGCACATACTAGATTGTTCGCGACCGAGGTGCGAAGTGCCCACCTAAAGTGGTGTGCCTGCTCCTCAGGAGTACCAGCTGCTGCTCCTAGAAAACCAACTAAGCGAAGAAAGCGCTGCATGAATTCATTGCTATTCTCGCCCGCTCTCTGACGTATCCCATGGTATTCTCGCTTGAGTTTGTCCTGCTCTGCCTTAGGAAAGAACTGCTCCATCACTCTCTCCTTGAATTGGGCCCATGTCAAACCAGCGACCCATTCATCACCTCCTTCTGACTGCGTCAAAGCTAGCCACCAGTTGAGTACATCGCCTTCAAACCGGTAGCATGCCAATCTCGCCTTGAAGGCGGGGTCACATCCCATAGCATTGAAGATTTTCTCAATGTGAGTCAACCAGCTTTCAGCATCGCTGGGGCTATCAGTCTTTTCAAAAGCTCTAGGACGGAGCTTGTTAAATCTTTCCAACCATACCGCTAGTGTCACTGGGGGAGGAGGAGGAGGTGGTGCCTGATTCTGTTGCTGCTGATTGTTGGCAGCTTGGACTTCAGCACGAATGTCATTCCTCAGTTGAGGAAGTAAGGCTTGCATGGCAGCCTGAATTGCAGCATTGAGCTGCTCTTGCTCGCGTGTGAGAACCATCTGACAGTATAACATAACATATGATTAACAGTTCAAACATAAAATATAACTTGTATATATACATAAAAAAAAAATTTATGCTAAAAAAAAAAAAAATTCACGAGAAAAATTATGCAAGAAAATCTTTGTATGAATGCATGATGCGGTTTTATGAAAACTTTTGATGCTCGAGAGTGAACGCCTCTGGTCAGTTCACTCAAAATAAAAGACATGTCGAGGGGACGCCTATGGGTCGGTCCCAAATCTAAAAGTTTCGATAAAACACATGCGACTAAATAGGGCCAGTCCTGTACCAACCATTACTTAGTCAAAAACCCTGTAACAATGACATGTATATGTATGCTTAAAAATGATGAATGCATGAAAACAACTGTCAGTTCTAGGAAGACCGTAGTGACTACCCACTAATCACAGGTCATATTTGAGAGCCTACAGGTCGAAACCTTGGCTCTGATACCATAATTGTAACACCCCATTTTGGAAATGGAATATTACGCATAGTCATGGCGTGTCATCAAAGCATACAAGGATAAATGTCTAAGCATTAATCGACCATAACAGGGAAATACCGGAATCAAACATCGGTAACCCCAAAGTAAAGCTCATCACACACAAACATAAATACTGTAAAAGGAAAGGACGAAACAATGTCCATAGCAACTGTATCAAAGTAAAGGAAATGCATAAAGTAAAGAAAGACAGTAAAGCTTCCAATCCATATGCACGTACGTTTGAGATCTACGAGCGTCCCTGAGTACCTGCCATTTTGGGAACATGAAAAGGAAAACGGCTGAGCAAGACGCTCAGTGCACGGATGTACAATATAGCATGAAATAGAATAAACATGTAACATATAACAGCGGAAGACTAAGTTCTGAGTAAACTGGTTAAGTATTAAGAAAACTGGTTTTATAGTTTGAAAAGCCTTATGTTTATCTTATGAAAACTGTTTTAACATAAATATACCATAGCCCATATAGGTCATGAAAAGGTCACGTGCATGAATACTTGGAGGGGTGACCTCATCATGCTGATTAGAGGGGATGCCTCTAATTAATATACTGGTTTGGGTAGGAGGGATCAACTCCTTGTGAAGGGTGCAAGGCACACACCACATTCACCATGATAAACTGAATAAAACATGTAACTAGGATGCACCCATACGCCCCACCTGATATAATAATATGGCCAAAACTAAAAAGGGACGCCACGTGCAATCACTCTGCTGTGGGGAAGTCATAACATTGGTGCCTCCAATGTTATGGTTATGGTACCTCCATAACTAGGTGAAACTGGTCATGCTTGTATATGGCTATAGATTATGCTAATTAAACATAAGCAGTTCAAAACAATAAAACAAATACTGGGGAAAACAGTTGGCTGCATACGGGGAAATCCTAATAAGGAAAGAATGTCCATACTGAAAGGACGGGAATCCGTACCTCAAGTCCAGTGAATGAACGGAAGAAAGACTCCTACTTCTGGATCACTAACGCTACATGAATACACACGTGTATAAGTATCGATTCACTGATTACGTACTGGGTTTTATGTCTCATTTTAGCTGACTTGGTATGTTTTAGGTCATGGTTCACTGTTTAGAGCCTTAAACTGTGTTTATCTTGTATTCTGATAAATCCGTTTAAGTATTACTGGTATTTCATGTATTATTATACTTACTGTGTAATAATAAGTAACTTTCCAAAAATAGCAGGTTTCCAAAAATAGAAAGTTTCCAAAAATAGAAAGTTTCCAAAAATAGAAAGTTACCAAAAATAGAAAGTTTCCAAAAATAGAAAGTTTCCTAAAATAGAAAGTTTCCAAAAATAGAAAGTTTCCTAAAATAGAATTTACTGCTTAAAATAGATTAGTTTCTAAAAATAGAAAGTTTCCAAAAATAGATCAGCTGCCTTAATTAAATAAGTTTCCATATATAGAAGGTTTCCATAATTAGATTAGCTGCCTGAAATAGATAGATTTCCATATATAGAAGGTTTCCATAATTAGATTAGTTGCCTTATTTAATTAAGTTTCTATAAATAGAAGTTTCCATATTTAGAATTAAGCTGGTTACATAAGCTAACATATAAGTCTAAGTGTTTATAAGCTTGTTTCTTAAGTCATATGATATAGTATATAGTTTAATTATTATTTCATGTATTTTAATTAAAGTATAGGTTAAGCATTTTAATTAAAGTATAACATGTTTTAATTAAAATGAAATGAAATACTTAGGTTAACATATGTATTATTATTATTAATAATATAACCTAAGTCATGTCTAAATTAATTAATTATAGTCATGTTTTAAATAATTAATTAATTATAACTTATAGCATAAAATACTTAGGTTAAATTAATATCATGCTAAATTAATAATTAGAATAACCTAAGTCATGATTTAATTAATATCTCATGTGATTAATTAATTTATATCCTAAGTTCATGATTCATAAAAATTAACATGAAGCATAAATCATGATTTAACCAACGAACCATGAATCGGGCATGAACTCGACACCGTACCCCGAGCCAAACTCGGGGTACGTGTGCCCCCTTGCTGCCGTGGGTCCCACATGAGCCAACCAAGACCTAAAATGGTCTTGGTGGTGGCGGCAATAAGCAAACCAAACCCCCCTCGGGTTTGTTTTGCTAGGCGGCTAAAAACAAACACCCTTTTAAATCATTCTTTGATTTTAATTAATACCAAAACATGTTAGATCAATGTTTAATTATCATGTTTAAATAAGAAAAACAATAACATATTCATGAACATAAACAAAGATTCAAAAGAATTAAAAAGAAGGGTTTAAAAAGGTATACCACTATGTAGCTTGAAAAAGGATGAACAAACACTGATTATAGCAATAGTTTTTAAGATCAAAATCAACCAATCACCCTCCTATGGTGATGCTAAGGTGGCGGCACAAAGAGAGAACAAGGAGGAGGAGAGAAAACTCTTTTAGGGTTTTTGTGTTTATTTCTTGAAAGTGAAAAATGAAAACTAGTTTTACTCTTTACCCCCCTTTACTTGTAAAAGTCCATGGGCTAAGCCCACCTTGGTATATGTGCCGTGGGTATGGGGGCCCCACATGGGGTACCCGTACCTTTCTCGTGTCCCGATGTTTCGTGTTCGTTCGTGGTTAAACGTGCTCGTGTTTAAAGTGTTTCTGTTTATTTTATCATGTCGTTTATCGTAATCTTAACGCTCGTAACTATATTATATGTATTTACGTAATTATTCTAGTTCGTATTTTAAATGGTGATCATGATTTAGTTATGTTCACGTGACATATTTATTAACTGTTTATCATGAGTTCGTACGTAATCGATACTTGTCATGTCATACACGTATGCACTTGCTTGATTATTAGCACATGAATGTGATCAATACTAAATGAGGTAAGTTTTAATCTAGGACGTACGATCTTAAGGGCACTATTCATGGTAAAAGCATACGGGTTTTACACCTATTCACTATGCTAGCAAGACGATGACCGAGGCTCAACTAAAATACACTACAACGGAGAAGGAATTCCTTGCCGTGGTGTATGCATTTGAGAAATTTCGACCTTATCTCGTCTTGACTAAATGCATAGTGTATACGGATCATTCGGCTATTAAGTATCTTATGGCTAAACAAGATGCAAATCCGAGATTACTTTGTTGGATTCTCCTCCTACAAGAATTTGAGCAGAAAATCCTTGACAAAAAGGAGCCGAGAATCTAGCGGCCGATCATCTATCGTTTGGAAGATCCTCACCAAAGTGTACGAGCCAAAGGAAATTACCAAAACATTTCCGCTTGAGACACTTGGTGTAGTGAATTCTAAGCTTGATTCATCCACCCCACGGTTTGCGGACATCGCAAATTACCATGCAGGGAACTTCATCATTAAGGGTATGACGACTCAACAGAAACGAAAATTCTTTCGTGACGTCAAGTTCTATTTTTGGAACGACCCTTATCTATTTCGGACTTGTGCGGATCAAATCATTCGACATTGTGTATTTTGCACCGAAGCTTCTAACATCCTTAGAGCTTGTCACGAGGCCCACGGGTGGTCACCACAGTGCTAATCTCACGGCTAAGAAGGTCTTTGATGCCGGTTTCTTTTGGCCTACTATTTACTGAGATGCGCATACACTTGTGAAGTTGTGTGAATCATGCCAACGACAAGTAAAAGCCTCACAAAACGATGAAATGCCACAAAATATCATCCAAGTGTGTGAGATCTTTGACGTTTGGGGAATTGACTTTATGGGGCCATTCCCATCATCTCGTGGTAATAAGTACATCCTTGTCGCCGTTGACTACCTATCTAAGTGGGTGGAAGCTAAGGCTTTGCCCACCAATGATGCTCTTGTGGTAGTCAAGTTTTTAAAAAGCTTGTTTTCTCGGTTTTGAACCCCTCGTGCGATCATAAGCGATCGTGGAACCCATTTTTGTAATGACCAATTCGATAGGGTCCTAAAGAAATATGGGGTTACACATCGGCTTTCTACGGCTTATCATCCACAAACGAGTGGGCAAGTCGAGGTTTCAAACGAGCGTTGAAGAGGATCTTGGAGAGATCGATTGGGGAAACCGACAATCTTGGTCGGATAAGTTGGACGATGCTTTATGGGCCTTTAGGACCGCTCATAAGACGCCCATCGGGTGCACTCCTTATAAGCTTGTGTACGGGAAGAATTGTCACTTACCAATTGAACTCGAACATAAAGCTTATTGGGCCCTTAAGCATTGAGATAATGATATGGAGACCGCGGAAAACGCCAGAAAATGCAATTAAATGAATTGGATGAATTGAGAGACATTGCTTATGAAAATTCATTGATTTATAAAGAAAAAACTAAAAAGTTTCATGACTCAAAAATTAAAAACTGGGTTTTTAACATTGGGGATCAAGTGTTGCTTTTTAACTCTCGTTTGAAAATTTTTTCTGGTAAGTTGAAATCCCGTAGGTCAGGTCCATTCACGGTGACTCAAGTTTTTTCTTATGGGACCATCGAGCTAGCTCAAAATGATGGCCCCAATTTCAAGGTGAATGGACATAGGTTGAAGCACTACTTTGGCGGGGAAGTTCCATCCTTCAACTACCTCGACCAAGTCACCTTCCCCAATGATAATTAGTATTGAGGGGATCGAGTCGAGCTCATGACTCGATAATAAAAAACGAGGTGCCTCGTGAGGGAGTCCCATGCTTATCCTATGTACATATTATCGCTTTCTAATGTAGTGACGTGTGGGGATTTGTGCCCTTCCAACCTTTGTTCCGTGGTTGTTTGTGCATTGTGGTTTTTAGATGATCATGATCTTCACGATTGGAGCCTCTCGTGTTCGTTTTATAGGAGCACTCGATCGTTTGCTTGGATGAATTTCTCAATATCCATGATATATCCTTTTATGTTCTAACCTTAGGTTTTTAGCACACTTCATAAATGGCTTTAAATTTAACGGTTACACCCTTTCCATGCTAGATTTAGCATTCGACTACGTCTCTAGTATGAGGGTTTCCAACCCTTAGACTCGAAACATTGAGGACAATGTTTAACTTTAGTATGGGGGGGTGAATAGATACTTGCCTTGCCAAACCTCCACGCTTTCCAAAGTTTATCTTTTTGTTTATCATTTTGTTGCAAAATAAGGCTAAAAATGGCCAAATTTTAAAATTTTCTCATGTTTTATAAGTGTTTGAAGACACGAATGTAGATTTTACGATGGCGAGAATAAGAGCATTTTTTGACTCGTCCGTGCGTGTTGAGCACTTAGCTTCGATTCCTTATCTTTATATTAGGCTAAGTCTCTTAAATGAGGACGAGAAATGATAGAGTTAATTATAAGTTACTATGCTAAACGTAGAGTACTCGTATTCTTTCAAAAACTTATGTGTTCTCGTTGTTTGCTTATTCTCCCTTCGCTAGTAAATATTTTTTGCTTTATAAATATTGACTTAACAGTTTAGTCTTGATTGTTGTTTTCTAGTCTTTTCTAGTAGCTTCCATGTAATTAAACCGGGAAGACATTAAGGTATCGCCAGCATCACGGTTTTGAAGTATTGGCAACCCGAATAATCGAAAGCTTCACCTAATAATAAGATTTCAAGTGCTCACCTAAATCAAGCAAACAATTTGAAGCTCACAAGACCGAAAAATCTATGCGAAATTGAAAGTGAATCAAGCCTTAATCTTTGAAGCTTTAAAGATCCAAAATTCGCCTTAGCGTGAGGATATACGTCTTTGGCCATAATAAACACCTCATGGCGAGGTTAAACAAAAGGAAAGGCAAGACCGAAGTCATAATAAAAGCTTCATGGCGAAGTTGAATAAAAGATGGAGGTAAACCTATGATAATAAGGCCCATCCGGTAGGGGGCGTATAAAAGTCTTGGTAATAAGTCTCATGTTCAAAACCGTTATAAAACCGTGTTTATCGATCCTTCTTGTTGACTTAATTTTTTGACATCGTTGTCTATTAGGAGGGGTTATTAATTTGATGGTATTGGTTACACCGTTATGACTCTATTTTTAGACCTAAATCTCTATCATCGCATAAGTCAAACAATGTATCCTCGTGAAACGTTCAAGACAAAATAAAATAAGAGATACAACTTAGGAAAATGGGAGGATAAGTACGTGATTAGGGCATATGCGTAGTGTTAGCATTACTAACTTATAATGACAATGATCTTGTTTCACGCTTAGCATGGAATTGGGGTTAAAATCGAGGACGACGAAATTATTTCTAACGAAGCATTCACGTGTTCTTATTCTATGAACCTAAACGTCCCATTTTGCGACGAAAATCATACATTATGTCTAAAACGCAAGTAGTAGTAATAGTAGTAGTGTAGCTAGTTTATCGTTCAATAAAAGTGAATAAAAATGAATTTTGGAGGTGCTAGGATACTTTATTCTAGCATTGCGTGAGGGCACGACAATGGTTTAGTATGGGAGAGTGATGAGACTGCTTTTATACATAGTCTCATCGTCCAAAACGGGCTTTAAATGCATAAAATATCATCAAAAATGCCAAATATATGCTTGTGTTTGTTACTTGTGTATTTTAGGTACGGATATTGAGAAAATGACAAAATATCACAAAGAACAAGCAAAAACAAACACGGGAAATGAAGCCGCACAATGAACCAAGCCCTAGTATTGATTTTCCAGGAAAAACCCTTGAAGATTTGAAGATTGTACAAGAAGGGTCCTCCAATATTGAAGAATTGACACTTTAAACCCTTGTTTATTCATAATTACAAGATTGGTCCTTAAAGTTTGTCAAATTTACAAAAAAAGGACCCTCCACTTTGAAGAATTAGCAAGAATGGTTCCTCAACAATCAATACATGTCAATATTAGTCCTCCAAGAAGTCAACAATACAAGTCAAGACCATAATCTTTGAAGAAAATACCAAAACAGCCCTTCAAGAATCATCAAATGGCAAGAAATACCCCTGAAAATACTTTGGAAAAGTATTTTGGGCAAAAGTGTGAAAATAGAAACTTCTATAACAAAGGGAATCTGGTTTTGAGTATTTAAATTACAAGTGAAAGGGAAATGAAAGATTAAGGGCTAAAGTTGGTAGAAAAAGGAAGTTACCTTAACCTGTGAGGGGGTGACACGTGCCCCACTCACTCTCTCCACCAATCAAAACCCACCCTTTTTACACCTCACCATCCCACTTAGATTTATTAAACTAATCATAACTGATTAGTTAAATTTGGCGCTCAACACATCATTTAAACCCAAAAACAGATTAAACTTGTTACTATTTACTCAAGAACACGAATTGGGGTTTATTGATTAAGAACGAATTAAACCTCCATCACCTCCAGAATATTGATTAAGGGTCTCCTAACCATAACCCAACTCCTAAACTTGACACCTTATCCACCAAAATCCCCACACATGATTCCCCTGCTACAAAGGTTGAGGAAACTGCCAAAAGTTGACAGCCATCCAACGAATTGCATCCAGCTTCATATCTGAGCTTCATTTTGAGCCTTAGATCAAGTCAAAGCCTTTACACCTCACACATACAGCCAAGAATCCTTCACATGATCTCAAGTTATTCAAATTCGACAAGGGTACATTGGGAACTTTACACATTAGGGTTTATGTATTTTCAGCTTTCATAGAACATTTGTAGCCTATATAAGGCATTAGGGTATCCACATTGAGCCCAACTCTTGTTTTTCCATTGTTCACTTTTCTATAAATCCTACTTTCAATTTATGAAATAGAGTTTGAATTTGTGAAGAAAAACCAAGTGCCAATCTTATTATCTGCTTGTTATTGTTTCATGTTTGTGTTTGTGAAGTACTAAAACCTGTTTTTAAAGTTTGTGCAAGAAATTGCATTTTCCAAAAAATCTTGATATTTTGCTAAGACTTTGGTACACCTTTGGAATTTTTGGGCTATAACTTTATCATAGCACCCTGATAAGAAGTTATCAAGTTGTTGTGAGGCTTGTGGTTTGGGGATAATCAAAGAGTGGGTACAAAGGTTGCATTAATCAAGTTTTGTCACCTTTCTGTTTTTCATTTTATTGTTCTAACCTTCTTGAATCTTAGCAGCTTGTTTGTGGAAGCTTGTGCCTTGTTTTGCTAGGCACATCAGCTCAAAAATTCATGAGTGTGGATGTACATTCATGAGGTTTGAGTTCTTGAACCCAAAAATCTGTTAAAATGCTTGAAATTTGTGATTTTAAGTTCTGCTAGTGTTCTTATTGTTTTTATGGCTTAATCTTGCTTGATACTGCAGAATATATCTGTTATTGTGTTTGATTGGGCTTGGGTAACATTGAATCACACTTATACTTGTTTAAATCTTGGATAGAAAAAGATAAGGGGTGTTTGGGTTAACCTGTTTAAGTGCATAAGTTGTTATTGAGTTATTGTTTGTTGATTGTTTGAGTTGGTATCTGCTATATGCTTGGTTGAGTGCTCATTGCTGCAAGTTATTGGTTTTAAAACATCAAAATCTTGATTGTGCTATAAAAGTTGGAAATCTGCTTGTTTTGAGCTAAGATTTTGGAAACACTTAGTTTGTATGCATGCTTAGGGATAACAAGTGATTAAACATACTTAATATAACCTGTTAAGAAGATTTGAGTGTTTGAAATTGGATTTGTGGTCAAGTATATCAGCTAAGTATCAAAACTGCATGTTCTTGTTCATCAGTAACTTTAATCTGCTTGAATCTTGATCTAGACTTCGAATCAATGCATGAAACCTGTTTATATTTGTTCATTTGAATTAATTATATCTTGTGTATGCATTTGGTGAAGTTTGGCTGGCGGATTTTTGCTAAAAGTGCTTATTGAGTTCGTAACTGCTTATGTTCATGTCTAGTGCTTATCTGGTGATGTTTTGATTAAACTGTATTGATTGGCTGAGTGAATTTGTTTTTTTGTTATTGTTATTGACTCCTTGTGATTAACTGATCATTTGGGTGCCTTTGCTTAACCTGAATCCACCAAAAAGTGATAAAAGAAAAAAAGTCAAAAAGGTCAAGAAGTGGAAACTTTTCCCACTACTGAACCTCCAAAACTAGCCCTTGCTAGTGTAAAACATCAAACAACTTATTCAGAAGCCATTTTGGCTTATCCAGACTTGCAACAACTTATTTTTGTGATAGATCTTCCTTATTTGACCCATTGATTTGATCGGGAGCTTATTAGGGTTTGACTTTGACTTTTTACAAGAAAACTCATTAAGTTGACTTTTACATAAGTGCTTAATTGCTTATTCTGTGTTGGAAATACGTTTTTCCAAGGAAAATCTCGGTCACATCATTTTTAGCATAGATCACGAGCTATAGACTATTTAGGACATTGTAACTTGGAGTGACCTCCCTTAGGGGGAGATTGTTAGAAATACGTTTTTACGTATTTAGAAAGGATCGGTCACTCCAAAGATAGATTCAAGTATTAGGCTCGTGATCTAATGTATTAACATATAGCCCACCAAAGCCTACATGTTGGGTGGCTATATAAACCCCCTCCTAGCATGTTAGGAGGGGTTGAACACTTTTGATAATTCACTTTCCATCTTTCTTTCTCGTTCTCTCCTTGTTCTCTCTACCTTTCTCTCTCTAGTTCTTCCTTCTCCCTTCCATTCAATAGATAAATCATAACATTGCTAAATCCTAAGAAACTTTATACCTACAATTGGTATCAAGAGCTTTGGTTGATTCTTCGGATTTGCGTGTTTTATCTATTGATTTTGTGGTAAAAGTTTTCTTCTTTCACAATTTTGTTTGTCTCGTCTATTGCTTTCTTTCTTCTCATTATCAACTTTTATTTGTTATCAACTTTTGTCTCAAATACAAGTAAACTATTTTAAAGTATCAATCTTTAAGTTTTAAAGTATCAACTTTTATTCTTTAAGTTTTTTTTTTGTCATAAAAGTTTCGATTTTTTTTCGATCAATTTTTTTTTTCAACTTTGTCATATCAACTTTGTCCTTTGATATTTAACAACTTTGTCATATCAATTTTTTTTCATTAGTATAATATTTTTTTTGTCATAAACCCCTCCTAGCATGTTAGGAGGGGTTGAACACTTTGATAATTCACTTTCCATCTTTCTTTCTCTTTCTCTCCTTTTTCTCTCAACCTTTCTCTTTCTAGTTCTTCCTTCTCCCTTCCATTCAATAGATATATCATAACATTGCTAAATCCTAAGAAACTTTAGACCTACATTCTGGCTTATTTCTTGTGCTTATTGGAAAACTTTTTGGTCATTTTGCTTAATTAAGTCATTTAAAACCTTTGAAAGTTGAATCAGCACTTGAGGTGGTCTAGAACTCAAAAACGACTATTTTGTCGTTTTGTGAAGAGAGTCTTGGCTTATTTCAGGCTTATTTCTTGTGCTTTTTCAAGTTTTCTTTTTACAGATCTCTTTGGTAACTCAAAAGAAGCTTGTGTGTCAAATTTTAGCTTATGGCATCAGGTTATAGCTTAATTGGCCAAAAATCCCATTAAGAATAAGCTGCTTTGAAATAAGCTAGCTTAAACACATTTTCAGCTTTTGGGCCTTCAGAGTTTTGTTCTTAAAATTAATTTTAAGTCAGATACGAAGTTTTGGGCTTATTTGGACAACATTTTTCTTACTGGGCCATAAAAAGCCCATTTAGGGGTCTGTTTGGACTTTTGGCCCATTTCAAGGCCCAATAGGGGTATTTTTGTAAGTTCAAGTGTATTCCTGTTTTATTTAGGTTAAAATAAACTAGTTTGCAACTTTTTAGAATTTTTTATAAATTTGGATTTTTATTAATATTTTATTATTATTTTGTTATTAAAAATTTAAATTTAAATTTTTCAAAGTTTTTCATTTTTCTTAGTTCAAATACATTAAGTTAGGAGTTTTACAACTTTTAGATTAATTTTAATGTCATTAGATTAATTTTTAGAATTATTTTATGTAGGAATGATTCACACGACTATATAGGATATAGAAATAAAGATAAAGATTAAACCAAAAAAGAAAGATTAGAATAGATGAAGAAAAAGAGAAAAACAAAGATGGTTGTGAATTCCTAGTGATAGAAACACATACGTTTCTCTCTCTACAATCTATGAAAAATGGAAGACACACACACAAATGAGGCTTAAGAGGCCTTTTATACTAAGTACCAAATGTTTAGGAGGCCTTCCTCATTTGTGTGTTCGGGACTAAATCCCGTTACAAAAGCAATAATAACTAAAAACTCCCAACATCATTAAATGACATTTTTCACGAGCTTCGCAACGATATATTATATGACCATCACTTTAATTACTTCTAACAATCTCCCCCTAAGGGGGGGTCATGTAATATGTGACTTCACTTCTTTGTTGTTGCAGACTTTGAAGCTCGATGTCTTGAGAGTTTCTTCATAGTTCCTTTCATGACTTGTGATCTTGGATCTTTGATCTTTGCCTTGACTTGATCTTGTAACTCTGCCAGCTTATGTTCTTGTGTCTTTACCCACATACTCATGTTTTGTGTTGACATGAAAGCTTGTTAACAATCTCCCTTGATCATCAGAGTAGCGGAAGTCTTTGTCTTCAGATGTTCTTGAACTTTCTTCATTTATATGAGCATGTGATCTTGAATTACGACGCCACCGTTTGCATTCCTCCAGTTTCCCGTTATACAGTAAGAATATTCTACCTGTGATTAGGTAAGTTCAAAGAACTTACTTGACAGGGTTTCCGGCTGTGGTAGTCATTCTCAATACTTGAATGTATCGAAAGATAATTCATAGTAAGGAGTGAATCATGCAGTTCCATTCTGCTGATTAAGTCGTCAATTCAATTTCCTGGAACAAGTTTGAATCAATTAAGAATCAAACTATCGTTGCTTTCTAGTTGACACAAGTTTGATTCATATAGAATCGCACAAGTAACCTACCGCAGTGCGGTTTGATGATGGCACTGGAAGGATTTCCATTCGTCACTGTAAATACTGAAAAGTATTACTCTGAATGTTCTGGAAAGATCATAAAGATATTGCGTCGAGACCTAGAACGAGTTTGAATCAATTGAGAATCAAACCATTGTTGCTTTCCAGTTAACATATTTTTAATTCAAGTGAATCTTACATATGACCTACCGCAGTGCTGTTTGATGTTAACACTGGAAGGATTCCATTCATCATTGTGAATACTAAAGAGTATCACTCTGAATGTTCTAGCAATAACACAAGGATAGAGCGTAGGACTCTATAAATCATCGCTTGTGTTCTAATGATGAACAAAAATTGATCTATGGAGTAAGTGTCCTAATGAGATTTTCGATGAATCTCGTTGGCTCTAGACTCTATAAGTGCACGTTTATTTGGTGATCGGAGGCTGGAGCAGACTGCCACCTATTCAATATCTACTATCTCGGAGTGAGAAAGTCGATAGAAATGAGTTAAACTCCGTGACAATAAAACAAACTTCTTTTGAGAGAAGCTTGAGTAGGCTAGGATGGGTTGTGCATTGCATCACTGGGTCCATGATGCTTTGTCTTCAATACCAGGAATCATCAACGTGATTTTGATAGTAGATGTATTGACCCAGTTTCTGCCTAAGTTGTATGGAGGGCTATTTCTTTACACCCTTTATCCTTACATTTCTTTTTCATTCTTCACCCTTCAATGCTTACCAAGACGTCATAACTTGCACCTTGTTGTGATTGTTCCAGTGCTAGCTTAAGTCATTAGTCGGCATTATTCCCGTACACTCAACTACTCCATCTTTCCTAAGGACTTCTATATTCTAATGGATTGTCCCTAGGAATATCCCTCTGGTTCTGGTTGGATCATAGGACGAATACCTAACCACCTTTTGACACCAATATCGTCGTGAATAATTGTGTTGAAGGTATAGATATCGTAACCAGAAAAGACTTTCTTAATCACCAAAAACTCTCCCCCTACATATGTCCATCATAAAAGGAAAGGTTTTTGCACATATTAGGAAGAGAAAGCACTTATATCAAAGATCTTATCCAAGATAACACATTTTAATCACTATTCTCCCCCTCAAAAATTGCATGACATTGAAATTTTTGTGAAACTAGTGATGAAACATGGAGAGAATAATGTTGCATGAAAGTTTGTACTCCCCCTCGAAAAGAAATTATATTTAAAATTAGGGGAGTATATGAGCACACAGTTTTGAAATACTTTGAAAAATTGTGCTTAAAAACCCGAGAAAACTTATTTTCCCGTTGTTAAGGAATAATGTACATAAATGAACATTTTCCTTGTGTTCATGAGCTTAAAACTTTGAATGTTTTGATATATGCCCATAACCGAGAAAAATTAATTTCTCGTTGTTGAGGATAAGTCAAAGACTTTCCTTTCTTTGGGGACCGGGTTATAGTCTGACATGTGACTATAAGCCATTATTAGAAGAAAATAGAAAATACATGTTTTGAAAACATTTGAACTCTCATTCGAACTCTATGTACGTACTCGTGTCGTTATTGAGCGACATTTCTAAGTGCGTCCATATTTTCGATGCTGAGAGACATGTCGGAGAAGAATATTTTTGATATTTTTTGAAAGATTTTCTCATTTTTTTTATTTTTTATAGGTTTCATATTTTTTTATTTTGATTTGTTGATAGATATATACAAGATAAGTGCGAATGTGCAAGACGTTCAAGTTCATCTGGAGTGAAACCACGCATACCAAGTCGACGACCCAAGAATTCAAATTTGTCTTGAGATAGAGCTTTGATGAAGATGTCGGCTAGTTGGTAGTCCGTCTTGATAAAATACAGTTCGATCGTTCCTCTTTCCACATGCTCCTTAATGAAATGGAATCGGACAGCTATGTGCTTGGTCTTGGAGTGTTGGACCGGGTTGCAGGATATGGCTATGGCTGATTGTGAATCACAATAAATAGGAACTTTCTTAAAGTGAAAGCCATAATCCGTGAGTTGTGTTCTCATCCAAAGGACTTGACCACTACACACGGATAGAGACACATATTCTGCTTCCGTGGTGGACAACGCCGTACAGTCTTGTTTCCTTGATGACCAACTCACTAGCTTCTCGCCTAAGAATTGTGCCCCACCAGAAGTGCTCTTGAATGTATCATGACACCCTCCATGGTCGGCATCTGAAAAACCAGTGAGATTAAAACCAGAATCCTTCGTATACTAGAGACCCATGTTAATGGTTCCCCGGAGATAAAGAAAGATCCTTTTAACCTCCTTGAGGTGCTTCTCGGTTGGCTTAGCCTGGTACCGAACACATAAACAAGTAGCATGCATAATGTCCGGTCTGCTTGAGGTTAAGTATATAAGGGACCCGATCATACTTCGGTAATTTGTAGCATCTACAAACGTCCCTTTCTTATCCAAATCAAGCTTGTGTTTAGTGTCCATTGGAGTACCAATAGGATCACAGTTATCCATACTAAATTTCGTTAGAAGCTCAAGCACATACTTGGACTGATTTATGAAAATACCACGGGGGGATTGGTGAACTTGGAGACCAAGAAACGTCATTTCCCACATCATGGACATTTCAAATCGACTTTTCATAAGTTTGGCAAATAATATGGAATATTTTGGATTAGTAGAACCAAATATAATATCATCTACATAGACCTGAGCCACCAAGATGTCGTTGTCGTAGTGCTTGATAAACAACGTTGGATCAATGGTTCCTTTGCTGAAGTGATTTTGTAGAAGAAATGACGATAATTCGTCGTACCATGCCCTCGGTGCTTGTTTCAAACCATAAATTGCCTTTTTCAACTTGTAGACATGGCTTGGGTGTTCGGTGTTCGGTATTGATGAAACCTTCAGGTTGACATACGTACACATCTTCTTTTAACGGTCCATGCAAGAAAGTCGTCTTCACGTCCATTTGATACACAGTGAACGATTTGTGTGCAACATATGCCAAGAAAATCCTAATAGCTTCCATCCGAGAAACCGGGGCGAAGGATTCAGCGAAATCAATTCCCTCCTGCTGTTTATACCCTCTCACAACTAACCGAGTCTTGTTCCTAATAACCGTTTGCTTCTCATCCATCTTGTTTTTGAATAACCATTTCAGGGTAAGCGGATCAATATTGTCCGGTCGAGGTACTAACTCCCATACATTAAGCCAGATGAACTGATTGAGTTCTTCTTGCATAGACTCAATCCATGATGCATCTGTCATTGCTTCTTTTAGACTTGCTATGGTTCCATTGTGCTGACTGATAGTGCATAGATACACATATCATCGTCGGTACGCAGCTGATTTCGTGTTGAGACTGGTCGTGAGAGATTGCCAATCACTTAAACCAAAGGATGATTCTTAGTCCATTTGTGTTCATGTGGAAGTGTATGAGAAACTTGATGCGAGCTCGACGAATCCACATATGGTGTTGAAGGCTGAGCAGTACTTGTGGAAGCCGCAAATGGATTAACAAACTCATGTTCGTTGAGCATCGCATTGTTTGCATTTTCAGCAACTATTTCATTCTGAAGATGAACATGATTAGGAATTTGCTGAGAATGTTGTTGAGTTGCGTCAGCAGTCGGAGAAGTGGTTGGAATATTTGGAGGCAATATGGTTGAGGTTGACGTAGATGGTGTAGAAGTAGATGCCGTTGGTGTAGATGCAGTCGGAGGTTCTTGAACTACCGTAGCAGGTGCAGCCGGGGCATTGTGAGGAACACCAAATGACGAAGGACCCTCCATATATTCATCATAGATTGTCCCAAATAAAACTCCCAAGTCACGTTCCGATGGTTGTAACGATGAGATTGCTGACGGTGCAAATTCAAGTGCGAGTCCTGAACTTACGTGTCCAAAAGTCTGACCTTGAAGCTCGGGATGTGAACTTCTATGCTGAGAGGCCATACCCGAGATTTCATCAAAGGTAACATTTATGGTCTCTATTACCTTTCTTGTCCTTCGATTATAAACCCTGTACGCACAAGCGGTTGAAGAATAACCAATGAAAAAACCAATATCACCTTTAGGTTCAAGTTTACTGATATCTTCACGATCATTCTTCGGATAACATAATGCACCGAAGACATGTAAAAATGAAATATCCGGTTTTCTTCCATTAATGATCTCATAAGGTGTTTTGTTGAAACGGGTATGAATAATGGAGCGGTTTTGAGTATAACATGCAGTTGCAATGGCATCAGCCCAAAGGAATAATGGTGCACTAGAGGAGAGAAGCATCGTCCGAGCAGCTTCAACTAGCGTACGATTCCTCCGTTCCACAACACCATTCTGCTATGGAGTTCTTACTGCCGAAGTTTGATGAGAAATCCCAACTTCGTCAAAATAAGCTTTCAGTTTCTGATTGGTGAATTATGTGCCGTTATCCGTTCTTACAATGATAACAGGGGCTTGCAGTAGTACTGATGTTTTCTTCAAGAAGTTAATAATTACATCAGGGGCTTCATCTTTTGATGCAAGAAAATGAACCCATGTGTAACGAGAATAATCATCCACAATTACTAGGACATACTGCTTTCCATTAATGCTTTTGATTCTCATTGGGCCACACAAATCCATATGTAAGAGATGTAACCTATTCGTTGAGTTGGGAACAGGTTTGGGTTTGTGAGGCTTCTTCTTACTTTTACCTTGCTCACAGGAAGGACAAAGATGGTCTTTTGTATATTTAAACTTTGGAAGACCGGTAACGAGATCATCTTTTGCAAGTTAGGTGATGGCATCGAAATTGAGATGAGATAACCTTTGATGCTATAACCATGACTTTGTTGATGTGGCTCGAGCCATGAGACAAATTGGAGAAGCAGCAGACCTTTGAAAAAGATCAATGGTGTAAAGGTTGGTGGTACGATTTCCTTTTAACAAATCAATTCCTTCAAGATCTCTTACAAAACATGTATGACTTCTGAAAGCAACCTCCAAGTTTGAATCACAAAATTGCCCAACCGAGAACAAATTATGTCCCAAGCCATCAACAAAAGAGACTCTGGTGATGATTATATTTCCCCAATGAAGATCACCATAGCCTAGAATTGCCGCAACATGATCATTTCCAAATCAAACAGTTCCCATGAAACGCCATACAAAGTTTTTGAGAAGGCTTTGATTCCCAGTCATATGTTTGGAACAGCCCGAGTCCACGCACTAGAGACAAATTTCAACAGCCTGCCAATGATTAGAGAAGAAAATATTTTGGCAACCGATGAAATAGGTTCTTGTAGGGTTAGATGATAATTAAGCCATATCACATACCGACGTTTCACTATCAGTATGAGATCTACTAGTGTCGATAATTTTGCCACTACAGTCAAAATTTCTACCAGTAGGCAACCATTTAGAGGTGAATCTAGGGCTACTAGGCTTAGCAAGACTTTCTGTGGACATTACATGCGTACTTTTTGGAACATACACCTTAGCCTTAGCAGTGCGTTGTTGTTCACTGACTGACAGCTTGTCAATTCGAGTGTAACCACCATAATTCAACCCATTCATAGTCAAACCACAAGCATCATGACAAAAAGTAAAGAAACATTTATTACATTTAGCACAAATAACTTTAGATTTTTCATTCCGAATTGCAAGCTTAAAGTCATTACATTCAGATGAATTAGGTTTTTGATTATGATTAAAAAGCGGTAAATTCCTATGGTGTTCTTCTACTTCCACATTATTGATCTTGGGGCGACTACTTCTAGAGGCAAAAGGGACCCTATCATTCCTTTTATTGCTCGTAGGCTGTGGCCTTCTACTCTTAGTGTAGCTATTTATTCCTGTAGAAGAAGACACGCGTCTATTAGAATTAGCACTTTTTAAATCAATAACTTGTGGTTGAGTTATAGTGATCGGTTTTGTCCTAACGCTTGCATTACGTTGTATGCTAGGCACAGAGGGAGAACGAACACGAAACATTCTTGGGGCAATCACAGCAGTTTTTGTTCTAGCAACCTTGGGAAAAGGTGTCATAGCAATACGAGTGGGTCCCGAGGTTGCTGGTTTCTGGATCATCCTATCTATAATCGAGCTAGGTTCAGAAGTCTTATCTTTTAACAAGGCCTTTAACTTACAGTTCTCACAGATTTTATCAATAAGTTTCTGATAGACAGACTTACTTTGTTCAATAGCCCGCTTATATGAAACAACAACAGATTCTAAATCTGCAATCTTAGCCTTAAGCTTCTGAACATTACCACCACTAGCACTCTCTAACCCTGACGAGGCCAAATTCGTTTCCAAAACCCCTCCTAACTTAGCCTAAAACCGTGTGATTGTTTGTTGCATTTCATTGTAAGCTTTTTCATACGAAATCTTGTCATATTTGCATTCATCACATTTTTTGACAAATTTATTCCAAAGATCGGTGAATTCTTTATCCTTTTTAATAACATAAGATTCCATTTTCTCTTTCATAAGATCAAGCTCAGTTTGGAGGTTTTCATTATGCGACATAGAGGTACCTAACTCAACAAGGCTACTATCAATGCAATCACGAGCTTTTGAGAGGCATTCAAGATCGTTTTCCAAAACTTTGATTTTATCCAGAGATTCATCAGCTTCCTTCGTCAAAGATTTAAAGTCTTCAACAAAGTTGGCTAATTCTTTTAGAAAAGCGTTTTCCAAATTTCCTAACCGAGCATCAACTTGATTAATAATCGGATTAATATCGTTTTGAAGAATTTTCTGAACCTCAATCTGAACAGGTGATGTAAAATTACCTCCAGTTATTTTTGAATTAACAACACGTTTAAGGATGACAAAGTTATCTTTAAGCTCGTTTAGAAATCGGCGTGTGATACTCGGTTTAGGAGGGTCATCAGACAATTCCTCACTTGGTAGCAAAAGCATTTCAGTACTCGTTTTAGACCGAACAAAAACAGTTGGAGGATTAACTTTCGGATAATAAACGGGTATCACTTCTTATCAAGCTTTTTCATTCTTAAACGAGTCTCTACAGCAAGTTCAGTAGTTTCCTCAGAATCATGCACACTAGGAGGATCATGCTCATCATACAATAGCACACTACCATTATATAAAGTTTCATTAGTGGTCTGGACTTGCTTAAGGTATCCGGGATTAGGGGGAAGAGGACAACCTAAATCCAATTTGTATCGAGTGTAATTTATCTCATTCACTTTTGGTGTGAGCATATTTATCGTCTGCATAGTTTGGCCACGTTTTACTAAAAGATTGTCTAATTCTCTAATCCTATCCTGAGCTTTGCAAAAATCTTCAAGAAGCCCATCTTCTCGAATTTTGAAATCATGTTTCAGCTTTTTTCGTTCTTCTTTTAAATCCAAAATAATAGATTTTTCAGTTGAAAGCTGTTTATTAAGAGAAGTGATTTCATCATTCAATTCGCTTATCTTTTTAGCACTACTTAAGTGTAAGGCATTTAATTTCTTAGTTGTGCATTTTTCTTGATATACCGATGTAGCATGAGCTCGTTCAAGTTCCTTGATTTTAGCATGATGAATCTCAAAACTTTTCTCCCGTTCCTTATATCCCGCAAGCTCAGTGGTCAATTTGGCATTAGTTTCTCTAAACTTATTATTAATCACCATAGCATGATCTACATCCTTAGCAAGCTTATCAAATAGAGATTTATAATACGCATGTGTCTCATCAGGAAGGGTTGTAGGCTGAGCAACTTGATCGACACTAAGGTCCACAATAGGCTCATTTGAAATAATATTACTATTATTCGTTTGATCCTCGTGTGTCTCAGTGTAGGGCTCAAGCATCTCAGTATACTCTTCCTCCTGATTAGACATATTATATATATCATTATCATCAAAACTTGGGTGTACCTTAGAGGGACCGTCTGAATCTTAGACGGGAGCTCTGTCATCATGCATTCCTGAGGTTGATGCTTGCTGTAAGTTTGCCATCAAGATGTAGTTGGCATTCACCTCTTCTTACTCGTCATATTCTATAGCAAAAACCATAAGATCAAATTCCTCAGCTTGAAGTGGAATCCCTGCTTCTTATTTTTGTGCTATGAGAAGCTGAGTCTGAAGATAAGCAACATCCCTCTTCTTTTTGGCTGTGCAATCTCGAGCATAATGACCAAATCCCATGCAGTTGTAGCACTGAACCTGACGATTGTTGTTTCCATTTCCCGTACCAGTATTCTCAGCCCTTGCAGCCATAATGTTTCCCATCTGGTTACCAACCGCTGGCACAACTATTAATCCATTCTGATTACCCGCATTCGGAACACCCGGATTTTGACCACGGTTTTGACCATACTGATTTCCTGCATTGCCAAAGCATTTTGACCATATTGGTGAAACTGAGTCCCCGTGTTTCCAGCAACTACCAATTGGCGATCTTGATTCGCATTCATGAAAGATTGAGCAATCTGCCTATTTCTAGTGTTCGAGGAGATTCTCTGATTGTTGTTGGTGGGGTTAATGGTGAATTGGAATGCCTTTGCAAGAAGGGCAAGACCAGTATTAATAGCATGAGTAGGATCGGTGATGTCATCAAAACAGGCAATGGGTTGTTGTAAGTAACTCATAGCAGCAGGAGGTTGATATCCATAAGCAGTGAGTTGTTGTTGTTGTTTGTTGTTGTGGCATGAAGTTACTTGATGAGGGTTGATGGTACCATGGGATATGACATAGATGTGGAGAGTTTGCCATAAAAGCTAATGGATCTTGTGGTTTGGCACGTCTTTCTGCCCTAACTTCGTTAGCTTCATCTTGATTCATCTCCAAATAGTCATATACTTGAGTGTAGTCCATGACATGAAGATCCTTGGTTTGATTGACAAGAGTGACATATCGTGACCATTCAGAAGGAAGATTATCAAGAAACTTGATGTTGGCAGCAATTTGTGCAGGTTCATGTTTGTTTTTTCTTAGATGATTTATGAGGGTTGAAAACCGATGATAATAAGGTTCAATTTGTTCCCCTTTAGTAGACGTAAATTTCTCCCATTCACGAAGCAACTTAGTTTCCTTTTCTTGTAAACCGATTCACTGCCCTTCATCATTTTCTGAATCCTAAGCCACATCTCGTGTGCTGTTTCACAACTATCGACAGCAGCATAAACATCTTCAGGAAGTCCCATAAGAATGACTTGAATTGCTTGATCATTAGCGTCGAGTTGTTTGGATTCAGCTTCAGTTAATTCTTCATATGTTTGCTCATGACTAGAGTCAGCCACTAGGTTAGCATTCGTAGGGTCCCCAGGCACAATAATTGTTCTTCTAACATACGGACCCTTTTGAATCGAGTTGACAATCAACTTTCCCATAGGTTTAAATTTTGCATAACGAAGGAGACGACTAGCCATGTAGTGTAGTTCTCCTTAGTAAGCATGGGTTGACGATTCTCGGTACCCGCAGCATAAATATCTTGTTGAGACGTCATCGTAGAAGTAGTGTGAAGAACAGGATCTCAATTCGTAGAAAGCGTGTGATGTTGTTGAAATTCCGAAACTTCTGATTTTTTTAATTTTTTCTAGTCCGACAATAAATTCCTCAGTCCGACAAAACGGTAAGGTGAAAATTTTTGTATCGCCAAATTTTGAAATTGAGTTAGAAATAGCCAAAAACTAGTAGAGAAAAAATTTGATTTTACTTGACCTGAATTTTTTTTACTTGACCTAAAAATTTGATTTTACTTGACCTAAATTTTTTTTAATCTTCGTGTAAACTATGTGCCGGGACTAGTCTAGATGGTGGCTAAGTCTAAAAATTACTCAAACAAAATTTCCATCGGAATGCCCATCAGAATATTCTATCGGAATGATCTATCGGAATGTTGATCGGAATGATCTATCGGAATGGTATCAGAATATTCTATCAGAATGTCGATCAGTCGGAATACCCCTTCTATCGGAATGTCCTTTTATCGGAATGTTGGATCTGTCGGAATGTTGATCTGTCAGAATGTTGAGCTGTCGGAATGTTGATCGCAATATGGCTAAAACTATTTGGACAGAGTAACGACTCAAACTCCCTTAAAAACCGTCGGAATCCTCGATCGCAATGAGTGATCGGAATAACCGTCGGAATAAGGTGTCTGAATCCTTGTGAGCAAAGTAAAACCCTTGGGTTATTGCGATCGAGCCTCACTCACATGAACTTTCCGATGGAATCAGTTGCTAGAATTTCGGAAAGATGAAATAAGAAATTTCTTAACTTTTGAACCAAAAGATTTGTGTTTTAACAAAAAACCAAGATACCCAAATCACTAATACATGAATAAAGAAGGTATGCGACTTAAGAACACTAACAAACACGAAAATTTTTTGAAACTTTGGTAAAAAACAATCAAAAACTCATGAAATGCTTAAATACGAATCCCTTGGCGAATGATACCACTTGTAGGAATGATTCACACGACTATATAGGATATATAAATGAAGATAAAGATTAAAGCAAAAAAGAAAGGTTAGATTAGATGAAGAAAAAGAGAAAAACAAAGATGGTTGTGAATTCCTAGTGAGAGAAACACATATGTTTCTCTCTCTACAATCTATGAAAAATGGAAGACACACACACAAATGAGACTTAGGAGGCCTTTTATACTAAGTACCAAATGTTTAGGAGGCCTTCCTCATTTGTGTGTTCGGGACTAAATCCCGTTACAAAAGCAATAATAACTAAAAACTCCCAAGATCATTAAATGACATTTTTCACGAGCTTCGCAATGATATATTATATGACCATCACTTTAATTACTTCTAACATTTTAAGTTTTAATAGTTTTTAATTGTTTTTAAATTGTTTTAATTAATTTTAAAATTTTCAAAAATAGTTTTAAATTTAGTTAAGTCATTTTAGAGGTTTACAAGTTAAAAAAATCTCATTTTGGACTTTTTGTTAATTAAATTATTTTTTGGGCTTTAATTAGCATTAAAAAATAATATTTAATTAAATAAAAGGTTTGAGTGATTTTTGATTTTTTTAAACACTAATTACATATTTTAGGATTTATTGAATTTTTTTAGGAATTTTTAGGGTAATTTTTTGTTTTGGTCACTTTTTACTGTTTTACGTGCACGACTTGTCGTCTTAGTTTAATTCATAATCGTAACCGTCATTCTCTTCTAATCTCTTTTCTATTTTTCTTTTCTCATAAATCATAATCACATCATTAATCAATTCTTAGCACAACACACTAGCCTCCTTGAGAACGATCCCCACTTTTGGGTCATTAGTGCTTGGTTTTCCTAAACCGACACTTAATACTTTCCCTATTTACTCTCTTTCCTAAAGGGTAGTAAAATCACTACATCATTGTTCATGTCAACATATTGTGGGTTAGGGTTCTTTTGTAACTCTTTGATCAGATATGGGAGCCCAGGACCTGGATTGTCAAAAGAGGTGTTTGAATATGTTGCTGCTAGGTATGTGGCAATGATAACGACATATCTTTAAATTTAGATAATCTCTTTTTATTTTTGTGGTACATACTCGCATTTTAACTTGACCATCACAACATATTTTTGTTTATACATGTTAGTTGGATATTAAAATAATTGGCTTCTTTTCAGCTGCACTCAGACATAAGTGATGTTACTTTTATCATTTTCCCTAAACTGCGTGAGTTACATGATCCTATTGCTTTGAGTAATTAATATATATCCATAAAAGAATTTGTAGTACTGTAAGAGTTGATGATAAGCTGCAGCAAGTCATTGTTACTTGGTTGTTTGTTATTTCAGGATTAGTGGATAGCTTTAGATGTATATCGATTCAGGAGACTGTCGTTGGGTATGTGAACATTGCAATGCTAAGTTTTCGTAAAAGGAGTGGTGAAAGTGTAACACACCATTTAGATAACTGGAATATCACAGGATAATTATGGCATATCATCAAAGCAGACAAGGTAATGTATATAACATTAAATGACCATAAAAGAATCCGGAAACAAGCATCAGATCCACATAAGCTCCACACACGAAATGCATAAGTATAGAATGTAAGGAAAGGACTAAACATTGTCTAGCAAAGCAAAAGTATTTAAATGCATTAAAGAATGAAAGAAAGTTGGCGCCTCAATCCATGCATGTACTCCTGGATTCCTAGCTTTGCCCTTTAGTACCTGCCATATTGGGACATGGAAAGAGAAATACGGCTGAGTTGTACGCTCAGTGTGCGGATATATAACAAAGAATTTAAAGCATAAACATAAGAAAATAATGAATGAAATGCATAACATAGCAGCAGAATAAATGTATGTCCTGGAAAACCTTGTTTAAGTTCATAAGACTAGTTTATAATTCTGAAAAGACTTATGTTTAGTTTATCTTGAAAATCTGTATTTTAAATATGCCGAGAGCCCATATAGGTCATGTTATATCCACGTGCAAGAATACTTGGAGGGGTGACCTCGTCATGCAATTAGAGGGGCTGCCTTTAATTAATATATAAAATGAGTGGAGGGATCAGCTCCTGTAACAGATGCAAGGCACACACCACAGTTACCATGAAATCATACTAATTGTCCTAGGATGCACCCATTCGCCCCACATGATAATAGTAACATAGGCCAATAACGTAAAGAGACGCTGCGAGCAATCACTCTCACCGCAGAAGAGTCATAACATCGGTGCCTCCAGTGATATGGTTATGGAAACTCCATAACTAGGTGATACTGGCATGCATGTATATAGCTCAAGCAATCTAAATTAATCATACATATACAGATGTGTTTAAGACACTTAAACTACTGGGGAAAACAGATGGCTGCAAACGGGGAAATCCTAATATAGGAAGAAAGATGCCCTTACTGAAGGACGGAATATCCGTACCTTATGTCCAGCAAATGAAGACGGAAACAGACGTAGACGATCACTCCGACTTCACAATAGCTACATAATGAAGGGACATGAATAACATCAGATATTACTTATACATACTTGTTAATTGGTTTACTTGACGTGTTCATGCTTATAATACTTGTTCTTGTCTTGTCTTAATATTTTATGTTTTAATCATGTGTTTCTTATAGTTTCATTTGTATCATGTTTTAAGTGTTATTATACTTGTTATAATATAATGAGTAAATTTCTAAAAATAGCAGGTTTCTATATATAGTAACTTTCCAAAAATAGCAGGTTTCCATATATAGTAACTTTTTTAAAAAAGTAAGTTTCCTTAAATAGTAAATTTCTAAAAATAGAAAGTTTCCATATTTAGCATGTTTCTATAAATAGTATGTTACCATATTTTACGTATTACCATAAATAGCATGTTACCATATTTAGTATATTACCATAAATATAATATTACCATTTTTGTCATGTTGTCATAAATAATATACTTCCATAATTAATATGTTTCTATAACTAATTATATGTTTATTTTTATGTCATGTATTATTATAATATAAAGTTTAATAATTAGTTAATACTTAGCTTACTATTAATTAATAATATCATGTCATGTTTATTATAAGTTTATTATTAATTAATAATATTACATAATACATGTTATTAAACTTTACCATAAAAGATATTAATTAAATTAACCTATGTTTTAGTTAATTAATTCCATGTTCATAAATGACAAAACAATTAATTATTATAGCCTAAGTTTATTTAATTAAATGTACATACATATTTTATCATTGTTTTAACTAAATAAACATAACATAAGTTTTAATTTAATTAAACCCAAATTAATTAATTACTACTAATTAATTAAAAATAACATAACTTAATTTTACGTCTTGGTTTAACTACGTGTTTCTGAAAAATCCAAGTTCCCGAGCCCATAACCCGAAGAACCAGACCGTCGAGCCATAACAGCTCACAGAGAGCCTACGACTCTCGGCTTGCTGCTGCACCGAGCCAAACAGCCCCCAGCCTACGCTGGTGTCCCCCTGCCTTCGTCATATACCCACCAAGCACCCCTTTAGTGGGTCTCGGTTCCCACCGCTAGGCCAAGATACCCACTGCGGGGTCTTGGTCCTTCTGGCTGCCATTCACACCACCACCACCGCTAGGCCAAAGCTACGGCTGGTGGGTTTTAAGTCCACGTTGACCCCTACAAAGGGGTTGCGGCTGTTGTTGGTTCGACGCCACCTAGACCTCCATGGTCTCGGTTGGCGTGCGATCGAGACAAACACCCCACCAAAACCCTTTTTGTTTAATTATTGATAGATCTAACATGTTTACATGTATTCTTATTTTATTTTTAGTAAATATAGATCATAACATAATAAAAATAAAATAAGAAAAAAAGGATTTAGGGATACCAATGTGTAAATTAAAACGGAGAATGAACAAGAACACGTTACCAAATTAATAACAAAAAAATCAAATGTATTCCTCCTTGGTGTTCTAGGGTACCGCGGCTAGAGAGAGACAAAGAAGAAGCTAGGGTTTTATTTTCTTGTAAAAGTGTTTAATAAATCTTCCTGTAGTTTTTATTAAACAATAACTAGTAATTGGGTATGGGCCAAGGCCCGGTTTCTCCTCCCTTTCTCTTTAAACCGACACAACAAACACCCCTTAAACTTTGGTGTTTGTTTTTCTTGCTTATTTATTTATTGTATACATACGTATTTAATTATCATGCTTTAATTTCTTGTACGTTTTCTTAATATCGTACGTACATACTTATAGTATATTAATATTCGTGTTTACACACATATTACTTATGATAAATAATTAGTATACATAATACTCGTATTAAATGTTCGTGATACATGGCGTATATTAATTAATTTAAAAGTTTAAATTTAACGGTAACTTCTTGCATTAAATGATCGTAGGATTTTTAGAGCGGGTTTTACAACTCTTCCCCTCTAAAAGAACAATTCGTCCTCGAATTAGAGATACGATAAGCTGACAAGATGCTAAACGTTGAAATGACATAGAAGCTAGAAAGACGTGTAAGCTGAAATGACATACCCGAGTCAAAACTGAAAATGAGGGTAAGAAGTGCGGATAGACTCCTCCGTTTCCCAAGTGGCTTCCCGCTCGGTATGATCCCTCTAGAGAATTTTAACGAATGGAATTGTCTTTCTCCTCATGACTTGTTCTTAGCGATCGAGAACTTTCTCGCGTTCCTTGATATATGATAGATCCTCTCGAATCTGCTCGAATGGATACGTAACTTTATGCAATGGATGGTAGTTGTATTCTCTGAGTAAGGAGGATACATGAAATACATCGTGCACATGAGATAGCTGGGGAGGTAAAGCTAGACGATATGATACTTCAACGATACGTTAAAAGATTTCAAACGGTCCGATGAAACGTGGACTGAGCATACCCTTGAGCCCAAAACGCTTAACACCACGTGCTGGTGATACTTTAAGGAAAACATGGTCGCCGATATTAAGCGATATATCTCTACGATGTTTTTCAGCATAGCTCTTCTATCGAGTGCGAGCTTCATGTAGCTTCGCCTTGGCGATGACAACCTTTTCATTGGTCACCTCCATCATTTCTCGTCCTTCAAGAATTCGTTCTCCAACATGATCCCAACAGATTGGAGCACGACACTTTCTACCATAAAGCATCTCAAATGGTGCACACTTAACACTTGCATGCCAACTATTGTCGTAGGCAAACTCTACCAAACATATGTAGTCGTCCCAACTTCCTAACCATTCTAGTTGTAAAACCCGCATTAAAATACCATAAATAGTACACATGAACAGTACACACATGAGAATATGGTAAAATTAAAACTTTCCATTTATAATATAATTCACGTGTCACGGTATTTAATAACATGTAGTTACGTATATTATAAATGTGTTAAGTACATGACATATAAAAATCACGACATTTAAAACATAACGATCACGTAAATAATTGAACACGGGAAAAGCTACGGGTTCTCCCGTGGACATCCTTTAGGCCGCGGCTACACAAGGAACAAAAGGAGAACATGGGCTTGGCCCATGACCAAATATCAAATCCATGTAAATAACAAAACACACGAAACTTAAAACATAATTTAGGTTATAGGAAAAAGTTTGTCTCTTGCCTCCTTTTGCTTCTTGCCGTCGGCCACCATAACCAAGAAGGACAAGCCGGACAATTTTCTTGTTTGATCATTCGTGTGTATGTGATCGTGTTCATAACCTTTTTTTCCACGTGTTCGGTAAATTAAACACTTCATTTTCTTTTAATTCATTATTGAATTCATGTTTTATTTAATTAATCTTAAAAACAAGTAGATTAATTAAATCCTGGAATTAAGGGGTGTTTGGTTCGGCTTTGGGTTAGCCGAGACACAACCGAGACCCCCAAGGGTCTTGGGTTGTTTGATCCGACGCCACCGAGACCCACAAGGGGCTCGGTTTGGGTTGTTGTTCGGACGCAGCGAAGGGAAAACCCCCGACCGTAGGTCGGGGTTTGTTTTGGTTTGGACTGAGAGCCAACCAAGACCTTAGGGTCTCGGTGGGGCTGTTTTGGGCTGACAGTGGGAACCGAACAAAAGCAGGGGGAACCGGCTCACAGCCGGTATGAACCGGTGTGAACCGGCTGAACCGTCGGTGGGAACCGCGGCTTAGGCAGCGGGTAACCAATCGGACAGTGCTATCCGGCTAGGCCGGATTAGCCATTGTCAAGGGTGTATGTTTCGGCTTATATGTGGGACCCGATTTTGGGCTCGGGTTAATTTTAAAAACACGGGTTCGGGTCTCGGGTTAATATTAAAATCAGAAAAACATGTTGATTAAATTAATTACTAGACTTTTTAATTTAATTAATTTCATGACTTAGGTTAAATATTAAAATTAATATTTCATGTATAACCTAAAGTATTTAACTTAGGTTAATTTAATTAAAACATGTATTTTTAATTAAATTCTATATGACGTATAGTTTAATTAATTAACCAGTTATTTAATTAATAAGCTATAACCATGACTTGTATTATACTATTTAAACTTTATGTATTATTTATAATCCAACTTATTTCTAATTATGGAAACTTACTATTTTTGGAAACTTTCTATTTTTAGAAACTTACTATTTATGGAAACCTGCTATTTTTAGAAAGTTACTTAGTATTACATTACAAGTATTATAATACACTAATAAATGAATAATACACAGTAGAACATCATAATAACTACAGTTAACACCGTAAACAATAAAACATGACAGAATACGTATAACAAGCTAATAACACACGGAACCTGTAAAACACACGTAATTCAGACAACTCATACCCGTCCATATTTCTTATGTAGTATTGCCCTTCGAGGCGGAGTAGTCTTCATCGTTTTCATTAGCGTCTACTGGACATAAGGTACGGATTTCCCGTCCTTCAGTAAGGACAATCTCTTCCTTTATTAGGATTTCCCGTATGCAGTCAACTATTTTCCCCAGTAGTTACAGATTAAATGCTTATGTTTTATTAGTTACCTTAGCCATATACATGCATGACCAGTTTCACCTAGTTATGGAGGTACCATAACCATAACACTAGAGGCACTAGTGTTATGACTTCACTACGGCGGAGTGATAGCTCGTGGCGTCCCTTTCAGTTATTTGGCAATTATATTTATTATGTTATCATGTGGGACGTATGGTGCATCCTAGTTACATGTTTCAGTCAGGATTTCATGGTGAATGTCGTGTGTGTCCTGCATCCTTCAGAAGGAGCTGATCCCTCCTACCTATTTACCAATTAATTAGAGGCATCCCCTCTAAGTGCATGACGAGGTCACCCCTCCAAGTATTCATGCACATTGTTGACCTCATGACCTATATTGGCTTTTGGTATATTAACTAATACAGATTTTCATAAGTAACATAAGCTATGTTTTCAGAACTAAAACTAGTGAACATGACAGACAACTAGGTTTTCCAGGACTTATTCATTTCCGCTGCTATTCATGCTTTATGCTCTTTATATGCTTCCATATTCTATGTTTTTATAAGTAACATAAGCTATGTTTTCAGAACTAAAACCAGTGAACACCCGCATACTTTTACCATGAACAGTACACTAATAATCGTACGTATAAGATTAAAACTTTCCTTTTATAACATGAACACGTGTCATGAATATTAAGTACAAGAAGTACGTATGTGTTATTATGCGATAAGTATTAAGTACGTGTTAGTACACGATAATTGTTAACAATAATAATTATATCATTGATCATAATATCATGAACATGAAATCACGAACATATAATTATGTATTTACGT
This sequence comes from Glebionis coronaria, assembly GCA_025667525.1. Taxonomy (NCBI): domain Eukaryota; kingdom Viridiplantae; phylum Streptophyta; class Magnoliopsida; order Asterales; family Asteraceae; genus Glebionis; species Glebionis coronaria. Next base: position 2,545,798 of record CM046880.1, read on the forward strand.
ATATTATTAATACGATAAATATCGTTACGTACAAGTATTTATAATAACACTAATAATTAATAATAACGTAACACGTAAACATGAACACACGAACACGTAATAAAATAGACACAAGAAAGGCTTCGGGTTTCCCTTTGTGGGCCCTACAAGTCGCGGCACAAGAAAAGAGAGGGGCCTAGCCCATGATTTGTTTTATTAAAAATAATAAAAAGGGAAACTAGACATTGATAGAGTTTTCACAAAATTGCAAAAACCTTAATCTCTTGTCTCTCTCTCTTGGCCGGCGGCAACAACACCACAAGGAGGTGTTTGATTTGATTTTTGTTCAAGAAATTCAAGGGTGTTTTCGTGTAATCGTTCTCCATTCATTCCACGTGTTTGTTAATCCGTAAACCCTTTTGTTTTTTTTTCTTTTATTTAATTAATTGAAACATGAATTTTAATTAAATAAAAACATGGATAAAAACATGTCATGGGATCAATGGGTAATTATTAAGGGTTGTTTCGGGTTTGTTTGTTCGGCCGCCACATAAACCGAGAGCCCAAGGCTCTCGGAGTCGTTTTTTCACACCACCAACCGAGACATATGTCTCGGTGGTGTTTGGTTCGGTCGACAGCAGGGACAAGCCACCCCGATGCGAGTCGGGGGTGTCCTTGTGGTTTATATGGGTCTCGGCAGCAAGCAGCCTCACCACCGGCACACAGCCGGTGGCAACTAGGGTCAAGCAGGGGGAACGTAGCGCAAGCATGGGAACCACCGGCACCTATCCGGTGGGAACTTTTGCATGGGCAGCGACTAGCCGAGAGAAAGGGAACCACAGGCAGCAGCCGGTGGCAATGTCACGAAAGCAGGGGCAACCGGCCCAGCCGGTTTGTCACTGTTTTTAGGGGTGTTTGTTCGGACCGGTTCATAGGTTTTCATGGGGCCGGTTCACGACATGTTTAATTAATTACACGGGTCCGGTTCATGATTATTTTTACAAGTCTAATTAATTTTACAAGTATATTATTTTACAAGTTAATTAAATTAATTTGACATGGCATATAATTAAATTAATTAAAATATGAACTTAGGTTAATTATTATTTATTTAATAATACATGTTATAACCTAAGTATTTATCTATTTAAATTAGACTATAGTATTACTTAATTATTAGAACATGAAATATAATTAATTAATAATCATGACTTAGGTTAATATTAATATAGTATTAATACATGTTTTAACCTAAGTATTTTTATACACTTTAATTTAATTAAATCATGCTTATATTTAATTAAATCGTATAACCTATAGTTTATTTAATTAATAGAATATTATTAATAAACTATTCTATAACTACATGACTTATGATATTAAATCAGCTTAATTCTAAGTATGGAAACTTTCTAATTCAGGAAACTTACTATTTTTGGAAACTGATCTATTTTAAGAAGTTAATCTATTTTTGGAAACTTTCTATTTTAGGAAACATGCTATTTTTAGAAAGTTACTTATTATTACACAATAAGTATAATAATACAAGAAATACAAGTAATACTTAATCAGAATATACAGAATACATCATAAACACAACATAACGTTAAAATCAGTAAAACCAGACATGAACATATAAAACAAGCGAAGACATGGTAAAATCAGTTATGTACTCAGTAATCAAAATACTTATACACGTATACTATTTATGTCGCATTAGTGAGATCGAAGTGACTCTCTTCCGTTCGTTTTCTTCGTTCACTAGGCATAAGGTACGGATTTTCCGTCCTTCCAGTATGGACATTCTTTCCTTATTAGGATTCCCCATTTGCAGCCAATTGTTTTCCCAGTATTTGTTTTATATATTTGATACTTATGTTAGAATAAGAGCCAAAGCCATATACATGCATTACCAGTGTCACCTAGTTATGGAGGTACCATAACCATAACACTGGAGGCACCAGTGTTATAACTTCCCCACGGCAAAGTGATTGCTCGTGGCGTCCCTTTTCAGTTTTGGCCATTATTATTATATTATCATGTGGGGCGTATGGGTGCATCCTAGTTACATGTTTATCAGTATTATCAAAGTGAATGTGATGTGTGCCTTGCATCCTTCACTAGGAGCTGATCCCTCCTACCCAGACTATTTAATTAGAGGCAACCCCTCTAATTGCATGACGAGGTCTCCCCTCCAATTATTCATGCACGATGGAACCTCATGACCTATATGGGCTATTTATCTAATTAAACAGATTTTCATAGAAACATAAGTCTTTTCAAACTATAAAACCAGTTTTATGAACATGAATCTAGATTACCTAGAACTCATAGTATTCCGCTGCTATTAGTCTTATTTATGTTTCTGCCATTCATACTATGTCGTATATCCGTGCACTGAGTGTTATGCTCAGCCGTTACTTTCCTTTCCATGTCCTAAAACGGCATGTACCCAAGGACGGACTCGAACATTTGAAGGAAGTGCATAGGATGGAAGCTTCCATAGACTTCTTCTCCTTTTGCCCCATATACTTATGCTTGTTGAGTCTTTCCTAGTTCATTTACTTTATTATGTGTTGGGCTTATGTTTGGGAACCGAAGTTTGATTCCGATTTTCCCTATGGTCATGTATGTTTTACTACATATTACCTTGAATGCTTTGATGACACGCCATAATCACGCGTGACATTCCATTTACCGAAATAGGGTGTTACAATCATGGTATCAGAGCCCAAGGCTTCAACTTGTAGGCTCTAAAACTCGACCTGTGACTAGCAGGTAGTCAGCAGAAGCTTCCCAACGCTTGTTATTCCACTTGTTGATGTTTTAAGCACGTTGTCGTTTTAACCATGATGTTTTCATCGGTATTGTTTTACTAATATGGATGAACAACCGTCATCCATACTTAGTTATGTGTCATTGTTTCATGCACGATGTTCCTTGTGAACTGTGGTTAATATGGACTAAACCCCAATAATTCATAATTGGTCACATAAATTTTTTCTGTTAAGTTTTGACACCTTAGTTTCACGCATTTATTCCATGTATTATTATTGCAGGTATTATGACTAAGTAATGGTTGGTACAGGACTGGGCCTATTTAGTCGCATGTGCTTTTATCAAAACTTTTAACTTTGGGACCGACCCATAGGCGTCCCCTCGCCATGTCTTTTGTTTTGGGTAAACTGACCATAGTCGCTTACCCTCGCGCATGTAAAAGTTTTCATAAACTACATAATGCATTCACGCACTGTTTTCATGCATAAAAATTTTCTCATGATTTATTGGCATAAAAGTTTTTTCATGTACCCTCATAAGTTACTAGGTCTTTTATGTCAAGTATGTTTTCATACTATCATGGTTAACTTCGTTTTCATGATGATTATGTTGTATACTCCTTCATGTTTAGTTGTTTCATGTTTCTTCATGTTGATTACGTCTTACGTCTCTTTTGTTGTTATGCTTTCATGATAGTCATGGTTGGTTTTCATTAATCAAGCTTTCAGGCAAGTCATCGTTGAATTACGCGTATTTGTGTAACCACACTTGAACGTTTCTCTATTCAACCAAAATGATGTATCTGCTGGCATTGCCAGATTATCATAATGGTTTTCTAACCGTTCAACCGATTATGTTTCTTTTAAAATCATGTCAAATGATCGACCCTAAACCGATCATTTCATGTGCATTCCATGTGTACGCCATGTACCGTGTTCCATGTGTATTACACGTACCTTAATCCATGTGAACTTTACTTGCAAATCCCACATGATTTCTAGTCATGCCCGATAACCACTCTAACACATCCACTTGTAATGCTCCACGAGTATTCGCTAGTCGATCCTAACTCATCCCAAGCGTATTCCACTTGTTGATATGCTACCAGATGCTAATGTCGCTCATATCTGGGAGACGCTACTAAAAGTTGATGTTGCTGACTAATTGGAGACGCTACGGGATACTGATGTTGTTCATAACCTAGAAATCTTACAACACGAAGAAAAAGGCGTTGGATCAAGCGAACGGACGAGAAGATGCTTCACCATCAGACGATTTCCATCACAATCCACGTTCCTAATTCTTAGTTACATGTCATACGTCATCCAGTTGTCTTTTCAGTCATATGAGTATGAACCGGCACCAGCCGGCCACTCAGCTGAATAGTTACATAAATCATCGTCAGGAGAATGACCATCATGAAACTGACAGACAAGATGATATTAACTACTAATGTGACAGCAACTATCCTAGAAATCATAACAAAACACCGGTCACGTACGTGATCAGATATTACAAAGGTCAGCAGTCCAACCGATCCGCCAATTCTGGCATGATAACCTAAGATTTACAGCTTTATTTGTTTCACACCTCGAGGCACATGTCAAGACATCAGTCAACACACGTGGCTCAGGTATATTTTCTGAAGACACTAGCAAGGCACATGTCATACGTATATTTCCCAAGACATGAGTTAGGACACATGACTCACATCTATTTGCTGAAAAAACTCTAAGAAATTCAGGGTATCCTCCAAGGGGTATATCCATTCTGTTGTGCCATGTATCAATCAGGCCAGAATAATGTCAGTACCTCCACCGGTGTATTAGTCGCGTTTGGACACGCAGACAGGCAAAACACACCCACTGATATCTGTCACGTTTGCTACATGACACTCTTAATTCTTGATTTCATAATTCATATACCCATGACCATAAATCAAGCCATTCGTATCACCCATGTATACGGAGGCTTTTCCTTCAGTCTAAAGATAAGACCCAAGCTGCTAACTAATACTTGGCTTTTACACCAAATATAAAATATTGAAGTCCTAAGTCTTTTCGAATTGAAAACCGGTCTTAAGTGCGACTCAATCGTCTTTTGGTGAATCAAGTGAATGGTTTGGTTTTGTTTGTTTTAAACTACTAGCAAGTAAATAAAGTGTCGTTGAGTAAATGGAAGAATTAATATTAATTTTAAATGACGAGTAAAATAAAAAGTAGCTAAACATAAAGATAAGATTAGAAAAAATGCTTAAACACTTAATAAACCAACACTTAGAAAATTTCTCAAAAATTAAAACTTAATAAAAAAGGTACTATAAGAAAGTAAGATCGAAAGAACCCAAAACAAGGCAAAAGAGGCCCCGATCGGAATGTATTCCGATCGGTTGATCAGAATAGTGGAAAGAAGTAACACAATCGGAATATCCGCAAGACTGTCAATCAGAAAGTGGGATTAGAGACCCAATCGAAATATGCAAACTTAACACAATCGGAATACTTAGCCAAACTACCAATCGGAATATTGCAAAGTGATACCGTCAGAATACTTGGAGTAGTTCAAATCGGAATACAGGCTAAATAACCTCCCGTCGGAATATGCAACAAAAGCCAACGATCGGAATGTTTGTGGGGTGCCGTCGGAATGTGGACCAATCGGAAAGGGGTTTTACCACCCTTTCCGAAAATTGTGGAAATTGGTTATGATGATGTACCGGTCGGAAAAATCCAATCAGAAAGGGGCTTTACCACCCTTTCCGAAAATTGTGGGATTTGGGAAAACTAGGAAATAAGCTAAGTTCAATAAGCTAATATCCAAAACCTATCAATCCGAATACTTAACCGAATCAAATAAGCACTTATCTCAACTTACTCAACTCGAAATTAAGCAACTTTTTAGATCAAACAATAAAAACATAAACTTTTTAATAAAGCTTTTTAATAAGAAAAATAAGCTAATCATAAAAATAAGCCAATAAGCAGAAAAGTCTTAAAGCTTAATCTAATGAAAACTTATAAAATGATCAAAAGATTAATTTTTAAGCACGAAATCAACTAGAACAACACGGATCTTATGATATACGCACCAAAATCAATCTTAAATCAAAGAAAAGTAGAATGAGATTAAGAGATAAAAGCTTAAAATGGAACTTGATTAATAAAATAAGCAATACAAAGAGTTAATCTTGAAAGATTAAAAGAAAGAGATGAACAAGTGAGAGAAAGTTTAAGACTTTCTCTCTCTAAAAAACTAAAAAGTGAAAAATTAACTAAAAATCTAACCACCCTCCTAATGACTATTAGAAGGGTATTTATAGGGAAGGAGTGCATGTGTTGCATCTTCTCTCTTGCTTTCTTCACGTTTTCTCGACTCGACTTTAATTCTTCGTCTTTGTCGTCTCGGGATTTGAACTTGTCTTTTTAATTTTCTTCTTCTATTAGACTTAAGTTCTTCGACTTCGTTAAAACTTCCGTCTTCTAACTTTTTCTTCGATAAATCTTCAGAATAGGCCTTGGACTTCCGTTCTTTTTGCACTCTTGATCTTTTGACTTCGTCTTTTCCCGTTTTCTTCGATAAAAGCCCGTGAAAGCCCGTGTTTTCTTCCTTTTTCATATTTTGGTCCTAAAACACAATAAAAACACAAACCACGCATAATTCCGACTTTTACGACATAAATCACACGTTTTGGTCTTGTTATTATTGGAAATAAGTGGTAAAAGGATAAGTGTTTTCACACTTATTAAATCCCCTACACTTGACCATTGCAATGCCCTCATGCAATGCATTAATTTTAAAGCACGGTTTACATTTTCCATCATAAATAACCCACCTTGGCCTTTATTAAATACTAAACATAAAAGATAGAAATAAGTAAAGAAATTAAAAACTTACATTGGGTTTTAACGGCCATGAACGTTTATCATCCTCAAGTTTCACGTTCCCCATACCAAGCTTAAAAACGAGATCATTGTTATTATAAGTTAGCAAACTATCACGAACTCATGTGGGCCAATTACTCACTTAGACTCCCTTATTCCTAGGTGTATCTCTTATATTTTATTTTTGTCTTGAATGATCACGAGGATGCATTGTTTGACTTATTTCGATAGTTATTTATTCCGAAAATAAGGTGAACGATTTAATCAATAGTTAGCTAAAGGACCAAATCTTTTAAAACTGCTTCTCGGGATATCAAAAAGTTCATATCTTGGCATAACTTGGTTCGCGATTTGAGACCTTTCTCGGGCCGATATTTGGCAGCGACTTCATACTTCGAATCTTCGAGAGACGTTCTTGAAATTATGGTCTTCTCTTCATAATAGGAATTTCTTCACTTGAAGTTTTTTGAGAGATTCTTCATCTTTGGACCACGACTTCTTCATTTTTCTCCAATCTTTATTTTGGACTTTGATATACAGCGATCCGCCTCCTTTTAGGACTTGGATCTATTTATCCTCATACCTTGTTAGGGTCTTTTCGGATAGACTTCTCCATGACTTTTGGGGAGTTCTTGCTTTTCGTCGTGTGTCTCGATCCTTCATATTGATTTTCGATAAATGATTCTTCACATCACTTTTGGATCTTTAGCAACAAAATGTAGCCCTCATGCCTTGTTAGGGCCTTTTCGGACTCGCCAATCTTCGCGCCCCGCTTCATAAGTTATGCCTTGGCTATGAACTCTCGTCATTACCGAGCAACTTTTAAACGATCTGGGGCTAGAAGCTAAGTAACCTTTTAAATCGTACAACCTTATTTATTAGCAGATTAATTTATTAACAAGCGGAGGGAGAATAGGCTCATAATTAACTCACATAAATTCACGAAAGAGTACCGAACTTATAATTGACTCTATCATCTCTCGTTCTCCACAGTTTAAAATCTCAAGGAATGAGACTCGTGGATGCTTAGCCTATTAAATCAAAGTTTTGGGTTTTCGAGTCGCCTATAGGATCTTGCAAATTCTTAGACTTTTTCACGTTTAGAAATCGCGTTTTAAAGTTCCCTTGATAAACGACTCTCTAGGATCAATTATAGGAACTTGCGAAAAGTTCTTGTTCTTAACCCGTGAGAGTTAAGACTTTCGCGTTTTATAGCTCCCTATATATAAAAGCCTAGAAAAACTTGACTTAAACATGTGAAGGATACTAGCTAGATTAAACTTAGGTAAGTAAACTCGGGTTGAGTCAAAATGTTCATGACTAAGAAAAATCTAAAACCACTTTATTGAAAATTTATTCTAGCAATGGAAAGAAACTAAAAAGGATAAAGGAAAATACAACTATACAACTAGGCCAAAATAGATTAAAAATTTTGAAGAATGTCGAAAAATCAAATTTTCCGGTTGAAATGAGGGCAATTTCATGGAAAAGACCACTTACTTCGATAGAAGTCCCCCCTACACTTGAGATAAACATTGTCCTCAATGTTTAAGCATGTGGGAGTAAACTCCCCTACACTTATGACATTGTGCACTTTGTTTAAATCTTACTAAGGAAAGGACAACTAAAGTGAATTCAATATATAGAATGTGAAATATTGAATCACAAGAGTTTAGGATAGAACCGGGAAGATGGGAAACACGGTATCACGGTTCGTCAAAAGTCATCAAGATGCTCTCTGAAGCTTAAATCCCTGCACAGCACAAGAAACAAGACAACAAACATATGCGGGGCTCCCCCTACACTTATTGTGAAAGCAGTAAAGGATAGAACACGGGTTGCCTCCCGAGAAGCGCTTGTTTTTGTTCACCGAGTCATGAGCCTGACTCGACCCAATTTTAGTTCATGGGGAACGTGGTGAGGGATGGAATCATCTCCTGAGAGATGTCCTCACCAAAGTACAGCTTCAAACGCTGGCCATTCACCTTGAAATTGGGCCCATTCGGCTGAGAAAGCTCAATGGTCCCATACGGAAAGACTTTGGCGACGGTGAATGGACCAGAACAACGGCTCTTCAACTTGCCAGAGAAGATCTTCAACCGAGAGTTAAAGAGTAAGACTTGATCACCAACGTGGAACTCTCGGTTCTTGATCTTAGCATCGTGGATAATCATCGTCTTCTCCTTGTAGATCAGCGAGTTCTCATAAGCTTCATTCCTCAGTTCATTTAGCTCGTTGAGTTGAACCTTGCGATGATCACCGGCTTTGATGATGTCGAAGTTAGCCCACTTCAAGGCCCAGTGCGCCTTGTGTTCCAGCTCGATGGGTAAGTGGCAGGCTTTCCCGTACACAAGACGATAAGGTGTACAACCGATCGGGGTCTTGTAAGCAGTACGAAAAGCCCACAGAGCATCATCTAACTTATCGGCCCACGCGGCACGATGCTCTCCCACAGTACGCTCCAAAATTCTCTTCAAGCCACGATTGGAAATTTCGGCTTGCCCATTGGTTTGGGGATGATAGGCGGTGGAAAGACGGTGAGTGACACCATACTTTGCCATGACTCTTGCAAATTGATCGTTGCAAAAATGAGTCCCGTGGTCACTGATGATAGCACGAGGAACGCCAAATCGAGCGAAAAGCTGCTTCAAAAAGTTCACAACCACCCTCGCATCATTCGTAGGAAGAGCCTTAGCTTCAACCCATTTAGAGACGTAGTCGACGGCGACGAGGATGTACTTGTTCCCTTTGGAGGATGGAAATGGCCCCATAAAGTCGATGCCCCATACATCAAAGATTTCACATTCCTGTATGAAATTTTGAGGCATCTCATCCTTATGTGTGATCTTGCCTTGACGTTGGCAAGCATCACAATGCTTAACCATTTCGTGAGCGTCACGATAAATGGTGGGCCAGTAGAATCCAGAATCAAACACTTTCTTAGCGGTGTAGTTGGGACCAAAGTGACCACCGGTGGGTCCTTTGTGGCAAGCTTGGAGGATGTCAAAAGCTGCCGGTCCGTCAACACATCGACGAATAATCAGATCAGCACACTGTTTGAATAGATAAGGGTCATCCCAAAAGTAAGTCTTAACATCGTTCAAGAACTTCTTCTTTTGTTGGGATGTTAACCCTTGGATGAGAATACCACCCGCTAAGTAGTTTGCAATGTCTGCAAACCACGGGGTGCCATCAAGATTGAGATTTATAGACATTAAGGTCTCAAGGGGGAAAGAGTCATTGATCTCTTTGTTCGGATGATCCCCCTGATATGGATCCTCAAGTCGACTCAGATGATCCGCGGCCAGGTTTTCGGCTCCCTTTTTGTCACGAATTTCAATGTTGAATTCTTGAAGGAGCAAAACCCAGCGAAGAAGTCTTGGCTTAGAATTGTTCTTAGTCATCAAGTACTTCAACGCGGAATGGTCCGTGTATACGATGGTGGTGGATAAAACAAGATAGGGGCGAAATTTCTCAAAAGCATAAACAACAGCTAAAAGTTCTTTTTCGGTTGTCGTATAATGCAGTTGAGCCCCCGTCATTGTTTTGCTAGCGTAGTGGATTGGTTGGAAGTGTTTATTCACTTGTTGGCCCAAAACCGCACCAATAGCAAAGTCGCTAGCATCGCACATCAATTCAAAAGGCAGCTCCCAATTAGGGGTAACCAAGACCGGTGCCTTAGTTAGCTTATCCTTGAGAAGATTGAAGGCTTCGAGACACTCTTTAGAAAAGATAAAAGGAGTATCTTTTTCCAAGAGGTGGGTCATCGGGCGAGCGATTTTAGAGAAATCCTGAATGAATCTACGATAGAAGCCCGCATGACCCAGAAAACTTCTCACACCCTTCACGGTTGAAGGTGGAGGTAATTTGGCTATGACATCAACTTTAGCACGGTCGACTTCAAGACCGACTTTAGAGATTTTGTGTCCTAGCACAATGCCTTCTTTTACCATAAAATGGCATTTTTCCCAATTCAGAACAAGGCGAGTGTCTTCACACCGCTTAAGCATACGTTCCAAATTGGCAAGGCAAGAAGAGAAGGAATCCCCGAAGACCGAGAAATCATCCATGAAGACCTCCATGGTTTGCTCAACCATGTCATGGAAGATAGCCAACATGCACCTTTGGAAAGTCCCGGGGGCATTGCATAAGCCAAAAGGCATTCGTTTATAAGCAAATGTGCCATAGGGACAAGTGAATGTTGTCTTCTCTTGATCTTGGGGATCGATGGGTATTTGAAAATAACCCGAGAAACCATCAAGAAAGCAGTAATATTAATTACCCGCTAAACGTTCAAGCATTTGGTCCATAAAAGGTAGGGGGAAATGATCCTTTCTCGTGGCATCATCGAGTTTGCGGTAGTCTATACAAATTCTCCACCCAGTAACGAGACGGGTAGGAATTAACTCGTTGTTTGCATTGGGCACAACGGTGATTCCGCCTTTTTTTAGGCACACAATGGACTCGACTAACCCATGGTGAATCTGAAATAGGGTAAATCATACCCGCATCAAGAAGTTTGATAACCTCTTTTGATGACTTCATGTATTTTAGGATTCACCCTTCTTTGGCTTTGAATTGTGGGCTTAAAGTCGTCCTCCATGAGAATTTTATGTGTGCAAAAGTGAGGATCAATTCCACGGATGTCGGAGATTTTCCAAGCGATAGCTCTTTTATGCTTCTTCAACACAGCGACAAGTCGGGCTTTTTCGTCTTCTTTCAGATCCTTTGCGATGATGACCGGTAACTTCGCGTCGTCTTCTAGGAAAACGTACTCAAGATGAGGCGGTAGGTCCTTAAGCTCGAGAGTAGGAGGATCCTCAGTAGATGGTGAAACTAACGATGGATCATCAGTAGTCACCTCTTTAGGAGTAGGAGGAGACAATGGGTCCTCATTGAGAAGTCTCTCAATAGTACGAATATCTTCATCCCAATTGGTGGACAAATTATCATACTTAATATCGAGAGGACCCAAGCTAGCTTCGAAGTCATCCAAGTCACTTCTCCAAAAGGAGTCAATGCTGGAGCAATTGAGGCAACGGTCTCAACATTGGGTAGAGAAGAAAGAGTACTTTTGCAAGCATCATGAAAATGTTCTTCACAAGCCTCATCGAGAACATCAATAGCATTAACACTCTCATACGAATAAGGTTGCTTAGAAATTTTACCCATGTTGAAGACAATTTTATCGTCACCAACTCTCATGATTATTTCGCCCGCGGCTACATCAATGAGAGTGCGACCGGTCCTCAGGAATGGACGTCCAACGATTAATGGAACACGGGGATCCATCTCGTAGTCAACGACGACAAAATCCGCCGGGAAGGTGAATTTATCAACGCCAACAAAGACATCTTCAGCTATCCCCACTGGATAAGCAACCGTACGGTTGGCTAATTCCAAAGTCATTTTGGTGGGGACTAGCTCGGGGAGAGATAATTGCTTCCAAACACTTAAAGGCATTAAGTTTATACTGGCACCTAGATCGGCTAGGGCCATGCAATTCTCTACTCCCGGGAAGTTGCAAGGAATCAAGAAGCGACCCGAATCACCAAGTTTGGTGGGCAATTGCCTTAAGAGCACTGCGGAGCAGTTCTTATTAAGGTGGGTCTGAGCAATGTCAAGGAGTTTCTCTTTATCACTTAGGAGATCTTTAAACATCTTAGCGTATTTGGGCATGTGAGCGAGAGCCTCGGCAAAGGAGATGTTAAAATTCAATTGTTTAAACATTTTTAGGAAGTTTGAAACCTGAATATCATCCTTGCTCTTTTGCTTCTCTTTCCTCAACCTTGTAGGATAAGGTATATTGGATGAAGAAGAAGGCTTTAAGGGAATAGGATCACTCACAACCACGGGTGGTGGGGAAATGGGGATAGAAGGTGAAGGAGGTGAGGAAAGTTGCTCGGTTTCCTTGTTCACAATCACGGGTGGAGGTGTAGGAAGCTCAGGTTCCATATAACCTTTTCCACTACGAGTGGTGATTGCTTTCATCTCCCCTCTTGGATTCGCAACGGTATTACTCGGAAGAGTACCCGAAGAAGAGGGTTGATTACTTTGGATGAGCGAACCAATCATATCACGAAGGTGAAGAGCTTGATTGTTAAAAGAGTTTTGCATGTTGGCATTAATATCATTGCTGTGTTTGGCCATATCAATCCTTAGCTCGGCTCGAATATCGCTCCATTGTTTCACCATGTCATTCTTCAAGTTGACAAATTGACTCTGAAGATTCGTCACCATCTCACGATTAGTCTTCATGAACGTCTCGATGTCTTGATTTACGGCCATCGGTTGATTGAGAGGTGGAGCTTGAGAATTTCCTTGAGTTGGGTATGGGTTTCTTTGGGATTGATATTGATTTTGAGCACGAGGTTGGGATTGGTTGTTTTGGTTGTAGCTTTGTTGTTGGTTTTGGTTTGCAGGAGGGAAACCAGGAGGAGCAAGATAATTGTTGGAACGATAACTGAGCAAGCCATGGTCTCCTTGAGGGCGGGCTTGATAGCCTCCCGTGGGATAAGTGCCGTAAGCTGCGTTAACGTTTTCAGAATAATTGCCTTGGGTAGAAGGACAATCATTATAAGAGTGAGGGCCACCATGTGTCACAAGAAATAGCAACGGCTTTAGCTTGTTGAAAGTGGTTTGTGGCCATGGCCATGAAATTCTTGTTCATTTCAGCGAGTTGTCGAGAAATTTCAGACATTTCAGGATTGGAGGTAGTAGAAGAAACATTGACTCTCGAGTTAGATCTTGAGGATGCGGATGAATCCCAATTCTTGTGGTGAGTAGTCATGTTTTCGATCAACTCTCGACACTCCTCCGGTCTCCTTTTCATAAAGGTACCACCGGCGGCGGCATTGATCGTGTCACGATCACGAAAAGTGAGACCATTGTAGAAGGTGTCAATGAGAGTGACGGGGAGCATATTGTGATTAGGACAGCGGTCGATCAAATCATTGTAGCGTTCCCAAGCATCGAAAAGCGATTCATCATTCTCTTGCATAAATCCATTGATTTGGTTACGAAGGCTAGTGACCATGGATGGGGGAAAGTAGCGCGATAAAAAGCGTTGAGTCATGTCGTTCCACGTATGAATAGAATTCTTAGGAAGACGGTCAAACCATTTTTCGGCATGGTGGGAAAGCGAGTGTGGAAAAAGTTGAAGGCGAAGGTCATCCATAGAAACACCGGGGCACTTCATGCTTTGGGTAATGGTAATGAATTTGTCGAGGTGTTTGTTGGCATCATCATCCGGAATTCCACGAAATGGGTTTGTTTGCACTTGTTGTATCATATGATGTTTCAACGAAAACTCCTGAGCCGTGACGTGCATTGGCGCAATCGGGCCTCCGCGTCCGTTCATGGTGGGTTGGCACAATTCCTCCATGGTTCGTAAATCAGGTTGAAGGACATTGTTGTTGTTGTTGTTATTCAATTTGTGTTGAGGTGGGTGATTATTGTTGTTATTAACACCAGCCATATCTAAATCTTCACGATTCTCGGGCTCAGAATAGTTCGTAGATCTAGTACGCATGCACCTGCAGAAGAAAAATATACACAAAGAATATCTATATAATCTTTTTGGTTTTTATAGGTTTTTTAATGTTTTTGTATTTTTGAAGAGTTTTATATTTTTTAGGATTTTTGGAAATTTTTATAGCAAATGAAAATAACGTTCAAAGAACGGATCCCAAAATTCAATGCGTCTCTTACTAGAAACCGTTTATCTTAATGAAAAGAGCCGGCAGCGGCGCCATTTAATACTTGGCTTTTACACCAAATATAAAATATTGAAGTCCCAAGTCTTTTCGAATTGAAAACCGGTCTTAAGTGCGACTCAATCGTCTTTTGGTGAATCAAGTGAATGGTTTGGTTTTGTTTGTTTTAAACTACTAGCAAGTAAATAAAGTGTTGTTGAGTAAATGGAAGAATTAAGATTAATTTTAAATGACGAGTAAAATAAAAAGTAGCTAAACATAAAGATAAGATTAGAAAAAATGCTTAAACACTTAATAAACCAACACTTAGAAAATTTCTCAAAAATTAAAACTTAATAAAAAAGGTACTATAAGAAAGTAAGATCGAAAGAACCCAAAACAAGGCAAAAGAGGCCCCGATCGGAATGTATTCCGATCGGTTGATCGGAATAGTGGAAAGAAGTAACACAATCGGAATATCCGCAAGACTGTCAATCGGAAAGTGGGATTAGAGACCCAATCGGAATATGCAAACTTAACCCAATCGGAATACTTAGCCAAACTACCAATCGGAATATTGCAAAGTGATACCGTCGGAATACTTGGAGTAGTTCAAATCGGAATAAAGGCTAAATAACCTCCCGTCGGAATATGCAACAAAAGCCAACGATCGGAATGTTTGTGGGGTGCCGTCGGAATGTGGACCAATCGGAAAGGGGTTTTACCACCCTTTTCGAAAATTGTGGAAATTGGTTATGATGATGTACCGGTCGGAAAAATCCAATCGGAAAGGGGCTTTACCACCCTTTCCGAAAATTGTGGGATTTGGGAAAACTAGGAAATAAGCTAAGTTCAATAAGCTAATATCCAAAACCTATCAATCCGAATACTTAACCGAATCAAATAAGCACTTATCTCAACTTATTCAACTCGAAATTAAGCAACTTTTTAGATCAAACAATAAAAACATAAACTTTTTAATAAAGCTTTTTAATAAGAAAAATAAGCTAATCATAAAAATAAGCCAATAAGCACAAAAGTCTTAAAGCTTAATCTAATGAAAACTTATAAAATGATCAAAAGATTAATTTTTAAGCACGAAATCAACTAGAACAACACGGATCTTATAATATACGCACCAAAATCAATCTTAAATCAAAGAAAAGTAGAATGAGATTAAGAGATAAAAGCTTAAAATGGAACTTGATTAATAAAATAAGCAATACAAAGAGTTAATCTTGAAAGATTAAAAGAAAGAGATGAACAAGTGAGAGAAAGTTTAAGACTTTCTCTCTCTAAAAAACTAAAAAGTGAAAAATTAACTAAAAATCTAACCACCCTCCTAATGACTATTAGAAGGGTATTTATAGGGAAGGAGTGCATGTGTTGCATCTTCTCTCTTGCTTTCTTCACGTTTTCTCGACTCGACTTTAATTCTTCGTCTTTGTCGTCTCGGGATTTGAACTTGTCTTTTTAATTTTCTTCTTCTATTAGACTTAAGTTCTCCGACTTCGTTAAAACTTCCGTCTTCTGACTTTTTCTTCGATAAATCTTCAGAATGGGCCTTGGACTTCCGTTCTTTTTGCACTCTTGATCTTTTGACTTCGTCTTTTCCCGTTTTCTTCGATAAAAGCCCGTGAAAGCCCGTGTTTTCTTCTTTTTTCATATTTTGGTCCTAAAACACAATAAAAACACAAACCACGCATAATTCCGACTTTTACGACATAAATCACACGTTTTGGTCTTGTTATTATTGGAAATAAGTGGTAAAAGGATAAGTGTTTTCACACTTATTACTAACGCATTACCTCGGGCAGATGCAAGTTGAATTTAAGCCTAATTATGGACTACGAACAACACACCATGCTACGATTCATGATTATGTACAGTAATGTTCAGGCTCCTTAATACATTAAGCATGGTTTTCCATTAGGAACAAAATATGTACAATTATCTATGCTTTACAAGCACGTGCTTTGTTAGCCATGGCTGCTAAAATTTTCTAGCTGTTAGTTAAGACACGACCACTGAAGTTCCTTTTTATGCATAACCAGCCAATTATTCCAAAATGTTCCCATACATTCCAGAAGAACCTTCAAGGAGAAGGACAGTAACATGAGATTATGTGTCGACTACCATTGATCTAAATAAATCACCATTTATAACCGTTATTCTCATCCAAGTATTGACAACATGTCCAATCGACTTTAGGGTGTTAAGCACTTTTCCAAGATCAGATTCATGATCATGCTGCTAACAGTGACGAGTGAAAGAGCAGGACATTTCCATGACTCCTATTCGTACACGACTCGGTCATGCTAGATTCATGATTTTGTATTAGTCTCATTAATGCTCTAGCAGCATTATGGACTTAATAAAACGAGTTTCCATGAACTCATACACAAATTCATCAGTGTTTTCATCAAGGACAACCTGATTTTCTCTAAGTCTAGAGAAGAGCAGGAAGACCACTTTTGCACTATGTTGCAAATTCTACGACAAGAGAAATTTGACCCTGAAATTTTCCAATATAAATTCTGGTTGATTACAGTGACACACTAAATCACATGAATTCTCACGATTAATATTACCATGACACAGCTTATGCGTAAAGATGAGAACCCTACACCACGTTAGCTGTTCTAAGAAAATTCTATGCTGAGAGAAGTCTAATTTCGGAGACTCGGAGCTTCGCAAACTCCTATGTATCAAGTTTCTACGAAGCAAGATATAGTTACGTTCATATCTAAGTACCTGACATACCAATAGGCTAAGATAGAACACCAACAAACTAGGATGTTTTTCCATCATCAGAAATTATGAACATAAATGGGACAAGATCTCCATGGATTTTGGCTACCAGATTAACGCAAACTCAGACGAAGCATGATGCTATCTGGTTATTGTCAACAGTTGGACCAAGTCTGCAGAATCCTTACATCCGCAAGGATTTTAGAGCCAGCAGATTGATCGGACATGTTCCAGCCAAGGCTCATCCGATCACTTGGTAATCCCTCAGCTATCAGGCCAGACGAAGTTTCGCATTTGTGCTCCTTATTTACTTTTACATCTTTGTTCAAATTTTACGACTTGCTTTCACACTCACGTTCATGACACTATTCACGTTCATGATTGTATCATGGCTTACGATTTTACGTTTATTTTCGTTCTGGGAAGTTTTGCAAAAGCTTGAGAGACCAGACTCAAGTTAGTATAACTCTCTATCCTCAGACAGACATTTCACGTCACGTTCCACGTCTCACCTTATAGCGTTTGACGTTATCGCCGCCGTTATTCCATGTTCACGATATGTTTCACATGTCATGTTCATTCCACGTTTTTCATATCACGTTCACGGTATGCTACACGTATCATTGATCACCATATGTTTTCTCGTATTACACTCACCATATCTCCACGTATCACGTTCACCATTGTTCACGTATCACGTTCACAACGGTTCACGTACTATGTTTCAATATGTCTCGCGCATCTTTGCGAAGACGTTACTAATGTTAGTTGATCTAGGTTATTTTGCATCAGAATGTTTCAGTTACCCTTGGACGTTAATTCTTATTCCCCCGATCAAATTCAGGGGATCTATCTTAGGTTGATAACCATGAACTTTTATGTATTTTCAAGTCAAGGTCAGGAGGACCAAGATTTATCAATTGTGTCAAGATCTTGTGGAGGAACCATTCCGAGAGGGAAGCCACTTGGAAACGGACAAGTCCATCCGGATTTTATCCTCTCATCACTCAATAATTCGGTTATGATCTTTTCAGGCACGTCACGTTCCATGTCCTTGTCAGTCATGTCGCGTTCATGTTCTTTTCAGATTATCTTATCTATAATTCGGGGACGAATTACTCTTTTTAGGGGGAAGAGTTGTAAAACCCGCATGCTTTTACCATGAACAGTACACCAATAATCGTACGTACAAGATTAAAAATTACATTTTATAACATGAACACGTGTCACGAATATTAAGTACAAGAAGTACGTACATGTTATTACGCGATAAGTATTAAGTGCATGTTAGTACACGATAATTATTAACAATAATAATTATAATCATCGATCATAATATCATGAACATGAAATCACGAACATATAATTATGTATTTACGTATATTATTAATACGATAAATATCGTTACGTACACGTATTTATAATAACACGAATAATTAAAAATAACATAACACGTAAACACGAACACACGAACACGTAATAAAATAGGCAAGAGAAATGATTTGGGTTTCCCTTTGTGGGCCCTACAAGCCGCGGCACAAGAGAAGAGAGGGGCCCAGCCCATGATTTGTTTTATTAAAAATAATAAAAAGGGAAACAAGACATTTACAGAGTTTTCACAAAATTGCAAAAACCCTAATCTCTTGTGCCTCTCTCTTGGCCAGCGGCAACAACAGCACAAGGAGGTGTTTGATTTGATTTTTGTTCAAGAAATTCAAGTGTATGTTCGTGTAATCGTTCTCCATTCATTCCACGTGTTTGGTAATCCGTAAACCCTTTTGTTTTTTTCTTTTATTTAATTAATTGAAACATGAACTTTATTTAAAGAGAAACATAGATAAAAACATGTCATAGGATCAAGGGTTAATTATTAAGGGTTGTTTCGGGTTTGTTTGTTCGACCGCCACACAAACCGAGAGCCCAAGGCTCTCGGCGTCGTTTGGTTCGCACCACCAACCGAGACATATGTCTCGATGGTGTTTGGTTCGGTCGACAGCAGGGACAAGGCACCCCGACGCGAGTCGGGGGTGTCCTTGTGTTTTATATGGGTCTCGGCAGCAAGCAGCCTCACCACCGGCACACAACCGGTGGCAAGTAGGGTCAAGCAGGGGGAACACAGTGCAAGCAGGGGAACCACCAGCACACAGCCGGTGGGAACTTTTGTATGGGCAGCAACTAGCCGGGAGAAAGGGAACCAGCAACAGCAGCTGGTGACAAAGTCACGAAAGCAGGGGCAACCGGACCAGCCGGTTTGCCACAGTTTTTAGGGGTGTTTGTTCGGACAGGTTCACGGGTTTTCATGGGTCTGGTTCACACCATGTTTAACTAATTACACGGGTCGGGTTCATGATTATTTTTACATGTCTAATTAATTTTATATGTATATTATTTTACAAGTTAATTAATTTAATTTGACATGGCATATAATTAATTTAATTAAAACATGAACTTAGGTTAATTATTATTTATTTAATAATACATGTTATAACCTAAGTATTTATCTACTTAAATTACACTATAATATTAATTAATTATTAGAAAATGAAATATAATTAATTAATAATCATGACTTAGGTTAATATTAATATAGTATTAATACATGTTTTAACCTAAGTATTTTTATACACTTAAATTTAATTAAATCATGCTTATATTTAATTAAATCGTATAACGTATAGTTTATTTAATTAACAGAATATTATTAGTAAACTATTCTATAACTACATGACTTATGATATTAATTCAGCTTAATTCTAAATATGAAAACTTTCTAATTCAGCAAACTTACTATTTTTGGAAACTTTCTATTTTTAGAAACTGGTCTATTTTAAGAAGTTAATATATTTCTGGAAACTTTCTATTTTTGGAAACTTTCTATTTTTATTAACTTTCTATTTTAGGAAACCTACTATTTTTAGAAAGTTACTTATTATTACACAACAAGTATAATAATACAAGAAATACAAGTAATACTTAATCAGAATATACAGAATACATGATAAACACAGCATAATGTTAAAATCAGTAAAACAAGACATGAACATATAAAACAAGCTAAGACATGGTAAAATCAGTTACGTACTCAGTAATCAGAATACTTACACGCGTATACTATTTATGTAGCATTAGTGAGATCAAAGTAGGACTCTCTTACGTTCGTCTTCTTCGTTCACTGGACATAAGGTACGGATTTTCCGTCCTTTTAGTATGGACATTCTTTCCTTATTAGGATTCCACGTTTGCAGCCAATTGTTTCAGCATTTGTTTTATATGTTTGATACATATGTTAGAATAAGAAACTAAGCCATATACATGCATGACCAGTGTCACCTAGTTATGGAGGTACCATTATCATAACACTGGAGGCACCAGTGTTATGACTTCGCCACGACGAAGTGATTGCTCGTGGCGTCCCTTTTAGTTTTGGCCATTATTATTTTATCATGTGGGGCGTATGGGTGCATCCTAGTTACATGGTTATCAGTATTATCAGAGTGAATGTGATGTGTGCCTTGCATCCTTCACTAGGAGTTGATCCCTCCTACCCAGACTATTTATTTAGAGGCAACCCCTCTAATTGCATGACGAGGTCTCCCCTCCAAGTATTCATGCACGGTGGAACCTCATGGCCTATATGGGATATTTGACTAATTAAACAGATTTTCATAGAAACATAAGTCTTTTCAAACTATAAAACCAGTTTGATGAACATGAATCCAGATTACCTAGAACTCATATTATTCCGCTGCTATTAGTCTTATTTATGTTTCAGCCATTCATACTATGTCGCATATCCGTGCACTGAGCGTTATGCTCAGCCGTTACTTTCCTTTCCATGTCCCAAAACGGAAGGTACCCAAGGACGGACACGAGCATTTGGAGGAAGTGCATAGGATGGAAGCTGCCATAGACTTCTTCTCCTTTTGCCCCATATACTTATGCTTGTTTAGTCTTTCCTAGTTCATTTACTTTATTATGTTTTGGGCTTATGTTTGGGAACCTATGTTTGATTCCGGTTTTCCCTATGGTAATGTATGTTTTACTACATATTACCTTGCATGCTTTGATGACACGCCATAATCACGCGTGACATTCCGTTTATCCAAATGGGGTTTTACAACTAGTGTTATGACTTCACCATGGCGGAGTGATAGCTCGTGGCGTCCCTATCAGTTATTTGGCCATTATATCTATTATGTTATCATGTGGGGCGTATGGGTGCATCCTAGTTACATGTTTCAGTCAGGATTTCATGGTGAATGTTGTGTGTGCCTTGCATCCTTCACAAGGAGCTGATCCCTCCTACCTATTTACCAATTAATTAGAGGCATCCCCTCTAATTTACATGACGAGGTCACCCCTCTAAGTATTCATGCACGCTGTTGACCTCATGAGCTATATTGGCTTTTTGTATATTAACTAATACAGATTTTCATAAGTAACATAAGCTTCAGAACTAAAACCAGTGAACATGACAGACAACTAGGTTTTCTAAGACTTATTCATTTCCGCTGCTATTCATGCTTTATGCTCTTTATATGCTTCCATATTCTACGTTTCCATGCTTTATTGTATATCCGTGCATTGAGCTTTATACTCAGCCGTCTACTTTTCCACGTTCCCAAATGGCAGGTACCCAAGGTCGCAAGTAGGAACTCCAGAGTATGTGCATTCAGATTGGAAGCTATCCGACCTCTTTTATCTTATGCATTTATTTCTACTTTATCATACCTTGCATCTTTTTGACATTGTTTCGTCCTTTCATTTACAATACTTAATATTGCTTGTGTGTGAGTTACTAGACTACTGATGTTTGATTCCGGTATTTCTATTTATGGTCATGAATGTTTAGACATTGCATGATTTGATGACACGCCATAATTTATTGTAGCATTCCATCTTAACAAATGGGGTGTTACAATTATGGTATTAGAGCCCAAGGTTTTGACCTGTAGCTCTATAAAACATGACCTGTGACTTACGGGTAGTCACCAGTGTCTTCTTAGAACTGACAGTTGGTTTGCATGCATTCATTCATTTTCATTTTATTTCATGCATTCATATCATTGTTTAGGTTTATGATTAAGTAATGGTTAGTACAAGACTGGCCCTATTTAGTCGCATGTGCTTTTATCGAAACTTTTAACTTTGGGACCGACCCATAGGTGTCCCCTCGCCATGTCTTTTGTTTTGAGTGAACTGACCATATGCGTTCACTCTCGCGCATATAAAAGTTTTTATAAACTGCATCATGCATTTTTAAATTATTTCATGCATTATAAACTGCTTCATTGATTTATACATTGTTCATGTATTTTATGTCGTCTCATTATAGATTTATGATTTATGTTGCATTTTGTTTTTAAACTGTCAGATGGTGAACTCACGCAATACTCCATATTTGACTGCAACCGTTAATACAGCTCTTCAAGCCCTCCTTTCCCAACTTCGCAGTGAAATCAGAGACGAAGTTCATGCGGAATTCCAGGCTCATGGCAATCATAACAACAACAACAATCCTCCACCTCCTCCTCCACCAGTTACTCTTATGACTTGGTTGGAGCGATTCAACAAACAACGACCCCGTTCGTTTGAGCAGACTAACAGCCCCAACTAGGCTGAAGCTTGGATTTCTCACATCGAGAAGATTTTCGATGCGATGGGTTGTGACGGTGTTTTCAAGGCAAGACTAGCTTGCTATAAGTTTGAAGGTGATGTGCTGCAGTGGTGGAAGTCGGTCAAGCAGTCCAACGGTGGTGATAATTGGGTTGCACAGCTAACATGGGACCAGTTTAAGGAGCTCTTCCTTAATCAGTACTTTCCACATGCTGAGCAAGAGAAGTTCAAGAGGGACTACCACAACATTCAGCAGGTTGCTGGTGAAAACAACAATGAGTTCATGCAAAGGTTTCTCCGCTTAGCCAATTTTTGGGTCCAGCCGCAGGGACTACTGCAGAGCAAGCTGAGATGTTTCGCTGGGCACTTCGCACTTCGGTCGCCAACAGCTTGCTATGTGCTACTTTCACTACAGTGGCACAAGTGTCTGATGCAGCCCGTAAGCTCGAGATGCTTCAGGAACGAGAGGAGTTTGGTGATTACAGAGCAGTGAAGAGGTATCTTCAATCACCAATTGTAAACAATTCATTTCCATCAGTATTTTTTTTCATTTCATATAATCCTCTATTCAACGTTATATTCCAGGTAGAAGACTGACGACCATAAGCCTGCGGCCGCTAAGTAGCAAGCATCTAAGGGAAACGGTCAGACCAACGACCGTTCTGGTTTCGAGAGGCATGGCGGTAATGAAAATTACCGTAACAACGCTAACAATTCGAACAACAGCAGGTCCCTACATTAACCTTCTTTCATGTTAAACTATTTTATGTTATGGTATTTTGACACTCCAACAATTGTTAACTCAGGAACAATATTAACGGTAGGGATCAGGACCGTAGAGGTTCACAACCTAATCTATCTACCTCATCTGGTAAATTTTACACCTTCTATGTAATCATGTTTATGTCCCACGATCATGACTCATGCATGTAAATCCTTAAACAGGCTCTCAGATAACTAGGACGTCTGCTGGAGGATTCACGCATCCCGTCTGTCCTACTTGTTCGCACAGACATTCTGGTAATTGTCATCGAGGTACTGGTGGTTGTGTCACGTGTGGCCAACAAGGCCATCAGCAGAAGGACTGTCGCTCGGGTGAGATAGAAGGTACCTCTGGACACACCGACACCAAGCCACCTCCTACTTCTGGTCGCGTGTTCACTACTACTAGAGACCAGGTGAATAAGTCAATTCACTTTTTACTTGTGAATGCAATGATCTCATTTTTAAGCTTGGTATGGGGAAAGTGAAACTTGAGGGTGATAAGTGTTCATGGTACCAAAAGCCTTAATCTAAGTCATAGATTTCTTTATGAGTTATTTCCATCAAAACCATTTCAAGAAAAATTCAAAAATATATAAATAGAAATGCTTTCTTTTCATTGCATTGTATAAAATCAAAATCATGCATCATATAGTGTAGAGTAGTGTAAAAGCATTTCATATTGGCCAAGGTGGGTTAATTATGAGAAAAGTGTAAATTGGTGCTTTCAAATATGGCATTGCATGAGGTCATGGCAATGATCAAGTGTAGGGGATTTGATATGAGAAAAAATCTCATATCAATAAATCAACAAATCACCCTAAAACACATAGCAAATACCTACCTTTTATGCCCTAAAGCAGTATTATGTGGTATGTTTTGTGTTTGTGCTTGTCTAGATAACAAGGATACAAATTTGAAGCAAACAAATGAAATTAAGCTAAAAGATGATGAAAAGATAAGAGAAGGATAAAAAATGACAAGCTATGAGAAGATAAAGGACCTATCTTGACAACATTCAAAAGTTGAGGTACTAAAGTGCAATTTTGGAAAAGTCAAGATCAAAGTCAAACCTGATCAACTCTCAAGTCAACCAAGTCAAAGGGCTCAAATAATCAAGAATGAAGGTCAAAGGACTAACTTTTCCAAAGAAATGAAGACTAGAGCTCAAATGAAGAATCTACCAAAGTTTAGGGGGTGAAATTGTCAAGTTTACATCAAGTTTGGTCTTAATCCGGATTTACATACAAGAGCCAATGGGAGGCTAAGAAATGCGGCACTCGGATCACCACCTAAGCGCCAGCTGGCCACTAACGCAGCCTTTCAATTAATACTCAATCTACACAGTAATTCCCACTTACCAAATATTAGCCAATGACAACTCGCCACTCCATAATCCAATTATCCATTTTGGATAATGATCCGCGTGAAAGGCTGAACCCTAATAAAATCCTTCCACGTGTCATATTCAAACAAGTAACGAGTCCAGGTTGGAGATTTAGCTACAGTGAATTTCAGATCAAGTGTCATATATGAAAAAGACTCGGAATCAAGCAAGGAGTCCATTCCACTCACTTAATTGGACTGAAAATCATTGGATAAAAAACCCCTAAATGTGTTCTTGAGTTAAATTTTGCAATCAACAAGAAAAGGCCACGTGGAGCTCAGAGATTGGACATAACATATGATGAGATGGCATTTATACATGATCTCATCGTTCTTTTCGGGCTTTAAATGCATAAAATGTCATAAAATACCATATATATGCTTTTGCTTGTTTACTTGTGTGTTTTAGGTATGGATATCATGAAAAAGACAAAAGATTACAAGAAACAAGGAAAAACGAACACGAGAAACGGAGCCGTACAATGAACCGGGCCCTAGTTATGGATTTTTCAAAGAAAAACCCTTGAAGATTTGAATATGTACAAGATTGATCCTTAATTTATGAAGAAATGACACTTAATACCCTTGTATATTCATAATTACAAGTTTGGTCCCTTAAGTTTGTCAAAATTACAAAAAGGTCCTTCAACTTTGAAGAATTTGCAAGTTTAGTCCCTCACCAATTCTAAATTGTCAATAATGGTCGCTCATGAAGTCAAAGATACATTGAAGACCTTTGAAGATCAAGAATGTCCAAGATCAGTCCTCAAACTATGCAAAAATGGCAAAAACAACCCTTGAAACCCTTATCACAAAGTTTGGTGGCCAATGTGTGAAGTATGAAAGTTATTTAACAAAGGAAAAACCGTTTTTGTTTGAATAAACATTGTTTACATACTTTCCCAAAACACAAGGACTACCAATGTCATTTCCCAAACTTCAAATATCACAAACACGCGCCAAACAACTCCACCCCCAAAAATCGGATCAAAACTTACTACTATTCACCCTGATGAACCCAGTTACCACCCCACTTAAAATAAAGGGTAAATCAAAATTACCTAGGCACATGCTTGATTTACATGCCCAGAAACCCATCCCAGACTCAAAACCCCAATCTCCACTCACCAAAGGACACCACCCATTCACACGTCAACCAATCACAATCCAACTTCCTCTACAAGGAATGACACGTGGCCAAATCAACAGTCCACACTCCTTGCTTGGATACAAAGCTAAAATGAACGATTTGGATGCATTTAAACAGCTCATCAACAAAATTCGTCTTGAAGATTCAAGGGGCATTTTAGGGACTTTGTAGCTAGGGTTTTCATTGTAATCTCAGCCCTTGTAGCCTATATAAGGACTCCTCAACCTATGAGAGAGCCTTGTTCCAGTTTTACTCTTTAAACATTGTAATTCCTTTTTAAAATTTATAAAAGTTGGTATTTTAAGAAAATTGTAATTCCTTTTTATGTTTTTGAAAGTTGGTGTTGTTTAAGGGTAATTACGAGTTCCATTTGATGTTATAAAGGTGATTTGATCTTGTGATTTAAGCACGTTTATGTTTGGTAAGGATTTCAAAGTTGAAAAAACCTTGAAATCAGTCATCTGTTTTGGTTATTTATCTTGTACTAACCCTTATCCAAAAGCTATAAGCCCTTGCAAGCTTGTTGACACCAAGCTAGTGAAGGTTTATCAACCTTTGGATAGGTTGTTTGCTGCTTGTGTTGAAGATATAAAGCCCTTGAGGTTCTGCTTTGAACCATCAACCAAGGCACATCTCATCTCTTTTGTTCAAGGACCTTGGTCACTCTCTAGTTGTTGAGAGTGGTCCAAGGAGCATAGTTGATCCCTCTAGGAAGTTGTAGGGGGATAGGTATAACCTCTTTTTAAGTTTCCTCTAAAAAATTTTATTTTATGTCTGATATGTACTTTGCCATATGATTTGTTGCTCTGGTGTTTGTGCTTTGTGTTTTATAGTTGGTTTCCGTTAGTTGTCACCTTGGTAAGGTATTTGAACCTTAAAATCAGTAGGTTGTTTTATTGAATAAAGAGTTTGTTTGAAAAAGGACTAAAACAAGGTTGTTTGGCATTTTGGGATCATAAGTCCTTGTGGCCTTGTGCCCTTGGTTCTTAGGGTTTGGGGAGTCTAAACAAGTCATATGCAACAGGTTTTGTTCACTGGTTAAGTATCAAGAGGTTTGGAAAAGGGATTTCATGTTTTGGAAAAATCTGATAAAATTGGTTTTAATTTCGTCAAACACATCAGATCTAATAAGTTCTTTGTTTGTTGGATCTAAGGTCTGAAATCTGGTTTGGGAAGAGTTTAGGTGATAAGAAATTTGTGCAGTATCTGTTTGTTGAATTTGATGGCTTATTGTGGGTGCTAGAGCTTATCAAAGTTGGCTTAAGTGGTCATTTGCATCAGCAAAGTGACCACCTCAATTTTGCCTTGCATTTTGTTATCTAGTGTATTCCCTGCTTGTTTGTTGCTTGGAACTTGTTTTTGTGCTACTTGTGAGACTATTTGGCTATTGGTTTGCTTATTTGAGTGCTTATAAGCTAACTGGCTTATTAGCCTAATTTGTCCAAAATCTGTTGTCATTTGGTTAACTGACCACTTGATTCACAAGGTCTCTACCTTGAGTTCTTCACAAAAATTGCTTAAAACAAGCCTACAAACAACCCCTGAGCATTTGGTGAATTTTGGAGAACTTTGACTTTTCGTCAAATAAGACAACTTGGCTTATTTTTGAGAACTGCTTATTGGTACATGCAACAACTTGGCTTTTTGTGAATTTTATGATTGATTATTCTTAGTTAAGATATTTGTGAGCTTTTGCAAGAAGAACCAGCTTCTGAAACGTCCTAGATCTCTAACCCGACTATTTTGTTCTTTAGTGAAATTTTGTTTTGCTTATTTCTGGCTTATTTGGTGTGCTTTTTCAAAATTTCTTTTCACAGATCTCTTAAGCATCTCAAAAGAAGGTTGTGTGTTTAATTAGATCTTATGGCATTGGCTTATTGCTTAATGGGCTTATTGGCCCAATAAGAATAAGTTGTTGACCTTTTAAGCTATGATAAGCTCAAAACCAGCTTTTGGGCCTTCAGACTTTTGTGTTTAGAACTAAATTTTGAGTCAGATAGGGTTTTTTCAGGTCATTCGGGCTTAGTTGAAGTTTTTGGGCCAAAAATCCCATTAGATTGGATTGTTTCCTATTTTAGCCTATTTGGGGGCCCATTAGGGGTATTTTGGTAATTTCACTTTCAATTTCTGTTTACTTAGGTTAAAATAAACTAGTTTGTAAGTTTTTAGAATTTTTTATAATTTTTGGATTTTTAATATTATTTTATTATTAAATTTCAAATTTCACATTTTTGCACTTTTTATATTTTTCTTAGGTTAAATACATTAAAATAGGATTTTTTTTTCAACTCTTAGATTAATTTTATCTTCATTTTTCTAATTTCTAGAATTATTTTAAGTTTTTAATCATTTTAAATAGTTTTAATTTGTTTAAAAATTTATAAAAATAGTTTTTAATCGTATTTAGTCATTTTAGAAGTTTACAAAGTGAAAAATCTTCATTTGGGCTTTTTAATAATTATTTTGATTTTTAGGGCTTTAATTAGCATTTAAAAATTAATATTTAATTAATTAAAAGGTTTGAAAAAGTTTTAATCATTTGTAAACCCTTAGTTTATTTAATTTGATTTTTGGTAATTTTTTATGAATTTTTAGAATTAATTTTTATTTTGTCACTTTTTACGGTTTTAATTTAGTCGTCGTAGTAATAATTTTCACGTCTTCTTCATTCTATTTTCTCATCCCCTTCTTTCAAATATTAATCTCAAACCAATTACGAATTATTCACACACATATACCTCCTTGGGAAACGAACTTTCATATCATAAGGGTCATTAGTGTTTGATTTTCCTAAATCATCATTTAATACTTACCGCTCATTTACGTTCTTTTGTTTTCCTAAACAAGAGACGTAATTTACCACAATCATTTTGGCGCCGCTTCCGGGGAGGTGTGTCGTGATTAATTTGTCATTTTGTTTTTAATATCAACCATAAATAGTATTTGTATTAGTAGAACTCTACTAATACGTATTATCGGTTTTTTTCGTTTTCTTGTGAAATTATTATTACTATATTGTATTAAGTATCACAACAAAATCAAAATATCTCCAAAAGTGTGCAAACACAACCTTAATTGGGATTGGATCTCCTAATTATTGTATTCGAATCTCAAACAAAAAGAAAAAGGCAAAAATAGATAAATACTTTCGTGAAGCTCGATTTTGAAAAATACAAACTATAAGGTGGGTATAAGGCGGGTATTATAAAATATACCCTAAGGAAAAAGGCTCTTAAGTGCTTCGCGCCGCCTCGTTTCCCCGCTTGCTTGTGAGTATTTTGAGATTGAAGGCTAATCGAGGGTTTTGCTGCCCAAAGTATTATTACGTATCATATATATTTGCTTGGTTTCTTTGTGATTAAACCCTCTTGAACAATTTGGTTTTCACCAAAGTTCTAAAGTCATTCGAAGGCGTTCACTCACATGATCATTTTCATTCTTTTGAGGCTTCTTTAATCAAGAGTTTTATTCGAGGAGAGATTTGGAAGATTGTTGTCTACGAAGATACACAAAAATCCAAAAAAATTAAAAACAATCAAAAACACAAAAAAAATTGAAAATTCACAAAACACCCAAAAAAGAATCTTCTTTGCTCGCCTTCCATTCTACGTCAAGTTTATGCTAACTCGTAATCAAGCAAAACGAGCTCGTAAACATCGTCAAAGTAAAGGAAATCAAGAGCCTTTGATTGAAGAACAAACTCCAATTGTCAAACCCGTTGTAGAACCAATAGTCGCCATGGCTAATCGTACTATGATGGAGTTGCTTCAAGCACCCACCGAGGGTTTTGGAGAAGCTATTGTGATTCCCGCCATCCTTGCGGAGAATTTCGAGATTAAGACAGGTTTAATGTCGATGTTGCAAGCAAATAAGTTTAGAGGTCATGAAAAAGACAACCCGCACTATCACATAAGGAATTTTAATCGTCTCATCGCAACAAGCAAGTTTAAGGATGTTCCACATGACGCCCTTAAGATGATGTTGTTTCCATATTCGTTAGATGGACCCGCTAAAATTTGGCTCGAGAAAGAACCGCCAAATTCGATTTTGACATGGGGTGATCTCGTCTCTAAGTTTGTGAACCAATTTTTTCCACCATCTAAAACAACACATTTGAAAAATGAGATTTCAAGGTTTACACAACGTAATAATGAAAGTTTTTCAATGGCATGGGAACGATTTAAGGAAATGTTACATGAATGTCCACACCATGATTTTTTGGAATTGCATCAAATAGATACTTTTTATAATGGGCTTAATGATCATGAACGAGATTATTTGAATGCCGCCTCGGGTGGTAATTTTTTGTGCAAAACGACTGATGAAGCTTTAAAGATTATCGAGAAGAGATCTAAGGTTTATAACCCTCGTAACACACCGAGTGTTGCCAATATGGGATCGTCATCGTCGTCATCGGCTCATCACATTAATTCCTTACATGATGAAGCTAATGAGGAAAATCAGTTTTTTGATAGGTTTTCGACGCTTATGACACATTGGAAAGCACAAGATGCTTTGAATTCCGCATCGGTTAAAGCGGTTGAAAAGATTTGTTTATATTGTGGTGGAGCTCATGATCTTTCCGAGTGCATTACCGCCGGTGGTAACACTTCGAGTGCTTATGTAGCAATGGGAACTTACAACCAAAACGGCCAAGGTTCCCGTCCAAATCAAGCTCCACCAAATCAAAATGCTAATAACTATCGAAACAACAATCAAAATGGTGGTTATCAAGGAAATTCACGTAATTATAACAAAGGGAATTTTCAAAGTGGGAATGGACAAGTTGCAAATCAAAACCAAAACCGTGATTTTAAAACTACTACACAAGGTTTTCAAAATGCTCACACTAAAAATCTTAATGAAGAATTTTTGGATTATGCAAAAGCAAACGATGCTAAGTTTGATAACATGCAATGTGAGATGATTAGCTTAAGATCCGAGTTGAAAAACGATCTTAAAAACGAACTTGCTAATGAACTTAAGACTCATGCTAATAAAATGGAAGGAAACGTTCAACGTCTTCAACAAAATCAACAAAAGATGGAACAAGGACAACATGAGATTAAGCAAGAATTGTTAAAAGCGGATGCTAGGCAATCAAAATTTGAAGACCGAATGGCAAAAATGTTTGAAGCAATCATGTGTAAACCCTCTTCCTCGGTTGGTCTTCCTAGTGATACCATTGCAAACCCGAAGGGAGAAATGAAGGTTATTACTATGATACCCAGAACCGAGGTCACTTACCTTACCCTAAATTACGCTTATTTTTGAAATTTTTAAGAAATTTTATTTACTATATATTTTATCATTTTGGTTGAAACCAATGTTTGAGGTCGTAATCTTGACGATTGACGATTTAAGAAGAACGGTGACGACTACGATCCCGATGGATGCCCAAATTTCTATGTTTATTGTCGTTTTGTCGATATTATAATTTTTCGAGGATTTTACTTTCGGTTCGTGTTAAGTTGAGTCGGGTGCGTTTTATTGCTTTCCGGGTGCATTTAAATTGTCCTAAAAATATTTTGGAGTGTTCGGGATGACCCCCGACTCCCGCAAAATTTTCCAAATTGACTAGTGAGTCATTTCCGCAAACATTTGAGGTCGTTTTCATTTAAGGCCAAAAGAATGCTATAATTGCACACAAGGGCCTCCAATTTTTACAAAGTGGAAACCAAACACACACACAACAAAAAACACACCAAGAATTTTCTTCAATCTCTCTCTTTTCTCTCTTTAGGCCGACGGCCAAACACCACCACACCACCACCATATTTTTTTTCTAGCTTGTTTTAATTAAAACCAAGGTTAGACCACATCTAGTTTAATCATTCCAAGTGTTTTGATGTGCTTTAATCCAACATGCATCCATAAAAAAATTTCAAGAATCAAATAGGTTTTTCAAAAATTTGTTTTGATGTTAATTGAGTTCATGCATGTTTAATTGGGGTATAGTAGAAGGATAATCACCCAACAAACCAACCAAAATCAATTTGGTTGGGGTGTTTTGATCACCCACACCCCACGGCCAAATGGGGGTGTTTGGTGGATCATGGTGTTTGATGTTTTGCTTATGGGTTTTGTGTTTAATTCATGTTTTAGATGTTTTAGAATGGGTAAACCTCATTGCATGTTTGATTTGGTGAATGGGTTTTGAGAAGGATTTGGTATTTTAGGGGTTAAGGACTGATTAGGATGATTAGTCATGGTTAGGAGTGATTAAGTTGAGGTTAGGTGTCGATAAAATGGTTTGGAAACGAGTGTTGGGTTGACTTTGAGATGGGTAAATTTATGCAGATTGTTTAGGCTTGTTTTCATAAATTTGATTTTGTAAACAGGTCATGAGACTAGGATATAGTTGTAGAGCGTACTCTTAGCTTCGATTTGGTATAAGATAGAGCTTACGACTCCTAACGAGTCAAAAGTTATGATGTTTTGAAAATACGTGTACCGGGAGATGAGAACCGACATAATCCGAAATTATGTTTGGTTTTGGGTCAAATCCCGGGGACCATAGATATAGTTTGGTAATTGATTAAAGGTTGATTTTTGGTCTCAAACTTGCATTTGTGAGTCTATTATTAGACTTAGGTGTCAAATGGGTCAATGGTATATTTTAAATGGGTCAAATAAGTCCAACATGGTCAATGTGCAAAATCAGTCCGAAAAACGTATGTTTAGTAATGTGTTGAGTAACGAGTCGTAAAAGTGAAAACTTTTAATGGGATTAAAAATGGGTTTTCTACAGGTCTTAAGGTATTTTTGAGAATTTTCCCAAATTTTATAAAAGGGTTTAAGTCTAGGAAAACAGCCCATACTTTTGATAAGTATCGGCGAAAAACTTAAAAAGGGTAATAACGTTAATAACGTAGATGAATAGTATAAAACGAGTACCAATTATCCGTTTGGTTTTGGCGTGAGTTTGTAATTATCACAATGGACTAATATGTATGTAATATATAGTACTTAAAGTTTATAAATGAGATTTACTCATTACGCGTTATTGTTTGTTAGGTGTTGAATTCCCCGGGCATCCTCATCATCGTCAGTGATCGTCACTCGAAATCGTCGACTACTTCTATATACATAAGGTGTGAATTTGTAGCCTCGCTTACTATTGTTTTTAAATTGTTTTACCCGCGAGGGAAATGCATGCTAGTTTTCTAAAATGAACATATGTCATGAATGATTATTGGACCCAAATATTGCCTTAAAATTGTGTTGAGTACCTAGTTGCAAAAGACCCTATATTCATGAACTATTAACTATTGTTTAATCCTAGCGTGGATTGAAAATAGCCGCTTATACAATTGATAGTACTATGGGGTTGACGACCCTATCCGAGACGAGGACTAGTACGTTGAGTACCCCCTGCGGACTTGTGATAAGAGATAAGGTATAATTGCAACGGATGCCTTTAGAAGGGGCAATGGTTTCATCTTAATCACGCTGGTAATTATTACGCGGGTGATTGAGTTAACGGATTAGTGTCATGAGCTTAAACACAATTGTCATAACCTTGAAAATAGATTGTTTGATCGACAATTCTATGAATGATCGTGAATGATTTTTATAACACATATGTTCAAAATGAGATTATAAAACCTATGAATTCCACTCAACATTATTTGTTGACCTAATTTAGCATGTGTTTCAGGTAACCGATGAAGTATAGCATGGAGCATGCATTGGATGGGTGTTGTGTGTGGCTTGGCGTCTACTTGTTTTTCCACCCATATTTAACTTGAACATTTTAAATTTTCTGTCATGTTATCAAAATTGTATCTTTTGGGGTTGAGATTCATGGGGACCGAAATGCTAACTCTGTGTTGTATCATTTTGGGTTTGGAAAACCGTAGACTTGTATGTTTTGAACAATGCTTAATTTATGTTAAAACTTTTACGTCTCTTTGAGTCGTTTGATATTTCTTGTGTGCGATGATAACTGCCTAGCACCCAAATGTTGTAGTTCCGCTGCGTATAGCATTTGTGGGGGTGTTAGAGATTGGTAATCAGAGCCATGAGTTACAGAGAACTAGGTCGTTTTGAAAATTCCTAAACTATAACTTTTGGTGTCGTAAGAAATTGTCCAAGCACACAACTATCCTGCATGGCTCCGGTAAGGTTTATTTTTGTATTGACGGTATAGATGTATACCTTTGAGTTGAAGTAATATATGTGGGTATTTATTACGTATATATTGAACTACTATATGTAAATGTAAAACCCGTATTTAAAAATTTAGAATATTAAATACGCAGTTTTATTTATTAAAAACTGTTCATATGATATTCAGTAAATACTTATTAATGTCAGAAAGAATATTCATGAATATTTATTCAGAAAATAAATATAATACATTTCAGAGTTGAAACGTTAAAAGAAAATACACAGTCTCAGTCTATTTAAATACTACAACAAAATAATTATTCAGAAAATAATTATTAAGTTTCAGAAAATATTACGTATGTTTTATTTATTGTACAGGAATAATTAAATGTTAACAGTAATTACGCAACCTCTGTTTTTTTATTTAAAACGTTACGCAATTAATTATTTCAGAAAAAATAATTAATAGTAATTAGTCAAGTATTATGTAAGTAATAATTATTAGTGAATAAAGTTACTTACTAGCTATTCCATATTAAGTGTTTATTCATTTAAAAAAAAAATAAGAAAAGTAAAGGAGCTATAAGGGCCGGTTATAAAAAGAGAAAGAAAAGGATCATGGGCTTTAGCCCATTTTGGCTTCACAAAAGAAAAAAAACGGGACTTAAACCCCATTCTCATCAGTCGTAAAAAAAAAAAAAAAAAGAGGAAGATTAGGGTTGAGGCTGTGGAGCCGCCGGCTGGGAAGACAGAAACGAAGGGAGGAAGAGTATTTCGATTCTATAATTTTGCTGGGTTCGTGTCGTCTTCTTTAATCACGTGGAATAGGTAACGAGTACCTTTGGTTCTCCCTTTTTCTGTCAATCACGAATGCAAGATCGTTTACATCAAGAACATGTAAAACTAATGTGATATAACAAGCTTTAACCTAATATAAGGTGTTGTAGTTTCGGGTTTCAAGAAAACCGAGAGTCTTAGACTCTCGATAAGGTTTTGGTTATGCAGCTCGTTGTTCTTTGGCCAGCCCCGATCAGAATTAACCCAATCAGGGTGTAATCACGACTAAGGAGGGTGTCGGGTCTTTGCTAGATTGACGAAAACCGAGACCATAAGGTCTCGGTGTATATTCTAACCAATCAGGGGTGTTTGGCGTTTCAGACAACAGACAGAAAAACCAAACAGGGGTGTTTGGGACTAAGTTTCAGAAAAGGGGTGTTTGGGTCTGCCAAAAATGAAGGCAGTGGGAACCACTGCACAGGCGGTGGGAAATGTTAACA
Organism: Glebionis coronaria; assembly: GCA_025667525.1. Taxonomy (NCBI): domain Eukaryota; kingdom Viridiplantae; phylum Streptophyta; class Magnoliopsida; order Asterales; family Asteraceae; genus Glebionis; species Glebionis coronaria. The sequence continues at coordinate 2,581,184 of CM046880.1, forward strand.
GACAGTGGGAAAAATAGACAGAAAAATGGAGGTTCTGTTTTAAGAATTAGCGACAGTTTTCTGTGACACTTTTTTCTGTCACAGAATTGCTTTCCAGACAGTTTTTAAACAGCAATTTTAGCGACACTTTTAGTGACTCAGATTTTGTCGCAAATTCATATAGGCGGATTTAATTATAGTTTGTTGATTTGTTAGTGCGACCGAGATGGGGTATCTCGGTAGGCTCGGGACATAATTATAATAAATAAAATGAAGATTTGTATATTATACCTTTTTAATCTAATTGTTTTATAAATGTTTAAAATATATTTTAAATGCGTTAAATTAAAATAGTGTATAATATTTTAAAGGGTATTATTTTATTATATGAATAAAATTATTTTAGAAACTATATTATATAGAAACTTTCTATTCTAACGGGATACGTAATATAATACTACTATAGCGTCGGAAATACGTCGTACCTTAACTAATAGTAGTAAGATAGTACATTAAAATGAATTATTATAAGGTCAGATTTATCAGTTAATATACGTACGGAATTTCAGAAAATAAATAAATAAATGAAAGACCAATAAGAACATGAAATTAAATAAGCGAATATCAGTTTACTTATTCGCGTCCTTTATTCATGTAGCACGCGTGAAGCCGAGTAGTATTCGTTCAGTCTTCCATTCAGCCAGTTACTGGACTAGAGGTACGGATTTCCCGTCCTTTCAGTAAGGAATTCCTTTCTATGCATGATTAGGATTCCCCATCTTCAGCCAAATGTTTTCCCCAGTATATGTTTAGACTTATCAGTAATCATGTTAAGAATTAAATAAATTGCCTGAGCATTATATACAAGCATGATCAGTTTATGTACTAGGTACGGAGGTACCGTAACCACGGCACTAGAGGCACCGGTGTCGTGACTCACATGCAGGAGAGTGATATCCTGCATCGTCCCACTCAGCTCAGCTTGGCCATTTTATCAGTATTATTAGTGGGGCGTATGGATGCATCCTAGGCTACAGTTTACAGTTTAGCAGGTGAATGTGGTGTGTGCTCTACATCCTTCACATTGGAGCTGATCCCTCCACCCAGCACAGTTATTTAGAGGTCACCCCTCTACAGCATGGCGAGGTCACCCCTCCAGTTATTCATGCACCGTTGATACAGCACATGACCTATATAAGCTCTGGCAATTAAAATACAGTAAATGCATGTTATACAGATTTAATAGATAACAGTTCAGCTTCATTATTGATAAATCAGACTTTACAGATTATTTACAGATTTCCGCTGCAACGTTACTTGTCAGTCTTACAGCTCCAGTATTTTATCATCTGTTTCATTTTAGTAATTCCCTATCATGCTTTATATCCGTTCACTGAGCGTTATGCTCAGCCGTAGTTCCTTTCATGTTCTAACGGCAGGTACACCAGGACGCTTTTAGGATTCTGAGAGCATGTGCATTTGGATGGAAGCTATCCAGACTTCTTACTTTATGCATTCTTACATTATTCTGCTTATTTGGACATTGTTTGGTCCTTTCCTTCAGTATTTTATTTTTCATGTTTTGGGCTTATGTTTGGATTGCCGATGTTTGATTCCGGTATTTCCTTTATGGTCCGTTAATGTTTTAGGACATTTACCTTATGCTTTGATGACACGCCATAAATACATGTAACGGTCCACTTATCCAAGTGGGGTGTTACAATTATGGTATCAGAGCAATAGGTTCGACCTGTAGGCTCTAAAACTTGACCTATGTCTAGTGGGTAGTCACCAGGAACTTTCCAGATTTTGGCGTTGTTATCTTTCATGTTTCTCATGCATTTATCAGTCATTTTTCTTCAGTTATCAGTCGGTTTTCTTAAAGTTTTTGACTAAGTAAAAGGTTGGTACAGGACTGGCCATATTTAGTCGCATGTGCTTTTCTGCGAATTTTTGTTTTTGTGAACCGACCCATAGGCGTTCACCCTTGCCGTTCAGATTTTGTATTGGTAAACCGACCATAGGCGTTTACCCTTACTTATGACAGATTCATGTTTTCAGTCAAATATCACTTGGTGAACCAGCCATAAACGTTCACCATTTCTCAAGTCAAATTTCATGCTTTTCAGTCCAATGATGTTTTGTGGACCGATCCACAGTTGTTCACCTTTGTCATATCAGGACATTTCATAAATTTTGACAAGTAGGGATTGGACTACAGCCGTCCATATTTAGTCCGAGATTATAAAAATTCCTATACATGACAGTTCTCAGAAAAATTTTACCAGTATGGATCGAACCAGGATGGCCCATACTTAGTCTCATGTTTTCTTCTTTGAATTCTGTGGATTGAACCATAGCCGTCCACATCAGTTGATATTACTCCTCAGTTGATTTGACTTTTATGTTCCTTGTAACAGTCAAATTTTCATACCCTCACGTTGATGTCATCTACATGATGGTTTAGTTCCATGCCTCCTTACGAGGATTATGTTTTCAGCAAAGTAATGATGTTTTCATGTTAAGATACACAGGAACTTCAGTAAAACCCGTTTTCATGATAAATCATGACTGACCTTCATTAATCATGCTTCATGCTGACCACTGTTGGGACTCCGATTATATCATACTTTTCAGCCTCGAAACAACCAGCAGTAAGTCGACGCAGGAATTGTCAGTCTATTATGTTATTTATTTCAGATCAGTTTACTACCGTTTTAAATCAATTTATTTCTTTGATCATGTCAGACAGGCGACACCAGTATCGATCATCCCATAAAATTTTCCACCAGCTCCATGTACAGTATTCCATATGTACCCCATGTACAGTGTCTCAGTTATACTCCATGTACAATATTTCACGTGTACTCTACGTACAGTGTCTCAGATATGCTCCATGTGCAGTATTCATTTTGTACTTCATGTACAGTAGTCCAGGTGTACTCCAGGTACCCTACTCCACGGATATTGCTAATCGATCCTTAATCATCTCAGGCGTTTCCACTTGTCGATATTCTACCAGGTGCTGATGCTGCTCGTGAGTTGAAGATTTTACCAGATGCTGATGCTGCTAACAATCTGAAGACCACACAAATGCTGATGTTGCTGATACCTTGGAAATCTCTCAAGATGCTGATGCCGTTCATACTATGAAGACTCTGCAGAACAAGGACAAAAAAATATAAATTTGAAATTTCTGACAAGAATAAATTTCAACCATCAGACACTACCATTCCATTCCATACTTTTACCTTCTCAGCTAGATGTCACACTTCACTCAGCTAACCGTTCATTCAGAAGAGTGGGAACCGAAACCCATCCGCCACTCAGCAGAATGGTTACACGAATCACAGTCATGATAATGATGGTCATAAAGTGACAGACAAAGCAGTAGTGAAAAACCATCGTACTTATTATTAATCAGCCAGTAACCATCAGAACTCCGGCACGGACGTGACCAGAAATACAAGAGGTCAGTAGTCTAACCGGTCCGCCAATCCTAGCAGTTACCAAATATTTTCCGCCTTGTCCAGGTTCATCCATTAAAATACATGTCCAGACAACAGTCAAGACACATTTCTCAAGTATCGTTTTAGAAGACACTAGGACACCAGTCATTATACACGTCATACGAATATTTTCTCAGAGTACGAGTCAGAACTCCTAACTCTAGTATGTTTCCAAGCGAGACCCTCAGAAATTCAGGGTACCTTTCAGAAAGGGGTATACCCGCTCTATTATACCACGCATGAATAAGATCAAAAAAAAATTCAGTCACCACCACTGGAGTATTATTCAGGTTAAACACACAGTATTCACTCTGTGAGGTTTCAGACGAACACATTCAGTGACAAGTCGCCATGTTTACTTCACATATTCCTATGACAGTTTTATCTTAAATCAGGTAGTCCCCTACCTCTCAGCCGAAAAGGACTCAGCAGTATCACCATATTTATTAAAGCCTTATTTTTCAGTTAACGACGAGATCCGTCTTACTAAATCCCAAATATATTCATAATACCTTCTATCAGAAAAATCAGTACAAATTATTTATGCCTTACAAGCGCGTGACTTATCAGTCTATAGCAACGAAGACTTTTAGCTACCAGTTATGAATTCACTTCTAAAATTCCTCGAATACATGATCAGCAGATTATACTAAAGCTTCCAGATGTCATACCAGAAGGCTTTACAGAAATCCCTTCCTAACCACGAAACGGAGTTCAACATCGAGCTTGTCTCAAAGACAGAAACTATTTTCAGAACTCTTTATCGCAGGAATGCAACTAAGTTAAAAGAGTTGTAGTATTTGCTACAAGAATTACCGGAATGAGGCTTTATTCTCCTTAGTGCACCGTCTGTCTATGAGATCATGTAGCGACCACTGAAAATCTTTACAAGATCACCATTCATAATCGATGTCATCTCACGTATAGAAGGTTTATCTGACCTGCTACGACATCTTAAATATTTCCCAGAACAATTTCCGATCATGCTACCATCAATGGTGAGAGAAAGAACGTGATGTTTTCCAGACTGCTGTTGCATATATTATAGTCTCTCTAAAGATTTTGATTTTATACTTCTGAACTCTCTAATACTCCAGCTATATTATGGAATTTATGAATAAATTTTTTTTTATGATTCTTAGACAAAATCGTCAGCGTATTCATTGATCACATTTTGGTCTGCTAAATTCTAGAGAAGAATACGAGAGTCATCTTCTCACAGTTGTATAGAATCTTCGATAGGAGTTATTTTATACACAGCTTTCCAGATATAAATCTCACTTGAACAAAGTGGCATTTCTGAGCCACCACATTTCAATAGAAAGAAATTACAGACAACCATGCGCAGGTGAAGGCCATCACCTGATGGTCCCAACTGACGCCTATGAACGAAATTCCACCAGAAAGTACCAAAATTCCAGGCAGAATTTTGATTGAAACAGTATAACGCGTTGAGGCATCTATGTTCATATCTAATACCTTTCATTCCAACAGGTTTAAGATAGAACGTCGTCATACTATCGAGTTATTACTGCCAGTAGAAAATCTGGACCGAAAGGAGACAAGACTCCATGGAGATTGTTATCAGTTTTACCACAGACTCAGAGAAAGTGTGATACTATCTAAGTTATCATTAACCATGTAATCAGCTTGCGCGTTTCTTTCATCCGAAAGGATCACGCAGTAGCAGATCTGCAGAAATTTTGAAATTTAGCAGTAAATCGTACGATGTCAAGTATTCCGGCGACCATCATATCAGACAGAATTCATGTTCACGATCAAGTGTATGTTTACGCCCACTTTAAGTTCATGTTTATTTGCACTTTCACGTTTACGTCTCATTCGCAGTATGATGCAGTTTCAGTTCATCTTTTATGCTATCTCATGATTTAAGCTCACGTTTGTATTCATAACATTGCTCACGTTCAAGTTCGTGTGCCATTTCACGATACCCGTTTCTCAGTTTATTACCGTATACGGTTACAGAAAGCTTGAGAAATTAGACTCAAGTTTAGCACAACTATTCCATAACCAGGCAGACGTTTCACACCTCAGGCCGTAACGTTTGGCATTCATCCCTCAGTCAGCATACGTTCATAATATGTTCTAGTATCACGTTTACAGCATGATTCACTTATCATATTCTAATCCCACGCCAGCGCTCCTCATATAATTATGAACCACGTTCACAATTGCTCACTTAGCATGTTCACAATTGTTCACGTAGTTCGTCTATATATATATATTCTCAGCAGCTTGCTCAGAGATATAAATGTTATCCTTTCAGGATAATTATACGTACCGTTTCATGCATACTACATGCTATAGCTTATTCATTCAGGTTCAGAAAATCCATCTAAGTAGGGAACCTGAAAATATTTAGCATCATCAGGACAGGGTCATCAGGACCAAGAATTTTTTTTTTGTTATTTATTATGTTTGGACCTTTGAAAGAACCGTTTTGAGCGGGAGGCCACTCGAAACAGAGGAGTCCATCCGGACCTCTCATCCTTTTCCTTCAAAAGAATCCAGTTAAGTTCTTTCAGTTATGTTACGTTGCATATTCCATTCAGTTATGCCATGTTTTACCCTTTCAGCAACATTAGGTCCTAAATCAGGGAGGAATGATCTTTCAGCTCTTATGCCTCTTCAGCTTTCATGTCCTTTCAGCTTATATTTCCTTTCAGTTTTTTTTTTATTTTTTTTATTTTTATAAGCTTCACCAGCTTAATTACCGTTAATTCGAGGACGAATTTCACCTTTTAGAGGGGAAGAATTGTAAAACCCGGTATAGTTGTATCCGTAATTCGGGGACGAATTATTCTTTTTAGAGGGGAAGAATTGTAAAACCCGTATTTAAAAATTTAGAATATTAAATACGCAGTTTTATTTATTAAAAACTGTTCATATGATATTCAGTAAATACTTATTAATGTCAGAAAGAATATTCATGAATATTTATTCAGAAAATAAATATAATACATTTCAGAGTTGAAACGTTAAAAGAAAATACACAGTCTCAGTCTATTTAAATACTACAACAAAATAATTATTCAGAAAATAATTATTAAGTTTCAGAAAATATTACGTATGTTTTATTTATTGTACAAGAATAATTAAATGTTAACAGTAATTACGCAACCTCTGTTTTTTTTATTTAAAACGTTACGCAATTAATTATTTCAGAAAAAATAATTAATAGTAATTAGTCAAGTATTATGTAAGTAATAATTATTAGTGAATAAAGTTACTTACTAGCTATTCCATATTAAGTGTTTATTCATTTAAAAAAAAATAAGAAAAGTAAAGGAGCTATAAGGGCCGGTTATAAAAAGAGAAAGAAAAGGATCATGGGCTTTAGCCCATTTTGGCTTCACAAAAGAAAAAAAACGGGACTTAAACCCCATTCTCATCAGTCGTAAAAAAAAAAAAAAAGAGGAAGATTAGGGTTGAGGCTGTGGAGCCGCCGGCTGGGAAGACAGAAACGAAGGGAGGAAGAGTATTTCGATTCTATAATTTTGCTGGGTTCGTGTCGTCTTCTTTAATCACGTGGAATAGGTAACGAGTACCTTTGGTTCTCCCTTTTTCTGTCAATCACGAATGCAAGATCGTTTACATCAAGAACATGTAAAACTAATGTGATATAACAAGCTTTAACCTAATATAAGGTGTTGTAGTTTCGGGTTTCAAGAAAACCGAGAGTCTTAGACTCTCGATAAGGTTTTGGTTATGCAGCTCGTTGTTCTTTGGCCAGCCCCGATCAGAATTAACCCAATCAGGGTGTAATCACGACTAAGGAGGGTGTCGGGTCTTTGCTAGATTCACGAAAACCGAGACCATAAGGTCTCGGTGTATATTCTAACCAATCAGGGGTGTTTGGCGTTTCAGACAACAGACAGAAAAACCAAACAGGGGTGTTTGGGACTAAGTTTCAGAAAAAGGGGTGTTTGGGTCTGCCAAAAATGAAGGCAGTGGGAACCACTGCATAAGCAGTGGGAACCACTACACAGGCGGTGGGAAATGTTAACAGACAGTGGGAAAAATAGACAGAAAAATGGAGGTTCTGTTTTAAGAATTAGCGACAGTTTTCTGTGACACTTTTTTCTGTCACAGAATTGCTTTCCAGACAGTTTTTAAACAGCAATTTTAGCGACACTTTTAGTGACTCAGATTCTGTCGCAAATTCATATAGGCGGATTTAATTATAGTTTGTTGATTTGTTAGTGCGACCGAGATGGGGTATCTCGGTAGGCTCGGGACATAATTATAATAAATAAAATGAAGATTTGTATATTATACCTTTTTAATCTAATTGTTTTATAAATGTTTAAAATATATTTTAAATGCGTTAAATTAAAATAGTGTATAATATTTTAAAGGGTATTATTTTATTATATGAATAAAATTATTTTAGAAACTATATTATATAGAAACTTTCTATTCTAACGGGATACGTAATATAGTACTACTATAGCGTCGGAAATACGTCGTACCGTAACTAATAGTAGTAAGATAGTACATTAAAATGAATTATTATAAGGTCAGATTTATCAGTTAATATACGTACGGAATTTCAGAAAATAAATAAATAAATGAAAGACCAATAAGAACATGAAATTAAATAAGCGAATATCAGTTTACTTATTCGCGTCCTTTATTCATGTAGCACGCGTGAAGCCGAGTAGTATTCGTTCAGTCTTCCATTCAGCCAGTTACTGGACTAGAGGTACGGATTTCCCGTCCTTTCAGTAAGGACTTCCTTTCTATGCATGATTAGGATTCCCCATCTTCAGCCAAATGTTTTCCCCAGTATATGTTTAGACTTATCAGTAATCATGTTAAGAATTAAATAAATTGCCTGAGCATTATATACAAGCATGATCAGTTTATGTACTAGTTACAGAGGTACCGTAACCACGGCACTAGAGGCACCGGTGTCGTGACTCACATGCAGGAGAGTGATATCCTGCATCGTCCCACTCAGCTCAGCTTGGCCATTTTATCAGTATTATTAGTGGGGTGTATGGATGCATCCTAGGCTACAGTTTACAGTTTAGCAGGTGAATGTGGTGTGTGCTCTACATCCTTCACATTGGAGCTGATCCCTCCACCCAGCACAGTTATTTAGAGGTCACCCCTCTACAGCATGACGAGGTCACCCCTCCAGTTATTCATGCACCGTTGATACAGCACATGACCTATATAAGCTCTGGCAATTAAAATACAGTAAATGCATGTTATACAGATTTAATAGATAACAGTTCAGCTTCATTATTGATAAATCAGACTTTATAGATTATTTACAGATTTCCGCTGCAACGTTACTTGTCAGTCTTACAGCTCCAGTATTTTATCATCTGTTTCATTTTAGTAATTCCCTATCATGCTTTATATCCGTTCACTGAGCGTTATGCTCAACCGTAGTTCCTTTCATGTTCTAACGGCAGGTACACCAGGACGCTTTTAGGATTCTGAGAGCATGTGCATTTGGATGGAAGCTATCCAGACTTCTTACTTTATGCATTCTTACATTATTCTGCTTATTTGGACATTGTTTGGTCCTTTCTTCAGTATTTTATTTTTCATGTTTTGGGCTTATGTTTGGATTGCTGATGTTTGATTCCGGTATTTCCTTTATGGTCAGTTAATGTTTTAGGACATTTACCTAATGCTTTGATGACACGCCATAAATACATGTAACGGTTCACTTATCCAAGTGGGGTGTTACAGTAAACGTTGAAATTGTACGTGGAGTACTCGATACCGTAATTCTTATATTACATATGCATGAGCATCATATTATCGTATTTTGGGCATGTGTACCACCTTTGCGTTGCATTTGCATGCATGTATTTATAAATATTGAATAGTAATCTTATGTACCCTCCAAAATTCTCTGTTATTGCAGGAATGGCCGAGGTACCGCCTAACGGAAATGGAGACGAATACGTCGTAGGACACGAAGGGGGACCGTTTTCTCCAAACCCGCCAAATGGTGACAATGGATGGATAGCTCCAGAAGAAGCGATAGAGCCGGAAAATTACAGTGATGAAAGTGATGTGGAAAACTTCAGTGTTAGTGACGATGGTGGATAGGATTCCGAGGAAGAGGATCCGATGGATGATGGAATTCCAGCAAATGTCGTCGGTCAGACCGAGCCCGAATTAGTTCAATCTCCAATTCACCGAAGGGATATAAAGTGCCTCCGACAGGCCGATATGATCAGCAACCTGTTCGTCCCCCGATGGACAATTGTAAGTATTACCTGAGGACGGTGACAGGGTTTACTCGAGTGAGCAATAAGTTTGGTGCGGAATCCAGTAATGCATCTAGATCGCGATCTATTCATGAAAATGTGGCGAAGGTCTATTTTCCGAGGCCAAGAAACTATTGGGATCCCGAGAATCGTTTGAGAAGAATGGATAGATTGATGTACGAGAGGTACGTGGTGGAAACTAGAGTAATCAAAAGGTTCGACGAGAATGAGAGGGCACATCAGAGGTTGTTAGCAAGAACTGCAAGGGTTGAATTTGATGGAGTGGCAAATAAGAGTGATATTAATAGTTTGAGGTCGATGATAGCAAACCCGAGTGCTAGTGTTGAGCAAGTTAGGGAGGATCAGGTGAGGTTGACTAGGATGCAAAGTTGGGAGCATCGTGTTAGAGCATCCCTGCCACAAGATTGGAGATTTGTAGATGACTCGGAGATGGAGGCTAATGATTTTATGGTCCAGCCACCTGCCAGAGGTGTGTGTATCACTTTAGGGAATCAGGTAGCAGTAGAGTGTGGATCTACTTCTGGGACGAAGAAGGTAACTGAGTGTGGGCCGAATGATAAGGGAAAGAGGAAGATGGACGAGGACGAGGAAGACAGTGATGAAGAGCCCGAAGAGGATGAAGAAGAACCACCATCCAAGAGGTCGTGTGGATCACCACGTGACTAGTTGCTTGTATTTTATTTTATCTTTGATCGTTGTAATCGAACTATTTTAGACTCCTGTATGATGGTATTGAGATGAAAAACTTGATGACTTAAGTTTGATGGTGTATGGTTGTAGTGGCATTACTTGTCACAGATTTTGGTTGATTTATCAATACAATCCATGTTTACCTTCCATAATCTATGATATGTCTTTAATTTGCTCTTTTGTGATGTGAATTGATGAATATTAGTAACCTTGTAGTGATGTGTTGTTGTACTTATATTATGTCTTGAAAGAGAAATCCATCTTAATCTTGATGTGTATAATTACTTTGTTTTTCTATTTTCCCTGTCTTTGCAGAGAGGTGTACTTGAGAATTCACCATGCCTCCAAAGCTAACAGCTGACCGTGTGAACACAATGATTCAAGAAGCAATTGCAAATGCACTCGAAGCGGATCGTGCAAACCGAAACCCAGATCAAGGTGGAAATGCAGGAAGACAGCAAGCCCCGAGGGAGTGTACTTATGCTGGTTTTATGAAATGCGGTCCCACGCAGTTTCGTGGAACTGGCGGAGCCCTAGAACTCCGAAGGTGGTTGGAGAAGATCGAAAGTACTTTTGAGATTAGCGGATGTTCAGAGGCAAATAAAGTCAATTTTGCAGCTGCCACTTTTCTTGATGACGCCTTAAGTTGGTGGAACAATCAAGTAGCCACTGTCGGATTAGCGGTAGCAAATGCGAGGACTTGGACTGCTACCAAGGCTCTCTTGACCAAAAAGTTTTGTCCCGAAGAGGAGCTGGGTCAACTAGAATATGAGTTAAGGCATTTGTCTTTGAGGAACAATGACATTACAGCGTATACAAGGAGGTTTAATGAATTGAGCCTTTTGTGTCCCAATGCCTTTGCTGATGATCACAAGAAAATGAAGCAGTACATCAAGGGTTTGTCAAGCAATATCAAGGGTGAGACAACTTCATCTAAGCCTGGGTCATTCGATGAAGCAGTCCAAATGGCTCACGCGCTAATGGATGTCAAACTGCAAGATAAGAAGGACTACATTGCCGAAGGGAACAAGAGAAAGTGGGAGGCAGCTCAGGGTAATCAATCCCAAGGTCAAAATCGTGGAGGAAAGCGTAACAACCAAGGTCAGAACCGCAACCAGCAGTTCAACCAGAGAAGAAATGATGGGATGAGGGCTGTCACTAACCCTAGAGGAGCGAAGGTGAATCCCCATTGTGGTCGATGTAATTTGTACCATATAGGGAATTGCCCACCTGCGTGTGGCAAGTGCGGAAAAGCGGGTCATAGAATTGCAGATTGCCGAGCTAAAGGGGTGGCTACTGGGGCAAATGCCACGAAGGTGATGGTTTGCTTTGGATGTGGAGAAAGAGGGCATAAGCAGGAGAACTGCCCGAAGGCTGGAAATAGGCAAGGAGGAAATAATGATGCTGTTGTGTATCGAGTAGGGACTGCTGATAAATCGCAAGGCCCTAATGTGGTTACCGGTACGTTTCTGCTAGACGCTTGTTATGCTAGTATATTGTTTGATTCTGGTTCTGACAAGAGCTTCGTAGATGTTAAATTTAGTCGTCATATCAATAGAGAACCGGTAATGTTAACGACTAATTATAACATGGAATTAGCCGATGGGAAGATCGTTAGTACAAATTCTATACTAAAAAGGTGTACCTTGAAGTTAGGGAATTACGCTTTTGATATCGATTTAATGCCCATAGAGCTAGGATCGTTCGATGTGATCGTTGGAATGGATTGGCTAATGGCGCATAGTGCCATGATCGTTTGTGGAGAAAGATTAGTTCAAATCCCGTTGAGGAATAGGATTTTGACTGTGAAGGGAGATGAATGCACCTCTCGTTTGAAAGTGATATCTTGCTTGAAAATGATGAGATATGTAGAAGATGGATGTGATGTGTTTTTGGCACAAGTTTCTAGTGATGGTGACTTAGAGGCAAAGTTAGAAGAGGTACCTGTAATTCGAGAATATCCGGAAGTTTTTCCTGATGAGTTGCCAGGTTTACCACCCACCCGTGAAGTCGAATTTCGAATCGATTTGATGACGGGAGCTGCACCAGTTGCTCGTGCACCCTATCGATTAGCACCATCAGAGTTGAAGGAGTTATCGGATCAATTGAAGAAGTTGATGGATAAGGGATTTATTCGACCGAGCTCATCACCATGGGGAGCGCCAGTATTGTTTATGAAGAAGAAAGATGGGTCGTTCCGGATGTGTATCGACTATAGAGAGCTCAACAAGTTGACAGTTAAGAATCGGTATCCATTACCGAGGATTGACGATTTGTTTGATCAATTGCAAGGTTCCTGTGTGTACTCAAAGATCGACTTGAGATCAGGGTATCATCAACTGTGTGTTAGAGAGGAGGATATCCCTAAAACTGCCTTTCGTACGCGGTATGGGCACTTTGAATTCCGAGTAATGCCTTTTGGGCTAACAAACGCGCCTGCAGTATTCATGGACCTTATGAATCGAGTATGCAAGCCGTATCTAGATAAGTTTGTCATTGTATTCATCGATGATATTCTTATTTACTCTAAAAGTAAGGAAGAGCACGAGAAGCACCTGAGGAAGATATTGGATCTGCTGAAGAAAGAGAAGCTGTATGCGAAATTCTCAAAGTGTGAGTTTTGGTTAGAGTCTGTGCAATTCCTTGGGCACGTAATTGATAGCAAAGTAGTTCGCCTGGATCCTGCCAAAGTCGAGGCAATCAAGGAATGGTCGGCACCGACAACGCCGACTGAAGTTCGACAATTCCTTGGTTTGGCTGGGTATTATCGGAGATTCATTGAAGGATTTTCGTTGATTGCGAAGCTATTGACAAAGCTTACAGAGAAGAATCGGGTGTATGAATGGGGAGATGATGAAGAACTCGCTTTCAAAACACTTAAGGACAAGTTATGTTATGCTCCGATATTGTCATTACCAGAAGGAATCAAAGACTTCATGGTGTATTGTGACGCGTCTCGTAAGGGTTATGGAGTTGTGTTGATGCAGCGTGAGAAGGTGATTGCTTGCGCGTCGAGACAATTGAGGAAGAATGAAGAAAACCACACTACGCATGATTTGGAATTGGGAGCTGTAGTTTTTGCGCTGAAATTGTGGAGACACTACTTGTGTGGGACGAAGTGTGTTGTATTCACTGACCACAAGAGTTTGCAACACATTTTAGACCAGAAGGAGTTAAACATGAGACAAAGGCGATGGGTGGAACTACTGAGTGACTATGACTGCGAGATTCGCTACCATCCTGGCAAGGCGAACGTTGTAGCGGATGCACTTAGTAGGAAGGATAGAGAGAAACCTTTGAGAGTCAGAGCTTTAGTGATGACTGAGGGTGTTAATTTGACCGAAATAATATTGAAGGCTCAAGAGAAGGGATTAATGAAAGAGAATGTTGGTGCTGAGAATCTGGGGAGACTGTTGAAACCTCTTTTTGTGGTTAGGTCAGACGGACTGAGATATTTTGAGAATCGGATTTGGTTACCGTTGTGTCCATCCGAGGAAGGAATGCCTGGAGTATGAGATTTGGTTATGAACGAGTCTCATAAGTCGAAGTACTCGATACATCCTGGATCGGATAAGATGTATCATGATCTGAAGAAAGTCTACTGGTGGCCGAATATGAAGGCGGAGATTGCTCGTTACGTTAGTAAGTGTTTGACTTGTGCGAAGGATAAAGCCGAACATAAGAAACTGTCTGGGTTGTTGGTACAACCAGAGATCCCAGAGTGGAAATGGGAGTGGATCGCTATGGATTTCGTGACGGGTTTACTTAGAACTCCAAGTGGATGTGATATGATTTGGGTAATAGTGGATAGATTGACGAAATCTGCTCACTTCTTACCTATGAAGAAGACGGACATCATGGAGAAACTTGCCAGTGTGTACGTGAAGGAGATTGTTTGCAGACATGGTGTACCTTTATCGATTATTTCGGATCGCGATAGTAGGTTTACTTCGGAATTTTGGAAATCTCTTCAACGTGCGATGGGCACTGAATTGAGTTTGAGCACGGCCTATCACCCTGAGACTGATGGCCAAAGCGAACGAACTATTCAGACGATGGAGGACATGCTCCGAGCATGCGTGATCGATTTTGGAGGAAGTTGGGAACGCCACTTACCTTTAGTGGAGTTTTCGTATAATAACAGTTATCATGCGAGCATCAAGGCTGCATGATAAGTGTGTAAACACCCATCCTTTCTACCACTTAATTACAATAATTACCAAGCCAAAACGTGTATTTTATGTCTTTTATGTCGGAATTATACGTGGTTTGTGTTTTTGTTGTGATTTAGGACGAAAAGGTGAAAAGTGGAGAAAACACGGGCATTCACGGGCTTTTATTGAAGAAAACGATGAAAGATGAAGTCGAGAAGTCAAGAGTGTAAAAAGAACGGAAGTCCAAGACCAATTCTGAAGATTTATCGAAGAAAAAGTCGAAAGACGGAAGTTTACTTAAAGCCGAAGAACTCAAGTCTACTTTATTGAAGAATTAAAAGACGAGTTCAAAGAAATCCCGAGACAAAACCATTTAAAGTCCAAGATTAATGAAGAATAAAGGCTTAAGGACTAATGTTGCAATTAAAAGAAGATTAAAGAAGGAAGGACTTAATCTTGTAATTAAGAGAAAATGAAGGAGGGGAGGAAGCTTCCTAATCCTCCCCTATATATAGATTAGGCTAGTTAATTATTTTTCTTTGTTGGCTAAGGTGACAATTAGTCTTCCACTTTTAATTACCTTGTCATTTAAATACTTGTCAAATTTAAATTCTTGTCTTGCACCTTAATTACCATTTAATTTCAAGTAAGTTTTTCTTTTTAATTCTTGTTAATCTTTATCTTTATCTTGTTAATCTCATTCTACCTTTCTTTAATCTTTATGTTGATTTGTTTATGTTCACGCTCTTGATTTTTGTTGATTTATTTAAGTGGGTTTTGTTTATTTTGATTAGTTTTGTGAGTTTGATTGTTTTGGATTGATTGTCTATCATTAGTTTATGTTTATTTGTTTGTTTGATTTAATCTCGTGGTTGATTTAGCTTTGTTTTGTTTAAATTCGTGTGTATATTTGTTCCTTGTTCTTCGGTTCTTCTCTTTCTGATTTTTCCAGGTACTGATCTTTTCCAGCAACATTCCGCATAGGGAAAGATATTCCGAATAGGAATAGATATTCCGGATAGAGGTAACTTTCCGAATAGCCAATATATTCCGCATAGGGACTTATTCCGGGTAGATGACAATATTCCGGGTAAGGAAGTATTCCGAATAGGGGATATATTCCGCATAGGAATTATTCCGAGTTGCCATTATTCCGAATAGGCTGTATTGTTCCGAATAGAGGGTATTATTCCGGATAGGTGACATATTCCGAGTAAGCCTAATATTCCGAATAGGGTTTATTCCGGATAGGGGTGATTTTCAGTTTCTTTCATTTCAGTCTTTATTTTTCTTAATTTCAAGCTTTATTTTTCCCACCTTTTTAATTAGTCGCACTTTAAGTTTAATTGCCTTAGATTTATTTTAGCCTTGCCTTAGTTTTAGTTTTAGTTTTAGTTGCGTTTTAAGTTTGCCTTAGTTAGATTTAAGTTTGCTACTTTAGTGCCTTTTAATTTTAGCCTTGCTTTTAAATTCTCGCACCATTTACTTTAAATTAGTTTTAGATTTACTTTTAAGTCATTTACTTTAATTGTTCTGCACATTTTAATATACTACAACGAAACAACCTTTGTTTTCACCAAAGACAGCTGAGTCACACATGAACTCCTAGATCAATTCGAAGAGACATACTTAAACGAATCTTTTTAATTAGGTAAAAACTTGTATCACTGCACCATTCGAAGCGTTGTATGGAAGGAAGTGTATATCACCTGTGTGTTGGAGTGAAGTAGGAGAAAGTCAGTTGACTGGACCCGAAATGGTTTTGGAGACGACAGAGAAGATTGTGCAAATTAAGAACCGTTTACTTGCTGCAAGAAGCCGACAGAAGAGTTATGCCGATAATAGAAGAAAACCGTTGGAATTTGAGGTCGGAGACATGGTTATGCTTAAGGTTTCGCCGTGGAAGGGTGTGATTCGTTTTGGGAAGAAAGGGAAGTTGAGTCCGAGGTATATTGGACCATTCAAGATTGTTAAACGAATTGGACCGGTAGCATATAAGTTAGAGTTGCCGAATGAGCTTAGTGCTATTCACGACACGTTTCACGTATCAAATCTGAAGAAGAGTTTGGCGGATAAGGAATTGGTGATTCCTTTGGACGAGATTCAGCTGGACGACAAGATGCATTTCGTGGAAGAACCCGTGGAAATTATGGACCGAGAGGTCAAGAGGCTGAAGCATAGTAGGATTCCCATTGTGAAGGTTCGATGGAATTCTAGGCGTGGACCGGAATACACTTGGGAACGTGAGGACATTTCAAGAAGAGGTATCCTCATCTGTTCCAGCGGCACGAAATGTGAGTATAAGAAGAGGCGAGTGATAGGTGTGAAAACACCCATCCTTTTACCACTTATTTCTTACTAAAACAAGACCAAAACGCGTGTTTAATATCATTTGTTTGGAATTATGCGTGGTTTTTGTGTTTATTGTGTTTTCAGATTCAACCGGATGAATAGTGAAGAAAACATGGGATTGCACGGGTTTTATCGAGGAAAAAGACTCAAGACGAAGTCTATTGTCCAAGAGATGCAAAAGATTGGAAGTCAATGGGCCTATTTGAAGATTTATCGAAGAAAAGGACCAAAGATGGAAGATTTTCACATGTCGAAAGAACTCAAGTATATTAAACGAAGAAATTAAAAAGACGAGTTGAATTTAATCGTCGACAAATCCCGAATCAGAATCGAAAACGTCAACTTTTCTGAAAAGACGAGAAGACAAGAAGAGAGGAAGAAAGCCCACTTCACCAACCAACCACTAGCCTATATAAAGACAAACCCCTCACACATGTGGACTAGTTTTTCTTTTCCCAGTTTCTTCTTTTCTTTCGTAGGAAGCCAACACCACTAAGGTGTTGGTGATTTTTCATTTTTGTTGAATCCTTCATCTTGTAAGATTTTAATCTTTTTCCTTTGATTGTTTAAACCTTAATCATCAATATAATCTTTCCATTTCATCTTGTTCATCTTCTCTTTTTATTCAAAGTTTTAAAGTTCTTGTTTGGTTGTTTTTGATCTTCAAAAGTAAGTGGGTTTTGTGTTTTTATGATTGGGATTTGATGTTTATGGTTAGTAGATGATTTGGTATTAGTTTTGTTTATGATTCTGTTAAAAACTTGGTCGATTTTTGATAAATTCATGTTCCCCTGTTTTAAGTTTCTGTCTACTGTTCTTCATCCCCTGTTATTCCGGATAGTCTGCCTACCTTGTCCCTTATTCGGAATATCTGTTTATTCCGGATAGTCTGCTTACTTTGTCCCTTATTCGGAATATCCATTTATTCCGGATAGGATCATTATTCCGCAAAGTACTAATATTCCGAATATCTTCATTATTCCGCATAGCTTCATTATTCCGCATAGCTTAATTATTCCGCATAGCATAGTTATTCCGCATAGAGCTTTTTATTCCGCATAGCATAGTTATTCCGCATAGAGATTGTTATTCCGCATAGCATAGTTATTCCGTATAGAGCTTTTTATTCCGTATAACAATTTATTCCGCATATAACCAATATTCCGAATAGCCTTATATTTCGTATGGCCAAATATTCCGAGCAGCCTTATATTCAAAGTAGCACCATTTATTCCGTATGATCATTATTCCGCATAATCATTATTCCGAATAGCACCATTTCTCCAGTAAGGTTGTTTTACTGTTAATCATTTAACTGTTTAATTTAAATTCAAGTTGGATTTCATTAACTGTTTTTGGTTTAAATCTTTATTTATTTCATTTATTTATCTTTTTAATAGAATAGAAAACCAAACCCCCTATTTGTCACCAAGAACAAATCATTCCACTTTTAGCTGTGATCAATTCGAGAAGATTCCGAGATTAATATTGAACCCAATGAAAACCATCGTATCAAATGGCGCCGCTGCCGGCTCTTCTCTTTAAGATCAATAGATTTTTTGTGAGAACTTGGATTTTGGGATCCATTCATCGTGAACGTTACTTCTTCATAAAAAAATTTCAAAAACCCTAAAAAATATAAAATTTTCAAAAATACAAAAAAAATTAAAAAACCATAAAAACAAAAAATATTTCTTGTTTTCCTTGTTAGTTCTTTTGCAGGTGCATGCGTACACGATCAACGTCTTATCAAGAGCCCGAACCTCTCGAAGACTTAGACATGGTCGGTGTACACAACAACAACAATAACCCACCTCAAAACAATAACAACAATAGCAATCCACCTCTCAACAACAATAATAACAACAACAATGAACCTCTACCGGACAATCGCCCTATGATTGAACTGTTACAAGCACATGTGGAGGGCAACAATGACCCAATTGTCATACCCGCGATTGCAGCCAACAATTTTGAGCTTAAATCCGACTTTATCCAGATGGTCTCTGCTCAACCATTCTTGGGGCGTACCATTGATGATCCACATGACCACATCAAGAGATTCCTGCAACTCGCGAATACGGTCAAACTCAATGGTGTTCCACAAGAGGTAATCCGTTTACAACTTTTTCCTTTCTCCCTAGAGGGACAAGCCCGGCATTGGCTTGCAAAGGAACCGCCACAAAGTATTCTGACGTGGACGGATTTGGAGACCAAATTTATCAACTACTTTTTCCCACCCTCTCGTACTACCGCTTTGCGGAATGAAATCATTAATTTTGAACAAAAGTACGATGAGTCTTTTAGTGAATCTTGGGACCGTTTTAAAGATCTTTTAAGAAAGTGCCCACAACATGGTTTTACCAAAGTGCACCAAATTAATACTTTTTATAATGGTTTAAGCATGAATGACCAAGATTCACTAAACAGTGACTCGGGGGGTAATATTTTTGTTAAGACTTCCAATGTTGCTTGGGATATCATTGAGAATAAGTCTCGTGTGCAAACCAAGAGTGTGCGGACCAATGCCGCTAGTGCTAGTACTAGTGACAGCGACAAGCGACTTGACAAAATTACTACGCTTCTTGAATCGCTTGTTACCCACACCGCTAACAACACCAACAGCATTAACGCTAAAAACGCTCAAGACGCTCAAGTCAATGCTGTTAGCCAACCATGTGAGATATGCGGGGGTCCTCACTCTTACACCACTTGTACCGCCACACAAGACTATCCTTTTGAGAATGTGAATGCAGCATACGGTACCTATCCTCCGGCCGCTTATCAAGCTTGTCCTCAAGGAGACCGCAACTTGCTTAGCTACCGCTCGAACAACTTTCTCTCACCGCCCGGTTTTCCTCCTAACAACCTAAACCAACAACAAAACCTCAATCGCCCTCCTCAACAACAACAACAACAACCTCGTGCACCATACCAACCACCTCACAAACAACCATATCCTCCTCAAAGAAACAACCAAGTTTACCAACAACCTGCTTATCAACCACCCGCCTACAATGCTCCTCTCAACCAACCCACCGCATTACACCAAGATATTGGAACCTACATGAGGACTAATGATGTGATCGTGGACAATCTCCAGCGGGAAGTGCTCAACTTGAAAGCAGACATGGTGAAACAAGGGAACGATCTACGGGCTGATATGAGAAACACTTTGGCAAGTCAAACGAATGACTTAAGGAACATGATGGCTAGTTTCTTCCAAGGTAATCAACCCTCTTCTTCGGGTACTCTTCCGAGTAACACCGTTGCGAATCCAAGAGGGGAGATGAAAGCAATCACCACTCGCAGTGGCAAAGGTACCAAGGAACCCGAGCTTCCTATACCTCCACCGGTGATTGTGACTAAGGAAAACGAGTCACCTGCTCCTATTCCTCATCCTTCTACTTCCCCAATTTCTCCACCTCTTACTTCTACCCCTCCTCCACCCAAGGATGTGAGTGATCCTATTCTCCCAAAGACTTCCTCTTCTTCCGATATACCTTATCCCTCAAGGTTGAGGAAAGAGAAACTCAAAAGCAAGGATGATATTCAGGTTTCGAACTTTCTCAAAATGTTTAAACAATTGAATTTCAACATCTCCTTCACTGAGGCTCTCGCTCACATGCCTAAATACGCAAAAAATGTTCAAAGATCTTCTTAGCGACAAGGAGAAGCTTCTTGATATTGCTAACACCCAACTTAATGAGAATTGCTCTGCAGTGCTCTTAAGAAAATTGCCAACTAAGCTTGGTGATCCGGGTCGTTTCTTAATCCTTTGCAACTTCCCGGGAGTAGAGAATTGCATGGCCCTAGCCGGTCTAGGTGCCAGTATTAATTGAATGCCTCTAAGCGTTTGGAAGCAATTATCTCTCCCTGAGCTAGTCCCCACCAAAATGACTTTGGAATTAGCTAACCGTACGGTTTCTTATCTAGTGGGGATAGCCGAAGACGTCTTTGTAGGAGTCGACAAATTCACTTTTCCTGCCGATTTCGTCGTCGTCGACTACGATATGGACCCTCGTGTGCCATTAATTGTTGGTCTTCCATTCTTGGGGACCGGTCGCACTCTCATCGATGTTGTAGCCGGTGAGCTTATCATGAGAGTGGGTGACGATAAAATCGTCTTCAACATGGGAAAGCTTTCTAAACAGCCTTATTCCTACGAGAGTGTTAATTGTATTGACGTTCTTGATGAGGCTTGTGAAGAACACTTCAAAGATGCTTGTAAAAGTATTCCTACCTCTCTTCCCAATGTTGAGAACGTTTCCTCTATTGACTCATCACTATCTCTATTTGGAGAAAGTGATTTCCTTTGGAAAGATTTGGAAGCCACCATGGGAGATGTGAACTTGGAAAATGACGATTCGCCCACCGATTGGGATGAAGATCTTCGCCTCATTGTGAACCTTCTTAAAGAAGACCTTATTTCTCCACCATCTCCCAAGGCTACTGCTATCGATGAACCGACTTTGAATACGCCTCCCATCGAAAATCCTCCGGATTTAGAACTTAAGGAGTTGCCGCCCCATCTCGAGTACGTGTTCCTTGAAGATAAGAAGAAATCGCCCGTCATCATCGCGAAGGAATTAAAAGAAGAAGAAAAATCTTGCCTCATCGCCGTGCTTAAAGATCGTAAGAAGGCAATTGCTTGGAAAATTTCCGATATCCGCGGAATTGATCCAAACTTTTGTACTCACAAGATTTTCATGGAATATGACTTTAAACCCGCAATCCAGAGCCAAAGAAGGGTCAATCCTCGCATTCACAATGTCATCAAACAAGAGGTTATCAAACTTCTTGATGTCGGCTTGATTTACCCTATCTCGGATTCGCCATGGGTAAGTCCCGTCCATTGTGTGCCCAAGAAGGGCGGAATAACCGTTGTTTCCAATGAACACAAAGAGTTGATTCCCACTCGTCTCGTTACTGGGTGGAGAGTTTGTATCGACTGTCGCAAGCTCAATGATGCCACGAGAAAAGATCACTTTCCTTTTCCCTTCATGGATCAAATGCTCGAGCGTCTAGCTGGTAATGACTATTACTGCTTCTTAGACGGTTTCTCCGGGTATTTTCAAATTCCCATCGATCCCAAAGACCAATAAAAGACCACATTCACTTGTCCCTACGGAACATTTGCTTACAAACGCATGCCTTTTGGTTTATGTAATGCTCCTGGGACGTTCCAAAGGTGTATGATGGCTATCTTCCATGACATGGTGGAAGACACTATGGAAGTATTCATGGATGATTTCTTGGTTTATGGCGATTCTTTCTCTTCTTGCCTTGCCAATTTAGAACGTATGCTGAAGCGGTGTGAAGACACTCGCCTTGTTCTTAATTGGGAAAAATGCCATTTCATGGTAAAAGAGGGCATCGTGCTAGGACACAAGATCTCCAAAGCCGGTCTTGAAGTGGACCGTGCTAAAGTCGATGTTATCGCTAAGTTGCCACCACCTTCAACCGTGAAGGGTGTGAGAAGTTTCCTTGGTCATGCGGGCTTCTACCGTCGTTTCATCAAAGATTTTTCTAAAATCGCTCGCTCAATGACCCACCTCTTGTAAAAAGATGCTCCTTTTATCTTTTCCAACGAGTGTATTGAAGCCTTCAACTCGCTTAAGGATAAGCTAACTAAGGCACCCGTCTTGGTTACCCCTAATTGGGAACTGCCTTTCGAGTTGATGTGCGATGCTAGCGACTTTGCTATTGGAGCGGTTTTGGGCCAAAGAGTGAACAAACACTTCCAACCAATCCACTACGCTAGAAAGACAATGACGGGGGCTCAATTGCATTACACGACAACCGAAAAAGAGCTTTTAGCTGTTGTCTATGCTTTTTAAAAGTTTCGCCCCTATCTTGTCCTTTCTACCACAATCGTTTACACCGATCATTCCGCGTTGAAGTACTTGTTAACTAAACAAGATTCCAAACCAAGACTTCTTCGCTGGGTTTTGCTACTTCAAGAATTTAAAATCGAAATTCGTGATAAGAAGGGAGCTGAAAACCTAGCCGCGGATCATCTCAGTAGACTTGAGGATCCTTACCAAGGGGAACATCCGAACAAAGAGATCAATGACTCTTTTCCCCTGGAGACCTTAATGTCTATCAACTCGAATTCTGATGAAACCCCGTGGTTTGCGGACATTGAAAACTACTTGGCGGGTGGAATGACCCGTATCTATTCAAACAATGTGCCGATTTGATTATTCGCCGATGTGTTGATGGACCGGCAGCTTTAGAAATCCTTGATGCTTGCCACAAAGGACCCACCGATGGTCACTTTGGTCCCAACTACACCGCCAAAAAAGTGTTTGACTCGGGATTTTATTGGCCCACCATTTACCGTGATGCTCACGCGATGGTTAAACGATAGACGAGATGCCTCAGAATTTCATTCAAGAATGTGAAATCTTTGACGTTTAGGGTATCGACTTTATGGGGCCATTCCCTTCCTCTAAAGGAAACAAATACATCCTTGTAGTCGTTGACTACGTTTCAAAGTGGGTTGAAGCCAAAGCTTTACCTACTAATGATGCAAGGGTGGTTTGTAACTTTTTAAGATCGCTATTCGCTAGATTCGGTGTGCCTCGTGCCATTATTAGTGATCGCGGGACTCATTTTTGCAATGATCAACTTGCTAGAGTCATGGCTAAGTATGGTGTAAATCATCGTCTTTCCACCGCCTACCACCCACAAACTAATGGCCAGGCTGAAATCTCTAACCGAGGCTTAAAGGAAATTCTTGAAAGAACCATGGGAGAGCATCGTGCCTCATGGGCTGATAAACTTGATGATGCTTTGTGGGCTTTCCGTACCGCATACAAGACTCCGATTGGTTGTACACCATATCGTCTCGTGTACGGGAAAGCGTGCCACCTCCCCATTGAGTTGGAGCACAAGGCTTACCGGGCCTTGAAGTGGGCTAATTTTGATATCAACAAAGCCGGTGACCTACGTAAGATCCAACTCAATGAGCTGAATGAACTCCGGAATGAGGCTTATGAAAATTCTTTGATCTATAAAGAAAAGACTAAGCTCATTCACGACTCTAAGATTAAAAACCGAGAGTTCCAAGTTGGAGACAAAGTTTTACTCTTTAACTCTCGGTTGAAAATCTTTTCGGGCAAGCTGAAATCTCGTTGGTCCGGCCCATTCACCATTGCCCAAATTTTTCCATATGGTACTCTCGAGCTCGCTCAACCTAATGGACCTAATTTTAAGGTGAATGGCCAACGAGTGAAGTTGTACTTTGGTGAGGACATCTCTCAGGAGATGATTCCATCCCTCATCACGTTTCCCATGAACTAATTTTGGGTCGAGTCAGGCTCGTGACTCGGTTATCAAAAACAAGCGCTCCTCGGGAGGCAGCCCGAGTATCTATCCTTTTCCGTTTTAACCTCCTAAGTGTAGGGGGGCCTCTTTAGGTTCTTGTGTTTGTGTGGTGATGTGATTACAGGGATGAATGCACTTTTGGAACCTTTGAAGAACCGTGCCCCCGTGTTATCCGAAATCCGGTTCTATCTCTCAACTATCGTGATTCAATTTTCTTCATACTCACATTTGAAATTGATCACGTTAGTCGTCTCTTCCTTAACTTGAGTTAACCGATGTACACAATGTCCTAAGTGTAGGGGAGACTTTTCCCACATGCTTAAACATTGAGGACAATGTTTATCTTAAGTGTAGGGGGACTTCTATCGAAGTTTTAAGTGGACTTTTCCATGAAAATGCCTTCATTTAACCGGAAAATCATCTTTTTCAACATTTTTCAAATTTTTTATTAACTTTGGCCATTTAGTCGTAATTTTTAAATTTTTATCGTTGCTTTCATATGTATATATCCCGCAATAAAGTCAAAAATATTAATTAGTGGTGTAGCTAGTTTTGAAGTCTTTGACATATTAGGCATGTTTCGATTATTTTGACTCAACCCGAATAGACTTATCCAAGTTTATTCTAGCTAGTATCCTTAACCATGTAGACCTTAATTGGTTTATTAGGCTAAGCATCCACGAGTCTCATTACTTGAGATTTTAAATTGTGGAGAACGAGAAATGATAGAGTCGATTATAAGTCGGTATTCTTGCACAAGCTCACTTGGTGTAATTATTTGCCTATTCTCCCATCACTTGCTAATATTTTATCTGCAATAAGTAAGGTCGTACGATTTGAAAAGTTACTTAGCTTCTAGCCCAAGATCGTTTAAAAGTTGCTCGGTAATGATAAGAGTTCATAGCCAAGGCATAACTTATGAAGCGGGGCGCGAAGATTGGCGAGTCCGAAAAGGCCCTAACAAGGCATGAGGATTCAATCTTATTGCTAAAGATCCAAGTTGATGTGAAAAGCATTATTCCCAAAATCAATATGAAGGATCAAGACTCACGACGAAAAGCAATCAACTCCCATAAAGATCATGGAGAAGTCTATCCGAAAAGACCCTAACAAGGTATGAGAATAAATAGATCCAAGTCCGAAAAGGAGGCGGATCGTTGTATCTCAAAATCCCAATTAGATATTTAAGAAATAATCATGAAGTCGTGGTCAACAAAGTTGGAGTACCCCTCAAAAGTCTCCAAGTGAAGAAACTCTATAACGATGAGAAGACCATTATCTCAAGCACGTCTCTCAAGATATGAAGTATGAAGTACATGCCAAATATCGGCCCGAGAAAGGTCTCAAATCGTGAACCTAGTTATGCCAAGATATGAACTTTTTGATATCCCGAGAAGCAGTTTTAAGAGATTTTGTCCTTTAGCTAACTATTGATCAAATCGTCCTACTTTGCTTTCAACCTAAATAAACTATCGCAATAAGTCCAAAAATGCATCTTCATGATCATTCTAAGAAAAAATAAAATATAAGAGATACACCTAGGAATAAGGGAGTTTAAGCATTTAATTAAGCCATGTGTGTAAGTGTTTGATTTGCTAACTTATAATAACAATGATCTCGTTTTTAAGCTTAGTTTAGGGAACGTGAAACTTAAGGGTGATAAATCTTCGCAGCACCGAAGCCCTAATGTAAGTCTTAGATCTCTTTACAAGTTATTTCCATGTAGCTATTTTCAAGTGAAAATGGTTTTCTATCCTTTTGTTTCTTTTAAAGTTTTAGTGTCTTAGTATTTTAATTTTTGTTCATTAGTATTTTAATAAGGCCAAGGTTGATTGATTGTGAGAAAAGTGTAAACTTTCTTTATCGCTAAGCATTGCATGAGGGCATGGCAATGGTTAAGTGTAGGGGATTTGATAGGTGTGAAAACACCCATCCTTTTACCACTTATTTCTTACTAAAACAAGACCAAAACGCGTGTTTAATATCATTTGTTTGTAATTATGCGTGGTTTTTGTGTTTATTGTGTTTTCAGAGTCAACCGGATGAATAGTGAAGAAAACATGGGATTGCACGGGTTTTATCGAGGAAAAAGACTCTAGACGAAGTCTATTGTCCAAGAGATGCAAAAGATTTGAAGTCAATGGGCCTATTTGAAGATTTATCGAAGAAAAGGACCAAAGATGGAAGATTTTCACATGTCGAAAGAACTCAAGTCTATTAAATGAAGAAATTAAAAGAAGAGTTGAATTTAATCGTCGACAAATCCCGAATCAGAATCAAAAACGTCAACTTTTCTGAAAAGACGAGAAGACAAGAAGAGAGGAAGAAAGCCCACTTCACCAACCAACCACTAGCCTATATAAAGACAAACCCCTCACACATGTGGACTAGTTTTTCATTTCCCAGTTTCTTCTTTTCTTTCGTAGGAAGCCAACACCACTAAGGTGTTGGTGATTTTTCATTTTTGTTGAATCCTTCATCTTGTAAGCTTTTAATCTTTTTCCTTTGATTGTTTAAACCTTAATCATCAATATAATCTTTTCATTTCATCTTGTTCATCTTCTCTTTTTATTTAAAGTTTTAAAGTTCTTGTTTGGTTGATTTTGATCTTCAAAAGTAAGTGGGTTTTGTGTTTTTATGATTGGGATTTGATGTTTATGGTTAGTAGATGATTTGTTATTAGTTTTGTTTATGATTTGGTTAAAAACTTGGTCGATTTTTGATAAATTCGTGTTCCCCTGTTTTAACTTTCTGTCTACTGTTCTTCATCCCCAGTTATTCCGGATAGTCTGCCTACCTTGTCCCTTATTCGGAATATCTGTTTATTCCGGATATTCTGCTTACTTTATCCCTAATTCGGAATATCCATTTATTCCGGATAGGATCATTATTCCGCATAGTACTAATATTCCGAATAGCTTCATTATTCCGCATAGCTTCATTATTCCGCATAGCTTAATTATTCCGCATAGCATAGTTATTCCGCATAGAGCTTTTTATTCCGCATATCATAGTTATTCCGCATAGAGATTGTTATTCCGCATAGCATAGTTATTCCGCATAGAGATTTTTATTCCGTATAACAATTTATTCCGCATAGAACCAATATTCCTAATAGCCTTATATTCCGGATGGCCAAATATTCCGAGCAGCCTTATATTCAGAGTAGCACCATTTATTCCGTATGATCATTATTCCGCATAATCATTATTCCAAATAGCACCATTTCTCCAGTAAGGTTGTTTTACTGTTAATCATTTAATTGTTTAATTTAAATTCAAATTTGATTTCATTAACTGTTTTTGGTTTAAATCTTTATTTATTTCATTTATTTATCTTTTTAATAGAATAGAAAACCAAACCCCCTATTTGTCACCAAGAACAAATCATTCCACTTTTAGCTGTGATCAATTCGAGAAGATTCTGAGATTAATATCGAACCCAATGAAAACCATCGTATCAGCGAGCGCCGGGACGTTGCTCTCTTTAAGAAGGGGTGGATGTGATACCCAGAACCGAGGTCACTTACCTTACCCTAAATTACGCTTA
Organism: Glebionis coronaria; assembly: GCA_025667525.1. Taxonomy (NCBI): domain Eukaryota; kingdom Viridiplantae; phylum Streptophyta; class Magnoliopsida; order Asterales; family Asteraceae; genus Glebionis; species Glebionis coronaria. The sequence continues at coordinate 2,609,027 of CM046880.1, forward strand.
TTTTTGAAATTTTTAAGAAATTTTATTTACTATATATTTTATCATTTTGGTTGAAACCAATGTTTGAGGTCGTAATCTTAACGATTGACGATTTAAGAAGAACGATGACGATTACGATCCCGATGGATGCCCAAATTTCTATGTTTATTGTCGTTTTATCGATATTATAATTTTTTGAGGATTTTACTTTCGGTTCGTGTTAACTTGAGTCGGGTGCGTTTTATTGCTTTCCGGGTACATTTAAATTGTCCTAAAAATATTTTTGAGTGTTCGGGATGACCCCCGACTCCCGCAAAATTTTCCAAATTGACTAGTGAGTCATTTCCGCAAACATTTGAGGTCGTTTTCATTTAAGGTCAAAAGAATGCTATAATTGCACACAAGGGCCTCCAATTTTTACAAAGTGGAAACCAAACACACACACAACACAAAACACACCAAAAATTTTCTTCAATCTCTCTCTTTTCTCTCTTTAGGCCGACGGCCAAACACCACCACACCACCACCATATTTTTTTTCTAGCTTGTTTTAATTAAAACCAAGGTTATACCACATCTAGTTTAATCATTCCAAGTGTTTTGATGTGCTTTAATCCAACATGCATCCATAAAAAATTTTCAAGAATCAAATGGGTTTTTCAAAAATTTGTTTTGATGTTAATTGAGTTCATGCATGTTTAATTGGGGTATAGTAGATGGATAATCACCCAACAAACCAAGCAAAATCAATTTGGTTGGGGTGTTTTGATCACCACCCCATGTCCAAATGGGGGTGTTTGGTGGATCATGGTGTTTGATGTTTTGCTTATGGGTTTTGTGTTTAATTCATGTTTTTAGATGTTTTAGAATGGGTAAACCTCATTGCATGTTTGATTTGGTGAATGGGTTTTGAGAAGGATTTGTTATTTTAGGGGTTAAGGACTGATTATGATGATTAGTCATGGTTAGGAGTTATTAAGTTGAGGTTAGGTGTCGATAAAATGGCTTGGAAACGAGTGTTGGGTTGACTTTGAGATGGGTAAATTTAGGAAGATTGTTTAGGCTTGTTTTCATAAATTTGATTTTGTAAACAGGTCATGAGACTAGGATATAGTTGTAGAGCGTCATCTTAGCTTCGATTTGGTATAAGATAGAGCTTACGACTCCTAACGAGTCAAAAGTTATGATGTTTTGAAAATACGTGTACCGGGAGATGAGAACCTACATAATCCGAAATTATGTTTGGTTTTGGGTCAAATCCCGTGGACCATAGATATAGTTTGGTAATTGATTAAAGGTTTATTTTTGGTCTCAAACCTGAATTTGTGAGTCTATTATTAGACTTAGGTGTCAAATGGGTCAATGGTATATTTTAAATGGGTCAAATAAGTCCAACATGGTCAATGTGCAAAATCAGTCCGAAAAACGTATGTTTAGTAATGTGTTGAGTAATGAGTCGTAAAAGTGAAAACTTTTAATGGGATTAAAAATGGGTTTTCTACCGGTCTTAAGGTATTTTTGAGAATTTTATCAAATTTTATAAAAGGGTTTAAGTCTAGGAAAACAGCCCATACTTTTGATAAGTATCGGCGAAAAACTTAAAAAGGGTAATAACGTTAATAACGTAGATGAATAGTATAAAACGAGTACCAATTATCCGTTTGGTTTTGGCGTGAGTTTGTAATTATCACAATTGACTAATATGTATGTAATATACAGTACTTAAAGTTTATAAATGAGATTTACTCATTACGCGTTATTGTTTGTTAGGTGTTGAATTCCCCGGGCATCCTCATCATCGTCAGTGATCGTCACTCGAAATCGTCGACTACTTCTATATACATAAGGTGTGAATTTGTAGCCTCGCTTACTATTGTTTTTAAATTGTTTTACCCGCGAGGGAAATGCATGCTAGTTTTCTAAAATGAACATATGTCATGAATGATTATTGGACCCGAATGTTGCCTTAAAATTGTGTTGAGTACCTAGTTGCAAAAGACCTTATATTCATGAACTATTAACTATTGTTTAATCCTAGAGTGGATTGAAAATAGCCGCTTATACAATTGATAGTACTATGGGGTTGACGACCCTATCCGAGACGAGGGCTAGTACGTTGAGTACCCCCTGCGGACGGATAACTTGTGATAAGAGATAAGGTATAATTGCAACTGATGCCTTTAGAAGGGGCAATGGTTTCATCTTAATCACACCGATAATTATTACGCGGGTGATTGAGTTAACGGATTAGTGTCATGAGCTTAAACACAGTTGTCATAACCTTGAAAATAGATTGTTTGATCGACAATTCTATGAATGATCGTGAATGATTTTTATAACACATATGTTCAAAATGAGATTATAAAACCTATGAATTCCACTCAACATTATTTGTTGACCCAATTTAGCATGTGTATCAGGTAACCGATGAAGTATAGCATGGAGCATGCATTGGATGGGAGTTGTGTGTGGCTTGGCGTCTACTTGTTTTTCCACCCATATTTAACTTGAACATTTTAAATTTTCTGTCATGTTATCAAAATTGTATCTTTTGGGGTTGAGATTCGTGGGGACCGAAACGCTAACTCTGTGTTGTATCATTTTGGGTTTGGAAAACCGTAGACTTGTATGTTTTTAACAATGCTTAATTTATGTTGAAACTTTTACGTCTCTTTGAGTCGTTTGATATTTCTTGTGTGCGATGATAACTGCCTAGCACCCAAATGTTGTAGTTCCGTTGCGCATAGCATTTGTGGGGGTGTTAGAATTACTACACGTAGTGGTAAAACTTTCAAGGAACCAATCTGTCGTCCAAGTACTTCTACGGAGAAGGAAATCGAGAAAGAGCCCGAGGTGATGGTCGAAAAGGAGCATATCACAAGCCCACGAAGTACCGCTCATACCACACCTACGGTTGAACCAATACCAATCATGGAACCCGAGATTCCAAGGCCGTTGCCAAATGTCCAACCCACACCACCCTTACCTTACCCTTCGAGACGAAACAAAGAGGAAATGCAAGAACGTAACAAACAACAAATCGAGCTTTTTATAAAAATGTTTCAACAAGTTCATTTTGATGTAAGTTTAGCCGACGCGTTGTTATATATGCCTCGTTTCGCTTCCACTTTTAAAAGTATGATGAATGATAAGTAAAAGCTTTCAAAGCTTGCTAATTGTTCTTCGGTTTATCTTAACCGCATACCGGAAAAGTTGGTGACCCCGGAAAGTTTCTCATTCCTTGTGATATACAAGATATGAAAGAATTCCTCGCCTTGGCCGATCTTGGTGCGAGCATTAATTTGATGCCATTTTCCATTTGGAAATCGCTTTCGCTTCCGGCTCTTACTCCTTCGAACATGTCTATCGAGATGGCCGATCATTCTATGATTTATGCATGTGGAGTAGCCGAGGATGTTTTCGTGAAAGTGGGGAAGTTCTACAATCCCGTTGATTTTATAGTAGTTGACATCCCGTGGATCCTCAAGTTCCTCTAATTTTAGGTCGTCCATTTTTAGACACCTCGAGATCGCTTATCGACGTTCATGCAAGAACTATTACTTTGAGATTCAACGAAGAGGAACTTGTGATAAACGCTACTCAAAACTCGACACCATCTCATGTTTATGCAATCGCTACCGTCAATCACATTGACTTAGTTGATGTGGTTTGCGATGAGTTTTTACAAGAAGTGTTAGGTTTTTACGATAGCTCGTCAAGTGGCAATCCCACTATTTTGGATCGGATTCTTGCTAAGTCTACACCAAATCTCACTCCATTCCAAGGAGGCTATTTTACTTCAAAGGAAATCGACAATGAAGATGAGGTGATTATTAGTAATGATACTTCTATTCCACCATTTCTTCCGCCGATAGAAGTTATGAGTGTTGAGCAAAAATCTTCTATCGAGGAACCACCTATCCTTGAATTGAAAGATCTTCCATCTCACCTTGAATACGCATTCTTGGAAGGTGATGACAATTTACCGGTTATTATTGCAAAAGGTCTTGCTAATGATGAAAAAACCGCTCTCTTGAAAGTTCTTAAAGCTCATAAAGGGGCAATTGTGTGGAAAATTTCCGACATTAAGGGTATTGACCCAAAATTTTGTATTCAGAAGATTTTAATGGAGGAGGACTACAAACCCGCAATTCAAAGTCAATGAAGGGTAAACCCTAAAATTCACGATGTCATCAAAAAGGATGTTTTAAAACTCCTAGACGCGGGAATGATTTATCCTATCTCCAATAGCCCATGGGTGAGCCCAATCCATTGTGTCCCTAAAAAGGGAGGAATGACCGTTGTGCCAATGAAAACAACGAGTTAATTCCCACTCATGTTGTGACCGATTGGAGGGTGTGTATTGACTATCGAAAGTTAAATGACGCCACTCGTAAAGACCACTTTCCTTTGCCCTTCATGGATCAAATGTTGGAGCGACTCGCGGGAAATGAATTCTATTGCTTTTTAGATGGTTTTTCCGGTTACTTTCAAATCCTTATCGACCCTCGTGATCAAGAGAAAACTACGTTTACGTGTCCTTATGGAACATTTGCTTATCGTAGGATGCCTTTTAGACTTTGCAATGCACCGGGTAAGTTTTAACGGTGTATGATGGCTATTTTTCACGATGTGATCGAGAAGTCGATGGAAGTGTTTATGGATGACTTTTCGGTGTTTGGCCATTCGTTCACGTCGTGTTTACCTAATCTCGAGCAAATGTTAAAACTTTGTGAAGAAACCAATCTTGTGCTTAATTTGGAAAAATGTCATTTTATGTGTAAACAATGAATCGTCTTAGGACATAAGGTCTCGAAAGCGGGGATTGAGGTCGATAAAGCTAAGGTAGACGTCATCGCCAAGTTACCTCATCCCAAAACCGTTAAGGGAGTTAGGAGTTTCCTAGGCCACGCGGGCTTTTATCGTCATTTCATCAAAGACTTTTCGAAAATCTCTCGACCTATGACACACCTTCTCGAGAAGGATGCTCCTTTTAATTTCAATGAGGATTGTGTTAGAGCTTTCAAAACTCTCAAAAGGAAACTTACCGAAGCTCCCATTCTTGTTGCTCCTAATTGGGAATTACCCTTTGAAATCATGTGCGATGCAAGTGATTATGCTATAGGGGCCGTCTTAGGGCAACTTTATGAAAAGCACTTCCGTCCTATCCATTATGCTATTAAGACGATGACCGAGGCTAAATTAAAGTACACCACAACGGAAAAGGAATTCCTTGCCGTCGTCTATGCTTTTGAGAAATTCCGACCTTATCTCGTCTTAATTAAAAGCATCGTGTATACCGACCGTTCGGCTATCAAGTATCTCTTAGCTAAGCAAGATGCTAAGCCGAGATTACTTCGTTGGATGCTCCTCCTCCAAGAACTTTATGTCACCGTGCTTGACAAAAAAGGAGCCGAGAATCTAGTGGCCGATCAGCTCTCTCGTCTAGAAGATCCTCACAAATATGTTTTCGAGAACAAAGAAATCACCGAAACATTTCCTCTCGAGACTCTCGGTGTAGTTAATTCTAAATACACCACCCCATGGTTTGCCGACATTGCAAATTACCATGCGGGCAATTTCATAATCAAGGGTATGACGACACAACAAAAGAGAAAATTCTTTCGTGACGTCAAGTTCTATTTTTGGGATGACCCTTATCTCTTTCGGGTTTGTGCGGATCAACTCGTTCGACGTTGTGTTTTTGGTGCTGAAGCTTCTAACATACTTAGAGCTTGTCACGAGGGACCCACGGGTGGTCACCACGGTGCTAATCTCACGGATAAGAAAGTGTTCGATGCCGGCTTCTTTTGGCCTACTATCTATCGTGATGCACACGCACTTGTGATGTCGTGTGATTCATGCCAACGTCAAGGAAAATCGTCTCAACATGATGAAATGACGCAATATAATTCAAGTGTGTGAGATTTTCGACATTTGGGGCATAGACTATATGGGGCCGTTCCCATCGTCTCATGGTAACAAGTATATCCTCGTCGCCGTCGACTACCTTTCTAAGTGGGTGGAAGCTAAGGCTTTACCTACTAATGATGCTCGTGTGGTAGTGAAGTTTTTGAAGCAACTATTCTCTCGGTTTGGAACCCCTCGCGCTATTATAAGCGATCCTGGAACCCATTTGTGTAATGACCAATTCGAGAAGGTCTTAAAGAATTATGGAGTTACTCATCGTCTTTCTACGGCTTATCACCCGCAAACGAGTGGGCAAGTCGAGGTTTCAAACCGAGCTTTGAAGAGGATTTTAGAGAGGTCGATTGGAGAAAACCGTGCTTCATGGTCCGACAAACTCGATGATGCTTTATGGGCCTTTAGGACCGCTTATAAGACACCTATCGGTTGTACTCCTTATAAGTTAGTCTATGGGAAGAATTTTCATTTACCCATTGAATTGGAGCATAAGGCATATTGGGCCCTTAAGCATGTTAATTTTGACTTGAAGACCGCGGGGGATCACCGGAAAATACAATTGAATGAATTGGATGTATTAAGAGATAATGTTTATGAAAATTCATTGATTTTCAAAGGAAAGACTAAAAAGTTTCATGATGCAAAGATTAAAAACCGGGTTTTTAACGTTGGTGATCAAGTGTTACATTTTAACTCTCGATTAAAGATATTTTCCGGAAAATTGAAATCTCGTTGGTCGGGTCCTTTCACCATTACACAAGTGTTTCCTTATGGGACCATCGATCTAGCTCAAAATGATGGTCCTAATATTAAGGTGAATGGACATAGGCTTAAGCACTACTTTGGTGGGGAAGTTCCTTCATTGGATGACCTCGACCAAGTCACCTTCCCTAATGATAATTAGCATTGAGGGGATCGAGTCGAGCTCATGACTCGGTAATCAAAAACGAGGTGCCTCGTGGGGGAGATCCCATGCTTATCCTTTTATGCTTTCTAAATAATGAGAAGGGATTTATACCCTTCCAACTAGTTGTCTCGTGGTTGTTTGTGATTGTGTTATCTAGATCATCATCATCACTACGATTGAAGACTCTCGTGTTCGTTTACGTGAGCCTCGATCGTTTGCTTGAAGAGTTTTTCACGAATCCACGATATATCCTTTAATTGTTCTAAACAATTATCTTTTAGCATAATTCATAAACGGCTTTAGATATATTGTTGATCACCCTTTCCATGCTAGATCCTAAGCATTTGACTCTTCGTCTCTAGTATGGGGGTGCTCCACCTTTAGACTCGAAACATTGAGGACAATGTTTAATTTTAGTATGGGGGTGAATAGGTACTTGCTTTGCTACGCCCTCACGTTTTCCAACTTTCAATGTTTTATTTTATTTTGTTGCTAATAAGGCTAAAAATGGCCAAATTTTAAATTTTTCTTAGTTTTAATAAGTGTTTTTAAGACACGAATGTATATTTTCCGATGGGTAGAATATGAGCTAATTTTTGACTTGATGGGCATTTGGAGCCCTTTACATTCCTTAACCCGCTCAAATCAAGTTTTGCTAGACTTTTATATAGGGAACTTTAAAACGCGAAAGTCATAGCTCATTCGGGTTCAGAACAAGAACTTTTTGCAAGTTCCTATAATTGATCCTAGAAAGTCACTTATCAAGGGAACTATAAAATGTATTCTCTAAACTTGAAAAAGTCCAAGAAAGTGCAACATCCTATAGGTGGCTTAAAAACCCAAAACTTCGATTTGATATAGTCTTAATGAAAGCTAATCAAAATTTGGCTTAATTTTGACTTGCATGGCTAAGTATTCACGAGTCTCTTTAATTAGAGGTCTTTAAATAGTGAAGAACGAGAGATGATAGAGTTATACAAGTGATCATGCTAAACGTAGAACATGAAAATGTTCTTTCAAAAACTCATATGTTTTTAATTGTGGCTTTTTCTCCCATAAGATCAATGCATTAGGAATAAAAATAATTGCAATAAGTAAGGTCGTACGATTTGAAAGGTTACTTAGATTCTAGCACAAGATCGTTTAAAAGTTGCTCGGGGTTGAATAGAGTTCATAGCCAAGGCATAACTTATTGAGGCGGGATGCGAAGATTGGTGAAGATCCAAAAAGGCCCTAACAAGGCATGAGGAGCTCTATTTTGTTGCTAAAGATCCAAGATGATGTGAAGTATCATTATTCCAAAAATAATATGAAGGATTGGACACACGAAGAAAAGCAATTACTCCCCTAAAGATCATGGAGAAAGTCTATCCAAAAAGACCCTTACAAGGTATGAGGATAAATATATCCAAGTCCTAAAAGGAGGCGGATCGTTGTATATCAAAATCCAAAATAAAGATTGAAGTAAAATGATGAAGTCGTGGTCCAAGTATGAAGAATCTCTCAAAAACGTCAAGTGAAGAAATTCCAAAATATGAAGAGAAGACCATAATTTCAAGAACGTCTTCCCAAGATTTGAAGTATGAAGTACATGCCAAATATCGGTCCGAGAAAGGTCTCAAATCGTGAAACGAGTTATGTCAAGATATGAACTTAAGGAGATACACGAGAAGCCGTTTTCAAAGATTTTGTCCTTCGGCTAACTATCGATTAAATCATGCTACTTTACTTTCGAACTAATAAATACTCAAATAAGTCAATATGAATCACTTGTGATCCATGACAAGTAGTTAAAAAATTCTAGAAACCCATTTTCTTTCATAATAACTAGGATTGCGGGGACAAAAATTATTACACAATTTGGACGTATGAGTAGTGTTAGCATTGTGACTTGTAGCATGGAATGAATGACAATCAAGGATGACGAAATTTACTCTATGGTACATTTACTTGTTTCTATTCATTAACCCTAAAAGTCACTCAACGTGATGAAAATCATACATTATGTCTTTACACATCTTTGTAGTATTGTTGCAAGTTTTTACTTTTCAATAAAAGTTAATAAAATTGAATTTTCGTGAAGCTTAGATACTTTATTCTAGCATTGCGTGAGGGCACGACAATGGCTTAGTATGGGGGAGTGATGAGATGGCATTTATACATGATCTCGTCGTTCTTTTCGGGCTTTAAATGCATAAAATGTCATAAAATACCATATATATATATGCTTGTGTTTGTTTACTCGTGTGTTTTAGGTATGGATATCATGAAAAAGACAAAAGATCACAAGAAAGAAGAAAAAACGAACACGAGAAACGAAGCCGTACAATGAACCGGGCCCTAGTTATGGATTTCTCAAAGAAAAACCCTTGAAGATTTGAAGATGTACAAGATTGATCCTTAATTTATGAAGAAATGACACTTAATACCCTTGTATATATAATTACAAGTTTGGTCCCTTAAGTTTGTCAAAATTACAAAAAGGTCCTTCAACTTTGAAGAATTGGCAAGTTTAGTCCCTAATCAATTCTAAATTGTCAATAATGGTCCCTCATGAAGTCAAAGATACATTAAGACCTTTGAAGATCAAGAATGTCCAAGATTAGTTCTCAAACTATGCAAAAATGGCAAAAACAACCCTTGAAACCCTTATCACAAAGTTTGGTGGCCAATGTGTGAAGTTTGAAAGTTATTTAACAAAGGAAAAATCGTTTTTGGATGAATAAACATTGTTTACATACTTTCCCAAAACACAAGGACTACTAATGTCATTTCCCAACCTTCAAATATCACAAGCACGCGCCAAACAACTCCAACCCCAAAAATCGGATCAAAACTTACTACTCTTCACCCTGATGAACCCAGTTACCACCCCTCTTAAAATAAAGGGTAAATCAAAATTACCTAGGCACATGCTTGATTCACATGCCCATAAACCCATCCCACACTCAAAACCCCAATCTCCATTCACCAAAGGACTCCACCCATTCACACGTCAACCAATCACAATCCAACTTCCTCTACAAGGAATGACATGTGGCCAAATCAACAGCCCACACTCCTTGCTTGGATACAAAGCTAAAATGAACGATTTGGATGCATTTAAAAAGCACATCAACAAAATTCGTCTAGAAGATTCAAGGGGCATTTTAGGGACTTTGTAGCTAGGGTTTTCGTTGTAATCTGAGCCCTAGTGGCCTATATAAGGACTCCTCAACCTGTGAGAGAGCCTTGTTCCAGTTTTAATCTTTAAACATTGTAATTCCTTTTTAAAATTTATAAAAGTTGGTATTTTAAGAAAATTGTAATTCCTTTTTATGTTTTTGAAAGTTGGTGTTGTTTAAGGGTAATTCTGAGTTCCATTTGATGTTATAAAGGTGCTTTGATCTTGTGGTTTAAGCATGTTTATGTTTGGTAAGGATTTCAAAGTTGAAAAAACCTTGAAATTAGTCATCTGTTTTGGTTATTTATCTTGTACTAACCCTTATCCAAAAGCTATAAGCTCTTGCAAGCTTGTTGACACCAAGCTAGTGAAGGTTTATCAACCTTTGGATAGGTTGTTTGCTGCTTGTGTTGAAGATATAAAGCCCTTGAGGTTCTGCTTTGAACCATCAACCAAGGAACATCTCATCTCTTTTGTTCAAGGACCTTGGTCACTCTCTAGTTGTTAAGACTGGTCCAAGGAGAATAGCTGATCCCTCTAGGATGTTGTAGGGGATAGGTATAACCGGTTTTTAAGTTTCCTCTAAAAAAAATTATGTTCATGTCTGATATGTGCTTTGCCATGTGATTTGTTGCTCTGGTGTTTGTGCTTTGTGTTTTATAGTTGGTTTCTGTTAGTTGTCACCTAGGTAAGGTATTTGAACCTTAAAATCAATAGGTTTTTTATTGAATAAAGAGTTTGTTTGAAAAAGGACTAAAACAAGGCTGTTTGGCATTTTAGGATCATAAGTTCCTTGTGGCCTTGTGCCCTTGGTTCTTAGGGTTTGGGGAGTCTAAAAAAGTCATATGAAACAGGTTTTGGTCACTGGTTAAGTATCAAGAGGTTTGGAAAAGGGATTACAAGTTTTGGAAAAATCTGATAAAATTGGTTTGAATTTGGTCAAGCACATCAGATCCAATAAATTCTTTGTTTTTTTGATCTAAGGTCTGAAATCTGGTTTGGGAAGAGTTTAGGCGATAAGCAATCTGTGCAGTATCTGTTTGTTGAATTTGGTGGCTTATTGTGGGTCTTAAAGCTTATCAAAGTTGGTTTAAGTGGTCATTTGCATCAGCAAAGTGACCACCTCAATTTTGCCTTGCATTTTGTTATCTAGTGTATGCCCTGCTTGTTTGTTGCTTGGAACTTGTTTTTGCGCTGCTTGTGAGACTATTTGGCTATTTGGTTTGCTTATTTGAGTGCTTATAAGCTAACTGGCTTATTAGCCTAATTTGTCCAAAATTTGTTATCATTTGGTCAACTGACCACTTGATTCACAAGGACTCTACCTTGAGTTCTTCACAAAAATTGCTTAAAACAAGCCTACAAACAATCCCTGAGCATTTGGTGAATTTTGGAGAACTTTGACTTTTGGTCAAATAAGCACAATTTGGCTTATTTTTTAGAACTTCTTATTGGTACATGCAACAACTTGGCTTTTTGTGAATTTTATGATTGATTATTCTTAGTTAAGCTATTTGTGAGCTTTTGCAAGAAGAATCAGCTTCTGAAACGTCCTAGATCTCTAACCCGACTATTTTGTCCTTTAGTGAAATTTTGTTTTGCTTATTTCTGGCTTACTTGGTGTGCTTTTTCAAAATTTCTTTTCATAGATCTCTTAGGCATCTCAAAAGAAGGTTGTGTGTTAATTTAGAGCTTATGGCATTGACTTATTGCTTAATGGGCTTATTGGCCCAATAAGAATAAGTTGTTGACCATTTAAGCTGTGATAAGCTCAAAACCAGCTTTTGGGCCTTCAGACTTTTGTGTTTAGAATTAAATTTTGAGTCAGATAAGGCTTTTTTAGGTCATTTAGGCTTAGTTGAAGTTTTTGGGCTAAAAAGCCCATTAGATTGGACTATTTTCTATTTTAGCCCATTTGGGGGCCCATTAGGGGTATTTTGGTAATTTCAATTTCATTTTCTGTTTATTTAGGTTAAAATAAACTAGTTTGCAAGTTTTTATAATTTTTTATAATTTTTGGATTTTTAATATTATTTTATTATTAAATTTCAAATTTCGCATTTTTGCACTTTTATATTTTTCTTAGGTTAAATACATTAAAATAGGATTTTTGCAACTCTTAGATTAATTTTATCTTCATTTTTCTAATTTCTAGAATTATTTTAAGTTTTTAATAGTTTTTAATTATTTTAAATAGTTTTAATTAGTTTAAAAATTTATAAAACTAGTTTTTAATCTTATTTAGTTATTTTAGAAGTTTACAAAGTGAAAAATCTTCATTTGGGCTTTTTAATAATTATTTTGATTTTTAGGGCTTTAATTAGCATTTAAAAATTAATATTTAATTAATTAAAAGGTTTGAAAAAGTTTTGATCACTTGTAAACTCTTAGTTTATTTAATTTGATTTTTGGTTATTTTTGGGAATTTTTAAAATTAATTTTTATTTTGTCACTTTTTACGGTTTTAATTTTAGTCGTCGTAGTAATAATTTTCACGTCTTCGTCATTCTATTTTCTCATCCCCTTCTTTCAAATATTAATCTCAAACCAATTACGAATTATTCACACACATATACCTCCTTGGGAAACGAACTTTCATATCATAAGGGTCATTAGTGTTTGATTTTCCTAAATCATCACTTAATACTTACCGCTCATTTACGCTCTTTTGTTTTCCTAAACAAGAGACGTAATTTACCACAATCAACATGTCACCAACTCCAACTAACTCTCATTCTAAATCTATAAATAGGACCTTAGGCCACATTTGTACGAGTAGACTTTAGGTGTGATAAACACACACTTTATTTTTCTCTCTCAATTCCAGTACTTCTCTTTTAGTTATAATTACTCTTAGGTGCTTGACACACACCTAAGAGTTAGTTAGTTAGTTAACAACTACTTGTAACTACTTTTCCCTCTAATAAATAAAATTCAAAATTCAGTTTCACTCAATCTCATTTACTTTAATTCATTACATTGATCCTGCTGATACTGTGTGTTTCTATTGATCTTCCATGATCAATGGAAGCTTGTTGATGTTTTTGAAGACTTGTAGCTGTTCAGTTTCCATTTGTAGTTCATTTCCAGCCTTTTATAGACCTTGTAGCAGGGTGATGATTGTAGCAGAATTGGTGTTGATATGATGATGAATTTTGGTTGATTAATGGTGGTTTAGAGTTTGTTAGAAGGCTCAGCGCTTCTCTACTCCTACAACGGAGGCTTCAAGCTAAAAAGTTCCAATTTCCCTATTTTTGTTCCTATAAATCGTATATGCATGCTCAATTCCTAGTGTAACTTCCAATTGCTGATCTGAATGTGTGTTTAGCTTAATTGTAGCTTAATTGTGTTAGTGTGATAGCTTACTTGTTGATTTACAGCTTTTTAAATTGTTTTACTGGATTTCATTTGGTTTTCATCAGTCAATTGCTCCTTAATTGTCACTTTGAGTTTCTACCAGTTAACAAGCTTGAATTTTCTTTTGAACTGATTCATTCCATCATTTGTACAAGTTCTGATAAGTGTCTTAACATGTTTTAGTCTTGTCATCAAAAAGTCTGTAAAATCTCTTGTTCAGATTTTATAGGTGTGTTTGGTTCTGGATCATTTGTGGTGATTCAGTGTTTAAAAGTTGTTGATTAGTGTTGGTTCACACTTAGTGAGATAGTGTAAACATTTTGGCTAAGTTTTGAAGTCAAAAAAGAAATGTCAAAAAGGCAAATGGTAGTATAAAATCTTTGGGTCAGTTTCTTTAAAGTTCATCAGTTTAAACTTGTCAACTTTGATCCTATGGCATTTCTTGGTTTTTAGATAATATTAGCTTAAACCTTTTCACATTTGTAGTTTAACATCTAAACTTGCAGTGCCTAATAGGAAACAATACAGTTTAAGCTTTTCAGTGAGTTTTTAGCTTTTTAGTAAGCTTATAAGCAAACTTAAGTTTCTGTAATGCAGTGCTTTCTGTTTTGCTAGTTCTCCAATTCTACTTCATAAACTTCTCCATTTTCTTTCACAAATCAACTTACCAACATGTCTTGAGTAAATCCTACAAGTTTGAGCTTTTTGAGTTTTTGGTCAAACTTGGTCAAATAAGCCAATTTTAGCTTATTGAAGATTCTGGCTTATTCAGTTGATCATTTTCAAAAACAAAAGACATTCCAAGCTTTTTGATAGTTGATTAATCAGTTTTAGCAATAAAATCATATAGTGGATGTCTAGATTTCATTTTGGCTTATTCTTGGCTTATTGAGATAAGCTAACTTGAGAATTACAAGCTTTTAAGTAGAATCCTGTTATTGGCCTAGCTTATTTTTTATTTTAAGCAGTTTGCAACAAACTAGAGTGAATTTGGTTCACTAATAGGCTCTCAACAGCTTATTCGTTTTGGTTAACCCGTTTTTCACAAAACTTCTCTTTTATTTGCATTATGGTCCTTGCTGTTTGTTAATCTTTTTAATTAGTGTTAATTTTCCATCTTTTAGGTTTTGCATTGGATAGTCCCTATATTTTTAGTAGTTGCAAATTCAGTTAGTTAGTTTTGGAAATTTGTTAAGTTGGTTAACTAGTTTGTTACATTTTACATATTTGGTCCTTTTAGTTTCTGATTTTACACTTTCAGTCCTTACACTTTCATTTAGTTTACATTTCAAGCAATTTACCTTTCATGCATTAAATTTTTGTACTTTGTGAATATTAATTGGTACTTGCACTTTGTTTTATGGATACGTATCCTTAATATTTTCATCTTTTTACGTGTTGATTGAATTAGACATAGTGTCACACCCCACCTTGGCGGAATATGGGGCGCGACGTATGGATATCATCACAACAAACGGTGTCTCTATAGAGAAAACTAAATGCAAAAGAAATGTCATAAATAGCGACACAATGTCATGACAACATCTCAACTAAATTTAGGAGTCTAGATAAGTAGGTAACAGGCCTACCTCTTACCAAAGATAAACAAATAAACAAACATCAAACATATAGGTGTCTAAAATGTACCACTTATTCAAACATTAAATAAATACTAAGAGGAAAGGGATTCCTCCTAATGCAATCCTAGAAGCCTCTAAACTCTAGCCACTTCTAACACCATCCTTCATAACTACCACACCTGAAAATGCCACTAAAATCTGTCAACATAAAGTTGGTGAGAACATAGGTTTAAGTTATCTAGAACATCATAAGAAACCTTGACATCCACTGTAAATAAGTTGAAGAAAAACAAGTTATAGTAATGGACCATAATGTGATAATCATGTTACATGCATCCACAACAAAACTTAAACCAAGTACCAATCACATCTACAATTCACAAGCACACTATAACAATCAAGAAGTATCCCGTCACACACACACGAACACACACCACACTATCCGGATCTTTCTCACACCACCTGTGGAAGATGAACTATATCCCCGTCGAGATATCTTGCCTCCGAAGAGATGATGCACAAGTACACAGGACGGATCGTGCCCCACGAACCAAGAACTCAGGACGGATCGTGCCCCACGCTCCACACACATCACAACTGGTCCCATAGACGCCCATACATCTATGTACCAATCCCAATCATAACACAATCAAGATTCACATATCAGAACACATATCAAAGCACATATGAGAATACATAAGCACGCAAGTCACACAATATCACATTTATGTCCACACATTTTAAAACATAGTACTAAATCATGTTAAAGAACATTGCAAGTGTCATCTCCATCCCATACTGGAAAAACATTTAAAAACGTAGCAAAATAGGACTATGAACTCACCTGATAGCACAGCAAGCTAGCACTCCTGCAAACCTATAAAATCATACACAACACACTTAGCTCAGGCCCTAACACCCAAGTTAAGTAACAACCACGGAGATGAATCTAATCCCTCAATTCTCACTATCTAGTTCTCCCACTACAAGCTATTCTATACGTAAAAATTCTGTTTTTCCTGGTACAGTTTACTAGTCATTAAACGACCACATGAAGTGAACTTAACACCACACTTGGATTCTACCCTACTGGAGTTATGTTGTTATATGATATAAGAACTCCAAAAACAATTTTACTTTCTACTTACATGTTTAACCCTTTCGTTTAGTCTCTACATCAAAAGTCGTTTTCATAAAGCTGATTTTCTGTACATGCTAAATGTTTGACACCAAAAGCCCGACCTAAACACCATAACTTTTATTGAAAACCTCCAGTCCTTTTATATACATTATAAAGAGTTCCTAAATCAAAAATCTTTGGCTATCTCATCCGTTTGGTTAGGCTTTGGCTCAAATTCCCGAAATCCAAATTTACTCCTGAACAGCGCACTGTTTTTGTAAAAATTGTTTGACGAGCTTCCCGAACTCCATTTTCGACCAACCTTACATTTTTGAAAAGTAGACTCTCTGAACTTAATTTTTAAAAAAAAGAAAATCGATCAAAGGTGCTACCTACTACCCGGAACAGTCGACACAAAACAGCCCTAAAAATCAGACTGTTTTACGCCTTTATGCACTAACCTTCTAAACATCATTAATTACCCCTAAATTATTAAACAAGAACCCTAAAACCATTAATAGATCTTAATTACTATTTTTTACAGAAAATTAATGAAACCCTAATAATCTCAATGATGGTTAATTAACATTGTACACATGATTAGTTAGTAAAACATGAATTAAATTAAAGTTAAATTGATCATTTACCTTGAAACAAGAAAATTTTGATGAAACCCTAAAAAAAACTTGATGAACCGATTGATTATAAATCTCCAGAGATTTTTATGATTTTTATTTTTACTTAAAGGCTTTATATAGTTTAGTTACTGAAACTCAGATTTTGCAATCCTATTTTTAATGCAATTAAGTTCGTTTTTCCTCGATTCGACTCGAATTTGATTTCCGGTTTAACGTTTCAACTTAACTTGTTTTTGGTAAAATCTCTTTTTGGTATTTTTAAGCTAACTTAAATCTATTTAATTAAATGAAAACTACTTAAATTAACTATTTAAACTATTAATTTGAAAATAAACTTAAACTAATTAAAAATTTAAACTAAATGTAACTAATTAAAAATAAAAGTAAATATTTAAACTAATTTGAAAGTAAAAATAAAAATATTTGAACTAATTTAAATTTAAAAATAAAAGTAAATCTATTTTAGATAAAATGAAAACAAATTTAAAGTTATAAAAGTAAATAAAAATATTTTTTATCTTTTATTTTTTTATTATTTTTGTCTTTTTATTTTTATAAAAAAAACTGAATAAAAGAAAGTTGAAATAAACTTTTTTAAATAAAATTAAATAACTCTAAATGGATTTAAACTAATATATTAAAAACTGTCAACCCTATTATCACGCTATATTAATTTAATGCAAGGGAACAAAACACAAAAAGAGGTCCAGCTCAACTGGTTGGGACGTATGGTGGTTATGCGAGAGGTCCTGGGTTCGAGTCCCAGGACAGACAAAATTTTGACAATATTTTTTTTACTATTTTTTAGAACTTTGATTTGGACAGTATAAAGCCTCAGACCAATTGGCTCTGAGGTTATAGCAGCAAATAAGCAATAAGCAGTCAAATAAGTAGAGTTATAGCAGCAAATAAGCAATAAGCATTCAAATAAGAAGAAACCAAATAAGCTATGAAATATAGAAAATAAGTAGATAAAACAATAAGCCAGTTAAGCAGTCTAAACTAATAAGCCTAAATTAAATTACTGAATAAGCTAAGTAAACCAAACCAATAACCAAATCTCCAAAAAGCAAATTAAGAAATTATCTAAAAACGCAATATATAAAAAACGCAATCACCTATCAAGTACGCAAATCCAAACGATCAAAACTGTAAGCAGAACTTAAATAAGCATAAACCAATAAGCTGATACAATGTCTAAATAAGCAGATGCCAAAATTATCAACTCGTCCAAACAATGACAATGAACCAAATAAGCAGTTACATAAGCTAAGCAGATCCAAACAACTAAACTAGATAAGCTAGTAATCTAAGCAGTTCCAAACGCAGGAATAAAACTAACTTAAATAGTACTAACACCCTATCAAGCAGTTCAAGACAAACCTATATCCAAACACCATAAGACAATAACTAGAGCAGATTAAATAAGCAGACAAAAACAGATTCATATAACATCAAAACAATTATAGCAGATGAATTAAAACTTATAAAAACTAAAAGAGAATAAAAGGAACCTGACGTCGAAACCTTTGGGAAGAAGGGTGAGCGCTGAACTCCCTTATAATCGAAACAAAAACACCTTAAGTCATCAATATCATCACCATAAGCAAAAACTCTCGAACCAATTCCGAACCAGAGCGTATCCAAATCGAGAACCAAGAGATGAACAGTACTTCAATTTATATTTCCCAGTAGGGGAAATATGGATATTACTTTTCTTTTTTTCTTTTTTTTTAATAATAACGAGAACAGTACTAAAAGAAATATAATCGAAATAATTAATAGAAACGATGGTAATAAAATTCAGATTCAAGATTAAATATTAAAATTAACAGAAACTTAAAATTGCGATGAAATTAAACAAACTTTAACTTTTCATTAATTAAAATCAAACTTACAATACTGGAATTAAAAGTACAAGATTGAAACCTATCAAACTAATTTTTACTAAAAAATAAAATAATAAAGAAAAAGCTTGAATTACATGATAGAGGGGGGGGGGGGTTTATAGGGAACCCCCGAACCTTCTAGGTTATCTTGGTGACCACGGTGAGAGATCTTGGCCGCATATCTTACTTCTCTTTCTTCTCTTTTGATCAAACGGTGGAGAAAATACCTTGAGTCTCGGATTGCCATGCTGTCCATGATGTTGTGCTTCTTGTTTTTGTTGATTGGTGAGGTGGAATGATATAAGTGGTTGATTAGTGTGTGGTGATTAGTCACAACCAATCAAAACAATTGAATTGGCCACGCGAGATGAGATGGAGGACCACCTTGAGTGGATGCTGCGAAAATTGGGGGGATTTAATCCCAATCCGTGTGAATCACACGAATTGGGTAAAACCCCCAATTTTTACTTGTTTATTTTTACTGGATATTGAATTAGGGTTTGTGTGTCTGCATGTTTTTCGGAGAAGATGAAGTGGGAGAGAGAGAGCATTCTTGTTTGTATCGAAGTGAAAATGAGGTGTGAGGTAAAATGTGTTTATTTATTTGGGGATGGTGGGTTACACGTGGGTGTGTAGGATGGAACGGTTTGGGTAAAAAAAGTTTGGTTGACCCTTTGACTGGGAATAAGTGAGAAATATATTACCCCTTCTTTTCTTCTTTTGATCCGTCCCAATTGTTGGGCTTGTAGGCCCAATTCGTACTTTTCATTATAACTTGTTAAAGCCCTCTTTTCATCCATCCGTTTCATTGTATTGGGCCAAGTAATGGGCTTCTTCTCAAAGTAACCAAATTAATGGGCTTTTAGGCCCATTAATATAATGTGGGTCCCACGAAGGCCCATTAACCATTAAAATATTAAATCTTCTAAAAACGACTTGTCATTTGGCTTCTCGATCTTTTCTTCAAGAATTAAGTCGATTTTGTCGGTTTCCGTGATCTTTGCACACTTTTGGACTTTTGATCTTGTCTTTGACTTTTTCTTGACTTTTCTTCGACATTTGACCGTGAAATCCCGTGTTTTCTCTTCTTTTGATCATTTGTACCTATTTAACACACAAAACACAAAACCACGCGTAATTCTGACATTTATGATCTAAAACACATGATTAGGTCTTGTATTTACTTGATTTTAGTGGCAAAAGGATAAGTGTTTACACACTTATTAAATCCCCTACACTTGACCATTGCAATGACCCCATGTAATGCATAGTTTTAAAGCATACGTTACATTTTTCTCATAATCAATCCATCTCGGCCTTTATAATTATTACCACTACTACTATGACGAAAAGATAAAAACTTTAAAGGAAACAAAAATTAAATGATTATTTTATTAACTTAGATGGAAGAAACTCGTAAAGGAATCTAAGACTTAGATTAGGGCTTTGGTGTCATGAATATTAATCACCCTCAAGTTTCACGTTCCCCATACCAAGCTTAAAAACGAGATCATTGGTATTACAAGTTAGCACAACAAACACTTGCTCATGTGGTTTAGTTAATCACTTAGACCCCCTTATTCCTACGGTGTATCTCTTGTATTTTATTTTTGTCTTGAATGATCACGAGGATGCATTTTTGACTTATTTCGATAATTTATTAAGGCCGAAAATAAAGTGGGACGATTTAATCAATAGTTAGCTAAAGGACAAAATCTTTTAAAACTGCTTCTCGAAACCTCAAAAAGTTCATATCTTGGCATAACTCGTTTCACGATTTGAGACCTTTCTCCGACCGATATTTGGCTTGTACTTCAAACTTCAAATCTTGAGAGACGATCTTGAAATTATGGTCTTCTCTTCATTTTGGTATACATCTTCAATAGGAGTGAAAGATGCTTCAAACGTTGACCACGACTTCTTCATTTATCCTCTTCTTTATTTAGGATTTTGATATACAACGATCCGCCTCCTTTTCGGACTTGGATCTATTTATCCTCATACCTTTTGTTGGGTCTACTGGATGTAGATCTTGCAGCCTGTCAGGACCGGTGAATGACTTCTGTAATCACAAGTCAAATCACAAAGAGACTCTATACACAATATGAATGTAGAATATAAATATAATTAAGAAGAACAGAATAACTATAAAGACTTGATCCTTTCTAAGGATTTCTAATATTGATAATCACTAGAACTGCGTTTTGTGAAGGTGTGTCTAACCCTTCTGCCTAAGGTTCCTTTTATACTACAAGGAAACCCTAATACATCATTAAAGAAAACGTGTAAAACTGATATGCATATCTTTTCCTAACATATCTCATGCATATCCTAACAGAATATTAAGTA
The DNA here is from genome assembly GCA_025667525.1 of Glebionis coronaria. NCBI lineage: Eukaryota > Viridiplantae > Streptophyta > Magnoliopsida > Asterales > Asteraceae > Glebionis > Glebionis coronaria. The sequence goes on from CM046880.1 coordinate 2,629,933, forward strand.
AATAATAAAGTTTGACTTCGACTAGGACCAGGAGCAGGACTTGCTCCTACTACTACTAGGACCAGGAGGAACTACATACCTCCTAGTCTACCTATTACATATAACTATTACAATGGTCCTAACAATCCTCCCCTAAACTTGAATTTGACCTGTTGAGTTCAAGTTTCCTGGACAACGTGCAAAGAAAGCCCGAGGATTGTATCAGCAAAACAAATAGCAGCATCAACAAGATACGAATCAGAGTAACAGCCGCAACATGAAACACTAGAAGCTTCTCCAAAGCATGTAACAAATCAGCATCGTGTTGAATCTTTTCAGCAACATGAGCAGATTTGATGAGCCTTTACCAAGTAGCTGCTCGCTCTTGGGCTAGCTAGTCATTCTGGTGGAATAAGCATCACCCTGGGAGACTAAAACCCAGCCCAACTCTTAGAACGTGAATCAATGGTGAGTGGGAGTACCCTGATGATTTTAGGCAAATCATCACAGCCGTCAACGGATTTGATGCGTCTTTACTAGAAGTCGTACCCCTCTGGACTCGCCAACTCTTAGCAATGAAGCATCAGTGAGTTGAACACCCTATAGCTTTAAGCAAGCTATTACAGCTATCAACGGATTTGATAAGATCTTTACCAAGAGCCGTACCCCCTTGGATTAGCCACTTTTCAGTCCAAGACTATAGCAAGTGAAAACCATCCAGTTTTGGGTAACCTGGCAACCATCAACGGATTTGAGAATCGCACCAGGAGTCGTACCCTCAAGGTGAATCAACTTTTTCTTGTCGATTAGACATGGTAAGTTGAGAACCATTTGTTGTGTGGACCACGTCCAACACCAAGTGAAACCAAGTACCAGCACAAGCTCAAATCAGGAACCAGAAACCACATTGTGAAGCAGCCAAGGGATATTATGTACAAGTATAAAATCTAAACTGTGTTTAAAGTATAAGCAAGTATTATATAAAAAGTATTTTTTTTTTTTATGAAATGTGTTTTGTTTTTTTTTTTTTTAAACCCTAAAGAATGAAGTTCACCAATCACTGTACATATTGTTGAAAAGAATAAAAATAAGAACAAATGAACAAAAATACAAAGCATAAACACTTACAACCCAATCACCTTACATACCAGAAGCAGCCTTTTTATCTGCTAGCAACCGCGCCTGAATACCCTCTACCAATGGCGTGGCCATACTTGACTCATTTCCAGAAGGAGCAGTAGAAATTTGCAAGCGACTCGCCAACATCGCCTCCATGGAAGAAATAGTCAAAGGATACTCCACATCCGTCAGCATAAACACCATATGACCAGATTCTAATTCCAACATATGAACTCCACATCCAGCATATAGCTTCCAGCGCAGAATCTCCCATTGCATTTGATCCTTCCATATGCCCGAAACAGGAGCATTTGGAGGAGGATCCAACATCAGCTTGAGGTCAGCCCAGATTCGCATACCAGGCCATGAAGACACAGCCATGGGGTCAAACGGCATACTAGAATCAACAAGTCCAAACAACGCCATAAGATCCATACGGTCAGCCCAAGATAACACACCCTTCAAACCCGTTGCCAATCGCACAGACCCATCACTCAAAGTAATCCGATGGGATACGCCACCAGGAAGTGTTGTAGAACTGTGACATCCGTCAAATTTCCATCTTAATTTATTCATGTAGTACGAGTACTTTAACTGTTTACCGACGAGTTGTCGACATGAAGGTGTTAATTATTTTGCTTTGCGGACAAAGCCCTTTTTAGGGAGAGCATATGTAACATCTCGAGTTTTCGCGATTATTAAGTTGAATGCAATACACGAAGTTGGTGGGCGTATTATGTTTGCCGTACGTTTATTTGATATACTTACTAGATTACGTGAAGTCTCGCACAATTGCCTTTGTTTTGGGATCGTGTGTCAAACGGTTATAGTGTCGTGTTTATGCAGTTCGCGTCTAAACTTAAACACCATGAAACCCGAGTCGAGTTGTATAAACTGTCACAGCATGTACATATAATTGAGTATAAACCTTCATTCATGTTTATTGCAAAACTTGCCTTACAAGAGTCCCAAATTCAGTCACATGTCTACTACAAATAAACCCCATAGTTTATTTTCCCACTAACCACTACAAGACAGCACACATGCCTAGTTTACCCCATTTGGGTATATCACAAGTTACCATTTTCAGCTTGACACTAACCCTAGACTAACAATACATGATTAAATACAAACCCAAAGTTTACCCAATGTCCAAATACAAAGTTTATCACAGTCCAAATTACAAACATAAATTCTGTACAAGTCATCCAAATACAACTCCTGGGTAGAGTGAAGATTAGGTCCAGCCGACCAACACGTCGCGTCCAACCTGAAAAACCGAAAGAGTCAAGCTTTCCATCCCGTCCGAACCTGCAAACCGAAACATAGCATCCCATTGTGAGTCTTTTCGTCTTTTCGTTTTTCCTTTATGAAGTCCTAGTTGTGCTCGTTTTGTACAAACCTGCGAATAAACAAACCAATGTGTTAGTCATTGTAACGGCCTTATTTTTAACTAAAAACTGAAAAGGTTAAACTTTAGTACTAATACTTGAAACATGTCTATGACTTTACTTTTCTGTCAACCAAACCGAGACCCGACTTAGACCAAACCGAGACCCGACTTAGACCAAACCAAGCCAACCAAGTTTCTTACTTTCTGCCAAAACTATCAACAATCAATACCAACTAATCTAAATGTCTTAACCATTTTTATTTTACAGAAACACCCTAAAACCCTCAATCATGCCGCGGGTATAAAAACCCCCATTTCAAATCGAAACCCTAGAAATTAAAAACCCTTTTAAACATTTAATTAACATTTTCCACATTCCAAAAACACCACATAATCATGAGTATCAACCGAATGTAAAAACCCCCAATTTTATAAAAACCCTAGATTTACTTTTTATTAATTAAAACATTAATTAAACCTAATCTAAACCCGAATCCAATAGTTAATTTAATTGAAAACGAGTTATGCAAAAACCCCCAATTGACCGAAACCCTAATTTTTATAAACCGATTTTATATTGAAATTAGTTTGATTTTATACAAGAAAACACCAATTAATTACATTTAAACCCGAGATTGATGAAAACCCCCAAATATTTCAAAACCCTAATTCGTTTATTTCAAATCCGAGAGCCATATGATTCTCAACAACTTTATACAAATTAATCAAACCCACTGATCTTTATTAAATCGAAAATCAATTAGCTTTTGTAAAAGAAATGAAGGAGAAACAAACTTATCTTTGATTGATGGCTGATGATTTACGTGACCATAAGATGAACACATCAGAAACCCAAATCGGTTTGATGTGGGGATGAAACCCCACATCTCACGCGATCTAAACACCTCAGACCACCCATACATGATTGTTATATCCCAACTGTTAAGATATTAGCCATTGAAGGGGATGAACCGATCTAGATTTAAGAGAGAGAAGAGATTGGGGCGGTGGAGTTATTTTCGAGGGAAGAGAGAGAGTGTAACTCTCTGTTATGGAGAGTTGTGTGTGTAACACACGTATATTTACTCCTTCGTTCCTTGTTTATTCCGCCCATGGGCCGGGCCGGGTCATAGGACCCTTGGGCCGGGTTGTGAGTGAAGTTATTGGACCCATTTTGGGCCAAGTATATTTATTAAGTTTGGTTAAAGCCCATGAAACGAATTTTATAGATTTAGGGTATAATTTAACCCGTAAGACTCGACCGTTTAATAACCGACTTTTATTTGTCGTACTTTTCCGTAAACGTATGGTTTCGTCAAGCACAACTAGGGTGTCGTGTCTTCTATTAATATAATTATTCGTATCGTAACTCGATCCTCATAATTAAATAGGTCGCGGCTAGCGTAACCGTACTCTCGAGCTATTTTATCTTCGTTCTCCTTGCTGAATTACGAGGTGAGTTTATAGCCCCATACTTTACTATTTTCACTGCTTTTTGGGGTGAGACATTGTTTGATTTTAACGTGTGAACACAAGTGCATTACTGATTTATATATTAGTCTAAGTCCCACTAAAAACCCAGTTGCTTTGGCCCGTGAATCGTGAACCGTTAATTACTTTGTGTAAGCGCGAATGTTATGGATAGATCTATCGGGATTGACGTCCCTGTCTGTCTTGTCCAACAAGGGGACAAGCGGGCACAGTATCATTTGAGTCAGAGATAGGATGTCGTGGGTTTAGGCATCTAGTTTGGGCTACATTTATATGATTATACTGCCGGTGTTGTTAACGCTTCGGTGTCACGAGCTTAGACTGTAATAAATACTTTTGGGATGACTTTGTATCTGTTATATTGTCATCACATTTGGGAAAATCTTGTGGTTCATTAAACATTTCCACTTAACTAAACCTATGAACTCACCAACTTTATGTTGACACTTTAGCAATGTTTTTCTCAGGTATTAAGAAGGAAGATGCTAAATGAGGTCTCATGCATTGCCGTCATTTCTTTGAAACAACGATCATTTGTACCATTTGAGAAAACTATGTTTTGTAACTGTATTCAGTTTAAGCTTCCGCACTTTGTTAAAACTATTTATTTTATTAATTGCAAGTGATCTATTTTCCGAATGTCTCATTTAGAGGTCGTTCTTTGTGACTATGTGCGTATGATAATCATGACGTCACCACTCCCTTGTCGCCATTATACTCTGATATTTTGGGAGTGTGACAGATTGGTATCAGAGCCTGGTTATAGAGAACTAGGTTGCATTTAGTAACTCTAGACTATAACTGCTCTATGTTTAATCGATTATCATACGGATTGTAAGTATTAAGTATATGTAGTTACATAAGTAATAAATGGGATACATGTGATTTAACAATTACGAGGTATATTTACATGGGTTACATGTGCAACAACGAAATCTGAATTATGTTATATGGGATACATGTGGATTCAACAATGATTGCTATATTATGTTAATGTCCTTTTTTTTCGGACTAATTTTATAAGATATTTACACACATTTATTTTGTTTATGATTACAGTGATGTCTTCATCCGATGATTCCACGTCTACAGGAGCGTACTACAACCGTAGTTCACAGTCGACTATCAGTTCATCAGTAGGACTACCTAGAGGATTGCCATCAGGATATCCGTGGTACCGGATGGTTTCAGATGACGATACAGAGAGAGAGACTGAGGAGGTTCGTCATTCACTGATCCGTATTCCTGATGCATCAGCTGACGATGTACTTAGCCTAGAAGGCGGAGGAGAGGATGACTTGGACACTGACGTGGTGCAGTCACCAGGTCAGACATCAGTGACTGAAGATGAGACGGTAGAGGAGACAGAGGATGATGAGATGGAGTTCACAGATGGGGAAGGAGAGCCTATGGAGGTCACAGACACTGAGGACCCTCCTACTGCATATGCTGCTACTCCTGAGGTTTCCCTAGCACACATCTCCTCATCTTCATCTGAAGACGAAGGAGAGAGGACTGCTATTCCTGCTCCAGCACCTGGTACTCTACCTTTCTACTATGTGAGACAACGTCTTCGGGGGAGAGCTGCTCGACCACCACTTTCACCTTACCGACCCCTCATACCTTTCACTGCCACAGACAGGCATGCAGCCCGCACACCTGCCAGTCCTGTCCCAGAGACACCACTACTACTACCACCACCAGAGACTGTACCTGCAGTGTACCAGGAGATGCTTACTGATGCTGGTATCTCTACTGGACCGAGAGCTACGACTCCTCTTCCTAGGAGAGCTACATCGACGGTGGTGATGCTTGGGGCGGCAGATGGATGTGTGACGACACGATTGAACAGGTTGGAGGATGCTGTAGAGGCTTTAGGTGAAGAGTATAATGAAGTACAGGACAAGTTGGAGGCACTGGCGAAGAAGAGTCCAGTTAGGGATGAGACAGTGTTGACAGTATGTGTGACCCGTCTACGAGGACAGCTTCTTACTGTTCTTGATCAGATGGAATCCATGCCGAACGCTCGTCTAGAGGAGATTGGGAGCCTGATGACCCGTTGGGGAGTAGAGCCATTGGTGGAGACAGGCGGACTAGAGGCACCAGTGGAGGACCCTGTTGCAGACTTGGATAAGAGGTTTAGAGCCGCTTGTCATGACACCGATGTTAGACTGAGAGATTCCCAGGCTCGTGAGCTCGTGGTTGAGAGGAGGTTAGCAGAGTTGGAGAGAGAGCTTCATCAGTGCCGTGAGGGCACTAGTTAGATTTATCTTGTACCATCGACCTATCCTTGTATGACCACTAAGCTTTGAAGTTTATCTTAGCTAGTTGGTATTTTATTTTCTTTTATTATGTTATGACAAACTATGATGTACTATCAAACGATTCTATGAATGATGTTATGGGTTACCAAAATTGTGAGATCATTATATATTGTGTATTGTACCCTGGAGCATTTCATAATTGTATTGTGTGTGCCATGCGTGTTACGTCTGGCAAAAACTCATTATCCTATTACCTTGTTAGATTATGGCGCCAGTTAGAAGATCCGAAACGCAGAATCCACCAGCCGCTACCGGTGGAATTGACACCGTCATGCTAAGCCAAATGATAGCCGAACGAGTGGCCGAGGCACTCGCGACCGCTGAAGCAAATCGTACAGCTAGCACACAGGAGGAGACCAACCAAGGAGCTACTAATGCTATTGCACGGACTTGTACCTACAAGGAATTTCGTGCAGTTACGCAAGTAAGTTTTCGCGGTACTGAAGGAGCAGTAGGATTAACCAGATGGTTTGAGAAGCTAGAGTCCCAATTTGGGATTAGCAATGTCGCTGAAGCCGATAAGGTGAAGTTTGCGTCAAGCACGTTAGTGGATGGTGCTCTGACTTGGTGGAACGTCTATGCTCGTGCAGTGACCATTGACGTTGCCCAAGCGACGCCCTGGAGTGAATTTAAAGCTATGTTTGTGAGGAAATACTGCCCACGAAATGAAGTCAAGCAGATGGAAGTTGAGCTGTGGAACCTGAAGGTCAAAGGTACTGCTCTTACTGCTTACAATCAGCGCTTTCAAGAGCTGATCTTGTTATGTCCTGAAATGGTGCCCAACGACGACCGATTGTTGGAGCGATACATTGAAGGACTACCTTTGAGCATCAAAGGGAATGTGACTTCATCCAAGCTGACTGATTTGCACGAGGCAATCGACATGGCTCAGAGTCTGATGTACCAAGTGGTACAGGAGTTGGGAGAAAATACTGGGGATAAAAGAAAGTGGTCTGGCAACCACTACAACAACAATACCAACAATACCAACAGCAACAACCCAAACAACTACAACCAGAACAAGCGACAAGAAGTAGCAAGAGTGTTTACTGCTGGACAAGGAAATACTGGAAACTACGCTGGAAGACTTCCTTTCTGCGGAAAATGTGGCCGACACCACGAAGGAGCATGTCCCCCTACGTGCTACAATTGTGGGAAGGCGGGACATAAGGCAAAGGAATGTCGAGCACCACCTCGTTCTACTAATCAAAGAGGACCTGGAACGCAAGGTGGCCAAGGAGCAAATGTCACTTGCTTTGGATGTGGAGAGAAAGGTCACTACAAGAACAAGTGTCCAAGCAGTGGGAACCAAGGTCGTAGTAACCAGATTCGAGGGAATCAAAATCAGAACCAAGGGAACCAGAAGCAGAATCAAGGGAACCGAGGAGGGAATAACCGAGCCACAACTAGTACTCCTGGAGGATTTACGGCACCTAGCAAAGTGTATCATCTCTGTGCTGAAGCTGCAGTGCAAGACAACAATGTTGTGACTGGTACGTTTCTAGTCAATAACAACTATGCTTCAGTACTATTTGATTCTGGTGCGGATAGGAGTTTTGTGTCGTCTATATTTAGTGAACGCCTAAATGTTACCCCTACTGCGTTAGACGTTAAGTATAATGTAGAATTAGCCGATGGGAAGTCAGTAACCACCGACGTTATTCTGAAAGGATGTAGTGTAAGGTTACAAGGTCGTTCGTTTAGTATCGACCTACTCCCTATAGAATTGGGAAGTTTTGACGTCATCATTGGAATGGATTGGATGTCGAAGCATCACGCGGATATTGTATGTCATGAGAAGTGTGTCCGTGTTCCTTATGGAAACGACGTACTCATCATACAAGGCGAAAGAAGTGGAGTGAAGAATGGATCAAGACTGGAAGTCATCTCATGTATCAGGACCCAAAGATACATTGAGAAGGGATGTCCGGTATTCTTGGTTCAAGTAACACAAAAGGAAGGAGAAGAAGATCACGAGAAGAAGGTGGAAGATGTACCGATCGTTAGAGACTTTCCGGACATATTCCCAGAGGACTTGCCTGGACTACCACCAGCACGGCAAGTGGAGTTTCACATCGAGCTTACACCAGGAGCCGCGCCTGTTGCTAGAGCCCCATACCGTCTAGCACCGGCCGAGATGACAGAGTTAGCTGAACAGATAAAGGAACTTTCTGACAAAGGTTTCATTAGACCAAGTCCCTCACCTTGGGGAGCGCCGGTCTTATTTGTCAAAAAGAAAGATGGATCCTTTAGAATGTGTATCGATTACCGAGAATTGAATAAGCTGACGATAAAGAACCGCTACCCATTGCCGAGGATTGACGATCTTTTCGACCAATTGCAAGGATCTAGCATATACTCAAAGATCGATTTAAGGTCAGGATATCATCAACTAAGGGTTAGAGAGGAAGACGTTCATAAGACGGCTTTTAGAACCCGGTACGGACACTACGAGTTCCAAGTTATGCCTTTCGGTTTGACAAACGCGCCTGCGGTATTCATGGATCTCATGAACCGAGTTTGCAAACCATACTTGGACAAGTTTGTGATTGTATTTATCGATGACATTCTCATCTATTCTCGTAATGAAGAAGAGCACAAGGAACATTTGAAGACCATATTAGAGCTGCTAAGGAAGGAGAAGTTATATGCAAAGTTTTCCAAATGTGAGTTTTGGATAAACACAGTGCAATTCCTTGTGCATGTGATCGACAGCAGTGGTATTCACGTTGATCCTGCTAAGATCGAGGCCGTAAAGGATTGGGCGACTCCAACAACACCCACAGAGATCCGCCAATTTTTAGGTCTTGCTGGTTACTATAGGAGATTCATTGAAGGTTTCTCCAAGATAGCTAAACCAATGACGGAATTGACTCAAAAGGATAAGAAGTTTGAGTGGAAGGAGGATCAAGATTTGGCATTCCAGACATTGAAGCAGATGTTGTGTGAAGCACCTATACTAGCCCTACCTGAGGGTAATGAAGACTTTGTGGTGTATTGTGATGCACCCATAAAAGGGTTAGGTGCAGTACTGATGCAAAGGACTAAGGTCATAGCTTACGCATCAAGACAACTAAAAGTGCACGAGAAGAACTACACAACTCATGACCTAGAGTTGGGAGCAGTGGTATTTGCCTTGAAGATTTGGAGACACTACCTTTATGGTACTAAGTGTGTTGTATTCACTGATCATAAGACTCTACAACATATTTTGAATCAAAAGGAACTCAACATGAGACAACGACGTTGGCTAGAGTTGCTCAGTGATTACGATTGCGAGATCCGTTATCACCCGGGCAAGGCAAATGTCGTGGCCGACGCTTTGAGTCGAAAGGAGAGAGTTCTTAGGGTGAAGGCTTTAATGATGACCATTGACTTAGACCTTCCATCCTTAATTCTCAAGGCTCAGAAAGAAGCAGTCGAGGAAGAAATTCTCAAGACTGAAGATGTTGGATGAATGGTAAAGAAGTTGGAAGCACGTTCGGATGGAACGTTATGCCTTGATAATAGGAGTTGGTTACCATGCCATGGTGACCTACGATCCTTGATTATGCATGAGTCGCATAAGTCAAAGTACTCCATACATCCGGGATCTGACAAAATGTATCATGATCTGAAGATGTTGTATTGGTGGCCGAACATGAAGGCGGATATTGCTACATACGTTAGCAAGTGTTTGACTTGTGCCAAAGTCAAAGCCGAACATATGAAACCATCAGGATTATTGGTCCAACCCGAACTGCCAGAATGGAAGTGGGAAAGGATCACTATGGATTTCATTACCAAGCTACCAAAGACCGCAGCCGGATTCGACACGATTTGGGTAATCGTCGACCGACTCACCAAATCGGCTCATTTCCTACCCATCAAGGAGACTGATGGAATGGATAAGTTAGCAAGGACATACTTGGAGGAAGTAGTCACGAAGCACGGTGTGCCTGTGTCTATAATCTCCGACCGAGACAGCCGATTTACTTCGCAGTTTTGGAGGTCACTGCAGAAGGCATTGGGAACGCAGTTGGATATGAGCACTGCGTACCATCCCCAAACTGACGGTCAAAGTGAACGGACCATTCAAACCTTAGAAGATATGCTGAGAGCTTGTGTGATTGACTTTGGAAATAGATGGGATAGACACCTACCTCTGGTGGAATTCTCATACAACAATAGTTATCACACTAGCATTAAGGCAGCGCCGTTCGAAGCACTGTATGGTAGGAAGTGTCGTTCACCCGTGTGTTGGGCAGAAGTCGGTGAAGCACAACTCACTGGACCCGAGATCATACACGAGACTACTGAGAAGATCTTTAAGATTAAGAGCCGTATGCAAGCCGCAAGAGATCGACAGAAGAGTTATGCTGATATGAGACGCAAACCCCTTGAGTTTGAAGTGGGTGATAGAGTCATGTTAAAGGTCTCACCTTGGAAGGGTGTGATTCGCTTTGGAAAGCGTGGAAAGTTAAACCCTCGTTACATTGGACCCTTCAAGATTATAGAAAGGATTGGTCCCGTAGCCTATCGTTTGGAATTACCCCAAGAACTTAGCCGAGTGCATAATGTGTTCCACATTTGCAATCTGAAGAAATGCTTAGCCGACGAGACACTCGTTATCCCTTTGGAGGAGATTCAACTCGACGACAAACTCAACTTTGTAGAAGAACCAGTAGAAGTTATGGACCGTCAAGTCAAACAACTCAAGCAAAGCCGTATACCTATTGTGAAGATCCGTTGGAATGCGCGTAGAGGTCCAGAGTACACGTGGGAACGTGAAGATCAATTCAAGAGCAAGTATCCTCATCTTTTCGCTAACCATCCTACTACAACAACGTCTTGATTTCGTGACGAAATCTCTAAAACATGGGAATACTGTGACATCCGTCAAATTTCCATCTTAATTTATTCATGTAGTACGAGTACTTTAACTGTTTACCGACGAGTTGTCGACATGAAGGTGTTAATTATTTTGCTTTGCGGACAAAGCCCTTTTTAGGGAGAGCATATGTAACATCTCGAGTTTTCGCGATTATTAAGTTGAATGCAATACACGAAGTTGGTGGGCGTATTATGTTTGCCGTACGTTTATTTGATATACTTACTAGATTACGTGAAGTCTCGCACAATTGCCTTTGTTTTGGGATCGTGTGTCAAACGGTTATAGTGTCGTGTTTATGCAGTTCGCGTCTAAACTTAAACACCATGAAACCCGAGTCGAGTTGTATAAACTGTCACAGCATGTACATATAATTGAGTATAAACCTTCATTCATGTTTATTGCAAAACTTGCCTTACAAGAGTCCCAAATTCAGTCACATGTCTACTACAAATAAACCCCATAGTTTATTTTCCCACTAACCACTACAAGACAGCACACATGCCTAGTTTACCCCATTTGGGTATATCACAAGTTACCATTTTCAGCATGACACTAACCCTAGACTAACAATACATGATTAAATACAAACCCAAAGTTTACCCAATGTCCAAATACAAAGTTTATCACAGTCCAAATTACAAACACAAATTCTGTACAAGTCATCCAAATACAACTCCTGGGTAGAGTGAAGATTAGGTCCAGCCGACCCACACGTCGCGTCCAACCTGCAAAACCGAAAGAGTCAAGCTTTCCATCCCATCCGAACCTGCAAACCGAAACATAGCATCCCATTGTGAGTCTTTTCGTCTCTTCGTTTTTCCTTTATGAAGTCCTAGTTGTGCTCGTTTTGTACAAACCTGCGAATAAACAAACCAATGTGTTAGTCATTGTAACGGCCTTATTTTTAACTAAAAACTGAAAAGGTTAAACTTTAGTACTAATACTTGAAACATGTCTATGACTTTACTTTTCTGTCAACCAAACCGAGACCCGACTTAGACCAAACCGAGACCCGACTTAGACCAAACCAAGCCAACCAAGTTTCTTACTTTCTGCCAAAACTATCAACAATCAATACCAACTAATCTAAATGTCTTAACCATTTTTATTTTACAGAAACACCCTAAAACCCTCAATCATGCCGCGGGTATAAAAACCCCCATTTCAAATCGAAACCCTAGAAATTAAAAACCCTTTTAAACATTTAATTAACATTTTCCACATTCCAAAAACACCACATAATCATGAGTATCAACCGAATGTAAAAACCCCCAATTTTCTAAAAACCCTAGATTTACTTTTTATTAATTAAAACATTAATTAAACCTAATCTAAACCCGAATCCAATAGTTAATTTAATTGAAAACGAGTTATGCAAAAACCCCCAATTGACCGAAACCCTAATTTTTATAAACCGATTTTATATTGAAATTAGTTTGATTTTATACAAGAAAACACCAATTAATTACATTTAAACCCGAGATTGATGAAAACCCCCAAATATTTCAAAACCCTAATTCGTTTATTTCAAATCCGAGAGCCATATGATTCTCAACAACTTTATACAAATTAATCAAACCCACTGATCTTTATTAAATCGAAAATCAATTAGCTTTTGTAAAAGAAATGAAGGAGAAACAAACTTATCTTTGATTGATGGCTGATGATTTACGTGACCATAAGATGAACACATCAGAAACCCAAATCGGTTTGATGTGGGGATGAAACCCCACATCTCACGCGATCTAAACACCTCAGACCACCCATACATGATTGTTATATCCCAACTGTTAAGATATTAGCCATTGAAGGGGATGAACCGATCTAGATTTAAGAGAGAGAAGAGATTGGGGCGGTGGAGTTATTTTCGAGGGAAGAGAGAGAGTGTAACTCTCTGTTATGGAGAGTTGTGTGTGTAACACACGTATATTTACTCCTTCGTTCCTTGTTTATTCCGCCCATGGGCCGGGCCGGGTCATAGGACCCTTGGGCCGGGTTGTGAGTGAAGTTATTGGACCCATTTTGGGCCAAGTATATTTATTAAGTTTGGTTAAAGCCCATGAAACGAATTTTATAGATTTAGGGTATAATTTAACCCGTAAAACCCGACCGTTTAATAACCGACTTTTATTTGTCGTACTTTTCCGTAAACGTATGGTTTCGTCAAGCACAACTAGGGTGTCGTGTCTTCTATTAATATAATTATTCGTATCGTAACTCGATCCTCATAATTAAATAGGTCGCGGCTAGCGTAACCGTACTCTCGAGCTATTTTATCTTCGTTCTCCTTGCTGAATTGCGAGGTGAGTTTATAGCCCCATACTTTACTATTTTCACTGCTTTTTGGGGTGAGACATTGCTTGATTTTAACGTGTGAACACAAGTGCATTACTGATTTATATATTAGTCTAAGTCCCACTAAAAACCCAGTTGCTTTGACCCGTGAATCGTGAACCGTTAATTACTTTGTGTAAGCGCGAATGTTATGGATAGATCTATCGGGATTGACGTCCCTGTCTGTCTTGTCCAACAAGGGGACAAGCGGGCACAGTATCATTTGAGTCAGAGATAGGATGTCGTGGGTTTAGGCATCTAGTTTGGGCTACATTTATATGATTATACTGCCGGTGTTGTTAACGCTTCGGTGTCACGAGCTTAGACTGTAATAAATACTTTTGGGATGACTTTGTATCTGTTATATTGTCATCACATTTGGGAAAATCTTGTGGTTCATTAAACATTTCCACTTAACTAAACCTATGAACTCACCAACTTTATGTTGACACTTTAGCAATGTTTTTCTCAGGTATTAAGAAGGAAGATGCTAAATGAGGTCTCATGCATTGCCGTCATTTCTTTGAAACAACGATCATTTGTACCATTTGAGAAAACTATGTTTTGTAACTGTATTCAGTTTAAGCTTCCGCACTTTGTTAAAACTATTTATTTTATTAATTGCAAGTGATCTATTTTCCGAACGTCTCATTTAGAGGTCGTTCTTTGTGACTATGTGCGTATGATAATCATGACGTCACCACTCCCTTGTCGCCATTATACTCTGATATTTTGGGAGTGTGACAAGAACGCTCAACCGTATAACCAGTAATGTTCCCAGTGCCCAAGGGTAAGTCAGAATCGCCGTCAGAAGCTGCATCAATTAAATTCTCAGGATCACGCTTCTCAAAAGGAACTGTCTTACCACGGCGAACACGACGAGCTTGTTTCTGGCGAATGGAACGTCTTGGTGTGGGATCAGTAGGTGTGGGTTCAACCTTTACCCTAACCTCAGCAGTAGCAGGGGAAGTAGTAGAAGTAGACTCATGAATGTGTCCACCCAATGGACCACTAGGAGCTACATCAAAAGTAGGATTAGGTTGAGTTCCAGGAGCTGGTGGTGAAGGAGATGGCACATCAGATGTAGTAGGTATGGTGGTGGTAACAAAGGTGCTTGCAGGAACATGTGTGGTGGTGGTAGTAACAGGTGTGGTGGTAGAAGCATGAGTGGTGGTGGTAGTAGCAAAGATGGTAGTAGCAGGACCAGCAGTAGAAGCCATAGGAGCAACCAAAGGTGTAGTAGAAGGACCAACGGAAGTATCAACAAAACCAGATGGACTAGCAGCAGAACCAGGAGTGGGTGCAGACGAAAGACCAGTAGAATCAGCAGGCGTAGAAGAAGTCATACCACGAGGATGGTAAATAAATCTTTCCGGAATAGGTTGACTCTGACGCTTAACCATCTTTTCATAAAGGGCCTTTAGCTCATCAAAAGTCAAAGCCCGCACCCGAGCCCAAGTCCACGAAGCATTGAAATGAGCAGCAGATTGATATTTCACATAACGTTGCATCTGCTGGCGCTCCTCAGCCCGAGATAAAGGTTTGTTCCTTCTCTGTTTCTTAAGTTCTGCAGCAAGAGCCAACTGGTGCTTACGCATCATTACCATAGCCCGCGGAATACAATTATGTTCATCAACATCATCACCCAAAAGATCTTTAAACTGAGCATAATCCCGAGTGAGAACAGTCAACACTTGCATCCATTCACTATCACTCCAATGTATGGCATCATGCTGAATTTGTGCACGCCTGCGCTCTCGAAGCTCTTCCTCAGCAGCCCTATCAGCTTCATCAATCTCAGCTTGAACCCGACGAGCAGCCTCCTCACCAAGTCTTTCCTCTTCAATCTGGCGACGGGTACGCTTGCGAGATGGGGATGGAGCATCAGTCATTGGGGCCTTTCCCTTCAAATCAGGAGAGGGACCAGCATGAGGACCATCAGCAAGATCAGAATCACCACCCATAGAAGGGGGAATAGCACCAGGAGAAGGAACATTGGAGGACGTTGGAGGAACCGGCAAATCATCATAAACTTTATCAGCAAAGGCAGCCTTTGCCAACAATGTCAAGCCATCTTCAACATTCTCTGCACCCTCATCCTCAAATTCTGACTGGACCACATGTTTCTTGCGACGACGTTGTTGAGTTTCCAACGCCTTGATGCGATCAGCCAGAGGAAGAACAAACTCCCTTGTAAGCTTCCGATGTTGGTTTAAATCAGCTTCCAAACAGACCATCCGCTCATGGTACCTGCGCATAAGATGAAGCAAAGATATACGTGTAGTAGGCTCCTCCGCCTGCCCACCAAGAGAACTTGGATCAGGGAAAGCATCATTGGAGCCCGAAGCAACATGTGGGTCAACCTGTGGAGTACTAGCATCAAACGGGGTATCAGTCGAGTGTGGGGCAGGACTAGGAGGTGGAGTGTCCACAAATGGAGACCTTTGTGAGACTGAGGAAGGACCAGCCTTGGTAGGAGATGGGTTTTCAACCACCACCTCCTCAACTAGCTCCTCCTCTACCACAGGAGTGGCACCAACAGTAGGAGCCTCCTCCTCCATTGGGTCATCATCAATCACCACAAACTCAGGAGCCTCCTCCTCCTCACCCATAGGACCCTGAGCCATTCCTAACATGGCTTCAGTCAGGGGCCTCCAGTCCCCAGTAAACCCATTTATCATATTGTAATATACTTTAGCTGTAAGTTTAGACGGCACATGCTCAGTCCTATCACGAGGAATACAAACAAGGATTTGCTGAAGAAACCTAGGGTACATTAGGAACTTCTCTCTCGAACCAGCAGTAGACAAATTACTAACCATCCCCTCAAATAGATAATGAGAAAAATTAAACACTCTACCTTGGGCTAAGCAAATAAGACCAGTAGCCAAAGGAGTAGGGAAAGCATCCCAACTCCCAGACTTGGGACTCATACAATGGATTAAAAAGTGAACCAGAAGCTTCCATTGAGGGGAAAACCTATTTTTCTGGAAGTTAAACTTCCCCCCATGTTCATAACCTATAGCAGCCATCCCCTCTAATACTTACGAATTGGGGATTGATTCAACACCCCCCTCATCCTGAAGATGAAGAGAAGTGCGAATAGAAGCCTCATTCACCACATATGCACGTCCATCTATGGTAGCATGGAGTGCACGTGGACGTCCAGCCACATTCACAAGTCGAGCAGACGCCCAAAATTGACGTATCACACTATCATATATGGTGGGACAGACAGTAAATGCAAACCTTAAGTTAGAAGCTTCAATGAAATCCAAGATGTCAGCAAAATGTTCACGATTTGGACCATCACCCAGATAAGCAACACGATTGTGAGCAGGTTGGTAAGCAAGAGCAGCCATGGATCTTGATGAATTGATGGAAGAAGGATCGGGATTAGGGTGTAAAGAGTAGAAGCGGTTTTGTGTGTGTGTTAATTGTAATGATTGAGTCAAGGGTGTATGTTGACCATATATAAAGAAAGTAGTAACTGTTCATTGACCCCTATTAATGGGGGGTTGCCCTTTCAAATTAAACCATAATTGCATAGTAACCACTTGCCCTTTTTAACATAATAACCAACTCCTAATTAACATGCTGAATTCAAACTTGTAAATACCAGGAATGGGAGCGTTGACCAAAAGTCAAAGCACACAATGGTCAGACCAGGAGCAAAACGTGATTAACAAAGGACAAAAGGAATGAACAGTATGCTAGACCAGTACCAGGAGCCAAACACCACTTGACATGGAAGGATTTTAAACCACCAGAAGCCAACCAATTATAACTAGAAGCTGACCAAAGAGGACCAGAAGCCAGTCATGTAAGGCCATATCCACCAGAAGAGAGCAAAAATCCTCCATCATAAGCACCACACACCATCATAACCAAGAAACTATGTTGTTAAATACTATTAATACGTTAGTCTGACCTAATATGTACACAAAGCCTCCCCTTAGGCTTTGCCTCCCCTCAATCCTAGACCTCAAGGATTGACCATCCCAATATGAACCACCAAGTGGTTAAACCGAGGACCATCAAAAGCTTTAGTCAGCAAATCAGCAACATTGTCATCCGTATGAACTTTAAGAACCTGTATCAGCTTCTTCTCATTGGCATCCCGTATAAAATGATGCCGAATCTCAATATGCTTCGTCCGCTGATGAAAAACAGGATTCTTCACAATGCAAATAGTGCTTTGATTGTCAATAAAAATTTTGGTATTCATAAAATTTAAACCATAATCCAACATCTGATTTTGGATCCACAAAACTTGTCCACAACAACTAGCAGCCGCAACGTATTCAGCTTCTGTTGAAGAAGTAGCTACGATTGTCTGTTTCTTGCATTGCCATGAAATAAGTCGACGACCCAAAATTGACAACCACCAGTAGTAGACTTCCTATCATTATTAGCACCAGCATAGTCACTATCACTATAGGCTTCTAGAACAAAAGGAGATTCTCTAGGATACCATAAACCCAATTTAGGTTGAGCCTTGATATACTTGAAAATCTTCTTCACGGCATTTAAGTTCGAAACCGTTGGAGTCACCTGGTGTCTAGAACAAGCACTTACTGCAAACATAATGTCTGGACGTGATGCAGTCAAATACATGAGAGAGCCAATCATAGACCTGTACATGTGAACATTTACCGGGGGGTCTGGCTCATTCTTAAGTTTGATTTTAGCAACTTCATAAGGAGTTGCTGCTGGTCTGAGAGGATCCATGTCAAACTTCTGAAGAATCTCATGGACATATTTATCTTGACTGATGAAAATCCCATCCGATTGTTGCTTGACCTGAAGACCAAGGAAGAATGACAGTTCTCCCATTGCACTCATCTGAAATTCGCCTTTCATCAAGTGTTCAACCTCATCACACTACTCCTTCCTTGTAGAACCAAAGATAATGTCGTCCACATAAACTGAACAAGGATAATATCCTTGGAATTTCGCCGAAGAAATAGTGTTTTGTCAATAGTACCTCTTCTATAGCCATTCTTTAACAAGAAAGTTGAAAGACGCTCATACCAAGCTCTAGGAGCCTGATGTAACCCATAAAGAGCCTTGACCACCTTGTAGACTTTCTTGGGATGAAGTGGATCTACAAACCCCTTAGGTTGAGTAACATACACTTCCTCGTCAATTTTGCCATAGAGAAATGCACTCTTGACATCCATCTGGAACACCGTAAAGCCAACATAAGAAGCAAAGGCCAAGAACAGACGAATGGCCTCGATCCGTGCAACCGGTGCAAAGACTTCAGTATAGTCAATGCCCTCAATTTGAGTGTGTCCTTGTCCGACAAGCCTAGCTTTATTCCTTACGATAATTCCCCGTGCATCCTTCTTGTTCTTGAGAATCCATTTGGTATTGATAGTTGTCTTTCCATCTGGTAAGTCAACCAGAACCCAAACATTCTGAAACAAGAATTGCTGCATTTCCTCCTGCATAGCCTCCACCCAACTTTGATCCTCAAGTGCATGAGAAACAGACCTATGTTCCACCTGTGAAAGAAAAAAAGCAAACAAACAGTGCTGAAAGTCCGTATGATTATTACGCTTTTGATCCTCAATATAGCCTACAAGAGCATGATGATCAGACGAGGCCTTCTGCTGCATTCTGCGTGTCTTGACAGTAGAACCAGGATCTCCAATAATTTGAGTGGTAGGATGATCTTTATGTGATTGCAAGACTGGATTGGAAGAAACCTCCACTTCTTGTGCCAAGTTATTGAGATCACCAACAAAGTCAGCATCATATGAAGCATTTTGGAAAATCCCATCTACTGGTTGTTTATGAATATCATCCAGCTTGGTAGAAGACTTCTTTTCATGGTTCCCCAAATCAGAAGGACTGGAGAAACGTGTATTGGAAGCAGACTCACTAGCCGGAGTACCAGTAGGTGATAAGCTAGCACTAGGAGCAGAAGCTGGAGTACCAGGAGCAACTTTGTCAGTAGGCTCAACCAAGGGAAACTCAAAACTACCTTGAGCAGCTGCTTTAGTAGCTTCTTGTTGTTGTTTGAGAAGAGTGTCAAGAGCTGCTTGGGAATCCTGTACATCCAATGGAGTTGCATCACTAGGAGGAGTAGGAGAAACCGTGGTGGAATAGGATGGAACCACAAAAATGTCATCCTCATCATCTGAATCAGAAAGACTAGAAGGAACACCAGTACTAGAAGTTGCAAACACTTGTGGTCCTGCATCATGGTTAGTTTTGAAACGAAAATATCCTAACGAATCACTAAGATAATCAAGATCAAAATACCATTCTGGACCTTTGCCTTGGATGTTTGACTTCTCTTCAAAATACCAGAGATTAATAGTTTCAATGATCCATTTGGCTTGAAGATTGTAGACACGATACGCCCGAGAATGAGCTGAATATCCCACAATGTATCCTTCATCTTCCTTGCCATCAAACTTCCCCAAATAGTCACTAGTGTTCAGAATGGTGACTGGACACCCAAAAGGCTTCAAATGAGCAATATTTGGAACTTTGCCCGTGAGCAGCTCATAAGGAGTCTTCTTGTGAGGATTGGTAATAGAAACCCTATTCAAAACATAACTTGCAGTATTAACAGCTTCTGTCCAGAACATGGTTGGAAGCTTGGAATCGGCAAGCATAGTTCTTGCTGCTTCTATTAGTGTCTTGTTCTTTCTTTCTGCCACACCATTCTGTTGAGGAGTCCTAGAAGCACTATAATCTCTTTTGATGCCCTTATCATTGCAAAGTGCGATGAGGTCTTTATTTTTAAACTCGGTTCCATTGTCGCAACGAATACCTTTAACTTTCTTGGACAGCTGATTCTCTATCAGGGTAA
Organism: Glebionis coronaria; assembly: GCA_025667525.1. NCBI lineage: Eukaryota > Viridiplantae > Streptophyta > Magnoliopsida > Asterales > Asteraceae > Glebionis > Glebionis coronaria. Next base: position 2,650,275 of record CM046880.1, read on the forward strand.
GAAAATCTCTAAGAATTGAGTAGGTCTCACTTTTGGCAGCCATGAAGAACACCCACGTAAACCTGCTATAACCATCAGTTACCACCAAACAGAATTGCTTGTGGTCAATGCTCCTGATGGAAGTAGGACCAAATAAGTCCATGTGAAGTAGCTGCAATGGTTCAGTAATAAGACTAAGAGCAGTAATGGCCTTGAAGGATGCTTTGTGCTGTTTGCCTTTGCTGCAGGCAATACAATTTATATCATTTCGAAACGTCTTGGGAGGTAAACCAGAGACCAGATTCAGATTTGCAAGTTTGTGAATGGTCTTGAAGTTCACATGCCCCATCCTTCGGTGCCATTTTGTGGCTTCATCTTCTGAGGCTTTTGCAACCAGACATGCTAGTTGACCAGTAGGGTTGACTTCATTCAACTTGATGCTATAGAGATTGTGTCTTCTAGGCATTCTGAGTAAAACCTGTGAGTCATCCGGAAGCTGAAAGTCTTTGGAAAGCACAAGTGCATCAGTATCGGTGAAGAGTACAAACTGCTTCTTGTCACAAATCTGAGAGACCGATATCAAGTTGAAGTGTTGAAGTGCTTCCACATAGTAGACCTGCTCAAAATTTAGATTTGGAGTCTTTATCGTTCCTTTGCCTGTGATTCTGCCTTCACCCCCACCAAAATAGACCTTGCCACCATGAAATGGTACAAAGTTAGAGAGAAGACTCTTATTGCCAGTCATGCTCCTGGAGCAACCACTATCAACAATACCTAGACTAGGATCCTGGTATGGAGTAACCTACAACAACAAGATAATAAAAATGCAAAAGTTAGTGTCTTAAGGGGACCCAAACCTTTTCAGGTTTGAGCCTGCCTTATGGATCATTAGAAGAATGCCAAGAAGATTGATGAGATCCACCGTTGTTCCTTGGTTGCCTATGCATCATATGGGTATTATTATTTGACCAAGAACAACCTGCTGAGGGCTTAACAGCAGTTCCCAAATTTCCCAAACCAAAATACGTGTGGTCTAAATTATGTGGATAGATTGGAGTAAAATTTTGAAAATAATTACTGGTTGTTTGGAACCCACTATCTCTCCAATAATCAGACGCGAAAGGAGAGGATACTCTAGAAGTATGAAACGTTGGAGCACTAGGATTAAGTCTTCTAGAAGCATATGAAGCAGCTCCTGGTGGACCAGGAGCAGGAAAAGCATGATTAACAGAAGCATGTGTGTCATAATAATCACAATCTTTAATTAAATGAAAGGCACTGCCACAAACAAAACATGTTTTGAAAGACCTTTTATTAGAATGAGATTGTTTCATACTGCCTACTTTATTACACACATTTCTAGGAAAAACATTATTCCTAGGACTCAATAAACTAGGACCAGACACACTTGACTTGACCGCAACTTTTTCTTCACACTTCCTAGCACCAGTAGCAGCATGTTCATTCAACTTGGAACTTGTAGGTCTTGACTCTTCACTTGAACCACTAGATGCAGAGTCACTGGCTTTGTCACTGAAAGTACATGAGACAAAGTCATTAGTATTACTAGAACTTGTTGGGGACTCAGGCATCTGTGATCCATCCGAGTCATTATGCCATGAGGTGGGCATAAAAGTTCCAGTAAGAGGAGGAGGGACAGCATGCATTTCTGCTGCTGGTTTAAACCTATTGTAACTAGGTTTGCCCTCATCCTCTTTGTCGGCATCAAAGACACTTGAGAAAGATAAATCAAATACATCTTCTGAATCAATATATTTTTCAAATCCTAAGCCTCTTTTAGTTCTGCCAGACATGCTACTGTCAATTAATTTTGAAAGATTTTTAGGTGCCTTTTGCCATTTGTCAAATCTTAGCATTGTAGCATCTAATTTAGCTTGCATCTCCTCTTTTTCTTTGATACTAGCATCTCTTTCAGTTTCTGTATATTTAAGCATATTTGTAGTGTTTTCTAAATCAATGCTTAGTATCCTGATTTTATCTTCATACGCACGTTGTGTATCTTGTAACCACCTCTTTTGTTGTTCCAATGTGTTTAATGAAGCCTTATAGGCTTGAACTTCTAAAAAATACTTATCATTTTGATCATTTACTTCATTAAATTTGGACAACAATTCTGAGTATTTATCATGACAACCAAGAGGACAATTTTGTACCTGAGGTGAGATGCCCATAAGAGCAAACTCGTCTGCTTCTTCTGCATCAGAGAGATTCCCAGCAATCATTGCAAACAGGTCAGTCGAGGATTCAGCTGATTCCAGAGTAGAAGCCTGATGATCATTCCAGTTGACCATAGAGTCAACAGATACCAATGCCTTCCTGTCATCTTTTACCTCCTGAACCTTGAAAGCGGAGTAACTGCCCTTCTCCTGATCATTCTTGCTAGGGCACTCCCTTGCAAAGTGACCCTGTTGCTGGCAGTTATAGCATCGTACCTTGCTTCTATCGAATCTTGCTGGCTCCCGAGGGTTGTAATTAAATTTCCTTCCTGCTTTCTTCTCAAACTTGTGAACCCTAAGAGTAAGCATGGCCATCTGCCATTTAAGATCCATCTCATCCAGGTCAAGTTTATCGACCTGTTTGAAGTCATCAAAAGCAAGTTGTTGTTCAGCATTAACATCAGCCACAAAAGAATGAAGAACAGCTTCTACCATACTACCAGACTTGGCAGTAGGATCAGGGGCAGAAGTATGCTGAACAGTATGCTGAGAGGAGACAGTATTGCTTGGGCTACTTGCATATGACATGGGAGTAGATGCCATAGAACTCACAAAGGCTGAATTACAGGAGTGGGAAAAGAGTCACTTGAAAATCCTCTTACATGGGGTTCGAAAGTTCTGAGCCTATGAAACAGATCATCAAAAGTGAGATAGTCAAGCCCACCTTTGGCTTTGAGAGAGATCACCACCTGATTCCATGAGTAGGGTAAGGCTTTAAGAAACCTTGCATTAATGTCACCATCATCAGGCTTTGACCGAAGTTGATTCAACTGGCTCAATATCTTCTGGAACCTATCATACCCTTGATTTAGACCTTCAGTTTCTGAGATTTTGAATTCTGTGAATTCATCTCTCAGCATGGACCTTCGCATTTTCTTTGACTCCTCATTCCCTCCGAACCTTGCTTTTATTCCATTCCAGATCTCTCTGGCATCGTCCAAATGGTAGAAGTCACCCATGTGATCTTCAAGAAGAGATTGAAGCAAAATCGTTTTTGCTTTTACCTCCTTCTGAATTGCTATGATTTCCTCATGAGATTTAGGGTCAAGAAGGGTAATATTACCATTCTTGTCTCGTCCAGTAAGCTTCCTACTGTTCCCATTCAGAATGATCTTCCAAAGATCTTGATCAGTGTTGGTGATCCACCATTCCATCTTCATTGCCCAGTTATCATATTCACCCTTCTTCAGAAGAGGGAATTTTCCATTCGTGTTGGAGACCGTAGCCAGGATCTACTGAGGTTGCACAATTTTAGGAGTGCTGTCTTCTCCTGTTTGAGTAGAAGTTGAGGCAGACATGATAAACAAATTGTCAGAAATAAGAAAAACTTGATTCTTCTTGTATAGAGACCCTTCCAGGCTCTGATACCACTTGTTGGGTCTACTGGATGTAGATCTTGCAGCCTGTCAGGACCGGTGAATGACTTCTGTAATCACAAGTCAAATCACAAAGAGACTCTATACACAATATGAATGTAGAATATAAATATAATTAAGAAGAACAGAATAACTATAAAGACTTGATCCTTTCTAAGGATTTCTAATATTGATAATCACTAGAACTGCGTTTTGTGAAGGTGTGTCTAACCCTTCTGCCTAAGGTTCCTTTTATACTACAAGGAAACCCTAATACATCATTAAAGAAAACGTGTAAAACTGATATGCATATCTTTTCCTAACATATCTCATGCATATCCTAACAGAATATTAAGTAAATAATAAAGTTTGACTTCGACTAGGACCAGGAGCAGGACTTGCTCCTACTACTAGTAGGACCAGGAGGAACTACATACCTCCTAGTCTACCTATTACATATAACTATTACAATGGTCCTAACACCTTGTTAGGGTCTTTTTGGATAGACTTCTCCATGATCTTTAGGGGAGTAATTGCTTCTCGTCGTGTGTCTTGATCCTTCATATTGATTTGGATTAATGATCTTCACATCATCTTAGGATCTTTAGCAAAAAGTGAATCCTCATGCCTTGTGAGGGCCTTTTTGGACTCGGGTATCCTCATGCCTTGTTAGGGCCTTTTTGGAGAAGCCAATCTTCGCGTCCCCCTTCAATAAGTTATGCCTTGGCTATGAACTCTAATTAATACCGAGCAACTTTTAAACGATCTTGTGCTAGAAGCTAAGTAACCTTTTAAATCGTACAACCTTATTTATTGCAAATATATTTATTAACAAGCGATGGGAGAAAAAGCTCATAACTAACTCACATAAGTTAATGAAAGAATACTGAACTTATAATTAACTCTATCATCTCTCGTTCTCCACAATTTAAAATCTCAAGGAATGAGACTCGTGGATGCTTAGCCTAATAAACCAATTAAGGTCCATATGGTTAAGGATACTAGCTAGAGTAAACTTGGATAAGTAAACTCGGGTTGAGTCAAAATATTCACGACGGGCCTAATATATCAAAGACAACTAAACTTGTTAGAACCATTTTATTTATTTATTTCATTTTTTGACTTTATTCTCGAAATGGAAATTATTATGATGCGATAATAAAAGGAAAGAAAAAAAATACTACTAGGCCAAAATAGATCAAAAATTTGAAAAACGTTGAAAATTTTTTAAATTTTCCGGTAAAATGGGGTCAAATTCATGGAAAAGCCCACTAAAATTCGATAGAAGTCCCCCCTACACTTAATATAAACATTGTCCTCAATGTTTAAGCATGTGGGCGAATAAACTCCCCTACACTTAGGACATTGAGTACGTTATTTAAAATCGAGCTAAGGAAGGGACAACTAAAATGATTACATTTATTCGTTTTATTTCTATACAAGTATGAATCACAATAGTTTTGATAGAACCGGGTACACGGGAACACGGGATAACGGGTCGTGTCAAAAGTACCAAAAGTGGATCATCAAAGCACATGTCCCTACACACAATCACCACACACAAACAACCTACTTGGCTCCCCCCTACTCTTATTGGTGGACAATGGATGAAGGTGAAAAAGGGTGGAAAGGATGGTAAAGGTAAAAATCTAACCTAGTTATACGATGCTTGATTTATTTATCACGAGTCTCTAGCTCGACTCGATTTCCCGAATTAATTCAAGGGAAATGTGGAGAGGGATGGAATCATCTCGTGAGAGATGTCCTCTCCATAGTACAACTTAACCCGTTGGCCACTCACCTTAAAGTTGGGCCCATTTGGTTGGGATAACTCAATGGTGCCATAAGGGAAGACTTGGACCACGGTGAATGGACCGGACCAACGACTCTTAATTTTACCCGAAAAGATTTTCAACCGAGAGTTAAAAAGTAAAACTTGATCACCAACATGGAACTCTCGGTTTTTAATCTTGGAATCATGAATGAGCTTAGTCTTCTCTTTGTAGATTAATGAATTTTCATAAGCCTCATTCCTAAGTTCATTAAGTTCATTGAGTTGGATTTTCCTATGATCACCGGCTTTGTTAAGATCAAAATTAGCCCATTTCAAGGCCCAATAAGCCTTATGCTCCAACTCAATGGGGAGGTGGCACGCCTTTCCGTACACAAGGCGATAAGGGGTACAACCTATAGGTGTCTTATAAGCGGTACGGAAAACCCACAAAGCATCATCTAATTTATCGGCCCATGAGGCACGATGCTCTCCCACGGTTCGCTCTAAGATTCTCTTAAGACCACGGTTATAAACCTCGGCTTGTCCATTAGTTTGAGGATGATACGTGGTGGAAAGTCGGTGATTGACACCATACTTAGCCATGACTCGTGCAAATTGATCATTGCAAAAATGAGTCCCGCGATCACTAATAATAGCACGAGGCACATCGAATCGAGCAAACAGTTGTTTCAAGAAGTTAACAACAACCCTCGCATCGTTAGTAGGTAAAGCCTTTGCTTCAACCCATTTTGATACGTAGTCAACGGCTACGAGGATGTACTTGTTCCCCTTTGATGATGGAAACGGCCCCATAAAGTCGATGCCCCATACGTCAAAGATTTCACATTCTTGGATGAAATTTTGAGGCATCTCATCTTTATGTGTGATCTTGACTTGCCTTTGGCAAGCATCACAATGTTTAACCATTTCATGTGCATCATGATAAATGGAGGGCCAATAGAATCCGGAGTCGAACACTTTTTTAGCGGTGTAATTAGGACCAAAGTGACCACCGGTAGGTCCTTTATGGCAAGCTTCAAGGATTTGTAAAGCCGTCGACCCATCAACACATCTACGAATGATTAAATCCGCACATTGCTTGAAAAGATAAGGGTCGTCCCAATAGTATGTTTTAACGTCCTTGAAGAATTTTTTTCTTTTGTTGGGACGTTAACCCTTCGATAAGAACACCACCCGCCAAATAGTTTGCAATGTCGGCAAACCATGGGGTATCATCAAGATTGGAATTAATAGACATTAAGGTCTCAAGGGGAAAGGATTCATTAATCTCTTGATTTGGAGATTCCCCTTGATAAGGATCCTCAAGTCTACTAAGGTGATCCGCGGCTAGGTTTTCCGCTCCTTTTTTATCACGAATTTCGATTTTAAATTCTTGTAGGAGCAAAACCCAACGAAGGAGTCTCGGTTTAGCATCTTGCTTGGTCAACAAGTATTTCAAGGCGGAATAGTCGGTGTAAACAATGGTGGTGGAAAGCACAAGATAGGGGCGGAATTTCTCAAAAGCATACACTACAGCTAAAAGCTCTTTTTCGGTAGTGGTATAATGCAATTGAGCCCCCGTCATTGTCTTACTAGCATAATGAATGGGTTGGAAATGTTTGTTAACTCGTTGACCTAAAACCGCTCCTACCGCGAAATCACTAGCATCGCACATGAGCTCGAAAGGTAACTCCCAATTTGGGGAGACTAAGACCGGTGCCTTAGTTAATTTACCTTTAAGAAGTTCGAAAGAGTCGAGACATTCTTGAGAGAAAATGAAAGGAGCATCCTTTTCTAAGAGATGAGTCATTGGAAGAGCTATTTTCGAGAAATCTTGGATGAAACGTCGATAAAATCCCGCATGGCCTAAAAAACTTCTAACTCCTTTGACGGTGGTAGGTGGAGGTAACTTAGCAATGACGTCAACTTTAGCACGGTCGACTTCGATACCGGCTTTGGAAATTTTATGACCGAGGACGATGCCTTCTTTTACCATGAAATGGCATTTTTCCCAATTAAGAACGAGACGAGTGTCTTCACACCGTTGGAGCATACGTTCTAAATTAGCAAGGCAAGAAGAGAAAGAATCACCATAGACCGAGAAATCGTCCATAAAGACTTCCATAGTTTCTTCAACCATGTCATGAAATATCGCCATCATACACCTTTGGAAAGTTCCGGGAGCATTGCATAAGCCGAAAGGCATTCTTTTGTAAGCAAATGTTCCATAGGGACAAGTGAATGTGGTTTTCTCTTGGTCTTTTGGATCGATAGGGATTTGAAAATATCTGGAAAAGCCATCTAAGAAACAATAGAAATCATTACCCGCTAAACGCTCGAGCATTTGATCCATGAAAGGAAGAGGGAAATGATCCTTACGAGTGGCATCATTGAGCTTACGATAATCGATGCAAACTCGCCAACCCGTCACGAGTCGAGTAGGAATCAACTCGTTGTTTTCGTTGGGAACAACGGTGATTCTGCCTTTCTTAGGCACACAATGGACGGGACTAACCCATGGCGAATCCGAGATAGGGTAAATCATTCCGGCATCTAGAAGTTTGATAACTTCTTTCTTAATGACTTCATGAATTTTTGGATTAACCCTTCTTTGATTTTGGATTGCGGGTTTAAAGTCATCTTCCATGAGAATTTTATGAGTACAAAAATTTGGATCAATTCCGCGAATGTCGGAGATTTTCCAAGCAATTGCTTTCTTATGATTCTTAAGCACATCGATAAGTCGGGATTTTTCATCTTCTTTTATGTCCTTAGCAATAATGACGGGCAACTTATTATCCTCCTCTAAGAAAACATACTCTAGATGAGACGGAAAATCCTTAAGCTCTAAATCCGGCGGATTGTCAATGGAAGGCTTAGTCAAAGTAGGATCATCGTTTGTAACTTCTTTTGGAATGGGTGGAGAAATATTGTCCTCATTGAGAAGTCTCTCAATAGTACGAATGTCTTCATCCCAATTGGTGGGAGAATTATCATAGTTAATCTCGAGAGGACCCAAGCTAGCTTCAAACTCATCTAAGTCACTTTCTCCAAATGGAGTCAATGAAGGAGTAATAGAAGCTACGGTCTCAACATGAGGTAAAGGAGAAATCCCGCTCTTACAAGCCTCGTGAAAATGTTCTTCGCATGCTTCGTCGAGCACATCGATGAAATTCACGGATTCGGGCTCATCGGGAAGTTTGGAAAGTTTACCCATGTTAAAGACGATTTTGTCATCCCCGGCCCTCATGATAAGTTCACCCGCGGCTACATCGATTAATGTACGCCCGGTTCTCAAGAAAGGTCGTTCCACAATTAAGGGAACACGGGGATCCATTTCATAGTCGACGACGACGAAATCGGCGGGGAAAGTGAATTTGTCGACTCCTACAAAAACATCCTCGGCTATCCCCCCCGGATAAGCAACCGTATGGTTAGCTAATTCCAATGTCATACGAGTGGGGACTAGCTCGGGTAAAGATAATTGTTTCCACACAGACAATGGCATAAGATTGATACTTGCTCCGAGATCCGCCAAGGCCATACAATTCTCAACACCTGGAAAATTACAAGGAATAAGGAATCGACCGGGATCTCCTAACTTAACCGGTAATTTTCTCAAAAGAACCGCGGAACAATTCTCATTCAATTGGGTATTGGTGATATCAAGCAACTTTTCCTTATCACTTAAAAGATCCTTAAACATCTTAGCGTACTTAGGCATGTGAGAGAGCGCCTCGGCAAAGGTGATATTAAAATTCAATTGTTTGAACATTTTTAGGAAGTTTGAAACTTGAATATCATCTTTATTCTTCAATTTCTCTTTCCGCAACCTTGAGGGATAAGGTATATTGGGTTGAGATGAAGGCTTTGGAGTGGATTGCTCACTCACATCCTTTGGAGGAGGAGGAGGAGTAGAAATAGAAGGTGAAGGAACCGGTTTTGGAACCGAAGGTGTGGTAGAAAATTTGGGTATCGGTGGGACATAAGGTGTAGACGAATGCATAACGGGAGGTATGTCACAAGTGGAAGAAGAAGGAGGTTGTGTCGAAGAAGAAGGAATCTCGGGTCCTTGGTTGGGTGGGTAAGGTTCAACGGTGGTCTTACCGCTCCTAGTAGTGATAGCATTAACATTAGCCCTAGGATTGGTCACGGTGTTCGAGGGAAGGGTACCTTGGGGACGAAAGGTTTGAATCATAGTCAAAAACTTCTTATCGGTCGATTCTTGCATCTCTCTCATCATTCGTTCATGGTCGGATAATTTTTGTAAAACCAAGTCCATTTGAGGATTATGCATGTTCATTTGATTATAACCTTGACTAGGAAAACCTTGGTTTTGATATTGATTAGAACCTTGATTAAATCCTTGATTTTGAAAACTTTGGTTATTATATCCTTGATTATTTAACCCTTGGTTTTGCCCTTGAAAATTCCCTTGATTTTGATTAAAACCCCGTTGATTAGTATTTCCTTGAAAATTACCCCGTTGAGGACCTTGGTTCCTATTTTGGGCGGGTGGGGGTGGTCTTTGTGGTGCTACAAAACCCGGGGGAGCCAAATAGTTATTAGACTTGTAAGACAAATGGTTAACATCAACATTTGGTTTGAATTGAATCCGATCAATTTCATTGTTATTATAAGCATAAACTTCTTGTTGATCATTGTAAACCTTGTCACTATTATAGTACGAATGTGGTCCACTACAAGTCTCACACGTCTCACTTTTTTCTTTCACGGCATGCACATGTGTAGTGAGGGTGTCGGTTTTTAAAGCGAGTGTCTCAACAAGCGAAGTAAGTTTATTAATTCGATCATTCACCTCAATATTACTCGTACTAGCACTTGCCATATTAGCCCTAACACTTTTGGTTTGCACTTTTGCCTTGTTCTCAATAATGGCCCAAGCCTCATTCATGGTTTTCACAAGAATATTGCCCCACGCGGAACTATTAAGTGAGTCTTGGTCGTTTAGAGTTAAACCATTATAAAACGTGTTGATTTGATGAACTTTAGTAAAACCGTGTTGTGGACATTTTCTCAAAAGATCTTTAAAACGATCCCAAGCCTCACTAAACGTTTCCCCATATTTTTGCTCAAAGTTGATTATTTCATTCCTTAAGGAAGTGGTCCGTGATGGTGGGAAAAAGTAGTTAATGAACTTGGTCTCTAAGTCGATCCATGTGGTAATACTTTGGGGTGGTTCCTTATCAAGCTAAATCCGGGCTTGTCCCTCGAGGGAAAAAGGAAAAAGTTGGAGGCGAACGGCCTCTTGGGGCACCCCATTGTATTTGAAGGTATTAGCTAATTGGATTAAACGTTTGATATGAGCGTGTGGGTCATCATTAGTACGGCCTAAAAATGGTGTAGCGGAAACCATTTGAATAAAACCCGATTTAAGTTCGAAATGATTAGCTCCAATATTCGGCACCACAATCGCGTCATCGTTTCCTTCAACGTGAGATTGTAGAATCTCAATCATTGGTCGATTATCCGTTGCCATCGTATTGTCGAAAGCTCGATTCTCGGGATCGGCTTTAATGACGGTCTTTTTGTTTTTGTTCTTCTTCTTTTTAGAAGAATTAGAAGTATTTGTTACACCAATCGGTATGTATGTATGCGTGCGAGTGCGCATACAATTAAAACTTTGGAATGAGGTAGGTGACCTCGGTCGACTTTGAGAGGAAAAGGATTTTCCCTCTCGAGGAGCAATATGAAAAATCTACAAAAATATATACGTAAATACTACTTGAGTTGGCAAACCAATAATCGGTCGTCCCTCTCAATATACGCACAAGCGAGCGGGGAAACGAGGTGGCACAAAGCACTTAAAAACCTTTTTCCTTAGACGGCCTTTTATAGCGCGTCGCCTTATACCCACCTTATAGTTTGTATATGTCGAGTTCAAACGTCTTACTAGTATTTATCTATTTTGCCCTTTTTCTCGTTATGGATTCGAATACAATAGTTAGGTGATGAAATCCCAACTAAGGCTTATTTGAAAAGTAGGTAATTTATTGTGCTACGTAATATAATATAATAAAATGAAAAATCTTTTTGTATTTTTTAGAAAAATATATATTCACATGAAAAATCGAAAGAAATCGAATCTAAAAATTAACACTAATACGTAATATTTTTGGTGTAATACTTTTAGGAAAAAGTATTACTTTTGTATTTTTTAATTTTTTTTTTGTTGCAATTCTTAGGAAAGAAATTGCTTTTGTGATTTTTTAATTTTTTTGTATTTTAAAGTTTTTGATTTTTTTGTGTTTTTGATTTTGTTGCAAGAAACGTAACGTTCAAAGGATGAACGGATCCCAAAATCCAAACGTCTTCACGAAAAAATCGTCAATCGTACGAGCGAAGCGGCAGCGGCGCCAATTTGAAACTCGGATTTTGCAATCCTATTTTTAATGCAATTAAGTTCGTTTTTCCTCGATTCGACTCGAATTTGATTTCCGGTTTAATGTTTCAACTTAACTTGTTTTTGGTAAAATCTCTTTTTGGTATTTTTAAACTAACTTAAATCTATTTAATTAAATGAAAACTACTTAAATTAACTATTTAAACTATTAATTTGAAAATAAACTTAAACTAATTAAAAATTTAAACTAAATGTAACTAATTAAAAATAAAAGTAAATATTTAAACTAATTTGAAAGTAAAAATAAAAATATTTGAACTAATTTAAATTTAAAAATAAAAATAAATCTATTTTAGATAAAATGAAAACAAATTTAAAGTTATAAAAGTAAATAAAAATATTTTTTATCTTTTTATTTTTTTATTATTTTTGTCTTTTTATTTTTATAAAAAACTGAATAAAAGAAAGTTGAAATAAACTTTTTTAAATAAAATTAAATAACTCTAAATGGATTTAAACTAATATATTAAAAACTGTCAACCCTATTATCACGCTATATTAATTTAATGCAAGGGAACAAAACACAAAAAGAGGTCCAGCTCAACTGGTTGGGACGTATGGTGGTTATGCGAGAGGTCCTGGGTTCGAGTCCCAGGACAGACAAAATTTTGACAATATTTTTTTTACTATTTTTAGAACTTTGATTTGGACAGTATAAAGCCTCAGACCAATTTGGTCTGAGGTTATAGCAGCAAATAAGCAATAAGCAGTCAAATAAGTAGAAACCAAATAAGCTATGAAAAATAGAAAATAAGTAGATAAAACAATAAGCCAGTTAAGCAGTCTAAACTAATAAGCCTAAATTAAATTACTGAATAAGCTAAGTAAACCAAACCTATAACCAAATCTCCAAAAAGCAAATTAAGCAATTATCTAAAAACGCAATATATAAAAAACGCAATCACCTATCAAGTACGCAAATCCAAACGATCAAAACAGTAAGCAGAACTTAAATAAGCATAAACCAATAAGCTGATACAATGTCTAAATAAGCAGATGCCAAAATTATCAACTCGTCCAAACAATGACAATGAACCAAATAAGCAGTTACATAAGCTAAGCAGATCCAAACAACTAAACTAGATAAGCTAGTAATCTAAGCAGTTCCAAACGCAGGAATAAAACTAACTTAAATAGTACTAACACCCTATCAAGCAGTTCAAGACAAACCTGTATCCAAACACCATAAGACAATAACTAGAGCAGATTAAATAAGCAGACAAAAACAGATTCATATAACATCAAAACAATTATAGCAGATGAATTAAAACTTATAAAAACTAAAAGAGAATAAAAGGAACCTGACGTCGAAACCTTTGGGAAGAAGGGTGAGCGCTGAGCTCCCTTATAATCGAAACAAAAACACCTTAAGTCATCAATATCATCACCATAAGAAAAAACTCTCGAACCAATTCCGAACCAGAGCGTATCCAAATTGAGAAGCAAGAGATGAACAGTACTTCAATTTATATTTCCCAGTAGGGGAAATATGGATATTACTTTTCTTTATATTTTTTTTTTTTTTTTTTTTTTTTAATAATAACGAGAACAGTACTAAAAGAAATATAATCGAAATAATTAATAGAAACGATGGTAATAAAATTCAGATTCAAGATTAAATATTAAAATTAACAGAAACTTAAAATTGCGATGAAATTAAACAAACTTTAACTTTTCATTAATTAAAATCAAACTTACAATACTGGAATTAAAATTACAAGATTGAAACCAATCAAACTAATTTTTACTGAAAAATAAAATAATAAAGAAAAAGCTTGAATTACATGATAGAAGGGGGGGGGGGTTTATAGGGAACCCCCGAACCTTCTAGGTTATCTTGGTGACCACGGTGAGAGATCTTGGCCGCATATCTTACTTCTCTTTCTTCTCTTTTGATCAAACGGTGGAGAAAATACCTTGAGTCTCGGGTTCCATTATGGGTATTGGTTCAACCGTAGGTGTGGTTTGAGCGGTACTTCGTGGGATTGTAATATGCTCCTTTTCAACCACAACCTCGGGTTCTTTCTCTTTTTCCTTCTCCATAGAAGTACTTGGACGAGAAATGGGTTCTTTGAAAGTTTTACCACTACGAGTAGTAATAACCTTCAATTCTCCTTTCGGGTTCACGATGGTATCACTAGGAAGACCACCCGAAGAAGAGGGCTTACACATGATAGCTTCAAACATTTTAGCCAGACCCTCTTCAAACTTAGATTGCCTAGCATCCGCTTTCAACAATTCTTGCTTAATCTCATGTTGTCCTTTCTCCATTTTTTGTTGATTTTGTTGGAGTCGTGTGACATTTCCTTCCATTTTATTAACATGAGTTTTAAGTTCATTAGCAAGTTCGTTTTTAAGCTCGTTTTTCAACTCGTATCTTAAGCTAATCATCTCACGTTGCATGTTGTCAAACTTAGCATCATTAGCCTTAGCATAATCTAAAAATTCTCCTTGCAAATTTTTAGTGTGAGCATTTTGAAAACCTTGAGTAGGAGTTTGAAAATCACGGTTTTGGTTTTGGTTTGAAATTTGCCCATTTCCACTTTGATAATTACCTTTGTTATAATTCCTTTGATTTCCTTGGTAATTTCCACCTTGATTGTTGTTTCGATAGTTATTAGCATTTTGATTTTGTGGAGCTTGATTTTGGCGGGAACCTTGACCGATTTGGTTATAAGTTCCCGTGGCTACATAAGCATTCGAAGTGTTACCATCCGCGGTAATGCACTCGGAAAAATCATGAGCTCCACCACATGAAATACAACTCTTAGCAACCGCTTTAACCGAAGCGGTGTTTGAAGCTTCTTGAGCTTTCCAATGAGACATAAGAGTCAAAAACCTATCGAAAAACCGATTCTCCTCATTTGCTTCATCTTGTAAGGCATTAATGGAACGAGATGATGACGAGCCCAAATTGGCAACACTCGGTGTGTTACGAGGGCTATAGACCTTAGACCTATTTTCTATGATTTTCAAAGCCTCATTGGTCGTTTTGCACAAAAAATTACCACCCGCGGCGGAATTTAAATAATCTCGTTCATGTTCATTAAGCCCATTATAAAAAGTGTCAATTTGATGCAATTCGGAAAAATCATGGTGTGGACATTCATGTAACATTTCTTTAAATCTTTCCCAAGCCATTGAAAAACTTTCATTTGGTCTTTGTGTAAAACGTGAAATCTCGTTTTTCAAATGTGTTGTCTTAGATGGTGGAAAAAATTGATTCACAAATTTAGACACGAGATCGGCCCATGTCAAAATCGAATTCGGCGGTTCTTTCTCAAGCCAAATCTTGGCGGGTCCATCTAACGAGTAAGGAAACAACATCATCTTAATGGCATCGTGTGGTACATCCTTAAACTTGCTTGTCGCGGTGAGACGATTAAATTGCCTAATGTGATAATGTGGGTTGTCTTTTTCGTGACCGCGAAACTTGTTTGCTTGAAGCATAGACATTAAACCCGTTTTGATCTCAAAGTTCTCCGCAAGGATGGCGGGAATCACAATGGCCTCTCCAAAACCCTCGGTGGGTGCTTGAAGCAACTCCATCATAGTACGATTAGCCATGATAGCTTCTTGTTCTACAATAGGTTCCTCACTTGGAGACTCCTCACTAGAATGAGTGAGTGATTTGTTTCTTCGTTTACGAGCACGTCTAGCTTTAGAGCGAGTTTGCATAAACGTCACGTACAACGAGAAGGCGAGCAAAGAAGATTCTTTTTGGTATTTTGTGTTTTTTCAAATTTTTTTTTTTGTGGTTTTTGATTGTATTAACCTTTTTGGAAATTGGTGAATGTATTAAGTAGACAATGAGTCCACAAATCTCCTCACTAATCAAATCTCTTGATTAAAAAGGCCTCAAGGAATGAAAACGATCACGTGGAGTGAACGCCTTCGATGACTTTAGAACGATGGTGGAACACCAAATCGTTCAAGAGGGTTTAATCAAATGAAACCAATAAAATATATATATATGTAATAATACTTTGGGCGGCAAAACCCTCGATTCACTCTCAAAATCAAATACGCATAAGCAAGCGGAGGAAACGAGGCGGCGCGAAGCACTTAAGAGCCTTTTTCCTTTAGGTCGTGAAATACAACCGCCTTATACCCACCTTATAGTTTGTATTTTCAAGATTAAGCTTCACGAAAGTATTTATCTATTTTTGCCTTTTTTCTTTGGTTTGAGATTCGAATACAATGATCGAGTGATGAAATCCCGAATCAAGGTTGTGATTGCTCACGTATTTGGAGTACTTGTGTATTTATTGTTCTACGTATACAATATAGTAATAATATTCACACAAAACCGAAAAACGATAATACGTATTAATAGAGTGCTATTAATACAATTACTATTATGGCTAATATAAAAAACAACAATTGTTCAATCAAAACACAACACGCCTCCCCGGCAGCGGCGCCAAAAATGATTGTGGTAAAATACGACTCTTGTTTAGGAAAACAAAAGAACGTATATGAGCGGTAAGTATCGAGTGATGATTTTAGGAAAAATCAACACTAATGACCCAATCACTTAAAAAGAGAGAAAGTTCGTTTCCCAAGGAGGTATATGTGTGTGAATTAACTTGTAATTATTTGAGATTAATATTGAGAAGAATGGGGATGAAAAGATAAAAAGACGGTTACGTTAAAATTACACTACGACGTAAAAGACGTAAACGTAAAGTCGTGAAAAACTACCAAAATTAAAAATTATACTAAAACCAAAAACAAAGTAAACAAAAGGTTAAAAAGAAGTCTAAAATAATATAAATAAAGATAAAAATCCAACAAAGATATTTTAAAACCTTTTATTAATTAAATATTTAATTTTAAATGCTAATTAAAGCCCTAAAATTAAATATAACTAATTCAAATGTCTAAAATATGATTTTATTGAATAATTACTTAACTTATGTTATTAGAAGACTAAAAAGTAATTTTCTAAAAATTAAAAGCTATTAAAACTATTTTTAAAACTCTAAAAATGATTTAAAATGATTAAAAACTAATTAAACTTAAAATAATTATAAAAATAAATCTAAAAGCTATAAAAATATTCTAAAAATGGAAAAGGTCCTAATTAATGCTAAAGAACTTAAGAAAAATGAAAAATAAAGAAAAATAAAACTTTGAAATTTTAATAATAAAATAATATTAAAATAATACTAAAATTAAAAAGTTCTCAAATAAATTCTAAAAAATTCTCAAAAATCCTAAATATTCTAACTAAGAAGAAAATGTAAATTAAAGTTTCTAAAACCTATTAATTAATTTTATATTAATTTTTAAAGTTGCTTAAAAATCCTAAAATCTTATAAAATTAAAAATAAGCCAAATTGAAAACCTAATAAGCTGTAAACCTCAAAATATTATTTTAAAAGCTAAAAATAATTTTTCCTAAAAATTAAAACTCTTTTTTCTATTTTTTAATGATTTTTCAAAAACCGGCTATTAAATAAATGCTAAAAAATAATCTAATAAAGGGAAAAATATGAAACTAGGCTAGAAAAATCACAAACTTAATAAGGATCCTAGGAAAAATAAGCTAAACAAAAATAGCTTAATAAATAAGCTAGAAAAGTAGGAAAAAAGCTACGACTTTTAAGTAAGCTAGAAAGAAAAGAAAGGGTTAAAAGGATAATGGAATGAAATGAAAACGTAAAAAGGTGTCTAGATCAGTGGTAGTTCCCCTACTCCTCCTTCGAGAGGTCTGGGGTTCGAGTCCTGCTGCGGGCAACCTTTTTGCAATTTTTTTTCTTTTTTATTTTTTTATTCCAAACCAACAGTGACCTTCTATAAGCTTAGCAACTTAATCCAATTCCTTTTTTAATGCAAGATTAAGCACACTTAATAACACAAAACGTGGCCAGTTCAAAATTGAAACACAAGCAGAAATGCTATGTGTTCTTTGCTTGAGGATTTAGCCAAGAAGGCTTGGCTAATGGCTTATTTTGGTGTTGTATTATGGAACAATAGGGGCACCCTTGTGCTTATTGAAGCACAAGGAGTCAAGCACAGCAAAGATTAAACACCTAGCACACCAAATACTCACAATCCAAAGCACACAAGGGCATATAAAGTTGCTGATGCAAAATTACTAGACCTGTTGACTGTTTTAGCTTATATCTTGCACAAAATTCAACTTCAAACGCCCAAATTTGGCATACACAATCACCAATTGGTACTCAAGCAATCTCAAACTCTAAATCACCCTATTACTTCACAGAATTCAAAGATCTAAGCACAATTTTTCTCATAAAAATGAGCAGAAAGATGATATGCAGATTTTGGCTATACTTTTTTCCTTTTCAAACACACAAACTACTCAAAACTTGTTCCAAACTTACTATAAACTAACATGCAAACTACCTCAATCCTTTTTACCCTGGTTAACACCTTTTTAACTCACAAATTAAAATCTATGCCCTGCTAAAACATAGATCCAAACACCCTTTTAAAACTCTTTATGCACTTTTTTTCAAATCAAAACCTTCACAAACCTAATCAAACTGATCCTATGATCATTTAACATGCATACAAACACAATAGAACACAAATTCAACAGCTTTCACTAGCAAATATCACCTAATCCAACAAGATCACTCAAACCTCTATTTTTCTGAACTTTTCAATAAGGAAAAAGGAATTACCTTAGGGCCTTACATCCAAGGCCCTTGTGGTTGCATAACCACCTCCTACCAACTCGGGTTGGTGCTGAAAAGATCAACAAACCTTCAACACCTGGTTGAAGAAAATCAAAAGAAACACAAGTATATTTCCAATATTTTGTTTCTCTTTTTTTTTCTTCCTTGAAAACTTACTCAAACCTTTTTAAAACTTACAACCACGTTTTAAAACTCTTCAAACTCACAAAATCAACCTCCTTTTCCACTTTCACTTCCAAGGAGTGAGATTTATAAAATTTTGAATCAAATTTTAAAACCTTTTGAAAAACTTTTGAAAATCAAACAAAATCTTTCACACTTGAATTGGAACTCAGAATTAAGCTTTTACACAACACACAACTTTTTAAAAGAATAAAAAGGAATTACAATTGATTTTTCTCAAATACCAAACTTTTATTTCATAAAAAAGGAATTACAAGTGCAAAGCCTAAAAACTGGAACAAGAGGGGTATGAACAGGCTCATCCCCTATTTATACTAACAATAGAACTATCTAGATGATAAAACCCTAAACATTGGATTTCCAGGAATGCCCTTGAAGTCTTTGACTGTAAATGGGTCAAAACTTGCCCATGTGATATGCCAGCTTGGAATCTTCAATCTTGGACGTAGAATTGGTATTGGGGACCAAGGAATTACATCTAGCCACTCAAATGGTCGGGACATAGGGTTTGGGGGAAAATGACTTGAGCAGGGAGGTACGGGGTGGGTCCCTTAAGCCATGTGACACTGTTTTGTTGGGTGGGTTTGGGTAATGTCGGGTTCAATCAGGGTTCTGGAAGGTATCAGGGTAAAACCCTTTGTTTTGGGTGAGATGGGAACTCGGGTGATTTAGGGTTTATCAGGATTAAGGGGGGTGTTTTGATTCGTTTTGGGTAATTAACATTTTAAATTAGTGTTATGGAGGGAAGTAATGTGGGGTTGACTGGAGTTGACCAAGTTTAACTTAATAAACCGGGTTGGTTAATGGGTGGGTGGACGGGTTTGGGTAGGATATGGGTTGGTGGGTGGGTTATGATGAGGTGTCACAAGCTGAGTGGGTGGGTAGGTTTGGGTAATTGGCTAATTTGAGTCCCCAAGGTTTCAACATTCTTTCACTTTGTATTAAATGCCCATCAGCGCCTAGTTTTGCCTTTGTCAACTTTGGATAAGTTGTCAAAAATGGCACAATCAATTCCATAACTTTTCCAAAGGGTTTCTTTTGTATAATCTTCAAACTTGATGGACTGGTCTTGTAAAATCTTCAAATAATAAGGACCATACTTGTACAATTGATAAATGGAGGGTCAATTGTGACAAGTTCTTCAAAGATGAGGGACTAATCTTGACAATCTTTAATTCTTCAAGGGTCTTTTTGCAAATTTCCAAACTTGGGCCCGGTTCATTGTGCGACTTCGTTTCCCGTGTTTGTTTTTGAATGATTCTTGTGTTCTTTTGCCAATTCCTCAATATCCGTACCTAAAAATACACAAGTAACAAACACGAGCATATATTTGGTCTATTTTATGATATTTTATGCATTTTAAGGCCGTTTTGGACGATGAGACCATGTATAAAAGCAGTCTCATCACTCCCCCATACTAAACCATTGCCGTGCCCTCACGCAATGCTAGAATAAAGTATCAAAGCATCTCCAAAATTCAATTTTATGGACTTTATTGGAATGATAAACTAGCTACACTATGATTACTACCACTTGCGTTTTAGACATAATGTATGATTTTCATCGCAAAATGGGACGTTTAGGTTCATAGAATAAGAACACGTGAATGCTTCGTTAGAAATAATTTCATCGTCCTCGATTTTCACCCTAATTCCATGCCAAGCGTGCAACGAGATCATTGTCATTATAAGTTAGTAATGCTAACACTACTCATATGCCCTAATCACGTACTTATTCTCCCATTATTCCTAAGTTGTATCTCTTATATTTTATTATGTCTTAATGATCACGAGGATACATCATTGACTTATGCGATAATAGAGATTTAGGTCTAAAAATAGAGTCCTAACGGTGTAACTAAGACCATCAAATCAATAACCCCTCCTAATAGACAACGATGTCAAAAAATTAAGTTGACAAGAAGAATCGATAAACACGGTTTTATAACGGTTTTGAACATGAGACTTATTACCAAGACTTTTATACGCCCCCTAACGGAAGGGCCTTATTATCTTTGGTTTACCTCCATCTTTTATTCAACTTCGCCATGAAGCTTTTATTATGACTTCGGTCTTGCCTTGCCTTTTATTATCCGCCTCATCGGTGGTTTTATTAGCCAAAGACGTATATCCTCACGATAAAGCGAATTTTGGATCTTTAAAGCTTTGAAGATTAAGGCTTGATTCACTTTCAATTTTTGCATAGATTTTAGGCCTTGTGGGGCTTTCAAATTGTTTGCTAGATTTAGGTGAGCACTTGAAATCTTATTATTGGGTGAAGCTTTCGATTATTCGGGTTGCCAATACTTCAAAACCGTGACGCTGGCGATACCTTAATGTCTTCCCAATTTAATTACACGGAAGCTACTAGAAAAGACTAGAAACCCAACAATCAAAATTAAACCGCTAAATCAATATTTATTAAGCAAAAAATATTTACAAGCGAAGGGAGAATAAGCAAACAACGAGAACACATGAGTTTTTGAAAGAATACGAGTACTCTACGTTTAGCATAGTAACTTATAATTAACTCTATCATTTCTCGTCCTCATTTAAGAGACTTAGCCTAATGTGTAGTTAAGGAATCAAAGCTAAGTGCTCAACACGCACGGTCGAGTCAAAAATTACTCTTATTCTCGCCATCGGAAAATCTACATTCGTGTCTTCAAACACTTATAAAACATGAGAAAAATTTTAAAATTTGGCCATTTTTAGCCTTATTTTGCAACAAAATGATAAACAAAACGATAAACTTTGGAAAGCGTGAAGGTTTGGCAAGGCAAGTATCTATTCACCCCCCCATACTAAAGTTAAACATTGTCCTCAATGTTTCGAGTCTAGGGGTGCAAACACCCCCATACTAGAGACGTAGTCGAATGCCTAATCTAGCATGGAAAGGGTGTAACCATTAAGTAATAGCCGTTTATGAAGTGTGCTATAAACCTAAGGTTAGAACATAAAAGGATATATCATATGGATATTGGGAAAGGCCTCCAAAGCAAACGATCGAGTGCTCCCATGAAACGAACACGAGAGGCTCCAATCGTGAAGATGATCATCTAAAAGACACAATTCACAAACAACTACGGAACAAAGGTTGGAAGGGCACAAATCCCCTCACATTACACTAATTAGAAAGCAATAATATGTACATGGATAAGCATGGGTCTCCCCCACGAGGCACCTTGTTTTTGATAACCGAGTCAAAAGCTCGACTCGAATCCCCATAAATGTGATCATTTAGGGATAATCATGGTTTGGTCAATTTTTGGTGGGGCTTACATGATAAACAAGGCCCAAAAGTACGTGGAGTACTTTAAAAATCTGATAAACGTATACCGGGGTCAAAGATAGCGTCCACGTTTTCGGATGAAAGACGAGACAACACAACTCCAACACAAATCCCAATGGGATAGAAGAAAATAGGAAAGAAGAAATAGAAGGGTGGGACAATGGGTAAGTCATAACATTGAGCTACTCGAGGTAGACTCGCACCAATCAAATGAAAAGATTTTCCATTTATTGCATCGGTGGAAGACCGAGATTTCCCTATATAAGCAATTCCAGGATCAAATATCTCGTCCTCGGTGGAGAAAGGGGAGGGAACATAAGGGGCTTCCCCCACACTAGGTCTACACAAAGCATCGTCAAAAGGAGAAGACGAGCTTGTAGTACTCAAGACACGCGGTGATGACGGAGTTAGAATTGTAGAAAAATCTTTTAAATTAAATTCAAAATCTTTTCCTTTTTCATCTTTAGC
Source organism: Glebionis coronaria (assembly GCA_025667525.1). Taxonomy (NCBI): domain Eukaryota; kingdom Viridiplantae; phylum Streptophyta; class Magnoliopsida; order Asterales; family Asteraceae; genus Glebionis; species Glebionis coronaria. Next base: position 2,672,657 of record CM046880.1, read on the forward strand.
ACTCTCCTTGTGAAAACCCGATTTAATTATGTCAAAAATATTTGGTGTATCTAAAACAATGTTAGTCACACTAAAAATTCTCTCATTTTGAAAACGTTTTGGTTTAGGTGGTGGCAAGTTTTCAAATCTTTTGTCAACAAAGAAAACCTCCCCATCGGGATCAACGTATTCATCATCCGAAGAATCACTCGAGATTGGAATCATAGGCTTAACACTCTTAACCTCCACCGGCGGAGGGGACGGAACTTCATTTTTATCAACAACTCCTAAAACTCTATTGGAAATCTTTTGACAAATGTTTTTGATGGGATTGACATTGTACAAAGATGTGATGGAATAAACATGAGAAAGAGTGGAGTTTTGGGTTGCATTAATGACGAGTTCTTCCTCATTGAAACGAAGAGTTATTTTTCTTGCATGCACATCGATAAGTGCTCTCGAGGTATCCAAAAAAGATCGACCTAAAATTAACGGAACTTTAGGATCGATGGGAATATCAACAACTATGAAGTCCACGGGATAATAGAATTTCCCAACTTTCACAAAGACGTCCTCGGCAACTCCACAAGCTAGAATCGTAGAATGATCGGCCATTTCGATTGACATTCTTGAAGGAGTGAGATTTGGAAGATTGAGCGATTTAAAAATCTCGAGAGGCATCAAATTAATACTAGCACCGAGATCGGCCAAGGCGTAGCATTCTTCCATGTCTTGGATAGCACATGGGATTAAAAACTTTCCAGGATCACCGACCTTTTGAGGTATGCGGCTTAGAAAAACCGATGAACAACTAGACGATTTTTGCAATTTTTCTTTGTTATTCAACATACTTTTGAAGTTCGCGGCAAATCGAGGCATCATGACTAAGGCGTCGGCAAAACTTATATTGAAATGCAAGTCACGAAACATTTTCATAAAAAGTTCAAATTGGTAATTATTTCGTTCTCGTGCCTTTTCCTTGTCTCGTCTTGATGGGTAGGGTAAAGGTGGTGTGGGTTGGGGCAAATTAGGCATAGGCATCGGCCTTGGAATCTCGGGTTCCATTATGGGTATTGGTTCAACCGTAGGTGTGGTTTGAGCGGTACTTCGTGGGATTGTAATATGCTCCTTTTCAACCACAACCTCGGGTTCTTTCTCTTTTTCCTTCTCCATAGAAGTACTTGGACGAGAAATGGGTTCTTTGAAAGTTTTACCACTACGAGTAGTAATAACCTTCAATTCTCCTTTCGGGTTCACGATGGTATCACTAGGAAGACCACCCGAAGAAGAGGGCTTACACATGATAGCTTCAAACATTTTAGCCATACGGTCTTCAAACTTAGATTGCCTAGCATCCGCTTTCAACAATTCTTGCTTAATCTCATGTTGTCCTTGCTCCATTTTTTGTTGATTTTGTTGGAGTCGTGTGACATTTCCTTCCATTTTATTAGCATGAGTTTTAAGTTCATTAGCAAGTTCGTTTTTAAGCTCGTTTTTCAACTCGTATCTTAAGCTAATCATCTCACGTTGCATGTTGTCAAACTTAGCATCATTAGCCTTAGCATAATCTAAAAATTCTCCTTGCAAATTTTTAGTGTGAGCATTTTGAAAACCTTGAGTAGGAGTTTGAAAATCACGGTTTTGGTTTTGGTTTGAAATTTGCCCATTTCCACTTTGATAATTACCTTTGTTATAATTCCTTTGATTTCCTTGGTAATTTCCACCGTGATTGTTGTTTCGATAGTTATTAGCATTTGGATTTTGTGGAGCTTGATTTTGGCGGGAACCTTGACCGATTTGGTTATAAGTTCCCGTGGCTACATAAGCATTCGAAGTGTTACCATCCGCGGTAATGCACTCGGAAAAATCATGAGCTCCACCACATGAAATACAACTCTTAGCAACCGCTTTAACCGAAGCGGTGTTTGAAGCTTCTTGAGCTTTCCAATGAGACATAAGAGTCGAAAACCTATCGAAAAACCGATTCTCCTCATTTGCTTCATCTTGTAAGGCATTAATGGAACGAGATGATGACGAGCCCAAATTGGCAACACTCGGTGTGTTACGAGGGCTATAGACCTTAGACCTATTTTCTATGATTTTCAAAGCCTCATTGGTCGTTTTGCACAAAAAATTACCACCCGCGGCGGAATTTAAATAATCTCGTTCATGTTCATTAAGCCCATTATAAAAAGTGTCAATTTGATGCAATTCGGAAAAATCATGGTGTGGACATTCATGTAACATTTCTTTAAATCTTTCCCAAGCCATTGAAAAACTTTCATTTGGTCTTTGTGTAAAACGTGAAATCTCGTTTTTCAAATGTGTTGTCTTAGATGGTGGAAAAAATTGATTCACAAATTTAGACACGAGATCGGCCCATGTCAAAATCGAATTCGGCGGTTCTTTCTCAAGCCAAATCTTGGCGGGTCCATCTAACGAGTAAGGAAACAACATCATCTTAATGGCATCGTGTGGTACATCCTTAAACTTGCTTGTCGCGGTGAGACGATTAAATTGCCTAATGTGATAATGTGGGTTGTCTTTTTCGTGACCGCGAAACTTGTTTGCTTGAAGCATAGACATTAAACCCGTTTTGATCTCAAAGTTCTCCGCAAGGATGGCGGGAATCACAATGGCCTCTCCAAAACCCTCGGTGGGTGCTTGAAGCAACTCCATCATAGTACGATTAGCCATGATAGCTTCTTGTTCTACAATAGGTTCCTCACTTGGAGACTCCTCACTAGAATGAGTGAGTGATTTGTTTCTTCGTTTACGAGCACGTCTAGCTTTAGAGCGAGTTTGCATAAACGTCACGTACAACGAGAAGGCGAGCAAAGAAGATTCTTTTTGGTATTTTGTGTTTTTTCAATTTTTTTTTTTTTGTGGTTTTTGATTGTATTAACCTTTTTGGAAATTGGTGAATGTATTAAGTAGACAATGAGTCCACAAATCTCCTCACTAATCAAATCTCTTGATTAAAAAGGCCTCAAGGAATGAAAACGATCACGTGGAGTGAACGCCTTCGATGACTTTAGAACGATGGTGGAACACCAAATCGTTCAAGAGGGTTTAATCAAATGAAACCAATAAAATATATATATATGTAATAATACTTTGGGCGGCAAAACCCTCGATTCACTCTCAAAATCAAATACGCACAAGCAAGCGGAGGAAACGAGGCGGCGCGAAGCACTTAAGAGCCTTTTTCCTTTAGGTCGTGAAATACAACCGCCTTATACCCACCTTATAGTTTGTATTTTCAAGATTAAGCTTCACGAAAGTATTTATCTATTTTTGCCTTTTTTCTTTGGTTTGAGATTCGAATACAATGATCGAGTGATGAAATCCCGAATCAAGGTTGTGATTGCTCACGTATTTGGAGTACTTGTGTATTTATTGTTCTACGTATACAATATAGTAATAATATTCACACAAAACCGAAAAACGATAATACGTATTAATAGAGTGCTATTAATACAATTACTATTATGGCTAATATAAAAAACAACAATTGTTCAATCAAAACACAACACGCCTCCCCGGCAGCGGCGCCAAAAATGATTGTGGTAAAATACGACTCTTGTTTAGGAAAACAAAAGAACGTATATGAGCGGTAAGTATCGAGTGATGATTTTAGGAAAAATCAACACTAATGACCCAATCACTTAAAAAGAGAGAAAGTTCGTTTCCCAAGGAGGTATATGTGTGTGAATTAACTTGTAATTATTTGAGATTAATATTGAGAAGAATGGGGATGAAAAGATAAAAAGACGGTTACGTTAAAATTACACTACGACGTAAAAGACGTAAACGTAAAGTCGTGAAAAACTACCAAAATTAAAAATTATACTAAAACCAAAAACAAAGTAAACAAAAGGTTAAAAAGAAGTCTAAAATAATATAAATAAAGATAAAAATCCAACAAAGATATTTTAAAACCTTTTATTAATTAAATATTTAATTTTAAATGCTAATTAAAGCCCTAAAATTAAATATAACTAATTCAAATGTCTAAAATATGATTTTATTGAATAATTACTTAACTTATGTTATTAGAAGACTAAAAAGTAATTTTCTAAAAATTAAAAGCTATTAAAACTATTTTAAAACTCTAAAAATGATTTAAAATGATTAAAAACTAATTAAACTTAAAATAATTATAAAAATAAATCTAAAAGCTATAAAAATATTCTAAAAATGGAAAAGGTCCTAATTAATGCTAAAGAACTTAAGAAAAATGAAAAATAAAGAAAAATAAAACTTTGAAATTTTAATAATAAAATAATATTAAAATAATACTAAAAATAAAAATTTCTCAAATAAATTCTAAAAAATTCTCAAAAATCCTAAATATTCTAACTAAGAAGAAAATGTAAATTAAAGTTTCTAAAACCTATTAATTAATTTTATATTAATTTTTAAAGTTGCTTAAAAATCCTAAAATCTTATAAAATTAAAAATAAGCCAAATTGAAAACCTAATAAGCTGTAAACCTCAAAATATTATTTTAAAAGCTAAAAGTAATTTTTCCTAAAAATTAAAACTCTTTTTTCTATTTTTTAATGATTTTTCAAAAACCGGCTATTAAATAAATGCTAAAAAATAATCTAATAAAGGGAAAGATATGAAACTAGGCTAGAAAAATCACAAACTTAATAAGGATCCTAGGAAAAATAAGCTAAACAAAAATAGCTTAATAAATAAGCTAGAAAAGTGGGAAAAAAGCTACGGCTTTTAATTAAGCTAGAAAGAAAAGAAAGGGTTAAAAGGATAATGGAATGAAATGAAAACGTAAAAAGGTGTCTAGATCAGTGGTAGTTCCCCTACTCCTCCTTCGAGAGGTCTGGGGTTCGAGTCCTGCTGCGGGCAACCTTTTTGCAATTTTTTTTCTTTTTTATTTTTTTATTCCAAACCAACAGTGACCTTCTATAAGCTTAGCAACTTAATCCAATTCCTTTTTTAATGCAAGATTAAGCACACTTAATAACACAAAACGTGGCCAGTTCAAAATTGAAACACAAGCAGAAATGCTATGTGTTCTTTGCTTGAGGATTTAGCCAAGAAGGCTTGGCTAATGGCTTATTTTGGTGTTGTATTATGGAACAATAGGGGCACCCTTGTGCTTATTGAAGCACAAGGAGTCAAGCACAGAAAAGATTAAACACCTAGCACACCAAATACTCACAATCCAAAGCACACAAGGGCATATAAAGTTGCTGATGCAAAATTACTAGACCTGTTGACTGTTTTAGCTTATATCTTGCACAAAATTCAACTTCAAACGCCCAAATTTGGCATACACAATCACCAATTGGTACTCAAGCAATCTCAAACTCTAAATCACCCTATTACTTCACAGAATTCAAAGATCTAAGCACAATTTTTCTCATAAAAATGAGCAGAAAGATGATATGCAGATTTTGGCTATACTTTTTTCCTTTTCAAACACACAAACTACTCAAAACTTGTTCCAAACTCACTATAAACTAACATGCAAACTACCTCAATCCTTTTTACCCTGGTTAACACCTTTTTAACTCACAAATTAAAATCTATGCCCTGCTAAAACATAGATCCAAACACCCTTTTAAAACTCTTTATGCACTTTTTTTCAAATCAAAACCTTCACAAACCTAATCAAACTGATCCTATGATCATTTAACATGCATACAAACACAATAGAACACAAATTCAACAGCTTTCACTAGCAAATATCACCTAATCCAACAAGATCACTCAAACCTCTATTTTTCTGAACTTTTCAATAAGGAAAAAGGAATTACCTTAGGGCCTTACATCCAAGGCCCTTGTGGTTGCATAACCACCTCCTACCAACTCGGGTTGGTGCTGAAAAGATCAACAAACCTTCAACACCTGGTTGAAGAAAATCAAAAGAAACACAAGTATATTTCCAATATTCTGTTTCTCTTTTTTTTTCTTCCTTGAAAACTTACTCAAACCTTTTTAAAACTTACAACCACGTTTTAAAACTCTTCAAACTCACAAAATCAACCTCCTTTTCCACTTTCACTTCCAAGGAGTGAGATTTATAAAATTTTGAATCAAATTTTAAAACCTTTTGAAAAACTTTTGAAAATCAAACAAAATCTTTCACACTTGAATTGGAACTCAGAATTAAGCTTTTACACAACACACAACTTTTTAAAAGAATAAAAAGGAATTACAATTGATTTTTCTCAAATACCAAACTTTTATTTCATAAAAAAGGAATTACAAGTGCAAAGCCTAAAAACTGGAACAAGAGGGGTATGAACAGGCTCATCCCCTATTTATACTAACAATAGAACTATCTAGATGATAAAACCCTAAACATTGGATTTCCAGGAATGCCCTTGAAGTCTTTGACTGTAAATGGGTCAAAACTTGCCCATGTGATATGCCAGCTTGGAATCTTCAATCTTGGACGTAGGATTGGTATTGGGGACCAAGGAATTACATCTAGCCACTCAAATGGTCGGGACATAGGGTTTGGGGGGAAATGACTTGAGCAGGGAGGTACGGGGTGGGTCCCTTAAGCCATGTGACACTGTTTTGTTGGGTGGGTTTGGGTAATGTCGGGTTCAATCAGGGTTCTGGAAGGTATCAGGGTAAAACCCTTTGTTTTGGGTGAGATGGGAACTCGGGTGATTTAGGGTTTATCAGGATTAAGGGGGGTGTTTTGATTCGTTTTGGGTAATTAACATTTTAAATTAGTGTTATGGAGGGAAGTAATGTGGGGTTGACTGGAGTTGACCAAGTTTAACTTAATAAACCGGGTTGGTTAATGGGTGGGTGGACGGGTTTGGGTAGGATATGGGTTGGTGGGTGGGTTATGATGAGGTGTCACAAGCTGAGTGGGTGGGTAGGTTTGGGTAATTGGCTAATTTGAGTCCCCAAGGTTTCAACATTCTTTCACTTTGTATTAAATGCCCATCAGCGCCTAGTTTTGCCTTTGTCAACTTTGGATAAGTTGTCAAAAATGGCACAATCAATTCCATAACTTTTCCAAAGGGTTTCTTTTATATAATCTTCAAACTTGATGGACTGGTCTTGTAAAATCTTCAAATAATAAGGACCATACTTGTACAATTGATAAATGGAGGGTCAATTGTGACAAGTTCTTCAAAGATGAGGGACTAATCTTGACAATCTTTAATTCTTCAAGGGTCTTTTTGCAAATTTCCAAACTTGGGCCCGGTTCATTGTGCGACTTCGTTTCCCGTGTTCGTTTTTGAATGATTCTTGTGTTCTTTTGCCAATTCCTCAATATCCGTACCTAAAAATACACAAGTAACAAACACGAGCATATATTTGGTCTATTTTATGATATTTTATGCATTTTAAGGCCGTTTTGGACGATGAGACCATGTATAAAAGCAGTCTCATCAATGCTGCGAAAATTGGGGGGATTTAATCCCAATCCGTGTGAATCACACGAATTGGGTAAAACCCCCAATTTTTAGTTGTTTATTTTTACTGGATATTGAATTAGGGTTTGTGTGTCTGCATGTTTTTCGGAGAAGATGAAGTGGGAGAGAGAGAGCATTCTTGTTTGTATCGAAGTGAAAATGAGGTGTGGGGTAAAATGTGTTTATTTATTTGGGGATGGTGGGTTACACGTGGGTGTGTGGGATGGAACGGTTTGGGTAAAAAAAGTTTGGTTGACCCTTTGACTGGGAATAAGTGAGAAATATATTACCCCTTCTTTTCTTCTTTTGATCCGTCCCAATTGTTGGGCTTGTAGGCCCAATTCGTCCTTTTCATTATAACTTGTTAAAGCCCTCTTTTCATCCATCCGTTTCATTGTATTGGGCCAAGTAATGGGCTTCTTCTCAAAGTAACCAAATTAATGGGCTTTTAGGCCCATTAATATAATGTGGGTCCCACGAAGGCCCATTAACCATTAAAATATTAAATCTTCTAAAAACGACTTGTCATTTGGCTTCTCGATCTTTTCTTCAAGAATTAAGTCGATTTTGTCGGTTTCTGTGATCTTTGCACACTTTTGGACTTTTGATCTTGTCTTTGACTTTTTCTTGACTTTTCTTCGACATTTGACCGTGAAATCCCGTGTTTTCTCTTCTTTTGATCATTTGTACCTATTTAACACACAAAACACAAAACCACGCGTAATTCCGACATTTATGATCTAAAACACATGATTAGGTCTTGTATTTACTTGATTTTAGTGGCAAAAGGATAAGTGTTTACACACTTATTAGTTACACAATCCTAGCCCAATACAAAAATCTTGTTTCCTTTTTTTCCTTTTTCTTTTTCCACCGTCCTTTTTAATTTTTTTACCAAAAATAATTTATTTTTTTCTTTATTTATTTATTTCGTTTTTTATTATATTATTCCTTATTTATATTTATTTTTTATTTATTTTATTAATCCCTTAATTAATTTATTTACACCTAAACCTTTTAACTAGCCAAATTTTACGCGTATACCGTAAAAGACGTACAAATATACAGTTTTATAAAAACTCTTGAAATATGAAATAAACTAAATAACTAAGTCCTAAATGACTTAAAACCATCCCGAAAAATATTCCCGTGACTAATTACCTTATCTGAGACCTCCAAATGCTAAACCCTAAATCGCAAAAATACGATTTAGTATAATACATATACGTACACATAAAATATTAAAATAACGCCATATAGTATCCTAGCTACATCCAAGTGAACAAATGAGCATGAACTAACCCCATCATAACATCATATAATGTACCACACAATACACGAACGATGATTAACATCCAATCCAAGGCTCAAATATAAACATATTGCACATAGACACACACTAAGCACATAATCAAAGTCAAACAGTCAAAAGTGACAAATCCAAAAATATAGGGTTGTCACATCACTCCCCCCTAATAGAAATCTCGTCCCGAGATTTACTTCATAAGCTCAATAACTTCATTTCACAACCAACTAGCTATCTCTCTCATGAGACGTAACCGGATCATCCGTATGATTACAACAACGCTCTCAATGAATTTAAGCTCTCGACAAATTTTAGGATCCCCAACTTCGGATAACGGATCAAACCCAAGGACAACTAATGGACGTTTACGTGAACGAATTAAAAAAATATGAACCTAAACCATGAAACTCCAAAAGATACTCAAACATAAACATGTATCGACTCCAAACAAACCATGGAAACGGACAAATTACAAGACGCACCCAGCAAAAACCGAAATGTATTACAACCGGCGACATACTATTAAAACCTGGTGCAAAACCAAAATTTCACCCGAGAATGGATTTCGTACTGTAATTGTATATTAGTTGTTCTAAAACCATGATATCACATTAGTAATTTATGTAATCATCTAACAAAAATTAATCTAAAGTCTTTTCACGAACGATCAATTGTCTAAAGCACACAACATAATATCACACGTAAACATTGACTCCAAAACCCACATCCTTCATCAATGTAACAATCCCTATGATGTATACATCTCAAATCCGATCCCGAATCAGCCCTGTGTTAGCACTCTAAGTGTCCACTATCCCAAAATACCCAAAACACGAGTTTAAACCATGTTGTTCGAAAATTAATCTTGAACCCGACACTTGTACAATTAATTCGACCAAGCTACTGAACTCCAAATACTAAACTTTCTGAATATTTTAAAAGTATGTTCCGAGTACATAATATTAGGCTTTTGAATCACCCAAAAAGCTTTAAAACGAATAATTTATAACCAAAACGATTTTACTCAAAATCTGCCTAGGCATTAGCGACAGTTTCTGACAGTTAGCGACATATTTTGACAGTTTAGCGACAGTTTCTGCCTACTCCGATTTATACTAAAAAACGATTTTTAAACCCTAAAACCCCTCATTAATTACCAAATTTAAAACCTAATTAATTTTAATTCCAGAAAACTAAAACTCTCACCCATCATATGATTAATTACATGATTTTAACATATTTAACTAAATAAGAACAAAATTTTAACTAAAGAACAATAACTTTAGGTGATCAAAACCAAAATATTTTAAAAATAAATAAGCCATGCTTATATGTTAAAGAATTTATATTCCACCTTATTTTGAAACATGTATCCGACACTTCCTTATTTCATCGACTACCAACAACTATTTTTTCTCAATTTGCAAGTTCATTTTTTTACCGTGTATAACTCGAAACAAAAGATATCGTTACCCCAAAAAGAAATCTCCACCATCTCAAAAGCCTTCACGCCAAAAGTACCGTACAAAAGAACACATGAAATGAGAACTCGATAAATGTACTACTACGGAATTTAAACATCTCGAAGAGGAACGAGCTAGCAAACCATCCCCAGAATACAACCGATAAGTAGAAGGGAATTATACATATATAGGCATATGCATACATACACTCAAATCCATCTAACATATACTATACAAGCATGTATTAACCCTCTTTCATGCAACCATACTTAGGAATCCATCGATATTGTGGTACTTGTATAACTATGTTGGCCACCATACTTATACCAGTCCCCTTTCACTTATGCACTCCCTCCTATAATGACACTTATAAGAATTAATACTACACATAACACATCAGTCTACCAGCTCAAATAAGAACATATATCCTACAACTCATATAAGCACATAACCACAACATAAAATAAAATCCAAAATCCATGTATTAAAATAACGTAGCCAACGCATGAAACACATAAACTCGTAATCCAGCTAAACCACCGTAGACGAAATTTAAAATGTATAAAGAAACATGAAAGCATAATCAAACGAAATCCAACAATGACTAGCGTATACGACCATGGTTCAACCCGCACTAGTCAAAACTCGTAAAGAAAATAACATGTAGTTAAGTATGAACCATGGTAGTTCATAACTTAACAAATATCGCAAAAATAACATCCAAACACATCAATTATTATAAAATGCACACAAACCCCTATGACACCTATATGCAGTGACCCTTAAGCTATAGACTAGGCTACGCGACTAGGCAACCTAATTCTCTATAACCATTGTCTCTGATACCATTCTGTCACACCCCACCATGGCGGAATATAGGGTGCGACGTATGGATATCATCACATCAAACGGTGTCTCTATAGAGAAAACTAAATGCAAAAGAAATGTCATAAATAGCGACACAATGTCATGACAACATCTCAACTAAATTTAGGAGTCTAGATAAGTAGGTAACAGGCCTACCTCTTACCAAAGATAAAAAAATAAACAAACATCAAACATATAGGTGTCTAAAATGTACCACTTATTCAAACATTAAATAAATACTAAGAGGAAAGGGATTCCTCCTAATGCAATCCTAGAAGCCTCTAAACTCTAGCCACTTCTAACACCATCCTTCATAACTACCACACCTGAAAATGACACTAAAATCTGTCAACATAAAGTTGGTGAGAACATAGGTTTAAGTTATCTAGAACATCATAAGAAACCTTGACATCCGCTGTAAATAAGTTGAAGAAAAACAATTTATAGTAATGGACCATAATGTGATAATCATGTTACATGCATCCACAACAAAACTTAAACCAAGTACCAATCACATCTACAATTCACAAGCACACTATAACAATCAAGAAGTATCCCGTCACACACACACGAACACACACCACACTATCCGGATCTTTCTCACACCACCTGTGGAAGATGAACTATATCCCCGTCGAGATATCTTGCCTCCGAAGAGACGATGCACAAGTACTCAGGACGGATCGTGCCCCACGAACCAAGAACTCAGAACCAAGAACTCAGGACGGATCGTGCCCCACGCTCCACACACATCACAACTGGTCCCATAGACGCCCATACATCTATGTACCAATCCCAATCATAACACAATCAAGATTCACATATCAGAACACATATCAAAGCACAAATGAGAATACATAAGCAAGCAAGTCACACAATATTACATTTATGTCCACACATTTTAAAACATAGTACTAAATCATGTTAAAGAACATTGCAAGTGTCATCTCCATCCCATACTGGAAAAACATTTAAAAACATAGCAAAATGGGACTATGAACTCACCTGATAGCACAGCAAGCTAGCACTCCTACAAACCTATAAAATCATACACAACACACTTAGCTCAGGTCCTAACACCCAAGTTAAGTAACAACCACGGAGATGAATCTAATCCCTCAATTCTCACTATCTAGTTCTCCCACTACAAGCTATTCTATACGTAAAAATTCTGTTTTTCCCGGTACAGTTTACTAGTCATTAAACGACCACATGAAGTGAACTTAACACCACACTTGGATTCTACCCTACTGGAGTTATGTTGTTATATGATATAAGAACTCCAAAAACCAATTTTACTTTCTACTTACATGTTTAACCCTTTCGTTTAGTCTCTACACCAAAATTCGTTTTCATAAAGCTGATTTTCTGTACATGCTAAATGTTTGACACCAAAAGCCCGACCTAAACACCATAACTTTTATTGAAAACCTCCAGTCCTTTTATATACATTATAAAGAGTTCCCAAATCAAAAATATTTGTCTATCTCATCCGTTTGGTTAGGTTTTGACTCAAATTCCCGAAATCCAAATTTACTCCTGAACAGCGCACTATTTTTGTAAAAATTGTTTGACGACCTTCCCGAACTCCATTTTCGACCAACCTTACATTTTTGAAAAGTAGACTCTCTGAACTTAATTTTAAAAAAAGAAAATCGACCAAAGGTGCTACCTACTGCCCGGAACAGTCGACACAAAACAGCCTTAAAAATCAGACTGTTTTACGCCTTTATGTACTAACCTTCTAAACATCATTAATTACCCCTAAATTATTAAACAAGAACCCTAAAACCATTAATAGATCTTAATTACTATTTTTTCTAGAAAATTAATGAAACCCTAATAATCTCAATGATGGTTAATTAACATTGTAAACATGATTAATTAGTAAAACATGAATTAAATTAAAGTTAAATTGATCATTTACCTTGAAACAAGAAAAATTTGATGAAACCCTAAAAAAAACTTGATGAGCCGATTGATTATAAATCTCCAGAGATTTTTATGATTTTTATTTTTACTTAAAGGCTTTATATAGTTTAGTTACACAATCCTAGCCCAATACAAAAATCTTGTTTCCTTTTTTTCCTTTTTCTTTTTCCACCGTCCTTTTTAATTTTTTTACCAAAAATAATATGTTTTTTTCTTTATTTATTTATTTCGTTTTTTAATTATATTATTCCTTATTTATATTTATTTTTTATTTATTTTATTAATCCCTTAATTAATTTATTTACACCTAAACCTTTTAACTAGCCAAATTTTACGCGTACACCGTAAAAGACGTACAAATATACAGTTTTATAAGAACTCTTGAAATATGAAATAAACTAAATAACTAAGTCCTAAATGACTTAAAACCATCCCGAAAAATATTCCCCTGACTAATTACCTTATCCGAGACCTCCAAATGCTAAACCCTAAATCGCAAAAATACGATTTAGTATAATACATATACGTACACATAAAATATTAAAATAACGCCATATAGTATCCTAGCTACATCCAAGTGAACAAATGAGCATAAACTAACCCAATCATAAATCATATAATGTACCACACAATACACGAACGATGATTAACATCCAATCCAAGGCTCAAATATAAACATATTGCACATAAACACACACTAAGCACATAATCAAAGTCAAACAGTCAAAAGTGACAAATCCAAAAATATAGGGTTGTCACACATAGGAATCAAAATACCCTTAACAACCAAGAACAATTTAAAGCTCGATATTAGTAGGCCTTTCAATTTGTCTAGAATCGAGAATAAACGAACTTACAAATACTTAATTTCAAATGGCGCCGATGCCGGTTCATGACATTACGAGAGACTATTGATTGACGGTTTCGATTGGATTTTGGGATCCGTTCCCCGAGTGGACGTTATTTTTACGTATCATAAATCAAAAACATAAAAAAAATTCAAAAATATAAAAAAATATAAACTAAAAAATAACAAAATCAATTATTTTCCTAAAGAATTGAACCAAAAAAATTAAAAAAATTCTAAAAGCAATCTTTTTCCTAAGAGATTGCACCCAAAAAAATATATATTATTGGATTTCATCGGTTTTTACGTACATATAGTATTTTCTTTAAAAACCAAATAAATACAAAAATATTTTTGATATATTATTATATGTAGATACGTATACGTATACGAACACTCAATACACATACTTCCATAAGTATTGATTTTGCAATACATCGTGTTCTAGAGCGTTCCGGTCCTTGACACGTGTCGATTAAATTTAATTAAAGAAAGAATAGATAAATACTTCCAATAGGCAAGAATTCGAAGAATACAAACTACAAAGTGAATAGAAAGGCGACATGCTATAAAATGCCATCTAAGGGTTAATAGGTACTTAAGTGCTTCGTGCCACCTAACCCCCGTTCACTAGTGCGTATTCTAAGAAGGAAAGCTTGATTGGGGGTCTTGCACCCAAGTATTACTTACATATACTATTGATGAGACTGCTTTTATACATGGTCTCATCGTCCAAATCGGCCTTAAAATGCATAAAATATCATAAAATATGCCAAATATATGCTCGTGTTTGTTACTTGTGTATTTTTAGGTACGGATATTGAGGAATTGGCAAAAGATCACAAGAATCATTCAAAAACGAACACGGGAAACGAAGTCGCACAATGAACCAAGCTCAAATATGGAATTTTGCAAAATGACCCTTGAAGAATTGAAGATTGGCAAATTTAGTCCCTCATCTTTGAAGAACTTGTCACATTTGACCCTCCACATATCAAATGTACAAGTATGGTCCTTAATGTTTGAAGATTATACAAGATCAGCCCTTAGAAAATGAAGGAAATACAAAAGGAGCCCTTGTTAAAAGTTTTTGAAGAAGTTGTGCCAAATTTGACAAGTGCCCAAAAGTTGATAAGTGCAAAATGAGCACTGATGGGATTTATTACAAAGTGGAAAGAAGTGAATAGCTTGGGGGCCAAATCTGCCAAACCAACAAACTCTTCCACCCAACCAGGTTGCGACACCTCAGCAAAACCCACCCACCAACCCATAACCCGACCCTACCCAATCCCATTTAACCCGGTTTATATTTTAAAACAGGGTCAAACTTAAGTCAAATCCCCCACTTACTTCCCCCTTCCCTCCTAAACACGAATTTAAAAACATAATTAACCCAATTTGGATTAAACCTGGCTAATTAACCCTAGAACCCTAACACCCCACCCAGATTAATTACACCCCAAATCAAGGGGTTATCCCTCAATTTGCTCCAGATCTTTAATTAAACATCCCCTCACTAAAACCCACCTCACCCAACAATCCCACATGGCATGTGGACCCCTCCCCAAGCCTCCCCTGCAACGTCTTTTTCACCCAAAACCCTAAAACCGACAAGATTGATGGTTTGATGTCTCTACTTGGTCCCCAAGGCTCATCCAACGTCCCAAATCCATTCAAACATCACTGGCATCACATGGGTGACTTTTGACCAAGAATTCGTCCAAGAAGAAAGGGGCTTTTTAGGCATTTACAGTATTAGGGTTTCAAGCATTGTATTATTTTATTATTAGTTCTAGATAGTTCTTTCTAGCAGTATTTAAAGAGAATGAGACTTGTTCATTCCTTTGTTCCAGTTTTTCTTCAAAAAATTCCTTTTATATAAAATTAAAGTTTGGTATTTGTTTTTGAGCAATTTAATTCCTTTTAATATTTATTTAAAGTTGGTATTAATTGAGAAGAGAAACTGTGTTCCAATTAAAAAGTGTGAAGGTTTTGTGTAATTTGAGTTTTCAAAAGGTTTCATAAAAAGTTTGGTCAGATTCTTTAAATCACAAATTTGTATGAAGTGAAAGTGGAATACAAATTTGTGTTGTGTGATTGGTATTGTTTTAAAACGTGGTGTTAAAGGTTTGGAAGTTTTTAGAAAAGATTTTTAAGAAAGAAAAGTAAAACAGAATATATACCTTGTTCTTGTTTTGTTTTTGATTTTTCAGGTTGAAGGATTGTTGATAATTGTTTCAGCATACACCCGGGTGTATAAGGAGGTGGATTTACATCCACTAGAACCTTGGATGTAAGGTTCTAAGGTAAAAGTCCTTTTCCCTTTTTGAATTTTCAGAAAATTAGTGGTTGAAGTGATTTGCATGATTTCCTGCTAATTGATGTTAAATCTGGTTTGAGTGGTGTTTATGTGTTATTATACATGTTATAAGCTTTTGTAACCAGTTTGATTGTGTTTAAATAGGATTTTGTTTGAAAAACTTGGAAAACAGATTCATAAGGGGTGTTTAGATTTAGGTTTTAGAAAGGATAAAACTTATTGATTGTGTTTAAAAAGCTGTTAGAGTTTATCAATAGGTTAGTGTAATGTTTTAAGATAGTTGTGTTTCAGTTTGGATCAAAGTTTGAGCATAGTTATGTGTTTAAAAGTTAAAAAGCATAGCAAAAATCTGCATATGTAATTTTCTTTGTATTTTCATGATAACTAGAGCTTGAATCTTATAATCTGTCTTAAGGCATGGTTAGATAGGATTGCAGTTTGTTTAAAGGTCATTTAATGTATGTGTATGCAAATTATGGGTGTTGGAGTCTCATTTGAATGCAAGTAAAAAGCTAAGAAAGCCACCAGACCTTAAAAAAGATCACAACAACTAAGTTTTGTCATTTTTGTGCTATTGTGACTTTGATTTGCTTGCTAGGTGCTATTTTCTGTTTGTTTTGACTCCCTACACTCAGAAAGAGTGTAGGGGTGCCATTGTGTTCCACAAAAATCACCACACAAACAATTCCAAGCCCTCTTGGACCATTTCATCATTTGTGAAGAAAACAGACACAAGCACAAAAGGCTTGTGTTCTTTAAGTTGAAAACTGGACACGTTTTTCAATTGAATCCTGCTTAATCTTGGATAAAAAAGTGTTGGATTGTGTTTTCAAGAAAGAAAAAAGGTCACAGTATTGGATTGTAAAGTAAAAAAGTAAAAAAAAAAAAAAAAAAATTTGTAAAAAGCATACCCGCAACGGGCTCAAACACGCGACCTCTCGCTGGAGGAGTAGCGTGCCTACCGTTGATCTAGATAGATTTTTACGTTTTCCTTTCATTTCATTATCCTTTTAACCTCTTTTCTTTTCTAGCTTATTAAACAAAACCGTAGCTTATTGCTTGTGTTTTGGGCTTATTTTATAAGCTTTTTAGCTCCCTTTTATTTTTCCTAAGTTAGTTATTGGTTTGTTGATTTTTCTAGCTAGATTTTATATTTTTCACTTTATTTAATTAATTTTTATCATTTATTTATTAGACGTATTTTGTTAAATCACTAAAAAATAGTAAAAAGAGTTTTAATTTTTAGGAAAAATAGTTTTTAGGTTTTAATTTGTAATTTTGAGGTTTACATATCAAAAAGTTTTCAAAAACTTTAATTTTTAATTTTATTTAATTTTAGGGTTTTTAGACAACTTTAAAAATTAATATAAAATTAACTAAAAGGTTTTAGGAGCTTTAATTTGCATTTTCTTCTTAGTTAGAATATTTAGGATTTTTGAGAATTTTTTAGAATTTATTTGAGAACTTTTAATTTTTTAGAATATTTTATTATTATTTTATTATTAAAAATAAAAAGTTTTATTTTTAACCTTTTTTCATTTTTCCTAGATTCTAGACATTAAAATAGGACCTTTGTCACTTTCCAATTAATTTTTAGGTTTTTCAATTAATTTTTAGAATTAATTTAAGATTTAATAGATTTTAATAGTTTTTAGGAGTTTAAAAATAGTTTAAATTGGTTTTAAAATTTTTAAAAATAGTTTTTAGCTTAATTAGGTCATTTTTAAGGTTTACAAACTATTAAATCTTGTTTAGGGCTTTTTAATATTTAAAAGTGATTTTTAGGGCTTTAATTAGCATTAAAAAGTCATTATTAAATTAATTAAAAGGTTTTGGCAAGTTTGGATTTTTTGTAAACTCTTAGAATTTTATTGTGGATTTTTAGTAATTTTTAGGAATTTTTAGATTAAAATTTTAAATTTTGCACTTTTTACGTTTCTACGTCGTAACTTTCTAGTAGTGTTTTTGCCTTATTTTTCTATTTTTTTCGTCTTCGTCATTTTCTCTTCTTTTCTTCTTGTTAATAATCAAAAACATAAATCAATCATTCATTACACAACGCACTAGCCTCCTCGAGAACGAACTCACCTTTAGGGTCATTCACACACGGTTTTCCTAAATCGTCGTGCACGCTTACCACTATTTGTGTTGCTTTGTTTTTCCTAAAATAAAGTATATACAAAATCACTACATCAATTTTGGCGCCGCTGCCGGGGAGGCGTGTTGTGTTTTGATTGAACAATTGTTGTTTTTCTATATTAGCCATAATAGTATTTGTATTAATAGCACTCTATTAATACGTATTATCGTTTTTCGGTTTTTGTGTGAATACTATTACTATATTGTATACGTAGAATAATAAATACACAAGTACTCCAAATACGTGAGCAATCACAACCTTGATTCGGGATTTCATCACTCGATCATTGTATTCGAATCTCAAACCAAAGAAAAAGGCAAAAATAGATAAATACTTTCGTGAAGCTTAATCTTGATAATACAAACTATAAGGTGGGTATAAGGCGGTTGTATTTCACAACCTAAAGGAAAAAGGCTCTTAAGTGCTTTGCGCCGCCTCGTTTCCTCCGCTTGCTTGTGCGTATTTGATTTTGAGAGTGAATCGAGGGTTTTGTCGCCCAAAGTATTATTACATATCATATATATTTTCTTGGTTTCTATTTGATTAAACCCTCTTGAACGATTTGGTGTTCCACCATCGTTCTAAAGTCATCGAAGGCGTTCACTCCACGTGATCATTTTCATTCCTTGAGGCCTTTTTAATCAAGAGATTTGATTGAGGAGGAGATTTGTGGACTCATTGTCTACTTAATACATTCACCAATTTCCAAAAAAGTTAATACAATCAAAAACCACAAAAAAAAAATTGAAAAAACACAAAATACCAAAAAGAATCTTCTTTGCTCGTCTCCACGTTGTACGTGACGTTTATGCTCACTCGTAATCAAGCAAAACGTGCACGTAGACGCAAGAACAAAACTCCTACTAAAACTCATTCTAGTGAGGAGTCTCCAAGTGAGGAACCTATTGTAGAACAAGAAGCTATCATGGCTAATCGTACTATGATGGAGTTGCTTCAAGCACCCACCGAGGGTTTTGGAGAGGCCATTGTGATTCCCGCCATCCTTGCGGAGAACTTTGAGATCAAGACGGGTTTAATGTCTATGCTTCAAGCAAACAAGTTTCGCGGTCACGAAAAAGACAACCCACATTATCACATTAGGCAATTTAATCGTCTTACCGCGACAAGCAAGTTTAAGGATGTACCACACGATGCCATTAAGATGATGTTGTTTCCTTACTCGTTAGATGGACCCGCCAAGATATGGCTTGAGAAAGAACCGCCGAATTCGATTTTGACATGGGCCGATCTCGTGTCTAAATTTGTGAATCAATTTTTTCCACCATCTAAAACAACACATTTGAAAAACGAGATTTCACGTTTTACACAAAGACCAAATGAAAGTTTTTCAATGGCTTGGGAAAGATTTAAAGAAATGTTACATGAATGTCCACACCATGATTTTTCCGAATTGCATCAAATTGACACTTTTTACAATGGGCTTAATGAACATGAACGAGATTATTTAAATGCCGCCGAGGGTGGTAATTTTTTGTGCAAAACGACCGATGAGGCTTTGAAAATCATAGAAAATAGGTCTAAGGTCTATAGCCCTCGTAACACACCGAGTGTTGCCAATTTGGGCTCGTCATCATCTCGTTCCATTAATGCCTTGCAAGATGAAGCAAATGAGGAGAATCGGTTTTTCGATAGGTTTTCGACTCTTATGTCTCATTGGAAAGCTCAAGAAGCTTCAAATTCCGCTTCGGTTAAAGCGGTTGCTAAGAGTTGTATTTCATGTGGTGGAGCTCATGATTTTTCCGAGTGCATTACCGCGGATGGTAACACTTCGAATGCTTATGTAGCCACGGGAACTTGTAACCAAATCGGTCAAGGTTCCCGCCAAAATCAAGCTCCACAAAATCAAAATGCTAATAACTATCGAAACAACAATCAAGGTGGAAATTACCAAGGAAATCAAAGAAATTATAACAAGGGTAATTATCAAAGTGGTAATGGGCAAATTTCAAACCAAAACCAAAACCGTGATTTTCAAACTCCTACTCAAGGTTTTCAAAATGCTCACACTAAAAATTTACAAGGAGAATTTTTAGATTATGCTAAGGCTAATGATGCTAAGTTTGATAACATGCAACGTGAGATGATTAGCTTAAGGTCCGAGTTGAAAAACGAGCTTAAAAACGAACTTGCTAATGAACTTAAAACTCATGCTAATAAAATGGAAGGAAATGTCACACGACTCCAACAAAATCAACAAAAAATGGAGCAAGGACAACATGAGATTAAGCAAGAGTTGTTAAAAGCGGATGCTAGGCAATCTAAGTTTGAAGACCGTATGGCTAAAATGTTTGAAGCTATCATGTGTAAGCCCTCTTCTTCGGGTGGTCTTCCTAGTGATACCATCGTGAACCCGAAAGGAGAATTGAAGGTTATTACCACTCGTAGTGGTAAAACTTTCAAAGAACCCATTTCTCGTTCAAGTACTTCTATGGAGAAGGAAAAAGAGAAAGAACCCAAGGTTGTGGTTGAAAAGGAGCACATCTCAAGCCCACGAAGTACCGCTCAAACCACACCTACGGTTGAACCTACACCAATCATGGAACCCGAGATTCCAAGGCCGTTGCCTATGCCTAATTTGCCCCAACCCACACCACCTTTACCCTACCCATCAAGACGAGACAAGTAAAAGGCACAAGAACGAAATAATTATCAATTTGAACTCTTTATGAAAATGTTTCGTGACTTGCATTTCAATATAAGTTTTGCCGACGCCTTAGTCATGATGCCTCGATTTGCCGCGAACTTCAAAAGTATGTTGAATAACAAAGAGAAATTGCAAAAATCGTCTAGTTGTTCATCGGTTTTTCTAAGCCGCATACCTCAAAAGGTCGGTGATCCTGGAAAGTTTTTAATCCCATGTGCTATCCAAGACATGGAAGAATGCTACGCCTTGGCCGATCTTGGTGCTAGTATTAATTTGATGCCTCTTGAGATTTTTAAATCACTCAATCTTCCAAATCTCACTCCTTCAAGAATGTCAATCGAAATGGCCGATCATTCTACGATTCTAGCTTGTGGAGTTGCCGAGGACGTCTTTGTGAAAGTTGGGAAATTCTATTATCCCGTGGACTTCATAGTTGTTGATATTCCCATCGATCCTAAAGTTCCGTTAATTTTAGGTCGATCTTTTTTGGATACCTCGAGAGCACTTATCGATGTGCATGCAAGAAAAATCACTCTTCGTTTCAATGAGGAAGAACTCGTCATTAATGCAACCCAAAACTCCACTCTTTCTCATGTTTATTCCATCACATCTTTGTACAATGTCAATCCCATCAAAAACATTTGTCAAAAGATTTCAAAAAGAGTTGTTGAAGTTGTTAAGAAAAATTAAGTTCCGTCCCCTCCGCCGATGGAGGTTAAGAGTGTTAAGCCTATGATTCCAATCTCGAGTGATTCTTCGGATGATGAATACGTTGATCCCGATGGGGAGGTTTTCTTTGTTGACAAAAGATTTGAAAACTTGCCACCACCTAAACCAAAACGCTTTCAAAATGTGAGAATTTTTAGTGTGACTAACATTGTTTTAGATACACCAAATATTTCTGACATAATTAAATCGGGTTTTCACAAGGAGAGTGTTAAAGATGAAAAAGGAAAAGATTTTGAATCTAATTTAAAAGATTTTTCTACAATTCTAACTCCGTCATCACCGCGTTTATTGAGTACTACAAGCTCGTCTTCTCCTTTTGACGATGCTTTGTGTGGACTTAGTGTGGGGGAATCCCCTTATGTTCCCTCCCCTTTCTCCACCGAGGACGAGATATTTGATCCTAGAATTGCTTATATAGGGAAATCTCGGTCTTCCACCGATGCAATAAATGGAAAATCTTTTCATTTGATTGGTGCGAGTCTACCTCGAGTAGCTCAATGTTATGACTTACCCATTGTCCCACCCTTCTATTTCTTCTCTCCTATTTTCTTCTATCCCATTGGGATTTGTGTTGGAGTTGTGTTGTCTCGTCTTTCATCTGAAAACGAGGACGCTATCTTTGACCCCGGTATACGTTTATCGGATTTTTAAAGTACTCCACATACTTTTGGGCCTTGTTTATCATGTAAGCCCCACCAAAAATTGACCATACCATGATTATCCCTAAATGATCACATTTATGAGGATTCGAGTCGAGCTTTTGACTCGGTTATCAAAAACAAGGTGCCTCGTGGGGGAGACCCATGCTTATCCATGTACATATTATTGCTTTCTAATTAGTGTAATGTGAGGGGATTTGTGCCCTTCCAACCTTTGTTTCGTGGTTGTTTGTGAATTGTGTCTTTAAAATCATCATCTTCACGATTGGAGCCTCTCGTGTTCGTTTATGGGAGCACTCGATCGTTTGCTTTGGAGGCCTTTCCCAATATCCATATGATATATCCTTTTATGTTCTAACCTTAGGTTTTTAGCACACTTCATAAACGGCTATTACTTATTGGTTACACCCTTTCCATGCTAGATTAGGCATTCGACTACGTCTCTAGTATGGGGGTGTTTGCACCCCTAGACTCGAAACATTGAGGACAATGTTTAACTTTAGTATGGGGGGGTGAATAGATACTTGCCTTGCCAAACCTTCACGCTTTCCAAAGTTTATCTTTTTGTTTATCGTTTTGTTGCAAAATAAGGCTAAAAATGGCCAAATTTTAAAAATTTTCTCATGTTTCATAAGTGTTTGAAGACACGAATGTATATTTTCCGATGGCGAGAATAAGAGTAATTTTTTACTCGACCGTGCGTGTTGAGCACTTAGCTTTGATTCCTTAACTACACATTAGGCTAAGTCTCTTAAATGAGGACGAGAAATGATAGAGTTAATTATAAGTTACTATGCTAAACGTAGAGAACTCGTATTCTTTCAAAAACTCATGTGTTCTCGTTGTTTGCTTATTCTCCCTTCGCTTGTAAATATTTTTTGCTTAATAAATATTGACTTAGCGGTTTAGTTAGGATTGTTGGGTTTCTAGTCTTTTCTAGTAGCTTCCGTGTAATTAAATTGGGAAGACATTAAGGTATCGCCAGCGTCACGGTTTTGAAGTATTGGCAACCCGAATAATCGAAAGCTTCACCCAATAATAAGATTTCAAGTGCTCACCTAAATCTAGCAAACAATTTGAAGCCCCACAAGGCCTAAAATCTATGAAAAATTGAAAGTGAATCAAGCCTTAATCTTCGCAGCTTTAAAGATCCAAAATTCGCTTTAGCGTGAGGATATACGTCTTTGGCTAATAAAACCACCGATGATGGCGGATAATAAAAGGCAAGGCAAGACCGAAGTCATAATAAAAGCTTCATGGCGAAGTTGAATAAAAGATGGAGGTAAACCAAAGATAATAAGGCCCTTCCGTTAGGGGGCGTATAAAAGTCTTGGTAATAAGTCTCATGTTCAAAACCGTTATAAAACCGTGTTTATCGATTCTTCTTGTCAACTTAATTTTTTGACATCGTTGTCTATTAGGAGGGGTTATTGATTTGATGGTCTTAGTTACACCGTTAGGACTCTATTTTTAGACCTAAATCTCTATTAACGCATAAGTCAATGATGTATCCTCGTGATCATTAAAGACATAATAAAATATAAGAGGTACAACTTAGGAATAATGGGAGAATAAGTACGTGATTAGGGCATATGAGTAGTGTTAGCATTACTAACTTATAATGACAATGATCTCGTTGCACGCTTGGCATGGAATTAAGGTGAAAATCGAGGACAACGAAATTATTTCTAACGAAGCATTCACGTGTTCTTGTTCTATGAACCTAAACGTCCCATTTTGCGATGAAAATCATACATTATGTCTAAAACACAAGTAGTAGTAGCAATAGTGTAGTGTAGCTAGTTTATCATTTAATAAAAGTGAATAAAATTGAATTTTGGAGATGCTTTGATACTTTATTCTAGCATTGCGTGAGGGCACGGCAATGGTTTAGTATGGGGGAGTGATGAGACTGCTTTTATACATGGTCTCATCGTCCAAATCGGCCTTAAAATGCATAAAATATCATAAAATATGCCAAATATATGCTCGTGTTTGTTACTTGTGTATTTTTAGGTACGGATATTGAGGAATTGGCAAAAGATCACAAGAATCATTCAAAAACGAACACGGGAAACGAAGTCGCACAATGAACCAAGCTCAAATATGGAATTTTGCAAAATGACCCTTGAAGAATTGAAGATTGGCAAATTTAGTCCCTCATCTTTGAAGAACTTGTCACATTTGACCCTCCACATATCAAATGTAAAAGTATGGTCCTTAATGTTTGAAGATTATACAAGATCAGCCCTTGGAAAATGAAGGAAATACAAAAGGAGCCCTTGTTAAAAGTTTTTGAAGAAGTTGTGCCAAATTTGACAAGTGCCCAAAAGTTGATAAGTGCAAAATGAGCACTGATGGGATTTATTACAAAGTGGAAAGAAGTGAATAGCTTGGGGGCCAAATCTGCCAAACCAACAAACTCTTCCACCCAACCAGGTTGCGACACCTCAGCAAAACCCACCCACCAACCCATAACCCGACCCTACCCAATCCCATTTAACCCGGTTTATATTTTAAAACAGGGTCAAACTTAAGTCAAATCCCCCACTTACTTCCCCTTCCCTCCTAAACACGAATTTAAAAACATAATTAACCCAATTTGGATTAAACCTGGCTAATTAACCCTAGAACCCTAACACCCCACCCAGATTAATTACACCCCAAATCAAGGGGTTATCCCTCAATTTGCTCCAGATCTTTAATTAAACATCCCCTCACTAAAACCCACCTCACCCAACAATCCCACATGGCCTGTGGACCCCTCCCCAAGCCTCCCCTGCAACGTCTTTTTCACCCAAAACCCTAAAACCGACAAGATTGATGGTTTGATGTCTCTACTTGGTCCCCAAGGCTCATCCAACGTCCCAAATCCATTCAAACATCACTGGCATCACATGGGTGACTTTTGACCAAGAATTCGTCCAAGAAGAAAGGGGCTTTTTAGGCATTTCCAGTATTAGGGTTTCAAGCATTGTATTATTTTATTATTAGTTCTAGATAGTTCTTTCTAGCAGTATTTAAAGAGAATGAGACTTGTTCATTCCTTTGTTCCAGTTTTTCTTCAAAAAATTCCTTTTATATAAAATTAAAGTTTGGTATTTGTTTTTGAGCAATTTAATTCCTTTTAATATTTATTTAAAGTTGGTATTAATTGAGAAGAGAAACTGTGTTCCAATTCAAAAGTGTGAAGGTTTTGTGTAATTTGAGTTTTCAAAAGGTTTCATAAAAAGTTTGGTCAGATTCTTTAAATCACAAATTTGTATGAAGTGAAAGTGGAATACAAATTTGTGTTGTGTGATTGGTATTGTTTTAAAACGTGGTGTTAAAGGTTTGGAAGTTTTTAGAAAAGATTTTTAAGAAAGAAAAGTAAAACAGAATATATACCTTGTTCTTGTTTTGTTTTTGATTTTTCAGGTTGAAGGATTGTTGATAATTGTTTCAGCATACACCCGGGTGTATAAGGAGGTGGATTTACATCCACTAGAACCTTGGATGTAAGGTTCTAAGGTAAAAGTCCTTTTCCCTTTTTGAATTTTCAGAAAATTAGTGGTTGAAGTGATTTGCATGATTTCCTGCTAATTGATGTTAAATCTGGTTTGAGTGGTGTTTATGTGTTATTATACATGTTATAAGCTTTTGTAACCAGTTTGATTGTGTTTAAATAGGATTTTGTTTGAAAAACTTGGAAAACAGATTCATAAGGGGTGTTTGGATTTAGGTTTTAGAAAGGATAAAACTTATTGATTGTGTTTAAAAAGCTGTTAGAGTTTATCAATAGGTTAGTGTAATGTTTTAAGATAGTTGTGTTTCAGTTTGGATCAAAGTTTGAGCATAGTTATGTGTTTAAAAGTTAAAAAGCATAGCAAAAATCTGCATATGTAATTTTCTTTGTATTTTCATGATAACTAGAGCTTGAATCTTATAATCTGTTTTAAGGCATGGTTAGATAGGATTGCAGTTTGTTTAAAGGTCATTTAATGTATGTGTATGCAAATTATGGGTGTTGGAGTCTCATTTGAATGCAAGTAAAAAGCTAAGAAAGCCACCAGACCTTAAAAAAGATCACAGCAACTTAGTTTTGTCATTTTTGTGCTATTGTGACTTTGATTTGCTTGCTAGGTGCTATTTTCTGTTTGTTTTGACTCCCTACACTCAGAAAGAGTGTAGGGGTGCCATTGTGTTCCACAAAAATCACCACACAAACAATTCCAAGCCCTCTTGGACCATTTCATCAT
Organism: Glebionis coronaria; assembly: GCA_025667525.1. NCBI lineage: Eukaryota > Viridiplantae > Streptophyta > Magnoliopsida > Asterales > Asteraceae > Glebionis > Glebionis coronaria. The sequence continues at coordinate 2,699,214 of CM046880.1, forward strand.
TTGTGAAGAAAACAGACACAAGCACAAAAGGCTTGTGTTCTTTAAGTTGAAAACTGGACACGTTTTTCAATTGAGTCCTGCTTAATCTTTGATAAAAAAGTGTTGGATTGTGTTTTCAAGAAAGAAAAAGGGTCACAGTATTGGATTGTAAAGTAAAAAAGTAAAAAAAAAAAGAAAAATTTTGTAAAAAGCATACCCGCAACGGGCTCGAACACGCGACCTCTCGCTGGAGGAGTAGCGTGCCTACCGTTGATCTAGATAGCTTTTTACGTTTTCCTTTCATTTCATTATCCTTTTAACCTCTTTTCTTTTCTAGCTTATTAAACAAAACCGTAGCTTATTGCTTGTGTTTTGGGCTTATTTTATAAGCTTTTTAGCTCCCTTTTATTTTTCCTAAGTTAGTTATTGGTTTGTTGATTTTTCTAGCTAGATTTTATATTTTTCACTTTATTTAATTAATTTTTATCATTTATTTATTAGACGTATTTTGTTAAATCACTAAAAAATAGTAAAAAGAGTTTTAATTTTTAGGAAAAATAGTTTTTAGGTTTTAATTTGTAATTTTGAGGTTTACATATCAAAAAGTTTCCAAAAACTTTAATTTTTAATTTTATTTAATTTTAGGGTTTTTAGACAACTTTAAAAATTAATATAAAATTAACTAAAAGGTTTTAGGAGCTTTAATTTGCATTTTCTTCTTAGTTAGAATATTTAGGATTTTTGATAATTTTTTAGAATTTATTTGAGAACTTTTAATTTTTTAGAATATTTTATTATTATTTTATTATTAAAAATAAAAAGTTTTATTTTTAACCTTTTTTCATTTTTCCTAGATTCTAGACATTAAAATAGGACCTTTGTCACTTTCCAATTAATTTTTAGGTTTTTCAATTAATTTTTAGAATTAATTTAAGATTTAATAGATTTTAATAGTTTTTAGGAGTTTAAAAATAGTTTAAATTGGTTTTAAAATTTTTAAAAATAGTTTTTAGCTTAATTAGGTCATTTTTAAGGTTTACAAACTATTAAATCTTGTTTAGGGATTTTTAATATTTAAAAGTGATTTTTAGGGCTTTAATTAGCATTAAAAAGTCATTATTAAATTAATTAAAAGGTTTTGGCAAGTATGGATTTTTTGTAAACTCTTAGAATTTTATTGTGGATTTTTAGTAATTTTTAGGAATTTTTAGATTAAAATTTTAAATTTTGCACTTTTTACGTTTCTACGTCGTAACTTTCTAGTAGTGTTTTTGCCTTATTTTTCTATTTTTTTCGTCTTCGTCATTTTCTCTTCTTTTCTTCTTTTTAATAATCAAAAACATAAATCAATAATTCATTACACAACGCACTAGCCTCCTCGAGAACGAACTCACCTTTAGGGTCATTCACACACGGTTTTCCTAAATCGTCGTGCACGCTTACCACTATTTGTGTTGCTTTGTTTTTCCTAAAATAAAGTATATACAAAATCACTACATCAATTTTGGCGCCGCTGCCGGGGAGGCGTGTTGTGTTTTGATTGAACAATTGTTGTTTTTCTATATTAGCCATAATAGTATTTGTATTAATAGCACTCTATTAATATGTATTATCGTTTTTCGGTTTTTGTGTGAATACTATTACTATATTGTATACGTAGAATAATAAATACACAAGTACTCCAAATACGTGAGCAATCACAACCTTGATTCGGGATTTCATCACTCGATCATTGTATTTGAATCTCAAACCAAAGAAAAAGGCAAAAATAGATAAATACTTTCGTGAAGCTTAATCTTGATAATACAAACTATAAGGTGGGTATAAGGCGGTTGTATTTCACAACCTAAAGGAAAAAGGCTCTTAAGTGCTTCGCGTCGCCTCGTTTCCTCCGCTTGCTTGTGCGTATTTGATTTTGAGAGTGAATCGAGGGTTTTGTCGCCCAAAGTATTATTACATATCATATATATTTTCTTGGTTTCTATTTGATTAAACCCTCTTGAACGATTTGGTGTTCCACCATCGTTCTAAAGTCATCGAAGGCGTTCACTCCACGTGATCGTTTTCATTCCTTGAGGCCTTTTTAATCAAGAGATTTGATTGAGGAGGAGATTTGTGGACTCATTGTCTACTTAATACATTCACCAATTTCCAAAAAAGTTAATACAATCAAAAACCACAAAAAAAAAATTGAAAAAACACAAAATACCAAAAAGAATCTTCTTTGCTCGTCTCCACGTTGTACGTGACGTTTATGCTCACTCGTAATCAAGCAAAACGTGCACGTAGACGCAAGAACAAAACTCCTACTAAAACTCATTCTAGTGAGGAGTCTCCAAGTGAGGAACCTATTGTAGAACAAGAAGCTATCATGGCTAATCGTACTATGATGGAGTTGCTTCAAGCACCCACCGAGGGTTTTGGAGAGGCCATTGTGATTCCCGCCATCCTTGCGGAGAACTTTGAGATCAAGACGGGTTTAATGTCTATGCTTCAAGCAAACAAGTTTCGCGGTCACGAAAAAGACAACCCACATTATCACATTAGGCAATTTAATCGTCTTACCGCGACAAGAAAGTTTAAGGATGTACCACACGATGCCATTAAGATGATGTTGTTTCCTTACTCGTTAGATGGACCCGCCAAGATATGGCTTGAGAAAGAACCGCCGAATTTGATTTTGACATGGGCCGATCTCGTGTCTAAATTTGTGAATCAATTTTTTCCACCATCTAAAACAACACATTTGAAAAACGAGATTTCACGTTTTACACAAAGACCAAATGAAAGTTTTTCAATGGCTTGGGAAAGATTTAAAGAAATGTTACATGAATGTCCACACCATGATTTTTCCGAATTGCATCAAATTGACACTTTTTACAATGGGCTTAATGAACATGAACGAGATTATTTAAATGCCGCCGAGGGTGGTAATTTTTTGTGCAAAACGACCGATGAGGCTTTGAAAATCATAGAAAATAGGTCTAAGGTCTATAGCCCTCGTAACACACCGAGTGTTGCCAATTTGGGCTCGTCATCATCTCGTTCCATTAATGCCTTGCAAGATGAAGCAAATGAGGAGAATCGGTTTTTCGATAGGTTTTCGACTCTTATGTCTCATTGGAAAGCTCAAGAAGCTTCAAATTCCGCTTCGGTTAAAGCGGTTGCTAAGAGTTGTATTTCATGTGGTGGAGCTCATGATTTTTCCGAGTGCATTACCGCGGATGGTAACACTTCGAATGCTTATGTAGCCACGGGAACTTATAACCAAATCGGTCAAGGTTCCCGCCAAAATCAAGCTCCACAAAATCAAAATGCTAATAACTATCGAAACAACAATCAAGGTGGAAATTACCAAGGAAATCAAAGAAATTATAACAAGGGTAATTATCAAAGTGGTAATGGGCAAATTTCAAACCAAAACCAAAACCGTGATTTTCAAACTCCTACTCAAGGTTTTCAAAATGCTCACACTAAAAATTTGCAAGGAGAATTTTTAGATTATGCTAAGGCTAATGATGCTAAGTTTGATAACATGCAACGTGAGATGATTAGCTTAAGGTCCGAGTTGAAAAACGAGCTTAAAAACGAACTTGCTAATGAACTTAAAACTCATGCTAATAAAATGGAAGGAAATGTCACACGACTCCAACAAAATCAACAAAAAATGGAGCAAGGACAACATGAGATTAAGCAAGAGTTGTTAAAAGCGGATGCTAGGCAATCTAAGTTTGAAGACCGTATGGCTAAAATGTTTGAAGCTATCATGTGTAAGCCCTCTTCTTCGGGTGGTCTTCCTAGTGATACCATCGTGAACCCGAAAGGAGAATTGAAGGTTATTACCACTCGTAGTGGTAAAACTTTCAAAGAACCTATTTCTCGTCCAAGTACTTCTATGGAGAAGGAAAAAGAGAAAGAACCCAAGGTTGTGGTTGAAAAGGAGCACATCTCAAGCCCACGAAGTACCGCTCAAACCACACCTACGGTTGAACCTACACCAATCATGGAACCCGAGATTCCAAGGCCGTTGCCTATGCCTAATTTGCCCCAACCCACACCACCTTTACCCTACCCATCAAGACGAGACAAGGAAAAGGCACAAGAACGAAATAATTATCAATTTGAACTCTTTATGAAAATGTTTCGTGACTTGCATTTCAATATAAGTTTTGCCGACGCCTTAGTCATGATGCCTCGATTTGCCGCGAACTTCAAAAGTATGTTGAATAACAAAGAGAAATTGCAAAAATCGTCTAGTTGTTCATCGGTTTTTCTAAGCCGCATACCTCAAAAGGTCGGTGATCCTGGAAAGTTTTTAATCCCATGTGCTATCCAAGACATGGAAGAATGCTACGCCTTGGCCGATCTTGGTGCTAGTATTAATTTGATGCCTCTTGAGATTTTTAAATCACTCAATCTTCCAAATCTCACTCCTTCAAGAATGTCAATCGAAATGGCCGATCATTCTACGATTCTAGCTTGTGGAGTTGCCGAGGACGTCTTTGTGAAAGTTGGGAAATTCTATTATCCCGTGGACTTCATAGTTGTTGATATTCCCATCGATCCTAAAGTTCCGTTAATTTTAGGTCGATCTTTTTTGGATACCTCGAGAGCACTTATCGATGTGCATGCAAGAAAAATCACTCTTCGTTTCAATGAGGAAGAACTCGTCATTAATGCAACCCAAAACTCCACTCTTTCTCATGTTTATTCCATCACATCTTTGTACAATGTCAATCCCATCAAAAACATTTGTCAAAAGATTTCAAAAAGAGTTGTTGAAGTTGTTAAGAAAAATGAAGTTCCGTCCCCTCCGCCGATGGAGGTTAAGAGTGTTAAGCCTATGATTCCAATCTCGAGATTCTTCGGATGATGAATACGTTGATCCCGATGGGGAGGTTTTCTTTGTTGACAAAAGATTTGAAAACTTGCCACCACCTAAACCAAAACGCTTTCAAAATGTGAGAATTTTTAGTGTGACTAACATTGTTTTAGATACACCAAATATTTCTGACATAATTAAATCGGGTTTTCACAAGGAGAGTGTTAAAGATGAAAAAGGAAAAGATTTTGAATCTAATTTAAAAGATTTTTCTACAATTCTAACTCCGTCATCACCGCGTTTATTGAGTACTACAAGCTCGTCTTCTCCTTTTGACGATGCTTTGTGTGGACTTAGTGTGGGGGAATCCCCTTATGTTCCCTCCCCTTTCTCCACCGAGGACGAGATATTTGATCCTGGAATTGCTTATATAGGGAAATCTCGGTCTTCCACCGATGCAATAAATGGAAAATCTTTTCATTTGATTGGTGCGAGTCTACCTCGAGTAGCTCAATGTTATGACTTACCCATTGTCCCACCCTTCTATTTCTTCTCTCCTATTTTCTTCTATCCCATTGGGATATGTGTTGGAGTTGTGTTGTCTCGTCTTTCATCCGAAAACGAGGACGCTATCTTTGACCCCGGTATACGTTTATCGGATTTTTAAAGTACTCCACGTACTTTTGGGCCTTGTTTATCATGTAAGCCCCACCAAAAATTGACCATACCATGATATCCCTAAATGATCACATTTATGGGGATTCGAGTCGAGCTTTTGACTCGGTTATCAAAAACAAGGTGCCTCGTGGGGGAGACCCATGCTTATCCATGTACATATTATTGCTTTCTAATTAGTGTAATGTGAGGGGATTTGTGCCCTTCCAACCTTTGTTCCGTGGTTGTTTGTGAATTGTGTCTTTAAAATCATCATCTTCACGATTGGAGCCTCTCGTGTTCGTTTATGGGAGCACTCGATCGTTTGCTTTGGAGGCCTTTCCCAATATCCATATGATATATCCTTTTATGTTCTAACCTTAGGTTTTTAGCACACTTCATAAACGGCTATTACTTATTGGTTACACCCTTTCCATGCTAGATTAGGCATTCGACTACGTCTCTAGTATGGGGGTGTTTGCACCCCTAGACTCGAAACATTGAGGACAATGTTTAACTTTAGTATGGGGGGGTGAATAGATACTTGCCTTGCCAAACCTTCACGCTTTCCAAAGTTTATCTTTTTGTTTATCGTTTTGTTGCAAAATAAGGCTAAAAATGGCCAAATTTTAAAATTTTTCTCATGTTTCATAAGTGTTTGAAGACACGAATGTATATTTTCCGATGGCGAGAATAAGAGTAATTTTTGACTCGACCGTGCGTGTTGAGCACTTAGCTTTGATTCCTTAACTACACATTAGGCTAAGTCTCTTAAATGAGGACGAGAAATGATAGAGTTAATTATAAGTTACTATGCTAAATGTAGAGTACTCGTATTCTTTCAAAAACTCATGTGTTCTCGTTGTTTGCTTATTCTCCCTTCGCTTGTAAATATTTTTTGCTTAATAAATATTGACTTAGCGGTTTAGTTAGGATTGTTGGGTTTCTAGTCTTTTCTAGTAGCTTCCGTGTAATTAAATTGGGAAGACATTAAGGTATCGCCAGCGTCACGGTTTTGAAGTATTGGCAACCCGAATAATTGAAAGCTTCACCCAATAATAAGATTTCAAGTGCTCACCTAAATCTAGCAAACAATTTGAAGCCCCACAAGGCCTAAAATCTATGCAAAATTGAAAGTGAATCAAGCCTTAATCTTCGAAGTTTAAAGATCCAAAATTCGCTTTAGCGTGAGGATATACGTCTTTGGCTAATAAAACCACCGATGATGGCGGATAATAAAAGGCAAGGCAAGACCGAAGTCATAATAAAAGCTTCATGGCGAAGTTGAATAAAAGATGGAGGTAAACCAAAGATAATAAGGCCCTTCCGTTAGGGGGCGTATAAAAGTCTTGGTAATAAGTCTCATGTTCAAAACCGTTATAAAACCGTGTTTATCGATTCTTCTTGTCAACTTAATTTTTTGACATCGTTGTCTATTAGGAGGGGTTATTGATTTGATGGTCTTAGTTACACCGTTAGGACTCTATTTTTAGACCTAAATATCTATTAACGCATAAGTCAATGATGTATCCTCGTGATCATTAAAGACATAATAAAATATAAGAGGTACAACTTAGGAATAATGGGAGAATAAGTACGTGATTAGGGCATATGAGTAGTGTTAGCATTACTAACTTATAATGACAATGATCTCGTTGCACGCTTGGCATGGAATTAAGGTGAAAATCGAGGACGACGAAATTATTTCTAACGAAGCATTCACGTGTTCTTGTTCTATGAACCTAAACGTCCCATTTTGCGATGAAAATCATACATTATGTCTAAAACACAAGTAGTAGTAGCAATAGTGTAGTGTAGCTAGTTTATCATTTAATAAAAGTAAATAAAATTGAATTTTGGAGATGCTTTGATACTTTATTCTAGCATTGCGTGAGGGCACGGCAATGGTTTAGTATGGGGGAGTGATGAGACTGCTTTTATACATGGTCTCATCGTCCAAATCGGCCTTAAAATGCATAAAATATCATAAAATATGCCAAATATATGCTCGTGTTTGTTACTTGTGTATTTTTAGGTACGGATATTGAGGAATTGGCAAAAGATCACAAGAATCATTCAAAAACGAACACGGGAAACGAAGTCGCACAATGAACCAAGCTCAAATATGGAATTTTGCAAAATGACCCTTGAAGAATTGAAGATTGGCAAATTTAGTCCCTCATCTTTGAAGAACTTGTCACATTTGACCCTCCACATATCAAATGTACAAGTATGGTCCTTAATGTTTGAAGATTATACAAGATCAGCCCTTGGAAAATGAAGGAAATACAAAAGGAGCCCTTGTTAAAAGTTTTTGAAGAAGTTGTGCCAAATTTGACAAGTGCCCAAAAGTTGATAAGTGCAAAATGAGCACTGATGGGATTTATTACAAAGTGGAAAGAATTGAATAGCTTGGGGGCCAAATCTGCCAAACCAACAAACTCTTCCACCCAACCAGGTTGCGACACCTCAGCAAAACCCACCCACCAACCCATAACCCGACCCTACCCAATCCCATTTAACCCGGTTTATATTTTAAAACAGGGTCAAACTTAAGTCAAATCCCCCACTTACTTCCCCTTCCCTCCTAAACACGAATTTAAAAACATAATTAACCCAATTTGGATTAAACCTGGCTAATTAACCCTAGAACCCTAACACCCCACCCAGATTAATTACACCCCAAATCAAGGGGTTATCCCTCAATTTGCTCCAGATCTTTAATTAAACATCCCCTCACTAAAACCCACCTCACCCAACAATCCCACATGGCCTGTGGACCCCTCCCCAAGCCTCCCCTGCAACGTCTTTTTCACCCAAAACCCTAAAACCGACAAGATTGATGGTTTGATGTCTCTACTTGGTCCCCAAGGCTCATCCAACGTCCCAAATCCATTCAAACATCACTGGCATCACATGGGTGACTTTTGACCAAGAATTCATCCAGGAAGAAAGGGGCTTTTTAGGCATTTCCAGTATTAGGGTTTCAAGCATTGTATTATTTTATTATTAGTTCTAGATAGTTCTTTCTAGCAGTATTTAAAGAGAATGAGACTTGTTCATTCCTTTGTTCCAGTTTTTCTTCAAAAAATTCCTTTTATATAAAATTAAAGTTTGGTATTTGTTTTTGAGCAATTTAATTCCTTTTAATATTTATTTAAAGTTGGTATTAATTGAGAAGAGAAACTGTGTTCCAATTCAAAAGTGTGAAGGTTTTGTGTAATTTGAGTTTTCAAAAGGTTTCATAAAAAGTTTGGTCAGATTCTTTAAATCACAAATTTGTATGAAGTGAAAGTGGAATACAAATTTGTGTTGTGTGATTGGTATTGTTTTAAAACGTGGTGTTAAAGGTTTGGAAGTTTTTAGAAAAGATTTTTAAGAAAGAAAAGTAAAACAGAATATATACCTTGTTCTTGTTTTGTTTTTGATTTTTCAGGTTGAAGGATTGTTGATAATTGTTTCAGCATACACCCGGGTGTATAAGGAGGTGGATTTACATCCACTAGAACCTTGGATGTAAGGTTCTAAGGTAAAAGTCCTTTTCCCTTTTTGAATTTTCAGAAAATTAGTGGTTGAAGTGATTTGCATGATTTCCTGCTAATTGATGTTAAATCTGGTTTGAGTGGTGTTTATGTGTTATTATACATGTTATAAGCTTTTGTAACCAGTTTGATTGTGTTTAAATAGGATTTTGTTTGAAAAACTTGGAAAACAGATTCATAAGGGGTTTTTGGATTTAGGTTTTAGAAAGGATAAAACTTATTGATTGTGTTTAAAAAGCTGTTAGAGTTTATCAATAGGTTAGTGTAATGTTTTAAGATAGTTGTGTTTCAGTTTGGATCAAAGTTTGAGCATAGTTATGTGTTTAAAAGTTAAAAAGCATAGCAAAAATCTGCATATGTAATTTTCTTTGTATTTTCATGATAACTAGAGCTTGAATCTTATAATCTGTTTTAAGGCATGGTTAGATAGGATTGCAGTTTGTTTAAAGGTCATTTAATGTATGTGTATGCAAATTATGGGTGTTGGAGTCTCATTTGAATGCAAGTAAAAAGCTAAGAAAGCCACCAGACCTTAAAAAAGATCACAGCAACTTAGTTTTGTCATTTTTGTGCTATTGTGACTTTGATTTGCTTGCTAGGTGCTATTTTCTGTTTGTTTTGACTCCCTACACTCAGAAAGAGTGTAGGGGTGCCATTGTGTTCCACAAAAATCACCACACAAACAATTCCAAGCCCTCTTGGACCATTTCATCATTTGTGAAGAAAACAGACACAAGCACAAAAGGCTTGTGTTCTTTAAGTTGAAAACTGGACACGTTTTTCAATTGAATCCTGCTTAATCTTTGATAAAAAAGTGTTGGATTGTGTTTTCAAGAAAGAAAAAGGGTCACAGTATTGGATTGTAAAGTAAAAAAGTAAAAAAAAAAAAGAAAAATTTTGTAAAAAGCATACCCGCAACGGGCTCGAACACGCGACCTCTCGCTGGAGGAGTAGCGTGCCTACCGTTGATCTAGATAGCTTTTTACGTTTTCCTTTCATTTCATTATCCTTTTAACCTCTTTTCTTTTCTAGCTTATTAAACAAAACCGTAGCTTATTGCTTGTGTTTTGGGCTTATTTTATAAGCTTTTTAGCTCCCTTTTATTTTTCCTAAGTTAGTTATTGGTTTGTTGATTTTTCTAGGGCTAGATTTTATATTTTTCACTTTATTTAATTAATTTTTATCATTTATTTATTAGACGTATTTTGTTAAATCACTAAAAAATAGTAAAAAGAGTTTTAATTTTTAGGAAAAATAGTTTTTAGGTTTTAATTTGTAATTTTGAGGTTTACATATCAAAAAGTTTTCAAAAACTTTAATTTTTAATTTTATTTAATTTTAGGGTTTTTAGACAACTTTAAAAATTAATATAAAATTAACTAAAAGGTTTTAGGAGCTTTAATTTTCATTTTCTTCTTAGTTAGAATATTTAGTATTTTTGAGAATTTTTTAGAATTTATTTGAGAACTTTTAATTTTTTAGAATATTTTATTATTATTTTATTATTAAAAATAAAAAGTTTTATTTTTAAACTTTTTTCATTTTTCCTAGATTCTAGACATTAAAATAGGACCTTTGTCACTTTCCAATTAATTTTTAGGTTTTTCAATTAAGTTTTAGAATTAATTTAAGATTTAATAGATTTTAATAGTTTTTAGGAGTTTAAAAATAGTTTAAATTGGTTTTAAAATTTTTAAAAATAGTTTTTAGCTTAATTAGGTCATTTTTAAGGTTTACAAACTATTAAATCTTGTTTAGGGCTTTTTAATATTTAAAAGTGATTTTTAGGGCTTTAATTAGCATTAAAAAGTCATTATTAAATTAATTAAAAGGTTTTGGCAAGTTTGGATTTTTTGTAAACTCTTAGAATTTTATTGTGCATTTTTAGTAATTTTTAGGAATTTTTAGATTAAAATTTTAAATTTTGCACTTTTTACGTTTCTACGTCGTAACTTTCTAGTAGTGTTTTTGCCTTATTTTTCTATTTTTTTCGTCTTCGTCATTTTCTCCTCTTTTCTTCTTGTTAATAATCAAAAACATAAATCAATCATTCATTACACAACGCACTAGCCTCCTCGAGAACGAACTCACCTTTAGGGTCATTCACACACGGTTTTCCTAAATCGTCGTGCACGCTTACCACTATTTGTGTTGCTTTGTTTTTCCTACAATAAAGTATATACAAAATCACTACATCAACTATACTTTCTTGTGGATATTACTTATTGAACCTCGAAAAAGATAATCCCTTCTTTTCGAAAGTCGAACGAGAGCTTCTCTCTCACTCCTTGATTTGAGTTGCATGCTCACCCGCGGGCGTGCACAAATACCATTGTGGAACCTATAGATCGTTCGACTCAATGGTTATGAACCATATATCTAGGTTTGATCATCGTTCATATGATAACATAGCGGAAAAGAACAATGATCATGAACAAGGTGTTTAGGCACATAAGACACGAATTAAAACAAATGGGGATGTTCATTATATTAATAACAAACATCCACTAGACGTGTATACATTGAATCCCACGTCTAGTGCGACACACACTTTAGGTTTACATTGTGAATGAATATTATGATATAAAACCTACGTCCTATGTTTTCTTTATATACTAGAAAACATAGCTTACAAAGAAAGCTAAAGTAATAAAAAGACTCCAACGGCTTGTTCTTTTGCAACTTGTACTTTTTAGCCCTTGTCTTCTTATTTTGTTGTGTTTTGACTTATCAACTTAATAATTGGACCCAACAATCTTCCCCTAGTTGATGATGTCAAAACACTCTTCTTAAGCATGAATCCTTTGTATTTAGTACATGATCTTCAAGAAGCTTCCCCTTAAGTATAGCACATATTCTTCCCCTTTTTGACACATCAATAGGGAATATGTGAAAGTATGCAATCTTGTAGATTCTCCAAAAGTAGCTCTATGTAATGATCCTGAAGAAAAATAAATAAAGTAGTCTTGATGTAGAAGTAAAATGCCACAAACCTATGTTCCATGTCTTGTTTATCCATGTGATGAAGAACTTATACCAAATTGAGAAAATATAAGTAGACCTCGATCCCTTGTCAATATTCTCATCCTATGTGAGACACTGAGCACGATAATGTAACTCCTTCAAGTGTTTATGACAAGTCTTCATCACCAACTATGTAAGCACGAACAAGTTACCATTAAAGTCAGTGCTGAGGACCACGACTTTAAGATATGATAGAACACAAACTTACGAAAATTTCCTTCAATCATCAAACTTCCCATAAGAATTCTTCCCCTTAAATTAACACCTCTTCATGATGAATTTTAATGGAATAACATCTTCATACCATATGTAAAAGCATCAAGATGGATAACTCTTTTACAAGGCTATCCCGATTACATAGTTTAAATATCCATCAAATTCCCACAAATAATTGCTAACTCACTTTAAAATCATTAATCCTTTTAAAAATATCCGAGCCATAAATATCAACTTGATATTCTAAATTATAACGGAGATTCCATGTACCTTTGTGTGTCTTTCCCTTCTTTTTGTGTGCTTAAAACGTACCAGTTTTCTCAAACAGCAGCTATCCATGTGTCATCCAACATCTCTTCTGTCCAATATCTTGGTCAGATGTATTGTCTGATATCTGACAATACGTATCAGCGTTGAAGCTCATATATCGGACGACACTGTCAACCTATCAGCGTTGACTTATTCCTTGTCAGCGTCGAAACCCTTTCTGTCAGCGCCCAAACAACAAATGTCAGCGCCAACCGAAAATCCTATCAGCGTCCATTTTGTCAGCGTTGAACCAAACTCTTGTCAGCGTTGACGTCTTTTGCACTTTGATCAACCAATGAAGATTTTCAAACCGTGTGAACGCATATAACTTGTTACTCTTGCTCCTTCGTGTGAACCCAAGATCTTTTGACCAATCAGAACGTGAGCTTCATGGTAATACACTACACTAGCATGTAGAGTATCAAAGCTTCAAATAACAATTTAGGGTTTTTATCCCTTGCCGTGTGAATGCATTCTGTTTAAACCAATAGGAATCTTTGCTTCGTAGATAGCCATATAACGAGCGACTCATACAGTCGTGTGAACTCATGTGAACATCAAGGAATAGGCCGTGTGAACGCACCATGTTTCCACCAATCAGAATTCGAAAACTGTATGAACACACAATTATATCTTCGATCGTGTGAACGCTTTAAACTTCAACCAATAAAAACCAAGAGGCTCATGGGAATACTGTGTACTAGCATGTATGGGATCACAAACTAATTGAAACACAGAAAGTTTCATCCAATCAGAATCGGTTTATATCTTTGACCCCATATCGGTTTTTTTGACTTGCTTCCCACGTGAAACAGATTACGTTTAGAAAACCTAATTTACGTAACCAAAACACCAAATCTTTGACCAATAGATTTGAGCAAATCAGCCACGCATCTTGTAACAGCATCAACCAAACGAATCGTTCCATAACAGCGATCTAGGGTTTTGAACTTTAAGCATTGAAACCCTAATTAGGGTTTGTAAATTAACCTTAGATCGTGAATCTTCACACGTTTTAACAGCCACCAATCTCACAAAATTCTGCTTTTTATGTAGATCTAGGGTTTGAAGAAACCCTAGTTCATGATTTCATGTGAAAGCAGAAAACTGAAAATCATTGATCAGCCAACTTCGACGCTTAATAACTTTTGCCTGGGGATAAAACTTGACAATCCCTCCGGTGGATGTTTAGACCTATGTATGTAGAACACACATCTAAAATTTCGTGACGATCCAACGGTTAGATCAAAAGTTATGACCTTCTGAATACTGCTGCGCACACAAAAACGTCCAGAAAAATTCCATACGAATTTTTCTTCTTCACCATACACGAACACCTCATCGTACCTAGATATTGAAGGTCTACGAAATTAATGGCCTATTCTAGATCATGGATTAGGTGGATTTAGATGGTTGATTGATTGATTAATAAAGAAGAAATGAAGGAATTAGATGAGGATTTAGAGAGAGAAAGGAGAGAAGGGAGAGAATTGTAGAGAGAGAAAGTGAAATGAAAAATGATTAAGTGAAAATGTGAATCAACAACCCCCTCCTAACATGCTAGGAGGGGTTATATATAGCCCACCCTACATGTGGGCTATATGGACCATACATAAAGTAAATAGATCACGAGCCCATTACATAATTATCATTGGAGCGACCGATCCTTCATAAATACGTAAAACGTATTTCCAACAATCTCCCCCTAAGGGAGGTCGCTCCAAGTTACAAAGTTCTAAATAGTCTATAACTCGTGATCAATGCTAACTAAGATGTGACCGAGACTTTATTGGAAAAACGTATTTCCAACAATCTCCCCCTAAGGGAGGTCACATCTTTTTACAAAATCTTAAACCTAGCATCTATGCTTGAGTCTTCGATCTTGTTCTTGTGAATATGCTTGATGTGATCTTTGACTTTAGTCTTGAGCATGTTTCCTTGCCTTGACCTTGTGCATTCTTCACTTGTGATATTTGCCTCTTTGTGACTTCATGTTCCACATACTTATACTTTTAAATTCTTGAAAGCTTCAGAGTTTGATACAGCGGAAGACTTGACCTTCAGGCTTTCTTGAATTTGTTGAAGTACTAATTGTATGTAGTATAAGCATGTGGTGACGACTTCTTCTGGATTGTACACCGCAATGCCACCTTCTTGTTACGCTGCATAAGACAGTTAGCAACAAAACAATATACACGGATGAAATGGCCTTGAACATTTCATTCTAATTCGGTAGCATTTTACCTCCGGTCGGTGAAGACCGTTGGACGATATTAAATATCGTACTTGTGGCAGGTAGTTTCAATAAAGAACCTCCTTGACAAGATTTCGCGGGTAAACCCGTTCTCTTTACTCGACCGTCCAAAGCAGACTGCGAACGTAAAGAGTGAATCATTTGGATAATATTATCCGCATGATTTGAAGCCGTCAATTCATGTTCCTGGAACAAGTGAAGTTCAATTAAGAACCGCACCATCGTTGCTTTCCAGTTGTCACTAGCTTGATTCATAAAGAATCTTGCAAGTTACCTACCAAGTGCTGTTTGATGTTAACACTAGAAGGATTTCCATTCGTCACTGTAAATACTTAATAGTATTACTCTGAATGTTCTGGCAAGATCATTAAGATATTGCGTAGAGGCCTGGAACGTGTTTAAGTTCAATTAAGAATTAAACCACTGTTGCTTTCCAGTTATCACAAGTTTGATTCATAAAGAATCGCACAAGTCACCTACCATGAGCTTTTTGATATTCGCTCAAGAAGGATTTCCATCTTCATTGTAAATACTTTTGTATTACTCGGATGTTCAGGCAAGATCATGAAGATTTTGCGTAGGACTCTTAAGAACTTTCTTACCTTTCACAGTGTGTGAAGAAGCAAGGAAATATGAAGGTGTGTCCTAAGGAGATATTTGATGATCTCAAATGGCTCTAGACTCGATCGTGCATTTTGGATTTTTAGTGATCGGAGGCTGGAGAGGAGTGCCACCTTTTCAATACCAATTTATTCGGAGTGAATAAATCAATAGATAATGTGTTGATCTCCGTGTGATTAAAACAAATACCTTTTGAGAGATATTTGAGTTAGCTGGGAAGGGTTGTGCATTGCATCACTGGGTCCATGACGTCTTTCTTCAATACCGAGAATCATTAGCAAAAATGACCTCAATAGCATATGTATTGACCCGGTTTCTGCCTAAAGTTGTAAGGAGGGCTTCTTTCTTTACACCCTTTATCTTTACAATTCTTTTTCATTCTTCAACCCCTTCAATGCTTACCAATACGTCATCACTAGCACCTTGTTGTGATTGTTCCAGTGCTAACTTAAGTACTTGGTCGGCATTCAGCTACGTTCACAAACTTTCTCCATCTTTCCTAAGGACTACTATTTCTAGCTATGGAATGTCCTTGGGAAGATTCCTCCGGTTCTAGAGAAATCATTGGACTTTAACCTATCCTACCATCCTTATGTCACCACAATCTTCACCGTCGTGAATAGAGATGTTTTGGGTAAGTGTATGTCACCATGAAATCCATTTTGAAGTGCAAATCCATTTTGCTCCCCCTTAACATATGCTACGATATTCGAAAACATTTCGCACATGTCGGGATGAGCTAACACGTTAAGTCAAACCATTCATGATTGATCATATCCCATATTAAATCACATTTTCTCCCCCATATTAAAAATATTAACGCAATCGATGTTTTTAATATCAATTGATTTAATAGCTTTTTAAGAAAATTTGGGAAGAAAAATGCAAATCCAATTATCTTCACGAATTTAACAAGCTCCCCCTCAAATTAATGAGGGTGTACTTGAAACGTAAATTAAATACCTTTTAAACACAAGTGTAAGGTATTTATTACGTGCAAAGATCATATATAATAATGAATTCACAAGATTAGCAATGTACGAGGTTGGACCTGAATAATGGAGAACAGCATATGAAAGAAGCACATGGTTCTTGTTCACGAATGTTGGTCACCTCGTCACGTCCCCGAGAAAATTAATTCTCGTTGTAGAGTCAAAGCTTTCCGGTGAAATGCTTGACTAAATTATGAAAAGCGGGTTGCTATCTGAAATAATAGCAAACCATATGGAGCATGTTTTAAATCTTTTAAACTTCTGCTCGAACTTTATTTACAACCCCGTGTCATTATTGAATGACATTTCTAGGTTCGTAAATATTATCGATTCCAGAAGACATGCTCGTTTTATCAAAACGTTTTTGAACACACAATTTTGAAAGATTTAGAAAAACCTTTTGAGAAATTCTCGAAAAATTGTGTTCAAAGTTTTGAAAAACAATTACTTGAGCTTAAGATGTTGAATATCTTAAAAGCAAGCTCAAGTCCGAGAAGTTGTGAACTTCCCGTTGTTAAGGATAAGTTACCATCGGCGATAAACTTTCCTTTTATCTGAAAGACGAGTCCTAAGCTGACATTTACTTAGAAGTCGTGTACACGAGCTTAAAACCTTTGAATGGTTTTAAATGTAAGCTCGTGTCCGAGAAAATTTACTTTCTCGTTGTAAGGATAAGTTTATCATCAGCGATAAACTTTCCTTTATTTGAAGCACGGGTTACCATCTGATATTTAATGATAAACCATAATGCATGAGCTTAAAAACTTGGAATGTTTTTGATATAAGCTCATGCCCGAGAAAAATGAATTTCTCGTTTTTAGGATAAGTTTATCATCGGCGATAAACTTTCCTTTCTTTGATGATCGAGTTATAGTCTGTGATGCGACTATAAGTCCTTGTATTGCAGCTTAACCATGAATCCCCTGAGACATTTGTTTCTCTGATATCTGCTTCTTCAGCAACCAAACTCTAAGAGTGTCCTTAGTTGAACGGTACACAACGATTGGACCGCTTCGTTCTTTTGGAACATCAACTTTGGTACCTGCAATCTCATTAGGAATTTGCATGCTTTGACGTGGGTTAGCAATATCAATTATAGAAGCACATGGGGGTTCACAGTTGGCTTTACTTGTTTCAGAGGCGACCTGAGTAGATGATTCACTAGTCTTGGCTGGCAAACGTTTCCTTTTATAGAAGACCTTAAGTTTAGGCGTAAGTGAAGTATCATCCTTTGCAATTTCCTCCCTAGTAGTCTTTGTAGAATCGGAGACTATCCTAGTTAAAGGGCACTCGTTTCCTACAAGAGTGAAAGTTCTACCAGTGGGGCGCCACATTTTACCAACGGGTTTGATTTTAGCGACCCACTGGGATTTAAGTCTAGCACGGGAGTTCACCTCATTAAGCAATTTTTTAATGCAAGCATCATGATTTGCCGTAAAGACACATTTTCTACATGTTTTACAAGTAGCATATTTAATGTCCGAGTAAGATCTAGAATCCTTAGATGATTGATTGATGCTCCTAGGATTGGACATGCTACGGTTAGCAGTGTTGGGTAAACTAGAAGCCTTAGGCTCTGATACCAATTGTGGTACCTATAGATCGTTCGACTCAATGGTTATGAACCATATATCTAGGTTTGATCATCGTTCATATGATAACATAGCGGAAAAGAACAATGATCATGAACAAGGTGTTTAGGCACATAAGACACGAATTAAAACAAATGGGGATGTTCATTATATTAATAACAAACATCCACTAGACGTGTATACATTGAATCCCACGTCTAGTGCGACACACACTTTAGGTTTACATTGTGAATGAATATTATGATATAAAACCTACGTCCTATGTTTTCTTTATATACTAGAAAACATAGCTTACAAAGAAAGCTAAAGTAATAAAAAGACTCCAACGGCTTGTTCTTTTGCAACTTGTACTTTTTAGCCCTTGTCTTCTTATTTTGTTGTGTTTTGACTTATCAACTTAATAATTGGACCCAACATTCACTTGTCCCTATGGCACATTCGCTTACAAAAGAATGCCTTTTGGCTTATGCAATGCCCCCGGGACTTTCCAAAGGTGCATGTTAGCTATTTTCCATGAAATGGTTGAACAAACCATGGAAGTCTTCATGGATGATTTCTTGGTCTTTGGGGATTCTTTCTCTTCTTGCCTTGCAAATTTGGAACGTATGCTTAAGCGGTGCGAAGACACTCGCCTTGTTCTGAATTGGGAAAAATGCCATTTTATGGTAAAAGAAGGCATCGTGCTTGGACACAAGGTTTCCAAAGCCGGTCTTGAAGTAGACCGTGCTAAAGTCGATGTTATCGCTAAGTTGCCTCCACCTTCAACCGTGAAGGGTGTGAGAAGTTTTCTGGGTCATGTGGGCTTCTACCGTCGATTCATCAAAGATTCTTCTCAAATCGCTCGCCCGATGACCCACCTCTTGGAAAAAGATACTCCTTTTATCTTTTCCAAAGAGTGTCTTGAAGCCTTCAACTCGCTTAAGGACAAGCTAACTAAGGCACCCGTCTTGGTTACCCCTAATTGGGAGCTTCCCTTTGAGTTGATGTGTGATGCTAGTGATTTTGCTATTGGAGCGGTTCTGGGACAAAGAGTGAACAAACACTTCCAACTGATCCATTACGCTAGCAAGACAATGACGGGGGCTCAACTGCATTACACGACAACCGAAAAAGAGCTTTTAGCTGTTGTCTATGCTTTTGAAAAATTTCGCCCCTATCTTGTCCTTTCCACCACCATCGTTTACACCGATCATTCCGCGTTGAAGTACTTGATGACAAAGCAAGATTCCAAACCAAGACTTCTTCGCTGGGTTTTGCTTCTCCAAGAATTTAAAATCGAAATTCACGATAAAAAAGGAGCTGAAAACCTAGCCGCGGATCATCTCAGCAGACTTGAGGATCCTTACCAATGGGATCATCCGAACAAAGAAATCAATGATTCTTTTCCCTTGGAGACCTTAATGTCTATAAATTCGAAATCTGATGAAACCCCGTGGTTTGCGGACTTTGCAAACTACTTAGCGGGTGGAATTCTCAAGGAAGGGTTGACCTCCCAACAAAAGAAAAAGTTTTTCACCGACATTAAGACTTACTTTTGGGAAGACCCTTACCTATTCAAACAATGTGCCGACCTGATTATCCGCCGATGTGTTGATGGACCGGCAGCTTCGGAAATCCTTGATGCTTGCCACAAAGGACCCACCGGTGGTCACTTTGGTCCCAACTACACCGCCAAAAAAGTGTTCGACTCGGGATTTTATTGGCCCTCCATATATCGTGACGCTCACAATATGGTTAAACAATGTGATGTTTGCCAAAAACAAGGCACCATCACACATAAAGACGAGATGCCTCAGAATTTCATACAAGAATGTGAAATCTTTGATGTTTGGGGTATCGACTTTATGGGGCCATTCCCTTCCTCTAAAGGAAACAAATACATCCTTGTAGCCGTTGACTACGTCTCCAAATGGGTTGAAGCCAAAGCTTTACCCACTAATGACGCAAGGGTGGTTTGTAACTTTTTGAAAGCTCTATTCGCTAGATTCGGTGTGCCTCGTGCCATTATTAGTGATCGTGGGACTCATTTTTGCAATGACCAATTCGCAAGAGTCATGGCTAAGTACGGTGTAAATCATCGTCTTTCCACAGCCTACCACCCACAAACTAATGGCCAGGCTGAAATATCCAACCGAGGTCTAAAGCGAATTCTTGAAAGGACCGTGGGAGAGCATCGTGCCTCATGGGCTGATAAACTTGATGATGCTTTGTGGGCTTTTCGTACCGCATACAAGACTCCGATTGGTTGTACACCATATCGTCTCGTGTACCGTGCCACCTCCCCATTGAGTTGGAACACAAGGCTTACTGGGCCTTGAAGTGGGCTAATTTTGATATCAACAAAGCTGGTGACCTACGCAAGATCCAACTCAATGAGCTGAATGAACTCCGTAATGAGGCTTATGAAAATTCTTTGATCTATAAGGAGAAGACTAAGCTCATTCACGACTCCAAGATTAAGAACCGAGAGTTCCAAGTTGGAGAAAAAGTTTTAATCTTTAACTCTCGGTTGAAAATCTTCTCGGGCAAGCTGAAATCTCGTTGGTCCGGCCCATTCACCATTGCCCAAATTTTTCCATATGGTACTCTCGAGCTCGCTCAACCTAATGGATCGATTTTTAAGGTGAATGGCCAACGAGTGAAGTTGTACTTTGGTGAGGACATCTCTCAGGAGATGACTCCATCCCTCACCACGTTCCCCATGAACTAATTTTGGGTCGAGTCAGGCTCGTGACTCGGTTATCAAAAACAAGCGCTCCTCGGGAGGCAACCCGAGTATCTATCCTTTTATGTTTTAACCTCCTAAGTGTAGGGGGACCTCTATACGTGTTTGTATTTGTGTGGTGATGTGATTACAGGGATGAATGTACTCTTGGAATATTTGAAGAACCGTGCTCCCGTGTTATCCGAAATCCGGTTCTATCTCTCAACTATCGTGATTCAGTTTTCTTCTTACTCACATTTGAAATTGATCACTTTAGTCGTCTCTTCCTTAACTTGAGTTAACCAACGTGCACAATGTCATAAGTGTAGGGGAGACTTTTCCCACATGCTTAACATTGAGGACAATGTTTATCTTAAGTGTAGGGGGACTTCTATCGAAGTTTTAAGTGGACTTTTCCATGAAAATGCCTTCATTTAACCGGAAAATCATATTTTTCAACATTTTTCAAATTTTTAATTAACTTTGGCCACTTAGTAGTAATTTTTAAATTTTTATCGTTGCTTTCATATGTATATATCCCACAATAAAGTCAAAAATATTAATAAAGTGGTGTAGCTGGTTTAGAAATCTTTGACATATTAGGCCTGTTGCGTTTATTTTGACTCAACCCGAATAGACTTATCCAAGTATATTCTAGCTAGTATCCTTAACCATGTAGACCTTAATTGGTTTATTAGGCTAAGTATCCACGAGTCTCATTACTTGAGATTTTAAATTGTAGAGAACGAGAAATGATAGAGTCAATTATAAGTCGGTAATCTTGCACAAGCTCACTTGGTGTAATTATCTGCCTATTCTCCCATCACTTGCTAATAATTATCTGCAATAAGTAAGGTCGTACGATTTGAAAAGTTACTTAGCTTTTAGCCCAAGATCGTTTAAAAGTTGCTCGGTAATGATAAGAGTTCATAGCCAAGGCATAACTTATGAAGCGGGGCGTGAAGATTGGCGAGTCCGAAAAGGCCCTAACAAGGCATGAGGATTCCATTTTATTGATAAAGATCCAAAGTGATGTGAAAAGCATTATTCCCAAAGTCAATATGAAGGATCAAGACTCACGACGAAAAGCAATCAACTCCCATAAAGATGATGGAGAAGTCTATCCGAAAAGACCCTAACAAGGTATGAGGATAAATAGATCCAAGTCCGAAAAGGAGGCGGATCGTTGTATCTCAAAATCCCAAATAGAGATTGAAGAAATAATCATGAAGTCGTGGTCAACAAAGTTGGAGTACCTCTCAAAAGTCTCCAAGTGAAGAAACTCTATGAACGATGAGAAGACCATTATCTCAAGCACGTCTCTCAAGATATGAAGTATGAAGTACATGCCAAATATCGGCCCGAGAAAGGTCTCAAATCGTGAACCGAGTTATGCCAAGATATGAACTTTTTGATATCCCGAGAAGCAGTTTTAAGAGATTTTGTCCTTTAGCTAACTATTGATCAAATCGTCCTACTTTGCTTTCAGCCTAAATAAACTATCGAAATAAGTCCAAAAATGCATCTTCATGATCATTCTAAAACAAAAATAAAATATAAGAGATACACCTAGGAATAAGGGAGTTTAAGCATTTAATTAAGCCATGTGTGTAAGTGTTTGATTTACTAACTTATAATAACAATGATCTCGTTTTTAAGCTTAGTTTGGGGAACGTGAAACTTGAGGGTGATAAATCTTCGCAACACCAAAGCCCTAATGTAAGTCATTGGTTTCTTTGCAAGTTATTTCCATCCTTTTGTTTACTTTAAAGTTTTAATTTCTCTTAGTATTTTTATGTTTGTTTAGTAGTATTTTAATAAGGCCAAGGTTGATTGATTATGAGAAAAGTGTAAATTTGCTTTATCACTAAGCATTGCATGAGGGCATGGCAATGGTTAAGTGTAGGGGATTTGATAGGTGTGTAAACACCCATCCTTTTACCACTTAATTCTGGCTAAAACGAGACCAAAACGCGTATTTAATATCATTTGTTTGGAATTATGCGTTGTTTTTGTGTTTATTGTGTTTTCAGAGCCAACCGGATGGATAATGGAGAAAACATAGGATTGCACGGGATTTATCGAAGAAAAATACTCAAGATGAAGTCTATTGTCCAAGAGATGCAAAATATTTGAAGTCACTGGGCCTATTCGAAGATTTATCAAAGAAAAGGACCAAAGATGGAAGATTTACAAAAGTCGAAGAAACTCAAGTCTATTAAACGAAGAAATTAAAAGACGAGTTGAATTTAATCGACAACAAATCCCGAATCAGAATCGAAAACGTCAACTTTTCTGAAAAGACGAGAAGACAAGAAGAACGGGAGAAAGCCCACTCACCAACCAAAGGGAACACCTATAAAAGGAACCCTCCTCACACTTTTCATTCAGTTAGTTTTTAGTTTTTTTTCTTTTCCCCACCTTTTTCTCCCTTTCTGTTTCGTAGTATCACCAACACCACTAGGGTGTTTGGTGATTTTGATCTTTGATTTTTAATCTTTTAATTTCATTCTTGTTTTGTGATTGTTAAAACAGTAATCATCAATACAAGTTCTTGTTTAATCTTTCCATTTCATCTTGTTCATCATCATCTTTTATTTCAAGTTTTCAAGTTCTTATTTGATTGATTTGATCTTTAAAAGTTGTTGGGTTTTGTGTTTTTGTTGATGGGATTTGTAGTTTATGGTTAGTAGATGCTTAGTGATTAGTTTATTTAAGTTTTTGGTGAAAAACTTGGTTATTTTTGGATTAAAATTGATTTCCCCTGTTCTTCGGGTTAGTTACTGTATTTGTGTTTCCCAGACTTCCGGATGAACACAAAACTCCCGGATGAACACAAAACTTCCGGATGAACACCAAAGTTCCGAATGAACAAGAAAGTTCCGAATCAACTTCTTTTTGAAAAGTTCCGAATGAGTTTAAGTTTTTAGGTAACGAATCAATTTTTAAGTTCCGAATGAATTTTCCTTTTAAAACTTCCGAATGAGTACAAAGTTCCGGATGAACCAAACTTCCGAATAAAGTTCCGGATGAACCAAAGTTCCGAATAAAGTTCCGAGTAAAGTTCCGGGTGAAAGTTCCGAACTAACTTCCGAATCAAAGTTCCGGATGAACCAAAGTTCCGAATGAAGACTTCCGGGTGAAAAGTTCCGGATCAATAGTTCCGGATCAATAGTTCCGGATCAATAGTTCCGAATCAAGGTTAAACTTCCGAATCAGTTTCTTTTGAGCATCTTTAATTGTTATTGTTTCTTCCTTTATTTCATGTTTATCTTTTAACTGTAATCTTAAATTTGATTTTAATTTTAATTTTAATTTTAATTTTAAATTTAAGTTTTATTAATTGTTATTAATTTAATTACGTTTAAATTTAAGTTTACATTTTAGAGCATTTAAACCTTTTAGTAGATTAGAAAACTAAACCCCTTTTTTAGTACCAAGAACAATCATTCCACTTAAGGCCGAGATCAATTCGAGAGGACTGAGAGAGATTAATTGAACCCAGTGCAAAATCTATGTATCATGGCCACTAACACAGCCTTTCAATTAATACTCAATCTACACAATAATTCCACTTACCAAATATTAGCCAATGACAACTCGCCACTCCATAATCCAATTATCCATTTTGGACAATGATCCGCGTGAAAAGCTGAAGCCCAATAAAATCCTTCCACATGTCATATTCAAACAAGTAACGAGCCTAGGTTGGAGATTTAGCTAGAGTGAATTTCAGATCAAGTGCCATATATGAAAAAGACTCGGAATCAACCAAGGAATCCATTCCACTCACTTAATTGGATTGAAAATCATTGGATCAAAAACCCCTAAATGTGTTCTTGAGCTGAATTTTGCAATCAACAAGAAGAGGCCACGTGGAGCTCAGAGATTTGACATAACACGTCACCAACTCTAACTAACTCTCATTCCAACTCTATAAATCTCTCTCAATTCCAGTACTTCTCTTTTAGTTAGAACTATTCTTAGGTGCTTGACACACACCTAAGAGTTAGTTAGTTAGATAACAACTACTTGTAACAACTTTTCCCACCAATAAATAAAATTCAACATTCAGTTTCACTCAATCTCATTCACTTTCATTCATTACATTGATCCTGTTAATACCGTGTGTTTCTGTTGATCTTCCATGATCAATGGAAGCTTGTTGATGTTTTTGAAGACTTGTAGCTGTTCAGCTTCCATTTGTAGTTCATTTCTAGCCTTTTGCAGACCTTGTAGCAGGGTGATGATTATAGAAGAATTGGTGTTGATATGATGATGAATTTTGGTTGATTAATGGTGGTTTAGAGCTTGTTAGAAGGCTCAGTGCCTCTCTACTCCTACAACAGAGGCTTCAAGCTAAAAAGTTCCAATTTCCTTATTTTTGTTCCTTTAAATCGTATCTGCATGCTCAATTCCTAGTGTAACTTCTAATTGTTGATCTGAATGTGTGTTTAGCTTAATTGTAGCTTAATTGTGTTAGTGTGATAGCTTACTTGTTGATTTACAGCTTTTCAAATTGTTTTACTGGATTTCATTTGGTTTTCATCAGTCAATTGCTCATTAATAGTCACTTTGAGTTTTTACCAGTTAACAAGCTTGAATTTGCTTTTGAACTGATTCATTCCATCATTTGTACAAGTTCTGATAAGTGTCTTAACCTTTTTTAGTCTTGTCATCAAAAAGTCTTTGTAAAATCTCTTGTTCAGATTTTATAGGTGTGTTTGGTTCTTGATCATTTGTGGTGATTCAGAGTTTAAAAGTTTTTTATTAGTGTTGGTTCACACTTACTGAGATAGTGTAAACATTTTGGTTAAGTTTTGAAGTCAAAAAGAAAAGTCAAAAAGGCAAATGGTAGTATAAAATCTTTGGGTCAGTTTCTTTAAAGTTCATCAGTTTAAACTTGTCTACTTTGATCCTTTGGCATTTCTTGGTTTTTGGATAATATTACCTAAAACCTTTTCACATTTGTAGTTTAACATCTAAACTTTCAGTGCCTAATAGAAAACAATACAGTTTAAGCTTTTCAGTGAGTTTTTAGCTTTTTACTCAGCTTATAAGCAAACTTAAGTTTAATGAAGTGCTTTCTGTTTTGCTAGTTCTCCAATTCTACTTCATAAACTTCTCCATTTTCTTTCACAAATCAACATACCAACATGTCTTGAGTAAATCCTGCAAGTTTGAGCTTTTTGAGTTTTTGGTCAAACTTGGTAAAATAAGCCAATTTTAGCTTATTGAAGATTTTGGCTTATTTAGTTGATCATTTTCAAAACCAAAAGACATTCCAAGCTTTTTGATAGTTTATTACTCAGTTTTAGCAATAAAATAAGATTATGGATGTCTAGATTTCATTTTGGCTTATTCTTGGCTTATTGAGATAAGCTAACTTGAGAATTACAAGCTTTAAGTAGAATCCTGTTATTGGCCTAGCTTATTTTTTATTTTATGCAGTTTGCAACAAACTAGAGTGAATTTGGTTCACTAATAAGCTCTCACCAGCTTATTCGTTTTGGTTAACCCGTTTTTCACAAAACTTCTCTTTTATTTGCATTATGGTCCTTGCTGTTTGTTAATCTTTGTAATCAGTGTTAATTTTCCATCTTTTTAGGTTTTGCATTGGATAGTCCCTATATTTTTAGTAGTTGCAAATTCAGTTAGTTAGTTTTGGAAATTTGTTAAGTTGGTTAACTAGTTTGTTACATTTTACATATTTGGTCCTTTTAGTTTCTGATTTTACACTTTCAGTCCTTACACTTTCATTTAGTTTACATTTCAAGCAATTTACCTTTCATGCATTAAATTTGTACTTTGTGAATATTAATTTGTACTTGCACTTTGTTTTACGGATACGTAGCCTTAATATTTTCATCTCTTTACGTGTTGATTGAATTAGACATAGAAATCCAAATACCCTTAACAACTAAGAACAATTTAAAGCTCGATATTAGTAGGTCTTTCAGTTTTTCTAGAGATCTTCCCCTAGAATTTGATGATAAGATCCGTAGAGTTGACGCACTTCCTTTGGACATGTGCGATTTTGACTTGATTTTGGGCATGGACTGGTTACCCAAACACCAGGCTACGATTGATTGCCACATTTATTGGGTTATCTTCGGTGATGTTGAATCTCCAGAGTACATACACCAAGGTTTTCTGCCAGGGAGTTCAGTACAAATTATTTCATCCATGGAGGCGCGTGCATTGCTATCACACGACAGTCAGGGCTTCATAGCCAATATTCATGACATTACTATCGAGTCTCATTTAATCCAAGATCAACCTATTGTGTCATAATTCCCTGACGTATTTCAAGATGAACTTTCGTGCATACCACCTGTTCGTGAAGTCGAGTTTGGAATCGAGCTCATACCAGGTGCAGAGCCGATTCCCAAAGCTCCTTACCGTATGGATCCTATAGAGCTTAAGGAACTAAAAGATCAACTACAGGAACTTGTGGAACGACGTTTCATCCGTCCCAGTTCATCGCCATGGGGTGCACCGGTACTGTTCGTGAAGAAGAAAGACGGCAGCATGCGTTTATGTACAGACTATCGTGAGCTGAACAAGATCACGATCTGGAATCGTTATCCTTTGCCGCGTATTGATAACCTGTTTGATCAACTCCAGGGCGCCAAGTATTTCTCCAAGATCGATCTGAGGTCCGGCTACTGTTGGGTCCACTAGATGTGGATCTTGCAGCCTGTCAGGAACGTTGAACGACTTCTGTAATCACAAGTCAATTCACAGAGAGACTCTATACACAATATGAATGCAGAATACAAATATAATAAAGAAGAACATAATAACTATAAAGACTTGATCCTTTCTAAGATTTCTAATATTGATAATGACTAGAACTACGTTTGATGAAGGTGTCTCTAACCCTTCTGCCCAAGGTTCCTTTTATACTACACGGAAACCCTAATACAGCATTAAACAAAATGTGTAAAACTGATATGCATATCCTTTCCTAATATATCTTATGCATATCCTAACAGAATAATAAATAAATAATAAAGTTTGACTTTGATTAGGACCAGGAGCACGACTTGCTCCTACTACTACTAGGACCAGGAGGAACTACATACCTCCTAGTCTACCTATTACATTTAACTATTCCAATGGTCCTAACAATCCTCCCCTAAACTTGAATTTGACCTGTTGAGTTCAAGTTTCCCGGAAAACGTGCATGAAAGCTTGAGGATTGAATCAGCAAAAGAAACAGCAGCATCAACAAGATAAGAGTCAGAAGAATCGCCGCAACATGGAACACTAGAAGCTTCTCCAAAGATTGAAACAAATCAGCATCGTGTTGAATCCTTACAGCAACATGAGCAGATTTGATGAGCCTTTACCAAGTAGCTGCTCGCTCTTGGGCTAGCCAGTCTTTCTGGTGGAATAAACATCACCCTGGGAGACCAGAACCCAGCCCAACTCTTAGAACGTGAATCAATGGTGAGTGGGGGTACCCTGATGATTTTAGGCAAACCATCACAGCCGTCAACGGATTTGATATGTCTTTACCAGAAGCCGTACCCCTCTGGACTCGCCAACTCTCAGCAATGAAGCATCGGTGAGTTGAAAACCCTATAGCTTTAAGCAAGCTATTACAACTATCAACGGATTTGATAAAATCTTTACCAAGAGCCGTACCCCCTTGGATTAGCCACTTTTCAGTCCAGGACCATGGCAAGTTAAAACCATCCAGTTTTGGGTAACCTGGCAACCATCAACGGATTTGAGAATCGCACCAGGAGCCGTACCCTCAAGGTGAATCAACTCTTTCTTGTCGATTAGACAAGGTGAGATGAGGACCATTTGTTGTGAGGACCAAGTCCAACACCAGATGAAACCAGTAACCAGCACAAGTATAACACAGCAACCAGAACCCAAAGTGTGAATCAGCAGATGGTATTATATCCACAAGTGTAAAATCGATGATGTGTTTAAAGTATAAGCATATATTATATAAAAAGTTTTTTTTTTTAACTATAATGAATGAAAGTCACCAATCACTTTACATATTGGTGAAAAGAATTGCAATATAAACAAATGATCAAAAACACAAAACATAAACACTTACAAACCAACCAAATCAGAGACCAGAAGCAGCCTTCTTATCAGCCTTCAAACGAGCTTGGATCCCTTCCACCAACGCAGTTGCCATCGAAGACTCATTCCCTGATGGAGCATTTGAAATCTGCAAGTGACAAGCCAACATAGCCTCCATCGAAGCAATCGTCAACGGATAATCCAAGTCTGTGAGCATGAAGACCACATGACCAGATTCCAATTCTAACATATGCACACCACATCCCACATATAACTTCCATCGCTGAATAACCCATTGCATCTGATCCTTCCAGACACCAGAAACAGGAGCATGGGGAGGGGCATCAAGCATCATCTTTAGATCAGCCCATACTCGCAGTCCAGGCCAGGAAGACACAACATTAGGATCATCAGGCATGCCGTATCCACAAACCCATATAAAGCCATAAGATCCTTACGATCCGCCCAAGACAAAATACCCTGCAGACCCGAAGCAAACCTAACAGACCCATCACTAAGAGTAATCCTATGAGATACCGTACCAAGAAGAGTCGTGGAATGCGCAACCGTCCAACCAGTAATATATCCATTACCCAAAGGCAAATCAGAGTCACTATCAGAAGCTACATCAATAAGATTTTCGGAAGCACGCTTCTCATAGGGGACCGTCTTGCCACGTCTAACACGTCGAGCCGATTTCTGGCGAAGCAAACGGCGAGGTGTGGGATCACTAGGCGAGGGTTCAACCTTCACCTTTACCTGAGCAGCAGAAGTGGGAGCAGTAGAAGTAGAATCAATAGTTTGCCCACCCAAAGAATCAGCATGAGCTGCACTAGAAGAAGGAACAGGTTGAGGACCAGGCACTGGTGGTGATGAGGATGTCATAGCAGGTGTAGCAGTTGTGGTGGTTGTAGTAGCAAAAGTGGTGGTGGTAGCATGTGTGGTGGTGGTAGCAGGACCTGAAGAAGAAACCGGAGGAGCAACCGACGGAGTAGGGGTGATACCAACAGTAGAAGAAACAAAAACCGATGGAATAGCAGCAGAACTAGGAGTAGTATCAGATGTAGGACCAGTAGTAACAGCAGGTGAAGAAGTGGGCACCACACGAGGAGAAGGACGATAAATAAATCGCTCCGAAATGGGGGTGCTCTGATGCTTGACCATACGTTCATAGAGTGCCTTGAGCTCATCAAAAGACAAAGCCTTAACCCTGTCCCACTTCCTACCAGTAGTGAAATAGGCAGCCGACTGATACTTCACATATCGCTGCATCTGCTTCCGCTCCTCAGCTCTCGACAAAGGTCTATTCTTACGCTTCTCACGAAGCTGTGCAGCAAGCGCCAATTGATGCTTGCACATTAATACCATGGCCCGAGGAATACAGTTATGCTCATCCACATCCGAACCCAAAAGATCAGTGAACTGGGAATAATCCCTGGTAAGAATAGTCAACACCTGCATCTAATCGCTATCATTCCAATGCATAGCATCATGCTGCACTTGTTCACGTCTCTGCTTTTGAAGCGCTTCCTCCTTAGCCCGAGCAAATTCATCAATTTCGGCTTGCATCCTTTGAGCAGCCTCCTCACCCAACCTATCCTCCTCAAGCTGTCTGCGTGTACGCTTGCGAGGTGGTGAGGGAGCATCAATCATGAGGGCCTTCCCCTTTGGATCATGGGATGGACCAGCATTGGAACCAGCAGTAGGACCAGAAGCACCTTCCATTAGTGTGGAAACAGCAGCAGGAGAAGGAACACTGGAGGAAGTCGGAGGAACCGGCAAATCATCATACAATTTATCAGCAAAGGTAGCCTTTGCCAACAAAGTCAAACCATCCTCAACACGATCCGTAACCTCCGCATCAGAATCAGAGTGAACCACATGCTTCTTTCGTCGTCTTTGCTGAGTCTCCAAAGCTTTGATGCGATCAGCCATGGGAAGAACAAACTCCCTAGTAAGCTTCCGGTGTTGATTCAAATCTGCTTCCAAGGAAAGAATCCGTGCATGATACCTGTGCATAAGATCAAGTAAAGAAGTAAGTGTAATAGGCTCCTCCGCCTGCCCACCAAGAGGACTTGGGTCAGGGAAGGCGTCATTGGAGCCAGAAGCAACAAATGGGTCAACATTAGGAGCACTAGCACCAGAAGGCTTATCAGAAGAGTGTGGAGTAGGACTAGGAGGGGGAGTCTCCACAAATGGAAACGTATGTGGTAATGAAGAAGGAGCAGCCTTGGAAGTGGATGGTCTTTCAACCACCACCTCCTCAACTGGCTCTTCCTCAACCACATGAGGTGCACCACCAGCATGATCCTCCTCCTCCATTGGGTCATCATCAAGTTGAGGTTCCTCCTCGGCTTGATCAACCGGAGGAACAACAACATCAGGAGGACCCTGAGCCAGGCCCAACATGGCCTCAGTTAGGGGCCTCCACACCCCGCTAAACCCATGGACCATATTATAATACACTTTGGCAGTAAGCTTAGAAGGCACATGTTCAGTCCTATCACGAGGATTGTTGTAAAAACCTAGGATACATCAGAAACTTCTTCCTAGAACCAGCACTAGATAGATTGCTAACCATCCCCTCAAACAAATAACGAGAGAAATTAAAAACCCTACCCTGTGCTAAGAAAATGAGACCAGTAGCCAAAGGAGTAGGGAAATCATCCCATGATTATACCCTATAGCAGCCATCCCCTCCAACACCTCCGCATTGGGGATCGAAACAACCTCACCTTCATCCTGAAGATGAAGGGAACTACGGATAGAAGCCTCAGAAACCACGTATGAACGTCCATCTATGGTAGCATGGAGGTCACGTGGACGACCAACCACAACCACAAGACGAGCAGAAGCCCAAAACTGACGAATGACACTATCATAAGTAGTGGGACATACAGTAAATGCATACCTGAGGTTGGACGCCTCAATAAAATCCAGAATGTCAGTAAAATCATCACGATGTGGACCATCTCCTAGATAGGCGACCTTGTTGTGAGCAGGTTGGTATACCAGGGCAGCCATGGATCTTGATTAATTGAATGGGAGATGATTTTTGTTAGGGTTGAGAGAGTAGGATTGTTTGTGTGTGTGTTATGAGTGGGATGAATGAGTCAAGGGGGGTTAATTCACCATAAATAATGGTGGGAGTAACTGTTCATTGACCCCTAATAATGGGGGGTTGCCCTTTCAAATTAGACAGTTATTACATAGTAACCACTTGCCCCTTTTAACATTACTTCCAAATTCCAATTTACCAAAGTTAAATAAGAGTATAAATACAAGAATTTGAATGCATTGACTAAAAGTCAAAGCGCACAATGGTCAATACTAGAAGCAAAATGTGGTCAACAGAAGTCAATAAGATGAACAGTGTCCCAGACCAGTACCAGAAGCCAACCATCACTTGACAAAGAAGGATTTTTAACCCCCAGAAGCCAACCAATAATGACTAGAAGCTAACCAATGAGGACTAGAAGCCAGTCATGAAAGAATATAACCACCAGAAGTGAGCAAAATCCTCCACCAGGAGTAACACACACCATCAGAACCAATGCAATATGTTGTTAAAATCTACCAATATGTTAGTCTGTGCAAAGTAATATGTACACGAAGCCTCCCCTTAGGCTTAGCCTCCCCTCAATCCTAGACCTCAAGGATTGACCATCCCAATCTGAACCACCAAGTGGTTAAACCGAGGACCATCAAAGGCTTTTGTCAACAAATCAGCAACATTATCATCCGTATGAACTTTAAGAACCTGTATCAACTTCTTCTCATTGGCATCCCGTATAAAATGGTGCCTAATTTCAATATGCTTTGTTCGCTGATGAAAAACAGGATTCTTCACAATTCAGATAGTACTTTGATTGTCAATGAAAATTTTGGTGTTCATAAAATTGAACCCATAATCCAACATCTGATTTTGGATCCACAATACTTGTCTACAACAGCTAGCAGCAGCAATGTATTCAGCTTCTATTGAAGAAGTAGCTACTATCGTCTGTTTCTTGCATTGCCATGAAATAAGTCATCGACCCAAAAATTGACAACCACCAGTAGTAGACTTTCTTTCATTATTAGCACATGCATAGTCACTATCACTATATGCTTCAAGAACAAAAGGTGATTCTTTAGGATACCACAAGCCCAGCTTGGGTTGAGCCTTGATATACTTGAAAATCTTCTTAACAGCATTCAAGTTAGAAACCGTTGGAGCCACCTGATGTCTAGAACAAGCACTTACTGCAAACATGATATCCGGACGTGATGTAGTCAAATACATGAGTGAGCCAATCATAGACCTGTACATGTGAACATTGACCGGGGGATCTGGCTCATTCTTGAGTTTGACTTTAGCAACTTCATAAGGAGTTGCTGCTGGTCGAAGAGGATCCATGTCAAACTTCTGAAGAATCTCATGAACATACTTATCTTGACTGATGAAGATCCCATCCGACTGTTGCTTAACTTGAAGGCCAAGGAAGAAGGAAAGCTCTCCCATAGCACTCATCTGAAACTCGCCTTTCATCAAGTGTTCAAACTCATCACACCATTCCTTCTTAGTAGAACCAAAGATAATGTCGTCCACATAAACCTGAACAAGGATAATGTCCTTGGTATTCCTTTTAAGAAATAGTGTTTTGTCAATAGTACCTCTTCTATAGCCATTCTTTAACAAGAAAGTTGAAAGACGCTCATACCAAGCTCTAGGAGCCTGATGTAATCCATAAAGAGCCTTGACCACCTTGTAAACTTTCTTGGGATGAAGTGGATCTACAAAGCCCTTAGGTTGAGTGACATACACCTCCTCATCAATTTTGCCATAGAGAAATGCACTCTTGACATCCATCTGAAACGCCGTAAAGCCCACATAAGAAGCAAAAGCCAAGAACAGACGAATAGCCTCAATCCTAGCAACCGGAGCAAAAACTTCAGTGTAGTCAATGCCCTCAATTTGAGTGTGGCCCTGTGCGACAAGCCTAGCTTTATTCCTTACGACAATTCCCCGTGCATCCTTCTTGTTCTTGAGAATCCATTTGGTATTGATTGTTGTCTTTCCATCTGGTAAGTCAACTAGAAC
Source organism: Glebionis coronaria (assembly GCA_025667525.1). NCBI lineage: Eukaryota > Viridiplantae > Streptophyta > Magnoliopsida > Asterales > Asteraceae > Glebionis > Glebionis coronaria. Next base: position 2,733,058 of record CM046880.1, read on the forward strand.
CCAAACATTCTGAAACAAGAACTGCTGCATTTCCTCCTGCATAGCCTCCGCCCAACTTTGATCCTCAAGAGCATGAGTGACCGATCTAGGTTCCACCTGTGAAAGAAAACAAGCAAACAAACAGTGTTGAAAATCCGTATGATTATTACGCTTTTGATCTTCAATATAGCTCACAAGAGCATGATGATCAGACGAGGCCTTATTATGCATCCTGCGTATCTTGATAGTAGAACCAGGATCTCCAATGATTTGAGTGGTAGGGTGATCTTTGTGTGATTGCAAGACTGGATTGGAAGCTACCTCCACTTCTGGTGCCAAGTTATTGAGATCCCCAACAAAGTCAGCATCATATGAAGCAGCGTTGAAAATGCCATCTACTGGTTGTTTATGAATATCATCCAGCTTGGTAGAAGACTTCTTTTGATGGTTCCCCAAATCAGAAGGACTGGAGAATCGAGTATTTGAAGCAGACTCACTAGCTGGAGTACCAATAGGTGATAAGCTAGCACTAGGAGCAGAAGTTGGGGTACTAGAAGCAGCTTTGTCAGTAGGCGTATTCAAGGGAAACTCAAAGCCACCTTGAGCAGCTGCTGTAGTAGCTTCTTGTTGTTGTTTGAGTAGGGTGTCAAGAGCTACTTGGGAATCCAGGACATCCAATGGAGTTGCATCACTAGGAGGAGTAGGAGAGACTATGGTGGAGTAGGATGGAACCACAAAAATATCATCCTCGTCATCTGAATCAGAAAGACTAGAAGGAACACCTGTACTAGAAGTTGCAAACACTTGTGGACCTGCATCATGGTTAGTTTTGAAACGAAAATATCCTAACGAATCACTAAGATAATCAAGATCAAAATACCATTCAGGACCCTTGCCTTGGATGTTTGACTTCTCTTCAAAATACCTGAGATTTATAGTTTCAATGACCCGCTTGGCTTGGAGATTGTAGACACGATAAGCCCGAGAGTGAGCTGAATATCCCACAATGTATCCTTCATCTTCCTTGCCATCAAACTTCCCCAAATAGTCACTAGTATTCAGAATGGTGACAGGACACCCAAAAGGCTTCAAATGAGCAATATTTGGAACTTTGGCCGTTAGAAGCTCATAAGGAGTCTTCTTGTGAGGATTGGTAATAGAAACCCTATTCAAAACATAACTTGCAGTATTAACAGCTTCTGTCCAGAACATGGTTGGAAGCTTGGAATCGGGAAGCATTGTTCTTGTTGCTTCTATTAGTGTCCTGTTCTTTCTTTCTGCCACGCCACTCTGTTGAGGAGTTCTTGCTGCACTATAATATCTTTTGATGCCCTTAGCATTACAAAGTGCTATGAGGTCTTTATTTTTGAACTCGGTTGCATTATCACAACGAATACCTTTAACCTTCTTGGACAACTGGTTCTCTATAAGGGTAAGAAAATCTCTAAGAATTGAGTAGGTCTCGCTCTTGGCAGCCATGAAGAACACCCACATGAACCTGCTATATCCATCAGTTACCACCAGACAGAATTGTTTGTGGTCAATGCTCCTAATGGAAGTAGGACCAAATAAATCCATGTGTAGTAGCTGCAATGGTTCAGTAATAAGACTAAGAGCAGTAATGGCCTTGAAGGATGCTTTATGTTGTTTGCCTTTGCTACAAGCAATACAATTTATATCATTTCTAAATGACTTGGGAGGTAAACCAGAGACCAGATTTAGATTTGCTAGTTTGTGAATGGTCTTGAAGTTCACATGCCCCATCCTTCTGTGCCATTGAGTGGCTTCATCTTCTGAGGCTTTAGCAACCAGACATGCTAGTTGACCAGTAGGGTTGACTTCATTCAGCTTGATGCTATAGAGATTGTGTCTTCTAGGGATTCTGAGCAGAACCTGTGAGTCATCCGGAAGCTGAAAGTCTTTGGAGAGCACAAGTGCATCAGTATCCGTGAAGAGAACAAACTGCTTCTTGTCACAAATCTGAGAGACAGATATCAAGTTGAAGTGCTGAAGTACTTCCACATAGTAGACCTGCTCAAAATTTAGATTAGGCGTCTTAATTGTTCCTTTGCCAGTGATCCTGCCTTCACCTCCACCAAAATAGACCTTGCCGCCTTGAAATGGTACAAAGTTAGAGAGAAGACTTTTATTTCCTGTCATGCTCCAGGAGCAACCACTATCAACAATGCCTAAACTAGGATCTTGGTATGGAGTAACCTACAACAACAAGATAATAAAAATGCAAAAGTTAGTGTCTTAAGGGGACCCAAACCTTGTTAGGTTTGAGCCTGCCTTGTGGATCTTTAGTAGAGAGCCAAGAAGATTGATGAGATCCACCGTTGTTCCTTGGTTGCCTATGCATCATATGGGTATTATTGTTTGACCAAGAACAACCTGCTGAGGGCTTAACAGCAGCTCCCAAACTTCCCAAACCAAAATACATGTGGTCAAAATCATGTGGATAAATTGGATGAAAATTTTGAAAATAGTTACTTGTGGTTCTATTTGTTGTTAATCCAATGTTTCTCCAATGATCAGAAGTTAATGGAGAGGACCTTCTAGAAGAAGAAAACGATTGAGCACTAGGATTAAGTCTTTTAGAAGTATATGGGGCGGCTCCTGGTGGACCAGGAGCAGGAAATGCTTGATTAACAGAAGCATGTGTGTCATAAAAATCACAATCTTTAATCAAATGAAATGCACTTCCACAAACAAAACATGTTTTAATAGACCTTTTATTAGAATGACATTGTTTCATACTGCTAACATTATTACACACAATTCTAGGAGAATCAAACTTCCTAGGACTCAATAAACCAGGACCAGACACAGTTGACTTAAAAGTAACTTTCTCTTCACACTTCCTAGCACTAGTAGCAGCATGATCATCCTTCTTGGAACTTGTAGGTCTTGACTCTTCACTTGAACCACTTGATGCAGAGTCACTGGCTTTGTCACTGAAAGTACATGAGACAAAGTCATTAGAAATAGTAGAACTTTTTGGGGACTCATGCATCTGTGATCCATCCAAGTCATTATGCCTAGAAGTGGGCATGAAAGTTCCAGTAAGAGGGGGAGGGACAGCATGCATTTCTGCTGCTGGTTTAAACCTATTGTAACTAGGTTCTCCCTCTTCCTCTTTGTCGGCATCAAAGACACTCGAAAAAGATAAATCAAACACATCTTCTGAATCAATATATTTATCAAATCCTAATCCTCTTTTAGTCCTACCAGACATGCTACTATCGATTAATTTTGAAAGATTTTTAGGTGCCTTTTTCCATTTTTCAAATCTCAACATTGTAGCGTCTAATCTTTCTTGCATCTCCTGTTTTTCTTTGATACTGGCATCTTTTGCCTTTTCTGTATATTTAAGCATATTAGTTGTGTTTTCTAAATCGATGCTTAGTATCCTAATTTTATCCTCATACTCACGTTGAGTATCTTGTAGCCACCTCTTTTGTTGTTCCAATGTGTTTAGAGAAGCCTTATAGGCTTGAACCTCTAAAAAATACTTATCATTCTGATCATTTACTTCATTAAATTGGGACAACAATTCTGAGTATTTATCATGACAACCAAGAGGACAATGTTGTACCTGAGGTGAGATGCCCATAAGAGCAAACTCGTCTGCTTCTTCTGCATCAGATAGATTCCCAGCAATCATTGCAAACACGTCAGTCGAGGATTCAGCTGATTCCAAAGTGGTAGTCTGATGATCATTCCAGTTGACCATAGAGTCAACAGATACCAATGCCTTCTTGTCATCTTTTACCTCCTAAATCTTAAAAGCTGAGTACCTGCTCTTCTCCTGGTCATTCTTGCTAGGGCATTCCCTTGCAAAGTGACCTTGTTGCTGGCAGTTATAGCATCGAACCTTGCTTCTATCGAATCTTGCTGGCTCCCGTGGGTTGTAATTGAATTTTCGACCTGCTTTCTTCTCAAACTTGTGAACTCTAAGAGTGAGCATGGCCATCTGCCATTTAAGATCCATTTCATCCAGGTCAAGTTTATCGACCTGTTTGAAGTCATCAAAAGCAAGTTGTTGTTGAGCATCAACATCAGCCACAAAAGAATGAAGAACGGCTTCTACCATACTACCAGACTTGGCAGTAGGATCAGGAGCAGAATTATGCTGAAAAGTATGTTGAGAAGACACAGTATTGCTTGGGCTGCTAGCATATGACATGGGACTAGATGCCATAGAACTCACAAAGGCAGAATTAGCAGGAGTGGGAAAAGAATCACTTGAATATCCTCTCACATGAGGTTCAAAAGTTTTGAGCTTATGAAATAGATCATCAAAATTGAGATAGTCAAGCCCACCTTTTGCTTTGAGAGAGATTCTCCATGAGTAGGGTAAGGCTCTAAGAAACCTTGCATTAATATCACCATCGTCAGGCTTTGAACGAAGTTGATTCAATTGGCTCAATATCTTTTGGAACCTGTCATACCCTTGATGTAAACCTTCAGTTTCTGAGATTTTGAATTCTGTAGATTCATCTCTCAGCATGGATCTTCGCATTTTCTTTGACTCCTCATTCCCACCAAACCTTGCTTTTATACCATTCCAGATCTCTCTGGCATCATCCAAATGGTAGAAGTCACCCATGTGATCATCAAGAAGAGATTGAAGCAAGATAGTTTTTGCTTTGACCTCCTTCTGAATAGCTATGATTTCTTCATGAGTTTTAGGGTCAAGAAGAGTAATATTACCATTCTTGTCTCTTCTAGTTAGCTTCCTGCTGTTCCCATTCAGAATAACCTTCCAAAGGTCTTGATCAGTATTGGTGATCCACCATTCCATCTTCATTGCCCAACTATCATATTCGTCCTTTTTCAGAAGAGGGAATTTACCATTCGTGTTGGAAAGCGTAGCAACGATTTGCTGAGGTTGCACAGTTTTAGGAGTGCTGTCTTCTCCTGTTTGAGTAGAAGTTGAGGTAGACATGATAAAACAAAAATGTCAAAAATAAGAAAACTTGATTCTTCTTGTATAGAGACCCTCCCAGGCTCTGATACCACTTGTTGGGTCCACTAGATGTGGATCTTGCAGCCTGTCAGGAACGGTGAACGACTTCTGTAATCACAAGTCAATTCATAGAGAGACTCTATACACAATATGAATGCAGAATACAAATATAATAAAGAAGAACAGAATAACTATAAAGACTTGATCCTTTCTAAGGATTTCTAATATTGATAATGACTAGAACTACGTTTGATGAAGGTGTCTCTAACCCTTATGCCTAAGGTTCCTTTTATACTACAAGGAAACCCTAATACAGCATTAAACAAAACGTGTAAAACTGATATGCATATCCTTTCCTAACATATCTCATGCATCAATAAATAATAAAGTTTGACTTTGACTAGGACCAGGAGCACGACTTGCTCCTACTACTACTAGGACCAGGAGGAACTACATACCTCCTAGTCTACCTATTACATTTAACTATTCCAATGGTCCTAACAGCTACCATCAGTTACAAGTTAAAGATCAGGACATCTCCAAGACTGCTTTCCGTACACGTTATGGGTACTACGAGTTCGTAGTCATGCCATTCGGACTCACTAATGCTCCAGCTGTCTTCATGGATTTGATGAACCGTGTCTTCCATGAGTTTCTGGACAAGTTCGTTATCGTGTTCATTGATGACATCCTGATATTCTCCAAATTCAAGGAGGCACATGAGGAACACCTTCGTACAGTCTTACAGATTTTTTTTCCAAAGCAGTTGTATGCCAAGTTCTCTAAGTGTGAGTTATGGTTAAGCAAGGTGGCATTTATGGGCCATATTGTATCCGCAGAGGGGATCACCGTGGATCCTGCAGAGGTTGAAGCTATCACTAAATGGCCGAGGCCTACCTCTGCAACTGAAGTTAGAAGTTTTCTGGGTTTAGCTGGCTACTACCGCAGGTTTGTAGAGAACTTTTCACGGTTAGCCTTACCTTTGACTAAGCTGATGAGGAAAGGAGAGAAATTCGTCTGGACAGAAGAGCGAGAGGAGAGCTTTGAAGATCTTAAGCAGACGTTAGTGACTGTACCTATTCTTACTCTCCCATCTGGCTCAGGTGGATTTCAGATATATAGTGACGCTCAGGAAAGGGTTTAGGATGCATTCTCATGCAACATGGAAAGGTTATTGCATACACATCATGATAGCTGAAACCTTATGAAGAAAACTATCCTACTCATGATTTAGAGCTTGCAGCAGTTGTTTTCGCGTTGAAGATCTAGAGACATTATTTGTATGGTGAATCATGTGACATATTCACCGACCACAAGAGTCTCAAGTACATCTTCACCCAGAAGGAACTGAACATGAGACAGATGAGATGGTTAGAGCTATTGAAGGACAACGACACCAACATTCAGTACCATCTTGGTAAGGCGAATGTGGTGGCAGATGCTCTAAGAAAAAATTCGGGTATGATTGCTGGCATCTAGATTGCAAAGGAGATCATCCGTGACCTAGAGAGGACTGATATTGAGTTTTGTGTATAAGGAAAGCACGGTTACTGGGCAAATCTTAGAGTAGAACCAGACTTACATTTTAAGATCAAGGAAGCTCAGAAGGACGATGGTGAGATTTGGGCTATCATTCAAAACCTTGATCAACAGACGGAGTTTCGTGTTGACGATGACGGTATCTTATGGCAGGGCACTAGACTAGTGGTTCCTGATGACTCTACACTCAGGGAAGCTGTGCTGACTGAAGCTCACAATTCTCCATTTACCATACATCCTGGTTCTACCGAGATGTAGGACAATATCAAGAAACACTTTTGGTGGAGTGGTATGAAGCAGGATGTTGCCACCTTCGTTTCTAAATGTATGATCTGCCAACAGGTGAAGATCGAACACCAGCGAGCTAGTGGTTTACTACAGCCATTAGACGTTCCAGCATGGAAGTGGGACAAAATCTCTATGGATTTTGTTACTGGTCTTCCGGTTACTCAGAAGAAGAACGACGCTATCTGGGTTATTGTGGATAGGTTGACTAAATCTGCTCATTTTCTGCCGATTCGCAAGGAGCATCCAGTCAGAAATTAGCAAACATATTCCAGAAGGAGATCATGAGACTACATGGTACTTCATCAGAAATAATCTCTGACAGAGATCCCCGTTTCACATCACGTTTCTGGCAGAGTCTGCAGAAAGCTTGGGGCACCAAACTTAAGCTCCGCACTGCCTTTCATCCTCAGACCGACAGACAGTCGGAGCGTATCATTCAGACATTGGAGGACATGTTGCGGTCATGTGATCTAGAGTGGTCAGGAAGCTGGGATGATTATATATTTCTCGTAGAATTTGCATATAACAACAGTTGGCACACTAGCATCAAGTGTGCTCCTTTTGAGATGTTGTATGGTAGAAAGTGTCGCACCCCAATATGCTGAGATCAGGTGGTCGAACGACTGCTTGAGGGTCCAGAGATTATTGAGGTGACCAATGAGAAGGTCGTTGTGGTCAAGGCAAAGATTCAGGAAGCTCGTGCTCGTCAGAAGAGCTATGTTGATAAACGTTGTAGAGATGTGTCTTTCAACGTAGGTGATCACGTTTTCCTCAAGGTATCACCTACACGAGGAGTTAAACGTTTTGGAATCAGAGGGAAGCTCAGTCCTCGCTTCATCGGACCATTCGGCATCATAGAACGCCTTGGTGAAGTGTCATATCGTTTAGCGTTACCGCCTCAGCTATCACACGTTCACAACGTGTTCCATGTGTCCTTACTCAGAGGGTACAATTATCATCCAGTTCATGTTGTCCAGTATCCACTTGATCAGATTCGAGAGGATCTTTCATATGTCGAAGAACTGTTGGGAATAAATTTAGGCCAGAACACTTGAACGCTGACAAGAACAACTTAAGCGTTGACAAGAGCAAAGTGAGCGCTGACAGCATAAGCGTTGACAAGTTAAAGTCAAGCGTTGACAGATTGAAGACAAGCACTGATGGAAGATGTGAGCTACACGTTTATTATATTCTAGATTACTTCTAGTAAGGATAGAAACGACAATGTATTTTCTATGTTTATCTTTACCTAGAATAGTTGATTCGTAGCTTATTGTACAAGACTTCTTGTTCTATAAAAGAAGATCTTTTAGGTTAATGTTTAATATCAGTTTTCATAGTATTTGCAAGTTAAACCTTTCATTGTAATCAACACGATTATTCTAATACAAGTGAAAGTTTGTTTAACATCATTGTGTTTTAGATCAAGTGTTAATTCCGCATAACACTTTGTTACTTTATTCATAAGCAAAGGTTTCTCTACGTGTAGTACTTGATCTAATCTCGTATACACAAAGCTTAATCGATCTAAGTTTGGGATCAACAAGTGGTATCAGAGCTTGTTGAGAAACTTTTGATCTTTAAGTAACGCAGAACCCTAAAACACCAAACCCTAAAAACCCTAAAATTCTCAAAACCCTAAAAACATCATGTCTGGCACAAATCAACCTCCTTCTTTGCTACAAAACAACTTCTCAAACCCTAGCATCAAAATTCCCATGTTTGATGCCAGGAACTTTGAGCTTTGGAAGTCCAATTTTGAGCAATATATAGCTATTCATGACTACACTCTTTGGGAGATTAACAAATATGGGAACACATTCGATAAAGCAGCAAAGATTACTGCTGCAATTGCCACAAGGACAGCTGTTCCTAATTGTCCTGAATCTGATAAGGTGGAAAAGCCTGAAGATGGGAGAGCTGTAGCTGTTGAAGACATAGCCAAAAAGAGGGTGGACAAGAAAATCTTAAACATCTTGAAACATGCCCTAGGTCATGAGAATCAGCACAAGTACAAACGCTTTGAGTCTGCAAAAGAGCTTTGGGAAGCTCTTGAAGTAGCACATGGTGGCAATGCTGACACAAAAGAAGAAAAGAAGAAGCAACTATTGCATGAGTATGCTGTCTTTAAAGCTCAACCTAATGAGAATCTCAGCAGTGTGAGAAGTAGACTTCTTGACATCACAAGTCAACTTTCCTTCATGGGAAAACAGATTGATGACCCTGAATTGAATGCTACTTTTCTCAAAAGCCTTGGTGATGTATGGAAGATTGAGACAAGATCCATTCTTGTCAATAACACCCACAAGACTTCCAGGTTTGATGACATCTTCAACAAACTAAGATTGTTGGAGAATGAATGGCAATTGGAGAGTGATAACAAATCTTCCAGCAGCAACATGGCCTTCTTTTCACAAAGTGAAGGCCAATTTGATTCCATGAACTTCTATGGACATTCAGCCACTGGATCTCAAGGTGTCAGTGCTGGATGTCAATCTGTCAGCGCTGGATCATATCCTGTCAACGCTTTGTACTCAAGCGCTGACACACACAATCATGGTGGTGATAGAATTAAACCTGCTGGTTTTGATCTTGATACTGTGTGTGCATTCATTGCTTCTTTGCCCAGTGATTCAAGGATTACATATGAAGATCTTGAGCAGATAAGTGATGAACAATTGGAAGAGATGGACATCAAGTGGACTATGGCTCTTGTAAGTTTAAGAGCAAACAGGTTCAATAAAAGGTTCAAGAAGAAGATGACCTTTAATGCTAAGGATGTTGCTGGCTTTGACAAGTCCAAGGTGGAGTGCTACAACTGTCATAGGATGGGGCACTTTATGAGGGAATGTAGATCTCCAAGGAGATCTGATGCTGGGAAGCCTTCAAGCCAAATGATTAAGAGCCCAGATCCCAAGGCCATGGTTGTTGTTCAACAAATTGATGGTGTTGGAGAATGGGATTGGAGCTGGATGGCTAAGAATGAGGAAGAGGACAGAGCTTTGGTTGCTGAAGTTAAAGAAGAGCATGCTGAATATGCTCTCATGGCACACTCCTCCTCTTCATCAGATAATGAGGTATATGATGATGCTTTCTGTTCTAAGGGTTGTCGTTTAAATACTGAAAAATTAAAACAAGAGATAGTTAAATTATTAGATGAGGCAAGTACTGAAAGATGCAAAGTATCTAACTATCAAATTGCTCTTACCCAAACAGAAAAGACAGTAGCTGAGTATAAGAAAATGGAGTTTGATTTAAAGGATCAAATAAACATCTTAAAACATGAGTTATTTCAGAGTAAAGATGTTCAAGATATAGTAAATAGGGTTAATCTTGATTTGATAGCTCAGTTAGAAGAGGCTAACAAAAATAAAGATAATGTGAGTCTTAAAATCCAGAGATTTGATAAGGCCACACAATCCCTAGGAGAGTGTGTTAGCAAACAAAGAGACTCTAAGGATATGAGTGGGATTGGGATGAATAATTATACTGTTGTCCCACCACCAGCTGGGGATTTCTATGGTGTCCAATCAAAGGACTTATCTTGGACTGGCTTGCCAGAATGTCAAGAGGAGGAATTCATTCCTCCACCTAGAGTGATTTCCCCAGTTGAGGAATACAAACAAAAACTGACTGACCTTGATGAGTGGAAGAAAGCTAATCACACCTTGTTTGTTAAGGGAGGGTTATTGTGTGAAAGTCCAAATGAGCCCACACCAATCACGAGCCTTGATCCTAAACCTATTAAGATCACACACCCTACCACTGGCAAAGCTGTTGACCTTGGCCCACAAGCTGTTAGAAAACCTAGTGTTAAGTATGTAGAGATGTATAGGAATACTAGGTCTCCAAAAAGCCAAGTTAGTAATCATGGAACAGGCTTCTTTGCTTCTAGACCTAAGACTATGTCTAGAAAAGCTTGTTACACATGTGGGAGCTTTTCACATTTGGCCTACAAATGTGTCAACGCTTCCAATGTCAACGCTGACAGGAACCATTTCAGCGCTGACAAAAGTCAACATAGGTCAAACACTGTCAGACCCAATACCTTTGTGAACAAAAGTTCACAAGTTGTTAGACCAGCCCCATTCTTTTCTAGAGGGTCTAACACACAAGGCCTAAGACCTTTTCAAAAGTCAAACACTTGGTCAAATAGGCAATGGGTTCCTGTAGCAAACCCTAGGTTCAACGCTGATAAGAGTAATCGGGGCGCTGACAAGAGAAATTTCAGCGCTGATAGAAACACTGCTAAACCTAGGTATTTGCAACCACAGGGAAATAGGTCTAAAGCTTCTACTAGCTTAACATGGAGACCAAAACAAGACCAGAACCCTAATTCTACTGGTATTTCTATGACATGCAACAGGTTTCATTATATTTCAAAGGCATTGTCAACACCAATTGGGGTTAACTGGGAATTTCATTCAAACAGGGATGAAAATGGGGTTGTTATGAGAACCAAGTCTGTTCTTGTTGAACAACCAAATGAATCCAAGTCTTCCAAGGCTTGGGTTCCTAAAGAAAAATAATGTGTTTTCTTTATGTGCAGGGCATTCAGAAGAAGATCAATGATTATGGATACTGGGATAGTGGATGCTCAAGGCACATGACAGGAAAGGAAGACTATCTGACCAATTTCTCTCCTATTCAAGATGGTGATAAGGTATACTTTGGAGGGGGCTACGGCACCATTACTGGAAAAGGAACCCTTGTCACCAACAATCTACGGTTTGAGAATGTCTTCTTGGTAAAAGAACTGGATTATAATTTGTTTAGTGTATCACAAGTGTGTGATAACAAAAATAAGGTTCTTTTCACAGATACTGAGTGCTTGGTGTTAAGCAAAGATTATAAGCTTCCAGAGGAAAAATACATAGATTTTAGAACACCAAGGCATAAAGACATATATAATGTGAATCTTAATGGAATTAAGGTAAATAATAAAATGTCATGTCTGTATGCTAAAGCCTCAGTAGATGAAAGTAATCTTTGGCACAGGAGATTAGGGCACATAAACTTTAAGAATATTAATAGGCTTGTGAGACTTGGTTTAGTTGATGGTTTGCCTGAAAAGGCTTTCCACAATGACCACTCTTGTGTTGCATGCCTTAAGGGCAAGCAGCACAAGGTCTCATTCAGGTCTAAACAGGTGCACTCTAGTTCTAAACCACTTCACTTATTGCATATGGACCTCTTTGGTCCAACTAATATAGAAAGTTTGAAGGGTAAATCATATTGTTTTGTTATTACTGATGATTACTCCAGGTTTACATGGACTTTCTTTTTAGCCAAGAAAAGTGAAACTGCCCTAAGTCTGATTAATTTCATTACCCAAATTGAAAAGAAGAATGGTAATGAGGTCAAAATTATTAGAAGTGACAATGGGGGTGAGTTTAGAAATCAGTTGTTAGATGATTTTTGTGCCAAGAAAGGGATTACTAGGCAGTTTAGCATAGCTAGAACCCCACAGCAAAATGGGGTTGCTGAAAGGAAGAATAGGACTCTTATTGAAGCAGCCAGAACCATGTTGGCTGATGCCCACTTTCCTATAGCCTTTTGGGCTGAAGCTGTTAACACAGCTTGTTATGTTCAAAATAGGGCATTGGTCAACAAGATACATAATAAGACACCTTATGAATTACTTTGGGGAAGGAAGCCAAATATTGGTTTTCTAAAGCCTTTTGGATGTCATGTAGTTGTTCTAGAAACTAGTGAGGCCCTAGGTAAATTTGATTCAAAAGGTGATGAAGGCTACTTCATGGGTTATTCAGTGCAGAGCAAAGGATATAGGGTTTACATTAAAAAGGAAAAACGTATACTTGAAAAAGTACATGTTAGGTTTTTAGAAAGTAAACCTAGTGATCCTGAGAGTGGTCCAAATTGGTTGTTTGACTTAGAACCTTTGTCTAGAGCTTTGAATTATATGCCTGTTACTGATCCAGACATTGTGAAGGTAACTTCAAGTGTTTTGGAAAAGAGAATTGGTAATGTTTCAGGTATACAGGTTGCTGAGGAGGATGGACCACCAGCAGTTAAATCATCTCCCACACAAGAATTTGTTACACTTCCTATATGGACAGATGAGTATTATGCTGCTGCTACTGCTGCAAGGAAAGATAATGGTGGTGTTCAAATACCACCAAATACAAACATGCATGATTCTTCAGGCGCTGACAAAGGGAAATCAAGAGCTGACACGACCAATTCAGACGCTGATGGCTCCAACGCTGACAACAACAGTTCAAGCGTTGTTAGCCCAAACGCTGATAAACAAGGATCAGACTTTGGAGACACCTTTACACAGCTTTTCTCTTCCCATTTTGAACAAGGTGGACCTTCCAATGTTCATGAAGGGATTTCTGTTGACCAAGAAGAATCTGAGGAAGAAGATATTGGCAACATGGAGCGTGAAGTTGAGGACACCAGACTTTTTGAAGGAGGAGTTCTCACTTCAACAGCTAAGGATCACCCCACATCTCAAATCATTGGTGATGTTATGGCTCCAGTTCAGACAAGAAGATCCCATCAAGGTCTTGGTGGATTTATTGCCAATATACACAAGAAGGTTGATACCCCTCTTGTACAAGCATGTTTGTTTGCCTGTTTTCTGTCACAGGAAGAACCCAAGAAAATTTTTGATGCTCTCAAGGAACCAAGTTGGGTGGAAGCAATGCAGGATGAGCTTCACCAATTTGCTATACAGGATGTTTGGGAGCTGGTTGATTGTCCTAGATATGTGAGACCAATTGGGACAAGATGGGTTCTAAGGAACAAGAAAGATGAAAGAGGTATTGTGGTCAGAAACAAGGCACGTTTGGTAGCTCAGGGATATACACAAGAGGAAGGCATAGATTATGAAGAAGTTTTTGCACCAGTTGCAAGAATTGAAGCTATCAGAATTTTCCTGGCTTATGCATCTTGCATGAACTTCACTGTTTATCAAATGGATCTGAAGAGTGCTTTCCTCTATGGCACAATTGTTGAGGAGGTATATGTCATGCAACCTCCTGGTTTTGAAGATCCTGAGAATCCAGACAAAGTTTATAGAGTGAAGAAGGCAATGTATGGACTTCATCAAGCCCCAAGAGCATGGTATGGTACATTGTCCACCTACTTGGTGGAAAATGGTTTCAAAAGGGGCACCATAGATCAGACACTATTTACAAAGAAGAAAGGAAAACATGTGTTGCTGGTTCAGGTCTATGTTGATGATATCATTTTTGGGTCTACTGATCCAAAAATGAGTGAGGACTTTTCCAAGCTCATGACAGATAAATTCAAGATGAGTGCAATGGGTGAGATGAACTTCTTTCTAGGTTTACAAGTTCAGCAGAAAGAAGATGGTATCTTCATCTCCCAAGACAAGTATGTAACTGAAATCTTGAAGAAATATGGTTTTTCTCCACATGAAAAGGAGGCTTCCACTCCTATGGATAGGCAACACCCTTGGGGAAAAATTGGAGCTGGAAAGGATGTGGATGTTAGGCACTATAGATCAATGATTGGCTCATTGATGTATCTTACAGCCTCAAGACCTGACATCATGTTTGCTGTGTGTGCATGTGCACGCCATCAAGTGACTCCCAAAGAATGTCACCTTTTTGCTGTGAAGAGAATTTTTAGGTACCTAAGATGTTACCCAGATCTTGGATTGTGGTACCCAAAAGATTCTCCCTTGGACCTTATTGCATATTCAGACAGTGACTATGGTGGTGACAAGTTTGATAGGAAATCCACAACTGGTGGATGTCAATTTCTTGGGAGCAGATTGATATCTTGGCAATGCAAGAAACAAACAGTGGTGGCAAACTCTACAACTGAAGCAGAATATGTGGCTGCAGCTGCTTGTTATGGACAAGTCTTATGGATTCAGAACCAGCTGTTGGATTATGGGTATAATTTTATGCATACCAAGATTTTTGTAGACAATAACAGTACTTTATGCATTATTAAAAATCCTGTACATCATTCTAAAACCAAACACATAGAAATTAGACATCATTTTATAAGAGATTGCTTTGAGAAAGGTTTAATACAACCAGATAGGGTAGACACAGAAGATAATGTGGCTGATTTATTAACTAAACCTTTTGATGCTGGAAGATTTCAATATTTGGTAACAAATATTGGAATGGTTAATCTCACTTAATATGTGTTTTGGAATCTTTTTGTAAAAGTATGTACAGGATAATGCATTGTTATTGGTCTTTGTGATGATTTAGATTTTCCACATTATTTTTCTAACACTGACAAAGGTAATTGTAACGCTGTCAAGGGTTATTTTGCCGTTGTTGGAGATATTATTGTCTAACGCTGACAAGAGTTCCTTCAACGCTGATAAGTGTTGTCGGGACGCTGTCAGCAACAAATGTTAGTTTTGTGGTTTTCATCTAAATGTGCAGGTAATGGTAGCTTTATGCCATTGGATACAGAGTTGCTTATGGATCTTTGAAGAGCTATTTGGACATGTTTTGTTTATGGATGATGGTTGGAATATTTATATTCCTATCTTGACATAAATTTTTAATGTTCATATATATTATTGAGAACTCATGTATCATAGTTTAAGGGGAGGTTTAAGGAACCTTTAGGACTCTTGGGTATTCTTAGAATACTCTCATCACAATTCTAGATTGTGTCCACTGGTGAGTATGGGTTAGTTTTACTAAACCATGAGGCACTGTAGCATGCATAGTATATCAACTTTGCATGATGCCAAGACATTTTTGGCCTAGAATTGGTTGTGGTATGTTGGGAGGCTTGGGAATCCTTTTGATATGGGTTTTACCTGGGAGTAACAAGGATTTTATGAGGTAACTTGGTTGTTAAGAATTTTGGTTAGCAAGGGACACTAGAGGACTGTTATGTCTATCTTGCTTATGCAAGTGTGCATAACTGGACAGTGCTTGCCGCCCTATGATAATTATCAGCTTTTGGTTATCTTCTCTAGGATAAATTACTTGTTAAGGTCATTTTTCACTTTTTGAAACAATTTTATTTTTGGACGCTGACAAGATTTTTCCAAGCGTTGTTGTGACCAAAATGGACGCTGACATGGCTTTAGGCGAACGTTGACAAGATTATAGCCGTTGGGCGTTGATGGGTTATATTTGACCGTTGACAAACAATGGGACCTACCCAGTTGTTACTTTTTGACATATTTTCAAGCCGTCATTTTAGGAGTTGTTACTTTCATTAAATGCATGGGATATCTTATAAACTTTTTCAATATTTTCATGATTGATTTTTGAAAATCTTTGCCTATTTTTGGGCCAATCACGTGCATTCATCCACTCCTATAAATTTGGCTCCTATTTTAAACAGGGTATCTATAATTCTTGTCTAACACTTTTCTCTTATCAACCTTCATCTTTTATACCTCAAATTAACAGCTTTCATCAATGGCACCAAGATTTAACTCAGCAGAATTGGATTTGGGGTTCAAGTCTCAACACAACATGATTGCTTATCTTGTTGCTGATAATACTTTGTTCCCTCAATACACACAGATGGTGGAGTATTTGAATGCATCCCCATTGAGGTATGCTCTTTCTCATGCACCACTCATTCCAGTCACACACATTAAACAGTTTTGGAACACTGTTAGTTCCTCAACAGTTAATGGAGTGACAACATTGACTTCTATTGTACATGGGAGACCTTGGGTGGTTACTGAGGCCTTGGTACGCCAGGCCTTGCATCTCAATGATGCTGATGGTATAACCATGCTTCCCATATCTGAAATAGAACAAGGGCTTAGGGCTTTGGGATATCCTATTCCTGATGAAGGTACTCTTAATAAGTACCATAAGCAGGAATTTCCCCCAGCCTGGAAGTACCTAATTCACATTCTCCTTCAATGTTTGAGTCCCAAATGTACTGCACACAATGAGATCAATAGATCCATTGCATCTGCTATTGTGTGTATTACAACAGGGCAAAATTATAATTGGTCTAAAATGATTTTTGAAGGAATGTGTAAAAACAAGGGGACAAAAATGACTTTGGCTTATCCCCGTTTTCTGCAAATGGTTTTTGATGCTCAAAGATATTGTTCAAGGGATCACAATGATTTTTATAAGATCCCTGAACAAAAGAAGGCTATTTTTACCAAGATGAATTCACCACCTCATAGAGACCTACCATTAACCCCAGCCATGCTTGCTGTTATTGCAGCAGCACAACCCCAACCAGACCCCCAACCTCATATTGACCCTCAACCACAACTTGAACCTATCCCTGAACCTTTACCCTCACCTGACCAAATGCAAATAGACCAAAATCCCTTTGACGCTGACACATCTAATGTGGGCGTTGATATGCCTATTTCAACCGCTGACACCCAATCATCACAATCCCAAACACCCCTTAACCAACCCACATCTACACCATCTTCTACACCACCTGAATATAGGTTGATTAAACGCCAAAGGACTGCTGGAGTGTTCTCCTCTGGTGGTCCTAGCCATGTAGCAGAGAGAACCACCACCACAAGTGTGGCTGGTGACCTGGATGAGGCTGGGACTATTGGTTCTGGCTTAGAAGCTGGCCAAGGCAGTCCCACCATAATTAAGTCCTCATCCATGCCCAATGAACCTAACTTGGGAGGTCAAATTCCCATTTTGGAAGAGGGCAGACTGGAACCAATGACGCTTTTAGAATTGACGGCTGTCTGCATTAGCTTGCAAAAGCAAAATGCAGACTTAGTACAAATTGTCAGTAACCAAGGCCTTGAACTCAATGAATTGAGGGAGAGGATTGTTGTTTTGGAGAGTGCTCATTCAAGGGGAGGTATGGAGGAGTCTTCCAAAGGGGAGGAAGCAAGAAATCTGAGTGATAAGAGCAGTCAAGATGGTCAATCATTGGATATTGCTGAAGCTCTTACTACATTAAAGGAACAAAAAGGTTTTGATACGTCCTTAATCTCTCCAACCAATTTAAATTTATCATTTACAGATATGCTGAGAGAGGTTACACAAGGCGCTGAGGGAAAATATTTAAGCGTTGATAAGACAAGTTTGGACGCTGACAGAAGTATTTTGGGCGCTGATAGAGGAAATTTGGGCGTTGACAGATCTGCATATGGAGGTGATGTATTCCAGTCATCATCTATCATCAAAGACGTTCCTACTCAGGTATTATCATCTACCCTACCAACAATTGAACCAACAGATAAGGGTAAGGGTAAGTTGGTAGAAGAAATTGTTCCAAAGAATGCAGCTCAGGTTGAATTTGATAGAAGATTGGCTGAGCAAATGATGGAACAAGGTGAAAAGGAAAAGTCACCATTTGTTGTGACTTCTGAAGAAGAAAGTGATGGAGCTAGCTCAGATTCAAGTGTGATGATTGTTGAACCAGAAAGACTTGAGTATGGTGATGAGCTTGCTAAGGAAAGGCTGAGAGATTTGAAGTTGCAAATTGATTTTGATATGCCAGAGGTAGTTCAGATGTACAATTCTTGGGAAGAAAGCTGTATGGATAATCCAGACTTGACCATTTCAGATCAAATATGGGGTTTGGAAATTCTTCTTAGAGTTCAGCAGGATTGTAAGGTGATGCTGAAGTACAAGGCAAGCAACATTCTCTCTCAATTGAAAAGGGATAGAAGGAAGCTCTACTTTATGTTGCTTAAATGTCATGGAGTTGGATGGACACATCAGAAGCTGAAGGCTTTGACATTTGATGAATTGGAACATAGGGCTTATCCTATTTGGGTGAAAGTGCAAGAAGAAAACACTTTTAGACTTCTTTCAGATGAAAGAAAGGAGCAACTTGCAGAAGAGATGGCAATCAAGAAAGCTATGATAGTTCCTAGACCAGTAAAGAAGGGATTTATTCTTGAGTTTCCAAAAGATATGTCTCAACTATATCCAAGTGAAGCAATCATTAGAAAGAGCCTCAAGCTCTCCCCATTAGAAGCTTCAGATATGGTGCATGTGTTACCACTAGATTCCAGGAATCCAATAGTAAGTTATGAGGAAGATGAATGTGGATTCTGGAAAATTGGAAGATTTGGCAAGGAGGTACACACTTTTACCACTCTCATATCTTTATTTGCAAGTTGTGACAGAGAAGACTTGGTGGACCTTTGGAGGTTACTAGAGACCAAGTATGAGGCTGAAGCACCAACTTCAGCCAATGGAATAAAACTTTGGACCACATTCAAAAGAATGTGTGGGACAAAAGAAGAAGATCCTGAAATATGGAAGGATCTTGAAGATGACCTCAGTGGTCTTCAATGGAGGTTATATTCAGCTGCAGGTGTATACCATTTGAGTTCTACAAAGTTTGCTGAGTATTTACTTGTAGATGCTCAGTATTTCATATCCAAGGCTGTTTTGGAGAAGATGAAGGACACCCAGTTGGAGATAGACTATACAAGTGACGTGGCAAAGAATTTGATCAGATTTATTTATCATCAATATGACAAGGTTTGTCAGACTCCTCCAAGTTCTTAATGTTTATTCAGAAACTTGATCATAAGAGTGGATATCAAGTTTAGGGGAGGATTGTTGGGAATAAATTTAGGCCAGAACACTTGAACGCTGACAAGAACAACTTAAGCGTTGACAAGAGCAAAGTGAGCGCTGACAGCATAAGCGTTGACAAGTTAAAGTCAAACGTTGACAGATTGAAGACAAGCACTGATGGAAGATGTGAGCTACACGTTTATTATATTCTAGATTACTTCTAGTAAGGATAGAAACGACAATGTATTTTCTATGTTTATCTTTACCTAGAATAGTTGATTCGTAGCTTATTGTACAAGACTTCTTGTTCTATAAAAGAAGATCTTTTAGGTTAATGTTTAATATCAGTTTTCATAGTATTCGCAAGTTAAACCTTTCATTGTAATCAACACGATTATTCTAATACAAGTGAAAGTTTGTTTAACATCATTGTGTTTTAGATCAAGTGTTAATTCCGCATAACACTTTGTTACTTTATTCATAAGCAAAGGTTTCTCTACGTGTAGTACTTGATCTAATCTCGTATACACAAAGCTTAATCGATCTAAGTTTGGGATCAACAAGAACCCGAGAGAGTTCTTGAGCGACAAGATCGTGTCATGCGGAGGAAGACGATCCCTTTCGTCAAAATCCTCTGGAGGGATCATCCTGAGCGGGAAGCCACTTGGGAGATGGAGGAGTCTATACGGACTTCTTACCCTCATTTTCAGTTCTGATTCGGGTATGTTTTCTTTCAGTTTATGTTTCTCTAATTCGAGGACGAATTGTTCTTTTAGAGGGGAAGAGTTGTAAAGCCCGCATTAACATACCATGAATAGTACACATGATCAGTACACACATGAGAATACAGTAAAATTAAAACTTTCCATTTATAATATAATTCACGTGTCACGGTATTTAATAACATGTAGTTACGTATATTATAAATGTGTTAAGTACATGACGTTTAAAAATCACGACATTTAAAACATAACGATCACGTAAATAATTGAACACGGGAAAAGCTACGGGTTTTCCCGTGGACACCCTTTAGGCCGCGGCTACACAGGGAACAAAAGGAGAAGATGGGCTTGGCCCATGACCCAATATCAAATCCATGTAAATAACAAAACATAGGAAACTTAAAACATAATTTAGGTTACAGGAAAAAGTTTGTCTCTTGCCTCCTTTGCTTCTTGCCACCAGCCACCATAACCAAGAAGGACAAACCAGACAATTTTCTTGTTTGATCATTCGTGTGTACGTGATCGTGTTCATAACCTTTTTTTTCACGTGTTCGGTAAATTAAACACTTCATTTTCTTTTAATTCTTTATTGAATTCATGTTTTATTTAATTAATCTTAAAAACAAGTAGAATAATTAAATCCTGGAATTAAGGGGTGTTTGGTTCGGCTTTGGGTTAGCCGAGACACAACCGAGACCCCCAAGGGTCTTGGGTTGTTTGATCCGACGCCACCGAGACCCACAAGTTGCTCGGTTTGGGTTGTTGTTCAGACGCAACGAAGGGAAAACCCCCGATCGTAGGTCGGGGTGTGTTTTGGTTTGGACCGAGAGCCAACCGAGACCTTAGGGTCTCGGTAGGGCTGTTGTGGGTTGACAGTGGGAACCGAACAAAAGCAGGGGGAACCGGCTCACAGCCGGTATGAACCGGTGTGAATCGGTTGAACCGCCGGTGGGAACCGCGGCTTAGGCAGCGGGTAACCACTCGGACAGTGGCATCCGGCTTGGCCGGGTTAGCCACTGTCAAGGGTGTATGTTTCGGCTTATATGTGGGACCGGGTTTCGGGATCGGGTTAATTTTTATAAACGGGTTCGGGTCTCGGGTTAAATATTAAAATCAGAAAAACAAGTTGATTAAATTAATTACTAGAATTTTTAATTTAATTAATTTCATGACTTAGGTTAAATATTAAAATTAATATTTCATGTATAACCTAAAGTATTTAACTTAGCTTAATTTAATTAAAACATGTATTTTTAATTAAATTCTATATAACGTATAGTTTAAATAATTAACCAATTATTTAATTAATAAGCTATAACCATGACTTGTATTATACAATTTAAACTTTATGTATTATTTATAATCCAGCATATTTCTAATTATGGAAACTTACTATTTTTGGAAACTTTCAATTTTTAGAAACTTACTATTTATGGAAACTAACTATTTTTAGAAAGTTACTTAGTATTATAAAACAAGTATTATAATACACTAATACATGAATAATACACAGTAGAACATCAGAATAACTACAGTTAACACAGTAAACAGTAAAACATGACAGAATATGTATAACAAGCTAATAACACACGAAACCAGTAAAACACACGTAATTCAGACAACTCATACACGTCCATATTTCTTACGTAGTATTACACGTCGAGGCGGAGTAGTCTTCATCGTTTTCATTAGCTTCTACTAGACATAAGGTACGGATTTCCCGTCCTTCAGTAAGGACAATCTCTTCCTTCATTAGGATTTCCCGTATGCAGCCAACTGTTTTCCCCAGTAGTTACAGATTAAATGCTTATGTTTTATTTGTTACCTTAGCCATATACATGCATGACCAGTTTCACCTAGTTATGGAGGTACCATAACCATAACACTAGAGGCACTAGTGTTATGACTTCACCACGGCGGAGTGATAGCTCGTGGCATCCCTTTTAGTTATTTGGCCATTATATTTATTATGTTATCATGTGGGACGTATTGGTGCATCCTAGTTACATGTTTCAGTCAGGATTTCATGGTGAATGTGGTGTGTGCCTTGCATCCTTCACAAGGAGTTGATCCCTCCTACCCATTTACCAATTAATTAGAGGCATCCCCTCTAATTTGCATGACGAGGCCACCCCTCCAAGTATTCATGCCCGTTGTTGACCTCATGAC
The DNA here is from genome assembly GCA_025667525.1 of Glebionis coronaria. Lineage (NCBI taxonomy): Eukaryota > Viridiplantae > Streptophyta > Magnoliopsida > Asterales > Asteraceae > Glebionis > Glebionis coronaria. The sequence goes on from CM046880.1 coordinate 2,755,200, forward strand.
CTATATTGGCTTTTGGTATATTAACTAATAAAGTTTTTCATAAGTAACATAAGCTATGTTTTAGAACTAAAACCAGTGAACATGATAGACAACTAGGTTTTCCAGGACTTATTCATTTCTGCTGCTATTCATGCTTTATGCTCTTTATATGCTTCCATATTCTATGTTTCCATGCTTTATTGTATATCCGTGCACTGAGCGTTATGCTCAGCCGTCTACTTTTCCATGTTCCCAAATGGCAAGTACCCGAGGTCACAAGTAGGAACTCTAGAGTATGTGCATTCGGATTGGAAGCTATCCGACCTCTTTTATCTTATGCATTTATTCCTACTTTATCATACCTTACATATTTTGGACATTGTTTCTTCCTTTCATTTATAGTACTTAATATTGCTTGTGTGTGAGTTACTAGACTATCGATGTTTGATTCCGGTATTTCTATTTATGGTCATGAATTTTTAGACATTTACCTTGCATGCTTTGATGACACGCCATAATTTACTATTGCATTCCATCTTAACAAATGGGGTGTTACACTAGTGTACAAGCCCAAAACATGTCTTCTAAGGTCTGAATCGTACGCTCCGATTGACCATCAGACTGAGGATGAAAGGCAGTGCTAAGCTTAAGTTTAGCGCCCCAAGCTTTCTGCATACCCTTCTAGAATTTAGACGTGAAACATGGATCGCGATATGATATGATATATGAAGGAGTTACATGTAGTTGTATGATATCCTTAAGGAATATATCTGCCAATTTGTTGACTGAAAAGTCCTTGCGAATTGGAAGAAAATGAGTTGACTTAGTTAAACGATCAACTATGACCCATATAGCATCATGTTTGCTCTGAGTAAGCGGAAGTATGGTGACGAAATCCATGGATATTTTGTCCCACTTCCATGCGGGAATTTCTAACGGTTGCAGTAAACCACTAGCCCGTTGATGCTCGATCTTAACTTGCTGGCAAGTTAGACAGTTGGATACGAAAGTAGCAACATCCTGTTTCATGCCACTCCACCAGAAATGTTGTTTAATGTCATGGTTCATTTTGGTGGATCCGGGATTAATAGAGGATGGAGAGTTGTGAGCTTCTGTCAATAGAGCTTCTCGGAGAGTCTGATCATCTGGAACACATAGTTTAGTTCCTTTCCATAAATGCCTTCTTCATCTAAATGAAATTCTGTCTGTCGATCAAGATTCTGAATGATAGCCCATATTTCACTGTCGTCCTTCTGAGCTGCCTTAATCCGAGAAATTAAGTCTGGCTCAATTCTCAAATTAGCCTAATATCCATGTTGTCCACGTACTAAGAACTTAATGTCTAATCGCTCAAATTCCTGTATGATTTCTTCTTGTACCTTCATGCCATTTATCATGCCCGACTTTCTGCTAAGAGCATCTGCCACTACATTCGCCTTGTCGGGATGATACTGAAGATCGATGTAATAATCCTTGAGTAGTTCCAACCATCTTCTCTGCCACATGTTCTGCTCCCTCTAAGTGAAAATATACTTGAGACTCTTGTGATCAATGAAGATATCACATGATTCATCATAAAGGTAGTGTCTCTAGATTTTAAGTGCAAAGACGACTGCTGCTAGCTCTAAGTCATGTGTAGGATAATTTTCCTCATAAGGCTTTAGCTGACGTGATGCGTATGCAATCACTTTCCCATGTTGCATGAGTGCACAACCTATTCCTTTACCTGAAACATCGCTGTAGATCTGAAATACACCTGTACCAGATGAGAGAGTAAGAATAGGTGCAAATACTAACCGCTTCTTGAGTTCTTCAAAGCTCTTCTCCCGCTCATCAGTCCAAACGAATTTCTCTCCTTTCCGCATCAACTTGGTCAAAGGTAAGGCTAGTCTTGAAAAACTCTCCACGAATCTGCGATAATAACCAGCTAAACCTAGGAAACTACAAACCTCAGTTGCAGACTTCGGTCTTAGCCATTTAGTGATAGCTTCAACCTTCGCAGGATCCATAGTAATCCCTTCTGCAGAGACAATGTGGCCTAAGAACGCCACCTTGTTTAGCCAAAATTCACACTTAGAAAATTTGGCATACAACTGTTTCTGACGAAGAATCTGTAGCACAATACGTAGATGTTCCTCATGTTCTTCCTTGGATTTAAAGAAGATGAGGATGTCATCGATGAAGACGATAACAAATTTGTCTACGTACTCTTGGAAGACGCGGTTCATAAGGTCCATGAAAACCGCAAGAGCATTAGTGAGTTCGAAAGGCCTGAGAACGAAATCATAATGGCCATATCTTGTGCGAAAAGCAGTCTTGAGAATATCCTGCTCCTTAACTCGCAACTGATGATAACTGGATCTTAGATCAATCTTGGAGAAATGTTTGGCACCCTGAAGTTGGTCAAAAAGATCATCGATTCTTGGTAATGGGTAACAGTTCCTAATCGTGATCTTATTTAGCTCACGATAGTCAATGCATAGAGAAATACTGTCATCCTTCTTCTTGACAAAGAGTACCGGTTCACCCCATGGTGATACACTCGGTCGGATGAAACCTCGCTCCAGTAATTCCTACAGCTGATCTTTCAACTCCTTGAGCTCTATGGGATCCATGCGATAAGCAGCCTTAAAGATTGGTTGAGCCCCTGGGATGAGCTCGATGTTAAACTCAACTTCACGAGTAGGTGGTATACCTGGACGTTCTTCTGTGAATACATCGGGAAATTTTGAAACAACTGGTTGATCTCGGATCAATGGAACTTCGGCAGTGATATCCTGAGTTGAAGTTAAGAAGCCCTCGCAACCATGAGATGGTAATGCACGAGCTTCTAATGTAGAGATGATTTGTACGGACTTTCCTGGTATAAAACCATTGTGAACGTACTTTGATGCTTGAACATCGCCAAAGATAACCCGATAAGTATGACAATCGATAGTAGCATGATTCTTGGATAACCAAACCATCCCTAAGATGAGATCAAACTCGCACATATCCAAAGGAAGTGCGTCTACTGGCCGAATCTTGTCTTCGAATTTTATTGGAAGATCTCTGTACACTTGGGTAATTCGCACAGAGTCTCTCATAGGCGTAGATATACATAAAATATTCTCCAATGGCGTAGGGATTTTATTGATACTAGTGGCATACGTAGAGGATATAACTAAATGAGTAGCACCAGTATCGAATAAAACACACGCAGCATAAACGTTCATAAAGAGGATGCCAGTGATAGTACTTGAGGACTTATTAGCTTGTTCCCATGTGGTAGTGTAGACACATCCCGAAGCTGGTGGCTTAGGAAGAGCAGCACTAGAAGTACCAGCGATGTTTCCCTTCTTGCAGTCTTTCAACATGTGTCCTGGTAGTCCACACTTGAAACAGACGCCGGCTGACTTGCGGCATGTACCGAGATGTCTACGAATACAAGTCGTGCAAACAGGGTAGGTATAACCTCCTGGATGTACCCTTGCTACCTGAGAGCCAGATGAAGACGAGTTGTTGGACTGCTGACCCTTAGCATTTTGGTCACGTCCACTCGTAGAGTTCCTGTTGTTGTTGGACTGGCTGTTGTTGTTATGGTAACTGTCATTACCGTTCATCTTTTCAGATCTATAACGGTCATTAGATTAACCGTTTCCCTTGTTGGCATTCTGTTGAGTGGCCGGTTGGGACCGGTCTCCATCCTTCTGCCTCTTCTTAGGATGAGCTTGTTCCTCGTAGTCATCATGCTCATGTAGCATTTCTAAGCTACGTGTTGCATCATTAACTTGTGCCACATTAGCATATGTAGCACTAAGTAAATGAGCTGATGTAGAGGCATGTAGAGCCCAGCGAAAGTGCTTGGCTTGTTCTTCCGTAGTACCCGAAGCCGCACCTAGAAATCCAGCCAACCTAAGAAACCTTTGCATGAACTCAGTGCTAGTCTCTCCATTTTTCTGACGAATGGAGTGATAATCCCTTTTGAGTCCTTCCTGCTCAAAAGTCGGAAAGAACTGCGTATAAAACAAAGTCTTAAACTGATCCCAAGTCAATGCAGCTAGCCAATCATCACCTCTATTAGCTAACTTGTAAGCTCTCCACCAATGCAGAGCATCACCTTCAAACTTATAACAAGCCAACCTTGCATTGTAGACACCACTGCATTCCATAGCATCAAAAATCTTCTCCATATGCAAAATCCAGTCTTCCGCATTAGATGAAGTCTCAGCCTTGCTGAAAGATCTTGGATTCTGCTTATTAAACCTCTCAAGCCAAGTGTGCAAAGTAACGGGTGGAGTAGGAGGAGGATTGTTGTTCTAATTCGAGGTAGCCTGGTATTCAGCCCGAATTTGGTTCCTGATTTGGGGAAGCATGGCTTGCAGCGCTGCTTAGATAGCTGCTGCTAGCTTTTGTTCGCGTGTCATGACCATCTGACAGTTTAAAAATGGAAATGAAATGATTAATCTGATTAGAACATATGGTAAACATAATGAAATGATGCATGAAACAGTTTATGAAGGCATATCCAAATGCAAATGACATGAAAACAAAATGACATAGCGAAGATGAACGCCTATGGGTCGGTTCATCAAAACGAAAAGCCATGAACTAATGTGAATGCCCATGGGCCGGTTCACCAAGCAAAATGATTCGATTAAAGGCACATGCGACTATATATGGCCAGTCCTATACCAACCATTACTTAGTCAAAATTTCTACAAAAATGATACATTAAATGAATGCATGAAAACAAACTGTCAGTTCTAGGAAGACGCTGATGACTACCCACTAGTCACATGTCAATTGTTAAGAGCCTAATGTCAATTTTTAAGAGCCTAAAGGTCGAAGCCTTGGCTCTGATACCATAATTGTAACGCCGCATTTTGATAAATGGAATATCACAGGATAATTATGACATATCATCAAAGCATACAAGGTAATGGCTAAAACATTAAATGACCATAAAAGAATCCAGAAACAAATATCGGATCCACATAAGCTCCACACACGAAATGCATAAGTATAGAATGTAAGGAAAGGACAAAACAATGTCCAGCAAAACAAAAGTATGTAGATGCATTAAAGAATGAAAGAAAGCTGGCGCCTCATTCCATGCACGTACTATTGGATTCCTAAATTTGCCCTTTAGTACCTGCCGTACTGGGACATGGAAAGAGAAATACGGCTGAGCTTTACGCTCAGTGTGCGGATATATGATGAGACTGCTTTTATACATAGTCTCATCGTCCAAATCGGGCTTAAAATGCATAAAAAATCATGAAAAATGCCAAATATATGCTTGTGTTTGTTACTTGTGTATTTTAGGTACGGATATTGAGAAAATGACAAAAGATCACAAGAATCAATCAAAAACGAACACGGGAAACGAAGCCACACAATGAACCGGACCCAAATCAATAATTTCCAAAATGGTCCTTGAAGAATTGAAGATTGTCAACATTGGTCCCTCATCTTTTGAAGACTTGGCATTTTATACCCTTGCAAAACTCATAAATTGCAATGAGGTCCCTTAAATGTCAAGAAATTACACTATGAGCCCTTGAAGAATGCCCAAATGACATTTGTGGTCCTTGTTTAAAGTTTGTATAAAACTTGTGCCAAAATTGACAAGTTGATGAAAGTTAATTACAAAGGATTAGAACTTATTTGCTGTTTTATACAAAGTGAAGAGAACTAGAAAGTTGGGGGACCTAAACTACCCAGAGAACATAACCTTCATCCTCCACTCACACTCTGCCACATCACCACCTCCACCTATCATAACCCTACACCTCAGCATCATCACCACGTCACCATCCACTCATGTTTTTAATAACAGATTTATTTAAATCTGTTTAAATACAAAGAAAACGTGGGAAACACTTTTTAACCCCCTAATTACAATCAAACCCAACTGTTCCCCATCCTTAATCACATAGAACCCTAAAACCTAATTACTTCAATACAAAGGGGAAAAGTTTGAGCTTGTCCAGATTGTTAATTCATCATACCCATAACCCTTCCCCACTCCCAAAAACATCACAATCTCACCCATGTGACAAACCCACCTTCCCCTGCCCCACTTTTTAGCTTGAAGACAATTGGTGACAGAAAGATCATTGGACAAGAGTGATTGCTTAATTTCTAAGCTGTTATAAACGGCCAAGATCATACGACAACAGCTGGCATCTCTTCATCAATCACATGGACGTTTTTCAGTCAAAGATTCTAAGGGCAATTATGGAAGTTTAGCATTTAGGGTTTATTATTTTGGCATTCTAGATCATTCTGTGACCCAATATATAAGGGCAGATAGGACTTAGTTATTTTCTTGTTCCTGATTTTTCCTTTGGTCACAATCTTGTAAAACCCGTTTTATTAATGAATGAAACTTGGCAAAGTATTGATGATGAAAAATCCTGGCTCCATTTTACTTACTGCTGTTTGATTGTGTGGTTGAAATTATCAGTTTTTAAGAAAGTAAATGTTCTGTTTAAGTGTTGAAGGTTTCTCAAAAATCAGTTTTTTTTATATTTCTGCTTCATTTTTTTAAGCTATAAGCTATAAGTTGACTTGTCAATAAGTCAATCTTATAGCCTATAAGCTCTTGTTCTAGGTTATTCTTGTTTTGGTTGTTTGTTTTTGGCAGGTTCAAAACAAGAACTAAGAACATCATCATCATCATCATAATCATTTTGCCTTCAAATTGCCAAAAAGTCTGCACAAGCCCGGGCTTGTTTGGAGGTGACTTTTCAGTTACTGTGGGACCTGGATGTGGGTCCCACAAGGTAACCTTATTATTCCTTGTTTTTAGTTTCAAGAGATTGTGATTTATGAGATTTGGTCAATTTGTATGAAAATCTGTTTAGGTGTTTGTTATTTGTTTGATTATGCTGGTTTATGCTTTGTATGCATGATTAGATAGCTTTAAATCAGATTTGAGTAGATTTGCTTAGGGTTGCTTTGTTAAAAATTGGTTTTCAGAAAATTAAGGGGTGTTTGGATACGGGTTAAACTAGAAATTGTGATAAGTTTTTGGGTTAAAACCTGTCTAGACTTACTCAATAGGTTGATAATAGATTGTATGTTAGCTAGTTTTCAGTTTGGTAGAGTTTAAATCACAAGTTTGCATGTTAAAAATGGTATTCACTAGCAAAAACAGTAAGTGCCTTTTCATGCCTGTTTTGTGAATTTTGTTCCATCAAATCTTGTTAATTGTTAGATATTAGGGTTAAGTAGGGATTGTAATTGCTTATATGTGATTTGGGTAGCTTATGTACAAGTTTTAAGCCATTGAAATTCGTTTTTGTGCACTTTAGTTCATGTTACCATTCATCAGTAACAGTTAGCATTCATCAGTAACATTGTGTGCCATTTGTGTGAGATTTTGTGAAAAGACTTGTGATTTTACTTGTTTGATTGACTTCCCACAACCCAACTGGTTGTGGGAGTGCCCATTTGTCCAAGGCAAACCAAGCCATAAGCTTTCCTAAGCTCAAAAAGTCAACTGACCTTGAAAATACACTAGCAGTGGGAACAAATTTCCCACTGGTAGTCCACAAGTTACCACTGCTTGACTAGCAGACAAAACCAGCAAGGTGTCACTATCAGTTTTTTAGATTTTTTGTCTTTTGTGGGTAAAATTAAGAGTTAGGGCTTGAAAATAGTTTTGTTATTTTTCTAATTTAGTTTTTGATTTTTCTGTTTAATTAAAAATTTTATTACTGTTCATTTACTATTTTTACATTTAATAGCTATTTTTAATACTTTTTATTATTTCTGTTTTTGGCATTTAGTGCCAAAAATCATTATTTTTTAGTTTAAACATTTTTCATAGATTAAGATAAACATTTTAAGATTTTTAGTTTTAAAGTTTTTACTATTCACTTTTTATTTATTTTTTAGAATTAATTTAGTTTAATTAGGGTTTAAATATTAATCTGGTCATTAGTGCTCGATTTTCCTAAACCGACACTTAATACTTGCCACTTTTGCTCTCTTTTCCTAATGAGTAGTAAAATCACTACAATCATTTTGGCGCCGCTGCCAGGGAGGCGTGTTGTGTTTTGATTTGGAAATTGTTGTTTTTATATATATCCATAATAGTATTTGTATTAGTAGCACTCTACTAATACGTATTATCGGTTTTTCGTTTTTGTGTGAATACTATTACTATATTGTATACGTAGAACAATAAATTCACAAGTACTCCAAATACGTGAGAAATCACAACCTTGACTTGGGAGGTCATTACCCAATCATTGTATTCGAATCTCAAACCAAAGAAAAAGGCAAAAATAGATAAATACTTTCGTGAAGCTCGATTTTGAAAAATACAAACTATAAGGTGGGTATAAGGCGGATATTATAAAATATATCCTAAGGAAAAAGGCTCTTAAGTGCTTCGCGCCGCCTCGTTTCCCTGCTTGCTTGTGAGTATTTGATTTTGAGAGCTAATCGAGGGTTTTGCCGCCCAAAGTATTACTTAACTATCATATATATTTTATTGGTTTCATTTGATTAAAACCTCTTGAACGTTTTGGTGTTCCACCAACGTTCTAAAGTCATCGAAGGCGTTCACTTCACGTGATCGTTTTCATTCCTTGAGGCTTCTTTAATCGAGAGATTTGATTAAGGAGGAGATTTGTAGATTTTGGTCTACTTAATACAATTCCAAAAATCCAAAAAAGTAAAAACAATCAAAAACCACAAAAAAATTGAAAAAGTAAAAACACCAAAAAGAATCTTCTTTGCTCACCCTCTCGTTTTACGTGACGTTTATGCAAACTCGCTCCAAAGCAAGACGTGCACGTAAACGAAGAAACAAATCAACCACTCCTTCTAGTGAGGAGTCTCCTATTGACGAACCCGTCGTAGTGAAAGAAGCACCCATGGCTAATCGAACTATGACGGAGTTGCTTCAAGCACCCACCGAGGGGTATGGAGAAGCGATTGTGATTCCCGCTATCCTTGCGGAGAATTTTGAGGTTAAGACAGGTTTGTTGTCCATGATTCAAAACAACAAGTTTCGAGGTGACGAAAAGGACAACCCTCATAACCACATTCGCCAATTTAATCGTCTTACCGCCACTTGCAAGTTTAAGGACGTCTCTAACGACTCGATTAAGATGATGCTTTTTCCGTATTCCTTAGCGGGGCCCGCAAAAATTTGGTTAGAGAAAGAGCCACCCAATTCTATATTGACGTGGAAGGATCTCGTTTCAAAATTCGTGAACCAATTTTTTCCGCCCTCTAAGACTACGCATTTGAAAAACGAGATTTCAAAGTTTTCACAAGAGTATAATGAGAGTTTTTCGACGGCTTGGAATAGGTTTAAGGAAATGTTGCAAGAATGTCCTCATCATGGTTTTTCCGACTTGCATCAAATTGACACATTTTACAATGGCTTGAACGATCATGATCGTGATTATCTTAATGCCGCCGCGGGTGGTAATTTTTTGTGTAAGACGGTCGAGGAAGCATTGTTAATCATTGAGAATAGGTCTAAGGTCCTCGTAGCACGTTGAGTGTTCGTAAGACTTGTCTTCACCTTCGCCTTCATTGTCACATATCGTTGATGCTTTCCAAATCGAGGCTAATTTGGAGAACAAGATTTTTGATAAGCTTAAAGGATTGTTAATTGAGTTTAAAGTTGGTGAACAACCCACTCCCGCTACGGCTAAAGCGGTTGAGGTTTCTTGTATGTATTGTGGTGGAGCTCACGATTACTCCGAGTGCATTACCAACGGTGGTAACACTTCGAGTGCCTACGCGGCCGCGGGAACTTATAACCAAAACGGTCAAGTTCCCCGCACTAATCAGTTGACTCCACCGGGTTTTCCACCAAATCAAAATGCTAACAATTATCGAAACAATCAAGTTGGTTACCAAAACAGTCAAAGGAACAATTACAAGGGTAATAACAACTATGGGAATCAAGGAAGTAGTAGCCAATTGCAAAATCAAAACCAAAACCGTAATTTTCAAAACACAAGTCAAGGTCTTCAAAATGTTTACACCAAAGAACTTCCAATGGACTTTTTGAATTATGCTACGGCAAATGATAAGATTTTGGAAAACATTCAAGAGCAATTGGCTAGTCAAGCTAGGGACACGGCTAAAAACACCAAGGAGTTAGCTAATTTTGTGAAGAAAAATCTTAACATGAGAAATGAGTTGAAAAATGATTTTGCTAATCAAATTAGAGGTCAAAACAATAAAATTGAACAAAGTCATGCTAGGCTTGAACAAAGAATTGACCAAAAAGCCGCTAGTCAAGATGTTAAGCTTAATGCTATTTTAGAAGCCGTCATGGGGAACAAAGCCTCTACTTCCGGTAGTTTGCCTAGTAACACCGTTTCAAACCCGAAGGGAGAGATGAAAGTGATTACCACACGAAGTGGTAAGGCACTTAAAGAACCGACTCCTCAACCAATTACTCCAACGGTGGAGGAAATTGAGGAAGAACCCGAGGTGGTGGTCGAAAAGGAGCATATCTCAAGCCCACAAAGTACCGCTCATGCCACACCTACGGTCGACCCTTTACCAACATTGGAACCCGAGATTCCAAAGGCTATGCCTATGCCCCAACCCACACCACCCTTACCTTACCCATCGAGACTTAGGAAGGAGAAACGACAAGAGCGCGATAATTATCAATTTGAGCTTTTTATGAAAATGTTTCGTGAGTTGCACCTTAATGTGAGTTTCGCCGATGCTTTTGTCATGATGCCTCGATTTGCCGCTAACTTTAAGAGTATGTTGAACAACAAGGAGAAATTGCACCAATTGTCTAGTTGTTCGTCGGTTTATCTTAATCGCATACCTCAAAAAGTCGGTGATCCCGGTAAATTTTTGATCCCTTGTGCAATCCAAGATATGGAAGAATGCTATGCCTTGGTCGATCTTGGTGCTAGCATTAATTTGATGCAACTTGCAATCTTCAAGTCGCTCAATCTTCCTAATCTTACTCCTTCACTAATGTCTATCGAGATGGCCGACCATTCCACGATTCGTGCATGTGGATTGGCGGAAGACGTTTTTGTGAAAGTGGAAAAGTTCTACTATCCCGTAGACTTTATCATTGTCGATATTCCCACGGATCCTCAAGTTCCTCTCATTTTAGGTCGTTCATTTTTAGATACGTCTATGGCTTTAATTGATGTGCATGCTAGAAAGATCACCTTACGTTTCAACGACGAGGAACTTGTTATAAACGCAACTCAAAATTCTCAACTTTCTCATGTTTATTCCGTTGCTACCATAAACCTCGTTGATATGATCGACGTGGTTTGCGAGGAATTTTCACAAGAAGTTCTAGGGTTTGGTGATAAAGAAACTAGTGGCAATCCCACTATGTTAGATCCAATTCTTGATAATTCGACACCAACCTTCACTCCATTTGAAGGTGGTGGCTTTACGTTTGAAGAATGCAATGTTCCACGTACTTGTGACGAAGACCTCGACAACGATGAGGACTTCTCGATTATCAAGGATTTTCTTAACGATTTCCCATTTCCTCCACCCGAGGAGGTTATGAGTATCGAGCCCAAATCTTCAATTGAGGAATCACCTATCCTCGAGTTGAAAGATTTACCTCCTCACCTCGAATATGTCTATTTGGAGGAGGACGACAAGTTGCCGGTTATTATTGCGAAGGAACTTTCGAATGATGAAAAAACCGCACTTGTCGATGTTCTAAAGGATCCCAAAGGGGCAATTGCGTGGAAGTTATCCGACATTAAGGGAATCGATCCCAAGTTTTGTACCCACAAAATCTTAATGGAGGAGGATTACAAGCCCGCAATCCAAAGTCAAAGAAGGGTGAACCCCAAAATTCATGACGTCATCAAAAAGGGGGTCCTTAAACTCCTTGACGCGGGAATGATTTACCCTATTTCCGATAGCCCTTGGGTGAGTCCTATTCATTGTGTCCCTAAAAAGGGAGGGATGACCGTTGTGCCAAACGATGCCAACGAGTTGATTCCCACTAGACTCGTGACCGGATGGAGAGTGTGCATTGACTATCGAAAGTTGAATGAAGCCACTCGAAAAGACCATTTTCCCTTGCCCTTCATGGACCAAATGTTGGAGCGTCTTGCGGGAAACGATTTCTATTGCTTTTTAGATGGTTTTTCCGGTTACTTCCAAATTCCCATCGATCCTCGTGATCAAGAAAAAACTACGTTTACGTGTCCATATGGAACGTTTGCCTATCGTAGAATGCCATTCGGACTTTGTAATGCACCGGGAACCTTTCAAAGGTGCATGATGGCTATTTTTCATGATATGATCGAGAAGACGATGGAAGTCTTCATGGATGACTTTTCCGTGTTTGGTAATTCGTTCATTTCGTGTTTGTCGAACCTTGAGAGAATGTTAAAACATTGTGAGGAAACCAACCTTGTGCTCAATTGGGAAAAATGTCATTTTATGGTTAAAAGTGGAATCGTCTTAGGGCACAAGGTCTCGAAAGCGGGGATTGAGGTAGATCAAGCTAAGGTAGACGTCATCGCCAAATTACCTCATCCCAAAACCGTTAAGGGAGTTAGGAGTTTCCTAGGACACGCAGGCTTTTATCGTCGATTCATCAAGGATTTTTCAAAGATCTCTCGACCCATTACACATCTTCTTGAAAAAGAGGCACGTTTTGTCTTTGACGAAGATTGTGTACGAGCCTTTGAAATCCTTAAGAGGAAACTTACCGAAGCTCCCATTCTTGTTGCTCCCAATTGGAACCTCCCCTTTGAGCTTATGTGTGATGCTAGTGATTACGCTATTGGGGCCGTTTTGGGGCAACGTCATGATAAGCACTTCTTGCCTATTCACTATGCTAGCAAGACGATGACCGAGGCTCAACTAAAATACACTACAACGGAAAAGGAGTTCCTTGCCGTGGTGTATGCATTTGAGAAATTTCGACCTTATCTCGTCTTGATGAAATGCATTGTGTATACGGATCATTCGGCTATCAAGTATCTCATGGCAAAGCAAGATGCTAAGCCTAGATTACTTTGTTGGATTCTCCTCTTAAGAATTTCATCACAAAATCGTTGACAAAAAAGGAGCCGAGAATCTAGCGGCCGACCATCTTTCTCGTTTGGAAGATCCTCACCAAAGTGTTTACGAGCCCAAGGAAATCACCGAAACATTTCCGCTCGAGACACTTGGTGTAGTGAATTATAAGCTTGATTCTTCCACCCCATGGTTTGCGGATTTTGCAAATTACCATGCGGGTAACTTCATCATTAAGGGTGTGAGACTCAAGAAAAACGAAAATTCCTTCGTGACGTCAAGTTCTACTTTTGGAACGACCCTTACTTGTTTCGAACTTGTGCGGATCAAATCATCTGACGTTGTGTATTTGGCACCGAAGCTTCTAACATCCTTAGAGCTTGCCATGAGGGACCCACGGGTGGTCACCACGGTGCTAATCTCACGGCTAAAAAGGTGTTTGATGCCGGCTTCTTTTGGCCTACTATTTACCGAGATGCACAAGATCTTGTGAAGTCGTGTGATGCATGCCAACGACAAGGAAAATCCTCACAAAAAGATGAAATGCCACAAAATATCATCCAAGTGTGTGAGATCTTTGACGTTTAGGGTATAGACTTTATGTCCCATCATCTCGTGGTAATAAGTACATCCTTGTTGCGGTTGACTACCTATCTAAGTGGGTGGAGGCCAAAGCCTTGCCCACCAATGATGCTCGTGTGGTAGTCAAGTTTTTGAAGCAATTGTTTTCTCGGTTTGGAACCCCTCGTGCGATCATAAGCGATCGTGGAACCCATTTTTGTAACGACCAATTCGAAAGGGTCCTAAGGAAATATGGGGTTACACATCGGCTTTCTACGTCTTATCACCCACAAACGAGTGGGCAAGTCGAGGTTTCACACCGAGCGTTGAAGAGGATCTTGGAGAGATCCGTTGGGGAAAACCGACAATCTTGGTCGGATAAGTTGGACGATGCTTTATGGGCCTTTAGGACCGCTCATAAGACGCCCATTGGGTGCACTCCCTATAAGCTTGTGTATGGAAAGAATTGTCATTTGCCTATCGAGTTAGAACACAAGGCTTATTAGGCCCTAAAGCATTGTAATGATTATATGGAGACCGCGGGAAAACACCGGAAAATGCAATTGAATGAATTAGATGAGTTGAGGGACATTGCTTATGAAAATTCATTGATTTATAAAGAAAAAACTAAAAAGTTGCATGATTCTAAAATTAAAAACGGGGTTTTTAACATTGGGGATCAAGTTTTGCTTTTTAATTCAAGATTAAAAATCTTTTCTGGTAAGTTGAAATCCCGTTGGTCCGGTCCATTCACCGTGACTCAAGTGTTTCCGTATGGGACCATCGAGCTAGCTCAAGATGATGGTCCTAACTTTAAGGTGAATGGACATAGGTTGAAGCACTACTTTGGCGGGGAAGTTCCATCCTTGAACTAACTCGACCAAATCACTTTCCCCAATGATAATTAGTATTGAGGGGATCGAGTCGAGCTCATGACTCGGTAATCAAAAACGAGGTGCCTCGTGGGGGAGTCCCATGCTTATCCTATGTACATATTATCGCTTTCTAATGTAGCTTACGTGCGGGGATTTGTGCCCTTCCAACTTTTGTTCCGTGGTTGTTTGTGAATTGTGGACTTTAGATGATCATGATCTTCACGATTGGAGCCTCTCGTGTTCGTTTTATGGGAGCACTCGATCGTTTGCTTTGAAGACTTTCTTAATATCCATGATATATCCTTGATTGTTCTAACCTTAGGTTTATAGCACACTTCATAAACGGCTATTAATTTATTGGTTACACCCTTTCCGTGCTAGATTAGGCATTCGACTACGTCTCTAGTATGGGGGTGTTTTGCACCCCTAGACTCGAAACATTGAGGACAATGTTTAACTTTAGTATGGGGGGTGAATAGATACTTGCCTTGCCAAACCTTCACGCTTTCCAAAGTTTATCTTTTTGTTTATCGTTTTTGTTGCAAATAAGGCTAAAAATGGCCAAATTTTGAAATTTTCTCATATTTTATAAGTGTTTGAAGACACGAATGTAGATTTTCCGATGGCGAGAATAAGAGTAATTTTTGACTCGACCGTGAGTGTTGAGCACTTAGCTTTGATTCCTTAACTACACACTAGGCTAAGTCTCTTAAATGAGAATGAGAAATGATAGGGTTAATTATAAGTTACTATGCTAAACGTAGAGTACTCGTATTCTTTCAAAAACTCATGTGTTCTCGTTGTTTGCTTATTCTCCCTTCGCTTGTAAATATATTTTTTTTTTGCTTAATAAATATTGACCTAGGGGTTTAGTTAGGATTGTTGGGTTTCTAGTCTTTTCTAGTAAATATTGACATTAAGGTATCGCCAGCGTCACGGTTTTGAAGTATTGGCACCCGAATAATCGAAAGCTTCACCTAATATTAAGATTTCAAGTGCTCACCTAAATCAAGCAAACAATTTGAAGCCCCACAAGGCCGAAAAATCTATGCAAAATTGAAAGTGAATCAAACCTTAGTCTTTGAAGCTTTAAAGATCCAAAATTCGCTTTAGCGTGAGGATATACGTCTTTGGCTAATAAAACCACCGATGAGGCGGATAATAAAAGGCAAGGCAAGACCGAAGTCATAATAAAAGCTTCATGGCGAATTTGAATAAAAGATGGAGGTAAAACAAAGATAATAAGGCCCTTCCGTTAGGGGGGCGTATAAAAGTCTTGGTAATAAGTCTCATGTTCAAAACCGTTATAAAACCGTGTTTATCGATCCTTCTTGTTAACTTAATTTTTTGACATCGTTGTCTATTAGGAGGGGTTATTAATTTGATGGTCTTAGTTACACCGTTAGGACTCTATTTTTAGACCTAAATCTCTATTATCGCATAAGTCAACAATGTATCCTCGTGAAACATTCAAGACAAAATAAAATATAAGAGATACAACTTAGGAATAATGGGAGGATAAGTACGTGATTAGGGCATATGAGTAGTGTTAGCATTACTAACTTATAATGACAATGATCTCGTTGCACGCTTGGCATGGAATTGGGGTGAAAATCAAGGACGATGAAATTATTTCTAACGAAGCATTCATGTGTTCTTATTCTATGAACCTAAACGTCCCATTTTGCGATGAAAATCATACATTATGTCAAAAACACAAGTATTAGCAATAGTAGTAGTGTAGCTAGTTTATCATTCAACAAAGTGAATAAAAATAAATTTTGGAGGTGCTATGATACTTTATTCTAGCATTGCGTGAGGGCACGGCAATGGTTTAGTATGGGGGAGTGATGACACTGCTTTTATACATAGTCTCATCGTCCAAATCGGGCTTAAAATGCATAAAAAATCATGAAAAATGCCAAATATATGCTTGTGTTTGTTACTTGTGTATTTTAGGTACGGATATTGAGAAAATAACAAAAGATCACAAGAATCAATCAAAAACGAACACGGGAAACGAAGCCGCACAATGAACCGGACCCAAATCAAGAATTTCCAAAATGGTCCTTGAAGAATTGAAGATTGTCAACATTGGTCCCTCATCTTTTGAAGACTTGGCATTTTATACCCTTTCAAAACTCATAAATTGCAATAAGGTCCCTTAAATGTCAAGAAATTACACTATGATCCCTTGAATAATGCCCAAATGACATTTGTGGTCCTTGTTTAAAGTTTGTATAAAACTTGTGCCAAAATTGACAAGTTGATGAAAGTTAATTACAAAGGATTAGAACTTATTTGTTGTTTTATACAAAGTGAAGAGAACTAGAAAGTTGGGGGACCTAAACTGCCCAGACATCATAACCTTCATCCTCCACTCACACTCTGCCACATCACCACCTCCACCTATCATAACCCTACACCTCAGCATCATCACCACGTCACCATCCACTCATGTTTTTAATAACAGATTTATTTAAATCTGTTTAAATACAAAGAAAACGTGGGAAACACTTTTTAACCCCCTAATTACAATCAAACCCAACTGTTCCCCATCCTTAATCACATAGAACCCTAAAACCTAATTACTTCAATACAAAGGGGAAAAGTTTGAGCTTATCCAGATTGTTAATTCATCATACCCATAACCCTTCCCCACTCCCAAAAACATCACAATCTCACCCATGTGACAAACCCACCTTCCCCTGCCCCACTTTTTAGCTTGAAGACAATTGGTGATAGAAAGATCATTGGACAAGAGTGATTGCTTAATTTCTAAGCTGTTATAAACGGCCAGGATCATACAACAATAGCTGGCATCTCTTCATCAATCACATGGACGTTTTTCAGTCAAAGATTCCAAGGGCAATTATGGAAGTTTAGCATTTAGGGTTTATTATTTTGGCATTCTAGATCATTCTATGACCCAATATATAAGGGCAGATAGGACTTAGTTATTTTCTTGTTCCTGATTTTTCCTTTGGTCACAATCTTGTAAAACCCATTTTATTAATGAATGAAACTTGGTAAAGTATTGATGATGAAAAATCCAGGCTCCATTTTACTTACTGTTGTTTGATTGTGTGGCTGAAATTATCGGTTTTTAAGAAAGTAAATGTTCTGTTTAAGTGTTGAAGGTTTCTCAAAAATCAGTTTTTTTCATATTTCTGCTTCACTTTTTTTAAGCTATAAGTTGACTTGTCAATAAGTCAATCTTATAGCCTATAAGCTCTTGTTCCAGGTTATTCTTGTTTTGGTTGTTTGTTTTTGGCAGGTTCAAAACAAGAACTAAGAACATCATCATCATCATCATTATCATTTTGCCTTCAAATTGCCAAAAAGTCTGCACAAGCCCGGGCTTGTTTGGAGGTGACTTTTCAGTCACTGTGGGACCTGGATGTAGGTCCCATAAGGTAACCTTCTTATTCCTTGTTTTTAGTTTCAAGAGATTGTGATTTATGAGATTTGGTCAATTTGTATGAAAATCTGTTTAGGTGTTTGTTATTTGTTTGATTATGCTGGTTTATGCTTTGTATGCATGATTAGATAGCTTTAAATCAGATTTGAGTAGATTTGCTTAGGGTTGCTTTGTTAAAAATTGGTTTTTAGAAAATTAAGGGGTGTTTGGATACGGGTTAAACTAGAAATTGTGATAAGTTTTTGGGTTAAAACCTGTCTAGACTTACTCAATAGGTTGATAATAGATTGTATGTTAGCTAGTTTTCAGTTTGGTAGAGTTTAAATCACAAGTTTGCATGTTAAAAATGGTATTCACTAGCAAAAACAGTAAGTGCCTTTTCATGCATGTTTTGTGAATTTTATTCCATCAAATCTTGTTAATTGTTAGATATTAGGGTTAAGTAGGGATTGTAATTGCTTATATGTGATTTGGGTAGCTTATGTACAAGTTCTAAGCCATTGAAATTTGTTTTTGTGCACTTTAGTTCAGGTTACCATTCATCAGTAACAGTTAGCATTCATCAGTAACATTGTGTGCCATTTGTGAGAGATATTGTGAAAAAGACTTGTGATTTTTCTTGTTTGATTGACTTCCCACAACCCAACTGGTTGTGGGAGTGCCCATTTATCCAAGGCAAACCAAGGCATAAGCTTTTCTAAGCTCAAAAGGTCAACTGACCTTGAAAATACACTAGCAGTGGGAACAAATTTCCCACTGGTAGTCTACAAGTTACCACTGCTTGACTAGCAGACAAAACCAGCAAGGTGTCACTATCAGTATTTTAGATTTTTTGTCTTTTGTGGGTAAAATTAAGAGTTAGGGCTTGAAAATAGTTTTGTTATTTTTCTAATTTAATTTTTGATTTTTCTGTTTAATTAAAATTGTTATTACTGTTCATTTACTATTTTTACATTTAATAGCTATTTTAATACTTTTTATTATTTCTGTTTTTGGCATTTAGTGCCAAAAATCATTATTTTTCAGTTTAAACATTTTTCATAGATTAAGAAAAACATTTTAAGATTTTTAGTTTTAAAAGTTTTTACTGTTCACTTTTTATTTATTTTTTAGAATTAATTTAGTTTAATTAGGGTTCAAATATTAATCTGTTTTGTCTTCTAGTGAAAAATTTTATATTTTTCAAACTTTTTCATTTTTCTATTGTTCATTAGAGTAAATTAGGATTTTTAAAATTGTTAAATTATTTTTGGCATTATTTTATTATTTTTTATAATTATATTGGTTTAGAAATAGTTTTTAGTGATTTAAAAATAGAAAAATAGTTTTTAAAAATTAGTAAAAATACTTTTTAGTCTTTAGATAGTATAAGTAAGTTATTTGTTCAATAAAATAATATTTTGGACATTTTGATTAATTATATTTAATTTTAGGGCTTTAATTAGCATTTAAAATTAAATATTTAATTAATAAAAGGTTCTAAAATATTTTTATTGGATTTTTATTCTTATTTATATTATTTTAGACTTAGTTTTAACTTTTAATTAATTTTAGGTTTAAAATTTTTAATTTTGTAGTTTTTACGGTTTTACGTGAACGATCTTTTCGTCTTAACTCGATCCGTCTTCGTAACCGTCTTTCTCTTCTAGTCTCATTCCTATTTTTTCTTTTCTTCTCAAATATAATCACAAAAAGTTAATCATCTCTTAACACAACGCACTTGCCTCCTTGGGAAACGAACTAGAACTTATTTGGTCATTAGTGCTCGGTTTTCCTAAACCGACACTTAATACTTGCCACTTTTGCTCTCTTTTCCTAAAGAGTAGTAAAATCACTACAATCATTTTGGCGCCGCTGCCGGGGAGGCGTGTTGTGTTTTGATTTGGAAATTGTTGTTTTTATATATATCCATAACAGTATTTGTATTAGTAGCACTCTACTAATACGTATTATCGATTTTTCGTTTTTGTGTGAATACTATTACTATATTGTATACGTAGAACAATAAATTCACAAGTACTCCAAATACGTGAGAAATCACAACCTTGACTTGGGAGGTCATTACCCAATCATTGTATTCGAATCTCAAACCAAAGAAAAAGGCAAAAATAGATAAATACTTTCGTGGAGCTCGATTTTGAAAAATACAAACTATAAGGTGGGTATAAGGCGGATATTATAAAATATATCCTAAGGAAAAAGGCTCTTAAGTGCTTCGCGCCGCCTCGTTTCCCCGCTTGCTTGTGAGTATTTGATTTTGAGAGCTAATCGAGGGTTTTGCCGCCCAAAGTATTACTTAAGTATCATATATATTTTATTGGTTTCATTTGATTAAAACCTCTTGAACGTTTTGGTGTTCCACCAACGTTCTAAAGTCATCGAAGGCGTTCACTTCACGTGATCGTTTTCATTCCTTGAGGCTTCTTTAATCGAGAGATTTGATTAAGGAGGAGATTTGTAGATTTTGGTCTACTTAATACAATTCCAAAAATCCAAAAAAGTAAAAACAATCAAAAACCACAAAAAAATTGAAAAAGTAAAAACACCAAAAAGAATCTTCTTTGCTCACCCTCTCGTTTTACGTGAGGTTTATGCAAACTCGCTCCAAAGCAAGACGTGCACGTAAACGAAGAAACAAATCAACCACTCCTTCTAGTGAGGAGTCTCCTATTGACGAACCCATCGTAGTGAAAGAAGCACCCATGGCTAATCGAACTATGATGGAGTTGCTTCAAGCACCCACCGAGGGTTATGGAGAAGCGATTGTGATTCCCGCTATCCTTGCGGAGAATTTTGAGGTTAAGACAGGTTTGTTGTCCATGATTCAAAACGACAAGTTTCGAGGTGACGAAAAGGACAACCCTCATAACCACATTCGTCAATTTAATCGTCTTACCGCCACTTGCAAGTTTAAGGACGTCTCTAACGACTCGATTAAGATTATGCTTTTTCCGTATTCCTTAGCGGGGCTCGCAAAAATTTGGTTAGAGAAAGAGCCACCCAATTCTATATTGACGTGGAAGGATCTCGTTTCAAAATTCGTGAACCAATTTTTTCCGCCCTCTAAGACTACGCATTTGAAAAACGAGATTTCAAATTTTTCACAAGAGTATAATGAGAGTTTTTCGACGGCTTGGAATAGGTTTAAGGAAATGTTGCACGAATGTCCTCATCATGGTTTTTCCGACTTGCATCAAATTGACACATTTTACAATGGCTTGAACGATCATGAGCGTGATTATCTTAATGCCGCCGCGGGTGGTAATTTTTTGTGTAAGACGATCGAGGAAGCATTGTTAATCATTGAGAATAGGTCTAAGGTCTATAGTCCTCGTAGCACGTTGAGTGTTCGTAAGACTTCGTCTTCACCTTCGCCTTCATTGTCACATACCGTTGATGCTTGCCAAATCGAGGCTAATTTGGAGAACAAGATTTTTGATAAGCTTAAAGGATTGTTAATTGAGTTTAAAGTTGGTGAACAACCCACTCCCGCTACGGCTAAAGCGGTTGAGGTTTCTTGTATGTATTGTGGTGGAGCTCACGATTACTCCGAGTGCATTACCAACGGTGGTAACACTTCGAGTGCCTACACGGCCGCGGGAACTTATAACCAAAACGGTCAAGTTCCCCGCACTAATCAATTGACTCCACCGGGTTTTCCACCAAATCAAAATGCTAACAATTATCGAAACAATCAAGTTGGTTACCAAAACAATCAAAGGAACAATTACAAGGGTAATAACAACTATGGGAATCAAAGAAGTAGTAGCCAATTGCAAAATCAAAACCAAAACCGTAATTTTCAAAACACAAGTCAAGGTCTTCAAAATGTTTACACCAAAGAACTTCCAATGGACTTTTTGAATTACGCTACGGCAAATGATAAGATTTTGGAAAACATTCAAGAGCAATTGGCTAGTCAAGCTAGGGACACGGCTAAAAACACCAAGGAGTTAGCTAATTTTGTGAAGGAAAATCTTAACATGAGAAATGAGTTGAAAAATGATTTTGCTAATCAAATTAGAGGTCAAAACAATAAAATTGAACAAAGTCATGCTAGGCTTGAACAAAGAATTGACCAAAAAGCCGCTAGTCAAGATGTTAAGCTTAATGCTATTTTAGAAGCCGTCATGGGGAACAAAGCCTCTACTTCGGGTAGTTTGCCTAGTAACACCGTTTCAAACCCGAAGGGAGAGATGAAAGTGATTACCACACGAAGTGGTAAGGCACTTAAAGAACCGACTCCTCAACCAATTACTCCAACGGTGGAGGAAATTGAGGAAGAACCCGAGGTGGTGGTCGAAAAGGAGCATATCTCAAGCCCACAAAGTACCGCTCATGCCACACCTACGGTCGACCCTTTACCAACATTGGAACCCGAGATTCCAAAGGCTATGCCTATGCCACAACCCACACCACCCTTACCTTACCCATCGAGACTTAGGAAGGAGAAACGACAAGAGCGCGATAATTATCAATTTGAGCTTTTTATGAAAATGTTTCGTGAGTTGCACCTTAATGTGAGTTTCGCCGATGCTTTTGTCATGATGCCTCGATTTGCCGCTAACTTTAAGAGTATGTTGAACAACAAGGAGAAATTGCACCAATTGTCTAGTTGTTCGTCGGTTTATCTTAATCGCATACCTCAAAAAGTCGGTGATCCCGGTAAATTTTTGATCCCTTGTGCAATCCAAGATATGGAAGAATGCTATGCCTTGGTCGATCTTGGTGCTAGCATTAATTTGATGCAACTTGCAATCTTCAAGTCGCTCAATCTTCCTAATCTTACTCCTTCACTAATGTCTATCGAGATGGCCGACCATTCCACGATTCGTGCATGTGGATTGGCGGAAGACGTTTTTGTGAAAGTGGAAAAGTTCTACTATCCCGTAGACTTTATCCTTGTCGATATTCCCACGGATCCTCAAGTTCCTCTCATTTTAGGTCGTTCATTTTTAGATACGTCTATGGCTTTAATTGATGTGCATGCTAGAAAGATCACCTTACGTTTCAACGACGAGGAACTTGTTATAAACGCAACTCAAAATTCTCAACTTTCTCATGTTTATTCCGTTGCTACCATAAACCTCGTTGATATGATCGACGTGGTTTGCGAGGAATTTTCACAAGAAGTTCTAGGGTTTGGTGATAAAGAAACTAGTGGCAATCCCACTATGTTAGATCCAATTCTTGATAATTCGACACCAACCTTCACTCCATTTGAAGGTGGTGGTTTTACGTTTGAAGAATGCAATGTTCCACGTACTTGTGACGAAGACCTCGACAACGATGAGGACTTCTCGATTATCAAGGATTTTCTTAACGATTTCCCATTTCCTCCACCCGAGGAGGTTATGAGTATCGAGCCCAAATCTTCAATTGAGGAATCACCTATCCTCGAGTTGAAAGATTTACCTCCTCACCTCGAATATGTCTATTTGGAGGAGGACGACAAGTTGCCGGTTATTAT
Source organism: Glebionis coronaria (assembly GCA_025667525.1). Taxonomy (NCBI): domain Eukaryota; kingdom Viridiplantae; phylum Streptophyta; class Magnoliopsida; order Asterales; family Asteraceae; genus Glebionis; species Glebionis coronaria. The sequence continues at coordinate 2,778,502 of CM046880.1, forward strand.
TGCGAAGGAACTTTCGAATGATGAAAAAACCGCACTTGTCGATGTTCTAAAGGATCCCAAAGGGGCAATTGCGTGGAAGTTATCCGACATTAAGGGAATCGATCCCAAGTTTTGTACCCACAAAATCTTAATGGAGGAGGATTACAAGCCCGCAATCCAAAGTCAAAGAAGGGTGAACCCCAAAATTCATGACGTCATCAAAAAGGAGGTCCTTAAACTCCTTGACGCGGGAATGATTTACCCTATTTCCGATAGCCCTTGGGTGAGTCCTATTCATTGTGTCCCTAAAAAGGGAGGGATGACCGTTGTGCCAAACGATGCCAACGAGTTGATTCCCACTAGACTCGTGACCGGATGGAGAGTGTGCATTGACTATTGAAAGTTGAATGAAGCCACTCGAAAAGACCATTTTCCCTTGCCCTTCATGGACCAAATGTTGGAGCGTCTTGCGGGAAACGATTTCTATTGCTTTTTAGATGGTTTTTCCGGTTACTTCCAAATTCCCATCGATCCTCGTGATCAAGAAAAAACTACGTTTACGTGTCCATATGGAACGTTTGCCTATCGTAGAATGCCATTCGGACTTTGTAATGCACCGGGAACCTTTCAAAGGTGCATGATGGCTATTTTTCATGATATGATCGAGAAGACGATGGAAGTCTTCATGGATGACTTTTCCGTGTTTGGTAATTCGTTCACTTCGTGTTTGTCGAACCTTGAGAGAATGTTAAAACATTGTGAGGAAACCAACCTTGTGCTCAATTGGGAAAAATGTCATTTTATGGTTAAAAGTGGAATCGTCTTAGGGCACAAGGTCTCGAAAGCGGGGATTGAGGTAGATCAAGCTAAGGTAGACGTCATCGCCAAATTACCTCATCCCAAAACCGTTAAGGGAGTTAGGAGTTTCCTAGGACACGCAGGCTTTTATCGTCGATTCATCAAGGATTTTTCAAAGATCTCTCGACCCATTACACATCTTCTTGAAAAAGAGGCACGTTTTGTCTTTGACGAAGATTGTGTACGAGCCTTTGAAATCCTTAAGAGGAAACTTACCGAAGCTCCCATTCTTGTTGCTCCCAATTGGAACCTCCCCTTTGAGCTTATGTGTGATGCTAGTGATTACGCTATTGGGGCCGTTTTGGGGCAACGTCATGATAAGCACTTCTTGCCTATTCACTATGCTAGCAAGACGATGACCGAGGCTCAACTAAAATACACTACAACGGAAAAGGAGTTCCTTGCCGTGGTGTATGCATTTGAGAAATTTCGACCTTATCTCGTCTTGACGAAATGCATTGTGTATACGGATCATTCAGCTATCAAGTATCTCATGGAAAAGCAAGATGCTAAGCCTAGATTACTTCGTTGGATTCTCCTCCTTCAAGAATTTCATCACAAAATCGTTGACAAAAAAGGAGCCGAGAATCTAGCGGCCGACCATCTTTCTCGTTTGGAAGATCCTCACCAAAGTGTTTACGAGCCCAAGGAAATCACCGAAACATTTCCGCTCGAGACACTTGGTGTAGTGACATCTAAGCTTGATTCTTCCACCCCATGGTTTGCGGATTTTGCAAATTACCATGCGGGTAACTTCATCATTAAGGGTATGACGACTCAAGAAAAACGAAAATTCCTTCGTGACGTCAAGTTCTACTTTTGGAACGACCCTTACTTGTTTCAAACTTGTGCGGATCAAATCATCTGACGTTGTGTATTTGGCACTGAAGCTTCTAACATCCTTAGAGCTTGCCATGAGGGACCCACGGGTGGTCACCACGGTGCTAATCTCACGGCTAAAAAGGTGTTTGATGCCGGCTTCTTTTGGCCTACTATTTACCGAGATGCACAAGATCTTGTGAAGTCGTGTGATGCATGCCAACGACAAGGAAAAGCCTCACAAAAAGATGAAATGCCACAAAATATCATCCAAGTGTGTGAGATCTTTGACGTTTGGGGTATAGACTTTATGGGGCCGTTCCCATCATCTCGTGGTAATAAGTACATCCTTGTTGCGGTTGACTACCTATCTAAGTGGGTGGAGGCCAAAGCCTTGCCCACCAATGATGCTCGTGTGGTAGTCAAGTTTTTGAAGCAATTGTTTTCTCGGTTTGGAACCCCTCGTGCGATCATAAGCGATCGTGGAACCCATTTTTGTAACGACCAATTCGAAAGGGTCCTAAGGAAATATGGGGTTACACATCGGCTTTCTACGGCTTATCACCCACAAACGAGTGGGCAAGTCGAGGTTTCAAACCGAGCTTTGAAGAGGATCTTGGAGAGATCCGTTGGGGAAAACCGACAATCTTGGTCGGATAAGTTGGACGATGCTTTATGGGCCTTTAGGACCGCTCATAAGACGCCCATTGGGTGCACTCCCTATAAGCTTGTGTATGGAAAGAATTGTCATTTGCCTATCGAGTTAGAACACAAGGCTTATTGGGCCCTAAAGCATTGTAATGATGATATGGAGACCGCGAGAATACACCGGAAAATGCAATTGAATGAATTAGATGAGTTGAGGGACATTGCTTATGAAAATTCATTGATTTATAAAGAAAAATCTAAAAAGTTGCATGATTCTAAAATTAAAAACGGGGTTTTTAACATTGGGGATCAAGTTTATCTTTTTAATTCAAGATTAAAAATCTTTTTCGGTAAGTTGAAATCCCGTTGGTCCGATCCATTCACCATGACTCAAGTGTTTCCGTATGGGACCATCGAGCTAGCTCAAGATGATGGTCCTAACTTCAAGGTGAATGGACATAGGTTGAAGCACTACTTTGGCGGGGAAGTTCCATCCTTGAACTACCTCGACCAAATCACTTTCCCCAATGATAATTAGTATTGAGGGGATCGAGTCGAGCTCATGACTCGGTAATAAAAAACGAGGTGCCTCGTGGGGGAGTCCCATGCTTATCCTATGTACATATTATCGCTTTCTAATGTAGCTTACGTGCGGGGATTTGTGCCCTTCCAACTTTTGTTCCGTGGTTGTTTGTGAATTGTGGACTTTAGATGATCATGATCTTCACGATTGGAGCCTCTCGTGTTCGTTTTATGGGAGCACTCGATCGTTTGCTTTGAAGACTTTCTCAATATCCATGATATATCCTTGATTGTTCTAACCTTAGGTTTATAGCACACTTCATAAACGGCTATTAATTTATTGGTTACACCCTTTCCATGCTAGATTAGGCATTCGACTACGTCTCTAGTATGGGGGTGTTTTGCACCCCTAGACTCGAAACATTGAGGACAATGTTTAACTTTAGTATGGGGGGGTGAATAGATACTTGCCTTGCCAAACCTTCACGCTTTCCAAAGTTTATCTTTTTGTTTATCGTTTTTGTTGCAAATAAGGCTAAAAATGGCCAAATTTTAAAAATTTTCTCATATTTTATAAGTGTTTGAAGACACGAATGTAGATTTTCCGATGGCGAGAATAAGAGTAATTTTTTACTCGACCGTGCGTGTTGAGCACTTAGCTTTGATTCCTTAACTACACATTAGGCTAAGTCTCTTAAATGAGGACGATAAATGATAGGGTTAATTATAAGTTACTATGCTAAACGTAGAGTACTCGTATTCTTTCAAAAACTCATGTGTTCTCGTTGTTTGCTTATTCTCCCTTCGCTTGTAAATTTTATTTTTTTTTGCTTAATAAATATTGACTTAGCGGTTTAGTTAGGATTGTTGGGTTTCTAGTCTTTTCTAGTAGCTTCCGTGTAATTAAATTGGGAAGACATTAAGGTATCGCCAGCGTCACGGTTTTGAAGTATTGGCACCAGAATAATCGAAAGCTTCATCTAATAATAAGATTTCAAGTGCTCACCTAAATCAAGCAAACAATTTGAAGCCCCACAAGGCCGAAAAATCTATGCAAAATTGAAAGTGAATCAAGCCTTAATCTTCGAAGCTTTAAAGATCCAAAATTCGCTTTAGCGTGAGGATATACGTCTTTGGCTAATAAAACCACCGATGAGGCGGATAATAAAAGGCAAGGCAAGACCGAAGTCATAATAAAAGCTTCATGGCGAAGTTGAATAAAAGATGGAGGTAAACCAAAGATAATAAGGCCCTTCCGTTAGGGGGCGTATAAAAGTCTTGGTAATAAGTCTCATGTTCAAAACCGTTATAAAACCGTGTTTATCGATCCTTCTTGTTAACTTAATTTTTTGACATCGTTGTCTATTAGGAGGGGTTATTAATTTGATGGTCTTAGTTACACCGTTAGGACTCTATTTTTAGACCTAAATCTCTATTATCGCATAAGTCAACAATGTATCCTCGTGAAACATTCAAGACAAAATAAAATATAAGAGATACAACTTAGGAATAATGGGAGGATAAGTACGTGATTAGGGCATATGAGTAGTGTTAGCATTACTAACTTATAATGACAATGATCTCGTTGCACGCTTGGCATGGAATTGGGGTGAAAATCGAGGACGATGAAATTATTTCTAACGAAGCATTCACGTGTTCTTATTCTATGAACCTAAACGTCCCATTTTGCGATGAAAATCATACATTATGTCTAAAACACAAGTATTAGCAATAGTAGTAGTGTAGCTAGTTTATCATTCAATAAAGTGAATAAAAATAAATTTTGGAGGTGCTATGATACTTTATTCTAGCATTGCGTGAGGGCACGGCAATGGTTTAGTATGGGGAGGTGATGAGACTGCTTTTATACATAGTCTCATCGTCCAAATCGGGCTTAAAATGCATAAAAAATCATGAAAAATGCCAAATATATGCTTGTGTTTGTTACTTGTGTATTTTAGGTACGGATATTGAGAAAATGACAAAAGATCACAAGAATCAATCAAAAACGAACACGGGAAACGAAGCCGCACAATGAATCGGGCCCAAATCAAGAATTTCCAAAATGGTCCTTGAAGAATTGAAGATTGTCAACATTGGTCCCTCATCTTTTGAATACTTGGCATTTTATACCCTTGCAAAACTCATAAATTGCAATGAGGTCCCTTAAATGTCAAGAAATTACACTATGAGCCCTTGAAGAATGCCCAAATGACATTTGTGGTCCTTGTTTAAAGTTTGTATAAAACTTGTGCCAAAATTGACAAGTTGATGAAAGTTAATTACAAAGGATTAGAACTTATTTGCTGTTTTATACAAAGTGAAGAGAACTAGAAAGTTGGGGGACCTAAACTGCCCAGACAGCATAACCTTCATCCTCCACTCACACTCTGCCACATCACCACCTCCACCTATCATAACCCTACACCTCAGCATCATCACCACGTCACCATCCACTCATGTTTTTAATAACAGATTTATTTAAATCTGTTTAAATACAAAGAAAACGTGGGAAACACTTTTTAACCCCCTAATTACAATCAAACCCAACTGTTCCCCATCCTTAATCACATAGAACCCTAAAACCTAATTACTTCAATACAAAGGGGAAAAGTTTGAGCTTATTGATAGTTGTAAAATCACACTTGTTTAGGAAAACAAGGCAATAATATAGGGTAAGCACGACGATTTAGGAAAACCGTGTGTAAATGACCCTTAATGAGGTGAGTTCGTTCTCTCGAGGAGGCACGTGTGTTGTGTAATGAATGATTGATTATGTTTTTGATTATAAACGAGAAGAAAAGAAGAGAAAATGACGAAGACGAAAAAAAATTAGAAAAATAAGGCAAAACACTACTAGAAAGTTACGACGAAGAACGTGAAAAACACAAAATTTAAAATTTTAATCTAAAAATTCCTAAAAATTACTAAAAACTCCCAAATAATATTCTAAGAGTTTACAAAAAATTCAAACTTGCCAAAACCTTTTAATTAATTTAATAATGACTTTTTAATGCTAATTAAAGCCCTAAAAATCACTCTTAAATATTAAAAAGCCCTAAACAAGATTTTATGGTTTGTAAACCTCAAAAATGACCTAATTAAGCTAAAAACTATTTTTAAAAATTTTAAAACCAAATTAAACTATTTTTAAACTCCTAAAAACTATTAAAATGTATTAAATCTTAAATTAATTCTAAAAATTAATTGAAAAGCCTAAAAATTATTTGGAAAGTGACAAAGGTCCTATTTTAATGTCTAGAATCTAGGAAAAATGAAAAAGAAATAAAAATAAAACTTTTTATTTTAATGAATAAAATAATATTAAAATATTCTAAAAAATTAAAAGTCCTTAAATAAATTCTAAAAAATTCTCAAAAATCCTAAATAATCTAACTAAGAAGAAAATGTAAACAAAAGTTTCTAAAACCTTTTAGTTAATTTTATATTAATTTTTAAAGTTGCTAAAAAACCCAAAAATTAAATAAAATCAAAAATTAAAGTTTTTGAAAACTTTTTCACATGTAAACCTCAAAAATATTAAATAAAACCTAAAAACTATTTTTTTGTATTTTTATATTACTGTTTAATATTTTTTAAAGACTTTCTAAAATTAAAAATAGAAATAATCCTATTAAATAATTAAATAAAAAGAAAAATAATATTTTTAGCCAGAAAAATCCTAAAACCTAGTCAAAACCTAGGAAAAATGGAAAAAGCTCAAAAAGTTTAATAAATAAGCTCAAATAAGCCAAAATGGTCACGGCTTATTTAAACAAGCTTAACTGAAAATTCCCTTAAATACAATTCCAAACCAAAGCTATCAGTCAAAGTCCCCAGGGCGCAATTGGTTAGCACGTTTGGTTGTGAGAGGAGTGGCGCAGGTTCGAGTCCTGGCCACGTCCTTTTTGGAATTTATATATTTTTTTTTTTTTAGCTTTTAAAACTTGATCCAGTGACTTAATTGAACACAAAAACACAAACCAATTCAAAAATATCCAAAGATTAAGCTGTTTAAGAACACAAAAGTGCCCAGGTCTTGTGTATGTTTCTGATGAACAAGTTAACACCAAGAGGTCTTGGTTTTGGCTTTGTTTGTGGTGATTACTTGGAACAAAGGGCACCCTTGTGCTCTTTCTGAGCACAAGGAGTCACAATAAGCAAGAATCAACAACAATTAAACACTTAGCACCAAGAATTCAACAAAACAATAGCATACAAAGACAATGCAAGTTTCTGTGATGTTATAGCAGGTCAGTGGGCTTACAAGCTTGTTACTAGCAATCTAATGAACTTCACTTGACCAAATTTGGTACACCAACTCACCAAATAGCACACAACAATCCTACAATCCTGTATAACCCTAGCTCCTAACAGAATTCAAGATTTAAGCAACAAAATTCAAGAAAATTAAGCAAAATATAACTTATGCAGATTTAAACTTCCCTTTTCACTTTTTAACTCTAAAACTTGCTTCCAAAATGTTCTAAACTAACTATTAACTACTAACAAACCTAACTCAACCTATTTGAATCCTACTAACACTTTTGTAAATCTCAAATCAAGATTAATACCCTGCTAAAATGCAAATCCAAACACCCTGTTAAAAACCTTTAAACCAAAATTTTCAAACAAAAACCTTTTAAAACTCAAACAAACTGCTAGCAAAGGCTCATAACATGCATATCATACACAAGAGAACACAATCAAAGCAGATTAGCACACAAATTTCACCAACTTAAGCAAGATCACATGCAACTTAATTTTTTTCTGAAAATCAAGGCAAAAAGAGATTACCTTAGGACCCCACAATCCAGGGTCCTAGTGGAAGCAATTCCACCTCCTTCCAACACGGGTTGGAGCAGAACCTTTAACAAATCAACAGCTTCAACCTGAAAAATCAAAAAGCAAAACAAAACTAGCACAATATAGTTTCTGTTTTTACTTTTTCCTCTTAAAAATCTTCTACAACCTTCTTCAAACTTACAAACACGTTTTCAAAACCCTACAAACTCACAAATCACTTTCTTTTCCACTTTCACTTCAAAGAAAAATGATTTATGAAATTTACAAACTTTTGAAGACTTTTTTGAAAATCTTAAATTTCTCAAAACTTTCACACATTAATGGAACTCAGCTTTGCATATACCTCAACACACAAACTTTTTAAAACAACATAAAAGGAATTACTTTTTATCTTAAAAATACCAAACTTTATATATTTTAAAAAAGGAATTACAAGAGAATTTGCAAAAACTGGAACAAGCTACAATTGAAACCTAAGGTGCCTTAAATAGGCGTACAAGGAGGATTCTAGAATGCTAAACCCTAAAATGGAAAATGCCAGAAGTGCCCTTGAGTCTTGGTCTTCATCTTGGTCAAAAAGTGGATACATGTGACTTGACAGCTTGGACTATGAATCTTGGACGTTAAAATAGTCTTGGGGACTAAGGAGTTGCTTAGAATCGTTTATCTTGTCGGATTGGGGCTTTGTGCGAAAGTGACAAGAGCAGGGGAGGTTTGGGGAGGGGACCAGAGGACACGTGGAGGGGTTTTGTTGGGTGGGTTATGGTGAGGGGAAGTTAAATTAAGGATCTGCACAAGTTGGGTAAAAAACCCTTTGATTTGTGCTTTAATCGACCTGGGTGGGGATTAGGGTTTATGGGTTAATTATCCAGGTTTTAATCTATTTTGGGGATAATTATTTTCAAATTAATGTTTAGGAGGGAAGGTGGGGTGGGGTTTGACTGTTGACCAAGTTTAATAAATTAAACCCGGGTTGGTGGGATTGGGTAGGGTCGGTTTTGGGTAAGGGTTATGGGTAAATGGGTGGGTAGGGTTGACGTGGCAAGGTTTGGTTGGGTGGGAATGTTTGGTGGTTAGGCAAAATTAGTCCCCAAGGTATCCTTTTTCTTCCACTTTGTTTTAAATACCCAACAGTGCTTGTTTATGCCTTGTCAACTTTTGACAAGTTGCTGAAAATGGCACAAAACTTTTATAAACTTTATCCAAGGGTATCTTTTGCATAATCTTCAAACTTGATGGACTGATCTTGTAATATCTTCAATAAATAAGGACCATACTTGTACAATTGATAAATGGAGGGTCAATTGTAACAAGTTCTTCAAAGATGAGGGGCCATTTTTGCCAATCTTCAATTCTTCAAGGGTATTTTTGCAAATTTCCAACTTGGGCCCGGTTCATTGTGCGACTTCGTTTCCCGTGTTCGTTTTTGATTGATTCTTGTGTTCTTTTGCCAATTCCTCAATATCCGTACCTAAAAATACACAAGTAACAAACACGAGCATATATTTGGTCTATTTTATGATATTTTATGCAATTAAAGGCCGTTTTGGACGATGAGACCATGTATAAATGCAGTCTCATCACTTATCCAGATTGTTAATTCATCATACCCATAACCCTTCCCCACTCCCAAAAACATCACAATCTCACCCATGTGACAAACCCACCTTCCCCTGCCTCACTTTTTAGCTTGAAGACAATTGGTGACAGAAAGATCATTGGACAAGAGTGATTGCTTAATTTCTAAGCTGTTATAAACGGCCAAGATCATACAACAACAGCTGGCATCTCTTCATCAATCATATGGACGTTTTTCAGTCAAAGATTCCAAGGGCAATTATGGAAGTTTAGCATTTAGGGTTTATTATTTTGGCATTCTAGATCATTCTGTGACCCAATATATAAGGGCAGATAGGACTTAGTTATTTTCTTGTTCCTGATTTTTCCTTTGGTCACAATCTTGTAAAACCCATTTTATTAATGAATGAAACTTGGTAAAGTATTGATGATGAAAAATCCAGGCTCCATTTTACTTACTGCTGTTTGATTGTGTGGTTGAAATTATCAGTTTTTAAGAAAGTAAATGTTCTGTTTAAGTGTTGAAGGTTTCTCAAAAATCAGTTTTTTTATATTTCTGCTTCATTTTTTTTAAGCTATAAGCTATAAGTTGACTTGTCAATAAGTCAATCTTATAGCCTATAAGCTCTTGTTCCAGGTTATTCTTGTTTTGGTTGTTTGTTTTTGGCATGTTCAAAACAAGAACTAAGAACATCATCATCATCATCATAATCATTTTGCCTTCAAATTGCCAAAAAGTCTGCACAAGCCCGGGCTTGTTTGGAGGTGACTTTTCAGTCACTGTGGGACCTGGATGTGGGTCCCACAAGGTAACCTTCTTATTCCTTGTTTTTAGTTTCAAGAGATTGTGATTTATGAGATTTGGTCAATTTGTATGAAAATCTGTTTAGGTGTTTGTTATTTGTTTGATTATGCTGGTTTATGCTTTGTATGCATGATTAGATAGCTTTAAATCAGATTTGAGTAGATTTTCTTAGGGTTGCTTTGTTAAAAATTGGTTTTCAGAAAATTAAGGGGTGTTTGGATACGGGTTAAACTAGAAATTGTGATAAGTTTTTGGGTTAAAACCTGTCTAGACTTACTCAATAGGTTGATAATAGATTGTATGTTAGCTAGTTTTCAGTTTGGTAGAGTTTAAATCACAAGTTTGCATGTTAAAAATGGTATTCACTAGCAAAAACAGTAAGTGCCTTTTCATGCCTGTTTTGTGAATTTTGTTCCATCAAATCTTGTTAATTGTTAGATATTAGGGTTAAGTAGGGATTGTAATTGCTTATATGTGATTTGGGTAGCTTATGTACAAGTTTTAAGCCATTGAAATTCGTTTTTGTGCACTTTAGTTCAGGTTACCATTCATCAGTAACAGTTAGCATTCATCAGTAACATTGTGTGCCGTTTGTGTGAGATATTGTGAAAAGACTTGTGATTTTTCTTGTTTGATTGACTTCCCACAACCCAACTGGTTGTGGGAGTGCCCATTTGTCCAAAGCAAACCAAGCCATAAGCTTTCCTAAGCTCAAAAGGTCAACTGACCTTGAAAATACACTAGCAGTGGGAACAAATTTCCCACTGGTAGTCCACAAGTTACCACTGCTTGACTAGCAGACAAAACCAGCAAGGTGTCATTATCAGTTTTTTAGATTTTTTGTCTTTTGTGGGTAAAATTAAGAGTTAGGGCTTGAAAATAGTTTTGTTATTTTTCTAATTTAATTTTTGATTTTTCTGTTTAATTAAAATTTTTATTACTGTTCATTTACTATTTTTACATTTAATAGCTATTTTTAATACTTTTTATTATTTCTATTTTTGGCATTTAGTGCCAAAAATCATTATTTTTCAGTTTAAACATTTTTCATAGATTAAGAAAAACATTTTAAGATTTTTAGTTTTAAAAGTTTTTACTGTTCACTTTTTATTTATTTTTTAGAATTAATTTAGTTTAATTAGGGTTTAAATATTAATCTGTTTTGTCTTCTAGTGAAAAATTTTATATTTTTCAAACTTTTTCATTTTTCTATTGTTCATTAGAGTAAATTAGGATTTTTAAAATTGTTAAATTATTTTTGGCATTATTTTATTATTTTTTATAATTATATTGGTTTAGAAATAGTTTTTAGTGATTTAAAAATAGAAAAATAGTTTTTAAAAATTAGTAAAAATACTTTTTAGTCTTTAGATAATATAAGTAAGTTATTTGTTCAATAAAATAATATTTTGGACATTTTGATTAATTATATTTAATTTTAGGGCTTTAATTAGCATTTAAAATTAAATATTTAATTAATAAAAGGTTTTAAAATATTTTTATTGGATTTTTATTCTTATTTATATTACTTTAGACTTAGTTTTAACTTTTAATTAATTTTAGGTTTAAAATTTTTAATTTTGTAGTTTTTACGGTTTTACGTGAACGATCTTTTCGTCTTAGCTCGATTCGTCTTCGTAACCGTCTTTCTCTTCTAGTCTCATTTCTTGTAAGACCCCAAAAATCTGGTAACGGGAAAGGTAAGCATTGTGGGGTCCCACATCATGGTAACAGCATACACGGCAATAAGGTAAATAAAAGACAGAGCATATAAAATGACACACTTCACGAATTTATTCAAAAGCTGCGGAATAAAATATATAAATATGGTCCCAGATTTGCATAATTATGACATCAACAAAAGTCACATAATTTTACCAACATACTCATGATAGTCTTAGTGCATAAAAGTACTTTTATTTAGCATGATTAACATGGCATAGTTAGTTTTCCCAAAAGTTTCAACCAATAATGACATGGAATCGTCCAGCTGTCGGATCCTGCGGGCTCCCATCCTTAGCAAAATTAAGCATTAGCATTACCTAAGAAATAACATGTAAATATGTCAACATAAAGCTGAGTGAAATTCATAGGTTTAATAAGTGGTAATGTGAAATACAAACATTAGTTTATAAAATAGCAACAGGATATGATTTAGTACCGTCGTACAAAATCATTTATATTAATTTATTGCAATAGCTCACGACACCGAAGCTTTAACATAAATGTTTTACCCCTAGTAAGTATCTAGTCAAAATACTTAGGTAATTAAATGTAAGTGCGTCAAGGTAATCGGGACGGGGATTGTTAATCCCGATGGATCCATCCACAACATTCGCGCTTGCAAAATGTGAATTAACGGGTCATGATGTGGGGGCTTTTTGACTAAGGTACTAATGCAATAAGTAAATGTATAATCTGGGGAAAGCATACCGTTCTTGAATAGCATACTAAAAGTTTTAAATGATTGTATTCCACGCATGTTATTCTCACCCCGCAATTTGTAACAAGTATATAAGAAAAGGGGCTATGAACTCACCTTTAGTAAGTAATCACAAGGTAAAAGGGGCTGAGCGAAAAGAAGTCTTCACGGACCTATGCAATGGTGACGCGTAATAAGAATGCGTTCAATGAAGCAATAACGTTTTAGAAGTGGTGGGACATAGTATGACTAGGTAACTTGCGTGCGATGGCGAGACCTAAGCTTAAGTTAATATTTTGACCCAACACATTGAACCTACTGTAATAACCTAATATCAACCTTGTATGATGGTCCAAGCATTTATGTGTGGGTTCCGAACACGTTTAAGACTCGGTTTGAAAAATCAAAACAAGGGACTGCATTCAGTTTTCTGAAAAAGGCTGTGAAGATTTGGTCATATCTAAAAATCTATAATAGTACAGGAGGTGAAATTTCTCTACATGTATAGGTATTTCTCTTACCTTTCTAAGTTGGGCAAAAACAGACCTAGAACTATTTTCAATCAACGGGAATTCCATTTTTAGTGGCAGACTATCAAAACAGAAAGTTGTAAATGTCTTACGATGCCTTCGGTAACTTGAGCACAAATCCCAAATGGTATAAGATTTTGACACCAAACCAAAAAGAGAAGTTGTCTTATGATTGCACCTACTGTAAAAAGTTATAAAATCATAAATTCATCCTTTTTACCCAAGTCAATTAACCCACGTTTTAAGCATAACATTCAGATTTGACATAGTTTAGTAAAACGGCCGTTCTGGGCACATCCGGACACTTCCCGTTTCCATCCAACTCACCATATACTAAGCACATCAGTGGGTATCAAATTTTTAAATAAAAACACAGTCATATTTTTAAGAAAATTTTGCCATAACCTGTTTATTTCTGTGATAATTTTCATACTACGAAAACGACTCCATTCGGCTACCTAACCTAAATCAAGCAACACTTAAGCTATACCAAATCACCACGCAAGTGTCCTAAGTCCTAATATGACCTAATTATCAAAAATCTCAGTGGGTTTCACCCAAGGAGTTCAAAATACATGAACAAGGAGAATCAAAATACTAGCAATATCAAAACTAAAATGCTAGGAGGGACTATACCTTCACAACAAGTAGGGACTAATCCAAACACGCAAATTAAACAATTCCTCCTCTTTGATCCTAAGAAATTTCGTGGCCCTAGGTCATCATAACATACCCAAATCAAAAATTTTTACAACATATAAAGGTTTTATGCATAGAAACATCAAAAACAAACATGGAATTTTACAAAAACATCATCAAATCATAAGATTTGATGATTTTTGACCTCAATCAAAAACTTGATGCATGTTGTAATTAACACATGGGTATGAATAAGAATCAAAGATTAGACATGGAATTAGTATTAATTTACCTCAATTCAAAAAAAATCAGAGGTTTTGAGTGGTGTTGGTGATGTGTCAGCCTAAGGAAAGAAGGAGACCATCGATATTTATTTATTTTCTTGTTTGAAAGTTACTGAGTTTTTTTTTGTTTAAGTATAAGGCTAAAATGGGTCAAATAAAGTCAAATTTGGGCTCCCTTGAGCCTAGCCCAGCTGAATACCCAAGAAAAGGCCCAAAGTATTTGGTGTTAACTCTCGAAATTTTAAGGGTTTAAATAACGTGCCGTTTCCGACGAAAACCGAGACTCGTTTATTTTTAAAACGAAATTTCTTTAAAATTACTCGTAAACACTAGTTTGGCCCGGATTTCACTAAGTTGGATCAAGGAGTCAAGAATAACTAGAAATCACATAAAAATAAATTTTATTGCGACGTTCGGACCCGAAAACCCAGTCCGACAGCCGGAAAACGCAAAAACGCAAAAGTTCACCATTGCGTCCGTAATTGCTCAAGATGTCGTTTTTCATTTTTTTTTTAGGCAAATAGTCAATAATAAGACATATAAAATGTGATAAAACCTCATAGAAATTACAAACATGAAGTTTGGACATTTTGCTAATAATATCGTAAATTAGCGAAATTCATAAAATTTTATATTTAACTAAAATTCGAGGATGACACGTAATCACTGTAAAATAATTAGGGAATGTGGTGAAAGCGTGAATAAGCACGTATAACAGTTAAAAGAAATTTATCGAAATTCCGTGTTCTCACAGTCTTCCCCCCTAAAGGTACTCTGGTCCCTCAGAGTTTAACTGGAGGCAGTAGGTGACGGAAAGAGATGAGGATACTAGACTTTGAATTGTTCTTCGCTTTCTCAAGTGAATTCAGCGCCACGTCGCGAGTCCCAACGGACTTTAACGATTGGAAACCAACTGCGCCTAAGTTTCTTGACTTGTCGGTCCATAATTTTGATCGGCTCTTCAACGAAATACATTTTGTCGTCGACTTTGATCTCTTCTAACGGGATTTGAACGTCTAACTCGGCCAAACATTTCTTAAGGTTGGAAACGTGAAACACGTTATGAACGCAACTTAGTTCTTGTGGTAAGATCAAACGATAAGCCACAGGGCCAATACGTTCGATAATTTCAAACTTGGATTAAAATAATGACCTTTCAGTACGGAGAAATATCAAAAGATAACATGAACACAATAATTGCTTAAACGGACAAGGCGCTCTAAAATGAGCCAAGATGGTTAATAAACAAGGAATCGCAAATCACGCAACTATAAAGCATGACAATTTACTTATAGAAAAATAAAGGGGAAATATGAATTACATATAGACATTTGGATTACAAGTTGTCACAACTATTTGTCTAGGATTTGGTATTACTTTCGATTTGGCTTATGTATTTTCTTGATTATAAGAAAACTTTACACGGTTTAGTGATTTGAAATCAAACTATATATATTTAGTGAGTAACCAGTCGCTATATCTTTTCTTAATCAGGATTTCGAAGTAAAAGTAACTTAGTTCAAATAATTATTTCAATCAGCTTAAGAGCTTTTGGGATAATTGTATGAAATTATTATTAAAAACTCAGGTTTATCGTTACCATTAGAAAAAAAATCAAATATCCAATTTTTTTATATCATTGTTAGAAATTATGAATTAAATTGATAATTTCATTAGGTTGAAAGTAAAGTATGATACAATCAAATACTTTTAAAAGATACAGTTTGACATCCTTTTAAACACTAGTTATAATTCTACCAAAGAGGATGTATAGATCTTATATTTAACTTGAAACGGGTATTTTGGTAATTTAAACACTTGATAAAGTGTGTAAAACGTTCTTAAAATTTAGAATAATGTATAGAAATCCATATAGGTGTTTAATGTCTCAAATAGTAAACATGTGACATATCCGAGTTTTCAAAATATGCAAGATAGCAAATGAGTATGAATCGAATAACAATCAACAATTAGTATACGAGTGATAGTACGAGGGGATAAAACGTAATTCGTATCTATTTTCTTAATGATCATGTTAGGATAGATGCATCGATGATAAGAAAAATAAGAAATTAAGGATTTAACAATGATTAATTCACGTGTGAGGTTGGCGTCACCAACAACGGGTTTTTTTTTATTCTCAATGGTCGACACATGATCGAAAGAGAAAAGCCACACAACAAGTTTTCAAACCAATAAAAATTCTTAAAAAGTCACTTGAGAGTAATTCCAGTAAAATGAACAACATTAGCAATGAGAGGGCGAAGTCATCATATGGTTTACACAAATGAATTTCTAGACAATAGAGTCTAACTCACATCATGGCAAATACACGAATATATCGTTCACTTCCAGTCATGAATCACTATTAGCGTCCGGAGATGTTTCGAAGGTCTACCAAAATAGATAGAGGAGGTCGATCGATGTAGAAGCATAACAACGTTGAAACTTTCAAGTCTGGTATCAATGGTAAGAAATTAGACAAATTGTAACGAGAACTATGTCACGAAGAAAGATGAGGTAACCAGCAAAACAAAGATCGTTGAATAAGGATATATGTGCTTGAGGCATGTACTTTGTTCAAGAAAAGATAAGGGGTCATATGTGTATGTCGCTAACTGGTGCTACTCGCATAAGATGTAAAAGTTTTCAAAACTATATTTGTTAGCCGTATTTAAAGTGATGGTCATATAATATACCGTTGCGAAGCTCGTGAAAAATACTATTCAACGGTGTCGAGAGTTCTTAGTTATTAATGTTTATGTAACGGGAATTAGTCCCGAACACACAAATGAGGAAGGCCTCCTAAACACTTACTACTTAGTATAAAAGGCCTCCTAAGCCTCATTTGTGTGTGTGTTTTCTATTTCATTTGTTTTAGAGAGAGAAACGTATGTGTTTCTCTCACTAGGAATTCACAACCTTGTTTTTCTCTTTTTCCTTCATCTAATCTAATCTTTCTTTTTTGGTTTAATCTTCATCTACATGTCTATATCATTATAAGTCGTGTGTTACAATCCAACAAGTGGTATCATTCGCCAAGGGATTCGTATTGAAGCATTTAGTGTGATTTTGATTGTTTTTCGCCAAAACATCAAAAACATTTTCGTGTTTGTTTGTGTGTCTAAGTCGTATACGTTCCTTAAATCGTGTCGTAGTGATTTAGGCATCTTGGTTTTGGCTTAAACTCAAGTTTTTTTGGATCAAAAGTTGATAAATTTCTTGTTTGTTCATCTTTCCGAAATTCTTGCAAGTTTCTCCATCGGAAAGTACAAAGCACGTGAGGCCAGATCGCAATTACCTTAGGTTCTACTTTGCGATCTAAACATTTCGATACCTTATTCCGATCTGGACATTCCGATCGTTCTTTGCGATCTGGGATTCCGACGGCTCTTAAGGAACTTTGAGTCGTTACTCTGCCTAAATTTTGTCAGCATTCCGATCTGAAGTATTCCGATCTGAAGTATTCCGATCTGAACATATTCCGATCTGAACATATTCCGATCTGAAGTCATTCCGATACAAGCATCATTGCGACAGATCAACATTCCGATCAAAGGACATTCCGATCAAAAGGACATTCCGATAGAGGGACATATTCCGATAGAGAGACATTCCGATCGTTGGACATTCCGATGGAATTTTTTGTTAGAGTAATTTTTAGTGTTAGCCACCATCTAGACTAGTCTCAGAACATAGTTTACACGAAGATCAAAAAAAAAAAAAAAAAAAAAAAAAAAGAAAAGAGTTAAAATTTTTAGGTCAAGTAGAATCAAATTTTTTCCCTACTAGTTTTTAGCTATCTCGAACTCAATTTCAAAATTTGGCGATACTCAATTTTTTCAGCTTACCGTTTTGTCGGACTGGGGAATTTATTGTCGGACTGAGAAAAAAATCGGAAGTTTCGGAGTTTCAACATCACCACACGCTTTCTACGAATTGAGATCCTGTTGTTCACACGACTTCTACGATGACGTCTCAACAAGATATCTATGCTGCGGGTACTGAGAATCGTCCACCCATGCTTACCAAGGAGAACTACACTACATGGGCTAGTCGTCTCCTTCGTTATGCAAAATGTAAACCTCTGGGAAAGTTGATTGTCAACTCGATTCAAAAGGGTCCGTATGTTAGAAGAACAATTATTGTGCTTGGGGACCCTACGAATGCTAACCCGGTAGCTGATTCAAGTCATGAGCAAACAGATGAAGAATTAACTGAAGCTGAATCCAAACAACTCGACGCTGATGATCAAGCAATTCAAGTCATTCTTATGGGACTTCCTGAAGATGTTTATGCTGCTGTCGATAGTTGTGAAACCGCACACGAGATGTGGCTTAGGATTCAGAAAATGATGAAGGGCAGTGAAATCGGTTTACAAGAAAAGGAAACTAAGTTGCTTCGTGAATGGGAGAAATTTACGTCTACTGAAGGGGAACAAATTGAACCTTATTATCATCGGTTTTCAACCCTCATGAACCATCTTAGAAGAAACAAACATGAACCTGCACAAATTGCTGCCAACATCAAATTTGTTGATAATCTTCCTTCTGAATGGTCACGATATGTCACTCTTGTCAATCAAACCAAGGATCTTCATGTCGTGGACTACACTCAAGTTTATGACTATTTGAAGATGAATCAAGATGAAGCTAACGAAGTTAGGGCAGAAAGACGTGCCAAGACACAAGATCCATTGGCTTTTATGGCAAACTCTCCATCATCTATGTCATATCCCATGGTACCCTACCATCAACCCTCATCAAGTAACTTCCTGCCACAACAACAACAACAACAACTCACCGCTTATGGATATCAACACCCTGCTGTTATGAATTACTTACAACAACCCATTGCCTGTTTTGATGACATTACTGATCCTACTCATGCTATTAATACTGGTCTTGCCCTTCTTGCAAAGGCATTCAAATTCACCATTAACCCCACCAACAACAATCAGAGAATCTCCTCGAATACTAGAAATAGGCAGATTGCTCAACCTTTCATGAATGCGAATCAAGATCGCCAATTGGTAGTTGCTGGAAACACGGGGACTCAGTTTCAACAATATGGTCAGAATGCTGGGCAGACCGTTGGCAATGCAGGAAATCAGTATGGGCAAAACCGTGGTCCAAATCCGGGTGTTCCGAATGCGGGTAATCAGAATGGGTTAATAGTTGTGCCAGCGGTTGGTAACCAGATGGGAAACATTGTGGCTGCAAGGGCTGAGAATACTGGTACGGGAAATGGAAACAACAATCGTCAGGTTCAGTGCTACAACTGCAGGGGATTTGGTCATTATGCTCGAGATTGCACAGCCAAAAAGAAGAGGGATGCTGCTTATCTTCAGACTCAGCTTCTCATAGCACAAAAAGAAGAGGCAGGAATCCCACTTCAAGCTGAGGAATTTGATCTTATGGCTTCTGCTGCAGAATATGACGAGGAAGAAGAGGTGAATGCCAACTACATCTTGATGGCAAACTTACAGCAAGCATCAACCTCAGGAATCCATGATGACAGAGCTCCCGTTTATGATGCAGACGGTCCCTCTGAGGTACACCCAAGTTTTGATGATAATGATATATATAATATGTCTAATCAGGAGGAAGAGTATACTGAGATGCTTGAGCCCTACATTGAGACACACGAGGATCAAACGAATACTAGTAATATTATTTCAAATGAGCCTAGTGTGGACCTTAGTGTAGATCAAGTTGCCCAGCCTACAACCCTTCCTGATGAGACACATGCGTATTATAAATCTCTATTTGATAAGCTTGCTAAGGATGTAGATCATGCTACGGTGGTTAATAATAAGTTTAGAGAAACTAATGCCAAATTGACCACTGAGCTTGCGGGATATAAGGAACGGGAGAAAAGTTTTGAGATTCATCATGAAAAAATCAAGGAACTTGAACAAGCTCATGCTACATCGGTTTATCAAGAAAAATGCACCACTAAGAAGTTAAATGCCTTACACTTAAGTAGTGCTAAAAAGATAAGCGAATTGAATGATGAAATCACTTCTCTTAATAAACAGCTTTCAACTGAAAAATCTATTGTTTCTGATTTAAAAGAAGAAAGAAAACAGCTAAAACATGATTTCAAAATTCGAGAAGATGGGCTTCTTGAGGATTTTTGCAAAGCGCAGGATAGGATTAGAGAATTAGACAACCTTTTAGTAAAACGTGGCCAAACTATGCAGACGATAAATATGCTCGCACCAAAAGTGAATGAGATAAATTACACTCGATACAAAATGGCTTTAGGTTGTCCTCTTCCCCCTAATCCAGGATACCTTAAGAAAGTTCAGGCCACTAATGAAACTTTATATAATGGTAGTGTGCTATTGTCTGATGAGCATGATCCTCCTAGTGTGCATGATTCCGAGGAAACTACTGAACTTGCTGTAGAGTCTCGTTTAAGAATGCAAAAGCTTGATAAAGAAGTGATACCCGTTTATTATCCGAAAGTTAACCCGCCAACTGTTTTTGTTCGGTCTAAAACGAATACTGAAATGCTTTTGCTACCAAGTGAGGAATTGTCTGATGACCCTCCTAAACCGAGTATCACTCGCCGATTTCTAAACGAGCTTAAAGATAACTTTGTCATCCTTAAACGTGTTGTTAATTCAAAAATAACTGGAGGTAATTTTACATCACCTGTTCAGATTGAGGTTCAGAAAATTCTTCAAAACGATATTAATCCGATTATTAATCAAGTTGATGCTCGGTTAGGAAATTTGGAAAACGCTTTTCTAAAAGAATTAGCAAACTTTGTTGAAGACTTTAAATCTTTGACGAAGGAAGCTGATGAATCTCTTGATAAAATCAAAGTTTTGGAAAACGATCTTGAACGCCTCTCTAAAGCTCGTGATTGTATTGATAGTAGCCCTGTCGAGTTAGGTACCTCTATGTCGCATAATGAGAACCTCCAAACTGAGCTTGATCATATGAAAGAGAAAATGGAATATTATGTCATTAAAAAGGATAAAGAATTCACCGATCTTTGGAATAAATTTGTCAAAAAATGTGATGAATGCAAATATGACAAGATATCGTATGAAAAAGCTCAAAATGAAATGCAACAAACTATCATAAGGTTGCAGGCTCAGTTAGGAGGGGTTTCAGAAACAAATTTGGCCTCGTCAGGGTTAGAGAGTGCTAGTGGTGGTAATGTTCAGAAGCTTAAGGCTAAGATTGCAGATTTAGAATCTGTTGTTGTTTCATATAAGCGGGCTGTTGAACAAAGTAAGTCTGTCTATCAGAAACTTATTGATAAAATCTGTGAGAACTGTAAGTTAAAGGCCTTGTTAAAAGATAAGACTTCTGAACATAGCTCGATTGTGGATACGATGATCCAGAAACCAGCAACCTCGGGACCCACTCGTATTGCTGTGACACCCTTTCCCAAGGTTGATGGAACGAAAACTGCTGTGATTGCCCCAGGAATGTTTCGTGTTAGTTCTACCTCTGTGCCTAGCAAACAACGTACAACAAGCGTTAGGACAAAACCGATCACTATTACTCAACCACAAGTTATTGATTTAAAAAGTGCTAATTCTAATAGACGCGTGTCTTCTTCTACAGGAATAAACAACTACACTAAGAGCAGAAGGCCACAGCCTACGAGCAATACAAGGAATGATAGGGTCCCTTTTGCCTCTAGAAGTAGTCACCCCAAGCTCAATAATGTGGATGTAGAAGAACACCTTAGGAATTTACCGCTTTTTAATCATAATCAGAAACCTAATTCATCTGAATGTAATGACTTTAAGCTTGCTATTCGGAATGAAAAATCTGAAGTTATTTGTGCTAAATGTAATAAATGTTTCTTTAATTTTAGTCATGATGCTTGTGGTTTGACTATGAATGGTTTGAATTATGGTGGTTACACTCGAATTGACAAGCTGTCAGTCAGTGAACAACAACGCACTCCTAAGGCTAAGGTGTATGTTCCAAAAAGTACGCATGTAGGGTCCACAGAAAGTCTTGCTAAGCCTAGTAGCCCTAGACTCACCTCTAAATGGTTGCCTACTGGTAGAAATTTTGACTGTAGTGGCAAAATTATCGACACTAGTAGATCTCATACTGACAGTGAAACGTCGGTATGTGATACGGCTTAATTATCTTCTAACCCTACAGGAACCTATTTCATCGGTTGCCAAAATATTTGTTTCTCTTATCATTGGCAGGCTGTTGAAATTTGTCTCTGGTGCGTGGACTCGGGCTGTTCCAAACATATGACTGGGAATCGAAGCCTTCTCAAGAACTTTGTATGGCGTTTCATGGGAACTGTTCGATTTGGAAATGATCATGTTGCAGCAATTCTAGGCTATGGTGATCTTCATTGGGGAAATATAATCATCACCAGAGTCTCTTTTGTTGATGGCTTGGGACATAACTTGTTCTCGGTTGGGCAATTTTGTGATTCAGACTTGGAGGTCGCTTTCAGAAGTCATACATGTTTTGTAAGAGATCTTGAAGGAATTGATCTGTTGAAAGGAAATCGTACCACCAACCTTTACACCATTGATCTTTTTCAAATGTCTGCTGCTTCTCCAATTTGTCTCATGGCCCGAGCCACATCGACAAAGTCGTGGTTATGGCATCAAAGGTTATCTCATCTCAATTTTGATGCCATCACCCATCTCGCGAAAGATGATCTCGTTACCGGTCTTCCAAAGTTCAAATATACAAAAGACCATATTTGTCCTTCATGTGAGCAAGGTAAAAGTAAGAAGAAGCCTCACAAACCCAAACCTGTTCCCAACTCAACGAATAGGTTACATCTCCTACATATGGATTTGTGTGGCCCAATGAGAATCAAAAGTATTAATGGAAAGCGGTATGTCCTTGTCATTGTGGATGACTATTCTCGCTACACATGGGTTCATTTTCTTGCTTCAAAAGATGAAACCCCTGATGTAATTATTAACTTCTTGAAGAAAACATCAGTTCTACTGCAAGCCCCTGTCATTATTGTGAGAACGGATAACGGTACAGAATTCACAAATCAGAAATTGAAAGCTTATTTTGACGAAGTTGGGATTTCTCATCAAACTTCGGCTGTAAGAACTCCAGAGCAGAATGGAGTTGTGGAACGGAGGAATCGTACGTTAGTTGAAGCTGCTCGAACGATGCTTCTCTCCTCTAGTGCACCGTTATTCCTTTGGGCCGACGCTATAGCAACTGCATGTTATACTCAAAACCGCTCCATTATTCACACCCGTTTCAACAAAACACCTTATGAGATCATTAATGGAAGAAAACCGGATATTTCATTTTTACATGTCTTCGGTGCATTATGTTATCCGAAGAATGATCGTGAAGATATCGGTAAACTTGAACCTAAAGGTGATATTGGCTTTTTCATTGGTTATTCTTCAACTGCTTGTGCTTACAGGGTTTATAATCGAAGGACAAGAAAGGTAATGGAGACTATGAACGTTACCTTTGATGAACTCTCGGGTATGGCCTCTCAGCATAGAAGTTCACATCCCGAGCTTCAAGGTCAGACTTCTGGACACGTAAGTTCAGGACTCGCGCTTCAATTTGCGCCGTCAGCAATCTCATCGTTACAACCTTCGGAACGTGACTTGGAAGTTTTATTTGGGCCTATTTATGATGAATATATGGAGGGTCCTTCGTCATTTGGTGTTCCTCAAAATGCCACGGCTGCACCTGCTACGGTAGTTCTAGAACCTCCGACTGCATCTACACCATCGACATCTACTTCTGCACCATCTACGTCAACCTCAACCATAGTGACTCAAAACATTCCAACCACTTCTCCGATTGCTGACGCAACTCAACAACATTCTCAGCAAACTCCTACTCATGTTCATCTTCAGAATGAAATAGTTGCTGAAAATGCAAACAATGCGATGCTCAACGAACACGAGTTTGTTAATCCATTTGCGGCTTCCACAAGTACTACTCAGCCTTCAACACCCTATGTGGATCCGTCGAGCTCGCATCAAGTTTCTCATACACTTCCACATGAACACAAATGGACTAAGAATCATCCTTTGGTTCAAGTGATTGGCAATCTCTCACGACCGGTCTCAACACGAAATCAGCTGCGTACCGATGGTGATATGTGCATCTATGCACTATCAGTCAGCACAATGGAACCAGCAAGTGTGAAAGAAGCAATGACCGATGCATCCTGGATTGAGTCTATGCAAGAAGAACTCAATCAGTTCATCCGGCTTGATGTATGGGAGTTAGTACCTCGACCAGACAATATCGATCCCCTCACTCTGAAATGGTTATTCAAAAACAAGATGGATGAGGAGCAAACGGTCATTAGGAACAAAACTCGGTTAGTTGTGAGAGGTTATAAACAAAAGGAGGGAATTGACTTCGCAGAATCCTTTGCCCCGGTTGCTCGGATGGAAGCTATTAGGATTTTCTTGGCATACGCTGCACACAAATCATTCACAGTGTATCAAATGGACGTGAAGACGGCTTTCTTGCATGGGCCGTTAAAAGAAGATGTGTATGTATGTCAACCTGAAGGTTTCATCAATACTGAACATCCAAGCCATGTCTACAAGTTGAAAAAGGCAATTTATGGTTTGAAACAAGCACCGAGGGCATGGTACGACGAATTATCATCATTTCTTCTACAAAATCACTTCAGCAAAGGAACTATTGATCCAACGTTGTTTATCAAGCACTACGGCAACGACATCTTGGTGGCTCAGGTCTATGTAGATGATATTATATTTGGTTCTACTAACCCAAAATATTCCATATTATTTGCCGACCTTATGAAAAGTCGATTTGAAATGTCCATGATGGGGGAAATGACGTTTTTTCTTGGTCTCCAAGTTCACCAATCCCCCCGTGGTATTTTCATAAATCAGTCCAAGTATGTGCTTGAGATTCTAACGAAATTTGGTATGGATAACTGTGATCCTATTGGTACTCCAATGGACACTAAACACAAGCTTGATTTGGATAAGAAAGGGACATTTGTAGATGCTACAAAATACCGAAGTATGATCGGGTCCCTTATGTACTTAACCTCAAGCAGACCGGACATTGTGCATGCTACTTGTTTATGTGCTCGGTACCAGGCTCAACCAACCGAGAAACACCTCAAGGAGGTTAAAAGGATCTTTCGTTATCTCCGGGGAACCATTAACATGGGTCTCTGGTATACGAAGGATTCTGGTTTTAATCTCATTGGTTTTTCAGATGCCGATCATGCAGGATGTCAGGATACATTCAAGAGCACTTCCGGTGGAGCACAATTCTTAGGCGAGAAGCTAGTGAGCTGGTCATCAAGGAAACAAGACTGTACGGCGTTGTCAACCGCGGAAGCAGAATATGTGTCTCTATCCGTGTGTAGTGCTCAAGTCCTTTGGATGAGAACACAACTCACGGATTATGGCTTTTTCTTTAACAAAGTCCCTATTTACTGTGATTCACAATCAGCCATAGCCATATCCTGCAACCCGGTCCAACACTCCAAGACCAAGCACATAGCTGTCCGATTCCATTTCATAAAGGAGCATGTGGAAAAAGGAACGATCGAACTGTTCTTTGTCAAGACGGACTACCAACTAGCCGACATCTTCACCAAAGCTCTTCCTCAAGACAGATTTGAATTCTTGGTTCGTCGACTTGGTATGCGTAGTTTCACTCCTGATGAACTTGAACGTCTTGCACATTCGCAGTAATCTTGTATATATTTATCAGAAAATCAAAATACAAAAATATAAAACCTATAAAAACAAAATAAAAAATGAGAAAACCTTTCAAAAAAATACCAAAAATATTCTTCTCCGACATGTCTCTCAGCATCGATAATATGGACGTGCTTAGAAATGTTGTTCAATAACGACACGGGTACGTACATAAAGTTCGAATGAGAGTTTAAATGTTTTCAAAACATGTCTTTTCTAATTTTCTTCTCATAATGGCTTATAGTCACATGTCAGACTATAACCCGGTCCCTAAATAAAGGAAAGTCTTTGACTTATCCTCAACAACGAGAAATTCATTTTTCTCGGTCATGAGCTTATATCAAAACATTCAAAGTTTTAAGCTCATGAACACACTTTTTCTCGGACTTTTGAGCACAATTTTTCAAAGTATTTCAAAACAATGTGCTCATATACTCCCCTATTTAAATAGAATCTCTTTTCGAGGGGGAGTATAATGATTTCATAAACATTTGTTCCAAAGTTTCATGACACATTATTCTCTCCATGTTTCATCACTAGTTTCACAAAAATTTCAATTTCATGCAATTTTTGAGGGGGAGAATAGTGATTAAAATGTGTTATCTTGAATAAGATCTTTGATATAAGTGCTTTCTCTTCCTAATATGTGCAAAAATCTCTCCTTTTATGATGCACATATGTAGGGGGAGCGTTTTTGGTGATAGAGAAAACTTTCAAGGTGTAAACATTGATTTCATCAACACCTTGACTGCATTTTCAAATGATTTTTCTGGTTACGATATCCATACCCTTCAACACAATTAATCACGACGATATTGGTGTCAAAAGGTGGTTAGGTATTCGTCCTATGATCCAACCAGAACCGGAGGGATCTTCCCACGGACAATCCATTAGAACTTAGAAGTCCTTAGGAAAGATGGAGTAGTTGAGTGTACGGGAATAATGCCGACTAATGACTTAAGCTAGCACTGGAACAATCACAACAAGGTGCTAGTTATGACGTCTTGGTAAGCATTGAAGGGGTTGAAGAATGAAAAAGAAATGTAAGGATAAAGGGTGTAAAGAAAGAAGCCCTCCATACAACTTAGGCAGAAACCGGGTCAATACATCTATTATCAGAATCACTTTGATGATTTCTGATACTGAAGACAAAGCATCATGGACCCAGTGATGCAATGCACAACCCTTCCTAGCCTACTCAAGCTTCTCTCAAAAGAAGTTTGTTTTATTGTCACGGAGTTCAACTCATTTCTATCAACTTTCTCACTCCGAGATAGTAGATATTGAATAGGTGGCAGTCTGCTCCAGCCTCCGATCACCAAATAAACGTGCACTTATAGAGTCTAGAGCCAACGAGATTCATCAAAAATCTCATTAGGACACTTATTCCATAGATCAATTGTTGTTCATCATTAGAACACAAGCGATGATTTACAGAGTCCTACGCTCTATCCTTGTGGTATTGCTAGAACATTCAGAGTGATACTCTTTAGTATTCACAGTGATGAATGGAAATCCTTCCAGTGTTAACATCAAACAGCACTGCGGTAGGTCATATGTAAGATTCACTTGAATTAAACATATGTTAACTGGAAAGCAACAGTGGTTTGATTCTTAATTGATTCAAACTCGTTCCAGGTTTCGACGCAATATCTTTATGATCTTGCCAGAACATTCAGAGTAATACTTTTCAGTATTTACAGTGACGAATGGAAATCCTTCCAGTGTCATCATCAAACAGCACTGCGGTAGGTAACTTGTGCGATTCTATATGAATCAAACTTGTGTCAACTGGAAAGCAACGATGGTTTGATTCTTAATTGATTCAGACTTGTTCCAGGAAGGTGAATTGACGACCTAATCAGCAGAATGGAACTGCATGATTCACTCCTTACTTTGAATTATCTTTCGATATATTCAAGTATTGAGAACGGCTACCACAGCTGGAAATCCTGTCAAGGAAGTTCTTTGAACTTACCTGATCACAGGTACAGTATTCGTACTGTATAACGGGAAACCGGTGGAATGCAAACGGTGGCGTTATCTCAAGAGTCGCAATTCAAGGCCACATATTCAGGATTATTGAAGAAAGCTCAAGAACATCTAAAGACAAAGACTTCCGCTACTCTGATGATCAAGGGAGATTGTTAACAAGCTTTCATGTCAACTCAAAACATGAGTATGTGGGTAAAGACACAAGAACACAAGCTGGAAAAGTTACAAGATCAAGTCAAGGCAAAGATCAAAGATCCAAGATCACAAGTCATGAAAGGAACTATGAAAGAACTCTCAAGACAACGAGCTTCAAAGTCTGCAACACCAACGAAGTGAAGTCACATATTACATGACCACCCCTTAGGGGGAGATTGTTAGCCGTATTTAAAGTGATGGTCATATAATATACCGTTGCGAAGCTCGTGAAAAATACTATTCAACGGTGTCGAGAGTTCTTAGTTATTAATGTTTATGTAACGGGAATTAGTCCCGAACACACAAATGAGGAAGGCCTCCTAAACACTTACTACTTAGTATAAAAGGCCTCCTAAGCCTCATTTGTGTGTGTGTTTTCCATTTCATTTGTTTTAGAGAGAGAAACGTATGTGTTTCTCTCACTAGGAATTCACAACCTTGTTTTTCTCTTTTTCCTTCATCTAATCTAATCTTTCTTTTTTGGTTTAATCTTCATCTACATGTCTATATCATTATAAGTCGTGTGTTACAATCCAACAATATTTTATATAACTTTTTAAAGAACATAAGTAAAAAGTTCTTTGACAAGATATTTTAGGTGACTACTATTTGGCCTCGCATGGCTCCTTCTAAATTACGCATAGGTGATCAGACCATGCATAATTTAGGACTAGCAATGTGATGCTCAGCTTCGTCAAACCGGTATTACATATCATATGATTTAAAATACGTATATGGAATCAAAATAAGTTATGAAACTTTTTGCCAGTAACTAATTGGCTAGATGTTTAAATCAACAATTTTATTGTTACAAGAATTATTTGCGAGACCAATTGTTTGAATAATTTGTGAAAATACATAGTAAAATTAATATTCATTAAGTTTATAAGATAACATTCAAGTATTTAATAAGGCCCAAGTGGGACATTTTATAAAATGATTCACAAACAATACCAGTTTGGGTTTATAGAGCAACTTCTAAAATAACGAGTGGGTTACATGAGGGTAATAAAGAGTAGTTCAAGGAAATCAATGAAATGGTTACAAGTTGATAAGTTTCAAAATGTTTAGTCAGAATCACCATGAAACATGTGTCAAGAGGATAACGAACGATGTGAGAGCAAGAACTTCAAACCTTGACCCAAATCAATGGTGCGATAGAAGAAAAGAAAGGTAAAATGAAATGATATATGAGTCATGTATAAAATAAAGGATAAATGAATCCATACGCGTGCAGATAGAGATCCGGCTGAAGAAGGGCAATAGTAATACTTTAAGGATTGTCCGCGACCTAATACGTAAAAAGTCAACAAAAGTCAAAGTATGACCCGAGTATGACCCAATAATGAAAAGTTGTAAAAATACATGTAAGTTACTGGAATACAATAAAATATGGTCACACAAACTTGTTTCATCAAGCTATATAGCTTAGAACTCATTTTTATAAGTTTTGACTAACCGTATAGAAAATAGTCAACTTTTGGCTTTTCCGACTCGAGGAGAATTACTAATCATTAGACCGCAATTTCACTTAAATTATAATGTTAAACATCCTAAGAATCAGTATCTATAATCCCAAATCCATTCCATAAGGTTTAAGCTTGCTTAAGGGGCGTTTGGGTATTGAACTAGTCATTTACTCGCTTAATGAAAAAGTGCTGAAAACTCCTTTTCGCGAGGCTTAAAAATCCTATTTAGACTCTTGGAAAAATTCTACAAAAATTCTAGAGAAGTCATACACATCATGAAGTTAATATCTGGTGAATTTTAAGAAAAGTTTTGAAGTCTAGATACCTTTTTAAAAATAAAAACCAAAACGCATTCTGCACGAAAAAGTCAAACCTTACAGTCTGTATTTTACATTTTTGAGGGTCAAATGCCCACTTTAAAGCTTCCGTTTTCGCGAGGGTGACTAAAAACATCATTCCGGACAACTTTGTAGTTTTAACCGAAGGCTGAAAACACTTTTACGACACACTTATACCTATGACAGCAACAATATAATCAAAATTTTGCAACTTTTCAATTTAGTCAACAATACCCACTTATGTGTCAAAAACTTAAAGGTAGCTAACGGGCACTAAAACTTTGCATCAAAAGTCATAATTATATGTTTCTCAAATGTTTCAAGTGAGAAATCTTGGCTAATCACTCATTAACCATACCAAGCACGCTAAACCAAACGCTAGTTTAAGTCGGTTGTACCCTATTAGACTAGTTACTAAAATGCCCGGTATTTCTTCGTTATGAAGAGATAGACGATGAACTTTATACCGTCGGAAAGGTGTTTTCATACCCGACATTCCTAGATATATGAATTTATCTCAGTTTTCCAAATGGGAAAAGTCCATCTTAGAGAAAGGTTAAAATTCTAGAAAATCGGTTATAAAATTAACGATCACCGTTTTAGTCATAAAATTCAACTGGTGATGGCTATTAACGCAAGCTCAGCGGCCAAGCTTAGCTTATAATGTATACTAACTACCCAAGGCAAAACATAAGGGTTAAATGGGTCCTAACCTGTAGCAAAACACCAAGCATACCTGCTGGTCCAGAATGGGTTTTCAACCGTATTTCGGCCGTAGCTTCTTAATGCGGATGAGTTAAAGGGTGTGCGAATAACCAAAACGAGCGTAAAAATAATCTCTTTTATTCTGTAAAACTGAAAATAAAATTTGACCTGATTTCGGACCTCGAAATGCGTGTACATCAGCAAACTTTATTTATATTATTTTTCTCAAATTTCCAATTGCCACAAAATATTCGTTATAAAGAATTAGAAGTCGAATTTTATATCAAAATGATCGTCTAAACAAGCTTTATCATTTTATTCGGCTAAAAAAATGAAATTTATAAAAGTTTTTGAACTTCGCTATGCGTGGTAAAGAATTCTGCAGCGTGTTAAATTTTATAAGGGAGCGTTTGGATCATGATTTTTTTATTTATTTATTTTTTTTAGCTTTTCATTTGTCGCCAATTCTTTATTGTCTAACTTGTTTCACCAACAATTTTTATTTACCACTTCGAATACGCACATGGCTTATGGATTCCAAAACGACGAAAAATACACATTTCGTAAGAATGAAGGAAAGTAGCGGCAGAAGGGCGTTTAAAGAATACTAGTCAACAAGACTATAAACAAAAGAAACGGACAACGTTCTTGACTTAATTTTCAATATACGAAGTAAAAACTTCATAGACGTGCCATCTCTTCCAAACTCATAATAGATACCAAAGAAAAGGCGAAATATCAATAAGTCGCGCTCCCAAGTATATGATATTTTAAACGAGGAAGAATATTAGAAATCTATATGCGTAAAGCCGTAATCCAATCAATCGTCACGAACTAGACGTTTAGCTAAAAATCAGCATGACGTTTACGAAATGTAAGCGAATATTATTATAATTAGAATTCGAAAGAAGAATAATCAGTGAAACATGAAATTTAGAACAATGTTCAAATGTCAAGTAAAACGGTGACATAAATGAGTAGCAAAGCGAGATTTAGAAAGATCTCGTCGACTAAAACACTTAGAATATCTCGACTGGAGTTATCGCGAAAACTCGCGCAAACGATAAAAGCAAGTCGTTAGAAATAGTCGGTACATAAAATCGGAAGAATACAAGAATCAAGTAATGAATATTGTAGTAATTATACAAGTCTCAATATAGGTATAACTCAAGCAATAGTAAGGATTAGAGAGTTACCCGCGCGGATACCGAACATCTTGGCAGATTCCATGTTTGGCACTAAGACTCATAGGATTTTCTTGAAAAATATGGGTCATAGACTAAGTTTAAAACGACTCAATTCACTATGACCATGGCTCTGGTACCAATCTGTAAGACCCCAAAAATCTGGTAACGGGACAGGTAAGCATTGTGGGGTCCCACATCATGGTAACAACATACACGGCAATAAGGTAAATAAAAGACAGAGCATATAAAATGACACACTTCACGAATTTATTCAAAAGCTGCGGAATAAAATATATAAATATGGTCCCAGATTTGCATAATTATGACATCAACAAAAGTCACATAATTTTACCAACATACTCATGATAGTCTTAGTGCATAAAAGTACTTTTATTTAGCATGATTAACATGGCATAATTAGTTTTCCCAAAAGTTTCAACCAATAATGACATGGAATCGTCCAGCTGTCGGATCCTGCGGGCTCCCATCCTTAGCAAAATTAAGCATTAGCATTACCTGAGAAATAACATGTAAATATGTCAACATAAAGCTGAGTGAAATTCATAGGTTTAATAAGTGGTAATGTGAAATACAAACATTAGTTTATAAAATAGCAACAGGATATGATTTAGTACCGTCGTACAAAATCATTTATATTAATTTATTGCAATAGCTCACGACACCGAAGCTTTAACATAAATGTTTTACCCCTAGTAAGTATCTAGTCAAGATACTTAGGTAATTAAATGTAAGTGCGTCAAGGTAATCGGGACGGGGATTGTTAATCCCGATGGATCCATCCACAACATTCGCGCTTGCAAAATGTGAATTAACGGGTCATGATGTAGGGGCTTTTTGACTAAGGTACTAATGCAATAAGTAAATGTATAATCTGGGGAAAGCATACCGTTCTTGAATAGCATACTAAAAGTTTTAAATGATTGTATTCCACGCATGTTATTCTCACCCCGTAATTTGTAACAAGTATATAAGAAAAGGGGCTATGAGCTCACCTTTAGTAAGTAATCACAAGGTAAAAGGGGCTGAGCAAAAAGAAGTCTTCACGGACCTATGCAATGGTGACGCGTAATAAGAATGCGTTCAATGAAGCAATAACGTTTTAGAAGTGGTGGGACATAGTATGACTAGGTAACTTGCGTGCGATGGCGAGACCTAAGCTTAAGTTAAAATTTTGACCCAACACCTTGAACCTACTGTAATAACCTAATATCAACCTTGTATGATGGTCCAAGCATTTATGTGTGGGTTCCGAACACGTTTAAGACTCGGTTTGAAAAATCAAAACAAGGGACTGCATTCAGTTTTCTGAAAAAGGCTGTGAAGATTTGGTCATATCTAAAAATTTATAATATTAAAGGAGGTGAAATTTCTTGACATGTATAGGTATTTCTCTTACCTTTCTAAGTTGGGCAAAAACAGACCTAGAACTATTTTCAATCAACGGGAATTCCATTTTTAGTGGCAGACTATCAAAACAGAAAGTTGTAAATGTCTTACGATGCCTTCGGTAACTTGAGCACAAATCCCAAATGGTATAAGATTTTGACACCAAACCAAAAAGAGAAGTTGTCTTATGATTGCACCTACTGTAAAAAGTTATAAAATCATAAATTCATCCTTTTTACCCAAGTCAATTAACCCACGTTTTAAGCATAACATTCAGATTTGACATAGTTTAGTAAAACGGCCGTTCCGGGCACATCCGGACACTTCCCGTTTTCATCCAACTCACCATATACTAAGCACATCAGTGGGTATCAAATTTTTAAATAAAAACACAGTCATATTTTTAAGAAAATTTTGCCATAACCTGTTTGTTTTTATGATAATTTTCATACTACGAAAACGACTCCATTCGGCTACCTAACCTAAATCAAGCAACACTTAAGCTATACCAAATCACCACGCAAGTGTCCTAAGTCCTAATATGACCTAATTATCAAAAATCTCAGTGGGTTTCACCCAAGGAGTTCAAAATACATGAACAAGGAGAATCAAAATACTAGCAATATCAAAACTAAAATGCTAGGAGGGACTATACCTTCACAACAAGTAGGGACTAATCCAAACACGCAAATTAAACAATTCCTCCTCTTTGATCCTAAGAAATTTCGTGGCCCTAGGTCATCATAACATACCCAAATCAAAAAATTTCACAACATATAAAGGTTTTATGCATAGAAACATCAAAAACAAACATGGAATTTTACAAAAACATCATCAAATCATAAGATTTGATGATTTTTGACCTCAATCAAAAACTTGATGCATGTTGTAATTAACACATGGGTATGAATAAGAATCAAAGATTAGACATGGAATTAGTATTAATTTACCTCAATTCAAAAAAAAAATCAGAGGTTTTGAGTGGTGTTGGTGATGTGTCGGCCTAAGGTAAGAAGGAGACCATCGATATTTATTTATTTTCTTGTTTGAAAGTTACTGAGTTTTTTTTTGTTTAAGTATAAGGCTAAAATGGGTCAAATAAAGTCAAATTTGGGCTCCCTTGAGCCTAGCCCAGCTGAATACCCAAGAAAAGGCCCAAAGTATTTGGTGTTAACTCTCGAAATTTTAAGGGTTTAAATAACGTGCCGTTTCCGACGAAAACCGAGACTCGTTTATTTTTAAAACGAAATTTATTTAAAATTACTCGTAAACACTAGTTTGGCCCGGATTTCACTAAGTTGGATCAAGGAGTCAAGAATAACTAGAAATCACATAAAAATAAATTTTATTGCGACGTTCGGACCCGAAAACCCAGTCCGACAGCCGGAAAACGCAAAAAAGCAAAAGTTCACCATTGCGTCCGTAATTGCTCAAGATGTCGTTTTTCATTATTTTTTAGGCAAAGAGTCAATAATAAGACATATAAAATGTGATAAAACCTCATAGAAATTACAAACATTAAGTTTGGACATTTTGCTAATAATATCGTAAATTAGCGAAATTCATAAAATTTTATATTTAACTAAAATTCGAGGATGACACGTAATCACTGTAAAATAATTAGGGAATGTGGTGAAAGCGTGAATAAGCACGTATAACAGTTAAAAGAAATTTATCGAAATTCCGTGTTCTCACATTTCTATTTTTTCTTTTCTTCTCAAATATAATCACAAAAAGTTAATCATCTCTTAACACAACGCACTTGCCTCCTTGAGAAACGAACTTGAACTTATTTGGTCATTAGTGCTTGGTTTTCCTAAACCGACACTTAATACTTGCCACTTTTGCTCTCTTTTCCTAAAGAGTAGTAAAATCACTACAATCAATATATAACATAGAATGTAAAGCATAAACATAAGCAAATACTGAATGAAATGAATAACATAGTAGCAGAATAAATGCATGTCTTGGAAAACCTGGTTTAACTGGTTTATAATTCTACAAAGACTATGTTTAGTTTATCTTGAAAATCTGTATTTTAAATATGCCGAGAGCCAATATAGGTCATGTTATATCCAGGTGCATGAATACTTGGAGGGGTGATCTCATCATGCAATTAGAGGGGCTGCCTCTAATTAATATATAAAATGAGTGGAGGGATCAGCTCCGGTAACGGATGTCAGGCACACACCACAGTTACCATGAAATCA
Source organism: Glebionis coronaria (assembly GCA_025667525.1). Taxonomy (NCBI): domain Eukaryota; kingdom Viridiplantae; phylum Streptophyta; class Magnoliopsida; order Asterales; family Asteraceae; genus Glebionis; species Glebionis coronaria. Next base: position 2,813,596 of record CM046880.1, read on the forward strand.
TACTACTTGTCCTAAGATGCACCCATTCGCCCCACATGATAATAGTAACATATGCCAATAACGTAAAGGGACACTGCGAGCAATCACTCTCACCGCAGAAGAGTCATAGCACCGATACCTCCAGTGTTATGGTTATGAAACCCCCATAACTAGGTGAAACTAGCATGCATGTATATAGCTCAGGCAATCTAAAATAATCATACATATACTGATGTGTTTAAGACACTTAAACTACGGGGGAAAACAGATGGCTGCAAACGGGGAAATCCGAATATAGGAAGAAAGATGTCCTTACTAAAGGACGGAATATCCGTACCTTTTGTTCAATAAATGAAGACGGAAACAGACGTAGACGATCACACCGACTTCACAATAGCTACATAATGAAGGGACATGTATAAGAGTCGATCTTACTTATACATACTTGTTAATTGGTTTACTTGACGTGTTCATACTTATAATACTTATTCTTGTCTTGTGTTAATATTTTATGTTTTAATCATGTGTTTCTTATAGTTTCATGTGTTTTAGATTCATGTGTTCATGTTTTAAGTGTTATAATACTTGTTATAACATAATGAGTAACTTTCTAAAAATATCCGGTTTCTATAGATAGTAACTTTCCAAAAATAGCAGGTTTCCATAAATATTAACTTTCCAAAAATAGTAAGTTTCCTTAAATAGTAAGTTTCTAAAAATAGAAAGTTTCCATATTTAGCATGTTTCTATAAATACTATGTTACCATATTTAACGTATTACCATAAATAGCATGTTACCATATTTAGTATATTACCATAAATATAATATTACCATATTTATCATGTTGCCATAAATAATATACTTCGACTATTAATATATTTCCATAACTAATTATATGTTTATTTTATGTCATGTATTATTATAATATAAAATTTAATCATTAATTAATATTTAGCTTATTATTAATTAATAATATCATGTCATGTTTAGTATAAGTTTATTATTAACTAATGATATTATATAATACATGTTATTAAACTTTACCATAAAAGATATTAATTAATTTAACCTAAGTTTTAATTAATTCCATGTTCATAAATGACTAACTAATTAATTATTATAGCCTAAGTTTATTTAATTAAATGTACATACATATTTTATCATAGTTTTAATTAAATAAACATAATATAAGTTTTATTTTAATTAAACCAAAATTAGATAATTACTACTAATTAATTAAACATAACATAACTTAATTTTACGTGTTGGTTTAATTACGTGTTTCTGAAAAATCCAAGTTCCCGAGCCCGTAACCCGAAGAACCCGACCGTCGAGCCACAATAGCTCAACGAGAGCCTACGGCTCTCGGCTTGCTGCTGCGTCGAGCCAAACAGCCCCCAGCCTAAGCTGGGGTCCCCCTGCCTTTGTCATATACCCACCGAGCACCCCTTTAGTGGGTCTCAGTTCCCACCGCTAGGCCAAGATACCTACTGTGAGGTCTTGGTCCTTGCGGCTGCCATCCACACCACCACCACCGCCAACCCAAAGCTGCGACTGGTGGGTTTTAAGTCCACGCCGACCCTCACAAAGGGGTTGTGGCTGCTGTTGGTTCGACGCCACCGAGACCTCCATGGTCTCGGTTGGCGTGCGATCGAGACAAACAACCCACCAAAACCCTTTTTGTTTAATTCTTGATAGATCTAACATGTTTACATGTGTTCTTATTTTATTTTTAATAAATCTAGATCATAACATAATAAAAATAAAATAAGAAAAAAAAGGATTTAGGGATACCAGTGCGTGAATTAAAAAGGAGAATGAACACGAACGAGTTACCAAATTAATAACAAAAATATCAAATGGATTCCTCCTTGGTGTTCTAGGGTGCCGCGGCTAGAGAGAGAGAAAGGAGAAGGTAGGGTTTTATTTTCTTGTAAAAAGTGTTTAATAAATCTTCCGGATGTTTTTATTAAGCAATAACTAGTAATTGGGTATGGGCCAAGGCCCGGTTTCTCCTCCCTTTCTCTTTAAACCGACGCAACAAACACCCCTTACACTTTGGTGTTTGTTTTTCTTGCTTATTTATTTATTGTATACATACGTATTTAATTATCGTGCTTTCGTTTCTTGAACGTTTTCTTAATATCGTACGTACATACTTATAGTATATTAATATTCGTGTTTACGTACATATTACTTATGATAATTAATTAATATACATAATATTTGTATTAAATGTTCGTGATACATGACATATATTAATTAATTTAACTATTTAAATTTAACGGTAACTTCGTGCATTAAATGATCGTAGGATTTTTAGAGCGGGTTTTACAGAAAGACTGGGCCATACGAGAAAGACCAAGGTTAGAACCTTCTCTTTAATCTATGCTTATGCATAACCACACCCCCACTATACGATAACTTCGACAAATGCTAACCACTACACAAAAACAAGAACACCACCGTCGTTACCCACAACAAAAGACGACGAACCTAGGAAAGCAATGGCCATAGATGAAGTGTCAGGTTAATTTTTTGGATGAGAAACATTTAACAACCATGAAGAGACCAGATTCATTAATTGCAATAGGGAACTAAATTTGAAGTGTTGAATGTCCATTTATTGCTATAAATCTTTGATATGGATGTTTTAGCTATGCAGGTTAGACTTCTGAACGTGTTTACTTTTCATATGTTATTACATATAGAAATGGTTGATACATGACTGTTTATTTTAAGAATTATTCAATGGGGTTGTTAATGACCATGTCGTATTTTCTTTTGGGCAGATAAGCTCACATGATTGCCTCTTATGGGGCGTAAGCTGCAACAATAGAAGATGGATAATCGTATTTCTGCGAGTGTTGGATGAACCAAAACCCTTCAACCAAATCACGAGACACTAAACGTTTTTTGTCGGCTACTTTTTACATTGTTATTATCATCTGATGTTACAATACTACTTAGTATATTAAGTTATTTTAAAGACACTAAAAACTAGAGCCTCATAAGTTTGTCAATTTGAAGACCCGCCGCAACGAAGCGCGGATGGTCAATACTTGTTAAGGTTCATTTCTAGAGCCAAATCTCCATAAATTAAATATAAAGTTAAACATAAATACTTCTGCATTTACAAAATTGATAGGTAAAAAGTGATGGTAGAGAAAATTTGAATAACATTTGTTTATTAAGGTTATTGTTAAGTTTTTTATTTGACGTATATATCGACACTCGTTAAATCTTTTTTATTATCCGTTGTTCATTTGTTTTTTTTACATTTTCGTATGTTCAACTTTTCGTATATTTTTTACAGTTTCTTACATTTTGTCTGTTTCTTTAACGTTTTTCTTTGTTTTCCTTTTACCTTTTTATCCGGTTTTTTTACATTTTCGTCTGATTTTTTTACGTTTTCGTCTATTTTTAATGTTTTCGTTCGTCATTTTACGTTTTCATTCATTATTTTACGTTTTCATGTGCTTTTTACGTTCTCGTAAGTTACTTTACGTCTTCACCTATTTTTTTCGTATTGGGCTGTTTTTTGTTCGTTTTCGTTTGTTTTCTTACGTCTGGTGTGTTTTTTTTTTGTTTCCGTCCATTTTTTTACGTTTTTTTGTCTTCGTCTGGTTTTTTCATTTTCGTATATTTTCTTAGTTTTTGTTTTTTTAATTTTCGTCGTTTTTGACATTTTTTTATGTTTGTGTACGACTAATTAGGCTTTCATATGATTTATAACGTTTTCGTCTGTTTTCTTACGTTTTTGTCTGTTTATTTTACTTTCTCGTCCCTTTTTACGTTTTCTAACTTATTCGTTTACGTTTTCGTTTGTTCTATGTTTTTCGTTTCTTTTATATGTTCGTTCGTTTAATTGTAAAAAAAACTGACGGAAAAGTAAGCAACAGACGAACATGTATGAAAATGGACGAAAACAAACGAAAATGTAAAAACAGACAAAATCGTAACAAAACAGACGAAAATGTAAGAAGACATACGAAAACGTAAAATAACAGGGAAACAAAAGAGAACAAATGAAAACATAAAAAACTGGTGAAACCTAAAAAAACAGATGAAAAAACAGACGAAAACGTAAAAGAAAATAGACAAAAATGTAAGAAAATTTGATGAGAACAGAAGAAAAAGGAAGAAACGAAAAAAATAAATATAAACTAGACGAAAACTGACGAAGATAGGCTAAAACGTAGAAAATAAGAGAACGGACGAGAACGTAAAAACGGTCGAAATCACACAAAACCCATTAAATTAGATACCCGGTTAGTATCATCGATGTGTTTTAAAAAAGATTTACTACAACTTGACACATTTAGACCAAAACTTATCTAAACCCATTCTTTTAAAAAACTTATACTCAAATCAAATTATACCCAAACTTATCTAGACCTATGATCCAAACCCGACTCGGTCCACTAATTTGTAACACCTGCGAGTTACATATATTTTTATGTCAACATTTTCTATTTTAGTTTAAAAAATAGCAAATTTAATATTCATCTCAAATATTATATAAATTTATTAATTGTTTAAATAAGTACTTAAAATAATTTAAAAAACTTAATTGATTAATATAAAATACTTCCTTTTTCTTTTTGGTAACCGTGATTCCGACTAATTGGCCGATTAATCCATGGGGTTTAAGTATACCGCTACACAAACTCAAACCAGATAAAGCCCTCCCTTTTCAGGAGGTTGGCGTGGCCACTTCAAGGTTGTTTGCACCTAGTGGAAATTGAACTTGATACTTCACACACTTTAGGGTGATAGTCACAAATTTTTTTGCCACTAAGCCAACCTTGAGTGGTTATACGTATCTAAAATCCTTGCTACAAACATGTTTAACGAGCAAAAATGCCTTTAAAAGACGTATAAAAAGCGCGTACAAAGTCTTAGTAACGAACGATGTTCGCGCGAAAAAGTCAACGTTAAAGTATTAACAACCGATCAGTCAAAAAAAAAAAAAAAAAAAAGGGTAAAAACACACTCAAGTAAGAAAGAACTGGTTCAAAAACGAACTAGTTCATAAAAGGGTCAATACCTAGTTCACGGTATTTTCAGCGATCGGGTTTGACCTGAGTGTTGGTGGTATGCTTTGTACTTAATGAGGGCCAACAAACAACAACCAAAATGTTTTTTCTTCTAAACCGTTTTTTCTCAAAATTTTGTTAGTATTAATTAATGTTTAAAAACCCGAATTAGTAATCGGTTCATTGGTCACTAATTAATGCTCGGTCACACCAGTTATATCCGATACGTCATACGAAGTATTATGTGACCTCATATTTTATCTTGCATTCAATTGGAAAGATGAAAAAAAAATTAAGTTTTAACTGATAAACTTTAGTAAAAGTTGTTTTACCTATAAATGTATAGCAAATACTTACAAAACAATTCATTTCTTAACATTAAGTTATAATATGATATAATAAAATCATGTTAGTTTATTTTTTTTAAATTAGTACACCATTTTAACTAAGCGTTTTTTTAATACATTAAACTAATTAAACTAATTGTAACTAGGGCTGAACACGACAGACCCAAAACCGACCTGGATCGTAAAACCGGACCGGACTGGACCGACCAGAACCAGACCGAATAATTTCGGTCCGGTCCTCGGTTCGGAGTTTTGGACCAGTTCGGTCCTCGGTCCAGTCGGTCCGGTTCAATCTTACCAAAATCTCGCCAATTATTTCTAATAGGAGCGGATCGGGCCGAGGACCGAACCGGACCAGACCAACCCGGACCGGACCGAACCATTTCGGTCCGGTCTCGGTCTGCGGTTTCGGACCATTTCGGTCCGATCCGGTCTTGTCGGGTCCGGTCCGGTCCCGGTCCGATGCTCAACCCTAATTATAACATAAAAAATAACTCCCATAACTAACACCACACTTTCTGGTGTTATAATAACTTCAATTTATTTTTCTAAATTTAATAAAACAATTTATTTAAACTAAAAACATCATATGTTATTGATAAAAATAAAAATAATATTATGAATTAAAAAAACGAAACATAAAACTTAATATAATTAAAAAATCATTACTCACTGATTAAGATATCGTGCATAATCTTTCATATCATCTTATCGTAACTTGCCTAAATCTCGAACAAATCATCAAATTCCGCATTCATATTGAAAAAGAAGTGTGTGAAGATATTGTAGAAGATGATATATAAATTTGTTGGTAAAATAGGGTATTTAAATTAAAAAATTTGAAAAAGGGTAAGAAATCCCCCAAAGGGTAAAAAGTAGTCGTTGTGAATCAGTCGATTTTTTAAATATAATTTCCCTCATAGAGCGAGCGAAAACGCGACCTACGGTGCATTAATGGCTTCGTCGCTCACGTTTTCGCCCATCAATTGGGTTGGCTATTTCACGCGACACTCCAAAACACCACACACGGTGTGGCTCCCTGCGTTTTCAACTCGCGCCGTAATGAAAACACATCATATGACGCATTGCACCGAGGACTTTCAACAGTAATATCATCAAGTTATACATGTATGTTTTATTTTGTTTAGTTAAACGTTTCAACCCATCAATTGGGTTGGCTATTTCACGCGACACTCCAAAACACCACACACGGTGTGGCTCCCTGCGTTTTCAACTCGCGCCGTAATGAAAACACATCATATGACGCATTGCACCGAGGACTTTCAACAGTAATATCATCAAGTTATACATGTATGTTTTATTTTGTTTAGTTAAACGTTTCAACCTTTTAGATGAAATTATTTTTGTCTAGTCAATTTTTATGTACTTCATTGGGTTTTACTTTTTGTTCTAACGAGGATATTATAAACAAAAGTGACCAATCTGTCTTTTATTATACTCTTTTCGTCCAATATTAAGTGTCAACTATATTATTTTTTATTGTCCCATATTAAGAATGTAATAAATAAAGGAATCTTAAAAATCAAATTTCCTATTTTACCCTTTAAAAACATGGCTCATGATTAAGTTGTTTGTTTTCCTTTTTGTCCTTTTGTATTAAATAAGGATATTATTTTGATTTCATTAACTTATAATGCAATTATTAAAATACATCTAAAACTTTGTGTTTTGAAATCTTGGACACTTAATGTGAGACGGAGGGAGTACTTGACTTTTATGTCTTTTTGGACTCAACCGACCAAAAACCTAGACGTAACACATTTTGTTCGCTCGTCGGTCCGTGTTTTAGGCCAAATAATTCTCGATCTAGCGTTGTTCGGTCCGGCCTGAAACCCATGCCTAGCCTTTGCGAACTATAAACCAAACTGCAACTTTACTTTGTCAAGCTTGTAGTTGACAACTAAATAAAGAAAAAGGGACAAACACACACGCTACACTAGGGTGAGAGAAAAAAATCAAAATCGTAAAAAAAAGTCGAACGAACTGGAAATTGATGGTTCGATTGTTACTTTCTCAAAAACCAAAAAATTTCAGTTCGTTTTGGTTTTCATCTAAAAACCAAACTTTAAAATTCGAACCAAACCGAATCATTTTATTATATAAAAATATATATTTTGTGAGTGAAATAGAAGTAATATATTTATTTTAATATTATATCTTTGCTTTTTATGTATGTGTGTTTACTTGACAATATATCATTACATATGTGTTTACTTGACAATATATCATTACATATGTGGTAGTAATTATTTATGCGTACGTGCACTGACATTGTGTGTATCTTATTAATACGTGTGTACTTCGGATAAACATTATTAAGCTTAGATTGATAAAATAAATAAATAAAAATACCTAATTTCTACGTAAAACAAGTTTGTTAATCTAAATTTGTCATACCAAAATATAAATGGTTTTTGTAGAAACTAAAGGTGGGTTTGAATAGTTTCTTATTACGTTTTCAAAAAATTTCGTTAAAACCCAATAACCGTAGTTCAATAAACATGGTCGCGGTTCGTTATCACTAAAGAACCGCGGGTCCATTTAAGGAACCACCAACAGTGGTTGGAAAACATTGTTACATGTTAAACTTTAACAATGCTTTATATCAAATTCTCGATCAAGCTTTACTTAATATAAGATGTGTTTGCTATAGATATAAAGACTATAAACAACAAGTAAGTAAACACACAAACACATCAAATCAAGAGTACATCAAACAATATTCTAAACACTAAGCATATACGTACTAAGCCTTAGATTTTCCACAACTAAGATGTTTAGACTAAATGATGCACACTTGACTATAATCTAAATATGAAGCACACACGTACTAAGCCTTAACTTTTCCACAACTTAGATGTTTAGATTATGCGAAGCACACAAAGACATACAACACAAGTATGCAACTATAAACGTAAAGACATAAATGTAAAGGAAAGTACAAACAAGATGATTTATAGTGGTTCAGTCACGAAGCTCCTCTTCGCCCTACTCCACTCCTCGAGTACCCAACTCGAGAGTTACTTCACTAGTCAACAAGCTCCTTTCAAAGCGGAGAACCCCATACACGTTGCTTACACCATTTCTGACACTAAGCTAGATGTCGAGTCCTAATCTTAGGTAGGACCAATCTACACACGTTGCCTACTTCCCATTTTCCGACACAAGGCTAGATGTCGAGTTCTAATCTTAGGTAGAAACAATCTACATCAATCACACCACTAGTTATGTTTTATGGCCCAACATTACAAACCTTTTGTTTTATGTAACATTCGGAAAATTTCATGACTTATTAAATGACTATTTTCCCTATGACATTTTACTTAGTCAACTGTGTGCTTGAACTGTGTTTGAACTAGGAAGTTCTCCCGCGTTTTCTAGAAAACCATCTGATGATGTGTAATGACTTGACACTGTGATCAGTCATCATTCTAAAAATATTTTGTTAATCTGACCTAATTGCTTTGAAGGTAAATGAATTGACGATAATACGTGAGATTATTCGTTAACTGTGAGTTACGTGCTTAAACTGTGTAAGACCCCAAAAATCTGGTAACGGGACAGGTAAGCATTGTGGGGTCTCACATCATGGTAATAGCATACACGGCAATAAGGTAAATAAAAGACAGAGCATATAAAATGACACACTTCACGAATTTATTCAAAAGCTGCGGAATAAAATATATAAATATGGTCCCAGATTTGCATAATTATGACATCAACAAAAGTCATATAATTTTACCAACATACTCATGATAGTCTTAGTGCATAAAAGTACTTTTATTTAACATGATTAACATGGCATAATTAGTTTTCCCAAAAGTTTCAACCAATAATGACATGGAATCGTCCAGCTGTCGGATCCTGCGGGCTCCCATCCTTAGAAAAATTAAGCATTGGCATTACCTGAGAAATAACATGTAAATATGTCAACATAAAGCTGAGTGAAATTCATAGGTTTAATAAGTGGTAATGTGAAATACAAACATTAGTTTTATAAAATAGCAACGGATATGATTTAGTACCGTCGTACAAAATCATTTATATTAATTTATTGCAATAGCTCACGACACCGAAGCTTTAACATAAATGTTTTACCCCTAGTAAGTATCTAGTCAAAATACTTAGGTAATTAAATGTAAGTGCGTCAAGGTAATCGGGACGGGGATTGTTAATCCCGATGGATCCATCCACAACATTCGCGCTTGCAAAATGTGAATTAACGGTTCATGATGTAGGGGCCTTTTGACTAAGGTACTAATGCAATAAGTAAATGTATAATCCGGGGAAGCATACAGTTCTCGGATAGCATACTAAAAGTTTTAAATGATTGTATTCCACGCATGTTATTCTCACCCCGCAATTTGTAACAAAGTATATAAGAAAAGGGGCTATGAACTCACCTTTAGTAAGTAATCACAAGGTAAAAGGGCTGAGCAAAAAGAAGTCTTCACGGACCTATGCAATGGTGACGCGTAATAAGAATGCGTTCAATGAAGCAATAACGTTTTAGAAGTGGTGGGACATAGTATGACTAGGTAACTTGCGTGCGATGGCGAGACCTAAGCTTAAGTTAAAATTTTGACCCAACACCTTGAACCTACTGTAATAACCTAATATCAACCTTGTATGATGGTCCAAGCATTTATGTGTGGGTTCCGAACACGTTTAAGACTCGGTTTGAAAAACCAAAATAAGGGACTGCATTCAGTTTTCTGAAAAAGGCTGTGAAGATTTGGTCATATCTAAAAATCTATAATAGTACAGGAGGTGAAATTTCTTGACATGTATAGGTATTTATCTTACCTTTATAAGTTGGGCAAAAACAGACCTAGAACTATTTTCAATCAACGGGAATTCTATTTTTAGTGGCAGACTATCAAAACAGAAAGTTGTAAACGTCTTACGATGCCTTCGGTAACTTGAGCACAAATCCCAAATGGTATAAGATTTTGACACCAAACCAAAAAGAGAAGTTGTCTTATGATTGCACGTACTGTAAAAAGTTATAAAATAATAAATTCATCCTTTTTACCCAAGTCAATTAACCCACGTTTTAAGCATAACATTCAGATTTGACATAGTTTAGTAAAACGGCCGTTCCGGGCACATACGGACACTTCCCGTTTCCATCCAACTCACCATATACTAAGCAAATCAGTGGGTATCAAATTTTCAAATAAAAACACAGTCATATTTTTAAGAAAATTTTGCCATAACCTGTTTGTTTCTGTGATAATTTCCATACTACGAAAACGACTCCATTCGGCTACCTAACCTTAATCAAGCAACACTTAACTAAAGGTAGGCGTATCCTAATCTTTCTAAGGAGCAAAGCCACTCGACCTGAGGGAGAGGAGATAAAGAGCTCGACTGTTAAGGAGAGGGGCGAGAGCAACTCAACTGAAAGGAGAGGTGATAAAGAGCTCTACTGTTAAGGAGAGGAGCGAGAGCATGGGAAACCTCTCAGATTGAAGCATACCTTGCATCGTCTAACTGCCACCGCTAAATCATGATTGAATGTCTCATTTTTCCTATTTCTTTTTTCTGGTCTTTGAAATCCATTCGGCTAAGACTCACTAACATTCTCTTTGCCTGCAGGCTCCCACTAGCAGGTTCCGGGCTTACTGGACTATAATCCAGATTGATCCAAATCGCCACGCAAGTGTCCTAAGTCCTAATATGCCCTAATTGTTTATAAAATCAGTGGGTTTCACCCATTATTTCAAAATTAATGACCAAAGTGAATCAAAAATGCTAATAACATCAAAATCAAAATACTAGTTAGGATTATACCTTCACAACTAGTATGAATCAACCAAAACACAAACAACCTCGATTCCTTCCTCCTTGATCATAAAAATTTCGTGGCCCTAGGTCATAATAACATACCCAAATCAAAGTTTTATCCAACAAAATAAGGTTTAATGCATAGAAACATCAAAAACAAACTTGGAATTTTACAAAAACCATCATCAAATCATAAGATTTGATGATTTTTGATTTCATGCAAAAAGTTAATGCATGTTGTATTTAACACTTGGGAATGATTAAGAATCAAAGTTTAAACATGGAATTAGTGTAAGTTTACCTTAATTCAAAAAAAAATCAAAGGAATGGCTGGTGTTGGATGATGCATCGACTACAGGGAGAAGAAAAGGGGAGGCTGTGTTTTTTTTTTTTCAAACTTTGGTAATATGTTATGGTAAACCCCCTTGTTTAAGTAAATGGTCAACAAAAGTCAAAATGGGCTCCCTTAGCTCTAATACAGCCGAAAATACTCTAAAATGGCCCAAAATTTTAGTGTTAAGTTCTCGAAAATTTACGGGTTTAAATAACGTGTCGTTTCCGACGAAAACCGAGACTCGTCTATCTTTAAAACGAAATTTCTTTAAAATTACTCGTAAACACTCGTTTGGCCCGAATTTTACTAAGTTGGATCAAGGAGTCAAGAATAACTAGAAATCACATAAAAATAAATTTTATTGCGACGTTCGGACCCGAAAACCCAGTCCGACAGCCGGAAAACGCGAAAATGCAAAAGTTCACCATTGCGTCCGTAATTGCTCAAGATGTCGTTTTTCATTATTTTTGAGGCAAAAAGTCAATAATAAGACATATAAAATGTAATAAAACCTCGTAGAAATTACAAACATGATGTTCGGGCATTTTGCTAAATAATATCGTAAATTAGCAAAATTCGTAGAATTTTATATTTAACTAAAACCCGAGGAATCATTGTAAAATAAATTGGGAATGTGGTGAGAGTGTGAATAAGCACGTATAACAGTTAAAAGAAAATTATCGAAATTCCGTGTTCTCACAGTCTTCCCTCCTAAAGGAACTCTGGTCCCTCAGAGTTTAACTGGAGGCAGTAGGTGACGGAAAGAGATGAGGATACTAGACTTTGAATTTCTCTTCGCTTTCCCATGTGAATTCAGCGCCATGTCGCGAGTCCCAACAGACTTTAACGATTGGAAACCAACTGCGCCTAAGTTTCTTGACTTGTCGGTCCACAATTTCGATCGGCTCTTCAACGAAATACATTTTGTCGTCGACTTTGATCTCTTCTAACGGGATTTGAACGTCTAACTCGGACAAACATTTATTAAGGTTGAAACGTGAAACACGTTATGAACGTAACTTAGTTCTTGTGGTAAGTTCAAACGATAAGCCACAGGGCTAATACGTTCGATAATTTCAAACTTGGATTAAAATAATGACCTTTTAGTACGAAGAAATATCAAAAGATAACATGAACACAATAATTGCTTAAACGGACAAGGCGCTCTAAAATGAGCCAAGATGGTTAATAAACAAGGAATCGCAAATCACGCAACTGTAAAGCATGACAATTTACTTATAGAAAAATAAAGGGGAAATATGAATTACATATAGACATTTGGATTACAAGTTGTCACAACTATTTGTCTAGGATTTGGTATTACTTTCGATTTGGCTTATGTATTTTCTTGATTATAAGAAAACTTTACACGGTTTAGTGATTTGAAATCAAACTATATATATTTAGTGAGTAACCAGTCTCTATCTTTTCTTGATCAGGATTTCGAAGTAAAAGTAACTTAGTTCAAATAATTATTTCAATCAGCTTAAGAGCTTTTGGGATAACTGTATGAAATTATTGTTAAAAACTCAGGTTTATCGTTATCATTAGAAAAAAAAAATCTAATATCCAATTTTTTTATATCATTGTTAGAAATTATGAATTAAATTGATAGTTTCATTAGGTTGAAAGTAAAGTATGATACAATCAAATACTTTTAAAAGATACAGTTTGACATCCTTTTAAACACTAGTTACAATTCTACCAAAGTGGATGTATAGATCTTATATTTAACTTGAAACGGGTATTTTGGTAATTTAAACACTTGATAAAATGTGTAAAACGTTCTTAAAATTTAGAATAATGTATAGAAATCCATATAGGTGTTTAATGTCTCAAATAGTAAACATGTGACATATCCGAGTTTTCAAAATATGACAAGATAGCAAATGAGTATGAATCGAATAACAATCAACAATTAGTATACGAGTGATAGTACGAGGGGATAAAACGTAATTCGTATCTATTTTCTTAATGATCATGGTAGGATAGATGCATCGATGATAAGAAAAATAAGAAATTAAGGATTTAACAATGATTAATTCACGTGTGTGGTTGGCGTCACCAACAACGGGGTTTTTTTTTCTCAATGGTCGACACATGATCGAAAGAGAAAAGCCACACAACAAGTTTTCAAACCAATAAAAATTCTTAAAAAGTCACTTGAGAGTAATTCCAGTAAAATGAACAACATTAGCAATGAGAGAGCGAAGTCATCATATGGTTTACACAAATGAATTTCTAGACAATAGAGTCTAACTCACATCATGGCAAATACACGAATATATCGTTCACTTCCAGTCATGAATCACTATTAGCGTCCGGAGATGTTTCGAAGGTCTACCAAAATAGATAGAGGAGGTCGATCGATGTAGAAACATAACAACGTTGAAACTTTCAAGTCTGGTATCAATGGTAAGAAATTAGACAAATTGTAACGAGAACTATGTCACGAAGAAAGATGAGGTAACCAGCAAAACAAAAATCTTTGAATAAGGATATATGTGCTTGAGGCATGTACTTTGTTCAAGAAAAGATAAGGGGTCATATGTGTATGTCGCTAACTGAGGCTACTCGCATAAGATGTAAAAGTTTTCAAAACTATATTTTATATAACTTTTTAAAGAACATAAGTAAAAAGTTCTTTGACAAGATATTTTAGGTGACTACTATTTGGCCTCGCATGGCTCTTCTAAATTACGCATAGGTGATCAGGCCATGCATAATTTAAGACTAGCAATGCGATGCTCAGCTTCGTCAAACCGGTATTACATATCATATGATTTAAAATACGTATATGGAATCAAAATAAGTTATAAAACTTTTTGCCAGTAACTAATTGGCTAGATGTTTAAATCAACAATTTTATTGTTACTAGAATTATTTGCGAGACCAATTGTTTGAATAATTTGTGAAAATACATAGTAAAATTAATATTCATTAAGTTTATAAGATAACATTCAAGTATTTAATAAGGTCCAAGTGGGGCATTTTATAAAATGATTCACAAACAATACCAGTTTAGGTTTATAGAGCAACTTTCTAAAATAACGAGTAGGTTACATGAGGGTAATAAAGAGTAGTTCAAGGAAATCAATGAAATGGTTACAAGTTGATAAGTTTCAAAATGTTTAGTCAGAATCACCATGAAACACGTGTCAAGAGGATAACGAACGATGTGAGAGCAAGAACTTCAAACCTTGACCCAAATCAATGGTGCGATAGAAGAAAAGAAAGGTAAGATGAAATGATATATGAGTCATGTATAAAATAAAGGATAAATGAATCCATATGCGTGCAGGCTGAAGAAGGGCAATAGTAATACTTTAAGGATTGTCCGCGACCTAATGCGTAAAAAGTCAACAAAAGTCAAAGTATGACCCGAGTAAGACCCAATAATGAAAAGTTGTAAAAATACATGTAAGTTACTGGAATACAATAAAATATGGTCATACAAACTTGTTTCATCAAGCTATATAGCTTAAAACTCATTTTTATAAGTTTTGACTAACCGTATAGAAAATAGTCAACTTTTGGCTTTTCCGACTCGAGGAGAATTACTAATCATTAGACCTCAATTTCACTTAAATTATGATTTTATACATCCTATGTATCAGTATTGATCATTTCAAATCCATTCCATAAGGTTTAGGCTTGCTTAAGGGGCGTTTGGGTAATGAACTAGTCGTTTACTTGCTTAATAAAAAGTGCAGAAAACTCCTTTTCGCGAAGCCTAAAAATCCTATCTAGACTCTTGGAAAAAAATCAAAAAAATTCAGAGAATTCATATACATCATGAAGTTAATATCTTGTGAATTTAAAGAAAAGTTTTGAAGTCTAGATACCTTTTTGAAAATAAAAACCAAAAAGCATTCTGCGCGAAAAAGTCAAACATCACAGTCTGTATTTTGCATTTTTGAGGGTCAAATGCCCACTTTAAAGCTTCCGTTCCCGCGATGATGACTAAAAACATCATTCCGGACAACTTTGTAGTTTTATCCGAAGGCTGAAAACACCTTTTCGACACACTTAAACCTAGGACAGCAGCTATATCAGCAAAACTTTATAAATTTTCAAGTTAGTCAACTATACCCACTTATGTGTCAAAAACTTAGATGTAACTAACGGACACTAGACCTTTGCATCAAAAGTCATCTTTATAAGTTTATCAAATGCTTCAAGTGATAAATCATAGCTAAACACTCGATACCCATATCAAACGCGCTAAACCAAACGCTAGTTTAGGTCGGTTGCTCCTTATTAGGCTAGTTTCTAAAAAAATGCACACCATTTCTTCGTTATGAAGAGATAGACAATGAACCTTATACCGTCGGAAAGGTATTTTCGTACCCGACGTTCCTAGACATACGAATTTATCTCTTTTTTTTTTTTTTTTTTTTTTTTTTTTGGAAAAATCCATCTTAGGGAAAGGTTAAAATTTTAGAAAATCAGTTTTAAAATTAGCGATCACCGTTTTAGTCATAAAATTCAATTGGTGATGGATATTAACGCAAGCTCAACGGCCAAGATTAGCTTATAATGTATACTAACTACCCAAGGCAAAACATAAGGGTTAAATGGGTCCTAACCTGTAGCAAAACACCTAGCATACCTGCTGGTCCAGAATGGGTTTTCAACCGTATTTCGGCCGTAACTTCTTAATGAGGATGAGTTAAAGGGTGTGCGAATAACCAAAACGAGCGTAAAAATAATCTCTTTTATACTGTAAAACTGAAAATAAAATTTGACCTGATTTCGGACATCGAAATGCGTGTACATCAGCAAACTTTATTTATATTATTTTTCTCGAATTTCCAATTGCCACAAAATATTCGTTATAAAGAATTAGAAGTCGAATTTTATATCAAAACGATCGTCTAAACAAGCTTTATCATTTTATTCGGCTAAAAAAATGAAATTTATAAAAGTTTTGAACTTCGCTATGCGTGTTAAAGAATTCTGCAGCATGTTAAATTTTATAAGGGAGCGTTTGGATCATGATTTTTTTTAGCTTTTCATTTGTCGCCAACTCCTTATTGTCTAACTTGTTTCACCAACAATTTTTTTATTTACCACTTCGAATACGCACATGGCTTATGGATTCCAAAACGACGAAAAATACACATTTCGTAAGAATGAAGGAAAGTAGCGGCAGAAGGGCGTTTAAAGAATACTAGTCAACAATACTATAAACAAAAGAAATGGACAACGTTCTTGACTTAATTTTCAATATACGAAGTAAAAACTTCATAGGCGTGCCATATCTTCCAAACTCATAATAGATACCAAAGAAAAGGCGAAATATCAATAAGTCGCGCTCCCAAGTATATGATATTTTAAACGAGGAGGGATATTAGAAATCTATATGCGTAAAGCCGTAATCCAATCAATCGTCACGAACTAGACGTTTAGCTAAAAATCAGCATGACGTTTCCGAAATGTAAGCGAATATTATTGTAATTAGAATTCGAAAGAAGAATAATCAGTGAAACATGAAATTTAGAACAATGTTCAAATGTCAAGTAAAACGGTGACATAAATGAGTAGCAAAGCGAGATTTAGAAAGATCTCATCGACTAAAACACTTAGAATGTCTCGACTGGAGTTATCGCGAAAACTCGCGCAAACGATAAAAGCAAGTCGTTAGAAATAGTCGGTACAGAAAAATCGGAAGAATACAAGAATCAAGTAATGAATATTGTAGTAAATTATACAAGTCTCAATATAGGTATAACTCAAGCAATAGTAAGGATTAGAGAGTTACCCGCGCGGATACCGAACATCTTGGCAGATTCCATGTTTGGCACTAAGACTCATAGGATTTTCTTGAAAAATATAGGTCATAGACTAAGTTTAAAACGACTCAATTCACTATGACCATGGCTCTGGTACCAATCTGTAAGACCCCAAAAATCTGGTAACGGGACAGGTAAGCATTGTGGGGTCTCACATCATGGTAATAGCATACACGGCAATAAGGTAAATAAAAGACAGAGCATATAAAATGACACACTTCACGAATTTATTCAAAAGCTGCGGAATAAAATATATAAATATGGTCCCAGATTTGCATAATTATGACATCAACAAAAGTCATATAATTTTACCAACATACTCATGATAGTCTTAGTGCATAAAAGTATTTTTATTTAACATGATTAACATGGCATAATTAGTTTTCCCAAAAGTTTCAACCAATAATGACATGGAATCGTCCAGCTGTCGGATCCTGCGGGCTCCCATCCTTAGAAAAATTAAGCATTAGCATTACCTGAGAAATAACATGTAAATATGTCAACATAAAGCTGAGTGAAATTCATAGGTTTAATAAGTGGTAATGTGAAATACAAACATTAGTTTTATAAAATAGCAACGGATATGATTTAGTACCGTCGTACAAAATCATTTATATTAATTTATTGCAATAGCTCACGACACCGAAGCTTTAACATAAATGTTTTACCCCTAGTAAGTATCTAGTCAAAATACTTAGGTAATTAAATGTAAGTGCGTCAAGGTAATCGGGACGGGGATTGTTAATCCCGATGGATCCATCCACAACATTCGCGCTTGCAAAATGTGAATTAACGGTTCATGATGTAGGGGCCTTTTGACTAAGGTACTAATGCAATAAGTAAATGTATAATCTGGGGAAGCATACAGTTCTCGGATAGCATACTAAAAGTTTTAAATGATTGTATTCCACGCATGTTATTCTCACCCCGCAATTTGTAACAAAGTATATAAGAAAAGGGGCTATGAACTCACCTTTAGTAAGTAATCACAAGGTAAAAGGGCTGAGCAAAAAGAAGTCTTCACGGACCTATGCAATGGTGACGCGTAATAAGAATGCGTTCAATGAAGCAATAACGTTTTAGAAGTGGTGGGACATAGTATGACTAGGTAACTTGCGTGCGATGGCGAGACCTAAGCTTAAGTTAAAATTTTGACCCAACACCTTGAACCTACTGTAATAACCTAATATCAACCTTGTATGATGGTCCAAGCATTTATGTGTGGGTTCCGAACACGTTTAAGACTCGGTTTGAAAAACCAAAATAAGGGACTGCATTCAGTTTTCTGAAAAAGGCTGTGAAGATTTGGTCATATCTAAAAATCTATAATAGTACAGGAGGTGAAATTTCTTGACATGTATAGGTATTTCTTTTACCTTTATAAGTTGGGCAAAAACAGACCTAGAACTATTTTCAATCAACGGGAATTCTATTTTTAGTGGCAGACTATCAAAACAGAAAGTTGTAAACGTCTTACGATGCCTTCGGTAACTTGAGCACAAATCCCAAATGGTATAAGATTTTGACACCAAACCAAAAAGAGAAGTTGTCTTATGATTGCACCTACTGTAAAAAGTTATAAAATAATAAATTCATCCTTTTTACCCAAGTCAATTAACCCACGTTTTAAGCATAACATTCAGATTTGACATAGTTTAGTAAAACGGCCGTTCCGGGCACATACGGACACTTCCCGTTTCCATCCAACTCACCATATACTAAGCAAATCAGTGGGTATCAAATTTTCAAATAAAAACACAGTCATATTTTTAAGAAAATTTTGCCATAACCTGTTTGTTTCTGTGATAATTTCCATACTACGAAAACGACTCCATTCGGCTACCTAACCTTAATCAAGCAACACTTAAGCTATACCAAATCGCCACGCAAGTGTCCTAAGTCCTAATATGTCCTAATTGTTTATAAAATCAGTAGGTTTCACCCATTATTTCAAAATTAATGACCAAAGTGAATCAAAAATGCTAATAACATCAAAATCAAAATACTAGTTAGGATTATACCTTCACAACTAGTATGAATCAACCAAAACACAAACAACCTCGATTCCTTCCTCCTTGATCATAAAAATTTCGTGGCCCTAGGTCATAATAACATACCCAAATCAAAGTTTTATCCAACAAAATAAGGTTTAATGCATAGAAACATCAAAAACAAACTTGGAATTTTACAAAAACCATCATCAAATCATAAGATTTGATGATTTTTGATTTCATGCAAAAAGTTAATGCATGTTGTATTTAACACTTGGGAATGATTAAGAATCAAAGTTTAAACATGGAATTAGTGTAAGTTTACCTTAATTCAAAAAAAAATCAAAGGAATGGCTGGTGTTGGATGATGCATCGACTACAGGGAGAAGAAAAGGGGAGGCTGTGTTTTTTTTTTTCAAACTTTGGTAATATGTTATGGTAAACCCCCTTGTTTAAGTAAATGGTCAACAAAAGTCAAAATGGGCTCCCTTAGCTCTAATACAGCCGAAAATACTCTAAAATGGCCCAAAATTTTAGTGTTAAGTTCTCGAAAATTTACGGGTTTAAATAACGTGTCGTTTCCGACGAAAACCGAGACTCGTCTATCTTTAAAACGAAATTTCTTTAAAATTACTCGTAAACACTCGTTTGGCCCGAATTTTACTAAGTTGGATCAAGGAGTCAAGAATAACTAGAAATCACATAAAAATAAATTTTATTGCGACGTTCGGACCCGAAAACCCAGTCCGACAGCCGGAAAACGCGAAAATGCAAAAGTTCACCATTGCGTCCGTAATTGCTCAAGATGTCGTTTTTCATTATTTTTGAGGCAAAAAGTCAATAATAAGACGTATAAAATGTAATAAAACCTCGTAGAAATTACAAACATGATGTTCGGGCATTTTGCTAAATAATATCGTAAATTAGCAAAATTCGTAGAATTTTATATTTAACTAAAACCCGAGGAATCATTGTAAAATAAATTGGGAATGTGGTGAGAGTGTGAATAAGCACGTATAACAGTTAAAAGAAAATTATCGAAATTCCGTGTTCTCACAAACTGTTTGGTTTTAACTGCGTGATCGTTCTTTACGTGACCTGAGTAATTAATTGCTTCAGTATATGTTCAAGTGTACGTATCTTTATATTTTTGCTATTTATAGTAATGAATCGTATTTTCTGTGAATAATTAATTTACGCAACGTGTTTTCGTATTTTACGTTGTTTTTATGTTTAACCGTTGTTAAAATGCATAAAACGTTTTATTAATCATAAAATGTCATTTTTGTCGAAAAATCATAAAATTAATATATTTCGTCAAATTTCTAAGTTTTACGCATTTTTAAACTTAACTATATACTTTTTGATATTTACCTAAAGCTAATTAACCTTTTTACATAAAACCTTTTAACTATTTACAACAAGTAAAAATTTGAATAATTCACCCCATGTGGGAGCTTCATTCTAACACCCCTAAATTTACTACGCAGCGGAATACCACATTTGGGTGCTAGTCAAAGTATCATCACACAAGCCATATCGAACGACTCAAAAAGAGACGTTTAATCATAAGAAAATTTATACAAAGTTAAATTACAACAACATCATGTCTAATTGTTTCCAACCCCAAAATAATAACAGAGTAGCGTTAGGTCCCCATAAATCTCAACCACATAAAACCAACCATTTTGTTTTAACAAGACATCATGAAACATAAATTGTCTTTATAAAAAAGGGAGGAAAACAAGTTAGACCGCCCAAAAGCCACAACAACAATCCAAAGCATGCTCCGCCACATCATCCTCGATTACCTGAAATACATGCTTAAAATCGTCAACAAATAATGTTGAGCGAGATCTATAGGTTTATAAAATCACAATTGAACATAAGTATAAGAATCATTCACGAATCACGATTATTCAATAGAATGTTGATCATTACAAACTATTGTTCTGACATTTCTCATTATAGCATAAGCTATTTAATTATGTTTAAGCTCATGACACCGACCCCATAAACTAAAACCCGCGCCAATTTGTCGGAGTGATTTAAGTAAAGTCATTGCCCCTCTTAGGTATTCGTTTCAAATTATACCTTTTTCTTAACACAAGTTATCCATACACAGAGGATACTCGACGTACTAGATCTCGTCTAGGATAGGGTCGTCAACTCAATAGTACTATCAATTGTTCAAGCGGCTATTTCTAATCCACACAAGGATTAAACAATAGTTAACGGTTCATGAATTTAGGGTCTTTTAGCAACTAGCTACTTAACATAATTTAAGGCATCATTCGTGTCCAATAATCATTCATGACTCATGTTCCTTTTCATTTAAATAGTGTTGGGAATTATTTGTTAAGTGTCAAGTACCGTTAGTGTTATTGAGGTACTGTTAGTTATCTTTCAAGTACCGTTAGTGTTAACGCGGTACATAGTAGGTACTGCTACTTATAAAGTAAGTACTGCTATATTGATTATGACGAATATATCTTTGTATAAGATATGTCATAGTTATAGTTAGAGTATATATTATGTGATATACTTAAATAGTTAGAATATTGATAATATATCGTATGTGATATAGTTATCTTTATAGAATATTCTAAAGTTTCTAGGGTTCCTTACTCTATAAAAGGAACATAGGTACAATGTCATTTATGTACCTCATTCAAGTCGATTAATAAGAGAATCAAATAGTTAAAAGTAATTATGTTCTTCTGTGCTTTATAAGTTAGATTCCACATAACTTATTTAGCTTGAGTAAGAGTTCTCAAAGTGTTTTAGTTTGATTACAAACTACTATACTAGTTTTTAACAGAATATAGATCCAATCGAAGGGATCAACAAGTGGTATCAGAGCCTGGTTGAGAAACTCTGTAAAAGAAGTGTTGATCCCAAAGTCAGATCTTAAACCTTAATAGCTTGTTTAAGGGTTGTGATAGAGAGAAAGAATTCAATCTAACACTAGAGAAACTTTGCAAAGCAAAGTAACTAAACAAGATGCGGAATGTAATGTTTAGCACAAGAACAAATGAGATTCAAACGTTGCACTTTAATATATCAAAAGATATACGAATACCCAAAGTGGTATTAGGGTTTACAAAACCTTAAAGTAATAATAATGAAAAACGAAATGAGAAAGACACACATTGCATGCTAACCTAGTGAGTCCTTTTATAGATGCAAGGACCCACGTACAAGATCACTACTAACAAACTATGGAAAGTATTAAGGAATAATAACTGAAACGCGTAAATATCTATTCCATGTTTATCTTGACAGCAGGGCCTTTGACTTCAGCAGGGGAACGGATCCCCCTGCCTTTGTTATTTAGCAGGGGGAACTTACTCTAGCAGGGGTATGAATAATCAACTAGCAGGGGAAACAAATAAGCATAGATTTATTCCCAACAATCCTCCCCTAAACTTGTGCTTTCCCCTAAAGACAAGTTTCTGAATAAATGCTAGTTGATGAGGATGCTTACAAACTCTCTGGCCAAATCTGACTATGAACCATTCTTACCAGATCATAAGCAACAGGCTTTTTGGCATCAACAATTAACTTAGCCTGTGCTAACTTCTTCAAGGTTTCCTGAGAGAAAGGATAATACCTGTGATTGAGTAAATAAACACTTACACCTTCCATTACTACCTCATAAACCCCAGAATTGGTAAACAGCTTCCAATACACCAAATCTCCTTTATTCACTGCATCAAATAGAGGATCAAATAATTCATGCTCATACATTCTATGCATGCACTCCCAGATTACCCAATCCTTCTCAACACCATCCATGGTAGGAGGTTTTGCAGCAAACGTCTTCTTCAATATTTTCCACAGATCTTCTAAGTCTTCACTATCCAAAATTTGAAACATGACATCTAGGCTTAGAAAAGTCTGTGCTGTATTGTCAGCCCTTGTAAGCTTCCACCAAGTTCTCCCTCTGTGTTCATAAACAACATACTCTATGATGGCAAACTTCTTTCCAAGTTCACTAGGTGAGATTTCATCATTTTCCTGTAAGATCAGCTGTTTGTCAATTTCCTCATTTGATGGCCCTTGAGACTCTTTAGTGATTATGCCCACTTGCTCCATTCTCTTGAGTCTCTTTGCTGCCCTTTGTGCATTGAGTACTGACTTCTCAAGTACTTCTGGAAGACTTTCACCTGCTTGGTGTGATTCCCCTGCTGGGGATGATGCACCTGCTTGTGTAGTCTCTCCAGCTTTTCTTTTCTTTGTTGCTCTAGCTTTCTGTAGCACTTCACTTTGTCTCCTAAGATACTCAGCTTCCTCAGGAGTGTTGATAGTCATCCAATCCTCCACATCATACAACTTTAGAACTGGTCTGACTGCTCTCTTTATGGCTTCAAAGCTCATATCTGTGAAGTCACCATCCTTCCACTTTCTGTGCCTTTTAAGCAGAAATTTGTAATGATCAAGCTGCCCTTTCTCTGAAGTTCTATACTTCTCACTCTGAATTTGCATTGCCCTTCTATCCAGATATTCAGTTTGATATTTGTAAACAAGGCAAGTCAACTCATACCTTTCTTCTAAAGGAGCATTTTTCAACTCCTTCTCCCATTGATCAAGAAATTCTTCAACATGAGGTACCCTCTCATCTAGTTCCCTATGCATAATCTCAACCTGCTTGAGCATATCTTTGGGCCTCATTTTCTCCATCCTTTGACCCTGCATATCCATTTCCTCTTGTTGTAGCTTGAGAGCTACTTGTGCATCATGAGCTTCTTGGATCTTTTGCTGTTCAGGAGTCAGATACTTGAATTTTCTCTTGGGCTGTTGCACCATGATTCCTTTTCCTTTATCTTTTGGATCCACTGCTGGTGCTGGTTTTGCTTTAGTTGCAGGTTCTTTGATTGTTATCCCCTTCTGAGCTGGTTGCTTTCTGTTCTTCCTAACAAATGTTTGAGTTATGTTTTTAGCAGGGGATAAACTTACAGCAGTGGGATCAGCAATGGCAGGGGAAACTTTGGAAGCAGGGGCTTCTTCTTGATTGCCCATAGTGAGCAATGTTTGAGCAATGTCTTTGGTTGCACTCCCCTTGTCACTTCCTTTATCAGCACTTTCTTTCTTTCCATGCTCCATACCAGGATATGAATAATACTCAGTAGATCCTTCTTTGGCTGGAATTTCCTCCCCTTTGGAAGCATCCTCATCTGTGGAAAGAATCAGTCTGGGCTTTCTCCTCCCCTCAAGAGTAGCAAGTCTGGTTTCCAAATGAGAGATAACCAGACCTTGCTTTTTGACATCTTGTACAAGTTGTGCATTCTGCCTTTTCAGGCTCATGCACATTTTCGTCAATTCCAAGTTTGTCAAAGGTTTCATACTGCTCTCAATCCTAGAGGGGAATTTCTCCCCTTGTTGGATATCATGGAGTGGGGGAGAGGACTTATTGATGGTGTCACTATCCTGCTCACCCCTTGAGGATGAGACAGTAGTGGCAGCCAAACCCCCAGGTTGCTCCAAACTCTTAGAGACTCTCCTCTCTGCTGCTTGTGAAGATTCACCAGGCAAGGGAGACCTGGCAAACCTGGATTTAGAACGCCTTTCTTGGTGTGGATCAGCAGGTGGTAGGTTCTTGGCAGGGGATTCAGCAGGTGGATTTATGGCTGTTTGATGTTTGGCTTCTTCCCGTCTGATTTGGTCTAGCATGATTGAAGTGAATGGAATATTTCTGCCAGAGAACAAAGGTGATGGTGCAAGTAATGTGGTGAAAAGTTTGGTTGTGTGTTGGGTTGCTGAAAAATAGTTTCTGTGTGTAATGGGGCCATGATCACTCATATTCAACAAAACTTCTATAAACCTTGGATACATACAAAACTTTGAGGTGCTTGAAACATTTTTCACCATTCCTTTAAAAATCATTTGAGAAAAACAATACTTCCTTCCTGTTGCAAAGCAGATCAGGGCAGAAGCTGTCTCACTACCAACTTCATTAAAAGCAGTGGTTTTGGGTGACAAACATTGCATAATAGTATGAATCAAAAATTTCCAATGAGGGGCAAACTGGCCTTTAGCAAATTTCAATTTTTGTTTTTCAGAAAGTTTATACCCCAATTTTTCAAGACCTTCAAAAATTTCAGCCTCAGAAAAGTTGGTTATTCCATCCTCATCATCAAGGAGAAGATTCTCCCTAATGGAGGCAAGTGTGATTACCTTGGAATGACCATCAACTGTGCTTTGTATTATGACCTCTCCATTCACTGTTTTGGTCATGGCTTTAGACCAGAACTGTTGAATGTGTGAGGTATAAATGCGAGGATTGATGAGAAGGGCCACTTTGAAGTACGAGGACTTTAAAAAGGCCACAGCCTCAGCAAACTCGGCTGGTTCATCATGAAGCAAAGCAATTTGGTTATGATTAGGAGCAATTTTAAGAGTCATGATGAATTTGAAAAATAGTTTAAAGGTTTATAGAGATGGGAGGTAAGTGGGATTAGGTCGAAAGTGATTTGTGGACCTGCTGGTAAAGGGAATTAAGTTTATATAGGCGAATTGAAGAGCTGTGATTGGACCAAAATTTTCAAATTGCAAAAATATCAGGAATAAATCTTGATAAAAAATTAATATATTTGAAATAAAAGGAAAAGATTACCAATCAGCGAAGAAAGCGCCTTAAATATCTTTTAAAAAGAATAAAATATTCCCTAACCAAAATTTAAGCAGGCAGGCCCAACGGCTATGAACAGGGTAACGGTATTGTCGGTCAATGGTCAAACAGGGGAATGTTGTGAAGGCAGGGGTATGAAAAATAAAAGCAGGGGAAACTTTCCTAGGGGTATTAAACTAGTCATGAAGGGACTGATGCTAACTAGCTCTGCTCTAATGCACACACTTGTATACACAAGATAGATACATAGAATCTCAAGAGTCCTCTATTCAGCAATGGTCCCAATACAAAAAGTTAATACATAAGCCCCCCTACACCAGGTAATCCCAAGAAATCATGCATACCCCAGTCACCATCCCAACCTTGTCCCTTACCTATGGTCAGTTAGTCTTGGCAATGTGTGCCACACATCTATATTTTGAACAGCAAGCTGCTTAAATAAAGAAATGCAAACACACACCACAGTGCCTCAAGGTTTCAAAGTTTAGACAAGCTGTGCAGCAGGTCATCATTACCCTGAACCCCCACTCACCAATGGATATGATCTAAGACCATATATGAGCATTCTAAGAATACCCTGAATCCTAAAGGTTTGACCTAACCTTCCCTGAAACATAGAATATATACCTGATCCACCAAGGAGAGTAATATGCACCATATGAACCTCTGCATTGTTAGTCTAAAACCACATAAACCATTTTTGAAAACAGAACACACCCTGCTTAAGAGAAAAATTCTCTTGGCAGGGGAATAAACCCCAAGCAGGGGAATCAGTGTTAAAAAGCAGTGGAATGAAAGATATGGTAAAAGTGACTAACAATTATACAACAACAGCAATGAAGTAACCCTGATTACATAAGACAAAAATAGACATCAGATTTTAAGGAGTAATCATTCCAATACCTGCAACCAGATACTGAAACCTCCCTACCTCAAAATCTTTTGTTAAAAGATCAGAAACATTAAGTTCTGTATCAATTTTCTCAGGGACAATCAGTCCTTTTTCAAAACAATCTCTGATAAAGTGATGTCTAATTTCAATATGTTTGGTTTTGCTATGAAAAACAGGGTTCTTTATAATGCAAATAGTGCTGTTGTTGTCAATAAATATCTTGGTTTTAAGAAAGTTGTACCCATAATCAAGTAATTGATTTTGCACCTAAAGAAATTGACCACAGCATGCAGCAGCTGCTACATACTCAGCTTCAGTTGTGGATGTTGCCATGATGGTCTGCTTCTTACATTGCCAAGATATAAGTCTGCTCCCCAAAAATTGGCATCCCCCTGTTGTAGACTTCCTATCATTGTTGTCACCAGCATAATCACTATCTGAATAAGCTATCAGCTCAAATGGTGACTCCTTTGGATACCAGAGTCCTAGGGTGGGATGACATTTGAGATACCTAAAGATCCTTTTCACAGCAAATAAGTGACACTCTGTTGGTGACACCTGGTATCTTGCACATAAGCAGACTGCAAACATGATGTCAGGCCTGGAAGCAGTGAGATACATAAGAGACCCAATCATAGATCTGTAGTTCCTGACATCAATGGGCTTGCCAGGACCATCCTTGCCCCATGGATGATCCTTGTCCATGGGAGTGGACACCTTCTTCCCATCAAACATGCCAAACTTCTTTACAATCTCAGCTACATATTTGTCTTGTGAGATAAATATCCCATCTTTCCGCTGCTGAACTTGTAACCCCAAAAAGAAGTTTAGTTCTCCCATAGCACTCATTTGAAACTTATCCTGCATCAATTTGGCAAACTCTTTGCTAAGCATGGAGTTAGTTGACCCAAAAATGATGTCATCTACATAGACTTGTACTAGCAAAAGGTCACCCTTTTGTTTCTTTGTGAACAGGGTCTGATCAATCTTCCCCCTGCTAAATCCATTGTCTAGAAGATATTTGGAAAGAGTACCATACCAGGCTCTGGGAGCTTGGTGAAGGCCATACATGGCCTTTTTCACTTTGTATACTTTGTCAGGATGTTCTGGATCTTCAAACCCTGGTGGTTGCATGACATAGACTTCTTCATCAATGGTTCCATATAAGAATGCACTTTTCACATCCATCTGAAAAACAGTGAAGTCCATGAATGAGGCATAAGCAAGGAATAATCTAATAGCTTCAATCCTTGCTACTGGAGCAAACACCTCTTCATAATCAATCCCTTCTTCCTGAGTATACCCTTGTGCTACTAACCTTGCCTTATTCCTGACAACTATTCCCCTTTCATCCTTTTTGTTCCTGAGCACCCACTTGGTCCCAATAGGCCTTGCCCATTTGGGACAATCAACCAGAATCCAAACCTCTTGTATGTCAAATTGTAAGAGCTCCTCTTGCATAGCTTCAACCCAACTTGGGTCATTTAAAGCTTGAAAAATCTTCTTTGGCTCTTCTTGTGACAAAAATGCAGTAAACAGACAACATTGCATGTTGTCATGATTGAACTTCATGGTGATGTTAGCAATGAAGCTGTGCTCCTTCGCTGTATACCTTGTATGTCTTGGAGCTTCAGGATCACCAATAATCTGTGAGATAGGATGATCTTTATTAATTCTATAGGTAGGCTGCATGATGACTTCTGTTTCATCTTCTTCCAAATCAGAATTGATGGGGCTGTTTTGATTAGGAAAGAAGTCCTCAAAGGAACTTCCAAATGTGACAGCATGACCTAAAGATGGGTGCTTGTGAGCAGAATGAAGCTCTGAATAACTAGGACCTCCACTCCTGATGATTCTGCTTCCACTGCTGGATATGATAGGACCATCAGTTATGGGTGTAGTTGATGAGATGAGTGGGGATTCTCTTTCTGCATCAGAAGTCTCATTAGCATCATGATCCTTTGTGAGAGAGGAATCAATTCCTTTAGCAGGGGAATCCAGGATTCCACTACTTTCAGCCATTCCACTGCCTTCAGACATAGCAGGGGATGAGATTGGCTGTTCTTTTCTTGAAGCTGAGTCATCTTCTTGTTTATCAGCTTCACTAGGGAACAATGAGGGTACATTCATGTACCTCAGAGGTGACTTTTCAGCAGCAATTGTTTCTTGAGTACCTGAAATGTTAGTGTTCTGCAAGACAACAGGTACATAATTCATGGACTTAGAAAGTACATCTATATCAAAGAACCAATCAGGACCTGTTTGAACATCTTCAGGTTTGTCTTCAAGAAAGTTCACATGAAGATTTTCTGTGATTTTGCTTGTCTTCTTGTTGAAGACCCTATATCCCTTGCTGTTTAAAGAATAACCCACAAAATATCCATCATCACCCTTTTCACTAAACTTACCAAGATTGTCAATGGTGTTCAAGATGATAACATGACACCCAAAAGGTCTGAAAAAGTCAATTAAGGGAGGTCTTCCATTAAACAGCTGATAAGGGGTCTTGTTGTGTGCCTTGACCACCAAGGCCCTGTTTTGCACATAGCAAGCAGTGGATACAGCTTCAGCCCAAAAAATAACTGGAAGCTTGGAATCAGACAGCATAGTTCTTGCAGCTTCAATGAGTGTCCTATTCCTTCTTTCTGCCACTCCATTCTGTTGAGGTGTTCTAGCAATGCTAAATTGCCTCTTGATGCCTTTGTTTATGCAGAAAGAATCCAGCTTGTGATTTCTGAACTCACCACCATTGTCTGATCTTATGGTAACTACCTTCATACTTTTTGACAGCTCAATTTGATTGATGAACCCAATGAGTACATCAGCAGTGTCACTCTTTTCAAATAGAAAGAATGTCCATGTAAATCTTGAAAAGTCATCAGTAATCACTAAGCAGTACCATTTCTTCATTATACTTGCCACAGAAGTAGGACCAAAAAGATCCATATGCAATAGTTCCAATGGCTTGGTGGTGGACATACTTGTTTTTTACTTGCAAGATGCTCTGTGTTGCTTTCCTTTCAGACATGCTGCACAAGTATGTTCAGTGACAAAAGACTTGGAAGGAAGACCATGAACCAGATTATGCTTTACCAGTTTGTTCATGTTCTTGAAATTGAGATGACCAAGTCTTCTATGCCATTTCTTACATTCATCTGCTGAAGCTTTGGCAATGAAACATGTTTCATTGTCTTGGAGAGAGATGTCCTTGAGATCAATTGTGTACATGTTCTTCTGTCTTGGTGTTCTGAGAACAATTGGAGTGTCTTGTGGCAAGACAAACTCTTTTCCTAATACCAAGCATTCAGTGTCAGTAAACAAGACAAAATTCTTGTTATCAGTCATCTGTGACACACTGAAGAGATTATACTTGAGCTCCTTCACCAAATACACATTGTCAAAAGTCATCCCATTGGTGACAATAGTTCCTTTTCCTGTTATAGTCCCATGCCCATCTCCAAAAGAAACACCATCATTGTCATGCAGGGGTACAAAGTTAGACAGGTAAGCTTTGTGTCCAGTCATACTCCTTGAGCATCCACTATCCCAGTATGCTCTATCATCCCTTGTCTTCTTTGTCACCTGCAAAAGGAAAAACAAATTAGTTTTTCTTGGGGACCCAAGCCATTACAGACTTGGATCTACCTCGTGTATCAATGTAAGATAGCTTATCAAAGACTAGAGATACACCATTAGATTGAGTACCCCTTTTGGGTGCCCAAACCCAACGAGCTGAGGCTTTCACAGCTTTTCCCCATCTTCCCATGTTCCTAGAATGCACACCTCTTCTAGCAGGGGATACCCCAGTTTTAGCAGGGGAATCCTTATGCTTGGCAGAGGGAACCCACCTTTTGTTTTGGCCTCTATTCATGTGTTGGTAAGGTCTTGGGCCAGTTTTATTTGCAGTATAAGGTGTTGGGGTAGTCACAGACGTGTTGGGCTTTGGGTGAACATCATTTTCCTTTCTAAGGGCTGGAGCAACATATTTCTCAGCAACTCTATTTCTTAAGGCAGGGGCAACATACTTGGCAGGGGAAAAGGATTTTGCCCCTGCATTTAGAAGAATGGCTCTAGGTTGCATATCCTTTAAGGGATTTGCAGCCACCATCTCCATTGGTGCCTTACACTCTTGATAAGTGTGTTCAAAACTGCCACATGTGAAGCAGGGCTTGGTATTGATCACAAAGTCTTTTCCTAACTGATGGGACTTTTGGTCATTCCAATTCCTTTGATTCCCTCTGACATTCCTGTACATACCAGCATATTTAATGATAGGTTTAGGAGACTGTGGTCTTGCCCTGCTCTTAGAGTTTGGATTGCTGCTAGAACTTCCTTCTTTTGAAAATTTAACAGGGTTATCAATTTTCTTTAAGCCAACCTGTTCCTGTTTAATATCCCTAATGACACTAGTTTTAACTAGAGGCTCTTCTGTATCAGCATTATTAGGTATATAAGCACTCAAGTCAAACTCAATGTCATCCTGTTTTTCAAAACAAGGGAGACCAGTCCATGACAAGTCTTTTCTAGGATAGGGAGCATGGATGTTGGCAGGGGGTGGGGGTATAGTAGCATTCATGTTCTTAATTCCAAACCCTGTTTTGTCCTTAGGAGATTGACCAATATCAAATGCCTTGGTTAAATCTTTTGAAGCTTTTCCAAATTTTTCAACAGTTTCCTCATCTATCTTTTGGTTAGCTTTAAAAATTTCAAGTTCAGCAGTTAAAACATTTATAGATTGGTTATTCTCCTTGGCATCTCTTTCTAGAATCACAATGTGATCCCTATATTCACTTTCTCTTTGCCTATACTCTCTTATGGTGGACTCTAGTTGTTCTAAAGCACGTTTGTAGTTATCAAGATCATTATCACAATTTATATAGTCAGCTTTTACCTTTCTGATTTGATCATTCAAAGATTCAGTATTTTTCCTACAAGCTTTAGTACAGTATGAGTCATCATATACCTCATTGTCAGAGCTGGAACTTGACATGGCCATAAGTGCAAAGTCTTCTTCCTTTTCCTCAGCCACCAAAGCTTGGTTTCTTTCCACACTTTCTGTCATAGCACTCCAGTCCCATCCATTTGCTCCATCTATCCCCTGCATTGCTACCATAGCTTTAGCACCAGAATCCTCATCCTTTCTATGGCTATTTCCAGACTTAGGTCCTCTGCACTCCCTGGCAAAATGACCCTTCTTGCCACAATTGTAGCATTCAACTTTTGCTTTATCAAACCCAGCCACATCAGATGGATTAATTGTGATCTTCTTCCCATACTTCTTTTGGAACCTGTTGGCTCTCATGCTTAGCAAAGCCATATTCCACTTGATATCCAATTCTTCTAGTGCTTGCTTACTGATTTGATTCAGATCTTCATGTAACACTGTAGATCCTTGTGGACCTTGAGATGCTATGAAGGCACATGCAGTATCAAGGCTGAATGTAGCTGGTCTTTCTTCATCATAGGAAGGTCCAGACCTGGTAGCAGGGAAATAAGTAGCAGGGGCTACTTCTATTCCACTGTTCTTGGAGATTCCACTGCTTTGTGATATGAATGCCATGTTAGCAGGGGAATCAGCAATTCCACTTGAGTTGGTGGGAATTGTCCCTTTTGACTTCATTTCATTGACAATAGGTTCAAAAACTTTTAGGTTATTGTATATATCATCAATATTCTTGTTGTCTAAGTCATCCTTATTTTGCCAGATTGCCTTATAGACAAACCATTCTTTCTGGAGGCTGTTCAGAAACCTGGTATTCACCTGCTCTTTTGTCACCTCAATATCAAAGAATTCCAAGTGGGCCACCATGTCTTGAAGCCTATTGTAAATAGCTCCAATTGATTCATCACCAATTGCTTTGAAAGAAGCAAAATCGTCCAGCATTTGGTTCTTCTTCTTCTTCTTTGTGGCTTCATTTCCTCCAAAGGTTGTGCCTATGGCTTCCCATAGTTCCTTAGCTGTTTTGTATTTCCTGAATCTGAGTTGATGTCTATCAGGTAAGGCCAACAGCAATGAGCTGTGAGCCCTGACATCATGCCTCCTAGCCAGTATTTCCTTATCACATAGAGCAGCAGATTTCTTCTTGTCCTTACCTTTGGAACTTTCACCTTCATCCTTGCCTTCTTCAACAGCCACCATTTTGTTGAATTGATCACCAAACTCTATGATCTCCCAGAGAACATAGTCTTCCATTTTCAGGTATTGTTGGATTCTGAATTCCCATAATTCAAAGTTTTCAGGATCCAACATGGGTAACTTGAGGTTATTGTGGTTGTTGCTATTTGTGGATGAATCTGAAGACATGTTTGCTATAAGGATTTTGTTCTTGATTTAGACAAAGTTTCTCAACAAGCTCTGATACCACTTGTTGATCCCAAAGTCAGATCTTAAACCTTAATAGCTTGTTTAAGGGTTGTGATAGAGAGAAAGAATTCAATCTAACACTAGAGAAACTTTGCAAAGCAAAGTAACTAAACAAGATGCGGAATGTAATGTTTAGCACAAGAACAAATGAGATTCAAACGTTGCACTTTAATATATCAAAAGATATACGAATACCCAAAGTGGTATTAGGGTTTACAAAACCTTAAAGTAATAATAATGAAAAACGAAATGAGAAAGACACACATTGCATGCTAACCTAGTGAGTCCTTTTATAGATGCAAGGACCCACGTACAAGATCACTACTAACAAACTATGGAAAGTATTAAGGAATAATAACTGAAACGCGTAAATATCTATTCCATGTTTATCTTGACAGCAGGGCCTTTGACTTCAGCAGGGGAACGGATCCCCCTGCCTTTGTTATTTAGCAGGGGGAACTTACTCTAGCAGGGGTATGAATAATCAACTAGCAGGGGAAACAAATAAGCATAGATTTATTCCCAACAAGAAGAACACAACTCCCAAAACTCCACTCACACTAAAACTCAATGTCTCAAGCTGGTGATGACCCTCACTTGTAAGATATTCTAGATCCTGATCTAATACCACATGGACAGCCTCAAGTTGTGCATCCTGCACAAGCACAAGGTGTTCAAGCCATAGATGTTGTAGCTACTTTAATATGTATGAAAACACTTATCCTTTTACCACTTAATTATAATAATAACCAAGCCAAAACGTGTATTTTATGTCGTAAATGTCAGAATTATGCGTGGTTTGTGTTTTTGTTGTAATTTACGATCAAAATGTGAAAAGGGAAGAAAAAACAGGCTTTCACGGGCTTTTATCGAAGAAAAAGACAAATGACGAAGTCAAAAGATCAAGAGTGCAAAAGATTGGAAGTCGATGGGCCTATTTAGAAGATTTATTGAAGAAAAGGACCAAAGACGGAAGATTTACAAGTCGAGGAACCCAAGTCTAATAAATAAAGAAATTATAAGACGAGTTCAAGATGTTTATCGACAAATCCCGAGTTGAAGTCGAAGACTTAAGTTAATTGATAAACGGGTTTTGCTAGGTTCAGAATTCTACTCTCGGAATCCTCTCGAATTGATCTCAGTTAAAAGTGGAATGATTTGTTCTTGGTGACAAAAAGTGGATTTAGTTTTCTACTCTAAATAAGTGAAGTAAATGAATAAAGATTAAAGCCAGGAATAGTAAGTAACAACAGTTAAACGAGAAAGCAGAAAAATACCCTATTCGGAAAAAGTCCTATGCGGAATAACAGGCCATTCGGAATAAATTGTCTATGCGGAAAATACTCCTTTATGCGGAAAGTAAAGACCATTCGGAAAGATGGCTTATGCGGAAAATTTGCTTCATTCGGAATATTGACGTCATGCGGAATAAAATGCTCTACTCGGAAAAACTATTCTATTCGGAGAATATTCCGAATAAGGAAAAATTAAAATTGCTATGCGGAATGTTGGAAAGTTCCGAATAAAGGAACAAAGAAATGGCTATGCGGAATATTGAAATTATTCCGAGTAAATGAAATAAAAACACCCCTATTCGGAATACCTGAAAAGTTCCGAATGAGGGAAATGAAAAAGAACTATTCGGAAAGATTATTCCGAGTAAGAGAAATGGCAACACCCCTATTCGGAATATCAAAAGTTCCGAATAAGGGAAACACAAACTAGGCTATTCGGAATAAAACTGGGCAGCGAAGAACAGATACAGCAGCAAGTAAAACAGGGGACACGGTTTTTAATCCAAAACGACTTAAATACTCAAAAAGGTTTCACCAAATTAAACACAAATCATTAACATACCATAAGGAACAAATCCCACTAATAAAAACACTAAATCAACAACTTCTTAAGATCAAACTTGAATCAAATAAAAACTTAAGAACTTGCAAAAAGAGATGATGAAGAACAAGATAAATGAAAAGATGGAATGGATTGATTAAGGGAAAAGTAACAAGAGTATTGATTAAAGATTACAAGATTAAAAGAAAAAGATGAAAATCACCAAACTCCCTAATGGAGTTTGTGATGGGACGAACTACAAAGCCTGGAAAAAGGAAAATAAAAAACTAACTCCCTAATGTGTGAAGGGAGGTTCTATTTATACTCCTAGTGGTTGGTTGGTGAGTGGGCTTTCTCCCTTTCTTCTTGTCTTCTCGTCTTTTCAGAAAAGTTGACGTTTTCGATTCTGATTCGGGATTTGTTGTCGATTAAATCCAACTCGTCTTTTAATTTCTTCGTTAAATAGACTTGAGTTTCTTCGACTTATGAAAATCTTTCGTCTTTAGTCCTTTTCTTCGATAAATCTTCGAATAGGCCTAGTGACTTCAAATCTTTTGCATCTCTTGGACAATAGACTTTATCTTGAGTCTTTTTCCTTGATAAAACCCGTGCAATCCCATGTTTTCTTTAATATTCATCCGGTTAGCTCTGAAATCACAATAAACACAAAAACCACGCATAATTCCAAACAAATGATATTAATTACGTGTTTTGGTCTTGTTTTAGCCAGAATTAAGTGGTAAAAGGATGGGTGTTTACACACCTATCATTAATTAAAAGTCGAGACACAAAAGAAAAGAAAAGAAAGAAGACAAACCAACCAAACCACCTACCAAGTTCTCCTATAAATACTACACCTTCATTTCATTTTGTTTTGTTGGCTATTTGACACATAGTTCTTCCACCATTTATTTTCATGTCATTTAGTTTCTTGTCAATTTAAATTCCTTGTCTTGCACCTTAAATTTGTAAGTTTTAATCTTTACTTTTAATTGTTGAATCTCTTCCTTTAATCGAGTTTGTCATAATTATTCTCATTCTTCTCTTCTTGTTTTTAAAATCTATTGTTTTGTTTGATTAATCTTAAAGTTTTCATCTTTATGCTTATTTTGATAAAAGTTCTTATCTTTTTGTTATTATCAATTTCATTCGATTCATGGTCTTATCTTTCTGTGCTTTTTGCTTATTTTGTGTCTAGCTTATTTTCATTTAAGTGTTTTTAAAAGTTTCATCTTTTTAAAGTTTAATCTTTCTATTTTAGTTCAATTTATAATTTTGCTTATTTGGAATCTTGAAAGTTTTTAAATTCGTAGCTTATTTTGTTCTCTTATTATTGCTTTGGTTAAGTTTTTGGCAAGTGATTATTAGAGAAGTGCTTATTCGGGTTTATGCTTATTTTTACTCCATCCGAATATTGTGATCTTTCCATCACAATATCATTAGGGTTTTGGCATTGTGACAGCTCTTTCCGATAGCTTGATTGCGATCGCAATAGTCCTAAGGGTTTTACTTTGCGATCAAAGTGTTATAATATCCCCTTATTCCGAATATTGGATGTACAAATAGCCAAAGTCTAATGTTAGTAGTAAGTGAGCATAACAACTTCTTCTTACTTGCATTGATCAATAAAATACTTATAAACATAAGATAATCATTTATTCATAAACATTACAAATTACAACAAAAAAAATACAAATGATTATTCAATTTTCCTTAGGCCTAAGTTCTTCAATTATGGGAGTCTGAGTTGATGGATCTGAGTTTTTGTGGTCCAGTATAGCAAGCAAACACATGCTGAAGGTTCTAGCAGCATCAGTACGTCCTGGACCTCCATGCTGAGAGTAAAAGATCCTTTGAACATTCGAGAGAAGTTCATTGTTCATTTCATCAAGGTCACTTATGCCCTCAAAGTCTTGACGTTCTTGATGATTGAACATTATCATTCCCAGTTCTGGTTCGTCTAGTACATGGCCAGGAATATGATTTTGAAATTGAACAAAGCCTTTGTATTTCTTTGTAGTGACAAAAATATCACCCACTCCAGGTTGTATAAGATTGGCTCTTTTGTTCAGCTCCAATATAGGATCTTGATCCTCTAGAGAAACTTGAGTGCTGATGTTCAGAATCTTACCCAGTCTTTCATGATTTCTCATAAAGGGCTCAATTCTGTTGTGAACTTCATCCCATATCTTGGATTTCCTTTTCTCAATCTTCACACTCATTTCAGTCCACTCAATTTAAGAAAGTTCTTTTCCTTTGAAGTTTTCAATTATCTCATCAGTTCCATCACCCCTATAGAACTTGAGATGAATATCACCTCTGCTGTTCAACATATCAACATTGGTGATTGGTGAGAGATTTCTTCTTTTCAGCCTTGTTATACAAAACTTTTCATATAACATTTTCTTATTGAAAAGATTTTCCATTTCATCTTTCCCTATTTGTTCATACAAGCTCAGCTTCAGATTTCTTAGCTTTTCTTCTTCCTAAAGCTTGTATATTTTGTTGAGTTCTTCTTGAGTGGCCACCCCAGCTTTGATCATTCGATCATTCAGTGTACAATCTCCTTTGTTATTGGGTATGAAGGGGGGTAAACCACTATCAGTTGTTTCTTCACTTGTGGTCAAACCATCCACATGATCATTTTTGGCTGATGACTCCCCTTACCCTTTGCTGGGCTCTTGTCAGTAAATGGTGACTCATTGACAACATGTTGTTTCTGAGCCTTCTTTTGGGCATGTTTCTAAAAGAGCTGTTGGGTGGTGTTTTTCTCCCCTAGCAGAAGACTGCCCAGCAGCTTTTGATGACCCACCAGTAAGGAAAAGGCCACA
This sequence comes from Glebionis coronaria, assembly GCA_025667525.1. Classification (NCBI taxonomy): domain Eukaryota; kingdom Viridiplantae; phylum Streptophyta; class Magnoliopsida; order Asterales; family Asteraceae; genus Glebionis; species Glebionis coronaria. The sequence goes on from CM046880.1 coordinate 2,851,447, forward strand.
AATATGATCAAGAGTGGCAGATACCTTGGCTAGCATGGCTGGAACATTTTCAAGAGCATTTAATTTTTGCTGAACCTCATCAGATAAGGTCAACTTCTGTTTCTCCAGTAACACCACTCTATCTTTTATCTTTGAGACAGAATCACACAAAGCATTAGCTTGGCCAGGTACTGGTGTGAATTCTGGTGGAAACTCCATGGAAGCACTATTGATGAAGTCCATAAGAGATGACATCTCTTGCTTTAAGAAAGTGACGGTGGACACATCTTTGACTAGCGGCTTCAAAGCAGCAAGGATGACATCCTTAATTTGTTCACTAGAAGGAGGAATTGGTCTTGCCTTAAGAGTTGAGATTTCAGTATCAGCAAGCACCTTTTCTTCTTGTCCTTAATTTGTTAGGGTCTTTTCGGATAGACTTCTCCATGATCTTTACGGGAGTTGATTGCTTTTCGTCGTGAGTCTTGATCCTTCATATAGACTTTAGGAATAATGCTTTTCACATCACTTTGGATCTTCAGCAATAAAATTGAATCCTCATGCCTTGTTAGGGCCTTTTCGGACTCGCCAATCTTCGCGCCCCGCTTCATAAGTTATGCCTTGGCTATGAACTCTTATCATTACCGAGCAACTTTTAAACGATCTTGGGCTAGAAGCTAAGTAACTTTTCAAATCGTAAGACCTTACTTATTGCAGATAAATTATTAGCAAGTGATGGGAGAATAGGCAAATAATTACACCAAGTGAGCTTGCGCAAGAATACCGACTTATAATTGACTCTATCATTTCTCGTCCTCCACAATTTAAAATCTCAAGTAATGAGACTCGTGGACACTTAGCCTAATAAACCAATTAAGGCCTACATGGTTAAGGATACTAGCTAGAATAAACTTGGATAAGTCTATTCGGGTTGAGTCAAAATAAACGCAACGGGCCTAATATGTCAAAGACTTCTAAACTAGCTACACCACTTTATTAAAATTTTGACTTTATTGCGGGATATATACATATGAAAGCAACGATAAAAATTTAAAAATTACAACTAAATGGCCAAAGTTAATTAAAAATTTGAAAAATGTTGAAAAATATGATTTTCCGGTTAATTGAAGGCATTTTCATGGAAAAGTCCACTTAAAACTTCGATAGAAGTCCCCCCTACACTTAAGATAAACATTGTCCTCAATGTTTAAGCATGTGGGAAGAGTCTCCCCTACACTTATGACATTGTGCACGTTGGTTAACTCAAGTTAAGGAAGAGACGACTAAAGTGATCAATTTCAAATGTGAGTATGAAGAAAATTGAATCACGATAGTTGAGAGATAGAACCGGATTTCGGATAACATGGGAACACGGTTCTTCAAAGATGTCCAAGATTGTAGTAATCCCTGTAAGCACATCACCACACAAACACAAATGACCAAAATAGGTCCTCCCCTACACTTAGGGGGTTAAAGGGATAGATACTCGGGCTGCCTCCCGAGGAGCGCTTGTTTTTGATAACCGAGTCACGAGCCTGACTCGACCCAAATTCAGTTCATGGGGAACGTGGTGAGGGATGGAATCACCTCCTGAGAGGTGTCCTCACCAAAGTACAACTTCACTCGTTGGCCATTCACCTTAAAATTTGGTCCATTAGGTTGAGCGAGCTCGAGAGTACCATATGGAAAAATTTGGGCGATGGTGAATGGGCCGGACCAACGAGATTTGAGCTTGCCCGAAAAGATTTTCAACCGAGAGTTAAAAAGTAAGACTTTGTCTCCAACATGGAACTCTCGGTTTTTGATCTTGGAGTCGTGAATGAGCTTAGTTCTTTCCTTATAGATCAAAGAATTTTCATAAGCCTCATTCCGAAGTTCATTCAGCTCATTGAGTTGGATCTTGCGTAGGTCACCGGCTTTGTTAATATCAAAATTGGCCCACTTCAAGGCCCAATAAGCCTTGTGCTCCAACTCAATGGGGAGGTGGCACGCTTTCCCGTACACAAGACGATAAGGCGTACAGCCGATCGGGGTCTTGTAAGCAGTACGGAAAGCCCACAAAGCATCATCGAGTTTATCCGCCCATGCGGCACGATGCTCTCCCACGGTTCTTTCCAAAATTCGCTTCAGTCCTCGGTTGGATATTTCAGCCTGGCCATTAGTTTGTGGGTGGTAGGCTGTGGAAAGACGATGGTTTACACCGTACTTAGCCATGACTCTAGCAAATTGGTCATTGCAGAAATGAGTCCCACGATCACTAATAATGGCGCGAGGCACACCGAATCTAGCGAATAGAGCTTTCAAAAAGTTACAAACCACCCTTGCGTCATTAGTAGGCAAAGCTTTGGCTTCAACCCACTTCGAAACGTAGTCAACAGCTACAAGGATGTATTTGTTTCCTTTAGACGAAGGGAATGGCCCCATAAAGTCGATACCCCAAACATCAAAAATTTCACATTCTTGAATGAAATTCTGAGGCATCTCGTCTTTATGTGTGATTTTGCCTTGCTTTTGGCAAACATCACATCGCTTGACCATATCGTGAGCGTCACGGTATATGGAGGGCCAATAAAATCCCGAATCAAACACTTTCTTAGCGGTGTAGTTGGGACCAAAGTGACCACCGGTGGGTCCTTTGTGGCAAGCATCAAGGATGTCCGACGCTGCCGGTCCATCAACACATCGGCGAATTATCAAATCAGCACATTGTTTGAATAGGTAAGGGTCGTCCCAAAAGTAAGTCTTAATGTCGGTAAAGAACTTCTTCTTTTGCTGGGACGTCAACCCTTCCTTGAGAATTCCACCCGCCAAATAGTTTGCAAAGTCCGCAAACCACGGGGTTTCATTCGGCTTCGAGTTTATAGACATTAAGGTCTCCAAGGGAAAAGAATCATTGATTTCTTTGGTCGGATGATCCCCTTGGTATGGATCCTCAAGTCTACTAAGATGGTCCGCGGCTAGGTTTTCTGCTCCTTTTTTATCGCGGATGTCGATTTTAAATTCCTGGAGCAGCAAAACCCAGCGAAGAAGTCTTGGTTTGGAATCTTGCTTTGTCAACAAGTACTTCAACGCGGAATGATCGGTGTACACAATGGTGGTAGAAAGGACAAGATAGGGGCGAAACTTTTCAAAAGCATAGACAACAGCTAATAGCTCTTTCTCAGTTGTCGTATAATGCAATTGTGCCCCCGTCATTGTCTTGCTAGTGTAATGGATTGGTTGGAAGTGTTTGTTCACTCTTTGTCCAAGAACCGCTCCAATAGCAAAATCACTAGCATCGCACATCAACTCAAAAGGAAGCTCCCAATTAGGGGTAACTAAGACGGGTGCCTTAGTTAGCTTATCCTTAAGCGAGTTGAAGGCTTCAAGGCACTCTTTGGAGAAGATAAAAGGAGTATCTTTTTCCAAGAGGTGGGTCATCGGGCGAGCGATTTGAGAAAAATCTTTGATAAATCGGCGGTAGAAGCCCGCATGACCCAAGAAACTTCTCACACCCTTCACAGTTGAAGGTGGAGGCAACTTTGCTATAACGTCAACTTTAGCACGGTCTACTTCAAGACCGGCTTTCGAGATCTTATGTCCAAGCACGACGCCTTCTTTTACCATGAAATGGCATTTTTCCCAATTTAGAACAAGGCGAGTGTCTTCACACCGCTGTAGCATACGTTCTAAATTGGCAAGGCAAGCAGAGAAGGAATCTCCGAAGACCGAGAAATCATCCATGAAGACTTCCATGGTTTGTTCAACCATGTCATGGAAGATAGCTAACATACACCTTTGGAACGTCCCTGGCGCATTACATAAGCCAAAAGGCATTCTTTTGTAAGCGAAAGTGCCATAGGGACAAGTGAATGTAGTCTTCTCTTGATCTTGGGGATCGATGGGTATTTGAAAATAACCCGAGAAACCATCCAAAAAGCAGTAATATTCATTACCGGCTAATCGTTCAAGCATTTGGTCCATAAAAGGTAGAGGGAAATGATCCTTTCTCGTGGCATCATTGAGTTTGCGGTAGTCTATACAAACTCTCCACCCAGTAACGAGACGAGTGGGAATCAACTCGTTGTGTTCATTGGGAACAACGGTTATTCCGCCCTTCTTGGGCACACAATGGATTGGACTAACCCATGGGGAATCCGAAATAGGGTAAATCATACCCGCATCAAGAAGTTTGATAACCTCTGTTTTGATGACTTCATGTATTTTTGGATTCACCCTTCGTTGGCTTTGAATAGTGGGCTTGAAGTCGTCCTCCATGAGAATTTTGTGTGTGCAGAAGTGAGGATCAATTCCACGAATATCGGAAATCTTCCAAGCGATAGCCTTCTTGTGATCTTTCAACACAGCAACGAGACGAGTCTTCTCTTCATCTTTCAAATCCTTCGCAATAATGACGGGCGATTTCTTGTTGTCGTCCAGGAACACATACTCGAGATGTGGCGGCAACTCCGTAAGTTCCAAATCCGGAGGATTTTCGACGGGAGGCGTTTTCAAAGTCGTGGCATCGATAGCAATAACCGTGGGAGATGGGGGCGAAGGATTGTCTTCGGTGAGAAGATTGTCAAAGAAACTCATATCTTCATCCCCCTCGGTGGGAGAATCATTAGTAGCTAAATTCGCATCTCCCATGGTAGCTTCAAGATTGTTCCAGAATAAATCACTATCTCCAAATAGAGACAACGATGAATCAATAGAGGAGACGGTCTCAACAGTGGGAAGAGAGGTAGGAATACTTTTGCAAGCATCATTAAAGTGTTCTTCACAAGCCTCATCAAGAACGTCAATACAATTAACGCTCTCATACGAATAAGGTTGTTTGGACAACTTTCCCATGTTGAAGACTACTTTGTCGTCACCCACTCTCATGATAAGCTCTCCGGCTTCAACATCAATAAGAGTGCGACCGGTCCTCAAGAATGGACGACCAACAATAAGTGGCATACGGGGGTCCATCTCGTAGTCGACGACAACAAAATCAGCAGGGAAGGTGAATTTGTCGACTCCTACAATGACGTCTTCGGCTATCCCCACTGGATAAGCAACCGTACGGTTGGCCAATTCCAATGTCATTTTAGTGGGGACTAGCTCTAGGAGAGATAATTGCTTCCAAACACTTAGAGGCATGAGATTAATACTGGCACCTAGATCGGCTAGGGCCATGCAATTCTCTACTCCCGGGAAATTGCAAGGGATAAGAAAACGACCCGGATCACCAAGCTTGGTTGGTAATTTCCTTAAGAGCACTGCGGAGCAGTTCTCATTAAGTTGGGTGTTGGCAATGTCGAGGAGCTTTTCCTTGTCGCTCAAAAGGTCTTTAAACATTTTAGCATACTTGGGCATGTGAGCGAGAGCCTCAGCGAAGGAGATATTGAAATTCAGTTGTTTGAACATTTTAAGGAAATTCGAAACCTGAATATCATCCTTGCTCTTTTGCTTCTCTTTCCTCAACCTTGAAGGATAAGGTATATTGGAAGAAGAGGAAGGCTTTAAGGGAATAGGGTCACTCACAACCACGGGTGGAGGAGGGGTAGAAGAAAGAGGTGGAGAAATTGGGGAAGGAGAAGGAGGAGGAATAGGAGCAGGCGACTCGTTCTCCTTAGTCACAACCACCGGTGGGGGTATAGGAAGCTCGGGTTCCTTGGTACCTTTACCACTTCGAGTGGTGATTGCTTTCATCTCCCCTCTTGGGTTCGCAACGGTGTTACTCGGAAGAGTACCCGAAGAAGAGGGTTGACTACTTTGGAAGAAACTAGCCATCATGTTCCTCAAGTCATTCGTCTGACTATCCAACGTGTTTCGCATATCGGCTCTCAAATCATTTCCTTGCTTTACCAAATCGGCTTTCAGGTTGAGCACCTCTCTCTGAAGATTTCCCACTATCGCATCGTTAGTCCTCATATAAGTCTCCACTTCTTGGTGAAGAGCGGTGGGTTGGTTGGGAGGAGCATTGTATGCAGGTGGTTGGTAAGCAGGTTGTTGGTAGACTTGATTGTTTCTTTGAGGCGGTTGTTGCTGCTTGTGAGGTGGGATGTATGGTTGTCGAGGTTGTTGTTGTTGTTGAGGAGGGCGATTAAGGTTTTGTTGTTGGTTTGGGTTGGTAGGAGGAAAACCAGGTGGGGAAAGATAGTTGTTGCTGCGGTAGCTAAGCAAGTTACGGTCACCTTGGGGTTTTGCTTGATAAGCGGGTTGTTGGTAGGTGCCATATGCCGCATTCACATTCTCAGCAGGGTAATCTTGGGTGGCGGTACAAGTTGTGTAAGAGTGGGGACCACCGCATATCTCACAGGGTTGGCTGACAGCGTTGACTTGTGCATTTTTGGCGTTGTTGCTGTTGTTGTTGCTGACGGTATGTGTGACAAGCGATTCAAGAAGCGTGGTGATTTTGTCTAATCGCTTGTCGCTGTCATTAGTGCTAGCACTAGCAACATTGGTCCTAACACTCTTGGTTTGCACACGAGATTTGTTCTCAATGATATCCCAAGCAGCATTGGAAGTCTTAGCCAATAAATTACCCCCTGAGGCACTATTCAGTGAATCTTGATCATTCATGCTTAAACCATTGTAAAAAGTATTTATTTGATGTACTTTGGTAAAACCATGTTGTGGGCATTTTCTCAAAAGATCTTTAAAACGATCCCAAGATTCACTGAATGACTCATCGTACTTTTGTTCAAAGTTTATAATCTCATTCCGCAAAGCGGTAGTACGAGAGGGTGGAAAAAAGTAGTTAATAAACTTTGTTTCCAAATCCGTCCACGAGAGAATACTCTGTGGCGGTTCCTTAGCAAGCCAATGCCGGGCTTGTCCCTCTAAAGAAAAGGGAAAAAGTTGTAACCTTATAACTTCTTGCGAAACTCCATTGAATTTGACCGTGTTGGTGAGTTGTAGAAATCTCTTGATATGGTCATGTGGGTCATCAATGGTTCGTCCCAAGAATGGCTGAGCGGAGACCATCTGGATAAAGCCTGACTTGAGCTCGAAATTGTTGGCGGCAATTGGAGGAATGACAATTGGATCCGTGTTGCCATCAACATGAGCTTGCAGCAATTCGATCATTGGGCGATTATCCGGAAGGGGCTCATTGTTGTTGTTGTTCATGTTGTTATTCGGAGGTGGTATGTTATTGTTGTTTTGAACACCAGCCATGTCTAAGTTATCGAGAGGCTCGGGCTCTTGATAAGACGTGGATCGAGTGCGCATACACCTGCAAAAGAACGAACAAAGAAAAACAAAGAAAAAATATTTTTGGTTTTTATTGTTTTTTATTTTTATTTTATTTTTTTTTTTTTATTTTTTTTTTATTTTTTTTTTATTTTTTGATTTTTGAAAATTTTATATTTTTTTTTTTTTATTTTTTTTTAGTGATTTTTTGAAAATTTTAGGAAAAAGTAACGTTCACGGGGAACGGATCCCAAAATCCAAGTTCTACAAAAAACTTTTGATCTTAACGAGAGGAGCCGGCAGCGGCGCCATTTGATAAACGGGTTTTGCTAGGTTCAGAATTCTACTCTCGGAATCCTCTCGAATTGATCTCAGTTAAAAGTGGAATGATTTGTTCTTGGTGACAAAAAGTGGATTTAGTTTTCTACTCTAAATAAGTGAAGTAAATGAATAAAGATTAAAGCCAGGAATAGTAAGTAACAACAGTTAAACGAGAAAGCAGAAAAATACCCTATTCGGAAAAAGTCCTATGCGGAATAACAGGCCATTCGGAATAAATTGTCTATGCGGAAAATACTCCTTTATGCGGAAAGTAAAGACCATTCGGAAAGATGGCTTATGCGGAAAATTTGCTTCATTCGGAATATTGACGTCATGCGGAATAAAATGCTCTACTCGGAAAAACTATTCTATTCGGAGAATATTCCGAATAAGGAAAAATTAAAATTGCTATGCGGAATGTTGGAAAGTTCCGAATAAAGGAACAAAGAAATGGCTATGCGGAATATTGAAATTATTCCGAGTAAATGAAATAAAAACACCCCTATTCGGAATACCTGAAAAGTTCCGAATGAGGGAAATGAAAAAGAACTATTCGGAAAGATTATTCCGAGTAAGAGAAATGGCAACACCCCTATTCGGAATATCAAAAGTTCCGAATAAGGGAAACACAAACTAGGCTATTCGGAATAAAACTGGGCAGCGAAGAACAGATACAGCAGCAAGTAAAACAGGGGACACGGTTTTTAATCCAAAACGACTTAAATACTCAAAAAGGTTTCACCAAATTAAACACAAATCATTAACATACCATAAGGAACAAATCCCACTAATAAAAACACTAAATCAACAACTTCTTAAGATCAAACTTGAATCAAATAAAAACTTAAGAACTTGCAAAAAGAGATGATGAAGAACAAGATAAATGAAAAGATGGAATGGATTGATTAAGGGAAAAGTAACAAGAGTATTGATTAAAGATTACAAGATTAAAAGAAAAAGATGAAAATCACCAAACTCCCTAATGGAGTTTGTGATGGGACGAACTACAAAGCCTGGAAAAAGGAAAATAAAAAACTAACTCCCTAATGTGTGAAGGGAGGTTCTATTTATACTCCTAGTGGTTGGTTGGTGAGTGGGCTTTCTCCCTTTCTTCTTGTCTTCTCGTCTTTTCAGAAAAGTTGACGTTTTCGATTCTGATTCGGGATTTGTTGTCGATTAAATCCAACTCGTCTTTTAATTTCTTCGTTAAATAGACTTGAGTTTCTTCGACTTATGAAAATCTTTCGTCTTTAGTCCTTTTCTTCGATAAATCTTCGAATAGGCCTAGTGACTTCAAATCTTTTGCATCTCTTGGACAATAGACTTTATCTTGAGTCTTTTTCCTTGATAAAACCCGTGCAATCCCATGTTTTCTTTAATATTCATCCGGTTATCTCTGAAATCACAATAAACACAAAAACCACGCATAATTCCAAACAAATGATATTAATTACGTGTTTTGGTCTTGTTTTAGCCAGAATTAAGTGGTAAAAGGATGGGTGTTTACACACCTATCATTAATTAAAAGTCGAGACACAAAAGAAAAGAAAAGAAAGAAGACAAACCAACCAAACCACCTACCAAGTTCTCCTATAAATACTACACCTTCATTTCATTTTGTTTTGTTGGCTATTTGACACATAGTTCTTCCACCATTTATTTTCATGTCATTTAGTTTCTTGTCAATTTAAATTCCTTGTCTTGCACCTTAAATTTGTAAGTTTTAATCTTTACTTTTAATTGTTGAATCTCTTCCTTTAATCGAGTTTGTCATAATTATTCTCATTCTTCTCTTCTTGTTTTTAAAATCTATTGTTTTGTTTGATTAATCTTAAAGTTTTCATCTTTATGCTTATTTTGATAAAAGTTCTTATCTTTTTGTTATTATCAATTTCATTCGATTCATGGTCTTATCTTTCTGTGCTTTTTGCTTATTTTGTGTCTAGCTTATTTTCATTTAAGTGTTTTTAAAAGTTTCATCTTTTTAAAGTTTAATCTTTCTATTTTAGTTCAATTTATAATTTTGCTTATTTGGAATCTTGAAAGTTTTTAAATTCGTAGCTTATTTTGTTCTCTTATTATTGCTTTGGTTAAGTTTTTGGCAAGTGATTATTAGAGAAGTGCTTATTCGGGTTTATGCTTATTTTTACTCCATCCGAATATTGTGATCTTTCCATCACAATATCATTAGGGTTTTGACATTGTGACAGCTCTTTCCGATAGCTTGATTGCGATCGCAATAGTCCTAAGGGTTTTACTTTGCGATCAAAGTGTTATAATATCCCCTTATTCCGAATATTGGATGTACAAATAGCCAAAGTCTAATGTTAGTAGTAAGTGAGCATAACAACTTCTTCTTACTTGCATTGATCAATAAAATACTTATAAACATAAGATAATCATTTATTCATAAACATTACAAATTACAACAAAAAAAATACAAATGATTATTCAATTTTCCTTAGGCCTAAGTTCTTCAATTATGGGAGTCTGAGTTGATGGATCTGAGTTTTTGTGGTCCAGTATAGCAAGCAAACACATGCTGAAGGTTCTAGCAGCATCAGTACGTCCTGGACCTCCATGCTGAGAGTAAAAGATCCTTTGAACATTCGAGAGAAGTTCATTGTTCATTTCATCAAGGTCACTTATGCCCTCAAAGTCTTGACGTTCTTGATGATTGAACATTATCATTCCCAGTTCTGGTTCGTCTAGTACATGGCCAGGAATATGATTTTGAAATTGAACAAAGCCTTTGTATTTCTTTGTAGTGACAAAAATATCACCCACTCCAGGTTGTATAAGATTGGCTCTTTTGTTCAGCTCCAATATAGGATCTTGATCCTCTAGAGAAACTTGAGTGCTGATGTTCAGAATCTTACCCAGTCTTTCATGATTTCTCATAAAGGGCTCAATTCTGTTGTGAACTTCATCCCATATCTTGGATTTCCTTTTCTCAATCTTCACACTCATTTCAGTCCACTCAATTTAAGAAAGTTCTTTTCCTTTGAAGTTTTCAATTATCTCATCAGTTCCATCACCCCTATAGAACTTGAGATGAATATCACCTCTGCTGTTCAACATATCAACATTGGTGATTGGTGAGAGATTTCTTCTTTTCAGCCTTGTTATACAAAACTTTTCATATAACATTTTCTTATTGAAAAGATTTTCCATTTCATCTTTCCCTATTTGTTCATACAAGCTCAGCTTCAGATTTCTTAGCTTTTCTTCTTCCTAAAGCTTGTATATTTTGTTGAGTTCTTCTTGAGTGGCCACCCCAGCTTTGATCATTCGATCATTCAGTGTACAATCTCCTTTGTTATTGGGTATGAAGGGGGGTAAACCACTATCAGTTGTTTCTTCACTTGTGGTCAAACCATCCACATGATCATTTTTGGCTGATGACTCCCCTTACCCTTTGCTGGGCTCTTGTCAGTAAATGGTGACTCATTGACAACATGTTGTTTCTGAGCCTTCTTTTGGGCATGTTTCTAAAAGAGCTGTTGGGTGGTGTTTTTCTCCCCTAGCAGAAGACTGCCCAGCAGCTTTTGATGACCCACCAGTAAGGAAAAGGCCACAAATATGATCAAGAGTGGCAGATACCTTGGCTAGCATGGCTGGAACATTTTCAAGAGCATTTAATTTTTGCTGAACCTCATCAGATAAGGTCAACTTCTGTTTCTCCAGTAACACCACTCTATCTTTTATCTTTGAGACAGAATCACACAAAGCATTAGCTTGGCCAGGTACTGGTGTGAATTCTGGTGGAAACTCCATGGAAGCACTATTGATGGAGTCCATAAGAGATGACATCTCTTGCTTTAAGAAAGTGACGGTGGACACATCTTTGACTAGCGGCTTCAAAGCAGCAAGGATGACATCCTTAATTTGTTCACTAGAAGGAGGAATTGGTCTTGCCTTAAGAGTTGAGATTTCAGTATCAGCAAGCACCTTTTCTTCCTTCAGTTTAGCCACCTGTGATTAAAGAATCAACACTTGATTTGTTAATTCTTTTACCTGTTCAGATATGGGGGATGGTGGCTTTGGTGTTGCATCAGCAGTCTCTTCATCACTGTCATCAAGGTTGACTGGAATTCTTTCACTAAACCCCAGTTCCTTCTCTAAATCATCACCAGACATGCTGAATACAAATGAAGGCAAGTGTCCCACCTTGGCACCAGTGGTGAGATTCACTTCCTTGGGTGTCTTCTGAGCATCACCTCCAGTGTGAAAATCAGTTTCAAGTCCTTCACCACCAGGGTTGGTTTTACCTGATGGATCCTGAGAAATAGTCCCTGATAAGTTAAGATCAGTGATAATGTTTTTTATGAACTTAACTGTATCTTGCTTCATAGAAACTGGATACATAGAAATTTGGAACACTGAGAGTCTTTGTAGTTTAGACTTCTTTTGGCGTCGGGTCCCTTGGAACACCTAATTTAGTGTATGGTTCTCCCCTCTTCGCGTAAGCTGAGCCATGGTAAGGTTAACCGTGAGAATCAATGTGATTCAGCGTGTTACTGAAATCTACCAGGAAAACTTTTAGAGTGAAATTTCTTTTGCCATAGAATTTGCAACATAGTGCAAATATGGTCTTAGTGCTCTTCTCTAGACTTAGAGAAGATTGGATTGTAAATGATAAAACAATAACAAATTCATTTATGAGTTCCTTGGGAAACTCCATCCATCATATCCATGATGCTACTGGAGCATTCATGAGACTAAACAAAATCATGAATTTATCATGACCAAATTGTGCGCGAAAAGCAGTCATGGAAATGTCCTGCTCCTTCACTCGCCACTATTGTCAGCATGTTGGTAAATAGTTCTTGGAAAAGTGCTTAGCACTCTGTAGTCGATCGTATATGTCGTCAATACGTGGAGGGAAATAACGGTCATGAATGTTGATTTGTTCACATCGACAGTGGTCGACACATAATCTCATGTTACCGTTCTTCTCCTAGAAGGCTTGGCTATAAATACCTCTCCTGGCATGTTAGGAGGTGGTTGGTTCATTGTTTTTTCTCATACTTCTCAATCTAATATTCCCAAGTTTCCAACCATTCTCTCTATTTTCTCTCTCCAATTTCCCTCTCTAGATCTCATATCTTTTCATCTAATTTTCTATCTTATTTCTTAGATCCATCATGATGAAGTGATTATTATATGGGTACAAAAGAACTTTCCACCACAATAGCACAAACTCACGCGTAAGTTTTTCGCGCAGGATGGTAACTCGCGCGTGAGTTATCTACCCACCGAACAAACGCACCCCCAATCTATTTAGGCTAAAAGAAAAATCAGTAGTCTTTAGTGAATTTTATGGTGTGGAAATTGGTGACGATTGCATTGCCATTAACCACACATTCAAGATATTCAAGATGAGTGTGGAATAGGGTTGTAATCAAGTTAAGCTTTTATCAAACAGTTTGAGCTCGAGCTTGAGCTCGGCTCGATCAAGCCAAACTCTTATCAAAATCAAGCCCAACTTCAAGCTCAATAAATAGCTCGAAACATATATCAATCTTAAGCTCAAACTTTTGGGAGCTCGACTCGAGTTCTTGTAAAACCCGTATTTAAAATACATGAATATTAAATACGCGTAGTATCAGCTCTAACCTTATTTAAACGTAAACAGTAAATCACGCAGTCTCAGTCTATTTAAATACTACAATAAAATAATTATTCAGAAAATAGTTATTAAGTTCAGAAAATATTACGTATGTATTATTTTTATACATAAAATAATTAAAACGTTAACAGTGATTACACAGCCTCAGTTTAATTAAGACCGTAAAGAAATTATTTATTCAGAAAATAATTATTCCATATTACGTTCGTATTCATCTCAGTCAGATAAATATTTATATGACGGGTTTTTTTTTTCAAAATGAACACGCAAGTTAAATAATTTTATTCGAGGCGAAAAAAAAGAAAAGGGTTTTGGGCCGGCTTAAAAAAAAGAAAACAAGGGCTTTTAGCCCGGCCCATGTACACATTAAACCATCAGGGAGTGTAGTATTTTCCCATTTACACTTTTAACCAAAAACAACACAAACCCTAGTAGGTGTTCTTATTTAGCCGCCAGTTAGCAAGCAAAAACAGAACGGTTTGTGTTCTTATTTAGCCGTCGACAGCAAGCAAAAACGGAACGGTTTGTGTTCTTATTTAGCTGTCGGCAACAAGCAAAAAGGGAACGATCTGTGTTCTTGTTTAGCCGTCGGCACCAAGCAAAAAGAGAACGTTTGGTGTTCTTATTTAGCTGTCGGCAGCAAGCAAAAAGGGAACGATCTGTGTTCTTGTTTAGCCGTCGGCACCAAGCAAAAAGAGAACGTTTGGTGTTCTTATTTTAGCCGTTGGCATCAAGCAAAAGGGAACGGGGATTCGTGTTTTAATCCTTAAATCGTCACGCATTGGTAATTATTAAAGACCTTCAATCTTTTATTGCTTTCTTGATTCACGATTGATTTATCAAACATATGAACACTTGGTTATAAAATATTAAATCATGGAATTAAAGGGGTGTTTGGGTTTAGAGTTGTCACAACAGGGTGCGTTTGGGGCTGCAGTCCCAGCAAGGGGGTGTTTGGGATTAAATTTCAGAAAGAGGGCGTTTAGGACTGCGAGCAGTGGGAACCACTGCACTAACAGTGGGAACTATAATAACAAAACAGTGGGAACTTTATCAATAAAAGCAGTGGGAACTAGAAGAACAACAAGGGGACCACGTAGTGGGCCAGTTTGGTTAACCCGAGACATGGGCGTCTCGGGGTTTGTTTTAGTTTTGGTTCGGGTTCTGGTGACACGAAAAATTTAACAAGACACGTACATTTTAACGATTCTAAAAGTATATTTTTTTATTAAATTGTTTTGAATGAATTAATCAAGTATAAACCTTTTCATTTTAATTTAATTAGCGTTTATTAAAGTTAATCACGTTATATGAAATTGCTTATTTAATACTTGATTATAATAAAACGACTCAATTATTTATGAAACTATTTTGGATAACCTCTCTATTTAAGAACGTGCTATTTTAGGAAACATTCTATTTATGGCAGGTTGCTATATATATAGTAATATCGTAAATATCGGAACACAATATAATACACAGTAACCATGAAATACAGGATATATACTAATCAGTAAACATTTTAAGAACAGTCTGACTTATCATAATTACGCCGGACAATCAGATTAGTCAGATTATACATAAACAGTAATACAAGAATAAAATAAATTAAACTAAGAGCAGATGAGACTCAGTAATAGTAAACAGTAACCAGTTAACTCATTCGCGTCCGTTATTTATGTAGTATCCGTAAAGTCAGAGTCGATCCTTCAGCTTTCATTCTGATTTCATGACTGGACACGAGGTACGGATTTCCGTCCTTTCAGTAAGGACTTCCTTTCTATGCATGATTAGGATTCCCCGTATTCAGCCAAATGTTTTTCCCCAGTATATGTTTAAGTTTATCAGTAATCATATTAATAACTAAATAAATTGCCTGAGCATTATATACAAGCACGACCAGTTTATGTACTAGTTACGAAGGTACCGTACCACGGCACTAGAGGCACCGGTGTCGTGACTCACATGCAGGAGAGTGATATCCTGTATCGTCCCACTCAGCTCAGCTTGGCCATTTTATCAGTATTATTAGTGGGGCGTATGGATGCATCCTAGGCTTATAAGTGTTACAAGTTATCAGGGTGAATGTGGTGTGTGCTCTACATCCTTCACATTGGAGCTGATCCCTCCACCCAGCACAGTTATTTAGAGGTCACCCCTCTACAGCATGACGAGGTTACCCCTCCAGTTATTCATGCACGGTTGTTACAGCACGTGACCTATATAAGCTCTGGCAAATTAAAATACAGTAAATGCATGTTTTCAGATTTATCAGATATTAGTTCAGCTTTATTATTTACGAATCAGACTTTACAGATTATGCACAGATTTCCGCTGCAACTTTACTTATCAGTCTTACAGCTCCAGTATTTTACCATCTATTTCATTTCAGTAGTTCCTTATCATGCTCTATATCCGTTCACTGAGCGTTATGCTCAGCCGTAGTTCCCTTTCATGTTCTAACGGCAGGTACCCCAGGACGCTCTTAGGATTCTGAGAGCATGTGCATTTGTGTTGATGCAAAAGTTGGTTGATCCTTGCTAGACCCGAATTAGGCTTAATTCGGGTTGGCTGGGCTCCGGCTCCTGCACCAAGTGAATCGTTTGGTTGGGATCCTGCACACTAAACAGCACGCGTTAGGCTTACCGTGGGAATGTTTCCCACGATTAGACTCCGGCGTGAGAGTAAGTAATCGATTTAGGGTTTATGTGAGTTCAGAGTATAAGTCGTAATACCTTTGTGGAACCCTTGAGGGTTCCTTTTATAGGCAGTGAAACCCTAATGGGCTTTCACTGATGCTTCGGCCCCAAGGAAGAGATAACTACCAGATTCAGAATGATTGTTATCTCCTAATTCTGGTAGTGAATATCCTCCTCCATTGGGATAAAGATATTCCTAGACAGAATATTATTCTGTCTAATCCTATGTCGGCCGCACCGGGCCGTGGGCCGCACACATGTGTGCGGTTACTGTTCATCCAAGCCCATAAGCCTGAATGACATTATTCCACCCATCTGTGATGGGCCGGATACGGGTAGTACCCATGGGCCGGGTTTATGACCCGGCTGGGGACTATACGTCATCATGTCCCCCCAGTCTAGTTGTTACAACCATAGGTGTAACCTCTAGACTACCAAGATGCTCCCCGGACGTACCAAGGAAACAATAGGGAATGATAAGTTGTCCAAGAATTTGTATTGGTCGCACGTGGCAACCTGGCTTAGGAAGTTATTTCATCAATATCTCAGCCGCATATAGCGACCGAGACAAATTAAATATAGCATTAAATGTCAAGTCTTACGTAAGAGCCGCATAACCCGACATTAATAACTGTTCATCTGACTTGTTTGACTGAAAAAAGTGCAAACAGTCAGAACCTTGAACAGTGCAAACGTTTGAGTCAGAAGTGACCCGTGGGTCCCGCCTGACGTTTCACTTGCCACTTGCCCCCTAGCCACACGATTAAGAATAGTGGCAGACACGTGTCACACATCCAACAGGTCGTGACCCACGAGGCAACCCTATAAATAAGCCACCCCCACGGCTGTGTGAAACACACAGTTATAACCTCCATTTCTGCCATTAAAGCTTTCCTCTTAGCTTGAACCAAATACGCACGGATCCCTTCACACGCAGGTTAGAACACCACGTCCCTACACTTTTATTTAGTAATGGCTCATAGAAACAACCCTACCATTGGATCCGTGCTGAATGTTATGACCCAAGACCAATTAAACCACTTTTGTACAAACTATTTCATCCCTACCAACCTACACCCCTCACTTCCTGGCGCCGGAGACCTCATAACTGAGGCTCCAGCGGGTAAGATTGGCCTGTATACTCGCCTCTTTGATGCGGCTAATTACCACATCCCCTTCACCCATTTCCTTGTAGATCTGTTAGGATACTATGATGTACACATTTGTCAGCTCCACTGCATAGGTGCCTGTAAGATTAGTCAATTCGAGATCCTCTGCCGTGCTAGGAGAATCCCCCCAACCGTAGAATTATTCCGGCTCTTTTATGTTCCCAACATAGAAACGGTTGGGTATCTTTTAAGAAACGATCCTCTAACAGTCCCCAATCGCACAATAAACCAATGGATTCATTGAAAAACTGGTATGATCACTACTTTTTCATTGACGCAGTGGTATGGCCGGGCGATTACACCTTTAGAACTAGGATACCTCACGACCCCAAGCCGCACACAAGTACATACAACCCCCGTCATTCCCAAGAGTTAGATCTGAATAGGACCGGGTTCCATAGAAGCCTTCCCGAGTCATTCCTATGTTTGCTAGGGATTAGCCGCAATTACTTTGGTCCATCCAATAGGTATCCCGTTTTTTGGAGAAGGCAGGGCGAAGGTAGGCTAACATCCGTACGCAAAAAATGTATTCAATTATTTGATAAATAGCTAACATATGTTGTTTTGTGCTGGACAGAAATGAACTTCTTTGGACTTTTACGTCAGGGCGACCCGAAGCTTGTATCGGAGGGTCACCGTCCTCTCCGTGAGAATGAACAACCCCTTCTTGAGCATACCCGAAACGTGACGGTTGATCTCGAAGCCGTGCCAGATCCCCACTCGGACGAGGAAGAGCATGGAGACAATGGTGGTGGTGATAACCAGATGAATGAAGGAGGAGTCGGGCCCTCCTCACCACATAGGGAACAGCAGGGGGATAATATTGACCTAACCACCTCCAGCATTCGCCGACTGATGGGCGATGATGATGAAGAAGTACAACAACAAGTCAACCTGGAAGAAGAGGAAGAGGAGGTGGAAGAAGAGGTCGAGGAGGAGATCGACGAAGCAACAGCTCAGCCCGTCGCCAGGCGTACCCGAAAAAGAAGCAACCGCGCGAGGAGAACTGCTTCAGTCGAGATTGGCGAACACAATGCTCCTGCCAAGAGACTTCGAGAAGACCACCCCTTGTATCAATCTGTCGGGAGTGCTACCCAGGGTTCCGAGACTATCCGGGCCGCACATGTCGATCCCGTTACTCGGATTGCCCCAACCGCCTCTGAATTAGCAAGAAACGACATGTAAGACTCCATCCTAATATGTAAGAATGACAAATTTCCTTGTAAGCAATACTTAAGATATTTCCCAATACTTGTTGCACAGGGACGACCAGACTGGTGCCGCGCCTCCTTCTGACACCCAAATTGATAAGGGGAAAGGAACAGAAGTGGAAAGAAACCCCACGGCCCCCACAAAGTCCGGCCCTGTATTTGAAGAAGGTTCACCCACAGCCTCCCAAGACCTCCCAGCGTCCGGCTCCCCTCAACCGTTCAATCCTGTATGGAATATCACAACGGCATCACGAATGAGGGACGCCGATGAGTGCCAGGAGTACCTCAATAATTGCATACCACCCGGCTTAGTGCGAGAGGTAAATGCGCTCAGCCATGCAAACTTGGCGGATGAGTATAACGGTGCCTTGGTACACCAAATGGCGATGGGTACCTCGATGAGGGTAAGGTTTGAAGCCGCACTTGGGCATGTTGAATCTCTCAAGAGGAAGGTAGGACGGAGGGAGAAGATGATCGTGGATAATGAAGCTCAAATTGCAGACCTCCAATCCCAACTGGCCAGCGCCGAGGCGACCATAAAAAAGCAGTCGGCCCGTGCGAATGAATACGACCAACAAGTGGCCAATCTTGAGTCACAACTAGATGCTACAACTACCAAGGTACATATCCGTGCCGCACCACCCATATTCTAAAAGAAATATATTCTAACACTTTATTTCTTATAGGTAGCCACGTCCGAAGCTTCTGCCCAGTCGTACTCCAGCCAGGTAGATGTGCTTAACAAGAAACTAGAAGACGCGCACCTGGCCGTCCAAAGTATGGAGAAGGTACAAGGGGAACTTGCTGATGAGAGGGTTGTCACCCAAGAGCTGAAAGAGGCATTTGCCCAAAAAGAGTTGATGATTGATGCCCTCACCGCTGAGCGTGACAATGTGCTATGCCCCCAACTGCTAACAGCTATTGCCGGCCGTAGGTGGTTGGTCGGGCATGGAGCACGCCTGGCCGTCATGAAGGTCTTAGAGGCCCCGGAATTTGTGCAACAATTCGCAAGCCTTGTGTCCGATGGTATTGACCACGGACGGCACGAGGGAATGGTTGAGGTCGTTGAGTTGATCACAAAAGGGGGGAACGTTACCAATCATGCCTTCTTTAAACCTGAAGCTGCTAACAAGATGATTGCTTCCATGGCCGCGATGCGAGATCTGCACTATCCATTCTTGGATGAGCTGGAGGCCACCAAAGATGCATCAAATATGGAAATCATGGAAAGGCTAAGTCTTAGTGCGTTCTCCCGTGCTTCCTTCACTCCATCCCCCAGCCACCTGACGCTCCCCATATACGAGGACGTAACCAGGATTGTGCTTGATGAAGAACCCTTAAGTGTGGTGCTGGAGATGAATGCGGCTCAAGCCCAGAAGCGGAAAGAAAGTGATGAGTGGTTGTCGTGTCTGGTCGAAGAACAAGTGGAAATGGGCAAGTTTTTCCCCCCTATGTAGGATGCTCCTACTTTATGATCCCTTTCAGACACTTTGGTTTGTAACCTCTGAATATTTATTGTTTCTATTCGTCCGTGCATGTACACGGCTAACAACATTTGTATTTTGTATATAAGTCCGTGAGTGACCACGGCAATTTTGTTATTTATTTTGGAAACTTGTGTATTTTGACTGTGTTAAATATTGTACCACAATACTGCATGATATATCACGTCTTACACACAAAGAAAGAAAATACATACAAGTCTATAATTTACTAGACATGCGACATGCGTCTTTATTATGCGGAGCGCTGTGCGACTACGGCATATGAGACTTACCCCAACGTCTTGTGAGTAAGGTGTCTAGTAAGGATACATGATCCGTGCGGCTGGGGTTGCATCCCTCTTACGCGGCAAGATGAATTAGTAGGTTCACTATGGAGGCGTATAGTACATGTACAGTAATTTGAAAGAATGCATATGAATGAAACATGACATATTATAATATAAGTAAAATTCATACGACTAACAAAAAATCTAAAAAATGATTTGCACGAAACAGGCCGTGGAGCTAGCTAGGCACCACGGCATTTTATTAGAACGTTTACACTTTTGTTTGAACAATGATGACAAGTCCTAAAAAACAAGAAAGGAATCTAAACAAACATAAGAAAAATAGAACAGATAAACCGCATGGTTTTTTATTAAGACCGCACATAGCGAAGTACCCATGCGGAAGCCGTGGCTTTCAAAGATAGCACCTTTTGAGATTGGAATTGTTCTATGTGCGCTCTAGATCGCGGCCATCCATGTCACGTAACTTGTACGCGCCTCGTCCCAAGGCTTCAGTGACTTCATATGGTCCTTCCCATTTAGGGCCCAGCTTTCCTGTATTCTCCGCTCGACTTGCTTCGTTAGCACGATAGACGTGGTCTCCCGGTCGAAAAGAAACACCCTTGACCTTGGCGTCATAATAAGCCTTCATCTTAGCCTTGGACTTAGACTCATTGATGGCTGCTATTTCCCTTTTTTCTTCCAACAGATCCAGGTTGATTCGCAGCTGTTCATCGTTCGTGACGACATTAACCTCCGCCGTACGGATGGTAGGCATTCCTATTTCTGCTGGTATAACAGCTTCAGTGCCGTAAGCCAATGCAAATGGAGTATCTCCGTTGGCTGTTTTGATCATAGTTCTATGCGCCCATAGCACATGTGATAACTCATCGACCCATTTGCCACTTCGTTCATCCATACGCGCCTTGATGCCATTCCCCAAGCTTCTATTTGCTCGTTCAACAAGGCCATTTGTCTGCGGATGCTTAACAGATGCGAAGCGCCGCTTGATGTTCAATGATGCACACCAATCTTTGAATGGGTTGTCCGTGAACTGCTTGACGTTGTCCGAGATGATTTCTCCTGGTAGACCAAAACGGCACACAATATGTTCCCAAACAAACTTCTTGACTTGTTTACCTGTGATAGACTTGACTGCCTTGGCCTCTATCCATCATGTGAAGTAGTCCATTGCAACAATCAGGAATTTAACTCCCCCCGCAGCTACAGGAAATGGTCCTGCAATGTCAATTCCCCACTTATAGAATGGCCATGGGGACGTGATAGGTGTAAGCTCCTGCTGCGGGTGCCGCGGTACTGGCCTATGCACTTGGCAATCACTACACTTGCGAATCATGTCGCGCGCGTCTCTGTGCATGGTAGGCCAATAATATCATGTTCGTAAGGCTCTAGCGACCACGGATCGTGGACCCGCATGCATGCCGCACAACCCTTCGTGTATGTCACTGATTACGTAAGCGACCTGACGTGGTCCAACACACCGCAGCCACGGCTGCAAGAAAGAGCGCTTGTAAAGGATGCCTTCTCGAAGTTCGAAATGCTGCGACTTCCTTCTGATGCGCCGTGCTGCTTTTTCCTCGTCTGGAAGGGTCTCACTAGTCAAATAGTTGATGATCGGGGTCATCCATGTAGGTCCATCCTCCTCAACTATAGCAGCAACCTCCCCTTCCGTTATAGATTTCTCCTTGAGTATTTCCACCAAGACTTGTTTAGACAAGTGAGCGAAGCTTGTGGATGCGATCTTGCTAAGAGCGTCCGCCTTCTTGTTCTCGCCCCTTGGCACCTGCCTGATGGAAAACTTACTGAAAAACGCGATTAGCGACTTGACTTTTTCCAAGTACCTGACCATGTTGTCCTCCTTAGCCACATATCCACCTAGAATATGGTTCGCGACAAGCCGTGAGTCCACGTAGGCCTCAAGGTTGCGGACTCCCATTCTAGCGGCGATTTTCAAACCCGCAATTAATGCCTCGTATTCTGCTTCGTTGTTGGTGGCCGTGAACTCAAAACGGAGGGCATACGTGAATTCCATTCCTTCCGGATTTGTGAGAATGAGACCAGCTCCGGATCCGTCCGTACACGAGGATCCGTCCGTGAACAACACCCATGGTTCTGTTGGAGTCTCGTCTTGCTTAACGGTTGGCCCTTCCTCATCCGGCTTTTCGATTAAGAAATCCGCCAAGATCTGGCCTTTCACAGCCCTCCTTGGCCTGTAAGATATATTGTGCTCCCCCAATAAGATGCTCCATTTCTGTAGCCTCCCTGCCACGTCCGGTCTAGAAATAACCTGCTTGATTGGCTGATCCGTAATGACTACAATTGGGTGCGCCTGAAAGTACTGGCGCAGCCGCTTTGTAGCAAACACTAGTGCTAACACCAATTTTTCCATGGAGGAATAATTCAGCTCTGGCCCTTGTAGTGTTCTACTTATAAAGTAGACCGGAGTTTGCACTGTATCTCTATCCGTCATAAGTACCGCGCTTATTGCGCCATGAGTGGCTGAGAGATACATAATGAGTTCCTCATTTGGCCGGGGAGCTACTAGCATAGGGAGGGATGCAAGATGCTGCTTGAGTTGGCAGAAGGCTTCCTCGGCTTCCTTCGTCCATCGGAAGTCTCCCTTTCTAATTCACTTCTTGAGTGTCTTAAATAGGGGTAATTGTAACACCCCCAAGTTGGTCAAATGCAGCGGAAAAGTTGTTGGGGTGTTACTTGGGTGGATCGGTAGCACATAGCATATAGAGCAATGATTATAATATCATTTGAAAACATATTACATGAATTAATCGTACACATTTAGTATCTTGTCCAAAAGTAAACCACATTTATTACAAAACAGAAATAAATATCCCAGCCCATTGGTCAACATGATGCTTTCCTATAATGCTGGAATCCAATGCATGAACCTGCTTACTTTCCTGAGAAAACATAAAAGTAAAATGTGGGGGTCAACACGAGGTTGGTGAATTCACAGGTTTAATTAAATAATGTATTAATATGCAAAGCATCACGAAGGTAGCAGGACATCACAGCCCAATACTACAGTAGTTCCTACTGCCCTGTAATAGAATCTAGACATGATTCTCAGTACGCCCATTGGGTCTATCCTGATGTGGTTTCCCTTAATCCGACAATGACATAAACATGCTGCTCGGCCTAAGCAATACGTGACAGCTGATCACGACAGGCCGGGTGTTGTCAATACCCGAATAGATCTATCCATACATTTCGCGCTACACTATTAACTAATACAGTCCACGGGAATGGAGCAAACAGTAGGCAAATAAATTGTTGTTGTCTGTGCATGCTTGCATATAAATAGTTTTGTATGTTTTCTCCCCCAGTTATAAAACAGTAAAGATGGGGCCATGAACTCACCTTAGTGATAATGAGGTAGTGAGGATGATGTCACAGTATAGTCACGAACTGGAGAAATTACCTAAGTAATTTAAATGTCTCAGTGAATGCAGAAATAATTATGCATGACGAATAGTATGTATGAAAAATGCATGATCACAGTTTATAGATTGACACGTTGGCTTAAGTCTCTTATAACGAATTAGGGGTGTATATATATATATTTGTTTCAGGAAAATAATATATATGAATATATGTGTTTATTAGTTTGCTTTAAGGAAAGAGGTATCGTAAATTAAATAATTACTTAAGTTTTACTTAATTTAATATGAAGAAATAATTTTTATACCTTATTAAGTTTTTAGGGTTTCAAAAAGGAGATGGTTAACTAGTTTTATTAATATCGTACAGTTGTAAACAATTTAAATAATCCATTTTTGCAAATGACCCGTTTTATGATCACTTTTTAAGTAAATAAATTGTCATAACCCCTTGTAAATAAAATGGTTTAGAATTTCTATCCTTATGTTTTTATCCGTTATATTTATTACGTTGTTAGTCCTTGTCGGTTATCCCATTTTATGAAAACGCCCCCTAGGGCTTAATAAACTTTCGGGAAATGGCAAAATACTCCCCTCTAATCCCACGGCATAAAATAAGCGGGACTTAGGGTTTGCTTTAAGTTTTTAAAAAGAACATAAATGGTCCTCGTAGTTTACTTAAACTCTCGGTTTGATCCTTGGTACCCTATAGTTTCAAAAGTGACACAATCGACCCTTGGACTATATAAGGGTCACGAAAATAATTAGGGGTTTCACTTAGTTTACAAGTTTGGACACATCTTTTGGCAATTGACATAACCGGCCCAAAAAGTTACCAACTTTAGTTAAATGGGCTTAGGTGGTCCATTAAGGGCCACGGTTTGTTTTGTTTAGCTTAATGGGCTTAATAAATTTTACCAAGTAATAATAGTAAGTAAAAATAAATATTAGTTTTTACTATTTTCACATTCGGGCCCCAAACTCTCACCATGTGACACTTTTGGCACAAATAGTACCTAGTTGGTTTTCAATATTGGGCTACACGGCCCATTAATGTCCGGTTAGGGTAAAAAGTTATAGGGCTTGGTTAAAGTTAAAGTAATTAGTAAATGTTAATTATTTTTACTATTGGGCCTAAGCTTAGTGGGCTTATATTAAGTTTTGCTTAATAATATAGGTTTAGTTTCTAGCTTATATGTCTCGGCTTATATATGTGGCTTATGTAAGTTTATTATTTTCTTTTTGACTAAGGCTTATATTATTCCCACTAACAATTCATGAGCTTATATTTTTGGAGGCTTTTGGGCTTATATTAAGGCTTAAACATTCGGCTTATTTATCCATAGTTTATATTTTTAGGCTTATATCTCTAAAGGCTTATTTAACTTATCTAAGTCTCGGCTTATATTGATTTTAATTACCAAGTTAGCTTATTTTAGTAGTACATTGGTTTAGATGGGTTCTCTTGATTTAAAGTCGCGGCTTATATACAATATGGGCTTATAGTGGTTCGGCTTATTAATGTTTTAGAGTGCTCCTTTATAAACTAGTTCTTTCTTAAGATTTTAAGCAAGGTGTCCAACATGCCATTTCGTGAATAAAGATTTTAAGGCATGGTATGCTCACCCATTATATAAGCCGTAGCTTATATGTCACTTGGATGGCATTATCATGAAAGTTTACGTATGCATGGCAACCTAAGTTTATTCCTTAAACTCATACATGCATGATATGAGATGGAGAGTAAAAGAAATAGGGAAATAGGTCTAGTGGAGTTTTCACTTACTTGTTTGGCCAAGATGTTGACAAAGGAGATAGGGATGCGTCGGCTTATATTCACACGGGTCCTAGGAGCTTTAAATGTCTAGACTTCATTGCTTGAAGGTCTTTGATTTGGTAGTAAATGTGATGAGGTGAGATTTGGTTAAGTCTAGGTGTTATGTGGGAGGGTCTTTTGATCCGAATTTTGTGGTGATGGTGAAGTAATATGTGTCTTGCTTCCTATATATCCAAGAGTGAAGTGAAGGTGTGGCTTGGGGTTGAGACACGGCAAGAGAGAGGGAGAGATGGATTTAGCAATATTTGTTTTGTACTAGGAAGTACATTCCTTAAATGCTCCATTTGGTACAATGATGCTAGGTTTTGGGGTAGTATCCGACGCATGTAGGATTCCAAGAAGGGAGGGCAAGTTGTGTTGGTAATAACTTGTTAAGTTTGTACAAGATTTTATGTGTGGTGTTGATGATACACACGGCTAAAGCACAAGGGAGAGGGATGTGTCATTTTAGCTTCTTAAACCAAGTTCCTAGTACCATTCCTTAATTGCTCATGTTTGTACAAATTTCCCATGGCTTTAAGGAGGAAAACCGGCGGTTTTGTGGTGTAAGTAAGGAGGAAGATTTTAATTTGTGTATTGAGTATATAAGTTAATGTATAGTTAGATAATTTGTGAGGAGTGTAAAGGTTTTGGTATAAAAGGGTTGTGGTTAAGTATATATGTAAGTATATATGGTTTGATATAGGTTTAGGTTCGTCTTGTGTTTAATAATTGTGTTTAAGTATGTGTTAAATGAGTTAAGGTCATAGTACTTTGAGTAAGCTCGAGTTTTAAG
Source organism: Glebionis coronaria (assembly GCA_025667525.1). Lineage (NCBI taxonomy): Eukaryota > Viridiplantae > Streptophyta > Magnoliopsida > Asterales > Asteraceae > Glebionis > Glebionis coronaria. The sequence continues at coordinate 2,877,418 of CM046880.1, forward strand.
TGTTTTGGTCACGTTTAGTGCCTTTTGGTGAAAGTATGGTCCTTAGGTGATTATATTATTACAAAAATGTATAAAATATATATAACATGATTTATTGAAATGTTTACACATAAAAGTGATTGTTAAGGTCGTCTAAAGCCAATCTTAGTGTAAAATGTATATATATATATATATAAATTATTTAAATTCAAAATTATTTATATATATAAGTAGCTAGTTATATATTGGGATCATGACGTTGGGTTTTGGAAAAAAAATCTGTGAGATGCATGCAAGTGATCTTATGTTTCAGCTGACATAAAGTCCTTCACAATAGATCATTTGTCGTCCAGTATGCTAATTGAGATATAGCCATACAAATGTGGTCATGCTTTTAAAAATACTCATTGTCACAATAAAAATTGTGATATGGTTGTTTTTCCTGTTCAGATGATTAGAATGATGCATGCTTATGGGATGCATATGATGATTCAAAGGATTCATGCAAAGAAAATGTAATAAAATATTTAGATATCATGAGGTGACGTACACAATGTTTACAAGTCAAAACCTGAAATTTACAGGTTTTACAGCATAAACCCATTATTTTAGCTTTGTCCTCAAAGCTTAAGGTGACGTCACTGCTTAGGTAAAAAGGTGTGGGTACTTGGCTCTAAACAATTCTTCGTGTTCCCAAGTAAATTCAGGACCTTTCCTAGAGTTCCATCGTACTTTAACTAACGGGATTTGGCTTCGTTTCAACTTCTTAACTTCTCTCTCCACGACTTCCACTGGTTCTTCTACAAATTGAAGTTTGTCGTCAAAATGGACTCCCTCCAATGGCATTGTTAAAGGTTCATCTGCGTAGCACTTCTTCAAGTTTGAGACGTGAAATGTAGGGTGTACTCGGCTTAACTGCTGAGGCAGCTCTAAGCGATAGGCAACCTCTCCAATTCTGGCAATCACTTTGAAAGGCCCTACGTAACGTGGATTTAGCTTTCCTCGTTTCCCAAACCGTATAACACCCTTCCAAGGTGATACCTTTAGCATGACACGGTCACCTACGGCAAACTCCATAGGTTTACGTTTCCTATCAGCATAACTCTTCTGTCTATCCTGGGCAGCTTGAATTCGTTGCTCGATGAGGGTGATCTTCTCCGTGGTCTTTTGGATTAGTTCGGGTCCTGTTAGCTGAAATTCTCCCACTTCTGCCCAGCATACTGGCGAACGACACTTACGGCCATAGAGGGCCTCAAATGGTGCTGCCTTAATACTGGCATGGTAACTGTTATTGTAGGAGAACTCCACTAATGGGATGTGTTCGACCCATCCTTTTCCAAAGTCGATCACACATGCCCTCAGCATGTCTTCTAGTGTTTGGATTGTTCGTTCACTCTGACCGTCTGTCTGCGGGTGGTATGCGGTACTCATATCCAGGTTTGTTCCTAAAGCTCTTTGAAAAGCTTTCCAAAAGTTTGATGTAAATCTGCCATCTCTATCGCAGATGATTGAGACTGGTATCCCATGTCTCGTCACAACTTCCTTTAGGTATGTTTTGGCTAATTTGCTCAGAGAATCATTTTCCTTGATAGGTAGGAAGTGAACTGATTTTGTGAGGCGGTCTACGATTACCCAAATTGTATCGTAACCGTGGGACGATGTAGGGAGTTTGGTGATGAAATCCATGGTGATATTGTCCCATTTCCATTTTCGTATTTCGGGTTGAACCAGCAACCCTGATGGTCGCTGATGTTCTGTTTTAACTCTAGCACAAGTTAAACATTTCTTCACGTAGGTGGCAATGTCTGCTTTCATGTTCGGCCACCAGTATAATTTCTTCACGTCTTGATACATCTTTTCGGATCCAGGATGTATGGGGTACTTGGATTTATGGGACTCATGCATGATCACGGTTCTCAAGTCTCCATAACAGGGTAGCCAGCTTCTTCCATGTAGACACAACGTTCCATCCATTCTAGCTTCTAACTTCTCCTTGCTTAGGTCCGTCCTAAGCATTCCTCCTATGTCTTCCTTCCCGATATTCTCAGGCTTCTATGCTTGGAGTTGGGCCTCTAATATCTGTTTGGGTAGGTCCAAATCAATGGTCATGACTAAGGCTCGAACTCTCATGGGAGGATCAGTTCCCTTTCGACTTAGCGCATCTGCAACTACGTTTGCTTTTCCCGGGTGGTATTTGATTTCACAATCGTAGTCGCTGAGTAGTTCTATCCAGCGACGTTGTCTCATGTTTAATTCTTTCTGATCTAGAATGTGTTGCAAGCTCTTGTGATCAGTATGAACTGTGCATTTGGTCCCGTAGAGGTAGTGCCTCCAGATTTTTAAGGCAAAAACTACGGATCCAAGTTCTAGATCATGGGTGGAGTAATTCTGCTCGTGCTTCTTCAGTTGTCTTGAAGCATAAGCAATCACTTTCTGTCTCTGCATCAACACAGCTCCCAACCCTTTGTGCGAGGCGTCACAGTAGACAACGAAGTCTTCGTTACCTTCCGGTAAGGCTAAAATAGGTGCACTGCATAACTTTTGTTTGATGGTCTGGAATGCAGCTTCTTCTTTTTCTTCCCACACGAACTTTATACCTTTCTGGGTGAGCTTGGTCATTGGTTTAGCAATCTTAGAGAAACCTTCGATAAATCGTCGATAGTAACCGGCAAGACCTAAGAATTGACGAATTTCCTTCGGCGATGTGGGAGATGTCCAATCTTTCACGGATTCGACTTTTTCAGGGTCAACTTGGATTCCCTTGTTGTCAATCACATGACCGAGAAAGTGTACTTTAGGGATCCAAAAATCACACTTGGAGAATTTTGCGTACAGCTTTTCTTCCTTAAGCAGTTTTAGTACTTGAGCCAGATGTTCTCCGCGTTCCTGCTCATTCTTGGAATAGATGAGAATGTCGTCAATAAACACTATCACGAACTTATCCAGATAGGGTCTGCATACTCGATTCATGAGATCCATGAATATGGCTGGTGCATTAGTTAGTCCAAATGGCATGACTTGGAACTCATAATGACCGTATCGTGTTCTGAAAGTTGTCTTTGGTATATCCTCTTCTCTGACCCTCAATTGGTGGTACCCGGATCGTAAGTCGATCTTGGAGTACACACTTGATCCTTGTAGTTGATCAAATAGGTCGTCGATTCGTGGTAACGGGTAACGGTTTTTCACACTTAACTTATTCAGTTCTCTGTAATCGATACACATCCGAAATGAGCCGTCTTTCTTTTTGACAAACAATACTGGGGCTCCCCAAGGCGAGGAACTGGGCCTGATAAAGCCTTTATCTGACAGTTCTTTGAGTTGTTCCGCGAGTTCTTTCATCTCGGTAGGTGCTAAACGGTAGGGTGCTCTGGCTACAGGTGTCGCTCCCGGCACCAAGTCTATTTGAAATTCAACTTGACGTGTCGGAGGTAATCCTGGCAAGTCGTCTGGAAAGACTTCAGGATAATCACGGACGATGGGTACATCCTTGATTTGTTTCTCCTTGGGTTCTTCTTCTTGATCTGTTTTAGAGATATGCGCTAAAAAGATAGGGTATCCTTTTAGTAGATATTTCTGGGCTTGGGTGCACGAGATCACACTCAAACTAGTGTCTGTTGTATCCGAATTTCCGTCTCCTCGGATAATCAGATCTGTACTTCCCCACGGTATACGGACTAGTTTCTCGTCACACACAATAGTTACATGATACTTGGCTAACCAGTCCATACCAATGATGACATCAAAACTACTTAGTTGTATGGGTATTAATTGAATATCAAATGGGTGATTTTGAAGGTTTAAGGTACAGCCTCTTATGATGGTATTAGTTTCAATGATCTTTCCGTCCGCTAATTCGACTCTGTAACAGTTATCTAACGGGGTTGGTAAAATGTCTAGTAAGCTACCAAATTCAGTTGATACGAAACTCCTATCGGCTCCCGTATCGAATAAAATATTTGCATAGCGATTATTCAGAAGGAACGTACCAGTAACTACGTTGGAGTCGGGGTTGGTCATGTTCTCTCCTATGACATAAACTCTGGCGGGTGCTCCGCTTTGGCCTTCATTCTTACGCTTTGGACAGTCAGGTCTGATGTGTCCAATCTCTCCACAACCAAAGCAACGGATTTCCTTACGAGCCATGTTTCCATTGCCAGTGAGCTGGCGGCTTCCTTGGTATCCACCTCCACGGGAATTCTGCCTGTTGCCGTTGTGGGACTTGTTGTTGGCACTGAAGTTGTTCCTGTTGGTCGGAACATATGCACTGCCCTGTTCTGGTCTTCGGCATCCAACAGTGGGGTAGTGATGGAAGTTACACTTTGAGCATTTTGGTTTGCTTCCCACGTATGGTGGTGGTCCTGAGGAAACAGCACTGCAGACTTGTCCTAAGCCTTGTCTCTTGGACTGTTGGGTCTGGGGATGATGACGGTAGTTATCATCGACTTTCCTCTTGTGTTCTGCTTGTCTAATCATATGATCACGACCACGTTTGTCCACTAGTTCTGTGGCAAACTCAATGGCACTCTCGACGGTAGTAGGTCGAGATGCAAGCACACTGTCATGAACAGAGTCTGGAAGTCCACTAACGTACTTCTCTATCTTGTCTGACACCTTTGGGTACATACGGGTACACATCAAAGTTAATTCCTGGAACTTCTGATTGTAACCCGTAATATTGAAGTTGGTGCACTTGAGATTCCATAATTCAATCTCCAGCTTTTTGATCTCACTACGTGGACAGTATTTCATGGTAAGCTTTTCCTTCAACGCAGTCCATGTCATCCCATAGGCTCCATCGTGTCCGAGGGTAGCAACTTGTGAGTTCCACCACGTGAGTGCATGTTCCAAAAGTGTACAGGTGGCGAACTTCACCTTATTCTCCTCAGTACAGTCACTGATACGAAACACGGTCTCAGTCCTCTCAAACCATTGCATGAGCTCGACTACCCCTTCCTTGCCCTTGTAGTAGCTGGGTTTGCATTTTAGGAAGTCAGGGTAAGTACATCCTCGAGCTTCGCGGTTTAGGTTATTAGAGTTTTCACTGTCTCCATGGGTTCCGCTGGGGCGGTTTTCCCTGGCAGCTAAGGCGTCAGTGATGCCTTGCTCAATCAGTACTCTAAGTTGTGCATCGGACATAGTCGTTGCAGGTGTTTCTGCGGGGTTTGGGCGTGCGCGCCTTGGTGGCATTTTTCTATAAGACAGACTGAGATTTGTTAGTTGATAAAGGTGGTTATATTAAACTTCATGGGTAATGTTTATGCATAGAATTCACAACAAATTTGATAATCCGTTAAGAGTTCATAATAATATAAATGTAAACAAACAAGTGAACAGTAGCATGTTATTCCTGGCAAACAACAATATAGTACAAGTACAACCGATCTAAGACAGGGTCATAGTAACCTGTCTGAAATAGTGGTACATATGTTTGTAATACAACCAAAAGATATCCTACCTACTAAGGTTAGGTACTACGAATACAACTGAAAGGAAAAATAAGTACAAAAGGGATAAATCATGAGAGCTGAGATGCAACTCAGTGCTTGTCATGATGTACAACTACTAAGAATCTACCCTACACTAGTATGGCTGCCTGCGGGTGCAGGTGGTCCAGCTGGTGGTGCACGCTCGTCCTGCATACGGATCACGGCACTCCGGGTCTCTCTGGTGTATCTCAAGGCCTCTAGTAGCTGCTGCTGACGTGTAGTGTCGGCACTCCGTAACTGCTCTGTCTCTGTAGTGATCCCCTGATGACGGAGATCTGCCAAGTCCACGAAGGTCCTGAAAGTGTCCACCTGTGTGTAGATGGCGGCTCGAGTCTCGTAGGAATGACTCTCCAGCAAAGCTAAACGGCAACGGAGATAAGCTACCTCATCCAATAGCCAGTGTATGGTCTCTCTGGTGGTATATGACTCCCCCGCCATGGCCCAATAGAGAGAGTCAAGTCTCTCCTGGAGCATGGCGCGACCCTGCTGGTCTGCCTGTAGTAGAGAGTGGATAAGGGTGGTATCCTGTGCCTGTCGGGCCGTGAGTGCATCAACCTGTGCCTGAAGGGCACTAAGTCTAGCCTGTCCGGCTCCTGATCCCTCTCCAACCTCATAGGTCGAGTCAGGGATAGTGTCATGTCTCCTCTTACGAGGTGGCAAGACACTGGTGGGGTAGGTGCTAGGTACGGAAGGTGGTGGTAAGGATGGTAGAGAAGGTACGACCCGGTCCGCCTCTCTAGGAGGGGATGCAGGTACTACAAGATGTGGTGTAGAAGGAGGTGCAGTGGGTGGTGAAGGAGTAGGCGAATCTGTGAGCACGATGACCCCGTCCTGCTGGTCATCTCTGGACTCTGTATCTGATGCAGGTCCAGCTAGTACTGATGTCGGAGACAAGGGGGTGATGGTAGGAGCCATAAGCTCCTCGAAGGTAGTAACAATAGTGGGCGTCGTCATGATATCTGAAAGTAATATTTTATAGTTTGAGCAAGTTCTCAACTTACACAATATAAAAGGTTCTTCATGATGCATATGCGATGAGGTTTTAAAACTTTTAACCATGATGTCAAAAGTATAAATAGATACTTATGTGATTTATTTGCCACGAGGGAATAAATCAATGTGAAGTTAGTTCACATAATATGCATGCTCTAAAATGCCATATGCCTAACTTATAGGTTCCCCAAAAATCAATTTTTCTTTTTAGACTGATTTTTATGTTCAGTTATAGTCCAGTTTAAAAAAATTATTATTTAAAAATTTTTAAGTTTTTGATCTGGTTCTCTATAACTATGCGCTCTGATACCATTTCTGTAACACCCCCAAGTTGGTCAAATGCAGCGGAAAAGTTGTTGGGGTGTTACTTGGGTGGATCGGTAGCACATAGCATATAGAGCAATGATTATAATATCATTTGAAAACATATTACATGAATTAATCGTACACATTTAGTATCTTGTCCAAAAGTAAACCACATTTATTACAAAACAGAAATAAATATCCCAGCCCATTGGTCAACATGATGCTTTCCTATAATGCTGGAATCCAATGCATGAACCTGCTTACTTTCCTGAGAAAACATAAAAGTAAAATGTGGGGGTCAACACGAGGTTGGTGAATTCACAGGTTTAATTAAATAATGTATTAATATGCAAAGCATCACGAAGGTAGCAGGACATCACAGCCCAATACTACAGTAGTTCCTACTGCCCTGTAATAGAAGCTAGACATGATTCTCAGTACGCCCATTGGGTCTATCCTGATGTGGTTTCCCTTAATCCGACAATGACATAAACCTGCTGCTCGACCTAAGCAATACGTGACAGCTGATCACGACAGGCCGGGTGTTGTCAATACCCGAATAGATCTATCCATACATTTCGCGCTACACTATTAACTAATACAGTCCACGGGAATGGAGCAAACAGTAGGCAAATAAATTGTTGTTGTCTGTGCATGCTTGCATATAAATAGTCTTGTATGTTTTCTCCCCCAGTTATAAAACAGTAAAGATGGGGCCATGAACTCACCTTAGTGATAATGAGGTAGTGAGGATGATGTCACAGTATAGTCACGAACTGGAGAAATTACCTAAGTAATTTAAATGTCTCAGTGAATGCAGAAATAATTATGCATGACGAATAGTATATATGAAAAATGCATGATCACAGTTTATAGATTGACACGTTGGCTTAAGTCTCTTATAACGAATTAGGGGTGTATATATATATATATATTTGTTTCAGGAAAATAATATATATGAATATATGTGTTTATTAGTTTGCTTTAAGGAGAGAGGTATCGTAAATTAAATAATTACTTAAGTTTTATTTAATTTAATATGAAGAAATAATTTTTATACTTTATTAAGTTTTTAGGGTTTCAAAAAGGAGATGGTTAACTAGTTTTATTAATATCGTACAGTTGTAAACAATTTAAATAATCCATTTTTGCAAATGACCCGTTTTATGATCACTTTTTAAGTAAATAAATTGTGATAACCCCTTGTAAATAGAATGGTTTAGAATTTCTATCCTTATGTTTTTATCCGTTATATTTATTACGTTGTTAGTCCTTGTCGGTTATCCCATTTTATGAAAACGCCCCCTAGGGCTTAATAAACTTTCGGGAAATGGCAAAATACCCCCCTCTAATCCCACGGCATAAAATAAGCGGGACTTAGGGTTTGCTTTAAGTTTTTAAAAAGAACATAAATGGTCCTCGTAGTTTACTTAAACTCTCGGTTTGATCCTTGGTACCCTATAGTTTCAAAAGTGACACAATCGACCCTTGGACTATATAAGGGTCACGAAAATAATTAGGGGTTTCACTTAGTTTACAAGTTTGGACACATCTTTTGGCAATTGACATAACCGGCCCAAAAAGTTACCAACTTTAGTTAAATGGGCTTAGGTGGTCCATTAAGGGCCACGGTTTGTTTTGTTTAGCTTAATGGGCTTAATAAATTTTACCAAGTAATAATAGTAAGTAAAAATAAATATTAGTTTTTACTATTTTCACATTCGGGCCCCAAACTCTCACCATGTGACACTTTTGGCACAAATAGTACCTAGTTGGTTTTCAATATTGGGCTACACGGCCCATTAATGTCCGGTTAGGGTAAAAAGTTATAGGGCTTGGTTAAAGTTAAAGTAATTAGTAAATGTTAATTATTCTTACTATTGGGCCTAAGCTTAGTGGGCTTATATTAAGTTTTGCTTAATAATATAGGTTTAGTTTCTAGCTTATATGTCTCGGCTTATATATGTGGCTTATGTAAGTTTATTATTTTCTTTTTGACTAAGGCTTATATTATTCCCACTAACAATTCATGAGCTTATATTTTTGGAGGCTTTTGGGCTTATATTAAGGCTTAAACATTCGGCTTATTTATCCATAGTTTATATTTTTAGGCTTATATCTCTAAAGGCTTATTTAACTTATCTAAGTCTCGGCTTATATTGATTTTAATTACCAAGTTAGCTTATTTTAGTAGTACATTGGTTTAGATGGGTTCTCTTGATTTAAAGTCGCGGCTTATATACAATATGGGCTTATAGTGGTTCGGCTTATTAATGTTTTAGAGTGCTCCTTTATAAACTAGTTCTTTCTTAAGATTTTAAGCAAGGTGTCCAACATGCCATTTCGTGAATAAAGATTTTAAGGCATGGTATGCTCACCCATTATATAAGCCGTAGCTTATATGTCACTTGGATGGCATTATCATGAAAGTTTACGTATGCATGGCAACCTAAGTTTATTCCTTAAACTCATACATGCATGATATGAGATGGAGAGTAAAAGAAATAGGGAAATAGGTCTAGTGGAGTTTTCACTTACTTGTTTGGCCAAGATGTTGACAAAGGAGATAGGGATGCGTCGGCTTATATTCACACGGGTCCTAGGAGCTTTAAATGTCTAGACTTCAATGCTTGAAGGTCTTTGATTTGGTAGTAAATGTGATGAGGTGAGATTTGGTTAAGTCTAGGTGTTATGTGGGAGGGTCTTTTGATCCGAATTTTGTGGTGATGGTGAAGTAATATGTGTCTTGCTTCCTATATATCCAAGAGTGAAATGAAGGTGTGGCTTGGGGTTGAGACACGGCAAGAGAGAGGGAGAGATGGATTTAGCAATATTTGTTTTGTACTAGGAAGTACATTCCTTAAATGCTCCATTTGGTACAATGATGCTAGGTTTTGGGGTAGTATCCGACGCATGTAGGATTCCAAGAAGGGAGGGCAAGTTGTGTTGGTAATAACTTGTTAAGTTTGTACAAGATTTTATGTGTGGTGTTGAGGATACACACGGCTAAAGCACAAGGGAGAGGGATGTGTCATTTTAGCTTCTTAAACCAAGTTCCTAGTACCATTCCTTAATTGCTCATGTTTGTACAAATTTCCCATGGTTTTAAGGAGGAAAACCGGCGGTTTTGTGGTGTAAGTAAGGAGGAAGATTTTAATTTGTGTATTGAGTATATAAGTTAATGTATAGTTAGATAATTTGTGAGGAGTGTAAAGGTTTTGGTATAAAAGGGTTGTGGTTAAGTATATATGTAAGTATATATGGTTTGATATAGGTTTAGGTTCGTCTTGTGTTTAATAATTGTGTTTAAGTATGTGTTAAATGAGTTAAGGTCATAGTACTTTGAGTAAGCTCGAGTTTTAAGTGTTTTGGTCACGTTTAGTGACTTTTGGTGAAAGTATGGTCCTTAGGTGATTATATTATTACAAAAATGTATAAAATATATATAACATGATTTATTGAAATGTTTACACGTAAAAGTGATTGTTAAGGTCGTCTAAAGCCAATCTTAGTGTAAAATATATATATATATATAAATTATTTAAATTCAAAATTATTTATATATATATAAGTAGCCAGTTATATATTGGGATCATGACGTTGGGTTTTGGAAAAAAAATCTGTGAGATGCATGCAAGTGATCTTATGTTTCAGCTGACATAAAGTCCTTCACAATAGATCATTTGTCGTCCAGTATGCTAATTGAGATATAGCCATACAAATGTGATCATGCTTTTAAAAATACTCATAGTCACAATAAAAATTGTGATATGGTTGTTTTTCCTGTTCAGATGATTAGAATGATGCATGCTTATGGGATGCATATGATGATTCAAAGGATTCATGCAAAGAAAATGTAATAAAATATTTAGATATCATGAGGTGACATACACAATGTTTACAAGTCAAAACCTGAAATTTACAAGTTTTACAGTAATGACTTCTCTGCGGATTTAGATAAGAACCTATTCAGCCCGGCTAGCTTCCCATTTAAGGATTGTACCTCCTTCCGTGTCTGAGGGGACGGCGGTTGTATCACTGCGTCCGTCTTCTCTGGGCAAGGTTTGATGCCGTTTGGATCAATCAAATATCCAAGGAACATTCCCTCTGTTGCCCCAAACGTACATTTCTTTGGATTTAACTTCATGTTAATCCTTCTCAGCGTGTCGAATGTCTCTTTAACATCCCGGAGAAGTGCATCCTCTGTGTGACTTTTTATCACCAAGTCATCAACGTAGACTTCCAAGTTGCGGCCTATCTATGACTCAAAAGCTTTGTGATACACTGATTTTCAATGGGTTCAATTTTATGTCTCTCGATATCCTCTCGAATTGATCTAGGCCTTAAGTGGAATGATTGTTCTTGGTTACTAAATAAAGGGGTTGGTTTTCTATTCTAATAATAAATGAAAATGAAAGTTTAAATCAAAGGCAATTACTTTAATTAAGATTAACAAAAACTTGGTTGCAAATTTAAAGTTCAAATTAAAATTAAAGTTAAGATGTAAATTGTGAAAAATGAGTAAAGAGACAGTAAATAAACAACAGTAAAACAGTAACTAAACTCAAAATTAACTGATTCGGAAGTTTAGACCTTGATTCGGAACTATCTGATTCGGAAAACACTATTCACTCATTCGGAACTTGCTGGATCGGAAGTTTCTGATTCGGAACCTTCAGCTTGATTCGGAACTTTCCGAATGAAAAGGTTGATTCGGAACTTTTGCTTCGTCCGGAAGTCACTGGTTCGGAAGTTCTAAACTTCCGAATGAAGGGCTTGGTTCGGAACTTTATGACTGATCCGGAACTTTCCGGATGAAAGCTTGATTCGGAAGTTTTCTCTTGATTCGGAACTCTAATGCTTGGTTCGGAAGTTTCCGAATGAAGAACTCATTCGGAACTTTTTGGCTGATTCGGAAGTTTTGGAAACCCAGTTACAGAAATAGTGCAGCGAAGAACACGGAACATAAACTTTGATCAAAATCAAACCAATTACTTAGAAAGGATTTACCAAATTAAACACAAATCATTTAGACAATACAAGTAACAAATCCCACTAACAAAAACACAAATCCAAACAACTTTTGAAGATCAAATCAAGAAAAATAAAACTTAAGAACTTGAAGATAAAGATGAAGATGAACAAGATTAATTGGAAAGATTAAACAAGAACTTGGTATTAAATGATGGATGTTTTGACAAGATGAAACAAAGGTTAAAATTACAAGATTGAAGAACTAAAAATAAAAATCACCAATCACCCTAGTGGTGATGGTGTTAAACGAACCAGGAGAAAGAAAAAGGAGGAAGAAAGAAAAACTAGCTAGCTCTAAAATGTGTGTGGGATGGCCTATTTATAGGTGTTTCCTTTGGTTGGTGAGTGGGCTTTCCCCCGTTCTTCGTGTCTTTTCGTCTTTTCAGAAAAGTTTCCGTTTTCGATTCTGATTCGGGATTTGTTGTCGATTAAATTCAACTCGTCTTTTAATTTCTTCGTTTAATAGACTTGAGTTTCTTCGACTTATATAAATCTTCCATCTTTGGTCCTTTTCTTCGATAAATCTTCGAATAGGCCCAGCGACTTCAAATCTTTTGCATCTCTTGGACAATAGACTTTATCTTGAGTCTTTTTCTTCAGTAAAACCCGTGCAATCCCATGTTTTCTTCAATATTCATCCGGTTGGCTCTGAAAACACAATAAACACAAAAACCACGCATAATTCCAAACAAATGATATTAAATACGTGTTTTGGTCTCGTTTTAGCCCGAATTAAGTGGTAAAAGGATGGGTGTTTACACACCTATCAAATCCCCTACACTTAACCATTGCCATGCCCTCATGCAATGCTTAGTGATAAAGCAAGCCTACACTTTTCTCATAATTAATCAACCTTGGCCTTATTTAAAATTCTACTAAACAAAAATTAAAGAAATAAAACTTCAAAGATAACAAAGGGATAGAAAACCATTTTCACGTGAAAATAGCTACATGGAAATAACTTGTAGAGAAATCGATGACTTACATTAGGGCTTTGGTGCTGCGAAGATTTATCACCCTCAAGTTTCACGTTCCCCAAACTAAGCTTAAAAACGAGATCATTGTTATTATAAGTTAGCAATTCAAACACTTACACACATGGCTTAATTAAATGCTTAAACTCCCTTATTCCTAGGTGTATCTCTTATATTTTATTTTTGTCTTAGAATGATCATGAAGATGCATTTTTGGACTTATTTCGATAGTTGATTAGGGCTGAAAGCAAAGTAGGACGATTTGATCAATAGTTAGCTAAAGGACAAAATCTCTTAAAACTGCTTCTCGGGATATCAAAAAGTTCATATCTTGGCATAACTTGGTTCACGATTTGAGACCTTTCTCGGGCCGATATTTGGCATGTACTTCATACTTCATATCTTCGAGAGACGTTCTTGAGATAATGGTCTTCTCATCATAATAGAGTTTCTTCACTTGGAGACTTTTGAGGGGTTCTCCAACTTTGTTGACCACGACTTCATGATTATTTCTTCAATCTCTAATTGGGATTTTGAGATACAACGATCCGCCTCCTTTTCGGACTTGGATCTATTTATCCTCATACCTTGTTAGGGTCTTTTCGGATAGACTTCTCCATGATCTTTATGGGAGTTGATTGCTTTTCGTCGTGAGTCTTGATCCTTCATATTGACTTTAGGAATAATGCTTTTCACATCACTTTGGATCTTCAGCAATAAAATTGAATCCTCATGCCTTGTTAGGGCCTTTTCGGACTCGCCATTCTTCGCGCCCCGCTTCATAAGTTATGCCTTGGCTATGAACTCTTATCATTACCGAGCAACTTTTAAACGATCTTGGGCTAGAAGCTAAGTAACTTTTCAAATCGTAAGACCTTACTTATTGCAGATAAATTATTAGCAAGTGATGGGAGAATAGGCAAATAATTACACCAAGTGAGCTTGCGCAAGAATACCGACTTATAATTGACTCTATCATTTCTCGTCCTCCACAATTTAAAATCTCAAGTAATGAGACTCGTGGACACTTAGCCTAATAAACCAATTAAGGTCTATATGGTTAAGGATACTAGCTAGAATAAACTTGGATAAGTCTATTCGGGTTGAGTCAAAATAAACGCAACGGGCCTAATATGTCAAAGATCCCTAAACTAGCTACACCACTTTATTAATATTTTTGACTTTATTGCGGGATATATACATATGAAAGCAACAATAAAAATTTAAAAATTACGACTAAATGGCCAAAGTTAATAAAAGATTTGAAAAATGTTGAAAAATAGGATTTTCCGGTTAATTGAAGGCATTTTCATGGAAAAGTCCACTTAAAACTTCGATAGAAGTCCCCCCTACACTTAAGATAAACATTGTCCTCAATGTTTAAGCATGTGGGAGAAGTCTCCCCTACACTTATGAAATTGTGCACGTTGATTAACTCAAGTTAAGGAAGAGACGACTAAAGTGATCAATTTCAAATGTGAGTATGAAGAAAATTGAATCACGATAGTTGTGAGATAGAACCGGATTTTGGATAGACACGGGAGCACGGTTCTTCAAAGATTCCCAGAGTGCACTTATCCCTGTAATCACATCACCACACAAACGCAAACACATATACAAGGCCCCCCCTACACTTAGGGGATTAAAACATGCAAGGATAGATACTCGGGCTGCCTCCCGATGAGCGCTTGTTTTTGATAACCGAGTCACGAGCCTGACTCGACCCAAAGTTAGTATATGGGGAACGTGGTGAGGGATGGAATCACCTCCTGAGAGGTGTCCTCACCAAAGTACAACTTCACTCGTTGGCCATTCACCTTAAAATTTGGTCCATTAGGTTGAGCGAGCTCGAGAGTACCATATGGAAAAATTTGGGCAATGGTGAATGGGCCGGACCAACGAGATTTGAGCTTTCCCGAAAAGATTTTCAACCGAGAGTTAAAAAGTAAGACTTTGTCTCCAACATGGAACTCTCGGTTTTTAATCTTAGAATCGTGAATGAGCTTAGTTCTTTCCTTATAGATCAAAGAATTTTCATAAGCCTCATTCTGAAGTTCATTGAGCTCATTGAGTTGGATCTTGCGTAGGTCACCGGCTTTGTTAATATCAAAATTGGCCCACTTCAAGGCCCAATAAGCCTTGTGCTCCAACTCAATTGGGAGGTGGCACGCTTTCCCGTACACAAGACGATAAGGCGTACAGCCGATCGGGGTCTTGTAAGCAGTACGGAAAGCCCACAAAGCATCATCGAGTTTATCAGCCCATGAGGCACGATGCTCTCCCACAGTCCTTTCAAGAATTCGCTTCAGCCCTCGGTTTGATATTTCAGCCTGGCCATTAGTTTGTGGGTGGTAGGCTGTGGAAAGACGATGATTTACACCGTACTTAGCCATGACTCGAGCAAATTGGTCATTGCAGAAATGAGTCCCACGATCACTAATAATGGCGCGAGGTACACCGAATCTAGCGAATAGAGCCTTCAAAAAGTTACAAACCACCCTTGCGTCATTAGTAGGCAAAGCTTTGGCTTCAACCCACTTCGAAACGTAGTCAACGGCTACAAGGATGTATTTGTTTCCTTTAGACGACGGGAATGGCCCCATAAAGTCAATACCCCAAACATCAAAAATTTCACACTCTTGAATAAAATTTTGAGGCATCTCGTCTTTATGTGTGATTTTGCCTTGCTTTTGGCAAACATCACATTGCTTAACCATATTGTGAGCGTCACGGTATATGGAGGGCCAATAAAATCCCGAATCAAACACTTTCTTAGCGGTGTAGTTGGGACCAAAGTGACCACCGGTGGGTCCTTTGTGGCAAGCATCAAGGATGTCCGACGCTGCCGGTCCATCAACACATCGGCGAATAATCAGGTCAGCACATTGTTTGAATAGGTAAGGGTCGTCCCAAAAGTAAGTCTTGATGTCGGTGAAGAACTTCTTCTTTTGCTGGGACGTCAACCCTTCCTTGAGAATTCCACCCGCCAAGTAGTTTGCAAAGTCCGCAAACCACGGGGTTTCATTCGGCTTCGAGTTTATAGACATTAAGGTCTCCAAGGGAAAAGAATCATTGATTTCTTTGGTCGGATGATCCCCTTGGTATGGATCCTCAAGTCTACTAAGATGGTCCGCGGCTAAGTTTTCTGCTCCTTTTTTATCGCGGATTTCGATTTTAAATTCCTGGAGCAGCAAAACCCAGCGAAGAAGTCTTGGTTTGGAATCTTGCTTTGTCAACAAGTACTTCAACGCGGAATGATCGGTATACACAATGGTGGTAGAAAGGACAAGATAGGGGCGGAATTTCTCAAATGCATAGACAACAGCTAAAAGCTCTTTTTCGGTTGTCGTATAATGCAATTGTGCCCCAGTCATTGTCTTGCTAGCGTAATGGATCGGTTGGAAGTGTTTATTCACTCTTTGTCCAAGAACCGCTCCAATGGCAAAATCGCTAGCATCGCACATCAACTCAAAAGGAAGCTCCCAATTAGGGGTAACCAAGACGGGTGCCTTGGTTAGCTTATCCTTAAGCGAGTTGAAGGCTTCAAGGCACTCTTTGGAGAAGATAAAAGGAGTATCTTTCTCTAAGAGGTGGGTCATCGGGCGAGCGATTTGCGAAAAATCTTTGATGAATCGACGGTAAAAGCCCGCATGACCCAAGAAACTTCTCACACCCTTCACAGTGGAAGGTGGAGGCAACTTTGCTATAACATCAACTTTAGCACGGTCTACTTCAAGACCGGCTTTCGAAATCTTATGTCCAAGCACGACGCCTTCTTTTACCATGAAATGGCATTTTTCCCAATTTAGAACAAGGCGAGTGTCTTCGCACCGCTTTAGCATACGTTCTAAATTGGCAAGGCAAGCAGAGAAGGAATCCCCGAAGACCGAGAAATCATCCATGAAGACTTCCATGGTTTGTTCAACCATGTCATGGAAGATAGCTAACATGCACCTTTGGAAAGTCCCGGGCGCATTACATAAGCCAAAAGGCATTCTTTTGTAAGCGAAAGTGCCGTAGGGACAAGTGAATGTAGTCTTCTCTTGATCTTGGGGATCGATGGGTATTTGAAAATAACCCGAGAAACCATCCAAAAAGCAGTAATATTCATTACCGGCTAATCGTTCAAGCATTTGGTCCATGAAAGGTAGAGGGAAATGATCCTTTCTCGTGGCATCATTGAGTTTGCGGTAGTCTATACAAACTCTCCACCCAGTAACGAGACGAGTGGGAATCAACTCGTTGTGTTCATTGGGAACAACGGTTATTCCGCCCTTCTTGGGCACACAATGGATTGGACTAACCCACGGTGAATCCGAAATAGGGTAAATCATACCCGCATCAAGAAGTTTGATAACCTCTGTTTTGATGACTTCATGGATTTTTGGATTCACCCTTCGTTGGCTTTGAATAGTGGGCTTATAGTCGTCCTCCATGAGAATTTTGTGTGTGCAGAAATGAGGATCAATTCCACGAATGTCTGAAATCTTCCAAGCAATAGCCTTCTTGTGATCTTTCAACACAGCGACAAGTCGGGCTTTCTCTTCATCCTTCAAATCCTTAGCAATGATGACTGGCGACTTCTTCTCTTCTTCGAGGAATGCATACTCAAGATGGGGTGGCAACTCCTTAAGTTCCAAATCCGGAGGATTGTCGACGGGAGGCGTATTCGAAGTCGGAGTCTCGATAGCAATAATAGTGGGAGATGGAGGGGAAGGGTTGTCTTCTTTGAGGAGGTTTGCAATGAAACTGAGGTCTTCATCCCAAGTGGCAGTAGAATCGTCATTGTCTTGCTTCACATCTCCTAGGCTGGCTTCCAAATCTTTCCAAAGGAAATCACTCTCTCCAAATAGAGATAGTGATGAGTCGATAGAGGAAACGGTCTCAACATTGGGAAGAGAGGTAGGAATGTTTTTACAAGCATCCTTGAAGTGTTCTTCACAAGCTTCATCAAGAACGTCAATACAATTAACATTCTCGTAAGAAGAAGGTTGTTTAGATAACTTTCCCATGTTGAAGACTACTTTATCGTCACCCACTCTCATGATAAGCTCACCGGCTTCAACATCAATGAGAGTGCGACCGGTCCTCAAGAATGGACGACCAACAATGAGTGGCACACGTGGGTCCATCTCGTAGTCGACGACAACAAAATCGGCAGGGAAGGTGAATTTGTCGACTCCTACAATGACGTCTTCGGCTATCCCCACTGGATAAGCAACCGTACGGTTGGCCAATTCCAAAGTCATTTTGGTGGGGACTAGCTCTGGGAGAGATAATTGCTTCCAAACACTTAGAGGCATGAGATTAATACTGGCACCTAAATCGGCTAGGGCCATACAATTCTCTACTCCCGGGAAATTGCAAGGGATAAGAAAACGACCCGGATCACCAAGCTTGATTGGCAATTTCCTTAAAAGCACTGCAGAGCAGTTCTCATTAAGTTGGGTGTTGGCGAGATCGAGGAGCTTTTCCTTGTCGCTCAGAAGATCTTTAAACATTTTGGCATACTTGGGCATGTGAGCGAGAGCCTCAGCGAAGGAGATATTGAAATTCAGTTTCTTGAACATTTTTAGAAAGTTCGAAACTTGAATATCATCCTTGCTCTTTTGCTTCTCTTTCCTCAACCTTGAAGGATAAGGTATATTGGAAGAAGAGGAAGGCTTTAAGGGAATAGGATCACTTACAACTACGGGTGGAGGAGGGGTAGAAAGAAGAGGTGGAGAAATTGGGGAAGGAGAAGGAGGAGGAATAGGAGCAGGCGACTCGTTCTCCTTAGTCACAACCACCGGTGGAGGTATAGGAAGCTCGGGTTCCTTGGTACCTTTACCGCTTCTAGTAGTGATTGCTTTCATCTCCCCTCTTGGGTTCGCAACGGTGTTACTCGGAAGAGTACCCGAAGAAGAGGGTTGATTACCTTGGAAGAAACTAGCCATCATGTTCCTCAGATCAGTAGTCTGGCTATCCAACGTGTTTCTCATATCAGCTCTCAAATCATTTCCTTGCTTGACCAAGTCTGCCTTCAAATTGCGCACTTCCTCTTGGAGATTTCCCACTATCACATCATTGGTCCTCATATAGGTGGCGACCTCTTGGTGTAGTGCAGTGTTGGTTTGGTTGGAAGGAGCATTGTATGCAGGTGGTTGGTAAGCGGGTTGTTGGTATACTTGATTGTTACGTTGAGGTGGTTGTTGCTGCTTGTGAGGTGGGATATATGGTTGGCGAGGTTGTTGTTGTTGTTGAGCAGGGCGGTTAAGGTTTTGTTGTTGGTTTGGGTTGGTTGGAGGAAAGCCAGGTGGGGAAAGATAGTTGTTGCTGCGGTAGCTAAGCAAGTTACGGTCACCTTGAGGTCTAGCTTGATAAGCAGGTTGTTGGTAGGTGCCATATGCCGCATTCACATTCTCAGCAGGGTAATCTTGGGTGGCGGTACAAGTTGTGTAAGAATGGGGACCACCGCATATCTCACAAGGTTGGCTGACAGCGTTCACTTGTGCATTTTTGGCGTTGTTGCTGTTGTTGTTGCTGACGGTGTGGGTGACAAGCGATTCAAGAAGCGTGGTAATTTTGTCTAATCGCTTGTCGCTGTCATTAGTGCTAGCACTAGAAACATTGGTCCTAATGCTCTTGGTTTGCACACGAGACTTGTTCTCAATGATATCCCAAGCAGCATTGGAAGTCTTAGCCAAGAGATTACCCCCCGAAGCACTATTCAGTGAATCTTGGTCATTTATGCTTAAACCATTGTAAAAAGTATTTATTTGATGAACTTTGGTAAAACCATGTTGTGGGCATTTTCTTAAAAGATCTTTAAAGCGATCCCAAGATTCACTGAATGACTCGTCGTACTTTTGTTCAAAGGTTATAATCTCATTCCGCAAAGCGGTAGTACGAGAGGGTGGAAAAAAGTAGTTGATAAACTTTGTTTCCAAATCCGTCCACGAGAGAATACTCTGTGGCGGTTCCTTAGCAAGCCAATGCCGGGCTTGTCCCTCTAAAGAAAAGGGAAAAAGTTGTAACCTTATCACTTCTTGTGGAACGCCATTGAACTTGACCGTGTTCGTGAGTTGTAGAAATCTCTTGATGTGATCGTGTGGGTCATCAATGGTTCGTCCAAAGAATGGTTGAGCTGAGACCATCTGGATAAAGCCTGACTTTAGCTCGAAATTGTTGGCGGCAATTGGAGGAATAACAATTGGATCCATGTTGCCATCGACATGAGCTTGCAGCAATTCAATCATTGGGCGATTATCCGGAAGGTGCTCATTGTTGTTGTTATTCATGTTGTTGAAAGGCGGGTTGTTGTTGTTATTATTGTTGTTCGGAGGTGGTATGTTATTGTTGTTTTGTACACCAGCCATGTCTACGTTATCGAGAGGCTCGGGCTCTTGATAGGACGTGGATCGAGTGCGCATACACCTGCAAAAGAACGAACAAGGAAAAACAAAGCGACAATATTTTTGGTTTTTATTGTTTTTTAATTTTTAGGATTTTTGAAAATTATATATTTTTTAGTGTTTTTTGAAAATTTTATGAAAAAGTAACGTTCACGGGGAACGGATCCCAAAATCCAATTTCTCACAAAAAACTTTTGATCTTAACGAGAAGAGTCGGCAGCGGCGCCATTTGATACACTGATTTTCAATGGGTTCAATTTTATGTCTCTCGATATCCTCTCGAATTGATCTAGGCCTTAAGTGGAATGATTGTTCTTGGTTACTAAATAAAGGGGTTGGTTTTCTATTCTAATAATAAATGAAAATGAAAGTTTAAATCAAAGGCAATTACTTTAATTAAGATTAACAAAAACTTGGTTGCAAATTTAAAGTTCAAATTAAAATTAAAGTTAAGATGTAAATTGTGAAAAATGAGTAAAGAGACAGTAAATAAACAACAGTAAAACAGTAACTAAACTCAAAATTAACTGATTCGGAAGTTTAGACCTTGATTCGGAACTATCTGATTCGGAAAACACTATTCACTCATTCGGAACTTGCTGGATCGGAAGTTTCTGATTCGGAACCTTCAGCTTGATTCGGAACTTTCCGAATGAAAAGGTTGATTCGGAACTTTTGCTTCGTCCGGAAGTCACTGGTTCGGAAGTTCTAAACTTCCGAATGAAGGGATTGGTTCGGAACTTTATGACTGATCCGAAACTTTCCGGATGAAAGCTTGATTCGGAAGTTTTCTCTTGATTCGGAACTCTAATGCTTGGTTCGGAAGTTTCCGAATGAAGAACTCATTCGGAACTTTTTGGCTGATTCGGAAGTTTTGGAAACCCAGTTACAGAAATAGTGCAGCGAAGAACACGGAACATAAACTTTGATCAAAATCAAACCAATTACTTAGAAAGGATTTACCAAATTAAACACAAATCATTTAGACAATACAAGTAACAAATCCCACTAACAAAAACACAAATCCAAACAACTTTTGAAGATCAAATCAAGAAAAATAAAACTTAAGAACTTGAAGATAAAGATGAAGATGAACAAGATTAATTGGAAAGATTAAACAAGAACTTGGTATTAAATGATGGATGTTTTGACAAGATGAAACAAAGGTTAAAATTACAAGATTGAAGAACTAAAAATAAAAATCACCAATCACCCTAGTGGTGATGGTGTTAAACGAACCAGGAGAAAGAAAAAGGAGGAAGAAAGAAAAACTAGCTAGCTCTAAAATGTGTGTGGGATGGCCTATTTATAGGTGTTTCCTTTGGTTGGTGAGTGGGCTTTCCCCCGTTCTTCGTGTCTTTTCGTCTTTTCAGAAAAGTTTCCGTTTTCGATTCTGATTCGGGATTTGTTGTCGATTAAATTCAACTCGTCTTTTAATTTCTTCGTTTAATAGACTTGAGTTTCTTCGACTTATATAAATCTTCCATCTTTGGTCCTTTTCTTCGATAAATCTTCGAATAGGCCCAGCGACTTCAAATCTTTTGCATCTCTTGGACAATAGACTTTATCTTGAGTCTTTTTCTTCAGTAAAACCCGTGCAATCCCATGTTTTCTTCAATATTCATCCGGTTGGCTCTGAAAACACAATAAACACAAAAACCACGCATAATTCCAAACAAATGATATTAAATACGTGTTTTGGTCTCGTTTTAGCCCGAATTAAGTGGTAAAAGGATGGGTGTTTACACACCTATCACTTTGTCCACCAACCGCTGATATGTAGCACCGGCGTTCTTCAGTCCAAACGGCATTTTCTTATAGCAATATACGCCCTGGCTCGTATGGAACGCCGTTTTTTCTGCATCCTCCCCTGCCATCTGGATTTGGTGATACCCTTTATATGCGTCCAAGAAGCATTTGAAAGGATACCCACATATGGACTCCACCTTCCAGTCGATCTCCGGTAACGGGTAACAGTCCTGTGGGCAGGCCTTGTTTAGATCCGTAAAATCCACACACATGCGCCAACTTCCGTCATGTTTCTTGACCATGACCGGATTGGATAACCACTCGTGATAGTATACCTCGCGCATAATGCCTGCATCCACTAGTTTCCGTACTTCCTCCAATATCACTTGGCTGCGCTCAGGCGCCTGGCCGCGCTTCTTTTGCTTGATGGGTTGGTACCCTTGGCGGATCTGGAGCTTGTGCTCTGCTATCGCACGTGGCACGCCTGTCATATGCTTTGGCTCCCATGCGAATATATCTAGGTTTGCACTTAAAAGAGAGCACATGGCCCTTTTGTCGCTATCCGAGAGCGCCCCTCCTATGGATACCTCCTGTTCTGGATAGTCAGGGTGAATGGCTACCTTCCAATTGGGAGGTGGTGATCCATCCTTGGGTGGAACAGGTAGAGCCGGTGTTGTCACGGTGTGACACTCGGATGCTGGTACGATTGTGTTGTAAATGGTAACAATTCCCCCCTCAACGGGGAATTTGATCATTCCGTGCGCCGTAGAGGGTACCGCCCGTATAGCCAAAATGCCTGGTCTGCCTATGATCCCATTGTATGGAGAGTGTGAGCGTATCACCATGAAGTTCATCCACGCCGTAGTGGAATGTTCCTCATTCCCAATGGTTACAAGCAAACGTAATTGCCCTATTGGCCAGATAGTGTCTCCACTAAAGCCAGTAAGCGGCGACGTGGCCGGTACTAATTGGCTTCTTATTTCTGGGCATAACTGCACGAAACAGTGTTCATACAGTACCTCTGCTGACGATCCTCCATCCACATACATGCGACGAACGTTGTGTGTTCCAATGCTTATCTCAATAGTGAGAGGCGCATCGATCACGTCGCTTGCTGTGATGAGAGGGAATGAGATTTCCCTGCCGCGTGAAATTTTTTGGCCAACTTTCTGCCTCGTGCGGCGCTGTCTGGATTGGATCATGTATATAGTCGAAGGTTTGTCCTTTTGGGGATCCTTCTTATCATACTTCTTGTTGTTGTCTTTTCCATCCTTCCAATCCTTAACTAGGTGCTTGAGTTTACATGATTTGATCAGTGACTCAATATGCTTCTTGAGCTGGATACACTCCTCCGTACCGTGGCCTTTGTCATTATGGAACTCGCAGAAGCGATTTCCTTGCCGATGTTCCGGCGGAGTGGTCATTGGGGGAGGCCTTGGAAAGTTCGCCCCTTCCGTCAGCAAGATCTCCCGGTAGGACATCTTTAGGGGGGGTGAACTTATCGTCTGACCGTCCTCCTTTGCTTTGGCTCTTATAGTCTGAGCCCTTGTTATTGTTCTGATTACCTTGACCGCCCAACTGTCTCCGGGACTGGTCATTTGACCGATACCCATTTCCTCGGGATGGGTAGGCCGCGGCAACAGCTGTTTCTCCTTCTATGAAATTTTTGACCCTTTCCATGAGGTCATCATATCTCTCTGGACGCTTGTCGTTGAGGCGCCTGATCAACTCTCTGTCTGTTATGGCGTGCATGTAGTCAGAGATTTTCAGGAGCTCCGGCATTGTTCTTGTGCGCGTGCACTCGTCATTGAAGCGTTCAGTGAAGGCTTCTGTGGACTCCCCGGCCGTTGTTTGACAGTTGCCAATGAGACCGGATCCCTATTATACTTCTTCCTCTGAGTATAATTGTTCTCAAACGCAGTGCGTAGCTCCGTGAAACTATCAATGCTCCGTGGAGGGAGTGCCTCAAACCAGTCACGGGCATTTCTGATCAAGGTTGAATTGAACATTTGGCACCATATAGGCATGGGCCATCGCTCAATTTTAGCCTGCGTATCAAATATTTTAAGGTGATCCACTAGATCTCCGGACCCATCATAGGTCTTGATACATGCCGGCATGCGACGTTTGGTGTCCTCAGAATAGTTCCATATGCGGAGGGTGAACTGGTCTTCCCTGGGATCCGCCCATGGCCGGGTGAGCCTAGGGTCATCCCATGGTTCACACCATGGACGCGAAAGATCCTCCGCTTCCGCATCTCGATAGTAAGGGCCACCATAATACTCATCATTGTTTGGTGGTGGTGGAGGGGTGCGCCTAGGCTGGCGACGCTTAGGCGGATGATCATCTGAGTCCTCTCCTGACGGGTCCGGGGACGGCGGTGGTGCTCCATCCTTTGAATAGGGACCACTTTTTTGGGACGAACCAGGAGCCTTTTTCCCAGTGTTCATCCTGTCCCACACGCTCGGGCGACGTGCGGTTCTGGCCAGCTCTCGATCTGGTCGCTCAGGTGAGCCATCCTACTTTTCTCCCTCTCGAGACTGCATTAATTCCTGTATAAGGCGATCTCCTATGCGCTCAAACACATTCCGGGGTTGAGGGGTTTTCTCAAAGGTGCCCTGTTCCTGAGGCCGAGCTCTCCTTTTCCTCTGATTTTGGGAGGAGGTGATTGGTCCGGTTTCACCAAAGTTGAGTCTGGATTGGAGGTTCCTCCCCAGATTCAACCTTGATGCGATTCCCGGGACGATCCTATCGAAGTTCTGCGTGAGAACTCGAGTAAGATCCTCCTCGCTGAGTGGTAGGACTTCCACTTCTTCCTCCGTCGAGGGTCTGCGCGGTTCCTTGTTAGGAGGGTTTGGCGCACTCCCTGGGTCAGGGTTATCCAGGGTTGAAGTAGGTGGGGGTGTCATGGAGATCGTGCTCGTCACCCCCACGGACTGAAAACTGCCACGGTTACCAGGCCCGCCTGCGAGGCGGTTAGGTGATTGATTAGGGATGAGAATCCCTTCCCCTTGGGACTTCCGATTCCCGGGATTCGCATTCCTGGGGTTAGCTTGCGGATGCCCCTTCGTCATTGGAAATTCGAGATGAGGTTTTGTTCTAGCTTAGTGTAAGGGTCCCACGGATGGCGCCAACTTGTTGATGCAAAAGTTGGTTGATCCTTGCTAGACCCGAATTAGGCTTAATTCGGGTTGGCTGGGCTCCGGCTCCTGCACCAAGTGAATCGTTTGGTTGGGATCCTGTACACTAAACAGCACGCGTTAGGCTTACCGTGGGAATGTTTCCCATGATTAGACTCCGGCGTGAGAGTAAGTAATCGATTTAGGGTTTATGTGAGTTCAGAGTATAAGTCGTAATACCTTTGTGGAACCCTTGAGGGTTCCTTTTATAGGCAGTGAAACCCTAATGGGCTTTCACTGATGCTTCGGCCCAAGGAAGAGATAACTATCAGATTCAGAATGATTGTTATCTCCTAATTCGGGTAGTGAATATCCTCCTCCATTGGGATAAAGATATTCCTAGACAGAATATTATTCTGTCTAATCCTATGTCGGCCGCACCGGGCCGTGGGCCGCACACATGTGTGCGGTTACTGTTCATCCAAGCCCATAAGCCTGAATGACATTATTCCACCCATCTGTGATGGGCCGGATACGGGTAGTACCCATGGGTCGGGTTTATGACCCGGCTGGGGACTATACGTCATCAATTTGGATGGAAGCTATCCAGACTTCTTACTTTATGTACTTACATTATTCTGCTTATTTGGACATTGTTTAGTCCTTTCCTTCAGTATTTTATTTTTCATGTTTTTGAGCTTAGGTTGGATTACCGATGTTTGATTCCGGTATTTCCGTTATGGTCATTTAATGTTTTAGGACATTTACCTTATGCTTTGATGACACGCCATAAATACATGTAACGGTCCATTTATCCAAGTAGGGTGTTACAATTTTGGTATCAGAGCTATAGGTTCGACCTGTAGGCTCTAAAACTTGACTTGTGACTAGTGGGTAGTCACCAGGAACTTCCCAGATTTTGGCGTTGTTATCTTTCATGTTTCTCATGGATTATTCAGTCAGTTTTCTTCATTTATCAGTCAGTTTTCTTAAAGTTTTGACTAAGTAAAAGGTTGGTACATAACTAGCCATATTTAGTCGCATGTGCTTTTTAGCGAATTTTCGTTTTGGTGAGCTGACCATAGGCGTTCACCCTTGCCGTTCAGATTTTGTATTGGTCAACCGACCATAGGCGTTTACCCTTACTCATGATAGATTCATGTTTTCAGTCAAATATCACTTGGTGAACCAGCCATAAACGTTCACCATTTCTCAAGTCAAATTTCATGCTTTTCAGTCAAATGATGTTTTGTGAACCGATCCACAGTTGTTCACCTTTGTCATATCAGGACATTTCATAAATTTTGACAAGTATGGATTGAACTACAACCATCCATATTTAGTCCGAGATTATAAATTTCTATACATGACAGTTCTCATAAAATTTTGACCAGTATGGATCGAACCAGAATAGCCCATACTTAGTCTCATGTTTTCTTCTTTGAATTCTGTGGATTGAACCATAGCCGTCCACATCAGTTGATATTACACCTCAGTTGATTTGACTTTTTATGTTCCTTGTAACAGTCAAATTTTCATACCCTCACGTTGATGTCATCTACATGATGATTTAGTTTCATGTTTCCTTACAAGTATTATGTTTTCAACAGAATGATAATGTTTCATGCTAAGATACAGAAGGATTACAGTAAAATACTATTTCATGATAAATCATGTTCTGGTCTTTAACAATCATGTCTTTATACTAAATGTTGATGAAACTCCGTTTAGTCATACTTTTTAGCCTCTATACAACCAGCATTAAGTCTACGCAGAAATTATCAGCCTATCATGTTAATCGTTTCAGTTCAGTTTACTACCGTTTAAATCAATTTATTCCTTTAATAATGTCAAACAAGCGACACCAGTATCGATCATCCCATAAAATTTCCACCAGCTCCATGTACAGTATTTCACGTGTACTCTACGTACAGTGTCTCAGATTTGCTCCATGTGCAATATTCATTTTGTACTTCATGTACAGTAGTCCAAGTGTACTCCAGGTACCCTACTCCATGGATATTGCTAATCGATCCGCAATCATCTCAGATGTTTCCACTTGTCGATATTCTACCAGGTGCTGATGCTGCTCGTGAGTTGAAGATTTTGCTAGATGATGATGCCGCTAACACTTTGAAGACCTCACAATTGCTGATGCTGCTGATACTTTGGAGATTTCTCAAGATGCTGATGGTGATGCTGTTATACTATAAAGACACTGCAGAGCAAAGACGAAAACTATAAATTTGAAATTTCTGACAAGAGTAAATTTCAACCATCGGACACTACCATTCTAGTTCATGCCTTACTTCCTCAGTTAGCTATCACACGTTACTCAGCTAACCGTTCATTCAGAAGAGTGGGAGCCGTAAACCAGCCGACTACTCAGCAAAATAGTTACAAGAATCACGGTTATGAAAATGACCGTCATAAATTGACAGAAAAAGCAGTAGTGACAACCACCGTGCTTATAATTTATCAGTCAGTAACCATCGGAACCCCGGAACGGACGTGACTAGAAATACAGAGGTCAGTAGTCTAACCGGTCCCCCAATCCTAGTAGTTACCAAAATTTTTAACCTTGTTCAGATTCATCTACTAAAACACGTGTCAAGACATCAGTCAAGGCATAGGCCTCAGGTATCTTTTCGGAAGACACATATTAGGACACCAGTCATGGTACACGTCATACGAATATTTCCTCAAAATACGAGTCAGAACTCATAACTCCAGTATGTTTCTAAACCAGGCCCTCAGAAATTCAGGGTACCCTTCAGAAAGGGGTATACCCGTTCTATTATGCCACGCATGAATAAGATCATTAAAATTCAGTCACCACCACTAGAGTATTATTTAGGTTAGACACACAATATTCATTATGTGAGGTTACAGACGAACACATTCAGTGAAAAGTCTCCATGTTTACTTCACGTGTTCCTATGTCAACTTTATCTTAAATCAGGTAGTTACCTGCCTCTCAGCCAGAAATGACTCAACAGTATCACCATATTTATTAAGTTTTATTTTCAGTTAACGACGAGATCCGTCCTACCGACCCTGAGCATATTCATTTTACTCCTGCCAGAAAAATCAGTACAATTGTTCTAGCTTTACGAGCACGTGAATTATTATCCTATAGCTGCAAAGACTTTCTAGCCACCAGTTAAAATCCACTTCTGAAGTTCTTAAAAATTTATGATCAGCAGATAATTCAGCATTTCCATAGTAATTAAGAAGGTGTTCCAGAAATTCCTTCCTAACAACGAGACAAAATTTAACGTCAAGCTTGTCTCAAGAATAGAACCTGTTTTTCAAAACTCCATGTTGCGGACTGCAGGTAAGTTAAAACAGTTAAAGCAATTGCTGCAAGAGTTACTGAAACGAGGTTTTATTCGCCCTGGCGCACCACCAGGAGGTACACCGTTTCTGTCTATCAAGAAGAAGGTCTGTATCATGATCCCCTAAATTCTAGAGAAGTACAAAAGAATCACCTTCTCGCAGTTGTACAGAATCCCCGATAGGAGAAAATTATATAAGCAACTCCCCATATGTGAATTCCAGTTGAAGAAGTGGCATTTCTGAACCACCCTATTTCAGCAGAACGAAATTTCAGACAATCCTGCGAAGGTGAAGGCCATCACCTGAGGGTCTCGACCGACGCCTGTGAACGACGTACAAAACTTTCAACTCGATTTACTGTTACCGTAGAAGTTTACGACAGTTCTCCCTAAAAATTTCTTCCATGGCTATTCAAACAGATTTCCATCAAAATGTTCCATAATCCCAGGCAGGAGGTTGATAGAAGCAGTATCACACATTGATGCAGCTATGTTCATATCTAATGCCTGCCATCCCAGCAGATTTAAGATAGGACACCGACATGCTAATGAGTTATTACAACCATTAGAAATTTCTAAGCATAAATGAGATAAGATTCCATGGAGGTTATTATCACTTACCACAGACTCAGACGAAGCATGATGCTATCTAAGTCGTGGTTAACCAGTTAAACCAACCCACACGTCTTCTTTTATCCGAGATGATTACGCAGTAACAAATCTACAGGAAATTTAGAAATAGATCGTATGATTCCAAGGTATTCCATCCACAATCTTGTAAGATGGAAATTAGCGTTCGCGAATCGCGCTCACGTTCATGTTCACGATCACGTGTACGTTCACATTCACGTTCACGTTTATTTTCACGTTCACGTTTACATCTCATTCGCAATATGATCTGTTTCAGTTTATGTTTTATGCTATCTCATGATTTAAGCTCACGTTCGCATTCATAACATTGTTCACGTTGTCCGTATTTCAATCCGCGATACACGTTTCACAGTTTATTCCCTAATACGGTTACAGGAAGCTTGAGAAACTAGACTCAAGTATAGCACAACTATTCCATAACCAGGCAGACGTTTCACATCTTAGGCCTTATCGTTTGGCATTCCTTCCTCAGTCAGCATACGTTCATGATATGTTCGGGGTAGCACGTCCACAGTATGCTT